>JAHVAK010000107.1:0-2951520 GCA_019845155.1 Luehdorfia chinensis
TCAAAGTGAATATAATATTTCTTCTGAATTTAGTGTATATGTTTCTTAGCCTTAACTACACTTACTTCCTTTTTTCTCTGCATCACTCATAGGTTGACTGGTAGCGAATGTCTTAGACATTAAGTCCGCTTATATGCTTAAATTATACATACATACATACTTTCACGACTGTATCCCATAAGGAGTAGTCAGATATTGGGCACTCACTGCAAAAACAGATGATTGCCACAATCCACTTTTTTTTTTTTTTTTTTTTTTTTTTTTTTTTTTTTTTTTTTTTTTTTTTTTTTTTTTTTTTTTTTTTTTTTTTTTAGGACTGATGGTCACTGTTAGCCCGAAGGCTTTTACAGCTTCGCCGGATTGAAAGGTGGCATAGCCTTTATTTATGGATGACTGGCGCAAGGGGACCTCGGCTTGGACCGTCATCCTGTTCGCGTGAGTAACCGACTCGAGGGTGCCCAAGGGGGCCGGCCCTCGGCTCGGTCAGTTACTGCAATAGGGAGGGCAATATTACTACTACTATTATTACTATTATCATGACTATTATTAGATAAGTTTACCACCAATTCGGAATGCGTTTCCGCTGGAGAAGAAATGGCGCAAGAAACTCCAGCGACGCTTCTGCTTATGACAGTAGTGCTAGGGGAGAAACCGGCCTGAGATGCGGCGGGTATCGCGAATAACTTTGTCTGATACGCCCACGCCGACGGCGGGGGCGGTATGATGGTGATAATGGGTGTTTGTGTAGTGTTGAGTAGAGCGCTTGGGCCCTAGTGGTCGCGTCGTCAGGGTCCTCGAGGACGTGCCTCGGTCTCCTTTTTCCGCGGGTCGAGTTTTGGTGTATCGCGAGGGGGTTGTAAGTGGCGGCACTGACAACCAGTGGGTTGGGGTGCGTGGCGGCAGAGTCGAAGTATCGGCGAGAGGCCAACTTTAGATATTGGGCTATGGTAGGAAGCCCTAAATCGATATGAAGGTTAGCATTACGCACGAACCACGGTGCTCCCGTGGCTTTACGCATGAATCGATTTTGTATTACCTGAAGTCGGTGAATTTGACGCGGGGAGGCATGCGCAAATACGGGGCTTGCGTATGTCATAATTGGCCGTATACAGGCTTTGTAAAGTGTAATTTTATTACGTAGGGACATTTTGCTATTTTTATTTAGTAACGGATGTAATCGACCGAGGACGAACGCCGCTCGGTTCCTTACTCGGTTAATATGTGGACCGAAGCTGAGTCTCGAGTCTAATAGGACGCCTAAGTATTTGACTGTCTTTTCCCAGGGGATTGGACGATCGAATAACTCTATGGTGGGGAGATGCTGCGTTATGCGCCGCGAGAAGTACATGGCTGCACTTTTGATTGGGTTGACCTCGATCCTCCATTTCCGAAACCAGTTCCCGAGGGTTCGGGCTGCGGATTGGAGGCGTTTAGAGATAGTGTCTGGATTACGTCCAGACACATATAGGCAGGTATCATCTGCGAAGAGGGCGAGTTCGACGCCGCTGGTGTGCGGTATGTCGTTCGTGAAAAGGGTGTAGAGCACGGGACCTAGGACTGAGCCTTGTGGTACGCCGGCTAGGATGGGATGTGATTCGGATCGCACCCCCTCGACGCGGTAGCGGAAGGTTCGACTGCGTAAGAAATCTCGTATGATGAGTACGAGGCGATCTGGCACACCGAGTCCATATAACTTGTATATGAGCCCGTTGTGCCAGACCTTGTCGAACGCTTTCGCCACGTCGAAGAAGAGCGCTCCGGTATGAAGCCCGCGTATGAAGCGGGATTGAATGTGCTCCGTTATGCGGTGCACCTGCTGGGTACATGAGTGTTTGGCACGGAATCCAAACTGCTCGTGGATGGGATCCCTCGAGACTGCATGAAGTCTCTTAAGCGGGCGAGAAGTAGGCGTTCGTATATCTTGCCTAAGGCCTTGAGGAGGCTTATAGGCCGATATGCGGTGGGATCGGACGGGTGCCACAATCCACGTTTCACCAAAATAATATAATGCACTTGGTGTGATAGGTGGTGAGCCCATCGCCACCATACGCTGTTGGGTGCACAGTGCAGTTTAATGCCATTACTCGCCTTTTACGAGATCCATTGGATGAGATGGAGTGGTGGTATTCTTTTAACGAGCCGCCACCACACGGCATAAATTATATATGAAGTTAAATGAATAAATAAAAAAATGCTAAGATCCGCATGCAGAATCTTTACTTTTCCATCTCCGATGTAACGTTAATGCAATTAAATCGACGGAAGGGTTACACAAAGTGTCAAAGATACGGAAGCCATTTATTGTGGCTGGTTAGGTACTTATTTAGTTTTTGACTTGCGAAAATAAATGACAGCGATTCAAACTTACTCAACAAGCAGCTAAACTGACCGCTGAGCTGCACAGTCGTCAAATACATAAACAACATAAGCATAATATCTCGTAAATTTATACCTTACACATACATTAAAATTTTTCGTCGAAGTCATAACTTTATGAGATAATGAGTTTGCACAGAACACACATAAAATGTCTATTAGCACTTCAAACTACTGGTTTTACGGACAGGATAAATACATGTCAGTATTAGCTTGGAGTTAATTACCCGTGTAAGTAGCTGTGGTAGTAATTATGTATGCTATACGTAGAGATTATTATCTTCGCAAAACATTTTTAAAGATAATTGCTTACAGAATTTAGTATTTTTTATATTAAGTTACGTATTTGTTTCATTGTATAATTAGTTGAGCCCCGCGGTTTCGACCCCGTAAAATAAGCCGACCAAATGATTGCGTCCTACGGAATGCTGACATGATCATTCAAAATATGGCCCTTCTCGGTAACGTTCAGCATGCGGAACTTTAAATCCATATTATGAAATATTATAATCAAGAGCCTTCCCCGCTTAACGCGCTTTTTAAAGTGTTTGAGTTTTGGTATCCTCCAAATTATCATATGAGATTAAGAAAAAATCCTTATTCTTTAATCTTTATCACGGACTGATAGACAATTTATTTATTTGTATAGATTCACACAAAAAGGTTACCAAACTAGCAACTTACACTTTGGTGATGACACGAAACTTACTGGCACCAGCGAAATTGGGCTCACAGAACTATATGGCAAGCTTGAGCTTTTAACCAAAGACGTTGGCTTGTCAGTCAATAAGAGTAATACAATATGAATACTTGCCGATAGAAACCACACCAGTAATAGTTTATTTATCTGGATTAACTGGTAAGATCAGGAGTTGACTATAAGCCAGAACATTGCAAAGACAGAGAAATTAAACTCACTGGATCATATACTGATTCTTTTTCAGTATGCTTCATAAACGTGGAACCCAATGCCTGTACAAGAGCAATAATCGAGATGAATTGCTCTTCACACTAACAAATCAATTCTCTACGAATTCCGGATGACCTTATCCACAGTTTATATATAAACTATTTCGATTCTTTATGTACATCGCCAGACTAGCATTCGATAAATCAAACATTTGTAAGCCACATGGGAAGAAGACAAAGGTAAAGGTAGAATATCCCACCAATGGATCGACATTATGAATGAGGTTACCTTTCCATGTAACCGTTGTTCAAGACAGACTAGCCTGGAGAGGTCTTCTAAGGAATATTACGCTCCACGCTATATTAAGTATGATAAATATGAAGCTGTTTGGTAAATTGTTGTATGGTTTCCTACAGTGTCAAATTATGGTCCATATTAAGTAAGATAGATACTATTTCATACCGAGGAAAGTTTTTCTCTGATTCTACTCCGGTGAAACTGTTGATAACTAATTTAAAAATCGAATGGTAAATCAGTAAATTTATTTTACTTTTAATAGCAATGATGATTTTTTATATGTTCGAAGAGTAGCATTATATTATACATCATGCTATATTTAAGCGGAGAAGGATTATCCATCGTTACCGTTCCGAAGGTTGCAAACCCAACTAAGGAAAATGTCAGTATACATTTGACAAAACGTGCAAACCATTTCAAATACGCGGGCGATTCTCACCGCCGAGATCCACCGAGATCGCCGAACGACCCTCTGACGTTAATAGATGAGTTATTAAAAGAACAATAAGACATGAACACACTTAAAGCGCGGGCCTGAACTTAGCAGACCGATGAAGCTCTAAAAGCCAAGAAGGCTGATAGCACAAATTTCACCGAAAATATATGGTGTATGGTGTGGTGTAAGGTTTTCGGATATCCTGCTAAGTTTGGTGATTACGGAAAATCGTCCGAGTTTGAGAGAGATCAAGGTCCAATAATGGACTCTCTGAAGGCTAAGGAGTTGAAGGTTGAAGCGACGAGTATTATTTGATAATCAAAAAGTTACTACAATAGTTCCTGTAAATGCTACGTTAGTCATATAGAAGTATACAAAAATACACATTTTTTACAATATGTACGTACTTCCGCAATTACGCAAGAGACATATTGTCCCACAAGTGTACGCGCAAACATAAAGGCAGTTACTCACGCAATAAGACCAGAAATAGGCAAGGATGCAGTGTTTGAGACACGGGAACAATCACAAGATAACTTGACCCGATTCTCAATTATTGCACCTACCTCTTTCCTACCGAGGTGTTGTAAGAAGCGACTATGGTATTGCACGGACAGACTTGATTCGTGCAGAATAACACCATGATATGCAATGGTGTCACTATACTACTCGTGGGAACGTAATGGGGAGTAACAACTCTTACCAAAATGGCGGCGACGTGGGTCGCCATTTTGGTAAGTAATATACGAGTTTATTATTTGTCAAAGTATAATACACTATGTACTAAAATAAAATCGACCGCCGAAATATTGTCTCCGTATTTACTGTATTTGTAGTAGGTACTCTGTATTTGGCTAAGGCTTCAAAACTAACAGACGGATTTTGATGCGGTTTTCACAAACATTTCGCAAATTTCAGGATGGTTTCAGTATCTAAATAACATTAGAGCGAAAACGGCAGTCTGCCTGTCTACAAAAGTATATTTTCAATCAATTTTTGTACGTGATTGTACTTACTAATCCGTTTGCATTAGGACTATAATAAAACAAAAGTCGATGTTGTTTGGGAAGATCAATCACAGCCCGGGTTGTTGAAAATGAGAGTTTATTTTTATGAAGAAATTCAATAAATATAGACATTGTTTCAGTACATTTTGTTATATTTCATTCATTGATCCTAAGTTGTCGTAAATACTTATAGATATAAATCTCTCAATTTAAGTAAATAATGGAAATACTTTTTTTTTATTGTATAAAGTGACGAAGCGAGCAAAACGTTCACCAATGCAAACTTTTGTTGCAATCTATGGGGGAGGCCTATCTTCAACAGTGAACTAGTGATACGCTGAAATGATGATGTTGATGATGATGAGACGTTGCACTTACCATCAGGCCAACGACTAGCTCGTCTCGTCACTTTATCCAATAAAAAAAAACTAAAATTAGGACCCAGTTTGTGAACTAAATCTACACAACCTTATTTTTTTTTTGTACAATCATAAACCCTAACTAAATTTGCATTTACAGCTCTTTCAATCAACAATACACATGAACATTTTGTTAGGTTCTTATCCCAATATAAACAAAACCAGTTACACTAGACTTAACTAAGGTAATTGTTCAGCTTTTTAAAACCGCTCCACAATAAACCGGTTAGTCAGCCAACGTTATTGTTGAACATTCACACAGTTTTCATTGTCAGTTGAAATACCCTATCATTAATAGTGCACTGAGTAATTTTCGCAACACTTTATATTTAAGAATGTTGATTCGAGTTCCAAACTAGGTAATGTGTCGCTTAAGATTGAGCCTTGCACGCAGAACAGACAAACATCGGGACAAACAAAAACTAGTTAATGACATGCACGATTAAGTGCAATTACTACGGTATAACTTGTTCATGTACATATACTAGGGATGTGTGAAACAGCTAGTTAAAGGTTGAGGGCTACAACATAACTGCTAACAAGGTAATTATTTCGTCTCCGTTATTTTTGCTACCACTTATACTAAATATATTGACTACTGCCTGGCCTAGTGGTCAGAGTACCTGACTTCTAAGCCGCGGGTCCTATGTTCTAATCCCAGCCGGAGCCAACATTTGTGCTAAAACATAAATTGTAGGTTTTCGGGTCTGGTTATGTTGTGATTGTCCCCGTGTTTCTGACACTGCATACTTCCGATCTTATCGCATCAGCGTTACATCGGGCGCGGGTAGGTTGGGACGAGTGAGTGCCTCTGTGTTTCGCGTACACTTGTGGCACTATAATATCTCCTGCGCAGTTAATGGCTCTCGACTGTAGTCGGAAGTTGTCGCCGTGGTCGAAATCGGCTAGGAGAACATCATATACTAAATAACAAAAATATTATTTGAAATTAACTGACATTTGCTTTCGTTGACGAACTACTTTTGAAACTTGGGAATTCTCATTTACCAATAAACATGATAATCTGACTATCAACAAAATAACACACATTTTGCATAGGTTTTCTTTCTGATTCATAACATATAGTCATTATATCACACCAGCTGTGATATAAAATGAGCCGAAACGTGTTACCGTTGTAGGGCGTGGTAAATCTGAGAATGAGATTTTCAGTTCGGCGCTTTCCGGTAATACTCGCTTCTAATAGTTGGGCTTTTAAAAAACTATACTACAAAGTTTTATAGCTTTAAACTTTTTTAAATATAAGGGTTATCTAATTCAAAAAAAAAAATCAAGTCCGATTAGTATTGCTTTGGATTAGCGTGTTCAAACAAACAAACTCTGTAGAAGAAAGATTGGATGACAACAAAAATATTTCAAATCAGCTCAGAAATGCAGGAGGTGTGAAATATACGCAAAGCAAAAATAGCCGAGATTTCATGAAGTAGGATGTGGGATGCAAATCAACACAACTTTGTATTCGATTTACCTTATCACATAGATCATAATCCATTACACAACCCGTATTGCTCACACTAGATATTCTACTCGATATGTATCCACTCAGATAGTACCATACATCGGATTCGATGTAATCCGAATCTAATAGACACCGTATGCATACAAAACATTAATTCAACTAGAACCTCCTGGTATTACATTACTGTGACGACCTAAAAGAACAAAAAAATGAAAATAAAATTAATATAAAGAATTACGAATAGATAATTCTACACTGCTAAGAGAGTTCCTTTTCGTATAATTTTTAATTGGTGGTGGTTTTACTAGCCGGTTAATGAATTCGACATTTACGGGATAGAGATTTTGAAGGTCAAGGATTCGATCTAGCTGGATCTCATTTCGTAAAATACCCGTGACACCTTCTAGCGTCAACTCTAAACTTGCTAATTGATGCCGTTGATTTGAATACAAATAGATCCGAACGTAGCTCTGTTGCGCCAGTACTATAAATTATGTTTATTGCTAAGATAAACATTAGAAAAAAGATTATTTTTATCCGAGAATGTAAGAATGACATTAAACAAAATAACAGATACTATCCAGAAATGAAACGAGTTTAGTGAATTTAAATATTGTTACAAAATGTTTTAAGTAAAGAATTGTTTTTTTTTTAGTTTTCGAATAGCTTAGATAGAGATCTGAGAAAAAATTAAGCATGGATTCGTTGTGTGAATTTGCTTCGCAATTTCTTGAGCGGGCGTCATTCCCCTCTCGGGGGCCCTTGCGCTGGTCATCCCTAAATAAAGGTTTTGGCTAAGCGCCTTCAGCGCTTGGCCAGCTTTAATCCGGCGAAGCTGTAAAAGCCTTCTGGTTCACAGTGAACATCAGTCCTAAAAAAAATTGTCTAAAATTGTGTCATAAAAGTCGAGTATATGGGGCTTTTTTATTGGAAAAAGTAACGGGACGAGCAAAACTTTCAACTGGTAGGAAGTGCAACGTCTGCCCATAATAAATGCTGTGTCACTCAGAAAACGTGTAGTACCACACTGCGCCCCTCACCCTGAGACATTAGTTCTTAAGTCTCGTTTGCTCAGAAATAACACTAGCTCTCAGTGCCCTTTAGACCAAAACACAGTAATGTTTGCACACTTATGGCCCTTGCCCTGCGGTGGTACCTACCTAGACAGATTCCTGCATGGAAATCGTATCACCATTCGATACAATTAGTTTGGAGCGTTTATCTGCGTTATCTGCTATAGAAGCTACTCGTAGATTATACTGTTTCTATTAAGTTGTAAGAAGCTTGGTCTATGTCAAGCTTTTGACTGGCATTTACATAATTAACAAACTACTTCTTCACAAGAGTAACTGGCACTGCGGTGGCACCCACCTAGACGGTTTCCTTGCGGTGTCCTTGACGGATTCCTGCATAGAAATTCTACGAAATTCCACCATTTCCGCACGGGACAAATATGTGTATTGCCTACAGATAGTTCTTCCGGATCTGGGTGTTTGTGCATATTGAATTGATGTCTGTAAAATGCACCCACGGCACAGAAGAAATCCTAGCGTGGCACTTTTAAAATAATAATAAATAATTTAGGTGCGTCGTCATATCAGGAGTATAAATGAAAACGCTCTGATCGGTCATCTAATTAAGGGTCATAGCAGAAACATGGCTCTACGTTAAAAATCTTTTACTAATTAATTGCGAAATTAGAAAACATCAACAATTCCAAGTAAATAAATAAACCTAAGCTCGATCGACAAATAGCAGAAAAGCTGTAAAAATATCTTACCGTAGAGAGTATTTACAAAAATATTAATAGGTAATTCGCATACGTAGTGAAGTATTGATTTAAAAGATTAGCACACAATTATTACGAGCGGTTGAAAAAAATCTTCATCAATGGAATATTGTGTCTACATGTGTAATATATTGCAAAAATAATCGTTCATAATTCATATCTGGTCAACACGTATTAGTTTCGGTCGACTTATTTAAAAATACATAGCGTAAAGCGAACGGGGACAGTGGAAGATTATTTCCTACACGTTATGGTCCCTAATCCGTATTTACGGCTGGATCAGTCTAATATTTTCGTCTACAATGATGTTTTCGTTTTAAAACGATATTAAATAACCCACGCATTAGTACCCTGGTTTTTTAGTCTATTTTATATAAGGTATTTGAGAAATGTTTTAGTGTCCGTAGTAACATCAAGTTAAGAACTACGTAGCTTAATATAAAACGGGGATGAAATATGGTTATTGAATACAGTTATGGTAGAATGGATATGTACTTTTACAGAAGACTACTTTCCCCTTTTTCTTACTTATCTGCAGAGAATTAAATGAGGTGCCAGTATATCAAAATATTATTTCAAACGGAGGGATGCTTGTAAGCAAATTTAAGTTTGAGTTTTGGTAATACTCGTAGATTATACAAAGCAATAGTTCAGGGAAGACAGGTTCACATTTCTGACATAAACGCGGCGGTTAGATTCCTATGCTGGAATCCGTTTAGGTAGGTGCCACCTTAGGAGCCAGTTATTCTGCCGTGAAGCAGTAGTGTGCAAACATTACTGTTTTTCGGTTTGAAGGGCACTAAGAGCTAGTGTAATCACTGGTCATATGAGACTTAAGAACTGATGTCTCAAGGTGACGAGCGCAGTGTTGTGTCACACAGAAAAGTTCTGGGTGACGCAGCATTTGCTATCAGCAAACATTGCACTTACTATCAGGTGAACGTTTTGCTCGTCTCGTCACTTTTTCCAATACAGAAAAAAAAGATTCTTCGAAACATATTTTGCATATTGAATATAGTTATACTAACTTAATGCTAACTTATTAGCATTCCACTGCTGGACAAAGTTCTGCCTTTAGTTGGTAGACTTAGCTGTTGTCACAATGCTTTGCAGGCGGATTGGAGATTATAGTATCAGACGCTTTAGACTGTCAACACCGCTGAGTATGTTAAACATGGAAAGAGAGAAGATTAACGTATAAGTAGTTACGAATAAGTGATCCGCCAGAAGACTATCGTTACTGAAAAAGAATTCCGAGCTTACAAAATGAAGTGCCCATATACTGGTTATATCTGTTTCAAAGGTGGCCACCGTGGCATTGGAGACTGGAAACAGCATTTAAGAACACGCAGTGTAGAAAACCTCTCCATCAGGCGCAATGTCGATTTGCATAAAACAGCTAAGAGAATTTCTATGGATCTATATTCAGGAGCAGACTACCATAGGCTGATGATTATTTATTCGACATGGACAGAGAAGAGTCGAGACTTGCCCTGACGTGCGCAGACGGCAGTATAATTTATATTATTATATGAAACGTCGAAAAAGAATTTCCTGGTCGTGCCAAAGACCGAATCGAAAAGTGATTATTAAAAGCTATGCGCTGGTGTATAATATATTGATATAAAATTGCCTTATTCAAAACCGTGACGAAAATCCTAGAAGCAAAATTTAACGGACTGTGATTCATCATACCGATCGACTCACGCCATCTTTCTATCAATCAATATGTAAACCTAGGATTTTAGATCGACAATCGATCGACTGTAATCATAAAACGCGTATAAAGTCTAGCTTTGAGATAATATCGTTAGTTCCATTGATGGGGTCAATAACTTCCATGTCTAAGAGGTTTTATTGCATTGTTGTATAACAGACTTTTCAAGTTATTCAGTTTATGATTTCTTAATATTAAAAATACACCTTATCATCTAATAAGCCTGATAATGTCTGAAATAAAAAAATATCATAATATCAGGTCACGTCGCGGTAATTTATGCCGGTTTCCCACAATTTTTTAGATCTACATTCTTCGAATTCCTGTATAGTGTTATAAGCAATTCTGCAACCAGATCTCGTGGAAACCTGTAGGAGGTGTCTCTAAAATCTCATGGCCTTCGACAGGGCGGCGGTCCAACGGCTCCGCAGACCGGTCACGGGCGTTTTGTAATGCGATCGACAACCCTGCATATTGAGGTATTTGCGGCCAATCCTCTCTTCTTAGGAGAAGCCTATTTAAATTGATGGACAGTTAACATCACATATTTCTTAGTCTCTTTCGTAGTACTATTACTCTTTTTGAGTATCATCGTATATGAACTCTCGCCGTCATAAAGACATACATACATTCACGACTTTTTCTCATTTAAGATGTAGGCACACCCGTAGCCCACATTTCACCCCCGCGGGAAACGAGACCTGACGGGTGGCGAACCACGTCGCCACCATGTAAATACAAACATAAATGCAGTCATGCCTTTTTCCCTTATAAGGATTAGGCAGAGGGCACGGGTAGCGAACCGTATAAATATAAAATATAAATAACAGGTACTTATTTCTTTTAATATTTGCGAAGCAGTCGTTACATTTCTATATTCTAATTATATACATTTTTAAGGGGACCATCAGAAACGATTTTAATAGATGATCTTAACTTTCCTATGCCATTTAACTAAACAGTGCCTGATTGTATAAAAGCTACAGTAGACATTAAGTATTTTAATTTTTATCTATATAATTTTTATTTTATAATTCTATTGAATTTTAAAGATGCATTACCTTTAGCAATTGCAATAGCTTATGATTTACCTATACCACGATATCAGTACACCATGATGTCCATTTTGAGAAAATAAACTTAACGCGCTGTATGTAAGGATCCTTAACGGAAGTTTTTGTATGCAAATTTAACTTTAATGGTCCCTTAAAAGACTTTAGCAGCGTGAGACCTATAGGTTGACCTTTTACGGCATCACGAGTCGAATGTGAAAAACTTTGTTGCAACTTTAATACATAATCTGTATTTCGAGATCTTTAAAATTTAATTTAAGCACATTGTTTTTTTTCTAAATCGACAATAATCTTTCAGAAAAGATACTATATATTATTAAGTTTTAACTTTTCACTTAAAACTTTAGCTGTTTAACTAAGATTAATTTTTAAAACATTAACTAAAATTTATAGCAAAGCTTCTTGACTTTACACAAACTCACAAACTATGAAGATTCTTATTAATTATAAATTTTATTAACCTCAAAAATGGACGTTTAAAGAGCCTTTAAGAAATTCATAAAGCTATTAATTCACAAAATACACCGAAGATGTCGAGTTATTTCAACAATCCTTGGAGTAAAATTATTTTACTTAAGTGAACAAAAGTAATTTTATGCCTTAGTGTAGTTGTCGTGTTCTTGAACATCGTTCTTTTCTCGTTTACTAAATGGATTGCATGTCACAGCTCCACTGAGAATCTCCATAATATAACATACTCTGAAACATACGTATAACTAAAAGTTGTAGAACTATGAAATGGTAAATGAAAAAATGTTGTCTGTAATATAATGGAAAAAAAATCAAATTTGATGATTTTATGTGCACGCGGGTGGAAAATGAGCGCAGTGTAATTCTTAATATAAATCGTCATCATCATCATTTCGGCCAATAAGTAGTCCACTGCTGAACATAGGCCTCCCCAATAGATTGCCGCAATAGTTAGTAGCTCTCAATTTGGGGGGATTTTGCCTTAGTTGCCACGGTTGGCCGGCGGGTTGGTAACCGCAGTTTATTTCTTCAGATTATCCAGGAAGATCCTGCTGCCCAACATCTGGTTTTTATTATGCCTCTGACTTTTACGACACCCACGAGATGAGATGGGGTGGTAGATTAAGCCGCTAACACACGGCAATAATTAATATAAATAATTGTAGTGATTGTAATCCTTTATCTACCCTGGCCAGACGAAGTCAAAGTTTGTGCAAGAACACACTTTTGAAATGTTTTCGGGTTTGGTTGTGTTGTGATTGTCTCCGTGTCTATGAGACAGCATCCGAGCTTAGCTCTTATCGCATGATCGTTACATTGAGCGCGGGTAAGCAATGATGGTAATTGCCTCTAATTTCCTGCATAGTTTGGTGGTAGGATTCCTATGCAGGTATCCGCCTACGTAGGTACCACTGCAGGGCCAGTTATTCTGCCGTGAAGCAGTAGTGATACTGAGAGCTAGTGTAACCACTGAGCATATGAGACTTAAGAACTGATGTTTCAGGGCGACAGGCGCAGTGTGGTGCCACACAGAAAAGTTCTAGGTGATACAACGTTTGTTATGAGCAGACGTTGCACTTATCATCAGGCAACTCGTCATAGAACCATAAAAAAGCTTTAATAATATTCAGAAGTTGTCGTCATGTCAAAAGTATAAGTAAAGGTTACTTACGCTTAATAGATATAGCCAAAAAGTTTTTTTTAAGATGCACCTTAACACAATGTAGACTTATAATACCTAACAGATGATATCTGGTGATGTCCTTCTCACTGATTTGCGATAACTTCTAAATACCATATGCAAATCATCTGGGCAGAATATATTATAGTGTCGATAGTGTATGCGCAAATACAGAGGCAGTCACTCGTTCTTACCTCCCCGTGCCCGATATTGCGCTGAAGCGAGGGCGGTAGGCTAGGATATAATGTCAAAGACGGTCAGAAACAAAAAATCAGACCCGAAAACTTAAGTTTTTTTGGCTAACACTAGCTTTGACTTTTACGACACCGACTGCATGGGATGAGATATTTTCCACACATTTTTAAGAGGGATTTAGGCAGGGAAGAGGCCGTCACGCCAATGGTGGCTGGCGGAGATCAAAATTCCTCGAAATATTTTATTACTCAGACCTGTAGGTTTCCTCACGAAGTAAATGGTAAATCAGCTCTTGAATTGCAGTACAATTTAAAAGGTGCCGACACTGGAAATTGAACTTAGGTACCTCGCGTATGAACTTTAAAACGAGCTCGTAGCTGCAACGGATTAATAAGTAATAATGTGGTGAAACTTAAAAATTTGGCTGTTATCTTTATTGCTGTGATTAAATTTCAATTTGCCTTAACTTTATACAGACACGTCTCGGGACTAGCTTATTAACGGATTTGCGATAAGTTACAAAACTACTTACCCCTATACTACTACCTTCTTACTACTATAATAATATTACTACTACTCGTATGATATAATATATACAAAGCTGGAGAGTTTGTATGTTTGATCGCGCTAATCTCAGAAAATACTAATTTGACGAGTATTTTTTTTAAATAGCCTGTTTATTGAGAAAATTTATAGGCTATAAAACTTCTTGCTATGGTCTTAATAAGCGTTAAGTCTTAATAAGCGCTGAAAACCGAACATTAACGAGAAGGGCCCAACAAGTCATGTGGTCGGCTTACTTTAAACGGGTGAAACCGCGGGGCGCAACTATTCATGGATATTTTAGTATGAAGAAAAAATTTGTTCACTTTGACCTAAACTAATTAACACTGATGACTTTTTACACGGACTTAGTCAACATTATTGCTGCAAAAATTAATAATTAAAATAAAGAAAAAAATTGCTCACTTTGACCTAACCTTAAACTCACTCAAAATTATTAGCTGCATAGATCACTAATTTTAACTATATCAAAGTTACAAGAATGTTTTCAAATGGCCATACTGGCAATACATAAAAATTAAAAGTAAACGTATTATTACATGTTATTGTCGTCTAAACGATTTAAGATTATTTCCATAATAAGAATCACGAAGTTGTCGCCTGTGATAGCCGAAGTTTGCTTGTACTTTTCTACGCTCATTAAACTTACTCTTTATGGAAATTCCGAGTAAGGGTCATTTAAAATTTACTAAAGAGTCACAGAACAAATCAATTATAGAAACTCACGAATCCGAATCCGTATCGGGTAAAAAATGATCAGATGATGACGAAACGCTTAATGATGTCCACGCCAGTCAACGGCTTGATATAGACCAAGCTTCTTGCGACTTAATAGAACTAGAATAATCCAGCTTCTTGGCATATATCACTCAGAGAAACGCTCCAAACTAATTGTGTCTGCTGGTCGTAGAATTTCTATACAGGAATCCGTCTAGGTAGGTACCACCGCAGGGCCAGATATTCCGCCGTGATTCTGCAGTAGTGTTTAAACATTGCTGTGTTTTGGTCTGAAAGGCACTGAGAGCTAGTGTTATTCCTGGGCACATGAGACATAAGAACTGATATATGCCAGGTTGCATCGCAGTGTGGTGCCACACAAAAGTTTTCTGGGTGACAAAGCATATGTTAAACAGACGTTGCACTTACCACCAGAACGTTTAGCGCGTTTCGACACTTTTTCCTATAAAAAAAATAAAAGTGGTCTCTCCATTCCAGGATCTGTTCACTAAAGCTGTCGGTAGCAATTTTAATTGCTGTCATATCACGTGCTTGATGGTGAAGGAAAACATATTTGTCTTAGAAATTGACGACCAGTGAAGTGATAATAAACATTAATCGATACTACTACGTGTTTAATAATCTCGTCGATTCTCGTTTCCAATAATAACAGTTTGCGAGTATAACAGCTATTCTATGCTCGTATTCTACAAGCAAATACGGGTTCTATGCGTGTCCATCGCCGTTTTGATCATTATTTCTAAGACGATGAATAATTTCACTATATTTCTCTAGATGTTTATCTAGCAATGTCGGACGTCAATGTGAATTGGCAATAATCCTAAATTATTAATCATGTTTATGTTAATTGCCTGTCCCCGTTGGATTTTTCGCTTCTATTATTTGGTTTCGCTCCGTCTCGAATATAAATTATGTTTAGCTGCTGTATAATCACTTCTACAATAATAAATTGTATAGGATTTTTCTAATATATTTTTATATTATATAATTTTCGATTCTTTTGTTCCATAAATACTTCCATCATGGTTTTGTAGAATTTAAATTTAACGGTTTCTTTTCTATCACTTTAGATGTTACATATTTTTGGTGAATGAAGAAGAGAACAATAGCCTGTCTTGTCTATTGTAACACTAAAATTTATAATTTTTTTATTGAAGACTGTGTGAAGTCGAGTTTTTCGTTCATACGACGGTATGTGTAAGGTCCGATGAGCGTTACATCGGACATGAGTAGGTTAGGATAAATGACTGCCTCTGAGTTCTCACGTACACCCGTTGCACTACAATATCTCCAAAAGTGTTCGGAAGTAGTTGCCATGTTCAAAAATCGATCAGGAAAACATCATTTGTAACTCTAAGTCATGTTCAAAAGCTGACCATAATCACTCTGTTCAGAGGCCAATTTCGCAAAATAATAAATTTTGTGGTAATAAATTTTAGATATCCAAAAACTTATTGTTGCCAGGTTTCCTCCAGACAACTTTTCAACAATATCCCCTAAATGTATGTACCGACCTCTATTCCAATTCACACTATTACTTAAAATAAATTTGTATTTTTAAAGCACGTGCTTTTCGGAAATAAAACGAAAACCCAATGTTATGTAGATGTTTGATGTTACCATTAGATAAAATAAATTAAGGCCACGTTGTAAGTAAAACGTGTAGATGTAGGTAATCTTTGAAGACGCTAACAAAAAGGCAGTTAAGGGAACAACATGAGAAAAGGTTTTAAAGGTAAACGCGTACATACGGCGAACATTGACGAATCACTTACGCGATCGCCGCCCAGTTATAAAACTTCATAAACATCAGTGCTCCGTTTATTGGACGAGCGCTAAGATCGCGCATCTTTAAATTTTATTTTATCTTTGGCTCGTAATACGAAAAATTGATTAATGAAAAATATTACGTAATTGCTAATTTTATTAAATGGAAGCTTTTATTATGTGGAACTTTACATCTTAATAATATTCATAATTTTTCCTATTGTTAGTAGTATTATAATTAGCAGGTTTGACTAAAAAAATCAGAATTAATTACGATGTTTATGAGAAAGGTTTGAATGGTCTCTAAAAAGCAACTTAGCAAAGTGCAAGTTCGGCCTCTGAGTGGAGGCACCACAGTATACCGCATTCAACGAAGAAGGTCGAATCGATGAGGGAAAGATCAGGTTCTTTCCGATCGGCTTAAAGAACTTGCGAGAAGATGTTGCATCGCTTTCATAACTTTCTATTCCATCCACATTGCACTTACCATAAGGTGAACATTTTGCTCGTCTCGTCGCTCTATCCATTAAAAAAACATCACCTTGATGACTCGCATTCCCCCACTGCATTTTTCAAAAAAGTATGCCAGGCACGATCACGTCGACCACTTTATGAAATCTGTTGCCGCCAGCAGTTTTTCCGGACCCTTGCGACTTAGTGACCACCAAGAAAACAACCTACTCGAACTGGAGTTATACCTAGCCAATAAAATAACAGTATTTGCACGGAAAGCACCATTTTAGGCAACCGGCCGTCGTCGCCGCGCCGTGAGTCACACGTAAATATTTACTGAGAGCGGGCGCTGCTCGCCAAATGTTCAGGCCATGAGCTTTACTAACCCACAGAACTGACTCACTAGATTTATAACGAGAGATAAATTTAGAAAAAAAATGTTTGAAGTAAATTCATAAAACCAATTGATTGAGAAAATAAATCAAATGATAACCATTAACCTGACGCTTTCACTATTTTGAATTCATTATTTGTAAAAATTTAATTTTCTAAGCAATATAAGCTTCAATCAGCTTCTATGCATAAATGAATGCGAAACTTGTGTTGCATTCCAAATATATTCGAAAAAAAATCTATTATCACTACTGCAATAAAGCTGGAGGGTTTGTATGTTTGAACGCGCTAATTTCAGCTTCTAATAGTAAATAATTCAACAACGGTGACAACTTATAATTACTGTCGGAAGCCACGAAGTGCACATGGGATATTATAGTGCGACAAGTGTACAAGTAAAGGACTAATTTAACGCTCATGCGATAAGATTGCATGTAGGCTGATGCAATATCAGACACATTGGGACAATTACAACAACCTCACCCGAAAACCAACAATTTGTGTTTTTGTAGAAATGTTGGTTTGACTGGGATTCCGACCCACAGCCCGCGGCGTAGCAGACAGGTTAAAACCGCCAATCCGCGCGGTCGTCTATGTTAGTCTGGAATGTTTGTGATGGTGATTTTGCCGTATGTCGGAATTCTTAAAAATATCAATATCAACTCTTCTAGACATTGCATTACCAATTTTTAAATTATATTTATTGGAGCTTATGGATTTTCACACTAATAATTCGCGATATACGAGTACAAAATAAATTCCATTTATTTCTTTACTTTTCATATAATAATTCAAATCAATAACTATAACATTTCACTGGTGGTAGGATTACTATGCAGGAATCCGTCTAGGTAGGTACCACCCCAGGGCCAGTTATTCTGCCGTGAAGCAGGAGTGTGCAAACATTGCTGTGTTTCGGTTTGAAAGTCACTGAGAGCTAGCGTAATCACAGGACATATGGGACTTAAGAACTGATGTCTCAGGGTGATGGGCACAGTGAGGTGTCACACAGAAATGTTCTGGGTGACACAGCATTTGTTATGGACAGACGTTGCACTTACCACCAGGTGAACATATTGCTCGTTCCATCACTTTATACAATAAAAAAATTAAAAAAGACATATTATTCAATCTTGCCAATATCCAATATATTTTAAATTGGTGATTTAAATCTAAAAAAATCAGCATCTAGTTCCATTTTCTAGATTTAACAACTATTTCCAAATCTAACACCCACACGCAGACATTCTTATGAAGAATTCACGGTAAGCACCACTCAAAAGCAGACTTTAATTTTCAAGTAGACTATTACACTATAGAAAAGCGCTTCTGTAAGTTCTAAAGACATGTAAGTCGTTACATCATAAAATACATTACAGTGTTCGAATTAGCGCCTTTAACGGGTTTCGAGTCCCGGCCAAAGTAAACAGCTAAATTCATTACGATTGGGAAATTAGGGAAGGCACCTTCAGCTTTAATGACGTACTATCATTAGTCCCGTAAATTTAGGGTGTGAGCTAGGAGAGAAAATAATGATGCTATGGTAATAAACGTTGTATTTACTTTGGAATATAATGTTAAAATTAAAAAAGATTTATATTTTTTCTTGGCTTTTTATAATTCTGCTCTATCTAGTGAACGTACTCAATTACTTATTGCCTGACGATGTTTTCCTTCATTGCTGAGCACGCGATGAAGAAAGATAGTTAAGTACATAAAACATGTATTAAAATATTACAAAGCTTTTACTTTAGACTTGCTGTATTTACTCTAATCGCATTAATGAGTATCGGGCACACGAGTTCCTGTCTTGATCCAGATTCCAGATTCGAATACCAGCCGGCAAAACAAAAGTCATAGTTCTTCTTATCCGTTTCTGTCGTGTTGCGTCATTGACTGCATCGGACACTTTCTCTGATTTTATCGAATAAGCGTTATAATGGATACTGGAAGGCGATGACGGAGAATAACTAGCGCTAACACTTTCGGCACTATTATACTATATATTTTTCTAGCATAGTAAAATTCTGTTTATATTTTACTAGCTGATTCAGTTCGCGTGAATATAGCTTTTTTAATCCCTTGGGTACTATTCGATATACTGAGATAAAAAGAATAATCATAAGTAAAAAAAGAGATATCATATGTCCGTCTTTAGGATACAAACTATCACTGTGGCAAATTTCGTTAAGATCGGTTCAGCAGTTGAAACTTGAATAGGCAACAAACAGACAGAGGGCCAGAGAGAGTTACTTTCGCATTTACAATATCAGTATGGATTGCGTGTGTGTGCGAGTGTGTTAACACTCATTATTATTATTTCAAATAATAACAAACCTTTTTTTACGGAACAAAGTGCCGATATGTGCGAATCACTTGATGGTTAGTGCAACGTCTGCTCATAACAATTGTTGAACCCAGAACATATCTGTGTGGCACCGCACTGCGCTAGTTACCCACAGACACAAGTTCTGAAGTCTCACATCCCTAATAATTACACTAGCTATCAGTGCCCTTTATACCGAAGCACAGTAATCGTTGCACATTGCTGCTTGACGACAGAATAACTGTCACTGCGGCGTTGCTTATGTACCTAGACGTATTCCGGCAAAGGAATCCTACTACCAGTAGTGGAGTTGTTATTTGTTATTATTAACATTATCAGAAATCCAGTTTAATATTGCCCATAATAAATAAACACAACTATATAATACATAATGTATTGACTAAATGTTCTATCAATGTAAAAACAGCGATACGTGTCTAGAAGTGGCATCGCTCGCTAAATGCCTTAACGTGGGGT
The DNA here is from genome assembly GCA_019845155.1 of Luehdorfia chinensis. Lineage (NCBI taxonomy): Eukaryota > Metazoa > Arthropoda > Insecta > Lepidoptera > Papilionidae > Luehdorfia > Luehdorfia chinensis. The sequence continues at coordinate 20,069 of JAHVAK010000107.1, forward strand.
CTTGAACTCTCTGAGGTGTCCGCACTTCGTAGAGCAACTTAAAAGCATTGCTGAGTTGCTAGTGTACCGATAAATCACCTCTCCATTATATAACCTTACACATTAGCTCGCAACTATCCGATGAAATCGATTGAAAAGAGTTCGCTATTTTGTGTGAATTATGGGAAAATATTTTTGAAAGTCTCGGGTCTGGTGATTACTAATACAGGTTTTCCTAGTACTAACACCAGGCTCTCACAAAACACTGTTTAAATGATTATAACAACATAAGTTATGTACTTAAACCTTGTGAGAGCAAAATAAATAAAGTATTATTAAAGTAAATTTGGTGTGTTTTATGGGTCGGAAATTCTCGAAATTATTCTTTCAGATTCTACTGTAGCTGGTTTTTTTTTTAATTTTGCTTTTATTATTTATTTACATGCTATTCTATTTTTATATATTAGTTTGAAAACGTTAATAAACAAACAGTAAGTTTTTTGTACACTATTAATACAAATACTTCGAAAATATAACATATTTCTTTCAAAATCGGCTAGTATATTCATAAATTTAAGTTTCTTGTTGAAGGTGTCTTGAAACGTATTAATAGTCAACGAAATAAATAAATAAAGATAATATTAAAAACATTGGCAGTAATAAGACGAGGGCTGTCCGGCAGATTAGAATAGCACCTACATTATTCCTACCGAGGTGTCGTAAGGGGCGACTGAGGTATTATACGGACAGCCTTTATTCTTGCAGAATAACACCATAATATGCAATGTCACTATACTACTTGTGGGAATGCGATGGGGAGAAAGATTTTTTTTACGTACCAAAATGGCGACAAGTTGGGGCGATAGGAAGGCCACGAGTGTGGTATCTGCCTATCCCTTGTATGGGTAAAAGGCGCTGTTGTATGTATGTATAGCATTAATAACTATGCTCAACATTTGAAATATTCAAAACTAGCATTGATGACACATTAGAAATTAAAATTAAAAGAACTTACCATAAAGGATTGGTATTTCGGTGAACTTATTTTAATATTTAGAAACAGAATTTTTAAAATTCAAAATAATTAAATAACGATTACGAAAAAAATTTTATGACATCTTTTAAACAAATTTTACAAGTATCAGAGACGGCGACTAAAGAGTAAATTAATAATTAAATTTAAAATATGGGGAACATAACACAAAAAGGGATTTCTTTGCAAACACACAATTTCCGTGGTGCTTTAACATTTATGAAGTTGTTAATTTTTATCATCAACTTACTGCCCGGGTAATGGAGGACATAAGACACTATTTAAATATTTCCCGGAAAAAATTTAATGATCTTTTTACGAGTGGTGTTAATTAAATTATTTTCGTCTTCATTTTGAACCTTCAAAATTTCATTTGTGTATAAAAACACTTAAGTAACTGTATTTCAATACTTAGTATGCACTAAAGACATATGCAAATATTTAAGTTTCTGGTTGCCAAATCACGTTTTAGCTTTATGCATTTACGTGCATACTAAATTAAAAAAAAAATCGAAGTTTGAATAGGAATGTGTGTGAATTAGTTTTATTATATTTTTATTACGCTTCCTTATAATCGCAACCCTCAGTCCACACCTAGTGCACTGTATCAAAGTTTCTAATTTTCTTGAGAGACTTTTGTAATTTTTTACATGTTTGCCTTTATTATTATGGCAAAAACCATTGATACACCGTCAGCGGCTCAAAAACGTCCCCAAAAAAGAAGAGCGCACAACGTGCTCATTTCGATGACATCACGTCAGTCGTGTCAACAACATCAATTTAAAAAGCGTCGCAGAACGATAGTTGATTCAATTTTTAAAGCTATCTTATGTGATTGGCGTAAGATTAAATTTGGGTCCTCCCCGCGTCAAATTCACCGACTTCAGGTAATACAGAATCGATTCATGCGTAAAGCCACGGGAGCACCGTCGTTCGTGCGTAATGCTAACCTTCATATCGATTTAGGGCTTCCTACCATAGCCCAATATCTAAAGTTGGCCTCTCGCCGATACTTCGACTCTGCCGCCACGCACCCCAACCCACTGGTTGTCAGTGCCGTCACTTACAACCCCCTCGCGATACACCAAAACTAGACCCGCGGAAAAAGGAGACCGAGGCACGTCCTCGAGGACCCTGACGACGCGACCACTATTGCCCAAGCGCTCTACTCAACACTACACAAACACCCATTATCACCATCATACCGCCCCCGCCGTCGGCGTGGGCGTATCAGACAAAGTTATTCGCGATACCGCCGCATCTCAGGCCGGTTCTCCCCTAGCAGTAGTGTCATAAACAGAAGCGTCGCTGGAGTTTCTTGCGCCATTTCTTCTCCAGCGGAAACGCATTCCGAATTGGTGGTAAACTTATCTAATAATAATCATGGTATTAATAATTATAGTAGTAGTAATATTGCCCTCCCGATTGCAGTAACTGACCGAGCCGAGACCGGCCCCCTTGGGCACCCTCGAGTCTGTTACTCTCGCGAACAGGATGACGGTCCAAGCCGAGGTCCCCTCTCGGGGGCCCTTGCGCCAGTCATCCATAAATAAATGTTTCGGCTAAGCGCCCTCAGCGCTATGCCACCTTTCAATCCGGCGAAGCTGTAAAAGCCTTCGGGCTAACAGTGACCATCAGTCCTATTAAAAAAAAAAAAAAATTGGGTTTGAATAATCGTAATTTGTGATCTTCGTCTTTATTGTTATGTTTTGATGGATCGAGGATGCTTTTTGAAGTGATATTTGTATGGAACTGTTTATCTTGGATTTTTTAATGTTAATAACAAAAACACTAACTTTTGGTTTTCAGGTTGGTGGCGGTGTACTATGGCGGTATTAGTTTGCTTGTGCACGCTATTGTCTCCAAAAATGTCGGGTGGCGTTCTTCAAAAACTAATAAACACCATTTTAAATTTTGCGAGCGAATCTTAAGAAATTAACTTTATAAAATTTATATCTGTAAAACGTACTCACGATATAGGCATCCACACTATTGTTTCTTTCATAGTGTGCCCTAGGATGGATTAGGTAGTAAAAAAAACATTTTCCGTTCCTTAGATATGGTATCCTGCAGTTGCTTTGTATTGCTTAAATGCTTGAAAACTTTGTTAACATAATAAAAGATAACACAACGAAATAATAATTAATTGTAATGAACATAAAGTATACACATAAGAGCACACTAGCAAATACATCGATTACAACCATACTATCATAATCATGCTTTTCACATCTCTCGCAAATCTCTCCATTCTGTAAGGAATTTCAAATGCTATGCCTATGTATACTAAAGCAGTCTTAAATACAATAAGGATCTATCCTATGCCGCGCCGGTAACTTCACTGCATTCCCACTTGTCCTTAAAGCTCTCTATGCACCACACGATGAATAAAATCTTAACCCATATCCAGTTTCATAACTTTCTTAACATAGTAATTATTATAAAATAGTTATATTGGAAATTAAAATTGGAAATTAAATTGGAATTTTGCCATAGTTGCCACGCTTGGCAGGCGGGTTGGCAACCGCAGTTTATTTATTCTAATGTTCCAGGAACATGCTGCTGCCCACCTTCTGGATTTAATCTTCCCTCTGTCGACTTTTGCGACACCCACGGGATGAGATGGGGTGGTAGATTCTCTTAAGCCGCTACTACACGGCAGCGGCTTAAGAGAATCTGCTTCAGCTTTTAATTATTATTTTAATTCCTTTTATAATTATTATTTAAACTTATTTTAAAGTTTTGCTGAATTTATCTCTATAATTGAGACTGATTTTAATATAAGTCGATAGGTGTCCGGCAGTTTAGAATAGCACCCACCTTTCCTAATGAGGTATCGTAAGAGGCGACTAAAGTGTTGTACGCACAGCCTTTATTAGTGCAAAAAGGCACCCGTGTTCCAGGGCGGTTCTCAACGCCCAGAGTTACCGACACACAAGTCGACAGTCCGTTTGGAGGCCCGCAGCCTCCCTCGGACGGTCATTAGACGACTTAAAATCATTTGAGATATTCAAAATCGCGCAAGCACGCAGCGAACGCGACAGAGTTCGAATTTCGAGGTTTTTGTAGGAGTTTATTCAAGTTTTTATGTTTGAGTCAAACCAAACCTGGCACGGGGGCTCCTGCCTCGTGAGCACAGGCTAACAGCAATTACTTCACCGAAATTATATATATTAGTGAAAATAACATAATGTGCAATACTCGTGGGAACGCAACGGGGAGTAAGAATTTCTTAACTCGTACCAAAACTGCGGCGAAGTGGTTCGCTACCCGTGACGTATTGTTTCCCGTGAGGGCAAAAAGTGGGCTACGTAAGTGGCCTCTGCCTACCCATTATATGGATAAAAGGCGTGTCTGTATGTTTATATTTAATTCGTCCAAATGATCCCTTTTGAATAGGTTAAAATAAGTTTTGACTTAATTAAGGTACGTGCAGGGGTATAGTAGTTAATTAACTTACAATATATACTCGTATATATATATATATATATATATATATATATATATATATATATATATATATAGCCGTGGTAGCTCAAGGGCTAGGCACTCGTTTAAAATTTCATAGACCATGCGAGTGACCTGGGTTCGATTCCCGGTGCCGGCGCCACCGCCACATTGTTAATTGCAATTTTAAGTGCTGATTTACCACGTGCTCGGCGATGAATGAAAATATCGTGAGGAAACCTGTATGTCTGAGAAATAAAAAAATATTTCGTAGACATGTGCAGTCCGCCAACCCGCATTGGAGCAGCGTGGCGGATTCTTCCTAGCTCCAAAACAGTCTCAGCAGTGGGACATTCATAGGCTGAAACTTATTTACCTTTTTTTAAATATATGCAGATATTTTGGTCGTAAAACATATATATAGATACATGTACACATGATTAGTTCAGCGACTAAAAATATCTTAAATTATACTTTGTAGTGGAAGGATAAAATCTTTATTTGTTGTAAATATATTGGTGTTATCTGTCAAACGGGTTATAAGAATAAGAGCTCCCCTAACGAGCTATAAGCTACGCGAATACTAAAATAAATCCCACTAAGCCGTAAGACGACAAAACATAAAATAATTCAAATCGGATCTCGGTAATTGCGTTCGGCCGCAATTTTATTACTTCAGTAATCTTGTTGTAAATCAATCGTATAACCGCCGCGTCAATGGCCGGCTTTATCAACCTATTCTGTTGGCATCGTCTCACGCATGAATAAGATATACACCGTGAAAGGAGATTCCCTGTATGGTAGCTCGAAGGTGTTTGCTTATGGGCACACTATGTGAAGTAACTTTACACGTATCTTGATGAGATAGGATGCTAATGCGTCAGAGGTTCGCTAAGAAACTTCGAGCTTAAGACATCGACGTTCCTTTCTGAAGAATTTATTAAGATTAAGGTGCATGAACTGAAAATTGAAAGAAAAAGTACAGAAAAAATATACTTTACGATAACATGTTAATGACTTGTGCTTATATTGTATTATACCGTATCTATTAGCAGATCTTATTACAATTGAGTGCCAAAGACATAACATTGGTATGTTTAAAATAAAGGTTCAAGTTTTTATTTCAAAAATTGTAATGATTCTTATACAATCTAGACATAGTATATACTAGATTGTGCATATTGACTATGTAGCATTTTACTAGTGCAGCCCTAAATATTCTTATAATTAAAAAAATACGTTTTCTTTTTTTGTATCAATTTTTTAACGCCCTTGTTACGTCGTAAACTATTTTTTGTAGCTGTAATTCAGAGTGGATGAACATTTGACGATAAAAGTATATCTTTAACATTGACATAATATAGGACTACAGCAACAAATACATCTGACACAACGTTATGCTACAGTGTTATTCTGTCGGTGCCCTCTTAACCAGAAAATCTCGGGCTGCCATCGAGCATTTTAAAAACAACTGGTAAACAACCGTTCAAGTGCATGCCAGTCCACGCGCAGTGTACGAGTAGAGTTCTATAATTGCCTGTCGCAATATGCGGACTTAGAAGAGGGCTTTTTGTTTGAGACTCTGAACATATGAATAAAATTTAGTTCACGGGTTAAAGGCTAATGACGTCTAAAAACGGGCCCACATAGGACAATGGTAATTGAAGAAGGAGTTATAAAATCCAACTTCACAAGGGGAGTTAGAAAAAATATTATCTATTTGAGTACTACCGCACGTATAGAGAAAAGCGGTTGTAACAAAGATTGATCACCAGCGTCACGTACTAATTTGAAAACTGCAGTATTGTTGTTACCTAGGTAGTGTTTCGTTTTCGTTAAAATTTCTAGATATTATTCAAGGTCAGTTATGCGATAACAAATTACTTACAAAACTTACTGCGACACTCTTGGGGCATTTGCATGATATTTTACGTGGTTCATAAATATAATTATATTTACTATTTGATTTACACAACTAACAACTTCGTCTTAGTTATTTTAAGTGAAATTTACGACTCCAAGTACATTTTATAAGTCGGTCGACTAATATTCGTTAACATGTAAAGCCTTCTTAGCTGTGATAGTTTTTCTTTTAACTTCGTAATACATACTACTATATCCAAAAACAACCATTTAGCTTGTAGTAACCATTTATCTTGTTTTTACAAGATTTTATTTTACCAGTTTTTGGGCTTATTAATATGTAGATCCATGCGTAATTACAGCTTTATAGTACTGACTACTGAGAGTCTCTGAGCTAAGCCGCGGACGGACGGACAGACGAACATGGCGCAAGTATAAAGGTCCGAGTTGACTACGGAACCCTAACAAAAGAAAAAAGTTGAAATTATATTATTTATATCTTTTATATATATATTATTATTATTCTTTTCTTATATAATTTCCTGATAACAGTCTCCGTCAATATAGAGTGGGGCATTGAAGAAATGGCAAAGTAAAGTAGGTATAGAGCCGAGAGATATTTTAAAGGTCCTTTAAAAGTTGGGTAAACCAAAGTTTCTTCTGACCAAGAAAGACCAGAAAAAATCAAGGCGATCCTGTTCAAGTAACAACCTAACAGGCTGCAAATACTCAGAACTAGCCGAAACCCAAAAATAAATACATGCATTTTAATTTGTTACAGAACTTATTCTCCTTTACATCCCATATAACGGACACTAAGTAGATGTGTCCATCAGTCATCAGTCATGTCATCAGTCGTTCCAGTGGCTATACAAGAAAATAGAAGTAAAAACGTATCTTGAGGTTATCAACGCCCCCTTTTCGGATAATCTTTGAGGGGAACCAATATACGAGTATAGCAGTAGACAAAATAACTAAGCAATAGAAAAATGCTAAGAGATAGCCTCAGTTCTTCCATTTCTTTTTTTTTTTGTATTATTTTTACTTTCTCTTTATTTTATGAAATTCTGTTTTATCAATAATGATCCAAGCTAAGTCCGAGTTTATTTTCACCATTTTCAAGTTATATTTCTAAAATATTTTCAAGATATTACTGATGGTATAATTTACCAAAACCGTGCATAGTATCTTGTTGATTGCTCGAAAATCATTATTCTAATTCTATTTAATGGAATTTTAAAAATATTTTGTCTGCTTGTGGACGAAGTGATAAATTTACAAAGTGGCTCGAATTCGATACAAATTTTTGAAATAATTAAGAATGTTCTCTAATTACTTGCTTTAAACGAAATAGCTATAAATTTAAAATTTAAGTAGCACATGTCAAAACAAGCAGTGAAATATAACGTTACATATACAGATGTAGCCAACACTTCGTTGTGAGTTATTTCATTTTGTTTTGTAGTAAACATGCCGGGGTCTGACCACAACCCACCTCAAGCCAAACTGTGATAAAGTGCGATAATATTGTCGACAGTTTGAAATAAGAACTGCCTTGCTGGCTTACTGAAAAATCGCTCACACAAATTGAAGACATTTGACAATTGACCGAAGCCGGTAAATGGTGTGGCGATAGACTTGAGCCGTCATCTACCGAGATGATGCGAGGTTTAAACCAAGCAAGCAACGATAAGTTACAACGTAGTAATCGGCAACACTATCAAAAGATAAGTAACATATCGCACTTTGCGACAAATGTCGATACATAAACTTTGGTTTGAAGATTATAATACCGTATAAAGTAGAATCTAAAAATTACTTCTATGTAATTTATATTAAGGAAACATAAATGTAACGAATTTAGTCCGTTCGGTAAGTATGTATTTGTCTCAGTAGTTAGCTCAGCGTAGCAAATCCTTGATTCAAAATAGAAAAAACAAGAAACATCTTCGATGTATGAGTATTATGCCAATACTGTGTATATCACACTGCATCAGACTTTTTGAATCTTATTTTTTAAGCGTTACTTTTGATACAGGATGGTGGTGATGTGTCAGTTTTTGTTTTATGAAGAAAGTGACGAGACAAGCTTACTTTCACCTGATCATAAATGCAACGTCTGCATATAACAAATGCTGTGTCACCACATTTCTGTGGCTCCGCATCTGTTATCCTGAAACATCAATTCTTAAGTCCCATATGTCCAGTAATTATACTAGCTTTACTGTTTCACGGCAGAATAATTGGCCCTGTGGTGGTACCTAGACGGATTTCTGCAGAGGAATCCTACCACCAGAAACACTTTTTTTATAGAAGAGGGGGCAAACGATAGCTCACGTGATGGTAAGTGATCATCGCCACCCATGACACTGACGCTATGTTTACGCTTATTCTTACAGCGCTGTCATATGTTTTCAGCAGATAACGATTTGGTTATTAGCAGAAAGGAGTCGCTGTAATAGAAATTAGTAAGAAAGTAAACATCGATCAATGAATGGTCGCATCACAGGAAAATTTCTAGAGACTCGAATCTAAATTGTGCGATGTAAACACCAAAAACATTCTTAATTTTCTATCCCAGCTTATACATCTCATTGTTCTGGTTCAAAAAAAAACATATAACCTTACAAATGTAGGCGTGCACACCATCAATCAATGCAACGGTCAGACGTATGTTTGGGATAGAATCGCTCCAAGTTTTAATTATTGCTAACTCAATTATACTTGACCCTCGTCTTCGGATGGGGTTGCCATCATAAAAAATAAGGACAGATGTAAATAAGATAGATTTGTGGGAACATCTTCAGTTTTTTATTGCGGTTAACTCTAAATACCTTTAAAATAATAAAGGGAAATTTAAATAATATTAGGGATAGTCCTAATTGGATGTATTCATAATAACATTTACATGTCCTGAGGACATGACGTCCTTAAGTTCCTACGGAAATCTATCATCTGTATGTATTCCTTATATAGTATATATTATTCCTTCCTACCGTATCGTGAGTCATTGGTTGATAACCCAGGTCACCAGTAATCACATAGCTAAAGCCATTATTTATGTAATAATACCATTATCCATACTAATATTATAAATGTGAAAGTAACTCTCTCTGTCCTTCTGTCTGTTTGTTACCTTTTACCGAAAGAATGTGCTTCGGCCTCTATCTAGCATTCAACATCAGCAGCGAGGAACAGATTGAATGTGTGACAGACAAAATATTTCTAGTATGCCTTTAAAAATAATTTAAGAATTTATTCTAAAATTTAATAATGACGAAAACGCGTGCGACAATACTTTTCCTCGAAATCTATAATTAGCTTGCGCAGATATCATCTTCTGACAGTTACTGGAATCCGTAGTATAAAAGCAACCAGCTCTATTTCCACGCATACTATTCCCATTTCCCATCTGAATCAACTTCGCATTCAAATGTTATCGGCAATAATTTAAGTTATATCGCTTAAATTATTATCAAAATAAAAAGCGAATGCGTTAAAATGGACTTAAATTTCTTCGCGATGGCACCGTGTAATCGGTTTAAAAAGTCGATTTCGACTCATGGAGCAATTTCTCGATTTAAACACTGATTTACCGAACCCGGCGTCCATTCGCAACACATGTACCGACACTTGTGACAAGCCATTACCACCCTTAGGCCACTTTCATTAGTGGATGTGCACACTGTTAGTGGACGGCGGAAGCGGAATTCGCAGCGGAAATTGTATGTTATGCACTTAAGTAAATGCAAATTTGGTGAAAAAACAAACTTTGGGAACGTGGAAACTTTGAAACACCATCTGGACGATACCGCATAGCGGTTATTGAAGGATAATATAATATATTTTATAGTTATGCCCGGTAACTAAAAATCAACGAAATTAAAGTCTTACGAACAATCACTATCTTAATATATTTTTATTACTCTTTATTATCATCTTCATAATTTCGGCCTATCACTAGTCCACTGATGAACATACGCCGCCCCCGTAGATTGGAGATCTCATTTTAAGGAGATTTTGCCATATTTGCCTCTCTTTGCATCCGCAGATGTTCCGGGAAGATGCTGCTGCCCATCTTCTGGTTTTAATTTTCCCTCTGTCGACTTTTACGATACCTATGAGATGACACGGGGTGGTAGATTCTATTAAACCGCCACTACATGGCGATGATTTTAATATTTAACTGTCAGTTAGAAACAGTAACATTTCATACATAAAAATGTCAAACTTTGAACAATAAAATCGTTTCGGGACATATAAATATTAAAAGCAGATAATATTTTACTCCATTGTACCAAAAAAATATTGAACATAATAATTTTATTTTGTAATATAATTACAATATTTATTGACAGTCTACTAGAAGAATGCCAAAAAGTACTCGTATTAAGTTCTTCATTCAACCTCTTTAATGCAGGTATATATATACTATAAAGTATTAATCAGTATATTGAATAATTTTTTTCATCCTACTATTGTTAAATTACCGCCCGTCTGAAGTCAAACCCCAAAACAGTTTTGACTTATCAGAGGATAATACGAAAAAAAAATAAACGGCAAAGGCACTTTTCACGCTTTGAATGCACAGATTCACAATTTGTAAAGGCTGTTACAAAAACTCGCTGCCCGGCCACGCCTTTAAATAAAACGAACGGTCGAACGGCTATAAAATATATTTTTGAAGTTTAAGACCTGTAACATTTGTATTTTAAACAAAAAAAAATACTCTCAGGAAATAAGCTGAATAAGAAAAGAGCGAATTTAGCATGTACTTTTGTTACATTACATGCTGCTTCATATAAAACTGACGGAGTGTGCGTCGATCGATTGGCCTAGTGGTTGGAGTACCTGACCGCGGATCGTGGTTCGAATCAACCTGAGCCAACATTTGTACAGAAACACAACTGTTGGTTTTCGGGTCTGGTTGTGTTGTGCGCGTGTCTCTAACACTGCATCCTATCGTACCTTCGTTTTTAAAGCATGGGTATTACAACGGCCAGAAATAGGTATGAACGAGAATAGAATAGAATACATTTTTATTCAATATAGATTATTTACATATTACTTATTGAAAGTATTTTTTTTTCTTTTTTTAAACTACACTGGTTCGCAAAAAATGCCTCTGTCCTGGGAAGAACCAGTAAGATACCCAGCGGGATTTTTTTTTCAGTCCTTTTTAAATGTGCAATAACAGCAGTATTATAAAGATGTAGAAATAGCTTGGCGGCGATCACCTGTGGCACTACAATATTTTCTAAACATTTGATAATCTTCGTCAATGTTCGGTAGTTGTCGCCGTGGTCGAAAACGGCGGAGGTGGACATTGATATGGGTTTTTGTACATCAATGGAGGAGGACTTCATCATCATCATCATTTCAGCCCATCACTAGTCAACTGCTGAACCTTCTCCATAGATTGACACAAAAGTTTGCAGCTCTAATTTTGGGGGGATTTTGCCATAGTTGACACACTTGGCAGGCGCAGTTTCTTTATTCATATGTGCCAGGAAGATTCTGCTGTCCATCTCCTGGTTTCCATGTTCCCTCAGTCGACTTTTAGTCACCAACGAGGTGAGATGGGGAAGTAGATTCTCTTAAGCCGCCACCACACTGAGCAGGATGAGGACTAAACTGGGTTCAATCTCTGATGTACACACAAAATTGTTAATTGTAAAGCTAAATGATTATTGCGCTTGGCGGCCAAGGAAAACATTGTAATCACCTCTGCATGGCTGAGAAATATTTCGAGGATATGTGACGAGCAGCGTCAATCAAGTCAAAGTCAAAATTTCTTTATTCAGTTTAGGCTTGTATAAAGCTCTTATGAATGTCAAAATCTACACCGGTTCAAAAAATAAGACCTTCTCAGAGAAGAACCGGCAAGAAACTCTGAGGTCTTTCTTTCCTTCAATGCCATATTACATGCCATTTATAAGTTACATAAAAATTACATCATAAATTTAGTAGCTAGGGGGTTTGCAAGTGCAGTGTAAGAGTTATTTCCACACATCTCTGTCCTCTTTGTAATGATCGTTTTTATAATACGCTTTTTCTAATAATGAATACTTCCCGGCTCCAAAATACTTTCAAAAATGAAAGGAGAACTATGCAGCAACATTTATAACTTGTTAATTTATTTTTTAATATCCTGATTCATAACCCTCCCTTTGCTCAAATGCTTTCGTTGATTTTTTTTAAATCGTGCGCGTAGCATATGTAAAAGGTCCTGTACATATATTGATACGTGTTTAGAAATAATTAAAAAAAAAACATTTTAGTAAAGATAATTGAATAAGCGGTTGTATTATTGAAACTGATATGAATATTCAATGGCTACTTTTCCAGGCATTATGGCGGTATCATGACGTTAATTCGTAACTGAAAAAAGGTTTACTATAAAGAAACAGTGTTTGCTAATAAATATAGAAAATATCAACACTAATATATCCAAATGCGAAGTTATGTATCGGCTTCGACTTTCTATGTGACTTTAAGTGACCATCAAAGAAACAGTGCTATTCAAAACATAGGCAAAGCCATCACGCCTAATGACTTTTGACATATTCTTTGTCTCGTGAAGACTAATTTTAGATAATGCGTCTGGACAGTTTTATGTTTGGCTTCCATTCTCCAATCTTTAAGAGTTCAGATCGCTTAGCGTATTTGTATCGAATTTTCAATAACATTCAATAACAATAAGCTTTAATTTGTACTGTACAAACAAATTTGTTATAGCTAAGTAGATGTGTATCAGTAACATTAAGGTTATAAAATAAAAAATGCATTAACAATAACTGTATTCCAAACATCAGTAACAGTCCATATTCAGCTCTTGCCTGAACGGATCCACTGCGTAACAACTATGTAATGCACTGTTACAAATTATTTCAAGACTTCTTCCATTAATTCTATGCAAGTCGTGGCAACCTTTAATTAAGGCAACACTAAGGAATGCTTTCCTAGTTTGCGTAATTTTATTGTTTAAGGTGTATGGTTTGTTGGTTTTCCATTTCAATAAATAAATAAAAAAAAAACAAATACATTGATTTCTTATATTTAAGCAAACATATTTAATAGACCTAACATTTGATGGATTTTATCGGTTTTATTTAAACTATTTATTTTCCGTCGCTTCGAGCGCTTTACTAATGTAATCAACTTCACTAATGTAGGTAGGATTTCTATGCAGGAATCCGTCTAGGTAGGTACCACCGCAGGGTCAGTTATTCTGCGGTTAAGCAAGTAGTTTAGACATTACTGTGTTTTGATCTGAAAGGCACTGCGAGCTAGCGTAATCACTGGGTATATGAGACTTAAGAACTTATTTTCTCAGGGTGATGGACTCAGTGTGGTCACGGGGGGACTGAGGTGACAGACGTCCTGATGCCATAATTACCACCAGCCTAAGGGTACCTTCAGCTTTTAATTATTATTTTTGGTCCGATCTACGCAGAATCTTATAGTCTTGCAGTGGTATGCTTGGGTTTTGATTTAATTTTATTAATTTAGAATCTTCCACCCCATCCAATCTCGTAAAAGTCGACAGGGAGAAAATTAAAACCAAAAGATGGCAGCAGCATCTTTTTATAACATCTGAAAAAATAAACTGCGGTTGCCAATAACGCCTGCCAATCGTGGCAACTAAACTAAATTCCCCCAAACTGAGAGTTACAAACTTTTGTGAGAATAGATGTCTATGTTCAAAAGTGGACTAGTGATAGGCTGAAATAATGATGATGAAGAATAGGATCCCAAGCTGTTGGTAGTACCCGAACATCTCCTTTATTAAAATGAGGATGATTTTTTTATTTCAATGGCCTCGCGAATCATCCTTGATAGGAATCGGTGTTCCTCTGCAAGGGTTTGTGGTCTATAAAATCTTATGCAATGGTTGGGATGATCCAGAACATGGTCACAGACTGCAGAATTTCTAGCGCGCCGATGCTTCACATCACCTGTTTCTTTTTATTGATCTTTTCGTTTGCCGTATCTAAGAGAGACACATTCACAATCTAGCTTGTATACTCCTGTATCTCGTAGAGGGATGTTACACTTGACAGATGGTAAAAATTTACTTATCTTCTTCGGCGGATTAAAAAAAAATACACACTTTATATTATAAAATAAAGATTTTTTAAATGACACTACACTACACAACGATTCATATTGTATCGAAGTGCGTTTATGGACAATAATGTGTGCAAAACATGAATTGTACAAATATTTGTTTCGTGCTGGTTTAGAAACCGCGACCCAAGCGCGGAATACAATCGCTTTGCACATCTACAACATGGTGGACTGAGTGTTTTAAAAATGACTGAGCGCTTAAAATCAAGGACGCTCAGCGACGGAGATCAAACAAAACTTTAGTACCTATTGTCTGATGTTAATATAAAAAAAGTTTCAAAGCTAACCATAAAAGTCGGATAAAACTAAAATATATGTACTGTAAATACATAAACGTCTAAATATCCTTACAAAAAGGCTTCTCGTTATTAACTTAAGATTTCGCTTAGAAATTAAGATGCAAATTAACATAAATTATTTTGAGTCTGCGCTTTAGGCAAGTCAGAACAGGTGAGATTGAAGTTTATAGTTCGAATGTATTTAAAAATATTAACTCCTTATAAATAAGTATACAAAATGTGTTTAATTTATTTTGCTTAAGCAATCACATTTTGAAGTAAATTTTACGTTCAGGACAGACAGACGTTTATAAATAGGATGTCTTTTTTATTGGATAAAGTGACGAAACGAACAAAGTGTTTACCTGATGGTAAGTGTAACGTTACCCAGAACATTTTGTCTGACACCACACTGCGCCCGTCCTGAGATATCAGTGCTTAAGTCTCATATGCCCAGTGCCTACACTAGCTCTCAGTGCCCTTCAAACTGAAACGCAGTAATGTTTGCACACTACTGCTTCACGGCAGACTAACTGACCCTGGGGTGGTACCTCCCTAGACGGATTCCAGCATAGGAATCTTACCACGACATATGGAATTATCTTTTTTTTTAATTTTAAGTATTAACGATACTCAACACCAGGATTGTGTACATTTACAAACACCTAACCCGGAACAGCAATCTGTAGTTCATAAAAATATTTGTTTCATGCCGGAATCAAAGCCAAGATTCGCAAAGCCGAAGCCTGTCGCTTAGCCACTGAGCCTAACTACCCGTTTTTTAAGCTTTATTTTCTTTTAACTGTATTATTGTGATTTTTTATTGGAAGAAAGCGACGTGATTAGCAAATTGTTCACCTAATGGTAATTTCTCTTAAATTTCCTAACAGTTTCAGAGCTCCTTAAAATACTAAACGACTAATTACTGTATCTTTATTGAAGTTCATTGTACCGTGACTTTTTGTTCATCATTAAAACTAGTGAACACAAAACATCTACGTATAGGAAATATTAAAACATAACTACAATCTAATATTACATTTGCAGTTCTGATTGAAGTAAAAATCTTATCAAAGGTCAACCTACACATCTGTCAAAATTTTTAATAAGACCGAAAGATCTCCATTGAGATCACACAACAAAAAATAACACAGTACGACTTTTTTCACAATTAATCAAAAGCGGAACGAAAAAAAGACTCTAAGACTCTTTAAAACTTTTGCATCGATGCATTGACGTACCTTCTTTCACCAACTGTCAAACTGACACTTGATTTATGGTTTTCCTTTATAGCAACGCTCGTGTTCGTTATGGCGCGAAACCCATTTATACTCCTAATGACATTTCGAGATATCTAAAATGGCGGATAACAATAATGAGCAGTGTAAAACGTATGAAACTCAATTTGCTTCTTTTAATGTTTAGTATTTTATTTACAATAAGCGTAGTTTTTTTTCATTCATGAATTTATATGATTTCATTTTAAAGAAATAATTACGTAAGAGCTTTAACAGTTGCTCAAACAAAAAAGTTCATTAGGTACTTTCGCCTTTCATTTTATTCTTGTGGAAATAAAGAAACTTCTTAAAAAAAGAATGTTAGCAATTCGTTAAACTTTCAACATCTCGACGACGCTAGATAGAGGTAACTCTATTCAAGACCGCTGCAAATTCTTTTCAGAAAAATCTTTATACAGAGAATTCTACTCTTTAACTAATCTGACTAACAATATACTTATGATATTTTTATTCCGATTTTTCTACTGTATTTTTTAATTTACCATTTATGTTTCAAAGTAAAGTGGCTATAAATGTTCTACTGCAGAGCACAGGTCTTCTGTAATTTTTGAGATAGGGTTGGAACCGGGAAGTATCCGCCATGCTGCTCCAGTTCGCAGACGTCACAAACTTTTAAAATATTTTATATCTCTGAGACATACAGGTCTCGTTATTCTACTCTCGTCATGATATTCACCATCGTAATAAATTAGCAAAATGCACGGAATCTACTACTACTATATAATTTTTGTATTTTCTACTATTATTTAATATTAAAGTTTTGTATACGTAACTGAATACGTAGGTCATTGACCTACGTATTCAGTTCCGTATACAAAACTTATTGTAATTTTTTTTGTGTGTGAGACGTTAATGAGTGAATTGCGAAACGGACAAAACGTTCACCTGATGGTAATTGTAACATCTGTCCATAACAAATGCTGTCTCACCTAGAACAATTCTGAGTGACACCATATAGCGCCCGTCACCCTGAGACTACTTCACGACAGAATAAGTGGACCTGGGGTGGTACCTACCTAGATGGATTCCTGCATAGGAATCCTACTATCAGTATATTTTATATGTGATTTTAAATTTAAAGCCGGCAAGCACGATAACCAAGCGAAGTCTATTCACTTTCGCTTTGAAAAGATTAAAGTTATGGGAAGAATGACACTTAAAGAATTTTGGTCTGTTACTACATCAAAATAACTTGTGCTTGGATGTGATATGTGTGAAGGTCTTCAAGTATAAAATTCCTCAGTGGGCTTTGTAAACAGATGATGGAAGCGGATGAAGAAATTAAATTAGTAGTAGTCAACATATTAATTTGTCATATAAATTGACATTTGGATTTTATTTTACTTATTATGGCATTTCTCTTTCTTTCAAAAATAGGAGGATTCATATGCAGGAATCCGTCAGGTAGGTACCACCCCAGGGCCAATTATTCTGCCGTGAAGCAGTAGTGTGCAAACATTACTGTGTTTCGGTTTGAAGGGCACTGTGAGCTAGTGTGGGCTAGCGTAATCACTGGGCATATGAGACTTAAGAACTTATGTCTCAGGGTGATGGGCAGAGTGAGGTGTCACAAAGAAATTTAATGGGTGACACAGCATTTGTTATGGACAGACGTTGCACTTGCCATCAGGTGAACGTTTTGCTCGTTTCATCACTTTTTACAATAAAAAAAAAGATTATACAAAAAGACAACCAGACAGTTCTTGGATCGTTTTGATCGTTTTCGATGACATTCGTGCCATAGATCGATATTGCATTTTTACATACCAGATCTCAACATATTTAGCATTTATAACTTGTGAGTATGCAGCAAGCTTTCTGTATTAAAACAATGAATCATAAACTCGTTCTGCTATAACAAAGATTATCCAGTACGATAGCCGGAGCGACTGTCTCAGGCATTATTCCGTAGGAACACGCTTATGCATAGCGCGGTTCTAAATACATGCAGAATCATGGTTTAAAAGTATGTTCTCGTACACTGAGGCTACATACTCGCTGTTGTACATAAATAAGACTAAGACGGCTCAGCCGGAGAATGGCCACATACGCTAATACGGTAAAAAGTGAGCGAAAAAAACGGGAGACCTTTAGTAACAATGAGGAATTCTTTTCTAATCCTTAGTGGTGACAAAATAATCTTTATTGTTATGGAATTAAGTAATGAGACGAGCAAATCTTTTATCTAATGCTAAATGCAACATTTTTACTTATCAAATGTGGCACCGAAATCATATCTGTGAGACACCGCACTGCGCTAGTCACCCTAAGATGTCCCAGATGAGTTATATGCCCAATACATTGTTATATCAGTAAAATTACACTACTGCTTGACGGTATCATAACTGGAACTGCTGGTGGTATCCACCCTAGACAGATTCTTGCATAGGACTCCTACCACCTATAAACGCGAAGTTCTTTTCTTTGCAGATTGACGTCTGTGTCAAAAGCGACAGTGAAATGAATGACCTCTATGGCCCATATTTGTTTTTGATTAATACGTCTATTCTGATCATGACTAGAAAACCTATTAAATTTTCTTTGTAATGATTTTGTTAATCTGATAAAATAATTATCCAATTTAAATGAATATTTGTTAAGTACATTTATATTAATATATTTATATAAATATTATATCATTTGAATGAAAGAGCCGTGGTAGCTGGAGCTGGGCGCTAGCCTTAAATTAGCTTGGTGACGGAGACATCGCGAGGAAACCTACATGTCTCATCAGGAATATAATATTAGGAGTACATCCACCCACCCGCACTTGGCGAGGCGGACCCTTCCCAGCTCGAAAACCCTCTTAAAAATATGAGAAAGCCACTATTCAGCAGCAAGTAGGAATTAAACCAATGCTGTATTTAAAAAATGTAACTTGCATTATCAAATGTCTATTTATTTTTGGGAAGAGAAATAAATATATTATTATCATTATTATACTTAATTCGGACTGCACGGATAAATACCATGTTTCAATATGCTGTGGTTTCATTATTCGCCCCATAAGTTATTTTTAGTATATTAGTGCGTATATTGTCAATTTAGAGCCTGTAAATCTTCCACTAGACACAGACTCGAGGGTGCCCAAAAGGGGCCGGCCTCGGCTCGGTCAGTTACTGCAATCGGGAGGGCAATATTATTACTATTCATTCATTACTAATACCATGATTATTATTAGATACGTTTACCACCAATTCGGAATGCGTTTCCGCTGGAGAAGAAATGGCGCAAGAAACTCCAGCGACGCTTCTGTTTATGATACTACTGCTAGGGGAGAACCGACCTGAGATGCGGCGGTATCGCGAATAACTTTGTCTGATACGCCCTCGCCGACGGCGGGGGCGGTATGATGGTGATGTTGTGTGTTTGCGTAGTGATGAGTAGAGCGCTTGGGCCCTAGTGGTCGCGTCGTCAGGGTCCTCGAGGACGTGCCTCGGTCTCCTTTTTCCGCGGGTCGAGTTTTGGTGTATCGCGAGGGGGTTGTATGTGGCGGCACTTACAACCAGTGGGTTGGGGTGCGTGGCAGCAGAGTCGAAGTATCGGCGAGAGGCCAACAAAATTTAGATATTGGGCTATGGTAGGAAGCCCTAAATCGATATGAAGGTTAGCATTATGCACGAACCACGGTGCTCCCGTGGCTTTACGCATGAATCGATTTTGTATTACCTGAAGTCGGTGAATTTGACGCGGGGAGGCATGCGCAAATACGGGGCTTGCGTATGTCATAATTGGCCGAATACAGGCTTTGTAAAGTGTAATTTTATTACGTAGGGACATTTTGCTATTTTTATTTAGTAACGGATGTAATCGGCCGAGGACGAACGCCGCTCGGTTCTTTACTCGGTTAATATGTGGACCGAAGCTGAGTCTCGAGTCTAATAGGACGCCTAAGTATTTGACTGTCTTTTCCCAGGGGATTGGACGATCGAATAACTCTATGGTGGGGAGGCGCGGCGTTAAGCGCCGCGAGAAGTACATGGCTGCACTTTTGATGGGGTTGACCTCGATCCTCCATTTCCGAAACCAGTTCCCGAGGGTTCGGGCTGCGGAGTGGAGGCGTTTAGAGATAGTGTCTGGATTACGCCCAGACACATAGAGGCAGGTATCGTCTGCGAAGAGGGCGAGTTCGACGCCGCTGGTGTGCGGTATGTCGTTCGTGAAAAGGGTGTAGAGCACGTCGCAGTCTCAGACGCATAGCACCTTAGACGCTTCAGCCCGACATTTTTCCGTGTAATGTCGGTTCGGACATATCATAAAAAAATATAAATATTAAAAAATTATCGCGATAAAATCCGTAAAATTACTTTTGTTAAATTTTTCGACATTTCGCCTTCTGTCAGAAGCCACGGTGATGAGCTCGGGATGAGATATGGTGGCAATATTTGTTGCAATATTTAAAAACTACCGTCTATAAACGCGTAGAAAACAATAAATAGAAACGAGACATTCCATCTAAGTTTTAGAGGGACTATGAACTAACGTCTTTCCAGAGATTCAGGTGTATGTATCCACCACTTACCATTGGAGATTGTGAGCGCGTTTGTTACCATTTCCCGGAAAAAATTTATCATCATCATCATCATTTCAGCCTATCACTAGTCCACTGCTAAAAATAGGCCTCCCCCATAGATTGCCACAAAAGTTTGTAAGTCTCATTTTGGGGGGATTTTGTCATAGCTTCAGGCGGGTTGGCAACCGCAGCTTATTTATTCATATGTTCCAAGAAGATGCTGCTACTCGTAATTGTTTTCCCTCTATCGACTTTTACGACACCCACGGGATTAGATGTGGTGGTAGATTTTCTTAGGCCGCCACCACACGGCTCTCGTAAACCGCCACCATACGGCATTATACTCCGAATTTCGATATGAGGATTTTCGCAGTAGAATCACTGACTTAAATTGCTACACCTGAAATGAAAGAAAGAGAAAACAAGTTAGCCTAGTGGTTAGTGTACTTCTACGCCGCGAGTCCTGAGTTCGAATGCCTGCCGGTGCCTACATTTATGCAAAAATAAAAACTGTTGGCTTTCGGGTTTAGTTGTGCTGTGCATGTGAAATATATGTCTGTAAAACACACCCAGGATACAGGAGAAATCCTAATGGCAGGCAAATATTGAAGATGCGATAACCTTTGGGAAAAAGGTTCCCGTCAGACCAGCTTGATCCAGCTAACACTGGTAAGGCGACTCCACTAGACAGCGATAGACTGACGACCTGATCCAGAGCGAGAAATCGGTGTGCCCTAGTTGCTCTGGACTGTACTTTTAGCTACTTCTAGGGAAAAATATGTTTAGTGACTCAGCTATTGTAAGAAAAATCAAAATCATTCCTTAGAAAAGCAGGCGACACATTTCATTCGAATATTTCTAATTTAAGAAAGCAAATAACGAAGGACAAAATTTTAAATTACAAGGCGAAACGACGTAGTTAAAGAAATATTTCACTCGAATCGAGTACGGAATGAACATTGAAAAGGGAATTCTTCGTTATAAATCTGCCAATGATGATTACAAAAAGGTGAAGATTAATTTATGTTTGCTTCTGTAATTTTGACAATATTGCCATAATAATAAATGCCGGACTGACGACCGCGTGGCCTAGTGATTAGAGTACCTGGCCGCAGGTCCTGGGTTTGAATCCCAGCCGAAGCCAATATTTGTAAAAAAGCAGAAATTGTTGGATTTCGGGTCTGGTACTGTTGTGAGCCGTGTGAGCCGTGGTAGCTCAGGGGCTAGGCGCTCGCTTTAAATTTCATAGTACGCGAGTGACCTGGGTTCGATTCCCGGTGCCGGCACCACTAAAATTGTTAATTGCAATTTTAAGTGCTGATTTACCACGTGCTCGGCGGTGAAGGAAAACATCGTGAGGAAACCTGCATGTCTGAGGAATAAAAAATATTTCGAAGACATGTGAAGTCCGCCAACCCGCATTGGAGCAGCGTGGCGGATTCTTCCTAGCTCCAAAACCCTCTCAGAAATGAGAGGAGGCCTGTGCTCAGTAGTGGGACATTTATAGGCTGAAACTTTACTTTACTTTTTTTTTACTGTTGTGACTGTCCCCGTGTTTCTGACACTGCTTTCTAACCTACCGCCAATCTAAACGTATGGGCATTACATCGGGCGCGGGTAGGGTGAAATTCTTCTGTGTTTGCACGTGCACTTGTAGCACTATAATATCTCGCCGGAAGGTGTCGCCATGTTCGACAATGGGCCAAGAGGACTTTAACATTTATTGATAATGATATTCTCCGATTGTTGGTCGAAATCGACCACGGCGACAATCGGAGAATATTGTCGAGAGCTATCAACTGCGCAGGAAATATTATAGTGCCAAAAGTGTACGCGCAAACACAGAGGCACTGACTCGTCCCAACTTACCCGCGTCCGATGTAACGCTGATGCGGTAAGTTCGGAGGTAGGCTAGGATGTAGTCAGAAAAACGGGGACAATCACAACACACCCAGACCCGAAAACCAACAATTTGTGTTTTAGCACAATTTTTGCCTCGGGCTGGGATTCGAACCCAGGACCCGCGGCTTAGACGTCAGGTACTCTGACCACTACGCCACGCCTTAATATTAAAGACAAAGTTTTTCAACAAAACTGTGTTATCGTTCACGGTGCTATTTTTTTATAATAAATCAAGTCAGATTGAAAACCATTTAAAGAATCTCCCGTATAAAGTATGAAACTGACTGTGCGATAAAAAACAGCGACAAATTTGAACGGAGCCGGTCACTTAATGCATCCAATGTATCATTGTTAGCCATAATGCACACTCCCTTTTGTTATCTGTGGTAATGTTTCACGGGACATTTTAAAATACCCAAGTTTTGTTGCATTGCGCGGTTACCGGATAAAATTGATGGAAGAGTAAATATACTTATATATAGTAGTAAAGTAACAAAGATATATATTGACGACCGCGTCGCCTCGTAGCCAGAGTAACTGATTTCTGCACCGGGTTCCTAGTCGTATTCATTGTGCAAACATACTAATAATTGGTTTTCGGGTCTGATTTTTGCGAGTGTGAAAACGCATCTACTTTCAAACCCGAATCTACCACCACACCACATCCCGCGGTGTTGTAAAAGTCAACAGAGGATAAATGAAAACCGGTAGATAGGCAGCAGCATCTTCCTGGAACATCTAAGTAAATAAACTGCTGTTGCCAACTCGCCTGCCAAGCGTGGCAACTATGGCAATGTCCCCCCAAAATGAGAGCTAAAAATTTTGTGACAGTCTGTCACGTATGTTCAGCAGTGGACTAGTGACAGGCTTAAATGATGATGATGATGAGAATGATTCAGGAGAAATCCTAGTGTGGGCGACGTTTTAAAAAAATCAGTGTGTTAGGTTAAAAGATTTTTTTAGGTTCATAGATTCACTTAAAATGAGATACAAAATACTTAAATTAAATTTACCTGTAATGTATTTGGCACTAACAATATTGGAAAAAAATATATATATTACATTGTACAAAATATAGGTCTTAAGTTTACTCTTAAAAATATGAATTCTATTGAGATTTTTTTGATTATTTTTTTGGTTCCATTCCATAAGCTTCCAAGCAATGTAAGAAGTCCGTTTTGCACATAGGCAGAATCTCCTTACTTGTGATTACATTACGCTGGTGTGACGTTTGCAGTACCTGATGCCTGACACCAACACGGCATTTTTACGATGGTTCATATTTGAGCAGTACTACTTTCAGTTGGAGGTCACAAGGCTTTCCTAATATTTCGTTAGATGCTGAACCCATATTGTCTATTTTGCAAACACGGCATCTTTCTGTCATATGTATGATTCAATATCATACTGCAGCAGCGGTTGTTATTGCGAAATCTATATATTAATACGTTCAGAGAAATCTGATTCCCTTTTTTAAGCATCAGGAGTAGGATTTGGTATATTTAAAGTTTCTATGAAGAAGAAGCCATGAATCTAAATTTTATATTATAATGTAGCTCAGGGGCTAGGCGCTCGCTTTAAATTTCAAAGTACGCGAGTGACCTGTGTTCGATTCCCGGTGCCGGCACCTCTAAATTTTTTAATTGCAATTTTAAGTGCTGATAAGTGCTGACGTGGTAAACGTGGTCGGCGGTGAAGGAAAACATCGTTAGAAAACCTGCATGTCTGAGAAATAAAAAATATTCATAAAATATGCCTGAGAAATAAAGTGCTGATTTACCACGTGCTCGGCGGTGAAGGAAAACATCGTGAGGAAACCTGCATGTCTGAGGAATAAAAAATATTTCGAAGACATGTGAAGTCCGCCAACCCGCATTGGAGCAGCGTGGCGGATTCTTCCTAGCTCCAAAACCCACTCAAGTGAGAGGAGGCCTGTGCTCCGCAGTGGGACATTTATAGGCTGAAACTTTTTTTTATGTTTTACAAATATATTAAGGGGAATAAAAAAATCATTCAATATTTACGTTCATACTGACAATGTAAATCACAAAAGTAGTCTTTCGTTTGTTTATATTCATACTGTCAGTGTCAAGCAATCACAGAGTATTTAAAATGTTGCCAACAAATAATTACTCAAACCACAATAACGTACAAACTTAATTGAATTACGGTCGAATTTAGATTGCAGGTAAAATAATTAAGACACGGATCACCATCAAAGATGAAGCGTATTGATTTGTTATTTTTTATTATTAAATAATGAAATAGACGGTACTCGTACCACATGCTACGAGACCGTGTTAAGTGGCAGTGTATGTCATATGTTTCGAGGAAGCCTATGATCGATTTGTGATGTCCTGAAATGATAATTAATCTTACTAATTTTATTAATAAAATTATGTTATATATAATATAATAATAAAAGTATGTTTCGTGTGTTTGTCCTTCAATCACGCTCATAAGGCTTCACGGAGTCTAATTTTATTTATCAAAAAACATTAACTATTCATCGTCATCATCATTTCAGTCTATCACTAGTCCACTGCTGAACATAGGCCTCCCCCATAGATTGCAACAAAAGTTTGTAGCTCTCATTTTGGGAGGATTTTGCAATAGTTGCCACGCTTGGCAGGCGGGTTGGCAATCGCAGTTTATTTATTCAGATGTTCCACGAAGATGCTACTGCGCATCTTCTGATTTTATTTTTTCCTCTGTCGACTTTTACGATACCCTCGGGATGAGACGGGGTGGTAGATGCTCTTAAGCCGCCACCACACGGTATAATTATTACCAAATTCGATTAACGCTCTGCGAAACCGACGTTACAGCAGGTATTACCATTTTCTTTTCAATAAAGGAGTCAAACGAGCTATATCTACATTTATTTTATTATTTTAAATGTTCACCACATGGGAAGTGTAACGTCTGCCCATAACGAATAAACATTTCTGCGGGACACCACCACCAGAGCGTCAGTTACTTGGTACTCGGTAGAAAACAGGTAGGTGCTGTTCTACTCTGCCTATCGGCTAAATTACCAGGTAACAAATCAAAATTAATAATTAATACGATGATTGTTCCTAAGGAAAGGTAAAAAATGTTGTTTATTGCAAACCTATCGCCATGTAGCATGTCATAAAGCAATAATTAAAGTCTAAACATTAGCTAGACTCACGGAACTAATACTTATTTCCAGGAAATAAGTAACTACGCGAATTGCTTTTAGCTCAGCGTTATAAACGGCCTTCTGGCAAATGTTATCGTAAACTGTTTCAATTCCAAGTAATTGTCTGTCTGTCAGTTACTAAATTAAAAGTTCTCCACTCGCGCACACATCTACGCATTTTAATGAACGCATTTCATTGGTTACTCAATTACTTTTGTTGATCTCCTAACCTTTATTACCTCATGAGAGTGTTAAAGAGATTCATCACGTTTACTAGCAAATTAGTAAAATATCCCATAGACAAATGTGCCATTTTAACTACTGATAAAATATGACCGACTCTTTACTAAGCGGCATGCGTCTTCTTAAACTAATTTCACATATGAGTATAATTTGGTTACATTTCTATTTCGCAGAATTACATCGAGCTTATTAGACCTTCCCATTTATGGGTGAGCTAGTTTGAACTTCCTTATAAATCTCGGTTTTAATGTCATAACTGGCAACACGAACTGGTGAAGAATATTTGTTTTCATACTTTAATACATACATACAGTTACGCATTTTCCCATATAAGGGGTAGGCAGAGACCACAACCCAGGCCCAAACGAGACGTAAAGTCTCAGGAATAAAACACGGTATGAAAGAAGGAAGGTGCTATTCCACTCTCCCAGACACGTATCGGCTTAAGGTATACCTATATCCTTCAAGATATACTGGATGGAAAGAAGTCATGCAGTATCTCGAACGCTGTCTAGCTGAGTGGGATTCGTCGATTGTTGACGACGCTGGACTTTCCTAGTCAAACAATTTGTTCTGGATTAAATCCAGAACAAATTGTTACAAAACAGACGAACGCCAACGGAATGCAGTGATCCAATATTTACAAAATATATATCAAGTCGAATGAAGTCGGACAAAAGCCATCACTTGATGGGAGAATATAATATCATCAATTCTATTAGCCTTAAGACCTTTAACTTACAACACCCATCGAGTGTTGTAAGTCTTAAGGTCTCCGATAGCGGAATACCCGTTTCAAATATACCAGAAATTAAATACAAAGACTGGTGAACACACACACAAGCGTGAAGATCAGCGATCTTAAACCACTAAAACCGAATAATACCAAATCAGGAACTGCCAGTTTAACACTGAAGTGCTTAGAGACTGAATCAGACGTTAGTTTGGTAAGAGTAAATTCTAAATCATAATAATATATTTCAAAAAGTCTTAATTTAAATTGTACGAGGCAACAAAATATTGTTATCAATAGATTTTTCATTCCTTTTCCGAATCCCGATTTACAAGTTCTGAAACCTTCGAATTTTGCTATACTCACTAATAAGTAAAACAAAAACATTACGCTGTATGTATGTATTTGTAATTGGAAGTTTAGCTATGATTTTTTTATAACATACTAGCTGATGCCCGCGACTTTTTTCCCGTAGTTTTTAGAATATTTCGGAGCTGAATGTAAGCTAATTTTGTGCCAAATTTCGTCAAAATCGGTTCAGCCGTTATTGTCCTACACTAGGACGGAGGAACACTTTACACATTTACGTTCAAATGTTGAAAAGTTTGAATCCCAGCAGGAGAGAAAGACCTGAACAAAAATCGGATTCGTACCCGGAACCCGCAGCGTAGAAGTCAGATACCCTAACCACTACGACACGCAGTCGTTTACAAATTTCGTAATCTGTTACATACTCCTATTATTATTACTGTGTAACATGTTGATTATAAAGTATTTTTTATTTGTATTATTTTGATTTTTTCTACGCCATCTTCGATAAGAAGTCTATTATAAGAGATCGTAAAGAATTTTACGTCTACAGAGTACCTAATACTCTGGGAAATAAATGCGTTAACGGGCGGGTCCGCAAATTACTGCCATGGATTCCGTGTTAAATAATTTACTTTTCGCAAATATTGTACGAATCTTAACTGTTAATATTTTATTATATTAAATTTTTATAATTTACATTTCAATAAAACTAAATTTACGCATTTTACGTCGTTTAATTTTACTATTTATAACCCGACTTTTTCAGTGCTGTACAGCACCAATTGTTACGGGAGGACTGAGGTGACAGATGTCCTGATATCATTGTTAACCTAGAATACCTTCAGCTTGATTTTTTTTATTTAATTTTGTTAATTATAGGATCCCAAGCTGGTGGTAGTACCCAACCATCTTCTCTTTTTTTTATTGTATAATGTGACGAAACGAGCAAAACGTTCATCTGGTGGTAAGTGCCGCCCACAACAAATCCTGTGTTACCCAGAACATTTTTGTGTGACACCACACTGCGCCCGTCACCCTGAGACATCAGTTCTTAAGTCTCAAATGCCTAGTGATTAGGCTAGCTCACAGTGCCCTTCAAACCGAAACACAGTAATGCTTGCACGCTACTGCTTCACGGCAGAATAACTGTAATAACTGGCCCAATAGCCTCGCAAATCATCCTTGGTAGGTACCCGGTGTTCTTTTGCGAGGATTTGTGGTTTATCAAATCTGATGTAATGGTTGGTATGATCCAGAACATGGTCACAGACTGCAGACTTTCTGAAGCGACGATGCTTCACATCAGCTACATGTTCTTTTACGCGGGTGTTTACTGATCTTTTTGTTTGCCCTATGTAAGGGAGACCACATTCACAATCCAGCTTCTATATCCCTGCATCTTGTAGAGGGGTGTTACACTTGACTGATGGTAAAAACTGACTTATCTTCTTCAGCGGCTTGAAAAATGTTCTTATGGAAGCCCGCTTCAAGATATAGCCAATTTTGTCCGTGACTCCTCTGACATATGGTAGGACTGCAGGTACACGCTCGACTGTGCCCGACTTCACTCGGTCACTGCGACGAAGGCGCGGAACCCGAAGCTCGGCGGCCAGGTGTGTTTACTGTCACAGAGTTTAGTGTTCGCGTAAATATAAGAAATCTTTATAATCTACATCATTTTGTACGAAAATGCCGATAATACCTTTTTTTTATGTTAGAGGAGGCAAACGAGGAAGCGGCTCACCTGATGGTAAGTGATCACCGCCGCCCATGAACATCTACAATACCCGAGGAATAGCAGATGCGTTGCCGAAGGAATAGCCTCTTTTCTTGAAGGTCCCTAAGTCGTATCGGTCCGGAAAAACCGCTGGCGGCAGCAGATTCCATAACGTGCTTGTGCGGGGCAGAAAATTGCGCGAAAAAGGCACTGTGCTGGAATGTCAACCATCAAGGTGGTGACGATGGAATTTCGCGCTATGCCGCAATGTGCGATGGTGAAAATCAGCGACTGGAATTAATCCGAACAATTCTTCGGAACACTCCCCATGGTAGATCTTATAAAAAATGCAAAGGGATGCAACATCTCATCGCAAAGCCAGTGGATCAAGCCGATCAGGTAGAACATGGTCGTCGACGATTCGAGCCGCTCTCCGTTGAATGCGGTCAAATGGAAGTAGCTGACAATGGGGCGCCCCCGCCCAGAGATGAGAACAGTAATCCATGTGCGGCCGAACCTGCGCCTTATAAAGTTGCAAGCGTTGGGCCGGCATGAAGTACTGTCGCGCTCTACTGAGGACGCTAAGCTTTTTGGAAGCCAATTTGGCCTTCCCTTCCAGGTGACCGCGAAACTGAACATCACTCGATATGTCGACGCCAAGAATACCGATACTGGCTGAGGCAACGAGGGGAGTGCTCTCAAAATTAGGTGATACGACTAAGGGTTTCTTTTTAGCGGTAAACGCGCAAACCTGTGTCTTCTTGGGGTTGAACTGGACTAGATTTAGTCGGCCCCAATTCGAGATGTTGTCTAACAAAAACTCGACTTCAGACACAAGTTTGTTCCGGTACTCGTCAACGTGTTCCCGAGAAATATAAGCACGGCCGGTGTATACGGCATCACCAGTGCTGTCATCTGCATAGCAATGAATGTTACTAATTTGCAACATATCATTGATATGCAGAAGAAACAGGGTTGGTGATAGCACACAGCCTTGTGGGACACCAGCATTCACAGACTTAGAGTCCGAGCATGCACCGTCAACTACGACCTTGATGCTCCGATCTGTGAGAAAACTGGTGACCCAATTACAAAATTTCTCGGGAAGCCCGTAAGAAGGCAGCTTCGAAAGAAGCGCTTTGTGCCAGACCCGATCAAAGGCCTTCGCTATGTTCAAGCTAACTGCCAGGGCCTCCCCCTTACTCTCGACTGCCTCCGCCCATCGATGAGTGAGGTACACTAGAAGATCACCAGCCGAGCGACCCCGACGGAAACCGTACTGGCGGTCGCTAATCAGCTGGTGCTCCTCTAAGTACCTCAAGAGCTGGCAGTTCATAATGGACTCCATAATTTTGGAGAGCAAGGAGGTGATGGCAATCGGCCTGTAGTTGGACGGATCTGAGCGGTCGCCTTTTTTAGGGATCGGGTGCACCAAAGCTGTCTTCCATGACTTCGGGACGACGCCTAGAGAGTAGGAGTACCGGAAAAGACGCGTTAAAAACCGGTGCCAACTCTAGAGCACACATCCTCAGCACAATAGGTTGGATGCCATCAGGCCCACTCGACTTGTTGATATCTAGGGAGAGTAGTGCTTTGCGCACTGAGCTTTGCCCGAAATGTCGGGCATAGAGCACCCACACCGCGGGATGGTCGGCGGTGAGCTCCCCCTGTCGTCAAGAGTCGAGTTGGACGCAAAAAGAGAGCCCAGAAGATCCTTTGCGTCATGGGCCAGTGAATCGTCCTCCCTGTGCAGAGATGGTAGTGATGGCTGACAGAAATTCCCTTGGACAGCCTTGGCGAGAGACCAAAATGCACGGGTTCCCGAAGGAAGGCGACCTAGTCTCTCGCCAATTCTGCCAATGTGCTCCGACTTTGCTTTAGCAATTACTCTTTTGAAGGACCTGGAAGCAGAGTTGTACTTCTTTTTAAAGTCGCTGGTTTTTAAATCCCGAGACGCCGATGCATGGGCTTATGCATCGGCGTCTCGGGAACGGAAGTGGCCCGGTAACACTGCTGCTTTTGGCGAGATGCCATTCTGCAGGTGCCACCAAACCAAGGTTGGGACCTACCGCCGACGGGTACCACAGAGGATGGAACGAAGAGTTCCATTCCCTGAAGCACCACATCGGCGACAGACGCGGCAACGACGTCGGGATCATCCAGCGAGAAGCAAACCCGCCCCCATGGGTAGGATGCAAAGAAAGACCGCATCCCATCCCAATCCGCCGACCTATAGTGCCATACACGGCGCGAACCTGCAGATCGCGATCGCATTGGGCACATGATAGGCACTGTACTCCGGATCAGACAGTGGTCCGAAGATCCCAGAGAGGCATCGACGGAGATCACATAGCCGTCCGGATGTGAGGTCAGCAGAAGATCCAGCAAGGAAGGTGTATGATCCTCAACATCTGGTACCCGCGTCGGCGAAGTAACCAGTTGTGTCAGATCATATGCCAGGGCAAAGTCACAGACAGATCTCCCCGCATGATCGGTGGTTCGCGATCCAAGCCATTCGGCGTGGTGGGCGTTGAAGTCGCCGAGTATCACGATCTCTGCGGGTGGAATCTGCTGTACCACAGAATCTGCAGCCATTTGGATGTGGTCGATGAGTCGGTCAGTTTCGGTATTACCGCTGTGGGACCTATAGAGGCACCCATAGACACGAGGGTGGTCGTCGCTGTCTATGCGTAGCCAAAGGGTGGACAGGTCCCTACCTTCAAGGCTGCCGAGGCGTTGAGAACATATATCCTCTCTGACGTACACACAAACCCCGGCCCGGGGCACAAAGGAATGTTCCAGCTTGTACCCCGGGTAGGAAAGATAAGAGGTATCCGCCGGAGAGGATATCTGCGTCTCGGTAAGAAAAAGCAAGGCCGGCTTTGCCGTCTCCAGATGGTAGTGAACGGCATCAAGATTGGAATGTAGTCCCCTGATATTGCAGAAATCCACGGCAAGCGTGGTAAGGGGTGCCGTAGTTTTTTTGCTACGTTTGCCCCCCCCCCCCCTCCCCCCAGAATACGAGGGGCAGCCTGAGCACCCACGCTCAGGCACTCCTATCCCACTGGATATAAAATAAGGTATATCGTGCCGAGTGGTGGCGGTCTAAGAGAATCTACCACCCCATCGCATACTGTGGGTGTCGTAAAAGTCGGCGGAGGGAAAATGATAACCAGCAACATCTTCCTGGAACATCTTAATAAATAAACTGCGTTTGCCTACCCGCCTGCCAAGCGTGGTAAATATGGGAAAAATCCCTCCAAAATGAGAGCTACAAACTTTTGGCACGCAATTGATCGCACATATGGCAAAACTACGAGTATAATAACACTACGGTTTCTTGTTCTGTCTACGAAAAATTGTCTCCTACCTGCGCTGGTTGGAGATGCACATGTCCTGCAAATGGAATGACAGAATGTAATGCTAAAATGCAAATGTATCGTGTGATCCAAAGACCATAAGAATGTATGTTATTAAATATGCGTAGAGTAACTTTTTATAGATGGCCTGTAGGAATCTACTTAATACCAAATGAAGAGAATCTACATCATTATTAATTTATAGAATTACAGTTGTATTTGTTTTTAAAATTATTTATTTAATGAACCGCTCGCCTAATATCATCATGGTTTACTGGTGGTAGGATTCCTATGCAGGAATCCGTCTAGGTAGTTACCACCCCAGGGCCAGTTATTCTGCCGTTAAGCAAGTAGTGTGTAGACATTACTGTGTTTTGGTCTGAAGGGCACTGCGAGCTAGTGTAATCACTGCGCATATGAGACTTAAGAACTTATGTCTCATGGTGATGGACTCAGTGTGGTGTCACACAGAAATTTTCATTTCAGCCTATCATAGTCCCTGTCCCATAGATTGCCATAAAACATAGTCCTGAGCCACCTGCATCTATCGACTTCCCGCAAAACGTGCAGGTCGACGCTCCATCTAGTGGGGAGTCGCCCTACGGATTAAGTGGCAATGGGCCGGCCATATAGCTCGTAGAACCGATAACCGTTGGTGAAGAAAGGTTCTCGAGTGGAAACCTCGTACCGGCAAACGCAGTATAGATCGACCCCCCACTAGTGACTACATACCCAGTTTAAACTAACAAGAAATTGCAGTAGTAATATAAATTACCACTGTAGTATCATATCCATTGTTATTTTGTTTATAAATTGTTGAGGCTAGCAACAAAGCAATCTCAGAATCAATTTAATGAGAAATTTTCATAAATCAAAATTAAGTCACCG
The DNA here is from genome assembly GCA_019845155.1 of Luehdorfia chinensis. Lineage (NCBI taxonomy): Eukaryota > Metazoa > Arthropoda > Insecta > Lepidoptera > Papilionidae > Luehdorfia > Luehdorfia chinensis. The sequence continues at coordinate 52,930 of JAHVAK010000107.1, forward strand.
ATTGCGTCAGTTTTATATGCATGAAATATCCAAACGCAACCCTAAAAAGCGGTCCTATTATGCGACTAACATAAATTCATTTGAAAGCGCGATAAACGCTGTAAAGTTTTGTGTTAAATTAGCCGTCCTATGGCTTATAAGAAACGCCATTTACTTTACCCTAAAAGCTATAAATTCGGCCTCGAACCATCGCTTTAATTAACCGCATGTGAGGGAATCTTGGAAGTTTACTCCTTAAGTAATTTTCCGCTGGAATTGCTAAAGGTAAAACAAAAACTATTTTTTACAGGAAGAAGTCATTCGTGGCAGCAGTGATAAAACCTGTGGAGTATCTCGTATACATTGTTAAGGGCAACTAAGAATTACGTATATTAGCGGTAAAAAATTTCACTTCTCGAAAATTCGACTACACGATGTAACTCAACGACGGGTGAGTCTTTCCATCTTTTTCTTTCTTCTTTTTTTTTCGACAACAACCCGCTTCGATGACTCATTGATCCCAAGTGGTTCTTGGCGTCAGAGACGAGAAGCCGCCACCGGCTACGGTCGGGGTATTAATTGAATAAAATTCCGAATTTGTTTTAAATTTATTTACCACTTGGAATTACAGTTAAACAACAATTTAACGACCGAGTGCACTACACCATAGTATCGGACTTTCACGCCGTGGTTCCTGAGTTCGCCAGCCTATCCCAGCCGGGGCCACACATTTGTGCAAAAACATAGGAGTAAAAAGAAAGTTCTTTGAAAGCCCTTACATTGCTTTCATCTTTATTTTCTTTTAAAATAACGTTCGCTTGAAAAGGTTACACGGTGATGTCGTAAAATAATCCAAACTCTCTGATCCTGTGTTGCGATGGCGATATAGGAAATTAAAGAATCAGGGTATAAAGCTAAGAATGGTGCTACAGTACCTGAGTTCCATTGAGTCTTTCTAACCTAATATTTCGTCTCCCAGCCTACTTGCCAAGCGTTCTTACAAGGATAATTTTAAGAAGATTAGTTATTAGTAATAGTAAAATATTGTAAAAATTTGATAGTATCTTATACTAACCAAAAAAAATCGATAATATCTTTCTTAATCTCATTTGATGATTTTTATGCTCTACATTTGTTTATTTTTTGAATATGAGACTCAGAAAAAAGATTTAAGACAGCCGGTTTTATGCGGCAATAAGCCATGAACAGAGCAGTAAATTAAAATGAGTATTTAAGTGTGAACAACTAGAAATAATGCAGAGAACCGCGAAACTGTGCTAAACTAAAAACGAAATAAACTAATATTTTACAGCGTTTGGAATTAAGTTGTGTTTCGCTAGTTTTAAAATGAATGTAGTCGCAAAGTAATGTGGTAAATTAGAAAAAGGAACCCGCAAGACAACAATATAAAACTGGACGGTAATAAACAGAATGTTCTACTTTTGTAAAAAAAAAATGTGAAACGACCCATCGCAATGCCAGTATCCGTATTGTTAGAGTAATATAGCCGCTTTTAGCTCATTTTTGTTAGAAATTCTGACGTCACAGCACTATCATACGTCTTAATCTCATGATAACAGTGTTTTTTTATTACACCAGTACAACGTAAATGGACGTAAGTTATCTAAGAGGGAGTTTTGGGTTGTTTTTATGAGCCGACGACGTTATGGACATTACATAGATTTTAGATAAACAGAAGTGACGAAATGCGGATAAAGAATTTTTGTTGGCCATTGTGAGAGATTGCGAAAGGACATAAAATCGTGGATTAAGAAAATAAAAATTTGAAGCACAACAAAGTTTTATTGCTATAGACCACTATATCTAGAACTTTATCATAGTAACTGTAGTATTTCCGAAGTAAAAATACTAACTCAAAGTTTTTTAAAAAAAATACTGTTGGAAGCTACCAACCGCGCCGGAGATCTCATAGTGCCCCAAGTATCGCCCAGCCAGAGCCACTACCTCGCCCCAACCTATCTGCGCCCGATTTGACGCTCATTCGGTAAGATCGATGGTAGTCTAGGATGCAGCGTCAGAAACACGTGGACAATCACAACACAACCCGACCCGAAAACCAATCATTTGTATTGTTGCAAAAACGTTGGTTTCGGCTGGGATTCGAACCCAAAACCTGCGGCGTAGTAGTCAGGTCCTGTAACCACTAGTCTACGCGGTCGTCACATAGATATAACATAAAAGAATTACTATCGAATTTCGACCATTGGGCGCCCGCTAGTAAACATTAATGTGTCACTCTTTAAAAAGGTTTTCATGCTATATATAGGGTCATTCGTAATGTCCTATACATCCCGTCAGGCTGGGCTTAGGGACGATGTGTATATGCCCCAAAAAATATAATGAGTCTCGTAGCGTGATACCTGTAGTAAATAATTAAGGAAATCTGTTGCGAAGTAAATTTGTTAGTATGACGCCGTAGTAGAGTAACATAAATGAAATGGAGAAGAAAACGTATTTTGAATTTGTCTGGTTCGGGGCAACGACTTTCTAAGTTGTGTAAAGTTTTACAAAACAAATAATTTTAAAGTTTTGTATGGACATTTTTAGTATTCAACTTTTTCATTAAATCTTCACCTTTGTGTTTATCAGATCAAAGTAGCATGGGTAGGTGCCGGGATGTTCTATCAATTATAAATAACGTTGTATATGTATATAATTACTACTTAGTAAAGATGTTTCTATGTTATTTAACTTCATTTTATGTAAATTAACATAGAAGGTCCTTATTTTATTTTTTCAATTTAAGAGGGGATTATCAACCCTTTATCCAAACCGGTACACGGGGATGCAATACGGCGATCTCAAAATGCCACAGACTAATTTTGGGTAGCAGCATTACAACTACGAGAATATAATCACTGCGCTCACAAATACTCTTCGCGTGGCGATTATTGACAAATTCCTGGAAATACATGCCAGACATTAAAATGCATTCTTGGACCAGCAGTGAACTTGGCATAAGATGAATATTTTTTTTTGAGTTTGAATTAATTTGTATTTGGTAATATTTAGACACATACTGTGCGTAAAGAAATATAAAAATACTAGTTGCGCCCCGCGGTTTCACCCGCATTAAATAAGACATGACTGCACTGTGCGTTTGACACTTCTCGGTAATGTTCGGTTCTCAGATTGTGGCTCCTTAAGACGTTTCATAGTCTGCTAGCTGATGCCCGCGACTTGATCCACGTGAAGCGGGAACTTATTGATGTTGCAGAATAAAAAGTACCGTACGTCCGTCTCCGGGATGGAAGCTATCTCCGATTCAAATTTGTACAAGATCGGTCCAGCGGTTAAACTGTGAAAAAGCAACAAAGGGACAGAGAGAGTTACTTTCGCATTTATAATATTAGTATGGATAACTTTTCCCAATAAACGAGATATTAAATGAAACATATTTTAAAATTTACATATTTATATAATATTGTATTGCATTGCATCATAACAAATTTACGGATAGAAGCTACTCTACTATATCAATTGCAGTCAAAAAGCGGTCAGACAAAATTGGTTATAATTGAGAGTCAATTGCGGGGTCTTTAAGATGTCAGTTCGTTTAGTGTAACAACTTAATTTAGGCCAAAATAATACAACTGATATTGTAACATCACTGTAAAGTCATACTGAATTACTGTGCGGTACCAACCAAAGATACCATTACCGTGTTAATCGTAAATATTGGAATTGATATTGGTACTGACTTATGTTAAGAACATAATAGTGGTAAAATTAACTGATCACACTTAATATCGTGCTCATTGAAATGAAAATTATATATTATTGAACGTAGGATATACAAATTTCGTATGTCAAACGTTTCTACCAACTACCACCGTTTCGTAATGTAATTCGAACAGACGAACAGCCACCAACAGCACCCGTTCACAAGTATGACACATGTGGCAGCCATCGCCCTCCTCGACCATATTCAAGCGAAGTGGACGACCCGCCACACTACTCCGCCGTAAGCAGAGGCAGTTATCCAGGCAGGACATACTAAGTTCTACTGTTTGACACTAATAAGAATCTACCTTTCATTTTACAGAGAACACCTATAACCTATAAATCTTCCAGAAGACTATTAACAATTTTTTGTTGGTAAAAACGTTACATCGTAAATTCCTATCCCTATATAAAAATACATGTTACGTAGCTGCTTACAAAATAACAGTCACATCGTGTGGTACGTACTTAATGTCTCCCAGGATAGATAGTTTCCATGCTTCTTTATCATTGTAATAATCATTAAAATTATAATAAGCTAGAGAGCACAAGCAATTTTTTATTGTAATGTAAGTTTTAAAATTAGTTTCTCTTCAATTCACTATCTATCTTCCGAGATTATGTTATAAATACGTCTACATCCACTCATAAAATATTTTTTTTAATTTATTCAGTCTTATTTTTTTATTATCTAGTTTATCATTATTTCTTAATTTTAAATTATATTTGTCACTATTATTCGGAAATGGTGTTTCAAATGTACGTACACGCATAACGTTTTCATAAATATACTGGCATGTTAAAGTTAAAATATTAATTACTTTAAACAGTTCCCTTAGCGAATCACGTTAGCGCATATTATAAATTGAGCGAACTGGTATTTTTTGCAAAGCAAAGATTGTTTTCGCGTCCTTATAATAAAATACCATAATACATTATACTGTGAAAATAACTAAAGGAAACAGGTCTTTCAGTTATATCCGTAATTTTTCGAATCTTTCTAATACACTACGCGTATACACCACTCCTGGTATTGATTACGAAACTACTGAAAGTATTATTGCGCCGTATACTTGGTTGGCTAATATTCGACGGCAGATGCCAATAATTAACACACATACACACTTTATATGTTTAAACCAACAAACACATACCTTTGCTCACGCGCTGCACGCGCGCACAAAGTCACAAATCTTGTTGTATTATTTCTCATAATTGTTCAATTATGAGATATAATAAAACAACAATAATAAAACAACATAATAAATGTCAGGTCTCCATTTCGAGGCGAGGATTCTGGTGATCCGTAACACAAGATTACGCAGAGTAAAGACACCAATCTCTCCAATTATAAATTTGAAAAATCACTGTATATTTATTGTCAAGACGTAATTATGAGCACGAGGAGGTTTTTTTTTAAATTTACAATATTAAGTAAGGTTCTACCCAAGTTCAGTTGTCTGATGACGCTTTAAAAGCAGTTTATTTATTCAGATATTCCAGAAAGAGGCTACTGCCCTTCTCCTGATATTCATTTTCTCTCTGTCGTCTTTTACGACACCCACGGGATGAGAAGGGGTGGGTAGACTCTCTTACGCCACCATCACACGATGGTTGTGAATTTCAGAAATTGCTTTCGACAGTTATAAGTTAGAACATCCTACCAGATAGTGAATCCATTATCTGCATTGGATATTATACATTTTAGTGCAGTATTTAACACATTTGCCTCACGTTTCCTTATATTATGTCGGTCCTTACGTAGGAACGTCACAATCGTGATTTTCATCATCATCATCATTTCAGTCTATCACTAGTCCACTGCTGAACATAGACCTCCCCCATAGATTGCGAAAAAATGTTGTAGCTCTGAATTTGGGGGGAATTTGCCGCAGTTGCCACGCTTGGCTGGCGGGTTGTCAATCGCAGTTTCTTTTTATTCAGATGTTCCAGGAAGATGCTGCTGCCTATCTTCTGGTTTTAATTTTCCCTCTGTCGACTGTTACGACACCCATGGTATGAGATGGGGTGGTAGAATATCTTTAGCCGCTACCACCGCTACCGCACGAGATTTTAATACAAGTTAATACCCAAAAGTACTTACGGGCGATTTTATTATAAATAACATAATAATAAGCTACAACAAATTAAATTTTTATTACACAAAAATAGACCTAAATACATCGAATAAATGAAAGACATCTGAAGATCGCCAATTCGCACTGGAACAGCGTGGCGGACTTTTCAAAATGAGATTGCCTGTGCTTAACTGAATTTGAGTATAAATAGGATAGTCAAGAGGTTTACCTATGCACGAATCCGTCTAGGTAGGTACCACAGCTGTGCCAGTTATTCTGCCATCAGTCAGTAGTGTGCAAACATTACTGTGTTTCGGTTTTAAGGGCAGGAGCTAGCGTAATCACATAGAGACTTAAAAACTGGTGTCTCAGGGTGACGGCCGCATTGTAATGTCACACAGAAATTTCGTGAGTAACACATTATTTGTTATGGGCAGACGTTGTACTTGCAATCAGGTAAATGATTTGCTCGTCTCGTCCACTTATTCTATAAATCACAGCGTCTCAGAAGTCTCACCGATGTTTGGTGCTCCAGATGTTCATTGGCGGAGGTGATTTCTACCATGAAGTGATGCTTTTGCTCGTTTTCTTCATTTGCTTTAAAAATGTCATATTAACATACTTAATCCTATCACTTGATCTGATTTTAACTCCAGAATTTTTTTACGTTTAACGTTCTGGTTGAGATAATTTTACTACTCGTAAAACACGTAACGGAAACACTATTAAGAGATGGTCAAAATAAATAGAGAACAAAGGCCGATCGCTTCCATAACCGTATAGCTCCGCAACAAAGGTTCACGGGCCAATGCTCAGTAAGTCCACAAATTTAAACTAGCCATCATGCTGGGAGGCGTTACACTTCGAGTATAGCTTATGTCATAAAAGATGAGCGGAAACTTACCTTTATGTGGTGACAAGACGACAAAATAGACAGAATTTTTTATACGAGTAAGTGATGAACGATCAAAACGTTCATCTGTTTGTAAGTGCAACGTCTGCCCATTAAAAATGCCTGTCACCCAAAACATTTCTGTGGCACCACACTGTGAGATCAGTTCTTAAGTCTCATATGTCTTGTATGTATATTAGTCGAATCGGTTGGCGAAGTGGTTAAGGCCTTGGCTTCTGCGCCGCGGGTTTCGTGTTCGATTCCTGCACGGGACAAATATATGTATGGTCTACAGATAGTTGTTCCGGGTCTAGGTGGTTTGTGCATGTGGAATTTATGTCTGTAAAACGTACCCGCGACACAGGAGAAATCGTACTGTGGGGCTCCGTTTTTCGAAAATAAAATATGCCTAGTAATTATCCTAGCTCTGTGTCCTCAATATTATGAACAAATTATATAATCAACTATGCGTGCGAGTAGCTTGGTTGAATACTTGGTAGAACAAATCTAATCTAAAAAATGTCCCACTGCTGGACACAGTCTTCATTTTTTTTGAGTGGGTACCACAATTGGGAAGAGTTCGCGTTGGCGGGTTTGCCGATTTCACGTTTCATTACAATGTTTTTCATTTCTCAGACACACGGGTCAGGAAGGTCTAAAAAAATACAAATACGCATATTTGTAGATAAATGGAAGCCATTTCCTTGGACCATACACCAGCTTCCCTAGAGAAACCTTGTTCCGATAACAATAAATGAATAGTTCGTTGCTCTATCTTGCTTAAACCTGATTCCAAATTGACCATGGTAATTGATGATACACGTATGGTGACACCACATCCTGACTTACTTATCTTTATTCATTTCACAGTCTGTTTTTAAAAATCGAACTCGCCAGAGATTCTAAATAATTATGTTTTATTATCATAGTTGCTTCACAATAAACCGTATCTCGGAATAAAAGTACCTTGTCAGGCTGTCGTTGAACGGGCTTTGGAAAGGGTTATGCTCGATTTTTTACTGCAAGACAAAATCCGTAACAGTAATATCCGCAGCAGAACTAGGATAATCGATGTTGCCCTAAGAATTAGTAAGCTGAAATGGCAAAGCGTCGGCCACATATAGTTTTTCCTCACGTCGTTATACTTCACCAGCAAGCACGTGGTAAATCTGAATCTAAAATTTCAACTAACATTTGTAGTGAAGATCTGGCTCCCGATATCATAAATTGGTTATCGCAGATATCTTAATACAAAGCCCATATTTGTATTTTTAGCAAATATTTCAATATGGGCCGTCATAGTGTAGTCATCATTTTCATAGTACTCGAGGGACCTGACTTTGTTGCCGTGGTGCTGAACTAAATTAAAATTGAATTGCTTTTTGATGTGGCGCTGAAGGCGCGTGTGTGCACCTGCATGTCTGAGAAAACAATTTGAAAAGTATTTCAAAGACCCATAAATTCCGCCAATATATTACTTCTATTTAAAACTAACCTCTGTGTTATGTTATATCTCTAAAATGTTGTATTATTGATGTATTGTATGTAAAACTACTAACTACGATTTTAACCACTGTTTACCGCCATAATTAATGATCTACTTTCATTATGTTTAATTTTCTCATGTAAGTGAATGTCAAATTCTTTTGAAAAATAAAGTTATCTTAAACATGAATATACATACACTAAAGTAGCGGAACAGATTTTACGGACTATAAAATATGGAGTAGTGTAACATTAACCCTTACCTAGAAAGTTCGTTATATAGAAACCAGAAAAAATAACGGAAATTAGTTTTTCATAGTCCTTTAATCTACAAAAGTCGGTATTAAATTAAAAAAAAATATATCGATAGTTTTATAAGATAGACATTTTGAACAGATAGGATTCGAATGTATGTGTGAAATAAGAATAATAGTTTATAATTATTGAATAATCAAATACAATCTATTGTCATTAACAAAACAGAATGAAATACTAAATGACGAAATAGGCTGATCCTGATATAGTGCCCGTGGCGTAGGTTTGATGAATAATTATTCCAATTGTGGCGTAATTACAGTAGTTGGTCAAAATTTAATGTGTTTACAACAAGATATGAAAATACCAGTTTATTGTATTTTACATCCGGTTCACAAACAGATTTTGATTGATCAATGTACAGTTTTCGAACACATTTTAGTAAAAGCCTTATATTTCCTATTTATAGCAAAAAATTAAGGTAATGAAAACTCAACATTTTATTTCTTTGGTGGACATTGACTAATTATTTGATTCGTTGCTGAAGGAAGGTCATCTTGGCACGGTATTCTTTCCCTTAATGTAATTTCCTTTCCACAGGTCATATTATAAAATCCAATTACAGTTTTACCAGTATAATATGCGACATTTCTAAAAGCTTCGTCTGTTTCTTTAGGAAAACATAATGCCCCACCTGTAGCTGTCCCGGCTGCAGTCATAAAAATACGTCTAGGAATACCTTTTCCCGCAGCTATTACATATCCTGCCGCAGCCCCCACTACAACTACCACCTTTCTTAATATTATGTTTTCGTGATCTCTCATTGATACTTTAAATGCCTTTGTCGACTCATTTAGAGATGTTTGGATATTATCAATATTTTTTTTTACACTGCATGTCATTTCACACATTTTGTCTTGCGCTCCTTTCCTGCACCATGTAACATAGGGCAAAAGGAACTGATGCATCAACTTAACATTAGCGTCAGGGCATTTCGATTTACTTTCAATAAATTCCTTGTATTCATAGTGTGGACTTTTATACAGTGGTAAATCTTTGTACTTCATTGGGGGTGGCTTTTTTGGCGGTTCGATAGGTGAATCTGCCTGTACGATTGGAATAAACGATACCTTAGCACCAAGTAAAGCAGATTTCATGGCTGAGAGCCACATTTTTCCGATTACGTATAGGTCTCCATAGTAAAACTTAGAATGGGGTTCTTGTATTTGTTCCTTTGATATGAAAACTTGGTCAGGGTATTTTCTTTCCATATTTTTAAAATCTGTACGATCCAATAATTATTTTTTCACTGTTGTACGTTTCGTCAAAAAAATTGTACGATAATTTGGATGATAATAAAAATAAATTTATAAAAGTCTCATTACTAAGTGACAAATGATGTTTAATATTTGACATACATAAGTTCAGTACGTGACATGTCATAAAAGAAGACATTCGCAAAAAAAACTTTTCTAAACCAAATTAACTCTGATTAATCATAATTGTTATTCATTTGAGTTAGTAGGGAATTAAAAAATACGAATTGCATATAGTAATTGCTAAAATGGCTATTATTACTGTTTGAAAACATTGATTTGAAATATTTACTTAGTGACAACAAAGCATAGCAGAAAGACATTATAACTTCTAAGTATATCAATGAATTAATTTCATTAATATGCTGGATTTTTATGTCACGCTATGATTTATTCGCGACATTATTAAGTAAACAAAGTAGAAGATATCAATGATATTTTTTGCATTGCATTGTGTCTTACTTCAGTTTCACGCCTGAAACGTATTTCAAACAAACCTTTCTTTCTCTACACTGGAATGATTTTGAACTCAAACATCGTTATTAATGACAGACGAAATTAAGTCTCAACAGTTGAAAACCAATCGATGCCGAATCGCTCGGTGAATTCGATTACTCAATGCAATCGCTATCGAATTGCAATGGAAAAAATCGTATCCGAGTCGTTTCATACGCCACCTAGCCCATTTCTTGATCGCAATTTTAAATTTGCGTTAGGAAAAATACTTCAATATCTTATTCCGTGAACCGTGGAACTAAAATTGTGCAACAAGGTAAAGCACAAAGGCAAATTGATATGTTTGTAGTAACTGCAAAAAATACTGGTCATTTTGTTAGAGGCCGTTGAAGATCATTTCGTATATGAGTGCTTTAGTTAGAATGGGTTTATTTTCGTAAGCTCTTAAAGCTTTTCTTGCTTAGACGGAAGTATATGGAAGACCTTTTTATGCTTTATAATATTTATATGCATTTTTCAAATAGTTTCTCATTTGATAATGAGAAACAGGGAATACATAAATTTCTTGGTAGGCAAGTAATCAGGTTAAATTCCCGATAGCATTAAAATTATTAATAGAAATTGTATGTATTGACTTACTTTGAGCTTGGCGGTGAAGTAAAATGACATTGAAATAAAAGAATGAGCCCAGCGTTTCTTTCCGGTTCTTCTCTGAGAAGGTTTACAAACGTAAACTGAAATAAGAAATTTTGACTTTCACCTTACGAGGAATAAAATAGTTAAGCGGTCAATGAAACTGGCTATAAGTTTTTTTGCATGATAGAATTCGAAGCTGATGGTATCCAGAGTAAATTGAAATTTGCTTCTGTTTACTAATTTTTTGGGCTATTTTTATTATTCAAACTCACTCAAAAGATCAGTAAATTGTGGAAATGGGTTGACTATATCTTGTAGAACCGACAAATCTTAGAGAAAAAAAGTTCTCAGTCCGTGGCAGGCTCCGATCGGCGCGCAGTGTTGAAGTACCCCACATTTGTGAGAAGTTAGAGAAATGAGGTGGATCGGTAACCCACTTTGTGGCTATCTAAATTGGAGACCTTGTAGATTTCTGTATAGTTACCCAACCTTGACTTTACTAAATAATATTTTCTTATCCAGATTAATCTTAAAATTCGAATCCTGTTACAAAATATACATCAACAACTGTGTACTCGGCTTCGAAAATAAGCAAGTTGTTTTGGAGCACTTGCCATCGAGTAAACCACTTACTTGCTCATCTCTTAACTTACTTCCATAAGAAAGCTAAAGTTTATAATTGTGAAACACACAAATTGTTGGCTTTGGGTACTTTCGAGAGATTCTCATATATATCTATCTCTGCTGTGATAACGCGTCATATAATCACTGATATAACCACTTGCCATGTGGCTTAAGAGAATATACCACCCCATCTCATCCCGTGGGTGTCGTAAAAGTCGACAGAGGGAACATGAAAACCAAGAGATGGACAGGAGCATCTTCCATGGATATCTAAAAAAATAAACTACGGTTGCCAACCCGCCTGAAAAGCGTGGCAACTATAGCAAAATCCTCCCAAAATGAGAGCTTCAATCTTTTGTGGCTATATATGAGGGAGGCCTTTGTTCAGCAGTGGACTATTATGATGATGAAACTCCCTTTGAATTGGTTGAGAAGGGGGGCCACATGCATCATACTTGTGAACAGGTGTTGGTCGAAGGTGGTCTGCCCGTGTTTACAATATTTCTATATATTTATCAAATTAATCTTGTATTCAATTTGAACATAGAACGTGCTTTGGTTTTCCTTGAGACTATTTTTTGTGAATTTATTTATAATATATTTTTGATTAAAATAAAAAAGGATTTACAAAAAAATTATTTCGCCTTTTTCTTGTCCGCCAGAGGAATTCCATTACGAAACGGCGGTAGATTGCAAGAAATGACAAACGAAATTTACATTTCTTACTTCGAAAAATGAAAAAAAGTATTTTCATTTCATTTCAATCTTTCATCCGATCTTTTGATCTACATCTCCTATATCCTTATTACTGTATACAAATGATTTACCACTGACTGAGCACAATATCTCCGATACTTCAAGACCTTTTGACTTTAAATTTGGCTTCGATGTTCCTTTACCAACGCACACACCCACTAATGAACGGATTTTATGAACATATGCTCCTTAATGTGTAAAAATGTGTTTGCTTGAAACTGGCTGTCGCAATGGACGGACGCGTGCATTCGAACTACGTAACATCCGAATATAATTTATTTGTTGTGGCAGATGGTAAAGAAATACTCAATGATATACGAAATTGAGAGGGAAATATTTTAAATGGACTACCTTAAAATAAGTTAGACGTGCTGTTGCTCTAAACAGACTTAAACATAACAATAACTTCCGTGCGAAGCCGGGGCGGGTCAGCTAGTCAATATATAATCTTATTATCATAGGATACGGTATGGTGTGGGTGAGTGAGTGGTTTTATGTTTGCGCTATTGCTTACGGCTTACGGCTTATATATATATATATATATATGAGGTGAAATTTGAAGCAAGTGCCTATCCCCTGAGCTACCACTTTTTGGTCAAAAGCTACTACAAAGGTTTTTTTAAACACAAAACGAAAAGATATATAAAAATAATCACTGGGCATATGAGACTTAAGAAATGTCTCAAGATGATAGGTGCAGTTTGGTGTCAAACATAAATTTTCTGGGTGATACAGCATTAGTTATGGCCAGACGTTGCACTTACCATCAGGTGAACGTTTCGCTCGTCTCGTTACTTGATCCAATGTAAAAACAAAGATATTAACATATTTCCTACAACTTAATCTTGTAGAGAAAGTAAACGTGTTCTCTATTCTCTATACTCTCAACATATAAATATAGAGAAAAGAGGAACAGACAATTTACCAGTAACTAACAACAGCCGCTGCGGGCTAAATTGATAATATTGTTCTAGAACAAAGCCCTATTATGTTTTTATCTATACATGCACACTTCCACTGTTTGTTGTTCGTGTTAAATCGAGGCAAGCTCGCGCTCTTTAGCCACACCTTTAATATACGAGTAAATCCGACGCTAGCGTGTTCACCCAACCCTGCTTAAAGCCTCACCAAAATAATTTAATAACGTCACTATTAATTTTATCTGTAAATTTCGCACTAAAATAACAACTGCCAGTTTGATGTTTATGTTGAAGAGCTATTTTATTTTACGAAGAATGTTTTGGGTGCGCTAGAGCTTCATTTGAGGCGCTTACAATACTTCGTCGATAAGGACGGTGGATACCTAGGTTAAGAGATAAAAAATGCCTTTTGACGTTAAAATCTGGTCTGCTGGCTTTTTGAATTCGTCTTATTTATAGTATACATAGTAAATTATGTCAAAGAGCGTCATTCCGTTTGATTAGACAACTCAGTAGACTTAAGACTATTCTTTTTGAATTTGCTTTTTGTGTTTTTTGTACTATTTTACAAAAAAAATGTCTTCTCCGTTCGAGGAACGTCATTACGAAACGGCTGTAGATTGTAAAAAAAATACGTTTCATCGACGAAATATTTCTTACGATGTAAAATAAAGAATTTTATTTTATTTCAAAAGCCATATCGTAGGAGTCGAATGAGGGAATTTCTTGTAAAATCTAATAGCTTCTGATAGGTGGCGTAATAACTTTCGAAAAAAACCGGACCGAAAATACACAGACCGGCGACGGGCTGCAGTTATGGTGCGAGGCGTCTTATACTGTGGTCAAGGGTGGTGATCGAAGTCCAGCAGTGGAATACCAACTGACAACAGACTGAAGAAAAAGTAGGATAGAAATTCTAGGAATAATTATATTTCGAGTAAAACATACAAATGCAAAAATTTCTATAGAGAAATTGATGTGTTAAATGAATATCAGATAGAGCCATTAAGCATTATTCTTATAGGGGCATTAAACTACCACAGCTCGGCCTGGTGGTTGGAGTACCAACCTTCTATATAAGTTTTATCCGTCTAGGTAGGTACTCGTACCACCCCAGGGCCAGTTACTCTGCCGTAAAGCAGTAGTTAACGTTTCATCACATCATCCTATTAAAAAGGGCCTGGTTTTTATATCCCAGCCGGAGCAGACATTTGTGCGAAAAACATAGTGTGTGCATTTGTAATGTATGTACTATAAAACTTACTTAATTTGAGTATGGGGTCGGTGTTTAATAAAAAAGGAATGAAATGACATGGAGCCAAGAAATAGAGATTGGTGGAATCTTCTAATGTCCCGGAAATATTTTAATTTAGAGACATGCACATACTTTTCTAGAAAACGTTGGTTTATTTCATCACCCGTGAAGGAACAAATGTTGAATTAGGCCAAAAATTGCAACTTTTTATTTATGTTATGTCGCAAATAGAGTCGAGTATGCAGCCTAAAAGTTACCACTGCTTTATTGTCTGTATAATTAATAATGAAAACAAATCGATGAAATAATTGCCAGTTACACTCGAATAAATCCGTATCTCTCAATTTATTAATTTTTACATACGATGTCTTCTCAAAATATGTTTGGATCGGATAACTCTTTCATAAACTAGTTTTACATACAAACTGTTCACATAATTTCTAATCATATATTCAAAATGTTCTTAAGTGGCATTTATTACTATCATATCGATAAAGTTTCTAACATACAGCAAATTTCAGCCACAGTTGGTGCATTGCCAATATCGCTAATAACAAATGGAATTGTGATATAAACTTTAAAGACCGTATAAATTCAACATTAAATTTCTTGAAGAAAAGCTGGCAGCCTGATTTTTTTTTTAAATCATAAAAGATACATTGGTGAAAGTTTGTAAAGCTGTAAATATTATATACCATTGTTTTTCTGAACACTACACACGTAGTTATCTTCTTATACATCGAGTTAAAGAAACTGGAATAGTCAAGAAATTAAAAAG
The DNA here is from genome assembly GCA_019845155.1 of Luehdorfia chinensis. Taxonomy (NCBI): domain Eukaryota; kingdom Metazoa; phylum Arthropoda; class Insecta; order Lepidoptera; family Papilionidae; genus Luehdorfia; species Luehdorfia chinensis. The sequence continues at coordinate 68,104 of JAHVAK010000107.1, forward strand.
TTATCTTTATAGTATTAATGTTAAAAATATATTTAAGAAATAAAAGTAAAGATAAAATTAACTTATCAATTTGTGCTGGGCTGCTCTCTCAAAAATAAAAAGAAAGCCGATTGTGTGGGCGGACGTTGCACTTACCATCATGTGAACGTTCTGCTCGTCTCGTCACCTAATACAATTAAAAAAAAATTGTTATACTGAGCAATTATTTTACAGTGTGTGATATTTTTTACAATGTGGTGGCGGCTTAAGAGAATTTACGACCGTCATCGCTTGGGTGTCGTAAAATTCGACAGAGGGAAAATAAAAACCAGGAGATGGGCAGCAGCATCTTCCTGGAAAACCTGAATAAATAAACTGCGGTTGCCAACGCCCCTGCCAAGCGTGGCAACTATGGAAATCATCCCCCAAAATGATAGCTACAAACTTTTGTGGCAATCTATGGGGGAGGCCTATGTTCAGCAGTGGACTAGTGATAGGCTGAAATGATGATATGTTTGTAATATTTTTAATTCATTTTTATTTTAATCGAAATTTTTTTGATTTCCTTTCAGTCGATTATTATGACACTTAAGATACGAGTATGAACTGTTACATTCTTATCGATTCTATAGCTTGTTTCCATTCAAATCCAAATCAAATTTGTTTTTAAATTCCATGATAATGAGAGTTTCATATTTATACTTCCATCCATCTCCATCCAGCAAGCACTAATTCTTGGTGGCGCAACAATATGTCTGATATGCCTGAAGCACTCATGGAACAATAGGTGATTACTTTTACTGTTTATTGTGGCTAAAACGAATCGGATTGCTCTTGTTAACGTAACCTTTATACAAGCTCAATTTTATTGAGGTTCGATATAAGAAAAATTATATTACGCAGTTTGTTACTGATGTTTTTATAAGCAAGTTAACGAGAGTATGTGCGAATAAAATATGAGACTTCGTGCTTATTAATTTAACATATATAATAAAATAAAAGCCTGTGAGTGATACACAGGATGTGACGTATTTTATTTATGTATGCGTGAGATAATATCATTTCTGATGATATCAGGAACCGAACAAAGCACTTCTTCGACTACACTGTTACGGCAAATTATTAAAATATATGTTATTCGATAGCGTAGCCCGGTGAACTGAGTACCGGAAATCTATGCCGCAGATCCTTGGGTTCGAAAAGAAAACAAAGTCAAAGTCAAAATTTCTTTATTCAACTTAGGCTTGTTTAAAGCTCTTATGAACGTCAAAATTTGCACCGGTTCAAAAAATGACCTTCTCAGAGAAGAAACGTTAAGAAACTCTTCTTTCGGGGTCTTTCATTTTTCAATGCCATATTATGTAATGTCATTAATAGATTACAAAAAAATTACATCATAAATTTAGTACCCAGGAGTTTGCAAGTGCAGAGTATGAGTTATTTCCACACATCTTTGTCCTCTAAACGTAACCAACATTTGTGAAAAAACACAAATGATTTGTTTTTCTAGTCTGGTTGTCTTGTAATTGTCACCGTGCTTCTGACACTTCGTCCTGGCCTACTTCTAATCTTGTCACACAACTGAGCGCATATGAGCTTTTCTTTTCTTTTTTATTTATAGCTAGGTTTTAACTAGGATCCCACCTGATGGCAAGTGGAGATGGAGTTTTTGATGGTCAACACATGAGCCTAGAAAAAGCCTATTCAATCGTCTCTTGAAGACACCCACATTGTAATCGGACAATAAGACTGATGCAGGCAAAATTATTCCAGTCTTTTGCTGTACGCATTATGAACGACGAAGCGAAACGCTTACGAAGTTTGCGCGTTCATTTGCGGTATTATGTCTCCCGCTCAAGTGATGGCTTCCAACAGTATTTGGAAGATGTCGCCGTGATCGAAAATCGGCCATGGGGATATTATATGTTTAAGTATGTACGGGTAATTATGCATTTTCTCGTATATTATGTGTTTTGTATATTTTTATATTAACATATACATAATTGTTTGAATTTTTAACTAAAGTTTCAACTTGACTATGATTTCCATCATCTTCCAGTGTTGCCTGGCAGACGATGTAACAACGCATTAAGTACATAAAATGTCAAAAATTAAGATTTTATTATTGAGACAAGTTAATCTTTTGCGAAATTTATAATTTATTTCAGGCTCACGTGACGTCGGATGCGAAGAATATAATCCCTACTGCCTATAAATATGAGTTGCTTTAAGCAATTACACTTCTCTTCAAAAACCACGAAGTGGATTCGAATGCGGTTTTTGTTACGCAAAGCATAAAGTAAAACGTCACTTAACGCTACTGAAACAGCGTTTTCGGTTATGCCTTACTACTACTATTAAACACTAAACTTGTGTAATAGAATTGAGCACACACACACAGACATAAAAACTATGTTTAAATTTTTGATATATATCCTTTAACTATTTACGATTATTACACACTACATAAAGCGCCGAGTTGTCCAATTTTGCGGGAATTATTCCGCAATTATACCACGTGATTTGCGGTGAGGAAAAACCAATGATCAGGAAAAGTAAAAATATTTCGAGGTCGTATGAATTCCGCCAACCGGCATTAGAGCAGCGTTGCGGACTCTTCCCGGCTCTTAAAACATTCTCAGTAATGAGAGGAGGATTGTGCTCAGCAGTGAGACATTTATAGGCTGTTACTTTACTGTCTCAGTCGCTGTCAAATATTGGCCAATTCAAAAAATTAAAATTGTTGCGTGTATTTATAATTTTAATACGCAAATAAAGCTTTTCAAAGTACTCGTACGTTAAATACAACATTCTGTGAAAGGATTTCATAATTCTTAAATTAATGAGCTTAAGTTTCGCCGTTTAATTTAATATTACGAACAGAAGATGATATGATAAGAAGACAGTAAAAAAAGGAGGATGGAATAATTGCATGAAGTGCGCCAAGAAATATCTACTACTAGGAAGGAAGGAGCAAAGTACCGCAAGAAGTGGAAGGGAAGTGCGGAGGCCTAGAACCTCAAGTGGTTGTAGGGTCGTCGGAATGAATGAAAGTCATTTATATTGTGCGTAGTTAAAAAAGAGTGTATTTAGAAATAAATTCTAAGAAAGAAAGGCTAGCAAATTTATTTTCGGTTAATTTATTTTTTATAAATTTAAAAAGTAAATATCTTCTCCGTAAGAAAATTACTAGGATGCAGAAATTCTATTATTTTGAAATGGGTTCATTTTACGTACCTTTTGTGTAAATTTAACTTCTGTATAACGTCAAGGTCAATGATCTTTAACTGTATTAGTGCTGTCAATAATTCGACTTATCTGTTTACGCCCCATAACTGTGCTCAGGCCTTTCCTTAATTTTCATTTAACACTAGTAGTTACATATCCAACTTTTCTTTAAACATTGAATTTACAAAATGAAAACAACGTCGGTTGCAAACTTGCAAATTTCAAATTAGCCAAAAGGCAGGTGAGCTCTCTATTATATCTCAGATTACAATACAATCGTTTTTGGCTCGAAGCCGACTGAGAGAAAAACAACATTAATATCGCCTATGGGCTTAAATGATATATAAGTAGTGTTTATGTCTTTATGGTATCGTTTCGCTACACAAAATTCTTTGAAAATGTATTAGTAAGATTCCGATTCGACTGAGATGGGCGTAAGGGACCGTGGGTGTCGTAAAAGTCGACATAGTGAAAACGGAAAATCAGAAAATGGGCAGTACATGTGAATAAATAAACTGCGGTTGCGAACCCGTTTGCCAAGCAAGACGAGAAGCAAGAAGAGAAAAGACAGGTTCGATTCCCGCACGGAAAAAAATATTTGTATGGCCTAATAATACTTCTTTCTAGTCTCTTTCTAGTGATTGGTATGTGCAAATCATTTCTGTAAAACACACGCGTGGTTCATAAGAAATTTCAGAAAGTAATTACTTAAAATAACAGATGAAAGAGGAGGAAGCCCGTCGTCGTCGGTGTGTGGAATAACGGCACAGGTCAGAGGCACTTTCGGGCTGGTACAGGGGCTCTCGGGGCATCGATGCTTCGCGAGGTACTTGTGAAGGTACGGAAGGTACAGTGTGGTAAAAGGCTTTTGTGGCACCAATTCGTTATTGCCGCAAAATAACGAAAAGAGCAGCAGAGTAACAAAGAACTAGTCGCGATTGTGGGGGCGAACTCTCGCTACCAGCTTTAATCAAGGCCATGGTTAGTAGCGAGAGACCGAGGAGCATGGAGATTCTGCATAAAGTAATACCGCAAAAGGAGGTTGTGGCGAGCGGAGCGCCACAGTTTCGATCCTCCTCTGGCCTCACAGAAGCCTACATTAAGAAGGGCTGGAGAGCTCCAGCTCCGTCCCACAAATAGACACCCGCAAAGGCCGGTAGTATGCAAAAGCGTTTCCGCAGTCCCGACAACTGGCGACGTAAAGAACACCGTGGCATTTTAACCAGTGGAATTCCGGGTTATGCCTTTTCGTTGCCTTCATGCCATAAGGACATCTATACAAATTTCCTTTTTTTTATTTAAAAATCAGAGAGATGGAAAATAAAAACAGGAAATGGGCAGCAGCATCTTCCTGGAACATCTGAATTAAAAAACTGCGGTTGCCAACCCGTCGGGCAAGCGTAGCAACTTTGGCGAAATCCCCCCAAAATTAGAGTTAAAAACTTTGTGGCAATCTATGGGGGAAGCCTATGTTCAGCAATGGACTGGTGATAGGCTGATATGATGATGATGATGATGACCTATGCACTATTGTAAAGCCATGGGAGTACTACTCTATCTACTTTATAAAACATTACAGCTATAAAACTCTTTGGTGTGCCGATTCAGCACTCGACAGTCTTTTGGTTAAACTGAGACTAGTGACCGATAGCGCTATTTGCTTAAAAAGTTCAAAACTTTCAAAGAATGAAGTTAAGCAACTCCACGTACATGAATTGAACAAAGAAAATAATAAAATCTTTACCGGGGTCTGTTTAACGAATCTAGTGTGCTTTGGTTTCTTGATATCGATATATACGTAGCTACTCGTATGTATTGGGCATGCCTCGGGAGTTTGCTAAATTTATCCTGCTTTAAGATTGTGAGGCAAATAAATACTTACTTCTACAGTAAATTCTGTTACCCCAAGCTATTGAATTTAAGATAAACTGGTCTGAAAACTTTGGTGTGTGTCTTCTGAAAGATAAAATAGAGTTCGTCGGTGATCTTAAAACGTGGTGTTTTAATTAGAAAGATTCTCGGGTGGTATACACAGTTTTGCAGGAAGTCGATGGACAGTGGCAAAGAAGCGTGGTGTGTGTGCAAATTATTCTGTTATGAAGCAGTAGTGTGCAAATATTACAGTATTTCGGTCTGACAGGGCATATGAGAGATAAGAATCGATATCTATGGGGTATGAGCGCAGTATGGTGCCAAACAAATATGTTCTAGTGGCACAGTATTTCTTATGGGCAGACGTTGCACTTACCGTCAGGTGAATGTTTTGCTCGTCTCGTCACTAAAAAAACCAGAAAAGTCCAGGCCTTCGGAGCGTAAAGTGACGGGCAGGACAATGACTCAAAATGATCACGAATTATCGTGATAGCGCCACGAAAGTGATTGAACAACGAGTACTGCCCCAGAATAGGCTATCTTAGAAAAGATATGGAGAATCCTCATCGGCGCTGATGACAAGCTCAATAGGATTTTTGTATACAAGAGTTAGACGGATATCTGGAGGATTTCCTTACGAAAATTGAGCTGATTGAGCTTATCGCCGAGCTGCACGTTAATTTTTAAATTTCCACTTTTCTGGAGAGAAATAAACATTTTTACTCCTTTACAGGAATCCGTCTAGATGGGTACCACCGCTGTGCCAGTTGTTGTGCCGTGAAACAGTAGTGTGCAAACATTACTGTGCTTCGGTGCCACACAGAACTTAGTGATACTATGTATTATTAACGTGAACTTAATTGATATTTCTGGGTGACACAGCATCTAATATGGGCAGACGTTGCACTTGGCATTAAGGTGAAAGATTTGCCCGTCTCAGTCACTTTCTTCTAATAAACAAAAAAACAACGGCAAAGAGAGATTATTGATTTAGGGTGGATGAAGGTGTGCATGGTTATGCTTAAATACTTACCATCAGGTCGAATGTGTGTTAGTTTGATACCCCTAAAAAATAAATTTAAAAAAAACATAAATATTTATTAATGCAGCCACAACCAACGGCTCAATGTGTTTTTCGAAGCATAAAGGCTCACCGGAATAATTATTACTAAAGTGGTCATCCATGAAATAATTGAGCGCTTGAAACGTAGCTTACCCCAATGTAGTTTAGTTCAAGGACTAGGCGCTCGCTTTAAATTTCATAGTACGCTAGTGACCAGAGTTCGATTCCCGATTTCGGCACCTCAAAAATATTTAATTGCAATTTTAAGTGCTGATTTACCACGTGCATGGCGGTGATAGAAAAGATCGTGAGGAAACCGGCGGGTCTGAGAAATAAAGAATATTTCGAGGAAAAATGAAGTCTGCCAACCAGCAGTGTATAAACATCACTGTAGTGTGCAAACATTACTGTGTTTCGGTCTGAAGGGCACTTAGAGTTAATGTAATTATTGTGCATATGAGACTTAAGAAGTGATGTCTTAGGGAGACAAGCGCTGTGTGGTGCCATATAGAAAGGTTCTGGGTGACACGGCATTTGTTATGTGCAGACGTTGCACTTACCATCAGGTTAACACTTTGTTCGTTTCGTCCCTATCTTCTATAAAACAATTACACAGAAAGCGGAGGGCATGGGTTCGGCACCACTAAAATTGTTAGTAAAAATTTAAAGTGCTTAATTACCCAGTGGTTGCTGCAACAGGAAGACATCGTGATTGAATATACATGTCTGACAAAAGACTAATATTTTAATACGTGAAGTAACCCACAGTGAAACGGCGTCACTTGTTATGGACAGACGTTGCAAATACCATCGGGTGAACGTTTTGCACGTTTCGTCAATATCCCCTATTATTATTTTTTTATTCGAAAATGTAACGAGACTCTCAAACGAGAAGTCTCAAATGCCCAGTGATTACGCTAGCTCTCAGTGCCCTTCAAACCGAAACACAGTAATGTTTGAACACTACTGCTTCACGGCTGAACCACTGGCCCTGAGGTGGTACCTACCTAGACGGGTTCCTGCATAGGAATCCTACCACCAGTACGCAGTATGCGAATATTTATTTTATTTATTTATTCTTCATTGTTGACACCTGAAACTAAGGGGAACAATGGGCGGGAATAGCGAATATCGGATTCGGCCCCACTAAAATTGTTAGTTAGAATTTATGGTGCTGATTCACCCCGTGCTTGGAGTAGGAATACGTCGTGGTTGAAAAAATTAATAATTTGACACGTGAAGTAACCCACAGTGAAACAACGTGAGCATCCTGCTCCAACCTCCTCAATAAATTAAAATAAAAATAGAAATCAAACAGGCTAAATATAGAAATTATATTAAATTGCCCGCTAACGAAATGATTTACAGAGAAATAAAAATTACAATTTGTTAGGTGGGGTCCGCCGGGCGGTGGCGTGGAACAGTCTGCCTCACGAGTCTTAAATGGAAGATTAATTTGAAATAAGTAATATCGAAATTTTAAAAAGAGATAAATAATGAATAATATTCTTCGCAGTGAGTTCGTCGAATAGTAATTTTTGAATTTGTTGAAAATGATAAAATTGTTAAGATGGATGTAAGAGGGTAATATGAAATTGGGGATACCACACAAATGCGTTTCATTATATACTCGTATATCCACCTCATTCTTTAATTCCGTATACACATATAGGTGTATGATGATGGTAGCATCGTCATACCTAATTACGTATACATATGGTCATTGCGATTTATTGCTTATTCAGTATACATCACTCAATTGTATAAAAAATCATTCTTAATGAATTTAATTGCATATTTAATAGCTATTCTATCGGTATTTGGTAGGCAGAATTATTTTTGTTTAGGAATACCTTAACCTTTTTTTAATTAATATTGATGCAATCCCTAAACGCTGAACGTTGGATACTAGAGTACATTTACTTATGTTAGCATTGTTCTTTATATAAAATATCATTGTGTGTATCAAGTATCATTATTGTATTTTGAGAACTAACTGCGACAGAGAGATCCTCATTGATTGCATGAACGCTGTTGATTTTACAAGTGCAAACCTCGCCTTAACATCCGCCCATTCTTATATCGCCTACAATCGATGCTTACCCTCTACGTCACGGTATTTAAGAACTCACTGAAGTATAACAGTAAAAAAAATCCGACCACGATCACCACAAGTCAATGACGAAATTTTTAATAATTATAATGAACAGTGCCGTAAAAATGTGCCAATGTATCTCAAAAACCGGGAGCTCGCCTTAAATTTCCTGATGTCGCCACCTCTAAAATTTTTGTACTATTTAAAGTGCTGATTTACCACGTGCTCAGCGGTGAAAGAAAACATTGTGAGGAAACCAGCATGTCTGAGAAATAAAAATATTTCCAGGACATGTGAAGTCCGCTAACCGCATAGCGGCGTGGCGGACTCTTCCAGGCTCCAAAACCTATCACTAGTCCACTGCTCAACATAAGCCTCCCCCATAGATAGCCTCAAAAGTTTGTAGCTCGAATTTTGGGGGGATTTTGCGATAGTTGCCACGCTTGGCAACCGGAGTTTATTTATTCAGATTGTCCAGGAAGATGCTGCTGCCCATCTCCTGATTTTCATTTTCCCTCTGTCGACTTTTACGGCACCCACGGGATGGGATGGGGTGGTCTTCTCTTGAATTATACATTTAAAGCTGTTACTTAACTTTTTTATTATGAACCGTTCGATCTATCTCCTCTAGATTTCTTATTTCATGAGACATCCACTTAAAAAGAAAACATTTCATCCCATCTATTTTAAGTAGTGAAACGGATGTTTTAACTTTTGCCGCGCATGCATGTTTTAAAATTAAAATCAGTTTACTGAGACTTACACATTGTTAGTAGTTGTAGAAACAACCAACACTCTAATATAACTACTTATAACCGATTACTTACCAATAAATTTAAGCAGAAGTAGCATCGGGCCGGTCCCACAGCTCTTACAATGAAAATAATGTAGAGAAAAAAAAGAGAAAAAAGAGAGAAAAGAATGAATAGAAGATCTGAGAGTTTCTCAGATCTCCTATTCTAGATGGATGGACGACATGTCCAATTTTGGGTAGTGGCTTGATACGATGTTTCGTAGCTATCAATGGCAAAAGCCTATGTTCACCAAAAAACTCGTGATGAAGGAATGAATGAGATCAAGACCAAAGAGCACATACCATTTTGAATAAAAATAAATGATCGGAGGAAAATAAATCATACATTTCTATAGTAAAAGTTTACATACGTACGTATATGAGCCACGCTGCACTTACTGCTGTATGTAGTATACTAATGGATCAGCAAGACTGGGGAAGTATCACTCTCTCTTGACACCTGAGTAACGAAGCAGCATAACGTCATGTTATATGCTGAGTGAATATATCCGGGGACTCAGTACTGGTAATTTGGCATTCCATGATTTTTTTTCCTTTATTCCACGGAGGGGAAAATTCAATGCAAAAATACTGATGGTAAAAATAAAATATCTAAATAGGTACCACCGCAGTGTCAGTTATTCTGCCGTCAAACAGTAATGCGAAAGCGTTACTGATGCCTAGTGTTAATACTGAGTGAGATGGGCAGCAGCATCTTCCCGGAACATCTGAACAAATAAACCACGGTTGCCCACCCACAGCCAACCGTTACAACTATGGCAAAATCTCCCCAAATTGAGGGCTAAAAATTTTTGTGGCAATATTTGGAGAGGCCTATGTTCAGCAGTGGACTAGTGATAGGCTTAAATGATGATGATGATGATGATGAGTGTAAATACTGGGCATACGAGACTTCAGAACTGATGTTGAGATGACAAGCGTAGTGTAAGCATTGGTTATGGGTAGACGCAGCACTAACCATTAAGATAACGATATGCTCGTCTCGTCACTTTCTATTAAAAGAGAAACATCATTATTATTTATTGATGATTGATGTAGGCGTCCATTAGCAGCTTCTACTTCTACTTCTTCTTCTATTGTAATCACGAAACCGTCCACCAAGAGCAATAATTACGGCAAATCTTCGATTCGTAGTCAGAAGAACCTCATTACGAAACAGTGGTAGATGACGATTGACAAACGAAATTTATATTTCTAATGCTGAAAAATAAATAATTTTCATTTCATTTCACTATTCAACATCATCATCATTTCAGCCTTTCACTAGTCCACTACAGAACATAGGCCTCCTCCATAAAATGCCACAAAAGTTTGTAGCTCTCATTTTGGGGGGATTTTGCCATAGTTGCCACGTTTGGCAGGCGGGTTGACAAACGCAGTTTATTTATTCAGATGTTCCAGGAATATGCTGCTGCCCATCTCCTGGTTTTCGTTTCCCGTCTTTCGACTTTTACGACACCCACAGGATGAGATGGGGTGGTAGATTCTCTTAAGCCGCTACCACACGGCAATTCACTATTAATAGACTAGATAGACATAGATTAGACTAATTTAACTAATTTAGTTAGAATTTAGTATTAGACTAATGATGACCGTGATTTAGTAGGCGGATACGCTGACCGCTACAAACACAGAAACACAAATTCCTACGTAAATATGTGTAAGCTCCTCTAGACGATTTCACTGATGATACCTATGTAATAATAATGAAACTGTCAATAATACAAAATTTACACAAGTCCTTCAACACAATGCGACGACATAAATAAGGTGTGAAATTCAAAAGGGGATTAGATTACAAAAAAAAATTAAGTAACTTCGTCTTTGCTACCTGAGTTGTAAACATAGAAAAGTGACCCTTGGACAATAAACGAGGGTAAAAAAAGTTATTTCAAAGTGTTTGTACAAGGGACTCTAGGAACCTTGGGCAGTGTAATTGTTACTTGACATGCGCTCACATTTGCCCATGATCCCGTGTGATTCATGTCATACGATTGTTTATACAGTTACGTGTAGTTTGTTAAGCGTTTTAGACGCCACCTACAAAAGCTACTTTCCAGCGGTGAGTGTTTCACTGTGTCATCGAATGTTATCATTAATATGTTAGTATGTTTCTTCCGCAAAGTTAAGCTGTGAATGCCAATAACGTGACGGTGTCGCCGATTATACGTTTCCTCGATAGGTGAACTGCTTTTTTTTTAGATTGTTCATGTATATGAAAATGTTATCAATTCAATGTGTTCACTGTAGCTAAAGTGTTCAAGCAGTATTTAGGGTTATTATAATATAAAACCCTTGGATTGAGGTGATCGCTGAGGTGATACTATATTGATACTATAAAATTTGTGTAAGGAAATATAATATATAAATTACTAAAATAGAAAATATCTACAGAATATCTGTCGTTGTTTCTTCTTCAGACGGAGGAGTCTCATTAAGAAACGGCGGTAGTGCTTTAAAAAAAATATTCAATACACGAAGTTTGACTTTTTTACGTCAAAGAATAAATATTCTGTTTCATATAAATGAATCGACTTCACCGTAAATTAGCAATTAGCATTTTTTTTATTTGATAAAGTGAGAGAACGAGCAAAACGTTCACCTGATGGTAAGTGCAACATCTGCCAATAACAAATGCTGTGTCACCCTGAGACATCAGTTCTTAAGTCTCATATGCCCAATCATTACGCTAGCGCTCAGTGCCCTTCAAACCGAAACACAGCAATGCTTGCACACTACTGCTTCACGGCAGAATAACTGGCCCTGGGGTGGTACCTACCTAGACGGATTCCCGCATAGGAATCCTACCACCAGTGGACACCAGCTAGCATCAGAAACCCAGGCGATTATTACAATTATTTTTAAAGTTGCACTGATAAAATTCAGTAGGAGTTTACAACCAGACCCGAAGACAAAAATTTTTGTTTTTGCACAAATGTCGGCTGCGGCTGGTATTCCAATCCAGGGCCCGCGGCGTAGAAGTCAGGTACTCTGGCCACTAGGACACGCGGTAATCTAATATGGTCGTATTTTTACAAATAAGCTCAAATAATAAATTACAATTCCGAATATTATAGCCCTAAAGAAATTAATTATTTACAATTTATAAACTACTTTAATATTGTTATTGTTAATAAATTATTTCTGTACGCTATTAGCGTTAATAATTGTATTATTACAGTATAGTTTGCTCGATTATATTTTAAACGCAGGTTCATTATTCCGCGCGACGCAATTTTATTAATTACTTCCCTATCTTCTTTCACCTATTTATCACTTAAAGTTGAAAGCCTCCACCGGCGTCGTGTCCCCGTGAATTTTAGCTTTTTAGGTTTCACAAGAAGCTTGTAGGGATTCCCTAAAGAATACAGGAGTTAATAATTTACTGAAAGTTTTTATTTTTGTTGAACTAAAAGGAAAAGGAAGTAGTAAAGATAGTTTTAGGCACACTGTAATTTACACTTTGTATCAATTAAAATGGATGCGGATCCTAACTTAAACAGTAATTATTCCAAAATCTTGTATTTTGGATGGTACCACCCCAGGGCCAGTTATTCTGCCATGAAGCAGTAGTGTGCCAACGTTACCGTGTTTCGATCTGAAAGGCACTGAGAGCTAGCGTAATCACTGGGCATATGAGACTTAAGAACTGACGTCTAAAGGGGACGGGGTGGGTGGAGGTTGAACTGACCATCAGGTAATCATAGAATAAATGTATTGGTCGGTAGGTTTATCACCGCAATGCCAGTTTATTTGCCATAAGGCAGCAGTTTGTAAATACCGCTGTGTTTTCGTGGGAAAGGGTAATGAGCGCAATACTGTGCCACACGAAACTTCCCAACTCCTAATTCAGAGTTCTGGATGATACCGCACTTTTCATTACTTACTTTTACGAAAAATATAATCCGACTCGAAGGACCACGAATTATATTCGGTACTGGATTAATATTCAATAAAATTTAGAAATTTATTTTCAACTCCATTGAAATAATTTCAAAATATAAATATACTAAAATAACTACTATTTTGTTCAATGTCAAATGTTTTGTTATATTAAATGTTAATGTTGTGTACAACCGTCGCGGTTAAGATTAAAACGTAGACTATATAAATATGTTTATAATTGGCGAACTTGAAGTACGCTCGGTCTATAAACACATAAAATAACAGCCACTAGAGCTCAGGTATTCGTTTTAAACTTTTTTTAAGTTAACTTAATTGAAATTTTAAGTGAAAATTAACCACGTGCTCAGTGGTGAAGGAAAACATACTCTCTCTTCGATACTCTAAAAACTGCTGTTTATAATTTATTTCGAGGACGAAATTATACGTCACAACTTAGCCACAGCGTCATACTAGCATCTAATATTCTGAAATAATGCCCATATCAATAAAACGCATAAGAGTTAAGTAAAATAAATCAGTCACTGAAACGTACAGTTAAAATGGCATTCTGCATAAAGGAAATACTTTTTACGAAATGCGATGAACTCAATAAAAGCACCGAATTCGAAGCTATGATAACGTAATAGAATTTTTTTAAATCGAATTTAAACTCCATGTGCTTACATTAAAAGCGAAAATAGAGGGAGCTTTCATACAAAATTCAAATAAACAATAAGGATATTGCAAAGGTAAAAGCAAAAGCGATGATTAGTCGACGTTTTCATCTTTTGATACGCTTTTAAAAAGAACCTACGGCTATTTTCGTGATAAAAAATCGTTTTAGACACCTGTACACAACGACCAATAATAGCTCAAACATTCTTATGTATTTATGTTCCACTGAATACTATTTCAGCTTTGCTTATTCTTCTACGCAAAATAAAGCGTCGATGGAAAAAATCGTGAAGAAAAAAATCTCTGTTTCATTGAACTTCGGCATTTAGACAAGGAATCGTGTGTCGATAATCGTGACTGTACGAAAAGAGAGCTTGGTCATGTGAAGTTGGATCTTTCCAATGTTAGTTTTAATTCTTTTTGGTCGTAATGTGGCGTCCATATAACAATAATCCTTTTATATGAAGTTTAAGGTCAATTCTGATTTACTATTTTGATCAAGCCGAAAAAAAGTTTTTCTTAACATTTCTTCATTTTCAACGAAATTATATAGGTTCCTAAATATCAACATATTAAATATTGATATGACATGTTCTGGGGTTTTATTCCCATGCGGTTAATTTATATGTACTATTACAGTATACAAAACTTTGAAATGCACATTTCAAATAAAATATAAACAAAAAATAAAGTTATAGTGTTAATGAAGTTAATAAAGTTGAGAGGGAAGAGGCAAATAATAAAAAAAAGGTATTATTGTTAAAGTCGAATGAATGCAAAATTCGAGTATCGTGGATTACAGAGCACGCTAAAATACAGACCAACATGGCTTCCCAAAGCCGCTTTTGAATCCGAAAATATGTCACGTTAATTACATAACTCTTATCGGTTTTCCTTGTCTATTGATAACCGATTAGTGTCGCTAGATTTAACTTCAATAGACGTTTCTAAACGAAAATGTTTAAAGGGTTTGTTCCACAGTCGACCAGATTTTATTTTTTTCAATATGAAATAATTATACCAAGAAAGTGTATAAAATTGTTTATGAAAGAAAGTTGAAGTCGAAAAATAATTGATATTCTTAAAATCTTTTACTGTTTGGAAAAGATTCTGTTTTAGTTAAACATAGGCGTCTAGGCGTATAGTTCGTCATTTCGGGGACGATTCTCTAGTAATATAATATAATCATACATACATAAATTCACTCATTTTTTCCAAATAAGGGGTAGGCAGAGGCCACTCACGTAGCCCACTTTTCGCCCTAGACACGAGGCGTGACGGGTGGTGGACCACGTCATCGCCATTTTGGTACGAGACAAAAAATTATTACTCCCCATTGCATTCCCACGAGCAGTATAGTGACAGCGTTGCATTGTATATTATGGTGTTATTCTGCATGAATAAAGGCTGTCCGTACAATACCTTAGTTGCGTCTTACGTACATACATAAGATCCCGACTGTATCCCATAAGAGGTAGTCAGAGACTGGGCACTCACTGCAAAAACAGATGACTGCCACAATCCACGTTTCACCAAAACAATATAATGCACTTGGTGTGATAGGTGGTGTGCCAATCGCCATCATTCCCTGCTGGGTGCACAGTGCAGTTTAATTCCTTACTCGCCTTTTACGGGATCCATCGCATGAGATGGAGTGGTAGTATTCTTTTATCGAGCCACTACACGGCTTACGACATCTCGGTAGGAAAGAAGTAGGTACTATTCTAGTCTGCCGGACACCTATCGGCGCTCTGCCGGACACCTATTTGCGCCCTGTAGAATTATATAATCAATGTAATAAATATATAAATATGTAATGAGAACCGCAGCAACACGGTGGTGAATGCGTTTATTTTATAGTACTGAAAGGGCATTGAACTTGCCTTACCGCCCGTACTGTGAAATGTAATTTTTAAAATATGCAAATCCGATTATATGTTATGAAAAGACGAGTGAAGTTCGCTAACTGAGTGAAACACCATAGTTAACTACTACTCAATCATATTCCCTTCGCATTACTGAAGCGAAACTCAGCATTAACTATAATATATAACTGAATAAAAACAAATTTATTAATTAAAACATTATTGTAAAAAGTGTGAACTCTTGAAAGGTGAAATAAGGAACAAACTTTCTAAAATATGCGTTTTCATGCCTGCAATCAGATATTTACGAATAAACGAAATCCGTTTTCCCTTTCGCAAATTTTGCTCAAGTTTTTTTCCTTCTATCCATCCTTGATATTAAAATAACTTGATTATAGATTTCGTGCTTCATACGCCAATAAAAAAATATTTAATGTTATTCGATTCTTAAGCCGCAGTCTCTGATTTTGTTCCCTTTTTTTTCTCTCTGCTACTTAAAACGATACAACGTTAAAAAATTAAAGCGATTTCTTGAAACAAACGAATCGTAAATCTGCATAAATACTCATTCCAAATAACACGTATCAATCGAATATCAAAAGTTGCGAATGTTAAAATTGATACGTCCCTAATTCGAAATCGTTTTGAAACATCAAACATCCCTTTCTCTGGTTTCTAACCACGCATTACAATAAACGGAATGTGAATTTGGAGATTATTAAACGTTCATAATAAAATTATGCTTATTCTTTAATAGTGGGCTCCGTTTTACGCTAAGATTCTCATCGGCCGTGTCCTTTTTTTACGGTTTTGGATATTTTTTATTGCGTCCTATCAACGTCCATTACAAGTCATTATGTTTAGATTGTTGTATGGCATCCTGCGTCGACGTCCCGCTGTTCGGACCTTTTTTGTTTGTCTCGCTCTCCCGCCCGAGGAATATAGCCGACTATAAGCCGACGAAGTAAAATGTACTGTAAGCTGTTCTATACGCTACGGAGTTAAGCGAATATTTAGTTTAATAGCATCAAATTATCGTGATGCCTGGTTAAAATCCGAACGATTTTAAAAGCTCTTTTATTCGCTGAGTGTAACAGTGGAGAGTTGTTCATTTAAACTCGTAGTCGTCTATTGCAATTTCACAGTATCCGACCATATATTCTAAAGTGTTGTAGGGAATAATGAATGCGTTTATGGACACAACTTACCATTTTACTGGCCTATACAGCCTTGAACATGTCGATGAGTTAAGGTACATCATCTCGTATTTTACAATTATCGATCTTAAAATACATTGTAGAAAGTTTAAATATTTTCTTTGACGTGTTTAAAGCTACAGATGATGCGATTATGGTACCGTACTAAAAAAAGTAAATTGCACTATGCATTCTGTAGATACCTCCTCCCATTTGCTGTACACCATTAATCTCTAGGGATTAAACTGAGTTCTACAAGACGAGTAAGTCTTACTGTAACCAGTTAAGTGTCTATTAATAAGTTTCGAGGTCTTTTTTTAATTACAAAACCATTAAACTTCGTACCGTTTTGGGATTTAAAAGAATGCAGCGATCTACGTCCCTTGAATACCATAAAAATTCACCATTCGTCGATTCAGGAGACTAAATTCACAGGCGCGCCATAAGAATGCCTACGTCCGGCTAAGTGTGGATGGACTGGATGCTATTCCGACTTTTTTTTACCTTTTGCACCCGCCACGGGCAAGTGGTTATACTAGGTCAGAGGCCTTACCAACGTCTTGGAAATTGAGTTATTTTATATGTACGTGATCAATATTACTTATTTATCATTTAATATACTTTTCATCTATCTTGGTTCGTTAGACAAATTAAAAAAAATATTAGATTAAAAAAATATAATTTAGATCTGCTTCTGTTTAAAGTTTCTCTGGCGTCGACTAATTTTTTTATTGTAACAAATTACTGCTAACAAAGCTGTTAATTTCAGTTTTGCTTCACATCTTTTATGAACCATTAACGTTTATAAGAGTTGACGGAATCCCCTTCGAGTAGTAATATAATATGACTTTAACATCGTGTCGTAAAAGCTTTTGAAAACACAGTTCCATGTTAAAAAATTATAATCGCATTGCTCAGCTTGTATCTGCCTACTGGGTCGCGGGTTCTGTATACGAATCCCAGTGAAATAAAATATTCATGCATGATGAGTTTTCGAGTCCGGATTTACTCGTATAATCAGACGCTAAGTGTCTTCGTTACTACATGCAAAGTTAACTGATCATATTAATGAATATTTGTGCACGTAATACACTAATTTACCGCACAATAAAGCTCGTTAAAAGATTACTACCACTCCATCTCATCCAATGGATCTCGTAAAAGGCGATTAAGGAATTAAACTGCACTGTGCACCCAGCAGCGCATGGTGGCGATGGGCTCACCATCTATCACAACAAGTGCATTATATAGTTTTGGCCTACACATAGTTATTCCGTGTCTGGATGTTTGTGCATGTGGAATTTATGTATGGAAAACGCAGAAATCCTACTGTGGAGCATTGTTTAAAAAAATGTTCGATCCTACGTGTAGTAGGTAGATAGGTACCTGTGATCGTGAGCTTTAAAGGCAGGGTCACTACCGACTAGGCTATCGAACCTTATCTATATCTACGAGTACTATCAATAAAGACTTGAATCCGCTTAACTAAAACACATATGCACATATATATTGTCCACACTTGGGAATACTTTAATTCAGAGGCTTAAAGCTGATAGCATTTACCACTATGACGATTATTTTTTTAGTAATGGTAGTATGAGGGATGTGCATCACGCCTTTCTCCATATAAGGGGTAGGCAGAGCCCGCTTTTTGCCCTCGGGGGGAACAAGACGTGAATGGTGGCGAACCACGTCACCGCCATTTTGGTACGAGATTATGGTGTTATTCTGTACGAATAAAGGCTCTCCGTGCAATAACTTAATCGCCTCTGACGACACCTCGGTAGGAAAGACGAAGGTGATGTTCTACTATGCCGGACACCTATCGGTTGGAGATGTAAGAGATGAAAATTAGCGTATTAACATGCAACGGTGCGCGCGAATAACACATTTTATTATAGAAGATACTTACGAAATTATCGTTCACTTGATGGTAAGTGAACATTTCTGTGTGGCACTAGACTGCGCTAGTCGCCCTGAGACATCAGTTCTTAAGTCTCATATGCCCAGTAATTACACTAGCTATCAGTGCCCTACAAACCGAAACACAGTAATGTTTATTTTTCTTTTTGTTTTTTCAAAAACGATGCCCCTCAGTTGGATTTCTCCTGCGTCGTGGGTACGTTTAACAGCCGTAAATTTGCGCAAACCACCCAGACTCGGAACAACTATCTGTAGGCTATAGAAATATTTGTCCCGTGCGGGAATTGAACCCGTGACCCGCGGCGGAGAAGCCAAGGGCTTAGCCACTGCGCCAACCGAGCCGACAATAAGAGCCATAAAGCAGTCTTCACGGCATAATAACTGACTCTGCTAACTTAGGAATCCCACAACGAGTGAGATTTACGAGTGGTGAGCAAAACAATCAAAAAAATACGCATCACTAATTTTTTGAAAGTTAATCGGAGTATTTGCCTTAATTCGTATAATAATTATACCGCTAAAAGGAATTTCCCGGATAAATTACTTTGTTTCGGTTTATGGGGTACTGTACTTAGTAGGGTTATGGAATTCCCGACTATTTCAAAGTCCAGGGACACGAGACAGCCTACAATCAAAGTCCCAGGGATACCCGGAACTTCGAGACTTTTAAGAAAAAATTTTTTTTTATTTTTTTAAAAGGGGTAAGCCTTTTTTGAAGCCTTTTCATTGAATTAATTTCTAGTGAAACGTATTAAAAAAAGGCATGTTTTTTTATAAAAATCAACATTTATCAAACAGAAAATTAAATCTTAATGACTTTAACGTCAATTTCAGTCTTAATAATTGCTTTATTTCTTTTAATCACAGATTTAAGCAGTTTAATCTTATAGTTATGAAACGAACATAGTTAAAAATAGTTCTACCCAATAACTAACTAATCTTAATAACTTTACTATTATCTAGTAATTCTAGTATGTAATCATTGGTCATAATCACAACATTGTTAATTCCCATAATTAAAGATTCGTTTCATAATTAAATAATCAAAATATAAATAGTAAAACAGACTTGTAAATCAGTATTATAAATAATCAACTAACACATTAATTAGACTTCTTTGCTGATTTAATAAAATAGGATTTTAAAATAAAAATGATTACATAACAATTTCGACAATCTTGTCTCGTCTCGAGTCTCGACCCGAAAGTCCCGGGACTCGAGACAACTAAAATTACGAAAAGTCCCGGGCGTTCGAGACACGAGACGTCCCGTGACCCGAACCCTAGTACTTAGTCAAATTACGTGCCCTGTGAGACCTGATCATAGTAGCGATCGCGTGGTCAGAGTACCTGACTACTACGCCGCGGATCCTGAGTCCAAATCCCAGTCGGACCTAAAACACAAATTGTTGGTTTTTGAGTCTGATTGTGATGTGATTGTCACGGTGTTTCTGATACTGCATCGTAGACTACCTCCGATATTATTGCTTCAGCGTAACATCCGGCGCGGGTTGGTTGGGACGAGTGAGTGCCTCTGTGATAGCCTCCGGCAATATTTGGGAGTTGTCGTCGTGCTCGAAATCGACCAGAAGGACATCATTATCATCATTAATAATTGTATACTCTTGACGACCGCGTGGCCTAGTCGTCAGAGTACCTGACTTCTACGCCGCGGGTCCTGGGTTCGAAGACCCGAAAACCAACATTTGTGCTAAAACACAAATTGTTGGTTTTCGGGTCTGGTTGTGTTGTGTTCGTCCCCGTGTTTCTGACACTGCATCCTAGCCTACCTCCGATCTTATCGCATCAGCGTTACATCGGGCGCGAGTAGGTTGGGACGAGTGAGTGCCTCTGTGTTTGCGCGTACACTCGTGGCACTATAATATCTCCTGCGCAGTTGATGGCTCCCGATAGTATTCGGAAGTTGTCGCCGTGGTCGAAATCGGCTAGGAGAACATCACTCTTGACAATATGCATAGTGTAGTGCTACCTAAGACTGCAATTCAAAGTTCCCACTAGATGAGGCTCGCTTTTCTGCAATGAAAAAGTTACATATACGATGTACGTATGTCGAAAAAGATCCCGAGACGATATTTGACTTATTCAATTTAAAGCTAATTTCAAAGAGGGTTTGTAATGCGGGTCTAAATTTTGGGGAACGTAAGATGTACTTACTGCGCATTTAATTAAATAAGTGTTCGTCATTAACTTTTTTAAATGAATTGAATGTATTTGTTACACATATTATATGTATTTTAACTCTCTGAACTCCTTCTCCATATAAACTTTAACTATGCCAAATCTCACACTCTTCACGGCGCGCAATATACTTAGAAAAGGGTTTAAAGGTTTATCTTCACGTATTAATATATAGAAAATGACGTTCTGTTGTATTCACAGTAATGTCCATTTTTACAAAGTGGTCCCAATGATATCTTTCCACAATTCAATAATTTTATAATAATAATTTACTTATTTCCTTATGTAACATAAAAAACATCCTCCGGCTATCTACATTTCAACTGATGATAGAGAATTAAAAACCGAGCAGAACTGTCACAAAAAATAAACTTTCAAATTAAAATAAAACTTTTGATTAGATTAAGTAGAGAGAAGATTAGTTAGACTTATTGTACATACGAGTAAGAGAAAAATTATATTTTTTCCATAATTTTAAACTTATTCTACTTAAACTGGAGAATTAGTAGTAGTTTAATGGTAGAGACTCACTGCAGATACTACATAAATGGTGGTCTTGGATGTGGAAGAACCAAGCGTAGCTTGCCATCAAGCAGTAGAGTTGCAAACATTACCGTATTTCGCTCTGAAAGACACTGATGCTCGTAGCTATTGTAATGACTGGACATCTTAGGAATTGATGTGTGAGGGTGACGTATGACTACTGTGACGCAATATGGTGCAACACAGAGATGTTCTGGGTGACATAGCTTCTGTCTGGCAATTCTACTTTATTTGTGGTATTGTTGCATGACAAACGGAAAAAATTAAAATATTAGAAAAAAATATTTTTTCATTAGAGGTGAGCTAACAAGTTTTTTGAAAACATTCTGGTTAGAGCCTCGGACGACGCAACTTACAAGTAATAAATTGGATTAAAATTGGGATTGTTTAATTCATTGGAAGAGTAAACTGAAAGTAGATGTAAGCTCATTTATTACAAAAAATTGTATTTACTGTGATTTAGATTGTTGTAGAAATTGTAAAGGTGTTTATTCGAGATGTTTAGTTTTATTGTTCCTTTTATTTAAACTGGTGACATCTGTAGCAATTATTCCGCAGCATTCCAGTGATTTGTCCAAAGGATAGCCAAATAAAGGCGACACTTCATGAATGGGTCAGCTCGATCCGGGAAATCTCACCAAAAACCATTAACAATCAATGGCAACAAGGTATTCCTCCGCAATCCATAGGATGAAAGAAGTACCCTACAACTTGATTATTGAGGATCGATGTGAGAGGTCTATGGGCCGCGGTGATAACTTATTTTGCTATATGCCATCCAGAGGAAGGTGTGTGGTGTGTTTAAACAAAACAATGCACGTGTAGATCCCTGAACAGGGTCTGGATGTTTGTGTAGGTCATACTATATTTGTTCAGTTCGGGAGTCGAACCTGCGGACCATATCGCATAAGCAAATTGCTTAGCCACTGCGCCAACCGAGCTGATTTTTTTTAAACATCTCATCATTTTATCACTCTTATTAAAATAAATTAAATTTATTATAAGATAATGCCAAAGAAACCTATGGAATACTTAATTTAGGCAAAACACTTCACAAATGGGGTTTTGCCGTATTATTCTTTAACATAATGACTGTAAATTGTAGGTGGTCAGCGTAAATAACGGCGTAAGCTTTGTACTCTGACCGGACGCAATTATTCAATTTTTATTTTTTCCAAGAGGTGTCGAAAACGTAATTGGTTTAACTAAAATACAGCTTTTCAGTTCGGATACAACTTCACGGCGGTTCTTCGATTTCAGTTTTGAGTGAACCGTTATTGTAAAATTATTAATAATATTAATTTCTTAAATCAAGTAAAGTATATAATAATACTTAATATGACTACCAAAATGATAAATAAATGTGCATAATTGTTAAAGACATCATCATCATCATCATCATTTCAGCCTATCACCAGTCCACTGCTGAACATAGGTCTACCCCATAGATTGCTACAAAGTTTGTAGCTCTCATTTTGGGGATAATTTTGCTATAGTTGCCACGCTTGGCAGGCGGGTTGGCAACCGCAGTTAATTTATTTTGATGTTCCAGGACGACGCTGCTGCTCATCTTCTGGTTTTAATTTTCCCTCTGTCGACTTTTACGACACCCACGGGATGAGATGTGGTGATAGATTCTCTTAAGGCGGTTAAAGACATGAATTAGTCTAAATAAAAGTACAATATGAAAATATAGACGGCGAAGTATTAGACAAAGGTCTGATAACTGATGATGATGATTTTCAAGTGTATTCGCTTTCCATTAGTCTCTAATTACAAACATAAATTTCATAAGCACAAACATTCAGACCTGAAAAGACTCTGTAGACCATTTTCAATTTAATCAATCTCAACCAATTACGTTTGTATTGTTACAAAATATAATCTTCAATATAAGAAACAAAGCAAAATACATAGTCACGCTTCTTTCCTATAGGGGTTTCGCTTCTTTTACTTTCATGAGCGTTTTCATACAAGCTTGCAGATTGCGGGTACTTTTGATGTGGCCTTTCCTTAAAGAGAAGAGCCGTGGTAGCTCAGGGGCTAGGCGCTCGCTTTAAATTTCATAGTACGCGAGTGACCTGGGTTCGATTCCCGGTGCCGGCACCACTAAAATTGTTAATTGCAATTTAAAGTGCTGATTTACCACGTGCTCGGCGGTGAAGGAAAACATCGTGAGGAAACCTGCATGTCTGAGGAATAAAAAATATTTCGAAGACATGTGAAGTCCGCCAACCCGCATTGGAGCAGCGTGGTGGATTCTCCCTAGCTCCAAAACCCTCTCAGAAATTTATAGGCTGAAACTTTACTTTACTTTTCCTTAAATCGTCTTCGATCTGATCAAGGATACTACATCGATCTACATCGATACGATCGCCTACATTAACTCTTAACAGCTTACCCTTTCAAACTCACCTTATTACCTTACCTATTCAAATTCATCAATCTTCTTTCATCATTGCTCTTTACGTGTCTAAACCATCTAAGCACCCCTTTCCTAATCATTGTTACTTCGTCTTCTATCCCACCGCAACGTTTCCTTATCACACTGTTTCTAACTTTGGCCAACGTAGTCAATGCAGCTATACTTCTCAGGAAAATTCATCATAATTTATTTTTAGTTCACACATAAATGTTAGGTCCCTTGCTGATAAAGATTCGACGTAATCACAACGGTTGACCACCGGGTTGGCGATCGCAGTACCAAACGCTAAGTTTCTTCTGCCCGTCTGTGTATCTTCGGTCTGGCATTTATTGTGATCATGAGATATTTTGGTATTGTCGATAGGCTTTATACACCCTTATCTGGCCATGGCAAGCAAAGCAATTTATAAAAAGTGATATATATTTACGCGAACACTACACATTTAATGAACTGAAGTAGGCTATCGCGTTAATTTAACTTTTAAACCCCGTTCAGTGCTTAACCCAGTCACGGGAGACATGAGTGACAAGGCCTGATGTCATAGTTAACCTGGGGGTACCTTCAGCTTTTAATTATTATTTTTGGGTCCGATCTACGCAGAAAGAGCTAACTGTGTCTTGAAGTCTTGCACTGCAAGACTTCAGACACATGTAAAGCACTCGAAACGTCGGGTTATAAATAGTAATAAATTAAACGCGATAAAATCCGTAAACTTAGTTTCATTTAAAAAGTGATATGATTATAAATTATACTTTCTTCCCTTTTTCTTTAATACACTGTAAAAGACCACTGCTGAACACAGGCCTCTCGTAAGCTGAGGGGATCTGGCATAATCACACGCGGATTGGCGATCGCAGTCCCTTCATCGCTCAGGATCATCTTGGTTTGGCATAATAGAGATGGTTTTTCCGGGATCAATCGGAGACCATATTATTTTCCTGGCAATTCCCTTTGTAGACTTGTACAGCAACTATGAGACGAAACGGGATGGCAGATTCAGAGAACCATCACCACTCGCCATAATTTTTTTATCAATTCATCATCAATTCAGCTTATCACTAGTTCACTACTGAACATAGACCTATCCTATAACTTTTGTGGCACTCTACGTGTTATTAGCTCTCATTTTGAGTGACTTTACCATAGTTGCCACGTTTGGCAGGCGGGTTGGCAACCGCAAAATTTATTCAGATATTTCAGGAAGACGCTGTTGCCCATCTTCTGGTTTTCATTTTCCCTCTGTCGACTTGTACGACACCCACGGGATGAGATGAGGAGGTAGATTATCTGAAGCAACCACCACACGGCATATACGGTTTTATAGCGATCTTTAAATGAACAGACACCAGTAAACTATGTAGAACCTAATAATTTACATTAAATAAAGAGTATGAAATCACTGACAAACTAACAAACAGTCAGCTAAGCGTGAAGATTAAGGCTTTTCCACACTTGCCAGATGCATTAATTCCATTATGTTGGATTGTATTCGTATTTAATAACGATTTTAAAGTTCAACATTTTAACAGATTTTTTTAGTACTTAAATTTCAATTCCGAATACTACTATTATGTCAATATCATCCACAACTTTTCAGGATACGTGTGCTTTTCTGTAAAATAAAAGTACATCTCTGTAAACTGCTCAGTATCGCAAAATGATGTGCTGAAAAAAAACTGTTTAAGAAATCAAAATGCCCTCTTACAAAGACTGTTACAAAATAAATAGAGGCAAAATATTATAGAGCCTCATTTTTGTTTGTCATTCTGTTCGTTTATATATCCATGTTAAAATAGAACCTCGCGTAACCTACTATTACAAACCGAACACACGATTCATCTATTGTTTATGGCAGCCCAAAAGCAACATAAACATAGCCCCGAGTTTTAACAACGCGTATCCACCTGTTTATTCCCGTATGTAGTTTTGTCTCAATTTGTATACTCGTACGTGTCTTTTAAATAATTACTACAATTAGAGTACCACAAATATTCGATACGGTATCAAGGCTCTAATTTAAGTTGATAGAAAATCTGACATATCAACGTCCAATTTTATGTAAATTGCTTGGATATTACTTTTGTCCATTCTGTTATTATGATAAACCAAGAAACATGTCGTCACTTCTATGACTGACTTGATTTTAAGCAGAATTATTTTAAGGGCAGTCATTAAACAAAGAAGAAGAACCAGGCAAGAGTTTACTGCCAGAAATGGGTCACTATCAAGTTGAAAGGAAGGATTTGCCATAATCAAGTGGAGTACAGTACCGAAAGCCTTTCACTTTAGATACTGATGCGCGCAGATCGCAATGTTTCAGGTCTGACATATTTGAGATTTTTTTTATTGAATAAATTGTCGAGACGAACCAATTGATAATCTGATGGCAAGTACATTTAGATTAATTGATTAAAAACTTATCCGCACAATTACACCACGGATCGAACGACATTAAATGCTTACTTAGATACTCATAATTTTGGTACTTACCTAATCTAGCTTCTTAGCTAGATTAGGTAACTGTCCGCAATGATGACTATATTTAGTTAATAGAATTACGCGTTACTTTGTGGAAATCCGTTATAAGTAAGGAAAGGAAGTATTTTACTTACTTAATTTGCTAAGATCCGCATGCAAAATATAAAATGGTGTATATTACTTAGTTTTTGAAGAGGCAAAACGAAGCATTATAACGTGTCATAGACTCTACGACAGACAGCCGCCGAGCTCACTCGGCGGTCACTTGGCGGTTTCTGGTAGCGGTGTTAGTTTGCTTGGGCATGCTACTGAGAGAGGTGCTCTTCAAAAACTAGATAATATACACCGTTTGATATTGCGGATGCACATGCGGATCTTAGCAAATTAACTACATTTCCTTCATTAATCTAGCTACTCTGATGTCCTCTAACAAAAGTATCCCTAAGACGAGAGCCCGAGGTTATTACCGCTGACCATAAAATAATATGCAGACTTAAAATCAAATGGAATAACAGAATACTTCAACAGCCTGTTAATAGTCTTTGAACAAATGCCTATCCCACAAATAGAGAATTTGCCATAATCACAACGCTTGGCAAGCGGATTGATGATTACAGTATCAGACACCTTGAATTATTTGAAGTATTTTTAGGTCTGGCATTTTTCAAGATAGTTATTGCTCCATCTGTCAGCAGTGAAAATATTGTCTTAGTCTACTTACATTATTTATCCTTAGGTGACTCTTACGACACCGACGGGACGAGATGGGTTGGGGTTATGCAAACCTTTTAGACCCTTACCACATGGCTAAATCATCATAAATAAAAATTCAAACTGGCTGATATGAGGAACAAACGTACTCACATTTTTATTTTAAACAAAACTATATTTGGACTGCGTGTTAAGAAATGTAAACATATCTCCCAAACAGTAAACACATTAACTATTGACAGCTGATGATTGAATGAAAATGTAATTCTAAAAATATATAATTTCAATAACCGAGTTCAGAGTTGGCTCGTTACGGAGATACTGAAACTTCCATATCATTATCAGTTATGATCAGTCTGCTAATAATTCACTGTTGGATATGGGCTAGTGCCAGTCGTGGTGATTACGGCAAATACTCTCATAATGTCGGACTCGGTTGGAGCAGTGGTTAAGCGCTTCTGCGCCGCGGGTCGCGGGTTCGATTCTCGTACGGGACAAATATTTGTATGACTTACAGATAGTTGTTCCGGGTCTGGGTGTTTGTGCATGTGGAATGTATGTGTGTAAAACGCACCCGCGAAACAGGAGAAATCCTACTGTGGGGCATCGTTTTAAAAAAAAAATCAACACGCTTGGCAAGCTAATCAGCTTGCAATAATCAGCAGCAGTTGTCTGTCTACCTGACACCTCGCACCTTAGGCACTGCCATAACTCACCAGACCGTGTATTATTGGCATCTTCCTGGAACATCAGATAAACAAACTGCGGTTGCCAACCCGCCTGCCAAGCGTGGCAACTATGGCAAAATCCCTCCAAAATGAGAGCTACAAACTTTTGTGGCTATCCATGGGAGAGGCCTATGTACAGCAGTGGACTTGTGTTAGGCTGAAACGAAACGAACGAACGAATATTTCCACATGGTAAATCCGCTATCTGCCCTGATCCATAAAACTTTTCATTTTCCTCAGTTGACTCTTTCGTCACCCACGGGATCCGATTGGCAACAGTTTTGGTTGCGCTGCCAATCACACTGTGAAACTACATTAATGTAGCTCCCTATAAATATCTCACTTCTGAGCACAGGCCTCCTTAAGTACTACAAGGCTCCTCTTACTACATTAAAAATGTTATAATTACTATCACGATCTTATACAAAAATAGTTGGTGGCGCGAGACTAGTACAGCCGTTGTTAATAAAACCACACAGCAAGAAGAGTTGATAACAATGACACTCAGTGTTGACTCAACATAGGATACGGTTAACCAACTTAAACGTTTTTCTTCTTTTTTTAGACTTATTTTATTAACTGCGGCTCTTGTCTTTGTTGATGATAACTTTTTGTCTCTTCAGTTCCATCTATTTGATCTTCTGTAGGTAGGAAGTAATAGATTATACATTTGCCTTTTTCTTTTCTCTTCTATGTCATCGTCATAATCATGTCTAAGGTCCACAACAATATCACGGTTTAATCGTGATAATCCAATAATAATGACTATAATCCTACCCCAAATATGTATCTAAAAGATTCCGTAGATTTAGACGAGTCACCGCTCAATATAGAGGGGAATAGTCCTCCACTGCATATGCCGGGACGAAGTATTTTTACAATCATCCTTGAAACTTCATAAAGTTAGTTTTATGGCTATTTTTGTGTATATACTGGTAGAGTTCTTATACAGGCATGAATCCGTCTAAGTAGGTATCCAGGACTAGTTATTCTGCCGGGAAGCAAAAGTGTGCAAACATTACTTTGTTTCAGTCTGAAGGGCACTGGGAGCTAGTGTAATCACTGTGCATTCGAGACTTAAGATTAGTCTTAAGGTGACGGACGCAGTTTGGTGCCACTCAGAAATGTTCTTGATAACGCAGCATCTCTTATTGGCAGATATTGCACGTACAATAAAAAAACAACATTAACACATTAAAGCTTTGCATTATCCAATTGAGTTGAGCTTATGCTTCTTTATAAAAGCAAAACATCTGACAAAATCACATAGGATAGGATATTAACATGTTCTCACCTTCCCTAAAAACCGATACCTCAAAATCCAATATTTTTTATACGGATAATAGGCCATAGATAGAGACAAAATATGAATGGATAGTGGCTTATGATATATCATATAACCTTATAACCATATATCTTATCACCCTATATTCTCGTAAATCACTAACAGTGAGATATGTGTTACGCTTCTTGTTAGAAATTTGCTGAATTCTTGGTTAAATTATAAAATATTGGACTCCAGTAAACTAACACTAGTAATGCTTTATACACCACAAGAAAATATTCAAGGAACATAAATGTGGTTAGCATAAAATCAAGGTTTGCATCCAAGCCGAAGCCAATATTTGTCATACATCCAGGTCCAGATGTATTATGACTATTCCAATATCTCAGACACTGCATCAGTACCTTCCTTCTACGTTATCGCATGTGTTACATCGACTATGAAAAGTTGAAGAGTATACACGTATATACTCGTATCATAACTAACATTTGCAGCGTTATCTCGCGCCATAGTGTCATAAAAATAGGCTACATTCTTTCAAAAAAACTTTGAACAAGAAAATTATTCCTACAACCTACAAAAGTTCTAGTAGATAAAGCCATTCCTTTTTAGTCGCAACTCGCAATATATATTGAATCAACCGACGCAACACGCACGACACGAAGTCGCCCCCTCGTGCAAGGCCACGCGTATAATTACTACGTATCGTCCGAATCATTAATACGTACCAACATTCCATACACCTACACACGGGTGAGAAGTTTGGTAAACATCAAATACTCGTATTATGTAAGTTTTTGATTAATTCTTCACTAACTCGCTAAATGGTACACGCATTCTCATCACTCGCCAGAGATAATTAGATTTTAGTTTTTATCCAAATAACGGCAAACCAAGAGGCTGTTTATGATTTTTGCAATATATCTATGTCATATCTTCGTAAATATTTATAAAGGTGTGTTAGTATGCGTGTCATGGGTTATAGAACTTTGCAAGACGTTCAATATATCCACTGTGTGGCTAGTGGACCAGACTGGCGCGGGTCCAGGGTTAGAATCTCAGCCAGAGCAAATATGATGCAAAAACACAAACAGGTTTCCGGGTCTAGTTGCGTTTTTTTTAATTACTAAAATGTTATATTTTCACGCTTCGTAGAAATTATTCAAAGTGTAATTGTGTTTTCTATTCTAATAAAATACTTTGATGTACATTTTAAAAAAATACGTAAAGTATATTAACTTTTGACAGTTTATAAAAAGGATAATTTTAAGCTCAGAACATGAGAGCGGAGGCGGATGACTTTCGGAGTTTGCATCAAAATTTTATTTTAACCGTCATTTTTACTATTATTCTCCATTTTATGACGGCTTATAATGGAATAATACAATTTATTTTGTCACTTACGAGTACATACAATGAGGCTGTAAAGGTCAAATTTAAGGGAGTATGGATTAAATTAAAATGAAGTAAGAAGAACATGGGTGATGAAAATATACCCACGAAACGAAATCAATTGTTTGTTAACATTAATAGCTGTTGCTATTTATCTATTTCCTCTTCTGACATGTCTTCGTATTGAATCTGAAGCTATTAAACCCACAAATGATAATTTAGCTAAACAAAGTTTATCATTAAATCCATAAATACACATCACAGAGCTTAAAGCATTCGATTACCTTATCTACAGTATGTTACATAGAGTACAAATTACACACAGTCTCAATGATCGGTCAATAATGAGAGAATGAATAATGAATCAATCTGACCTACTTCAATGTTTGGCAATAGCTATACAACACCATACACTTTTTAATTTGAACTCTATTATCGCGCTGTAAGAGGTCAGAGTTGAATAGTTTAATGCAAGTATAAGGTTTGGACTAAATCGGCAGATGGGAATAGTCTTGGTCAATATCTAACAGTGAATATCCTGCTGTTTGTTGTCTAGTTTAGATGTTAATCTAAGTGGTGTGTGATTGGGTGTAAATCTACTTTGACACATGATTTTGTGATAAAAATTAAAGCAAATTAGGATATTTTTTTTGTTCTTTTTATTTCATTTCAGCCTTTAGATTGTCTACTATTCTATAGATATGTTCTCGATTAGGAGAATTTATCACATTCGTCACGATTGGTAGGATTAGCGATCGCAGAACCAGAAACTTCGCACCTTTTTTATTTTCCATACAATAATATGTATTTTGATGAAATTTTTTTTTAATGGTGACCTTAAACATTTTTTGTTTCGCCATTTGATGGCGGCGTAAAATTTTCATTTCATTCTGTGAGTGTCTTAAGAACCAACCGCCTACTTAGAGATTAACTACATTTTCAGTCTAACAACCGTTCTGACTTGATTTGAAAATTCTCTGGCTGAACTGTAAAATAAGATAATTTACAGTTTGGAATGACGTCTCACTCAACCCTATAACATTTTAGAAAGTTTTCTAGGTCCATAGAGCTATTTAAGTAAAACCCTACCTCGAGTTTGCGCCAGTTCGTCACGGATTTTGGTCTGTGGGGCCCATAACTACTAGTGGTAGAAAGCGCAGAAAGTTATTCTGGCGTGAAGCAGTAGTGTGCAAACATTGCTGAGTTTCGGTCTGAAGAGCACTGAGAGCAAGTGTAATCATTGGGCATATAAGACTTGAGAACTGACGTCTCAGGGTCACGGGCGCAGTGTAGTGCTACGTGTAGAAATATTCTGGGTATCACAGCATTTACTATGGGCGAACGATGCACTTACCATCAGGTGAACGTTTTGCTCGTCTCGTTCCTTACCCTAATAAAAAAAATCTAAGTTTAGTCAATAATGCACCTCTACAGGTTATGTCGATAACGTTACATCCCCTAGAAATGCGATCTAAAATATATCCAGATATTAAGCAACTAAAGTTGGCTCGAGAGCGTCTTATCAAGTAATGTCCATACTTAAGACAAGAGGAATGAGTCTGTAAGGATTGTCTCTCCTGGAGTTCCGAAGTAAGTGTTAGCTACTTAAGTTATCTGTCGAAATCACCGAGTTACTTAACATAAGTAAGTAGGGACTCGACATCGTCGCTTTAAACAATTCTGTAGAAGAAAAGTAGATAATTGTCACTGTGAAAGGCTGTCCGTCTTTGGCGTTTCTACACACGTAAGACCCTATGTTTATCAGAGGAGGATTTTTCGTCGTGAAATGAGGACTTCTAATGACCCTCCAACATCCCCGCTTGCGGTATATGCTTTATCCAGTATCAGTAGTTAAGTCGAGTTTTGTCGACCGCGTGGCGTAGTGGTTAGCGTACCTGACTTCTGCGCCACCGGTCCTGGGTTCGATTCCCAGCCGGAGGTAACATTTGTGCAAAAACACAAATTGTTGCTTTTCGGGTCTGGTTGTGTTGTGCATGTGAAATGAATGTTTGTAAAACGCACCCACGATACAGGAGAAAATCCTAGTGTGGGGCTTCGTTTTTAAAAAAAAAAAAAAAAAGTAGTTAAGTACTATATCCAGTAGTGGATTAAAATGGCAATATATTAAAATATTTAGGAAATCATTAAGATTGGAAGACACTGGTGTCATTCACGACTGTCTAATTAAGACGCGTTGCAATCGATAGTTTGAATGAATCAATTTCACCGGTAATAGTAAACTGTGTCGATTCGAATCGACAATCGCGAGCATAACGGTCCTCGTGAGACATCTTCAAATCAACGGTTTTTTGACGCTCGATCAAATTTGTTTTTGTCGATAAATATGCTTGGGTAGTCACAGTTTCTTATTGTGTGTTTGATCTAAATTTCACACTCGCAGATTATGCGCCCGAATTTGAAAGAAACTACGCGATCTCGGTTCGTGACAATGCAAATCAATATGTGGTTATACGAATTTTAAAGATCGTATGACTCTGTTGTCAGCGTACCGAGTCGTAGATGAGTGTTCGAATCCAACATTCAATAGTCGTACAATGAGTTATAATATATATAGACTTTGGGGTGAAGATGTACTATTACTGTACCCGTGCCTATGATGCTTTCTCGGACATTGCCTTTCACCTTACAGCATAAATATAAAGTAAATTAAATATAAATGATAAGAAATAAAAATAAAACTTATAAGAACAATGGGCGGCCTTATCGCTTAAAGCGATCTGTTCCAAACAACTTGCGGATGGTATATACTAGTGAGTGACTCCATATTTGTGCTAACGATGTTCTCCTGGCCGATTTCGACCACGGCGACAACTTACGTATATTGTCGAGAGCTATCAACTGCGCAGGAGACATTATAGTGCCACAAGTGTACGCGCATACACAGAGGCACTCACTCATCCCAACCTACCCGCGCCGATGTAACGCTGGCGAAGATCGGACGTAGGCTTGGATGCAGTGTCCAAAACACGGGACAATCACAACACAACCGAACCCGAAAACCAACAATATGTGTCTTTGCACAAATGTTGTCTCCGGCTGCGATTCAAACCCAGAACCCGCGGCGTAGAAGTCAACCACTAGGCCAACCGTTAGGTCGATATTATAGAAAGCCATCAACTGCACAGGATATTACAGTGCCATGTGCGCAAAAAGCATCCTACATATGTAACCTAACCGCCTTCGATATAACGCTCATATGATAAGATCGGAGGACGGCTGGGATGCGATCAGAAGCATAGAAAGCCGATACCCTGACCACTAGGCCATGCCGTCATAACTTACAACACACTTAACAAAGTGACGCATGAAAAGTGACTAGACGAGCAAAACGTTCACCTGATGGTAAGTGCAATGTCTGCCCATAACAAATGCCGTGTCACCCAGAACATTTTCGAGCACCACACTGATGTTCTCCTAGCCGATTTCAACCACGGCGACAACTGCCGTCTACTGTCGAGAGCCATCAACTGCGCAGGAGATATTATAGTGCCACAAGTGTACGCGCAAACACAGAGGCACTCACTCGTCCCAACCTACCCGCACCCGATGTAACGCTGATGTGATAAGATCGGCGGTAGGCTAGGATGCAGTGTCAGAAACACGGGGACAATCACAACACAACCAGACCCGAAAACCAACAATTTATGTTTTAGCACAAAATGTTGGCTCCGGCAGGGATTCGAACCTAGGACCCGCGGCTTAGAAGTCAGGTACTCTAACCACTAGGCCACGCGGTCGTCACCACACTATGCCCGTAACCACCTCTTAATGATAGCGCAGGCACGTAGCGGCAAAATGAAACTATAGCGCGAGCGGTTAGGCCTCCCCCACATTGAAAGCATGGGCGCGGGTTCATTGTGGTTAGGCTATGGTGGCTAAGTCTCATATGCCCATACACTACTGCTTTACGGTTTATAACTGGTGCTGCGGTAATACCGGACGGATTCATGCATAGAAACTCACCTGTGTCTTTAATGTTGGAATAAGAATACGATGTTTCTTATTCCTGGAACCCACCTAGACGGGTTTCTGTTTTGGAATCCTACCATCTGTAACAACTGATGTCAACTTCTGCTGTAAATCACAGAAAAACGTTGCAGTGGTAATCAGCCATCGTTCAAATTTTTCGTTTCTTGATTTCTTTTATTTTTATTTTTTTTTTTTGTTAGTTTCCCTACATTTTTTTAAAGTCTTTATAATTTCATGATAAATTCCGTAAATATCGTTTTAAGGGATTCCATTCGAATATTCAAACTTGTAGATATCAAATTAACTGACATACCTTCGACCTTCCCTGTGCATAAACTTGAATGATAACAGTTTCGTCAAAATGGTAAAAACTAGATCAGAGAACCCTTAGCGATACAATCATTATATTGACGACCTCGCGGACGGACGGACGAACATTCTAAATAGTTGGGAACACTCGTACGATCCGTAAAATTCATCTAATCGAATTGGGCCCAGAGGACTCCATGATACGTTTATTCCGCCCCCTAAAGTATAGGGTTGACGCTAAATTACACATTTTTTTGGTATATACCCTGAACATACCGCTCTTAATATTTTATTTGGGAAAGCCGTTCTCATATTGATAGGGTACGCCTTCGTTGTGGTACGA
Organism: Luehdorfia chinensis; assembly: GCA_019845155.1. Classification (NCBI taxonomy): domain Eukaryota; kingdom Metazoa; phylum Arthropoda; class Insecta; order Lepidoptera; family Papilionidae; genus Luehdorfia; species Luehdorfia chinensis. The sequence goes on from JAHVAK010000107.1 coordinate 103,101, forward strand.
TGTTATCATTACTTTTGTATGCAAACGTTTACTATATATTAACATATTTACAGCCCTATTTTTTTATGACTGATGGTCACAGTTAGTCCGACAGTTGCGCTAAGTTCGCTTAGCCGAGACCTTTATAATGGGTAACTAGCGCAAGGGCCCCCGAGAGGGGATCTCGGCTTGGACTGTTACCCTGTGAGCGTAAGTAGCTGACTCGAGGGCGCCCGAGAAGGCCGAACCACGGCTCGATCAGTTACTTCCATCGGGAAGGCGACATTCATATATAATAAGTGCTTATATATATAATATCATTGTCCAGTGCCCAATATACAAGGAATCCTAGTTCGGGGGTGTGTCCGATATTATTATTTATGAATGCCAGAACTTTTTTTTATTTGTTTATGATTATAACTAAAACATACACAGACATGCAGCTGGCACAAAACTCCGAAAGGAAACAAACCCGCGACCCGTAGCGTAGAAGCCATCTTCTCTACGGTTCGCGGGTCATTCGAGCTGTCTCACGGTGACAACGTCAACGTGCACGCCAGCAATCTTCTTTGTATAGTACATATTTTTTAAAACTATTAGCGAAAAAAGTATGACAACAAAAAAAAAGAAGAAAAAAGTATTACAATTACTGAGTAACTACGGTGTTTCAGCTACTTTCTAACAAATTATTCAAAAACTTACCATCAATTCCGTAATAAATTTTACGAAGAGAAAAAATGTTTAATAATGTATCCCGATTTCATACATATTTTGCAGATTCGAAATATTAATAAGCCGTGTGGTGGCGGCTTTATAGATCTACCACCCCATCTCATCCCGTGGGTGTCGCAAAAGTCGACAGAGGGAAAATTTAAAACCAGGAGATGGGCAGCAGTACCTTCCTGGAACACTTCGTAAATAAACTGCGGTTGCCAATTATGGCAAAATCTCCTAAAATGAGAACTACAAACTTTTAGTGGCAATCTATGTGGGAAGTCTATGTTCAGCAGTGGACTAGAGACTAGGCTGAAATGGAATGAAATTAACAAGTGTTCATCTCGTTTATTTTTGCTGTTATTTATTTTAAAAGCTGAAGGTACTCCGGGTTAACTATGACATCAGGACATCTGTCACCTCAGTCCTTCCGTGACCATGGGTGCTGTAAAGCACTCGAAACAGTCGGGTTATAAATAGTAAAATTAAACGCGATAAAATCCGTAAAATTACTTTCATTTAAATGTATAGTGTTCGCATAAATATAAGAAAGCATTAGCCTATAAATGTCCTACTGCTGACCATAGGCCTCCTCATCTTTCTGAGAGGGTTGTGGTCCGCCACACTGCTCCAACGCGGGTTGGCAGACTTCACGACGTTAACCCCGGCCCAGCCCATAAGCTATCACGGCTCTATAATTAATTAATAAATATTATTACTTTAATTATTATTCTAATGCCAACCCTACACGCCCACCCTTCGCTTATAAAGAGATTCGCCCGCGAGACTGCCAAGCAGAATCCCATGATAACACACCCCTTTACATTGTACATCACATCCCGACATCTGTACATGATTGAATAACTTTTTGTATGGCGCTTTTTGAGCTTTCTTCACAATGGAACATTGCTTAAAATAATTATTTACCTTGCATACTTAACAAAACATTACATGCACACATATTAAATTTATTCTTTTTAAATTTCATGCATCGGTTTTTTGAGCAAGAATATTGTAAAAACTACATACAGAAAATATTTTTTTGACTCCTACCAAAATTGCAGCGAACGTGGGTCCAGCCGGAGACAACATTTACGCGAAAAATAAATTGTTGGTTGTAGGGTCTGGTTGCTTTGTGCATGTGAAATATATGTCTGGAAAACGCACCCACGCTATAGGAGCATCATTTTTTTTATAAAACAAAAAAATAACTTAATAAAATAAATTATACACTGATGTCCTCCTGGCCGATTTTCGGCCACGGCGACTACTTTCGAATACTGTCGGTAGCTATCGACTGCGCAGGAGATATTATAGTGCCACAAGTGTACGCGCAAACACAGAGGCACTCACTCGTCCCAACCTACCCGCACCCGATGTAACGCTGATGTGATAAGATCGGCGGTAGGCTAGCATGCAGTGTCAGAAACACGGGGACAATCACAACACAACCAGACCCGAAAACCAACCATTTATGTTTTAGCACAAAATGTTGGCTCCGGCAGGGATTCGAACCTAGGACCCGCGGCTTAGAAGTCAGGTACTCTAACCACTAGGCCACGCGGTCGTCACCACACTATGCCCGTCACCACCTCTTAATGATAGCGCAGGCACGTAGCGGCAAAATGAAACTATAGCGCGAGCGGTTAGGCCTCCCCCACATTGAAAGCATGGGCGCGGGTTCATTGTGGTTAGGCTATGGTGGCTAAGTCTCATATACCCATACACTACTGCTAACTACATACAGAAAGTATTTTCTTATTATAAAAAGATGAATCTACTGTAGTGTTTCTCCGGTACCATGGGTGCATTTTACAGACAAATTATTTTCATTGCAATATATACAAATATTTGTAAAGCCGATAGGTGTCCGGTAGAGTAGAATACTACCTACCTCTTTCCTACCGAGGTGTCGTAAGAGGCGACTAAGGTATTGTACGGACAGCCGGTCTTCGGGCAAATTAACACCATTATATACTCGTGGAAACGCAATGGGAAAAAATATTTTTTTGACTCCTACCAAAATTGCAGCGAACGTGGGTCCAGCCGGAGACAACATTTACGCGAAAAATAAATTGTTGGTTGTAGGGTGTGAAATATATGTCTGGAAAACGCACCCACGCTATAGGAGCATCATTTTTTTTATAAAACAAAAAAATAACTTAATAAAATAAATTATACACTGATGTCCTCCTGGCCGATTTTCGGCCACGGCGACTACTTTCGAATACTGTCGGTAGCTATCGACTGCGCAGGAGATATTATAGTGCCACAAGTGCAGTCGCAAACACAGACGCACTCACTTGTCTCAACCTACCCGCGCCCGATATAAGGCTCATGCGGTAAGATCGGAGGTAAGCTAAGATGCAGTATCGGTAACACTGGGACAACCACAACACAACCACGCAACCCCGTCCCGAAAACTAATAACTTGTGTTTTTGCACTATTGACGACGGCGTGGATTCGAACCCAGGACCTGCGGCGTAAAAGTCAGGTACTCTAACCACTATGCTTTAATAGGATTAAAAGCCCTAACATTATTTTAACTTCTCGTAATAACAGTTATAATCATAAACAGTGACTTGCAATTCTGCCACTAACATCATCGGACTTTGAACTCAGTTAAAGTTCACTATACTAAATAGTTACGTTTATAAAAAAACTAGCTGATGCTCACGACTTCGTCCGCGTGGATAATTTTTTTTTTAAAATATCGCGTGGGAACTATTTTATTTTCCGGGATAAAAAGTCCTATGTAATATTCTATGCCCGTCCCCACGATGTAAGCTATCTCTGTGCCAAATTTCGTCAAGATCGGCTTAGCGGGAAAACCGCGACAACGTAACAAACAGACAGAGAGTTACAATCGCATTTATAATATAAGTATGGATAACAGAAAGTCTTTATAAATGAGATACTAAGTTTATTTGAATGAGATCCGGAGGCGAAGATAAATAAAGATAGCGATTATTATCTACTTTTTAAATAGATTTATATATATTTGTAAACGGAACCTTCTATGATGGGTGAAACGTAACGGAATAGTGTGACACGTATGGTACGAATGGGTGAATAACAGTGAGCTGAACGACGAACGTGATACGACCGTTATTGTATTATTGTTTTTGACTTTCTTTTAAGGAAATATGTTGTCAGTCGTAGAGTCTACATGGCACTCGAAAATATCACGTCGTGAAGCGACACATGACTTAATTTGGGTGTTGTGGTATTCCTATTGTTAGGGTTGTAGTATTTTTGTGTCTTTTACCTTTGCACGCCAGTGTTAGTCTATCAATAGAAGTCTCAAATACAGCATTTTAATTCAATTTATGTATATGGATCCTGATTAATGGAAATGGCACTAGGAAAAATTATCAATGCGGATTAATGTCAATAATCTCATTTTCCACCGTTTAAAAATAATACCATCTGTAGGCTTTCAATTCATCGGTGGTAGGATTCACATGCAGAAACCCGTCTGGGTACATACCACAACCTACTTTAATGTACTGCTGGACTCTCAAAGCGTCCTACTAAGCAAGATATTTAGTTTCACACTGTTGCCGTTGGCCCGCTTGTCAATTTCTGTTCTTGCGAGTAGTAACTTCAAATATGTTAAAGAGTATATTCTAACCAGAAAAAATGTAATTTAAATGTAATAGCATTACTCCTAGTTATTTATAGCTTTAGAGAAATACCCACGGTATTTCAATATTCAAAACACTTTTAGTCGAACAATATGTAGAAATGAAAACGGTATAGACATAATATGCATTTATTTAGGCAGTAAAAAACATTCACTCTTTCTAATTTCGAGAATTCATCGAAGAGCATCCTCACTCATTCCACCGAATCATGGTTCGCGCTTAGCTTTTTATTTTTACAGAACGACCTCTAGTCGACGGTGCGTGACGCGACAGTGACCCCGTGACGTCTGACCCGTGTGAATCTTTGACATCGTGACGCATCGTTCGATTTGTCGAATTTCGAAAAGAAGAACGTCACGGACCACAGATTCGATAGAATCCAAAAATACTTTGACGGCTTCACTGCAAGCACTTTAACGCAGAGCTATGACTAATGATGATCAGTAATTGAAATAAAATTTCAATCGATTTTCCTGACTGGAAATAATTTTAAATTTTGTGTTAAACGTTTTAATGACGATTACGTTTATCTTAAATATTGGATTGGAACACAATGAAAATTTTCGCACATACTATTTATGAACCAATATTTCTTTTTTTGAATGAATTGCTAATTACTGACTTAATAACTAAATAGAGAATAATAAAGAAATTGAAAATTATTTGAAAGAAGTCTCAAAATGTACAAATATAATTTACGGACATATATTTCATATTCAACTATTATGTAGGCTACACAAATATTCGTCAAGTGCGGGTACCGAACCCGCGGTCCAAAGCGCAAAAGCCAATTGCTTAGCCACTGCGCAAACCGAGACATTTACATGTAGCATATTTTACTTATTAATAATTATATTTTATAATAATATAGATTAAATATTATAGATTAAAACCATATTTATTTCTTAAGCTAGTCTGAGTACCTGTATGTTCTTTATTATTTTATAATATTTATACTAATACATGTCATTGGAGAATGCTTGCTGATTACTAGCTATCATTTTTAATCCAACCACTATGAAATTAAAAATAGGATTATATGTCTGTCCTTTTCTTATATTATATTTATACATAGGTAATAAGCAGTTTCGATGGATTCGTCACGATATCTCCGAAATTACAAGGCCTACTGGATTGAAATTCGGCATACATATTCCGTTCCCAACATAGATACCTACTAAGAACAGATTTTACGAACATTTACTCATAGATGGGCAAACGAACTTTACACATTACGCCTAGCGAAGACGGGCGCGTTACAGGTATGTGTTACTCCGCTAGAATCTGCTTAATAAAAATAAGTGAAACCGATTTGAACTAATTGCGTAGCACTTCAACACGTAGGGTTTTAATACTTATTTTACAACAATATACTTGTAGGATACAGTCGTGAAGCTCAGGGGACGGGCGCTCGCCTTAAATTTCATGCTACGTGAGTGATCTGAGTTCGATCCCCGGCATCTCTAAAATTGTTCTACAGTTTTAAGTGTTGATTTACCACATGGTCAGCGATTGAAGGAAAACATCGCACCTATTATTATTTGAAATATTTTTATACCTCGGACATTCAGGTCACGATGTTTTCCTTCACCGCTCAGTACCCTGCTTAGAGGTGCAGGCACCGGGAATCGAACTCAGGACACTAGCGTTCTATCAAATAAGACAAGCGCCCGGCCCCTGAGCTACCACGGTAACACGGCACCTTAGTACTTTTATTTAAATAAAAACCTGCATGTCATTAATAAAAAATATTTCGAGGACATCTGAAGTCCGTCAACCCCCATTGGAGCAGCGTCGCGGAGCCTTCCTGGCTCTAAAAGCCCTCTCTTAGAGAGGGTGCTTAGCAATGAGGAGTTTATAGGCTGTTACTTTATGATTTTTATACTCTTATGATATGTTATAACAAAACTTCAACAATAAATACTAAGGGACGTTTTCGCTGAATTCATCAAAAAAAAAAAAACTTTTTATATAATTTGAGTCACAAAGCAGCAGGAGACCGCTGACCTCATTTGTCACGAATCAAACATACTCCCATTACCTACACATATCAATTTTTTTTTTAAAACCAAAGCTAAGTAATGAGGTCGCATACCGCATTAGCATATGCGCAATATGATTTCTAAGTCACAGTGTGGGGACGTCTAAATATAGCGAAATTCTCACAACTCATAAGCTGTAAAGTTATAAATCATGAGTTCCCGACGTGTAGGAGGAGACGAGTCTGGTAAAAAATAAACTCTATTAAGCACTTATTGAACAAACGCGTATTTTTTGTTCGATTGCCGGCGGCAAATTGCAGCGACGTAGTTTTCCAACTAAATCTATGTTAACTTTTATTAACACTTTAATACCGCAACATTTAGGAATTGGGTCATTGACCACTTATCCATGAAAGTTGGCTGGACTGACTTTGTCGTGTTATCACAGTTTTATTATGCACTGACATTCGCCCGGGGCTGCGCCATTGTGAAATTCAACAACGGACTTTATTATATATTAAAGAACAAAAAACCATGTACACTTTAAAACGTATAATTTTAACGTGTACTAAGTTATTGTTCTCACTCTGCCCCTTGTACAAAAAACTGTAATACTATAATTGCTTACATTTGACTGCTTTGACAACGGATACAAAACCATTTCTATACTCAGTATTTTACTCTAAAATTGCATTTTTTTATTATTAAAAAAAACGATGCCCCACAGTAGGATTTCTCCTGTGTCGTGGGTGCGTTTCTGTACTGCAGGTACCTATCTACCTACTACACGTAGGATCGAACATTTTTTTAAACAATGCTCCACAGTAGGATTTCTGCGTTTTACAGACATAAATTCCACATGCACAAACACTCAGAGCCGGAACAACTATTCGTAGGCCATACAAATATTTGTCCCGTGCGGGAATCGAACCTGCGACCCGCGGCGCAGAAGCCAAGGGCTTAGCCACTGCGCCATCTGAGCCGACATTTGTAAAAACGGTGATAGTTATCTGGTAACACGACTGCCAATCCGCCTGGCAAGCCTGACAAATATTTCCTCATATACCACGCAATACATACATTGCAGCCTATTTAAGAAGATAATTTATTTAATTTTTTGTTTTTCGTGATGGGGGGACCACCAAATCGCACTACCAAATACTTCGCACCTTAGACACTGCTGGCCGTCACCGGTTAGGATAGTGAAGGTCGTGCATAACTGCGACACCCACGAGACACACGGACAATATTTTAATCATTCTTAGATATTTAATGTAATAGTAATATTACAATGATAAATCCACATTTGCTAAGCACGACACAAAACGTTACCCGCTTGTTCCAAGTAATATTAAGACCGTAAAATATTAATACAAACATTTGAAAATATTAGTAGTAAAGTAACAGCCTATAAATGGTCCAATGCTGAGCACCGGTCTCCTCTAATTTGTGAGAGCGTTTTGGAACCGGAAAGAGTCCGCTTCGCTGCTCCAATGCGAGTTGACGGACTTCACATGTCTTTGAAATATTTTTATTCCTCGGACATGCAGGTTACCTCACGATGTTTTCCTTCACCGCTCAGTACTTGCTTACAGGTGCAGGCACCGAGAATCGAACTCAGGTCACTAGCATTCTATAAAATAAGACAAGCGCCCGTTCCCTGAGCTACCACGGTAGCACGGTACCTTAGTACTTTTATTTAAATAACACTTATATTCATGTTAAGTACTCTAACTAACTACGCTTAAAAACTCATGATTCACGACAAAAGTCGAATGGGTCGGCTTTACCTACGACATCATGCTTCACTATAATCTATTAGGCTTTTGGTGCTTAAAGTTTTCTATTTTATTTATATTTTTATGACATTACATTCAATATTCGCTTAAACAGGTTTGTGATTATCTTATCATTGAGATAATAATTCATCTAACAGAACACAGAAAAGTTTGAAATATATTCCCTAAACTCTGGATAGAATTATTAAATCTCGCGAATATGGACTTAATTTTAAATATTCAAATATTAATTAACTGTTGAGCTCTATCATAAATAATTTCAGAAGAAAAATAATAAAACTATTTCGGAACACCCACTGCTATTGCGCAGCGGGGAGAAGCAAATCTTAAAAAATCAGTTAAGTAACTTCTCAATGATCGGTAGGTATAATAAATTTTGGTATTAATAATGATAGAAAATTGTTTGATTGAATAAAATTAAATAAACTGATCAATCAGGTAATAGTGTCTGACTTATAACTTTGAATTCAAGACAGAAATATCAGACTGCAGACTTTGCAACATGAGTTTTAGATGAAAGCTAAAATTTATCCAGACAGCTGCAATGAAGATTGCTCTCTCTAACTTCAATTATAGTCAATGGTTTGTTTCTGTTATACAGCCTAGTGGGCGGAGAACCTGGCTACTGCGCGGATCCTGGGTTCGAATCCCAGTCATTATTTATGCCAAAAAAACGCAATTTATCGGTTTCCGGGTCTAGTTATGTTGTGATTGTCCCCGTGCCACTGCATCGATGCCTATCAATCAATCAATCCATCATTTTACTTTTTATTGTACACCAATTCAAAAATAAAGACTAAGTACTATATTTAAGTTAAGGTACAAGGCGGTCTTATCACTTAAAGTGATTTCTTCCAGACAACCTTGGCGCAGAGAACTGATATAGCAAAATGAAAAACCAGAAAAAGAGGGTGGTGTACACTAAACCACATAAATTCATAGGAAACACCAGATAATAGCATCTCATATAAAAAGCGACAGACTAAGGTAAAGGATTAAGAACAAACGGATATGTGAATACATAAGTTAAATATCCATGTAATGAGCTCTAACCAGGTTTTTGAAGGTAAAATTTTGCCTCATTTTTCTTAGGCGGTACATTGAGCGCCGGCAGGTAAGAAGGAGTGCCTCTGTGTTTGCGCGAACGCCTGTTATTTTTTAGCAAATTTTTGGGGCAAACGGGCAAGCAGCTCACCTGACGGTAAGCGATCACCGCCGCCCGTGAACATCCGCAACACCAGAGGAATTCCGGGCGCGTTGTCGGCTTTTAAGAGAGTAGTAGGCTCTTCCCCGAGTCTTATTGGTCCGGAAAAAACATTGGCGGCAGCAGAATCCACAATGTGGTTGCGCGTGGCAGAATACTTCTTACAAAGTGCATAGTGGTATAATGTCTAACTACCAGTCATTTAGGTGATCTTGATCAAATTTTGTGGCATGTCGCAATATGCGATGTAAACTTAGCAGCAGGAATTAATCCAAACAACTCCTCAGAGCACTTCCCATTGTAAACGCGAGGAAAAAAAAACAAATAAACGCTACGTCACTTCGTAAGACCAGTGCATCAAGCCATAGGAAAGAACTTGGTCGTCGAATTCGAAGCACCCTTCATTGGATTTCGTCAAATGAAATGAGCCGGCACTGTGGTGCTCCAGCCCAGAGATGACAACAGTATTCCATGTGAGGCCAAACTTGCGCCTTGTAAAGCGCCGTGCAAGCGATGGGCCGTCGTGATATATTGTCTCACTCTACTACCACGCCAAGCTTTATAGAGGCCAATTCGGTCCTTAACTAATAATGACTATAAATAAACCTTTGTTTTTAATATTCATTATTACAAATGCATTTTGATCACATTTTTGATCATTTTACCAATGTCACACCAGTATAACAGCATTTATGCCATATTACATTGTTAACGGCGACGTGGCAGTCATTTTAAAAGCATAAGGCATTTTAAACAAACACTTTGGAAAAAGTTGGCCTTTGATTTGGTTATATTTATACTGGTGATATTGTCTTTTAACTGCACTACCTCGGCTTTCCAGTACGGATAATGTAGTATATAGTAGAATTGTTTAATGGAGTTAACGAAGAGACGAACTAATCGTTCACCTGCTGGTAAATGTAACGTCTGCCCTTAATAAAAGCAGTAACACCCAGCGCATTTCTGTGAAACACCGCACTTTAACGTCGCCCTTAAATATTAATTCATAAGTCCCATGTGCCTCATAGTCTGCGCACTGCCTAACAGTTTGAAAACTTTCAGCCTTCAGACCTAACAGCAATGCATTATAGAATCAGATGTCACTTTTTTCTATTAGATTAAGAGACGAGACAAGCAATACCTTTACCCGATAATCAGTTTTTTTTTAGGATAGTCAGTGCAACGCCTGCCCATAACAGAAGGCGATCGCAGACGATTAACAGACATGTCTGGATAATTTAGGAATTTTAGAACTGAAATTATTATTCCTCCATTAATCGGAGGAAGATTTTCCAAATGGCGAGACAGTATGACACGGCCACCATAGAAGATACAAAGCATACTATTGCTTATATCTTCTATACGATAACGATCACGGGGAAATTTGACCATTATCAACTAAAAGTTCTAATCTGCACGGAATATGTAACAGTGCCGTTAATATCATAGAACACAATACACCCAACGAAAACCAGTGACTGGGGTGTCATATAGCCAATTGCGAGGGAGAGAACAAACCTTCCTCTGCCTACCAAAGAGTCGTAAGAGGCGACTAAGATACTTATTGTACGGATTGCGTTTGTTTGTGCAGAGAAATATCAGAATATGAAATGATTTCACTGTACTGCTCGTGGGAACGCAATGGGGAGTAGGAATTTTTAAACTCCGAAATGGCGGCGACGTGGTTCCCCACCTGTCACGTCTAGTTTCCGGCAGGTGCGAAAAGGTGGACTACGGGCACAGTCTCTGCCGGACACTTAAGGAGAAAGGCGTGAATGTATATGTATGTACGTTACAATACTTTATACTGAATATTATATTTAGACACTAAAACGCGTTTCGGTCATTTCAAATGCTGTCAAAATTTCTTGTTCACGGGTGACTTCTACGTACAAATATTTTTATTACTGTCAAAAACGGGTTTTGGCGGGGAATTAAAATATCATGGTTATAAAAATGCACTTTGCATTAATTAAAAAGGACGCAAGCTTAAAACAAGTGTGTTAATTGCGATATTAACACTGCGAATAAATACCAGTTGTGCAGAAACTCACAAGTTATTTTCCTGCGCTTATGTTTTTTACCAGCTGACCCGCCCCGGCATCGCATGAAAGTTATTCTTGTGTCTGTACAGAGAAAAACAGCACCAGCCCGTTTACTCATTTAGATCGTAAAATCTGTTCTTAGTGGGTGTCTATGTCGCAAAAGGAATGGTAAATTTAAAGTCCGTCCTGTAGTTTCGGAGATATCATTTTACGTCAGTAGTAATATAAATACTCGTCGAGAGAGAGAGAGAGAGAGAGAGAGAAAGAGATTGATGACATATAGGGACACGGAAAAAGAGATGAATTTGAAAAACCTTAAACTCAAGATGAATTTCTGATAAACACATTGGGAAACCAAGAAATTTGTAATTCAGGTTTTGAATAAGAAGTAATGAATCTTCAGTTTTCGCGCGACAGCATGTCAATAAGCATTACAATAAAAAAATCATTACATAAACGTTTAAGCACAGTAACAATCTAAAGCTGTTCCACTGCTGAGGCCTTCTCTAATTTCTAAGGATATTTGGAGCCAGTTTGGTAGACTGTGGAATAAAAACATTTCGAGGACATGGACCACAACATGTATAGCACCAGAAACAGATATTAAAATAAATAACCAAAGAAGCTACGTTTTCGTCCGTACTAAATCTTATTGGAATATTTTTTTATCTTGACTTTACTAAAACACAGCAGTGATCAAATTACGACAATCCCATTTATTACCTACCTAGGCGTAACTATCTACTAGTAAAAACTTTCTAAAATTTATTGGTACATATAACAGGAAGAAACAAAAAGCGTCCAGCAACTTAAGAATTAGAAAATCGTCCAAGAAATAGACCAATTGTTCTTAGATTAAAATTTAAATTTCATTTTAATACTAATAAGATACATGCAGTTTACCTTTTGCTTTTTGATTATAATTTTTTTTCCGATCATTAAAACATATTCCTGTCATGTCGAATTAGTTGTTACTCGTTTATTTTATGACTTAATACGACAGACTATCAGTTGGCATAATGAATTGCCCGCCTCGCATTCCGACGACACGGCCAATTTGCATACAGAGAACAAAATCTTTTCCAGACTCGTTTTTTATGTAATGCCTTTTGTATACGCTTAACTGGTTACATGTTTTGAACGGATTTAATTACGAATATCATTTTCGTTATTATTGTCTCGATGCAAGGAAATCAGCTGATCTAATTTTGTTAAATTTGATTACAGACAATTCTTTTTAATTATTTCTCGCAATGAAAAAAGCCGAAGGGGATTAAGAGCATTTTTTCCGTTCCAACCATAATAAAATTTGCGCTGTTTCATAATATAGTATGGTATATTTTTGGTATGGCAACGATAAGTGCTAAATTGAAAGCTCCTTTAACTTGAAGTTACTCTCTCGAGTCTCTTCCGACGAAGCTGTTAAAGCCGCCGGGCTAACAACGTACTACACATCGAAAAAATCCAATGTCAATAAATATGTTGTATAATTTCATGTTCTACTAGCAACATTTTCGGGCTCAGTCGCAGTGTTTCGAAAATCTTGTTTTCTTTCTTAGTAATGTATAAGTACGAATTTAAGTAATAATTCATCACTATTGTCATCATTTCAGCTTATCACTAGTCCAATGGTGAATATAGGCCTCCCCCATAGATTGGGAGATTTTGCCGTAGTTGCCTTATTCATTTAGATGTTCCAGGATCATGCTGCTTCCCATCTCCTGGTTTTTATTTTCCCTCTGTCGACTTTTAAGACACCCGCGGGATGCGATGGGGTGGTAGATTCTGCTTAAGCCGCCACCACACAGCAAATAAATAAGTCATTTACTTAAAATTATGTTTAAGCTATAGTCTTTTCCGTTACGAGAGAGAGAGAGAGAGAGTTAGAGTTCGGTTTCCGCGGAGGAAAAATAATCTCTATGACTTAAATAAAGTTGTGAAATGTGACTTAAATAAAATAAAGTGTTTTTGTATATGCAATTTACTATGTCTGTAAACGCGAAATTTTGGTATGGTAAACTGATTTAATAAAAAAGAAAACATTATAAGTAGTAAAAATAAAAAATTGTGAAAAGATTGTTTTGTATACTTTATTTACAACAAACGGTTTATTGGACGACAGTAAAGCTCTGTTTATACGACACATCCAGATTTTTCGGGATTGATTTTTGGTAAAACCTAATTCAACGGAATCGATGTTGATAGCGCCAATAGCTCTATGGCTTATGGCACGGACTTCCAAACATGACGTCGCAGTATCGAGCCCGTCATTTGACTATTGTCGTGAACCATCTAGCACAAGCTTCTAATCTCAGTTGGAGCCATTAACAGGAATATAAGTAATGTTAATAGTATCGTCAGTATGTTTTTTTTTAAGAATACCAGGGTGTTAGCACTCGAATTAAAACACAAATGCCGCTGTGAGAAATCGTGAAGATTATTCAGCAGAAAAAACATGACTCGCAGTTGGAACAGGAACAATGCCAATAAAATTACAATTCTCGTTACGATTTATGACTACTACTCCGTGCTGAATCCGAGCCTACTATAGAAGCTTTCACAGACTGTAACCTAAATTTAAGACAATTTTTATTAAACTATTTATATTGTTGAAAAGAAGATAGTCCATAATTCACTTATATTTAAATGATGATGCCCTCCTGGACGATTTCGAACACGGCGACAACTTCCGAATATTGTCGGGAGATATTAACTGCGCAGGAGATATTATAGTGCCACAAATATACGCGCAAACACAGGCTCTCACTCGTTCAAACCACCCGCGCCCGATGTAATGCAGATGCGATAAGATCCGAAGTAGGATAGCATACAGTGTCATAAACACTGGAACGATCAAAACACAACCAGACCCGAAAACCAACACTTTGTGTTGGTTGCAACATTTGTGTTAGCCTGCGGCTGGGATTCGAACCCAGGACCCGCGGCGTATAAATTAGGTAGTTTTACTACTACACCACGCGATCGTAACGAATGTTATCATGAGTAATACTGTATTTAAAATGTATAGAATTGGCGTTACGTTAACATGCCATCGGGCATTTCTATTACTTGGCATATTGCCTCACAATTTTGGTATGCCCCATCCATTCATAATTTATAAGCCAGTTCTTAGAATTACGAATCAACATTAATACTTATTATTCTTGCAGTTATTTGCATAGGTCGCCTATTGTCTAACAAGCCCGCATGTGGTTTTGTAAATACCGATTACTCACTGAAGTGACGAATTGTCGCGCTTATTTAAGGTGCGTAATTTTTTTTACTGAATCCTAATACAAATGCTACAACTAGCAGTTAGAAGAATCTAACAACGCATTATATCGTGACTGCGTGATAAAGGAATTTACAGACAAACCGACGAAATTCCGACGAATGAGCGGACGAAATATAACAATTACTATGAAATAACAGACTACATTCTATTGTACAATTATCGGGCAGTGTCGTAGTGTAATAAGACACGCTAATGTAACGTATGGTAAAAACACATATCCTAAACATTTTTAGGGTTCCGTAGTAAAAACGAAACCATTATAATTTCGTCCTGTCCGTCAGTCCGTATGTCACAGCCATTTTACTTCAAGACTATAGCCCTATATATAATATATATAATAGATATAGTAAAAGAATTAGACTACTCAAATGACACTGGGTAGGACATATTTGTAGGCATGAATAGCAATAGATGGACAAAACGTTTAACAGATTGGGTAACAATGGACAGGAAAAGGAGAAAAGGGAGATTCAAGTAAAAGATGGAGAGATATTTTCAGCCACAAGGTTTAGGGGAGGCCTTGCATTAATATTTTTTTTACATATATTCATGTAATTATAGTTACTAGTTACAAAAATTATTATACCAAACATTATTTTAATGTAGGTTTAAGTTCGCATGTAAAGTTTCATTGTAGTAGTAGAAGTATTTTTATTTTATTTGTTTATAAAATGTTTATTTAACAACAACAATAGTCCATGGAACTGTTCATCCTTAGATATTTCAAGTCCGAATCGGACTTGAAATATCTATGGATATACGTTAAAAATATTTAAAAAGTTATTTGCTTTAAATTTAGAATCTTAATAAAGTATCATAAAGTTTGAAACTAATATGTTAAAATTTTAATTTCTTATCAAACACGTGTTAATTACAACGCGGTTCCTTAATTAGGTTTTAAGGCTTGAGTTAATTAGGTAGCGACTTGTACTTAATTCTTCACTTATAAATATGTCGACTTCACACATATAACACCTCGTATCCCAAAAATTATTACTTTTTAAAGTTGTCAAGAAGGCATTATTAAATAAAAGTATGTTATAAAATAGACCATTAAATAGAGGACAAAGGTGTGTGGAAATAACTCTTACTCTGCACTTGCAAAACCCCTGGCTACCAAACAATTGATATTGTAATGAAATAATGTACGAGTATTTTATATATGACATTACGTAATATGACATTGGAAAAAAAATTACCCCTCAGTTTCTAACGGGTTCTTCTCAGAAGACTTACTTTTTGAAGCGGTTGAGATTTTGACATATTAGCGTTAATAATGTTTTAGCCCTGTACCATCTCATCCCAAGTGTATGGTAAGAGTCGAGCCTGAAAAATCTTATGATTTCACATTTGACAGAATAGCCACCTCGTAAATTACTAGACCGAAAATCCACAGACCGGAGACGAACAGGATCGCGTTGTCTGTTGGTCAGAGTACGAGACTTCGAAACGAGGGCGCCACGGGCCCTGGGTCCGAATCTCAGCCGCAGCCAACATTTGTGCAAAAACACAAAATGTTGGTTTTCGGGTCTGTTTTTTATGTGAATGCGAAATTTATGTGTGTAATACAGAAGTAATGCTACTGTGAAGCATGGTTTTTATTAAGTTCTAATAGAGAACACAGGGCAGCAGCGTCTCAGTGTCAGCATCAAGTACTGTGATCACCTTGTATCCATGGTATCCCACGCGACATATATACCACTAATTCAATAAGCCTTCCTTCTCTACAAACAATTTGCCGGCCGAGCGTGGTGATTACGACAAATCGTCATTTGGGGGAGGCCCTATTTCAGCAGTGGACTGTTGGCTGCAAGCTGATGTACAAGATGTTTTTAATAAGAGAATGAAGAAGACACGTAATGTGTCAGTATGATGGGGAGAAATGTATTGGTCAAGCCGTGAAATACTATATAAAAAAATATTGATGTATACATTAAATTATGCCATGTGGCGGCTTAAGAGTATCTACCGCCCATCTCATCCCGTGAGTGTCGTAAAAGTCGACAGAAGGAAACTAAAGACCAGGAGATGGGCTACTGCCTATTATTCAGATGTTCCAGGAATATGCAGTAGCAACTTCTGAATAAGTAAACTGTGCAACAACGTCTGCCCACACTGCGCATGTCTCTTCGAGACAACATTTCTTAAGTCTCATATGCTCAGTAATTACACTCGCTATCAGTGCCCTCTAATCGAAACACAGTAATGTTTGCAGAGCACTGCTTCACGGTAGAATATTTGTAACAATGCGGTGGTACCCGAAAGGATTCGTACATACGAGTAGAAATCCTACCACCAGGAACAAGGACATCGGCTAGGAGAACATCATCATTAAAGACACTAAAATATGTATTAATATACATACATACAGTCACGCCTTTTGTCTCATATAAGGGGTTGGCAGAGACGTGACATTAATAATCACCTAAAAAACTAAATAATCTATTTTAGTTGATAATTAGATACGCATTCAAACGTACATGCAAACAGACAGCAAATGTAAACAGATCAAGGACCGCGTTTCCTCTTTTTAATTTATAAAACCGCACTTACTACCTTAACAAAATCAAATTAAAATTGGATCATAAAAAAAAGGTTTTACAAAATATTTACACGTACAAAATTGTTCTCTTATGTCGAATGGTATCATGAGAAGCTCGGGAGCACGGGGTTATTGTCGTCAATTCGCAGTGGGACTACTTCGAGGAATATCCTTTATCTTATTTTATCGCTGCAACCCAACGTCGTTACAATTTTAACATTATCTCCGCATTAATTAACGTTTTACATAGGAAGGTGACGGAATGAATATTCATTAACAAGTTTGATAAAATCGGACCTGTTTAGAGTAAATTTTACCTTCACTTCAATATCTTACCGATTTATCAAAGGACAAAGTAACCATTTAACCTTTTGCAACAGTACAAATTCTAGTTAAAATGTGAAAATATGACATTTTTTTATACAAGATAAGAGCGGGACAAGCTAACCGTTCACCTGGTGGAAAGTGCAACGTCGGCCCATAACAAATGATGTGTCACTCTGTACACTTCTGTGTGGCACTGTACTCGTCGCCCTGAAACAAAAGTTCTTTAGTCCCATATGTTCAGTAAATACACTAGCTATCAGTGCTCTGAAGAGCACATAATACGCACACATAAATCTCAATCTGCTTCACGACAGAATAATTGGCAGATAAACCTGGACGGATTTCTGCATAGGAATCCTACCATCAGGTAATCCTACTAATAAAGTTACAAATCTGATTGTATTGGAACTTTTCAAGTAACTAATATTATGCCTTTTTTTAAGTTTCCGCACAGAATATAAAATTAATGCTATAAAAAACAGAGCCGATGTAAAAATGTAGTAATTACAACAAAATCTATCATTTTAAGTGATGTGGGAACAACGAATTTGTCATTATAATATCTTTATCACGAACATGATCAAACATTAAAAGCTAACAAATTAGACCCACGCGACAAGTCGAAAAACGAGAAGGAACAAAAAAACAACTATCGAACGAAGATCGAACCTCAGTTCTAGAGTTGAGGTTCCCACAAGCCGGCGCTGTTTGAAGATCTCAAGAGTCGTAACATTATTTTAAACAAATAACTAATATTTGACAGGATATACTCGCGTGTCCGACACGACACGCGCGACGAGGGTGTACGTATTCTCATCAATGTTATGATATTTGATATTCACTTAATTGTATTTATTTGAAATAACTCTTCTAACTAGATGTTAAAAACAAAAATATTGTTTTTAAACGTAGATACTACCGTATGAAAACTAAACGAATAAACAACTTTCAATGTTTGGTGGGACTTCAGCTTTTAAACTTGCGTTAGGCCATTTATTTTTTTAATATTCCATGAAGTCTTAAAAGTTGTAAGTTCACAGTGTTGGACACAGACAGTCCTCTCCGAAGGTGAGCGCAGTCACCACGCTTGGCAATCGGATTGGCGATTACCATAATATAAACGTATTAATTTTAATATCTGGCCTGTCTGATGGAAGTAATCATAAGATGGGAGTTATTTTTAGTTCAAGAAATAAGTCCAAATGCGACACCATTAACTCGAATAGCAACGGTCACTCCCAACCAGTATGACACATCTTTACACGGCACGTATGGACACACAGACCGTTCGGGGAATTGTTTGGGTGGAAAAATATTTTATTGTTAAAACAACGACTGCGAAGACATATGGATAAGCAACGTCATTCATCGCACTAGATATTGACACATGGTTTTAGTTTTTGCTAAATTATAATGTCAATTATGTCGAAATTAGAATGAATTGCATTACAAAGTTTATCTAATAAGTAACGTTGGTGAACTATGCAGGAATCCGTCTAGATAGTATCACCCCAAGACCAGTTACTCAGCCGTGAATCAGTAGTGTGCAAACATTACTGTGTTTCAGTTTGAAGGGCACTGTAAGCTAGTGTAATCACTGGGCATATGCGACTTAAGAACTGATGTCTCAGGGTGATGGACGCAGTGTGGTGTCACACACAAATGTTCTTGATCGCACAGCATTTGTATTGGGCAGACGTTGAACTTACCATCAGGTGTCGTTTCGTCACTTTATTCAATAAAATAAATATGATCATATAGTCGACTTAGACAACGGCGACATTTTCTGGTTTATTCTAGAAGTTACCAATAGCGTAGGATACAGTGCTGAAAGTATCAATGCGAACACGAAAGTGATGATTCGTAACACATTCTCATATCCGTACAATACAATCAGTCGGGGGATTCATAAATCACAATGCATCGAGACCCGAAAACCAAACATATATATCTGATAATGACCTCTGCAAAGATTTATTCTCCGTACATATGTCCTTTTTTTAATTAAATGCTTCTACAAATAAATTTTTTGTTCCGTTTGATCAAACATATAAACAAATATAATTAAGGACACATCCAGGATGTCCTCTTATCGGAACCCCCGCTAGCTTGATTGTAGTAATGAATCCAAATCAGCGGGTGTCGAATACACTTCTTTATTTTACGCGGCAACATTCTGTACAAGCTTGTTCTGAACATTTACAAAGATACGTTCCCTTAGTAAACTCGCGATGTTCCAATGTATTAGCAATAAAATGCAATAAAACCATGACTGTTTAATCACCTGTAATGTTTCGAAGTATTTTTATGCAACCGCGGAGGCTACATTTCAAAAATTATTCGAAGCGAGGTCATTATGGTTCCTTGTATATGTTAATGAAGGAGTTTTAATCGACCGCATAATGTTGATTGCTGAATAATATGAAATTGATGATGTCCTCTTGGTCGATTACGTACACGGCGAAATCTTTAGCGTGAAATAGTGATGTCCTTTAGACAGATTTTCGACTACAGCTAAAACCTCTGAATACTGTTGGAAACAATCAACTGCGCTGGAGATATATAAACTGGTGGTAGGATTCATATGCAGGAATCCGTCTAGGTAGGTACCAGGGCCATTTGTTCTACTGTGATGCAGTAGTGTGCAAACATTACTGTGTTTTAGTCTGAAGGGCATTGAGAGCTAGCGTAATCACTGGGCATATGAGACTTAATAACTGACGTCGCGGGGTGACAGGCGCAGTGTGGTGACTACACAGAAATGTTCTGGCTGACCCAGCATTTGTTATGGGCTGAAGTTGCACTTACCATCGGGTAAACGTTTTGCTCGTTCCATCACTTTTATCAAATAAAAAAAAATATAGTGCCACAAGTGGATAAATAAATATTATAGTGCCGCAATCATAGAGACATTCATTGGTGCTTACCTACCCATGGCCGATGTCATGCTCATGCGATAAGATGACGTGGAGACACAGGTGAACATCACAGTACAACCAGACCCGAAAATCAATTTATGTGCACAAATGTTGATTCAAACTGAGATTCAAACCCAGTAAGCGTGGCGTTGAATCAGGTTCTCTAATCACTAAGTCACGCGGTCGCGCAAACAGTACATTAATTGAAATCGTAACAATAACTGACTGTCCAGTTTTTAACCGCGATATTTTTCGCTGTGCTTTTGTTTTAGGAGTACAGTGAGTAAGACGGTTATGGTATTTCTTAGCTTTGAAAACGATATAGCACGTTTTAGTAATATTAATTGTTAAAATGTTGTGTTAGGAACCACTTCAATATAGTATTGAAGACGTCTTGCGCATGGGAGACAATGGTATGAATGGAAGGTGCAAAAATAGAATAAACAAGTCACATCCTCATAAAGAGTAATGTGCCCTTATAGGATAATTTCCTGGATTATTAATATAAATTAAATAACAAAGGCCCTAAAAGCGAACCTTGAGGTACGTCGCACGTTACAGGTAGTTCATCACTTCGACATTCATCTATTTTTAATACTCGGGACCTATTTGTTAGATAGGATTGACATAGTTTTAAAGCATTACCAGTGATACCTATGCTTTCAAGATTTTTTAAGACGAGTAAGTGTAGTCCTAACAACTATAATGCTCTTTACAAAATGTTCTTTTTTCAGTTCCTCTATGTATATATATAATTATTATTATCGTATTTATAATGTTGTTTTTTTTTCTTTTTTAATGTTTGCCGCACCGCCTATCATATGTTTATCTCTTCTTAGCTATGTTATGGTTGACTGGGAGAGAACTGCCTTCAGGCATTTAGTCCGCCATATGTACAATTTCAGTGCATAGAAGTTTAAATAAATAAACTACTGTTGACAACCCGTCCAACTAAGAGTGGCAACAATGGCAAAATTTCTCCAAAATGAGATCTACAAACTTTTGTGGCAATCTATGGGTATGGTTTTGGGGTCACTATTTGATCTCGATTTGTATATAGGAGTTATTTTAGCGATTTTTAAAGAATCGACAAATATTCCGTCAAGTAAAAATTTATTATTTCATTTTGATATATGAAAGCCGTGCATGGATCAAGAGATGACAATAAACTAACTACTGGTAGAGTTTTTAGGAAAATCATATTTTAGGTATCTTTTTTGCTAATTCAAGTCCAATCATAGAAAAGCATTGTTAAAAAATTGACAGATATCGTTCAAATTTGTATTTTCTTTACAATGTAATATAAGCTTTGTTTTGTTGTTGGTAAATGCGTTTACGACTGTCCGAATCCACTTTGGTTTGTAATCAAAGTTCATAAATAGTTTGCACCAAAGAGTACGTATTTTTTGGATATTGAATCAATCTAGTTACAGAGTCCCTCTTTGCATTGAATTTAGCCCTTAATATGTCACTGTCTTAATTTTTTTAAGTTCATTCAGGAAAATGTTTCATAAATTAATTTCATAACATTTTTATTTTTCCACTCTTTTTGTCGGATTGTGGATATAAGAGTATTTATATTATTTTCTAGCTTTGTATAGGTTCTGCTAAGATCATCGTATATAATGGTATCTAGTAAGGTAATTCGTATAGGGTATTGCTTTACATTATGTACGTATTATTTGCGGAAAGTTTATTTTCTTTAGTTGTAAGTAAACCTGTTTGTGATCTGACATCGAGGAGACAATTATTGCCATATGCCCCTAGATTCTGTTCTATAATCGTAATAGTTAATTAGATATTTGTAGTTCTAAAGCAGTGTTTCAGAGTTAATCCAAGTCTCTGTTACTAGGATAACTTGTATAGTTTTTGATATTGATCGAAGAGTGCGATTGAGTTCGTCCAATTCTCCTCTTTTGCGGTACTACGTGCATTAAGGTATAAGAAGTTCAAAGTTTTCTTAGTGTTTGATTGATAGATTACTTGATAGGATATAGTCCGAATATGGTTATAGTGGCCGTGGTTATAGTTAAATTTTTCATTACTGTTTTTAGTATTTTGGAGTACATTTTATGAAGGATTGTCAATTTAACAGCAAAAATTACAAAAAAGGACCAAAAAACTTATATTATATAACGCGTAAATATTTCTAAAGACTGTTTGTTTTGTGAGATCTGATGGTAGGATACCTGTGCAGGAATTCCTCTAGGTAGGGATCACCACAGGGCCATATATTTTGCAGCATTGCAGTAGTGTGCAAACGTTACTGGGTTTGAGTTTCGGTTTTTGAGTTCAGACATTGAGAGCTAGTTTTATTACAAGGCATATAAAACCATAGGACTGATGTCACAGAGTGAAAGGTGCAGTGTGGTGCCACACAGAAATATTATGGTTGACACAACATTTTTTATGAGCAGACGTTATACTTACAATCAGGTGGGCGTCTTGCTTGTCTCGTCTCTTCCTCCTTTAAAAAAAAGAGGTAGGCTCGAAGGAGAATTATTGGACGAATATAGTTTACTCGTGTAGGCCTCTTAACGCGAATACGTTGAGTACTGTAATAGATAAGTAGGCCGCCCTTGGGAGCGGCTCTATCGTTACGTACGATGCTATAGATAGCGATCTTAGGCGCGCGTGTATTTCATTACATGAATTATCCTACGTCGATTTTGAGTTCGCATAGGAATCTAGTTTACTTATCTTAACATATAGAAAGTAAATAAGGATTTCTGTTCTCCATGATGTTATGGTTAATTTTCTGTATAAATAAATCCATACAAATATTGTAAATGTGAAAGTAACTCTCTCTGTCTCTTTGTCTGTTATCTTTTCACGGCTCAACCGTTGAACCGATCGTGAAGAAATTTGGCGCAGAGATAGAAGAGAAGAAAAAGAGAAGAGATAGAAAAAGTATCCTCCTGGATGCTAGATCCAGGAGGATACTTTTTGTTCCAGAAAATCAAAGAGTTCACTGTATTTTTAAATATCCACGCGGACGTCAGCTGGCATATATAAAAATGGCAATCGCTGTGCAAGATATCTCGCATCTGCTGCTGTCCATCAAAGGTCTATGATTTTTAAGCTAGATGGTATTTCGTTGGTACAATCACTGGGCATATGAGACTAAAGAACTGATGTCGATGGAGGTGTCGGGCGCAATGTGGTCTACTCAGTGTTCTGGGTGATACAGGATTTGTTATGGGAAAATGGGCAGCTGATGATAGATCAGTTGAACATTATAATTGTCTCGTCAGTTTATCCAATAAAAATTATCAACCATATCTGTATTGACACACCTAATGAAATACAGTGATAGAAGATACCTTTACATTCAGGGGCATTGTCTTAGGTGCAAGGTTTCTGGTACTGCGATCGCAGACCTGCCTTATTTTATTAGAGACAGTAACGAGACGATCAAATCGTATACGTGATGGTAAGTGCAACGTCTGCCCCTAACAAATGCCATTCAGAACATTTCTGTGCGGCACCACAATGCGCCCATCACCCTGAAACATCAGGTCTTAAGTCTCATATGCCCAATGAATACACTAGCTTGAGAGCATCCATACCGAAACAGTAATTTGCACACTACTGCTTCACGGTATAATAACTGTCCCTGCAGTGGTACCTACTTAGGCTACTACGTCACTTATAAACATTATGGTAAAAACTTCCAACGCTTTACGAAATCATTTAGACATTAATTAATTACTTAACAAACATTAGAAACTCAAAACTATATTGTCAAGCAATTTGCCCATTACAGATTGGGGTCTTTATTTACACAAACCTCTGTGCAATATACAAATAAATAAACAACAACAAACGGCGTAGTACAAGTCCTTAACTGACCGCGGACAGAAAGTTTTAGTATTTAATGGAAAACGAGATAGCTTATTGCGTGTTAAGACATTGTTCTTACTTTAAAGAAGACAGACAATTCTCCGCTTCCTCGCTACGAACGGAGTGCTCATAATTCCTTGTATTATTCTCAAATTACTGTCCACTCGAGAAGTTGAGCTCGTTGAAATTGCAATTTCAAGTTACACGAACAGAGTACAAGATGCCTTAACACCAAGTCACAGTAATAGCAGACACAATATCATCTAGACGTGTATTAAGATCTGGATCGTAATTCCTAAGCGTTAACATATATTTTCTCTTTAGTCGGAGCGGAGATAGCGTTTTATTTGTGTTATAATTGAGAAATGCGCTCGCAAATGTATTTAAGCATATTGCAGCATGATATAAAGTGACTATAATGTATAAAGAAGTATTTATATATATAATTTAAATGTGCTAATCACTTTCTGTTTCACATTAAACACTCAATTACCTTTGTGAGTTTATGCATACAAATCTACTCATTAGTATCTATCCGTTTGATACAATCTTACGAAATATCAGAGTCTTGAAGGTCATAAATAACTAATACCTTAAATGCGGCCATAACGAGCACCAGCTATAAAAATCCGATCAGTTGATAACGTCATCGCCAACTAGCATTATATGCTTATTACGGCAAAACTAGGATATGCATTTCCAGCAGTGAACTGTTAAGAGACTGATGATGATAATGGTGATGGTGATGTGATCGCAGTCGTTTCGCTCAAACAATACAAATAAATCCTCAATACCCCCTACAACACGGATTAAAACGTATTAATGCTACAAGATTTTTTGTAACGACATCTGTGTTAGTGAGATGTTTCTAGAAGAATTTAAAAGCTTCTTGAACTGCAGAAAGGAACCCTCCCCTCCACACAAATTCAATTATCTGCGAAATAAGTTTACTACTTCATAAAACTATAAAGATTGCTAGTGAAGTAAGGCTTGTTCTGAAGATGATCGCATATAAAATAGCTTAGCGAGATAGCTTCGAATATCTGTCACGGCTACAAACTTATTTATTGAATAGCCTTTTGACCTTTGTATGGGTATTCTCAATGATGCTGTTCATCATTGATCGTTCCAAGAGCTATCACGCGATCTTTTTATAGTTAACTCGTATATTCACTTTATTACTACTAATATTAATAACGGTCCGATAGGTGTCCGGCAGAGCAGAATTGCACGTACCTCTTTCCTACCGTCGTGCCATAAGAGGCAACTAAGGTAGGTGGAAAACTATTCTCCTACACGAAATACGTACGTTAAACGTTAAATTATGGATAGATTAGGATATACTTTTTTATCGAACAAATTGACGAGACGAGTAAATCGTTCCTTATGTTTAGTCTAACGTCTGCCTATAACAAATGCTGTGTCACCCAGAGCATTTCTATGTATCATCACTGTTGATACCAATGATGATGTGTGCAGTTTTATATATCCAGTAATAATATAATCTAACATTGTTGTTCAAACCGGAAAACATTACTGTATGTGTACAGTACTACTTGACGTCAAATTAATCTGTGGTGTACCTACTTAGACGGATTCCTGCATAAGAATCCTATCACAAGTAGAGATACATATAATGTAAAATAGTAAAGTAAAGCAAAACTTTAAATGTCCTGGGTACAGGTCTCCTCTCATTACTGAGAAGAATTTTGGAGGCGAAAAGAGTCCGCCGTGATGCTCCAGTGCGCGTTGGCAGACATTCCCATGTCCGCGGCATGTTTTGAATCCTCAGGCACGTGGCAAATCAGGAACATAAAACTGCGGAGCACTTTTTGAGGAGCCGAGGATCGAACTCAGATCACTCATCTTCATCATTATATCAGCCTATCACGAGTCCTCTGTTGAACATTGGACTCCCACATAGAGAGCCACAAGTTTGTAGCTCTCCTTTTGGTGGGATTTTGCCATAGTTGCCACGCTTGGCAGGCGGGGCAATCGCAGTTTATTTTTTCAGATGTTTCAAAAAGATGCTGCTGTCCATCTCGAGGCTTTCATTTTCACTCTGTCGACTTTTACGACACCCACGGGATGAGATAGGGTGGTAGATTCTCTTAGGCCGCCACCACACGGAAACAGGAAATTTCATACAACCGCCAGATCCCTGCACTACTACGGCTCTTAAATATATACTCGTATATACTTT
The DNA here is from genome assembly GCA_019845155.1 of Luehdorfia chinensis. NCBI lineage: Eukaryota > Metazoa > Arthropoda > Insecta > Lepidoptera > Papilionidae > Luehdorfia > Luehdorfia chinensis. Next base: position 129,600 of record JAHVAK010000107.1, read on the forward strand.
TATATACTGAATTTATCTTTGTAATGGGTAAAGGCTAGCTATAAATATTTTTGAAAGCGTTCGCAACTATAATACCTAAAACTTTTAAAACATCGTTATCTCGACCCCGTGAGTCAAACATATTTATCTAAATCGCATCTCCATTGATAAGATAAAAAAAGATACAAGGTTTTCATTTATATTACAAAACTTGACAAATCATAAAATTGAAAAAAAAATACCGGATCAGAACCTTTGACTCTGTTGATGTGATCTAAAAGAAACACGCTTGATAGAATGGTAAGGTGTGGCGAAGTCGAGAGTTAATCGTTATTTGTCATGTAAAGTTTTTTGTGAAATATGAATTGAGCTCTTTTAAATTTATTTTGCATAATTTCAAAAATATTAATTTATATCACAACAAAATTTAAACTGAAATACCGAACTACCGATTTACTACATGTTACTGGTGGTACAATATCTATGCAGGAATCCGTCTAGGTAGGTACATCCGATGTTGGAGTTATTCTGGCGTGATGTAATGTGCAAACATTACTGTGTTACGGTTTGAAGGGCACTGATAGCTAATCTAGTTACTGGGCATATGGGACGTAAGAACTAGTGTCTCAGGGTGACAGTTTTAGACACGATTAATGTGTTAAAGTAAAAAAAATCTTATGGTATGTTAAGAAGAAGAAGTTAAGAGTTATGGTAAGAAGGTAAAATGAAAGTAAAAAAAGATTGTATTCATAACAAAAGTAGAGAGACGTAGATACCGAGGGACGCCTGTATACACAAGTGTTCACCGTTAATTTTAATAGTAGAAACGGAGAAAATATATCGGTCATGTCTGTAAAAGCCACGACGCTAACAGCACACAGAAGTGCTCTGGGTGACATAGCATTTTTTGGGCAGACGTTGCAATTGACGCCATCAGGTGAACGATTTGCACGTCTCGTCACTTTCTCCATAAAAAAAATTAGCAGCTTAGCAGAATACCTAAATCAGAACACATCGTCTCTTGAATATCGTAGCTTTGGCTATTAGAAATGGCGGCAAAATCTGTGACAAACAGCGGAATAACAATCTCAGATATACCAGACAATAATTATCCAGACCAGTGGCGAAAGGCTATTTTTTTTTATTACATAAAAGTGACGGAACGAGCAAAACGTTCACCTAATGGTAAGTGCAACGTCTGCCCATAACAAATGCTGTGTCACCCAGAAAATTACTGTGTGACAACACACTGCGCCCGTCACCCTGAGACATCAGTTCTTAAGTCTCAAATGCCCAGTGATTACGCTAGCTCACAGTGCCCTTCAAACCGAAACACAGTAATGTTTGCACAGTACTGCTTCACGGCAGAATAACTGGCCCTGGGGTGTTACCTACCTAGATGGATTCCTGCATAAGCCAAGCGTAACGATCCTCAAACTTCTTCCTCAAACTGAGGAGTTCTATGACGAACGTAGGTAGTTTATGGGATAATGATTCTCTATGACTGAACGCTGTCGCTAGTAGACAACACGGCAGACTCCTCCCTCAGAGTTGAGTCGAGTACTTCTGGATCATTAATTCACTACTGAAATTTTATAATCTTTACAATGTGTAAACAAATAAACTTCTTCAATTGAATTTAATGTTGTTTATTATGCGAAGTTTTGTTATAAATAATCTCCTACATTATTTACTTTTTTAATTTTGAAGAAATTTCACAATTTACCCCTATTTTGCAATATTTTGTAGAACTTATTTTTTTCAGTAATTACAAACCTTCTTTACATAATTCATAGAAATAATTAATTGTTAATGGTACAAATTTCTTAAGGGACAAAGCGACGAGAAAAAAAAACAATCTTTATTCAGTACTACCGACGTTATATCACCGGGAAACCTATTCTTATGCAGATTATATTCGCGAAATAAAATTTCCATCGCGCAGAGATCAAGCGGGGTGACAGGAAACACTCTTTCATACACACAAATTGGCTTAGTTTGGGGCAAAAAAACCTACGGATCATGCGGTATATATATATTTTACCCCTAACGCCGTTACAATTGGTTCCGATCTGGAAATATATTTTCTGATAAAGAAAAATATTGCGAACATTTTTTCAGAGACCTTGAATTGTACTCAGATATCTTTCAAAAATCTAGGTTATCCTTTACAATACCAAATGTCAATGTTATATATATTTTTGTGTAATAAATATGTAACAATGTTGACTTTATTCACATCACTGCGTATCACACGATACTTATCCTTTTTCGTTTGAAGTATGGAGATATAAGAAATGTATAACATCCAGATTAATTTAGAAACTAAGAGCGACTAAACAAACTTATTAAGTGGATGTATGACATGCGTGTTGCTAGTGATAACATACAGAACCGAGACGTATAATTAACTGTGGGCCGTACGACAATCTCACAGTCGCTTAGGCTATGCTCAGAGTCTTTCTACGTGATAGAATCCACAATGAGGATATCCGAAGTGGAACTAGAATAACCAACAACTACCCTAGATAACTTTTACTTGGTGGTAGGATTCCTATGCAGGAATCCTACCACCAAGTAAAGGTCTAGGTAGGTGCCACCCCAGGACCAGTTATTCGGCCGTGAAGCTGAAGTGTTCAAACATTACTGTGTTTCGGTTTGAAGGGCACTGTGAGCTAGCGTAATCACCCAGTGATTGAGACATTTGAGACTTAAGAACTGATGTCTCTGGGTGACACGCGCAGTGTGGTGTCACACAGAAATATTCTGAGTGACGCAGCATTTGTTGTGGGCGGACGTTGCACTTACCATCAGGTGAACGTTTTGCTCGTTTCGTCACTTTATTCAATAAAAAAAAATAAGTTGAAGAATCAATGGGCCAACCACATAGCCAGACCAATAACTGCTGCCGAATATAGATTCGACAGGGACAGCCTCGTACCAGCAGCGCATATAAAAATGATCTCCCACTAGATAGAGCGACGACCTATCTATTTGTGGGGAAGGTCGATTAATGCAGGTGACTCGGATCGCGTTTGTAGCATGTACATGTAAGGCTTATGTTCAGCAGTGTGACAGTTCAAGAGTGACAGCAATATGGGCTGTAATGATGATGTTGTGTGTCGTGAATAGATGTGAAATACACTGCCGTGACTTTATAGAAATTTGTTTCGGAAATGAAAAACACTTCGCTCAAAGGTCTGATCCTTCTAATTAGATCGTTCTTGTTTTGTATTTCATCGTATTTGTATTACAAACAAACAAGGTATTAATCAGAAATCGCGGAAATGTTTTGAACGTATCTGTGGCTCGGGCACTTCCTGCGATCATAAAGAGTATTTGTTCCATTGTATAAAATTAAATAATAATGATATCAGCCTTTACTCGACCCGTTGCACTCGATTGTTTAAGATAAGCATAAAACAAGTGAAAGGCATTGATTCATTTTAAAACCCTATCTTCATCTCTTTGTCATTCTCAACCCGGTTATAATATGAAGGAAAACGAGCCGGGTCTAAAATGACAACCTGCCTGTATCGAGAAGTGGGGAGTTTAGATGTTGTTTTATTACGTTTTCACTTCTCACATCTTATTTCTCTTCCTTCTACCTAGAGCCAGTACTATGATATATTTTAAATGTTAGATATACAGTAATATAAAAAGATGTAGATTTCACACTTACCTTTCCAGTATATGAGTTTAACAAAACCACTTTTACAACAACACGCATACTTTTCAGCGCTAAAAAGCCGCCAGCGACACCTAATTGGCTTAAAACCAATTTAACTCCCGGCTCAATGGGGTACCAAGTGCCATCCAAACGATTGAGTGACAGAATTAATTCAATTGCATAATTTATTCGTGTGTGAGATTTCACACACAACGCTTGTTAATGTTTCAAGTATCGACTCGGTCGTTCGTTCTTTTACTTTATTTGGATTGCGCCAGTGATTCAATCGTGTTCGACGATTTGCACAGACCTAACTATTTAAGCCGAACAGCCAAATGCAACGCTGCCTTTTATGTAAAAGCGTTTTTTTTTTAATTTAATATTCAATTTCATAGTACGCGAGAGACCTGGGTTTGATTCCCGGTGCCGGCACCACTAAAATTGTTAATTGCAATTTTAAGTGCTGATTTACCACGTGCTCGGCGGTGAAGGAAAACATCGTGAAGAAACCTAAATAAAGAAAAAATATTTCTAAGTCATGTGTAGTCCGCCAACCCGCAACAAAAAAAGTCAAAAAGAACATTTCTGTATGGCACCACACTACGCTCACCACCCTTACTCATCAGTTCTTAAGTCACAAATGCCCAGTAATTACGGATTTAGTAAGTATACTGATAGATAGCTACCAGTAAATTTTTAAGGAAGGGTATGGATAGTTTGCACAGTACTTACTAAATCATGGCAGAATAACTGGCACTGTGGTAGTTCCTACTTAGATGGATTCCTGCATGGGAATAGTACCATCAGCAAAACATACATAAAATATAACAATTTGTAGAATTAGAAATACGTCATCATGATAGAAACTTTCAAGAAGCATACCCCTATTATGATCATGCATATATAACAATGAAGAAAAGAAACTTAATTTATTAAAATCCACCACCACCACCACCATTTCAGCCTACCATTAGTCCGCTGCTGAACATAGGCCTCCCCCATAGAGTGCCACAAAAGTTTGTAGCTCTCATTTTGGGGGGATTTTGCTATAGTTGCCTTGCTTGGCAGGCAGGTTGGCAACAGCAGTTTATTTATTATGATGTTCCAGGAAGATGCTGCTGCCCATCTTCTGGTTTTAATTTTCCCTCTGTCGACCTTTACGACACCCACGGGATGTAATGGGGTGGTAGATTCTCTGAGGCCGCTACCACACGGCCAAATTAAAATCCGCATGCAAAATTTAAAATCGTGTGTATTACCTACTTTTTGAAGAGTACCGCCCGCCCTTCCTCAATAGCGGGCACAACCAAAGTAATATCACCAGAAGGAACCGCCACCAGATTCCCTCCACCACTACAACTCTATCACTAGGGAATACACAGAAATCGAGAACACGACACGTGTTTCACCTCAAGTGATATTGGCTCTACCACAGACAGCTGAAACTCAGCGGTCAGGATTTCACAAAGTAATGCCTAATTCTATTAACTAAATATATAAAAAATTAGATCTCGAAGAGAACGAAATATACGCGTAACAAATACTACGCTAATTTAAGACCTTATGATTTTTATTAAGTTATACAATATAAGTCTATTATTAAGATGTGTGTCATTTCCAAATTTTTATAGGTGCTTTAATATCACCTTCTGACATAATATGTCCTAGACTAATTAGCAGAAAAGTTGATTTGGCCGCCTTTTAATCAAATCTTGGAAAAAACAACAATTATCTGCCACCTGAAAATATCAAGGACGGATACATTTTAAATGCCCTGCGGTTCTAACGTCCATTTAGTTCCATAATTAGTTCAGGTGTTAAAGAGAACGTGAGGTCAAGTATCTTTGAATTTAAGTACGAATATGATTTAAAATTTGTCTGGACGAATCGTAGTTTCTGGTAAGTGTCAAATGTTGTCGCTGCTTTAAAATTCTTTGGCTATTAATCTTTCTGTCTTTTAGGATTAATATATTGCGGTGCATGAATTAAAAAAAAAAATGTCAGTACTTTTTCGCTAATAAAATTAGCGATTACTCATTCAGTTTATACATTGATTTTTAGTCTAATAGTTTTTAGTCTTTAGTTGTTTTTTTAAATGTTTGTTTTTTTGATGGTTGCCCGTGAGTTTTTTTTTTTTGTTAAGTGTTCCGACAAAATAATGCTGAGTCTGATGCCCTTTTGTTGCTGCAGCCCTAAATTATGTTAAAAATATACTTTACTGTCAAATATTTATCCACCCTGAATTTCAGCACAAATTTTCTCTGTCTGTTTCTTTCTTTACAAATAAGAGTGACGGAGAAGAGATGAGTGCTTAAACACACGCTGGCAACGAGACGATTAGAAAAATATTGTTTTATTTTTTATTCACATAGCGAATCGTGTTCGGCCAGTTATTTCGTCACATTATTCCGAGTTTTGCGGTTAAGAAATAATCGGCAACCATTGTGCAACAACCATTACATTGTAACTAATTACTTGGCAAATCGAGCGCAACTCGTTACGTGCATAGCGATTAATTTTTTACGATAGGCACTTGAGATTTGTCACCGACCGGTAGATTGGTCGTAAGCGCGGTGTGAGATAATGCTTCCGAGGATTTCCATGGATTTAGAGGAACGAATAACTGTATATTTTCAATCAATACACAATAGCTTAAAACCATAGAACATACAACACATTCATAACTTAATATGTACTGATATCCAAAAACACGAAGTTATGTGCACTGTAACGTACTAAAATAAAACTTTTAAAATAAATCTTATTTTCAACTTCATTTTTTTATGGAAGAATTTAACAAGACCAGCAATTCGTTCACCTGATGGTAAGTGCAACGTCTGCCCATAACAAATAACGCCCGTCACCCTGAGACATCAGTTCTTAAGTCTCATGTGCCCAGTGATTACGCTGGCTCTCAGTGCCCTTCAAACCGAAACAGTAATGTTTGCACACTACTGCTTCACGGCAAAATAACTACCATCAGTAAACTTCAAAAGGATGGTATCAATACTACAAATTTGGAATACTAAAATAAAAAAATAAGTACCTTTTTATCGTATCATCATTAGCATCTACGCAGTCCACTGCTATACCTTTATATACCTTTCCGAGGTTGGTAGCCTTTGCCGTAATCGCAACACTCTTAAAGGATTCACGTTCACGTTTCCTGACAACTTGTACTATAGATGCTGTTTCCTGTTATTTGTATTCGACTTGCACTTTTAGTGGTGGTCCATCCCGTAAGTGTCGTAAAATTCGATAGAGGAAAAATAAAAACGAGTAGATGGGCAGCAGCATCTTCCTGGAACATCTGAATAAATACACTGCGTTTGCCAACCCGCCTGCCAAGCGGGGCATCTTGACGAAATTTGGCACAGACGTAGCTTGTTGAACCCGGGAACGTTCTTTTATCCCGAAAAATCAAATAGTTCCCACGGGATAGTTATTAATCAACATTGGATATAGGGCACGCGGTCAAGGTCGCAGGCATCAGCTAGTTAATATTGTTGACTAACGTTACTGTTGGTAGGATTTCTATACAGAAATCTACTGCATGGAAATCTGTTTCGGTAGGTATCACCGTAGACCCAGTTGCCCTACCGTCAAGCAATAGTGTGTAAATATGTATTACTGTCTTTCAGTACGCAGGGCACTGATAGGTAGTGCAATTACTCGGACATTAAGAACGGGACGCAAGAGACTTAAAAACTGGTGACTCAGGAGTCTTTAGCGCCACATAGAAATGACGGTAAGTGTAAACTTAACTTAACAGTTACCATCAGGTGAAAGTTTTGCACGTCTTGTCACTGACACCTATTGAAAAAAATTAATAAAATACGTACTGATGACCGTAATACCGACGATAAACCGTGTGGTGGCGGCTAAACCGTGTGGTGGCGGCTCGTTAAAAGTATACTACCACTCCATCTCATCCAATGGATCTCGTAAAAGGCGAGTAAGGAATTAAACTGCACTGTGCACCCAACAGCGCATGGTGGCGATGGGCTCACCACCTATCACACCAAGTGCATTATATTGTTTTGGTGAAACGTGGATTGTGGCAATCATCTGTTTTTGCAGTGAGTGCCCAGTCTCTGACTACCCCTTATGGGATACAGTCGTGATCTTATGTATGTATGTACTGATGACGATGAATTTTTAAACTATTTTCTTTTATTATTATTATCTGCTTTCTTTTGATAGTATTTACACTGACAATAAAATTACTTCATCATTTCGATTCATTCGCCTAAACCTTCTGTTCCCTCGTTACTTGCTACACAGCGGATGACAATACACGTTACGTTGTATCATTGCCCCTTAGTCCGAGAGAGAATTGTCGATCAATCTTCAGTTGTAGCCGGATAAATATCAAATTTATAATAAAAATTACTTGTCATTTACATTATAACAATAATCAAATTACACCGTAAATGAAAATATCATTCTATATAAATGTATATAACTAGTAATAACTGGAAATATGTAAAGTAAAAGTAACTTTATATTTTGAAATTAAAAGACGAATTATGTAAGCCTATTTAACACTTATCTTATACCACATATTTATATAAGAAATTTTTTTTAGAATTTCAGTGATGACCATTAGGCTCAGTATATATATTAAAAAACGCTTTCGCACTAAGATTTATGGGTGAGTTTTACATACTTAAATATGACATGCACAACACAACCAGACCCAATAAACAAAAATTTGTGTTCTTGAACAAAAATGGGCTCCGGCTGGAATTCCAACCCAGGACCCACGGCGTTGAAATCCGATACTCTGACCACTAGGCCCCGCGGTCATCAATGATTGTAACCTCTTGATTGATTTCAATTGCGGCGATTTCGTATACATGTTTGTATAAATGCGATGGGCGATGGGCTCACCACCTATCACACCAAGTGCATTATATTGTTTTGGTGAAACGTGGATTGTGGCAGTCATCTGTTTTTGCAGTGAGTGCCCAGTCTCTGACTACCCCTTATGGGATAGAGTCGTGATCTTATGTATGTATGTATGTCTGTATAAAATATGTTATTATGAACCGCGTAAGTGATTGTCGTGCGTCTTATGAAAACCCTAAGCTACTCGTATATGACCGGAGAAGGTTCGGCAGTATTAAGACTGTGCCCACAAATTTATCTCACTCGTGGGCTTTTTATAGCATATTAATTGAATCTTCTTGCGGCGTAATGTAAATTATAACTCACGTCACCGCTGTTAAGTGGGATGGCCTATATACACGTTAAAAAGGTATATAATGAGACCTTTCTCACTTTCATCGATGTAGATCAATTTTTTACTAATAAAAGAAAGCTATAAACCTAAGTTCACCAACGGTTGTTGATGATGATGATGATTTATTGTTACATTAAAACAATAAAGTCACGCCATTTTCCCATATATGGGGTAGGGACCACATCCGTAGCCCGCTATTCGCCCCTGCGGGAAACGAGTCTTGACGAGTGGCGAACCACGTCGCCGCCATTTTGGTACGAGTCAAAAAAATTCTTACTCCCCATTGCGTTCACTCGAGTTCACCTGACTTCTGCGCCGCGGGTCCTGGGTTCGAATCCCAGCCGGAGCCAACATTTGTGCTAGAACACATATTGTTCGTTTTCGGGTCCCCGTTGTGATTGTCCCCGTGTTTCTGACACTGCATCTTAGCCTACCTCCGATCTTATCGCTTCAGCGTTATATCGGGCGCGCGTAGGTTGGGACGAGTGAGTGCCTCTGTGTTTGCGCGTACATTTGTGTGACTATAGTATTTCCTGTACAGTTTATATATTCCGACAGTATTCGGAAGCTGTCGGCGTGTTCGAAATCGGCTAGGAGAACATCATCATCATCATCATCATAGTGACATCATTGCATATTGTGGTATTATTCTCCACAAAAAAAAAGCTGTCCGTACAGTATTTAGTCGCCTCTTACGACACCTCAGTAGGGAAGAGGTACGTTTAGTACCTACACTAAATGTACAATCACTTATAGGTAATCACAGCATGATTACATATAAAAACGACTACATACGTTTATTTAAGAAAAAAATTCTTATAATTAATACGATATAGTTTGTATGTGTGTATGTGTGTTTGTGTGACTTCTATCTCAAAATGTCTATGCGTGGCTATTATAGCATACTCTTTCAAAGTGAGAGTAGGTAGGGACCACTCATGGCCAGTTATTCTGCCGTGAAGCAATCATGTGTAAACATTACTCTGAGTTTCGGTCTGAAGGGCACTCAGAGCTAGCATAATCATTGGGCATTTCATCTCAGGGTGACATGCTCAGTGTGGAATGTTCTGGGTAACATAGCATCTATTATAGGAATACGTTTCCCTTACCAAAAGGTAAACGTTTTGCTCGTCTCGTCACTATATACAATAAAAAATTCCATCAGTAGCATTAGAGACTGGCAGTGATGATAGCGATGCCACTGCTTTGTTTATCGCATTATTCTAAAGCGTATTTAAAAAAAAGGTAGTAAGTGAAGTGTATTAAAATGTGAAACTCCCTTTTGATCTGCAAACTTATGCTGCAAAGGATTTTAAAAGACCTACTTAACGATAACGAGGGGTTCTAAAAACTTGTTTATCCTTTCCGTTTGAAGTACGAGCAGGTTTGTTAAAAATAATAAATATATTTTTGTTTATTTTTAAACATACTACGCTTATGTGTTTACTTTTAAGTAACGTTATCTCATTGCAGAATACTATAATAATACAGAACAAATGCTGTGACTATAGAATGAATAGACAAAAAGGGGTCTAGGAAATTTGGTGGTAGGATTCCTATGCAGGGATGCATCCAGGTAGGTACCACCACCGCACCGCGGCTTAGTGGTTAAAGTACCTGACTTTCACGACGCCGGCCCTGGCTTCGTATCCCAGCCGCTGCCAACAATGTGCAAAAACACAAATTGATGTTTTTCGGATCCGGTTGTGTTGCAATTGTCCTTGTATATCTGACACTGCATCCTAGCCTACTTCCGATCTCATAAGCGTTACGTAGGGCACGGGTAGGTTGATATGAGTGAATGCCCCTGTGTTTGCGCCTACACTTGTGGCACTATAATATCTCTTGCGCAGTAGATAACTTCCGACGGTATTCGGTAAGTTGTCGCTGTGGTCAAAAATCGGCCAGGAGGCCGACATCATTCTGCCGTGAAGCAGTAGAATGCAAGAATTACTGCGTTTCGACTTCAAGGGAACTGAAGGTAATGTTATTACTAAGCATATGGCACTTAAGAACCGAGTCTGAGGCTGACGAGTGCAGTGTGGTGCCACACAGAATTGTTCTGGTTGACACAACATTTGTCCAGTTTAATTCTTTTAGCTATTCCGATTCGTACAAACAAACAAGCAATAGCATATATTGATAAATGAAGAGAAAACTTTGTACCCTTTTTTAACATTTTGCGCGCATGGAGGAATGTGAGAATTGGTATAGTTGAAGTTTGGCTCCTCCATGAGTGCAGAAACTTAAAATTTATATATAATTTACAATCATATTAAACTCAATAAAAAAAGTCAATGAATTGCAGTACAATTTCTACCATTGGGCGACCATTAGCAATAATTAATTAAGGTTAGATGAGGTTTACTTAACCTCTTTTTTGTGTTACTCAATAATTTGTTAACAAAGGATAAGACTTAAAAAATTGACAACAAAATGATATAAAAACAAAAAAAACAGATTATACAGAGTATATCGGCACAACAACGTGAATATCGCAAGAAGCAAAAGATCAGTCCGGGCGGCGCCAGTACTGCATATCTATCGTCATTATGACAACTTTATTGATATTACGTAAAGTTTCAGCCTCTCGAGTATTACACAAGCTTAATTAGATCGCGTGCAGCAATAAACTTTGCCGTCAATATTTGCGTATTGACAGCGCGCTATTTAATTCGTATGGCAACACTTTAGTCTATGGAATGGTTGTTTCAGAATTAATTTGTAAAAAATATGCTCTCTTTTCTTTACAAGAGTTTATGAAGCTACGTGCAGCGTTGGTTTTTAACTTCCTGTCATGACAACGTAATTTTTTCCTGAACTCTTTTGTGACTAAGTATGGGCGTTAACATTATATATCCCCTTTAAGTAGTGGGTTCGATTGCTGATGTCGGCACCACCAAAATTTTTAACTATTTAAAATATTTTAAGGACATTTTTCGCCTTCAAAACGTTAAAAAATGAAAAAAGGGCTGTACAGAGCAGTTTAACAGTTATGGTCTGTTCCTTTACCTGTGAAATTGCAGCCTAAGCAAAACAAACTGCCTTTCATTATTTGCTGATCGCCAAACGCGATTAAAAGACGTCGACAACCTGCCATAGGCAATGCATTACAATCATCTCTCACGGCTTTATTTACTGAATGTTTGGCTAAATTGTTTTGTTCTACATTCTCGAACTCTACCTGACTACACTTACACGAAAGGAATGTGCCGCGAGCGTCGGCTTAGAGTTCAATTCGCCATTCTGTCGGCAACCTATTGGTTACATTGCAACAGAATTATATTCACCGATTCCAGAATTGATCGTCCCCATTTTGCCATCGAAATTCATCTCTTCATGTTTAACGTGCCCTGGAATCACACAAAGCCTTTTGTCTTCGTTTCTCATACACGAGTGATATAGCAGAACAAACCAATATAACATTGTGTCACTTAAGACCAGAGTGAATAGCCGCTTTTAGGTAAAATGCGACAGAGTGAAATTAAAAAAATCGTATGTTTAAAAAAAGTAAAGTAAAGTAACAGTCCCACTGCTGAGCACCGGCCTCCTCTCATTTCAGCGAGGATTTTGGAGCCGGGAAGAGTCCGCCATGCTGCTCCAATGCGGGTTGGCGTATTTTATATTCCGAATATTTCGAAGACATGTGAAGTCCACAAGTCTTCGAAATATTTATTACTCCTGAGACATGCAGGTTTCCTCGATGGTTTTCTTCATCGCCGAGGACGTACTAAATCAGCACTTAAAATTGCAATTAACAATTTCAGTGGTCACTCGCGTACTACGAAATTTCAAGTGAGCGTCTAGCCCCTGAGCTACCATGGCTTTTTGTAGTAAATTAAATGTAGTAGCAAAAGCGTCATTCGAGTTACAGTAATTTTAATTTCCTATTCTTCATTTCTTGATTATTATTATTCGACTTAAGTCTTTGTAATAGCTTTAACAAACATTTTCCGGCTACTAGTAGAAGCTCTCATCTGCAAACGATTATTAAACGTCTCTTCATTTTGTACGTATTAAACGTATTTGATATTTATTTTTGGAATAGTATTAAATCAAATGAATACACTGTGTTATATTGTATATTTATATATCATAATCATTTCAGCCTATCACTGGTACACTGCTGAACTAGACCTTCCTCATTCCCAAAAAACAGGGTTCTGAGCCACCTGCATTCATCGACTGCATTCGTTTTCACCGCACACCATTAACTAATATTTGAACTAGGTACTATGACACGGAAAGTACGCCCGCTGATCGTTGTACAACGCGGCACTCTGTATAAAAATTTACCGCCGTAATGAGAAGGGATAAAGCGTAGTCCGCCGTCCACTCTGAATTAACAAATAGGTCCGTTGCGTAACTACACCTCATTAGCTGTTTGTATCTAATGAATGGTTGAATACGAGAACGCAGTTGTAGCTAAGTGGAGAACGAGTTCACTTTTACGCAATTCCCAGTTCGAACCACTGAAATTCACAAAATAACTTTTTTAGTACTCTGTGATACTGTACCTCATATTCTGTTATAAAGAAATACATCGTGAGGATCCTCCGTCATCATTATTACCGATGAAACTCCAGCCCTGCGCATCTCTGATAACTTTGAAGTATGTAATTGACATTGTCATTTGTACGAGACACGTCACGCCTTCGACGCTGCTCCCCTTCACCTTTTTTTCGTAAGACACATTTGTTACTGGCTGAAGCCAGCGACTAAGTTGGCGTGGATTTAGGTTTTAAAAAACGCTGTGGAGACTTCGATTTTCCGGACTGAAAAGTATATGTATAAGACTTCCTATGTCCGTCTCCAGAATAAAGGCTATCTCTGTGCCGAATTTCGTTAATATCTGTTTAACGGACGAGCCGTGAAAAGGTAACAAACAGACGGAGGGACAGAGAGAGTTACTTTCGCATTTATAATATATGAATGAATATAGATGAGTGTGGTGTAAGATCTGATACTGCGATCGCGAGCCCGACCGCTAAGTGTAGCTTTTGCGACAAATCTTCCAATGGGCCGTCGACTACTTACAAAGTTATGCTGGTAATATTAATTGTAAATCTTGTGAAAGTTATTTCGTTATCAGACGAATGCTTTTTCTCACATCTACAGGAAAAGTAAGAGTGATGGTATTACTTACGTATATATCTCACATATTTATTTATTTAAACTTTATTGTTTTTAATGATGATTTTAATGATACAATTGGCGGACTTAATGCCAGTTAGTATTCTCTGCCATTCAACCCAATGCGTAATTAAACATTGTAGCAGATGTATACTTAAAAATAAACTAATTAGTAGAACCTTAAAAGCTACAAAGAAATATAAAATACTATTACCTAAAATACTCAAATTACATATTAAAGAAATACTTATAAAATTTATAATAATAATTAATACACAAATATGCATTTGGCGGATGATATTGCCAAGGAAAAGGGTAGCTACCCGCCAGATTGGGTGGTCTAATCTGGGGAGGACGTCTCCTCCATACTAGTAATATTTGGATGTTGTATATACAGTTCGCATCTCATAAAACATTCATAGCGCGATTATGGAATGTAATTAATATTTCTTGAGCTTCTCATGTGGCGACATAGATGTCGCTTCATCACTCCCCCGCTCAGCGCTTTTGGCGAGAGACATAAATATAAAAACTAACATATATATACAGAAATACACGTGATGGTAGCAGGTAACTAAGTTTGCTTACTCGCAGCGATAACAGATCACACATTAATAACTTCTCGTAATGAAAGGAGGCCTGAGTACATGTTTCATAGTACGACAGTGTCCTGGGTGCGGTCTCCAAACCTGGTATCGCATAGATTGTTTGTTGCTATCGTCGCCTGCCTGAGTACACTGCGGGGACTGCGGGGCATGTTGGGAACACGCACAGCACCAACTAGACTTCTTCTGTTTCCTCTCAATCTTATAGTACGCACGCGTCTCGTCGTTGTTTCAGTCTAACACTAGTCCACTGCTGATCATAGGCCTTCCCCATAGATTGCCACTAAAGTTTGTAGCTCTCTTTTTGGGGGGATTTTGCCATAGTTGCCACGCTTGGAAGGCGGATTGGCAACCGCAGTTTATTTATTCTGATGATGCGTATATCTACATTACAAATAACATAAGTGCACAACCTTTTACAGATTTCTGTTCCAGAGACCTGTTTTCTTTAAGGATACAGAACAGCGCAACTGAATGTGGTCGTCGCCTCGGCATACATGCCAGAAGCAGACACACCACCTCCACACGACCTAACCAGGCTGGTTCACCATTGTGAAAAGACCGGACTGGGGGTCATCATCGGTACCGACTCCAACGCACATCACCCATTATGGGGTATGGAAATAAGCAACGACAGAGGTAAGACCTTAGTTGAATATCTATATACAACAAACATAACACTTATAAATACAGGTTGTGAACCAACATTCGTAACCTGACGAAGTCGCACAATTATTGACTTTACACTCGCTTCCGAAGGCGCGGCCAAATCCATCCAGGGCTGGCACGTTTCCGATGAGGCTTCATGCTCAGACCACAGATGAATTCGATTCGAGATACAGGTGAATATTTCCTCAATACCTCCAAGACGTAACCCCCGCAAGACGGACTGAGCGAAGTACATATAAACGCTAGTACCCAAACTTGCGAGGCTGACTGACATCGACAGATTAGAGAATACAAACAAAATAGAAAAACGGTAACAAAATAGGTAACGATTCTAACAGCTAATCTGATAGGAAGCTACCACAATGCATGCCCAGAAACTGACCCCGTAAGGAAACCTAGCAAGCAACCCTGGTGGGGGATTGAGCTAGAGCGCAAACGGAAGAAAGTCAGGAAAACTCTAAATAGGGCAATGAAGACATCAACTGACGAAGACTGGGTCTCCTACAAAGAGGCTAAGTCTGAGTTCAAAAAATGCATCAGGTATCGACGAACTGTGGGATGTGGCTGCAGTAACATAGAATCCTGTGAACAAGTAAACCGGGTAAAGAAAGTTATGGCCCAAAAAACAATACCTGGGCCAAGCACTCTTCGTAATCCCGACAACACATACACCTCCTCACCAGCAGAAACGCAACGCATCCTGCTGGAGACACATTTTCCAGGATGTAGATTTGTTCAGGAAGTCGACTGGCAAGAGAAAAACATAATTCCGTGTAACCAAGACTGGAAGTACGCCCAACATGTGGTAACCGATGAAAAACGACCATGGGCCATTAGCAGTTTCCAACTTTACAAAGCGGCAGGACCGGATAGAATCTTCCCTGCTCTTCTTCAGTGGGGGGACCACTGATTATAAAAGTATTTGCCGTAATCATGACAGCATGCCTGGCGCATAGATACGTCCCAAAAGGTTGGAGGGAAGTGAAAGTAATCTTCATCCCCAAACCGGGAAAAAGTGACTATATAAATGCCAAATCCTTCAGACCTATCAGCCTCACATCCTTTATTCTGAAAGCCTTGGAAAAGGTAAGTGATAGAGAGCTGAGGGAAAAGGCACTGTTAAGCAAACCGTTTCATAGAAATCAGCATGCTTATAGCTCAGGTAAATCAACAGAATCGGCACTTCACTGGGTAGTTACCGGGTACCCAGACCGAGCTTCACCAGCATAGGTAATGCCCTCGTCAAACGACCTCATCACAAAACTGAACGTAAACCATTTACACAATAGGGTACGCAGACGACCTAGCAATCCTAATCTCAGGAAAACAAGCTAGTATATACAACGCTACTACTGGCGGCGCTACTTATAGTAGAACGCTGGTGCAAAGAATACGACCTAATAGTCAACCCAAATAAAACTGAATCGATAATGTTCACCCATAAACCGGGTACTGAATAAATATCATTTTTCCAGTCTATTCGGCACCGAACTACTGCTTTCATCAGACGTAAAATACCTAGGCATTATACTGGATAAGATACTAAACTGGAACAATCACATTAAAAACAAAATCAAAAAAGCAACTTTTGGCAATGCAAAGGGATGATTGGCAATCGCTGGGGCTTGTCACCTTAAATCATCCCGTGGCTATACAATATGATTATCGCCCAATGATTACTTACGGTGCAGTAGTTTGGTGGCAAAAACTAAATTAACTACTGCTATCAACAAACTCCAAAGATGTCAGAGGCTGACATGTCTGGCCACGACGGGATGTATGAGAACCACTCCCACAGAGGCCCACGAAGCCATGCTGCACCTATACATCCAACAGGAAGCTGCCTTGGCAGCTATAAGGCTAAAAACACTGAATCTTTGGATTAATAATAAGATCCCACACACCACCATACTTACAGAACTGTTTGCAGAAATGCCCGTTCTACAGGCTGTGTATGATAGGATCCCAAAGCAATTTGTATTTGACAAAAAGTATAAAATACAATTACACGAGGACCATCGTACTAAGCCCTACTAATCCCTAGGGAACTTAGAATCTTTACGGATGGTTCCAAAACAGAATCAGGTACAGGCTCAGGAACTTTTACAGAGAACATAAATATACAAATACGCACACCACTCGGTCCCCACAACACATTCTTTCAGGCAGAGTGCATGGGCATTATTTACGTGCTGCGTGAATCTCAGCCATAGCTGAAAGGAAGGTAAAAGACTATTCCACCCGTATACTCTCCGACAGCATAGCGGTACTACTGGCCCTCAAAAGCAATGTCATGAACTCAATGCTCATATACGAATGCTACCAGAAATTAAATGAGGTATGTCAATTCAATGAAACGCTGCAATGGATTAATGGACACAGCGGATCTAGGAGCAACGCGCGTCGTTGCCCCTAGATCCGCTGTGTCCTAGAGCTAGAGCCGACGAACTTGCTCAGGGAGGCTCTTACTTGTGCGCCGTGGTTCCAGAACCTATACTGCCACTTCCCCTCAGGTATGTTCGGTCGCTAGTCTGTAAACACACTAGGGACCAACATGAACAAATCTGGGCGAATTACCCAGAGTGCAGACAGGCAAAGGCAGCTTTGCCCGTCATCAACAGTCACATCTCCAAGGTACTACTTCGTCTGAATAAACCCCAAATCAGAACGATTAGTGCCATAACTGGACATGGATCATTTAACAAACATCTGTTTACTTTAGGTGTTACAGACAGCCCTCTGTGCAGAGCCTGTATGGAGACGGACGAAACGGCGGCTCATGTCCTGCTAGGCTGACGTCAAGCATCTCGGCTCGCCGAGATCGCTCTCTGAGGTCGCGGGGAACACTAAGGGTCTGCTGCGATTCCTGGAGGATCTTGTTTGGCTCGAGTAGAATGATATTCCTGCCTACACGCAAAATGCGCGCTAGACGTGGAGTTGCGGAAACCGGCCCGTTGCAATCTACAATTTGTGATCTACAATAATTTTGCAGACTATTTGATCCTTTAAACCTAAGCTAAATTAACGATCTCTTTATCTGACCTGACCAAATCATAATGATACTTCGAGCTATTTTAATACTGATTTACCAAAATCTCGGCAATTGAGGAATACAAATAACAAACCTACGTATCATAGAAATAAAAGTATATCGATGATATGAATAGACTGCCAACCCGCACAAAAGCAACGCGACTGACTCTTGTGGTCCTAAGACCGTCTGTGAAATTCCTAATAGTGCGATAAACTTACAAAACAAGTTCATTTTAATGAAATAAACATTCAAAGTAAATGAAGACCAAGTTTCATATCGACGAATTGAATTACAATTACAAATTAGAATCTTGCCGAAAACAAACAAGGTAATATTAAAAGGTTCTACGACATAGGAGCATGTTCGAGCATAACAATTATGACAAAAATAGATATTATTATGCGCAAGCAATCGGCACGAAGGTCAAAAGGCAGAAAATATGTTAATAGACAAGCTAGATACGTATGGTCGGCATTATTCACACCACAGTTCCAGTTAATCTGCCGCCAAGCAATAGTGTACAGACATTACTGTGTTTCGGTCTGAAGGGCACTGATAGCTAGCATAATTACTTTGAATATGAAAAGAAGTAATTTCTCAGAGTATCTAGCGCATTATGGCGCCACACATTGACAGCATGTTATGGGCAAACATTGCACTTTCCATCAGGTGAACGATTTGTTCGTCTCGTCACTTTTATTTAATAAATGAAAAAAAACTGAATTACCTGCTTAAAATACACCGGTTGATGACAAGCAGTCTATCAGTGGAAAACTTAAGAGACTGAGGATAATTACGATAATGATAAAAAGACGGAGATGTATGCGTAGACTGCTTAATTCATACCTACTTACAACTACGGTTCAGAAACAATGGGATGAGTGAGGCAATTGGGATTCAAATCTAGGACTCGATAATCTGGTACTCTGATTGCTTCACTCGCCTAGTTACACGAGGTAAAACTGCTATTAAAAGAAACGCTGTAGAGAAATCACAAAGCACAAAATTATATCTGGCCTATTTTCCATTTGTAATAATAAAAAAAGAAAGAAAAAACATTTTTTAATTAGCGATGCGCCATTAAAACAAAATATTGTAGGTACTAAAAAATTCTCAGCATAATCCATTTACATAAAGAAACAGAAATTATACTAAATATAATAACTCTTTTGAGCCTTTGAAGCTTTATATCATAATTTTGTTATAGCGAGAAATCTCGGCATAAGCCTCGACGAAACTCATAAAAGTCACGCGTAAACGTAGCAAGACTTGCGTCGTAGGTACCTGCAACGTCGCCATCTTTTTTGCTTATTTTGCAGAATGACACACCGCCACGGGTCATTTGGTTTCACAAGACTCCGAGACTAGATTATTTATTAGAAGGATTTCTCTCCTGAATGTAGTGTTACTCCATTTATAGACATATTAACACCCTATTTCTCTTTTGGGTTGATTAGAAAATAATGAAACTCGAAAATATATTCGATTATATATCCGGTTTCATATCAGTTAATCTTCCTCCAAAATTATAAAAACCTAAAAATCTACGAAATTTAATTGTTGTATTTTAGATTTTCTATTATTCTATCCAAACAAATAAGAGTATTTATTATGAAACAAAAGTCTACCTTTAATAATCTATTAATTTCTTTAATAAAAGCAAACTGTAACCTTATCCCTATTACGCAAAAATTCCCAGAAGCGTGTGTTAGCTTAGGTACTTTTAGACAATCCTTAAGCCTTTAAGTGTTTTTGATCAATGTACACTAAAACAATCACGTAACGTAATTGACCGTTATTTGATGATAATAAGATTGTTATTCATATATTTTGTAATTCTCAAGTTCTGACATATTTACTCACATTCAATACAAACCGCAAAAACAGATTCTTTGTTTTGTTTGTAAGTAGACATTATTAAATTATTTATTAGTGTATTGAGCTTCATCTTTGTATTTAAATGATAATTCTTAAAATAAATCAAAACGAGGTTCTTTACCGCTTCTCAATAAAGATAATCTAAGAAAATTATTATAAGACAAAAAATATAATACGTATTCATACCCGCAAAAATCCAGAACCTCCAGATTTACGATATATGTATATGTCCAAAACTAAGTTAATTACTATGCAAAAAGTGTATGTATTTCAAAACAACAAAATTACTAATATCTTTTAGGATATATAAACGAATAGAAAATCATACTTATTATATAATTTTTTAATCGTATGAATTGGTAAGCAAATATGATAAAGAAAATAAATTCATATTAAAAATCGTTAAAGGACCTTTACTTACTTTAGAAACCATGACTACCTTTTAAGGGGTAAAAATAAATGTTATTATAAGCATAAAACAGCGTGTTATACATGACATAGGACAAAAATGGGTAATATCAGGAATATCTCTGACATTTCCCGTTTTGGGCCGTTGTGGTTATTATCTATATCTCTTTAGGCATTAGAGGCGATGAATATAGTATTATATTGCGGGGATTTATGTGGTAAGTAATGAGGTTGCAACCTTTTTTAAACGAAGTAAATGACGGAAAAAAGAGTCCAAAAGGGTGAGGCCAAACAAGCGTAATTTTATTAGTTGTCTTGAGTCGATTATCTAACATACAAATGAAAGAACTTATTTTGCGTCGTCGTTTGGCACAACTCAAGCTTTGATAGCAACCGAATGCAGTGCAAATTCATCATCATATTTCAGCCTACCACTAGTCCACTGCTGAACATAGGCCTACCCCACAGATAGCCACAAAAATTTGTAGCTCTCATTTTAGCGGGATTTTACATAGTTAGCCATACTTCGCCACGCTTGGCAGGCTGGTTGTCAACCGCAGCTTATTTATTCAGATGTTCCAGGACGATGGTGCTGCCCATCTCCTGGTTTTTCATTCTACCTCTGTCGACTTTTACGACACCCACGGGATGAGATCATCATCATCATCATTTCAGCCTATCACTAGTCCACTGCTGAACATAGGCCTCCCCCGTAAATTAGCTACAAAAGTTTGTAGCTCTCATTTTAGGGAGAATTTTGCCACAGTTGTCACGCTTTGCGGGCGGGTTGGCACCCGCAGGTTTATTTAGTTTATTTATTCTGATGTTCCAGGAAGATGCTGCTGCCCATTTCTGGTTTTAATTTTACCTCTGTCGACTTTTACGACTCCCACGGGATGAGAATGGGGTGGTAGATTAATGTTACTGTTTCAGCTACCACCATACGGCAGCGTAAATTACTTGACTAAAATCCGCGACTGGCAACTCACAAAATTACGCTTGTTTGGCCTCGCCCTTACTGTTGTCGTATCATCAAGAAATATTCACTTATTAGTTCTGTGTAGCATCGAACTGCATTCGTCACCTTGAGACATCGGTTCTTTAGTTATTATCATATCATATGCCCTATAATTACATACACGCTTCGACACGTAGAGAAGATAGACGAAAGAAGATTGACAAAACAGATTTATGAGGCGAGAATGAATGGACAAGCCGGTTAGGGTCAACGTAGGCGAACGTATCATGGTCAGACCGAAGACATTTTACGAAAGGACCACATTAAAGTAGAAAGTGAAGCTAAAAATATATGTCGGGACCGTATCAAGTGAAAATATATAAGGTATCAGGTGTGTGGGGGAATACTCCATGACTCCTGAGTAACAGGCACTAATGTCGTACTTATTTAGACGGATTCCTGCACTGGGATCCTACTCCTGTGATTGACATGTACCTCTTTTGGGCATCTCCCAAAACCGAACATATCAGAACGTTAGCCGCCAAGTGAAGTTTTTGTTCTTGTTTGAAAAATAGAATTATTTGAAGAATGCCGATTTCCACGCAATGGTTTTTCTTCAACGTCAAGTTCGTTGTAAAACTATACAAACAATAAGGGCTAAACTACGATTTTTTTTTTTTATGTACTTACGATTATTTTCACTCAGTATAACTGCATCATTATTACTATTTGTAACAACTACACTTGTATACGATTCATTATCACAGGATACTTGATTTATTTTTAAATGGCAAAAACGCTGCCCATTTTATAGAGGACAAAAGTATTGCTCTATACAGCCTACGGGGGTTTTAAATGTGTTGAAGTCTATAAAGTTACAATATAGCAGTAATTTCTGCGTAGTGCTTACGCAGTTTAAAAAAAATGTAGTGGCAATTCGTATTCAGTTTTAATATGGTCGATCGTGGTTTTATTCCATTGTTCGTTTACACTATGTAACGTATATGTATTGTGCTATGTGGAATTCGTAACAATTATCTTACATTGCTTGTTATAAAATTTTATGTATATGGAATATGCAAGTTTTGTTTAAATATAGGAAGTACGAACATCGACCGCTTGGCCTAGTGGTCAGATTACCTGACTTCTGCGCCTCAGGTTCTGGGTTCGGAATCGGAAGGAATTTGGAGCCAATATTCGAATAACACAAGTTGTTGGAGTCTGGTTGTCCCCGTGTTCTCTGATACTGCATAGTATAGCCTACCTCCAATCTCATCTCATATGCTTAAGTCGCGGGTAATTTTGGACAGTTGAGTGCTTCTGTAATTACGCGTACACTTGTGGCACTATAATATCTTCTGCGCAGTTGATAGCTTCTGACAGTATTTAGAAGTTGTCGCCATGATCAAAAATTCGCCATCATATGTAAATCAGAAAATACGAACTCTGTAAGTATTACCGTGAACAATCATTGTTGCCGTCTCATATCCAACGTAAAGCGTAGATTACATTGCAGAAAATTTCTGATGCATTGTCACAATACATACCTAAGACCCTAAAATCAGCAATCAGAAATGGTTCGCAGTATTTAGAACCCAGGCAAAAATGTTAATCGCTAAACTACGCGGGGCGAAACAAAACAAAACAACCAAAGAAAAAGATCACGGAAATAGTTCTTATAAGTAAGTTTTCAATAAAAAAGTTCGCAGGCCCTTTGTTTAAAAGTAAGTAATGCAAATACGTACAGTAATTAAATTTAGTCATCTTTAATTTTACGCTTAACAGTTGACATGAGGGAGTATTTACGATACAAAATTTTGTTGAGCGGAATCTGCATTTTATATCTATGTATTCAAAGTAAGTTGTTGCTTGGCGATGCATCCAGGAATCCGGTATAGGTTTTTGATGTGTTTTTTGTGGTCTTTCCTTATAAGGTAATACGTAATAATATATTTGCATCAAAGGTAGGCGAGGCCGAATGTGTGCCTCTATTTGCTTTCATATTTACTGCACTATAATATAACTTGCGATTGTTAGTGATTCCTACGCAAGAATCCATCTAGGTAGGTACCACCCCAGGGCCAGTTATTATGCCGTGAAGCAGTAGTGTGTCGATCTGAAGGGCACTGTGAGGTGACGGGTGCAATGTGGTGCCACACAGAAATGTTCTATGTGACACAGTATTTGTTATGGGCAGACGTTGCACTTACCATCAGGTAAACGTTTAGCTCGTCTCTCCACTTTATCCAATAAAAAAAAGACTTGATTGACAGTATCACTCCATCACTTCCAATTTATTACTAGCTGTTCCTCGCGGTTTCACCCGAACGAAATAAGCCGACTGCATGTAGCACGGTATGGTACCTCGCTGACCTAAGCATAGTTCGTTCCTTTTCGGCAATTCGGTACTTAGCGTGTGCCTGCTTAAGGCCATACCATACACTTTAAATCCTAGAATCTTACTCGATAAACGGGCAAACTAATGCAAGGGCATGCAACGAGAGAGCTTCGCAGTTCACAAATACAAACTTTCCAGCGATGTAGCCGATAAGTGTCCTGCAGAGTAGAAAAGCACCTACCTCTTATGTACTGAAGTGTCGTAAGAGGTGACCAAGGTATTGTAGGATGCTCTTTATTCGTGCAGATTAACAGCATAATAAGTAGTGCTGTCACTATACTGTTCGTAGGAAAGCAACCGAGACAAGTTTTTTTTTGACTCGTACCAAACGTCACCTACTCATAACAAAATATGCTGTGTCACCCAGAACATTTCTGAGTGACACCACAATGCACCTGTCACCCTGAGACATCTGTTATTAAATCTCATATGCTCTGTGATAACACGGCAGAATAATTATCACTGCAGTGGTATCCACCTAGACAGTTTCCTGCATAGGAATCCTACCATCAGTAACCACTAGAAAAGCTTACGCTTGCACATATATTAGTTGACTGTTATGAACTATCCTTAAGTTTTAATTTAGTTAACATAATTGCCGTAGTAAATTTTTTAGATAAGAAATCGTATCAAACAGGCACACGGTCCAACTAATAGTAAGTGATCACTGTAACCTGAACATCGTTAATAGAATCAGGTGTCCGCAAAGGATTACAGACACCTGCGAAATGCATTATAGTAAAAAAGAAAGAAATAAAGTGACTGGTGGTAGGATCCCTATGTAGAAATCTGTCTAGGTAGTTACCACTGCAGTGTCAGTTACTTTGCGATGAAGCAGTAGTATGCAAAAATTACTGTTTCGATTTGAAGGACACTAGTAGCTAGTGTTTTTACTAGGAATATGAGACTTAAGAACTAATGTCTCGGCATGACCAGCACAGTGTAGTACACCGAAATGTTCCGGGTGACACAGCGTTGGTTGTAGACAGATGCTGCACTTGTCTTATCACTTTCTTCAATAAAAAAGATAAAGTTAATATTGCTAAAATCAAGGAAGAAACTCAAATATGCTATATAGCTGTGACATAATGTACTGTAACCTGGAAACCCACGTCCGTGAATAATCAAACATTATTCGCGTTGTCACTCCTGAGGACTTAGATGGAGAGCGTCTTTAACGACAAGTGAGCCTCCGTTCCGGTCACCATGCCGCATGCAGCAACGTAACGCCGGTATGCAATGAAAGTGTCCACATCAGCATTCCCCATTTTCGTGCAACAAGTCTTGCTTCAGAACAGTTTTACCACATTCGCAATTCTCGATTTGTCTCTTCACGATTTCAATATGCTAACGAAATAAATTACGTAATGAAATGGCGGTAACATAATATTATGAGATCGACGGCATGTTGACTCTCTAATGACAGCATATAAGATTGGCATCGTATTATTTAATGCATTATTACGTACGTGTTGCTGATGTGATTGCGTTGATTTAGGTTATTATGGTCAAAGAGCTCTTGCTAATGTAAGGTTTCCTTTTATTATAAGTACGGAGACGTTTCGCAATCGTGGTCTACTTTCGGGTACTTACTACTTACGTACGTACTTACTTAATTAACTTACGTACTTAATTACATGGGAGAACTACATTTATACACTACATTTAATAAGCTACACTACTCCTGAACACAGTTGTAGCACATGCACAGGTCGGCTCCACCGTAGAATGATTAGTGACGAAATCGTTTCATATTTGACAATTTTTTTTTTAAATGTATGTGAATGTTCTTGACCTACTATGACCATTTACCAATAGAAGACTGGTAGTCTGTCCCTACTCTTTACTTAAAAAATTAAAACAGTGTCGCAGTCCGTACCCTAAGTCATAATTCCATTTGCGGTTGATGGGTCTATGAGTAGTCCTGAACAGAATTTAGGTCTTAGACGTAGATTGTTCATACGAAGATATGGCTCGGTTGACGCCCTGACTAATCGACTGGTTTCTACGTTATGGCATGGGTTCGATTCCCTCACGGGACAAAATTGTATCGGGTCTGGGTGTATGTGCATGTGAAATTTATCTCTTTAAAAGATACCCACGATACCTAATAAATCCCAGTGAGGAACATCATTTTCTTAAGATAGAAACAAATTGTGAAAGCAAGGAAAGATTGGATTCCCGCATGGAATAAAAATTTCTATGCCCCACAGAGTGTAAAGTAAAGTTTCAGCCTATATAAATGTCCCACTGCTGAGCACAGGCCTCCCTCTCATTTTTGAAAGGGATTTGGAGCTAGGAAGAATCCGCCACGCTGCTCCAATGCGGGTTGGCGGACTGCACGTGTCTTCGAAATATTTTGTTATTTCTCAGACATGCAGATTTCCTCTCGATGTTTTCCTTCATCGCCGAGCACGTGGTAAATCACCACTTAAAATTGCTATTAACAATTTTAGTGGTGCCGGCACCGGGAATCGAACCCAGGTCATTCGCGTACTATGAAATTTTAAGCGAGCGCCTAGCCCCTGAGCTAGAGAAGAGAGTGTGATTCCGGGTAATAGAGTTTTCACATGAATCAGTGGTATCTTAATCGCACCCACTATACAGGCGAAATTCTGAGTTAAGACATCGTCCTTTTCAACAATAAACATGCCATAGTTGCCACGCATAGCTGGCTTGGTAGCAACGCTATAATAATTTGCGCAAAAGATTTTATCTGCATATTACCCTGCTTTGTTCTTTCCATTATACGCCCAACAGCTAAAGTGGTAAAACGTATCAATTAGAGGTACTGTACTCCTATAACCTCCATCACAATCACAATTTCGAATTAAAGTAACAATAAAGAAACATTGTTACTTCTAAATAATAAAAATGTAGGTAACATTTTTGTACTTAGATAAGAACCATGTATAATGTAGTTTATTTTTTCCTGTAAAAATTTGCACACAACCAAATGTTTTATCTTATAATAGTACAGAAGGAATTTTCATATTTCATACATACATACAATCACGGCTTTTCTCCATTTAAGGGATAGGCAGAGGCTACTCACGCAGCCCACTTTTCGCGCTCATGGGAAACGAGGTGTGGCAAACCAGGTCGCCGCCATTTTGTTACGAGTCAAAATAAGATCTTAATTATCTATAATAATAGTTTTATTGCTTTTTATCCCATTGCGTTCCCACGAGCAGCATAGTGACAGCATTGCATGTTATAGTGTATTCATATTTGTATTTCAGGTAAACTTAATGCTTCAGCTTATCTACCCGTATTTGTTTTCAACAATAAATAAGCAATTTAACACCGATAAAGTCGTTAAATAAGTGCTAATTTATCGCTTGGCTGTAAATGAAAACATTGTGAAAAAAATCTGTAAAAAAAAATCAGGGTTAATATGAATTCCGTCAATTTGCAGTTGAGTATGCACAATTTTCGAGTCTAATAACCTCTCAAACATTAGAGTCAACCTGTGTCCAGTGAATATAAAGATATTGGAATATTTACAGGCTATCATTAACTGACTATAAAAAACAAAGGAGGTTCTCAGGTCGTCGGAATCTTATTTTATGTATGTTCAGCGATTATTTTTTAACCACTTGGACCGATTACGATTATTCTATTTTTATTAGAAAAGGGGTATAAAAAGAATAATGTAATCAACCCCATGCAATAAAGTGAAAAAGAAAATCAAAATATTTTGGTGTTCGCTCATGGTCCTCCTCAGGTCAAATCGAATCATTGCAGGTCTGAATATTTATGGTAAACTATCTGAAACATGATAAATTAATGACTCGGATTTCAATGTAATACATATATATTCATGCGAGATGCATTTAAATAACGCCGGTTTGAAATTATTTATCTCAAAAATTAATGAAATAAAATATTGAAAATTATCTTATGGTATTAAACTGTATGGGTCGTACCCTACTAGCCAAAAGTAGGTATATAAAAATATATGTGCCTCAGACCACAATAGAATATCACCATAAAAACGATAATCACTCTCAAGCTGCAAGAAAGCCTTTATATCTGTACTGTGACATACATTTGCGCCAACAAATTGTCACCAATGCAGAATACGACCAAAAAGCTCCAAAATTAGAACAACATTATCGCCGTACAAAGAAGTAATAGGGTCTTATCAAAGGCAGTCCAATTGGGAACAACACAGCGAACTAAATATCTTTATATTCTATTTTACTTGTGGTAGGATTCCTACGCAGAAATCCGACTAGGTAGGTACCACCCGGGGGGCAGTTATTCTGCCGAGAAGCAGTAGTGTGCGAACATTACTGCGTTTCGGTTTGAAGGGCACTGGAAGGTAGTGTGATCACTGGGCATGTGAGACTAAAGAACTGCTGTATCTGGGTGACGGGCGCAGTGTGGTGTCACACAAAAATGTTTTATCGCTTTATACATAAAATATATATACCGAGTATTTGTACTATTTGCTGTATCTGAGATCATTGTTTTGTGATGTCCCCCGCGCTCAATTTATTTCTTAAAAATCCGCACTTGTACTGAAAGGTCTTGCTTGCGACAAGACGGCTGTTTCGTTCCTGCTCAAAAGTTGAATGTAACGATTAAGCTAGGAAACCTAACCGGTATGTAAGTACTAGCCGCTACGTGTGTGTAAATTATGCATTTGCTTCATATTTAATTTATAAATACATCAAACTGATAATTAAAAGTGACTCAGAACATTCAATAAACGGAAACGGTATTACTTTAGACATATCGAATGACGAAACGGCAATTATAAACGGAGGGGTAAAACTACCTAGGTAGCAGAGCACCCACTGAATATTTTTATTGGTTCAGAGCGGTAAAATAATCTCCCAAATATGTGAACTGTGTTCTATAATTAAACCTAATGTTCCAATTGCTTAGAAGTTCAAGGTAAGTTTCTCTTAAAGATTTTTAAAGTTGCTTAAACACGATTCCATCTGTTTCAAAAATACTCTTCATTTAAGTTAAGGTCTCGTCTCGTCTACATAGGTCTCAGGGACCTATTTTAACTTTTACTATGTCAACCTTGGCATAGTAAGACACCTTTTTTGGCAGACCCTTGTAAGACATCTTTACTTTTTGATCTAAAAGGTCTCGAAGGACCAACGTCCGCATAGTCGTCGTTTAATTATTCTGGATGTAACTTCGACAGTGTACACAGTGTACCAATACATACAATTTTACGCCGGTTACAAAATGGAGCAAGTTTCAACTTTAACTTCAAAGTAATAAAGCCTTGTATTCTAGTTCATCCATGCAGAATGTTACACTTAGATGCAGTCAAATAGACAGTTAAATTATCAAACTTTTACTAAAGATGCAAACGCTCTAACTATTTCGAAAAACCTGATTTCTCAACAGAACTGGCTAAAAATGGTGACGGAACTTCTAAAAAATATTGCATTGTCTTTCACTATTGATGAATACGTTGTTTAAAATTTAACAACAGAACCACGAGTGCAGGCAGTCACTGTGATGACAGCGGTAATATTTAATTACAACGTGTTACCGAAATTACATGTAGGTATTAGAGCATGTCATACTGTCACTTTGTGTCAAAGAATGGTAATATGAGGGAGCTCATCTAATTTGAACGTTTCCTATGACCATAATGGCTAAAGGATGCTATATTTTTATAATTAGCTGATTTAAAATTTCAAAAATTGATGGAGACAGACTCTAAGTTTAAAAGATTTTTATAAAGAACGATTGATGTCTTCTCACTGCACAATGGTGTTAATTAACTATGTTAAACTACTATCTACATGTAATCTACATTAATAACAAGTGAAAGTTCTTACGAAAAAATTGTGTTAAGAATATTTTCTTGAACACATTTTATTTATAGTGGTATTTGTCTAATTAAATATTATATATATTTCAAAATCATAACAGTGTGGTATATTTATAGATAGATGTCGTTTTAATAATCATCGGTAACATGGCAATGACAGTTTTATATGGAAGAAAATAATGGAATTAAATAAAAATAAAAATATAGTTCTCTCCAACATTTATTGGTCGAAAAATAAATTAAAACTTTGGATTTCAACAAAGGACCGAAATCGTAAAAATAAATACCTACGGGGTCTACGCTTAAGTTAACAACATATTTACAATAATCCTTACGAAGTTCGCTTATTAGGTACAATTATTTACTTTTTCAATACAACCCCAATCCCCCATTCGAACTCTATTTTTACAAATCGCTCTTATCCAATTTCTTTTTGTTACTAACAATTTCAATTATTTACTGTTCGTCCCGTAATTTCTGATAGAAGGGCAGAGAGACAATCTTCTTACATAAATAACTTGCAAAATAAGAAATTCTAGAACAGCAATTCTTTAGGAATAAATACATATTAATAGTAGTTATCCTTGTAAAGGCATGTCGTTCCTTAACAATTAATTTAGTATAATGTATTATGACCAGTGTCAGCGCAATTGAGTGAGTCATACGCTCATTGAGATGAGAT
The DNA here is from genome assembly GCA_019845155.1 of Luehdorfia chinensis. Classification (NCBI taxonomy): domain Eukaryota; kingdom Metazoa; phylum Arthropoda; class Insecta; order Lepidoptera; family Papilionidae; genus Luehdorfia; species Luehdorfia chinensis. The sequence goes on from JAHVAK010000107.1 coordinate 160,068, forward strand.
ACAAAATTTTTATAACATTGGGTCATAATTTCGATGTAAAATAATCACACACAGCCAACATACATTTTAAAATCATGGAATTTAAAAATTAACAATTCAAAAAGAAACGGCTATTGGCTTTACTTCTGATTTTGAATAGAAGATTACGTATCATTAAAATAACTTACTAAAGTTGTCTCTGCCCCCTATCGTCATTTCTCTAACACGATTTTCCAAAACAATTGTAATTATATTATGGCCGCTTTTTAATAGTTAATAGCAATAATACATAAAGATACAGCTGCAAAAAATATACGTATCGTAAACTAACCGGCACATACACCGTTCCCTACAACCTATTAAGTATGATTCAACCATTTTTTTTCATAATAACCAACAATTGTTTTTAGGAATAGTGAGGATTCTGAATGTTTTCTTTTTTTTCATAGGAAAGCACATAACCGACTTCAGTAACGTCATTAGTAAAGGAGCTTTTACATTAGCACTAACGTTATTTATACAAAAATACCTTTAGAGCAGTTTGAAGAGGTAGCCGATGCTATAAGAATTCAGGTATATTTTATCTATGAAATATAATACAAAACTTAAGTACATGTTAAAATGTCGAACATAAATACTTTGAATTTCAGTCTATTTTTAAATAAGGAAAAATGAATGTACAAATAAAAATATAATACAGCGCGAAGAAATTCTAATTTCTATTAAAAGCTATCATACAAATCATTCTAGTCTTCGCTAGTAGCACCAACGTGAAATTTTAAACAAATAAAACATGTTTCAGACGAATATACCTACTAATATTGTTGGCAGTGTGAAATACGCTTTAAAACAAGTTTTCAAAACTTATCTGCCGTAACAGCTTTTCTATCTTGTTTTATGATTCTTTATATTTTTTTTGTAATAGTAAAAAATCAAAATTATCAATAAAATATATATACTATATCTTTTACTTTGGTTCAACCAAATAATAAATCTGATCATGGATTTTACTGTAATGTGTAAAAAGATTGTGGACCGCCCACAGACTTATCATTTTAAAATAAACATTGAATAAGTTACCTCCCAAGTCTACTTATTCACATTTTTTTCAAATATATTTTTTTAACTTGTAAGGTTTTACAACCTCCACTGAGCAAAACAATGAATTTCATCAAGACGCTTGCTTAAGCACTATAGTACATTTTTTGTCTTTTGTAATGCACGATTATGGCATTTGTGGTTAAATTCTTGGACTGCAATGCTTACACAAAATTGTTGAATAAACGAGGCACAAGTTCTAGGATAGCTCAGCTTAATGAAGTTACTGAAATCGGTCCGTTTAAATTTAATAACTATGCCATAAATAAACGAAATACGACATATAATAACTTACATATTATTAATTTATTTTTATTCACCGACTGGAGGCGGAATTGTGACTTATTGAATAAACCTTTAAAATGTTTTGTGTCATTGAACATTTTTTGACTAAAATAACACGGTACACTATCTTGCGAATAAAAGGTAAAAGTAAGTTAACAAACAAAATTTTCAAAATGATAAAATATAAATTAAACACACTGACACACAGTTTTAAGCTTTAAATTGTATTTTAACTATTATTTTAAATGAAATAACATTGTTTACTGTTTGCCAATGAAAATACATTAAAGCTAAAGGCTTCAATTATTTTCTTTGTATAACTTGTTTATGTTATATAATGTGTCACAACTTTGCCTCTAGTCGGGGAATAGTCCAAACTTTAGTTAAATATAAAATTATGCTTTTTTTCATTATTATAACTAGCGGACTGATTTTCTTTCGAGATTCAAAAATGAGGTCATTTTTAATATAGGCAATTAATTATTCTAAGTACACAGCACAACTAACCGAAAACTAAATATGAGATAGAATACTAAGAAAAATTACTTTTTCGTGATCGAGTTTCATATTATATCGAAAACATTTGTCGTACATTATTAATAACGTAACGTACATTTAATCCCTCCAAGTTTTTAATATTTCGCAGCAGTACTAGAAATTTGAAAACGGGTGTCGAATTTAGCACAGAAAAAATCTAATGTTATATGATATCTGATAAAGAACATGTTATAGCTAGATGTTGTTACTATATAGAAAGTTAAGAAAGAAAGCGTGTCTAATCATTGAAATATATTTCACATAAAAAAACAAAAGCGCCACAGACAACTAAAAAATATTCAACGTAGATTGAAAATAGCACACTCTTCAATCCGGTCCCTTAGTAAACGAATATGAAGTCATCAATTAATCTCGGCCTGGATTCTTTGATGTCACAGCTAACTATACTACGCGCCATTTCTTCGGGATAGAACACGAAAACTTTGATATAAATCTCGGAAAGTGTCATTTTGCGCCCGCCTTTAAAAGTTACGCGAATAGGTATGCTTTATTGTAGCTGATTAATATCTGCTTCATTAATATAATGATTCGGCCCATTAATACTGTTTATTACTTGTTTTTCGCTATTCATCTAATCTATGCGACAACACAATATATTTAAAGCGTGAAATAAGCACTTGCAATTTGTATAAAACAAAGAGTGTTAAACATAGTGCGTCATATACTGAAAAATAACTTTCTAGTCTTAATATTTATGTGATTCTAAAAAGAGCAATCATGTTGTTTAAGTTATGTATACTTTTTGAACCTAGAGATTACCCGGTGACCGAACAGCGTATTAAAGAAACACGTCCCAAAATTTATTAGTGCCAGGTTAGGCTGATTATCCCTTCACAATCCCTTCGCGGCAGTAATCTCAAAATAGCCAAAAGACAACTTTAAACAACGCCTGTACCAAGAAACGCTTAAGCAGACATTTAAACTGTTTAGTTTATATAAAAATAGAAGCACTCACAGGGAAATGTACCTCTGCTTTAGACGCACCAATTTAATAGGTCCCAAACGAAATGTTTTATTTTTAAATCCAATGTTTACACAACAATGCATTAAAATCAGTGTCGTTTGTTTATTCGTCATCTGATTTGTTACACGTTTATTACAATTTATAGATTTGTATTTTACAAGAATTTTAAATTAAAAAAACCCGTGCATAGTTTATATACGCGATTGTTAGCTGTTGATTTTTTTGATGATCATAACAAAGATCTATTTCATTCAGTTTAACCTATAAGACATAGATGGCATTTTCATGATATAGATATTTTTTACGTGAATAGATCCAAAGTATGCCTAGATTCTACATGTTCAAATCTTTTATATAATAAGTGTTCGATTATAGTTTTGGCGAGACGAATACAAAATTATTTTTTCTATAGCCACTTTCTTACTTTCTAAATTTACGGTAACGGTTTTTGTAACATCAATAAAAGTTGAGTTACAATTTAATATCTGCAGTTGAGAAATGTATACAGTAATATTCCTTGTTCTAGGAATAAATGATCATCAAGTATATCATCATATATTATCTTTTTGTTGGTGTAACTTGAAAAAAAAGATTTAAACAAAGGTAATCTAGTTTCTTCTTTAGTTTCTTTAAAATTCTCCCAGTTCCTTTTTCCAATTTTCAATTGAAACTTGCGCATTTGGCTACCTGAATCAGTTACGAATTCATTAGCATTAATTCCATTCGAGTCGAGAAGCATAAAATTTTTCTTTAGCCTTATTTTAGTAGATCTTTCTTTCCTTCACAACGAATAAATTTACATAGGTTAGTACGGAACTTGAAATCCTTAACTGGAATCTTTTTAACGTTATTCTTTGTTTATTGGATTAAGTTAAATACATCTTTAACGAGAGTTAACTGAATTTTATTTATTATTAGGAAAACTTTGTTCACGATTGAATATAAAGAAAATTGATTCGTAAGCTATACGACCGCAAGTTCAAGCTTGATGCAATAACCAGAACCTATTTAAATTTAATAAAAAACAAATTAAATAACACTTTCAAAATATAGTGTTCAAAACTATACGACTTGGCTTATTTAATGGCGGATAACGCAAAGTCTATATTTATCAATATAATATGAAACTCAATCATTTGATTCTTAAGTACTATTTAAAATTATACCTGTCACTAAATGCGTATGTCTAACTGAAAACCGGTCTATTTCAACTACTATTCAACTATTTGACTATTTCATTACAATGTGCAAGTTATTCTTTAGCACATTTGACAAATGGCACAGACTGTGCTTAAAATTACGTCTTTCGCAAAGACGGTGGAATCTATCGGCATCTGAATTCCACATAAAATCATTAAGATCATCAAAATCCTGTTGGTTTTTGTTTCTAAGATCATTGTTGTAGTAACACTAAATATTAGAAAAAGGCATCAGATTTTAGGTCGCAAGTATTCGGTCCACCCAAACTTCCACATCTAATTCATCAATAGTTTTACTCTAAAATTATATTTGCAATTATGAAAGGCCTTAAAAATGCATTATAAATTAATAAGAACAAGCGTAATCGCGAAATCAGTCGAGAAAGAAAATAATATTATGACGTGAAAATGCTTTACATTAAATACAATTAGTTTCATATCACATAATGAAAGCATAAAGAGAAAAATTACCACCTAAATAAAACCAAAATCACAGTATTTCTGGACAAGATTCTTAACTTGTCCGAGTTTTTTTTTTTCGTATAAATAAATTCTAAATATACGTCGCATGGAAAATAAAAAAAATGTCTTTTGAACTAAATTAAGATCTAACTAATTCTCGTTCTATATAAGATTTCTCCTATAATATCTGTATTTGCTTCCTAATTCTTAATCAAATATCCTTCATTGCATTAGTGAAAATATAAAAATTGTTTAATTCCTAATGGTTTAAGAAACCTATATTACCATTACACATGTTAACATTTTTATATATAATATGCTCGTAGCTTGCTCTGCTTCGAAGTGATCTTCCAGTGTATAATATATTAGTTCGATTACTCAATAGGCCCAATATACTTTAGTTACAATAGTAAAAATTAGGCTCTCAACTTAGGTTCCTTAAGGACTAAAGTCATTGGAACTTTATATAGAAATACCTAGGAATTTTGCACAAATCTACAATGTCACTGCACTTTACGGACACCAACCCTCGGTACCAAACCATATGTTCGGCTCACACAGTACTAAGTACTTACAAAGTTCATTACGAAAATTATTTTACGCACAATTTTTAGATCACGAGGACGTATCTAGACGACCTGCCACTATTCTACAGTTTACCACAACGTTTTCAGCACTATCTTTCACTGATTCACGTGAAGACTAAAGTGTCTGGTCGCAAGTGGAGAGATTGTAGTGTTTGTGTGGTGTGAGCTGAGCATGGCTTTGCCAGCAGGTCTGGACGCGGGGGTCGCGCCGCTTTAGCGCACATTCACCGAGCCAGGGGCGCTAAAACGGCGCTCGCAGCGAGGGCAAGGGCGAGGGAAGAAGCCAACGCCGCGCCGCGCGAGTAGGAAAGCTCCTCGCTCTTTACCACTTCATTGGGCGTCTTATCATACTTGTGCGTCTTTTTCGTCACTGGTTTTACCGTCGTTGTTGTTGTAGTTGTAGGAGACGTCGTAGGAGGTGGAGGAGGTGGTGGCAGAGTTGGCTGCGGCGGGGGCGCGGGCGATTGATCCTCCGGCTTACAACAAACCCGAAATACTAGCTTCATGTTATGACTTAGGCAGCGACCGCCGATTCGTCTATGCAAATCGTCTTTACTAGACGTAGATATAAAATAGTAATCCTTTCCTGGTAAAAACTCAAGACCGCCGGGTTGCGGCGTAAATGGTCGGAAAGTAATCGTGAAAAACATCAACTTATTCGGTTTATCGCATATTGCAATTATCCGTGGATTCGGATTTGTTATTCTACATGTATCGTATTCTTCTTTACTTACATTATATATAATATACTTTTCCATGTCTTCCTCAAACGTATCTGGTGCATAAACGGGACAAATTATGTTTACTTGGTCGTATTCAAACTGTGCGTTCCCCTTATTGAGATCGAATACGTGATCGGTATTGTCTATTCTGAATATACTATTTGTTGTGTTCCAGTGTATATAGAAAGATTTTGCATAGTTTCCCATCACGCTTTCGATGAAGAAAATTAGGACGAGCAATGTCCAAGGGGCCTGCCGAAGCCCGAAGTAACCGAACGATACCATTGTTACTGTTTATCGTTCTCCAACTCTCATTATCCGATGCAAACTCGGTCCCTCCTGGGAAGCGTTTTAAGCGTACACATACCAATCCATTTTTATAGTCACTGATTTGTAAATTCGCACTATAAAATGTATGAATTTAACACAGAAAACACCAACAATCCGTACGCATTCAACATCGCACCGTAAAGTCCACCATGTTCGGTCCACACACTAGATTCTATTCATCGATAAATGTGGAATTCCATAGGACGTGGCCCGCAGTAAAACGCTAGTGAAGCTCACTGAAACGATGCACACCGTATCCAAAACGAGCCCAATTTAGTTCGCTGATAGTTTTTGTGTTGTTAAAATGTTGGAATTAATCAATACATCACAGATTTTTTACAATACTGAAGCGTTCTTTGTGGTAAGAGCGGGCGTCGCAAACAGGCGTAATATACGTAGCGCCGCGCGGCGATCGGCCGAACTACTGGAATGCAGCTCCGGCCCTCGGTACGCATGCGGCTCGTCCCCCGCCCCTCTTGGCGCTTCATTCCCTCCGTCTGTTACCGGCACGTTCAAGCTCTGTCGAAACTTCAACTTACGCCATTTTGAAAGACCTAAAAAAGGAATAATGTTAATATTTTTAACGCATAATTTTTAAAAATTTGACGTTTCTATTCATAAGATTTTGGCAGTTATTGTCCGCAACGGCTTATTATTATTTCGTCTTCTATACGTTCTTAGCCCTACATACAGATTAAAAATATGAAAGCTAGTCATGGGTCTTTAAAAATTCCACATACCACAGACCCTGCTCAAAAGCTGGGAGTAAAAGCTTACGCTTGCATGATGTAGATAGCAGGTGATAAAATTATGATAATTGCTTCACCTTTCCAAAAAAATCTATTTAATAAGTTGCCGTTTAACTTAGGAACGGTTAAATAATGAAAAGTTACGACTTTATGTAACGAAGTTATCTAATTACAATATCATGTATTAATTTTCGTGTATGACAAACAAATAAGATGTCATTATATCAATGTAATTACAAAATGTTTGCCAGGCAAGTTTTGACTGGTGTAATAAAATAAATTATTTACAAAAAAAGTAAAGTAACAGCCAACTAAATATTCTACTACTGAGCACACACTTACTCTCATTTCTAAGAGGATTTTGGAGTCAGGAAGAGTCCGCCATGCTGCTCCAATGCGGGTTAACGGACTTCACGTCTTCCAAATATTTTCTTTTATTCCACATAACTGCTAGTTTCGTTACGAGGTTTTTCTTTACCGCTAAGCACATGATTAATCAGAACTTAAAATTGTAGAAAAGTTTTAGAGGTGCCGGCAGCGGGGATCGAACTCAAGTCACTTGTGAACTGTAAAATTTGTACGAGCGCCTGACCCATGAGCTACCGCGGCTAAGGGTTTTTATAACTCTAACCCTTTACTTTGTTAAAGTTTAACGTTAAATACATGTAGATATGTATGACCTTTTTTAAATGTAAATCGGAATGTCTCGTATTCCAATCGCGAATTTAACTGCCAAGCGTGGTAATTACAGCATCTCCTCCGTTTTTGGAAGAGACTTATGTACAGCAGTTAACAGGCTGATAAAGAAAACGAAGGAATTATGCCGCAATTGTATTTTTTAATTTACATAATGTTTTTTACACACACAAAAAACATGTCCAAAAAGCGTACTTAATGTTACAAGGCATTCTCTGCAAGTCTACCTTCGAGTCAAGCAGAGAAGATGTAGTAAGTGCCTAATCGAACAATAAAATAATATCGCAACTTCAAGCATGTCATAATGTTTACGTAAACACAACAAAGTTTTTCTTTGTAATTTTACCTCCAACGTCGCGACAGTATTGAGCACATATTATCGTGTTGAATTAACAGGTCACATCACAATTTCATCCCATTACGAAACAAATCCGTACTAATTAACGTTGATACGGTGTCTGCTCGCAATGTTACTACGAATTTAAGGTAATATGGTTATTAGAGATTTATATGAATACAGTATACTAGTAAACCCATAATCTTTCAAAACATTTTTGAATTAAAGTATTTATATGTTTTGTTTAGCCGTGTGGTGGCGGCTCGTTAAAAGAATACTACCACTCCATCTCATCCAATGGTTCTCGTAAAAGGCGAGTAAGGAATTAAACTGCACTGTGCACCCAACAGCGCATGGTGGCGATGGGCTCACCACCTATCACACCAAGTGCATTATATTGTTCTGGTGAAACGTGGATTGTGGCCGTCATCTGTTTTTGCAGTGAGTGCCCAGTCTGTGACTACCTCTTATGGGATACACTCGTGATCTTATGTATGTATATATTTTTGTAAAAAAAATTAATGTAATTAAATTTTTTCACCAAAATATAACTACTGAACTCCATTCATTTTTGAGAAAGTTTTTGGTCGGGAAGAGTCCGCAATGCTGTTACAGTGCGAATTGGCAGGCTTCACATTTTGTCCTAGTATTTTCTATTAGAAACGCAGGTTTCCCCACGATGTCTTCAAAATTGTTTGTAAAATTGCAATTAAAAAATTGAGTGGTACCGGCATCGGAGGTCGTTTACTTAATAATAATAACAATGTTGAAAAAACCACGAAACAAAATAAACAGTCGAACTACAAAATAAGTAAACAGAATAAAATTAAAACATATGTAAGACTTAATTTAAATATAATTATGCAAATAGTTTAATGAAAAAAAGCGTAATGCGTGCACATACATATTAAAAGAATACTACCACTCCATTTCATCCAATGGATCTCGTAAAAGGCGAGTAAGGAATTAAACTGCACTGTGCACCCAACAGCGCATGGTGGTGATGGGCTTGCCACCTATCACACCAAGTGCATTATATTGTTTTGGTGAAACGTGGATTGTGGCAGTCATCTGTTTTTGCAGTGAGTGCCCAGTCTCTGACTTCCCCTTATGGGATACAGTCGTGATCTTATGTATGTATGTATGTAAAACTATAATACAGGAGAAATCGTAATGTGAAGCTTCGTTTAAAAAAATAAAATAACAAAAAAGTGTGTTAAATAAAACAAATACGTTAATAGTTACATTAAAAGGATCCATCTAATCTCCTGGATGTCATAGTAGGAGGCTAATTAAAGTGAATAATTAAGCCAGGGGATCGACTTGGGGATGGAGCTGTACGAATCAAATTAATAATTATTTTTTAATTTTCGACGTAAGACGTAACACATTTCGTTAGTTATACGTACTTTTTTCAGTTTTCATTAAACGTTAAACAAAATTCGTTTCTTTATTTGACGCAGACGGAACGAAAAAACTTCTTCTTATCCTTTACCTATAAATCTATACGGTGTATTTTTTTCAATCAAATGATTATAATATTTAAATTAACACGTGGTTCCACATAAGTATGCACAATTACAAAATTTCATTGGTTGATTATCAGCACCTGTCCATAAGTACAATGAATTTGGCACCCATTGTAACTACAAACTATTTACGATGTAGTTTCCAACCCTTCCGCCTCCTTCATCCGAATCCTAATGTTTAGCAGTGGACTTGAACGGCATGCAATCATGGCGATTTTATTCAATTAAATTATTTTAATTATATTTCTAATATACTACATAAGTTTCACTTCTCTCGCTCATTTTTTTTTTAATTTTAGGATATATTCCCGTTCCGTCATGCTATCACTATTATGATCAATCTTATATGAATGAAGACTGTGTGACTCTAAGTATGGGTGTAGGCTGTGTGACTGTGTGCAGTTTTTAGCATTAGAAAGGTATTTTAAATATTTCACAGTTATTTTATTTATTTAAACTGCAAGTTTCATTTGTGCAAAAACACAAATTGTTGGTTTTCGGATCTGGTTGTGTTGTAATTGTCCTTGTGTCTCTGACACTGCATCCTAGCCTACCTCCGATCTTATCGCATGAGCGTTATATAGGGCACCTACCCGTTTGTGATGAGCGAATGCCTCTGTTTGCGTCTATAAAAAATCACGTCTGTAAAATGCACCTAGGAGTTACGATTTAGGTGTAATCGTATCGTTTTTTTTTAATTAAACGTTACAATATACGTACCCACAATATATATTCGTGCATAAAATGTAATAAATATAATTACATTTAAATGATAAGTATTGAAAATTACAATGTTAGAATTGGGGAGCCGATCCAAATAGGGCATCAATTTATGGTCACCAAGCATTCCGCTCCGTTTACTACGGTCGTGTCACTAATACCGTGTAACAAATCCTATTATGAGAGAAACTCCAAATTGAAGTCGAATCAGTACCACCAGATAGAAAGGGAAATTAAATATTTTGTTAGATTCCCTTGTACGTCGTTACCATCGAAATGCTGATACATTTCGATGGTAACAATCTTTTGAGATGTGTTTTGGTAATTTTATGGATATAAATAATTGTTTATTAAAAAGAATGTACTCTTGTTAATAAACAAATATTTATATCCATACAAAACACTGTAATAGAAATTTGATTAAAATAAAAATAGATAAACATAAATCAACAAAAATATTCTCACTAAATAAATATAAACAATAACTAATTAGTCAATAAATGATAATTAAGAATAACAGCTTTTAAAGAAATTTCTCTTTAGCCAAGGAACCACGACGTAAATATTAGGTACACTGGATTATAACCACTAGGATATGCGGTATGTTTATATAAAAGTATCCTATGTCCGTCCCCAGGATGAAAGCTATCTCTGTGCCAAGTTTTGTTAAAATCGGTTCAGCGGTTGACCCGTGAAAAGGTAACAAACAGACAGAGGGACAGAGAGAATTACTTTCGCATTTATAATATTAGTATGGATATAGGAAACATCCATGTTAATATGGATGTCTTAGACTGCCTATTAATAATTGCATCAATCGCAATTTTTTTTCAATTATTTAAAATCTGAACTCAAAATAAGTAAAGGCATGTGAAGAAAATGAAGTAGAAGAAGTAAAGGCATAAAGAGAAAGCTTTGCGAAGAGAAGTAAAGACATACACAGACTTTATAAAACATACACAACACAAGTTTTACAAAATAATACAGGATGGCCATGATTTTGTATAATTATTTATGTGTTAGACTATTAAAATATTTCGTTCGTATATTTTGACCTTTATAAACCGCAAAAAAACACAGTTAATTTTTTTTATTGAAGATAATGACGAGACGAGCAAACCGTTCATCCGATGGTAAGTGTCGTCTGCCCATTACAAATCCTATGTTACCCAGAACGTTACTGTGTGGCACCACACTGCGATAGTCACCCTGAGACATCTCTTCTTGAGTACACATGCCAAGGAATTACACTGGCTGTTCGTGCACTTCTGACTGAAACACAGTAAAGTTAACACAATATTGCTTCACGGCAGAATGACCGCGGTGGTAGACGGATTCCTCTATAGGATTACCACAACCGGAGTCATCGACCAAGTCCATAGAAACATTTCCATTGTTTTTTGAATAAAAACCTTGCTATGATTTTTTTCTTCTAGATTTAATTTACGACACAGGCAACATTAGGTTAGTGATAATGGAATTGACGTTTTGGCTAGACATCAGGATACTCGTAGATAAGCACAAATAACACAAATAGCTGTCATGTTCTACATGTTTATTATTAGAGATAAGCTACCGACACCGCCGCGTCCGTATGTTTATCTGTACATGTAGGTAAACATGGATGGCTGTCAAACCGGCGCTATAAGGTATGCACTAAACATTTTTGTGTAATTATGTCTAAAGTGGAAAACAACATATTATCCGAAAAATTGTCGAATTTTAGACTTATGATTCAAATATCTAGATCGAAATCAACGTGAAAACGTGAATGTCTATGCAATAGGCCTAGGTACCATTGCAGTTCTAGTTATTCTGCCATCATAAAGTTGTTTGCGAAAACTGCTGTTTCGGTTAGAAGGATTCTGGTACAATTGATGTTCTCCTGGTCTATTTTCGACCACACAACTACCGGATACTGTCGGAAATTATCAACTGCCCAGGAGACATAGTAGTGCTACAAATGTACGTCCATAAGTGTGTTATGGACGCCCACTCGTCCCAACCTAATCGTGTCCGATGTAACGCTTATGCGATAAGATCGGAGGTAGGCTAGGAAGCACTGCCAGAGATACACGGACAATCACCACACAACCAGGTCCGAAAACTGACAATACGTGTTTTTGCACAAACGTTGGCTAAGATCGCTCAACCCCGTGACTAGTGCAATTACATGGCATCTGAGAGTTAAAAATCGATGTCTCGTGGTGACGAGCGCATTACAGTGCTTCATCATCATCATCATCATAATTTCAGCCAATACCTAGTCCTTTGCTGAACATAGGCCACCCCCACAGATTGACACAAAAGTTTGCAGCGCTCATTTTGGGGGGATTTTTTAAAATACTATGATACCATTGACGACCGCGTGGCCTAGTGGTCAAAGTACCTGACTTCTAAGCCGCGGGTCCTGGGTTAGAATCCCAGCCGGAGCCAACATTTGTGCTAAAACATAAATTGTTGGTTTTCGGGTCTGGTTGTGTTGTGATTGTCCCCGTGTTTCTGACACTGCATCCTAGCCTACCTCCGATCTTATCGCATCAGCGTTACATCGGGCGCGGGTAGGTTGGGACGAGTGAGTGCCTCTGTGTTTACGCGTACACTTGTGGCACTATAATTTCTTCTGCGCAGTTGATGGCTCTCGACAGTAGTCGGCAGTTGTCGCCGTGGTCGAAACCGGCTAGGAGAACATCATGATACCATTAATTAAAAAAGGCAAATAAATATGAAGGTAATCAAATACATAAATGGTATTTATTGGGAAGTCTTTTTTATCTTAGAAACAGAGTAACCCTTATCTCTTATTCTCCTGTGAGAAAGCTATAATAAAGTATTGAAAGGTCTTGCTAGTCAAGAAGTAGGATTACAGTATTTTAATTAAAACTGAGTTGAACTAGTCTTATATAACTTGTCATAAAGCTTGCACTTAACAAGATTATTTTATTTATAAATCGTACCTCAATATTTTCATTACGACAGTCCATATAATTGAAGGCCGTACCGAAAGAAGTAAAGTCGCACGAACAGATAAAAAAAGTTTTACGGCGATAAGACTACATATACTAGTATATTTTCAACTACTCCACTTACTGCCATCAACTTAGTTCTACAACCTCGTATAGCAAAGTAGTCATGTTGAGTCTGTATCCACAGAAAGTAGTAAAAAAATAATTTAAAAAAAACTTATGTGTCACACAAAAATTTTATCGGTGACACAGCATTTGTTATGGGCAGACGTTGCACTACCTAGCCTACGATCTGAGCCTAGATACGTAAGGTGCGGTTAGGAAAGGAGGGTGCAACTGTTTGCGCGTATAATTGAGACATTATACTCGTAATATATATATCTCCTACGCAATTGACTTTTAGCTTGAGACAGTATTAGAAAGTTGCCATCGTGGTCGAATGGACCAGGAGCTATGGTATAAATTAATTCAAGCTCAGTTTTCCCCTTTTATATGAAATCAAAAATAATCCACACCGCAACTTACACTTATGAGCAGGCTCGTCAAACACACCATAAAAAACGTACTGTAACCGTACCGCATCGCAGGAACGGAACCTCCTCCTTGTGTGTGTCTATATTTACACTGATACATTTTTGTACCAATAAAAAAAAATCCGGCACTATATTGTATGTTGCATAAATGTCCAATGGGCCACGATTAGGTACATCACCATCATCATTTCAGCCTATCTTAGTTCACTGTTGAGCATATGCCTCCTTATTAGGTGCATAGTTCGATCTTTTTATAACAATTATCCTTTACTTACCTGAAGACTACATTTTTCTTTTGACTTTATTATAAGACCTGAATGACGTGGTGATCAAATTATAAACAAACATTATTTAAAAAATCAATACTTTTAAAATTATAATTCTCGTTTCACTTTACTTTGTTACTGTTTCTGTTAATTCTCATTTTTTCATCCGGATTCAATACATTACAAATTAAAAAGAGTACAATATTTTCTTGGTCTCTTTTACTACGAATGATCCACGAACTTACGTACGATGGAGTAACGGCTCAGGAGCCGGTCCTGAGTGACCTGAGTTCGATATCCGGTGCCGGCACCACTAATGTAGTTCTGCAAATTAAAGTGGTGCTTTATCACTTGCTCAGCGGTAAAGGAAAATATTGGGAGGAAATCTGCATGTCTGAGGAATGACAATATTTCGACGACATGTAAAGTCCAACAACCCGCATTGGTGCAGCGTGGCGGACTTTTCTCTGCTCTAAAACCCTTTAAGCAATGAGAGGTCTGTGGTCAGCAGCGTTGTTAAATTTATAGGCTCTACTTTTTACTCTTACAACATTTGTACATTATTTTTTATAGAAATTCAGGGCGTAATGATTCCGCAACTTCACAATACTATAACTTCCGCACAATTGTGAGTTGGCAAACGTTTCGCATATTTTGATATCAAATTAATCGAAAATCGTTTACCGAAAAGCATTGAGAGATGACGACTGAACGCCATTACTGTGATTTAACACAATGAAGGACATAGGCCACTCCCATAGATAGACACAAAAGTTTGTAGCTCTCTTATTGGATTTTGCCATAGTTGCCACGCTTGGTAGGCGGGTTGCCAATCCATCCAATCCATCTCTCGGTTGGATAATTTATATCTGAGATATGGATAGAACAATCACTTCATATAAACACGTCAATATAAAACATTAAAATATATAATACTAGCCGAAGCCCGCGACTAAGTAAATAGCTTAAATCCGTCCCGTACGTACGTACTCGTGGATTTAAGTTTTTTAAAAATACCGTGAGAACTCTTTGAATTTCCATAATAAAAAGTATCCTATATCCGTCTTCAGAATTCAAGCTATCTCTGTGCCGAATTTCATCAAGATCGATTCAACGGTTGAGTTACTTTCGCATTTATGATATTACTAGACGATGAACTATTCATTTATTTAAACTTTTTTTGCACAAAAAATTGTACAAAAAGGCGGAATCTATCTGTCAACGCTTCAGCTTTAAGGGATTATTTGGCGTAGTGGCTGAGCGTTGGTCTTCGCCACGGGTCCCGGGTTGGTTTATGCACGGAATCAATATATATATTAGTACATAGATGACGGTTCTTCCTGGGCAGTTTTTGTACGAGTATATGCATCGCACTCATAGTACAGTATTAATCTTAGCGTGTGGCAACGATTAAATAAAAGCTGTTTTGTTATTTTGAAACAGTTATCAACTTTGTTTATAGATAACTAGCTCATACCCGCGACTTTGTCCGTGTGAATATTTGTTTTTTAAATATCCCGTAGGAAGTATTTGTTTTCCGTTATAAAAAGGATCCCTTGCCCGAATTCAGTATGCAAGCAATCCCTGTGCTAAATTTCGCAAAGATCGGTTCAGCGGTTGAACCGTGAAAAGGTAACAAACAGACAGAGGGACGGAGACAGTTAATTTCGAATTTATAATATTAGTTTAAAGTATGGATAACTGATACGTAAATAAGTAATAAGTATTAAGTATGGATTTTTATAACAATAAAACGTTAAACTTTTATTAGGACTTGTTGTAAGGACTCTTATTTCAGAGACGGATCATATAAGTTTTCTCATAGAAGGCACTTAGACGTTATTTGCTTTTACAAGACTCTCTTGATAATAACTTTGTCTACTTTATGTTTTATACAAATATGACATCTAAATACATATATTGAATTCTGGAGGATTCAGATTTAAGAATTAGTAAATAGTTTTTTCATCACAACTATAAAACGCCTTAAAATGTATTATATTTCGTATCGCATTTATATCATCATCGTAATAAATTAAAATAGAATAATTTATATTCAATACAATCTGTATTACATAATACTCATTGAATTTCATTCAAACTACATTGGTTCGCAAAAAATGCCTCTGTCCTGGGAAGAACGAGCAAGAAACCCAACGGGCAGTTTTTTTTCCTTTTCAATCATTTTAAAAACAATAGAATGTACAAAAACAGTAGTACCATCCATAAATATAAAGATGTAGAAATGCTTGACAGTGATCCCCTTATTTCCCGGAGTTATCATAATCCATATATGTTTTAATATTATAATAACGTTTGTTAAAAAAGTCTTTGTTAAATTAAAAAAAATCATTTTAATTGAAAGACTAACAGGCTCTGTGAAGTCGTATTATTAATTTATGCTTCTTATGTAAATACATAACGTTTCTATACACATATTGATCGGTTACCAAGGTTAAATTGTACTACAAATTTAACCTTTTGAAATTCCTATCTAGAAATCCGTCCAGGTAGGAGGTACCACCCCAGGGCCAGTTATTCTACCGTGAAGCAGTAGAGTGCTAACATAACTGTGTTTTGGTCTGAAGGACATTGAGAGCTAGTTTAATCACTGGGCATATGAGACCTAAGAAGGGCGCAGTATGGTCCCACACAGGAATGCTCTGGATGACACAGCATTTGTTCTGGGTAGACGTTGCACTTACCATCAGTTTTGCTCGTCTCGTCACTTTAGACAATAAAAAAGGTCTAAAGTTAGTGGGGTCCGATGGACCACCATTAATAAAAAAGTATGAATTTACTATGTTTCATCAAATTAGGGAACACCAAATTCAATACTAGAATTAAAAATTATGACTGCAACAGACATGCCCTATCGGTTATCTTACAATTAGTATTTTTAAAAGTTTTTAATATTAAAGTAGGATTCCTATGCTGAATCCGTCTAGATAGGTACCACTCCAGGGCCAGTTATTTTGCCGTGAAGCAGTAGTGTGCAAACATTACAGTGTTTCGGTTTGAAGGGCACTGTGAGCTAACGTAATCACTGGGCATATGATACTTAATTAATGTCTCAGGGTGACGGGCGAAGTGTAGTGTCACACAGAAATGTTCTGGGTGACCTGGCATTTGTTATGGATAGACGTTGCACTTTACATCAGGTGAACGTTTTGCTCGTTTCGACATTCTATGCAATAAAAAAATTTAACGTTCCATTTGATATTAAAAAAATTTGGTATTCATAATTGAAATATCAGTAAAAACTTATCAAAAGCTAAATAATCATGAAATAATCCTTAGCTGGACGTAAGCCTCTCGGCGAATTGTATATCGCAGTGATAAGTAGTTCCCCTGGCCGATGTGAACCACAGCAATATGTAACCAGTTAACAACCAGATGTTTTCACCTGCGCTTAATATTTTAATATTCACCACCATTCCAATTAGTGCTAACATAGAGGCACTCGTTGTTCTTAACCTACACGTACGTAAGATCGATAAGAAATTTATACGGTGTCAGACAAGAGTTAATCAAAATACATCTGAAGTACGAGTAGTAAAGAAAAAAAAATGTGCGGTCGGGGTACTGACCACCATCAGGAACGAAGTTCCTTAAGTTATTTTTTCTATCGATTATATTTTTGTCACGACAAAAAGCGCAGACCCTTTTTATTCAACTCTCTTTCTCTCTCTCTCTTTAGTTTACATATTTTATTTTTTAATTAATATTTTATATTTTCAAAGCAAAAATGTAAAGTAAGTATTTAAATCAATAAATTTCATTTAACATTTTCCGAAAAATAGTCTTTTATTAAACATTAAATATAAAATAGTGTAATATAAGTTATATAAATAATATTTACCCGAGTTTAGAAATTACAGCTGACCGTGCACAATGCTTGCTATTTGAATCTCGATACTCGCATACACACATACAACCGTATTTAATAAAAAGAGACATAGAGAAAGCGAAAGAGAGGGAAAGGTCGCCTGGAGTGGGCATAAAAATTGTGTTCGTAGCTACAAAACAATGTATTACAAACATGGGATATGACAATAAAAATATTACAATTCATTTTGGATTGCAGTAACGATCAGGTTCTCAGCTTGATGCTACAGCAGTGCTGTGGCGCTGATATTCAGTCGAGATTGATAAAATTCAAGTGCAGTCATCAAAAATTAATTAAAACTTGACCTGAAAACCAAGTATTTTGAATTGCTAAAATTGGTTTTGACCGAGATTCATATCCAGTCCCACGGCTAACTAGATAGGTACGCTGTGTCACACTTCCAGCATCTTCACCTGAGGGTAAGTGCACCGTCCGCCCATAGCAGTGCTGTGTCTCTCGGAATATGTCTGTGTGGCACCACACTACGTCCATCCACTAACTAGCTAACTAGCTCTCAGAACGCTCCCTTCAGATCGAAACACAATAACGTTTGCACACTACTGCGTCACGGCGAAATAACTGGCCTTGCGGTGGTATTTACCTAGACGGATTCCTGCATAGGAATCCTACCACTAGGTATACACCTACGTCAGAATCGGTTAGAAAAAATCAAAGTTCACTATAAAATACCTAATAAACTGCTACACCATATCGGTTTCTTCTCATATTTTGATTCATCCTTTCCAAGGTTGTTAAACCGCAGAGACAAAAGATACCTCTTAATATTGAAAGTTAAAACGGCCATTCTAGCGGTAGGTATTTCACAATGCATTAGTAACATAAGACCTTTGTTTGTTTGTTTGCTTTATTGATAGCCGCTCAGTTACGCCGGGCTGGCGGCACACTGAGAGTATCAAATTTAAATTTGGATATGCGCGAAACTTTAAAATATATATCATAACTTTAATATTGAATAAGAATAATTATCTACTTTAAATAAATGACTGCCAACATATTAAAATTAAAAACTTAAAAAAACTAATAGTTATAAATCTGTATTTTCTTTATTAACTCAGGGAGGTCTAGTCGGTAACGTCATTATATCATTATCATCATCATCATCATTTCAGCCTATCACTAGTCCACTGCTGAACATAGGCCTCTGCCATAGATTGCCACAAAAGTTTGTAGCTCTCGTTTTGCGGGGATTTTGCCATAGTTGCCACGCTTGGCAGGCCTATTTTCTGGTTTTAATTTTACCTCTGTAGACTTTTACGACACCCCATGGGATGCATGTGTGTGTATATTCTCGGTGGTAGATTCTCTTAAGCCGCTACATACTTCATTATATATATATATAGTTCAATATATCACTGCGTCTGGAAATATAATTCTGATGCTTTAATAACGATAGCTATAATGAACAAAAACACACGCGCGCGCACGCTGTGAGAGAGAGAGAGAGAGAGAGAGAGAGAGAGAGAGAGAGAGAGAGAGAGAGACATACACACAACGCCACTTATAATGCTGTGGAAATACGGGATGGACAGCTTTTTCCTTTGCCTTCATGCCAAAATTATGTTTTTATTTCGATTTTATCTTTATATAGGTTTGGAAGGCAAGAAAAATTACAATTATCTCTAGTATATTAAAAGTGTACATATTTCGGCATATCCGAAATTAAACATCTGACGGGTCGTCGTCGTCGTCGTCGGCGTCGTCGTCGTTTCAGCCTATCACTAGTCCACTGCTGAACATAGGCCTCCCCCATAGATTGCCACAAAATTTTGAAGCATTTTGAGGGGGGGATTTTGCCATAGTTGCCACGCTTGGCAGGCGGGTTGGCAACGGCAGTTTTGTTATTCAGATATTCCAGGAAGATGCTGCTGCCCATCTCCTGGTTTTTATGTTCCCTCTGTCGACTTTTACGATACCCACGGGATGAGACGGGGTGGTAGATTCTCTTAAACCGCTACCACACGGCAAATCTGACGGGTAAACATCTATTTAATTTGAAATAGGAACTTTAAGCAACGAATGGCTCGTAGTGCCACTGCCCTTACAGCTCACGCTGCTTTTAGCACTCTTTAGGTGGAAATTAAACATACTAAGCCGTATGCTGGGAGGAGCTATTTGCACATTTTTGCAGGATCGTACGTGATCGAAATTATAGAGATTTTTGTAAAGCTTGCTGTACCTAAATCAGACTTTTTATTTAACGCTCTATGGAATCTGTGCAAATTAGTTATTATTATTTAACTGGCCAATTCCTGACTAAGACAACAACTTCGGATTACTGATGAAAGCAATCAACTGCGCAAAGATATAATGCCACGTGCAAACACAGATGCACTGACTCGTCACTGTGGCCGATGAAACCCTCAAGTGATAAGATCGGAGGCAGGCTGGGATGCAGTGTCAGATACACAGGGTCAATCACTTTATAGCCAGACCCGAAAACCAACAATTTGAGTTTTTGAACAAATTTAGCTCGCAGTAGTGAATTACTCTGGCCACTAACTAGGTAACACGTTCGACAATGTACTCGTATTGAACGTAATATTGTAAACCACGTCGCCGCCATTTTGATACGAGATAATTTACTTGCTCCACATTGCGTTCTCACGAGCAGGTAGCCATCGGCACGGCAACAACTGGCATGGCGCAGAGAAAGGATAAAGGATTAGGTAGGAAGTGGACATGGGATAGGAAATGGGAAGTTAGGAAAGGAACTATAAGGTGTAGGGTACTACTATCTCGGAAGGAGCAGGAGGGAGGGAGGCCGGGGTCCTCACTTCACAGAGTACTCTACCGTATTTGCCGGATACGGCAAGAAGGTCATATATCAGTAGCCTTTTCATTTCTCAAAGGCCGGCAACGCATCTGCTATTCCTCCGGTATTGTTATTGTTCATGGGCGGCAGTGATCACTTACTATCACATGAGCCACCTGCTCGTTTGCTTGCGTTATTCTATAGAAAAAAAACACTGTACCTGTATCACTAATTTATATTATAATTCTAATAACACTCTGACGACTCGGCCACGCGGCCTAGTACCTAATACCTGACTTCTACGCCGCGGTTCCTGGGTTCGAATTCCAGCCGGAGCCAACATTTGTGCTAAAACACAAATTGTTGGTTTTAGGGTCTGGTTGTGTTGTGTTTGTCCCCGTGTTTCTGACACTGCATCCTAGCCTACCTCTGATCTTATCGCATAAGCGTTACATCGGGCGCGGGTAGGTTGGGACGAGTGAGTGCCTCTGTGTTTGTGCGTACACTTGTGGCACTATAATATCACCTGCGCAGTTGATGACTCTCGACAATATTCGGAAGTTGTCGCCGTGGTCGAAATCGGCTAGGAGATCATCATCATCATCATCATTATTATAAATTAATACCGGCAAAACAAAGATTACGGTTACTAATATTCGTAAAATAATTATTTAAATTTATTCATTTTAGCCTATCACTAGTCCACTGTTGAACATAGGCCTCCCACATAGATAGCCACAAAAGTGGTAGATTCTTTTAGGCCGTCATCACACGGCATCCCATAAGTATCCCTATATCACTAATCTATATTATTAATTAATAGCAGCAAAATAAATATTACGGTTACGTAACATATTTTTTTATTCGAAGCATAAGCATAATTTTAATTCATACGAGGCAATATCTTATTATAGTTTTTTAATACAAAAATCAACAGATTTTTTTGAAAAAACGACATTTTATTTAATGACTATAACATAACATGAAAACTGAAGGAGGAAGGCTAATCAACCAAGAAATATTTGTCAAATAAAAAAGTAGTACAATGCAAGTATGCTTTACTAATCGAACGTTTGTTTATATAGTGTTTTTTTAACATTTCCATTGGCGTTATTAATGCCAAAAAAAGAAAACCATTTAACTGTGCGGTTAAACAAAATTTTTACTTGGAAAATGGTAAGTTTAACCTCCCTAAAATAAAAAGTAAAAAAGTAAAGTAAAGTTTCAGCCTATAAATGTCCCACTGCTGAGCACAGGCCTCCTCTCATTTCTGAGAGGGTTTTGGAGCTAGGACGAATCCGCCACGCAGCTCCAATGCGGGTTGGCGGACTTCACATGTCTTCGAAATATTTTTTATTTCTCAGACATGCAGGTTTCCTCACGATGTTTTCCTTCACCGCCGAGCACGTGGTAAATCAGCACTTAAAATTGCAATTAACAATTTTTAGTGGTGCCGGCACCGGGAATCGAACGCAGGTGACTCGCGTACTATGACATTTAAAGCACTTAGCCCCTGAGCTACCACGGCTCTTAAATAAAGCCAACAAAATTAAACTATGAAGAATATATTATGTCAACAGACAAAATATAAGTTTCAGTTACCGACGCCACCACCACGGCTATAATTCAAGTGTTAGTTAAACGCAATTAGTCGCTGCAGCGCGGTAAATATATTTTCAAATGTATTAGTTTGCAGTTGTAATGAGCATTCAGAGCGCTCCTCCTCAGTTAATTGCCTAATGGGCGCCGGTTATGCCTTATAAGTAACAGGCGAGGCCGCTCCCTGTTTTCTACAGAGGTCAATGTATTTCGTTGAATAACTTATGTACATGTTTTATCAAGTATCGTTATTAACAACAACTTTTTTACAGAAGACGAGACTAGAAAATTGTTCACCTGATGTACTAGTACATTATCTCCTCATAACAAATGCGGTGTCACCCGAAACATTTACGTGTGGCACCACACTGCGCTCGTCACCTTGTGACATCAGTTCCTACGTCTATATGAGACGTAAGAACTGATGTCAGTGGGTATCAGTGCCATTCAGACCGAAACACACCAATGTTTGCACACTACTACTTGACGGCAGAATATCTGGCACTGTGGTGGTCTACCTAGACGGATTTTGAATTCAGATATTGTTTTACATGTTTCATTGTGTTATGTACTATACACAAAACAAATTATATGGCTCGGAAGCCTATCACGGAACTGATTCATGGGTTAAAATCTCGCTAGCGACTAAATAATCGTGATAAAGATCCGCTTGGCCGGGTCATGCTCTCATAGTAGCGTAGAAGTTGAAGCATAACGCGTTGCGGCCAGTTATTCTGTCGTGAAGCAGTAGTGTGCAAACATTGCTGTTTCGGTTAGAAGGGCACTGTGAGCTAGTGTAATCACTGGACATATGCGAACTGATGTCTCAGGGTGATGGGCGCAGTTTAGTGCACACAGACTTCTGGTTGCACTTACGATCAGGTGAACCATTTGCTCGTTTTATCAAATAATCAACAAAAAAAGGTGAGTAATGAGTAATTCGACCATGTAGCTCAATGTTTTACTGTCGATCCTAGGTATGAATCACTATTTCGAAACCGGGTTTAGATATTGTTGTGAGTATCCCTGTATCTCTAATACAGCATCTAACCCTTCCTACATTTGCATCGGATACGGGAAAGGGAATACAATTATCGTATCGCGTTGATTTTGTGGTTGTTAACTAAAAGCATTATAACGATTTACTTTTGTTCTTACATTATTTAAATTAGAAAAAAAAATAGAGCCGAACGATGTATAAACAATTAAATAATATGAGCAAACGTTTAACCTTTTTTTAATAAATCAGCAAGAATAAAAAAAACTAAAGATCTTATAAAGCCGGTATTTTTTAATTTATTTTTAAAATATTCATACTTTTGTATTATGATACGGCCACAAGTGGAAGCTGGTCACGCGAAGCAATAAATATGCCGTTTATTATATATTTGTTCCATCGATTTCATTCAATCATGTGACCGTTTTATTGCTTCCTTAATTGTGGTTGTCTTATTGTGCTTTATTAATAAAATTATAATAACTGAGTCGACTCGTTAGCGAACAAAATCGTTTTGTTTGAATTACCATGTTTGGCGGTTCGGAACGGTTTAGAGCGTAGTACGCCTCTATGCTGTCTGATTGCAATCTGGCGGTTGGTAGATTGTTTTGAAAAACGAAACCTCACACTGGGGATTTCTCCCGAATCGTGCGTGTTTTCCAGACTTATATTTCACATACGCAACAAAAAAAGACCCGAAAACCAACAATTTATGTTTTCGCACAAAAGTTCGCACCGTCTGGGATTTGATCCCATTACATGCGGAGTAAGTCAAGTACTCTGACCATTAGATTAGGCCTTTCACATATCCTTCAACCATGTTATTCCCGAGCAATTGAAAGTCGCGTAACACGTTTTAACTTTACGCGTTGCAAGTAGTAGATAGCTACGAGTAAAACCTTTAACAAATTTCAGAGACAGTCATAACAGATACTGTTGCATTCGCGTTTATGTGATAGTCATCGTAATCACCATGAGTACTCCTCTCATCACCATCCAAATGTGATAAGGTATTATTATTTAAATATTTTGCTGACACAGCTATATGTAGGTACAGAATTTGTCATTCCTAGGTATGCATACCCATAAGTTATTTTATATACAAAAATATCGCTTACAAATATGTACAATTTTACTGCTATTATTCTACTATACTGGTCTTTACAGCATATCGTTGTATCATAAAGTTCAAATTTTACATCCTTATCGTTTTTATTTAAATATCACTGACAAGTTTACAAAGCTTTTAATGAACGCGTCAAACTCATTTACACTTAATTCGCGTGACAGCCTGCGTAGGCGTCATGTCATGTCATAAAAATGAAGTCATGCATCAAAATAGACATATTTATCGGTAACATTGGAATTTTTCGCTTTTTAAAGTAATCGGTATGTTTTTCTTTCCATTTCATTCTAACTTTGTAAAACTATTAACACTATAAAACTATCACTGTTTACTTTGAAAGACGAAAGTAGTACAGGGTTTTCATTCACTCCTTCTCAGAAAAAGTAGGGTGTGATAGGTAGGTGAAATAGAAGCCCGTGGCATATTTATTTTACTAATTTTTAAGTTTTATTTATTGTCGCCGCAGGGTAATAGGTCTTCGGTTTATGTAGTTCGTTGGATGTACGGGACTGAGCCGGGGTAGCTCAGGGGCTAGGCGCTCGCTTTAAATTGCATAGTACGCGAGTGACCTGGGTTCGATTCCCGGTGCCGGCACCACTAAAATTGTTAATTGCAAGTTTAAGTACTGATTTACCACGTGCTCGGCGGTGAAGTAAAACACCGTGAGGAAACCTGCATGTCTGAGAAATAAAAAAAATATGTTTGGAAGACATGTGAAGTCTTCCAACCCGCATTGGAGCAGCGTGGCGGATTCATCCTAGCTCCAAAAACCCTCTCGGAAAACGAGAGGAGGCCTGTGCTCAGCAGTGAGACATTTATAGGCTGTTACTTTTATCACACCCTAACTTTTCGGGGAAGGAGAGCACAATCACACTGTATGTACGTTTTCAGAACACAAGAACAACAAAGAACGTTGCTCTCGAAAAATGACCAACATAATATGTTCATTTATTTATCTAGTGTATATATTAAACATTAGACTATATATATGACTACAGCAATTATACTGAAGTAATTTTTTGAAACAAGAGTAACAAAAATCGTAATCATATAATCGTAAGTCGCATTCGATTTGTAATCTTAATAAAATGTTATTATGAAAAAATCTTTGGTCTCTATGGTGTGGTAAAACTCATCGCAGATAAAAATAATCCACTTGTGGAAATCCTATATTATGTTAAACCAAATAGCTTATATTTTTGAAAAACTGAATTGTCAAGTAAAAGATAAATTTAGATTTTTATCTACAAGTATAACTAGTAAAATACAGAAATTCAAATTATTTCACGTAATATAAACATACACACAAAAACATACCATTACGACTAATGCTTGATGGAAACCGATGTCTTTGATGTGACATTTCTATTTGTTCAAGGTTGCCTTTTATTCGCTTATCGAGAAACTGTGGTAAGAAAATACTTAAATAAAATGTTTTTCTACATTTGAATGTCGCTGCGAATGTTCTGAATCAAATAATTTCTTTTACTTATCTCTGCTCAAATATCTCCAAAATCACTTGAGTAAAGAGTGAGATTGCTGTAGAAGTGTGTCTTGCAACCCCTGAATTTGATTAATGTATTTTTATGATGATATTAATTTTTATGATTTTTTAATGAACCTTCACCCGTGAATAACGAGCATTTATTATAAATAACTTGCTATATCCTCATTCCATTTTTTTAAAAGTCAGTCAATAGTAATTTTGCGTTTCTTTTTTTTTTGTTTAAAGTTGTTATCTTAATTGTTTATTATTTTTGACACGCTTTTATTAGATTGTCACACAGGAAAATGTTACTAACAATATATTAATAAAATCTATCAATTTAAATTTCACCCACTTGTTATGGACCTGATGACGATACTTTAACTGGTTGACTTTGCGCTGTATTCTCACCAAGATCATGAGGTCATTGTTGTTCAAGCGCAGTTTTTTAGTTTTTTATCTGTAATATGATTATTTATAACAAACGTTTGAGTTGATGTTAGGAACAAATGTTTTAGTGCATGCTGTGTTATCCTGTTATTGATAAAGGAATCACTGACATTTAGTTTTTATTACCTTTTATTTAGGATTTTGAAAAATCGGAATTAGAAAAAAAAGAAAATCTATCACCCCTTCTTCAACATACATAGATGCCGTAAAACCAATTAACATAAAATCATCATCAAATCATGGTTTTCCTAAAGTGGGGGAATAACCAATATTTCTTTTCCTTTTATAAAAACGATGGCGCATACTAGGATTTCGCCTGTATCGCGACTATAGTCTACGTTCGGGAATCGAACCCGTGGCCCATACAGCGGAAGCTAAATTAGTAGCTGCGCCAACATGCGTGCTGTGATCGCCTTTCCGCTTGCCAAGATGGTAGAAAGTTTCCTATGCAAGCAGTAGTGTGCACACATTACTGTGTTTCGGCCTGAAGGGCACTGAGAGCTGGCGTAATTAGTGGGCATATGGGACTTACGAACTGAAACGTACTGAGTGACACCGGAGAGCACGTGGTAAATCAGCACTTAAATTGCAGAACAATTTTAGAGCTTCCGACACTGGGGATCGAACTCAGGTCACTCGCGTACTGTGAAATGTAAGGTATCCGTCCAGCTCGTGAGCAATTGAGTTCCATGCTTCACTGCCTGTTATTTGTACCTTTTTTATTAAAAAATAATGAAATCCTTATTTTACGTTATATAATACTAGACCAGTAAATCTTGAAAACGCTAAAGAAAATTATACGTTTCCATATTTTTTTAAAAGCGTTGCAAAAGAAGCTGTAACTCGTCGCGCTAATCCGTGTTGACTCTCATGCGTACAAGCCGCCGTTCGTTATAAATAGTAACCTGAAAAGTGTATAAAAGTGCGTAGGCAGTAGAGTTTAAAACGTAAGATTTCCTTAAATTAACTTAATACTTCTTAACACTACAGAAATATATAAATATATAGCCTTCGACTTACGGTGGAGTAATTTTTTTCTCTTCTTCTTGCCGATTTTCAACCACGGCGACTATTTCCAAATATTGTCGAAAGATACCATCTGCGCTGGAGATATTATAGTACCACAAGTGTCCACACAAAAACAGAGACACTGACGTGTCTTTGTACCTACCCGTGCCCGATATAACGCTCATACGATATGATTGGGGCATGCAAAGATGCATTGAAAGGGACACGAGGACACATACAAAACAACTAGATCCGAAAAACAACAATTCATGTTTTTGCAATAATGGACTGTCTGGGATTCGTAACCAGAACCTCAGGTGTAGTAGTCAAGTCAAAGTCAAGACGAATTTTTCCAGGCTAAGAGGAAAAAATTTAAATCTGAAATAAAGAATTCTTTAAGCATTATATAATGTCGCATATAATCGTTATCAGGGAACAAAGAATATTGTAATGTTTATTACTAAAATCGATGATTGCGTGGTTTCGAAGTAATTTTACTGGTGGTGCCTGAAAAGGAATCCAACTAGGTTACCACCGCAGTGGCGGTTATTTTGTCCTGAACATGCAGTGTGCAAACATTTTTGCTTTTAGGTTTGTAGGGCACTGCGAGCTAGTGTAATTACTGGACACATGAGACTAAGAACTGATGTTTGAAGCTGTTAAATGCAATATGGTGCCACACAGAAATGTTCTTGGTGACACAGCATTTGTTTCGGGCAGAAGTTGCACTTACAACTAGGTAACTAAACGATTAAAAATAATTCTGTGCGAGGAAGACCAACGTATCCTGATTACGAGGGGATAAGGCTGCAATGAATGAATGATAATCTATCTAAAATTCCGTATCTAAATATTAAGGACTGGTGATGTTCAGCAAACATGATTAGTGCGAACTGAGCTCATCAACCCGCTTGCTCTGCGTGATAGTAGCCCTAGTATAGATAAGTATTTTAAGAAAAGAAATATATGTAGTAGTGAATATAAAAAGGCGGGATAATAAATAAATCAAAACAAAAATTAAATGTGTGTATGTGACCGCTTAAAGTCCGCCATGTCGTACGGTACTATCTAGAGAACTGTGTTATGTCCTATGCAATGTTATGTCTTCTTCGTCTTTAGATTTCGTCGCGATGTTTTCCTTCACCACTGAGAATGTTGTAAATCAACAATCAATCAATGTAGTAATAAAAAACAACAAACAAACAACAGAACCATTTCATAGGTGCCGGCACCGGGTATAGAACTCAGGTCACTCGCATACTAAATTTAAGGCAAGCTTCCACGACTCTCTCCATAAAACATTGCAAAACTAACCTCGGCTTACAGTCGCCTATAGTAAGATTAGACGCTTAGTTTTATGTAATTTTTTTTGACGGTATTATGGACAGTGATTTTTTTTTGTATAACTTCTTATCAGGTTTTCATTTACGCTTAACTGTTCTAGTATTATAAGGTAACAACTACTTGTAGTAAGTGATGTGTTCGTCTGTAATTGGTATGCACATCAGACTTTATTATGTAACTTAATTTATAGGATAGACAATGTCTGTACTGTTGACGTTTCAAATTATATAAATAAATAAATAAAATAAACTGTAATTATAAATTTTAGTGTTGCCGACACATCAGCTAAGATAAGTAAAAAATCTTACATTAACTGCATTACCTCTCCATTATTAACCGTCCCGGGTAAAAACAATACCAAAACGAATTTCTGTTCTATTGTAACCCGTTACAAGAAATGTTTACGGCCCTTTCGTTTATTGCCTAAAATGAAATTTCGATGCGTAATCCTTTTAATAGCTTCGCACTTTCTCTAACGGGTTTAAAATTCAAGCGAATGTCATAAACTAATAAAACGGACCGTACACTTTGTCCGTCCGTCCAACGCACCTCTTTCATTATTTCGTATTGATGTGAACCGTTATTACGTAAAGGGTTCTTTTGTAAGGAATGTCAGAACAAAAGGTCTATATAATATTTTATGAATACAATTTCTTTGAATGTTAGATAACGAAGAAAGTTTG
Source organism: Luehdorfia chinensis (assembly GCA_019845155.1). Lineage (NCBI taxonomy): Eukaryota > Metazoa > Arthropoda > Insecta > Lepidoptera > Papilionidae > Luehdorfia > Luehdorfia chinensis. The sequence goes on from JAHVAK010000107.1 coordinate 189,403, forward strand.
GATGGGGAAAAAAGGATGATGATTATGTTTTGACATTTTGGACTTTTAAGGACAGGAAAACGGAATGTTTTTTTATTGTATTCCTTTCATTGTTTTAATGTCCTGCTGGCCAGTTCCGTATCATTTCACAGTACGCGAGTGACTTGAGTCCAATCCCCGGTACCGACACCTGTAAAATTGTTATGCAATTTTGAGTGCTGATTTATAGCGACGAGATATATTTCGTGGATATGTAAATTCTGGTAACCAACATACCAGTAGCTTGGCGAACTATTCCACCTGCCAAGCATGGCAATTAGGGGTAGGATTCATGGGCACGAATCCGTCTGGAGGTTACAACCGCAGTGGCCAGTTATTCCGCCGTCAAGAAGTAGTGTGAAAACATTACTGTATTTCGCTTTGTAGATAACTAATAGATAGTGTAATTAAAAGGCATATGATACTTAAGAACTGATGTCTCAGAGTGTAGCCACATAGAAATATTTTGTGTGACACAGCATTTGGTATGAGTAGACGTTGCACTTGCCATTAGGTGAAAAATTTGCTAGTTTCCTCACTAAAACCTAATACGTCATAAATATGTCTTTAAGTTTACGACAAAAATGAATCATGCATATTTAAATAAAACTATTTTTACGATTTTGTCGCGTTTATATCGCGGTTATCGCGTTATAGTTAACCTGGAGTACCTTCAGCTTTTAATTATTATTTTTAGTCCTTACCATTACATCAGATTTGATAGACAACAAATCCTTGCAAAAGAACACCGATTCCTACCAAGTATGATTCGCGAGGCTATTGAAATTAAAAAACATCCTAATTTCGAATAGGGAAGATGGTTGGGTACTACCACCGGCTTGGGATCCTATTATTAATAAAATTAAATCAAAAACCAAGCATACCATTGCAGGGCTTCAAGACACAGTAAGCTCTTCTTGCGTAGATTGGACTAAAAATAACAATTAAAAGCTGAAAGTACTTCGGGTTAACTATGACATCAGGACACCTGTCACGTCAGTCCTTCCGTGACCATGGGTGCTGTAAAGCGCCCGAAACGACAGGTTAGAAATAGTTTAAATTAAACGGGATAAAATCCGTAAATATAGTTTTATTTAAATGTGTATAGTATTCGCGAAAATATAAGAAACCATTATAGATACATGCATAGTTTTATTCGACTACTTTTCTCCATCTAACTTACGAAACGGTGATAGATTATTAAAGAAGAGTTTGGAGATATATAGATAACATAAGCCAGGCCTATACTCATTGATTGCTTGAAGGTTGGTGATGTCGATGCATCATGCATATATTTACTTTACAACATAAAATGGCGACAGAATAATCCGCCCCAGCAGTTGTTACATTGTTTTAAAAATTTCTGAAATGCATAAAACAAACATTGATCGTGGAATTCAATTTTTTATAAAGAGTAAACTACATATCGATACGATGGTGGATTAATAATAAATTTCAATTTATAACGCATCTATCACGCACTTCACTACCCTGTCGTTTTGGCACGTTGTTAATTGGATTTTTATTTACTTCTACCATTTTAATATTTAAAGAGACATTATAAAGCAAGAGAGAGCTATATAAAGTGGAAAATAAGAAATGTTACTTACAGTTATTAATAAATATATTAGAAATTAATACACATTATAGTTTGTAAGATCATATTTCAACTGGCAGTAATCGCACCTCGGATTAACATCATTGGTAACGATATTGCCTGTGCGCAAAGTTAAACCAGGAGATGGGCAGCGATATATTCCTGGAACATCTGAATAAATCAACTGCGGTTGCCATCTCGCCTGCGAAGCGTGGCAACTATGGCAAAATAGCCCCAAAATTAAAGCTACAATTATGTGGCAATCTATGGGGGAGGCCTATGTTCAGCTGTGGACTAGTGATAGGCTGACAAGATGATGATGAAGATCATATGCACACATTCAAAAGTAATATATAAAGTTGCGAAATATGTTTCCGGCATTAACGAAACGCCATCTCATCTCCTGAGAGGCAACTGAAAATAAAAAAAAAACAAACCACATAATTAGCTTTAGTACCAGAATTTTTGAGGCAATCACCTTAGAGCGATTAGTATAGAACGCTAAACAGCCACTATGACAGTGTAGTTATTTAATCGTTATATTCATTGGCATACAAAAACCTGTCGCACGTTACACACAGAAACGTTTTGCACGTTTCGTCACTTTCTCCTAGTTATCTAAAAAGAAAACCTCCCATCTATCTTCGTATACTCATTTGTACTTTATCTTTATTTAAAAAACTCATTGCCACATGCATAAAACAGATAGAACACCCCAAGCGTTAGTAGAAATTCAACACCGTAATATATGTTCCGTGATAAGAATATATGTTCCGTGTTTGAGACACGACGGCTTACACGAAAACTTTACACGGTCGATTAAGCAATTACATGCATACCAGTCATGCCTTTTTGTCATATAAGGGGTAGGCAGAGGCCACTCACGTAGCCGACTTTTCGCCCACGTGGTAAACGATATCTTGCGGGTGGCGAAGCACATCGCCGCCATTTTGGTACGAGTCAAAAAATCTTACATCCAATTGCGTTCCCACGAGCAGTATAGTGACAGCATTGCATATTATGGTGTTATTCTGCACGAATAAAGGCTGTGCTTACAATACCTTAGTCGCCTTCTACGACACCACGGTAGGACCTCTGTCCTAGTAGGAGCTACTCTGCCGGATACCCACCGACCTTACGCCTGGCTAACTAAACAATTAGCGTAAACGTCCCCGAGTAAGAGGTTTCTTCTTAAAATTACAGTAGAGTGAAAATTCGCCGCATTCAACTCTTTATGATAAAAACTTGAAAAGATTGGAGAATAATGAAATGGGTAATATAATTTATAAATCAGAAATTTTTACGTAATTTACTATTATATATTTAATAATATTGCTGACATTCCTTATCTACATTGTACTACTGGAATTTATGTAGCGAGAATGAAGTACGAACATATGCAATTTTGTCTGAAAATGTTTTGTTGCTCAATACAATAAGTAATATTTTTCGAACGTGTTCCGTTTATTGTGTACTGTGACGCATGCGCGGACGCCGACATTGCTGAGAACAATCGACGTAGTGTTGCCATGTCGTTTGAGAAAATATTTTGCTTCAGACGTTCAAACAAAATGGTTAAATTGTAGGATAGCCATAATATCATTTAAATGGTCGGTAGTTATTTAAAAAAAATATCATAGTATATATGCCAAGAAGTTTGTTATCAAGTTGGTCATACAAATATTTGTTCGCGCAGGAATGGAACCCGTGACGCACGAGCGAATCGCTTTGTCACTGCGTTTGCCATTTCGTAAGGTAGAGCCACGCAGAAGCATAGCGCTGCTGCACTTCCTTTAGTCAATTATTTCCTTTAGTCAAAAAGTCTTATTTACCATAGTTACCAACCTAACACCGTATGGTGTTGGCTTAAGAGAATCTACCGCCCCATCACATCCCGTAAGTGTACTATAAGTCGACAGAGGGAATATTAAAACCAGAAAATGGGCAGCAGCCTCTTCCTGGAATATCTAAATAAATAGCCTGCGGGCCCAACCGCCTGCTAACCGTGGCAACTATGGCAAAATCCGCCCAAAATGAGAGCTACAAACTTTTGTGGCTAACCATGGGGGAATCCTATGTTCAGCAGTAAACTAGGGATGGGCTGAAATTATGATGACTAACCTAAAAAACTTCCTAACCTAACACCTAAAAAGTTATTTTTAATGACAAAATATAAATATATTGTAGATAAAGTTTTCAACCAAAAACAAATTCGCATTTATCTGAACCCCCTTCCGTCGTCAGAACAAACGACGTCATCAAAATGACAACCCACACGGAAATTGTCACATTTAAACGTTGGGAAGGACGTCATCAAAACTTTAATATTTATATACCCACGACAAGTTACGAGGCTTCTGTTTGTTCCAATTTTAAAGGATTATGTTGTATCTTTAAGCAGAATAACGTACAAACGCAAAATAAGCAATTTACGCGTTTAAGTATACAAGAACGTCGTAATAAGTTTTCCATTTTTTTTTGTGCCCAGCACATGAATTCTAATATTGTTAGGTTAAATTTGTTTTAGAACAAGCTTAGCGTAGCCTGAATCTGATTTTGAGGCTCTTAATTTCAGAGAAAGTATTCTCAGAATTTAATAGCAGACTAAAAATGCTGACGCAAAAACTGTTCTAGAAGTTAAAACTGAAATTTATAAGAAAGCTGTACGCCCCCAACTTTACCAGCCGGTTAAATATGTCTCCGTGGACTTAGTCTACCTAATATCTCATCTTCATATATAAGGTACCACCGCAGGGCCAGTTATTCGGCCGTCAAGCATCTCGTCTCCTTCTCCTATATAAAATCGTCATTTTCATCACTAGTCCACATATTATCCACATACATGTTGAACATAGGTCTCCCCCATTTATTGCCACAAAAGTTAGTAGCTCTCGTTTTGGGGGTATACTATCATAGTTGCCACGCTTGGCGGGCTCGTTGGCAACCGCAGTTTATTTATTAAGAGGTTTCAGGAAGATGCTGCTGCCCATCTCCTGGTTTTCATTTTCCCTCTGTCGACTTTAACGACACCCACGGGATGAGAAGGGGTGGTAGATTCTCTGAAGCTAAGTAAAAAATACGAATTAGCATATTATTGTATATAACCACCCAGAAGATGTGTAAGATGTGAATAAAGTAGATGAATTTAGGAAAAGTTCCTGACTGTCGATAATTAGACATAGAAAAATCACAAAGGGACTTTAACTTTACAACTACTGGGCGCAGACTCATTTTTAATAGGATTTTGGAGCCGGGAACAGTCGGCTACGCTGCCTCGTTGCGGAATTGCGGACTTTTCCTTCACCACGGACCAATCAGCACTTAAACTGGAAATTAACAGTTTAATGTGAAATTTGACCGAGAGTGCGATTCGCTCAGTTCACTCGCTACTATGAAATTAAAGGCTAGCGACCGGCCCTTAGGCTATCATGACTGTTGCATAATATTGACCATTAATAATACCAAATCCTAGATATAGGTGGAAGGCAATGTGTTAATAAATATCCCACTTTATTTAATTCCGTGGGTAAGACAGTAACCGTCGTAAGCTCAAATAGTCGAATAAGGGAAATGTCTGCAAAATCTCATGGTGAAATCACCATTTTAGTCATTCCAGACTTTAATTATCAAGGTCGGTAACGAGCAGTAGCACCTAAGGTACAAAGTATGATTACAAATTATCTTTCGAACTTGGAATAGGTCTGTTTCCAATAATAAAATAACAGCCTATTAATTTGGAGCCGGGAATATTCCAATGCGGGTTGACGATCTTCACATGTTTTCGAAATATTTTTTTTTCCCAGACATGCAGGTTTCCTCACAACGTTTTCCTCCACCGCTTATCACGTGGTAAATTAGCACTTAAAATCGCAGAACAATTTTGGAGGTGCCAGCACTGGAGAGCGAACTCGTGCTATGAAATTTAAGGTAAGCCCAGCCCTTAGGCTACCACGGCTCTGATGGTAATCTAGTAGTGCTTTTTTACAATTTGATAACGAAGACGAGTAGAAAATACGTAACTCACCATAATTTCAGCCTAATCACCAGTCCACTGTTGAACATAAGCCTCCCCCATAAATTGCCACAAATCACGGTCCCGAGCCACCTGCATCCATTGACTTCCCGCAAAACCGTGTAGGTAGTCGCTTCATCTACGTAACTACTTATTTGAAATCATCCGATGAAGCTGTAAAAGCCAAAAGGCTAACAGTGATTACTTCACCGAAATTATATACTTATTTGAAATATTCATATTGTGTCATAATACGTGTTGCGACTCAAGTTTTGAAAAAAAAAATGTATTTAATTAAAAATGTTCCGTTACGTAGGATGAAAGGGTAAAAACTCTTCGTTAATGGAAGAGTTTTACCCTTTTATGAAAAAAAAAACAAAGAGTATTCCATTTTATTTTCAATAACGATATTAGACGCATATTAGAACAAAAACGACAAGGTTGAATAATCAACCAATGACATGCGCGCACGATGTTGTCGCACTATGCATAACTCCACCCTCTTTCTATAAGAGCAGCTGCGTCGTTATTTCTTATTATTCCCACCTAGACTAAAGCCCTTATTACTATAGTGAATAATTTACTGAATCTTCGTCTTTAAGCACTACACATAAAGTGTATATTTTATCATAGTGGCGTAGATGTTTTGTATGGAAACGTATAAAAAGTTAAATTTTAATAAGGTAAACCGAGATAATCATTCGAGTAATAAAATGGTCACGCATTTAAGCTGCATATATAACAAAGATTTCCTGAGTTCTGATGGACGGCTCAGCAGGTTCCACTTAAAACGTGAAACCAATTTCTATATTTTAATCACGTCTAGTTAGTAATATATGATCTGAACTACTTCTGTTTTACACATGGCCGTTCATATACGAGTATATCATATGCTTGTAACATTTTTGTTTTCTTAATGGTATTGCAATGCTAAAACAAAATCTCTCAATTCGTTGGGTCCACCAGTATTAATAAAACAACAAAGATCACCGACCGGTATTATTACTGAGACGTTTTAAATTTTCTTAAGATCACAACCCATAAAGCCATTCAAACATCTAACTACACGCTTCGTACACTCTCCATCGAATCTCGATCAATAGATAACTAGCTTCTACTTTCTGTTGATAGAAATGCGAAGGTAGTTTTCGATAGATATGAATAGACTATGTGATCGTTTAACACGTTCCAGTCCCATTTTTCAAGCCTCCGCCCTACCGGCGGACATTAGAATGTCGTTAAAATAAAGTGAGGTGCAATAAACTCCGACTCAACGAAATTCCAAAACCATCGCCGCGGCACCGCGACTTAACCGCCCTTTTTTGTTAATTTTATTGACGGCGTTAAAGTTTGTCTTTGTACCGTGCCCAAATGCATCTGCGGGAATTTGAAATTCTACTATCTAATCATTTTCGTATGATCAAAAGTATGAAGAGAAGGAAGCTTGCTGGTATGGTCGATATGGGTGATATAAATAAGTGTAAAATCATTCAGAAAAGAAGTAAAGATTATGTTGGTTTTCTTTTCTCATATTTTAATTTTTCTTCCAATTTCCAATTCCTTCCAATTAAAGATAGTCCCTTAGGCTGCCAACACACGGCATCCGCTACCAAGCGATAGATATAAAGATCATAAGAGATTCCAATATTATGCGAGTTATATTCTGCAACCGTGTTATGGCGGCTATAGAGAATCTACCACCCCATCTCATTCCGACGGTGTCGTAAAAGTCGATATTGGGAAAATGAAAACCATGGACTGCAGCATCTATCTAGAATATTTGAACAAATATGCTGATTTTGCCAACCCGCCTACGAAGCTTGGAAACTATGGCAAAATCGCCCCTAAATGAGAGCTTCAAGCTTTTGTGGCAATCTATGGGGAAGCCTATGTTCAGCAGTGGAATAGTGATAGGTGATGATGATGGCATAGTACGCGCGTGACCTGGGTTCGATTCCCAGCACCACTAAGATTGTTAATATCAATTTTAAGAGCTAATTTAACACGTGCTCGGCGGTGAAGGGAAATCGTGAGGAAATCTGCATGTCTGAGAATAAAGAAATATCGAGGAAATGTGAAGTCCGCCAACCCGCGTGTGTGAAACAGCGTGGCGGATTCTTCCCGGCCCTAAAACCCTCTCTGAAATTAGAGGAGGCCTGTGCTCAGAAGTGGGACGTTTATACTTACATAGTAAATCAGCACTTAATATTGCAGAATACGAGTATCATTAGAGGTGCTGGCACTGGGGATCGAACTCAGGTCGCTGTATTAATGCCCAGCCCCTCAGCTACTACGGTTCTAAAATTATTAAACAGTGTATAATTAAACGTACTTAAAGCTTAAAGTTTGACTTTAAGCTGGTCTAAAGTGAAACTTCTGTCAAATATTATTAGATCAAAAAACTGATTTCCACGCGACAGCTCCAAACATGCTTATGCGAATTTAAGAGTTACACGATTTTCTAATGGATCCCTTTGTCAAAACTTAGCCAAATTTGTAAAAAAAAAACATTAAAATCTGTTCATAAACAAATAAGTTATGCACACAAATAAAAAATATATACATGTCTGTATATATTTTTTATTTGTGTGCACGATTCTCAGTTTGTCAACTGAGAATCTTCTATTTTGAAGTCGGTTAAAAGTAGTGGTAATTCGGCTAGATATTTTTATGGCACTCTTTGAGAATGAATAACAGCAAACTAAAAATGTAAACTAAATTTAGAGACCTCAAATAATTTACAAATTATTGTGTTTAACTAATAAAATCTATTATATAAGGGTTATAACAATATGTTAAAGTACGTAGCAGAAATTCTGGACGCCCTAACAGTGAGTCTACGTTACAATAATATTTTACAACCAAAACAACTTCTGTTGCTGAGTTAACGTACGGGAACAAAGTTTTATTGTTCTTTGTATAGCGTACCATAACTTTTAAGCCTGTCCTACTATTGCCACATCGCTGATAAAATGAATGCACGAAAAAGTTCAATAACGGGGTAAGCATGATAAAAGATATTTTACTAGCTATGAAACAGAATAAGTACTCCATTCTACATTTTTATTTTTTTGTTCATAACGTAGCCTCTCACAAAGAAATTCCTATCGTGGGTAATTTAACATTTATTTATTAGACGAAATAACGAGACAAACAAAACGTTCTTCTGATGGTAAGTGCAACGTCTGCCCATAACAAATGCTGTGTCAGAACTTTACTGTGGTCTCTGAATGCCTTCATACATCAGTTCTTAAGTCTCTTCTAATGCTGTTAGTCAGTTCTAATGCCTCAGTAATTACACTAGCTCTCAGTGCCCTACAGACCGAAACATAGTAATGTTTGCACACTACTGCTTCACAGCAGAAAGCACGAAATCGTTTCACCACCTTTGGAAGGCGGTGGAATATGGTCTCGCCACTTTCTCCAAAATAAATCTCTTAAAAGTAACCTGCATTGCAACAGTGGATTATTGGCAGGCTGATGCAGTTGACGATAGTAAAAAAATTAACGATTCAAATTGTGCACGATAAATTAGAGCTAAAAAAATAAAAAAATATATATTAAGGGTAGGCAGAGGCCAAGCATGTAGACCACTTTTCGCCCTCGCGGGAATCGAGACGTGACGGGTGATAACCTCGTCGTCGACATTTTGGTACAAGTCAAAAAAAATCTTACTCTCCATTGCGTTCCTACAGGCAATAAAGTGTCAGCATTGCATATTATGGTGTTATTCTGCACGAATACAAGCTGTCCGTACAATACTTTAGCCGCCTCTTATGGCACCTCGGTAGGAAAGAGGTAGGTGCTATTCGACTCTGCCGGACACCACCGGCTATTTCATCATGCTTCAAAAGAAAACTAAATACTCTCTAGGATCTCCACTTCATCATCATTGGTTTCTTAACGTTCCACTGCGGGACACATACGTAGTAGAGAAATATTCCATTAATTTTTTTTATTCTATTCTATTCATAAAAGCGATTTACCACTAACTCATTAGGAGGAGAAAGTTCGTCGATTTAATTACTCAGACATGCTGATTTCCTTAGGGTGTTTTTTCTTCGTCGATGAGCACGTGGTAAATCAGCACTTCAAATTGTAGAATAATTTTAGACGTGCCGGCACCGGGAATCGAAACCACGTCATTCGCTTTGCATGAAAATTAAGGCGACCATCCGATCCCTGAGCAACCACGGCTCTGATACGAACTTCACATAACAATAACTTCCGTGCGAAGCCGGGCCGAGGCCAATAGTATGAATGACAAAAAATCTCCGTTTTTTCTGTAAATTCTTATACCCGAAATTTGTATAAGGTAATAAAACATATGTTTTACCTATGAATATTTAATTATCTGTTATTGATAATATATTATTATTTTACTACGCCTTTGCGTGTTGCCATAGAATAACTTAAAAGCAAAAGCTGTTGGCATGCAAAGCTTTTTTACAATAAATCTTATTTTAAAAAAAAATGTTCGTGAGCTGTCTAAATAAAACAAAACAATAACAACGTAAAATCCAAAATTAAATATATATTAATAAACCAATGATTTTGAAATGTGTCTAAAATTCGTGCAAGCTAAGTGGCTTACGCTTTTATGCATGAACTCTAATGCATCACTTTAGTTAACCGTCTGTACATTTCAATGAGTATAAAACTACTTACTTTACTTACTGGTGGTAGGATTCCTATGCAAGAATCCGTCTACGTACCATCGCAGTATCAGTTATTCTGCCGTAAAGCAGAAGTATACAAACACTGCTGTTTCGGTCTGAAAGACGCTGAGAGGTGGTGTAATTACTGGGCATATGAGATTTAAGAACTGTTGATTTTGTGTTCTCAAATGCTGTGACACTCAGAATATTTCTGTGTGACACAGCATTTGAGCAGACTCGTCTCGTCACTTTCACCTATAAAAAAATCTTACACTTAAAAGAAACCTATGCTCAGTAGTGGATTATTAACAGTTAGATGAATATGACGATGATAACAGAATTAACGAATAAAATTCTTCACAATAAATTATAGCTATGAATTGAATCTAAAATTTAAATTATTTTATTACGGTAGAATCGAACACTGAAATATAACACAGGCCTCTCTCTTCATACTTAGTAGGATTCTACTAAGTATGAACTGACGTCTCAGGGTGACAGGCGCAGCGTGGTGCCACACAGAAATGTTATCCTCCCGGAGGGTTACGGTGTCGAGCGATCGACGCTGTAACCTACCGGCGGACCTCCGACGCCTGATTAGAGAAAAGATCCGTGCGACTAAAGCGCACGATAGAACGAAAATAGACTCAAACTGCGCCTCCTACAAAGGGATGTTAAAGAGCGCTTATCTGAGTACAATCAAGACAGCTGGGACACTATGCTTGGAGAAATCGAGCCGTCGCACACTGCCTACTGGCAGCTGGCACGATCTCTCAAAGCAGAGCCGGTCTCACCCATGCCGCCACTCATTAGATCTAACGATAACTCGCTCGCCTTCGACGACAGCGAAAAAGCCGAATGCCTCGCAGACAGTTTAGAGAGCCAATGCACTCCGTCTCTCGCGCCTGCGAATCCCGACCACCTGCAGCAGGTGGCCGCGGAACTCGAACGCAGGGCTGCAATACCACCCGTGAGCGAACCACTGCCTCCAGTGACTCTCGAGAAAGTCACTAAGATAGTCCAAAATCTTAAAAACCGATTCGCGCCTGGCCTCGACGGCATGAACAACAGAGTGATGAAATGTCTAACTACGATGTTATTGTGTCTGATACTCAGTATTTTTAACGCGCTCCTCTCCAGCTGCTCCTTCCCGGACGACTGGAAGGAAGCCGACGTTATAGGCATTCCGAAGCCTAATAAGCCTAGGAACATTCCGTCTAATTATCGCCCAATAAGTCTCCTCAACTCAATGGCTAAGATTTATGAGCGAATTATACTCAGTCGATTAAAAGACTATGTCCTTACAAATAATATTCTTCCAGACGAGCAGTTCGGCTTTCGCCCCGAACACTCGTGTACTCATCAAGTGCACCGCTTAACGGAGCACATTTTAGAGAATTTAAACGACCGCCCTAAGCCTGTAGGCACAGGGGCCTTATTTTTCGATGTCGCAAAGGCATTTGACAAAGTCTGGCACGGCAGGCTTGTATTACAAGTTGTATCACACTAAAGTGCCAGACAGACTCGTGAACATCATACGAGCCTTCTTGTCTAACCGCCTATTTCGCTTCCGGGTAGATGGAACGCGCTCTTCAAGCCGCCCTCTCCGAGCGGGTGTCCCTCAGGGCTCCTGCCTCTCCCCACTCCTTTTCTCGCTGTACACTCGCGATATTCCTAAAGACCCGAAAGTCAATCTTGCGATTTTCGCAGATGACACGGCCTTGTACTATTCCGACAAGCACAAGGGCCGCATAACGATTCAACTCCAAGCCGCAGCCGATCGCCTAGACGAATGGTTCCGCAAATGGAGAATAGAGGTAAGCCCCGAGAAAAGTGTAGCGATATACTTCTCGAGGGGCACACCAAAGCCCGCTAGACGATATCACCCAATCGGCAACAATCAGCTAGGCACGATCACCCTGTTCGGACGCCCTATTCCCTGGGAAAAGAGCGTCAAATACCTCGGGGTCACTTTAGAAGCAGCGATGTCGTTCGCTGCACACATTAAAAACATACGCAATAGAGCGGTTTTTATCTCAAGCCGTCTATACCCATTAACTTGCTCTTCAAGCAAAATGTCCTTAAGACACACACTTCGCCTCTATAAGACTTGCATAAGACCCGTAATGGACTATGCTTGCGTCGCTTTCGCTCACGCGACGGGCAATCAATTAAAGAAGTTACAGAGCGTTCAAAATCGATTCTTGCGAACTGCCACTGGAGCCGGTTGGTAGCCCTTAATCTCTGAACACTTCAGAGCATTATCACGGCGGTTTTTCGAAAAAGCCGCCATTCATTCAAACCCGCTGGTGGCTAAAGCAGCAAATTACCGACCAAACAGAAACGCGACCGAACGCAAACGTCGCCCGCGAAACGTGCTAGACGACACGGACGTCTCAGCTCTTCCTGACCACGATACTGTCAGTCACGATCCAGGCCACACTGTACACACAGTCAATAGCTTTAATATAACACGCACCACGACTCGCGACTGCCGTAGAGAGCGGCGCGCAATAGTCAATAATCACACCGCGTACACACGATTCACCCGTGTTCCAGGGCGGTTCTCACCGCCCAGAGTTACCGACACACAAGTCGGCAGTCCGAATCCTTCGTTAGTTCCGAATCGCGCAGCCTCCTTCGGACGGTCATTAGGCGACTTAAAATATTTAAGATTTTCGAAATCGCGAAAGCACGCAGCGAACGCGACACAGTCCGAACTTCGAGGTTTTTGTGGGAGTTTTTATTTATTTATTTATGTTTGGGTCAAACCAAACCTGGCACGCGGGCCCCTGGCCCGCGGGCACAGTATCCGATGAAGCTGTAAAAGCCGAGAAGACTAACAGCAATTACATCACCGAAAATATATATACAAAAATGTTGTGTGTAACATAGCAATTGTTATGGGCAGACGTAGCATGCATTAACTAAAGATTTACTCAGTAATTCACGGTAAAAGAACTCATCAATGAAAAAATTGTCCTAAATTACGTAAGGCAAGACTTGTAACTGCCAGTGTTTAGGTGTAACAAAAAGTTAACAATACACTAACTCATTCAAATATAACGCAAATTGATATTATCGCGGCGGAGTAAAAGTTGATAATTATTTATAAATACGTACCTTTTCCCTTATTTATTTTAAAATAGTTACCTTACATTTTTAGGATATGTTTTGGTACAGGATTTCTTGAGATTCCTATGCAGGAATAGAATAGAAAGGAATATTTTTATTCAACATAGATCATTTACATAATACTTATTTTACGTAATTTTTTAAACTACACTGGTTCGCACAAAAATGCCACTGTCCTGAAAAGAACCAGCAAGAAACCCAGCAAGCATTTTTTTTCTTTTTAGTTATTTAATAAATAATGTACAGTTACATTATTTTAGAGATGTAGAAATAGCTTGGCAGTGATCATCTCATTCTCAGGGATTACCATCATCCATGTATTCATCAGTATTATAATAACCTTTTTGTTAAGTCTTTGTTAATTCTAAAATTTGGACTTTTTGATTGAAAGACTTTGTGCCCTTATGGGATTTTTTTGTAAAATATATATAGATATTGCCCCATAAAAGAATTACTTACTCTGTTATTCATTTATGCCTGTTCCTGGCATTTACATTATGGACATGACTTTTTTAGTAAACTGTTTTATGTTCTCGTGTACATACAAAACCTTTTCATATACATATTACTGTTATGGTCCTCTTTTGCAAAAATCCGTCTAGGTTCCAGCGCAGCAGCAGATTATTATTTCGTGAAGCAGTGTGCAAGCGTTACTGTATTTCAGTCTAAAGGGCACGAGCGCAGTGTGGAGAGCACAAATATGTACCGGGTGACACTTTTGTGAGCACCGTCCGGTTAACATTTTGCTCGTCTCGTCTTTATCTCTTATAAAAGCAGCAGCTAACATGCCTGATACTAGTAATAACAACCTCTTTGGATACTTTTGCAGAGATTTGTTACGAACGAATACAATCAAGGACCAAGAACTTTATAGCAATATTCACAGGTATCGCCAGGCGCTTTTAAGTGAAATTAATATTCCACAAAGCGCTTATGCAAAGTATTTTCATTACCAAGAAGCCGTAGGCTGTACTGCGTTCGTCATCTACCTAGTTTATTTAGTATTAAAGTAAATTCCTAGAAAGTACCCTTTCATGTAAGTGTCTACTTAACAAAATAGCTTTTCAGCGTACAGTTGCCACCGTAAAGTCGCATATACGGAATAGGTGTTACGTTTCGTTTCGACATTTTGTCATTTTTACGTTAACTTTTTTACATTGGGTAAATTCATTATAAAATAATGTTTATATGTCATTTTGATTTTTTTTTATCAAAAACTATGCCCGATAGACATCAATCGTACAGGCACAAAACTCCAGACCCGGAAGAACTGTAGGTCATACAAATATTTATCTCATACGAGAATCGAACCCGCTACCCCTAGCACAGACGCCGATCGCTTAGCTGTGCCAACCGAGGAGACACACAACAAATTTACTTAATGAATTATTTACAAAAATGTGGCAGAAAGAAATAAGGCGATTGGCCTAGCTGTCAGAGCGCCTGACTTATACGCCGCGGATCCCGAGTTTGTTTTCGAAATCTGGTTGTGCATGTGAAATATATGTCTGTAAAACGCACCCACGATACAGAATAAATCCTACTGCAGGGCATCGTTTTTTTGCAAATAAATAAAGATTAAATTAACCTCGTATTCAAAAATGTCATATATCTGCTTCGCTACTTCCCCTTTAAGATAGATGGATGGCAAACGATTTTTGTGGCTAGCTCAGAACCAAGCTTTGTGATAATCCTTCAAGGGAGTGTTCGGCAGTATACTTATGACGTAGTGCAAAGATCACTTCACTCATCATCATAAGAAATTTTGCCACGTCGCGTCGTCTCATTTACCGTGTTGTGTAACAAGTTGGTGTCTTAAGAATAAAATAAGGGAAATGTCTTTTTTATGGTAGAAAGTGACAAGACGAGCAAAGCGTTCACCCGATGGTAAGTGCAACGTCTGCTGACAACAAATTCTGTGTCGCCCAAAACATTTCTGTATATATAATTTCGGTGATGTAATTGCTGTTAGCCTTTTTGGCTTTTACAGCTTCATCGGATACTGTGCTCACGGAGCACGGGCCCGCGTGCAAGGTTTGGTTTGACCCAAACATAAATACTTAAATTAACTCCTACAAAAATCTCGAATTTCGGACTGTGTAGCGTTTTTGCGCGCTGCGTGCTTGCGCGATTTCGAATATCTCAAATGAACGTCCGAAGGAGGGTGCGGGCCTCCATTCGGACTGTCGACTTGTGTGTCGGCTGGAACACGGGTGTATCGTGTGTACGCGGTGTGATTGTCGACTGCTGCGCGCCGCTATCTACGGCGGTCGCGCGTCGTGGTGCGTGTTATATTAAAGCTATTAACTGTGTGTACGGTGTAGCCTGGATCGTGACTGACAGTATCGTGGTCAGGGAGTGCTGAGACGTCCGTGTCGTCTAGCACATTTCGCAGACGACGTTTGCGTTCGGTCGCGTTTCTATCTGGTCGTACATTTCTGTGTGGCACCGCACTGCGTGCCTGAGACATCAGTTCTTACGTCTCGTATACCTAGTAATCACACTAACTTTCGTAGCCCTTCGAACCAAAACGCAGTTATGTTTCTAAACTATTGTTTGAAGACAGAATAATTATAATTACGGTAGTACCTACCTAAACGGATTCCCACGCCTCCGTAAAGATCAATGTGGGACGTCTAATGCCTGCCGAGCGATTATGGCAAATCCTGTATTCTTGAGAGAGACTATTAACAAGTTCACAGTGAGAAGAAATATACCCAAAAAATACAACCATGGGGCGCAATGTGGTGCCACAAAGAAATATTCTGGGTGACACAGTTTGTTATTTGCAGACGTTCTACTTACCACCAGGTGAACGTTTTGCTCATCGTCACATTATCCAATAAAAAACAGGAGCCTGGGTAACGTAGGTGCTATTCTCAAATTTCATAGCAACCCGAGTACAATCCCCGGCGCTGACGCGGAATAGGAAAAAAAATAAACGATATGCGATAAGAAAAATTCCAAGACATATGAAGTACACAACCCTCTGGACGTACATTACCCCCCACCCGTGCAACGTGGCCAACGAAAACTGGAAATGTGGGAAGTTTCTAGGCTATTGGTCTAATTTTCTACATTTATCCCTCTCATAATACTAATTAAAATCAAATATTACGAGACTTCTTCCTAACATTTTTAAAAACACTAACAGTTTCTGGTAAAAAATAGGAAGAGTTCGCCAATATTACAATAATGTCTGATCAACAGTCAGACCACGATGTCCCTAGCAAGCAGTCATAAATTTTAGCAATACAGTTCTCTAACCAATTTTGAACATGTACATGGAATATGATTATTCTACCTAAAGATTTTTATTCTGCGAACAATTTAATGAAACTTCCTAGAACTCAAGCAATGTTGATGAATGAAATACGAAATTAGAAAACAGGTCATGCCAACCTTGAAACTCAACGTTCATCTACACAATAGAAGTATGTGACGAAACTATCAAATAATCTAATAAAAAAATAACAACTCCTGGTTTCTGCCTTACATACTTTATCAAAAAACACGCCTATTGTATTATTAGGTCCTTACATATGAAATTGGCGTTTTGTCGTCCTGGCAACTTTGATCTGAAATATATCCTCTTTGGTTAATAATTCCAAGTTCAAATTTATAAATCCATTTAGCTGGTATATTTTAGTTTCGAAAACAGACATTCATTTGCTTTTTTTTCTCATTAGTTTCTTCTTTGGCGTCGCTCATCCCGCACAATGGAAAACTTGAAATATCGCTTTATTTACGAGTATGAGTTCTACCGTGGCACCAGTGCTGCAGAAACAGCTCGAAGGATTTGCGATGTGTGTGGCGCTTGTGTCGCAAAAGAAAACACGGTCTGTTTTTAGTTCCAACCTTCAGACCTTCAGTTCGACCTTCATAACAAGCCCCATGGACGGCCGGAGACCAAAGTGAATAATGAAAAATTAAAGACTATTGTAGAAGCGGATCCATCACAAACCACTTCAGAGTTAGCTGCAGGCTTCGCTGTGAGTGATAAAACTGTTTTAATATTGCCCCGTGATGGAAGAACTAGCTGTTAAACAACTGAAGCTGGTCATTTGCTCTAGGCCACTGCTGCTTCAGGACAACGCTAGACCACACATTGCACAACAGATGGCCGCTAAACTAGAGAATGTGCAATTGGAATGTCTGCGACATCCACCGTTCTCCCCCGACCTTGCTCCAACAGATTACCATTTTTTCCGGAATTTGGATAACTTCTTACAAGGAAAAAAATTCATCTCCGATGTGGCACAAACCGCCTTCATAGCGTTCATTAATTCTCGTCCCCGTGGTTTTTTAGTAAAGGGATCAATGAACCCTATAACAAAACCTACGGGACGGCAAAAGTGCATAGATAACAGTGGTACGAGTACATACTTTGATAAATTAAATATATTTGTCAAAAAAAAAACGACTTTGTGTTCCTCCCATACGAAACGCTAATTTCATATGTAAGGACCTGATATTAACCACTGTGTAGTATGTATTATAACCAATGTAAAGTATTAACTGTAAGTGTTAGAAAAACAAAACAAAACAGTGTTAAAATATGTGCAACATGTGCTAGTAGCACTCTGAAAGCGATATCTTCCGGGCAACCATTGTGTTGAGGACTATAAAGAATGAATACTGTCAGTCTGGCGGCTTTTATGCCTTGAGCTTGATGAGACTCATAAATACGGAATCCATCAAGTAAGGAATACAATTTCGCTGCTTAGGATGACTAGTCGTTCGGCGCTATAAACATATTATGACACTAGACTGGCACGTAGACCTAGACATAGGTACCTCCCCAGGGCCAGATACTCTGCCGTGAAGCAATATATAATGTACAAACATTACTGCTTCGGTTTGAAGGGCACTGGCAGTTAGTGTAATTACTGGGCATATGGGACTTTATTATAGAACCGTGGTAGCTCAAGGGCAAAGCGTTCACAATACGCGATATATAAATGTCATAGTACACGAGTGACCTGTGTTCGATACTAAAATTGATATATACCACTCAAATTGTTATGGGAATTTTTAAATATTTATGGCAATTTAAGATATATTTCAAGTGAAACTTCTTTTGGCGCGATTAGAGTAAAGTTTCAATACCTAATTTTGCGGATTTCATCGCATTTAAAAATTGACTTTTTATAACCCGGCGTTAATGTGCCTGACTCGATCCGTGGGCACGGGAGAGGTGTCAGGCGGCCGATGTCATAGCTTATGCGGAGTACCTTCAGATTTTAATTATTATTTTTGGTCCGATATACTCAAAAGGATTTAAATAAAACTACTTTTTTACGGATTTTATCGCGTTTAATTTGAACTATTTTCACCCGACGTTTCGGACGCTTTACAGCACCCATGGTCACGGGGGGACTGAGGTGACAGTTGTCCCGATGTCATAGTTAACCCGGAGTACATTCAGCTTTTAATTATTATTTGTAGTCCGATCTACGCAGAAAGAGCTTACTGTGTCTTGAAGCCTTGCAGTGGTATGCTTGGTTTTTGATTTAATTTTATTAATAATAGGATCCCAAGCCGGTGGTAATACCCAACCATCTTCCCTATTGAAATTAGGATGTTTTTTAATTTCAATAGCCTCGCGAATCATCCTTGGTAAGAATCGGTGTTCTTTTGCAAGGATTTGTGGTCTATCAAATCTGATGTAATGGTTGGGATGATCCAAAACATGGTCACAGACTGCAGACTTCCTAGAGCGTCGATGCTTCACATCAGCTATGTGTTCTTTAACGCGGGTTTTAATGGATCTTTTAGTTTGCCCTATGTAAGAGAGACCACATTCACAATCCAGCTTGTATACTCCTGCATCTTGTAGAGGGATGTTACACTTGACAGATGGTAAAAACTGACTTATCTTCTTCGGCGGCTTGAAAAATGTTCTTATAGAAGCTCGCTTCAAGATAAAGCCAATCTTGTCCGTGACTCCTCTGACATATGGAAGAACAGCAGGTACACGCTCGACTGTGGCCGGCTTCACTCGGTCACAGCGACGAAGGCGCGGAACCCGAAGCTTGTTGTCTTGCAAAACTTGCTTGACATGCTGAAGCTCGGCGGCCAGGTGTTTACTGTCACAGATCCCTTGTGCTCTCTGAAACAAAGATTTACCCACGGTAGCTAACTGTGAAGGATGGTGGTGAGATTCACCATTTAAATACCTATTTGTATGGGTCTTTTTTCTAAATAGATATAGAAGAGTGCCAATCCTTAATAAATAATCCCAAACATTATCTTAAAATCTTAAGTCAAAACATCCGTAGTATATCCCGTAATATATCTGGATTAGAAATCCTGATGGCCAGATCAAAAATTGACTGGGATATCATTGTCTTGACTGAATGCTGGCTAAAAAACAATTCTAATATATCATTAATGGAAAGTTATCACACTTTTGCGACAACCTCTAACTTTTCACAAAACGAGGGCATTGTTGTCTATAGTAAGAAAAACCTTTCAGTAGAAATGGAAGAACCAGAGTTCTCTGAAGCCAACTGCCTTATATTAAAATTAAATACCGATATTATTATTATTGCAATATATCGCCCTCCTTCTTTTAGAAGTGTATCTACTTTCCTAAACTCACTTAATAAAATTCTATCCAAATATACCACATTCAGCAATATTATTTTAACTGGAGACATAAATTTAAATATTAAAGGCAATGACTTAGAGACAAATGCGCATCAATATCTAGATTTAGCAGCTTACCACGGTTTACTTCCAGCACATTCGCTGTCTACGCGTTATGAAAATTGTCTCGACCATATTTTACTGAAGACAAAACTACAAGCCTTTACTTACGTTGCTCAAACATCTTT
This sequence comes from Luehdorfia chinensis, assembly GCA_019845155.1. Lineage (NCBI taxonomy): Eukaryota > Metazoa > Arthropoda > Insecta > Lepidoptera > Papilionidae > Luehdorfia > Luehdorfia chinensis. The sequence goes on from JAHVAK010000107.1 coordinate 209,662, forward strand.
AACGGATCATGAAACTGTAATATTCTATCTTAAATTAAATTCCAAAACCAATATTCCAAACAGTTCCGTGACTTGTATTGATCACAATGGTCTTGCTTTAAGCTTAAGTAATATAGATTTTAAACCACTATTTGAGTCCAGTGATGTAAATTTTGCTACAAACTATCTCATTGAATGCATCACTCAGGCCATAAAAGAAAATTCCAAACTTATTACCTTTTCTAAAAGAAACCGTATTCACAAGCCCTGGATCACGCCTGGCTTACTACGATGCATTCGTAATAGAGATAATCTTCACAAAAAGTTAAAAAGTAATACTGACAATACGATTCTCAAACATACTTACACCCGTTATCGCAATTTCTGCAATAATCTACTAAAAAAAATAAAAAGAGAATACGAAAAAAAAGAGTTAGATAAAGCTAAAAGTAATCCAAAGTTAATGTGGAAAACTATAAATAACATTACAAACAGACAAAAAGTGGAAACGCCTGCAACTGAATTAATATCTAGCACTGCAGATCCAAAGGATGCCATTCTACGCATAAATGAATACTTCGCAAATGTGGGAAAAAGTTTTGCCGAGAATATAATAAAAACGAAGTCACACCCAGATGACAAGAGTTCGTACAATTATGTAAATAATTCTCAATCTCTGGTAATGTTGCCTACTGACGAAGCAGAAGTTGAAAGATTAATTATGTCGATAAATAGCGATGCCGCGGGATGGGACAATATCAGTGCAAAAATATTAAAACTATATAAACATATAATAGTCCCTCCATTAACACATATATGTAATTTAGCTATAACGAACGGCACATTTCCATCTGCTTTCAAGAAATCATTGATTCTTCCTATCTATAAAAATGGACCCAGAGACCGTGTTAATAACTATCGGCCAATATGTATCCTGCCATCGATGTCCAAAATACTGGAAAAGATCATGAACAATCGCTTAACCTACTTTCTGGAAAGATATTCTCTGATATCTAAAACACAGTACGGATTTCGGCGTGGTCTATCAACAACAGACGCAGTCCATGAGCTTACTGACTACATATTCAGAAACCTAGACAAAAAAAGAAAGTGCATGGCTATCTTTCTAGATCTAGCTAAAGCATTTGACACGGTCTCTATTCCACTTCTTGTTAAAAAACTAGAAAGGGTTGGGGTCAGAGATTTGCAACTAAAACTTTTTTCTGATTATTTAACGAACCGTACCCAACGTGTTAAGATAGGAAGTATCATAAGTGACGATCTACCTGTCAGTTATGGAGTACCGCAGGGAAGTATTTTGGGTCCTACCCTATTCCTCGTGTACATAAATGATTTATGTCAATTGAAAATAACTAATGGCCAGATCACATCTTTTGCAGATGATACTGCTCTAGTTTTTAGCGCTGAGAGTTATATAGATCTTTACCTCCATGGGCAAAATGGCTTAAACTTAGTTACCCAATGGTTATACAATAATGTACTAACATTGAACGTCGAAAAAACTAAATGTGTTATATTTAAAAAGAAGGGACAGGTACCAAATCTACCCTTTTCGATTTCTTCACATAACTGTCTCTCTCAAAATGAGAACTGTAATTGTCCCAAATTACAGACGGTTAATTCAATTAAGTACCTAGGAATCCAATTAGATTACAAGCTCAATTTTAACAGTCACATAGAAATGATAACAAGTAGAACCCGCAAGCTTATGTATATATTCAAGAGATTACGTAATGTAGCTGAACCTAACATTCTCAGAATGCTTTATCTGACGCTTTGTCAATCAGTATTAATTTATGGTATCACAGTCTGGGGAGGAACATCCAAATCAATACTCTTGAAACTGGAAAGAGCTCAACGAGCGGTACTCAAAACGTCACTATCCTTACCGTATACGTTTTCAACATATGATCTCTACAAGAAATGTAAAGTCCACACAACACGACAGCTTTATATTTTATATACTGTATATAGGCAACATTGTCAGCTATTTTATGATCCCTCTGTATTAGCTGGCAAAAGACGCAAGGACGCTATATGTCAAATTGAGCCTCATTCACGCTTCGCGCAAAAATCTTTTTCTTTCCTTGGAGGTTTCTTATATAATAAGCTAAACAAATTTTTAAATCTCTTCCCACAAACAAAAGCATCCTGTAAAAGAAATGTCTCCAAATGGTTGGAGACGCTGGATTATGATAAAACAGAAAAATTACTTAATACCACTATCAATAATTAGGCAACTAATTTTAAACAAATAAAAATTATTGTATTAGTTTGTGTTCTTAGAATCCTTCGAATCTAAAAACTGATCCCAAGTCGCTGACGCAGGGCAAACGAATACACACACTCGTACGCATACAAACATTGACACACACACACACATACAAACACACACACTAACACACACAAACACACACACCCGATCTAACAATTAAAACCTTTTGTATACAATATTATCAAATAAAGAGATTGTATTGATCCGTGGGGTGGAGGCCTGGTGATCCATATTACAGGTTTTTTCCTAGTTTGGACACCAGTCCCCCGCACATTTATATTGTGTCTTAAGTTATGTACAATCTAGTTGTGGGAAAATAAACAAATATTATTATTATTATTATTATTATTATTATTTCTATACACAGTGTGACACAAGGTGTTATTAGGATTCCGAATTACTAACACATCCAGAAAATCTAAAGAGTTATTTGCCTCTAACTCCATTGTAAATTGAATTTTAGAGTTTAGGGAGTTAAGGTGGTCTAGAAATGCAGTTACTTTATGCGATGGTAAAATTGTGAAAGTATCATCTACATACCGCTTGTAGAATCTTGGATTTACAGGAGAAGTACGGAGGGCTTTCTCCTCAAAGTCTTCCATGAAAATGTCGGCGACAATGGGAGATACTGGAGAGACCATCGCCACACCATCTACTTGCTTGTAGTACTGTTCCTTCCACAATAGATTGCCAGATGTAAGGCAATGTCTAAGTAGTTCTGCATATTCTGCTGGCATGTTGTTCTCCGCTAGCTTCCTGGATACAATTGAGATGCAGTCTTCTACAGGTAGGCATGTGAATAGCGACTGGACATCATAACTGACCATAGTTTCATTGTCAGTAAGATGTAGGTCTTTAATCTCACTGACAAAATGGTATGAATCCTTTGTGTGTGCTCTTGTGTGTCCTCTGAGCGGTGAGAGTATTTTCGCTACATGCTGAGCCAATCTATAAGTTGGTGAATCGATCTGGCTCACTATTGGACGTAATGGAGCATTTGGTTTGTGTATTTTAGGTAACCCATACAACTTCGGTGGTTTGGCACATGATGGTATTACCGAATTTACGTCCAGATTCAATTTTTCGGAGTATTTCTTTGCTAGCTCGCTAGTTGTTTTCAGCGTGTTCGCGGTTGGGTCTGATTTAACCTTTTTATAAATATTTTCATCCGACAAAAGTTGTTCAATTTTAAAATTATAATCTGACGTATCCATTACTACCGTAGCGTTTCCTTTATCCGCGCGGAGGATCGAGAGTTCCGGTCTGTTCCGTAAGTTGTTCAACGCTTTAAATTCGTCTTTGGGAAGATTTAGTTTGGGCACTGAACTTCGACGTAACATAGACGAAATGTCTTGACGCATGGCCTCCAAATCTTCCTTACCGATATTATTTTTATACAGACAATCTTCGACACTACAGATAATTTCTTCGTACGGGATTTTTCGCGGTGTTATTGCGAAATTTATTCCTTTCGATAATACGAGTACGTTTAATGTTGGTTCATCCAGTGTTTGTTTTGACAGATTATAGACCGCGCGTAGTCTATGATCTTTGGCTGTTGTCAACGGTAACTTTCCGTTCATACGTTGAGATTTGTATTTGACATTTAATTTGTTCGTTAATTTTTGGTATTTATCTATATGTTTATTTTTGCATTCATTATATTTAGCTGTTTCGCGCTTATTTAAAGTTTCAATGCAATTGTTAAAATCAAATGTCGTTATGATAGATTTTAATTCACTGGATGAATTGTCTAAAAAACCGTCGGGCCGTCGTGGCCGTCGGGTAAAAATAGTTCAAATTAAACGCGATAAAATCCGTAAAAAAGTAGTTTTATTTAAATGTGTAATATTCGCGTAAATAAAAGAAAACATTACTCAAAAGGAGTTTACTGTTTCCAGTGTCTTACCAAAACTTCAAGGCACAGGGGTGTTTTTTTTTTATTACAATAGCCTCGTGAAACATCCTTAAAATCTATGTATGTTATTTTGCAAAGCTTTGTGGTCTATCAAATCTAATATGGGATGATTCAGAACATGGTCAAAAACTGCACTTCTTATAGTGTTGATGCTTCACGTCAGCTATAATTACTTCTATGCGGGTTTTTATAGATTTTTTTTTCGCGTGTAAGAGAGACCACATTCACAATCTTGTTTGTATACTCCTGCATCTTGAAGAGGGATATTACACTTGACAAGATGGTAAAAACTGACTATGGAATGGTATGATAAAATCTTTTTTTCACTTCTTCTTTCTTTTAATTTTGTTAAAATATGAGTTCAAATAATATGATTTTCGAGAGGATTAGGCAAATAAAATGAAATATTACAAAAACAACATAATTACAATAAAAAAGTTTAAATTATATAAAAACAAATTTTGCAACAGACCTTCGTATATACCTAGTCCGGCCATAAGTTCTGTAACAAATGAAAATGCATTTTATTTAATGAAGTAATGTAATATAAATAAAATTTATACCTACATACTTATTAGTCTCAGCAAAAATATTCTATTCGAAATGGCCACCTTTGGCTTTTATACAGACATTTAATCTGTTTGGCCACGACTATATGGATTTACGCACTGTTTCCAAGGGAAATTTCGCCACTGCTTGCTCCAAAGATTTTTTAAGAGACTCAATGTCGCCGTGTCGTTTAGAGTGGGCCATGTCCTCTAAAACTGACCATAATTTGAAGTCTAAAGGGTTGAGGTCTGGGCTAGATGGGGGCCAGTCTTCTGCTCTTATAAAGTCCGGAACGTTGGTTTCAAGCCAGGCTTGGGTAGTTCTTGCCTTGTGACCAGGTGCTAAGTCCTGCTCGAAAGTCCACGGTATATTTTTAAAAAGTGTATTGCTGAGAGGTTTCACAACATGATCCAAGACTGCATCGTGATACACTTTCGCTCAAGTTTTCACTCCCTTTTCACAAAAATGTAGTTTTGTGACTCCTTGATAAGACATGCCCCACCAAACCATCACTGACGCAGGATGATGACCACGTTGTACCTTTCCAACCACTTGAGCAGCTTCTTTAGAACTGTGAGCGTACACTTTATCATTTTGTTTATTGTAGTGTTCTTTAATCGTAAAAATTCTTTCATCGGTAAAGAGGATATTTCTGTGCCTTTCACCTGCGTATCGTGACATAAGGCGTTTTGATCGATCCACTCTCTTTAATTGTAAAGATTGATATAAGGCATGTCCTGTATATCGACGATAAGCACCGAGCTTCAGGTCTTGTTTTATAATACGCGTCATAGTCCTAGCGGGAATCTTTATATCTCGCGATAAGATTTTTTGCTTCTAATAGGGTTTCGACGAATTCTGGCTTTAACAGCATTAACAGCCTTTGTAGTTGTAAGAGCACGTGGCCGCCCCGATCTTTTTCTGGTCTTCGACAGACGAAGTGTTGTTGTATCTGTTGATAGTACGATATACGAACATACGGCTGATACCAAGCTTTTGAAGTGTCTGGAATATGACTGACGGCCCTTCGTGCAAGGCGATCACTGCAATCCTATTTTCTTTAACACCCCATTCTATATTGTAATTTGATAATGAACACGAAAAAATGTGTGAAATGGCGCAAAATCGAAAGAAGTTTTAAAATAATATACGTGTTCCAAATTCAAAATAATTAAAAAGTTGAAAAAAAGAAAACTTTTTGTGTAACAGTATTTTTGGCCAGACTAGTTATATAAAAAGACAGTTAGTCTTTTAGTCCCTTTTTTGTGAGTAAATGTTAACAATGAGTGTGTGTGTGTGTGTGTGTGTGTGTGTGTGTGTGTGTGTGTGTGTGTGTGTGTGAGTGTGTGTGTGTGTGTGTGTGTGTGTGTGGGTGTGTGTGTTGGTGCGTGTGTGCGTGCGCGCGTGTGTGTGTGTGTGTGTGTTTCAATATTGCTTGTGGAAACACTTAATGCGTATAGATTTAAGATCTGGACTGTAACGACTCTTCAGTTTCATCATAAACATGGTTCAATGGATAACACGATCCTGCTATATTTTTGATAATAATTAATTTGTGGAACCATTTCAGCTCTGGAGCTAGTAAAGCTTTGACACTTACTTCCCATTTAAGTTCATGACCAACCCTGTCAACAATATAGCCAATAACGTATCTAATGACTTGTTTAGTAATATTTGTAAAGATGCTATTATATGTCTAAACCTTTAAGTTCTTCTTATGGTTTCTGACCTTTGTGCGTCACCATCGTCTTGGCGATTATAAGACGACTTGTTTATTTCTTCAACATAGTTCCTGGTACCACAACTTAAGACATAATTTTTTTCGATAGGTACACAATTGCCTCGAAATGACGTTTATTATTCAAGGTGATTTAATAACTTTTTGTAGGCAAATTGAAACTGCACAGCGTTAGGGTTATTATTATAACGACCATTTTGTGGTAGTTTCATCAGTTACATGATGATGATGTTCTCCTGGCCGATTTCAGCCACGGCGACAACTTCCCAATATTGTCGAGAGCTATCAACTGCGCAGGGGATATTATAGTGCCACAAGGGTACGCAGAAATACAGAGGCACTCACTTGTCCCAACCTGACCCTACCGGCGCCCGATGTAATTATGATGTGATAACATCGGATGTGGGCAACAATCACAAATCAACCAGACCTGAAAACCGACAATTTGTGTTTTAGCACAAATGTTGGCCGAGGGTGGGATTCGAACCAAGGACCCGTAGCGTAAAAGTCAGGTACTCTGACCACTAGACCACGCGGTCGTGAACTAACGGCCGCTGTAACTACTAATCTAGTGTAACCTATAAATTAATTTTCACAACTATATGAAATATTATAGATACTGTCCCAACTTAATTCATTATTTAAATTACCCACATCGTAAGTAGATAACCCCGATACCCTTTTTTTTTGAATAAAGTGACGAGACGAGCAAAACGTTCACCTGATGGTAAATGCAACGTCTGCCAATAACAGATACTGTGTTACTCCGAATATTTCTGTGTAGCACCACACTGCGCCCGTCACCTTGAGACATTAGTTCTGAAGTCTCATATGCCCAGTGATTACGCTAGCTCTCAGTGCCCTCCAGACCGAAACACAGTTATGTTTGCACACTACTGATTCACGGCAGAATAACTGGCCCTGGGGTGGTACCTACCTAGACAGATTCCTGCATAGAAACCACCAGTAAAAGTACTACCTAGAATCCATTGCACGGCCCGTATATTTCAGTCTTTGTGACATAGTTATATCTGAAAACATTCATCCATGCAAGTAAAGTCGCTGGCAGAGTTTGTTAAAACTAAACTGTGCATTTATCACGATCTCGACGCTGAAATAAAACATAATGTCACCGCATGCCCATGCATAAATTTAGTGGGAAGAGAAATTTTCAACCTACGAAGCTGCGCAGTTATGTTCTAAATTATAATTGTAAAATGTAATGCTGATGTGGCTCCGCTTAGTCGATAACCAGTTTCTATGCAGTACAATCACACTTTTTTTCATTTCAACAGCATTAATCTTATTTTCATGTTTCTTCTGCCAGATCCAATATCACTACCTTAATGATTTCTTATATTTATGCGAACACTACACATTTAAATCAAACTAATTTTACGGATTTTATCGCGTTTAATTTTATTATTTATAACCCGTGACCATGGGTGCTGTAAAGCACTCGAAACGTCAGGTTATAAATAAAAAAATTAAACGCGATAAAATCCGTAATATTAGTTTAATTTAAATTCACTACCTTACATAAGTGTGGGGATAAGTACTCCCCTATGTACAGCCAGTCGTGCCTTTTTAGATACTTTCTGGCTGCACATAAAGTTATGCAGGGCCCAATATAATATATTTACTGCCACACGGTCGTCACTGTTTGACGACCGTGTGGCTCAGTGGTCAGAGTACTTGACTGCTAAGCCGCGGGTCCTGGGTTCGAATCCCAGCCGGAGCCAACATATCGATGGCAGCAAAGTAAATACGGACATCTACAAAATCACAATTTTACAAGAGAGCACATTTAGTAAAAAATAGTAGCCATTTTGAGAGTTATGGACCGATTTACATCATTTTTTCTATGATGCATTAAAATAAGCTTCTTCATTGATTGTATAACAGGTTTTATCGCTATATAGTTGTTTTACTGAAATAATGTAGATGTAATTTTTTACTGTGAAAAAACTTATAGATGGAAGAAGACATCTGCCTGATATCCGTTTATACGTTGTAATAAAAAAGGCGCCCATTCCATCTAAAATATCTAAGAAACAAAGATAATAATCTCCGGTAAAACTTTTAAGGATATTGAAAGAAAATCTATGCAACATGCAAACAGTATTCTCCTTTTTTTTGTCCGAATTTTGTAATGTCTTCATTTTCATTGCATTTAACATTTTATCCATATCATTAAACGAGTCATCTACCACTAAACTTTATCTATGTCTATCAGTTAAATTCATTTATTTAGTTCCCAATGCACGCAACTTATATATTTTTAAATAAAAATACGTTACATTACTATATTTTGTTCATCATTTATTCACAATGTTTCTCTCTAATAAAATAACTATAAAATGTATTTTTTTAGTCTTACACTAGATAACTGCTATCAAAGAAAATAAAAAATATTATCAAAATAGACTCTTTCATGCCTCTATTTCTAAAAAGTATTAGTCTTTGAAATACACGGTTTATCAGACTAGTTTTAATCACTCAATTAAAGGCACCATTGGCAAATCAGTCAACAACAGACACAGACTACTTCTAATAGGAAAAAAAAGGAGATCAAAACGGTAACGATTAGGTACGAAAAAACTAAGTTATTCTTCGAATTCATTGCCATCAGCAGCTTCTGATTCTTCCGTGGCGTTGCTATGCTTTATATTTTTGTAAAAAACATGGTATCTTGGTGGGATTCAATTTTGTTGACACAAAAACATTAGGTCCTTGTATTTAGCTGTAGTAATGGGTAAAGTTTCATCATAAACTTTTCCAAATTATTGTGTATTATTATTATCTTGGAAAACTCGTCTGCTTGTCCTTTTGGAAGTGTCAATACACATGGCTGATCTCTCATTCAAATCGTATTTATAAAATATTTTATCGGGTTGTTTGTATTCCACCACTATTTCGCGCACTTGATTCCATTTTACATTTATCACCATCTTCATTTTTTACCCATTTGTGCTGATTAAGAATAGACTTAAAATCCAAGATATAATTTTGATTTATCTCCACAACTTCATAGGGTTGATCATTTGTTTTACTCCAGCGTACACAGGTATACCACTCTTGCGGCGAGAAAATCATTTTATTTTTGGAGGATCGTTCGATTAATGCATGAACGCTATCACCCCCTTGCTGCGTATGACCCTTTTCTAAAAATCTATGACAAATGCGAACACCAAAATTTTTGGCTCCATGTAAGTACATAGCAAAAACGATACGGTTACGGTTTTGCCCTCCGCAATTATCAGACCATAAGCGTATATCCTTTACTCCCTCTTGGCATTTTCTCTTTATGTAATTGTAAAGGCAACTGGAAACTTCATTTGAACCCCTTCTAGCTGTTGTTTCATCCTACATGTAGCAAATAGCTTTTTTTAAACCCATATCAAAAACGGTAAAGTTATAAACAGATAATTTTCTTTTGTAATAAAACGAATTAACTTCACCATAAGGACAGTTTAGGATTTTTTGGAAATCAAATGTTGCAGCTGCGATATTCGAGGGACTGTTCTGAGATTGCCGTTTATCTTCAGTTTTTAACGATCTTCTTCGATCGAGGTTATTTGAAATTGAAATTCATTTGGTGGATTATTTCTATTAGCAGTGCACTGATCACACTGATCCTTTTTTGGTATAAAGAAGCCTACATTCATGTGGGAATTAACAACATCCCTATATTGTCTCAATGTTTTGACAATTTCTGTCAGGTTTTTTTCTTGAGCCCATGTATTGTACATTTTGAACATGATACTAAAGTTTAATGAGTTGTCTAAATACAGTTTATTACTATCTTTGCGGGTGTAATGAGATTCTACCGGTTGATAACTATTAACATGATCATATACGCTTTGGATAACTGTTTCAGTCAGCAATTTTGTTTTATTGCCATGAATACCTCGTCGATCCTCTTCACAAAAACCTGTTGTTTTATCATACTTATCCATTGCACTTTGAATAAACTGGTTGCTAATAAAAAGAGTATTTTTAAACATAACTTTGCAAACTTTTACCACACTGTCATTCTTATTTATTGATAACATTGGTAGGAAATATTGAACGCTCATATTACGTTTCGATTCGTTATCAGTCGTGATTCTTTTTTTTGTGTAACGTTTTGTATATTTACCAATGAATTCCCATTGTTTAACATGATTACCCAGACCCCAAAATGAATCGAATACTTTTCGCCTTGTCTCTTCACTTATCTTGCGCAACACTTCAATTTGCAGTTTTCACATGGGAGCCGCATATCCTTTTCTTTTTGTTCTGTACCATCCCGTGATAAGTGTTTTTTATCAAGATTTAGCAATAATTTTCTTCTTGTATCGATCCAATTCTCTTTTCTGCATTTCCTCCTTTTCTTTGTAACGTCAACTGTAAATTTACGTCGTTTTCTCCCAGACATAACTTTTGACGAAGCTGAAGAGCATTCCCTGGAAGCGCCACTTGCTGATGATGTTGCACTAGTATCAGTGACTAAAATGGATGGTAAAGTGTTTTGTGGACTGAATGAACGAATGACATCAACTTCAGAAAACGATTCCGGCAACTGCGATTTTGTTTCAAACGAAATAACCACAGAAGGTACGGGTGTAATACAGCGCGATTGGGGGCAAACAGATAATTTAGCTCCTCTAGCATTTGGATTATGATGTATTTCAGCAGAGGTCGTAATAGATAATGCACTGTGTTGCTCCTCATCATCAGCCAAGATCTGTTCAAGCGTGCTATTTCTCAAGAGCGGTAAGCTGTAAGCAATTGAAAATAATGTAGTACAAAAATACATTCTAGGCATCATTTAAAGTAGGTAGGTAGGTATCTTAATAAACGTCACTAACCAACTTTTATCTAAAGACCCTATATCTAAATTGCCGTACATCTCTGCTTGTAAATCACTTAGCTGAATTAATTCATTTTCTGTGTCTGAATCTGAAAATAAAAAACTAACAAATGTATTAAAGGAAATGTGCATAGTAGTATATTTTAAGAAAAAATTATGAATTTCCTCATAAAATTATTTTTATGAAATAATACCTTCATAGATAAAGACATGCAAAAAGTATGACGTCTAAACGGATAAGTGGCAGATGTCCGTGTTTGCGTCGGACCATAACCTCAAAATACATTTTATTACTAAGGCTAATATCTCATTACTAGCACTAATATTTCAACTGTAAACACTAACATATAACATAATTGTGTCACAGATACTCACTTTCGTAGGCATTTTGCATTGTTTTATTTAAGTTTGTTAAATCCGAAATCTCAATAATTTCATTTTGTACACCTTTTTGAGCCATATTTAAAAGTAATTTATTCCTAGAGGCACTCATTTTAAAGAATAACTGATATTTTAAGGATTAATTTAGGGTAGAATGCGTTAAACAATGTCAATTCAATAAAAAAACACAAAAACATAACCGGTACACACAAGAATATGACAAGTGACTGATGACCTTGTTGACGATTCAATCATCTTTCAAACCTTCGAAGTAAAGGCGGGTAAATTCAAGTGTCCGTTTCTACTGCGATATTTATTTCAAATCGAGTGTAGATGTCTTCATTTACGTGCCAGATTTTGTTCATTATTTTGAAATTTGAAATAATTTTAATACAGACTTGTATATAGGGTTGATATCAACTCATTTTTGTAAAATAAGCATTTTCGTAAAAATGTAGATGTCCGTATTTACTTTGCTGCCATCGATATGTGCTAAAACATAAATTGTTGGTTTTCGGGTCTGGTTGTGTTGTGATTGTCCCCGTGTTTCTGACACTGCATCCTAGCCTACCTTCGATCTTATCGCATCAGCGTTACATCGGGCGCGGGTAGGTTGGGACGAGTGAGTGCCTCTGTGTTTGCGCGTACACTTGTGGCACTATAATATCTCCCGCGCAGTTGATGGCTCTCGACAGTAGTCGGAAGTTGTCGCCGTGGTCGAAATCGGCTTGGAGAACATCATCATCATTTACTGCCAACGTTCTTGTTTCAAAATCACAGTCATACTTTTCGTCTCTCGAAAATTTTGAACCCAAATATACAAACTCTTTCACTTGTTCTACTCTTTCTCCTTCAATCAGAACTCTGCAATCCGACGTACTTTCTTCAACGTATTACGATCAGATCGAAATCGTTTTAAGTAAAAGTCACGTCATAAGTACCCGCAACCGACGAGATTGTATGAAAACTCTAATGAAAGTAGAGGAAGCTAAAGAAAGCTAAAAAATTAAAGTGTGTCAGGATCGTAGCAAGTGGAAAGATGTGGTCTCTGCCTACCCCTATGGGAAAGAGGCGTAACTCTATGTATGTATGTATAATCACACCTCTTTGCAAATACAAGCATAATAGATTAGATTCTTTTCGTCATTAAGCACATTGAACGTAATTATCATCCGGAAAATTAATAAGACCCGTGGGATATTTTTATGAGATTTTTTTTATGTACAAAGTTTTATCCTCCCGGTAACATTAAATCATTATTATTATACGTTTTCATCTTACGCTTTTCTTAATTTGTCATCCATTTGATAATCTATTGATTGATAATACCTTTTAGCAAGCTTCAGCTAACACACTTCTGTCCCCATCACCACAACAATCGCGAAGTTTCCTTTATTGCTCAGATATTTTCCGATAACCCCGGAGTCCGACAATGGCTGATTATGATTGATGACAGTTGACAGCAATATAACTTGGCTAATGGCGTCGAAATAGAGAAGGATGAGCTATTATCGATAAAAAATCATAAAAGCTATTTAGATATTTTGATAATAAAATCTAGGATCCTACATTTATTGGCTGTTCTTTCCTACGTGATTAGCATTTATATGAAGATGAAATGTTAGTAAAGAATTATTGAATCAGCATGAAGCAAATAAACACGCACAAGTGTTATTTTCTGTTTATTAAACATACATCATCATTTCAGCCTATCACTAGTCCTCTACTGAACAAAGGCCTCCCCCTGACTCCCAAAGACTGTCACAAAACTATGTAGCTCTTATTTTAGTTCCAGGAAGATGCTGCTGCCCATCTACTGGCTTTAATTTTCCATCTGTCAACTTTTATGACACCCACGAGTTGAGATGGGGCGGTAGATTCTCTTAGCCGATACCACATGGCAAACGTTACAATTTATTAACTTATGAAGCGCTTTTATCCTTTGAGTTCTTCCCATTCGTTATCATAAATTTTGTTCTTGCTTATATTTTTGATGTACTTTTTAAATGTTATTTTGTACGAACTGATAAAAATATTTTAAGGGTTTTAGTTACTAACAACATACAGCTAAGGGGTTCTTTTAAATATTTTTATAGAAGAATCAGTTTTTTTTTATAGAATTTTAAACGACACTATCAAAACGCCGACCCATTACAAACTTTTGCTGTGTGACACGACTGTGTGCTGCGGGTACCATACTGCGCTAGACCTGAGACATCAGTTCTTAAGTCTCAGTAATTAGTACACTACTTTTCGTAAAGCACTGGGGAGAGATGACAATTGAAATTCTTACCAGATTCGTATCATCTGCAAATATATAACCTTCAGATGTAATGTTAATGATCATCAACATTAGGGCATATAAGTTAAGGAGAACAATTGTTTGAAAATTAAATTAAATATTGAGCAGGTATCATTGCAAAAGGTATCCATCGCCCTATGTCTTCCCATGGGTGATGATTACCTGGCATTTTTCTAGGTTTTCATCGTCATCATATTTAGCTGCTGAACATAGGCTTCGCCCAATGCATCAGACTTGAAATACTTATTCTGATGGCCAACACCTAAACTGCGAAGTGTTCATCCATCGAATACCTACGAAGGGTAATCACGAGAAATCCTCCCATCTTATCCCTTAAGTGCAGACCTACAAGTATAGAACTATAATTAGCAGTGGAAGGTAAATGGGCTGAAGACAGTAACAGTTTAACTCATAAACAATGATATGCCCTAGGATTTGTCGTCTATTGCAAACAATTTTTATCGATACAACGTCATTTTAAAAAGCTTTTCGCGAACATCACTATCGTTCTCTCGAAGCATACAAAGCAGAAATTGGGCAATCTTCTTAACTGCGCAATGACAATTCAATATTTTTGCCAGGCCATCGTGAATGAAAGTTTCAAGTTTTGTATGGTTTTTTTATTCAAGAACGGTAGGCTGTACATAAATTAATTTCCCTTATAACGCCATCTTGACTTGGAACTTTAGTTTTTATAACATTTTTTTTTTCTTATTTTGTTTGGAAACTTCGTTCTATGAACTTAGTAACTTGCTTTTAGTCTAGTTGTTAATAATTATTAATTGGCATGAAACAATTTTTTTTCATTGCGACTAATGTATTTTAGTTTGATTACATATCTGACAGAAAATGTAATCAGTTGGATAGGCAGTGAGGTGATTCCTGCTGTTCTTTCAAACGGAAAGCCCTAACGGGGCATTTCCATGACAAATAATTGTATATATTTTGTGGCTGCAAATCCGGCTTCTTGTTACAGAAGAGCGGACAAACGAGAAAGGGACTCACCTGATGTTAAGTGATCACCAACGCCCATGAACATCTTTCCCTGCCTTTGAGAAATTTAAACTTTCTTTCTATTTTTCTAGGAGTTCGACAGAGACAAATATAGTTTTAGGCTCGAGTCGCAAAGTGCGCTTTAATCTATCCTAGTGGCGTTAGGTGAAAAGGACTAATAAGCACAGGCGAATAGGATGCGCATTTCGACCGCTACCGCACCCTATGAAAGTTTATGATTTTTTTGCCGCAGCTAACGTGTTAAAGTAATTAATTTAGTTAAATAAAATAATGATTCATGATAATGAACGTGTCGACTTTTCTAGAACTCGAACTCGAATTTGTGAGTACGTATTATGACTGTAGTATTAAGAATGAATAAATACATTGAGTGTTTATTATGCTGTGTATTATTACTTTGCAAACGTGTCAGTAAGAGTAAATATCATAAAGGGTAAATAGCAAGAGTACGCGAGAAGCCAACAAGGAAAATAATTAATTGTCTGTGTTGGCGGCTTAAGAGAATCTACCATCCCATCTTATCACGTGGATGTCGTAAAAGTCGACAGAGGGAAAATGAAAACCAGGAGATGGGCAGCAGCATCTTCCTGAAACATCTCAATAAATAAATTGCGGTTCCCAACCTGCCTGTCAAGCGTGGCAACTATGACAAAATCCCCTAAAATGAGAGCTAGGAACTCTTGTGGCAGTCTATGAGGCCTGCGTTCAACAGTGGACTAGTATGGCTGAAATGATGATGATGAAGCTCTCTAACTCGCAATAGAGCAACGTAGCCATATAACCTGTCCTCAAATGTCCTCCCATAATTGGAGCACGTCTGTCCGACAAAAAAGGCAGATATGAAAATAACATTTTATAATCTTTTAAAGACGTATGAGTGTAGAGCACCACATTGAAGCTAGTTTTCTAATTTTAATTTTCACAGTAACTAACCGAAACGAAATCAAACCGAAATCACTTTAAATATCCGCAAAAGTCCATCGGAACAAAACTTTATGGCTCAATAGCAGTGCCGTCACTCTGACAGTCAATTAGAGGAGACAACGCGGAACTATTTTAGTTCCGCATGAATACTTAAAACCCCTCCTTTGTTCATTTTAGTCCTAGCTAACGATAACTAAATGTTTAAGTAAGCTTTTATTATTTATCGTTATTCTTTTAGTTCTATGGATTTATCTCATAGCATTAAGGTTTATTAAGCTACGCCCTCACTGCCTTACCTCTATATATAACTTATCTAAACATCTCTGACTAGTTTTGGCCACTCTAAAAAACACACTTTGGTTTAAAGGAGAAAGTGAAGAGATGAGCAAAACGTTTACCTAACGGTAAGGGTAATGTCTGCCCATGACAAATGTTGCATCCCCGACCCCACATAAAGGCTAATCAGAGACCACACCTGTAGCCCACTTTTCGCCCCCGCGGAGACGAGACGTGACGAGTGGCGAATAACTTTGGTACGAGTCAAAACATTTTTACTTCCTATTACATTCTCACAAGCAGTATAGTGACAGCATCGCATGACACGTTATTATTTTACACGAATAAAGGCTGTCCGTACAATAACGTTGTCGCCTCTTACGACACCTCGGTAGGCAAGTAGAATAGTACCTACACTATTCTACTCTGCCTGATAGCTATCGACATTAGGACATAATTTCTCACATATACCCAGTGGTAGTAGTAACACTAGATTACAGTGCCCTTCAGACTGAAACGGAAATCTTTGCACGCTCCTTGTTGAAGGCATACTAACATCTACTGCGGTGGTATTTACCTATACGGATTCTTGTGTAGAAAGTCTACCACCAGTTTTACGAACACGTAAACTTAACATGAGTAGACAGTTTGTGAGGCCTATATTCAGCACATAATCTTGTAACGTAATGAAAAGGTAACTCGTAACTTTAATTTATGTTTTCGTTCAAATACATACATAGAGTTACCCCTTTTTCCCATATAAGAGGTAGGTAGAGACCACACCTGTAGCCCACTGTTCGCCCCCTCGGGAAACGATTCGTGACGGGTTGCGTGCCACGTTGTCGCCATTCAGCGACGAGCCATAAAATTCTTTTTCCTCATTTTATTTATTTATTCTTAATTGCCGACATCTTAAACTAAGGGCTACAAAGGGCGTACTTAATGCCTTGTGGCATTCTCAGTTAGTCAACCCTGTTTGATGGTGAAAAAAATATGGCAGGTCCTATATATTAAAAATAAATTGCCTAACTTATGATAAATATAATCAATATATAAATTATTAAAACATATAACTAGTACAAACATACCAAAATAGTTACAAAAAAATAAAATAAATAACCTACACATATAGTTAATAAGTTATTAAGTTAGTGAATAAGTTAAAGAAACATCTAATTAAATCTGTCAAATGTCTTTTCTGAGACATTATTCTCGAACTAATCTTTTAAATATGTTCTTATTTATTAGGAGCTTTCTTGACATCATCGGGGATAGCGGTCCAGAGTAGTACAGAGTCATTGAATTCCCTCGAGCAGTATATTGACAGCATTGTGATATTATTCTACACGAATAAAGGCTGAATATACATACAATAGTCGCCTGATACGACACCACGGTAGGAAAGTGGTTAGTGCTCTACTACTCTGCCGGACATCTATCGGCGATTTAATTCATACAACAAATAGTTCTTGTAACTTATATACTGCAATGCGTTTTCTAGAATCTGCCTATCACCTAAACAACAACTAGCGTGAAGGCATATAATTCAACAAAAGCTATTAAGGTAATAAACTAAAACGTGAGTACAATATATTGCAAAGTAATTGCGTAAACTCAATAGAAAGGGTAGAAGGGGAGGATCTAGATTAACTTAAGACGACGGGTATTTAAGTAAGAAATCATAAATAACGAGCAGGCGTGGTCAACGAGACCAGGGCGGAACTTAGAAGATGTCTTAATTCCGCACGAAGAAAGAACCGTTCAAATAAAGTATTTTTACAAATCTTATATTTATAGATAAAAAGTGAGTAAAATAACCCTGAAGCGCATAACCCTTCTTTCATGCCCTGTGATTACACTAGCTCACAGTGTTCGTCAGAAACAAAGTAGTGTTTGCACACTTCTGCTGCACAGCAGAGCAACTGGGCTGGGGTGGTACCTACCTAGTTGGAGTCCTGCACAGGAATGCTACCGTCATTGTTTGAATTTTATTGTGTCAATACTCAAGTGATTGTATACTTCTTATTTTTTTTTATTGCATAAAGTGATGAAACGAGCAAAACGTTCACCTGATGGTAAGTGCAACGTCTGCCCATAACAAATGCTGTGCCACCCAGAAAATTTCTGTGTGACACTACACTGTGCCCATCACCCCTGAGACATAGGTTCTTAAGTCTCATATGCCCAGTGATTACGCTAGCTCACAGTGCCCTTTCAAACCGAAAACACAGTAATGTTTGCACACTACTGCTTCACGGCAGAATAACTGGCCCTGGGGTGGAACTTACCTAGACGGACTCCTGCATAGGAATCCTACCACCACAATTACTTGGTTCGATAGTGTGAATACAGCGACTAACAATTGTGTCGTTATATTCTTTTCGCTGTATGTTGATGTAATCTTTTTACACTATATCTTTTATATATATAATTATATAACAATGCTTTGAAAAAGGTACAACGAATAAACTTGTATTTATTAAGAATTCCTTTTGCGTCGTTAATCAACCACGAACCTTGATCGCCAACGACTGCCTTATAATAACATTTCTCGATTCTCCATATTCGGTATAAAATCGATACACGGCAGTGATATAATATTCATAATCGGCTAGCCCAGATTGCCCAGCCAAAGGGAATTATAAACTAACAGATCCGTTTTTACCATACGATACCTCGACGGCATAACGACACTCGATAAAACTTCCTAATACTAAACTTGCACTTAAATCCTGTTATAGCATAGGCCATATTAATCAGAAAAAATATTGTTCATCATTATCATTCACCGTCGTTATCAATAGTATTACAGCTTCAGCTTGTAAGCAGTCCACTGGACTATCAATCAATCAATCAATGCAGGCGGAGTACCGTTGCAATACCAAATGCCTGACACTTCAAACGCTGTTGTCCCTAACCCATATGCACAGCGAAAAGCATATTAGAATGGTCACTCCGCTGTCTGTCTTTTACTTGCTTACTTGACAGTAAAAATTAAACTTTATAATATAACAATTACGAAACTAAACAATATTTTATTTGTTGGTAGGATTCCTATGCGGAAATCTGTCTAGGTACCACCCCAGAGCCAGTTATTCCGCCGTAAAGCAGTAGTGTGCAAACGTTACTGTGTTTCGGTCTGAAGGGCACTGAGAGCAGGTGTACTCACTGGGCACTGATGTTTCAGGGAGACGAGCGCGGCGTGGTGCCACTCAAAAATATTCTGGATGACACAGCATTTGTTATGGGCAGACGTTGCACTTGCCATCAGGTGAACGTGGTGCTCGTGTAGCGTTGTGCACTTTATGCAATAAAAAAATGGCCGGGGACCTAGTTGCCTTGTTCGGCAAGTAAGGTAGAGTACAGTGTAAGGGATTTCAGCCCCCGAGCTACTGCTATCTCTTCCTGCTGCTTTCGAGATTAGTAGTAGTCCGATACCGTATAGTTCCTTTCACAACTCCTGCTTTCCCTACCCCAAGTTGATTTCCTATCTAGTCCTTTTTCCGCTCATCTATGCTAATCCAGTTATTTCCTTGCCGATGGCTGCGTGGCATGGAGCGAGCCTAGTGAACCGATCTGCTCTGAGAGCGAGGGATCCCAGAATAAAGGTAGCCATAACCAAGCTTGCGGGGCTTTGTTTGGGTGGACAACATATTCCCTAGCTACTCGTGAGAACGCAATGTCGGGGCAAGATATTTAACTCTTACCAAAATGGCGGCGATGTGGCTCGCCACCCATGAACGCTCGTTTCCCGATCTCTGGTCTCTGCTTACCCCACCGGGAAAGAGGCGTGACTGTATGTACAAATAAATAAAAAAACAATTTGACAACGACAAGCATTTATTTAGTGTCCTATAGTCTGATAAAACTAAAAGAAATATTTTGTCCTTAAAAACGCATATTGACTAATGGCTTAGGGTACTGAATACAAAGCATGACGTCGCAGGTTGAAGTCCGCCATTCTGCTATTGTCATGAATCTACTAGCGCTTAGATTAATGGGAATATCAGGAATGTTACTAGAATTGCTAATATTTTTATAAAAAATAAATAAAACCTCGCCTTTTATAAGCTCTCACTTTCAGCCCTAAATATTGAATAATAATATACGAGCAGAAAAAATTTAGATGCCTACTTTAGATGACTTGAATTTTCACACAAGAATTCCTTATAGTATTGATAATTAGGAATACATCATCATCATCATTTCAGCCCATCACAATTCTACTGCTGAACGTGGGCCTACCTAAAAGATTGCCACAAAATACGGTCCTGAGTCAACTGCATGCATTGACTTCAGCAAAACCGGACAACGAACAAAAGAAAATTAATCGCACAGAATACCAATACATACAACGCTACTGCGTTTTGTACGGTAAATGATAAATACCAGGAACTGAATTATTGGAAACGTGTCATATCATTATCGTCATTAGGAGTGCCACCTACATGTGATCGAGCCACTTCTCCATCATATATTACATCTTTAATTGTATAAGCAACTGATAGCACAAACTGTGTCATCGCTTGTAGTTACATAAAAGAGTTTGCAAAGCTTTATTCGTATACGAAAATTTATAAACAAAGTGACACGCATCGTCTAGACTTTCACATCGTGACATGAAAGTGAGTGCTAGGGAAATGGCGCTGAAACTTTCGAATGAACAGCCGTGCCTCGTTTATAATGCAGGGGCCAGACTCATCGCTAGCTTCGGTATATTATAAGACACATTTTTAATTACACCTCACAGCTGCATAAGGTATTAGGCTGATCTAATATTACCTAGAATTGTAATTATGTGAAACGCGAAATGGTTTTAATTTTATTATATATTTTCGATTTATTTAACGTCTTAAGAAGCGTTTGAAAGTGACGGAATGGCAATCATGATGAAGGTTGTCGCCTGCGGACTATTATTATTGCCTGTCTTTTGCTGTCTGTCGTAAAAAAAATCATTTCTAATTTTTTCCTTACTTTATTTTTTACTTACTTTCATGACAAATCTTGAGCGTGGTATTATTTCCGTAAGATTTGCGATGTCACTTAAAAGTCATAATGGGACATTCAATATTTTCAAATTATCCGTTCTCATATAGAATTTTTTATTTAAATACTCTCACGGAAACGCGGAAAAAGCGCTTCAGAGAAGACGAAGTAAAGTGCATAAATAAGGACATCTTGCAAGGTGCTCATGTTATGCATAAAGCCCTTAAATATCATTACTTGTATAGTTTTTACATAGAAGATACATGTACGCGTGTTTTCGAATAACTACGTTATATATTTGTGTGAAACTATACATTTAGTTTAAATTGTTGTTTGGTTATTATCTGATTGTTTATTAAAACAATAAACATTACAATATAACAACAATAATTAAATACACAGTGGTGAAATGTTACAATTTAAGTGTATAATTTTAACATTATTGGTGTATATTTATTTCCTTAAAAATATATAAAAATAAATGATCGTTTTATTTTGTAAGTTATTAAATTTTTATAGTAAATTCTTTTTTCATAGTAGATCTAGTTATTTTCAATTTAGGTGATACCTAAATTTGAAAAAATGAGAAAACGATACACATGAAAGTGTAAGCTTACGTTGGTTGTCATCCCAAACAATATAAGATATAAGATAGCATTAAAACACTGTCTTAAGAGATATACATTTTGATGTTCTTTATATTGCATAAACAGTATATTTAGACGTACATAGCTATATTAGAACTAGTTAAGCAATTAAAATCTAGTATATATGAACCTTTTTTTGGTATTTTAAAGATAGTTTAGAGTATATAGACGTTTCGCTAAAAGTGGACAAATGTATGATTTTTAGTTACTATTTTCAAGAAGTATTAGCGAAAGTTAGTGCCCTTCGTTCACTTTCAAAAAATTCTATGAAAAAATGTACTTAATTAGGTTCCATAACATAAAGCAGACAGAAAGTACTCATTGCCTTGCATTTACTTACCATACAAGCATTACTCCTTTACAAGATATGTGGAAAAATATCTGCAATTTTCCAATAGGCCAAATTCCAAAGCTATACTTAAATATCATATACATATTGTAAAAGTTTGGACAACAAATTACCTGTAACTTTTCCGTATTAGCGAAATAGAGCTCCGCATTAATAATACAATGGAAGTTAGACGTTAGAGTAGACAGAAGAAATAACAGTGATAATTACAGAATAACCAAACCTTATGAATTGTATCTGATTCATAAAGTTGTTGTAAAGCGAAGCCTAGCATTAAGATATATGATGAAGGAAAATACAGATACATTTCCATGGAAAAGATAACAAAATACACAAAAAGCTGTAGTTGATAATTTTATTATCTTAATAAAACAAAACAATATTAGGGGCCGGCTGCACGATCTAAATTGAATAGTATTCGAGTGATCTGGGTTCAAATTGCTTTAAGCAATTTTATGTGCTGATTTACCACGTGGTCAGATTTAAGGAAAATGGTCCTATGGAAACCTGCATCTCTGATGAATGAAAATATCTGAAGTTCCTATTAAGTCTACCAACCCGCAGTAGTATAGCTAACTTTTCGCGGCTCTAAACCCTAACTGGAGAAGATCGGTGCTCACATGTGGGTTAGTCAAAGAAAAATTATTTATACAGTTTAGACTTGTATTCTCTTATGAATAAGACATTTTCAGAGAAGAACCGGCAAGAAACTCTGGTCTGGTCTTTTTTTAATCCAATATCATATTACATAATGTCATGCATAAAATACATTATATGTTTACAATGTCACATATTTCGTACCCAGGGGATTTGCAAGTTCAATGTAAGAGTTATTTCCACACATCTATGTAGTATGTAATGTTCTATTTTATAATACGCTTTTTTTTAATACTGTCTTGTTGACAAGTTTGTTGAATTGAGTTGAGTTTTTGTCGTCACAATTTCAGATATATTCTTAGAAACTTTTATAAATCTACTAAGAAAAACTCTAGTTTTGACCAACCAAAATATCATCAAATAATTAAACCTAGAAAAAAAACAAAAAAAAGGTTTGCTTAAATAAGCGTAACTACTACTACATTTTTATTTACTAGTATATTTTGTTTAATTGTAATACAAACTTTTTCAAATCTTATAAGTACATGTATTGCCGACGGTGCCGTTTAAAGTGTGTGCACGCGTCTGATACCAAAAAAATCTTTATGCTATATTTTTCCAATTTCGCACTCAGTCAGTTTATAATTACGAAATACAATATAGTACAATACATTCCTTTTATCACATATCGATAAAATAATAAGCCGTGAGAAATGTATGTTTAAAACATGTGCAATTAAACGCCATTACAATTGTATTTGCAGTGACCCATTAGGTATTTAAATTAAAATAGTTGCTTCGTCATGAACTTATTCAATATTCCGTTTTTATACCAGCACGTTAAGTATCCTTTGGTACTTTTTTGCGTGACTATAAGCGATTTCTATTAGCTTTTTGCTTACATAATTAAACCTCTAGTTTATAGCCGCAATTACTCGGTAACTTTGCTGTTATAATACTAATATTTAATTATATATATCAAATCTTGATTTGGATCTCAGGAACAATGAAAAGTTGTGTAGTCAAACGCGATTATGTAAAAGGTAATTTTGTTAAATGTAATATAGTCATGCACTTTCTATATCTTTATCTATTTATTTATAAAACACTCGGCTTTATGAAAAATGTGGTCCACAGCGACAAATAGAATTTGAGGTTTTTTTATTGGATAAAGTGATGAAACGAGCAAAACGTTCACCTGATGGTTTGCCCATAACAAATGCTGTGTCATCCAGAAAATTTCTGTGTGACACCACACTGTGTCCGTCACCCTGAGACATAAGTTCTTAAGTTTCACATGCCCAGTGATTACGGTACCTATCAGTGCTCTTTAGACCGAAACACAGTACTGTTTGGACACTACTGAAGAAACACTCTAAGAAGAAATAGTGACATGCTCGTAAAACCCCCTAGCATTAATTATTTGGGAGTAGGTTTTTTTCGAATGCAAGAATATAAATCCAGCTATCCAGCGATCAATCAGATTAGCGATATATTAGCATTTCTCATAAATAGAGGCTAACTAAAAACATGAAACATTGAATTGCATACCTACTCAATCGACGCCTTTGCGAATGCTAGCAAACATGTAATTGACCTTAATTTCCAGTAACATAACTGAACTACCATTTGTAATGGCATCGTAAATTTAACATAATTAGTTTTTCGTACTATATAATCAATTGCGTACCAGGATATGTTTGACATGGAAAAGACTAACTGATTGTAGAACAAAATTTGTGTGTATCTAAAACGATAATGATAAAATATCTGTCGCTTCTGAAAACGTTAACTAAGAATAGAAACGGACCTAAAATCGGTTTGTTTGTACTAATACTGACTATAATATGATGTCCTGCTCCGTGTGGTGGCTTCAGAGAATCTACTACTCCGTCTCATCATATCGTGGGTGTCGCAAAAGTCGACAGAGGGAAAATAATAAACAGGAGATGGTCAGCAGCGTCTGCCTGGAAAATCTGAATAAATAAACAGTAACAGAAACACGAGGATAATCACAATACAGCCAGATACGAAAATAAACAATTTGAGTTTCAGTATAAATGTTGTCATCATCATATATTACAGTCAATATTCCAATTTTGTTATATGGTGGTTTTACTGGTGGTAGGATTTCTTGGCATGAATCCGTCCATGTAGGTACCACCGCAATGCCAGTTATTCTGCCGTGAAATAGTAATATGCAAATATTACTGTTTCGGTTTGAAGGGCAGGGCTTGGAACCGGTTTCGAAAACCGGTTAAATTTCGGTTAACGGATTAACTAGTTAAAGATTTTTAACCGGTTTTGGTATAACCGGTTAATTTCAGATATTTGTTTAGCAATTGACTTTTGAGTGTGCCCTTATAATTTATATACGAGAAACCTAAGATACACATTCTGCGAAAAATTGATTTCGATTATTCGATTAGTATAACTTCAAGACTTTAAGTTCAGTCGTGTCAACGCTATGATCGTTTGAAAGGCCGCAATGTTCTATCAAAAATTTATATAAATAAAAAATAACAGAGGTCGCTCGACGCGGCTATCTATGAAAAATCGCATTAACCGGTTAATTTAACGGATCGAAACCGGTTTTCTTATTAACAGGTAAACAGAAACGAAACCGAAACCTTAACCGGGTCAGTGATCGTAACCGGTTTTGATAGGTCTATATCGCCGTGGGCAAAATAAACCACGAGGAATACCTAAATCGTGTTAATAACATACGACGTAACGACAATGTAAATGTCGTATCGTATTTCAGCTATGATTACAATCTGCTTCGGCAATTTCATCAAAGCCTCACAATCTGTACTATTGATTTTGTAGTAACTGATAATAACCACTAAATAATAGATGCGTTCGTACGTACACGTCCAAGTAAGAACTCGTGCTGCTAGAATTTTAAACGGCAGTTGTCATCATCCGCCAAATCGCTTCGAACGACCAACGACAATTTTCCGACGTTTTATCGAATTCTTAACTAGAGGCCGGTCAATTTACTCAGTAATAATGGAACAGGATAAAATTACCCTAGTCGTACTTAGGAAACTAGGTGTATTTTCTATCGTTCAACTTGAATATCTTCGTGACGTTACTTAGTTAACATGCAAGTATTGCATAAAAGTTTTGTAAGCCAACTCCTTACTAATTTCCCTCAATAAACTGTCGCTTAGTAAACTCACTAGTCCATCCCCACATTGTTAAGTTACGACAGAAAACTTTCTTAGTCTCCTATCACTCAACATTTTTATTTCTAAAGTTATTTAATGATTCATTTATTATAATTTCCTTAAACAAACATGACTCATAACAAACTCTTAGGTATTTATTTTACTTAAGAGTATTTTATGTACAAAACTTTAAACTCTAATAAGGAAAAAATTCAGTCCTTCTCCTTGAAGCGTGGTGGCAAGAACTCTGGCTGCATTTCCTCTCTGAATAACCTCATGCAGCCTATATGCCTGTGGAATAAAAATATTTCGAGCACATGTGTGAAGTGAAGACCCCCAACCCGCATTGAAGCAACGTGGCGAACTTTTCCCAGCTCCTTAGTAGTGAGACATTTACAGGCTGTTACTTTACGACAATTGTGCGCGAAAGCAGTTTCTTTAAGAACTTATACGGTCGGCACACTGAAAGTTTTGCGTTAGGTTATTAAAACAAGTTAAGTTATTAAAACAAGTTGTAAGCTAATTATTTTTCAAAGTATTCTCCTTTGCATTTTAAATATTTTTTCATTCAGTCGAACCATTTTTGAAAAATCGAGACTACTGATCTAATGGCACGTCTTCCACGTGCTGATTGAAAGCCATCACTGCCTCTTCTGCGTTCGGAAAATTGACGCATATCATTAAATCTTTGATTTTTGAGAAAATAAAAAATTACTGGATGCCAGGTCCGGACTATGTGCAGGATGGGTCACGAGGTCTACTTTGAGGAATCCAAAAAGTTTCTTGGTTGTGTGCGCAGAAGCTTTGTCATGGTGCAAGAGGATTCGGCTTCTCGGTCGCTTGTCTCGATCTTTCTCAAGCACAGTGGGCAAATAAACAGTGGTGTACCACTCAGCATTGACAGCGACGACTGACTCTCTGTTTGACTTTCGTCATTTAAGTGTTGTACCACCGTCTCACGGTGCTGAGATGAAGTGCGTAATAGTGCTACCCTCCCAAAAGCATTTACAGTCTAGCGGGAATATCTTGTGGAAAAACAGCACTTTTAAAATCATAAAAAATCATCGTTCTGAAATCTTTTTGCGTTAACTCATTTTCACTACGAATGGCCAAATTTGATATGGGATAAAAAATAAATGACTACTGATTTTCCCGCCAATTTTTTAAGCTAACTATGAATATTTTTTTCTTTAAACAAATGATTTAAAATTCGAACAGTTACTGAATTCCAAGAGTGAAAAACTCTCTGTGTACCGCCAGTAACATCTAGTCTTCCCTTAGAGACTCATATTTCCATACTGACTGGGTGACTATAAAGCACTGCGTTATGCCGACAGTAACCAGTAATCCGGTGCTGTATGTGCATATTGAGATCACGTCAGGACATCAATTTGGCAGATGTTGTTCCAAACAATGAGTAGCTACCCAGCACATCGGGTGGCCGTCCCTGTTCTGAGGGTAGTACCTACGAGTATAAGATAAGGGGCCGCTAATAGTAATTAAGCAAGTGGCATCTCACACCAGCCCTTCGTCCATCTCTTTTAGTTCTCTTCCTCCACTCAAAAAACATAGTCAAATGTTATTAATCAATAAATAGTGAATAAAACTAAATTTACGGATTGATTTGCTTTATTATGTTAACTATTTATACTCACCGTTTTGAGGGTTGTGCAGCACTCCTAGTCACGGGGTAAAATCATTTATAAAAAGTTATTTTGAATTAAATAACCTAAATAAATGTTCAGAATTTATTTCTGGAAAATACATACATTTTTCTAATTTATTAAATTACCGATACATGACAAATGTGTTTATAATTTTCATTTTCAGTCCCAGAGCAAGGAACACGGCGATATTACTAATATTTGAAATTTCGAACAACCCCGGCACAATCCAGTAGTGATAAATGAGAAGCCGTTTACAGACGTGAAATTTAACGCAAGTTGAGAAAACTCAATTTCCTGCTCCAAGGTACTGCAGACGACCGCCGAGGAACTCCTACCAGTCCGACTTGTGTTTGTTTTGATATGCGAGGTACGCGTATTTATTGAATAAAGATAGGGCCAGATCAATGTACTATACACGAGATGTAAATTATGTCCCTAGGACGTAAGAAGCGTGTTACCAGTACAATTCGTCCATGTCACACCTATACTGGTTGTTGTTGTTGTTGACGACCGCTTGGCCTAGTGGTCAGAATACCTGACTTCTACGCCGCGGATCCGATTCGGCGAAGCGGGTTCGATTCCCAGCCGGAGCCAACATTTGTGCTAAAACAAAAATTGTTAGTTTTCGGGTCTGGTTGATTGTCCCCGTGTTTCTGACACTGCATCCTAGCCTACCTCCGATTTTATCGCATCAGCGTTACATCGGGCGCGGGTAAGTTGGGACGAGTGAGTGCCTCTGTGTTTGCGCGTACACTTACATACATACATACATATATATGGCACTATAATATCTCCTGCGCAGTTGATGGCTCTCTACAGTATTCGGAAGTTGTCGCCGTAGTCGAAATCGGCTAGGAGAACATCATAATCATCATCACATCATACCGGTTGTTGTTGGGACCACTACGCTCGAAATTGTCGACAAATATGTATTAGGACAGACTATCCGAATAGCTAAATTCAACTTCAATTAAGAGGTCAATTGGCGGATCCAATTTGGCTGAGCAACGTTCAGGAATGACATCTCGTATACCTCAATTTCTTAAAACCAAAGTATTTAAACAGTGCGTGTTGCTAGTCATGATATACGGACTGAGACGTGGTACTTTACTGCAGGCCGCAAGGTGGTTGGTGATGGTTGATGGTTGATGGTTGATGGTGGTTGGTGGTTGTTGTTTCGCTGTAATGTTTGCACATTACTGCTTGACGGCAGGATATCTCCTTAGAAGCAGTAGCCGGATTTCTGCATAGGAATCCTACCATAAGGAAATATATTTTTATATCGATTCATAAACATACTTATTGCGTTTAAACTAGATGCTGCTTTAATTAACTGTTGTACTGGAATTCTAACACTACAAATTTGACATTTTTTATTTTTTGTAACGTTTGTTATCCTTTATGGACTTGTTTTAATAGTTACTAATTATAAATGAGTACAAGATTCAAGTTAATATTTATTCTTATAAGTATCCTTAAACTAAATATAATATACGTACGAGTAAGAGTCGTGAATGCAATGCAAGTTAAGCTTATCTCTATTAACATTTTATAACATTTATACTTATATTAGAAATGCGAAACTAGATCTCTCTATCCCTCTATGTGTTTGTTACCTTTTCACGGTTCAACCTGAACCAATCTTGACGAAATTTGACACAGTGATAGCTAGCTACCTATGATACATTTTATTCCAGTAAATGAAAGAGTTCCACGAATTATTTAAAAAACCTATATCAACTCGGCCTAAGTCGCGGGCATCTGCTAGTATGTTCCAAATTCTGTACTTCTCTTTTGCTAAAAAATGCAAAAGAACGTCAATGCTTATTTATTTTTTCTTAAACTATGACTACATTGCAGACTTACGATGCAGGATCATTTCTAGAATTGATCCTGTATCGTCGGTGCCTTTTACTCCTATTAATTCCACATGTATAAACCGGGACAAATATTTGTAGACCGTACAAATATTGATGTTCTCCTAGCCGATTTCGACCACGGCGACAACTGCCGACTACTGTCGAGAGCCATCAAATGCGCAGGAGATATTATAGTGCCACAAGTGTACGCGCAAACACAGAGGCACTCACTCGTCCCAACCTACCCGCGCCCGATGTAACGCTGATGCGATAAGATCGGAGGTAGGCTAGGATGCAGTGTCAGAGACACGGGGACAATCACAACACAACCAGACCCGAAAACCAACAATTTATGTTTTAGCACAAATGTCCGGCTCCGGCTGGGATTCGAACCCAGGACCCGCGGCTTAAAAGTCAAGTACTCTGACCACTAGGCCACGCGGTCGTCGCGGTGGTACACATATTAATCCAGTGTCGAAATCGCACCCGCGATCCACAGCGCAAAAGCTAATAACTTATTTACGTTTACGATTTACTTCAAAGAATACTATATTCTATTAAAATACAACTATTAACATCAGTGTGGCGCGACCGTTTTTGGGAAAAGAGCTATCACTGTACAAAAACTTATTACGCAGTAAGTTTTTGAATACAACTTGCTGCTGTTCAAAACATTTCTCAACCACATTGATAAATAAGAGACACGTATCTGCAAGCGTACAAATTTATAAAAGTAATGATACCACTCGTCTACAATTGTTTTATATTTAGTAAATACATTTAATGTATTTAACTGTAGTACATTTTTCCCATAATACGTTCTTTAGAGAAGTAAATTAAGTTATCGAAGCGACAATAGATTTGTTTTATGAGACTTATAAGAAACCTTTTGGGCGGTTTTTTTTTTATTGGAAAAAGTGACGAGTCTAAAACTCAAAACGTTCCACTGATGTTAAGTGCAACGTTTGCCAATAACAAATGCTGCGTCACCCAGAACATTTCTGTGTGACTTCAGATCTTAAGTCTCATATGCCCAGTAATTACAATCAAACCGAAACACAGTAATGTTTGCATACTAATGCTTCACGGATAACTGGACCCTGGGGTACCTACCTAGACGGATTCCTAAGCCGTGTGGTGGCGGCTTAAGAGAATCTATTACCCCATTTCATACCGTGGGTGTCGTTAAAGTTGACAGAGATAAAAAAACCTTCCTGGAACATCTTCCATCAGCATCTTACTGGAACATCTGAATAAATAAACTTCGGTTGCCACGCCGCCTGCCAAGCGTGGCAATTATGGTAAAATATCCCTAAAATTAGAAGCTACAAACTTTTGTGGCAATCTATGAAAGAGGCCTATGTTCAGCAATGGACAGAGGCTGTAATAATGATGAAGTTTTAAACAAATTACATATTTTTGATACAAGTTTTTTATTTGTGACTTGTGTCTTCCAACGTTGACTTTCAACGAGCCCAAATATGACCCATTTATCTTGCTTACTTGAGGTGTTCGTATGGCCAACTTCCGGACCCATTACCAGAACAGCTCCATGGTACCATATTATTGCATGGTCACTAGCTAGCAAGCTACATACGAAAGCAAAGTTAGTTCAATCGGTGAAATACGGTGTAAATTGTAGCAATAAAATAAAGTTCATGAAACTTTTACATATAGTATCATATGTAATACCCAGAATTAATTCTAGAATAAAAAACGGTCACCCCACACCATTACATAGACGAGGAAAACAAAATTGGTCCCCAAGTTTCATGAAGGGGAGGTAGCCCAAAACTATTGTATTTTCAAGGTTTCATTTTACCACTTTTCGCCGTGATTTATACCCATGCCAAATTACAGCTTTCTAGTACTAAGAGTTTTTGAGCTAAGCCGCGGGCGGCCGAACAGATGACATGGCGAAACTATAAGGGTTCCTTGTTGACGACAGAACCCTAAAAACTATGACTTATTTAAAACTCAGCATTGCAGAACAAACGTTGAAATAATTCTCGTTACCAATAAATACAATTTCATAAAGTTAAAATGTTATGTCACAAGTAATTTATATTGGTATTCCCTTAGCATTTTAAAAACTACAATTAAAAATTACTTTTATACCAAATATAGGACCACCTCATAATTTGTTATTACATAATATTACTCATCTTTATTTTTCTGTTTATTTTACCATGCTAACTTAGCCTTTAAGTACGCTATGTAGTAAAGATTTGTTTCTTTTAATATTACTATTATATATTTCAATGTACATATATTATGTATGTATATATATGGTGTTCCGTGGGTGTCGTAAAAGTCGACAGAGGGAAAATGAAAACCAGGAGATGGGCAGCAGCATCTTGCTCGAACATCTAAATAAATAAACTGCGGTTGCCAACCCGTCTGCCAAGCGTGGCAACTATGGCAAAATCCCCACACAAACGAGAGCTACAAACTTTTGTGGCAATCTATGGGGGAGGCCTATGTTCAGCAGTGGACTATTGATAGGCTGAAACGACGACGATGTATGATGGCTTCCTACTAAAGAAATAAATAGACTCAATTAAAAATTCAGTTACAAAATTTGACTCACACATACACATTTATTCGTTAGCCTGTAAAAATTACTAAAGGATTGTCTGAAGAAAGAAAATATATTCAGTGAACTGAGAAGTTAAAGAAATGTTCAGGATATGTGAAGTCCAACAACTCACACCAGATAAACCAGGCTCCTTTAAAATTAAAAAAATTGATGATGCTTATACCCACATACGGGTGTCATAGATGTCGACAGATGGAAAATGAAAACCAGGAGATGAGCACCAGCACCTTCCTGTAACATCTGAGTAAATAAACTGCGATGCCAACCCGCCTGCTCCAAAGCTTCAAACTTTTGTGGCAATCTATAGGGGAGGCCTATGTTTAGCTGTGGACAACTATAATACCAATAAAATGTTATATTATAAAACAATTCACATGCGAACGGCAAACATACCGCGAGTTTTCATCCTCCATCAGTTTATAATGAGTTTAGCAATTTTATACAATATCATTATCAAGAATCAAACTGTCTCTCATCAATTTATATGCTCTAAAGATAGGAAAACGACCCTTACACAAACAAACTATTCAATGAAAATACGAGTCAATTAAAAATAACTAAACATGTTTTCAGGGAAAAGGGTAGCTTTAAACCAATAGTATGTCATGTAGTACATGCTACTATTAACCCTTTGAGTGTTAAATATATAAGTTTGATAGAACTTGCTTAATATTTTAATTAATAATTTCTAAGCTTCATATATTTTGCAGAGGGCATACTTGTGGTTTGAAGGAGGGAACAGGTGTCAAAATGTTAGATAAATAATTTGGTCGTCTCACCGCGAACTCTGCCTGAATTAAAGTCTAATTTACCTCCAACTTCGCATAACAATAGTTTGTTAGTAGTGTTTTGAGATTTGAATTTTGCTATCGTTTTTAGGGAAATTGAATTATTTGTGTCATTTGGTTTACGGGGTAGCAAATTGCTTATACATATTTTAAGATAAACCCATACACTGTTTCGTTATGAAGTGTTCTGGAATAAATACTTCTACTCTTCATAAATACATATTTATTCAACTAATACGACCTTTTGAATTTTTGAACTTTTTGCCTAAGTACTCATGAACAATTGTCCATCGTAAACAATAGAGGGAAAGTATAGTATTTCGCTTTCAGCTAACTCTGTGTTACTCCCATTGGAATTTTCTCGGGAGATCGGAAACACTAACCATACAAACTTCATAATGTGTAAACAAATATGTGTATTAACAGTAATCAGGGGCAATTTGAATCGTTTTCAACCATTATACGAAGACCAACATAAGTAGCGAAACGCTGTCGCGTGGTGATCGGGGAGACTGGTGCTTTCTCGTGCTCGCTTGTCTGGCCCCATGGCCTCTGCGTGGGGGACTCGGGGGAGTCCGTTGCGCACACAGACGGGGGCTGTATTGGAAGGCCCATCGTGCGTTGCTAGGAAGGAGAGAGGGAAGGAGCTGTCCTCTCCTCTTGTGAGGATGAAAACGTTCCTGTGGCCCTGCCAACATGCGGTGAAGGCGGAATACCGGTTTTAGTTGGTGCAAATCCGATATAACCCGCCCTTGCCTCCGCGAGGGTATGCGTTATGCATTTCCCCATGTTAAAAAATAATAAGTGACGAGTACCGAAGACTCAAATACCGGCATTGATGCGTTATATCATAATCTTTAAGGATGGCAACGTACGTGTATCCTGATTCTTCATCGAAAATGAATGTTGTGGGTCTCAAAAATGGACGGATGTAATAGGATGAACGACAGTTACCACCAGGTATACAAACGGTAAGAACATACGGTAAGAAATAACCATATAACTACGGCGATAACTTCCGAAAACTGTCGAAAGCTCACAAATTTAAGTAAAAATGCAAATTTATTTTTCTTTAATTTATATTTTGATTCTGTTTAAGTTTTCATTTAAATAATATGTATATACATTTAAAACAGTTAAAAAATAGAAAAACTAACTTTTAAATTTATTTTTATTATACTCCATTTTTAAAAGCGCTAGTGTCCTTCAAATACTGCGCTTCGGTCATTTACAATCGTGATATGGGGCTTGGGAGCGGATGTCTCAGGGTGACGGGAGCAGTGTGGTATCACACAGAAATGTTATGGGTGACACAGCTTTTTTATGGGCAGACGTTGCACATACCATCAGGTGAATGTTCCATTCGTTTCGTCACTTTATGCAATATTTTTTTTAAATATTCACATTTTTTAAGCATCTGTCAGTTATTCGAGCAGTTACGCTCCCCTTAAATGACACAAGCAACCGAGCTTTAAATACGCAAGCATAGCCGGCACTACTACTAACTCTGGTGGGAAAAGAAAACTTCCTAGAAAAACATCAACATCAACATCTGTGACACTAAAGAATGCTTAAATGACATATGACGCCACTGACATAATGGTCGCAAAACCTAGACAGCAGCAGCAAGATCTCAAGGTCTAAAAAATTAAAGAAGACCCTTGTCCTTAAGCATGATTAAATTTTGGCTGCGACATTTTTAGGTATAGCTTTACTTTACTGCGATTAGTAGGCAACATACATACATACATTAAGTCCGGAGTAGACAGATGCCACTAACGTAGTCCACTTTTCGCCCTCGCGAAATACGTGACGTGACGGGTGGCGAATCCCGTCGCCGCCATTTTGGTACTAGTCAAAAAATTCTTACTCCCCATTGCGTTACCATGAGCAGTATAATGACAGCATTGCATATTATGGTGTTATTCTGCACGATTAAGGCTGTCGTAAAATACCATAGTCAACTCTTACGACACCTCGGCAGG
Organism: Luehdorfia chinensis; assembly: GCA_019845155.1. Classification (NCBI taxonomy): domain Eukaryota; kingdom Metazoa; phylum Arthropoda; class Insecta; order Lepidoptera; family Papilionidae; genus Luehdorfia; species Luehdorfia chinensis. The sequence continues at coordinate 244,544 of JAHVAK010000107.1, forward strand.
AAAGAGGTAGGTACTATTTTACTTTTTACACAAAGTATCGGAGCTTAGTCGTCGAGTGTACATTATATGTGATGGATTGTATTCTACATAACAATACAAAACAATATAACGCACTTGGTGTGATAGGTTGTGAGCCCATCGCCACCATGCGCTGTTGGGTGCACAGTGCAGTTGAATTCCTTACTCGCCCTTTACGAGATCCATTGGATGAGATGGAGTGGTAGTATTCTTTTAACGAGCCGCCACCACACGGCCATAAAAAAAAAGTAAACTAACAAAAGTATTACTTCATCATTATCATCATCATTTCAGCCTATCACTAGTCCACTGCTGAACAAAGGCCTCATCCATAGATTGCCACAAAAGTTTGAAACTCGCTTTTTGGGGGGATTTTGCTATATTTGCAACGTTTGGCGGGCGGGTTGGCAAGCGCATTTTATTTATTAACATGATCCTGGAAAATGCTGCTACCCATCTGATGGTTTTAATGTTCCCTCTACCTCTGCCGACTTTTACGACACCCACGGGATGAGATGGGGTGGTAAATTCTCTGAAGCCGCTACCACACGGCTAAATGTATTACTTATTCTAAAATAACTTCTCAGTATATTAAATTATTATTATTCATAGAATCAAGAGTTAATTTGCGGAAATCCATACACTAAAGGAAAAAAAGTTAATTTGCTAAGATCCGCTTGCAAAATACGAAATAGTATACGTTACCTACTTTTTGAAGAGCACCGCCCGCCATTTTATATTTTGCATGAATCTTAGCAAATTAAAACAATTATTAATAAATTAAAACATATAAAATAGCTGCCTATAAATCTCCCACTGTCAAGCATCCAGTTGCTTTTGAGAGAGGTTTATAAACGGGTAGAGTACGCCACCCTACACCATTGCGGGTTGGAACTTCGGACTTCAAACATCATCGGAATAATTAGCTTTTCTCATTGAAACAGGTTTCAGGTTAATCTTATCTGATTTTATTTAATCTGTAACATAGAAATATTAATGATGTCCCCCTAGCAACAATTTTTATTTTTCCACAAACGTGGCTGAGATTTTAATCTGGGACCCGGAGCGTAGTAGACAGATACCCTAGCAATTGAGCAACGCGGTCGTCAGTAATATTAATACCCACAATAACATAAATAATAATATAGACTCGCTTTAAGGCACAGTTAATTCCAAAATCATAGAGAATGTAGAAATTTTCAACATGTACAAGCGATTAATACTGTCATTTCTACAAAATATGCTTACAAATAATTAATGAGATGGTATTGAACATTTCGATGAATAGAGTCCTGAGAAGCACACGGCGATAATTGCCAGGAAAATTTTCCTTCGTTCCATTTTCATAAAACGATCAATAAGAATTTACTGAGGGATTTCAATAATTGTATACGGATATTATATCAAAAGTTTGATTTCCTTACCACGACTAAGTAGACAACGTTATTTTATTTTTATGAAAAAACATTTTTTGTTATGTTAATCTTTCACTAGACGCCGTTTGAATATTAGCTCAAACGAATACATAATTATGAAAGATATAAAAACGTGTGATTTTTGTGCTCTTATAAGGTCCTCTTTTGTCCAAAGGCAAGTTAAAAGTACCTGCAACCGACAAACTTATATGAAAAAGCTCATAAAATTATAAGAAATGAAAGAAGTGTGTCACGATCGTAGCAAGTGGAAATTCCTTCCACTGCCAATGTGAAAGAAGCGTGACTATTTTTTTTTTGAAAAAACGATGTCCCACGCCAGGATTTCTCCTGCATTGTGGGTACCCCTAACAGTCATAAATTTCACATACACAACACAACCATATCCGAAAACAATTTGTAAAAAAATGTGTTTTTTTACCAATGTAGGCCCCGGCTGGGTTTCGCGGCAAAGAAGTCAGAGTATCTACTTTGACTACTAGGCGGTCGTCATGTGTATGTAACACATAATGATTTATCATATTTTTTACACATGTGTACATAACATTATACATAACACAGTTCTTAAGTCTCATATGCTCTGTAAATACACTTCCTTTCAGTGTCCTTCAGATCGAAACACAGTAAAGTTTGCACACAACTGCTATGCGGCGTAATAACTGGCACTGCAGTGGTACCCACCCAGACGGTTACCTACATAAGAATTTTACCACCGGAGAAATGCTAAACTTAACTTAAATTATTACCACCATTTATGGGCACAAGCGCGAGGTGTCCGCTTGCGAAGTATGACAATTATGGGAAATTTTCCCAATATGAGTGACGATTACACCCAGCAGTGTGACTGTACAGAAGGCGGTCATGATTATTGTAAATGATCTTATTCCTTGATAAATATGATAAAGTATGAAAAAGTATGTACGACTTTACATAAAATTTCAGTTCAATTTTAAATATCAACTTCGACAATTTAATTGCGAATATTTTGCCGCCGGCTACTACATTCATTCAATACTAATTGGCTCAATAGTGACTCGCAATTAGTCTCGATTTTGAATCTGAGAATTTAACTAACAAATGCGACTTATTTTCATCTAGAAGACATTTGTGAATGGCAACTAAAGTGGCTTACGTCAACGCTATTGCCACTGCGCCCGGCGGAAGACATACAACTCGTGTTTCATGGCTTTGTTCCTTTTCCATTTCTAATTCTACATTGTAGAGTAGCCTATAAAAATATTCATTCGTTGGGAAATCGTCTGTAATGGGAATTACGTGAATGTGAGGACGATAACGTGAATGTGAGGACTATGAACACCGTTATAGCAATACCAGAGGAATTACGGGTGCGTTGCCGGCCTTTTGGAAAGGAATATACTCTTTAAATAACAGCCAGTCATGTAGAGTCCACTGCTGGCAGCCCAGTTATGGTCTTGAAGGCAACTCCCCATTTCCCTCCAATTTCAACGTAGTTGCCAATCATGGCTGGCGAATTTGCGGTCGAAGTACCAGAAACTTCACATCTCAAACAGTACTCCCTGACGTTGCAATCTATCGGATACTTTAAGAATTTTATCATCATTACAGGTAGTTGTTTTTTACGGTGTCTACAGGAAGAAATGAGATGATAGAATCTCTTTTGTCACCACAATAAAGTTAATACTTTTAGCGCTATATTATATCTTTCACATATAGCAGTTTCTAGTTATACATAACACGTGCATGAGTTATGTGCACGAGCAATCAATATAGTGGTGGTAGGATTTCTACCTGGTGGTAGGATTTCTATGCAGGAATCCAACTAGGTAGGTACCACCCCAGTGCCAGTTATTCGGCTGTGAAGCAGTAGTGTGCAAACATTACTGTGTTTCGGTTCGAAGGGCACTGAGAGCTAGGGTAATCACTGGGCATATGAGACTTAAGAACTGATGTTTCAGGGTGACGAGTGCAGTGTGATGTCACACAGAAATGTTCTGATGACACAGCATTTGTTATGGACAGACGTTGCACTTACCATCAGGTGAACGTTTTGCTCGTTTCGTCACTTTCTTAAATAAAAAAAATAAAAAATGTTACTAGTAATACTTATAATATATATTATAGTTAGAAAATATTACTTTTTAATGAAAATAACTTTATTCAGCTAAAGCAAACAGATCCTTAAATAGAGACTGCGTTTAATAAAACCTAGTGTGGGGCATTCCCTGCCTGGATGCGTGAAACCGAAGACCATGGATGTGATGTCTCTTGGGAGAGGCCTATGTCCAACGGCCCATGTGGACTGCGGTAGGCTGATGGTGATGATGATAGTAGTAAAACAGATTACAAGCGTAAAATAGCAGCATAATACTGCTGTGTTTCGTATGATAAAAGAAGATTACCGAAGATCTTATAACTAGTTATGGGCATCGTTGTCTACCAAGGTAACTACTGTCTTGTATTTGTATTCTTTATCGACAATTGATATAATGCGCTAAGTGGTGGCTTAAGGAAATCTACCACCCCATCTCATCCCGTGGGTGTCGTAAAAGTCGACAGAGGGAAAATCAAAACCAGGAGATGGGCAGCAGCATCTTCCTCGAAAATCTGAATAAACAAACTGCGGTTGCCAATACGCCAGCCAAGCGTGGCAAATATAGCAAAATCCCCCCAAAATGAGAACTACAAACTTTTGTGGCAATCTTTGAGGGAGGATTTTGTTCAGCAGTGGACTAGTGATAGGCTGAAATGATGATGATGATGAAACTTTTGTGGTAATCTATGGGGAAAGCCTATGTTGAGCTATGTACTAGTGATAGGCTGATGATGATGATAATGGATAACAGTGAACACTTACTATTATTCAACACTTTGAAAAGATAATAAGATGTATTTTCTCATCACATGTCATCATGGAGAATCCTCATTAATAATTGCCTTAGAGAACCTATTTAACTTAATCAACGATAAAAAATTGAAGATATTAAATACAAGTAAAAGACATTTAATAAAAAATTAAAATCATAAATAAAAATATTGTTTATTTAAATTAAACACCATTCAATTATTTTTACATAGACAATTAATTATAATTTATAAATTGTATACAAAATGTCAAAGTAAACTTTCTGCTCCGTGGTTTTTGCAGGGCTTTAAATTGCAGCTTCATAAACGTAGAATTACTTTTTGGCAGGTCAGCTAGGGTTTTCACTAGGCTTTCGTTTTTAATTATCTTCTCTGCCACGTGGAAGAACTTCTTTACATTTTTGTATTTACTTTGTAATTTAAGCAGCCTCATTTTTAATTCAAAATATGTCTTAGGTTTTGGGTGAAAAGAACTTTATTTTTTTATTTATAGCTGAAATCAAACAGAATACAATAATTAAAGGAAAAAAAATAAACTAAAAATATTGGCTCCAGTTGGGATTTAAACCTAGGACCTATACAACTCATCAGTTAGCCACTCAATTGTCAGAATATTTTACAGTATGTACCACATCTGTTGTCGTTTAGTCAAACAGGCGTTAACTGCAGATTGAGTTCAGAATAATTGACATCACTGCTCATCTGTCTATTCGACATTATTAAATTATTGAGAATATTTTCACTAAACTATATATTGTTGAGATACAGATTCTACACTGTTGTGTATGTTAACTACTGGTGGTAGGATTCCTGTGCAGAAATTCGTACCACCCCAGGCCAGGTATTCTGCTGTGAAGCAGTAGTGTATTTGATTGTGTTTCGGTGTGAAGGGCACCGAGAGCTAGTGTAATCACTAGACATATAAGACGTCAGAACTGATGTCTCTGGGTGTGCGATCGCAGTGTGGTGCCACACATAAATGTTCTGAGTGACACAGCATTTATTATAGGCAAACGTTGCATCATCAGGTAAACGTTTCGTTAGCCTCTTCAATTAATCCTACAAAAAAGAAGCCTTTGGTAAATTTTCTGAAAAAAACATGTTAAATTTTGCTTACATATTAACACTACAAGACACAGCGATAAGCGACAAGTTTATAAGAAATGTGAATTATTTTAAATTTCCTAATAAGAGCATATTACAATGGTTTAGACTGGTAGCAAATTTGATTGGGACAGACTTGAACTACTACGGAATGTATGAATTTTTTTTAATGTAATATACTAACATAGATTTAAGGTAGGATAACTGTTAGCAGTAAGCATTCATAAATATATGTACATTGCTTGATAATTATACAATGTTCCATTCGATTTCGTTTTCTCAGACAAATCCGCCAACCATAATTAAAATTTGGTTTGATTATGAAAACGCTGCATAAGAACTGCAAACTGAGAAATGTGGGTTTATATAAGTAATTTTTTTAATTATAAAATAACATCTACTACACCATGACTTACCATCTAGTACCATTATTCGCAATGCAAATGTTGCGAATAATGTTCCATGGTATCATACTTTCGAAAATCATAATTAGTTACGTCGTATGAGCGGAAGACACTGGGATCTATATGTTTCGCTTCAAAATGCTTGAAAAACTAGGATGTTACCAATTTATTATTATTGATGTTTTTAATCCACAAGTTTCCCAATTTTTTTTTTCCTTTGGAATACTTAAATCAAAACCTTTATTTACGTAAATTATACTTTAGTATTGAGCGGTTGTCGGAAGAAATGTCTGTAGTCCCTTACCGAGGACTATCTTTATAAATAAAATACTAAAACATTTGCAATTTTTTTTATTCTAGATAGTGACGAAACGAGCAAAACGTTCACCTGATGGTAAGTGCAACGTCCGCCCACAAAAATGCTGTGTCACCCAGAATATTGTTGTTGCTGTGAATAGTGTTGCTGTGTGGCACCACAATGCACCCGTCACACTGAGACATCTGTTCTTAAGTCACAAATGCCCAGTGATTACGCTAGCTCACAGTGCCCTTCAAACCGAAACACGGTAATGTTTGCACACTACTGCCTTCCTGCATAGGAATCCGTCTAGGTGCACTGCAGTCGTACCCACCCAGGCGGTACATAAGAATTCTACCACCGGAGAAATGCTAAACTTAACTTAAATTATTACCACCATTTATGGGCACAAGCGCGAGGTGTCCGCTACTGCAGTTGACCGCTTGCGAAGTATGACAATTATGGGAAATCTTCCCAATATGAGGGAGGATTACACCCAGCAGTGTAAGTACAGAAGGCGGTCATGATTATTATGAAGGATCTTATTCCTTGATAAATATGATAAAGTATGTACGACTTTACATAAAATTTCAGTTCAATTTTAAATATCAACTTCGACAATTTAATTGCGAATATTTTGCCGCCGGCTACTACATTCATTCAATACTAATTGGCTCAATAGTGACTCGCAATTAGTCTTGATTTTGAATCTGAGAATTTAACTAACAAATGCGACTTATTTTCATCTAGAAGACATTAATGGATGGCAACTTAAGTGGCTTACGTCAACGCTATTGCCACTGCGCCCGGCGGAAGACATACAACTCGTGTTTCATGACTTTGTTCCTATTCCATTTCTAAATCTGCATTGTAGAGTAGCCTATAAAAATATTCATTCGTTGGAAAATCGTCTGTAATGGGAATGTGAAGGGGCTGCCTGCTCCTGCATAGGAATCCTACCACCAGTTAAAAGTTTTTAAAGAAAATCTTAATTTTATTTCTTAAACGTACCTATGGAAGTATTAATAGTTTCTTATAGGTTGCGTGCACAGCTCCCGATTTGACCCTCTACTAAACGCGTCAAAAGAAGTATACCTTCAAAAATGCTGTACATATGCCACCACTATCGTGGTAGCTTACGGGCCGAGCGCCCGACTTAAATGTCATAGTCCGGCTCCAAAACTAAGCTACAGGAATAAATCTGTTAGTTATTCCTAGTTCTAGTTCCGTTTTACAGCCGATCGTTGTTGCAAAACTCAATAGAAAAAATTAAAACCTTTTATAAATTATTAATAATTATGGGACTATATCAAGTCCAAGAAGGTTTTACAGGAGGTAAGGTAAACTTTAGAGAAAATGACGTTCTGATGGGTGCCACAGGCTTAACAATTGAAACAGAGAGATTGAGATTGAACCATTTTTAAAGAGTCAGTAGCGCCTCCGTAACTCCAGCTGCATAACGAGTCACGCATATATGTGGATTGTTATCTATTCGTCTACTACCCATAGAAATAAAGCAGCAAAGTTACAATAACTACAAGCAACTTTTATTTTTATTTGGTAAAGTGTCGAAACGAGCAAAACGTTCACCAGATGGTAAGTGCAACGTCTGCCCATAACAAATGCTATGTCACCCAGAACAGTGTGACACCACAATGCGCCCGTCACCCTGAGACATCAGTTCTTACGGCTCATATGCCCAGTGATTACGCTAGCTCACAGTGCCCCTCAAACCGAAACACAGTAGTGTTTGCACACTACTGTTTTACGGCAGAATAACGGGCACTGGGGTGGTACCTACCTAGACGGCATAGGAATACTACCACCAGTAGAAAATGTATATTCTAGTTACATTTTCACTTACTTTCCGTTCCAATAATTAAAAAGTTTTGCAAATGTATTAAGTTAATAATTTTATCACTATTATCTAGCATAGTCTCTAGGATCATCAGCACGTTGTTGTTCCTGCGTGTTATTTTTAAATTACTGCATAGTGTGGTAAGTGGGCAACGCCAGCTGTATACAGCCACCACAACGTCATAGCTTCCCACTATATCAATTATCCCAAACCTGAGTTCTTTGACCCATTGAGTGCTCTAATAAAACCTTAAAATATTGTTGACTTAAGTTTTTACTAAAACACAACGACGACCTTAACATAATGACTCCAATTTACTAATTCGAAATTTCCTCTGTAATTACTTCGAATTAAATTACAACTGTCACTGAATTACAAAACTTTCTAGACATCAATTAATTTGAGCACCGATTTTTCACTCGAATTATCCATACATTGTTTTTATAAAAATAATTGTTTATTTTGCAGTAGAGAATATATTCTTCTTTTCGTTTCTTTTTCAACCTTTCACCACCCAATGCTAAGTGTAGGTCTCTTCTAATGCACTCACAATTCTTCCCGTTTTGCGCCTTTCGCATCCAGTCCTTTCCGGCCACTCTAAAAAGGTCGTCGGTCCAACGCATCGGTTGCCTGCCTACATTTCTATGCCCTACTCTAGGCCTCCACTCAAGCACCGACTACCCCACCTGTTGTCCTGTCTACGACATACATGGCCCGCCCACTTCCATTTCCTGCTAGCGATCCTGCTGCGTGTTCCTGATTCGATCACGTAGAGACTTTTTTGTTAGAGAGAGATCACTATTTTGTCCGAATTTGGCAAGGTTCAAGGTTTGTCCCAAGTAGACATATTCCTCAACTCTTTCTATCGCATGCCCATGCACAGTAATGTGATCTATATTGGAGTTGTTGTTGCACATTATTTTAGTCTTCGATGTGTTCATCTTTAGCCGAACCATCACTGATGCATCATAAAGCTCACCGATCATAGCTGAAAAGTCCTCCAGGTTTTCCGCAAAAAATGACTATGTCATCCGCAAATCGGAGATGAGTAAGGCGCTCACCATTGATGTTAACACCGTCAAGAAGCTTAAAGTCAAGAAGCTTAAAGATGTCTTCCAAACATAAGGCAAATAGTTTTGGCGAAATAGTGTCCCCTTGCCTAACTCCTCTCTCGACCGGAACCGGCTCAGTGAGCTCGTGGAGTTTCACTTGAAGCGTTGCACTTTGGTAGACTGCTTTGATCGCTTCCACATATCTCGTGTCGACCTGGCATCTTTGCAGAGATTGTATAACGGCCCAGTGTTCCACCGTATCAAACGCCTTTTCGTAGTCTATAAAGGCTACTACCAAAGGTCGTTTATATTCAGTACACTTCTCCACAACTTGCATGACAGTGTGAATATGATCAATAGTCGAAAAGCCACAACGAAAGCCTGCTTGTTCCACTGGCTGGGCAGAATCTAGTCTATTGGTCAAGCGTAGGGTGATCAGTTTGGTGAAAAGCTTATACGCATGGCTTAGTAGAGAAATTGGTCGGTAGTTTTCTAGTTTGATAGACCGCATTCTTCCATGTATCTGGTACTACACCCTCAAACAACACCTTAGTGAAAAGCTATTTGAGTTGCTTTAACACAGGCTTTCCTCCGTACTGACAGGTATTCGTACGTTATATATTACTTATCGTAATATAATCTTATGAGAATATATTACTAATCATTAATCATTAACAAACGGGCTAAAAAGGCAACGCGGTGGAGCACTGTTAAATGAGAAGTGAATTGAAATTGGAAAGATCTGGAAGCTTTACTACAATCCATTTAGCTTTGCAGAAAGATTGTAGGATGCAATTCTAATCAAATCTTCGTAATATTAGAAATTATCGGAACAATCGAGCACAAAATGTACCACCGCATGTTTTATTGCAACAATATACTAATTAGTTTATAATTTAAGATCTGTAAACTTCACCTCATTGTTGTCATTAGTGTTAATAAACTTAATATTCACAAAAATTCTCTGGTGTACAAAAAGGTAAAGGTCCTGCGCTCGATGTAACGCGCATGCGATAACATCGGAAGTAAGCTAGGATGCAGTGCCAGGAACACTGGTATAATCACAACCGAACTGGGGTAAGCGACAATTAGAATTTTTACACAAATCATGGGTCCCTGGGATTCGATCCCAGTACCCGCGGTGTACTCTAACCCGTAAGTCAAGTACTCTAACCCTTTTTTACTTCGTAAAATAACAGACAAAATTAACAATGATTGAAAACACGTAATCATACAATCAATTGATATTACTAAGAAGTCACCATTTTAAAATCAGGTTATTTTCATTTAGATTTATTATTGTTATAAAATCATATGTAATACTGCTAATTTTCATAGAAATAATAGTACGATAATATATAAGTGATTTTTGTAAATAAATATAATACTGACAAGCCAACGTTCGGACAGAACAACGTCTGTCGGGTCTGCTAGTATAAATATATATTAATAAATACATATACATATTATACCCGTGGGAATTTTTTTCGATCTCCTTTTCCAATAGGTGTTTTTATTAAATATATATTGGCTAGAATGATGATGATTAAGAACCGATGATTATACAGTAATTTCATCACTATGATCTGGCATGTTCACTAGGATCATCAGCACGTTGTTGTTCCAGCATGTTATTTTTTACTACAATTATTGTAATGCATAGCATAGTGTGGTAAGTGGGCGACGCCTACTGTATTCACCCGCTCCACACCGTCATAGCCTCCCACTATACCTAACCTGCATATCATAAAATTACTTTTGCATTAAGCGTTTTAATAAAATCTCAAAATATTGTTGACTAAAGCTTTTAGTTCACAACGACGACCTTAACATAATGACTGCAATTTAAATCAAAATCACGTAATCATACAATCAATTGATATTACTAAGAAATCACTATTTTAAAATCAGGTTATTTTCATTTAGATTTATTATTGTTATAAAATCATATGTAATACTGCTAATTTTCATAGAAATAACAGTACGATAATATATAAGTGATTTTTGTAAATAAATATAATACTGGCAAGCCAACGTTCGGGCAGAACAACGTCTGTCAGTTCTGCTAGTATAAATATATATTAATAAATACATATACATATTATACCCGTGGGATTTTTTTCGATCTCATTTTCCAATAGGTGTTTTTATTAAACATTCACGTACCACTCTTTTGAAGATTACCTTTTGCGATACTTTCCTTATGTCTTTACTTCTCTGAAACTCCTTACCCTAGTAAGGAGTTGAGTGTACAATAAAAGAATTACTGAGGATTTCCTCACTCCTCTTATTTTTGCGAGGGATTTGGAGCTAGGGAGAGTCTGGCACGCTGCTCCAAAGCGGGTTGCTCAAATATTTTTATTCCTCAAACATGCAGGTTTCCTCACGATGATTTCCTTCACCGCTGAGCACGTGGTAAATCAGCACTTGAAATTGCAAAACAATTTCAGAGGAGGCCCGCACTGGGACTCGAACTCACGTCACTCGCGTATTATGAAATTTAAGGAAAGCGCCGGGTAATTACTTTAACATAAATTTATTACGTGAACAGGCAACAATAACCGCACTTAAAAAACGTGAGATATTAAACGATATTTATACTCAATACGTTAATGCATATTAAACATAATAAAAAATTATATAGCTTAAGTATTCTTACGTTTCTTACACATTCATTTGGCTGTTAATGAATTGATACGTTTCACTTAAAGAGTTTCCCAGTAAATAATATATTTGTGATAGGAAAATCAAATAAAGCGTTTCGCAATTAAGTAATGGAATAAATAAACGAAATATGCTTTATTCTATTTAACCGGCTCCTAACTCCCACACCCTGGAATCTCCTTATAAAAAGAGATCCTCAAAATTTTCTAGTAAACTCTTCTGATAAAAACTAGACGTCTCATGTAGGAACAACTTTCAGAAGCTTCTTTAAAGAGTTTATTATTTAACACTCTTTTGTTAGCTTGATCTGTACGAAATGTATTAAGATAAATATACATTCTAATTAAACTTTCACTTAGTTTCGAACGTTCCAATAATAAAAAAATTGCATATGTATTAAGAACCGTAACCAGGAGATGGATAGCAGCGTCTTCCTGGAACATCTGAATAAATAAACTGCGGTTGCCAACCCGCCTGCCAAGCGTGGCAACTATTGCGAAATCTCCTCAAAATGGGAGCAACAAACTTTTGTTGCAATCTATAGAGAAGCTTATGTTCAGCAGTGTACATTGTGATAGGCTAGAATGATGATGATTAAGAACCGATGATTATACAGTAACTTCATCACTATGATCTGGCATGTTCACTAGGATCATCAGCACGTTGTTGTTCCAGCATGTTATTTTTTACTACAATTATTGTAATGCATAGCATAGTGTGGTAAGTGGGCAACGCCTACTGTATACACCCGCTCCACACCGCCATAGCCTCCCAATATACCTAACCTGCATGTCATAAAATTACTTTTGCATTAAGCGCGTTAATAAAATCTCAAAATATTGTTGACTAAAGCTTATAGTTCACAACGACGACCTTAACATTATGACTCCAATTTACTTATTCGAAGTTTCTTCTGTAATAACTTTTAATTAAATTACAACTGTCTCGAAATTACAAAACTTTCTAGACATTAATTACTTTCGAGACTAAATTACAACTTATTATCTATGCATTGTTTTATTAAAACAATTGTTTTATGTACATTAGGGAAGACGTAACTAAAGATTTACAAACAGGCTTATGTGAAAACGCGTTGCACGGTCAAATTTGTAGTGAATTTCAATTGGTAACATCTGAATGATTTATTTCGACCCATTGATTTCTGCAGAGAGGTAGTAGAATGCAATTCAAATCAAAAAGTAAATTAAGGTAAAGTTTCAGCCTATAAATGCCCCTCTGCTGAGCACGGCCTCCTCACATTTCTGAGGGGGTTTTGGAGCTAGGAAGAATCCGCCACGCTGCTCCAATGCGGGATGGCGGACTGCACATGTCTTCGAAATATTTTTTTATTTCTCAGACATGCAGGTTTCTTGACGATCTTTTCCTTCACCACCGATCACGTGGTAAATCAGCACTTAAAATTTCTTATAAATGTAAAATTAATATTAAAAGGCACAAAACTACCAGCAAATAATGGTAAAATCAATAAAAGTTGAAGCATTTATTTTTAGTAACATACTGTCAAGTAGAAATTATTAGAAATACAGAAGAACTGTAGTTTATTTAATTTTAAAATATAATAACGACACTCTTTAACGTGCGTTTTATATAAAATTGATTTAGTTCTACAAATATTAGTTCCTCAGGAGTACTAATATACAGAAATTATATTTGATTATATATTTATAAAAAAAAACATACTGCTAATAACAAATAAATGATTTAATGTTAAAGAAAGAAAATAATAGTATTTTAAGTTTTTGGTATTTGACTAAGGAAGATTTATTCGCTTATTTTCGCTAGTCAAGATTACAAAGTTTACAAGCACGCTTTACAAACATGTTCGCGCTACTTGGGATATGTCTTTTTTACAACAAAGCTGATATCCACGTGGCAATTATTCAAATTCCCAATAACATTCCTAGTAATTCAGGAGCCGACGGAACCTGAGCGATAAAATCAAATCCAACTTGGTCATTCCGCCGGGGTTCAGCCAAAACGGCAAAGACTAAAGACGAGATTTTCGTATTAGGCTGTCGATTTGGCTTTTATTGATCTAATAAAACGTACTGATTGCGAGTTGCCTCTAATTAATTAGGAAAGTTTGGTGCTCCCCCGTCGGACTCGCAGCGGAATGCGTATTTGTGATAATAAGAAGTAGTTGTGAAAACATTACCTTAACGTTAGCCTGCCTTATTTGTTCTATATATACAAATAATGATACATGTATATGCATGTTCACACTATCTAAATAAAAATTGCAACTTTGCTCGTAGTTTGGAGTACATAAGGTAGAATAGTAATAGAGAGATCTTTTTTAAGTAAAATAGAGGGAAAGTGGCCATCCATCTGATACACGATACATACTTCTTTACACTACTATAGATTGGCAAGTTACCTGTCCTAAGCAGGGTCTCTGATTCTCGTCACTCGCTATACTGTATTGAATACATTCTTGGAATTTGTTTCTTTATGTATAAATAATATACATATCATTTAAGGTTTCAGAACTTTATTCACATGATCTGAAGAATCAAGAACCTTCATCAAAAAGTTGTTTTCACTGGTAGTATGTTTCCTAAGCAAGATTCCGTCTAGATAGGACTACCGCAGAGCATGTTATTCACCATTTACTGGTGGTAGGATTCCTATGCAGGAATCCATCTAGGTAGATCACCACCCCAGAGCCGTTTATTCTGCCGTGATATTTTCGGTGATGTAATTGCTGTTAGCCTTCTCGGTTTTTACAGCTTCATCGGATACTGTGCTCGCGGGCCAGGGTCTGCCGTGAAGCAGTAGTGTGAAGACATTACTGTGTATTGGTCTGAAGAGCACTGAGAGCTAGTGTAAACACTGGGCATATGAGACTTAAGAAATGATGTCTCAAGGTGACGGGCGCAGTGTGGTGCCACTCGGTGTTCTGGGTGACACAGAATTTGTTATGGGCAGACGTTGCACTTAATATCAGATGAATGTGTTTCTTGTCACGTCATTTAGGCAATAGAAAAACGGGCATAGAGTATTATAACTGGGCATATAAGACTTATGTGCCAATGCATCAGGGTGACGAGCGCAGTGTGGTGCCACACATAAATATTCTGGCTGACACGGCATAAGTTATGGTTAGACGTTGCACTTACCATCAGGTGAACAATTTACTCGTATCGTCACTTTGTCCGATAAAAAAACTCATCGATTTCGAAATATGACAGAATATCCATATCAACTGGTCTTGCATATTTCTTGCATGATGTTTGTGTCTATCTCATTTCTGGAAATAAATAATATTATGTTTTTGTGTGAAAGGCACTGGGAGCTAGTGTAATCACTTTAGACTTCTAGACACTTACCATCAGAATCAGCAGTTTTTTTTTAATATGAAAGGGTGTTGGACGGTTAGCCGTGTGGTAGCGGCTTAAGAGAATCTACCACCCCATCTCATCCCGTGGGTGTTGTAAAAGTCGACAGAGGGAAAATGAAAACCAGGAGATGGGCAGCAGCATCTTGCTGAAACATCTCAATAAATAAACTGCGATTGCCAACACGTCTGCCAAGCGAGGCAACTATGGCAAAATCCCCCCAAAACGAGAGCTATAAACTTTTGTGGCAATCTATGGGGGAGGCCTATGTTCAGCAGTGGACTTGTGATTTTTTTTTTGATTTATTAGGATCAACAAACAGTTTACACTATATATACGAGTATTATACTAAAAAAATATAGGAATACATATAAATAGGTGTGATAGGCTGAAACGACGACGACGACGACCAGGCTAAAATGATGTAATGATGATAATGATGATTGAACGGTAGTTCTTGGCACAGCTCTATTCAGGACTACTACGCTACTATAGATAATTGAATCAGGAAGCAATAACAATTAGTTGCAACATTTGTTGTAATGTATATATAACGCCAAGCTTATTGTATTTTATCGTACCCATACCATAATATGCAATGCTGTCACTTAACTGCTTGTGGCAACGCAATGGGGAGTAAGCATTATTTGACTAGTACCAAAATGGCAGCGACTTTGTTCGCCACCCGTCATGTCCCGTTTCCCGCGAGAGCGAAAAGTGGACTACTTGAGTTGCCTCTGCCTCCTTAAAGAAGTAGCTCCGTATAAACGGGAAAAAGGCGTGACTGAATGCACGTGTATATAGACGGCTGTCTTACTAAACGGTCAGTGTACCTACCTGGTGAGCTCTGAGTTTGAATTCCAACCGCCAGAATAGTAAATATTTGTGTAGCACACTCATTATACATACATACATAAGATCACGACTGTATCCCATAAGGGGTAGTCAGAGATTGGGCACTCACTGCAAAAACAGATGACTGCCACAATCCACGTTTCACCAAAACAATATAATGCACTTGGTGTGATAGGTGGTGAGCCCATCGCCACCATGCGCTGTTGGGTGCACATGCAGTTTAATTCCTTACTCGCCTTTTACGAGATCCATTGGATGAGATGGAGTGGTAGTATTCTTTTAACGAGCCGCCGCCACACGGCTCATTATATATCAATCTTTAAGCGGCAATAGCCTAATAGTTTAGGGTACGTCGCAGGATCGAGCCCGCCATTGGACTATTGACGTGAACCATCTCCTAGCACAATCTTTTAAGCTTAGTTGGAATGGTTAACAGGAATATTTATTAGTTATGTTGATATAGCATTACTAGTATTCATTGTAAATATATTTATATAGATTAAGAGCGTGCAGTACTAATAATTTTTAACTGTGTGGTAAATATTTAAACATTAATTTCTTTGAAATTGTATAACATAAGTGTGAATTAGTTCGTTTTCTGTATTATTCTGTATATATGAATCTAAACCTGAAATTAAGTTATTTTTATAGATACGCGCATAGTGATTTTCAGTGATAAAAAACAAATAAAACTTTATAAACATCACATCACCAAGTAGTATTATAGCAAGATTTTTTTATATTTCACCAACAGCAACATATGAACACGCAGTCAATCGAACAGACACCATCCATCCTCGATGAAAAAGATGGTCACTCCAAAGCACTACGATGACATGCCTCATTTCTGGTAATTGAATCTCCGATTCTCTTCCCGCCATCATGTTTGCAGCACCATGTTCCAGATTGCAGTTTACTATTTGAGAGCGTAGTATTCTACCGGTAAAACCGATCCATTTATATCAAACTTCAGACGTCTAAAAACTAAAGAACTCTTAAGATTCAAAATTTTGATATTATATAAAATGAAAAAACAATTACTTTTTTATAATCACCACTCTCATTAAGAGAGTGCTTAAAAATAATTATAAAGCAAAAATCTTAATTATACAATATCAAAATTCACGAAATCGAAAATGAATAAGAGTTTCTAATTACCGGCTTTTTATTTAGAATAATCTTTTTCGAATAAAATTATAATAATATAATATAGTAGAATAACCCTGCTCAGTAAATAAAAATAATTGCGCGACGTCAACCTTAGCTGACAATCAATAAACTAGAAACACAACACCAAACGTTTCCCATTCAATTTTTTTTCACACCAACTTCCCTTCATGGCGTAGACAGAAAGCAAAAACATCCTCCATGCGGTCGACTGCACATGTCCCACCCCATAGTGCTAGCATAACGTACTCCAAGCCCCACAGTGTCATTGACCCCAACACGGGGTAGGGGTGGTTTGGAGGCGGAGTCACACCGACTAGACGGCAGGAATGTTATTTATAAAACCACATCGATCCGTCCCGGTCTTCGAATATTAAATGGTTTTCTCCGATGTTCCCATTAAATGATGGCAGATGTTTTGTGAAAATAAAAAAACGTGTAATATTATTTTAAATGTATATATCTATATATTAATACGTGAAGAGAAATCTATGTCCCCCTTTTTAAGCATATTGCGCGCATGAAGGAGGGTGAGATTCAGAATAGTAAAAGTTTGTATGGAGAAGAAGCGAGAAAGGTAATTTTTTTTATAATATGTTACATATACATTAAATTTAATAAAATAAAACATTAATTATTTAACACTTATATAAACACATATACTATACACAAAACAATGAAAAATTAAATCGGGGACAGACAACTAACAATTTAACATGTAATGATTCTTTAATAAATAATCACGAACCAATTTTTTGAAAGAGTATTTATTAGAAGCTTTCCTGATGTCATCGGGCAAGGAGTTCCAGAGAAGCGCAGCCTGAACAGTGAAGGAATTACTATAGAACCCGGTGAAATGTGTGGGAATACAAATCTTATTATTGGAGGAGGAACGACGAACCCTTTCATGTGATGAGAAAAGATACTGAAATTTATCTTTAAGATAAGACGGCGAAAATGGATCATTTAAGATGGAATAAAGGACAAGCAAAATTCTAGATTTGCGCCTTTGTCGAACAGTAAGCCAATTCAGCTGAGATCGATATTGAGATACATGGTCATACTTTCGCAGACCAAAAATAAATCTAATGCAGTTGTTGAGCAGGCGCTCCAGCTTGTTAATAAGATCTTGGGATAGTTCTGGATAACACACATCTGCATAATCAATAATGGGTAGTATTAGCGTATGGACAAGCATGAGCTTAGATTTAATGGGAAGAAAATGTTTTAAACGATACTAAGAACGTAAGGAGTGACTTTCCGACTGATTTCAGTAACCTGAACTTTCCAGGAAAGGGTGTCAATGATAAGACCAAGATCTTTTACAGACTTACTAAATGGAATAAGAATATTATTATATTGTATAGAAGGTAAGTCTGCAAAATTAACTTTAGCCAACATCTTCGGACTACCCACTAGCATAGCTTGGCATTTTAAAGGATTGACAGTCACTCCATAACGAGATGACCAATCTTTAAGGGCGTTTAAATTCTTATTTATGTTACATTTGTTTTTATTGCATAAAGTGATGAAACGAGCAAAACGCTCACCTGATGTTAAGTGCAACGTCTACCCATAACAAATGCTGTGTCACCCAGAAAATTTCTCTGTAACACCACACTGTGCCCATCACCCTGAGACAGGTTCTTAAGTCTCATATGCCCAGTGATTACGCTAGCTCACAGTGCCCTTCAAACCGAAACACAGTAATCTGGTCACTTAACCAGGTGATCATCAATAAAAGAAGATTCCCTATGGATATAATATTGTACATAATGAGATAATATTCAAAGTAAAAATAGTGTCTCACATAATGTGCAGCGATAAAAATATTTATTGTATTGCCAGAGCGTACCTTGGCGATAAAGTGGCTGGTACTGGTAAGAGCACCTAACTTCTACGCTCATACTCGTAGCTTTGCTTCTCAGCTCAAGCTAACATTTGTGCGAAAACGCGAATTGTTGGTTTTCTGGTCTGTGTTATGAATGTTCCTGGTTTCGGTTTTATCGTATGAGCGTTACAACAGGTAGACTTACAACATTTACTGGTGGTAGGATTCCTATGCAGGAATCCGTCAAGGTAGGTACCACCCCAGGGCCAGTTATTCTACCGTGAAGCAGTAGTGTACAAGCATTACTGTGAAATTACTGAGCATATGCGACTAAATGTCACAAGCTGACAAGGGCAGTGCAAAACTATACAGGACTTCGCAATTCAAGGTTCTATGCAACAATGCAACAGTTTTGGCACTTACCATCCGGTGAACGACTTCCCACAGTCTTAATATCATAAAAAATATCCTGTGTAGGTGGCACTACCATCACATCTAAACGTAAAAGTCGATTAAGGGAAATGCAAGAAAATTCTCGTGGACTCCGAATACATCTATAATCATAAATCTTTTGAAATTTCCGAATCCGAAGACAGAAGGAAATAATCGAGCTAGTTTAAAAATATCAGACCTAAAATGTCCACCCACACCAACGGCAGCAGCACCGATGGTGCGATGTATGCACTGCTGTCGCCAATCTGCAAAGCGAAGCGATTAAGACAAGTCCGGCAACGCATCTGCTATTCCTCTGGTATTGTAGATGTTCATGGGCGGCGGTGATCACTTACCATCAGGTGAGCCGCTTGCTCGTTTACCCCCTCTTACATAAAAAAGTCCTCTACAATCGTGAGATCTGTGTCCAGCAGTGAATTATTAAAATGTGTATAGCTTGCGAGAATAAAATATTAAGGATAAAATAATAAAGGCATAGCTTTACATGAAATGAACATCTTTGGTAATGCGCTTTCCCACTTTGCGTATCGAAGATAAAAGAAGTGATGGTTAGAAATAAGCGTACGCTACTTGAGACATATAAACATAATAATTGATAAAAACATACATACATACAGTCACGCCTTTTTATCAAATAGCAGAGGCCATACACGTAGCCCACTTTTCGCCTCCGCGAGCTGAAAATAGTACTTCATACTCAAAGTACTCTATTTACTATATAGTTAATAGATAATGAGGGGGTAAAAAAAGTAAAGTTTCAGCCTATAAATATCCCACTGGTGAGAGGGTTTTGGAGCTAGGAAGAATCCGCCACGCTGCTCCAATGCGGGTTGCCGGGCTGCACATGCGTTTGCAGTCTGCATTCGAAATATTTTATATTCCTGAGATATGCAGGTTTCCTCACGATGTTTTCCTTCACCCCGCTCGAGCCCGTGGTAAATAAGTACTTAAAATTGCAATTAACAATTTTAGTGGTGCCGGCACCGGGAATCGAACCCAGGTCACTCGCGTACTATGAAATTTAAAGCGAGCGCTTCCTTATATGCGCGTTTTAAGTGTTTCACATTATTTCACTTCATATACACGCTTTAATTTTTTTTAATTAAGTCGACAAAACACTTCTGTGCGGCACCGTACTGCGCTTTTCAGCCTGAAACATCAGTTCCTAATCTTATATGCCCGGTAATTACACAAGTAAAATTGTCTTTCAGACCGTAATGCGGCAGTGTTTGCTCATCACTGCTTGATGGCAGAATAACTGGCACTGTGGTGGCACCTACTCAGACGGACTCCTGTCTAGGAATTTCACCACCAGTATATTACTTTTTAGTCACATTGCATTTCCGAATCTATATTTGAAACCATAAAGTGCCTTGTGGTGGCAGCCTAAGAGAATCTACCACCCCATCTCATCCCGTGGGTGTCGTAAAAGTCGACAGAAGCAAAATTAAAACCGGATGGCAGCAGCATCTTCCTGGAACATCTGAATATATAAACTGCAGTTGTCAATCCGCCTGCCAACAACTATGACTAACTCCCCTCTAAAATGAGACCTACAAACTTTTATGGTAATCTATGGGGGAGGCTTATGTTCAGCAGTGGACTTGTGATAGGCTGAAACTGATGATGATGATGATGATTTTAAACCAAAAAAGCTTTGCTGCAAAGCAATTGCTAAATTAAAATAAAATTACTAAATCTGAAATAATCTTAAAGTATTTTTATTCGGTTACACGCGACCGATTTTAAACTAGTGATTGTCTAAAAGAGTCGTTCGGTGTGAAGTTTTATCACCTACGTTTGATTTTTCCTTTCAGTCACTACATGGCCCGTAACGGTTCATTTCCTCTATTTTACAATGGCGGGGATCCGACGGCGTTGTCTTCTAAAGCTTCTCTAGCAAATTGCTCCACGGAAATTTTTAAAATCAACTCTTAAGAATAAAGTGCTTTTGTGGATGTTGAACCTTTTTTTGCTTTTTTATTATTAAAACTAATGTTAGATTTTTAATTCGAATTATATGGAGCCAGTGATAATATCAGTTTTTAAAATGTTTGATGTTTGAATTTTGAAATGTCTTACATCTATGATATATATGTATAGCCAAATGTAGTATTGACAACTTTTAAGTTGATGATTAGAATTAATGTTATTCAATAAAAACTAATGAGATTTTACAAAAAACATCGGACATAAATAACGTCAGGGTTATAATATTTATTTATTGATTTAATCCTTTATTGTAACACCTTAATCTAAGGCAATACAATGGGCGGACTTAATGCCTAGAGGTATTCTCTGCCAGTCAACACTGGGAGACTAGTAAACTGATATAGGTATATATAGGCCTATAATTTGAAATCTTCATAATGATTCTAAATTGTAATCAGGTTTAATAATATTTTAGTTTATACGTTCATACAGTCAAACGGAATGAGATACATCGATTGCTTAATTGTATCAATTGTGTGACTTTACTGCTGGTAGGATTCCTATGCAGAATCTATCTAGGTAGACCACAGCAGTGCCAGTCATTATGCGGACAAGCAGTAATGTACAAACTTTACCATGTTTCGGACTGAAGGGCAATGTTATTACTGGGCATCTAATAATTTGGAACTAATATCTCAGGGTAACGATTTGTTACACATATAGCATATGTAACAGCTTACATCGCCCTATTCTTATGAGTATTCTTACACGGCGAACGCAACATAGAAGTCAGAGTACCTGACTTCCTAGCTACCGATTCTGGGTACGAACCCAATTTTTTCACAAAAATACAAATAGTTGACTTTTGGATCTGGTTGTGTTGTGATAGCAGAATTCGGGAGTGGTGGTCGAAAAACCTTCAGAATGAGGATATGAATGTGCCACTTACATATGAAATACGTACCGTTCATTGCCCTATTAAAACCCTTACCAACACTAATATATGCATCCGAATTATACTATATACTATTGATTACCATGTTTTAATAATTATTTGCATTGTTTTCGTCGCCTTTATTTGTTCAATAAATATAAATAGAATAAAATTACAGGCTCCGGTGAGTTTGTGTCAATTCAAAATATTTGTAACAATTGTGCTTTAACATATGAATAAATAAATTACGAATATATTTTATTATTGTGAAATCACTGCAGCTCGATCACTCGATTTGAAACAGTACGCGCGCAGTCCGCCTTGTCCGATCCCACCTGTAAAATAGTTTATTGCATTTTTTAGTGATAATTTACCACGTTTTCGGCGAAATAAGCAACATGAGAAAGTTTAAATGTCTGCGATAAATATTTCGAGACAAATTTACCTATATTTTAGCAAATCAAAGAGTAGTTAATATTCTGAAATTAGAATTTATGGGAAAGTGTTACTTAAAGTGTTACAAGACTGCGGGTATTGGATCAACTTTAAAGTTGGCAAAATGAGGTTCTTTAATTCATTTTAGCAAATTAAAGAGTAGTTAATATTCTGAAATTAGAATTTATGGGAAATTGTTACTTAAAGTGTTACCAGACTGCGGATATTGGATCAACTTTAAAGTTGGCAAAATGAGGTTCTTTAATTCACAAGATTTTTGATACACAAGGACACAGTTTGATCGTGTAGCTGCGTATACGTATGGTACTAAAATATGATTCCTCACTGTAAGTGCTCTTAAGTGGTCACATTTTATTTTAGAGTAATAGAGCAATATAAATATCTCATAAGAGCCGTGTTCGCTCAGGGGTTAGTAGACGCTTATTTTTAATTTTCATATTGGGCGAGTGGGGTTCGATCTTCGTTGCCGGCAACACTAAAATCATTACCATCATTTCAGCCTAACCACCTAGTCCACTGCTAAACATGAGCCTTTCCCATAGATTCCCACAAAAGTTAGTAGCTCTCAATTTGTGGGGATTTTGCCATAGTTCCCACGCTTGGTAGGCGAGTGGGCAATAGCAGTTTTTCCTGGAAGATAACATAATAACATCTTCCATCTCCTAGTTTTCGTTTTCCATGTGTCGACTTTTACGGCCCCGTGGGATGAGATTGGGTGGTAGTTTATCTGAAGCCACCACACGGCGAATACTAGGTATAGGCCCATGTTCAGCAGTAGACTAGTGAAAGGCTGAATGGTAATGATGATGATTAAATTTCGCAGGGTTTCACTGCTAATTCTATGTGAAAAATGTTCACAAATGCATGTTCTTCCATCACATTGACGTACTTACGTTTTACTATTTAAATAAACCTCTGAATTTGTAAGGCGAATAGACTAAATAGAATAACTCATAGCAAATGACATTCAACAAACACCGACTAC
Source organism: Luehdorfia chinensis (assembly GCA_019845155.1). Lineage (NCBI taxonomy): Eukaryota > Metazoa > Arthropoda > Insecta > Lepidoptera > Papilionidae > Luehdorfia > Luehdorfia chinensis. The sequence continues at coordinate 268,191 of JAHVAK010000107.1, forward strand.
CGTAAAAAACCCAATCACACCTAAAACTTAATTTATTTCGGTGTGACATAAATGTTTATTTAACGATCGATCGCCGCGCCGGCGTAATTAATTTTAGACGGCCGTTTATAGTCGGATAATTTCTCCGAAGCCGAATTCGGTAGTTAGAGGAGCCCGGGCTCAATGTTTCTGCCTCGCCGCTCGGGCCCTGGTTATCGGGTTACAGGCAGACGTGATGTGATGAGCACCTGACGCGGTTGCGGTCTGTTTTCCGACGGTGGTACAAGTGGAACGTGTTAAATAAAAGAATTACGTATCTACTGTAAGGTATTGAATTATACATATATACATACATAATAGATAACAGCACTGGTTTTCAGTTCGGCCCAGAACAGGAGGAAACTCGGATGACTGTATGTGCACCGCCCTGCTGAACTGGCACAGAATAGTTTATAATTTTGTAAACTCCTATTTTCAGCATAGTAAAAATTTTTTTTTTATCACGAAAGTGCCTATTAATATGTTTAGTAAGTAGTTAAAAATAAAAATGGTAATATAGAAACATGACCACAGACTCCCTGACATAGGTCGACTCTATACGGGAAGTAATACGTTCCTAAATATTACCAGTATAAAGTAAAAACACAACGCTGTTTCATATGGTGAGTGAAGAAAGCCGGGGACTGGCATTGGGGCATCCCGTTATACTTTTCAGTGGTTGTGACGCACTTTCATCCCGATTCGACAATTTACTAGTGATGGGATTTTTCAGAAGCCGATTTGAAATTCCCTTTCAAGTGACCACGAAACTGAACGTCACCCGAGATGTCAACTTTGCGTGGCAACTAACGCAAAATCTACCCAAAATAAGAGTTACAAACTTACGTGTATTGTAGCAATCTATAGGGGAGGCCTATGTTTAGTGGTAGAGTAGTAATAGGCTGAAATGATGATGATGATGATACATACAGTCACGTCTTTTTAAGGGGTAGGCAGAGACCACATCCGTAGCTCACTATTCGCCCCCTGAAATGAGACGTGACGAGTGGCAAACCACGTCACTGTCACAAGGACTAGTCAAAAAAATATATTTCTCCCCATTGCGTCCCCGCGAGCAGTATAGAGACAGCATTGCATATTATAGTACTATTCTGCACGAATAAAGGCTGTTACTGGATGATTTAGGGCACTACTACACTTTTACACCTAAAACTGTTACATAAGTTTACCGCTTAAAGCTTGTAACTTGGACTACACGCTCAAGTCAACTCTACAGTTAGTCGTTTGCGTGACATGCCATTCGTGATTTTCTGACTTAACTCACACTCACTCATGAAGACATAATATTCTAATTAACCTTCTCCAATGCCGCGTCGAACAACCGCAGAGTTATTATTATTAAGCACACGTTTGCTAATTGCCTAGGTGGCGTCACTTTCGTTAACTTGTCATATCGGGTTAGCGTCTGCGATGGCTGTCAGTTTGAAATGCTACCTGAATTTTAAATTAAGAAGACATCGTAACAATGTTGTAACTTCTTTAATTCTAGATTGACGTGAAATGACGCAAAATGAAGCGTAATAAATAAGCCAAATTGTGACATTTTGAGCGAAATAGAGGATTCAATTAAGTTTATTTCTTTACTATCTTCTTAGTATCTAGTAGTAACACCTATGTATTTTTTAATTGGTTTTCATAATAACACTGTAAGGCCCAGGTGGGAGTTGTAGATGTGGGATCACAAAAACCACAGATTTAACGATACCAAGTTCATTACACAACATTGAAATATTTTAGAGATGTCCAAAAGCGTTTATTATATTATTTGGTAAATGTATAGATTACTTACACCAGAAACACAGATTATTTTCGATCGTCCCAGTCAACAGTAATGATAAAAGACAATTTTAAAAAATGTTACTATAAAATAGTGATGTATATCACGCAATGTTTTATTGTTTAATTTGTTTACCAGCTTTATTAGCAACAAAACTATGACAGACACAAATTTCAACCCATTTCACGCCACTGTTCATAACATGGCAAAAATCTATACGCTGCGTGTCAGCTACTAGCTCAAGCAACTAAATGGGTTGGCTGAACTAGGAACATGACATGCTGTATATAGCGTACAGTAACAGCAACAGATGTTATATTGAAACGTTTCTTTTCAGTCAGGTACTCTGATCACCAGGCCACGCGGTCGTCATAAACGTTTCGCTCTCTCTTCGCATCCAATGGGTATATGCATCATTTAAACGCTAATAACCTAATGGTTTAGGGTACTGACTGCGTAACATGACATAACTAACCAGGATCATCAGCTCATTGATGTTCAAGTGTGTTTTTGTAGTTTTTGAAACTACAGTATGATTATTTTTAACCGACTTCAATAAAGAAGGCATAACTTCTTTTTCGCTGAACGGATTTTAATGATTCCTTTATCTATCTTTTATTAGAAAGGGAGTATCGTAAGATTGAGGCCATAAAAATTTTGATAAATTCTGATGAGATAGATGAGTGAGTAGATCTATGAGGAAATCATGAAGCATGCTTGGAGCTGCTGCGCGTATCTTCGATTAAAAAATGTATCTTTACAAATCTTCGTAAATTATGATTGGTTGCTCACTCATTATATTTCAACAACTAAAAAAAAATCTTAATAATAGGAAGCATTCTTTTCCAATTTTCAGAACTTCGTCTTTTTACATACTTACAACATCAAGAACGTCGATGGTTATATTTGCATATTTAAATTATGCACATAATTTAACTTCGTTTATCGTTACTATTCTACATAATTCGATCAAAATTATTTTATCTATAACATTGCTAAAACTGAAGAGCATCTTTTGCCAAATTATATTTAAGATATATAGGTCAAGTGACCCGAAATATTTTCACGGAATATGAATAAATATGGTGGAAATGGAACGATGGGCGGGCTGGAAATGCCGTAAGTCACTACCAAGTTATAGAATTTTCTTCGAAACACTTTATAGGTTGCAATAAAACTGAAAAGTTGAGTAATTTAAAAATGATAAATATGTGTGGAAAATTATTATTGAAAATTACCTTTTTGATTTTCCAAAGAAATATTACAAGAGTCACTCAATTACTGGTGGTGGTAGTTTTATGCAGGAATCTGTCTAGGTAGATACCGCCGCAGTGCCAGTTATTCCGCCGTCACGCAGTAGTGTGACCATTACTGTGTTTCGGTTAGAAGGTCACTGATTGGTAGTTTAATTACTGGGCATAAGAGACTTAAGAACTAATGTCACAGGGTGACATGCTCAGTGAGGTGCCACTCTGTAATTTTCTGGGTGACAAAGCATTTGTTATGGACAGACGTTGGACTCACCATCAGTCACTTACTTCAAATAAGTAACTTCCAATTAAGAAATGTAATCGTCACTTAATGGGAAGTGAATGAAAAAGTTTTCGATGTCTCAGCGGTCAGCGTCAAAACCTTTCACTGCTCTCACGGATGTCTTTTTATCGAATAAAGCATTATGTAAATGAATGCATTGATGAATGGATCCATTCTTGCTCGCTTCACTTTCCTATAGTCCGCGGAGATGACAGCGTGTTAAAAAAACAAAAAAACCCGAGGAATAGTAATATTATATAGAACGGATGACGATACCAAAGTAATACATTTTGAAGTAATCATTACAAATATAAAAATGGTAAAGTAACTGCCCATTGCTGAACACGCGCCTCGTCTCATTTCTGAAAAGGTTTTGAAGCTGGAAATAGTCAACCACGCTGCTACTATGCGGGTTTGAGAGAGCTACCACTGCTCTTACTACACTACTAATAATTAAAAATATCTTTAATTAAAGTTTTTTAGAGCCGTGGTAGCTCAGGGGCCCGGTGCTCGCCTTTAATTTCATAGTAAGCGAGTAACCTGGGTTCGATCCCCGGTGCCAGCACCTCTAAAATTGTTCTACAATTTTAAGTGCTGATTTACGACGTGCTTAGCGGTGAAGGAAAACATCGTGACGAAACCTGCATATCCAAGGAATAGAAAAATTTCGAAGACATGTGAAGTTCGCCAACCCGCATTGGAGCAGCGTAGTGGATTCATTCCAGTTCCAAAACCCTTTAAGAAATGAGAGGAGGCCTGTGCTCAGCAGTGGGACATTTATAGGCTAAATCTTTATTTCTTACTTTACTTAATTAAATTTTCATAAAGTAGATCATTATTTTACACATTTAGATTCATTACGTTTATCCTACTTTATATATGCACAAATGATAAAGTAAAGAAATACATACATAGCTAAAACCATAAACTGTTTCACATTTCAGCCAACAGTCCCATATTGAGCATTGCATTATATTATCTCATTGCGTACCCTCTGGCATCTCTGACCGCCTTCGCGACCTCATTCGAGCCTTAATGTTGCATTAAAACCGGCCATTTTTACACAAACGCGCATTGCTCTATGTTATACGGCCTGTCAAATTTTCGCGCCGTTTCGCAGCGGATTTATTTCAGCAGGCATCCGAGCAATTGGGGGAGGAGGTACGCCTGTCGTATATCTCTTGAGGATACTCGCGGTCCGATTGAAAATCAAAGGTTTTGCGGTAATATCTCTTTTATTTCACCTAAGGGAAATTGTGGTTTATTGTATTTACTTAAAAATAAAAGTCAGCTAAAGCTTTATTTTAAAAATTATTACAAAAATCAACTACTACTATTATAAGTTAAAATCAATAGAGCATCGGCCACCACACTTCATGGCGTGGATGTCATAAAAGTAAAAAAAAGCCTATTCATGTCGGTCTTCGAAAAATGGCAGAATTATTATCTAGAATTGCTAGAACTGAAATAAACAGACTGGCGACGGGCAGCAGCGCTTACAAGTGATGCGAACTGCGATTGCCATGTCGGAGAGGAATTGCTGGCTGGATCTACAACTAGGCTCGAGGAAGACATGTGTCCAGCAGTAGAGTTTTTAGAAGCTAATCAGGAAGATAAACAATCACAAAAATCTGTTTTGGACTAAATATTTGTATGCACCTTAACGCTTCTTTAATTACCCATACATACATACAATCACGCCTTTTTCCCATATAAGGCGTAGAGAAAGACCACACACGTAGCCCACTTTTCGCCCTCGCAGGAAATGGTACGTGATTTGCGTTCCCCATTGCGCTCCCACGTGTAGTATAGTGACAGCATTGCATATTATGGTGTAAACGAATAAAGGTTGTCTGTACAATAACTTACTTGCCTCTTACGACACCTCGGTAGGAAAGAGGTAGGTGCTATTCTACTCAACCGGAGATCTATCGACAGTCATTAATACAAGTGTAAACATATCTTTAAATCTAGCTGCCTAGCGAGTATAGAAATTGCGATGAATATTCCCAACATAGGCTACTAGCCTGTTGGACGATTAGTCGCCACTCAAAATAAAGATAAGAAGGACTTGTCGGTCGCTTTACCAGACACCTCGTACCTAAGACTTCCCGCCACTGTTATGAGTTGCCTTGACACGAGCCTTGAAGATGTTTAAAGCCGCGTTACGGATTTTCCCTTACTATTAAAACAATATTTGATATACATATTAAACCACTGTGTTCTCAATATATCTAATTTACTTTAAGCATTTCATTATTTTTTTCATTTCATGCAAAAAATATTATAATATCAGTTGAAATGAGAATCAGAACACTGAAAATAATTAAAAGTATATTTATGGCTCAATTGTAATTTTCTCATTTTGCTTCTGGCAAACTACGAGCTTCCAAAACTTTATGTATCCGGACTGAAAATTTATTCTCTATATTTCACAACAAGAGTTTCTCTTTACAGTGCTTTTAATGTATGCCATTGTTGAGATACCTTGAAATATGTTTTAAAGAATACTCAAAATTACGCAGAGAGACAATGGATTATTATTTTATTTTATTACAGAAACAACAAACTTAATTTATTTTCCCCTATAATATACTCGTATTATATACGAATTACACCAATCTATTATCGTCATAGTTTGCCACAAGAACTACCATTAACAGTGGTGCTAGCCAGTGGCTGCGTCTTCCTGCTTAGAAGTCAGCATGCACTGCGTTTGCAAGTACGCTGCATTCGGAGAGCCGTTTTACCCAGCGGCTTTCGATATTAGATAATTAATGCTACAGTTTGTAGCAATATCTCTGACCTTGTTTTCCAAGCGCAGTGTGAGTAGCTTTGAGAGTTTTATCTACTCCACGGATAATCGTAATTAGTAATTAAGCATGAATACCTTTTTAACGGTAAATAATGAAAACCTTTTTATTATATTGTATTTTAATATAATAAAGACCACTATCTCACAGATGGTGAATACGTTAGTTTACAGAGACTGGTTAAAGAAAATGTATATGTCAGACCTATTCTCCAGTGCATTGCTTCATTAAGCGCCATACCTGAGTACGGCAAAGGACATATGCCAAAACGGATTTGTCTAGTGGTTGATGATTAGCTTTTTAACCATCCAACAGTATTAGTACAGCACATTTGGCAGAAACCTTCCCAGTTACATACGGAAGCCAATACCCTTCTAAAATTACAAGTATAATATATTTTAACGTTTAAGTTTATGATGCTCGCGGGCATCGAACCCGTGCGCCCATGGCTTTTCTGCCATGGGCGCACGGGTTCGATGCCCGCGAGTTAGTAATGTAAGTTAACAAACATAGTTACTTAATAACATTCATACTTAAACTTCTCATCCTAAATACTTTCATGACTTGGTGCTGCCTTTCATGATGAAGGCGATTCGGGTCTTTGCTTGGACGAATTAATTCGGTCGATCAAAACAATAGAAACCGTCCGGATCGACAGATTTTCCATAAATTACCAAAATCCTCTAAGAACTATATATTGTACGTTTTCTGAAATTTATTGTTGTTTTACCTAATTTAAATTACGCAAAAGACATTATAACAAGTTTTAACTACAGGAAGGGTTTTGTTTTTCACATTTCATTCTCTCTGTCGACTCCCGAGAGGACGTAGCGTGAAAGTATGCATCATACAATATCTTATTACCAAAGTAACTCGATAAGTCACGTACTCGCTCACGCCTCGCTAGTGCGATTAATTCGTCAGCGAATGAAGTGGAAAACTCGATGCGACGTTCGTTGCGAGTAAATAAATATGTTGACATTGCTCATGTAGCGGGCTCAATTGAACGGGTTGTAACGACAGTGGCAACTGTTTTTTTGTGGTAATATTTGTCAGCGATAAAATCGTTGTTGAAGTATTTTTCAAGTAGAGTGACTCGTAAGACTTATCCGCAGAATGTTGTCGACCCGATAACGAATCTCCAATCTCTCTGTACATCTCTTAGGCCTTGATATTAATCATGATATCACAATGTGTATGTCTGTTTATATGTATAGGTATATTTATAAGTGTTTATGCGCGTGTTTGAAGTATGTATTACAATGGCCTATATAATTTATTTCCGTCTCTCGAAAATTTTGAACTCCACTCCACTCTCTCTCCTTCAATCAGAACTCTACAATCCGGCATACTTTCTTCTCAGTCAATAACCATTACTTTAGTCTTATCTACAATAATTTTCACAAGTGAAAGGGTTTGTATACTTGGGTTCAAAATTTACGAGAGAGGGAAAGTACGACAGTTGAGCGACGAAAGATTGAGTGAAGAGTGTTAGCAGGAAATCAAGTATATGAGGCACTGCATAACTTTATGTGTAGCCAGAACGTATATAAAAAGGCACGACTGGCTGTACATAGAGGTGTACTGGTCCCCACACTTATTTGCGGTAGTGAATGTTGGGTCTGGCAGAAGAAGCATGCAAATAAAATTAATGCTGTGGAAATGAAAAGTTTGAGAATGAATAGCTGGAGTGACTGTGATGGACAGAGTGAGGAATGGACAATGGGAGTAAATATAAGGGAACGTTGCGGTGTGTTAGAAGATGTAGTGACAAAGATACAGAAAAAGATACTTAGGTTTGGACACGTAGAGAGGATGGATGAAAGAAGACTGACGCTACAGATTTATGAGACGAGAGTGAATGGGCGAGCCAGAGAGTTTCGACGTAGGCGAACGTATCACGATCAGATCGAAATCGTTTTATGGAAAGGCCACATCAAAACAACCAACTAAAACAAGCAACCGACGAGCATGTATGAACACTTATGAAAGTAGAAGAAGCGAAAGATGTGTATAAGAATCGTAGCAAGTGGAAAACTGTGGTATCTGCCTATCCCCAACGGGAAAGAGGCGTGACTCTATGTACGTATGTGTGCATATATAAAGTATATAAAATATTTTTTTTTGTTATTATTGTTGGTATACAATATTTTCATTGTTTACGTTTTAGTATTTTTTTGAAGATTACTGTGGTTATTTTTTTTTTGTTTGTTCTTGGCACCCACTACATCTTTCTGCTCGACCGGAAGGCAGACTTACAAAGAATGCCTGGTAGCATTAAGTCCGCCTTTACGTACATCTATTTTTTGTGTGTGAAAAAAAAGTTTTAAATTAATAACTATTCACTTTATTAAAACAAGGTTTACAATTGTACCTTACTTTACTATATTCCCATCCCCAATACCCTCTGTCTTGGGAATGGGAATAATCTGCTTGCTAGAGTGCGATGTAGCTGACTTAACAAATTTTTGAAAAATATCATTTCTCATACCAATTTACTACGATATATGCTTCTGTTCATGCAAGCAATTAATTAAGTCAGTACCCAAAATTGATATTAAAACACATTAATAATATACAAAATATAACCTTGTAGTTATTATAGGCTTAGACAATTTCATTTGTTTAAGAAGAAAAACGATTAGAAAAAGGACGCGTATGTGTTAACAGTTTAACACAGACTACTGTGTTGTTAAAAAGTACGATGCACACTAGGAGTGCAGAAACAATAGGGATTGGGCCCAGAACAAATATCTGTAGGCCATACAAATTAATGTCACACGAGGCAATCGTTAATACAGAAGACAGTCGCTTAGCCACTGCACCAACCAAGTCGAAAAATCAATTTATATACAAACAATAATACAAACATATATATACAAACTATTAACAATTCTTTAAACAACCTTTTTGGTTGGTGTGGTCCTACACAAAATTATACTCTGTCCTACCGTCAGATTCAGATTACGTAATTATTACCATAGTATGTTACAAAAAATGGGAATGTCAACTTTAACGACGTTGATATTTCTATTTTATCGCTTGTTATTTCTAATGATTTCAATCACCAAGCCACCATAGATATTTCAAAGTATATTACAGTTTCTATTAAAAAGAAATTCAAGTAAGAAGATATTTAAAACTACGAATCTCAGTATTATGTGTCACCGGTAGACATATTTTTAGTCGGGCATTTCGAGATGGTTATTTCGTCACCTGTCGGAATAGCCATGAGATTTTCCAGGCATTTTTCTTAGTCTACTTTTACGACACCCTCGGGATATGGCGGAGTGGCAGATTTTCTAACTATCTTATAATGAATAGAATAGAATTATTTTTATTTTATATAGATTGTTTCCATAATACCCATTGAATGCCATTTTTGAAGATAACAGCTGGCAGTTGTTTTATTCTGGTTCATCATCATCATCATCATCTCAGCCTCTCACTAGTTCACTGCTGAACATAGGCCTTGCCTACAGATTGCCACAAAAGTTAGTAGCTCTCATTTTGGGGGGATTGGCCATAGTTGTCACGCTTTGCAGGCGGGTTGGCAACCGCAGTTTTTATTCAGATGTTCCAGGAACATGCTGCTGCCCACCTCCTGGTTTTTATTTTCCTTCTGTCGACTTTTACGAAACCCACGGGATGAGATGGGGTCTTGTTCTTTCTTTTTAAAACAATATTATATAACATATAGAATAGTAGCATATCATAACATTTACTGGTCATAAGATTCCTATTTAGAAATCATGATGATCATTTCGGCATGAAGGGCACTGTGAGCTACTAATATTGATTTATGAACTGTTGTCTCAGGGTGATGGGCGCTGTGTGGCGTCACACACACAGAAATGTTTTAGGTGACGCAGGATTTGTTATAAGCTAACGTTGCACTTACCATCAGGTCGATCGATCGCATCGATCACCTCATTCACTGAGGTTATCATATTCTTCCGATTATTTAATGCTTTAATATTATAATAACACTTTTTCTAAAATCGTAGTTTATTTAAAAGAAATGGAACTTTTTGATTATGACACTGTTGCACTTTCTGGAATTTGGTTGCAAACATAAAATAGTTCTCGTAAAAAGTATCTAAACTCGAGTAACTGGCATTATGATAACTTTAAACATCAGTTCTCAAGTCTCATGTGCCGAGTGATTACACTAGCTCTCAGTGCCCTTCAGAACACAGTAATGCTTGCACACTGCTGCTTCACGGCACAGTAACGCCTACGGTAATACTTAACTAAACAGATTCCTGCATAGGAATCCTACTACCAGTAGATTAAGTATCATATTGATTCCGTAACAATTCACTTCAAAGCAATTCAAAATTGTTTTAAATGTTATACTTTATGTACGAGTAGATTAAAGCGTACATTCAATTTATGTGACATACAAACACTTTTTAAATTTTACCTTATTTTAGCGATATCCAATACGGTCTCTGATGCCTGAAAAAGCTAAATTAAATTTTATTCAATAAAATATCGTTCTGCAACACATGTTAAATGTTTATTTTTAGCTTCCTTTCATTTAATTTTAATCAAATTAATCCGACGCAAAACATCAGACAAATAGTCCAAATAATATAATATGGTATTTCGAACGTTTTATTGAATTTATTTAATAGTTAAAGTGTTAGTTTAATCATCACTCGATGACATTTCTCCCGCAATTAAGGAGCTTCGATATTGATCTAATGTTGTTACTGAGTAACTATTAACAATGTTTCGTTACTAAATTAAAAGTTATTACCTTAATGGTCGCCGTAATTTTCTACTGAATCGAACTAGTATTAGTCATATGTTTGATGATGTATCATAAATATCCATATGACTATGAAAAGCCTCAGCCACTGACAGATACTTGCCACAAAAACATAGCACATGTCCAAATTGACCAGAAAGGCAGCATCCCATCGTATTACTCACGATCAAAAACCACCTCAAAAAAAATTTGTACGCAGCTGCATACGTTCATACAACTTACACAACACATCACACACACGCACAGCGTGTCTATTTTTAACGTCATTGTTGTGCTGCTAACGAGTTTAAAAACGTCTGACATAACAGCATGTGACGTGCGCGTTCGGGAGTAACGACGGACCGACATGCCGACACGCGACCGAATCCAGTCGCTCGTGATTCACGACGGTCCCTACCATTGTTTTGAGAAGTCTGTATGTTTTAGTTCGTGTAAGATTTCCTGGAAATAAATTAATATTAAACAAATTTAATAAACTTTTAGGCGGCGATTCGATCATTGGATTTGTTGATTCATTGGTTTAGGTACATTTCGTCACATGAGAGAGAAGAAAGTATATCTACTACAGAGTTGTTTATGTATGTTTATTTTTATAAAATTTCTAATATCTAAGTTTCACTTCTCTAACGTGTACTGAATTGCATGAATGTTGTTTTATCATATAAATAAGGTAACAGGCCAGCTTATTTACCTAACACCTTGTATAAGACTTGTGACTTCATTCACAATTACTAGTTTATTGTATGTTGACTACAATACATAGTATAGATACGTAGTATAGGTAGGTAGTAGCAAGTTTCTCTCCGTAGCGTTTCCACGAACAGTATAGTGACAGCATTGCATATTATGGTGTTAAACTGCACGAAAAAAGGCTATCCGTCGCCTCTTACGACACCTCAATAGGAAAGAGGTAGGTGCTATTCTACTCTGCCGGACAACTATCGTTAAAATATTTAGATATAGAACAATAGTACTAAGGCGCGTTTATTTCTTACAACCAAGTTCCACCATCATCATTCACCTCACTGGTTGTAGGATTCCTATGTAGCAGTCCGTCCAGGAGGTACAACCCCAGGGCCAGTTATTCTGCCGTGAAGCAGAAGTGTGCAAACATTACAGTGTTTCGGTTTGAAGGGCACTGTGAGCTAGCGTAATCACTGGGCATATGAGACTTAAGAACCTATGTCTCAGGGTGAGGGGCACAGTGTAGTGTCACACAGAAATTTTCTGGGTGGCACAGCATTTGTTATGGGCAGACGTTGCACTTACCATCAGGTGAACGTTTTGCTCGTTTCATCACCTTATGCAATAAAAAAAAATGTGAACCAATATCTAACAGTCTAATGCTGAATATTGGTTCACATTTATGGTGTAATATGGTGGTTGATTGAGATGTCCAAAGTCTTGCCTCCAGGCTTTGCCATAATTACTACGGATCACGTAGTTCTGGCATTTTTGAATATAGTTATTCCACCATTTGTTGGATGGTAAAAAGATATTGCTGGCATTTCCATAACTCGGTTTAACGGCCCAAAAGGGCATGGCAGTGTCTCTCATAGAGTATTTCCATTTCATATTTCATAAGGAATTCTTTGAAAGACGAACATAACCAATGTTATCTTTGCAATGCCATTACATATACGTATTTTGACGCTAAATAATGTTACGTGTTAAATGTGATATTTCTTCAAACATACCTTAGTAACTTAAACTTACTTTTGTAAGCACTCTGAAAAGGATAACAAAAATACATTATCTTTAATACCGAAAAACCATTAAAATTTTCGGGTTTCGTTAATTGTCTTTTCCTGAAAACAGTTCCCAAATTATTAAAAAAATACCTTATATGGCTCAATAGGATGCTTTTACAAAGCTATTAATTCCTCAAAAAGACGGCGGTTCTCTTCAAAGACTAGGTAATATACACCATTTTAATTTATGCATACGGATCTTAGCAAATTTACTTTCTCTCCTTCATCCTTTTACAACGTCAAACTGCAAAAAAAATCTTCTTTTGTCTTAATAGCGGTGACGATAAATTAGAAACTCGCATATAAATTAACTTAACTTTAAACTTACTTACTAAAGTATATTTCAACATTTATCAGAGGGCAAAAACTACGGATGTGTCCTCTGCCTATTCCAATGGGAAAGAGACGTGAATGTAGTAAGTATGAATGAATGTATGTATGTAGTTATTGAATCAAATTTATAAAAGTTACGTTACAATGCATATGAGTACACGGCATAAGCGTCTATCATATTATTTTTCTATGAGTTATAGGGAAGAACACTCAAAAACCTTTATATATATAAGGCTATCTCAACGCAAAAATGAGTAAAGCTAACGCTTATAATGATCAAAGGAAGAATTTCCGAGTCTAGACAGCCATATCTTGATCACATTATTTGTCTACGCCTACACGCAATTGCAGTGTTGTTCCAAACCTATTTAAATGTTAGTCAAATTACATACCTCACAAATTAATTTTGCGAGCAAAAACTTATTTATTTCTACTTATACGCATAGCGGGAAATAATCTTTCATTACGTTTTCCGCATAGATAATATGTTATACATCGCTTATAGTTAATTAATCTCGGTCTGGATACATGGATGACGACCACGTGGTCCAGTGGTCAGACCTGACTTCTACGCCACTGGTACTGTGTTCGAATCCCAGCTGGAGATAACGTTAGTGCTTAAACACGAATTTTTGATTTTTCGGTCTGGTTGTATTGTGTTTCTGCCACTGCATCCTAGCCTTGGAGGTGGGCTTATGGCATCAGCGTTACATCGGGCGCAGGCAGGTTGTGATCGAAATCGGCCAAGATATGATGTCCACATAAAGGTACATATGTATGTGTGGTATTTATGTCTATAAACAGTAGCTAGAAAATCATATTCTCCAAGGATGATAACGCCACACTATGTTTGGGTGGGCCGTTTCACTTTAAGAAATATTTAAAATATCCGAGTACTAAGACAATATTGTATAGGATTTAAAAAGTATCTGATTCTTAATACAATAAAGAAATAATATTTTATAACCAGCGCTTCCCAAACATATGATAATTGTTGTTGAATATTTTAAAACTGCAGAACAACAAGGTCTGCACACAACACACTTACAACTTTTTACTCTGCAAGATAAACATGGCTAATATTTAAAATGAAATCGGTACCACGAGCGTCGGTTATTCTGCCGGCAATCAGTACTGTTTCGTCCGTCTAGGTAGGTACCACCCCAGAGCCAGTTATTCAGCCGTGAAGCAGTAGTGTGCAAACATTACTGTGTTTCGGTTTGAAGGGCACTGTATTCTAGCGTAATCACTGGGCATATGAGATTTAAGTACTGATGTCTTAGGGTGACGGGCGCAGTGTGGTGTCACACAGAAATATTCTCGGTGACTCGGCATTTGTTGTGGGCGGACGTTGCACTTACCAATCAGGTGAACGTTTTGCTCGTTTCGTCACTTTATACAATAAAAAAAAATATTACGGCACGAGAGACTAAGTATCTGACATCTCAGGTTGACAAGCGCAGTGTGGTGCCGCACAGAAATGTTCTGGGTGGCACAACAATTGTTACGGGCGGCACTTAGCATCTAATGAACGAGGTCGTCTCATCACTTTCTTCCGTAAACAAATGCAAGTCTTTATTGTCTTAAACAGGCGTGACTCTATATATGTATGTAATTATAATTGATCATTGATACAATCCATCGCAAAAAAATGCGCCAAGCCTGAAACAGTCCGACACGCAGCCAGCAGGCGTCATATGTCCTCGAAACTTAAAATTTCTTCTGTATTGTTTTTCGCCGCCGAGTACACTCGGTAAACTAGCTCTTTTAATTGCGATAAGCAATTTTAGTGGTCCCGGCACCAAAATATAAGGCGCACGGGGTACAAAATATATAGGCGAACTATACTAATATACAAAATATGTAACTATTTTATGGAACCACTACACCACTTTATGGAATCGGCAGCCGCCTGCGGTTTTTCCGGACCGATACGACTTAGGGACCTTCAAGAAAAGAGCCTATTCCTTCCTCAAAGGCCGGCAACGTACCCGCGATTCCTCTGGTATTGAGGTTGTTCATGGGCGGTGGTGATCACTTACCATCAGGTGAGCCACTTGCTCGTTTGCCCCCTCCTAAAAAAAAATATATAAGGCGCACCCTAAGCTAAGACAGCTGTATTGAAAGTTTAATTATTTTTTACTGAAAGAATAATTATTGCTTACGGTTCCAATAGAAACAGTCTTTAAAGCTTGTATTTGAATTTAGCATCCATCCTTGTATATACAACTGCACTTGATAATTCCAGTCAAAGTCATCGTGAGTTAGTTTTTTTCAGGAGATAGATTTTTGTTAATACACTATGAGTCTGAATTGATAATTTCCTTAAGTATTTTAAACATTGTAGTCAAAACTGATACATATCAGTTACAGTGCCTCTATCGCGATTCCTGTAACGGAATAAAAACCTTTGGAAAAGCACGACCTATGAGCCACATATTAAGATCATAATACGAAAATAGGAATCAATTAATATCGGTTTTAATGAGATACGTAGAAATGCTGTCCTATGCAAATCAAAGAAAGCCTATTTCTGGGTATAAGAGATGAAGGAAAACACAGTTATTGAGAGCATAGAATCACTGAATATCTCACCGCTTTACCTATATTTTTTGGATGAATTTCCAGAAGTCGAGTTATTAAATATACTTAAAAGCAGATTTGTTTTCGTTTTAGATATGATATGGTCGATTCTCGATCTGGCGGGGGGTTTATATCTTGTTTAAGAATTAGTATTTTGAAGGATATAATTAATTTATAACTCCGTTAACTGTATAAATTATACATGAACATCATGCAGCAAAATATTAAAAAAAAACATATGACATATCGTCTACTATCTTTTATTTTTGAGAATTACATCCTAAATCCATTCAGTTTGAGCATGCGGATAATACATCTATTTTCTATAAACTGTAAGCGTGTCTGTAGAGCAGAGCCGGATAGTTTCTCTCTTAACAGCCATTAACCAGGTATAAGCCGTGTGGTGGCGGCTCGTTAAAACAATACTACCACTCCATCGCATCCAATGGATCTCGTAAAAGGCGAGTAAGGAATTAAACTGCACTCTGCACCCAACAACGCATGGTGGCGATGGGCTCACCACCTATCACACCAAGTGCATTACATTGTTTTGGTGAAACGTGGATTGTGGCAGTTATCTGTTTTTGCTGTGATTGCCCAGTCTCTGACTACCCCTTATGGGATACAGTCGTGATCTTATGTATGTATGTAACCAGGTATTACTAGATTAATGTGCTCACCATGAAGAACCTTACTCTACTTTTTGGATAGAGAGATTCAAGATTCTTCTAGATTAAAATCGTAGAAGAAATTTGTGATAAACTATAAAAATATTTTTTTTAAAACACTATGGTAAGGGCCACCTTGATACCCGATCCGTTCGAGCGTAACTTTACAAAACGTATACAAGACGTGGTAGCCAGGTGACGATACCGGCGAGAAAAGCAAAAGTAGTCGTAAGATAACACCGTCATCACGCTCATTATGATGAAATCCATGAGGACCTGTAGTACTGGAAATATCGGCAGCCGATTGTTCTTAAACGATGTAACTTAATATTTAAACATACTCCATCTCAGTCGCACGTTAATTCAGTCTTTAATTTTTTTTTAGCTAGAAATGATGATATGTTCTTCTAGCCGATTTCGACCACGGCGACAACTTCCGAATCCGAATGTCAAGAGCCATCAACTGCGCCGGAGATATTATAGTGCCACAAGTGTACGCGCAAACACAGAGGCACACACTCGTCCCAACCTATCCGCGCCCGATGTAACGCTGATGCGATAAGATCGGAGGTAGGCTAGGATGCAGTGTCAGAAACACGGGGACAAACACAACACAACCAGACCAGAAAACCAACTATTTGTTATTTAGCACAAATGTTGGCTCCGGCTGGGATTCGAACGCAGCGTAAAAGTCAGGTACTCTGACCACTAGGCCACGCGGTCTAGCACGCGGTCGTCTAGAAATAAGAAACTGGTGAAATGTTGATCCATGATTAAACATTTAATCACTAATTCAATAATGGTTACAAAACTAAGCACATGGTAAAATTTTTGACCTGCAATATTTTAGTTGAATGGGCAAGCCGGTAAGGGTTGTAGTCGGATTTAGACGAACGAATCAAGATCAGATAGACATCGTTTTAGGGAAACGGCACGTCAAAAGTGCAACCGACGAGCTTGTAAGTAAACGCTAATTAAAGTAGAAGAAGCGACAGATGTTGGTCAGGGTCGT
Source organism: Luehdorfia chinensis (assembly GCA_019845155.1). Taxonomy (NCBI): domain Eukaryota; kingdom Metazoa; phylum Arthropoda; class Insecta; order Lepidoptera; family Papilionidae; genus Luehdorfia; species Luehdorfia chinensis. The sequence goes on from JAHVAK010000107.1 coordinate 285,477, forward strand.
AGCAAGTTGGAAGATGTGGTCTCTGCCTACCACAATTGGAAAAGGCGTGTCCCTATATATGTATTAATACGCAGTATATGAAAAAAATTATCATTTTATTATTTTTAGAGATATTTTTAGTGTCATAATTAATTTCCATCGTCTATAATGTTCTTATCTTTTTATAACTCCGCCTATACAATTATATTATATAAGGGGGCGTGAAATAATAATTTAAAGATTGAACTTTGCACGTATACGCATATTACTGACTCTGTGAAATCGAATTTAATTTCCTGCACAAAATAAGACTAAGTCTGGGAACAAAGATATTGGAAGATGTTCGTGAAATCTATTTCACATTGTAGTTTATACACATCTTGTAGAATCCTGAGAAATTTTTAAATTATCCTTTAACATTATTAAGGTCTATTTCTACTATTCATGTACATATATCTAAAAGAAGCTACCAACACATTACAGTGCGATATCATTTATTTATAGTATGAGGTAACAGAGCAGACGATAATTCTGGGATAAGGGAAAATATATACGAATATAAAAAGACAATACTTTTAAAAAACATTATTTTTTGTATTCGATATAAATATTTTATGTCAGAAACTTAGAAAAGAGCCGCCTACATCCATTGTCATAGTACCAAACGTTTGCCAGTACGAGATTGCCACTCGGGAACTTCTCCAACAACCGAAAACGGTTCTATGAGCTATAGCATATATGGCCGGCCCATAGCCACTTCAGCTTGTTGATCCTAAGGGCTCAGTCAATTAATTTGCTTTTAACGTCGCGGATTCTATCTGGCAGAGAATTTATTATATAATAGAACATTTTACAGAAATATTTAAGGGTCGGACCAAAGTATTTATCATCTGTAGATAATTGTTATAATTTTGCATTTAATAAACAAAAACATTTCTAGCATTGCCACACTTCATCTTAGAGAAATCATTCTTCGAATGAATTCATCTTCGCGCCGTGTATGGCACTATAGGTCGGCGGATTGGGATGGGATGCGGTCTTTCTTTGCATCCTACCCATGGGGGCGGGTTTGCTTCTCGCTGGATGATTCCAACGTCATTGCCGGGTCTGTCGCCGATGTGGTGCTTCAGGGAATGGAACTCTTCGTTCCATCCTCTGTGGTGCCCGTCGGCGGAAGGTCCCAACCTTGGTTTGGTGGCACCTGCAGAATGGCATCTCGCCAAAAGCAGCAGTGTTACCGGGCCTGGGCTTATGCATCGGCGTCTCGGGATTTAAAAACCAGCGACTTTAAAAAGAAGTACAACTCTGCTTCCAGGTCCTTCAAAAGAGTAATTGCTACGGCAAAGTCGGAGCACATTGGCAGAATTGGCGAGAGACTAGGTCGCCTTCCTTCGGGAACCCGTGCGTTCTGGTCTCTCGCCAAGGCTGTCCAAGGGAATTTCTGTCAGCCATCACTACCATCTCTGCACAGGGAGGACGATTCACTGGCCCATGACGCAATGGAGAAAGCCGATCTTCTGGGCTCTCTTTTTGCGTTCAACTCGACTCTTGACGACAGAGGGAGCTCACCGCCGACCATCCCGCGGTGTGGGTGCTCTATGCCCGACATCAGGTTCTGGCAAAGCTCAGTGCGCAAAGCACTACTCTCCCTAGATATCAACAAGTCGAGCTTGCTAGCTTGCTCTCCAAAATTATGGAGTCCATTATGAACTGCCAGCTCTTGAGGTACTTAGAGGAGCACCAGCTGATTAGCGACCGCCAGTACGGTTTCCGTTAAAATTTTGTAATTGGGTCACCAGTTTTCTCACAGACCGGAGCATCAAGGTCGTAGTTGACGGTGCATGCTCGGACTCTTAAGTCTGTGAATGCTGGTGTTCCACAAGGCTGTGTACTATCACCAACCCTGTTTCTTCTGCATATCAATGATATGTTGCAAATTAGTAACATTCATTGCTATGCAGAGCACTGGTGATGCCGTATACACCGGCCGCGCTAATATTTCTCGGCAACACGTTGACAAGTACCGGAACAAACTTGTGTCTGAAGTCGAGTTTTTGTTAGACAAAATCTCGAATTGGGGCCGACTAAATCTAGTCCAGTTCAACCCCAAGAAGACACAGGGTTGCGCGTTTACCGCTAAAAAGAAACCCTTCGTCGTATCACCTAATTTTGAGAGCACTCCCCTCGTTGCCTCAGCCAGTATCGGTATTCTTGGCGTCGACATATTGAGTGACGTTCAGTTTCGCGGTCACCTGGAAGGGAAGGCCAAATTGGCTTCCAAAAAGCTTGGCGTCCTCAGTAGAGCGCGACAGTACTTCATGCCGGCCCAACGCTTGCAACTTTATAAGGCGCAGGTTCGGCCGCACATGGAGTACTGTTCTCATCTCTTGGCGGGGGCGCCCCAGTGTCAGCTACTTCCATTTGACCGCATTCAACGGAGAGCGGTTCGAATCGTCGACGACCATGTTCTATCTGATCGGCTTGATCCACTGGCTTTGCGAAGAGATGTTGCATCCTTTTGCATTTTTTATAAGATCTACCATGGGGAGTGTTCCGAAGAATTGTTCGGATTAATTCCAGCCGCTGATTTTCACCATCGCACATTGCGGCACAGCGCGAAATTCCATCGTCACCACCTTGATGGTTGGCATTCCAGCACAGTGCGTTTTTCGCGTAATTTTCTGCCCCGCACAAGCACCATATGGAATCAGCTGCCGCCAGCGGTTTTTCCGGACCGATACGACTTACGGACCTTCAAGAAAAGAGCGTATTCCTTCCTCAAAGGCCGGCAACGCATCTGCTATTCCTCTGGTAATGTAGATATTCATGGGCGGCGGTGATCACTTACCATCAGGTGAGCCGCTTGCTCGTTTGCCTCCTCTAACATTAAAAAAAAAGATATATAGCAAAATAAATCATCAATCGCTCCGCATGTGTTGTTGCAACGCCCTAAAGTCAACATAATAACTTTAGAATGACGGGATATTTAATTAATTTTTCAACGGCCCCGCCATAACGAGGTCTGTGTGCAAAAAAAAATATGGCCAATGCCAAGATCCTATCGCGTTTTCAATTTTATTGAAGATTGCATACATCAATAACATAAATGTTGAACGCCTTCTATCTGTCAGTTAATTAATTTATTGTTTTAATATGATTCGGTGTTTCGAATTACCGATCCATAGGGGAAACGAGACTTTTTAATTATAACTAAATTTACTATAATTTCTGTGGCAAATGTGTAAAGTAAAAAAGTCCGGCATTCCATGTCAAACTTTATTGCTTAAAATTACTTTTATCTTTTAATCAATTAAATGAGTAACTCGGAATGGATTTCTTAATTATCGACATGAACATGTTTTTGAAGTAAGTGTAGTTATGGATTATGGCAACATTCTTTATAGACGATAATATAATAAACATAAGGCTTAAAAAAGCGTTTTCCGGGAACATCTGAATAAATAAACTGAGGTTGCCAACCCTCCCGCCAAGCGTGGCAACTATGGCGAAATCACCCCAAAATGACAGCTATGATGATGATGATAACAGACCGAGTGGTGATCGCAATTTTAAAAATCTTTTTATCTTTTTTTTTTATATTTTCATTATTTAATTTTTTTTATTTAACCGAGAAGAAGAAGGCGAAAGAAACTCCGTAGGTATTCTCTTCTCGTTCGCTCTTCACAAACTAGGTAATATACTCGTACATCTTAGCAAATTCATTTTCTTTCAAAATCGGCCAGGAGAACATCATCTTCACCAAGCACGTGGTTTCGACTATTTAAGCTTTGAAGCTAAGAATACTACGAGTATATTCTCAGTACGATTAAAACAGCTCAGTTCCACTGAAACCAATATTCTAACGTCGTATCTCATACAGTATTCAAGTCTCCTATACAAATAAATTGTGATAAATTGAAATACGGCGTTCGGTTTCGAAATTCCAAAGTAAGAGTTACTTGCTTCAGGCGGACTTATATACTAGTAAATGTTTATGTTTAAAGCTATATTTTTTATATACAGTTCTCTATCATCGTGCTCTTGTGGTACTAATATATCTCCTGCGCAGTTGATAGCTTCCGTCAGTTTTCTTGAGTTCTCGCCGTTGGAAATCGGCCGGGAGGATTTTACTAGCTTAGTGTCCATCCAACCGGAACACAGTAGTGGTACGTATCTTTTTTGTTCAGGGCTCTACCCTCGCGGGGGTAAGGACGGTTTGTGTCGGACTTGCACTTACCTTTACCTTCGCCGCATGTTAGCAAGGCCACGGGAACGCTTAAGCACACATTCGCGGCCCCACTGGCGCTCCAACAGCTCTCCTCCCTCTCAGCAAGCTACGCCGGAATACACGATACGCCTTCCAATGATGCCTCTCTTTGTGCATGCAATGGACCCAGCGACTCCGCCACGCGCATGTCACATGAGAAAATGAGTACTCGGAAGCACCAGCCCTCCTAGCTCGGGCGGCGGCGTTCCTAAGCTATCTACCTAATGCTTTACCTACCTACGCGAACTCCTGCATCGAAGTCATGCCACCGGTAAAAGTCCCATAGTCGACTTTTGCTCTTGCATTATAAATATCGCTAGTATATTTAAACAATTGTTTTATTAACAATTGTTTTGAAACAAATTAATTGTATTTTTTCATTTTATTTTTAAACATGTTGCTAAAGAGAACATCGGACATATTCAATCCTCGTCGTTAACAGCGATAAAGACACCTATACTAATTTGCCCAGCTTTCAAACGTTGATTAAACTCAGACCTTGACAGTTAATATATCGATTGCGATATCGCTATTAAAGTTACATTGTTTGTTTCATTAATTTTTATTTTAGCACGCACTAAGGTCGTTCGCTTACTATACTGAAAGTTAAGAAAATCAGTTGGGCAAGTGACCTCCGATACAATAAGTTACCGCGAGACAATCACAAAATTTTTAATTATTATAAATTTTACGGCTTCTGACTCTTGAAATGTGCCCTAACTTTATAACGAGATTCTACTTTAATAAGCTTCCTTTAAATTGAGTAAATGTATTTCACATCTTTTAAAAATAGTAACCAATAGTTTGTTTGTAATGTGGTAGCGGCGTAAGAAAATGTGCTACCCCACCTCATCCCGTGGCTGTGAAATTTGACTGAGGGGAGTGCCTGGAAAACCAACATTGACTGAAGTGAAGCAAACATTACTGTGTTTCGGTTTGAAGGGCACTGAGAACTAGCGTAATCACTGGGCATATGAGACTTAACAGCTGATGTCTCAGGGTGACGGGCGCAGTGTGGTATCACACAGAAATGTTCTGGGTGACACAGCATTTGTTACGGGCAGACGTGTTGCACTTACCATCAGATGAACGTTTTGCTCGTTCCGTGACTCTCATCAAATAAAAAAAAAACGAGACGTGACGGCTGGCGAACAACGTCGCCGGCATTTTGGTTCGAGTCTAAACATTCTTACTCCCTATTGCGTTCACACGTACAGTATAGTGTAAAAAAAAAAGTAAAGTTTCAGCCTATAAATGTCCCACTACTGAGCACAGGCCTCCTCTCATTTCTGAGAGGGTTTTGGAGCTAGGAAGAATCCGCCACGCTGCTCCAATGCGAGTTGGCGGACTTCACATGTCTTCGAAATATTTTTTATTCCTCAGACATGCAGGTTTCCTCACGATGTTTTCCTTCACCGCCGAGCATTTATGATATAATTCTACACGAATAAAGACTGTCCGTACAATAACTTAGTCGCCTTTTACGACACCTCGGTGGGAAATAGGTAGGTGCTATTGTAGTCTGCTGGTATTCTAGTATCCGCAATCACCAATCTGCCTGCCAAGCGTGGTGACTATGGCAAATCTTCAGTTCTTGGTCTCTTTCCTTTATCTAGCAGTGGATAATTAAGAAGTTTGTATGCCGTATGGTAGTGAGGTGTGCCGTGTGGTGGCGGCTTAAGATAACCACCCAATCTCATCCCGTGGGTATTATGAAAGTCTACAGAAGTCAAATCAGGAGATGGGCAACAGCATCTGAATAAATAAACTGTGGTTGCTAACCCGCCTCCTAAGCGAGGCAAATATGGCAAAATCTTCTCAAAATGAGAGTCACACGTGTTTTGTGGAAGTCTATGGGGGAGACCATGTCCACGGTGTAGTCATATGCTGAAATTATGATGATGGTGGTGAGAAGATCTGTTTCCCCATCTCATGTCATTGGCGTTGTGAAAATCGAAACGTCTAGAAAACTATCTAACGGAACGTCTAACGGAATTGTCTAGAAAATCTCACAGCTTAAGCTCAGGTCTCATAATTATTATTAACCAGTTGCACATAGGCCTCTTCCAGAAAGTGAAGTTTGCCGTAAACACCAAACTTGCCATTACCAGACACCTCGTAGCAGAGACGCTGCTACCCGTCATCAGCTTGTTCATTTTTGATCTAATATTTTTTGAGATGCCGAAAAGGCCGCCAATCAAAAGCTTTGAGATTTTCACAACTAGGAGTATCTCAAAATATGACTTATTAAAAACGGAGATCCTGATGATGGAGTAAAGCATCTAAGATGACAACAGAGGTGCGACTGCGATTCGCGAACCCACCTGCAAAATGTGGTATGTGCTCAAGCGGTGACCTATTAACAGACTGACAATGATGGTGATGATGATACCTATTCATTTCGTTTGTTTTTTTTTAAATCAGACTTGGGTATTTTATATATAAAACCGCTCCGTGTAAAAGTTAATTAAATTTAAACATTAATATTTATCACCCAATAACAATATTACCGAACGGAATTAGTACATAAACATACTTATTATTTTGATTTCTATCAAAGCAACAAATATTACAGTTGATTTCAAAAAACGAAACAGAAACTCTTAAAGTAATCACCAACTCCGGCATTTCGCGATAATGTAAGTTCAAAACATACAAATGGGGAAAAATTCGAAATCCGTTTTCTAGAAATGGAGTGAAATAGATTACCGGGGCCGACTGCGAGCCCGACACGCCCTCGCCGCCTTTCACTGATGGCTTAGTCGATATACTTTATGATAAATTGTAGGCAGCTACGCCACAAATAACTCTATCAGGCTGTTATGTCTGACTAAGAAACGAAAACTTGTTGTAGTGCAATCTAAACTAGTGCCTATGACGTCATCGATTGCAGTCTACAGTTTGTCAACAACGGTGTTTTCTTAAAAGAATTAGTACTGCTGAATGTGCATCGTCTTTCTGCAGACGGGTTCTTCCTGTAAATTCTTCCTAGAATGAATATCGCATCCATGAATTAGTGTTAATTTATCTGCAAATCTTATAATTTGTGTTTAGGTCACAACGCATACGCCTACTCGCATTGCAGCAACTTGGCAGACTTACCACAAAGCTCCTCTCAAAAATGAGAGGAGACGTACTTTCATAAAAAAAAAGTAAAGTTTCAGCCTATAAATGTCCCACTACTGAGCACAGGCCTCCTCTCATTTCTGAGAGGACTCATTACTCATACGCACTGAGTAAAAAGCTGTTATTTTGTTATTACAAACGGACACTTTGTTATATTTATTATCTGAAATATATTAAATTAATAAAAAAACAGACAGACAGACAAAAATTTTAAAAATTGTTTTTTTTCTTTTTTGTACCGTATATATACTCATAAGCACTGACGAAAAAGCTGTTATTTCATTATTACAAACAGACACTTCAGTTTTTTTATATTTATTAAACGGCATAAATTGAAGTAATAAAAAAATACTGCATAAACTACCTTGCGTTTTACACACGCACGCACATTTGTCTAATACGTGAAGAGAAATCTATGTACCCCTTTTAAGGCATATTGCGTGCACGGAAGATTGTGAGATTTGGCACATAGTTAAAGTTTGTATGGAGAAAAAGCGTGGAATCGAAATTTATGCGTTACAAAAAATATGTGTTACAAATTCATTAAATTGAATAATATAAAACATTAATTATTTACATTCATATTGACAATGTCAATCACATAATAGTCTGTAATTCGTTCACGTTCGTATTGTCAATGTCAAACACGTAATAGTATTTTAAAATGTTGCCAACAAACAATTACTCAAACCTCAATAACGTACAAAAAAAAATTAATTACGGTCGAATTTCAACCACTGACGGGCATCTAATTATTAAATGCCAGTAAATGGTTGAAATTCGTTATACATATTTGAAGCTACCTGTGTCCCGCGGCTGCACCCACGTAAAATGAGCCTATCACATGACTGCGCCGTATGGGATGGTACCAAGCATTCCAGTTCGGCTCTTCTCGGTGTGCGAATCCTTAAAGCCGTAGCATCGTGTCTAATTCATAAGTAATATTTTAAATCCGATTTGTATTTCCTGAGAGTAGCGCGTTCAAATATGCAAACTCTCCAGCTTTATTATATTAGTAAAATCATAGTAATCATCAAAAAGCATAAATATTGCGTATTTGTTTAAAAGATCTTGGGAATAAACTCGTAGTTGGCAGTCAACCTGTTAAACTATTTAACACTCTGAAGAGTTAAGTTCCAATTCATCTGTCATCTGTCACTCATTTTGGATTTTTTTCATGACCATATCTAGTATAGTATTCAGAGTATCAAACATTTACCGAGATATTTAAGAGTCAGAACACCACCATCCATAATGGTGAGGGAATAGGTGTTGTACGTACATACAAATTCGTAGACTTCAAGTACTCATAACTTTTGATAGAATGAACCGATTAAAAAAAAACAAAGACTAAATGTTACACAGAAATACGCTTTCACAAACAAACAGACAGATAATTCTAATAATGATAGAAATATATTTAGTTACTTATTTTTAGCCCCCTCAATAATTGATTACGCAACATTTGAAAATGTACAGAGTCGTGCAATTTACATTTTTATTATACATATGTATACACAGCATATGAAATATTTCCTGATGATAAAAATAAGCTTCTACATGAAATACAACTTAACAAAGTACGAGTATCACTCGTATAACTCCGTAGTAAAGATAGCATCAGTACTGTAGACGATAGTACCATTAAAACATGCAATGGTAAGAAAAGAGGCACGTTGGCTTTAAGTCATAATTATCATACCGAAATGAAACGTAGTAGTACATAAACGATTTTAATTCTGTTTAATAAACATCGGCTCTGATAGCGCAGTGTCTAAGCGATTGACTTCTGCACTAAGGGCCGCGGGTTCCATTCCCGCACGGAGTAAATGTTTGCATGAGCTATATATAGTTGAATTTTACATCCTTAAAACGCAACAGTAACAATGGATAAATAAATGGGATAAATCCTAATGTTCGTTTTTTTTAAAAAAAAAGTCTATGATGGTCAACACTATTATCAACAGCCAGTTAACAGTCCACAGCTGGACATATGTGTCTCTCTTAAGTAAGTATATCTGCTATCCGTCGCCGGGCATATTTTAGATCTGGCACATTTGAGATGTTTATTCCTCCGTCTGTCGAAGACCATGATATCTTTATGGCAATTTCTTAAATCGACTTAGAATACCTACGGAATGAAAGGCGATGGCAGAATCTCTTACAGCGCCGCCATACGATCATTAAAGAATATCATTATATGCAGGTACAGCCTAACAATTATCATACTTAGTTATACTTTTTTTATGGAAGAAAGTGACAAGACGGAGAAGGAAGAGATAGTGCAAATCCTTCACCTGAGAGTAAGTGCAACGTCCGCTCATAAAAAATGCTGTGTCACCAAGAATATTTCCATTTGGCACCACACTACGCTAGTCACCAAGAGACGGTATTTCTTGAATCTCATATGCCATTTACACGAGCTATCAGTGCCTTTCAAACCGAAACACAGTAATGTTTGCAGCATGACGGCAGAATAACTAGCACTGCAGTGATACCTACCTAGATGGATTCCTGCATAGGAATCCAACCACCACAAAAAAGTGTGATTTCTGAGAGGTCTTTGGAGCCGGGGAAAATCCGCAACTAGGCTAACCACGATAATGATGACCTGAGATCGAGCTGAGGTCACTCGCGTACTGTGATCTTTTAGGCGAGCACCCTGGCTCTTGAATGATCAACCGTTTGGGCATCATTATTCATTACTCTATTTAATTTAAATATGAAAATAGACAGAGACACAATTCTCAAACATTTTTGAGAGTATCAACCGTTTTTTGAGATAAGATTTTTGACGCAAATAACGACCCAAATGCCAGTTATTCTACTGTCAATCAATAGTGGGAAAAATTACTGTTTCGATTTGAAGGGCAGTAATATTTAGTGTAACTTCAATGAGTGATAGCTGGTGTAATTTAAATTAGTGATAACTGGTGTAGTTTACAATTAAAATTTTCAGGTGAACGCTTTGCTTGTCTGTCACTATTTCCACAAGAAAAATTATCACCAACATTATAAATCAATATCTACTTCTTTACTTTCAATAATCTAAATGTTCTGAATAAAATAAATGTAGTAATGTAGTTTACTTAATATGGTTAATGGGCTTACCACTTATCGTTATTTAGGAGTATTTACACACTGTGGATATAATTTCGGTGATGTAATTGCTGTTAGCCTTTTTGGCTTTTACAGCTTCTGCGCTTCTTCGGATACTGTACTCACGGGCCACGAGCCCGCGTACCAGGTTTGGTTTGACCCATATATAAATAAATAAATAAACTCCTACAAAAACCTCCAAATTCGGACTGTGTCGCGTTCGCTGCGTGCTTGCGCGATTTGGAATATCTCAAATGCTTTTAAGGTATTAATGACCGTCCAAGGAGGCTGCGGGTCTCTATTCGGACTGTCGACTTGTGTGTCGGTAACTCTGGGCGGTGAAAACCGTCCTGGAACACGGGTGAATCGTGTATACGCTGTGTGATTATTGACTGTTGCGCGCCGCTCTCTACGGTGGTCGCGGTCGTGGTGCTTGTTATATTATAGCTATTGACTGAACTAATTGAGAACACGAGAATTGGACTCTAAAGGACTGGTCAAGAGTTATGTTTTCAGACGAGTCTAGATTATGTTTATACATTTTTTATTTTAAATTAAGCACATTAAAATATTCTTTAATTAAGTCCTTATTTCATTAAGCTAGATCAGATATTTTTGAGGATATTGAAGATTTTCTAACCGACCGATAATATTATAGTGCAGTCAATAGTATTCACGACGGTTTATCATTCACCTTAACATGGCAGTGTTTAATATAATTGTTATCTAATAAAATAGCTTTCGCGACAAGATCAAAGGAAGAAACAATTAAAATGTATCCAAACTTTGAAATTAATCATGCAAATAATGTATGCGTTGTACAAATAGTGACGTCAGCTTCGATTAAAATCGAGGGTCCGTGACTCAGCAGGTAAATATAGATACGTCAAGATTAACAATATCGGTCATATGCACCTATATGTTAACACAATGCATGCCTTGCTTACAGATTCTTCGTCAATCTAGTTTCGAAAATGGGCTCAAAGAAAACATTTTAAAATTAAAAATCTATATTATTTTTACAAATCCCTCTCCTCGTATATTAGTCTAAATCTTTAAAAAATATGACATGAAATATGTATTAAAATATAGTCTTCAAAGACAAACAAAAAGATCTATTGAACAAAAAGATGTACAAACGCAACACTATCGCTCTCTAACAAACACTGTTGATGCGACATTTTATATACCAATTTACCAATGTAAAACCTGGAAATGTTACCATGTCTTTTCGTCACTAACAAAATAACTTTACTGTTGAACATACAATTGTAGAGGCTGATCGTCTAGAGCCTAGAATCTAGATAGTGTCTGGAAACAACTGGTGGATGTAAGAAAAAATGAAAATGAAATTATAACATTCCGTCAAAAAGCCCAGCGTGCGTTTCTTTGTCGAAAATCAGAAAGAACTCTGATACTCCTAGTATAACCAAGAATAAAATTTAGATTTTAATAGCAAATAACAAATAGGCAATTAAACAAAATTAAAAACGATTACTACGAGCAGAGCCAGAGTAATACAAGAACAATTAATGTATGTTAGTAATGTATATACAATAAGAGCTAGACCAAAACGGAAAACTGGATACCAGATAGATTACTTGGAAGGTATATAAGTAACTAATCCCAACTTGGGAGAGGCAAATTTCAAAGGTGTAGGTCGACCTCTTAAAATCCGCAACTTGAGATTTTTGATCTCAAAGATATCAACAAAATATTTTTTCACGACCTTATTAAAAGATGATCATTATTTATTCAGATGTTCCAGGAAGATGCTGCTGCCCATGTTTTTATTTTCCCTCTGTCGAATTTTATGACACCCACGGTATATGATGGGGTCGTAGATTACTTAAGCCGCTACCACACGGCTACTACAGTATAATAATTATAACAAACAAAATGGTAGTATTTAAGTCAAACCACTCGCAATCTTGCGTATTTGCAAATAATTTAACTCAAAGATTTGAAAGACCCATTACGCCTGCGCCCCTTTGAAATTACCATGTATCCATTTCTCTAGGTGTTGGAATTTTGTAGTCTACCAAGTTATCTGTACTGCGTAGTAACGACATGAAGCGAAACAAGAGCCATACTACATGTTGCAATTCAGCCATTGTAGAAAGGCAGTATAGCGGCCAGTTCGTGATGGTGGAGCCGCCAATTAAGGCCAAGTCGATTCAATTAGCGTTGCATGTGCGTGAGAATTTTTATTAGTATTATTTAGTACAAAAGTGAAATTAAATAGGATTTATTGTATGTATTATAATGAAAAAATATATACAATTAAATTACTATATAGATATCACAGGACTTTGTTATTAAAAGTTAGCAATGACTCTGGAACTGTTAGGCGTGGCATTTATCATCAAGCGAAAGACTCGCTGATCTCGTCACTTAGAAATATATAAAAAGTAATTTGTTGGGGATCAATGGAGATCAACATACTCTGTAGAAACTGTTGCCGGCTGTTGTTTAACTGATAATAGTAAAAGTAAGCTAGGCTGTAGTTCCGGATAGAATAAAATTATATACTATAAAAATTTGTTAAAAGTATCCTATAGTTAAAATTAAAAAAAAATATATATTAAATCGTTACAAATAAAGCGACAAAAGGGTCAGCATTCAGTATAAGCTGCTATAACTCGGTAGCGTGTGGTGGCTGCTTAAGAGAATCTACCACCCCATCTCAGCATCCCGTGGGTGTTGTAAAAATCTACAGAGAGAAAATAAAAACCAGGAGATGGGCAGCAGCATCTTCCTGGAACATCGTAATAAATAAACTGCGGTTGCCAAACCGCCTGCCAACCGTGGCAACTATGGCAAAATTACTCCTAAATGAGAGCTACAAACTGTTGTGGCAATATGTAGCTATGTAGAGCAGTGGACTAGTGATAGACTGAAATGATGATGATGATGATGATGATGAACTTGCAACACTGATTTTCGGCACAACCCGCTTTTATTCTAAGGCTGATAGTGCTTGTATTTGGGAATTAAGTTTAAATACAACTTTTTTTTTGTAAATATTTACGAAAAAATATTAAAATTCACAGTTACAGTTCCGTAATGCAACGACTTTATTGTCTTGTCTCTTTATAATGGATAGAATTCTGTAGAAAATTTAAAAACAAAATCTCTTAAAAGAGAATCCTCAAAAAGTCGCGATCTGCAGGCTGCCAGCGTGTGTGGTAGGCACTACAGGTAGGCAGATTGGGATGGAATGAAGTCTTTCATTGAAGGACTCCATCCTTGATCCATCCTCTTTGATTCTTCTCGCTGGATGATCCCTACACCGTTGCAGAGTCTATCGCCGATGTGGTACTTCAGGGTATGGAACTTTTTATTCAATCCTCTGTGGTGCCCGTCGAATATTGATCCCAGCCTTGGTTTTGTAGCACCTGCAGAATAGCATGTCGCCAAAAGCAGCAGTGTTAACGAGCCATTGTTACTGGGCCAATGTATCAGCGTCTTGGTATATAAACACAACTATGCCTCTAGGTTCTTCAAAAGAGTTATTGCCAAGTCCAGGTCAGAGCACACACGTGCGTTCTGGTCTCTTGCCAAGATTGTCCTAGGGAATTTCCGTCAGTCAACACTTCCATCTCTGCATGAGGAGGATGGTGGGGTCGCTCAGCTGGTGATCTTCTAGTGCACCTTTCTCATCGATGGGCGGCCGTGACCAAATGGGAGGCCCGTGGCAGTTAGTTCGGACATAGCGAAGGTCTTTGATCGAGACTGGCACAAAGTGCTTTTCTCGAAGCTTCCTTCCTATGGGCTTCCCTAGAAGTTATGCAATTGGATCACATTTTTTCTCACACACCGGAGCATCAAGATCGTAGTTGACGTTGCATGCTTGGACTCCAAGTCTGTGTATGCTGGTGTTCAACAAGGTTGCGTGCCATCGCAAACACTGTTTCTTCTGCATTTCAATGATTTGTTACAAATTAGTAACATTAATTGCTAGGCCGACGATAGCGCTGACAATGCCTTGTATACCAGCGGTGCCAATATTACTCGGGAATACGTCGACGAGTACCGTGTTCCGAGTAACTTGTGTCTGAACTCGAGATTTTATTTGACTAAAACCTCAGACTGGAGCCAACTAAATTTAATACAGTTCAACCCCAAGAAGATACAAGTTAGCGCGTTTACCTCTAGAAAGAAACCCTTCTTTGTGTCTCCTCGTTCTGAGAGGACTCCCCTTGTTGTTGAGCAGCATTCAGGTCCGTCAGGTCATTTGGAAGGAAAGGCCTAGTTGGCCTAAAAAAAAGCTCTGCGAGGTCAGCCGAACGAGACAATACTTTACGCCGGTCCACCGCTCGCACATGGAGTACTGTTCTTATCTCTGGCCTGAAAGAGCTGGCACTGGAGTGCCCCCGACCCAAGTGCCAGCTCTTTCTATTCGAGCGAAGAGCGGTTCGAATCGTGAACGACCAAGTTCTTTCCGATCTGCTTGATCCAATGGCCCTGCGACGAGACGTTGCGTCTCTTTGCATTTTTTATCGCGTTACCGCTCCGAGGAAATCTTCGGAATAATTCCAGACGCGATTTTTCGCCTTCAGTACATGGGGGCACATCACAAAATCCCATCCACATCATATTGATTGATGGCATACCACTGTGCGCTTTTTGCAGAATTTTCTGTCACGCATAACCTTTCACTCTGTGGAACTTGCTACCGCCAACGGACTCCGGACCTGATACGACTTACGAATCTTTTAAGAAAAGAGCCTTTTGGTTTCTTAAAGCCCGGCAACGCACTCGTGATTCCCGATCCGCGATGGTATTCCGGATGTTCATGGGCGGCGGTAAACCGCTGAGCCGTTTGCTTGTTAGCCTGCCTTCTATAAAAATGCATAACTGATGCAGACAGTTATTTAGTTCCAGTCGGGATCAAAAAGTGATATAATAGTATCACATGCATTCTCTTCATGCATACAAACTTGTCATTTAAAACTTAAAAGGCTATAATTGTACCAAAAAAGAGTCAGTTATCCGTAAAACTTTAATATTTCTTAACTATTAACCTACCTAGTAACTCCGCCTTAACTACAAGTAAACACTGCAATAATGAACTCTACTGCATGATTGTTGTCTCAGCAGATAAGTATTGGCTTGTTCTAAGATTTATCTACATAAACTGCGAACATGGAAACTAAGTTTCTAATTAAGCTACGAATAGAAATTAGACAGTTAGATATTGAGGACTTATACAATTTTGAAATTGTATTGACATCAAAAATAATTTTGCAGGTAACTTTAGGACATGCATTTTTTCTCTGTGTTACAATTTTTTTATTAAGTGTCATTTAATTCGAGTTTTGATCATAATCTATTGATACGAGTATCAGCAAAAATCAGATCAAAAAATGTAATTTTATCACTGTCTTACACTATAACTATAAGGAATAGATAAAGATAAAGTATTAGTAATCAATTCGTTCTAAGTAAGTAAAATATAAAAAACTAGCTGTGCCCTGCGGTTCCACCCGCGTAAAAAAGCCGACTTATATCGATGATATACATATACACTTCCCTATTTGAATCGGATTTTTTGGTTTTACTTTTTTTTGCGCGAAACCCTAATTATTTTTCTAAAATTAAAGTAGTCTTAGTTACCCGCTATAATATCAGCTATCTGTCAGTGAAAGTCTTCTCAAAATCGGTCCAGCCGTTTCGGAGATTAGCCGCAACTAACGGACATGACACAGATTTTAAAAGTTGTTTCTATACATTTACTTTTACGCGATGCTAATGAAAGTATATTAACGTATATAGGTATACTTTCATTAGCATTAAGTAACAAGCTGTGTACGTTGTTACAAACAGACCTTCAATTTTATTTATTTGTATAGATACTCATTCATTCATACAGTCACGCCTTTTTCCCGTATAAGGCGTAGGCAGAGGCCATTCACGTAGCCCACTTCTCGCCCACGCGGGAAACGAGACATGATGGATAGCGAACCACATCGCCGCCATTTTGGAACGATTAAAAAAATATTTTATGTAAATATTGCGTTCCCACGAGCAGTATAGTTTTTGCAGCATTGCATATTACCATAATATTCTGCACGAAGAAAGGCTGTCCGTACAATACCTTAGTCGCCCCTCATGACACCGTGGCAGGAAAGTGGTAGGTGCTATTCTACATGCATGCTGCTAAAAAATTTACCTATTAAATAATTCTCAAAACGATGTTCTTTCATAAATATAGTCACAAAAACAGATTTGCATTACTATTAAAACAAACTACACTTACAACGCTTTAAGTTTTATTTACCCTAAATATTATTTGATTAATTCTTTATCTGGTACGCGTGTGTACGTAGGCTTATGCGATGGGCGTCCGTGAACCTAGAACAATACCGTCTAAGTTTGCAATCATAACCGCAACTGAAATTGTCTCAAGTCGCAAGCTTAAGCAAACACCCCGAATAGAATTGTAACAATAGCGTTCTCTTTGTCCGGCGCGTTGCGAAAGGACCGCGACCGCCGCGACCGCCACCGCATTACCGACCGCTTAATAGCCGCGGTCACGGTCCCATTGCGTGCCCTGTTTATTTATATCGCTTATTACGTTATTAGTCAACGATACTCGCCTTATTATAGCATAGATAAATAAGAAATGATTGTCCAATGCAGTATCGATAGTTGAAGCCAGAAATATATGAAATCCAAACGAAATTTTACAACTACCAATATCTTTGAGTTTTGAACAATGACCCATAGACCTCAAAAATTAACTTAAAATTTCATAGTACGCGAGTGACCTGGGTTCGATTCCCGGGGCCGGCACCACTTACCACGTGCTCGGCGGTGAAGGAAAACATCGTGAGGAAACCTGCATGTCTGAGAAATAAAAATATTTCGAAGACATGTGAAGTCCGCCAACCCGCATTGGAGCAGCGTGGCGGATTCTTCCTAGCTCCAAAAACCCTCTCAGAAATGAGAGGAGGCCTGTGCTCAGTAGTGGAACATTTATGGGCTGAAACTTTACTTTACTTTTTTATATTTTGTGAGACCAATTTAATGATACAAGAAATGCCATCTATGTATCAAATGAAACTTCAAAACCTTTTTAACGTCTTTGGTTATTACAAGCTTTTATTGACCTTGCGTTATTCGTATGTTTTCTGGTTCAAAATTTGACCTTCTTTCCGATATCCGATTGAGCTGAAATTTTGCATGCCTAAATAGCTTCGGTGACAGAGCAATATTACCATGTATCTGGTACCAGCAGGTCTGATAATGGAGCAAGATAGCTCCGTCATGTTTGAGCTCTTTGAATTTTTTTCCCGCCACGCTGCTCTAATGCGAGTCCGCGGACTTTACATGTCCTCGAAATGTTTATTATTTTTCAGATATGCAGGATGTTTTCCTTCATAGCACGTGGTAAATCAGCACTTAAAAATGCAATTACCAATTTTGGTGGATGCCTGCACCGGGAATCAAACCAAGGTCACACGCGTACGTATGAAATTTAAGGCGAGGGTCCGGTCCTGTTTTAACTATAACACCAGGATGTCGTGTTATAAATAGTTTAAATAAACGCGATAAAATCCGTAAATTAATTAAATTAAATTATAGAGAGACGTTTGTGATTAACATTCATATATTTATAATGTGCAATGAATATAAATAAAATGTGTTACATACATTTATCTCTTATTCCACTTTCATCTTTAGATACAACTAGAGTTAAGATAACATAGTTTGTAAGCCAATTTTAATCATGTTGACTATTGCTCGAATCGCATATAACAATTCTGGAAACAACATCAAAGCTTGTATGTGACCTGAGTGATCAGACGTAACTTGGGTCTTATGTAATAGTCAAAGCGCTTCCCCGAAGCTATTTACGAAGAAGTCTTAGTAACGTAGATGAAATTTAAGAGCCATTTCATCAATCTGTCAAAGGAGAAGATTATGTATTAAGTTTTCACCAACTTTACCAAAGGCTTTTTCGCACGATTATTAACACATTTCATTTCGTATGTAATTTTGAGATGTCGAGTGTTATATTAATATAAAACTCAACCGTCACGTATTTTTAATGACACATTACGTAATAAACTGATACTTCATAATTTTGCGTGTGTGTACGTGTGTGAATCACACATATGTGTACACAGACAAAACAATATATTTGATTTTCAGCTAAATGAATATTCTGTTTTCACCACAAACATTGTCTCTGCAAATAATAAATAAAGAATGTATACAGCCATAGAACAAGATCATTAGCATGTTTATTTAAGTTTTAAGTTTAAAACATTGTGTTAAAGTTTTATCTCATTTTGTGCCATAATATACTCTGCTAGAGTAAGCGTCCCCCATAACGTCCCCCATAGATAAACTAACTCTCACTCCTCATGAAATTTATTTGTGATAGATGAACTTTATGAGGGGTAAATTAAAGATGCCACGCCCTGTTTTACGCGCATATTTCTGAAAACCCTAAAATTACTCAGGTTGAAAAGTTTATTAATTTTACTAATCCCGGTTCCCGGAAGGAGCGTACAGTTATATAATCTACAGGCTATTCCTTGCGACTTCGTCAGCATGGATATAGATTTTTAAATATCGCGTGGTAACTATTTCATTTTCCGGGATAAAATATAGTAAAGTATGTCTATATTCAGGGTACAAGCTATCTCTGCGCCAAATTTCGTCAAGATTGGTTCAGCGGTTGAACCGCGAAAAGGTAACACACAGACAGAGTGACAGAGAGAGTAATTTTCGCATTTCTAATAATAATATGATGAAACGGATAATAATAATATGATGGATAAAGCGATGAAACGAGCAAAACGTTCACCTGATGGTAAGTGCAACCTAAACCTCTGCCCATAAAAAATGCTGTGTCACCCAGAATATTTCTGTGTGGCACCACACTGCGCCTGTACCCCTGAGACGCAAGTTTTTAAGTTTGATAAGCCCAGCGATTACACTAGATCTCAGTGTATACTACTGCTTCACGCAGTAGGTAGGTCCCACGCCAGGGCCCGTTAATCTGCCGTGAAGTAGTTGTGTGCAAACATTATTGTGTTTCGGCCTGAAGGTTACTGAGAGCTAGCGTGATTACGCTAGCTCTCAGCTAATCTCATATGCCCAGTGATTACTGGGCATATGAGATTTAAGAACTTATGTGTCAGGGTGACGGGCGCGTTGTGGTGCTACACAAAAATATTCTGTTAACACTGCATCTGTGATGGGCAGATGTTGCACTTACCATCAGGTGAACGTGTCGCTCGTCTCGTCACTTTATCAAATAAAAATAAAAGAATAACTGGCCCTGCGGTGGTACTTACCTAGACGGATTCCTGCATAGGAACCCTACCGCCGGTAAAATTAATAAATATTATTTCTACATCCGCTATGGTAGCGACGTACATCGTTCGATTTCGTCTCGTAGCTATATTAAGAATAGACGGAGAGGAAATCTTAACCTTTTCTTATGCAAGAAACTGATGAAAGTAAGTAAGTGCAACATGTCGTTTGAGATTTATTTATATTTCTTACGTTAATAAATAAAGACTTTTCATTTCATTTCGTATATATTTTTCGGCTCGGTTGGCGCAGTAGCTGAGCCCTTGCCTTCTGCACCACGGGTCGCAGATTCCATTCTGGACGGAACAAATTTGTATAGTCTACGGATAATTGCTCCATGTCTGGGTGTTTGTGTTTGTGTAATTTATGTCTATGAAACTCTCACACAACGTTTTGTAGAGCCTACTTTTGGTTTATTTTTAAAGATAAAAAAAGAATATCTGACTTCTAAGCGGGTCCTTGTTTCGACATTCCTTGATTACTTTACCATGGAATGAAAATTCATAGTGAACATAAAAATTTTAACACGCTGTTCAAGCTATTGTTGAATATTAACAATCTGATTCGCTAACCGTTGTTTAAAGCTCAATAGGTGAACTCAGACCTTAATGCAGAATCTTAGCAAATTAACTTTCTCTCCTTTACTATAATGGATTTCCGCAAAGTAACGCCTGATTCTATTAACTATCTTAATGCATAACTATTTGTATATAAGGATTCTCTATTTGTTGGATTGCTCTATGGTAATATCAACTTATATTTGGATGGTTTTTTTTAAACGGTGCCCCAAAATAGGATTTCACCTGTGTCGTGAGTTCCGGACATAAATTCCAAATGCACAAACACCCAGACCTGAAACAACTATATGCAGACTATACAAATATTTGGGAATCGAACCCGCGACCCGCGGCGCAGAAGTCAGGGGCTACGCCAACCGATTAAATCAAGTACGTCATATACGTTTCAAGTTCTGAGCAGTCGTAATAAAGCTCAGCAGAAATGACAATGACACCGAAGAATTTTACCATCAGCATGGTATTTATTTATTTTATTTCTCAATACAACTATTTTACAGGATAGCCTAATTCAATCGTGTAACCTACTTAATTTTAATGGTAACAAAGTATACAGTTTTTTTTATTATATAAAGTGATGAAACGAGCAAAACGTTCACGTGATGGTAAGTGCAACGTCTACCCATAACAAATGCTGTGTCACCCAGAACATTTCTGTGTGACACCTCACTGTGCCCATCACGCTGAGACATCAGTTCTTGAGTCTCATATGCCCTGTGATTACGCTAGCTCTCAGTGCCCTTCAAACCAAAACACAGTAATGTTTGCACACTACTGCTTCACGGCAGAATAACTGGCTCTGGGGTGGTACCTACTGTAACTATTCAACTTTCACGTTGATAAAATTAATTACGTGACCAGAAAATAGACTTAATCTTTTTCAAGATCATTTCTAAAGGTTATTTCATTCTAGGCCATTTGAATGATATATGTTAATTAATTGTGATCGTTATAGGTAGGACCCTTTTATCTACGTTGTGTTTATTTTTAGTAACTTGTTCTTTTAGGTGTATCATGGAAAAATGTTTATTCACTAGAGAAGCTGCAAGTCCAAGACAGTGTACTAATACTAATTAATTATTATTCCCTATACTCTTGTAAAGGGTTCACAATGTTTAATATCTATTGCAAAGAGATTTGTATTCCGCACCTGTATAAGATTAACTTTAAATTACTAATAACCCACTACAAGCTATCGCTCCCCCAACATTTTTATTAAAAATGTAAAATGTGGGGAAGGCACACGGCTCCAACTCCCGCCGTGTGCGGTGAGCGCCTTCCAATCCATGCGCTCCCCCCGACACAGGACAAGAAGTCGGGAACAAGGACCGTAGTCCACAGCAACACTGGCGAACCAGCAAAAAGAGGGCTTGGCCTCTTGCTAGTGCGTAAGCACAAACTTAGACCGAAGTCTCGCATGTCAATGAGTGTTTACATCATACAAGTATACAGCTAGTCCAGTCTCCGTGAATGTACGTCGCATGGATTTGGCACACGTCGAGCAGTTATGAGCACTCGGCCCAATAAACTAGTAAAGCCTTCCGTACGCGCCATCACTTCGCCAGACCGCTGCAACTGCAGATGAATGTCGAGTGTGTGGCATCAACATCCAATACAAGGTCAGCACGGCAATTTGCCGCAGAGCACGTCGTGAGTCCACTGCTCACTTCAAGGGTATGGGGTCCCACGTTGTGCAGCTTTCGGCTGCAGCCTTGAGAGTCTCCTCCCGCCAGCTACCATCCGCATGAAGTAGACGCATTAGCTCCACCAACCATTGTAATGATGTATTTTGCCATTATTTATCATTTATAATTATCATTCAGCCATCAGGCAATCAGCATTCTATTTTATTCGTCAAATGGGTTTGTGTAATTGACGTTGAGTATTATGTATTTCGATCAAGTTTGTCTCACCCACCACCAAGTTTCCAGTTATCATTCATTTGTGGGAATTTACTGAGAGCTTTATTTAATATTGTTGTTATTCAACATATGGAGGGCAGACAGTCTGCAGTCTCGTTATAGAGAGACCCGACTTGGACAAATCTAAAGAAAATGTGAGTCATACCAAGTGCAAGACGCAACCATTACATTAACGACATCTAAGCAACTGTCACTAGGACGCATTGTCACAAATGCAACAAGCATCAATACGACCATCGCTCAGACATACGCCAACACAAGGGCCTCTATACGGTCTTAGCAAACATCTACACTTCTGCAAAAAACCTCCGTCAACCCGAATCATAAGTTGTATTGAATCAGATGCAACTCATTCATATAACCGTCACTAAAAACACAATACCACAATAGCAGTAAGTATTATTGTGACTATCATATAGATGGTGCCTCCTCACAACACCCCTATATGATAATTATCGACTTTGGCAAAAGTTGTTTAACTAAAAAAATTTACCAACGTGTCATAGTAGTAAGCCACTAAGACGCCGGTGTATGAACCATGTATCATAGAACTAATGCTCTAAGACATGGGGCGAAAGAGTAAGCTCCAGCACCGAAATGCTGAAAGCCACACCCTCTCTTATGTGATTGTATGAAAGTCTAATGAATTCTCTATCTTAATAATTTTAAGTTCCAACTCATTTTTATAATATCATATCTTACAAGAGACCTTCAATGATAGACCATTTTATCATATACTTTACTTACATAGGATCTTTGTATGGAACATTAGCACTATGCAACTTGATACTATAGAGAGTCATGCTCGACCTCACACACACCTATGTTGAGCTGTTGGTATGCCCCTCCGCACGGTACTCGCGTCTCGGACTTAATAGTATGGTATTAGCAATACGCGAACACCTTCTAATTTTAAGATTGGTTTTGTAATTGACATTACACGAACCCCTTCTAATTTTAAGATAGGTTTTATAATTGGCATTACATGAACACTTCCTTATTATGAATAACTATATAGAGTATTTTCCATACAAATGAAGTTAATTTTATATTGTAATATTTTTAATTAACTTCTATAGTACTTCGAGAGATAAGGTCTCTTGGATATATTTTATATGTTTTAAAGTAATTTTTAGGCACTGATCTATGTAATATTATGCCAAGAAAAAATTAAATTGGAAATAATGAAATTTCACTATTGGGATTGGTCTCATATAATTTTCCCAAATTTTGGACCACCATTTTTTTTTTTTTTTTTTATAATTTTAATATTTCTTAAATCTTCTAAAACGTAAAAATACGTAATTAGAGATAGTATATCGTTACACTACCTAGACGGATTCCTGCATAGGAATCCTACCACCACAGTAGGATAGTTCTAGTGCGAGCAGGCACGGCCGTCGCCGCCGCCGCTTACAACATTCGTAGATAAAAGCACGCCTAGGTAAAATCTTAGCTGTAACACAATTCTTACACAATAAAATCAGATCGTTTCGTTCTAACAACAACATAGATAAATATGTAACGCATCTTGTGACGGAACTGAAACGCCTTGACCGGGAAAACATTTGCCAAAACAATTTTTTTTGGGTCTATGGACTTACCATACTTTATCGAATTGTTACTAGGGACATTTTTAATATAGATAGTATGTATGTATTTTTAGAGGCATAAATTTCATATGCACAACACAACCAGATCCGAAAAGCAAAACAATTTGTGTTTTTGGTTTTAGCTGGGTTTCGTACTGGTGACCCGTAACGCAGAAGTCAGGTCTTCTGACCACTAGGGCACGCTGTCGAAATGTGCATCACACTTGGATATTTCATCTTCAACATCATTTCAGCCTATTATTAGTCCACCCCTGAAAATGGGGGATCCCATAGATTGCCGCCAAAGATAGTAGCTCTCATTTTAGGAGGATTTTGCCAAAGTTGCCATGCTTGGCAGGCGGGTCGGCACCTTGGATATTAAAGCATGTACACTCTTTTTTCTTATATGATCAAGTGAAGGAACGAACGTACACCTGATGGTAAGTGTAACGTCTGCCCATAACAAAGGCTGTGTCACCCAGAACATTTCTGTGACACCACACTGTGCCCGTCACCCTGAGACATCAGTTCTTAAGTCTCATATGCCCAGTGATTACGCTAGCTCGCAGTGCCCTTCAAACCGAAACACAGTAATGTTTGCACACTATTTTTCACGGCGGAATAGCTGAATATATCAATACATACAAATAAATGAATACCTACGTAGACAGAGATGCAGGAGACATCATGGACTGGGGTGTCGTTTTAAAAAAAAACACTATACGTGTACCTATTAGAAATGAATAAAGTATAAAACTGTACAGAATTGTTTAACCATTGTTCTCATTCCTCACGGAAACTTTCACCGCTAGGAGCACAATAATTATGGAATTCTGAATTGAAAACCTGAACTCTATAGCAGTTTTACGATCGCATTTGAATAATTAATTGACTTTTGTTCGCTTTTACGTGTTAACTGTTGTATTAATTGGTATTAGAAATCGCTCCTTTTCAAACTTTTCGACACTCGAGGTTTGATTTGGATTTATTACCGACTTCGAAAGGGAGGAGGTTCTCAACTGCACTTTTTTCTGTATATTGATTCATACACTAATTATTTCTGGACCGATTTAAATGTTTTTTTTTTTCATTCGATTTTCGAAGTCTTTCCTCCCGATTTTCGACAACCCCGAAAACTTTCGAATACCGCAGTTGATACCGGAAGCTATATATAAGCGGGAATATGGTGCTACAAATACAAGCCCAAACATAGAGCTCGAGAGTACTCGTCTGTCAATCTTCGCCCGATGCATTTTTGAAGTGAAACTTCCTTGTATTAAAAAGACAGTTCAACGCTCAGCTCCCATACAAAGATCGCCCAAGAACCTTATTTTGTAACCAATAATCATAGACCATTAATTATTGGGTACAAAATATCACCCAAAATATCATAAGGAAGCAGATTAAACATATAGACACTTCTCAAAATGTATTTTTAACCTAAATATTTTCGATTTTGAGGTTATTTTAAATAGCCTTGCAGTTCGATTTTACGGCTATCTTAAAATATCAGTTGTTATAATCAGGTTTTCGAAAAGCATATCGAAAAAAAAAAATACTCAGAACACTTAACAAATAAAAACACAAAGATCGCCTAAAATACATTACAAAAAAAAATCAAAGATTGCCGTTTGCGTGTGATTTTGTCAATACTCTTATTGTCATTAGACATTCAAAATCTCTGGTGGTTGGTTTTAGCTGCGCCTTATTTATTGTGTAGCAACTAGCGCTTTAAGCAGCTTTGGTTCTTGTCTCTTGACTTACGGATCCAGCGTTGTAGCGATGATTTTATATGTTATTCGGGAACGGTAGTGCCGTAATTAATGAAACGCCTATTTAGTTTTCGTTTATTAATCAGAAGTGTCTGTTTGAATTTTAACATTCCCTATACATGTTGAATTCATGTATAGGGAATGTTAAAAGTATGCCGATTCTTAGGCGAATTTTATGCAACGTCCTTTCTTGGTCGAATAATAATGCAGCCTTTGCGTGCATCGTTTTCGTGCAACGTTTCTGTTATTTTCAATTAATATAGATATTAATTAAGAATAACAGAAATTAATAATTGTTTATATACTGAGCAGTTATTTTACAGAGCGTAATATTTTTGTTAAGTCATGTTTACTTTAAACGAATTACTAATATATATTGTTTCACTTCTGCCATGTGTCCTGAGTTGCACGCAGTATTTTTTTATCTATTTTTTTACAGATAAAGAGTTACTTTCGCACTTATATCTATATTAATATAATAAATGCGAAAGTAGCTCTCTGTGTTTGTTACCTTTTCACGGTTTAACCGCTGACCCGAACTTGGCAAAATTTGGGACAGAGATAGATTGCATTCTGGAGACTGATATTTCTTTTCCGGAAAATACTACTTCTCACGGTGTTTTTCAAAAACCTATATCGACGTGGACGTAGTCGCGGGCTTCAGCTAGTATAGTATAAATTTTATTTTAAGAAATATAATTTCAATTACCGCTTTTTTTTGGTTTACAATAAACTTTTAATATTTAAGATATAAGCTAAGTTTTGTTATTGTAAATGCCTGTGTTCTTTCAAAATTGTTGGAGCATTTACTAAGATACTGATGTAAGTAATGCTGAATTTGTATATTGTTTTATGAGAAATGTATCCAATGTTAAATAACCTTGATAAATAAATAAATCACCGTTCGAGACATTTTAGTATTTGAAATCGTCATTTTAGCTTCTGATGCAGACTTTGAGATTGCCCTGATATTTATTTAATTCCGTCGATTTTTAGAGCAGTGTGGCGGATTCTTCCCGGATTGAAGCACTTTCAAAAAAGAAAAGAGGCCTAATTCCAGGCCTCTTTTCTTTTTTGAAAGAGCTACCTAGCGAATATTCATTTATATTATATTAATATTTATCATATATTAATATTACATTTTATAAAATACAACACTTAATATAATACACTTAATATTTATTACCGTTCTAAGCATAGCAACTGTTGAAGAAAGGCAGAAATTTAAAAAATATCTTGTGATTTTACACCAACCGCGTATTTATTTATTCTTTTTGCTAACCTTACATAAAAAAGGTAACAAATGTCGGATTTAATGCAGGCATTCCCTGACAGGCAACCCTGGATGTGTTGAGAACTTATGTAACTTATGAAATTGTGTAATATTGTGCTTTACCGAAAAGGAATTTTTCTACGAGTTTAGTATATTAGCTGTTACTGTTATATTAAGGACACCCAAGGGCTTACGTGGGTGATGGATTCTTTTACACAGTACAATTACTGTGCATTTATTTCATGTTTCCGCAGGATGCTCCTGGAACATCTCAATAAATATACTGCGGTTGCCAACCCCTTTGCCAAACGTGGCAACTATGGCATAATCTCCTAAAATGAGAGCTACAAACTTTTGTGACAATCTATAAGGTGGCCTATGTTCAGCGGCGGACTAGTGATAGGCTGATTAGACGATGATGATGATGAACGTAATTCAGGATGTTAATCTATTATCATAATTAGTAACATAATTAAAAAATCAAATAAATTACTGAATGAATACGCTTACGTCGGCGTTTTAACTATGTTGCACAAAATAATTCATTATCTACCTTAATATATAAAAAATATAATCTGAAAAACGATAAAAACCTATTACGAAAGTAAAGCGCTAAAATGCTAGTATAACATTTGGTATTAGTCAAGACAGCTAACCTTGAGATAATATTATAAAGTTAAATCTAAAATGGCTGCTAGTTATTTCTATTCTCATGTAATTTAACCTATAAGGGAACTTCTAATTTAACTTGTTCTAATTTTGCTCTCAGTTGGTGGTCTTAAAGTAGCACTACATGCCAACTGAATTCCCATCAGAAACGAAGGTAGCTCCTGCACGATACATAACATCCTCACGTGACATTATTCGCTGGTGCTAAGCAGTTGCCGACTCGTGTAACGATGGATATGTCTCGTCTGCGTGCTAGACGGCATAACTCGTGGAGGAATGCCACCGTGACGTCACGTCTGCGTACTACGCCGCGTGGCGTGTTGCCAAACGTTTCATTTAGTTAGGGTCATGGGTTTTATTAAGACACCGGGCATTGAAAATTAAATTAAAGAATATTTTCTACTTACGCTATTTATTAGTAATTAATTTTAATCGATATCTTACCTGTGTTTTATTCATGGACAATACTACTTCTTTGAATTAATCTGTGCAGTAGTCGTCTAAATGCCTCTGTGGAAATATAAAAACGAGCCAGAAACCTCGCGTATATTTATTTTCTTATAGTCATTTTAAAAACAATGCAATATGCAATTACTTTAGTATCATAAATGTAAGCATGTAGAAATAATCTTGACAGCTATCACCTCATTCCCAAGGGTTATCATCATCCAAGTATTTTTTAACCGTTTTATAGTATTTGTTTTATACAAAAATTTCAACATTTTTAATTGCTACACTGTACTTTCTGGGATTTTGTTGTAAAAACATATACAATGCCCCATGAAAGAGTTACTGACTCTGTGAAATCGAGTAACTGGCATTATTAGTTTTTCTTGTTCCTGGCACTTATAAACATAATATGAAATAAGTTAAATGTCATATTTTTGACAACCCTACCATTACAAATGTGTAATACTCGCGCACGCTCAGAATCTAACAAGAGAACAACATAAAGAGTCCGAAACGCTTGTCCGTCGTTTTGCAATCCACTAATTATCCGACATAGGATGCCAACAATCGGAGCATCGCTAATTATTCCACGGTCGCGCTTATTTCTATCAGACCCAGTCTAGACGACCGGCCGGCTATGGCATTTCTTGGCGTTAATCGATTGTATAGTTTAAATAGAAATAAAAACTTTGATAGTATTTGTAGTCTCAATAGTAAAACACGGAAGTTCACAATTGTTTATCTGCGATATATATATTATACGATTGAAGTCTGCAATATGGAGTGATCCCCGCTCGTGAAGGCGTGTACCAAGCGTTAAAACTCTATAGGCTGTTGCTTCACACGGGATTTACATTTAACAGTTTTAGTGTTGACAGTACTTACTATTTAGTTTACTGCCACTGATCTGCATCTCCTGTATTTTTATCTATTACACTGTTACTGTTTTCTACACAGACCATAAATAAAAAGTAAATTGAACGGAGTCTATGAACCTCGGTGTCGTAATTGCGTAATTTAAGGCAATTATTAGTATGTAGTGTCACACGCCATTTTTAGGTTGGAGCAAGAGTATTACTTCTAATATGATAAACTTTAATTTACTAAAGCTACATTCACGAAGAATAACATAAGTATTATCATCGTCATTTCAGCCTATCACTAGTCCACAGCTGAACATGGGCCTGCCCCATAAATAGTCACAGAAGTTTGTAGCTCTCATTTTGGGGAGATTTTGCCATAGTTGCTACGCTTGACATGCCAGTTGGCAACTGCATTTTATTTATTCAGATACTCCAGGAAGATGCTGCTGGCCATCTGGTCATTTTAATTTTCCCTCTTTCGACTTTTACCGACACCCACGGGATGAGATGGGTTGGTAGAAAGTCAAGTTACTGTTCTAGATATACCGCAACGCTGACGTCATAAAAGTATCTCTATGAAAGTAGATCGAATGTAGCCATACAATATTGAACAGGCGTAGTTTTTTTTTTAATATTACTGAGTATAAAGTTTAACATATCAAATAATAACAATAATGTATTGAAAAATTACTTTATTGAATATAACTACTACAGATTTCAAAACCTTAGTAATAAAAATGTCTCCGTTTTATAATTTATAATGACTTTTATATATGACGTACGAATAATTAAAGTTTATATATAGAAAACAACGATCAATAGTAAATTTTGAAAAATTGCGGAAGAATAAAAAACCGGTGTCCCTTAAAGAAAAATTAGAGAAATGACGTTGAGCGTTTCTATTTTTTTGAATAGCAGTATTTATTTTCATCAAATGACCGAGATCTTTGTATAAATTGAGTATTTTGATTTAAAATACATGATTCTACAACACAGCAACTCTCCGTCGATGTGCAATCTAAAATATTATTATATTGTTGACAAACATTGCAGTAAGCTTCGATTTTTGAATTAATAACATCTTTGTTTGACAAGATAGCTGTGCAAGAATGTGTTGCTTTAGATGATTTACTAATATTCCTTTCGATATATAATGGACTAGTGCATTTATTTCCTAATTTACAAGTATATTGCTTTTTCACACCTAGAGAATGGGAACACTCTGCATGAAATAATTTAGGGGTATCTTTAGTTCTCACGCTTAATGAGCATGTACACTTATCCAAGAAATCGGATCTAGTCTTCGATGAACATTTTCGTTTCATTGAATTATGAGAATCCGTATTATTAACTGAACTGCCTGATTGCATTTCTACGTCAAATAAGATTCGTTTTCCTGCAACAGTAGAAGCATCCAAATGCTTACAACATAACTTCTTATAATCTCGATCAAATGATTTCGTACTATTTATAACAGAGCCCACACCTTCACTTTTACAAGAAGCAAAATCAAGAGATGATTCAAACGAAATACAAGAACATGATATTTTGTCTTTACTTTCTATATCCACTTGACACGTTTTCATAACACAAGATTTCCAAGAATAATTAGATATGGTAGAATCTGACAGAAGGCTATTTAATTTGTCAGCAAATGTATCGGATAATTCCTGGGTACTAAGTTTCTTGGCTACTTCAGACTTGGCTAGATTACTAAACGGTATATAAACATTTTTTACTGAATCCAACATCCGTCTAATAAGAGAAATATTCTCCTGTTCTTTTAATATTTTACCGTTTTCCGTGTCAATTTCAAAAGAACGCGAGGAAAATTTACTTGGAAGGACTTTTGGAGTAACAATGTTGGAACACCAACTCTTTGACATATTAACATTATTTCTTACGTCCGATATACAACTCCCTGAATTAAGTTGAGACTTTTTGTCAGTTAAACTTTTCGATTCTATTTTATCTCCACATAAGCAGCCAGTTTTCCACATAACTTCAATACCTATATGGTTTGTGTTACTGTTTTTGTTACTTGGGAGTTGTACTAATAACTTGTATGGAGTCGCACTAGATCTATAAAAGCAGTTAGTTCGGGAATCAATTACTTGACAATTGTTGCCATCGTATATACGATTTGTACAACCTACACTATAATATGAGGTGGATCTATTTTTTTCTGAGGGGCAGTTACATTTCTTAGATTGGCTGGCTTCCGCTTCAGGTACTTTCTCAAATATGTAGCTGAAGTCACATTTTGCGTAAGTATTGGAATTTTCTAAGTTAAATAGTGTTAAATCATTTTTGTGTATACACGCGTCTTTAAGTATAGTTTCTCTTTCTTCATCATTTTGTGGATTTTCAGATTGTCTTAATGTTTTGGCTTTGCTAAATATGTAAGAATAAGCAGTTAAAGAGTTTTTGCTGTCTATAGTGTTACCTATTTTACAAAATTTCGAATTTATACATTCGCATAATGGTTTAGCGTCTTTTACTGCATGTTTTGAACGACTAAAAATGTAAGGAAACTGACACAAAGACTTACAAGAGTTTTTGAACATTTCATCGCTTTTAATTAAACTTAAATAATCAGTTTCAGTCAATGCTGTATTGCTTTTCCTATTTTCAACTTTACTAAAAATATATGAATAATTTAGGGCACGAAAACATGCCTCTTTAATAATATTATCAATTTTAACGCTATTCAAATGGTTAAATATATAAGCGAAGTCAGAAGGACGCTTACAAGCATTTTTAAACATTGTCTCGATTTCATCTGTCCTTGAAATATCAGTTACATTTAGTAGACTGTTTCCTCTGGTTTTCACGTTTTCAAATATGTAAGGAAAGTCTACTTGATGTGTACAAGAACTTTTAAACATGGCGTCTATTTCAGAATTTTTTAGGAAATTGAAAATGTAAGCAAAATCAAAAGTACGTGTGCAAGCATCTCTGAAAAGAGCATTGATTTCTGTTGACTTCACAATGTCAGATAAACATAAATGTTTGTTGAAACCTTCATCTGCTACTTTACTAAAAACGTATGGAAAATCTGGCGTATATGAGCAAGCACTTTTAAGCATATCGTCAATTTCAATACGCTTGAAACTACTAAATATGTAAGAATACTGGTTGACATTAGTGTTACAATATTTAAGAAATATATCTTTGTGTACTGTTTTAGAATCATCTTGTGTTTTAAAATCTATCTGGTCGTTTTTCTTTTTTACCTTGCTAAAAATATAAGTAAACTCTGGCATTTTGTCTTTATCATTGCCTTCTATTAGAAGATTACTTATATCTAATATTTGATCTGTGGAAGAATTCTTAACGATGGTGTCGTTGTCAGCACATCTTGGAAAACCTAATTCGTTAAAAGCCAGGTTACTTTTATGTACAGCGTTATTCAAAACATTAGTATGATCTGATAAACATGTACAAGAACCGTCTTTTAGTGCTTCTATATCAGTTATATATGAGCTTTCATTTATTTTCTCCTCTTGCGACAAAGAAGCAAAATGTGGAGAAGAAACTTGTTGTAATTCTTTAAAAAAAGGCGATTTTGGTAAATTAAAAAAATTAATTTTGATAGACGACGTCAGAGGCAATTTTGATAGCTTAATATTTTCTTCCTTTTCACAACCTCCAGTTTGAAACTTTATATTTAGAGTTATAGCGCCAGGGCATGAACATGAAGCTGCATCTATTGTTGTTTTCTCTTTAAAGCTTTTAGCAGACATACTAGGTCCAAGTTTGCACTCATTCTTCTGTTCATTCCCACAAACAGGTTCTGATTTAGTATTTCTGAGGCAATTAATTGCATTTTGACTTATATTCTTTTTATGTATATCGCAATGATCAGAATAACATTCTTGATGAACTTTTTTATGCTGTTCTGTACGGCCTCCTGGTGTACACCAATCGAATTCCTTAAAAGAACTTATTGAACTTCGATTATTAATAATATTATTTCCACTGAGTGGTTTAGCACTTGTGGGGTTTCTTTTGTCAGTCTTAACTGTTATTTTTTGTTTCTTCTGTCGTATCGTTCCATCCTCATTCTGTAGTCGGGATACTTTAATTATCTCTTCATACTTTCTTTCGTAATATCCCAATTTTTCCCTAGCTTCTGATTTTAAATTAAATATGCTGTCAGAAACAGATAGTTTACTCGATACTTCTGATGATTCATGTGAATTTTGGGGAGGAGAAGCCACTTTATTAGGTGTTTTAATTATTTTTTTACACTTATCACATATGCGATTCATAACAATTTCTTCTAAAATAGACTTAAGATCAATACAAGAACATAAAAATTTATTTTCAGAATGCAAAAGTTTTGCGTTTGACTTAGACGAGTCAATAATTTCATCCGCGTGTAACAAAAGATCGTGCCAGTGTTGATATGTGACCTCATTAGGGGCTAGATCAATTTTATTATCATTGAAAGATATTTTACGTTCTTTAGTTAAGGAATCGGCAGGACAACTACAATATTCTTCCATTTTAGTCTCTTCTTCTTCCATTTTAGTATCGTCCTGTTCAATTTTAGTATCTTCTTCTTCCATTTTAGTGTATTTTTGTTCTGTTTTAGTATCTACCTGTTCCATTTTAGAATATTCTTCTTCCATTTTAGTGTCTTTTTGTTCCATTTTGGTATTTTCTTCTTCTGTTTTAGTATCTTCGTCATCTATTTTAATATCTTCTCCTTTCATTTCAGTATCTTCTACTTCCATTTTAGTATCTTTTTCTTCTATTTTAGTAGCTTCTTCATCCATTTTAGAATCTTCTTCTTCCTTTTTATTATCTTCTTCCACTTCAGCATATTCTTCATATCTTTCTATATTATGATTTATTTTTAAATCTTTAGTATTTTTTTTCGTTTTTAATTCTTTAAATCTCTTTAATCTGAAATTGTCCTCTCTTTCTATTTCCTCTAATTCAGATCCAATATATCGTATACTCAGCATTACTCTGGGAATTACCATCTTTGACAGGACATTCCATTTCCTGTAAACATAAGTACTGCTAACTTCTATTCATTTAATTCTCTTAATACTACGGTAGCCGAAAACCACCCTTACTGCTATGTTTGAAGATATTAGGTTCAAAACAGTGTCTCCGTATTTACATTATGGTTTTTTCTAATTGCGTGTTACGAAATTATTTTTGTTATATTTTTATAAGCAACTCTTACTTGCTTTTAATTTTTTAATGCTCAGGAGAACAATGATAAATGTAATCATCACATTCTTACTTAAACTTGAATACAAAATACTTTAATAAATTGTGATATTTATTACAACATTACGTACAGAATACACAAATTGAATTATTTTTTAAAATTAACAGGTTACTTAAGTGATTTCGGTACTGGTTTTTGAATCGGAGTATTTTTATTAAAAATACATTACTATATTATGCTATAATATAGTACTATACATATACTAATTTTTTGATTTCATACTCGTGTTAAGATATAAATTGGTCAAATCGCACCTATAAAAAATGTTTTCAATCACGTTATAACTTCTTCATCGTTGTTTTCCATCATAGATAATTCGAAGGATAGATCATCAATATGTTCATTTTCCCCATTTTCTAAAAATTTCCCAGAAGGATCATGTTTCTTTTTTCTAACTATTATTGTCTCTATTTCTTCTTGCATAGTTCCATCCACGTTTTGAATCCGTTTTACTTTTGACGTTTTATGAACAATACTTTCAAAATATCCGATCGTGCTTTCTGCACTTATATTATGGTCTTCAATATCCCTGGATTGATATATGTTACCATTACAATTTTCGTCATTTTCTTTAATGATCATTTTGTTGCCATCGCATCCACACATTCTCGAAATTTCTGGTGAATCTTTTGTTTTGTCTTCATTAGACATCTTATTGATGTCATGTGTTTCTAAATGACTACAAGAACATGTTACGCTGCATTGTGAATCCGAGGTATGTACTTCATTATACGCAAACTTTTCATTATTCTCCTCTAATTTAATCTTTATTGTTTCACATGATTTTATAAGACTGCTTAAACTTTGCTTACTTAACTCTATATCCATTAGCTGTGGAGTTAGTGAAACTATATTTTCCAAATTAGAAATAAATTTTCTTTTCAGATTTTGTTCTGAAATAATAATCTCTACATTCGCTTGAAGACCAGTTTTTACTATTTCCGAAACTTTTATGAAAGTTTTAACATCTTTTGAAATAAAATCGTTAGTGATAGATTTAGCCAGATCTACTGTTTCATCAATTTTGCCTACTAATATACCTAATAAACGCTCGTTTTTAGGTATGTCTTTATCTGTTTTAGTTTCTACAACTAAAAACACATTAATAGTTGTCACAGCTAAATTGTAATTTTTCTTAATAGCTTTTCTTTTTTTAACACTTTCGATAAAATATTCCTGCCCAAAATATAGATTTTTAATACAATTTAAAATGCTTAGATAATTAATAACAAATCTATAATTAATACTACGAGTTAAGACACCGTAGAAATTATTTATGATTTTGTTATTTGTTTTATAATTTGTCAAATCGTCATTTTTATCATTAGTAATTTGTCGACATGGATCTACAATATTTTGAACTCTGTCATAAGAAAAATAATTAGTATAAAACTCTCTAATAATATTAGTAACGTCCTTTAAATGGCTTTCAGTTAGACTATATTGATTTTCGGAGTTATTCTTATTTTGATTCAGTAAAATGCCAGGTATATCTTTGTTTGAATTATAACATGAAAATGTAAATTTATGTAAAGGCGCGTTCGCCAAATTTCCTCTAAAAAAAACGATGTTCAACAACAATTCAATGTCAGATGTTACTAAATATAAATTAATATTTGAAAAAATTAACTTTAAAATTAATAATGACATTTTTTTCTCTAAACGTCCCAATGTTGAAGAACAAATTTCCTCCTGTTTGTGAGAAGAAATATTTGACTGATTAGTCCTTATCTCTGGATGTATCTTCAATAAATATACTAAAATAGTATTGATGTCTTTATATGATAAACTCCTATTGTTATTCATATGACAAAGATTTACCAGTTCTTTCTTATTTACTCGACTCACAACCTTTTTGTATATTCGGTACTCCACATTAGCAAGTTCTTTCAATTGTAATGAAATATAAATAACTGTGTCAATTTCCTTCGTCATTATAAGCTGATTGATAATATTCTTCGGCCTGTAAACAATTTTTTACTCATGAAATGGTGTATTTTGTTAGCATCCGAATATCACCCTTTTTTCTTCTAAGGACTACGTGACAAAAATATTTCAGCCTCGCTTATAAAACT
This sequence comes from Luehdorfia chinensis, assembly GCA_019845155.1. Classification (NCBI taxonomy): domain Eukaryota; kingdom Metazoa; phylum Arthropoda; class Insecta; order Lepidoptera; family Papilionidae; genus Luehdorfia; species Luehdorfia chinensis. The sequence continues at coordinate 321,723 of JAHVAK010000107.1, forward strand.
TAACCAAGTTTTAATTTATATTAAGTTTCTTTATAATAATATACCTCCTTTTATTATGACAAAGAAGTAAATATTCAAATTAATTTTGGTTTTCAGTTGGCTTATCATTTTCAAAAGAAACTTCCATGCATTCAGATTGCTGCACTTCTTTTGCTGTGGAAGATAAAATTTTATCGATGTTTATGTTATGTTTAACGTTTTCGTTAGTTTTACTCTGAGATGTCTCATTACATTTTAAAACTAGATTAGACAACTCTTGAACGTTATACTTCTCGATTTCGGTTTCTTCATCTTTACAAGCGAAGGACGCAAAACAATTATCTTTCAATTTTAAATGTAATGGGTCCAAATCAAAAGAAGCATTAGCTAAGCTGTTATTAAAAAACAAACTCTTATGTAGTGGAATTTCTAAATTTGACTTTGATGACTCTTCATGGAAAATTTCCGATAGTAAATTATTTTTGTCGTTTACGCTTTCACTAAGTAATTGTTTTTTAATCCACTCTTTTACTGAGATCATTTGTATTGTAGTATTATGTGAATGTTTTGATTTGGAAGATGAAGCAGATGGTCCGTATGCGATACTGGCATCATTATTGGAATTAGCCGAGTCATTAGAAGAAGAAAGTGGGATTAAATTTTGAGCTACTGAATCTTTTACTTCTCTCCTTATTTTTATAATTTTTTTCTCTTCTCTTATGGTTCCATCCTTGTTTCTACTTCTTACAATCTTTGTTATCTCTTTAACATCGATCTCAAATGCGCCAAGGTTTAAATCTGTTTTCTTCATACCAGATATTTGAGGTTTATGATAATTTTCTAAATTAAGGATTCTTTCCGAAGATTCATGTAACGATTTTTGTGATTGCGATTTCGGAATAAGTTCATTAATATCAGTTTCCAAATTTCCTTCGTGTCTTAGTTTAGCAAATTCTTCATTTTCTAATATATTTTTACAACTTTGACATTGATTATTATCTGGTTCAGGTAATGACCGCTCTGTTGTTAATTTTTCGTCTATCTTACACTTTAATTCTTGAGATAAGCTCACAAATTCTTCCATGTTTGACGCTTGTAAGTACTTTTCATCTACTTTCTGTAATATTTCTAAAATTTCACTGATTTGATCTTTAAACTCTTTTAGCTGTTTATTTTTTTGAATTTTATCATAGTAAATTGATGAACTTTGGATGTCATCCAAACATAATGTTTCACCACATAAAGTACAATAGTCTTCATTTTCGGGAACTGTTTTAATATCTTCGACGTTTTTCTTTTTCTTTACTCCTAAAATCATCTTCCTTCTATAAAATTCATCTCTAGCCAGCTCTTCTAGGGCGTTTTCTATATAACCACATGTAACTCTAACTTTTGGTATTACCACTTTTCCTAATACGTTCATTTTCCTGCGGTAAAGAATTTTAGAACATATTATTCGCTCTTGATACTACTGCCGATTCCTTTTTCCTTAAGGACTGCACGGGCTAATTTTTATACGTGTTGACAGATCAGTTGTAAAAATTTTATTGAGGGGTTTCTAAGAAAAACAAATTGTTATTATAAGATAATTTCAAATTGTGCGGATATTGCATTAATAAAAAAAAAATTTCTCTAGTGTTAATATTTTCAGGGCCCATAATTTACACCGTAACAAATTCATTCGCAGGATACAACTTTTCTTCGCTACAACGTACAACAAAATATTTTTAATTACGCCATTTGCACTGAAAACACATATGAAACATTGATTCACTAAAATTAATTTATTATCTACAAGCTGCCTATAATTTTAAAAACTTTTACACAAGGTAAAAGTTTTGTACCACATGTTAACATGAAGAATCGCGAAATTAACAAAACGTTATTCTTAATCTATTTTTAAACAATCTTTGTTTTTTTTTCAGTTATCCTTATCTAAACTAATCTAAAAGTTCCGCTCTCATATCATTTAATAAAATATAAGGAGTTTCAAATTTCCCGCCCAGTCCTCAGAGAAAAGGGTGTTAATCGGCAGCTTCATTTCAAAAATACAAATCTGTTAACTACTTGTTATACCAGTCCTTCATCATTATTAAACTGTTGATAGTCTATATACTGTACGTAGGCCTCATAATCACGGCGCTTGGTAAACTGATTTTTAATCGCAGTATAAGATGTTTCATACCAGCTGCTTGTCATGGGTGCCTATATTTTGGGTGTACATTTATCGACATGACTTTATAAGAAGCCAAATTAAACTGCTCAACCCGACTGGATACAGGAAGGCGAACGTTTGGGCGTTTATTAGTATAAGATAGAAATATATAGAGAGAAGACACGGAAGATCTTTTATGTTTGGTTAAGAACTTTGATCCAGATCATGTCTTTCTTTGATCTTGTTCTGATGATAGCTCCTGTTTGTTGCCGGAAGCTATCGCCGAGGCCAATATCGAGTAGAGGGATATCGTCATTTCCAATTTGTAAACTCATTTGATTATGCTTTACAACTGGTAGACAGAACCATAAAACTTTTCAATTTAGGATATCCTTAAATCAAAAATGCAGTAACAAAAGTGACAAAGTTTCATGCTCATCCGAACATAAATAGAGCAGCACTCGCTTATACAATTTTATGGAAAATAACGCTTTACGGGCTAGACAGTCCTTCTTTAAAAGAAATATGAGCTATTTCCTGTAGCATGAAGACTTACATCACAAAAGTATTTTCTTTACCCAAGAAGCGACGTAAAGACATATGTAATATATTTTTTTAAGACGCGGGCTTAGTGCGAAAAATAATATGTCCGTATTCTAAAACTTTACCTCTCCTTTTTGCTAAGTTAGCTTAAATAAATTCAAGACCAAAAATCTTACACTTGAATCTAATCTAAATATAAAAATAAATACACTGTACCATAAAAATCCAAATAAATAGGCATTTCTATCTACGTACGGTACGGCTTTGGTGTTAGACACTTATGATCTAAATAAATCCTAAGAGTAATTCCACGAACAAGCGAGAGACATTTCTTATTTGGTTTAGATTAATTTTAGGTACCTGAGTCATGCGGCAGATAAGTAAGAGTTAATAACTTGCTGCAGTAAGATATAATATATATATATATATATATATATATATGTAGATATAAGCCTAGATAGATACAACCGCAGGGCCAGTTATTCTTCCGTGAAGCAGTAGTATACAAACATTGCTGTGTTTCAGTCTAAAGAGCACTGAGAGCTAGTGTAATTACTGGGCATATAAGACTTGATAAGTGATGTCTTAGAGCGACGAGCGCTGTGAGGTGCCACACAGAAATGTTCTGGGTGACACACCATTTGTTACGGGAAAACGTTGCACTTACCATCATGTGAACGTTTTCATCGTCTCGTCACTTTTCAATAAAAAATGTTAAATGTCACCTAAAACTTTAAATTATAAGTTCCTGCACAGCACACGCCACCGTGGATGTCAATTATTAAGTCAAATCTGCCCAGTACTTTCACCTGCTACAGTGCTGATCTAACCGAACCACAGAAATTCTAGTGCAATAATACTTGAAGGGAGTACCACTGACATTATGGTTGTACCTACCTAGGTGAAATTCCGCATAGGTATGTGTGTATGAACGCACATGAATATGTTATACCTATCGGCTCGTCCTTGGAAAACCAAGCTCCCACAGAATGTAGTTTTCTACGAAAAAAATCTACATTCTCCTACAAATATAGGTTACAAGTTAAATTTAAATAACATGTGTTCGTAAATATACCAGACACTCACTTATTGGCTGCTCTTTGTACGGCTTCGACCAATAGAAAGTTAGTACGAAGCTGAACCATTAATATAATTCGTTTAAGCAGCTCTAGCCAAGCCTTTTTTGCGTCTTCAATGGCTTGACCGCCCTTTTCAATTCCCAAATGTTCATATGGATGACTGTTATTCTAAAATCACAAACAAAACAATCTAGAAAATACAATCAATTAAATTAAATATGCCGCGTAGCTGCTGGCGTAGATAAATCACTCTATCCGCTAGGTGCTTTGAAAGTGTACTAAAAGACAAAAAAAAATGTCGTGACCTCCAACATATGCCAGGATAGTCTTCTCAAATACGCCAAGCATAAATTATCAGTGGCAGGTAGAATCGTCAAATAAGCGGGGAGTCTGTTATTGCCTATGTGTCCAATTTGTCCACCGCGCGTGACAAACACAGGAATTCCTCCAAATATAAGTTGAGCATATGTAAAGAGGGCGTTTAGTAGGTTTAAAAGCTTATGCAGTAAAAAAAAAACAAATAAAAATAACGCACCATGCTGCAGAATAGTAACTGGTCATAAGTGAAATACTAATAATCAATGTTATTCTTATGATGAAGAATTTGGATCGATTAATCAAAATGGCTACGCTTTTGGCGGATAAAAAGCCAATTAAGCTTAGAATGGTAAAAGGCTACGTGGGCTTGTGGTTAGGTTAGGTTAGGGTAGCCCTAACCGCTCCGTTTTGTAATTTTTGAGACGATAAAGGTAACGAAATATAGAGAACATTCACGACAGTTGTCGAACAGTGAGTTCAAAACTACATCGTAGTTCTTCGCAGAACGAACCCAGAACTTCGCAGAATTAGAAAACTAAAAGTACCAAATCTACTAGGCTATAGCTGTTTTGTACTTACTTTAAAATGTAACTGAAGACGTAATAATTTTTTGAGAAAACAAAACGATACTTCTTTAAATATTAAAATACACTTACATCATATATGTTATATTTTAATATTTTTACTCCAGACGCGGTCTTTGTCGTTGACAGCAACACAATATTTGCCTAAAAATTTAAAAAAAAATTAAGCAATAAGTTTTATGTCGGTCTAAATTAAAATAAATAAAACAGATATATTTTACAAATTTTAACGTTTGTTTAGATAAAATTCTGCAACGTCGATATCCGCAGAAAAACTAGAGTAACGATAAGGATAAATAGGCTAAAGTGGCAATGGGTCGACCATGTAACTCTTAGAGCGGATAACTGTTGGGGACGAAAGGATTTCGAGTGGCAAGCTCTTACCGGCAAACGCAATGAAAGAACTACCCCCACTAGACAGAACGATGACCTTGTTTTGCGAGAAGTCGATGGATGAACGTAGTACTGGACCGTACTCTCTGACAATCTATAAGGGTTCAGCAGGAGACTAGTGATGGACTGATGGTGATTTTTTTTCCACATTCATCACATAGTGTGTTAAAGGAATTCCACTTTCATTATTTATTTTGGATATTCGATTACGTTACTAAATCTGATTAGCAAGATTCTGCTTTAAAACTAATTCTAAAGTAACGGGAGCAGTTTCCGTGTAAAAAATTCTTGTTATCATAGATAAAAATATACACTTAAAAAAACAAACTAGTTCCAATAAGCTTAACAAACCGATTTATATCTTTCTATCGTCAACTGATAAGATATGAGCTGGTCAACCAATAATTTTAACGCAACAACAAAAGTTGGATAATGTGTGCATATTAATATAAACAAATTGGAATCAATTTTGAATACGGCGAAATATTTATTTTATTTTTATCACGACCGTCAGTGCCTCCGTGTCGCAATTGGCTAGCGCGTTCGGCTGTTAACCGAAAGGTTGGTGGTTCGAGCCCACCCGGGGGCGATCTCTTTTTGTTGTCTGATATAAAATGAGTTTTATGTAATTGAAATGAAGCAATATCTTAACATATTACGTTATATTTTTACATAATTTGAAATTAATTTTAAATTTTGTATTTATTATTACAAACCTTTCCTTCTCATAAAATCTATAAAATTTTATCTATGTTGTTTTATGTTTAAAGAAATATTTTCCTTGCCTCCATTAACCGAAGATTTGCCAATAACGATTATGTCCTAACTGCTAGTAATTCGTGCTTATTGTCTGTGCTAACTAGTTATATCTTTCGTAGATTCTTACCGTCATTTTCAAAAACCAAGATTCATCATTACAAAAACTAAAGTACTCAGACAAAATCGATGACGAAGTAAAGGAAAGAAACTAAGTAAATTTTCTAACATCTGCATGCAACATAAAAAATGGTGTGTGTTATCTAGTATTTGAATAGCACCACCACCCGCAATAGCGTGCACAAATTAGTACTGCCACCGGGAACCGCCGCCAGATGCCGTTCGCCATTATACCACTAGGCAAAACACACCACCATCAAAAAACCTTAATCCTAATATATTAGGGCCGGAAAATATTTGAATAATTCTTGTAGCAGACAATTATCCTTACTGCTGACAAGCGACGTGCAAAATGTAGGTACAGCATTTCCTAATTTTGACATATATAGAGCAATAGACTTTTTACAGGCTAAAAAGATAATTTATTAATCAAAAAAGGGTTCAACACATGTTTATACGAATTTAAGAGTTTAATCATTTTCTCATCGATCTCATCATCAGAACTTGACCAAAATCATATGGGATCCTATGCAGGAATCCGTCTAGGTAGGTACCACCCCAAGGCCAGTTATTCTGCCGTGAAGCAGTAGTGTGCAATCATTACTGTGTTTCGGTTTGAAGGGCACTGTGAGCTAGCGTAATCACTGGGCATTTGAGACTTAAGAACTGATGTCTCAGGGTGACGGGCGCAGTGTGGTATCACACAGAAATATTCTGGGTGACACAGTATTTGTTGTGGGCGGACGTTGCACTTACCATCAGGTGAACGTTATTATATAAAAAAAGACTACCCTTGCGGTACTTTCTAATAAGAAAACGTTAAAATCGGTTTCTAAACAAATAAGTTATGCCCGAACTTTTTTGAAGTCGGTTAAAAAAGAAAATAAATTCTCAGCTATTTATTTTGGATAACACGTATTCCTTATATTCTAAATATAAATCTACCACTAATGTATTACTTTCTTAAATTACAGACTAGTTTACTATTTTGCATTAACATATCTTATTTTGATTTCTCCATTGCGCTAGATTAAGATTCATATCAGATGTCACATCTGTTCGTACTGCTTTAATCTTTATTAATTGTTAAGCTTTTATCGTCATACAAAAAACATTTATGTTCTTTCTTATTATTACTGATGGAAACTTTTCATTAAAGGAGATTAATTTGTGGATTAATTCACCTTCGGTATGCTTCTTTTACCGTGAACATATTATGTAAAGGAATTATATATATTACATACTAACCGAAGCGGGAACACCTTCGACGACCATTTTGTTTAGGTTCGGATAAAAGTAGCGACATCTAGCCAGCAAGATGTAAGCGTTTCGCATGTCTTCCGCAAAACTCTGATAAGCGCTTAACATATAAAAAAAATGTGGTGTTACTTTTTTCTAATTTATCTTATTTCTAATAATAAAATCGTCGAATTCTCTCGACGATGATGACAGCGATATTTTTGCTTCAAAAACAAAAATTGTTACGTACATACATATATAGAATCACGCCTCGTTCCCATAGGGGTAGGCAGAGTCCACATTTTTCCACTTGCTACGATCCTGACACATATCTTTAGCTTCCTCTATTTTCATTAGTGTTTTCATACAAGCTCGTCCGTTGCGGGTACTTTTGACGTGGCCTTTCCTTAAAACGATTTCGATCTGATCGTAATACGTTCGCCTACGTCGAACATTACCGGCTCGCCACTTCATACTTGCCTCATGAATCAGTTTCGTCAATCTTCTTTCATCCATCCTCTCTACGTGTCCAAACCATCTAAGCATCCCTTTCTCCATCTTTGTCCCTACATCTTCTACCACACCGCAACGTTCCCTTATCACGCTGTTTCTCAGATTGTCAATCAAAGTCACTCGAGCTATACTACTATATATATAACTGCACACAGTTCTAATTGAAGGAGAAAGAGTGGAACAAGTGAAAGAGTTTGTATAATTGGGTTCAAAATTTTCAAGAGACGGAAAGTACGTCTGTGATATTGCAGGAATATATAGTGAATTAGCAGGAAATAAATTATATGGGGCCATGCATAACTTTATGTGCAGCCAGAAAGTGTCTAAAAAGCCAACTTTGAATCGCCAACATAGCAAACACTTAGTGGTGGTAGGATTCCTATACAGGAAGCCGTCTAACTAGTTACCACCCCAGGGCCAGTAATTCTGCCGTGAAGCAGTAGTGTGCAAACATTATTGTGGTTCGGTTTTAAGGGCACTGAGACCTGCGTAATCACTGGGCATATGAGACTTAAGAACTGATGTCTCAGGGTGACGGGCGCAGTGTGGTGTCACACAGAAATGTTCTGGGTGACACAGCATTTGTTGTTGGCAGGCGTTGAGTTTACCATCAGGTGAACGTTTTGCTCGTTTCGTCACTTTATCAAATTAAAAAAAAAACACTGTTTGTATCAAGTAACAAAATGTTAAAATAAAAGCTCAAGCTATGTGTTGCAATAGTTATAGGCGACGACGACATGCGCAGAAATGGAAAGGTTACACCTTACTATGTTTCAAAAACTGTGTTTAACAATTTATCTGAAATTTCAATAACTAAAAACAAAAATTTATTAACAATTATTTCAAGAAAAAGTTAGAAAGCTAATACATATCAATGCTTAACAAAATATGGAACAAGTAGACATCTATTGGTACGAGAGATGATACTTCAACATAAATCTAGAACCGATTTTTTAGCAAACGACAATCCAACTATCCGATGTAACACCCGGGCAATTAAGCACCGTGACGACCGAGTCTAGTAGTAGTGGTACCTGACTTATACACCGCAGGGTCATGGATTCGAATTTTAGCCAGAACGAAAATATATTTAAAAACTCAAATTTCTGGTTTTCGGACCTGATTGTGCTGTGTGCATGTGAAATTAATGTATATATAAGCACCCGCGATCCAGTAGGAATCCTTGTGGAAAGCATAAAAAAAAATGAAATCATGTAAGAAATAACGTATGATGATTTACCCATCAAGTTGTAAAGCGGTATTCCTCAACTCAGTGCCAGTTGCCAGTGCTGTCCATTTCATCAGTTTCCTGCCCAGCATCGCCAGGTGGAGCCTGTTCCTCATCTGCTGTAGCGCCACCAGCGACGGCATACACGGGTAACGCGTGACGCCGAAAGTGTTCTCTTCCTCTTCGTCTTAAAGAACGAAGACACTATATTATTATTAATTTAATATACATATATTCACGCCTTTTTCTCATATTTTCGCTACCGTGGAAAATTAGACGTGACGGGTGGCGAACTACGACGCCGCCATTTAGCTACGAGTCAAAAAAAATCTGCGCATTGCGTTCCCACGAGTAGTATAGTGACAGCATTGCATAATATGGTATTATTCTGCACGAAAACAGACTGTCCGTACCAATACGTTAGTCGACTCTTTCAACACCTCGATCTCGAAAAGAGGTAAGTGCTATTCTACTCTGCCGGGCACCTATCGGCCTATATTAATCTTGCTGCTACTTACTGGAGAGCTGTCTCAGCGAATACTACTCCGATTTGCGAATTTCTTTTTACCTTTTCTTATTGAGTAAGGTTCTAAACTATAAAACATGGTACAGTCTTAAGGTACGAGCCCTAAGAACCAAACTGTTATGAAAAAAATTATAATGCGGGAATCTCAACATACGCGTATTGTATTTAATATATAAAGCCGATTCCGTAAATGGCGGCAGCCAGTCAACCTACAACTTTTATTCAACATTATCCATGTCTATTTCATTCCAAATTTGTAACAATATTTTAAATTAATTGCTGCAGTAATGCCGTGTGGTAGCGGTTTAAGAGTATCTACCACCCCATCTCATCCAGTAACTGTCGTAAAAGTCGACAGTGGGAAAATAGGAACTTGGAGATGGGCAGCAGCATCTGCCAGGAACATCTGAATAAATAAACTGTCAACATAATAGATATCACGTCCTAAGTCTTCTATCACAACGACATCCTGTTAATAGCCAAAAAATGTCATAATCACATGATAAAATCGTTGGACGGATTACACACAATCACAATAAAACCAGTCTAGAAAATCAATATTTTGTATATACACAAACATTGGCTTTTGGTTGGATTCACACCCAAGACTGGGTACTCAGCACGTAGGTAACGCTCATCACTAAGCCACACGGTAGTCGCAATAAAGGTAATACAATCCAAACTGTATAGAATAATATAAATGCAGTACTAGATTCTAGTCGCGGCGCATGGAATACATGAGATCAACAAGATCAGTAGGCCTACTTCTTATTAAATTTAGTTGAAATTAATATTTATTTTTATTTTTTTACAAAATTGAAGTGACGAGCAAAACGTTCACCTGATGGTAAATGCAACGTCTGCCTGTAACAAATGATGTGTCAGCCAGACGTTTCTTTGAAACCACACTGCGCCCTTTACCAAGAGACATCAGTTCTTAAGTCTCACATGCCAAGTGTTTACACAAGCTCTCAGTGACCTGCAGACTGAAACACAATAATGCGTGCACACTATTGGTTCACGGCAGAATAACCGGCCTGGGTTGGTTGACGACGGCCTAGACGACGAATCAAACCACAAGCAAAACCAACACTGTCAACACAATAAAAAATACCACTCCTTCTCATCCAATGGATCTCGTAAACGGCGAGTAAGGAATAAAACTGCACTGTGCACCCAACAGCGCATGGTGGCGATGGGCTCACCACCTATCACACCAAGTGCATTATATTGTTATGGTGAAACGTGGATTGTGGCAGTCATCTGCTTTTGCAGTGACTGCCCAGTCTCTGACTACCCCTTATGGGATACAGTCGTGATCTTATGTATGTATGTATGTAAATCTAGTTACGCTCTATGGCGGGTGTATTCCTTATTTCATCCTGTGGGGTCGTAAAACTAAACTAAGGAAATGGCAGAAAAGTAACCTCCGATAACTGGGAGCTCTCTAAGGCAAATCTTATTTTTTAATACTGAAGGTCACTGTTAGCCCGAAGGCTTGTAGAGCTTCATCGGATTGAAAGGCGGCCGAGCGCTGAGGGTTATTAGCCGAAACCTTTATTTATGGATGACTAGCGCAAGAGCCTCTTGTTGCATTCCGGAGGGCATTTACAGTAATATCTGAATTATCTTCATTTACCCCAAATTCGGAATGCGTTTCCATTGGAGAAGAAAAGTCAGATGATGCGAGGCGATAACCGGTTTGAGATGCGGCGCTATCGCGAATAACTTTGCCGGTTACGCCCCAATTATATAATTAAAATAAAAGAGAATGAATCTAAAAAGTTTGAAAAGGAGACAATCGTCTCCTTTTCTAACGTCGCCATGCCAACGCAATCGCAAGGATAGAAATAACAGTACTCTATTTACAACGAGTGTGATAAGGATATACAGCTCGTGATAATGAATATTTTTTCGCTGCGTTCGGAACGCTTTCTTTAGTTGTCTTTCGGGAATATAATATCATTGGTTACACCCTCACTGACGACGGGAGCGAAACTTATCTGCCATGCAAAAAATACCTGAACCAACGACAAGCGGCAGCGTCTATGGTGCGAGACATCTGCTGCTTCGATCTTAACTTAGATTTGTTCCAACGTTGGATTATTTTTTCAGCATGGATTATTTAGTATGAGAGTGTAAATATGAATACCAAATGGTGCTACTGTTCGTACTCCTTGCTCTACGGCTACCATACTCAAGGTTCGAAGCATAGCGTTTGAATTCCATATGTCGTGATAACTCAGTCGGGAGAGGACATGTCTCTCATGCATAAGGATGTCAGTTTAATCCCGTATCATAGAATTAGAATTACAGATCTTTGAATTTATGTATAGAATTTATCATGAGGAGCTACGTCTATGAGGGACGATCATTGGTATATCTAGTATTGTTTGCATTTCTATATAACATTAAGTAGATGTTTATCTACTCGTATTATATATGTTGTTTAGCTTACTCGTATTGTACACTAGCTGTGCTCGTGACTTTGTTAACATAGACTTTTAAATCAAAAAGAGCCGCATCGCGGACTTTTATACTAATGGCGGCTCTAATACTGTCTCAAAATTGCCCAGCCGTAGGACAATTATAAACTGTTACATTAGGCTAACCAACGATCCCGTCTACTTGATGATAAATGATCACTGCAGAGACCACGTGTGAACCACCTACATGTATCTTACTAAACGATCGCGTGGCCTAGTGGACAGAGTACCTGACTCCTTCACCGTAATTCCTGAGTTCTAATCTGAGTCGCGGAGTGGTAGTCAGTAACCACTAGGCTACGCGGTCGTCAGCGGTCTGGTCTGAATAATTTAAGTCTCGCATAATAGAGATGGCGGTTCCGCCATCAGTCGGAGGCCATGTAACTTTTCTGGCATTTCTTTTAATCGACTTTTACGTTACCCACGGACGAAATGGTGTGGAATATTCATCCAAGTCGTGTGATGATAGCAGTGTTACACTATGCACTATTCTGCCGTGAATCAGTAATGTGCAAACATTACTACTGTGTTTCGGTCTGAAGGGCACTGAGAACTAGCGTAATTACTGGGCATATGAGACTTGAGAAGTGATGTCTCAAAGCGACGAGAGCAGTGTGGTGCCACACAGAAATGTTCTGAGTGACACAGCATATGTGATTGGCAGACAAGTCATCAGGCAAACGTTTTGCTCGTCTCGTCGTTTTCAGCAATAAAAAAATTCAAAATCTTACCATTATCGTCTTTGAACATTTTTGATTATTGGGTGTTGAATACAGCTACTTATTCTATCTTGATTTCTATGATTAGTTTCATTATTCTGCAACAATACGTAATTTCCCAGATTTTTCTATTTAAAGTCATCGGTTTAGTTAAGCATTTTGAAATTGCTATAAATTATAATTGATTTTTTAATTTAAACTATTTAAAGATGTTAAATAATTTTGTCTACATTTTTGTAAATTAATATTCAATAAAGCTGATATGATGTCTGACAGTTTTTTTATTCCTCTATCAATAAATCGTTAGTTAGCTCGCAAAGGTTTCTTTCAGAAATTGATTATAGAAAATAGTTTTCAAGCTCCTTCATATACAAAGCAAAAAAAAATAAAAAAATTATTTTGTACATTCAAACTTGCAATCCTTATTGGTACTTAACTTAGACGATAAACTATACTACTGGTTTTTGAATTTTGTTTGTTAAACCGGTAATACTTTTATGAGAACCTTATTAATACGCTTTGCCAAAAAACCACGGTGGGGTGGCGGCCTAAGAGAATTTACCACCCCATCTCGTACCGTGTGTGCCGTAAAAGTCGACAGAGGGAAAATGAACACCAGGAGATGGGCAGCAGCATCTTCCATGAACATCTAAATAATTAAACTGCGGTTGCCAACCCGCCTGCCAAGCGTGGCAACTGTGGCAAAATCCCTCCAAAATGAGAGCTGCAAACTTTTATGGCTATCTATGGGGGAGGCCTAAGTTCAGCAGTGAACTTGTAACCTTAGTTTCTTACTTACTTTCCCGTAATTATCTTATTTCTAACTTACCATAAATTCAGAAGAATATAATATATAATAATAGAATCTTTCGATTTGTATAACAAATAAAAGTAAACTTCAGCTACATTAATCAATTTATTTTTATACATCTTTTAAACATAGTTTATTTTAGGAAGAGACCTTTTACAAAATAAAATAGCAACAGCCTATAAATGTCCCTAGGCTGAGCACAGGCTTCTTCTCATTCTTGAGAGGACCTGTGCCGCCTCACTGTTCCAACGGATTGGCGGACTGCATATGTCCTTGTTAAAAGTTAAAAGTAAAGTTTTGGAGCTAGGAAGAATCCGCCACGCTGCTCCAATGCAGGTTGGCGGACTGCACATGTCTTCGAAATATTTTTTATTTCTCAGACATGCAGGTTTCCTCACGATGTTTTCCTTCACCGCCGAGCACGTGGTAAATCAGCACTTAAATTTGCAATAAACAATTTTAGTGGTGCCGGCACCGGGAAACGAACCCAGGTCACTCGCGTACTATTAAATTTAAAGCGAGCGCCTGTACCCTGAGCTACCACGGTCCTCGTTATTTACACAATATTTTTATTCTTCAGACATGCAAATTTTCTTCACGATATTTTTCTTCACTGCTGAGCACGTGGTAAATCAGCACTTAAAATTGCGGAACAATTTTAGTGGTGCCGGCACCGGGAATCGAACTCAAGTCACTCGCATACTATGAAATTTAAGGCAAGCGCCATGCCCCGGAGGTGACTCTAACGGCTCCGACGAAATACTGTTTATTATACTCATACATTTATCTACAGCCTTAATAATTTACAGAGGTGCAGTAAGTCAGTGTTGAACGTGCTTACATTTTCAAATACATGGAATCTACGAGTACTCCGCTAGTACCACTATATTGACCACTGTTATAAATGATATCGTATGTTCAGATTTACTTAAGAATGTATATGTTTTCACAACAAAATCCCAAAAATTGCACAAAGTCTTTCAATCTAAAAGATCAATTTTGATATTAAACAAAGGCATAAAAGGGGTTATTATACCAGTAAATAATACATGATTGATGATAAACCCTGAGAATAAGATGATAGCGGCGATATTTATACATCTTTATATTACTGTAATTGTACATTATTTTTAAAATAACTTAAAGAAAAAAAATCGCACGCTGGGTTTCTTGCTGGTTCTTCCCAGGACAAAGGCTTTTTAGTGAACTTCAACAAGTATAATGTAAATAATCTATGATGAATAAATAATATTCTATTCTATTCTAATAATAAAAAAAACAAATTTATATAATGAAATGAAATCGTTACGCATAAACACATCTATCAAAAGAAAAGTAACAGCCTATTAATGCCCCACTACTGAACTCAAGTCTTCTGTCGTCTTTATAAGGGTTTTGGAGCCGAAAAGGCCCACCAAGCTACTGATAGTCTTAACATGTTATCGAAATATTTTTTAATACTCAGACATGCAGGTTTTCCCACGATGTTTAGTTGGCATCACAGGTGGTAGGATTTCTATGCAGGAATCCGTTTAGGTACGAGTAGGTACCACCGCAGGACCAGTTACTCTACCGTGTGCAAATATTACTGTTTTTCGGTCTAAAGGGCACTGATACCTAGTGAAGTTACTGGGCATATGAGAGTTTAGAGCTGATATCTCAGGGAAACGGGCACAGTGTGGTGCCATACAGAAATGACACTTGTTATGGGCAAAGGTTCCATTTGTCATCAGATAAAGGTTTTGCTGATCTCGTCCTTGTCCCCTAAAAAAAAACTTAAATACGAGGTGGTAGTGATTCAAATAAGTGGACACCTGGCCCCCTCCATACAGCTCTGAGCATTTAAATTAAAATTGAGAATTAACTTTTTTAAATATTTTTTTTTTTATATAATTATGAAATAAACTTACCAGGGTAATCCAGGGTACAGGGAAGGAAGCAGGAGGTTAATCCACAATAGTATTGATCGCACGACCAACAACCGACAGGGTAAACTTCGATCAGCCAATAAGGACATGGTAAAAAAAAAATCGGCAACATCATTAAGCATATGCCTTGTCTAGTCGGGGTGTAAATACAGAAAAAATATCATTATAAAAACGAAAGAACGAACGATAGAAGAGCAAACGAAAACAAAAAACTTGTAAAGTTTACAAGTATTGTTAAGTCTAACGCTAGACTAGGTTAAGTCTGCGTTCTCAGGTAGCGTGAAGGTGACGTCTGAGTCAATTAAATTTCCAATTTTCGGCAATTAAGCAACCCGTTGCCGTAATTCGCCGTAAGAGCAAGGAGCCCACGAGGTTGACGCCTTAATGGGGATTAATTAATATAATAGCGCTCTGAGATGAGTAGTCTTGTATATAGCAGTATCAAGTATTAACTTTATATCCAACATTTTTCTAATTAATTAGAATACATCGCTATATTACATACATTTATTTAAAAGAAACGAATATAATAATGTTTCAATAATGTTGCTAATGGTACGTAAATTTATCTTGTTAACAACAGCTTTTGAATTAAATTACTGAAATAGGCGCCATAGAGCTAGAAGAACTGGTAACCGATGGGGAAGAAAAGTTCTTGAGTGGCAATCTCGTACCGGCAAGTGCAGTGAAGGGCGACCCCCAACTAGATGGAGCGACAGCCTACACGGTTTTGCCGTAAATCGATGGATTCAAGCGACTCAGGACTCTGCTTTGTGGCAATCTATGACGAAGGCGTTTGTTCAGCGGTGAACTGGTGTGGGCTGAAATGATGATGATGAAGAATATAGTTGCTGCTAATGATACTAACCTTCATCTAACTACTTCCTGCTGACTTTGCAAAGTCGATACTCCGTTTTCACACACCGCCGGCTTGCCAATTTGAAAAAAAAATTCAAATTTAGTTCCCTTTCTCCTATCTGATATATAGGAGCCGTGGTAGCTCAGGGGATAGGCGCTCGCTTTAAATTTCATAGTACGCGAGTGACCTGGGTTCGATTCCCGTAGCCGGCACCACTAACATTGTTAATTGCAATTTTAAAGTCTGACTTACCACGTGCACGTCGGCGACGGAAAACATCGTGAGGAAACCTGCATATCTGAGTAATTAAAAATATTTCGAAGACCTGTGCTCAGTAGTGGGACATTTATAGGCTGAAACTTTACTTTTTTACTTTACTTTTAACTGATATATGACCGATCCTTCACCACAATATAAACGTCAATTCTGCTTTACAAAAAGTTGTCTTTCTCTGCTCCATTTCTATAGTTAATACTTGCGATAACTCTTTCTTAGTGGACATTCACAAATATCTCGTAAAAAAGTCACTTCTAAAAAGTAAAGTAAAACTTCTTACTGCTCTGGTCATCTCTATTTTTCTATTTTGTGTGCATCTTTATTTCTCTATATACCTATCTTGCAAATACCAAAACTGCTCTTATCTGCTCTTTTTAACGATTCCATTCTTTTCTCTCCTCTACACTTCGCGCATTTTGAAGTCTTTTCTGGATATTTTATTAGATTTCTGAATAACTTTAACTTATAACATCAATATTCGCTAAGTATTGTACCCTAATGCGTTATGTTCAACATGAAAATAGTAACTCAGTAATTATAACTGGTCTTAATTATTTTATGAAAACAATTTAACATATTTTTGTATGACTTTATGTAGATTTTTTAATATTATTAACAAGTGATAATAGGTATTTACAATAAAAACACGCATTCTTGTTAGTTTTTGTAATAGCATCAGGAACCTAAGTAACACAAAACGCGTTAGGTATTTCTATTTTAAGCGCATAATCGGAATGTTTAGAAGCTAAACACACGGTGTAAATGCGCGAAGCGTCAACACTCGTACGTCTTAATGGAAAACTCCCTGTACGACTGTAAGTCGTTGAAGACTAGCAAACGCGTGCATCTCTTTTACCTCTATTTGGATTTAAGAGCCATAATTGTATGTTGTAAAGGAAAGTCCTAAATAGCAACAACAGGAAAGTGCCTCATTCTTTTTTCAAAATAGGGCGGCCCAAAAAAAAAAATATATAATTTTATTATCATATGACTGGTGGTAAGATTCCTATGCAAGAATCCGTCTGGGTAGGCCACCCCAGGGCCGTTATGCTGCCGTGAAGCAGTAGTGAGAAAACGTTACTGTGTTTCGTTCTGAAGTATACTGAGCGCTAATGTAATCACTGTCACACGGAAATTACTGGGTGACACAGCATTTGTTATGGGCAGACGTTGCACTTACCATCAGATGAACGTTTTGCTCGGTTCATCACTTCATACAATAAAAAAAATTAACAAAAATATTACTGTTGGAAATTAATATTAATATTATCTTTAAAATATATGCTCATACTAAACAATTATTAATAAATCGATGAATCTATATATTAAAATGTGACGAGAAAACTTTTTACCCCTTTGTAAGCATATTGTGCGCACAAAGGACTGTGTGGTTTGACATAGTTAAAGGTTGTATGGAGAAGAAGCGAGAAGGCTATAATTTGGATATAATAGGTGTTACAAATACATAAATGAAATAAAAGATATATAGAATATTATTTACATTGATACTGCCACATACAAAGAGACGTTGCATCTCTTCGCATTTTCTACCGTATTTATCATGGGGAGTGTCCCGAAGAGTAGTTCGGATTAATTCCTGCTGCTAAATTCTACCATCGTACATTGCAGCACACAACAAAATTTCATCGACACCACCTGGATGACTGGCATTTCACCACCGTGCGCTTTGCCAGAAATTTTCTGCCACGCACAACTACTTTGTGGAATAGGCTGCCGCCAGAAGTTTTTCCGCACCGATATGACTTAGGGACCTTCAAGAAAAGAGCCTACTCCTTCCTCAAAGGCTGGCAACGCATTCGGAGTTCCACTGGTATTGCGGATGTTCATAGGCGGCGGTGATCACTTACTATCAAGTGAGCCGCTTGCTCGTTTGCCCCCTCTCCTATAAAATAAATAAATAAATACACATATTAGTCTATTGTTCTGACAGTCACACAGAGTAGAATTTTTAAATGTTACCAACAAATAATTACTCAAACTTCAATTACGCTCAATCTAAAAAATAATATGAACAAAAATACAAATGTCGCATTTCAACCACTGTGGCGACCAATAGTATTAACTTAGAAGTAAAAATGCTGCACGAAAATGTTCCCCTGGAATTCGACTCAGAAAATTTACTCTTATCGCACCCAAAGAAGTTACACTTCAACAACAAAGTAACGAAACATGCAATAATTAAAAAGTATACGGTATTGAAAATTAAATTAAAGCAGTAAGTAGCGTCAATCACGCCTTTAAGGCTTTAACCCAGGTGAATCCCTCATTAAGATCCTTAATTCAATTATCCCGTACCTGGCGAAGCTCGGCTCAAAAGTTTTTTCCCCATTTCTTTATTGCACCGAGGTTCATTATACAAATTAATTGTAAAGGCGTGCGTGTCCCACACTTCTCGTATTCGCTCGAAGATAGGTTAGGTGTGAATGCAGCGGTGTGAAGAAATCGGTTTTAGAGGAAGCAATTTAATCAAATTACTTTCACAAATTAAATTTTTTATGTTACAATGAAAAGTAATTTATTAAGAATTCTCTCTCTCTTTTTAAAATTTATTCTCATACATATATACACACAGTCACGCCTTTTTATCATATAAGGCGTAGGCAGAGGCCACTCACGTAGCCTTTTCGCCCTCGCAGGAACAAAACGTGACAGGTGACGTACTATATCGTCGCCATTTTCATAGTAGTAAAAAGATTCTTACTTCCCATTGCGTTCCCACGAGCAGCATAGTGATATCATTGCATATTATGATGTTATTCTGCACTAATAAAGGCTGACCGCACAATACCGTAGGGGCCACTTACGACACCTCGATAGAAAAGAGATAGGTGATATTCCACTCTGCCTGACACCTATCGGCAGAGATTATCAACCCATAAACTGCTGGCAAAACGTCTCTCCCAAGTTGCGAAGATTTGCTTGCATTTTAGACGCTGTTCCCAATCACCGGTCTGGATTTTTTAGTCTAGTATGTAGGGACATACTCAATAAATAGCTCGTACGTCCTACATCGCGCTTTTGAAGTATTATCGATGCTAACTATTCATGACAGACCAAAAGATTTCTGGTAGTAAGTAAAGATTTATAGTAGGAGTAAAGATTACTGGTGGCAGAGTTCCTATGCATGCTATGCAGGTATATCTCGAGGTAGGTACTAAAGTAGTGCCGGTTATTCTGCCGTCAAGCAGTATTGTGCAAACCTTACTGTGTTTCGGTTTGAAGGGCTACTGTAATTACTGAACATGGGCATATGAGACTTAACAAGTCTCAGGGTGACGAACGCAGTGTGGTACCACACAAAAATATTCCTTATCAAATTATATCACCGTGACACCCGTTGGAGTAGGCGAATCCTGAAGTGGAGACCACGTTTAGGCAAACGTAGTGTGGGGCGTCCCCGGCTAGATGATGCAACGATCTGCACAAGGCGGCTGGCAGCAACAGGATACGTAAAGCTGAAGGTCGGGCTAAATGGCGCCTATTGGGAGAGGCCTATGTCCAGCAGTGGACTGCCGCAGGCTGATGATGATGATGATGATGAAATTCTTTCAGCCAAAAGAATATTTGATATTGCGATCACCAATCTGCCTGCCTGACTACTGGTCGACATATTGGAGCCCTACATGCTAAGCGATTCGCCATATGAGCAATACTTTTCATGAAATATAATAAATACGTTAATTATTAAAGTTATATGAAATAATAGTTATATATGAATATAATAGCCGATAATATTCATATGTGCTTTCTCTAAAATTAAAATATACATAACCCGAACGAAAACCACAGTCGGAATCAAAAGCTGAGAGGTGTGAAAGAGGGTTCCGCAGGTCTTTGTACCGGCATAATAGGCATTGTAGACTTCTGACACGTACTCTACAAAAGAACCATTTCTGTTCAACCCTAATATACCATTCACGGCCTCTGATTTGGAATAATTTACCTAGCGGTGGCAGAGACGCGACGGATCTGGGTAAATTGGTTGCAATATTCCATATTTTACACGGAGGGATTATTATTATTATTGCAGCAGTTACGTCGCTTTTAAGAGGCTCTTTTTGTTTTTCGAGAGTTAGGGTGTCAGAATGGAGTGATTTGAGATGTTGGAAAGAGACAGGTGTGTTATAAAATGGTAAGGTGTGAAATAGAAATTGTTCTAGGAAGTTTAATTGATATTCATACAGCTGTGAGTAATCCTGGAACACAGATCTTATTTGAATGGAAACCATCGAGTCCCTAGTTAAATGCTGACGGACTTGACTGTACTTATAGGGTCATTGCACTTTAGATGTTTTTGTTGAGACAAAACATTAAGTTAAACAAAGAACGATGGAGAATAGTTCATTAAATTTCTATCATAAAGTAAAATTTTGACTTTAATTTCAGTTTTATATCAATAAAAAAAACACAGAGATGATGAACGATTTTATTGGTAAGCGTAAATAATTCACTTTTCTTTTTAATCAATTGAAAATGAATTGTAATTGTTATGTTGATAAAAATAATTAATTGAAATAAATGAAGAACGTAAAATGCATTTTACAGATTGCTTGTTGAGATATTTTTACTACCTTCAGGGCCAGTTATTCTGCCGCTAGACCATTACCGTGTTTCAGTTTTAAGGGCACTGAGAGCTAGCGTAATCACTGGGTATATGAGACTTAAGAAGTGATGTCACAGGGTGGCGACCGCAGTCCCACAGAAATGTTCTCGGTGATACAGATTTTGTTCTAGGCAGACTGGGTGCACTTACCATCAGGTGAACGTTTTGCGCGTTCCGTCACTTTATACAATAAAAAGAAAAAGTTCATCATCTTAATGAAACCGTTAACGGACAACAGTTGGACAAGTGGATGTCTCTCAAGAAGGAAGGACTTTTCGCGATCACCGCGCTTGGCTGATGGATTGGTAATCGCAGTATCAGATGCGTCACACTTTAGACGCTGTACACAGACCGACAGCCCATAACCGGTCTGTTTATTTTCGACCTGGCATTTTTTGAGATTAGATTAGTTATTTTGCCACCTGATGGAAGACGAAAGATTTTTCAGTTACTTCCCACAGTCGAATCTTTCGACAGTCACGGGATGAGATGAGGTGGTCGATTTTCTTACGCCACCACCGAGGCCTTTTGTTACTAACTGAAGGGGGGGTACTATTATTAACTAATTATCGGCAACCGCAGTATAAGTAGCTTGCAGAAAACTGTAAGTCCCAAGACTAGATGGGGTAATGACTTTTCTTAAGCCACCATTGCACGATAAACTAATCGTATTATCTCAGTCGAAGTAAATAAATAAAAGATTGTTTAAAGTCTTTTTGAACTTGAGGGGTTTATTTGAGTTTTTAAATTAATTTTGATAAAATTCGAGTAAAACTTGGACATCAGATAGGTATAAGGTGCGTCGGTACGATGTGTAAAAAAGAAATAAGCAAGTCACAGACAAAAAGTGTTATTGTTATTTATTAAAAGAAAAGTTGTCACCACTAAGATTTCCCCATGCAAAAATGGACGCGCGACCTCTAGCGCAGAAGTCTATCATTTATCCACCACGCCAGAGGATTTGGTGACAAAATTACTATTACTAAGTTAGCGTTAATGTTGCCAACATACTCTAAATAAATTAAAACATGTATGTCAGGGGACGGGCGCTCGCTTTAAGTTCCTTAGTACGCGAGTAACCCGAGCTCAATTAAAACTCAGAATAAAAAATATGTCGAATGACATACAGGATCGGTTCAAGGATCCATAGGTAGAAACTATTACACTGTTTCTGCGCAGACTGGTGAACATAATTCTTAACCATTTTCCTATAATTATGGACAAAATGGCAAAATAAAGTTACTTTTTGACAAAATTTATCAGATATTGAAAATGAAAAACACGAATCTAGAATGTATTTTTATTTTAAATATTCAGGATAAATATCGATACTTAAAATAGTCGATAAATTAGAGTCAAGATTAGTGTACGCTAGGGTGCTAGGGTACATGTAAATTATATTGAGTAAAAATCTATCGATCAAAATCATGCAAGTTTACAACAACGTGACATTTTTCCGTGTAAAATATAAAACTTAACAATACGAATAAAATTATTCTATACTGTTAAATAGAATGTAACAGAAATTAAACCTAAAAATCAACGCGTCATGGCAGTGATAACGTCCGGAGAATTTACCTGTGAAATTTGCTCTTATCAGAATTATTTCTACGATTAACAGCACAGTTGTTTATACTAAAAAAAAACACTATTTAATACAAGAAATTGAAAAAGAGCCAATTCTCGGTGCTAACTTGTGCTAATCAGTCATTCAAAACGGGTTACAGTGTCATTAGATTCGCATTCCTTTTTCATCTTCCTCTTAAGTAAAGAGAAGGCGGGAAGTAAGGAATTTTCTTCCCCTTCTCGAGTTATGGTCCGTCTATATGTCCTTAGTCTATGGTGGCGAGTGCGTGGCGTTTATTACGATCATCAAATTCTCTCTTCAACGGAGAGTTCTATCCGAATTCAGAATTTAGTCCGAATAAGAACAGTGATATCATTAGTAGCCTTTCCGTTGCATTTTTGTTTCCGAAGGAAAGAAAGTAAATTTGAAAGTGTCTCGGCGGCTTTCTGTCGTAGAGTTTACGAGGCATTATCACGTGATATTCACTTGCTAATGCCTCGTTTTAAGGTGAAGATGGCGCCTTTTTCCCTCATCTTAAGCCTCAATCCGTTCCCTAGAGCAGTATAGTTCAGTATAGCAGTATAGTTCCCAAGAGGTCACCTACCTCTTTCCTATTCTACTCTGCCGAACACCTATTGGCGCGGCTAACAAAACACTTATACAAAACACATAATTGTAAAAGTGAATATCCAAGTTACTATGAGCTGGATTTTCTATGAAAAAACATTAGTCTTTACGAAGTTTTAAGAAACACGTTATCTCGTAATAAATCCAGTTTATGTGACTCAAAAATAAAAAGCAGACATTTAAACCTAGACACTGTAAATTCCTCGTTTAATTACGGAACAATGTTACACTGCTGAAGTTCAGTTTTTCAAATTACACATTAGAAAAACTGAAGCAAAAGCAAGCATTTTTCCTTTTATATCGGTTGACGCAGTGACGTCTGCACTGCAGGTCGAGGGTCCAATTCCTACATAGTATTTCTTGTATGTGTGCAATTTGCTTCTGTAACCCACGATTAAGAAGAAATTCGAAGCTTCGGTATCCTAAAGTTTAAATCACAACTAAAGCCGATATTTTTAAGCAAAATCTTCTAATTATGGCTCCAGGTGTTTTATAACTATCCCTATTCCCTGTGTATCCAACATTGCATTTTCTGTGTTTATAGATAGGCAGGCGTAAGGTGAAAGAAGGAATGCCTCTGTTTGGTATAATTATATACCCGAGGCAGATGACAGATTTTAGCTGTTAACTGGTACCTGTCACCTTGGATATACGAGTATGATGTCCTCATGACCGATTTTCGATCACGACGACGAATACTGAATACTGTCGGAAGTAATCAACTACTCATAAGATATCTTAGTGCCACAAGTATATGCGCAAACACAGGGGTATTCACTGGTCCCAATCTACCCGTGCTCCATGTAACTCTAACGCGATAAGTCATGCAACAATCACAACACAACCAGACCCGAAAACCAACAATTTGTGTTTTTATACAAATGTTGGCTCCGGCTGGGATTTCAACACAGGACAGGGTGTGGTAGTCAGGTCCTCTTACCACTAAAGCACGCGGTCGTCACCTTCAGTCATACTCGTATTAAATTTAGTATTGTGCATGTAATATGTATGTCTATCAAAAAAATCTATGAACTGAAGTAAATTCTTTAAACTGTAATTTACTGAGTAAAAAGCGTACAATGTATTTTTCTATTTTCGTATGAAAAAATGTTCCCTTATTTATTGTTGCGGAAGTTGTACACAACTTTCACATTACAGCAAATGCTACGAACTTCGGATTTACCTAAAACAATTTCATATGTTAAAGTCGATCATTTGCTTTAGAATTAAATAAATTAGAAGTCTAAATTTAACAGCAAGCTATAAGTACCTATCTCTAGCGACATCTATCTATCCACATGGGAATGTCAAGGAATATCTCTTGCTATATTATTATTCGCGCTATTGAAGTTTCAGCATCATATCTTAGCCAACCAAATATCTTAGCAAGCCAAAAAAATGGATATTCTCCTACGTCGTGGGTACGTTTTACAGACATAAATTTTACATGCACAAACCACCCAGACCCGGAACAACTATCTGTAGGCCATAAAAATATTTATTCCGTGCGGGAATCGAACCCGCGACCCGCGGCGCAGTAGCCAAGGGCTTAGCCACTGCGCCAACCGAGCCGAACCGATCTGAAGATTATTTGTACAAGATCGGAAGAAGGTTCGAGGGGACGTTCTCCCTAGATCAGATCACCCAAACCGGTGTGAAGAACCTTTTCTTTGGCTCAACATCTGCTTAATATATATTTATAATTTCCGTAAGATGTTCTCAAAAATTTTTCGTTATAAATATCAGTAGAGAAGACAAATAAAAAAGTCTCTCTTCCTCCACTTCCCTTTCTGTCTCCTTAGCTCGCCAATTTAGGCTAAAAATTAAAGTCTTAAAATCCTTGAAACCAGAGTCCATAGAAAAACTAAATTTTTGATTTAAAAGCCTAGATTTATTACTTTTCGAGCGCTTTGCAGCAACCATGCTTCTTATATGTAGCGGGCATAGTGTCCACTCCAAAGCATGGTTGGAGTGGAATTATAAGATCCTTAGCCGGTTTGGTACCAGTCATGCCTTCATAGAAATTAGGTAAGAATTATTTTGCCAGGATTTGTCTTAGACCACAAATCTGGTGTAATGGTTAGGATAATTCTGAACACCGTATTCTTATATACTTACATATTATACTTAATTAATGGTTCAGACTAATTTACTTATTTTTTCTTCATAGTAATAGTCTTCGAGACTCGTTAAATGGCCAGTACCTAAAAGCCGTTACATTGCATAGCCATATACAAAAGTCGATAAATATATTAAAAAATAAATAAACATCAAAAGTGTATTGAAAGCGTATGAAAATAGATCAGACACATACACACATAGTTTTTAACGCAGTGACAAATGGAAATTTCACTAGCGTGTTACCATAGCAGCTTAAGCCTGGCTTTCACCATGTACATGCAAAAACGTTTAAAATTTTCCGTACAATAAACTATTGCCATACGTTTCAAATTATGTAAAACCTATATAAATACTATCCAGAACACAACAGGAAAATAAATTAAAATACAACCTTTTTAAAAACGAGTTTCTGTTACACCAAATTCCATCCACATCACCTTGATGGTTGGCATTCCACCACTGTTCGCTTTTCGAGGAATTTTCTACCATGCACGACGACTTTGTGGAACTTGTTGCCGCCAGCGGTTTGTCCGGACCGATATGACTTAGGGACCTTCAAGAAAAGAGCCTATTCCTTTCTCAAAGGCCGGCAACGCACCCGCTACTCCCCTGATGTTGAGAATGTTCATGGGCGGCGGTGATCGCTTAACATCAGGTGAGCCGCTTGCACGTTTGCCGCCTCGTCTAAAAAAAAACTTCAAGAATATAGAATAAAACATTTTTTTGTAATGTTTATTATTTACACTATTGCTATGCAGCTATCAATCTAATTACTGGGCAAATAAGACTACAGAACTGATGTCTTAGGGAGACAGACGCAGTGGTACCTCCTAGAAATCTTCTTAATAGAATCGTTCTTTTTTATTTAGATTTGATGCAGTGGCTATGCTAAGCTGTCCGTACAATACCTTAGTCGCCTCTTTCGACACCAAGATAGGAAAGACATAGGTTCTATTCTACTCTGCCGGACACCTATAGGCTCGATGTGTAATGTATCTATTTCATACAATCATATAATCACGCCTTTTTCCCATATAAGGGGTAGGCAGAGGCTAAACAAGTAACCCATTTTTCGCACCCGTGGGAAACGAGACGTGACTGGTGGCGAACCACGTCGCTACTCGTCGTAGTCGTACTCCTCATAGCGTTCTCACGGGCAAATAAAGACTTTCCGTACAATACCTTAGTCGCCTCTTACGACACCGGGGTAGGAAAGGTGCTATTCTACTCTGCCGGACACCTATCGACTATTATCTATATCGAGTGGACGCCATGCTGCTCCAATGCGGATTAACGGACTTTACATTTCATCGTGTGGTGGCAGTTAAGAGAATCTACCACCCCATCGCATCCCGTCGTTAAAGTCGATAGAGGGAAAACAAAAACCAGAAGAAGAGCAGCAGCATCTTCGTGGAACATCTGAATAAATAAACTGCTATATAGTTGCGACGCTTGGCTGGCGGGTTGGCAACCCCGCCAGCTATGCGTGGCAACTTTGGCTAAATTCCCCATAAAATAAGAGGTACAAACTTTTGTGGCAATCTATGGCATTCTATATATATGGCAATCTAGTGATAGGCTGAAATGATGATGATGCTGATGATGATGACATTTTATAGAAGCATTTTCGATTCTCACGATGTCTTCATTTCCTTGGTGGCACTTGGTGAAGTCTGCCAACCCGCAATGGAACAGACTTCGACATATCATCGAAATATTTGAAATCTTCAGACATGCGGGTTTCCTCACATGTGTTCCTTCGCCGCAGACAACGTGGTAAACGTGGAGGCACCGGGGAACGAAGTCAGATAACTCGCGTACTATGTAAATTGAGGCGAGAGCCCGGCCCTGACCAATACTATTGTGGTGAATGAAATGAATTGAAAATTCCTTTATTATTCGACGTAATAAATATAAATTTCGTTTGAAAAACGTCATTTTTTTTTACAATCTTTCGTAATTTCGTAATCTTCTGACGGAGAAGAAACTATGACAATGACGTAGAGAAATGGTGACGTTCCTAGGAAATATAAAAATACCTGTAACATAATTACTCGTTCGCAGAAAGTCAAGATGCAAGTCAATGCTTTGCAGCTATTTATTTAGCCCTAAAGTTACAGCTGGCCTATAGACTAGCTACGTGTATTCTAAGCTCCTTATTCAAATTCGTATTTAATAGAAATCAATTTACAGCATCACAATTTTGTAAATAAATATATAAATCCTTCACAATGCAACGTAATACGCCTTTGCCGCTTCTTAAAAGAACTTAATAAGCGATTATTTCCAACTTTGCACATTCGTGTAGTAAAAGCAAAGCTTTGGTATAAAATAAAAGCCGCCATTTTAAACCTGCACCGCTGCGTAGCAGCTGACGTCAAATGCATTCCCTATTCTCTATATGAACGACCAATCGGTGAAATTTTCCATTAAAATAAAACATTAAAGCCGACCCGGCTACTGCCGTGCTCGCTCCCAGGACCACATTGTGGCTGGATGACTAAAAGCAATTTGTTTTCTTACGAAATTAATAAAAAAAACTCTTCTGTTTTACGAAACATGAAGTATAATTTTTTCGTCAGTTGAATAGAATAGAATTCTATAATTTTTATTCAGTATAAATTATCTACATAATACTCGTTGAAGGTCATTATTTTTTAAAAGCACTGGTGTGTAAAAATGCGTCTGTCCCGGGAAGAACCAGCAAGAAACCCAACGGGGTTTTTCTTTCTAGTTAGTTACTTAAATGACTATAAAATATACTCATGCAGTAGTAAATTAAATACAGTAGTATCCTTACTAATGATATAAATGCGAAAGTAACTCTCTCTGTCCCTCTGTCTGTTTCTTACCTTTTCCCGGCTTAACCGCTGAACCGATCTTGACGAAACACAGTTCGGCACAGACGTAGCTTGCATCTTGGAGACGGAGATAAGATAGTTTTTATCCCAGAAAATCAAATGTTCTCACAGGATTTATAAAAACCTAAATCCACGCGGATGTACTTGCGGGCTTCAGCTTGTAATAAATAAATATGGCGTAGTACAAATGTAGCTAGGCATAAATCACCTTATTCCTTAAAGTTATCATCATGCGTCGATTCCCTAATTAATTATTTTAACTATTAATACAAAACAATATTATTACGAACAGAATAAAAAGGTACTCTACTCTACTTCGTTGCAGGATTCAGATTACCCTTTGAAAAATATCACGCATGAGAGTAGGAAATACAAAAAGAAATTATCGATGAAAGAAAAAAAAATGCCTACAAATAACCGCATGGCCGAAATCCAAAAACTGAAGGTTGACTCCGGCTGGTATTCGAATCCAGGACCCGTCGCTTTAAAGTTAGGTACGCTCGCCATTAAGCCACGCGGTCGTATATGAATAAAAATGATTCTATTCTATTCTAAGGAAATCAACTCATCCCATGGATCCGCTAGAACGACTTCAATATATTGTTTAATCCTTAAATTAAATATACACTTGTTAATATTTGATAAAATTACTTATTTAAGTTTTCATGATCAAATATCGTATAACACTGAAGTAATTATAACGCAATTAATATGTGCAATACTGGTTATAAAAAAAGAGCGTGTGCAACTCAGTACACGTTACAAAAATGAAACTTAGATACGATAGTAATTTGGTTTAAATAAAGATAAATATATCATTATCATCATCATCATCATTTCAGCATATCTTAGTCCACTGTTGAATATAGATCCTATATTATGTCCCCCGCAGAGTGCATGTCGTCGCCCTCTTGAAGAACTATAGACCGATATTGCTACTGAGCCGCGTCTACGTGCTGTTTTCGAGAGTCATTACGATTAGATCGTCTCGCAAGCAGACTTGACGACTCAATGTCTCACAACCAAACTTTACAACCATTGCGTATCGCCAGTGATGACATACGGAACAGAAACGTTGTCCTTCACTGCGGGCAGCTTGAGGAAGCTCAGAGTCGCTCAGCGAGCTATGGAAAGTGCTATGATCTGAGTTTCTCTGCGTGATAAAATCCTGTATCGATAATATCCTCAGCAGGACTAAAGTAACCGACATAGAACTAAGGATTAGAAACCTGAAGTGGCAATGGGCCGGCTTTAGATATATATTAAATATAATATTGGAAAATATCTGCTCAGTATAAAAGCCGTGGTAGCCTCAGGGGTAAGGTGCTTGCTTTAAATTTCATAAGACGGGAGTGACCTGAGATCGATTCCCGGTGCCGGCACCACTCAAATTGAAAGTGCTGATTTGCCTCGTGCTCGACAGCGAAGGCAAACATCCTGAGGAAACCTGCATGTCTGAGAAATAAAAATATTTCGAAGACATGTGAAGTTCGCCAACCCGCATTGGAGCGGCGTGGCGGTCTCTTTCCGAATACAAAAAACCCCCTCAGAAATGATCAAATATCGTATAAATGAGAGGAGGCTATGCTCAACAGTCGGACACTTATAGGCTGTTACTTTTATATAAACAATTATTAATTAATCAATAAATATTACAGAGGAGTAAGAGAAACGTTGCATGAGAATCCTTTTCGACATTGATATTCTACTCTCAACGCTCACAAAGAAGTTTTACTTCAATAATTAATACTTTAATACAACAGATTGTTTCTGAATATCCTTTTCTCCATTATCAGCCTTTAAAAACACTGTTTCAAGTGTGTCACGAACTCGGGGCATCCATTAGTTTACAATGCAAGCGCGAATAAAAAAGTTTGAAAAAATAAAAAAACCCCGACCAATCATTCGGCTTCCCTTCTTTTTAATGACTCTTTGGATGGCTGCGTTCAGATTTATGCGTTTCGAATTAAAACAATTGAATGATAAAAGGATTTTTATAGCAGCCTTTGTCGTATTTTAGATGATCGGAAATAAAATAATGATTGTCGGAATTGAATGAATTGTACAAAATAAGTGAAAGTATTTGTATAAAGCAGACCATTTGTGATCTAAACATTTTTTTTACTAGTTCCATTAAAATTTATCACCTGCAGAAAAGCCATACAGCCAAATGACTTTTTTCTCAATACCGCAAGATTTTTGGTGATGCCAGATTCTAAAAAACAGGCTAAGGTCGTTTTATTTAATTAGATTTAGTGGCTAGACGAGCAAAACGTTCACCTGATGGTAAGTGCAACGTTCGCCCATAACAAATGCTGTGTCACCTAGAAAATTTCTGTGTGGCACCACACTGCGCCCGTCACCCTGAGACATCAGTTCTTAAGTTCTCTAGACTTTATCTTGGGCAACCATGTTAAAGGCGTTACTAAAATCGATCAATACAAGTAGTGTGACCTTTTTATCCTCCATACCCTCTCGTATGTGTTCAGTAGCTTTGAGAACAGAGCAGAAGAAAAATGATAATTTAGATCGTTTAGCGGGAAAGAGATATCTTTGTGTATGACGAAGTGCTTACCTAATCCGTCACCCAACAGCGCATGGTGGCGATGGGCTCACCACCTATCACACCAAGTGCATTATATTGTTTTGGTGAAACGTGGATTGTGGCAGTCATTTGTTTTTGCAAGTGAGTGCCCAGTCTCTGACTACCCCTTATGGGATACAGTCGTGATCTTATGTATGTATGTATGTAATATTCCTGTTATACACTCCAACTAAGCTTAAAAACATGTGCTAAGCAATGTTTCACGACAGTAGTGAAACAGCAGACTCGAACTTGCGACGTCATGTTTCAAAATCTGTACCCTAAACCAAGCAATTAGTGTTTAATTTCGCTATTACATAAAGATTCGTTGAATCATGTTTATCTAACGACGATTTTCTACTGCAATTATTTTCGATACCTCACACACAACATTTATCCTGTCGTCGTCGTCGTATCAGCCTATCACTAGTCCTCTGCTGAATAAAAGTTTGAAGATCTTATTTTGGGGGGATTTTGCCATAAATACCACCCTTGGCAGGCGGGTTAGCAACCGTAGTTATTCAGATGCTCCAGGAGGATGCTGCTGCCATCTCCTGGTTTTTATTTCCCTTTGTCGACTTTTAGGATACCTACGGTGAGACGGGTCGTTTCTCGTTTGCAATTCTCTTAGGCCGCTAACACACGGTTATTCTGTATCTTGACATAATTTTGTGCATTTACAGACATAAATTTCACATGCGCAGCACCACCAAAACCGAAAAGCAATGATTTTTGCTTTTTAACAAAAGGCGAAATCTCGAACACAAGATCCGTGGCGTATTGGGCATGCATAGGAAATCTACTGGTAGTAGGTTTCCTATGCAGGAATCCGTCCCAGTTATTCTGCCGTGAAATAATAGTGTGCAAATATTACTGTGTTTCGGTTTGAAGGGCACTAAAAGCTAGTGTAATCATCACGAGACTTAACAACTAATGTCTGAGGGTGACGGGCGCAGTGTGTTGTCATACAGAAATGTTCTGGTTGACACAGCATTGTCTACGGGCAGATGTTGTACTTACCATCAGGTGAACGTTGTGCTCGTTTCCTCACTTAAAACAATAAAAAAAAAAGTTCTTCAAGACTATTACTGAACAGAGCCAAATTTGAAGCCGTCTGGTCTGTTTTAATAAAACTTATTATTAGAAAACTCCTACTGACTCTTTACACAGACTATTGGTGAAATTGAGTGTTTGCGCTCAGACCTGAAGCTTTCATCGAGAGTTTTTGACACTAATTACACAGCTGCATAAGAGAAGTGAGCCGTGGTAGCTCAGGGTCATAGCCAGTGTTTCCCAACGTGGGACCCACGCCCTACAGGGGGGCAATTTGATAGTTAAGGCGGGCTTTCGCTTTGGCTTATTTAAATGCAATGCTAGATATCGGTGACAAATTTAACAAAAAAGGCAAATTCTTAAAAAAATGCTGTAAATAATTTTTAGGTATAATTTGGTTTGACGTTATCCAAAATATCAACTGGGTAATTAGAGTCGTCATGTAAACTTCGTCGTGATTCACCACGGAGTGTGCCGCCTGTCGCGGGGAATCCCAGGTGGGGCATGGCCTAAAAAAGGATGGGAAACACTGGTCTAGGCGCTCGCTTTAAATTTCATAATACGCGAATGACCAGGGTTCGGTTCCCAGTGCCGGCACTACTACAATTGTTAATTGCAATTTTAAGTGCTGATTTACCACTTGCTCGGCGTTGAAGGAAATGTCGTGAGGAGGTTTCCTCAAGACAGTTTTGCGGGAAGTCAATGGATGTACTTGGCTCAAGACCGTGTTTTACGGCATAGATGGAGGCTTATGTTCAGCGGTGGACATATGATGGGCTGAAATGATAATGATGATAATGAAGAAGCTACTCTCACCACCAATCCCCGTGGTTTTTACATACAAGTGTACATATTTTTGACTACTGCGTCACTTAGTATCCAACTTTAACAACGACAGGTCCTGGGTTCGAATACCAGCCGGAGAAAACTTGTACAAAAACACAAATCGCACCCACGAAACAGGAGAAATCTAAGTGTGCGGCTTCGTTTTAAAATTAAAAATATGTAACCGTGAAACGATAATGTTTATTTATATTTTGTTCTCACAATTTTAGTAAAATAGCATTACAACTCGATAACATTTTTTTTAAATCATAAACATTAACTTTAACTTTCACTAGCGTCACAATTTTGTTTATTGAAAATAAAATCCAAGTCTTTTTTTATTGTAGAAACTGACGAGACCAGCAAAACGTTCACCTGATGGTAATTGCAACGTCTGTCCATAACAAACGCTGCATCACCCAGAACATTTCTGCGTGGCACCACACTACGCTGTCCCCCTCAGAAATCCGTTCGTTCCCTGTATTTACACTAGCTCTCAATGCCCTTCAGACCGAAATATAGTAATCAGATGTACTCCAACCATTGCCACTACATTTAATATCATTCTATCCTAGAAACCATGTTTTCCCAACTCAACTACAAAAATTCAACTATATAGTAAAAGAGAAAAGTTACATTTACTTTAAATTGAATACAGAGTACACATAAAGATATAACAACAGTTTTTATAAAGACCATTTAAATGACTGTCGTTTTTCTTCTTCTCTTGTCGTCATTTTAACGTTAAGTACGTTAAAGAAAAAATATAAGTTCTACGATGTTTAGTAAGTGTACTTAACGCATTTAAAATATTTATTTAAAAGTGTCATAAATGCTACGTTGTGACATTACTTGTATAGTGTTTTAATCCTGGCAGCAAAAGAAAGTGTCATAGACAAGATTTAACGCGTTATAAAAATTACGCAACACTTTCTTCCTACGCACAACCGCATAGACAAGATGGCGCGTGCATAGCAACACTTGACATATTTTTGCTCAGATCAAAGAGCTAGGCTTTCTTTACATAAGGGGACTAGGGCTCCCCTTGCCTAGCCTAGGTAATACCTAGGTATATAAGTATGTAGTTCTAGGATATTTTATGTAGGGGGACATTTGATATAAAGCAACTTATTATGCGCGGTAGGGGATAAAACGTTCGACAAAGTTGCAGAGAGAGTTAACAGCGTGGGCTTAAAATTGTGTAGTTTTTGTAAGTATTCAATATGAAGAAATTAATGAAGTCGTTATTCAAAATTCGTCGACGACTATGACCTACAACATAAGTTAGAATTATGAAGAAATAAAAAATTATAATAAAACTAAAGAGTTACCTGGAATCCGAATTTGGATGCAATGGGGCAACGATACTTTCGGAAGAGAAAAAAGGTCTATCAGGATTCAGCAAGTAGTAAAAATAATTTACCATATGTAATGGTATTTCGAAAGCATTCAGGTATCTTGATCAACAGTTACAGACAATTCTGTTCGAATTTTTAATGTCCTTTTAATAGTTACAATAATTTCCCATTTACGGACTTTTTTCCACACTATTGTATTTACATAGTACAGTAATAATGTAACAACTCGTTTTCCTGCATTTGTATTTTCTGCCGCTTCACCATTCGTTACGATATGTTTTGTAAAAAGAAAATGAAGACAGTACACGCGTGTCTGTGTGAGCATGCTTGAGGCGCTGTAAAATTAAAACGATCCGAGCACTGTCCTCAGTTTCTGTTGCATGCATTAGTCGTGTGGTGGCGTAAGATAATTCACTACCCCATTTCGTCCTCTTGGTATCGTACAACTTGACAAAGGGATATATGAATGCCACTAAATATCATCTCGAACAAGGCCTAGCCTTAAACGTGCCAGACATTAAACAAAGTCACAAAGATAGATGCGAGGCGTGTGGAACAGATCATTAATTTGCTTATTAAACATAAACACGAACAGGTGGTAGGATTCCTATGCAGGAATCCGTCTAGGTTGGTACACCCCAGGGCCAGTTATTCTGCCGTGAAGTAGTAGTGCGCAAACATTACTCTGTTGCGGTTTGAAGGGCACTGTGAGCTAATGTAATCACTGGGCATATGAGACTTAAGAACTTATGTCTCAGGGTGATGGGCACAGTGTGGTGTCATACAGAAATTTTCTGGGTGACATTTGTTATGGGCATACGTTGCACTTACCATCAGGTGAACGTTTTGCTCGTTACATCACTTTATCCAATAAAAAAAAAAGTTTTGTTCTTTCTTGATATCTCTTTCTATATGTTCTATAAGAATCGGTCTTTTTTTTTGAAAGAAATTAAGTAACGTATTAGAAGAAAAAAAGATGCCATTAGTGTCAACCTAATATTTTATAAGAAAAACAGAAAAACTGAGTTAAAGTGGCTTCCTATTCGTCAACGAAGGCATCTCAGGATACTTTCCACAGTTTTCTTCGCTTAAGCAAATTCCTAATCCATACTTATATCATAAAGTCGATAGTAACTAGTAAGAATAAATAAGCCGCGGTTGCCAAGCTTTTAGACCTACAAACTTTTATGGCAATCTATGAGGGAGACCTATTTTCAGCAGTGGACTTGTGATAGGCTGAAGTGATGATGATGATCCTTTGAATAAGCAGCATTACCTTAGTATATACGAGTAGTAAGTACCTGCATTCAATATGCGCAAAGAGCGCGTAGAGTAACTATTTTTCATCCAACTCCTGGTTATAAATCTATTATTACAAAGTTTACATTCCTTGTTATGATAACTCTCTTTTTCTTGCGCCTTGTTTACTATTAGTATCCTCTTCATAAATTTGTGACTTTCCTTAATAATATTTGTAAGACATATCTTTGTGGCAATCTATGGGGGAGGCCTATGTTCAGCAGTGGACTAGTGATAGGCTGAAATGATGATGAATGATATCTTTGTATTCTTTATTACACTTCGCATATGACTTCATTGGTTATTTAAACTAGTGTTTTTATTCTGAAGGATTTGAATCTTCCGTTCATAGAATTTTACTGGCTTTCAGATGAGCCACTAATACCTTTAATTACAAGATACTTGTCTAGGTATTCAAGACTTTTGATTATGTTCAGGTTTTTCCAGAGAATCTTCGTCCAGATTATTGATTACGTCGTTAAGGTCATTTATTGCTAGCGTTTTCGCCTTCTACATTTTTATGTTTTACTAGTATTATTAAAATCGGTCAAAGAAGTCTCTATCATACATAAAAATATATGCAGACCAATTAAAACCTTCTTCTTTTCGAAGTCGCTTAAAAATAAGTATACTTTTCAAACGAGAGCCGTGATAGCTCAGGGGCCGGTCGCTCACCTTAAATTTCATAGTACGCAAATGACCAGCGTTCGATCTCTGGTGCAGGCACCACTAAAATTCTTCTGTAATACGAAGTGCTGATTTACCATAGCAATTCACGATTCCTCGCGATATTTTTTTCTTCACTACACACGAAAAGGTTTCCAAACGATATATTCCTTCGGCTGTGAAGGAAAATATCGAATCTAATAAACCTGCATGTCTGAGGAATAAAAATATTTCGACGACATGTGAAGTCCGCCAACCCGCATTGGAGCCGACTGGGGGAACTTCCGGCTCCGATACCCTCTCAGAAATGAGAGGTGCTTATCAACTAGACATTTTTAGACTGTTACTTTTTAAAACGTATTTCCTAAATTATTTAAACTGATTAAGAACTAATATCTCAGGGTGACGAGCGCAAACGTTGCGCCTGCCAAGAGGTATAAAACAACACAAGTACTATATTTGTAGGTTCAAAAAATAAAATACACTTATTCTTAGCATCCACTTTTATTTTCCTTGTATAAAAAAATCCCATTTTTGAGAAAAAAACCCTCGATCTAATGACAGCTATTTCTTACATCGAAACAAGATTTTCTTACCGAAAACTTAAAACAAATTTATTTGTTCTAATTGGTCACTTGATCGGGTCATTTCAGATGACGACCGCGTGGCCTAGTGGTCAGAGTACCTGACTTCTAAGCCGCGGGTCCTGTGTTCGAATCCCAGCCGGAGCCAACATTTGTGCAAAAACATAAATTGTTGGTTTTCGGGTCTGGTTGTGTTGTTATTGTCCCCGTGTTTCTGACACTGCATCCTAGCCTACCTCCTATCTTATCGCATCAGCGTTACATCGGGCGCGGGTAGGTTGGGACGAGTGAGTGCTTCTGTGTTTGCGCGTACACTTGTGGCACTATAATATCTCCTGCGCAGTTGATAGCTCTCGATAGTAGACGGAAGTTGTCGCCGTGGTCGAAATCGGCTAGGAGAACATCATTATGTCATTTACTTTTAATATGCATTCTAACAATGTTTATAGTTTATGGGTAATGCATCACTTTTCTTTTTTATATCTATTGTCGTCTGTATTTAAAATAGGATGAGGATAACAACTATTACAATTTTAATTTATACATATTTTGAAAATTTAATTTATTTTATACGGGACACTCTGAGCAAAATGAGAGCTAACTTTTGTAGCTATCTATGGGAAGGGCCTATGTTCAGCAGTGGACTAGTGATGGGCTGAAACGACGACGACTCTGGGCAATTCGTATTAACGTCTCCCCATAACAAATGCTGTGTGGTCCTGAACATTTCTGTGTGGCACCACACATCACTCGTCACCCTGAGACATCGTTTCTTAGTTTAATATGCCCAGTAATTACTCTTCAGACCGAAACACAGTAATGTTTGTACTCTTACTGCTTAATAACAGAATAACTGACACTGCTTTTGGTACCTGCAACAGATTCCTAAAGAAACATCCTACCACCAGTATTCAAGATGACTTCGGTGTGTTTGATGATCTCAATTAAAAAAAAAACGTCATCGGTGCCCTAAATTTTATAATTAGGTCTACCATCAATGCGATGATGAAAAGATAAGAGTCTTATTTTGTAATTTGTTATTGCCAAGTTTTAAGCTTATATGTAAACTTGATGTTTTCGCCCAAGTAATATTAAATCGCGGTTCTAAATATTCACGTCTAATTCGTAAAATGGAATGAGAGTACATTAAATTGTCGGCAAAACATAAAATCTTAGTGCCCAAAGTATTTTCCGATGTCATGACTGAAAATCATAAGCAGCTAACCCAGTTAAAATCCCAGAGAACCTCCAGAACAAATAACCATCCATCAAAATGTGAAATTATTTTTAATAATACTGGCATGAGATCTATTCGACACATTATGTCTTTTCAGCCATCACTAGTCCAATGCTGAACATAGGCGTCTCCCATACTTTTTTTTTATTGGGTATAGTGATGTAACGAGCAAAACGTTCACCTGATGGTAAGTGAAACGTCAGCCCATAACAAATGCTGTGTCACCCAGAAAATTTATTTTTACACCACACTGTGCCCATCACCCTGAGACATAAGTTCATATGCCCAGTGATTACGCTACCTCACAGTGCCCTTCAAACCGAAACACAGTAATGTTTGCACACTACTGCTTCACGGCGGAATAACTGGCCCTGGGGTGGTACCTACCTAGACGGAATTCCTGCATAGGAATCCCACCACCTAGAAAATACGATGAAAGTTAGTAGCTCTCGTTTGGAGGGGATTTCGCCATACTTGCCGCGTTTGGTAGGCGGGTTGGCAACCGCAGTTTATTTATTCCAGGAAGATGCTTTTGCCCATCTCCTGGTTTTCATTTTCCCTCTATCGACTTTTAAGACACCCACGGGATCAGGCGAGTTGGTAGATTCTCTTAAGCCGCCACCACACATTATGTGAACTATCTAAATACATCATCCCTTACTTCTAAATCAGGTAGGTTTTCTTCAATGTATTGCTGATAGCCTGTGTATGTAGCATTGATTTGATTTCCATTCTACTTGTTAAGAAGAAAACTTCTGCAATAGACCTTTTAAATTAATTTAGATACTTCCAATTCACTAACTTTACTTTGAACAAACCTATCCTAATTTATTATATGGGTATCAGTACTGTACGACATGAGCGTGTTCTTCTTCTTCTTTATTGACCTCAAAAAGTCCACTTCTGTACACAGGCCTTTCCCAAGTTGGCAAGACTTGCCATAATCGCCACGCTTGGCAGGCGGGTTGGCGATGACAGTACCAGACATTCGCATCTTAAACACTGCCCGTTAAGCCTGGATAATTTATGTACGTCATAATTGATATGGTAATTCCGTCATCATTCGGAGGCCTGGAGATTTTCTTGGCATTCCCCCATGTCAACTTTTACGTCACTCGCGAGATGAATTGAGTTGGCAGATTTTCTTGTTCCTTCTTCTTCTTTTAATTATGGCCTCTCTCAATAGAATTCTAACAATGTCAACACGAAAGTGACAGTAGATAATTCAAAATTTCGTAATAGATTATGAATATTAAACAACAGAACTCAAAATATACATTGAAATTCAATTAAAACACTACCGTCACTTATCGAGTTTCCGCCATAAGTATATTGTGAACCTCATTAAAGAATAGGTAATAAAGTCGATAATGTCTTCTGCCAAAAAACTAAAATTGTTAGAGAGTTTCTTATATGATGGAGTACTATGGTTTTCATTTCTTATATAAAATCAGATTCTTCTTAAGTTCCTTTTTTTCTACTTTTAGTTCTTTCAATATCAATATCATTTTCTAGATATTTTTTCCTGTAAAACACTAGGGTTTTTTTAACGATAACTTTACCGTAAACTTCGAACTTGTAATGAAACTTATCGTTCTCGTTTATTAATTTTATAACTAGTTAAACAGCGGATATTAACTCTTTACGTTTTACTGATTCAAGTATCTCTTATCTATCAAGTTATTAAATAGATTTACAAGCCTTAAGTAAGGCCGGTATTAAGGAATTCGTATAATTAGACGTATCAATAAGGACATAACCAGAACCACAGAGGTACGAGTATAAGGTAAAGACATAAGTAACGTTAAAAAGTATGAACCAAGCAAATATCTCTCCTGACATTCTTATCTGCAAACTATTCAGTATTTATCATCTAACAAGTAGACAACTAACATATTCATTTTAATTTAATTCTATAACATATATACTTGTGTAAAAAACCCTTACGATAAGAAGGCATACGACAACGGCTGTCCTCTGACCATCACTGTATCTATATATTATTACTTTTTTATTAGTGAACGGGACGAGGCGAGCAAAACGTTCACCTGATGTTAAGTGCAACATCTGCCCATAACAAATGCTGTGTCATCCAGAATATTTCTGTGTGGCAACGACGACAACTACTTTCCCAAGTGAACTCGTAATCTTTTGAAAGGCTTAGGCAAATGAAGGGCTTATATAGTCCCGGGTGGGACCACACGGCGCGCATTCACCCTGAGACGTCGGTTCTTAGGTCTCATATGTCCATTGATTACACTAGCTCTCAGTGTCCTTCAGACCGAAAAATAGTAATGTTTGCACGCTACTGCTTCATGGTATAATAACCGGTCTGAGGTGGTACCTACCTAGATGGATTCCTGCATAGGAATCCTAAAACCAAAAACCACATCTTGCTCGTCTCGGCACATACATTCACAAAATACAAATAAAACTTAAATAATCAACGAAATTTCTCTGAAAACTTTCGAAACAATTCAATTCGCTCACCTTCAAATAAATCACTATAACCGGTCTTTCGCATGTAAGATTGAGAGAGTTCAATATATAAATCGTCATAAAGCATTCACTCGATCCAAAATTCTTCTTCACTTTCATTTAATATAATAAAATACAACTCGCAAAGTGCGCAAGTCGCTGACATTACACGAGCAAATACTCATTCTTTCAGCGAACGCGATTCTAAACATTCAAAGAACTGTAATAAAGACTGGCAGATGCGTTTCTCTCTCAATATTTTCCCCATTCTTTCATTTCCAACGTCTGAAAGAGGCCTTTAGCGCGTGAAATAGGCCTAACATAAAACCATTTTAACACGAAATATTTGAATAACTCGGCTGTATATAACAGGCACAAAAGTTACTTGTGCTCCACTTTTTCAGTTGGAAAAGAAATTTAAGTATTTCTCTATGAGTAGTAAGTACTCCACTATTATATTATTTCACGTCTGTGCCGTATTTGCTTGAGCTGGAAATGCGCAATGATTTAATTTTATACTATCTGTGCGCCCGCGGTTTCACCCGCGTGAAAAAGCCGACCCCAATCAATGATATACATATATACTTCTCTGTTTGAATCGGATTTTTAGGTGTTTTAATTTTTTTTGCGCTGAAGCCCAATTATTTTTCTAAAATTAAAGTAGCCTATGTTTCCCGCTATAAAAGCTATCACTGTTCAGTAACGAAAGTCCCGTCAGAATCGGTCTGTCGGTTACAGATATTAGCCGGAACTAAACAGACAAACAGACAGAATAAAATTTTTAAAATTATTTTTCTTATAAGCACCGTATTATACATTCATAAACATTGAGTAAAAAGCTGTTATTTTTTTATTACAAACAGACACTTCAATTTGATTTATTTATATAGATGATTTTTTTTAACTTATAGCTTGCCGCTTTGCCCATAGCCACTTCTTCCAAATATTACCGAAAGGTGTCATGTAAACAGAATAATTTATAAAACAACGCTGGTCAAGCAGTAATGCAGAAACTTTACTGTGTTTTAGTCTAAAGGGCACTAAGAGCTAGTGTAATTACTCGCCATGTGGTGGCGGCTTAAGTGAATCCACCACCCCATCTCATGCCGTGGGTGTCGTAAAAGTCGACAGAGATAAATAAACATCCGGAGATGGGCAGCGGCATCTTCCTGGAACATTTATTTATTTATTTATTTAATCTTAATTGTAACACCTTAATCTAAGGAATACAATGGGCGGACTTAATGCCTAGAGGCATTCTCTGCCAGTCAACCCTGGGAGACTAGAAAAGTGATGGCAGGTGCAAATATATAAAAAATGTGGAGTCTGGTGTAAAAATATAAATACTATTAAATAATCATTATATAATAATATAAATAACCAATATATATATATATATATATATATACACACAAAATTAACATAGATAAATACATACTTACAAATAATAAATATACTTCACAAATAATACATGCATAAACAAAATAAGAGGTGAAAATAAATCAGTTTGCCTCCAAATAGTGTTCCCTAAGAAGGAACATCTGAATAAGCAAACTGTGGTTGCCAAAGCGCCTGCCAAGAGCGGCAACTAAGGCAAAATTCCCCTAACATGAGAACTACAATATTTTGTGAGAGCGAAAGTATTGCTCGTATTGTCACTTCCTATTTTTAAACAAAACGTCAATACGTACGTCACTCGCCGCACGTCGTACGTATGCTACGTACGTTATTATCTATGCAGAAATGTTAAAATTTAGTTACGTTGCGTAAGAAACTGCAGCCCGTGGCTGCCGTAAGAGCATTGAAATATAATTTTCGACCACGAGGACAACTTTCGAATACTGCCGGAAGCTATCAACTGCAGAAGATATTACAGTGCCACAAGCGTACGGACAAGCACAGATGCACTCACTCATCCTAACCCACCCACGTCCGAAGTAGCATTTATGCGATAACATTGGAGGTTACACCGCTTCTTCATGCGGCCTAGCGGAGGACCTAGAGGAGGTTATAGACTTTTGTTTTGAGATTTTGAGATATACTTGACGAGAAGATGTGACGCAGCTTCCCGAACGCTGCCCAGCCGAGTCGGATCCGACGACCTAGTCGAACAATCTAGCCAACACTAGCTTCAGTTACCTTGAAATCGAAATTAAATGGTAATTGCACCCCACTGCTTGACACCGCAGTGGCAGTTATTCTAACCGC
This sequence comes from Luehdorfia chinensis, assembly GCA_019845155.1. NCBI lineage: Eukaryota > Metazoa > Arthropoda > Insecta > Lepidoptera > Papilionidae > Luehdorfia > Luehdorfia chinensis. The sequence goes on from JAHVAK010000107.1 coordinate 364,327, forward strand.
CACTGCGGTGGTACTTGCGTAGGTGGATAATTAATAAGAATCCTACCACCATAAAAATTATGAAAGGCTAATAAGACATATATAAAAATTTTCGCTTCCGGCTGGGTTTGAGCCAGTAACCAGGACCACAACAAAATAAAGTAACAGCCTATAAAATGTCCCATTGCTGGCGTTTGAGACAATTTAAAAAGTGAAAAGAGTCCGCCAGAGTTCTTTTCAGAAAGATAAAGAGATAGTTTTATTCAGAACATTGTAATAAAATTGCAGAATAAATGAACACGCAATTATTGAAAAATTAAAAAAGAGACATTTTTAATTATAAAAAATATCTTACTATTGTTAACTATATTCGATTTTTTTAATTTTTAGACGCGTCTACGTGGTGATAAAGTCTATTTACGATGATAGTCACGTTAGCCTAGAGGATGCTTTTTACCTCATTTGCTCTTGTCCTTTTAAAAAAAAAACACTTTTATTGAATCTAAAAATAATGTAGTGGTAAATAATAAGTTTTGTGCAAATGTTGAGTAATCAAAATTAACTCATTTTTTTTTTTACTTTTATATTTCAGCGCATCCAGAAACAAAGAAACGAGATTACTATAACATTAAGAACGGCTATTATGTTTCGGTATAGTTTCACGACATTATCAATCACACGCCTGAAATTATTTTAAATTTGGACATTAGCACAAATCACACGATTTTAATAACAAAAAAGATGGACAGATATTGAAAAAGTTTTAATTTTCATTAAATAAAGAAACTCATCCTGATAATTTTATTCGGAACGAAAGTTTTGGTGTTGGCTATAACAGCGGGAAATGCTATTAAAAAGTGCCAAACTGTAATTTAAAAGGTAAGAAAAGATCAATTATTAGCAAAGAATTGAAATTGCATATTCGTACGACGCTGAAACGCTGTGAAGCCTCATTTTAAGACGTAAAGATTAACTTAAAAAACTTTATGTATGTTATCATAATTTGCTTTTTTATACTCCACTGACTGGCAAAGGCCTCCTCCAAAGGGATCTGCCATACTCAGCACGATTGGTAGGCGATTAACATTAAATTAAATTATTTGTTACGAGTCAAGAACGTTCTTACTCCCCATTGCGTTCCCACGAGCAGTATAGTGACGGCAATGCCTATACATTACCTTAGTATATGCTGGTTGTTTTCAATGCGTATATTCTAATATACGCATTAGAAACAACCAGCATAACACATAACTAATTATGTCATATTCAGTTTAATTTCTGCATTCATTACCAACAAAATTGAAGTCTATTCATTGTGTGATTTCAAAATAAATGCAAAACTGAGGTGATGAAGCCTGCCGTTGATGTTCCTCGGTGACAAAGTGATTGAGAAGCACGAGTAGTACCGACAGTAGTCTGGTGCTGTGACTGCAATGGCTATGGGTGACTATGGGTAGGAGAAGCTGGCTGCAATATTCATATCACGTGGGGTTCACTAATTTGTGACCAATGTGTGAGAGGAGAAACTTGTGCGAAGGGACAAGGGTAACCCGCTGGATCGGATATGTGTGCTGAGGATGACTTCACCAGCAATCTTTACATCTTGTATACAGTCAGCACCAATTCGCCGGGCGTGATTCAGGACGTATGAACTATTTCTTGACCTTCTTATGTCGTAACAAAGAAGTTTGCTACATGTATAACGATAGCTGATATATGTCTAGTGTATGTCCGTATTTCTTGTTTGTAACGAAAAAAGTAAAGTAGGTCAGAGATAGGCTAAAGTGCAGTATCAGAAAGACTGTGACAATCACAACACAACAATACCCAAAAACAAAGAAAGGCCGGGAACGCACCTGGAATTCCTCTGGTATTAGGAATGTTAATGTGCGGCGATGATCAATTACCATCCGGTGAGCCGCTTGTTTTGACCCCTCTCCTAAAAACAACAACTTGTGTTTTCGAACATATTTTGGCACCGGTTGGAATTCGAACCCGGGACCCAGGGCGTTATACTTACGGATAATCTGACCACTAGGTCACGTGGTTGTCGGATGTATTGTGATTATCACGTGTCTGAGAGGCGAGTGAAGTGTCTATGTTTGCGGCATAGCACGGTTGTTAACTTAGACTAGAGAACTCCTTGAGAGAGTCCAGCAGGGACTATAAACAGGCTGACTTAATTCTAACCAAAACAAATGTCAATGAAAGCACACCATATCGCAATGTATTCGCGTATTACCTTGAAAAATATTCTCATTCTTACTTCCTTTTACACTGACCTAGAAATAATCTCACAAAAGATTATACAAGTGCATCTGTGTGCATGCAGAATATTCTTTACATTATATTTGAGCAACAGTGATAAACATTTTTCTCCCGCCCGAGCGTCGTTCTTCACATACGTAACAAGGAATGTTGGAGTCGCAACATTTTTGATAAAATAAAACGTATAGGAGTGTTCTCATTTTTGTTGTTTATTCGTATTCTTTACTTTTAGTACCTGAAAATGTTTTTCTTTCTTACTTTAGAAATATTTTTGTTTCAGAAAAACTAATACTCCTACCTATTTTTATTATACTGAAGTCTAAATCTGTCCCTAAACAAAATGACAGTCAAAAATACATTTTATTACATTTTAGATTTTTACGAGCTTTTAAAAATGTCAAAATCTTCTCCATTAATTTCTCCTTCTTCTTCAATACCTTGTAAAAACTCCACTGCTTTTATTATCCACAGATTATTTGGTAGGATTTGCTGTAATCGCCACCCTTGGCAGGCAGATTGGCGATCGCAGTACGTGAACCTTCGCAAATTAAAAGCTACTGCCTAACGCCGGTCTGGATAATTTAGGTATCAGGTATATTTTAATTGTTTTTATAGGAGATAGGGGCAAGACTCGCAAAACGATAACCTAAGTGCAACGTCTGCTCATAACAAATGCTACGTCACCCAGTAATTTCCGTGAGACATCAGCTGTTAAGTCTCATATGCCCAGTAATTACACTAGCTCTCAGTGTCCTTCAGAGCGAAACACAGTAATGCTTTGGACACTACTGCTTAACGGCAGAATAACTGGGCCTTGCGGTACATAACTTGACCACCATCAATTGGAAAATCGGAGGCCTCGAGATTTTCCTGACCTTTCCCTTAGTCGACTAGTAGTACACCTATTAGTTGATAAAAAATGATATATTCTCTAACTCAGAGTAGCAGCATCAGAACCTATGAAAGCTCTTAAAAAAATCGTAGTCAACCAGTACGAATAAAGTCATCATCATCATCATTTCAGCCTTTTAGTCCACTGCTGAACATAGGCCTCACCTTAGGTCTCGCCATAGATTGCTACAAAAGGTTTGTAGCTCTCTTTTTGGGCGAATTTTGCCATAGTTGCCACGCTTGGCAGGCGGGTTGGAAACCGCAGTTTATTTATTCAGATATTCCAGGAAGATGCTGCTGCCCATCTTCTGGTTTTAATTTTCCCTCTGTCGACTTTAACGACACTGGGGATGAGATAGGGTGGCAGATTCAGGCCAAAATAATATAATATTTTTCATTTCACTTTTTTTTAACGTAACAATCTTCAAAATTTCTTTCAATGTGTTTATTACGAAGGGAAATATTGCTATATGTTTTACCCACCCTTATTAACGTCACAGTGAAGATTAAGCTGCAATTACATCGCAGAATGCCTAGAAAATGAAAGCAGTAAAGGAAGACGTAGGCGGTCCCTTATATCATTTAACCCTCAATCGCATACTGCGGGTTTCATTATGTAGCACATAAAGAACGGCCCGACGTGACCGCACAATTTTACATGTTTATTTGTAGGGGAAAATCGCCAAGGAAGATGAGGAACAGAAATGACTGCAAACAGTAGATCCCATGCCTTTATCATCTATAAAATACAAAAAAAATAGTTTTCATTAGCAGATTTTAAATTTTTTATCGTGATAGGAATTTACACTGATTATTAACAGCTTGAAAGCAGTCCACTGCAAAGGCTTGTCCCAAATTTTACCTTTACTTTTTTTTTGTTTAATTTACTTTATGTTTTAACATACTTTACTAATTTTTTATTAGTACGAGTATGTTCATATTTTGTTTGTGGTGTCTCTTTGCTATCCGAATAAATGTTTTCCTTTCTTTCTTTCAATTCAAAAGCCGTAATCCGTAACGATGATATCCGTAGGAGAACTTAAATGACTGACATAGGAGGACCTGAGGATCAGCAAGCTCAAATGGCAATGACCCGGCTATGTAGGTTGTTAACATGATAAAAGAAAGGTTTTTTTTGGATTAAGTGCCGAGACGGGCAAAACGTTCACCTGACGGTAAGTGCAGCGTCTGTCTATAACAGCTGCTGTGTCACCTAGAATATTTCTGTGTCGCACCACACTGCGCCCCTTACACTGAAACATCAGTTATTAAGTCGCATATGCCAATTGATTACGCTAGCTCTCAGTGCCCTTCGAACCGAAACACAGTAATGTTTGCACACTACGGCTTCACGGCAGAATAACGGGCCCTTTGGTGGTACCTACCTAGACGAATACCTGCATAGGAATAGAAAATGTATATTCTAGTTACATTTTTACTTACTTTCCGTTCCAATAATTGAAAAGTTTTGCAAATGTATTAAGTTAATAATTTTATCACTATTATGTAGCATACTCTCTAGGATCATCAGCACGTTGTTGTTCCTGCGTGTTATTCCTGCATAGGAATCAAGCATAGGAACAATGAAAGAGACTTTATCCTACGTTTAAGTACTCTAAGTCCACAGCTGGACATAGACGAAGAGTCTTTGCCGTAATCGACACGCTTGGCAGGCGAATTGGTAATCGCCGTATAAATAATTTAAAGTTAAACCAAGTGACATATTTGAGATGGTTACTCCGCCACCTATCGGGATCGATAAGATTATTTCTGGCATATCTCTAACTGGACTTAAACGGTACCAACAGAATAAGATATGGAAGCATTCTCTTATGCACCAAGACACCACAATTGATATAAATTTATGCAGTTACTAACTGACCCGTCTCGGCTTCGTACGGAATTTCTTAAAGTATTTTATTTAAAACCATTATGTGCCGTATTTGTTAGTTATTTGTTATGTTAAAGTCTGTACAGAGATAAACAGCACCCGTCCGCTTAAACATTTAAAAGTAAATGTTCATAAAATCGCTCTCTGTCTCAGTTTCTGTGGGTCTGTGTCAAAAAAGGGATATGTATGTCCAATTTCAAGTCAATAGGTCTTGTAGTTTCAGAGATAACGTGATCAGTCAGTGGTCAATTAATTAAATATGTACATTTATTTATTGGAATATAGTAAACTAGAATTCGCCATAAAATAGAAGCTAAAAATCTCAAGTAATGATATAAAATCTCTACGCGCCGATCACTCGCATTTATCGCTTAGAGAGATCAATTGAAAAACAAACGTTGTTTAGTTTATAACAACCCGCGATCGGGATGCGTCAGTGTATCAAAAGCAACAAAAGGATACTTGCTGGAGTTTTGAGGCGTTACTAGGACACAGTAGACGAGTCCTAGATACCAGCATTATGCGAGCTGGCGCTCCGTTAAACACCTATTACTGGCGCACGCAGATCCTTGCCAGGGCGAAGACCCCACTTGCCTCGCATAGACAGCAATACGCATAGACAGGAACAAGTGTTATTCTTAATAAAAAATGATTTTCAGTAAAATAAACATTTATTGAGTAATATTTTTTGAAGACCATGCCATGCGGAGAAATAATATGTTTAAACTGCTGTTGCCGATGGATATCAGAAAAGACAGATTGTATGTCGAATAACAATCTCCTGAAATTGTAGTTTAATTTAAATAAAACTAATTTTTACGGATTTCATCTCGTTTATTTTGTTCTATTTATAACCCGCCGTTTCGAGCGCTTTACAGCACCCATGGTCCATGGTCACGGGAGGACTGAGGTGACAGATGTCCTGATGTCATTGTTAACCCTAAGTACCTTCAGCTTTTAATTATTATTTTTGTCCGATCTACGCAGAAAGAGCTAACTGTGTCTTGAAGTCATGGATTGGTGTGCTTGGTTTTTGATTTAATGTTATTAATAATAGGATCCCAAGCTGGTGGTAGTACCCAACCATCTTCTTTATTAAAATTAGGATGTTTTTTAATTTCAACAGCCTCGCGAATCATCCTTGGTAGGAATCAGTGTTCTTTTGCAAGTTTATATATATATATATATATATATATATATATATATAGATATAGATATAGATATAGATATATATATATAGATATTGATATATATATATATATATAGACATATATATATATATATATATATATTCCACCAAACTGACCCATGACGATGATTCTCGGTGCCAGCATGACTAATGTTTCTAATTTCAATCTGATACCTAATTTATCTCGAAACTTTTTTTTTATTGGAGAAAGGGATGTACTCGTAAGACGAGCAAAATGATCATGGGAAGTGCAACATCCGCCCATAACAATGTTGTGTCACCACACTGCGCCCGCCCCCCTGAGACGTCAGTTCTTAAGTCTCATATGCCCAGTGATTACAGTAGCTCTCAGTGCCCTTTAGACCGAAACATAGTAATGTCTACACACTACTGCTTCATGGTAGAATAACTGGCCCTGCCTGTGATACCTACCTAGACGGATTCCTGCATAGGAATCCTACCACACATATATATGTCGTCACATGAGAAGCTCAAGAAATATTTCATACATTCCATTATCGCGCTATGAAAATTTCTGAGATGCGAATTATATATACAACAACCACCCGATCTGGCGGGAAGCTAACCTTTTCCTTGGCAATATCATCCGCCAATCATACATAGAGTCATGAGGCAGAGGCTACTCACGTAGCCCAATCTTCGCCTTCGCGGCTAACGAGACGTGGGGTGGCGAACCAAGTCGCCGCCATTTTGGTACGAGTAAAAAAAATCTCTTCGTTGCGTTCCCACGTGCAGTGACAGCATTGCATATTATGGTGAAATGCTGCACGAATAAAGGCTGTCCGTAAAACCCCTTATTCGCCTCTTACGACACCCCGGAAGGAAAGAGGTAGGTTCCAAGAAAGACCACAGAGTTTCTGACCGGTTATTCTCTGAGAAGGTCATTTTTTGAACCGGTGTAGATTTTGACGTCCATAAGAGCTTTAAACAAGCCTAAATTGAATAAAGACATTTGACTTTGACTTTAAAATCAAGAGGAGAAACCGCATTTGACGACCGCGTGGCCTACTGGTTAGCGTACCTAACTTCTACGTCGCGGGTCCAGCGTTCGAATCCCAGCCGGAGGCAACATTTGCGTTACACACAAAATTGTTGGTTCTAGTTGCTTTGTGCGTGTGAAATGTATAACTGTAAAACCAACGATACATGAGAAATCCCACTATGAAGCATCGTTGTATTTAAAAAAAAATATTTTCCCACTTTAATCTGATGGACTTTCCCCTCCTTCATAACCATCTACCATCTAGCAACATATGCTAGCTATATATGGAGCACCGGAGTGTGTGAGTAGTTTAGTACTATACACAAAATTTAAACATAAAACATCTTCATTGTTTTAATCCAATATTTTATATACCTGCTTACGATAAACCAACTACATGATTGCGCCGTACGTGGCCTCGCTTACCTGAGAATTAACAGTTCTCGGTAATGATAGGCTCACAGCATGCGGCTCCTTAAGGCCAAAGACTTAAGTGTTAAAGCAAATTTATATTCGTATCTTCTGAATCCTGCAACATATCGAAATTGAACATACACGAAAATTTAAGTTACAATTTCAGAGATTAATCTCTATAATATTTCATTGAAATCCGTTGAGCCATTTCGGAGCGTATTCGAGACCAGCTTTCAGTCAGACAGATAAAAATTCCAAAAACCGTAATTTGTGATCATTCTATAAATAGCGGTTTTTTTTTAAATTATAGCATTTATTTTGTAATCGAAGATAGACACTTCAATTTTGTTACTGGTAATAGTATAGAGCTAATATCTAAAGAGGCCTTACACCAGCAGTGCTTTTTTTATATAAAATATGGGGCAAACGAGCAGGAGGCTCACGTGATGGTAAGTGATCACCGCCACCCATGAACACCTACAATACCAGAGGGATAGCAGATGCGTTGCCGGCCTTTGTGATAGGAATAGGCTCTTTTCTTGAAGGTCCCTAAGTCGTATCGGTCCGGATAAACCGCTGACGGCAGCACATTCCATAAAGTACAAGTACGTGGCAGAAAATTCCGCGAATAACGCACTGTGGTGGAATGCCAACCATCAAGGCGGTGACTATGGAATTTTAAGTTGTGCCGTAAGGTGCGATGGTGAAATTCAGCGACTGGAATTAATCCTAACAATTCCTCGGAACACTTCCCGTGGTAGATCCTGTAAAAATGCAAAGAGAAGCAACATCTCTTCGCAAAGCCAGGGGATCAAGCCGATCAGATAGATCATGATTTTCGACGATTCGAGCCGCTCTTCGTTGAAGGTAGTCGAATGGAAGTAACTGACACTGGGGTGAGTGACAAACATATCGAGTTGTTTTGCCGATGCTACATATCAACAGTCTATAGACTGTAGCATGACAGTTTGTGATAAATAAAATAAAATGTGTCGACGGCATGGCCTAGTGGTAGAGCACACAAGTCAACATTTTTGTAATAACGCTTATTGTTGGTTTGCTAGTATAGATAGATAGATAGATATACTTTATTCATTGCATCACAGCGAAGAATTAGAATAAAACAATAAAAAGAAAAAAATACAGTTATAACTAGAAAAATAGGAATATATCAAATTATACAAAAAAACAGATATAAAAATGTCTTAACATACTAAAGTTGCAACCTAAAATTTTTTTGCTTGTCTGGTTGTATTGTGTTTGTCCCCGTGTCTCGGACTCTGCATCCCTCACCCACATGATCCACCGACCTTCGGTCTTATCGCATGAATGTTGCATCGAGCGCGAATGGGTTAGGATCTGTGGGTGCATGCGTTTGAGCGCACACTTCTGACAGTATAATATATCCTGCAGCGTTATTAACTCCCGACATTACTTGGAAGTTGTCGCCACGGTCGAAAATCGGCCACTTTTTGTCGAGGCATGACGGGCGTGTAACAAAAAGAAGTTATTCAGTTATCGTTGCTAGGAATATCAAAGTCAAAAGAAACCTTTACTTTTATTAATTACTAGCTGAAACCAACGACTACGGCCACGCGTACTTATGTTTTTTTTAGAATACCATGGGAACTCTTTGATTTTCCGCGATAAACCCTATGTCCGTCTCCAGGATGCAAACTACCTCTGTGCCGAATTTCGTCAAGATCACTTCAACGGTTGAGCCGCGTTTCCCACACAAAGGGACAGAGAGAGTTACTTTAGCATTTATAATATTGAAGTATGGATTATATTGTAGAGAGAGAGGTTCATAAAATTGTCTTTTTATTTTATGTCCATACTGAACAAGGAGGAGGACATCATGTGATAAATAGAACAACAGATGGGAAGAACAGGCATGAAGTCCAGCCGGTAATTTTTTATTAACATGTTCCAGGAAGACGCTGCTGCCCCATCTCCTGGCTTTCATTTTCCCTCATATGACTCCCACGGACTGATGATGGAGTAGTAGATTTTCTTAAGCCGCCAATACACTGACAATAAACTGACTTGAACGCATAAGATAAATAATTAAAAAAATCTAGCCATGCTCACAATCAACATTGTTTTTATTAAGTATTAAGCCTTCATATTACCATATTAAAAGGATGTGTCAAGTCTGGTCTAAAAGTTCATATCTCTATAGTCCCCTTTGATCACACTAGGGGCGGTCTAGGCATACACTTTTATAGTTAAATTAGACCACACGGATGCATTAATGTGATACGAACTCTCGTCTGTACTTGTTCCATGTAGTATTTTTAATTTGATCTTGTTTCCATGCCTGTGTCTACCCTACCACCACAGGGTTTACGTGTGTTAATAAACACAATAACATATATTAATTATTAATATATTAACATTTGTGCTAAAACACAAATTGTTGGGTTTCGGGTCTGGTTGTGTTGTGATTGTTCCCGTGTTTCTGACTCTGCATCCTAGCCTGTTTCCGGTGTTATAGCATTAGCGTTACTGCGGGCAGGTAGGTTGGGACGAGTGAGTGCCTCTGTGTTTCCGCGGATACTTATGGCACTATAATATCTCCTGCGCAGTTGATAGCTCTCGACAATATTGTCGCAGTATTCGAAATCGGCCAGGAGAACATCATTATTTGTAAATCTCATTTAATTTCCTTTAAAGTTTTGGGCGACGAGCATCGGTGAAAACGCTAATGAAAGTAGAAAAAGCAAAAGATGTGTGTCAGGATCGTAGCAAGTGGAAAGATGTGGTCTCTGCCTACCCCAATGGGAAAGAGGCGTGACTGTATGTTTGTATGTATGTAAAGTTTTGGTTGTAGAGACTAATCTTGTTCTATTGTCTTAAGAATAGATTGAAAATAGTAATGCACTTGGATTGAGAGTTTTTTTATATATTACTATTTTTGTCCTAGCTTACCCGCACCCGATGTAATGTTACTCGTATAAGTTGGATATCCAAGCCTAACGTAATCCAAAGACTTGTGCTTGACATAGATGTTGGCTCTGGCAGGGATTCGAACCCAGGACTCACAGCAAAGAAGTCAGGTACTCTAGCACGTAGGTAGATACGCATTTGTCCAAACGAAAATAGTATATATTTCCAAAAATTATGAAATTATCATATACAAACAAATAAAATAGGTCAGTCATCTCTTTCAATCTGTCCTGTAAATAAATAAATATGAATACATACAAAAGGTTCTGCATTTACATGATTGAAAATAGAGTCAAAATGTAGTCTTAAGCGGTAATATCAAATCACTTCTCATCATAAAGGAGAAATCACGAAGTCACATGAGCTTAATCATGAAAACGCAAACTTTGAAGATTAAGTTGAAATATCGGATGACTTTATACAACTTTCTAGTGACAACATAACCAAAGTACATATGATAATATCACAGGTCACAGGCCCTTTAATGTCCGACAATCCCCCTTAGTGAATCTTGGCGGACTGTGCCCCTCATAATGCGAGGAGGCCGGCGCCCCAACGTAGAATGAATATAAGCTTTCGTTATTATTTATTTCTAAGCCATTGATGCTTGGGGAAGACTGTTATATTACTAAACTATCTGATTATTAGTACTCATTAACAGAGAAAGTCTATTCCACTTTGTTTTCCGAACAATACAACTCGTATTTTGTTTAATTATTAATCTCGCATTAAGTCTGTATTCTTTAAAAAATGCATACGTAGTCTTTACTGGAATCCTTCTACTGCAGTGCCTGTTCTGCCACCCAGAAGTAAGTGCAAACATTACTGTATTTCGTTTTGAAGGGCACTGATAGCTAGTGTACCTGATTACTAGGCATATTAGACTCAAGAAAAGATGAGTCAGGGTGACGAGCGCAGTCTGTTTTTTTTTAATTGATAAAGTAACGGGACGACCAAAATGTTCACCTGATTGAAAGTGCAACGTCTGCTCATAACAAATGCCGTGTCACCCAGAATATTAATGTGTGGCACCACATTCCGCCCGTCAGCCTTAGACATTAGTTCTTAGTCTCATATGCCCAGTAATTACACTAGCTCTCAGAGCCCTTCAGACCGAAACACAGTAATGTTTTCACACTACTGCTTTACAGCAGAATAACTGGCCCTGGAGTCGTACCTACCTTGACAGATTTCTGCATATAAATTCTGCATCACTAACAATCAGGTGCTCGACTCGGTCCATAAATAAAACACAGCGTATCGTAAAAAAAGATTAATCTGACAAGTTGAATTGTCACGTTTAGCAGGCCTCCTCTCATTTCTGAGAGGGTTTTGGAGCCGTGAAGAGTACACCGTTCTTTAGACATGCAGGTTTCACGAAGTTTTCCTTCGCCGCCGAGCACGTGAAAATTCAGCACTTCAAATTGCAGAAAATTTTTTGTGGTGCGTGGCACTGGGATCGATCTTAAATTACTACCGTTCTAAGAAATTTACGGCGAGCGCCCGGTCCTTTAGACGCTGCTTCTCGATAATTTAGGTCCACGATTTGACATTTTTACTCGGCCGTCTGATTTCCGCAATCAGTAAAACATCAATAAATATAACATAGGAAATTATTGGCATTTCCCTTAAACGACTACATTGCATTTTTTATTTATATTTTATCATATAGAACTTCGAACTCATAAATAAAATATTTTCTTAAATTTTTACCTTGTTAATTCCAGTTTCCAGTAATTCGGTTATTCGAGGGCCGGAAGCTCGCTTGTAATTTTATTACACGGGAGCATCCTGATGGAAGCCATGGTAATTCAGGGGCCGGGCTTTTACTTTAAAATTCATAGAACGCGAGTGACTAGAGTTAAATTCCGATGTCGGCACCTCTAAAACTATTGTAAGTGCTGATTTACCACGTGCTCCATGGTGGAGTAAGACGTGAGAAAACCCGCATGTTTGTAGAATCAAAAAATTCGTGGATATGTGAAGTCCGCCAACCGGCATTGGAGCAGTACCGCAGACTCTTCCCGGCTCCAACACCCTCTCAGAAATGATAGGAGGCCTGTGTTCAGCAGTGGGACATTATTGATTGTAACTTTACTTTATAACACTGCTATGTTACGTACCGAGAATTGAAGACCCAATTTTTTTTTATTAATGACCACGTGGCCTAGTGGTCTGTGTCCGACTTCAACGCCGCGGGTCTTTACTTTGAATCCCAGCCAGTGCCAACATTTGTACACAACACAACTAGTCGGTTTTCGGGTCCGGTTGTGTTGTTAATGTGAAATTTATATATGTATATTTTTTTTAAGAATTAAGTTACAAAACGAGCAAAACGTTCACCTGATGGTAAGTGCAACGTCTGCCCATAACAAATGCTGTGTCCCAGAAAATTTCTGTGTGACACCACACTGTGTCCGTCACCCTGAGACAAGTCTCATATGCCCAGTGATTACACTAGCTCACAGTGCCCTTTAAACCGAACACTATCTGTAAAACGCACTCCCGTGACAGAAAATATCATAGAGTTTGGCATCGTTTTAAAAAAACAGGACACTAGGCATTTAAGCATAGTCTGCACGGAGAATGGATGATTGTGTGCAAACATTTGTGCTTGTAAGCCACCACTTATCAGGAGGTGGACAGGCGGTCGTTTGTCATTCTTATTAAAATAAAAAAATTATCAAATCAAATTGAAAATTATGATTTAATTTTTTCTACCCGGTATGATTGATTTATTTGTGTTCTGATATACTCGACGTCAGTAAAAAAAATTATAAGTTTTTTTTTTAATGTATTTAAAATTATTACTGATGCTTTTTACTGATGGTAGGATTCCTGTGCAGGAATCCAAAACACCGGGGCCAGTTAATCTGCCGTGAAGCAGTAGTGTGCAAACATTACTGCCTCGGTTTGAAGGGCACCATGAGCTAGTTGCCGTGTGGTAGCGGCCTTAGAGAATCTACCACCCCATGTCATCCCGTGGGTGTCGTAAAAGTCGACAGAGGGAAATTAAAACCAGGAGATGGGCAGCAGCGTCTTCCTGGAACATCTGAATAAATAAACTGCGGTTGCCAACCCGCCTGCCAAGCGTGGCAACTATGGCAAAATCCCTCCAATATGAGGGCTACAAACTTTTGTGGTTTTCTCTGGGGGAGGCCTATGTTCAGCAGTGGACTAGTGATAGGCTGAAACGATGACGATGATGAGCTAGTGTAATAACTGGGCATATGAGACTTAAGAACTTATGTTTTAGAGTGATGGGCGGCGTGTGGTGACACACAGAAATGTTCTGGATGACACCGTATTTCTTACGGCTAGACGTTGCACTTACCATCAGGAGAACGTTTTGCTCGTTTCATCACTTTATCCTATAACAAAATAACTCTCCCAAAACCTGGCTTCCGTCCCTGTCAAAATACTTAAAGCCCCGTGCATCACCTAATACACCTAGACACCTAAATTTTTTTTTATTAAATTAATTAAGTGTTAATTATTTATATCAGTTACGAAAAGACTAACGTCTACTGAAAACTAATGGTTCACTAATTAATAATACTAAGTGAAAAGTAGAATTATCTTACAGCATTTTTGAAATAACATTACACATATTTTGTTAGAAATGCGCTTAAAATCTAAAATCAAAAACTGTTTTTTTTTTTGTAATACAGGGTTAGTGAGGCAAAGGCATCTACCACTCTCGGCCTCCCTTCGCCCACTCATCATAAACCATGTAAAAATAATACAGAAAAAAAGCGCTTCAAAGTTGAGTGCACTTGTGATATAAAGTCATTCAAGGCAAACTGAAGAAAAATCCCTGTGTACCGAGAAAATGTGTAAAAAGACATAAGTTGACCTTACTGACATAAGTTCACCTTATGAAAATGTTACGAACGGTACTTTTTCTTAACGCTCTTGTTTATGAGCATTAGCGAGTAACATTTAAAAAACAACTGTGCATGTCTGCCTGTAATTTTCCTGTTATAATTGTTCGTAGCAAAACCTCGTTAATTTTACAGTTTTTAATTTAAAACACAGCACCCACAGTCCTTTGTTTATTTAATTATTTTATTTTAATTTTTGTGATGAGAAGACGATTTGTTCATCTGATGCCACGCCTGCCCTATGCCATATCAGTTGCGTGTTCAACGAGAACTTTGCTTTAGAAAGTCGCGCTCGTGATTTACTACAATTTTCACGGCTATCACACTCTACTGGCAGAGTCCCAAAAGTACTTTCCATTGTTTAAGGTTTTTTTTTTAATTTCATAAAGTGACGAAACGAGCAAAACGTTCACCTGATGGTAAGTGCAACGTCAGCCCATAACAAATGCTGTGTCACCTAGAACAATTCTGTGTGACACTACACTGCGCCCGTCACCCTGAGACATCAGTTTTTAAGTCTCATATGCCCAGTGATTACGCTAGCTCACAGTGCCCTTTAAACCGAAACATAGTAATGTTTGCAAACTACTGTATCACGGTTGTACCTACCTAGACGGATTCCAGATTATTTTTGTGACTAATTCTCCGCAAAGCTTTCTCCGTGAACGTTTAGTAGAAACCAATACAATTAGGTACTACTTCTTCATGTTTATATTGAACACCATGATTTTATTTTCCTGGCTAGTTTCGACCTCGAAGATATGTTGAACTGCACCGGATGTATTATGGAGCTATAAGTATTATCGCAAACACAGTGGCATTCCTCGTCACTTTGTACCGTATAATGCCTATCCGATAAAATCAGTCGAAGTGACACACGAAGAAAACACATTAAATCTAGACCAGGAATCTTTGTACATCACAAACAATGACTTCGGCTGGGATACGATTCCTGGACTTTCGAGATCGATGGTTTATTTACACACTAGCATGAACTTTCAGACACATTAAGTTCCTCAACACTATGGCGGTCTACACACGCTCCATATAGAAGGCAGTAAAAGTTAAGGATAATATTATGAAGCAATATTTATGAAGATAGTAAAAAGTAAAGAAAGTCTATAAATGTCCCACTGCTGAGCACAGGCCTCCTCTCATTTCTGAGAGGGTTTTCGGAGCGGGGAATAGTCCGCCACGCTGCTCCGATGCGGGTTGGCAGACTTTAACAATAAAATTTGTTATCAAAATAAGCAAATATAAAACAAACAAAATATCTTTTTAACAATGGAGCTGTTTTTTATTAAGGTTACTGCGTAATACTGGTGAAGCTTAAGTGTTTACTCTATGACTATTTTTTCAGAAGGCAATTAAAAAATTAAATCCTTAAGTTGTTTGTTTTTATTATGTAAAGCATTTTGTCTTTCAAATAAAGCTGCGTATATTTTTCTATAAGCAAATTTATTTTTGTGTGAATTTGAAATGACCCGAAAGCAACCCCATGCAATCCGGCATAGACAATGAACAATTATTTTCTCTAGAGTAGCCTGGCACTGGCCGCCAGTACGGTCCGAGTTAATAATGATCATAGCATATTATTCAAAAAGAAATTCAGAACACACTTTATCAGTCAGACTTCCTTTTTCGATAATTTCCTTTTTAATATTTTCCTTAAATACTCATTCATTTTATACATAAAGCATTTCTTTGAATACGCTATAAATTATATTATAACGTTGGTACAGCCATTATTTTCTCAGTCGATCTTTTATTTAATTCTGCAAATAAAGTATTAGTAGATTTAAAAAAAAATTGTAACAAACTTGTACAATTTTTTACTGGTGGTAAGATTCCTATGCAGGGATCCGTCTAGGTAGGGTGGTACCTACCCACGGCCAGTTATTTTGCCGTGAAGCAGTAGTGTGCAAACATTACTGTGTTTAGGTTTGAAGGAGACTTAAGAACTGATGTCTGATGGGCGCAGAGTAGTGTAACACAAAAATTTTTTGGCTTACACAGCATTTTCTATGGGCAGACGTTGTTTTTGCCATCAGGTGAATGTTTTGCTCGTTTCATCACTTGATCCAGTAAAAAAAAAATTCAAAAAATTACTATTTGTACAAAAGCGTCAAAAAGGAAAGTGGACATGCGCGTCGTTCCACTAAGTCCTGGATTAGAAACAGAGCTAATATTTGAAAAATACTTGTTTTAGTCGACAAATATTTAATTGTGGCGTATCTATAACACTGCCTCTTGTGACTTACTCTTGTCTAATTGTATGTGCGTTATATCGGGAGAGGGGAAGAGTTTAAGATGATACTTTACTTGCGTGACTATAATATCCCGTACAGATGGAAACTTCTGGTTACTAACCGAATGATTGCGGTGGAAAAATGTATCAATAAAGAAAACTTTTTACAATCAATGATTATTTGGACTCACATATCTACTACATGAAATATCAATGGCATAGAACTTCTACATATTTCAAACGCGACATAATCTATGACCAACCGGACCTCAACAAACGTAGCTAGGGGTAAACAAATTAATTATTAAAACTCTCATTCACCCGACGAAGACTCGCCGATGTAGTGAATGTTAGCTAAGGGTACTTTATGATGTACTCTTTTAACTGGACGCAGCTGCCTTGCCAGTTGAAAAATGCATGCAATAACCCTGGTTATATTGACGCATGTGAAAACTTAAGTTTAATAGGCTAGATTACAACGCTTTATGTAGGCCGTATGCTTTAATAACGAGTTCATAAAAAGAATATACTAAAATAGGAAATAAAATATGCCTTCAAAACACTCGCTAGTGTATGACCGGTGAACTTAATGTTTATATTCTAAGAATATTTGAATACTGATTCTTAATCAGAAGTGAACATTTACACTCTTTTTTTTACGACAATTTGTTATGTGAATATTTTTACGGGATTATTGCAAACAGTCCTCATAGTTCAAAGTTTAAAATTAGAAGCGTATATTTTTTTTCTTATCTATAGCGACGATCGAAACTCTGCCAGTATCAAAACCACGGGCAAATAGCTACTATTTACAAAATTCTAACATGATTTCAAACGTGAAAGTTCACTTTTACAGAAGATTTGATAAAGTTAAAAAGAAAAGCACGATCTGCTCGAATTTTCTCGTATTTATACAAATTCTTGGGCACTTAAACAAACATAATAAACAATCTATATTAAACTTATATTTTAAACATCACAACATGTTTGTATTTTGTCGAGTTTACGCCAAAAGCTCTTCTTCGATATCTGCAGTTTATACATTTTTACACAACAGTATATATTTTTAGTATTTTAAGAATATTCAATTTACTAACTACTTGATTATCTTTTGCTGCATTGAAGCGAAAAATTTGCATGTGTAACACATGACCTGATAAAAAAATAGACTGAAAGGATTAAGATGAATTTTAATAACGTTGGCACTATGGTTGCAATACATCAATACTTTTTTTATTATAGACAGCTCCTCTTCTATGTCCATTAGAGATATGTAAACATTTAAGCAACATTTAGGTCTAAAGTGGTACTAATAATATAATATAATATAAGCCTTGCTTTTTTATAGATGATAGTGACGAGACGATCAAAACATGCACCTGATTGAAAGCGCAACGGTCTGCTCATAACATACATACATACATAGAGTCACGCCTCTTTCCCATACGGGTAGGCAGAGACCACATCTTTCCACTTGCTACGATCCTGACACACATCTTTAGCTTCCTCTACTTTCATTAGTGTTTTCATACAAGCTCGTCGGTTGCGGGTACTTTTGACGTGGCCTTTCCTTAAAACGATTTCGATCTGATCGTAATACGTTCGCCTACGTCAACCCTTACCGGCTTGCCCATTCACACTCACCTCATAAATCTGTTTCGTCAATCTTCTTTCATCCATCCTCTCTACGTGTCCAAACCATCTAAGCATCCCTTTCTCTATCTTTGTCACTACATCTTCTACCACACCGCAACGTTCTCTTATCACGTTGTTTCTCAGTTTGTCCATCAAAGTCACTCCAGCTATACTTCTTAAACTATTCATTTAAACAGCATTAATCTTATTTTCATGCTTCTTCTGCCAGACCCAACATTCACTACCGTACATAAGTGTGGGGACCAGTACTCCTCTATGTACAGCCAGTCGTCCCTTTTTAGATACATTCTGGCTGCACATAAAGTTATGCAGGGCCCCATATAATTTATTTCCTGCCAACGCTCTTCGTTCAATATCACAGTCGTACTTTCCATCTCTCGAAAATTTTGAACCCAAATATACAAACTCTTTCACTTGTTCCACTCTTTCTCCTTCAATCAGAACTTTGCGATCCGACATACATTCTTCTCTTTCAAAAACCATTTCTTTCGTCTTATCTACATTAATTTTCATTCCTTTGCTTTGTAGAGCATCATTCATAATATTAACCATCGCCTGCAACTCTTCCTCCGATATCTATCTACCCGGGCGAAGCCGGGGCGGATCGCTAGTATCGTATAAGTTACAAACAGGATCAGACATTTGTCAAATGTCCCTGTATGATAGTTGCTCCCCGTATATACAGCCTATTAAAAGTCCTGCCGCTTATACTGATTCTGGACGTAGGCCTCTTCTAAGAAGAAATATTTTCCATAATCATCACGCTTGACAGGCAGAATGGAGTTTTTTTTTAATTATAAGCTAATATCTTAGCTTAATACTAATGTAGATCCATGGTCAGTAGAAGGTAGGAACGATTTTAGTATGCTCATCAGTACTCGACGCTTACGTCTTTTTCCCATATAAGGGGTAAGCAGAGGCCACTCACGTAACCCACTTTTCACCCTCGCGGGTTCCGAGACGTAACGCGTTGCGAACAACATCGTAATTTTGGTACAAGTCAAAAATATTCTTTCTCCCCATTGCGTTCCCACGAGCAGAATAGTGACAGCATTGCATATTATGATGTTACTCTGCACGAATAAAGGCGTCCGTACAATACCTTAGTCGCCTCTTAAGACACGTCGGTAGGAGAGAGGTAACTGCTATTCTACTGCCGGACACCTATCGGCTACCGGCACCTAGCGGCCTCTTTTACCCAGAGCAATAAAATTTAATTTGTTAATACTATATTCCTCACAAGAACGACAGGCCACACAGATGAATGCATTAGTTAGTATCGCTTTCAAAGGTCCAATATTCCATAAATCTGTCCCTACGGCGGTCAAGATTTAGGGTTCATTTATTGATAACCAAGTAACGTATGACCTAAAAGTATTTCAATTTATGCTACGATTTTATTCCTAACTTCTTTACATTTAAAGTTTAACAAGTATTAAAAGTAAAACGTAGGCTGTACTCCCACTAAATGGAGCGATGACCTACACGGTTTTGACCTATGGCCTATGTTCAGCATTGGACTTGTAACGGGCGTGAAATGATGATGATGAAGTATTTAAAGATTTTTTGAACCATGAGGACGTCGAGATGTGCGGTGTTGACAAACTCTCTGTTTGCTATTTGTCTATCAAGAGTTATTAAAATCGTCTACGGGAAAAGACACAAAATATGGTGCATAAACGATTAAATATCTTTGGCCTAAAACATCGGTATCAGACAGCAGCGGCTAAGAAACAAGGCATCCAGATCCCTTGTATCTCGCTGCTCGATCGACAAAGCTCTTGCCAAGCGTGGTCAACTTGAAAGAGATTTAGATGTCATCATTTTCAAGAAGCGATGGTGTATTGAGTGTTGTTGCCAACCCGCCTGACTAGCGTATGGCAAAATCCCCCAACAATGAGTGACTAACTACCAACTTTTGTGGCAATCTATGAAGGAGACCTATGTTCAGAAGTGGACTAGTGATAGACTGAAATGAATAAATGAATGAATGATGGTGTGTTTGCCTTTTCCCAATTTAAGTAGTTGTTCGGAATAGTCCCAGAACCATGTCTTAATTCAGGACAATAGCCTTAAAGCTTAATTGCATTAGTCCTTTTTATTTAATTATTTAATACTTTATTGTAAAACAACGGGCAGACTTAATTAGTTTTCACAATAAATAAACTTAACATACTAAAGAAAACTTAATGTAAACATCCGCTTCTAAGAATAATATTTAATAAAATGGACGTTCTTTGAATATTTTATGTTTGTTGCGAGGAATTAATGTTGTTAATTATATTTATCTGCAACGAAACGTATAAAAGTGACTACGTAATTTATATTTTTAATGTACTTTAGAATTTCTATATTGGAGTATAAAATAAATGAAAAAATTAGCATGATTGCATAATAAACTAATGCATTTTAATATACTATGTCCGATAAATATTTTTATTCAATATTCTGTAGATATAAATGTATTTTTGTATCTGTGTGTTTAAAATGAGAAGCACAGGCGGCCATTTTGTGAAAGTCAGTGCTATAGAGAGCCTGGGAGGTAATTAATTGGTGGAAACCGCTTCCAAAGTGGAAATGCGATAAAATTGATCCTAAGCGACAAGCGTTTGCAGAAATAAACAATAGTTTAGTAAATTTTCTTTTTTATTTAATGAATGATTAATGATGATATTAATAAATGAAGCCGTGCGGTGACGATGTAAGAAAATCGGCTATCCCATCACGTGCCGTAGGTGTCGTCAGAGTCGATGGAGGGAAATGTCAAGATAACGGAAAAAGCGGCTTCCGAAAGATAACGGAATACCCATCACGAAAAATGCAAGACTTAAAATACAGATCAGCGTCTGAGGTGCGAGACTACTGGTACTGCAATCACCGCACCCCAGCAATCCGCCTACCAAGCGTGGTGATTATTGCAAATCTTACTTTCTTGGGAGAGGAATGTGCCCATCAGCAGACTATTGACGGCCTGATGAAGAAGAAGAAGAAATTAATAATATCTAACTTTAAGTCACACGGAAATGTTCTGGGTTCCACAATATTCATTACGGGCAGACGTTTCACTAACGATCATGTGAACGTTTTGCTCGTCTCCTCACTTTATACAATAAAAAAAAAATTGGATATCGGAAGTTCTCATGACAGCGGAATATATTATCGTGTCTGAAATATTACCAACACTGACAGAATAAAGGATAGTAGAGGATGAACTCCATTTAACAGTATTCGCTGGAAGGTTACAGTGATACAAAGTGAGTCCCAGTTATAAAAATTAAACAAAGTATATATAGAAAAACGTCCCCGCTCATAAATTGCACCAACTAAAACCGTATCAAGTGCTGATATATTAACCCTCGTCGATGGTCGAGTTAAATGGTGGACGAAAAAATTTCCTCTTTTTCTATATGTCACTGATCTCCATTAAGTTCCACTTACAAAATTTGTAGTAACACTTCAATATAATATTGCGCATTTTCAACACCGATCTGTTTTCTGTTCGATACTATTACGGTATTTTTAATGTATAAAAGTAAGGTAACAGCCTATAAATGTCCGACTGTTGAGCACAGGCCTCCTCTCATTTCTGAGAAGGTTTTGGAGCCGGGCAGAATCCGCCACGCTTGTCCAATGCGGGTTGGTTTACTTCACATGTATTTCTTTTTATAAAAGGGGGCAAACGAGCAAACAGCTCACCTGATGTTAAGTGATTACCGCCGCCCATGAACATCTGCAACACAAGAGAAATCGTGGGCGCGTTGCCGGCCTTTGAGAAAGGAATAGGCTCTTTTCTTAAGTTCCCTAAGTCGTATCGGTCCGTAAAACCCGCTGGCGACATCAAGTTCCAAAAAGTGGTCGTGCGTGGCAGAAAATTCCGCGAAAAGCGCACAGTGGAGGACTGCCAGCCATCAAGGTGATGTGTATGGAAACTCTTCGCTGGATTCGGTCAAATGGAAGGTGCTGGTACTAGGGTGCCCCCGCCCAGAGATGAGAACAGTATTCCATGATCGGCCGAACTGCGCCTTGTAAAGTTGCAAGCGGTGGGCCGGCATGAAATACTGTCCTGCTCCACTGAGCACGCCGAGCTTTTTTGAAGGCAATTTCGCCTTACCTTCCAGATCGTCTTCGAAATATTTTTATTCCTCAGACATACAGGTTTCCTCGCGATGTTTTCCATTACTGGTGGTAGGATTCCTATGCAGGAATTCGTCTAGGTAGGCACCACCCCAGGGCCAGTTATTCTGCCGTGAAGCAGTAATTTGAAAACATTACTGTGTTTCGGTTTGAAGGGCAATGAGAGCTAGCGTAATCACTGGGCATATGAGACTTAAGAACTGATGTCTCAGGGTGACGGGCGCGTTGTGGTGTCACACGGTTCTGGGTGACACAGCATTTGTTATAAGCAGACGTCGCACTTACCATCAGGTGAACGCTTTGCTCGTACAGTCACTTTGATTTAATAAAAAAAAATGATTACGTGGTAAATCAACATGATGATGATTAAATGATTTCTACAAAACTTTACACTAGTAATAGTATTATTATGCAAGAATCCGCCTTGGCAAGTACCACAGCGCCTGATATATTGCCGTTAAGCTGTGGTAAGCAAATATCACTTTGTTTTGGTGTGGCGGGCATTAAAGCTAGGGTAATAACAGTGTTTAAGAGACTCAAGAACATATGTTTCATTGGGAGGAGCGGAAAGCGGTGCTACTCAGAACTTTAAAATTGTTCTGGACGATACCGCTTACTTCCATAGAAAACATCCTCTTTCACTTTACTGTACTCGCATGTTTACTGTTTCTTAAACAGAATTATGTTTAAAAAAAAACATGTTTTTTTTATTAGAGTAAAAGGCGAGACGAGCAAATCGTTCACCTGATAGTAAGCGCAACGTCTGCCCAACGTCCGTCCGCCCTGTGTCCGGAATATGGGGCGCGCCCGTCCCTCTAAGACTTTTATTCTTAGGTCCAATGATTACAGTGCCCTTCAGACCGAAACACAATAATGTTTGCACACTACTGCTTTACGGCAGAATTACTGGCTTTGCGGTTGGACCTACCTAGGCGGATTCCTGCATAGGAATTATATTTTCTACCACGCATTATATTTTCATCATTTCGGCTTTCATATTTTCTAATGCCACTTTTTGAAAGGACACCGACTCCAGCACTCAATTAATCTAACATATTAAATTTACATGTGAATAGCTCTCAAAGGGAAGCATTCACTCGCTTTTTAACTACTGACGAGTATTAAAACAATTGTTAAAACCATAGACAATAGAACTAGCCTAATGGTCCGACGCCTTTACCATAGAATAGGGCCCCCATATTGTTTACCCCTCTATATCGAATAGTTTGAACTACTACCTATGTAATATATCGTAACAAGATGATATTACAGAATTCAGCAAAGAAATATCTAATTTACCGAATATGTAATGGTAAAATAAATATTAGCAATAATCACTAAATTGGACAATAAATAATAATCCGAAAGGATATCCAATAAAATACTATCATGTACACCATTACAACATGGCTATTCATAATTTATAGTAGTTATTTTATAAACAAGAAAAATAATACAAGTCAATAATGATTTATTATATTTATGCGAATATTACACATTTACTATAATAAAACTATTTTTACGGATTTTATGACATTTCATTTATAACTATTTATAACTGACGTTTCGAGCGTTTTACAGCACCCATGGTCACGAGAGGACTGAGTTGGCAGACGTCCTGACGTCATAGTTACTCCGGGCTACCTTCAGCCTTTCATTAATAATAATAATAATGTTTCATTGTTGTTTGATCCGATCTCTTATTTCACTGGTCGTGAACACTTTTGTGTGGCACAACACTGTGCCCTTCCCCCTGAGACATCAGTTCTTAAGTCTCATATGCCCAGTTATTACACTAGCTCTTGATGCCCTTCAGACCGAAACACAGTAATGTATGCACATTACTGCTTCATCATCATCATTTCAGCCTATCATTAGTTCACTGCTGAGCATAGGCCTCTCCCAAAGATTGCTGCAGAAGTTTGTAGCTCTCATTTTGGGGGGATTTTGCCATAGTTGCCGCGCTTGGCAGGAGGGTTGGCAACCGCAATTTTTTTATTCAGATGTTTCAGGAAGATCCTGCTGCCCATCTCTTGGTTTTTATTTTTCCTCTGTCGACTTTTACGACACCCAAGGAATGTGATGGGGTGGTAGATTCTCTTAAGCCGCCACCACATGGCAGAATAACTAGCCGAGTGTGGTACTTACCTAGACGGTGGAACACCTGTTCGATCCCCCGTGCCGGCACCTTTAAATTTAATTTACCACGTGCTCAGTGGTAAAGGAAAACGTCGTGAGGAAATCTGCCTGTCTGAGGAATAAACATAATTCGAGGGCATGTGAACCGACGTTGGTACAGCGTGGCGGACGTTAGCGTAGCACAGCAGTGGTACATTTATGTGCTGTATTACTTTACTTTAAATGAAGGCGTATACTTTTAATACAGATCGTTCGTGTAAGACAATAATAAAATTAAAGAATTCCGAACATACAAAGCACAGAGCGCATCTCAAGCTTGAACGTCATTTTTATATATTATTATTTTTCAACTTAGAATACAGCATTCATCTTCGTGTACTACACGTAGTTGCCGCTTCCTATATTTCTCACTTTTGTTCTGCTGAAATATTACTAGACAGGATTCCGTTCACGCGAAAAGGATCAAACAAAAAAGGTTTTATTACACTAGACGATCTTCCTATATCGTTTTGAGTACAATAACAAAAAGTAAATTAAAAAAGGGCGTGTAACTCTGTATAAGTGACATTAGTGAAACTTGTTATAAATATTTAACATAAAACACGAAAAGTTGCACTCAAACTGGAACTTGAAATTATACTCTGATCCCGCACAAAAAAAAATCACTGAAGCTATAATAAAAAACGAGAGATACGTGTGATTTGGTCAATACGCTTTAATTCCCTGAATACAAAAAATTTGTTGTTTTTTACAAACTTCCCAAACAATTCATTGTGATCCATCAAAATAGCAGTAAAAATGTTTTGTCATGAAAATAATTAACAGGATTTCGGAGCGTAAACAGCGAGAAGTAAAGTTTAAAAAATATCGCCCTTAATATCCTCCCCTTAGCACTCGGTGGTATTTCCAAGATGCTTATCTTGACCTTTTTTTACAACGGAGTTCGTACTCTCCCTTGGACATTAAAAAAATATAAAGAGGTCCTCACAAAAAAACATTGAAGATTTTCTTACATCGACAACAATTTTTTTTATACATACGTAGATGCGGCAATATTAGATGTCTGAGCGAAAAAAAAAACAAATATGCGAAGTTAGACTATCAGAACATCTAAGTTAGTTTTCGTCCGGGACATGTAGCCACTTAGATTGTGGCAAAACGTTCCTTGGTATCATTCGTGCCATCGTAACCAAAGATAACAATGAAACTGACATAAAAATAATGTTGTGTTTTGTTGAAAAATAATTTTGATGTAGTGTAGCCCACGCGAAATATTATTATAAAATTAAAATATTCCCAATAAAATGAATTATTGGGAACAATATATATTAAAAAAATATATTATATATATTTGGAGGATTAAAATAACAATAAAATAATTTTTACGCAAGATTTTTTTTTATTCTATAAAGTGACGAAACGAACAAAATGTTCAACGTCTGCTCATAACAAATGATCTGTCACCGAGAACATGTCTGTGACATTTCAGCGACACTACACTGGGCCCGTCACCCAGCGAAGTCACTTCTTAATTCTCAAATTCCCAGTACACTAGCTCTCGGTGTCATTAAAACCGAAACACAGTAATGTATGTACACCTAAAGGGGCCAGTTATATAACTGACTTACTGGTGGTAGGTATTTAAATTAAATTATTTTGGCAATTATAGATCTTGTTGCCGTGTGGTAGCAGCTTAAGAGAATCTAAAAACCACCCCATCTCCTCCAGTGGGTGTCGTAAAACTCGACAGAGGGAAAATTAAAAGCATGATATGAGCAGCAGCATTTACCTGGAATATCTGAATGATAAAACTGCGGTTGCCAAACCGCCTGCCAAGCGTGGCAACCATGGCAAAATCCCCCCAAAGCGAAAGCTACAAACTTTTGCGGCAATCTATGGGGGAGGCCTATGTTCAGCAGATTAGTAGATTAATCAAAAACAAAACTCAAAAAATAATAAGTCGTATCCATTAAAAGTTAACCGCGATCCTTGGCGTTATTCAGAATATCACGAATATTATGTATTGCATATTCAGTGAGAAAATAACGCTGTACGCCGGAAGTCAGCCATCTTGCGTTTTGTTCGACAAGTCGATACAGCTGCGGAATGACTAAGTCCGTTTCACTTGACGGAAAACACAGTTTATAATGCTGTTGGAAGTCGGGAAAATGTTGCCAGATAATTAAGCCGTAATACGAAATAAACAGCCTGTGCTCTTTATAGCTGCAATTTTCGTATTTACATACCTTTTTATGGTGACTGTCCTTGCCATTTCGTTTTCTAAACCTTAATGACCTTGTATTATTTATATTACAAATAACTAAAAGTAATATTTATATTAAAAAAGGACGTAGCAGCGATGTCTCCTGTCTCAGGTGTCTTTACCGGCAAACATTAATTTAATCAAAACTAGCTTTATGAGCGTGAGGTCTGAGGGACCACGCTGAGAATTTGTGAAATAAACTGCAAGGATTTAGTAGTAGATTTAAAAATTGTAGAACGAATACTGGAATTTGTAAATAAAATACAGTATTTCAAGTGTGTTACTGGTGGTAGGATTCCTTTGCAGAAATCCGTCTAGGTAGGAACCACCCCAGGGCCAGTTATTCTGCCGTGAAGTAGTACTGTGCAAACATTACTGTGTTTCGGTTTGAAGGGCACTGTGAGCTAGCGTAATCACTGGGCATATGAGACTTAAGAACTTATGTCTCAGGATGATGGGCGCAGTGTGGTGTCACACAGAAATTTTCTGGGTGACACAGCATTTGTTATGGGCAGACGTTGCACTTACCATCATGTGAATGTTTTGCTCGTTTCATCACTTTATCGAATAAAAAAAAGTGTAGTCCCTCAGTTCTCACAGACTATCGGCCAGATCTCGGAAAGTATCCTAAAAATGAAGTTAACGTGATTACAGATATTTAGTAAATAATTTGTAAAGCTTATTTACTAAATACTAGGCCACAAAGTGTTAAAGATGAAAAAACAAAATGACTAGACTGCGGTCCCTCAGTCCACACAAAATAAATATATATTTTAATAAAAATTACTCTGTTAAGTCAATAAAATCTTTTTCCATTAAAGGTTTTAGATTTTTTTTTGTATTTTAAGGCAGAAAGTGTCGAAACGAGCCAAACGTTCACCTGATAGTAAGTGCAACGTTCGCCCACAACAAATGCTGTGCCCAGAATATTTCTGTGTGACACCACACTGCGCCCGTCACCCTGAGACATCAGTTCTTAAGTCGCATTTTGTAAAAATAGAACGGAGCAAAAATATTAGCTCAATTTCAGGATAGCGATTGTTAAAACTGGTCCGTCATTAATTACACACGTCTACAATCATATTTGCGTGTGCTTATTATTAGACGTAACGAATATTATAAAGGAAAATATACTTACCTTTTAGTAGAAAGATTCTACTAAATAAAAGAGGACTTAAATTGTATATTCAATACCTTTTAATAATCATTTTATATTAAATCTTATGAAAGAAGTACTTTCATATACGCATATAATTTTCACTGTTCTTTCGAATAATAGAACTTTGGATGACTCTTCAATAAAAAAATGGTATAATAAGATATCTAATTCAAAATGCTGATACATCGTACTTAGCACTGTTATTAATAGCAATTCAATACCGAAATGGACAAAATCAGAAGTTGAAATTATTGCCTTAAAGTATTTAAAACGTTAAAACTGTTTATGTAAATAATTTTATCATAACGTGCGTTGAAAATTGATCACAAGGAACAGATCTGTTTTATTTGAATGAAATTATTATTCCAGTTATTCTGCCGTGAAGCAGTAGTATACAAACATTACTGTGGTTCGGTGTGAAGGACACTCAGAGCTAGTGTAATAACTGGGCATATGATACTTTAGAACTGATCCCTCAATGGGGACGATCATAATGTGGTACACAGAAGTGCTCCGGATGACACAGCGTTTGGCAGACGTTGCACATACCATCAGGTGAACGTTTTCATCGTCTCGTCACTTTCTCCTCATTTTTTTTATTGTTATGACATTTTGTCAGATTCAACATGATCATCATCCGCGTTTTGTATAATAGTCCACTGCTGGGCAGCATTTCCCGAGAAGTGATGATTTGCCATAATTACCATGCTTAACAGGCGCACTTGCAGATACGTTACACCTTAAACGCTGCTGACCGTGACCGGTCTATGTATTTTCCATCTGGCGTTACACGAAATGGATATTCCACCACCCTTTGGAAGGTCTGAGATATCTCTAGGCATTATTTGCAGTGATTTTCTTACGGCTAATCTTCGACCTACCTCGTTATCTCCGAAACTAGAAGACCTATGCCTAGCTACTACCTTATCTTGAAATTTCGTATACATATTCCTTTTCCGACGTAGACACCCACTAAAAACGGATTTTAGGGACATTTACTCCTGAACGGTTAGACGGGCTGGTGCTGTTTTTAACTATACAGACCGTAACATAACAATTTCCTTGCGAAGCCGGGCCGGGTCGACTAGTTGATTTATATAATGCATAACCTGAACCTAACAACAATAAAACCTGTATTTATGCATTGGGACCTAGTTTCTATTTCATCATAATATCCCAAAAAGTGCCTGCAATTCGCATAAAATCCAAAACCCATCTGAACAGTATTGCACAGATTACAGTTTGTTGTGAAAAAAACTTAAATATAGTATTCTGAAAATTAAAAACTTTAAATGTACGACAAAATTACAGTTACTATTTTGTTGAATGCATAAACTGGAATATATTCTTGGAGCCGTTGAGGGCGTTTGGTATGTAAGCTTTTAACCTTCGTGGCAGTGAAATGTTGTAAATAAATAATGTAAGATTTCTTTTTACTTTAGCACAAACCACTGGCGTACACAACACAACATCCATAGACAAAAATAATTACAAAAAGTCTGTCCTATGTAAAAGTAAAATAACAGCCTATTAATGCCTCACACGCAGCATAGGCCTCCTCTCATTTCTGAGACAGTT
This sequence comes from Luehdorfia chinensis, assembly GCA_019845155.1. NCBI lineage: Eukaryota > Metazoa > Arthropoda > Insecta > Lepidoptera > Papilionidae > Luehdorfia > Luehdorfia chinensis. The sequence continues at coordinate 393,972 of JAHVAK010000107.1, forward strand.
TTGGGGCGAGGAAGAGCCTGCCGCGCTGCTGGTTGGCGGACTTCACATGTCTTCGCAGTGAGGAAGAGCCAACAGCAATTTAAATGTTCGATTATCGATGTGTATCTGATTCTACTGAAACAGGAAAGTAAAGTACCACCGGTATTTGCGCGAATTACTTATTACAACTTACAAACTCCACAAAAGAAACGTCAAATAGAATACACTTTATATTAGGAGCTATTCTCATCGCTTTCTAATTCAATAAAACGATATTTACAATTGAGCCTAATATTTTTTTAAACGTAATCTCATCCTAGAATTCCTCCTGTATCGTAAGTGCGTTTACAAACATTATAAATTGCAATTACATGAACACCTAAACCCGGAGCATCTATCTGCAGGCAATACAAATATTTGTTCGTGCGGAAATCCTGTCGCTTAACCAATACGCCAACCGAATCGAGATGCTGCAACATCATAATGAATAACAAAGCATGCGATTACTGATGCTACGATTCCTAAGCGGGAATTCGTCTAGTAGGTAGGTAGTAGGTACCACCTCAGTAGTGTGCAAACATTACTGTGTTTCGGTCGGAAGGGCACTGGATCTAGTGTAATTACTGGGCATATGAGAACTACGACAAGCGCAGTGGGATGCAACTGTGGACATCTAAACAAACGTCGTATCTTGTGGTGACAGCGTAAAGAAATCTGCCACCTCGTCCTATCCCGGTGACTTCTACATATCCTTTCTTTTTAGGAGAGGTTTATATCCAGCAGCTGATTAAGAAGAAGTATGGTAACACCACACCAGAAGTATGGTAACAACATACATGTATGTTATACATGTATGTTATATATGTATGTTGTTTAAATGAAGCGATGGTGTAAGCAAGGAATCTAGAAGCAACCGGATGCTTGAATTAAAGATAAGTGGAGCTCATTTGGAGAAATGTTGAGTCCAGAAGTGAGCTGCGGGAAGACGGCGTTGAAGATGTATACGTCTTACACAGATCGAATGTGTATCTGTGGTCGAAATCGGGGCGGCTCACACCACCTCAGTGCCCATCTCAACTTACACATAACAAAGGCCTCTCCCAAGTTGGCTGGATTTCCACGGTTGGCAAGCGGATTGCAAATCTCACTATCAAACTCCGCACACGGTAGACACTGCTGTCCGTCCCCTATGTGGATAACCTAAATCGGGTTTTATTTGAGATGGTCATTCCACCATCTATTATGAGTCACGAGATTATTCTTGCATGTTTCTTTATGGATTTTTGCACAACGACGGGTCAAGATCAGGTGGTAAGTACTCTTAAGCTGCTACCCAGGATACTTTATTAGTCTTAACAACTTTTAAATTTTTTTTTTTTTTAAATTAAAAAAAAAAACACGAAGGTGTCTTAACGCCTTTCCTCTGCAGACTTCTTTAACTGGATCAGACCAGCCGTTTTACGTTAATAAGTGCTACATGCGAGGCTTAATTGCATAAGAAACTTTTGACTTTGGCACTAAAACCTGGCGCAAGTAATCCAGAGGTTCTCGGAGCCTGCGATTGTTGCACTTCTAATCATTAGACTTGTGCAGTTGACTTGAGACATACTTGAAAGACCTATTCATAGTGAAGACCTTTTTTCGACTCAACTTTTATAAATTATTTTTTTTACACTTGAATTATAAATTAGATACTGAGAGCAAATTTTATTTCTTGTATAATTTTGCATATATTGGCCAGCCATTGCTTGGGGCAATGGCTGGCCAAATTTTTAGAATCTTCGTCCGATACGACGCCCACGCTCCTTGCACAACTCTATTGAGAAATCCAGTAAAGTAAAAAGTGAAGTAACACCCACCTCACTGCTGCGCATTGACCGCCTCTTACTTTAAGAGGAAATGGTAAGGAAAGTAGTTACGGGGAGAGTTACAGAGTCGATCAGCGTGGCAATCTAGTTCTGATATTTTTTTTATTATTTAAAACGGGTTTTCTGGTCATATTTTCCCATACCACTATGCCATAAGGAGCATAAAGAATATACCAGTCAGTGCCAGCGCCCCCTTTCTGAACCATATAGCTACAAAGCTATGGGCTGAATATAGCTAGATTTGTATCAAACATCGGCTAGACATCTGGCAAACGTGCATTCCTTAGCTATATATATTTGCGAACTGTAACCGTATGAACCATATATCAACCACAATATGAACGATATATTTTATTTAAAACGGTGACAGTATTGCAAAAATCTAAAGATGGGCGAAAATTTATACCTAAAACAAAACAAACAATTGGTACTTAGTAAAAGTAAATAGAAAAATCATTGTTCGTTGTCCGCAAATGAACAGGGTTTGGTACAATGAATTGATAGAAATGTAAAGGACAGAAGTAGTATTTCCTTTTTTATTGAATAAAGTAATGAAACGAGCAAAACGTTCACCTGATGGTAAGTGCAACGTCTGCCCATAACAAATGCTGTGTCACCCAGAAAAATTCCGTGTGACACCACACTGTGCCCATCACCTTGAGACATCAGTTCATAAGTCTCACATGCCCAGTGATTACGCTAGCTCTCAGCGCCCTTCAAACCGAACACACCACACACACCACACACACCACCACAGTAATGTTTGCACAATACTTTTTCACGGCAGAATAACTGGCCCTGGGGTGGTAGGGCAGACTGGGGATGGTTGACCACGTTTTCGGAAACCTTTTTTTTTTAAAAACTATTGTCTTGGTGTTAATAAAAAAAATGGTAAACTGTGCCAAATTTCATTTTATTAAATAATATCCACATAGAATGTGGATATTAATAAAATCCGGATTTTTTCAGTTTTAGGAAACCTCTCCGCGATGGTCAACCTGCCCCAAAGCCGGGGTAGGTAGACTACTCAACTGTTGCGAGGCGGCTTGAATTACGAGATGACAAAATTTAATGTGTAATAAAAACTTCACAGAAATATTCTTGGTGACACGGCATCTGCAATGGGCCGACGTTGCACTTACCATCAGGTGAACGTTTTGCTCGTCTCGTCACTTTATCCAATAAACAAAATCACAAGTTTTGCAGAATTCTACCCAGATGGGTTTATTTATAATTTAATGATTAATTTTTATCCCAATCTTTGATTTCTTTCGTAAACCATAAATATTTTCGAAAAAATGGGACCATATGGATCATAGTCAGCCAACCAATACGCAATTGGCCTACCAACCCCGACCGCAGCTTTTGCTTTCAAAAATTCACTAAACTAAATTGCATAACAGTCATAATACGTATTTGTATACATTTTAGGTATCCCAATTATTGATATTGCGTTCTAACTGACAGTAGACATTTTCTCGTGTCCCGCGTTCTGTGCGAATGATCGGTCAAGCAACAGGCTTTTTTTGAGTGCAACGTTGATTCTCTCACTCAAACCTGCAAGAAGTTAGGAGCATCTAGTGTACCTACCCCAGTCTGCCCTACCTACCTAGACGGATCCCTGCATAGGAATCCTACCATCAGTATATTCGTAGCAGAGTAAATAATCCAACTGCGCTCTCACTTGTAGGGACGTTTTATATTTAATATAGATTGTGCACTCCCGCTAAAAATATTTTAATTACATTCTTTATTTAAATTTAGGATGCTTTATTTTTAACATATTTTTGAAAAACCACAAGTAAATTTTGCACACATGACAGATATCTGATTTTTATATGTAAAAAAAATGTATAATATACGTATAATCTCGCATTATACATAGTATGTCACGCCACCGACACTATAAATATGAGGTGCGTTACGTGTATTTCTATATTACCATGGTAGTAGGGCTGCTCTTTGACGAACCCCTGTTCGATAAACGTGACATAGGGTTGGCAACCGCCTTAAATTATATTAGAAATATTTATATTCATATCTTCTGATTCTTACTCCTGCAAGATAACGAAAATTTTAGTTGAATTAACTGTTTAATTACCCAAAATTTTAATTAAAAATTGAGATATACTTTCAAACAGACAGGCAAGACGTAGCCGTGTGGTAGCGGCTTAAGAGAATCTACCACCCCATCTCATCCCGTGGGTGTCGTAAGAGTCGACAGAGGGAAAATATAAATCAGAGGATGGGCAGCAGCATCTCCTGGAACATCTGAATAAATAAACTGCGGTTGCCAACCCGCCTGCCAAGCGTGGCAACTATGGCTAAATCCCCCCAAAATGAGAGCTACAACTTTTGTGGCAATCTATGGGGGAGGCCTATGTTCAGCAGTGGACTAGTTATAGGCTGAAATGATGATGATGATGATGAGACAGACAAAAATTTTAAAAGTACACATCGGTCTTTTATGATTAGACATCGTAACCTCTTAAATTTTGGCATTTATTTTTCAATTACAGACAGACACTTCATGTTAACTTAATGTATTATTGGCATCGATTACTACTGTATTTTATTTTATATTTTAATAAAATAATTTAGTTAAGTCCTCTGACACACTGTCGTTTTCATACTAAACTTACTAATGACTATGAATCAGAAAAATTTATTATTTTAACTGGTGGTAGGATTACTATGCATGCTGTTCGTCTAGGTAGGTAAAAAATTACTGTATTTCAGTCTGAAAGGCACTAAGGGCTAGTGTAATCACTGGGCATTGGACTTGGACTTAAGAACTCGTGTCTTAGGGTGACGGGCGCAGTGTGGTGCTACAAAGAAATGTTCTGGGTGACACAGCATTTGTTATGGGCAGACGTTGCACTTACCATCAGGTGAATGTTTTGCTCGTCTCGCCACTTTATTCAATAAAAAAAATGTATAAAAAAGACTAAGCTAATTTATTTTTACTTGACTAAGGAGAAATCGAAAGGAAAAAGGATAGACGAAAGCCTCAACTTTTTAATATCTTAAGATTAAATAAAATTAAAGACAAAAGTCACGTCGTTGGAAAAAAAATACGGAAAAGGCAACATCGAGAGAAACGTGAAAATTAAAATAGTATTTTTTGCAGATACTATACTAACGGCAGTACTATACCAACGGCAAGTATTCGTACAAAACTAAACAGAATTTTATTAACATCGTCATTTAAATGAAACTAATTTTACGGATTTTATCGCGTTTTATTTTATTATTTATAACCCGACGTTTCGAGTGCTTTACATGACCATGGGTGCTGTAAAGCACTCGAAACGTCGGGTTATAAATAATAAAATAAAACGCGATAAAATCCGTAAAATTAGTTTCATTTAAATGTGTAGTGTTCGCGTAAATATAAGAAATCATTAACATCGTCATATTGATAAAAATAGCAACCTATAAACATCCGTGCACTAGCCTCCTCTCATATCTTCTGAAAGTAAAGGATGACTCCGCTACTATCTTCCAAGGGTGTGGGTTCTCACCATGGTGTGGGATAGCGGACTTCTCCTTAAAATATATTTTACTTCTAAAATGCGCGGGCTTTACCCTATCAGGGCAAAATACTGAACTACTACGCGACTACGTCCGCGTGAATTTAGTAGTATTATTAAGTATCCTATGTCGGTCTTCAGGATACAAGCTATCCGAATTTCGTCAATATCGGTTCAACAATTAAACCGTGAAAAGGTAAAAAACACAGATGGACAGAGAGGACATTGGAATTTATAATATGAGTAGGTATTATTTCATTCTACACAATTAGTAACCGTTTAACTTATGTTAGATTACCACACATTGTGACTACCACAAGTAACTAATCCATGATGACAGGTATTTGACAAAATAACTAAAAAAATCGACTCATCTATCGATACCATGCTATTTGGATGCAGATCTTCTCCACTACGGCCTTTTAAAATCGTTCACTGATTACCTACAATATTTAATAAAACAAAAAATAATTTACTTCTTTTAATAATTTCGTAAGTTAGAATAAACAATCATACATTTTATCCAAATAATAATAAAAAATTGTACTATACTTTAATAGTTTTTGCCGATTCTTCATTCTAAACGTAAGCAAGCAACCCTAATACTAGATCCCCCAACTAGGGCTGTACAACAATAGCGCCATGGGGTTGTAATTAAAAAAAAACGCGAAAACCCGAGCTGGGGCGTGAATTTTCACGCGCTCCACTCAACGCGTGCCTGACGATGTGTGCACGCATTTTGTTATTGCGTGTTCCTGTATGTGTGTCAGGTATATACGTTGTCAGCATTGTCAACAATAGGTCATTTGGTATAAGGTCTAGTACTCGTGTAGAAAATTACAAGTTATTACTGTATACCGTACACGGTATATAAGAAAAGACAAAAAACAAATAGCATAGGTCATATTTGAGCACGTGGCACGTGTTCGTGTTCTCATTCTTTTTAATAAATCCCGACCTTTTTTTCAATCATCACTCGTACACAGTGGCATTTTAACTTAGATGTTTAAGGAAACTTATCGATACAAATAGGTTTAATTCATACTCTATATACTAGTATTGATGCGAATGTAACCATGTCTGTTCCTCTGTCTGTTTGTTACTTTTTTACTTTATACTTTGTAATCCGGAAAATTAAAGAGTTCCCACGGTATATTTAAAAATCCGAAATCCACGCGGACGTGGTATAATATTTTATTTGTTTTAAATTTTCACACCAACTGAGGTTAAAAAAATTCTGATTTGAATTCCAGTCGTTTCTATACAGCTGCTACAAAGCATTAATGGAATATGAATGTACTAAATTATTGTCTTACATTCGTTTAAATTTCGTTCAAGTTGTTCAATTTTCTTTATGAAATCATTTTAATCGTTATCTCTCTTTGACTTTTTTAATTTTTTTTTAATTTAGCACTAGAACACCTGTGGAAGTTTTATGAAGTCATAAATTCCACATGCACAACACAATCAGTTCTCACCAACCACCAATTTGTGTTGCGGCGTAGAAGTCAGGTGCTCTGACCACTAGACCACGCGGTCGTCACATCTCAATCAAGCTGCGTAAAATACATTGACTGCATTGCATTCATGCTTCATTTAATAAATTCTTTCTTGATTACAAAATAATAAAAAATCAATTTCTATAAGGTATATCATTATTTCATCTAATATCTGGATATTTTACAGAAGCACTAATAATTAAAATCGACTGCAACCGATACATGGAGGTGCGAGCTAGTTTTATTTTAAAAATGCTTCAAATCATGTAGGTCGTTGCTCGTTACATAGCAATTAATGCTTTAAAAAGAACACGAGTGTCTTCGGTAATTACTTTTTACTGACTATTTCATTATACGCAACTTAATTGGCGTTTTTTAACACCTGCGCCATTTTATTAGATTCTTGTTAACTGAAAATATTTCAAAACGTTTCCTTCAACTGTCTGATAAATATATCTAATTATTGTGGAAAATTTAGTGAGTTGGTGAAAGCCGTAGTTGCGCAGGGGGCCGGGCTAATCGCCTTAGATTTTGTAGTGCGCCAGTCACCTGAGTTTGATCGCCGGCGCCTCTAAAATATTTCTGCAATTTTAAGTGCTCGTTTACCACGTACGCGACGATGTAGACTAACATCGTGAGGACACTGCATGACTATGGAATAAAAATATTTATATATATAAATAATTATAATAATATAAATAAGTATATAATACGACATTTGAATTGTGAGAATTTTGCGCCAATCCGCATTGGAGCAGCGTGCCACGCACTCTGCTCGCCTCCACAAACCCTCTCAGAAATAAGAGGAAGCATGTGCTCAACAGTGAAACATTTATAGACTGTTACTTTAATGCCTTGGTAGCTCAGTTGCGTAAATTTTTCTTAGGTCATAAAAGAGTACCCTCCGAGTTCGTATCCCGCCTATACCATTGAAACTTGTAAAAATGTACCTGCACAAACACCCGGCTAAAGAACTATCTGCAATAGCAGTTACTTTCATGGGGGAACCGAACCCGCGAGCCATAGCGCAGAACCAATCGTTTAACAAGTGCACCAACTGACAAATTATTAATACTTTTAGATTATGAGTTGTTAGTATTTACTAAAATTACTGTATTTCAGTCTGCTCTCAGTCTTAGTACTAACAGGTAATAGTTTACTGGTGGTAGGATTCCTATGCAGGAATCCGTCTAGGTAGGTACCACCCCAGGGCCAGTTATTCTGCCGTGAAGCAGTAGTGTACAAACATAATCGTACGTACGTAATCACTGGGCATATAAGACTTAAAAAGTTATGTCTCAGGGTGACGGGCGCAGTGTGGTGCTACACAGAAATATTCTGAGTAACAAAAAAATGTTTAAAGGGTTTAGTTAATCGTTTTCAGTATAGCGGTATGGTGGCGACGTCAGAGAATCTATCACACCAAGTGCATTATATTGTTTTGGTGAAACGTGGATTGTGGCAGTCATCTGCTTTTGCAGTGAGTACCCAGTCTCTACCCCTTATGGGATACAGTCGTGATCTTATGTATGTATGTATGTATAACCGATTTCACCAGATTTATTTTGATAGCGTTTAGGAAAACAAAGTTTACATGAAATATCGTCACAATCTTAAACAAATACTCTATGTATCTCGTATTTTGCGACATCAAACAGCCTGTTTTCATGCATAGGTCACAAAAGTAAGCAAACAATAAACAATACGAAATAAACACGTTCTCTAAACGCCATTAATGGAAGGAAACGTCGAAAATTGGGCGTTCAGAATTTGAACCGCGTTTAGCCTTAACTGCGCTCATTTGATCTTGATGAAATACAAACTGTATCATTGAATTAAGTTAAACGATTAAACTTCGGTTAGCTTGAACTGATCGCGTTTATTTTCAACGGTGAAATCCGCCCTAAGTAAAATGCTAGAAAATTCTATCAACGAATCTCATGGACGTTCCGTCATCCGATTGATAGCTGAATAACAATTTACAGTTATGGAAGACAAACACTATCCAGACCAGGGATGGGCAGCAGTGTTTCAGTGCGGATTTCACAGTTGAAAATAATCGCGATCAGTTCAAGCTAAACGAAGTTTTAGCGTTTAACTGGATTCCATGCTACAGTTTGTAGTTCATCAACATCAAATGAGCGCAGTTAAAGCTAAACGCGATTTAAATTCAGAACGCCGTATCCTCGACGTTTAAGTCTATAAACGCGTTTAGAGAGCTGTCATTGTCAATTGCACAATTGCACAACTACGTAAACGAAAAAAAAATTATTTCGTATTTTTTATTGTTTGTGTAGATAGATATATAACCTATGAATAAAAAGAGGTTGTTTGATGTCGCAAAATACTAATTTTGTTTTATATTGTGACGATATTTCATGTAAACTTCGTTTTTCTAAGCGCGATCAAAATGGAGCTGATGAAATCGGTTAGCCGAAACTCAGTTAAGTAAAACGAGGTTTTATTAAACTTGGGTTCTAAAGCTAACGGTGAAATCGGTTCCAAGATGTCTGGGTTCTATTGTGATCGCCAATCCGCCTGCCAAGCAAGGCGATTACGATAAATCCTTCTAACGTAAGTGTTAGCGACCCCAGCATAAAATATAATCTATAGTATGTTAGTGAAACCACACGACCGTACTGTAGTGGAGCGTTTATTGGAATCGTTTTAATGATATTTATTTGCTTTATACCTAGACTAAAATTATAAATGCGAAAGTAACTCTCTCTGTCCCTCTGTCTTTTTGTTACCTTTTCGCGGCCCAACCACTGGACTGATCTTGACGAAATTCGGCATAGAGATAGTTTGTTGCCTCCAGGAGACGGACATAAGTAGTGTTGCTAGGTCCAGTGTCTCAAATTTCGGAACGGAAGATAAAAATAATCGGAACTTTGGTTTTCTAATAGGGACAGCGACAATGGCTTCCAAAAACAGGTTTGTTTGGTGAATCGGGACGTATCACCGGACCTGAAAATCGAGACGTCCCGCGCAAATCTGACAGGTAGTCATAAGATACATTTTATTCCGGAAAAGAAAAGAAAGAGTTCCAACAGTAAAAAAGTAAAGTAAAGTTTCAGCCTATAAATGTCCCACTACTGAGCACAGGCCTCCTCTCATTTCTGAGAGGGTTTTGGAGCTAGGAAGAATCCGCCACGCTGCTCCAATGCGGGTTGGCGGACTTAACATATCTTCGAAATATTTTTTATTCCTCAGACATGCAGGTTTCCTCACGATGTTTTCCTTCACCGCCGAGCACGTGGTAAATCAGCACTTAAAATTGCAATTAACAATTTTAGTGGTGCCGGCACCAGGAATCGAACCCAGGTCACTCGCGTACTATGAAATTTAAAGCGAGCGCCTAGCCCCTGAGCTACCACGGCTCTTCAACAGTATTTTCTTTAAAATCTAAGTCTACGCGGACATAGTCGCAGGGCTTCAGCTAGTATTGTATATTGAAGTAATGCTCGAGTGCGTGCTCGTACAGTAGGAAAGCACTTTATTATTTTATTTTTAAGCAGTGTGTGCCAAACCACAAAACCAACGATTTGAGTTATGCACAAATGTTGGCTACACCTGGGATTTGAACCCACGACCCGCGGCATAGAAGTCACATGTGCTGTCCACTAGGCCACGAAGTCGTCGTAAACTACGACCAGCAGCTATTTTTACAGGGCTAATGGAAAAATAGATGAAGTGATTAACTTTCAATAGTTTGCTACCTTTTCAGAATTCACTTATATGGTGCATTAAACTCGTCTTATTTACAATTGTAGTAAATTTAAATTATTTACGACACTCGATATCCATTGAGGAACGTAAATCATTTTATTACATCAATTCCACCTGGCACAGTACCAATAACACTGACTGCATTAAGTATATTCGTATTCTATTCATTATTTACTGAATAGTTTATGTTCATATGCTCATAGAATCTTTAGTCATTCAATCCAATCCTTGATTTATTCTCCATGTTGCCATCTGCCAATGAATAAGAAATTCTATTATACAAATTTATATTCAATTTCTCGTCGAATAATAATATTAGGAAAGGAAAATATGAAAGTCGGGTATAAAATAGTTAAATTAATCGCGATAAAGTCTGTAAAATCAAATAAAAGAAAAAGATCACACATACAAAATCACCACCATAATTTCAGCCTATCACTAGTCCACTGCTGAACGGAGGCCACCCGCATAAAGTGCCACAACAGTTTGTAGCTCTCATTTTGGGGTGATTTTGCCATACCTGCCACGATTGGCGGGCGGGTTTGCATTGCCGTGCCTATCTCCTGGTTTTAATTTTCCCTATGTCGACTTTTACAACACCCACGGGAAGTTATGGTGTGGTAGATTCTCTTAAGCCGCCGCCACACGGCATAAGGCTAAGCTAAATATTTCTTATAATGAAAACAGTGTAAGGGACAAAGTTACGATACGAGCAAATCATTCACTCAATTTCAATCGTCAATGTTTTAGCATTTTTATCGCCGGGAATATCCCAAAGATGCCGTTGCGATTGCCGTCAGTCTTTTTTCAAGATAATTTCTCTCAGAGACAGAAGAAAAATCCGTAACCTATCCTTTGTTTACAAGATTTTACACGGCATGATTGACTCCTATGATAAAAAAAATATCTTTGCTCATTCCTTACATGTTATTGTGTAAAACATACAATCAGTGGCCTCCTTAGTGATCTAGAAATTTTTAATATTTTTTTATTATTGTTTTTCTTTGGTTCTGTTTATAATTATAAATTCAAATAATTTTACAAATTTATATAAAACTATTGTTTCATCAATTTTAATGTAATTATTTTCTGCAATTCTTCCGTTCTATTCTGTTGGTAAATTATGTAATAAATAAATAAATTAACCATACCTATACCCGTAACAAATGCTGCGTCACTCAGAACATTTCTGTGTCGCCACACTGCGCTTGTCACCCTTGGACATCAATTATTATGTCTCATATGCCTTGTAATTACACTACCTATCAGTGCCCCTTAGACCGAAACAGTAAAGTTTGCACATTACTACCTTTACAATAGAAGAGCCCGCACTGAGCCTGACCATCGCCCTGTAGGAATCTAACCACCAATCACTCTCTCTCTTACCATCGAAGCCGACTGCTAAACATAAGCCTCTTCCATAATTTACCAGAAAAACACGGTCCTGAACGATCACATTCATCGGCTTCCTGGACACTTGAACAGGTTTGTAGGTGTACCATTTGGTGGTGGGTCTTTTGAAACTGCATTTGTTGACGATGGCAGTCTAAAACGATGCACATACGTAAATGTGTCACATATATCAACATTAACTGTCTTATCTGTACAGTCGAACAAAGTAAAATTGATAGCATTGAGCATACTCGTATTTTATGAATGTTTGCCAGAACTGGTGAACTGGTTTGATTTACTGGTGGTAGGATTCCTATGCAGGAATCCGTCTAGGTAGGTACCACCCCAGGGCCAGTTATTCTGCCGTGAAGCAGTAGTGTGCAAACACTACTGTGTTTCGGTTTGAAGGGCACTGTGAGCTAGCGTAATCACTGGGCATTTGAGACTTAAGAACTGATGTCTCAGGGTGACGGGCGCAGTGCGGTGTCACACAGAAATATTCTGGAAGACACAGCATTTGTTGTGGGCGGACGTTGCACTTACCATCAGGTGAACGGTTTTGCTCGTTTCGTCACTTTGTACAATAAAAAAAAAAAAAGAATTCAAAAACGAAATATTGAATATAACACACAACACTAGCTTATGGTTATATTACAGTGTTTTGCATCATATTTAAAATGTATATATATATTATATTTCCATTTATTTTATTAAACTTTAATAAACTGTAGCTAAACTTTCGCTTCTGATATTCAACTCATTGGAATATCAGTGTTATGTTAGCAACTAGCTGATGCCCGCGAATTCGTCCGCGTGGATAGGTTTTTTAAATACCCCGTAGGAACTACTTGATTTTCCGGGATAAAAAGTATTCTATGTCCGTATCCAAGATCAAAACTATCTCTGTGCCAAATTTCATCAAGGTCGGTTCAACGGTTGAAACCTGAAAAAGTAAGAAGTCTGACAGAGGGACAGAGAGAGTTACTTTCTCATTTATGATATTAGTATGGATGTGCAAAATTTATGTAATCTTTCAATTTTTTTATTGGATAGAGTAACGAAACGAGCAAAACGTTCACCTGATGTAAAGTGCAACGTCTAACCATAACAAATGCTATGTCACCCAGAACATTTCTGTGTGACACTACACTGCGCCCGTCACCCTGATACATCAGTTCTTAAGTCTCGTATGCCCAGTGATTACGCTAGCTCACAGTGCCCTTCAAACCGAAACACTACTAATGTTTGCTTTTTTCTTCACGGCAAAATAACTGGCACTGGGGTACCTACCTAGACGGATTCCTGCATAGTAATCCTACCACCTCTAAAAACGTTACATCTGGTTTTCTATTAAATGCCCGTTTATTAAGGAGAGTTCTTTTTTTTACGTTACAACTTCATGCTAAGGCCTTAAGGGGCCGCTCGCGGAGAAACGAACAATACATAGAAGGGCCGAACTGTGAATACTGAGGTCGCGGACCTCCGCGGGTACAATACCGTACGGCGCAATCATGTAGTCGACTTATTTTACGCGGGTGAAACCGGGGGGTCTGCTAGTATTACTATATGTGTAATAATCTCTTAGCGATCTTTTCAATAAATAAATACCAATGGTCTATTAATTATTTATGTTGCCAGTGATGACGTACGGAACAGAGACGTGGTCCTTCACTGCGGGCGGCTTGAGGAAGATCAGAGTCGCTCAGCGAGCTATGTAAAGGGCTACGCTCGGAGTTTCTCTGCGGGATAAAATCCGTAACGATGATATCCGCAGCAGAACTAAAGTAACTGATATAGCCCTAAAGATTAGCAAGCTGAAGTGGCAATGGGCCGGCCATAAAGCACGTAGAACCGATAACCGTTGGGGAAGAAAGGTTCTAGAGCGGCAACCTCGTACCGGCAAACGCAGTGTAGGGCGCGCCAACACTAGATGGAGCGACGACCTGCGCGATTTTGCGGGAAGTCGATGGATGCAGGTGGCACAGGACCGTGCTTTGTGGCAATCTATGGGGGAGGCCTATATTCAAGAGTGGACTAAGATAGGCTGAAATGATGATGATGATGAATTATTTAGCGCTTAATTATTATTGAGGGTTAGACCCGGGCCAGATTCTGTAAACAGTGCACTTAAGGTCTTAGGTCCCTATTTTATGGAAGACATTTGCTTACAGACTATAAAAGTAATATTTTTATTCATGAATTATTATGACTGTGCCCTGCGGTTTCAACTACGTAAAATTAGTCGACCACTTAATTGCGCTGTACGGCACAGTATCTTGCTATCCTTACCATTCACAATTCGGCCCTTCACGGTAATATTCCGTTCTCAGTGTGCGAGATTTTTACAGCCTAGAAGTTACCTCGATAAACGGGCTATTTAAGTAAAAAGTAAAGTATAGTTTCTGCTACTGAGTTCAGGCCTCCTCTCATTTCTGAGAGGGTTTTGGAGCTAGGAAGAATCCGCCACGCTGCTCCAATGCGGGTTGGCGGACTTCACATATCTTCAAAGTATTTTTTTATTTCTCAGACATGAGCACGTGGTAAATCAGCACTTAAAATTGCAATTAACAATTTAGTGGTACCGGCACCGGGAATCGAACCCAGGTCACTCGCGTACTATGAAATTTAAAGCGAGCGCCTAGCCCCTGAGCTATTTAATACAAAAATATTTTTTCCAATCGAATTTCGTGATCGTGTTTCCTGAGATTGATGTATTCATGCATACAAACTCTCCAGCCTTTTTTTTTACCACAGCGAAAACTTCCTATTACTGTCGGAAGCCATCAATAGAAAACTGACGCGAAAACCAGTAATGTGCTTGCACGATATTTTTGTATTCGGCTGAGTTTTATATCCGGGACCCGTGACGCAGTGGTCACAAACGCTGACTATTATGGCACGCCGCTGTCATTTAAAGAAACATATACACATGCTTAAGATTTTAGATTTAACAATATTGTGGCATAGCTCGAGGCTCAAGATTTAATCAAGGATAAATTGACTAGACGAGGATAACTGGCACTGCGGTGGAACCCACCCACTAGAAGGATTTCTGCATAGGAACGACGACGACGACGAGAAAAGACATTCATCCTTGACTGTATTTCTCACGGCAATTATAAATATATATATGTACCATTAAACATATAAATGTACAATTAAACATAATATACACTGCTATTTTTCATTCTTAATTATTGTAAATACAGTTTTTCATGCGCTATAAGCACCAGCAACCATCACTTGCATGTATGGACTTTTGTTCAAAGTTACAGGAACATATAGAGATAGAAAATAGGAACAATATGACATATGTTAAATGCTCGCATAAGTATTATATATAATATATATATGTATTATAATTATGTCTTTCAAACCGTGACGATGGTATTTGCCTCAGCATATGAATCCTATACCAGTAAAATGTGTGATTCTCAAGAACGGTGCAAAATAAATCGATTGGTGCATTGGCTAAGGGATTGCCATCTGTACTGCGGGTCGCAAATTCGATTCCCACGCGGAAAAAATATATGGATGACTAATACTTTATATAGCTGTTCTATCCATATCTTTTTCACTAGGATATATATATAAATAATCCTAGTGAAAAACAAAAATATAGGAAATGTTACTTAAAAATACTCTGCATTGTATTTATATATTAAAACTTATAGAAAACTTATACCGAACGCAACTACGTATCGCGTAATGTGATGGAAAAAGTGTAGGGCGGCTACACACGGTTTTAGCACGCATTTGCCGAGTTAGTGCAACGACAAGCACCATTTCATTCCACTATCTCGAAACCCCTTGCATCCCGTGGGTACCGAGTTTCGAATAAAATATGAAAACTAACGGAACTGTAGTTTTTATAGCAATGTTTTACGTTGCCTGCCGGTAAATGTTGAGATGGAAGTATAGACGCATGTAGGGGAAGAAACGGGTCACGCATGCACTTTCGACGTCTAACAAGGCTTAAAAAACAGCAATTAAGGCCGGATTTGAATTTTTATTTAATAAAATTATTATAAAAAAATTCTCGATAAACAGACTTGAAATTATGAAATGACTAGCCATGGAACAGCTATGGAATAGTGAAATATCATAGCAATAATAAATTATTATTTGTGCCCAAACTACATTTAATACGCTCCACGATGACTTTCATTAGTGATGATCGTTCAGAGTTATCAAAAAATATCTTAAGTACCGCATGTCATATTTGCTTATGCCATTTAATTACTTTTGGATGAAAAAGTAACACAACTGACAAGTAGAGAACTTTGTAATTTCGAGGCCAAGTAGCCCTCGAAACTGAGATAAGTACTGTTGGCACATGTATAGCTTCTTGCGAATAAAATTTTATGATAATGAGACGGCACGCGACCCTTGCCAATGTTTATTCAAAAACAGAGAGCCGCTGTTCTTAATTATCTTCTCCCGCCATTCATATCGTAAAGGCCAGTTGCATTGTTATATTTTCGTACAGAATGTGAAAAGGAAATGAGATCTTATATTATTATGGTTGATGTGTTTTCAATCGCAATGAAACGATTTGCACATAATAATATTACACCTAGTCATTAGGCGTATTTATTCCTTTAATCGCCTTATAGAAATCCTCGAGACGTTATGTTCAAAATGGATTACCTACAGGCCGATAATGATGATGAAAGTGATCATTATATTTAATATTGTGTTATATTTTCTCAATTATTTCATCTCTAGACTCGTGCATCTAGATGTATACGCATATTTCGACAAGTACACACAACTGACAACGATAAGTTTCCGCGAAAACAGCTATACATAAATACATACAGTTACACCTTTTTCCCATATAAAAGGTAGACAGAAATCACACCCCTCTTAGTATCTGTTTTCGCCCCCCCGAGCAACAAGAGAATCGTTCCCACGAGCAGCAATACCTTAGTCGCCTCTAACGACACCTCGATAAGAAAGAGGTATGTGCTATTCCACTGTGCTACTCTGTCATACTCGCCTTGCCGGACACAAATCGGCTTATCAATAACTTAATTCAAATTAAATTAAAACAGTCTTCATTTATAAAAACTTACTTTGTATGTCGTAATGAATGGTTATTTTCTTACTGTTTCAAAACGAAACTTGCTCGGGAAAAATAGTCAGTGTTTAAATTTTAAATTACCTTTTATTGTACCTAAGCTGCGATAAATTAGCTATCAATTCACTGTGAATTTGTATAAATAAAACTATGTGAAGTAAATATAGAATCATACTTTACAATATTTCATGAATATCAATAATTTACGCAAATAACTAAAATAACAATGTTCCCAAGTATATTGCAAATATTGTCAACGGAATCGTATCGTAAAAAAGATCATAAAGCGTTGTCGGAATCCACAGACTAATTCAAAAGAGACACGAAACATTTTCGTTCAAATTTTTACGATTGCAAACATGTGTTCTATGTAAGAGTCTATGAAAATACGAGTATATGTTGAAATCTATCTTAAAACAACAATTTATTCACGGAAGGTTTTAGGCTAATCCCTAAAAGGTGACATCTACGCGATTATAGAACTTATTTTTACGTCCTATTCAGTTAGCATCATCGGATACCGACAGATGTCGCTGTTATCTGTAATAAGTAAAGGCAAGTAAGGTAATATAATATCCGATGGTGACGCTGGTCACCGGATAAATAGAAGCGTCGCTGGAGTTTCTTGCGCCATTTCTTTTCCAGCGCATTCCGAATTTGTGGCAAACCTAGCTTATAATAATCATGATAATGTAATAGTAGTAGTAGTAAAATTGCCGTCCCGTTTGAAGTAACTGACCGAGCCGAGGCTGGCCCTCTTGGGCACCCTCGAGTCAGTTACTCTCGCGTACAGGATGACGGTCCAAGCCGAGGTCCCCTCTCGGGGGCCCTTGCGTCAGTATACCATAAATAAAGGTTTCGGCTAAGCGCCCTCAGCGCTCTGCCACCTTTCAATCCAGCGAAGCTGTGAAAGCCTTCGGGCTAACAGTGACCATCAGTCCTAAACAAAAAAAAACTGGTCACCGTGACCTTTACACCACTATATCCAGGAGAGTATCCACGTATGGCCTAATTAGCTCTGAACCTTTTCTTAAATTAAAGCAAATGCTGTGTCCAGCTATGGACCCAGAACATTACTGTGTGACATTACACTGCGCCCATTACCCTGTGACGTCAGTTCTTAAGTCTCACATGCCCATTTATTACACTAGCTCACAGTGCCCTTCAGATCGAAACACAACACATGTTGGCAAACTTCCGCTTCACGGCAGAATAACTGGCCCTGGGGTGGTACCTACCTAGACGGATTGCTGCATAGGATTCCAGCATAGAAACCCTACCACCAGTAAAGGTGAAATAGTGATATTTCTTCAGCAATGCAAAACCTTCCCGAAATAGTATCGCATATACCTGATACGATCAGAATAAGCGTCAGATGTTTCTAAGGGTTCGGATAGGTGAAGGGGAATAAATGCGGCGGCCTGTCGTAGTATATGTTTTCTTGTACTCGTAGTGAGGGGTGAGGGGGTATAAAAGTGGCCTAAAAACCTCACGTGATTAAAGTATCGCCCCTTACTAATGTTGCAATTAATTACGACTAAGCTCAAAAGCTTGTGCTAGGATGTGGTTCACGACAACAGTCGAATTAAGGGCTCGATCCTACAACATCTTGTTTCGATGTCCGTACCCTAAACTATTATTATTACTATTTTAGACTTGCTATAGCCCGCGACTACGTCCGGTTGGATGTAGTTTTTTTTTAAATACCTTTGGTTTTTCAGAATAAAAAGTATCGTATGTTCGTCTCATAAGCTATCTCTCCAACGTTCCAAGTTTCGTCAAAATCGGTTCAACGCTTGAGTCGTGAAAAGGTAACTAACTGTGGCAGAAAGTGTTACTTTCGCATAATAATATTAGTAAGGATATATCATATTTGGTAGGCGTATGTTAATGGCGCTAGACAATATACCACGAATAAACACAATTTTATTCCGCGTTTGTGTCGTAAAAGTTGACTAAGGCTATATAAAGATATACCTAAAAAAATACATTTCCTCCGAATAAATTAATAAACACCCTAAATTATCCAGGCCGCAATATATAATATAATTATAATGGTACCAAATCGCGGATCCGGATGTTAAGCGTGGCGATTACGGTAAGTCCCCATATTTTGGAAGAGACATTTGTCCAGAAGTGGAATTTTTACAGGCTAATAAAGATATTTATTCAGTAACTTTTGGAAATCTAAAAAGGATAGATCGTTTCTATTACCCTTTTAGTCTTGTTACTGTATTAATAAAATGACATAAAAACGGTGCCTCATACCAGGATTTCTCCTGCATCGTGAGTGCGTTTTATAAACATAAGTTTCACATGCACAACTCAACCAGACCCGAAAACCAACAATTTACGTTTTTACACAAATGTTGGTTCCGTTTGTGATTCGAACCCACGGCTAAGTGGTCAGGCCACGAGGCCACACAGTCATCGATTGGAAGACTTCTTCATCTAACTATCTACGATTTTGCTTAATTTATTATAACTGGTTTCAAGATACATTCATAAATGCTGAAGAAAATAAAAACGTTAATGCAATGAACGCAATGTTATAAGTAGAATGCACCAGAGGCTTTGTGTGAAATATCATATTAGCCGGGAAAGTAGAAAATACTTGCAGTAATATTGTTTTGTTTAAACCCTCCCAGTGGTGTAAGGAATGTGTAATATTCAGCCCAGCTCTTCCCGCTCTCGTGTATTATAGTATTAACCTAGATAGCAATAAGCGATTTCTCTTCCAATTAAATTGTATTCTTATCGATTAAAATGTTTTCAGCATTGTTTTTTCATTTTGCACCGCATTACGCTCGTCACCATGAGAAATCTGTTCTTAAGTCTCATATGCCCAGTAGTTACACGAGCGTCAGTTCCTATTTTATTTACAAAGACTAAAGACAGTTGTGCTTACATACCACTACGTGACTGATACATACAGTCACGCCTTTTTCCCATGTAAGGGGTAGGCTATAGGCCACTCACGTAGCCAACATTTTGCCCTCGCAGGAAACGAAACATGACGGGTGGCGAACCACGTCGCCGCCATTTTAGTACAAGTCAAAAAATTCTTATTTTCCATTGCGTTCTCACGAGCTGGGTAGTGACAGCATTGCTAGTTATAGTGTTATTCTGCACGAATAAAGGCTGTCCATACAATACCTTAGTCGCCTCTTACGACACCTCGGTAGGAAAGAGGTAGGTGCTATTCTACTCTGCCGGATGCCTTTTGGCTAATATTGGCTAATCGGTAAAAGTGACGAACAAAACATTCACCTGTTGGTTAATGCAACGTTTGCTCATAACATAACCCAGGTCATTTCCGTGTGGAACCACTCTTCGTTGTTCACCCTGAGACATTAGGTTTTAAGTCGCATATGCCCAGTAATCACACTATCTCCCAGTGCCCGTTTAGACAGAAACACAGTAATGTTTGAACACTACAGCTTTACGGCAGAATAACTGGTATTGCGGTGCTGCCTAGCAGGATTTCTACTGGTAATCAAAATAAAGCATTTGTAAATATGTTTACCACTAGTAAAGTTACTAGGTCTTTTTAATTTTCGTTGTAGAAATTGAGAGTAGTTGTAGTTTTAAGTGCTTATTTAATATTATAGTTAACTGTAAAATATTAAAAAAGCTGTATTAAATGGAGTTAGATCAGATGCACAAAGCTTTAAACTGTATCAGTTGGACTCCAAAAATATTAATGACAGTATATCAATTGAATGTAGGCCTGTGACCAGGAACAGAATTGACCGATTCAAACACAATGTTAAGTTTAAACTTTCTGAGTTAACTTTTTCTTTGAATGACCCTGATAGCACATCTAACACCTGTTTATGCAATTTCTAACGAATATAATACAGTATTTACTCGAAAGGTCATTAATATTCTTAAAAAAATATGCTTTAGTGAAAGGAATTAGAAAGAGTAGAGACAATCTATATGATCTCTGTGGTAAAAGATCTCTGACATCCAATGTACAATTTCATCAGTATGTTAAACAGTATTAATTTTATTTTAAATGTTTGTTTGAAAGCAAAAGCTGATTTTTAAGCAATTAAATTAAGTTTTCATTCTAATAAAACTAAAGCCACATGGAATGTAATTAATTTAGAAACTGGCAGGCATAATACAAAAAAAGAAGACTGCTTTGAAATTAAGTGGTAATAAAGGAAAAGACAGCGGTGGGAGCTCAGGGGCTAGGCGCTCGCTTTAAATTTTATAGTACGCGAGTGACCTGGGTTCGATTCCCGGTGCCGGCATCACTAAAATTGTTAATTGGAATTTAAAGTGCTGATTTACCACGTGCTCGGCTGTGAAGGAAAAACATCGTGAGGAAACCTACATGTCTGAGAAATAAAAAATATTTCGAAGACATCTGAAGTCCGCCAACCCGCATTGGAGCAGCGTGGCGGATTCTTCCTAGCTCCAAAACCTCTCTCAGAAATGAGAGGAGGCCTGTGCTCAGTAGTGGAACATTTATAGGCTGAAACTTTACTTTTACTTTAAAGTAAAAGATAAATACAAAGTTGCAAATGAGTTTCTTGAAGTTTTTAAAAATTTGTGTTTGCGCGTACACTTGTGGCACTATAATATCTCGTGCGCAATTGACAGCTTCCGACAGTATTCGGAAGGTGTCGCTGTAGTCGAAAATTGACCAGGAAGACACCACCACCACTCCGCTATCAATCGGATGCTAGGTTAGCTCCCTTCGACGGTTCTTATGACACCCACGGAATGTGCACCTCGTAATTTAAAAACATCGACTCTTACATTTTCATTCCGTGAATCACATTTCATTTAATTAGAATAAATATATTAAATACGCAGTAATTATTTAACGTTAGGCAAGCAGTCACTTAGTTCACACCGTATTTGTACTGGTTCCCTGCGGAATACGAACTCCGGTTACTGAAAAACCTATTTTATCAACGTACATAGATCGTACGTATACATATGTCGCGTCTGTGTTGCTGTTATTGTAGTGTGCAAGAGGGGTGCGTGCCTCGTTAGGAATAACCTGTTAGTATCCATTGACTTACGACATATGTCCGTTCATTCATCGACTAGTCCAGGGATTTCCAAACTATTTTGGGCAAGAGACTCCTTTTCCAAAATAAACTGATACCTAAGGCCCCCATAGCTAAATTACTTTTAAAATCCTATCTCTAGTTTTTTTCATCTTGATACGAAATACTTCCCAATATATAAACTTTGCGGTTGGTGAAGTGAGTAAGCTTGATATCATTTTTTCATCAAAATTTAACAAAATAAAATTCAGTAAATATCAAGTGTAATTAATAAGTATTTATACAAATTACGTAAAAATAGCTAAGCAAGTAATTTTTTTTGAAAAAAAAAACATTAAAATCGCAAAGTAAAGATAAAAAATTAAAAAATTCAGTGTAATGGATGAACCGGATCAATATTGGTGAGTACATACATACATACATAAGATCACGACTGTATCCCATAAGGGGTAGTCAGAGACTGGGTACTCACTGCAAAAGCAGATGACTGCCACAGTCCACGTTTCACCAAAACAATATAATGCACTTGGTGTGATAGGTGGTGAGCTCATCGCCACCATGCGCTATTAGGTGCACAGTGCAGTTCCTTACTCGCCTTTTACGAGATCCATTGGATGAGATGGAATGGTAGGATTCTTTTGACGAGCCGCCACCACACGATTGGTGAGTTCCAGCCTTAAATCTCCGCGTTCGTTGATTTTCAAACGGTTTCTTTGTTTTTTTCTAAATATTTGTAACCACACTGAAGCCTTTTTGCACTAGGTATGATGATGGAAAATCAATAAGGTATTTTTTAGCAATGTTCCACAATGCAAGATACTGTGTTTCAATGCTGCGTTGCAACCTGAACTTTTGATAGCCTTGTTTTAACTTCTGCTTAGATTCTCGTCTGTGCTGATGGTAATCAACTCTTCTTGCATTATCACATTGGTTTCTTCCATCGCTGTGATATTGTACGTATTATATATTTATTATCCATTGAGGAATTTTTAAATTATAAGAGATTTTCAAAACTCTTAGTAAAATCCTTGTGTAATGCGTCCAAGTGAATACATATGATAAAATAACATCGTCTTGAAGTATTTCTGGTAATTTTGACTAATGCGGAAAACGTGAATATTCTTTTCTGGTTAATATTTTTATATAGGATGAGTTTAGCCATTGTTTTTATCAAGTTGAGATCATGCAAACTTTGTTTAACATACTGAAGATATCAGTCAAATAATAAATGTCTGTTGTATAATTGTTCAGATTTTCTTTTCAAATACGGATCTTTTTCTTGTAAAAACTCCAACACAGAATAAAATAGCTGAAAATCTTGCTAACCAAGATCCGCTTGATAGCCAGCGAACTTCAGTGTGCAGAAGTAACCGAGTAAAGACTTCGTCGTTTTCCTCACATAGCTGAGCAAATAACCGGGAGTTCAAAGAATTTGCTTCGAATCTTGTTGACAGCATTTATAACATATTGTAAAGACTGATGCAATCCAGGACTCAGATTTTTTTGCTACTAATTGCTGTCTGTGATTAGCGCAGTGAATGGCCAGTACCTCTGGCAGTTGTTCAAAAATATTTAAAAAAATACTTAGAAAAATATTAAAACGGTTTTTGCTACTTATCGTGTTACAATTTCATAAACGTTTCCATAAACTGCAGAAATGTATGGTTATGCTATTCAATTTCTAATTCAAATATCTTTAGTTGTAATACAGGTAAAGCAGTTGTCTGTTGTGTTGTGATGTTTTGCCACTGTATGACATACAAATATTACATATAATTTTATTATTTTATCATATCATTTATCTCAGCACCTAGCAGGTTAAACAAACATCAATAAATTAACAAAGCCAATTATACGCCCGCGTAGCCACTTTAAAATTCATGAAAATTATGAAATAAAAATGAAGCCTTTTAAAAAATAGTAAATGTACCGTGAAAACGCGCTCTTGTCTTGAAAAGTGCGTATCAGACAACGCAGTGTGCGTTTGCTTTTTAAACTTAAACATGTGTTTGTGTGCGTTTATATCAGCACAACTGTGTTCAACAAGCTGATACAACATCTAAATAGTACACGTAAAGGATTTCACCCCGTAAATTCTGACGTATATGGAATCAAATCGCGTGCACTTCTGTGTGTGTAGTTTCATGTCTCAATGTGCTTAGTAGTTTTAACATAATTACGCGGCTTCCACCGTGAAATAGCCATCTATTAATATAAAAAGGGATTTATTTTTATGAGCGAATGAAAATATAACATATATTTTTAAATTCAAGTATGGCATGACAAATGAGTCCTGACGGTAAGTAGTCATTAAGATCCATAGACAAGCATAAACATCACAGACGGAGAGTTAAGAGAAGCGCTGTCGCCATTGAGGATTATAAAATAATGCCTCGCTGTCTTTTTTTATTGCATAAAGTGACGAAACGAACAAAACGTTAAACTGATGGAAAGTGCAACGCCCGCCCCTTCTGACCGAAACACAGTAATTTGCATACTACTGCTTCACGGCATCAGACGGATTCCAGCATGGTTATCCTACCTCCAGTAAATTTGGTATTACCATTGAGTATATAGCTATAAAATGTCTGTAATTGAGCATCCAATTTTCGTACCCTTACCGTTACCCTTTCCTGGTCAAGTCGACCCATTTACAGGATGCAGACTGCAACATTGTTCTCCCGCGTGAGCATACCTATACTTCTTTACAATTCAGAATCTTTTGTGGTGTGGTGGCTGGTGTAGTGTGGTGACATGAGCAAACGTTGCATCTATCACCAGGTGAACGTTTTCCCCGTCTCATTTTCTCCTATAAAAAAACCGTAAGTACACACTATTTTTTATTTTGCAAATATTAGTTAAGGTTAAGTAGTGCTAAGATTCCTATGCCGGAATCCGTCTAGGTGGGTACCACCCCAGGGCCAGTTATTCTGCTGTGAAGCAGTAGTGTGCAAACATTACTGTGTTTCGGTTTGAAGGGCACTGAGAGCTAGCGTAATCAATGAGCATATGAGACTTAAGAACTGATGTCTCAGGGTGACGAGCGCAGTATGGTGTCGCACAGTAATGTTCTGGGTGAAATTTCTTATGGACAGACGTTGCACTTGCCATCAAGTGAACTTTTTGTGCTCGTTTCGTCATCTTATCGAATAAGCAATAAATATAGAGCCGGGAAGAATTCACCGCGCTGCTTCAATTAGGGTTGGCAGACTTCACGTCCTTGTAATATTATTATTCTTTAGACATGCAGGTTTCCTCACAGTGTTTTCCTTCGCCGCTGATCACGAGCTAAATCATCACTTAACTTTTGTAGAACAGTTTCAGAGGTCGATCGGGGGTCGAACTCAAGTCATTCGTGTAGAACTATGAAATTTACTCCACTGCTCAAACTGTGACATGTTTATTTAAAAAAAAATAAGGTTACTAGTTCCACTGGAGAGACTATTTAACTCCGCTAGAATATAGATGCGTCTCCAAAGCCAAATAAATTATTATGAAGAAAGGGAAGTTAATTCTCTAAGATCAACATTATTTTTGAAATTGCAGGCCGTTTGTCTGTCAAGCATCACGCAAAAATTATTAAACCTAAAAGCTAAAAGCTCACCGTTCAAAGGCGGGCTCACTGTCCGATCCATATAGGCTAGAGTGCGGGGTCAGGCAGGGAGGGTTGACGTCGCCAAAGCTTTTTAGCCTTTATGTGAACCGGCTGATTGAGGACCTTAGCAGCGCCATGGTTCCCACCATGTTCTATAGATGGTACTTTTGTCAATAATATTAGTAACGCTGATGATATGGTGTTGCTGAGTCCCTCAATCAGCGCACTTAGAAAATTACTGAGCATATGTGAAAGCTATGCAGATGGTCATGGTCTCAGGTATAACGCTGATAAAAGCGAGTTACTTGTCTTTAAAGCAGGAGTTAAAAGCTATTCATCAATTCCGCCGGTCACAATAAGAGGCACTCCGCTCAAGACAGTGGCGGAATTTAAGTACCTGGGACACTGGGTCACTGCAAACCATAGTGATGACTTGGACGTAGAAAGGGAGCGTAGGGCGCTAGCAGTAAGAAGTAATATTCTGATACGCAGGTTTGCAAAGTGTACTAAAAGTGTCAAGGTGACCTTGTTTAGAGCTTATTGCCAGTCATTTTACACTAGCAGCCTGTGGATCGAATATTCTAAGAAGGCTTACAGCGCCCTGCGCGTCCAATATAATAATGCGTATAGGGCATTGATAGGACTGCCACGAAACTGCAGCGCCTCAGGGATGTTCGCGGAAGACCGCGTGGATGATTTTTACGCGATAATACGCAAACGAGTGGCATCCTTGTGGAAGTGGGTGCGTGCCAGCCCCAACAAAATTGTGCGCACGGTGGCGGATAGAGTAGATGGTCCTATTTTTAAGCACTGGACTACAATGCATGTGTCGCCATCATCCCGTGCCGCAAAATAATAATGTTCTGGCATATTTTATTTTTATTTAATTTTTACTAACATTAGATATGATTTACGAATATGGATGCAAAGTCCGAATTAAATTATTATTATTATTAATATTAACTAGGGATCTAACTATTTTTATTTTGCAATATCTAGAAACGCTACTGTTTGAGAGTTAGAATATTTACTTCAACACTTATAAGTAATATTTAAGTACATATTTAGATTTAAATTAATTGTTACATAATTATAATTTAATCGTAAGCTACATTATTATATACATCACATTTTACATGAGGAAGTTCAGGCCAGCTCCGTGCTTAATTATATTATTGTAGTCGTATTTTAATTCATAGCGCAGATCTCGTGTCGATAAATAGCATGTTACAATCACGATTCGATGTTCGAATCACGTCGACACTGTCGCCGTGTGGTGGCGGCTTAAGAGAATCTACCACCCCATCTCATCCCGTGGGTGTCGTAAAAGTCGACAGAGGGAAAATGAAAACCAAAAGATGGGCAGCAGCATCATTCTGGAACATCTGAAGAAATAAACTGCGGTTGCCAACCCGCCTGCCAAGCGTGGCAACTATGGCAAATCCCCCCCAAAATGAGAGCTACAAACTTTTGTGGCAATCTATGGGGGAGGCCTGTGTTCAGCAGTGGACTAGTGATAGGCTGAAAAGAAGAAGAAAGAATCACGATTCCTAAAACATTAAAAAATCTATCATATTATAGCTTGATTCTGAGATTCTGAAATAAAGATAAATGTATCGTGCGTGGCATTTAGAACGGACAACACTAAACCTAGAAAGATATGAATAAAAAGTCACATGGAAAAGTTGCATGTGGAGCAACGACTCGTAAATACCAACTACCTACCTATCTGCGTCGTTTTTATTTCCCGTCGTAGAAAACTGCGGTTGTAGCTTCATACAAAGTTATTTATTGGTGTACAGGAAATTTCCTCTTTCGCCAAACAGCGCAGAGATTCGCTTCTGTAAATTGTAAATCGGAAAACATGAATGGTTGTAAAACAATTATGTTATGATTGATGCTTTAAAAAACTTTGTATTTTTTTATTTAATAAAGGTTTGAGATTTTTGAAGTTGAGAAACTTTTGTGATAGAACTGATATAGTTATTTAGTAAAATTGTTTTATATTAACAGAGTTAAAAAGTTATTTTACATAGTTTAGATTTAATTTACTTAAGTTTCTTTAAGTAAAATGTAATTGAATCCAGAACAGAAACCAAAGATTTAATGTATCTTTTAATACAAGTTTGGCGTACACTTTTGTAAGCTTATGTTCATATCCCACTAACCGTCTGCCTCTAAAACGAACCTGTCGGCAATACAACACAATAACAAGTTAATAGAATTGATGTCGCAAAATTAAAGTCTTAATGATTGTCTTTTAATTATTTTTTTTTAGTTTTTGTCTTCTATAATTTTAGCTACATAGATAGCAAAAGTTTTTTTAATGTGTGGTTTTTGCGGCTTCATCGGAAGGGAGTCGCGAGCATTTATAATACTCGTATCACCTGCTTAGTTGATGTTAAATAGTAGAGTAATACTATAGGTTGATGGCCTCCGACAGCATTCGAATGTTATCGCCTGTCAAGTAGGTAGTTTTTTTTTTTTTTTATTACGTAAAGTGATGAAACGAGCAAAACGTTCACCTGATGGTAAGTGCAACGTCTGCCCATAATAAATGTTGTGTCACCCAGAAAATTTCTGTGTGACACTACACTGTGCCCATCACCCTGAGACATAGGTTCTTAAGTCTCATATGCCCAGTGATTACGCTAGCTCACAGTGCCCTTCAAACCGAAACACAGTAATGTTTGCACATTACTGCTTCACGGTAGAATAACTGGCCCTGGGGTGGTACCTACCTAGACGGACTCCTGTATAGGAATCCTACCACCAGTTAGAACGGACATCATCGGTGTGGGTGAGGGGCAGTTCGTCGCGGTTTTCGGTTGCGGCAAGGAGATATATTGCGAGTGAGAGAGAATAAATATCTCAGGAACTGTTTATGTAAATACATAAATGATTTGTTTTTGTCATTGACACATCTCTAGAAAAAGTCATCATGCTTATACTTGCAAGCAAAGTATTATTTTACTGTTAAAGATTGTCCAACTTACTTACCATTATATTTTATCTATTGGTTAATAGAGTAATACACTCAGCGTCACAAAAATCGCACCTCTCTGAGTTTGCGCGAAAAATGGCTGTAATGGCTAGAAACGATTTATATTTATATAAATATTGGTATGTTTGAAATTGGTATTTGAATAGCTTTACATTATTAATAAAAAAATCATGAAATCATTAAAACATTTATCATTATAGAGCGTCAAAAATAAACACTGTCAAATGCTCGTTAGTAAGGACGCTAGTTACACCACCTAAAAAGGGTATAAAAGGGTCGATCTGGATGAAATATGGGCCAGTCGTAATTTAGACTTTGCAGTGAACACACGTGAACAAGTAACCCAAGTAAGAACAAGTAAAGATGGACACCAGCTCTGAAGAAGCCGCTCAAGTGATTGCCCTATTGCAGTCGGGGATGCGGCAGTGTGACGTTGCTCGACAGTTGAACCTGTCCCGTTTTTCAGTTCGACGGGTGTTCCAACGTTTTCAGCAGACTGGTGGTTATGTTAGAAAACCGGGATCTGGAAGAAAACGGTGCACATCAGAAAGAGATGACCGTTTCATCGTTACGACATCTTTACGAAACCGTTTTACAAATGCTGTTGAGTTGAAACAACAGCTTCGATCAACTCGGAGAACATCTGTGAGTGTTTCTACGATAGGAAGAAGG
Organism: Luehdorfia chinensis; assembly: GCA_019845155.1. Lineage (NCBI taxonomy): Eukaryota > Metazoa > Arthropoda > Insecta > Lepidoptera > Papilionidae > Luehdorfia > Luehdorfia chinensis. The sequence continues at coordinate 423,356 of JAHVAK010000107.1, forward strand.
TTACACGAAAAGAGTTTAACAGCCAATAGACCTGCTAAAGGTCCAAAACTTACTGCACAGCATCGCAGAGATCGCCTAGAGTTTGCTCGCAATCATTGCGAGTGGACTCTAGAACAGTGGCGGACCGTACTCTTCTCTGATGAGACGAGGGTCTGTCTCTTCTGCAATGACAGACGTAGAAGGGTCTACAGAAGACAGGGGGAGAGGTTCACACAACCCTGCTTCGAAGAATCCGTCGAATACGGGGGTGGCTCGTGTATGTTTTGGGGCGGCATTTCCGTCGACGGGAAAACGGAACTTGTGTGCGTTTCCCGGACTCGGGGTGGCCGTGGGCAAGGGTCATTAAATGCTGGTCGGTACATTACTGAAATCCTGGAGGAACATGTGGTCCCGTATGCTGGTTATGTCGGTGATGGATTCATGTTAATGCATGATAATGCTCGTTCCCACACCGCGGCTATTGTACGGGATTATTTACAGGAGGTCGACATCCCTGTTATGCATTGGCCAGCACGAAGTCCAGACCTTAACCCAATAGAACATCTCTGGGATGACCTAAAAGGGCGCGTGCGAGCTCGAGATCCAGCTCCAGCCACTCTTCAAGAGCTCCAAGATGCGGTACTTGAAGAGTGGGAATAAATACCCCAAGAGGCTGTTGCGATCCTTGTAAGGTCCATGAAAGATCACATGGAAGCCGTTATCAAGGCAAGGAGGGGTAACACTAGGTTTTAAGAACTTTTTTTGTATTTGTTAAGTTTTTATTTAAATTATTAACCGTCGCGGAATTATTCGTACTGGACTTGGCGACACTACTCACGACACAGACAACCGAAATGAAGATTTAGGTAATATTAACGTTAGTTATTACACATAAAATACATACATACATAAAATAACGCATTTTTCCCATATAATGGGAATACCACATCCATTTTCGCCCACGCAGGAAAAATGAATGAGAACTAAATAAATATAGCACAATTCGGCGACTTTTAAAAAAATGGGTATTTTTATATTTAATATTTTCTAAGGACAAGAAATAAGAGGCAAAAGAATTTTGGGTTTGTTTGAGAGGCATAAGACTTTTTTTCTAATGTGTAGAACGGGTTGCTTATACAGTGTGCACGAGTTCGAGAGCAGTATAGAGTAGAGAACGATGCAACGACACTGTTGCCGATGAATCGGCACCCGTCGTCGCGACGCCGCCTGCTGCTTCGCTGCACTCGAGCATTAACAATATATGCTTAACCCATAACAAAAGGAGCCTCGCAGCGAAGCCGCATTTAAGTAACTCGAAAGTAAGTGCAAAAAGGGTGGAAATGAAAAGACAGACACGATATAAGTGTAGTGAACTGGGACTCGAGTTAGTACAAACGAGGTGGTATGCTAGGGGTGTATCGTAGTGAGCGTCTTTTGATAAATATCCTATGGCGCATATTATGAAATACAGCAGATAGTCGAATCATGAAGAAATACGCAGATGAAAATTAATAATCATAGCAGTTGTAATCATTCGGTTTTATTTATTTGGCTTTTGTAAACCCTTTTTATAAATAAACAAATTCTTATTAAAAACTAAAAACGTGAAGAAATAATACAATAATGATGATCAGCATGCCACCCCATATGTCGGTCATCGGGCAACGAGGTGACCGATATGTGTAGTTGTATGCCAACCGAAATAATTCCCGTCGTCGTGCCTGCAAGCGGGTTAGTCCCGGTCAGTCTCTTGGGACAGCTGAGGCGACTGGGATCGCGTAAAATGCAGAAGGCGGTGCTCCACGATACTGAACGCCGGTATCTTTCCCTTTCACCCTTATTCTTGGCCGTTTTGGTCTCGCCTACCGAAGACATCCGTCTAGTTATTTTTTTTTATTTTATACTATTTACCCTTAATAATAATCATCAACATTTAAATGAAACTAAGTTTACGGATTTTATCGCGTTTAATTTTTTACTATTTATAACCCGACGTTTCGAGTGCTTTACAGCACCCATGGTCACGGGAGGACTGAGGTGACTGATGTCATAGTTAACCTGGGGTACCTTCAGCTTTTAATTATTATTTTTGGTCCGATCTACGCAGAAAGAGCTAACTGTGTTTTGAAGTCTTGCAGTGGTATGCTTGGTTTTTGATTTAATTTTATTTATTATTGGATCCCAAGCTGGTGGTAATACCCAACCATCTTCTCTTTTGAAATTAGGATGTTTTTTGATTTCAATAGCCTTGCGAATCATCCTTGGTAGGAATCGGTGTTCTTTTGCAAGGATCTGTGGTTTATCAAATCTGATGTAATGGTTGGGATGATCCAGAACATGGTCACAGACTGCAGACTTCCTAGAACGACGATGCTTCACGTCAGCTATGTGTTCTTTTACGCGGGTTTTTATCGATCTTTTTTGTTTGGCCTATGTAAGAGAGACCACATTCACAATCTAGCTTGTATACTCCTGCGTCCTGTAGAGGGATGTTACACTTGACAGATGGTAAAAACTGACTTATCTTCTTCGGCGGCTTGAAGAATGTTTTTATGGAAGCCCGCTTCAAGATATAGCCAATCTTGTCCGTGACTCCTCTGACATAAGGTAGAACAGCAGGTACACGCTCATGTCCTCCCGTGACCATGGGTGCTGTAAAGCACTCGAAACGTCGGGTTATAAATAGTAAAAAATTAAACGCGATAAAATCCGTAAACTTAGTTTCATTTAAATGTGTAGTGTTCGCGTAAATATAAGAAATCATTAATCATCAACATCATCATTAAAGCTTACCACTGCTGAACATAGGCCTCCGCCATAGATTGCCACAAAAGTTTGCAGCTCCCATTTTGGGAGGATTTTGCCATAGTTGCCGCGCTAGGCAGGTGGGTCGGCAATCGCAATTTATTTATTTAGATGTTCCAGGAATAGGTTGCCGCCCATGTAATATGATAACAGTGATTTATTTTTGACCATAGTGTGTTCATTACGTTATAAAGTATAACTAAATGTACTCGTATATGTTATTATAATACGTAACACATTTTATACTGTTGGAAATTGGTTCATAAACTAGGTTATGATTAGGGTTTACTAGGGTAACTATAAATTTCCATACACTTTTTACTTACTGTCCTCAATAATAAATATAATTTATTTAAATGTGTTCGACCTGGATCTCTCGATTTACAAAGTTTCAATAGATCCGAAAGCAAAGGCGTCTTTATTTCATTCTATTTTATCACAGCTTCCGATATAAGAGCCTCTGTGAAAATAAAACAAAGTCTCGCAACACTGGTGTGCATAATACAGTGTACTTTTTTCCGGGACACAGAGATATAGTGTTTTGCTCACACCGAAAGTGGATTTATTTTTTTGTATTCTTTGAACACGATATCTGCTTTTTCCTGAATAACATGTTGAAATCGTACTGCGGACTAGTTTTAAACAAAAAGAGCCTATTGTAGACCAACAAAATATATAGAGTAACAGACAGATGACAATAATTTAGATTACATGGATAGTAAAATCATCTATCATATTTATTTCTTATATTAGTTAATGATGTAGGTATAATACTCTATTAATGGTCACGATCGGCAGAATGTAAATTATTAATTAGACGATGTCCTCCTAGCCGATTTTCGACCACGGTGATAACTAACGAATACTGTCGGAAGTTATGAGGCAGGAGATATTATAGTCCTAGAAGTGGACGCGCAAACGTAGGAGCACTCGTCCCAACCAACTAAAATAAAATGTCATCGCCATCATAATCATTTCAGGCTATCATAATCCACTGTTGAAAATAGGCCTCCCCCATAGATTGCCACAAAACACTGTCCTGAACCACCTGCATCCATCGACATCCCGCAAAACCGTGCAGGTCGTCGCTCCATCTAGTGTTTTCCCAAATTATATTGGGGAAGAAAAACTCCGTTCTTCCCCAATATAATTTGTCTGGGTTTCAAACAAGAGACCCTCGATTGAACAGGCAGGTGAATTGACCACTATGCCACGCTTTCGTCAGTACTTTTATATTGAGCGCAGTGATAAAGAATATTTGCATTTTCTTACATTGTACTTATCAAAAAAAGCACCGTGACTAGTCGTTGTGTAATAACTCAAACATACCATAACAGAACTAACATGTGATGATTTTGATCAATAATTCTACTACTATAATTACGCTTCGGTGTAAGAGAAGCCTACATAACGGCACGTGTGACGCAGCTAAGTGCATGCAGGAAGCAAGCGCAAGCCTTCAAACGCAATTTGTCGCTGCCGCGTGTTTACTGCAGCTCCCTTTTTTATTTCGACCCCGCTTTTGCTTTCGGGATGAAATTCCGAAACCTCGTCACATTGTGGATGCTCCCGGTTAATTTGAAAGGACGTTTGCTGTTTTTGTGCTCTTTCTGAATGCGCTAATTACTTGATGCCTGTCGTCAATGTTGACACGTCGTGACAAAAGAGCGTCTCTGTTTAAAATATTAAGCATAATAAGATACTGTTATTATGTTACGATTATATTTGTAAAAATTACGAGCAAAATAAAAGTTCCTTAGTGATTTCATGTAGTTAGAACAAAAAATAAGCAAAACTAATTGTTATTTTATTCGTTCGCTATCAAATCATTATCAGTCATTATGTTCCTGTGCTAAGACCAATATTCCTGTTTTAATAAATCCTATCATACAGTTTATATCTCTACATACACTCAGCGTCACAAAAATCGCACCTCTCTGAGTTTGCGCGAAAAATGGCTGTAATGGCTAGAAACGAATTATATTTATATAAATATTGGTATGTTTGAAATGGGTATTTGAATAGCTTTACATTATTAATAAAAAAATCATGAAATCATTAAAACATTTATCATTATAGAGCGTCAAAAATAAACACTGTCAAATGCTCGTTAGTAAGGACTCTAGTTACACCACCAAAAAAGGGAAAAAAGGGTCGATCTGGATGAAATATGGGCCAGTCGTAATTTAGACTTTGCAGTGAACACACGTGAACAAGTAACCCAAGTAAGAACAAGTAAAGATGGACACCAGCTCTGAAGAAGCCGCTCAAGTGATTCCCCCATTGCAGTCGGGGATGCGGCAGTGTGACGTTGCTCGACAGTTGAACCTGTCCCGTTTTTCAGTTCGACGGGTGTTCCAACGTTTTCAGCAGACTGGTGGTTATGTTAGAAAACCGGGATCTGGAAGAAAACGGTGCACATGAGAAAGAGATGACCGTTTCATCGTTACGACATCTTTACGAAACCGTTTTACAAATGCTGTTGAGTTGCAACAACAGCTTCGATCAACTCGGAGAACATCTGTGAGTGTTTCTACGATAAGAAGAAGGTTACACGAAAAGAGTTTAACAGCCCATAGACCTGCTAAAGGTCCAAAACTTACTGCACAGCATCGCAGAGATCGCCTAGAGTTTGCTCGCAATCATTGCGAGTGGACTCTAGAACAGTGGCGGACCGTACTCTTCTCTGATGAGACGAGGGTCTGTCTCTTCTGCAATGACAGACGTAGAAGGGTCTACAGAAGACAGGGGGAGAGGTTCACACAACCCTGCTTCGAAGAATCCGTCGAATACGGGAGTGGCTCGTGTATGTTTTGGAGCGGCATTTCCGTCGACGGGAAAACGGAACTTGTGTGCGTTTCCCGGACTCGGGGTGGCCGTGGGCAAGGGTCATTAAATGCTGGTCGCTACATTACTGAAATCCTGGAGGAACATGGTCCCGTATGCTGGTTATGTCGGTGATGGATTCATGTTAATGCATGATAATGCTCGTTGCCACACCGCGGCTATTGTACGGGATTATTTACAGGAGGTCGATATCCCTGTTATGCATTGGCCAGCGAGAAGTCCAGACCTTAACCATCATCCTGGATGACCTAAAACGGCGCGTGCGAGCTCGAGATCCAGCTCCAGCCACTCTTCAAGAGCTCCAAGATGCGGGTACTTGAAGAGTGGGAACAATACCCCAAGAGGCTGTTGCGATCCTTGTAAGGTCCATGAAAGATCGTATGGAAGCCGTTATCAAGGCGGGGGGGGGGGGGGGGGGTAACACTAGGTTTTAAGAACTTTTTTTGTATTTATTAAGTTTTTTTAAATTATTAATTTGCAAATTTGTACATACCCTGTCTTTTTCTTTAATTTCTCTTTCGTCTCGTTATAAAAGTAAAATTCAATTAAAATTCCTGAAAGCTAATGAAATTACCTTTCGAATGATACCCTCAAACCACAACATTGCCATTGGCCTGTTGTGTTAAAATAGTATTTAAATTATTTTTTTCGGATGTGCGATTTTTTTGACGTCGAGTGTAGTATCGTGTTGTTATATATACATCCAAACTTACTCTAAGAATGTATCCTATCCTTCTTCTAACGGAAATATAAGAAAGGCAACAGAAACAAACTAATAATAGATGTTCGCTAGTAATGTCACTCTAACGGCGGTTGTTGAGTTCTTAGAAGTAAAATATATAGAACTTGAAGGTGGAGTCCTTTAATGATGCTGTAGATACTATAAAGTGCAACTCCACCACGATTTTGTTATTATCATGGGAGGGTTAGTTTTTTTTCCATTTGACTAACTCAACGCATATTTATTGCATTTACCTTATAAATAGGTAATCCAGCATAATATGATCCTGCCATTAGTATAACACCCAAATCTATTTTGTAAACATAAACTTTGTGATTGCGTGCGTATAAGTGGGTGCGCGGAGATTAATTCAAAAATGCGTAGTAAGTTCATTCAAATAACGTTCCCACTTCTTTCCTCACACCTGTGCACACCTAATTCCTGTATTCCTATGCATCCCAAATTTCTCGACCACTCACATTTGATAATTCAATTGTACCTACGGATTTATCCAACGAACTGTCCCTATTTAATTTGGAATTTTGAGCTCAATTTATCAAACTTCATTCCCATATTGTACTTTTATTTTCGTATGATAAGCTGAGAGAGATTTTAACTAGCTGGCGTAAAATGACAGGAGAAAGGAAAAAAGACAGCAAGACGCATTATTTATTATATTACTTACATGAATATCTTATTTTTTCCGCATGGCATTTTGTAGTAGTTATAGAAGTAAACTTGTACACTACATTTTATAGTCAATCAAAGATAAAGTCAAATGAAGTCCTCAAAATGATTTTAATCGAATATTGTCTTGACAGTTCCGCCACAAAAAGACGACTTTCTACTTGATGAAGTAAGAACGAGATTTCGTTACGGAGCCCGTTCATGGTCTCCTATCCCATTCATGATATGACTCCACTTTTAAAGTGTAAAAAATAGGAAAGTCAGGTAACAGCCTATAAATGACTCACTGCTGAGCACACGCCTCCTTTCTTTTCTGAGAGGGTTCGGAGCCGGGAAAAATCCGCCACGCTGCTCATGCGGGTTGGCGCACTTCACATTTATTCGAAATTTCTCAGAGATGCAAGTTTCCCTAACGACGTTTTCCTTCACCGCCGAGCACGTGGTTAATCAGTACTTAAAATTGAAATTAACAATTTAGTGGTGCCGGCACCGAGAATCGAACCCGGGTCACTCGCGTACCATGAAATTAAAAGCGAGCGCCTAGTGCAGAATAATATTATTCAATAATATATAAAAATAATAAATCCAACAGAATAATATTAATAGGTACATTTGACATTAATACAATTATATGAGGACGCGTGCACATTACAACCACAGATAGTTTAAGGTAGTAGTTACCGTTAAAAACTGCTTGAAAAAAAAATATGTTGAAACCTCGTTGAAATAGGAACTGACAGATTCAATCTGTCATTTTCATTTGACATCTCACCCAAAAAACGTCGAAGCTTCTACGCATTAAAGTTCTAAATTAATAAGTTTTGCTAAAGTGTATAATCGACACGAATAAAGGTAAGTTTTAAAAAATATTATCCGTTTATTTTTTTGTAATTTTTCATATTCATTATGAATATCACATAGTCTACTGATAGGTTATACCGTAAACGCCGATTTCTTAAAATTTATAATATGCACACGTTCAGAGCGGCGTAGAATAAGAAATCCTGCGCCGTTTAAAGCCGAGTGCAAAATTAGTTTTGAATACCGAAAGATTTTTCAGTGTATGCATATTAATAGTATTCAAGCACAATAAATAACACCACACAGTTTAATTTTTATTAGTTTTAATTGCTTCTGCTTTAAATAGTTTTTCAAAATAAATGACATACATAACAAACAGAGCACTTAGTTAAGTTTTTATGGATACTTTAATACAGCTAATTTATTTTAATACAATTATACAATATTCAGAAGCATATGTAAATTGATATCTAATTTATTCTGAACATATGGAAAGAATATAAGGTTGCTATTTAGTATAATATGTCTTTGTCCAATTGATAACCTTCTAATATTGTTCTATTGGATATGCTAAAGTGAAGATCACTGAATGTTGCAGTATTTGCACTTAAATATGTCCTGAACAAATGAAGCACTTCTAGGAGTAATTAGCAGAATGTATTTCTCTGACATTGCATTCCAATCCAATCTGTTACATATAAATATATGAGCTGAGACAACAAAGGCGGGCATTGAAGGCACAATTCCTCTGGTATTGCTATGTTCATGAGTTCAACACTTATCAACAGGTTATATAAAAAAACAGAGAGAGAAAAGTTGCACTAATCAAGCAAAACTCATGACTATAAATAAAATCATATTTTATATGTTTTTGCATTAACCTAATATTGAATATTAATGTTTCATATTAAGTATAATAATTTTTCTTGTAGTTATTACAAAACATTATGTCTAAAACTGCTTGGGTTAAAAGCATATAATTTTTTATATGAATAACAAATTTTAACAAATTCTGACATTTGTTATTCATGTCTTTGAAATACATACAGTGATGCCTTTTTAACATACAGAGGTTAAACAGAGACCACCACCCATAGCCCACTTTTCGCTGCCACAGGAAACAAAACGAAGCAGGTGGCAAATCATGTCACCACCATTTTTGTACAAGTCAATAAATTCTTACTCCCCATTGTCTTCCCACAAGCAGTATAGTGACAGCATAGCATCATCATCATTTCAGCCTATCACTAGTCCACTACTGAACATAGGCCTACCTTATAGATTGCCACTAAAGTTTTATAGCTCTCATTTTAGGGGATTTTGCCATAGTTGACACGCTTGGCAGGCGAGTTGGCAACTGCAGTTTATTTATTGAGATGTTCCAGAAGGATGCTGCTGCCCATCTCCTGGTTTTCATTTTCCCTTCTGCTGACTTACAACACCCATGAGATGAGTTGAGGTGGTAGATTCCCTTAAGGCGCCACCACACGGCGATTATGGTCGGCATTGCATATAATGATGGTAGCTCAGGGGCTAGGCGCATCGCTTTAAATTTCATAGTATGCGAGTGACCTGGGTTCGATTCTCGGTGCCGGAACCACTAAAATTGTTAATTGCAATTTTAAGTGCTGATTTACCACATGATCGGCGGTGAAGGAAAACATCGTGAGGAAACCTGCATGTCTGAGAAATAAAATATATTTCGAAGACATGTGAAGTCCGCCTACCTGCATTGGAGCAGCGTGGCAGATTCTTCCTAGCTCCAAAACCCTCTCAGAAATGAGAGGAGGCCTGTGCTGAGCAGTGGGACATTTATAGGCTGAAACTTTACTTTTTTTTTTATTACATGAATAAAGGCTGTCCATACAATACCTTAGTTGCCTCTACTGCATCTAGGTAGGAAAGAGGTTGATGCTATTGTACTCTGCTGGTCACCTATTGGCAAATATAATTATTATAATATAATAATAATTACAATAATTCTTAATAATAAAAGATTTTAAAAAATCCTTGAGCTTTATATGTTTCAAAAAGGTCATGCCAGTACAACTTCAAAATTATTTTTTATTATTTTTTACATCATATTTTAAAAACAGGGACTTGCTTCTTTAGCTTTTACATTTATATATATATTCTATGTGTAATTGTGCTTTTTATTTTCATATTTATAGGTGTATTGTTATTTTCATGTTTATAGATGTCTGGCCGTGAAGGTGGTAAAAAGAAGCCTCTTAAAGCCCCAAAGAAAGAACAAAGGGAAATGGATGAGGATGATGTTGCACACAAACAAAAATTAAAAGAACAACAGAAAGCTTTACAGGTATAAACTCAAAAAAGGATGCTTTTTATCATTATCAAAAATTGTTCATCAAAAATAAAGTTTTATAGTAAAATTCCTAGTTGTGGTTAGCGTTCCTGACTTCTGTGCTGGCGGTCCTGGGTTTGATTCCCAGCCGGAGCCAATATTTGGGCAAAAACACAAATTATTGCTTTTCGAGTCTGGTTGGTTTTTACATTATGCAAATGTTTGTCTATAAAACACACCTACAATACAGGGGAAAATCCCACTGTAGGGCATTGTAATTGAACATAGATTTCAAAAATCTTGTCAAGAATACATTATTAGATAAAGCATATAAAATACATCATCGTACATCAGCACAAAGATGTGTGGAAGTAACTCATACTTTGCACTTGCAGGCCTCCTGACTAACTTAATTTATGATGTAATTTATAAATGAAAGGACATAATATAGCTTTGAAAAAGAAAGACCCCATAGTTTCTTGCTGGTTCTTCTCTAAGGTCTTATTTTTATTCATAAGAGCTTTAATCAAGCCGAAATTGAACTTTGCTGAAACTTTTAATTTGATTACCAAATGGCCCTTGTTACACACAGGCCTCCTCTCATTTGAGGTTTCATACAACTATAAGAAGAGAATTTAGGTTCTATAGAACTACCTTCACAAATTCTCAGAACCAATAACCATTAGAGGAAGAAAGTTTATCAAATGGCAACCTCATATTGACAATCGTAGTGTGCAATTTTGCAGGAAGTCGATGGATGCAGTTAGCTCAGAGACATATTTTGTGACAATCTGTGGAGAGAACAACCTTGTGATGGGCTGAAATGATGATGATGATACAAGTAATTTGAACCCTGTTACTGATGGCGCCACTTAAATTGTTAATTACAATTTTTAATTGCTGACTTACCACAGACATACCCACGAACATAATTGTCTTGAAGAAACCGCATATCATAGACATAAAACAATATTTCAGTAGCATGAGTCTGTCAACTTACATTGAAGCAATGTGGATAATGCACATTCACATTATTTAGGAAACTATAAAAAGTTACTAAATATGTTCAAAAAAAATTATTTAGTGTCAAGTAACATATCCAGATAGAAATATATAATTTTTAAATAAGTAGCAATCTTCAAGCAGCAAGACTTCAAAATTTCGATGAACAGTAAAATAATAGTTTAGTTCACTTTTACTTAAGATTCATGGACTGATGGAGACAAAATGAAAAGTAAATTTTGGTCTTGAATTGAAGTTTTGAATCACTGTACACTTTCACGAGCACTTGCTGCATTTATTTATAAATATTAAATTTCAGAACTCAAACTGTTATGTTTTCAATAAATAACAAGCTCTGTATCAATTGTAGTTGTTTATTCACCATCTTACAGAATCCGACCCCTATATGTGGGTAAATCTACCTACATAATACAAACTATATAAAAAAATACAGAATTCAATAAAAAATCTACTGCCACTTTTTGAGTTGGCGCCAAAACCAAAAGTCCATCAATGTTATTATATATTTGTGGCAACAGCAGCAAACCTTCTGCCAAAGTTCAAGATGTATATATATAATTTTAATAAATAAGAAGCAACTTTCGCTCTAAAGTTCATTAGCAGGACCTCAAAATTTTTAAGAACAACAACATTTAAATTATAGGGAGTTCACTTTTACTGAAAATTTAATGGACTGATTACGACAAAATTAAAAGCTCAATCTCTTAATCTTTTCCAATTATTATCAATTAATTAACAATTTTAAATTGAATAATTTAAACTTAATTAATAATTTAAATTAACAATTAATTGCAATTTCCAATCACTGTATACTTTACGAACACTTTCTTCGTAGCGAACTATCAGTATTAAAACAAACTCAGCTACGAGGGTGGATTGAAAAGTACTCGGCCTAACACAGATCCATTCAATTCTAAAAATCAAATCTACCCACATTATTTAGTTCAGTTCAGACTAGTTCATTGTGTGAAGTTCGAAACGTGTGCGATAATTAGTTGTGATTTTATAAATTTATTAACAAAGTAATCGGTCATAATTTCCGCGAATGGAGCAAATCGAGCAGCGTGCCGTCATTAAGTACCTCCATAAGAAGGGGCTATCATCAAAAGCCATCCATGATGACATGGTCAGTACATTAGGCGATTGTGCTCTGTCATATTCATCCGTCAAAAAATGGATAGCAGAATTTAAGCGTGGTAGAGAGAGTGTGAAAGATGAACCCCGCTCTGGAAGGCCTTCGACGTCAACTACTGACGAAAATATTAAAAAAGTACTTGATTTAATAATGGGAGACCGCAGATTAAAAATTAGAGAGATAGCCGAGATTATAGGCATCTCTTATGAACGAACTCAAAACATCATTGTCAACGAGTTGGGTTTCCACAAGGTGTCTGCGAGGTGGGTTCCGCGACTGCTTTCAGTTGAACAAAAAAGGACGCGATTGACTATTTCACGCGACTGTTTGGAGTTATTTGAAGCCGATACAGATGATTTTTTGAATCGTTTTGTTACTATGGACGAAACATGGGTTCATTACTGTACACCGGAAACAAAACAACAATCAAAACAGTGGAGAAGACCTGGTTCACCACCCCCTAAAAAGGCTAAGTCGATTTTGTCGGCAAATAAGGTGATGGCTTCAGTATTCTGGGACTCGAAAGTCTGTGATTATGATTGATTATCTTGAAAGGGGTCAGACTATAAACTCTGATTACTACTGCACCTTACTACGTCGTTTACGAGAGGAAATAAAAGAAAAACGTCGAGGAATGCTCAGAAGAAAAGTCCTGTTTCATCAAGATAACGCCCGTGTTCACACGTCAGTACAGTCAATGGCTGGAATTCACAACTGTGGCTTTGAACTGTTACCGCATCCGCCGTATTCACCTGATCTGGCACCATCAGACTTCTTTCTGTTCCCTAACCTAAAAAAGCACTTGGGAGGTCAAAGATTTTCGACAAACGACGAGGTCAAAGCAGCTGTAGACGCATATTTTGACTCTAAGGAAGAATCATTTTTTTTAACGGTCTAAATGCTTGGAAGGGTAGGTGGCAAAAGTGTATTGAACTTGATGGTGATTATGTAGAAAAATATAACTGATTTAGTATGTGTTTATTTTCTTGGTTAGGCCGAGTACTTTTCAATCCACCCTCGTATCATTTTTCCACGTTTGTGCCAGAAGTTCTTTATTTTTGTTTTGGTTACTTTTCAGTACATGTCATATAGCTGTCATAAAGCTACACATTATTGTCACTTAGTGTTTACTAAAGTATAACCCGCTTAGATAAGTCAACCACATGATTGCCGCCGTACGTAACGGTACCTCGATGACCTGTATCGATACCAGTATGACTCCTTAAGACCGTAACATGAAGTTATAGCCCTCCACAACAAACGGGCTCTCTAATGAAAGAAAGAAAGAAAAGGTTTATTGGTACCAGCAAAATACATACAAAGAGAAATAAAATAAAAACAACACACAAACCAACAATATTTGCACAAATTTAACATTAAACAATTTAAAAACAGGAGAATAAATAAAATATAATTAAAATTACAAATGGTACCAAAAGGCCTCCACTTATTTTTTTTATACTACACACATACATACTTACACATTCATATACATAGCACAGTTAGGATATGGTTTGTAAATTTAATAAACTGGCTGTCGCACAAACCGTGCAGGCCAAGAAATGGTGAAAAAAAAAATTAATAAATCGGTCTTGTATTTTAATTTGAATGTCTTGACTTATGCAAAATAATATTTAAAATTGGATTTGTATTTCCTGAGATTAGCGCGTTTATACGCTATACAAACTCTCCATGTTTATTATAATTCTGAGCTGGCTAGTATTGTTAGAATTACAAATTTTTACGATTTATACAAGAATGTGTTAGATCTTAAAATAATCTTTCTAATAATATTTATGGTCTTTAAAAACTAACGGTATTTTAAATGATATTTATTCTTTTTCAGGATGCTAAAGCTAAAGCAACCCAAAAGGGACCTCTGACTCAAGGTGGAATAAAAAAATCTGGTAAAAAGTGACGACCAACAAAACAACCTTCCATTACATTTATTTTATAGGTTAATATTATTACATTAGAGCCCGGATGACCTTTATTTCATGTTCGTAAAGCATTTGTCACTGCATTTTTCTATTTAAATAAATAATATTAAAACTATTGTTTTAAATGCATTTTGAATTAATAACTGATCTATTTTAATTAAATGAAATTGTTGTACTAACCACACAGGGTTAGTGGCGTGATTTGCATTTTGTAAAGTATTTCTTAAATTTTAATAAAGGGTTGTTTAATACTATTATAAATAAACTTATTTGTTTTCAAAACTTTTTATTACCTCATTGTATTGGCTTCATACTTTATACGCTTCTTGGTATACCTAATTTAAAAAAAAAACTTTTTTCCCTCCACTCCACAAACCATTAATATAATTTTTGGATGAGTCAGGCGGAGCAGCCTTAACAATCCAAAACCCTTAATTATTTTGAAATTTCGATCCATAATACACAAATTTATTAACACGAAGTATTTCTGATTTTCATGAAAGGTACGTAACAATCACTTAAATGACTGTCGGTGTGTAGTAGTAAGTAAAGTTTCAGCCTTTAAATGTCCCACTGCTGAGCACAGGCCTCTTCTCATTTCTGAGAGGGTTTTGGAGCTGAGAAGAATCCGCCACGCTGCTCCAATGCGGGTTGGCGGACTTCACATGTCTTCGAATTTTTTTTATTTCTCAGACATGCCGGTTTCCTCACGATGTTTTCCTTCACCGCCGAGCACGTGGTAAATCAGCACTTAAAATTGCAATTAACAATTTTAGTGGATGCCAGGCACCGGGAATCGAACCCAGGTCACTCGCGTACTACGAAATTTAAATCGAGCGCCTAGCCCCTGAGCTACCACGGCTGTCGGTGTATAGTGAATTGTAAATTTTGTTTTCATGTAGGTCTAATGACAATGCTAAATTGGTTTGTAAGGGAAATTATACTGACGCAGATACTATAAATTATTTACAAGGGATACAAATCATTAATAAAATAAATATTTTTATAAAGTGACGAACGGGTTTTAGTTACGGCATGCAATTCGAATAAAACTATTTAGTTTTTGTTTTACTGCGCTAGAACCGAGAAAGAGAGTAGATAGAGAAGGAATAAAATAAAGTTTAAGAAATAACGTCGCCATGTTCGTTATTGAAATCTACCATTATTTTTTACGATCGACAGCAACTCGGCTCAATATAAAATATGCAAAGAAAAATTCAAGTTTGACACACCTAATATTTTGAAGAATTGCTATTAGATTAAATCTCAGAGAAACGAAGCTAATCAACAACTGCAGCATCTTCTTTCAGTTCCTTAATCATTTCATTATACTTAACAATTTTTCCTTAATCATTTCATTATACTTAACAAGCACTGGTGTGCAAACATTACTGCGTTTCGGTTTGAAGGGCACTGTGAGCTAGCGTAATTACTGGGCATATGAGACTTAAGAACTTATGTCTGAGGGTGATGGACACAGTGTGGTGTCACAACGAAATTTTCTGTGTGACACAGCATTTGTTATGGGCAGGCGTTGCACTTACCATCAGGTGAACGTTTTGTTCGTTTCATCACTTTATCGAATAAATAAAAAATATATATATATACAAGACTAAGAGCTAAACTCTTCAAACATATAAATATAAACGTATGTGCCATTGAAATTGTTTGCCAATAATTGATTCCAGATATTTTATTCCTAACATATCACACGAGTGAAACCCAGAGGTGTTAATTTAGTTACAACAATAGTGGTGCTAATAATATTACTCTCAAAAATGGTCAATGCCAACTTAAATTCTGAACCAGCTGAATACTTATCACTGTCTGAAACTTCGGATACAAATTTATGGACTACAGAGAATGCTTGTTACTCTAAGACTCACAATATAAATTATAGCAGAGACAATATTCAACCAGAAAACATTTTAATGCCACATTTTCTACCTATGAATGTATCAAACAACGAAATTCAGTGTCACGAAGCCACTAACATTATTAACGCTATAAAACTTGAAGTAAATACAAATAGTGGCCAAGTAATTCACCTTTGTTGCGATACTGAAAGTGAATATCAAAGCAACGAAACTAATTCAACTATAGCTTCGGAGACATTTCCTTCATTAAAATATATGGCATTGAATAGCATCCGCAACAGTGACAGTAAGATTATCAATGTAGCTGATGTTCAGGATAAAAATAATACCAAAAACACAAAAACAACCTCAAATAATGTAAAATTAGAAGTCAATGAATTGGAAAACTATAATTTTTTGCCTAATTCCTTGACTGATTGCTTTTCTAGCGAATCCTCTGGAACAAATGAGGATTATCCTGTATTAAAGCAAATCAAATATTAGATAGTTTGTCTGACGCTAGAGAATGTGCTAAAGATTTAAAAACAGTGAATGAAATCAATGACAAGGACCTTAAGCTTGTGTCTTAAAGATGAACATATAATTAACGACGTCAACCAAGTTGATTGTTCTACACCAAACCTATTTAATATAACATTAGTCAACTTTGATGAAAATAATGGCTTTGAAAGCGTTTATACTTTCGTAGATGATCCGATAAAAGATATGGAATCTATACAATGCGACAAAGAATTTACTCTACCAGATCTAGTTAACATCACGTCAGTACAACTTTAATGAATATAATAATTATAATACGTTAGTGGATGAAGTGGAAAATGTAGATACAGAATCTGAAGAAGTTGTATCCGTTAGCTCAATATCCGATTATTGCAGTGGATATCAATCGTCTGATTTCGAATTTATAGATGAAAGTGAAGCTAATGTAGTAATGCTCAATAATAAAAACATTTCTAGCATAAAAACAGTGAAAGAGAACAGCAATTCTGATTTTGAACTCCTACATAAAAGTAACTCCAAGGATATATTCGACACGAAACTAATTAATAGAGTAGAAACAAATGAAGACAATAATTATTTGAATTATCCAAATTATTCCTTCGATGTCCTAGCAGCCCACTGTTCCAGCAATATTAAATCACATAATAGAAGAAATTCTTGTATTGATGCTTTACAAGAAAACGAAAATTACCAAAGTGACCACGTAATACCTGAAGACGATGATTTTCTAAACCTGTTTCAAGGGGCACACATACCTATTATAGAATTACATTTTTTGGAGAATAAATCCATATATGCTAGGAACCCAACTGCCAGCCTCTATTAAAGAAGTAGGTTTTGATATAAAGATGTTACTTGACGGACACAAACAGTATGAAACTGATAATGACGGTAGGTGTTTTATCGAATTTTAAACTGAATAAGTATAGGTTTTCAATCTTTGTATTATACATCTGACGTCCGTATGGTTTAGTGGAAAGTATGCTTCTTTATTACGATAATATCAGAATCGGCTGCTTAAACAAAGCATATAGGCTTGATGTAGGAACTAGTTTACGTATGTTGTATTTTCTTGGATTCAAGAGATGTCGGAACCAACAAAATTTCTTTCTAGTTTCATTATTGAAAAAACATTTAAGGACTTAAATGTGTCTCCAAAAAAAGAGCGTACAATGTGCTCTCTTCGATTAGCATCACGTCAGCCGTGTCATAAGAAAAAATTTAAAAACGTGGAACGATACTTAATTTCATTCACACAAGCTAGTTTATTTCGTGAGCATCAAATTAAATGTGTTTATTTAACAGGAATTTGTGATATTTGTCTTTATTTTTATGTTTTGATCGTTAGAGGTCGCTTTTTAAAGCGATTTCTGTATGGACTGTATATCTTGGGTTTTTGTATATAAATGAATTTCATGGATCTTTACAAATTGTATATTGAAAGAACTTGCTATGTAGTGACGGCCTTTCTGTTTGTATCCGGGAGTCGGTTAAAAAAGTTAAAGTAATACCCTATAAATTTCCCACCACTGATTACAGGGCTCCTCACATTTTTGAGAGCCGTCATGATAAGCGCTCTTCTTAAATTTCACTATCCGCGAGTGACCTAAATTCGATCCCCTAGTACCGACACCACTAATTGTTCTGCAATTTTAAGTAGCTGATTTACCACGTTATCAGCGGTAAAAGAAAAATCGTGAGGAAACCTGCATGTCCGAGAGCAGCGTGGCGGACTCGTCCAAACCCTTTGCACTCGAGGCCGTTTCCGCGCGGACTAGTGTGGTGAGCGAGACTCACCTCTCGAGTGCAAAGCGATAAAATACCACTGGCGGCAGGATCAACAGTCTCGCAAAATTCTATACAAAATAAAGACCGATTAATGGAACCAGCGTATAAACTCGTAGTGTGATGAATCTGGTACTGCAGTCGAAAAATAAACTTGCCCCGTGCGGTGACTTCGAAAATTCTCACATCTTTGGAATAGACCTGTCACAAAATAGACATAGTACTTATTTAAATGAAACTAATTTTACGGATTTTATCGCGTTTATTTTTGTTATTTATAACCCGACGTTTCGAGTGCTTTACAGCACCCATGGTCACGGGGGGACTGAGGTGACAGATGTCCTGATGTCATAGTTAACCCGGAGTACCTTCAGCTTTTAATTATTTTTTGTAGTCCGATCTACGCAGAAAGAGCTAACTGTGTCTTGAAGTCTTGCAGTGGTATGCTTGGTTTTTGACTTAATTTTATTGATTATAGGATCCCAAGCAGGTGGTAATACCCAACCATCTTCTCTATTAAAATTAGGATGTTTTTAATTTCAATAGCCTCGCGAATCATCCTTGGTAGGAATCGGTGTTCTTTTGCGAGGATTTGTGGTTTATCAAATCTGATGTAATGGTTGGGATGATCCAGAACATGGTCACAGACTGCAGACTTCCTGGGGCGGCGATGCTTCACATCAGCTATATGTTCTTTTACGCGGGTTTTTACTGATCTGACTGATAGTACTTATTTATTAAGTCGTAAAATATTTTCCAGTGTCAAGTAATATATTTGGGTATACAATCTTCAAGCAGAAAGTAGCTTCAGAATTTCGATCAACAGTAAAATAGTAGTCTAAGAGTAGACTGATAGACAAAACGTAAGTAGTACGTAGCGTTCAAAAAGCTCCAGGCGTTAGGTATATTGTCCAGCAGTGATTAACAGACTTCAGAAAAATAAAAATGTGTGGACACTTTTTTAATACCATTTTATCTGGAATGTGCTATTGTTGTACGTTTTATATGAATTTCAGTTTTGGAAGCGAAGGAGAGTGAAAAGGAAATATTATCGATGTATCCTCGCCATAATAGGAAATATCGCCGAAGATTTTGAGTGCCACTACATTTGTACGTAAGAAAAGTAACCTCAAATATTTTTTAGTTTTTTCATTTTCATATCTGTCATTTATCATTGGAAACTAGACATTTTACCTAAATGAGAGAGAGGTGAGAAGTAAGTTTAATTAATAGTTACTATCACTATTACAACTGTTTAAAGGTTTCTCTGAATATAAGGAAATGAAATAAAATAACACTGAAGAATACTTAAAAATTATTTATAATAATAATCTTGCCAACAAGACAGTTCTTCGCAATGCAGGTCAACTTTCTTACGAATGGACTTCGGAATTCTCTTACATGTATAACAAATTAAAAATATTTCTTCGAACACGATAAAAATATAGGAAGATCTCACATCACATTTATTTAGTCAAACGAGAGTGATAATCCAAATCTTATAATTAATTAATTAACCTAAGTATTACATAAGTATACTTTATATAATACAAATGTGAAATTATATTGCAGCATTCACTACTGCATTTTGAAATACAATATTCGGGTATTAACTTAGTTCACAAAAAATATAGATGTAAAAAAATTGTCCTTGTTATGTAAATATTTACAAGTTATTCTACGATATAAAAAGTTTTAAACTAATAAAATAAATGTACTTTGAGTAGCTTATATTATCTTTTATTAATAATAAATGTTTTTTATCCCAATTGTTACAGCTTAGTCCAAGAGCCTATAAATCGTGACAATATGGTGATGGTCTACGTTTTATTTACTTATTAGATCATTTTATTACTTTACCATCAATAACATTCTCATTTATTAAGTGCCCCAAGCTGTATCTCAAGTCAATCCACCATTTTGTAATATTTAAAAATACTTTCCAATTATAAATATATGTGATGGAATATGTGTGTCAGTTTTTAGACTTAATACAAATCAATAAAAATGTTGTTACTTGATTAAAGAATTTATAATATCAAATAACGCAATTTACAAATTGTTTATACACAATTCATTCAGGATATTATAATCTTGAATTGTTATTTCCAATCCAGCTGAAGATATTGTGGAAAGGCATGTTGTGCATGGAGTAGGGTCAAATTAATATATATAATTTAATATACGTAATATAACATAAGACATATAATTTAACATTTCGACTTCCTTTTTGTTGGAGATCGTGGAGGAGGTGGTTCAGTCTTCTTACTCTGAAATTAAAAATATATAATCACATTAAAAATTCTATTTATACATTAATTTGATAGACCAAAGGTGTGTTATGGAAAATTGTTTCAAAACAGTTGCATGAAGTTGGTCGGTTGGTCACCATTAAAAATAGAGATAAATAAAATAAATAATAATATTAAATAATAAAAAATCTGACTGCATGGTTGGTGTAAGACACCAGTGGGTGTAATGAGATGACAGTGGAAAAATAAAACCAGAAGATGGGCAGCAGCAATTTCCTGGACCATCTGAATAAAAAAACTGTGGTTGCCAACCCGGCTGACAATTGTGGCAACTTTGGCAAAATCACCCCAAAATGAGAACTACCAACTTTTGTGGCAATCTATGGGGGAGGTCTATGTTCAGAAGTGAACTAGTGATAGACTGAAATGATGATGATGAAAATAAATCATATAAATGTTCTGTCTCAATTTTGAGTGGGCTTTGGATCAGCATGGTGGTTTTCCCACTACCATGCTGCTTCATTATGGATGGACTCAAAGTTTTTATTTTTCAAACATACAGGTTTTGTCAAGATGTTTTCCTTCACTGCCAAGCCATGGTAAATTAGCAATAAAAATTGCAATTACCATATATAGTAGTATCCATCTCAAGGAATTTTAATATAATAAATAACAACAATTTATGATAATTGTATTCAAGCGTGAAAATGATAATGTAGACTATCAGACTACCAGAGTGGTTGTTTTGTTTCTGGTGGGATTTTATTATCTTCAGCCATACTTTTGATAAATTAAATATACACCATAAATATTTTTTTTTCCAAATGCCTAGCAAAGTATCCAGCATATTTTAGCTGTAATATACACTAGTGATTTAAATTTCTTTCAACTTAATTTTTATTTTACATTTATGCCAAATAAAAAACATTTCATACCTCTCTTGATCGCTTTGCTCTTGGCTCATCAACATCTTGTTTTTCCTTTTCTTTTTCCTTTACTTCAGTCCGTTTTCTCTTCAGCCTTTGGTTCTGAACTCGATTTAGGGACTCTTTTCATTTTCATTTAAATTTGGACTCGGACTTTTGGCTTTTTCATTAGGTTCTTCCTCTTTGTCCTTATCTATATTCTCTGTTGGTTTGTCATTTGTCTCTTCAGCTTTATCGCTTTTGTCTTTTGTTCCTTCTGCATTTTTAGTTTCTTCTTTGTTAATATCTTTAGGGTTATCTTCTTCTTTCTTTTCCTTAGTTGTTTCTTCTTCTGCTTCATCCGTGTTTTTATTTGTTTCTTTTTCGTCAGCTTGTTGTTTTCTAGACGATTGTCGTTTTAACAGAGGCTTTGATGGCGTGCCATTTGGTTTCTTTGCCTTAACTAAAATATAATGAATACATTCATTAAAAAAAGTATAAAACTTACATCCATACTAATATTATAAATGCGAAAGTAACTCTCTCTGTCCCTCTAGTCTGTTTGTTGTTTTTTCACGGTTCAACCACTGAAACGATCTTGACGAAATTTGGCACAGAGATACTTTTTATCCCGGAAAATCAAATAGTACCCACGGGATATTTAAAAACCTATATCGACGCTAAAGAAGTCGTGGGCATTATATATATTATATATTACACTAGTAAGCTATAATTTTATGTAATTTTTAAATCTAAAGTAAGTATTGGACACAATTTGGTTAATATTTAAAGAAAGGCCAACTAAATTGTACATATATAATAGTGGACCCAATTATTCCGATAATTACAAGTAAAATAAAATACCTGGAGTGCTTTTCTTTTTTGTAGTATTTTCATCTTCTGGAGGTTCCTCTTCATTGGCGGCTTCCACGGATGCCTTCATTGTATGTGATGTAGGGACTGACATCTCTGAAAATTTATGTTTAAAAAAATATTAAAAAGTTAAAAATAAAACAATATAAGAAAAAGAGATAGCTTGCATCTTGAAGACACACATAGGAACCGTTTATCCCGGAAAATCAAGTAGTTCCCACGGGATATTTAAAAACATATCCACGCGGTCGAAGTCGCGGACATCAGCTAGTAATTAAATAAGATGTTTACCTAAGGGTTCATGCACCATTTCGAGTAATTCATCTGGGGTAAGCTTGGCTGTAACTTTCTTGAATTGTAAAACTCTTTCTGAGAAGTACTCCCAAAACGAAAGGCCTTCTGGTATGGTAAATAATTCCTGCAAAGAGAAATTCAATTTGACTTAATTTAGCAAACAAAAAAATAATTTTAACCGTAATATTTTGTATAGATGTCATATAAAACTAACATCCTGATACTGACTACTGTAAAACATGTTATGTTAAGCATGGTGAGGGTGACAAACAAGGAGTATACTTGTGATGGTGGTGGTCATTTCTATTAAGATATAGTGTCTACGAAGTGTGACTGGTCAGTGTCACAATATTTGTGCCAAAACACAAATTGTTGGTTATCTAGCAATTATTGTCGTGTCTCTCGACTCTGCATACTAGCTTAAAACCAATCTTCTTGCACAAACGTTACATTGGGCGAGCGTAGGTTAGTACAAGTGAGTGCCTGTGTTTGGGCGTACTCTAGCGGCATTATAATATCTCCTGCTCAGTTGATAGCTTCAGACTATTCGGAAATATTCGCCGTGTTCGAAAATCGGACAGAAGAACTTCATCAAGACTTTTACTGGTGGTAGGATTCCTATGCAGGAATCCGTCTAGGTAGGTACCACCCCAGGGCCAGTTATTCAGCCGTGAAGCAGTAGTGTGCAAACATTACTGTGTTTCGGTTTGAAGGCCACTGAGAGCTAGCGTAATCACTGGGGAATATGAGACTTAAGATCTGATGTCTCAGGGTGACGGGCGCACTGTGGTGTCACACAGTAATTTTCAGGGTGAAACAGCATTTGTTATGGGCAGACGTTACACTTAGCATCAGATGTACGTTTTGCTCGTTCCGTCACTTTTATGAAATAAAAAATAAATCATCTTCATAACTGTCAGTAATTGGTCTATGTGCCAATCGCTGAACCTCATTTACTATACTAGCTACTTTACGTTGGGATTATGTCAGATGATGGTACTACTGCAGTCAAATTCTTTTTCATATGCTATACCCTAGTTGCAGCGCAGCTCTAACATTATAACATTCACATTTTCGTTTTTTGACTCAAACTAGGAATTATTCCTTAATCCCGTATAAACACCTAGGAAATTAATAAGAATCTATAGGCCATACAAATATTCGTTTCGTGCGTGAATCGAATCCGGGACAAGTAAAATACAATCCAATCCAGGACAAGTAAAATACAATCCAATCGCTTAGCCTCTGCGCCAAACGAGCCGTTTCTTAAAATAAACAAGAATGAAACTGCAATTTCAATGTTAATCCATAAGCTTTTCTTTTATAGTTACCTTCATATTTTGGTAAAAAGTGTCTGCTTGTTTTCTTATCCGATGTGCCTGTTTGCTGAACAGTAGCGCGGCGCTTTCACTGAGATCCCAGGAAGGAGTGTTACCTACATAAGCACGCATTCTCTTTACTGTCTCCAAACATGTTGGGTGTTTCAGCAGCATTAAAGGTTTGATATCGAGTTCTGGAAAAGTGCAAACATAATAATCATTTAATTAAAAAACCGACTTCAATGCACCAGCGCCAATTCGCATGCATCCCATCATCAAAACTTGACCAAAATTATATAGAACCACCCTGGTACCCACCACCCTTTCTAATAAAAAAGAATTATTTAAATGGGTTCATAAACAAAGATGCTACGCCCTACGGCTTCTGCGCCGCGGGTTAATTTCCGCACGGGATTTTTTTTTTAATTTGATAGTGACGAGACGAGCAAAAAGTTTACCTGATGAGTAAGTGCAACCATCTGCCTGTGTCATTTCTGTGTGGCACCACATTGCGCCCATTACCATAAGACATTATTCTTCAGTCTCATATACCCAGTGATTACACTAGCTCTCAGTGTCCTTCAGACTGAAACACAGTAATGTTTGCAAACTACTGCTTCACGGTAGAATGACTGGCCTGAGGTGGTACCTACCTAGACGGATTCCTGCATAGGAATCCTACCACCAGTTTTTTTTAGGTCTGTGTGTTTGTGCATGTGCATGTGGAACTTATATCTGTAAAACGCACCTACGACAGGACAAATCCTACAGTGGGACATCATTTTAAATAAAAAAAAAGAATTGAGAACCTTTTTGATTCAGTTAAAAACAAATTTAATCTTGATATTTTACAAGAAATTGCTTTTTTTATTAAAAATACCACTATGGGTTGTATATATATGCAGCAATGCATAAAATAAACTTTTTCCAGGGACCAAAGTTTAAATTCCAAGGCGTGAGAGTCTTACGTATGTCTTTTTAAACTAATGATAGGTACCTCACCAGCTATCGTTACAATTGACAACCGGCCAATGGACATATGGTGCTATCAATAGCACTAGATAAACATTTTAACATATTTCATCAAGTTAACACCGGGCACATCGCAAATTATTTGTGAGCGATGTTGGCAACGTCGCAAAATTAATCCGGGGATTCAGTGACATTGTCAACAAGTATCGTAACAAACAATCCGCCGATTATAATAAAGTTCTGTTAGCTACCAACCAATAAGAAATTGATGGATATTTTGTTTGGTAAGTTTTAATCTTATCACGAGCACACGATGTGTGACACGATGTGTGCCGCGATGTTGTGGCTAATTCGATAATATACTTAAATTTAAAAAAAAAGACTACTAGCTCTATAAACAATAACTTTTATTTAATATTGAATATAGGGTACCGCGCGGCTGCGCGCCAACGTTAGTGAGGGTTCAACGTTACAACCCAAAATGTAATTTTTTTTTGAGTATAAAATATTACTTTAAAAATCTCAAAAAATTCAATTACAACACTTGAAGGAACCAAGTCCCGTTGGAAAAAAAATTGATTTTTCTATACCTCTTATAGTTATTGAGTTATTAACAAAAATCTGAGAGCCTTTT
Source organism: Luehdorfia chinensis (assembly GCA_019845155.1). Taxonomy (NCBI): domain Eukaryota; kingdom Metazoa; phylum Arthropoda; class Insecta; order Lepidoptera; family Papilionidae; genus Luehdorfia; species Luehdorfia chinensis. The sequence goes on from JAHVAK010000107.1 coordinate 449,011, forward strand.
TTTCTACAATACAACACACGTAAGTTAGTGGCTCTCATTCGGGGGGGATTTTGCCATAGTTGCTACGCTTGGCAAACGTAGTTTATTTATTCAGATGTTCCATAGGATGTACCAGAGGTTAAATATAAATATAATTATTTGTTTATGTCTACATCAGTACATAACCCCAACACTTGAATTTTTTTTTTAAATCATGATAATAAGATCTTATCATCATCATCATTTCATTCCTGCCTCTTACTGGTCCACTGCTGAACATAGGCCTCCCCCATAGATTGCGACAAAAGTTTGTAGCTCTCACTTTGGGGGGATTTTGCCATATTTGCCACGCTTGGCAGGCGGTTTGGCAACCGCAGTTTTTTCATTCTGATATTCCAGGTAAATGCTGCTGCCCATCTCTTGGCTTTCATTTTCCCTCCGCCGACTTATCGTCTCATCACTTTCTTCCGAAAAATAATAAAAAAAGCAGTGTACTTTTACAGGCTGTTAAATAAGAAAACCTCTAGCAAAATTAATAATTCTACATGTAGTATATGAACCACACACATACATAAACACACAAAGTGGTATTGCTAGTTAGTTAGTAGTTAAGTAGTAACTTGCTATTTAAAACTCTTGTATTAATTTCCTAATGAAAAAGATTTATTTTAATTGTTCATAAGAAAGAGGACTGTTTCTAGAGATACAGCTTACAGCTTAGTTCAGGCACATATGTAAATGTAAACTTGTATATAAACCCGACAATAAAGCATTATGACTATCTACAATAATATGTAGATATTCATAGTGCTTTATTGTCTGGTCGGGATATATAATTTATTAATATCATCATCATTTCAGCCTATTACAGTCAAACATACTGTTGAATATAGGCCTCCCCCATAGATTGCCACAAAACACAGTCCTGAGCCACCTGCATCCATCGACTTCCCTCAAAACCGTGCAGGTCGTCGCTCCATCTAGTTGGGGGTCGCCCTACGCTGCGTTTGCCGGTACAAGGTTGCCACTCGAGAACCTTTCTTCCCCAGCGATTATCGGTTCTACGATCCTTAGAGCTTTGTCGGTTATTCTAGTTCTGCTGCGGATAACATCGTTACGGATTTTATCTCGAAGAGAAACTCCGAGCATAGCCCTTTCCATAGCTCGCTGCGCGACTCTGAGTTTCCTCATGCGGCAGTGAAGGACCACGTTTCGGTTCCGTATGTCATCACTGGCAACACGCACTGGTTGGTGCACTGGCACGACGAGAAGATGTTACGCAATTTCCCGAACGCTGCCCAGCCGAGTTGGATCCGTCGATTGACATCTTGGTCGAAGTTGGACCCACCTAGTCGGACTATCTGTCCTAGGTATAAATATTCGTCGACAACTTCGATCGTAGTGTTCCCAACAACAACCGGTATAGGTGTGACATGGACGTTAGACATGATCTTCGTCTTGTCCATGTTCATCTTAAGACCTACCTGTCGGGAGACACTATTGAGGTCATTGAGCATAGCGCTAAGGTCCTCCAGCGATTCTGCCATTATGACTATGTCGTCGGCAAATCGAAGGTGAGTGATGTATTCGCCATTGATGTTGATACCGTATCCTTTCCAGTCCAGTAGCTTGAAGACATCTTCCAATGCAGCAGTGAAGAGTTTCGGGGATATAACATCACCCTGTCTTACACCTTTCTGCAATTGGATCGGTTTCGTACTCTGGTTCTGTACTCGAATAGCCATCGTAGCATTGGTATATAAGCACTGCAACACATCGATATACCGACAGTCAATTCGGCACCGCTAAGGCGACTGTAGCACCGCCCAAATTTCGATGGAATCAAAAGGCTTTCTAATAGTCCACATACGCCAGACATTAATATGTTTATTGCAAAATTACTACTACTAGAAGGTGTTACTTACCCATCAGCTCATCTAATAGCTTCAAACACAGTTCAGTGTCAGCCTTTTCCAAACAGAGGCATGTTTTTATTTTGGCTTCAAGTTCAATAAGCTTCATCTCTGTCTTCAAAAACTGTACTCTTGATTTCTTTTCCTCTAAAATATAAACAACATAGGAATTAAGAATATTTTTTTTAAAAATCTAATACAAAACAGTATGTAATTTGAATATTTAACAACTTTATGAATACTTCTATTTATTGTATAAAATGTAAGCATACCTGTTTCTCTTTCTCTATCCAACATAGCTTTTTCTTCATCGGTTAAGTGGAGATCCATCACAAGCTGTCCAATGACAGACTGTGCTGTTATTTGTCCTCTTTCTGTTAAAAGAAAAATTTAAAGAGTCATAAAAGTCTTTTTCACTTTCATTGTATTCTTTGACGACTCTGTAAGAAGTTCAAATGTCATTTTTCTTTGGTTCCTTAAACTTCAGAAAAAATGTATGAGTGAGATAATTGTTATAACTCTTATTCCAAGACTGAAATATGCAGTAAATTGATTTCATAAAGGCTAACCTCATTACCACATTGGGTGAATCTTCACTTTACAGCAGGTGGGATTCTGGCTCTGCATTAGTGAAACGTGATCAAGTGCTAGGACTTACGATATAAACTGAAAATACAGTATCTATTTTAAGCAATATTTACGAAATATGCAGCTGTTTATTCTTAAACCAAATAGTCGAAATAAAAAAGAAAATTCGGATAGAAAGTTTAACTTAGAAATTTTTGTTTCTGCCTGCGTGTGTGTGCTTGTTCGTCGTTTAGTAAGTATAGGAGGTGAATACACATTAGACACTAATATATGCGCAAACACTCATAACGCTACGGCGCAGTAGCTGTCACTGTCACGATGAGCACTGTGCATTAAATAACACAACATTGCGTCGCAAAGATAAATTAGAATTGAAATGTGCTTTTAACGATTACTGCCACTAGGCTCAAACAGTAATAGTTTTCGCGTATATTTCGCGTTTTTCATTTATTTGCTGATTTATTGAGTTGTATGTAATGCCATCTAACTACAAATTCAAAGTAAATGACATACTCACTAGATGGCGCTGACATGAAATTATATTATTTTATGAAACAATGTATGAAATTAATTTAGGTATCATAAAAAGAACTGATACTGCCATAACTTCTAATAAAAACACAGGCATATAAAGTCACGGACGTAGGTAAGTGTACAGGTCAGGTATGCTGTTGATATACTATAGAAAATGTAATCGAAATACACGATTTTTTAAAGGCTGCAACTTTTTACTGCATTCAATTTCCGGCAATATCAGTTTTAATTTGACAACTTTACTGGTAAATATAATTTATTGACAGATACTGATGAAACCATTAAAAATAAACATGCAGTATGGAGCACACCTAACAATTGAATCTCTAATATGCTTATACTACGTCCAACACAAGTTTAATATGGTATAGTCCTTAACTTGATAAAGATTCACGTGCATAAAGTAAAAAAAGTAAAGTATCAGCCTATAAATGTCCCACTACTGAGCACAGGCCTCCTCTCATTTCCGGGAGGGTTTTGGAGCCAGGAAGAATCCGCCACGCTGCTCCAATGCGGGTTGGCAGACTTCACATGTCTTCGAAATATTTTTAATTTCTCAGACATGCAGGTTGCCTCGCGATGTTTTCCTTCACCGCCGAGCACGTGGTAAGTCAGCACTTAAAATTGCAATTAACAATTTTAGTGGTGCTGGCACCGGGAATCGAACCCAGGTCACTCGCGTACTATGAAATTTAAAGCCAGCGCCTCGCCCCTGAGCTGCCACGAAATAGTTAAATTAAAATAGTTAATAATAGTAATTAAATAGCAGTTAATAGAATAAAAATTACACAAACCTAACTGCATTTTCAGAGTAACTGCATTAGACGCAGCTTGCTTGTCCCACTGCAACCTGGCAGCCTCATTCTTGAAACTTGTAGGCCGAGATTGGAAGAGCCTTATACCAACATACTGCCCATTAGAGAGGTAAGCAATGAGGATATTTTCCTTGTCTGCATCTTCTGTATAAAGAAAAGTAAAACTTTAATAGGAATCACACCTCCATGAAGTTGTATTGAGTGTGTTCATATTGATTGCAATGGTAGTAATTATTATCAATTCATTTATGAATTGTTATAAGCTTGGTAGATTTTTTATTAGTCACTTTTCATTATGTTCCCAAAAATGTCAGGCACACAATTCTCTTTAATAAGAATAGTCTATTCAAAACAAATTTTGATTCCTCTTTGTAAAATAACATTGCAACTGGACAATGTACAGTAACATGTAAAAATGGTCTTAAAATTTAGTAGTAACAATCTCTTTTGATATATAAAATGATGCATGAGGATAGTTTCGTTTTAAAATGAAATTTTACAAGGAAAATTGTTATCGTACTAAATGTATTTTCATGACAATATAATAATTTACAAAAAAAAACTATCATAGCGCGAATGTTTGTGCTATTTTAGGTGTTGTTTAATATTTAAGCGTTTTATAACTACTTTTATCGTCCTTTCTTTTTGTGGTATAGGCTCCATCTTTCCACAAAACTTTCGCAATTAATAAAAAAAATATTTACAATAAAAAATAGAAAGTAACTAATACTACTAAAAACTAAATGAACTAAAGTTAACAGTAAATACGGAGAGCTTCCAATAATCGACTTAACGCACATGAATTGAATGATAATCCAAAATGTTCCTTGGTGCTTCTTACAGCTAAAATTTCGAATTTTTCGAACCAGGGTTCGTAATATTATAATAATAATATTTTTGTGGTATAGTAATAAAAATATTAACAAATGGTATTGTTTTACAGAAATGCTAGTCTAGAGACAAAATATATACTTATTTAAATCAAATTATATGTAGATACTTAATCCAAATTTCAATTTAGTCAAAATGTAGTAATTGGTATTTCTGTATAGGTATGAAAAAATGTGCCAACTTTGTTCAAGATCGGTTCAACGGTTGAACCGTGAATAGGTAACAAAGAGACAAGACGGACAGGGAGAGTTACTTTCGCATTTATAATATTAGTATGGATTATAGATTTTTATATAAGTTTGCATAGTAAAATAACTCTTAATCTTTCAACATTAAAATTATTTTTATTTTATATTTACCATCAACTTACTACAACACAACATTAATAAGTTAAATTTACTTTTTTTGTCTCATTTTTATATAAAAATCATTTTCTTTTGGGTACAAATTCATTATTTTCGATACAGTTTCATTCATGCAGTCATGCAAATTTTCTTCAGAATTATTTTTAAAATCCTTGATATAGTTTGAATATTTTACATTAAATCCCATGTCACCGAATTCTGTTGACATCGCTATTGGACTCACTTTCATATCTGTATTTATACTATTAAATAAATTACAAAAGTCTTCTCCGATAGGTATTCTAAACGAAGATTCGTTAGTTACTTTGTTCTCAAAATTGTTACAATCTAAATTTATGTAAGTTTTGTTCCCTGATGTAACAGAACACAAGGATGCATTACGACTAAATGATAAATTTTTCGCACTAGAATCATCTGTTAATTGGGAATTTTGTATTTCTTGAGAGAAATCAATGTCATCATCATTAAGAACATTGAGCGAACCGAAAATAACGCCGCCTAACGATGCTTTTTGCGATCTTTTATTGGTCATATTAATTTCAGTGCTAGGACATATTGAGTGTAAACTTTCTGTGGAATTTTCTAAATAAATCATTTGTTGAGCATTTTCTAGCCCCTTTTGATTATATTTGTGAAATTTTTTTGAAAATTGTTTAGCTTCATTTTTATCATTAAGTTTAATCTGTTTCATAGGCGGATTAAATTTTTTCGCTATTTTCACATTTTTCTTGTTTTGATGTATGTGTTGCGCAACTTTGTCATTACTTAATATTATCGATCCGTTTACAAATTCTTCAATAGCACTTTTATCAACATTATATAATGCACCTGAAAAATTATTATACCGTAAATAGTAATAAATACAAAAAATTTATTTTTTTATTATATTCGCCAAGGAAAACCAGCCTATTTTGTAATTTTCAATGTTTTGTTTTAAACGTGTGTCACTTATTCGGGATGAGTTTAAAAAACTATCTTCATATTGTTTAAAAGTATCTTCGCTAAACGAAATTATTTCTAGATCAGTAAGCATTTTAAAGGCAACTGCGGCGAATTTATATTAATAAGCTATTGTCTTAATTGCAGTTACGATCCGCCAGTTCCGCAGTCTAATTTCGCGGTTTAATTTTTTTTTAAATAGGTTTTTTTTTCGTCAAAAGCGCTGTATTTTCAGCCAAGTTTATTTTTTATATTGATGACTATTCCTCAAGTGGTAATTACATATTTTATTTTTAATTGTATTTTATAATGTTACAAAATGTAACAGAGCCCTTTGTCGTTTATTTTAATACTGTTGGCAACTTGGAACTACTTACGACAGATGTACAGTTAACTTAGCAGTGTATTTTTATTTATTATTTTTCCACACAACACCTTTTTTCTGTAGCCTTTCCTTTTAATACATAATCAAAAACAAGAAATATTATTCTACTCGTTTGACAGTTAGCTGGCCTGCTCAAATTTGCAATGCACTTAAACACGAGTTTGTATAACTGGATATATATAAGTAGAAATAGGAGGTAACCTTGTGGATTTTTTACAGCTTCATCAATCTAAGGTTATGTGGGAATGAGGCCTGACGAAGCTAGTTTAAGCATGGCACACATACATACATAATTATTTCACACAGAACATGAGTTTGTTTTATTTGAGTCATCTTATTACTATTCATAAAATGCTTGGACCACCGCTCATACAGCCATCAAGCGAAATTACTACGAAAGATTTTATTTTAAAGCAGAGAGCATTTTTTTAACTACTCACTTATTAGCGAAGCATATAATAATGCTTATAAGCTTTAAATTCAAATGTAACATACTATTCTTATCTGCACAGACAAATGAAATCTTAAATGGATTGAATGAAACCAATTTTTTTTTCATCTCATGTTTTCTAAAAATATCTAAATAAATATAAAATGCTATTAAAAATTTAATCTTTCTTTCTCAAGGAAGTAATGTTTTCAGACTTCAAATTCAAATAAAACAATTTAGATTTTAAAATCAATTGAACTAAAACATAACTGTTTTGAAGTTATTCATTTCTATTTCTCAGTGAGTGCAATAGGAAGGCATGTTTTTTCTCTATGAAAGCTGAATGACACACTCTGCTTCCAGAACCTTCTTACAATGAGAAGTATGTCATCTGCTATGAGCTATGACTTCGTTATTATGCATAATCATTCTTTGTCTAGATAAGATTTTTACTTACTTACCTTGGATAAATGGTTCTTTTAAATCTTCAAGTTCCATCTAAAACAGAAAGATAAATGTAATGATTACCACGAGAGTAAATTAAAAAAAAATCCTGATTATGTGTTACATGACTTGAAAGTACTAATAGTTTTTAATTACCTGTGTCACAGCATTGAAATGTTTGTACTTTTCAGTTTTTTCTTTAACTACCACTGGCTCAGTCTTTTCCTTTTCTTTCTCCTTCTCTTTATCGGCGGTGGGAGATGTACCACGACGTTTCTTTGGTGCCGGCGATGGTAATGTAGTATTTTCTTCTGTCTGTTCATCTAGGTACCTGTAAATCGTAAAAAAAATGGTTCATTAGTAGCAAGTTTCTGTTTCATTGTACAATCAAATTTGGTCCATTGCATTCTATCTCATTCTATCTCATTCTATCTTAGTCAAGAGAATATTCGTAATTGTACCTATAACATTAAATGTTTAAAAACTTTTTTTTTCACAATTTAGCAGAAGAAATTTGAATAGGAAATATCACAATAACATATACAAAACAAGTGTAACAGTCTTTGAGTTTGTATATATGTTACTATCATTATTATCTTCATTTTAACATGCATGTTATGAATTAATTTGTTGATGCAAGTCAAGTCATGAAATGACCTTATGGCCGATTTTCGAAAACAGACAGTTTCCTAATACTGTGGGAAGTTATTCATTGTACAGCAAATATTATAGTGCTACAAGTGCACGCGTAAACAGAGTTACTTCTAACCTTCCCGCTATGTAACACTAATGTGATAAGATTGGAAGCGGACAAGGATGCAGTGTCAAATATGGGGACAATCACAACACAAGCAGTCCCAAACACCAACAATGTGTTCAATAGTTGCTGTGGCTCAGATACGAACTGCGAGTATTAGACTTCTAATACTCTGACAACTAGACTTTGCGGTTACAAAAAATTGTAAAGAATATAGTATGCAAGCAACATGATTAATCCCAGTGTTGCCATCACTAAAACATGATTAGTTCTGCAATTTCAACTGTTAGATCAGTGAAGGTATACTGACCTATTCAACTTGGCATTGCAATTACAATACTATTTCACTGTATGTCACAATCGCAAACGTGATTTTGGGCTACAAGACCACATTTCGGCTAGTGACGCCTTATTATAATCTTTGGATTTCAAATGAACATTAATTCTGTCTTCGAGAATTATTGTGATATACAAAATCCATTACCTATGACTGACAACATTTTAATGAGAAACTAATACTATAATACATAGACTGATTTGATAATAAAATTATCATCAATATCTAGTATATATATATAATATCAATAAACTAACTGTAAACATAGTAATTTTTATTCAACTCTTCACAAATTATGCATTATTTTAGTGATTAAATATTATTCAACAGAACCTTCAATGAATTTCTTAATAGTTAATATTAGAAATACGAATTACCTTTTTGGACGTATTTTTCTACCACTCCTACTGATTATCTCTTCTTCTTTCTTCTCTTCCTCTTCTTCCTTGGGCTCTTCCTTCTTTGCCTTCCCGCGTGGCGTCTTAGGTTCTTTAGCAGGTTTGGCAGGAGTTGATGGAACTTTAAGAGAAGACTTGCGACCCTTCTAAAAATGTATTTATATTAATTACCAGAATATATTACGAACAGTGAAGGTCTGATCACCATTGTGAGCCTATAAATAGTCCACTGCTGACCTAACCTAAGTTAAGAGAATTTTCCTTAATCGCCACATCTAACCAGCTAATTGATGACAGCATTATCGACATAACATCTTATATGCTATGTAATCTTATTTGTAGAACGCTAATTATAAGATAATAGATAATAATAATCACAATTATCATTTCAGTCCATCATAAGCCTACTGCTGAACATAGGTCTCCTCCATAGATGGCCTCAAAACACGGTCCCGAGTCACCCCAAGTCAAACCCGTGCATGACGACCGCGTGGCCTAGTGGTTAGTGTAAATGACTAACTACCACGCCGCGAGTTCTGGGTTCAAATCCCAGCCGAAGCCGATATATGTGCAAAAACAAATTGTTGGTTTTCTGGTCTGGTTGTATAGTGATTGTCCTTGTCTCTAGCACTGCATCCTAGCCTACCTCCAGTGTTATCGCTCGAGCGTTACTTCAGGCACGGGTAGGATGCGACGAGTGAGTGCACCTGTTTTCGCGAGTACACTTGTGGCACTATAATATCTCCTGCGCAGTTGATAACATCAGACAGTATTCGGTAGTTGTCGCCGTGGTCGCAAATAGGCTAGGACATCATGGCAGGCCCATTGCCACTTCAGCTCGATGATCCTTATATGTGGTAATGCAATTAAGAAATCACAATTCAGAGGACACTCGAACATTAAGTTCAGGTGTGGATAATACAAGTATGTACTAGGAGATATATTTTTACAATCTGTGTGATAACTTCATAACGTAAAAAGTAGAACTTAAATGCAACTAAAATATAATGCATATGTGAAACTGTTTAGGAGTGACATTTCATAGATACTGACTATGACACGTCTAGGTAGGTACCACCGCAGGGCCAGTTATTCAACTGGCAAGCAGTGGTGTGCAAACATAACCAAGTTTTACTATGAAACACTGATAGATAGTGTAATTAATGGGTATATAAAACTTAAGAACTGATGCCTCAGGATGACAAGCGCAGTAGCAGCTACGCCGAAATGTTCTGTGACAGCATTTGTTATGGGTAGACTTTTTACTTACCATCATGTGAACAATTGCTTGACTTTTAAGAGTAAAACAGTGCAGCCTGTTCTATAGTGAGAAATGAAAAATGATAATGAAAAATGAGTCACTATGTTAGTCAACGTTGACAATTCACATAATTCTTCATTGAAAATCATGGGATGTGTTTGTTTGTCACTGTTGCATAAAAAAGTTATGTTAAAAAACTTTTTCTTTTTTATGTATTTTTTCATACGGAAACATCTGGACCAGGAACAACTCTCACATACAAATACTTGTTATGTGCAGGAATTTCACCAGTGATTTGTCATGCAGAAAGCCAATCACTCACTGATACTTGTTTATAACATAACTTTTGCTTTTGAAAATCATATAATAAACATTTTCATGAGTGAGAAAGTGTTTTTATTGTCTTGTCGGTGTTAATGGAAATGTTTTTGCAATCACCTTGCCCTCGTCTATAACCAGTCCACCGGTATCATCAGAATCATCCACACCTGTATCATTCTGGGCAGTGTTTGCAGTGGTCTGTGGAACAAATATAAATTCTCATATTTTCCAACTATGCAAAAATGATTTGCAATAGTACTAAATGACGCTAGTTTAAAATCATTTGCAATCATTATAATATGCAACAGCTGCATGTTATGTATAAATTATGATTAAATAAGAGCCAATGCTTATCCCACAGCTTGGCAGCCCTCCCAAAATTGTGATGGTTATGGAACTAAGAAGTGTCCACTGTGCTATTCATGTGCAAAATTTTGTTTAATTTTTGCAGACAAAGTTTTTGTTTTCCTTCATAATATATATGAAAAAATCTATTGACAATTATTTCATATGAGAATGTTAAAGCAAAGCTCAAAAGTCTATACCAAAAGTTATGAAAGATGTGAAATGTCAAATAATAAATATATGTAAGTTTCCTCGACAAATTTTCACTTTCACTTGAAAGTAAAAATTTTGGCACAAACTGAAATTCATTTATGGATTTGGTTTTGAGCACTAATATCTAAACAGTGCTCAACTGTTACCAAATCCAATAATAATGGTCATAAAATGCTCTAGTCCTTGTCATATACATCAGCTTACTCTATCATATGTAGGTGTACAGACAATGTTGCCATATGCTGTGATCCTTATAAAACTTTTTTGTGTTACATACACATGAATTTTGAAAAATGTATTAGAACCAAGCTAAACCAGTAAGTAATATATAAAGAAGCATTAAGACAAAACTTACATCCTCTGTAGTACTTTCATTGGCTGCTGTTGTATCAGCATCTCCTATGGTGGAGTCATCTACTGAATCATTGGCTGTAGACTCATTCACTGTGTCATTGGCTGTGCTGTCATCTGGTAACTAAGGACACATTTACATAATAATTTATAACATGTACATTATTGTAACTAGATAAATGTAATTGAATTATGAAACTGAACAAATAATTAGAACAAGTATTTGTCTAATACAGTGGCTCCCAACCGTTTCTTCACCAGGGTCTAGGGGTGAGACGTATTTACTCTACCAGGTTTTAAAACCAGATCTGCTTCAAAATATAGCTTACTGGTATGGGGCAAGAAATACTTGCAAGTATGTTGAAAGTATTTTTATGAGCCTACTGGCGATCCGAACCCTCGGGATGAAATGGGGCAGTTCATCTAGGTTCAAATCCACAGGTCACATCAGAAATATCAGCTCAATTGAGTAATCTACCTAAGCAACCTTAGCTGCATAACCCTTCAAAAGAATCTTTGTTTAGGTAATTAATTTTTTTTAGGTTACAGGGTAAACAAATGGGTAACATATAGGTAAGGTAACCCTTATTATTGATAGTAGTACCCATATAATACTTAAAATCATTTTAAAGAAAAAATGTATGTAAAATAGCTTATTTGATTGTATCACAAAATATCTTAATTAAAAAAACTGGTGTTATATAGATCTTATGGTTCTTCTACAACATTATATATTCTATGGGTGAATTCTTCAATCATAATGCCTAGCATTTTTTATTTTCCAAATAGCTGCAAAAATCTAGAAAACCTCAATGTGTACAAAAAATAAATAAACAATAATCTTCTTATTACAATTACATAGTAACTTAAACATTGCTGTGACTAAACACATACTATAGTAGATGACATATAGACACTAGGATTAGAAATCAAAATCACACACAAATTCATAACAATAAATCTTTGTAACGGTATGTGGTATTCCTTTTAAATATGTAATTCTTATTAAGCACATAAGGGTTACCCTTTCAAACGTAATTGCTATCAGTGTGATTTTAGTAAGTGAACTCTCGATTTGTAGATGTGTAGCAACATCTATGTATTTATGTCACATGAGAAGCTCATTTCCATAATCGCGCTATGAAAGTTTTCTGAGATGCGAACTATATATACAAAATCCAAATATTACTAGTCAGAGGAGACTTCCTCCCCAGATCAGACCACCGGATCTGGCGGGTAGCTACTCTTTTCCTTGGCATTATATATTGGCATTATACCATCTGCCAAATGAGTTATTTATTCCAATCTGTCATTCTTAATGAAAAGGTTATTACCTCTCCAACAGGTTACCCTGAATGTTACACAGAACTATTAAAGTTCTGGATGACACCATAACTGTTATGGGCAAGTGCTGAATACAGACAGGAGAATGACTTGCTCGTGCCATCATTTAATTCTACTAAAACAATAATTATAACCCAATGGCTTATTAGACAATTACTTACCATAGCGCCTATTCCAACAACTTGATCCAATGGCACATTGTTAGCAAAATCATGCTCTATCTGTTTAACACCATCATTAAAATCTCTACGTTTCACAGTTTTTGTTAGAAATTTGTCTTTATTTTCTGCATAGTCAAAAATCATATTAGGTGGTAGATTTGCTCTGAAAGAAGTAATTTATACTTTTAAATAATTATGTCAGTGAAATAACAAAACAATAAGGATGTGGGTAACATAAATGTTTGCATTACATAATTATTGTATTCAAGACAGGTATTACATTACCTTCATTAAAAATATAAATTCAATTACAAACTTACGTTTCACCAGTGCCATAAAAATATACAAAATATTTTTTTCCATTCAACCTCTGTACCTGAAAAGTAAATTACAAGTATCTGGATAATTTTTATGTTAAATGTCATAAGGCCTTCTTATGTAAAAGTCAAACTTACAAATATATGACTTAAAATTACATATGAAAATAGTAATATTCATGTTAGTAGAACTCCTATGCACAAATTTGAAACATTACTGTTTTGTTTCAAAGGGCAGTGATAGCTAGTTTAATTACTAGGCATATGAGACATAAGAACTGATGTCTGATAAGTGGTATGTGGTGCCATACAGAAATATTTGCAGTTACATATAATTTCTAATGAGCAGATGTTTACTTGTCTGATCAATTTCTTATATAAAAAGACATCTGAGAAACAGAACCAGCTCTACAAATTTGTTCCATGAAGAGATAGTTACTACATAACAAAGGCATAGAAAACCTGTCACAATTTCCAATAATTTCAACATTATATTATAAAACTATACACTTAAACAGACATAATCCATAGTACCAATTGTAATTATAGAATAAAATCATCGAAAAAAAAATTGTATTAACTAGTGTGGTTCCAAAACACCGCCGTAGTATTAGATGAGATAAAAATAGGTTACAAAATTTACATAACATCTGAAACAAATGAAGCCCAGATAAATTAATTACTTATACAATACAACTATGTTATCGTCAATATAACTATGTACCGAAACGGCTAGTTTCCTTAGAACGGTAACATAACATTATCAAACCTCTACATTTTACGAAAGCGTCAGGCAGCATCATGTCTTCCCGCGCAAAGGCTTATAATCGTAGACAAATACAGTAGCAAATAATAAATTTAATTTTCAATAAAAATCCGGACTTACGCGAGCTGGCCATGCTGGATATCCTTTAACTTTAGCAAATATGAAGTCGCCTGATTTATATTCTCTGACTTTTTTGCCCATTTTCAACTAACGCCGCTAGACAGTGTATTGGTGATTATCAACGACGACCGCTATCTCGGATATACTACAACAAAATGTTGAAAATGATTTACTTATAATACACATTATTTGAAAACATAGAAAGATTTTTAAGAAATATTACTTTAAAAATTAACACAGACGCTGAGATAAAAAAATAACCTTAAAAATGTTTCTTACCGCGGCAACAAAATGACGGAAAGAAAAGAAATAAACATGGCGTGCCAAGTGTTGCCCTTTAAATTATGACTGTTGATAAAATATCGATATATCGAAATATCGATATTTGTAGACTACATTTCTTGAAATGACATCTCGATAGTTCGATATTAAAATCGAAATATCGACTGTCAATATTTTTTTTAAAAGTTTTTCTTATTGGTTTTTTTCGTAAAACATTTAAACTGTATCATTGTATGTTATTTAATGTAATATATATTACTGTGAACTAAAGTTTTCCGCGGCGGCGAAAAGTGGGCTACGAGTGTGGTCTCTGCCTACCTTTTATATGGGAAAATGGCGTGACTAAATAGATATAGTATGTATGTAATTATGTTATGTTATCATCATATATTCTTTTAAAACAAAGTAATTTCTTTATGTATTGTGGACTGTGTCTGTTCATAACTACTACCGAAGTTAAGACGAAAAGGTTATGTTAATGTTATTGTTGGGAAAAGCACATGTGTACTCCATTCAATTCAATTAATTTAATTAGTAAAAATAGTGAAGTGCTACAATACTTCGTCTGCAGACAACTGTTTAATTTATATTTCAGATTAATCACGCACAGGATATTGATTTTTTTGCACTATCTTATTTACTAAACAAAAATATCGAAATATCGATATTTTGTTTTAGATATCGAACTCCGATATTGAAATATTTAAATATATCGACATATCGAAAATCCGATATTTTTAAAAATATCATCAGCCCTA
The DNA here is from genome assembly GCA_019845155.1 of Luehdorfia chinensis. Taxonomy (NCBI): domain Eukaryota; kingdom Metazoa; phylum Arthropoda; class Insecta; order Lepidoptera; family Papilionidae; genus Luehdorfia; species Luehdorfia chinensis. The sequence continues at coordinate 464,025 of JAHVAK010000107.1, forward strand.
TCTAAATCTATCTATATCTATAATCTAAATCAATTAAAATATTATATACGCTTCTACACATCTGTAGATGAAATCTTATGGGAATATAGCTAAATCAAATAAAAAAATCTTTCTGTATGTAACTAATTTTTGCGTGTCATCATTTTTAACCAATACAAGATAAAGAGCCACAAAAATTATTGCATTATTTTTTCAGGCAAACATTCGAAATTATATGAGTAACAATATAACGTACCAATTGTTACAAATTCTGTTACTGTTCCATAGGTGTAGAATAGTGTGAATACTTAAAAGAACGATAAAACAGGATTTTAGCGGGATTTACATTACGAAACTTCTTTCATGCATATTGGAATTAATTTCGTGAAAGTAGTTCCAAATAAAAATTAATGTCACGAAATCTTCAGTCATTGTTCAGTGACGCCGAGATTACGGCCTCGTCAACATCAAAGGTTTATAATGTAATGTACAATGTCGTTGTACATCGTGCTGCGCTAGCTCTCAGTGCCCAAACCAAAACAGTAATGTTTGCACACTACTGCTTCACGGCAGAATAACTGGACGTAGGATGGTCTTAATCTAGACGGATTCCTGCATCGGTGATGAAATTAAGTTCATGACATTAATTTCATCAACAATTTAACGTGTAAACTTCTAATTTCGTTATGCACGTTGTCAAGGTGATTTTTCGGTGTTACTAGAGCCATGCAACTAATTTCATTGTGTAAACGCGAAGTGAAACTAATGTACCGAAAGCCTCTCGACATGTTTTTTGTCGCCGTGTGGATCTGTAAACGTTATAAGGCTTTGATGTTGATGGGAAGATTTCGCGACATTAAATTTAATTTGAAATTACTTTCATGCGTAGCCAAATGAGTCACATGAAATTTATTTCAACATCCACAAAAGAAGTTTCGTAATGTCCTATCTTGCTTACAAAAATAATACTAACAAATTTAATTATTTTGTAACTTCAGTGTAAATCTCCGCTTGGATGAAATTATACAAATATTGCGTACTTCATAAACTGCATTTATGCATATCCGGACTTTTGGCGCCAACTCGAAAAGTGGCGTTGTGAAGACTCGAGAAGGTATGTAAAACCGCAGGCAAAGTTAGTGTTATGAAGTTGTTTTTCATTGTTTCCGATCTAGAGCTCAACTATCCCTGACTACGGCAAGATATTGACCTTGATCTTTGACCAAGGCAAGATAACTCTATTGATCTTGCAATGTCTTCTGGTGTACCTGGTTAGACTTTAGCGTAATCAACAGATCATTTACTGCTTCGTTTTCTGTACTTCTATTGTATTCTTCAGTTGTTCCCAATATAAATAATCATCACCATCACCTTTAAATATATTGATCTAAAATATATGCTGTATGTATGAGTATGTCCTAAAAGTATTTGGTGAGAATATCCTAATTAAAGTTACATCAACTTCAATTAGGATGCTCTAATTTTGTCTAAATAATTTTCATTGAATAAGCATACACCACTGATTACTTCCTAATAGATACCACATGTTGAAATTTTCTTATGGACGCAAGTTCAAAAATTTGGTGGAAAGCAAAGGCGTGGAAGGTTACAGCGCCGCTGTAATTGGCTACTTCAATGTCGCAATTTAAATGTTCGAACTATAGTGGTGCGACAGGGTAGGCCGGTGGGGTCAATATTAATTAAATAAATTATCGACTGTAATTCATCATTTAGCACACACCAGTCCACTGCTAAATATAGACCTCCCCAATGATTGCCACATTGTTTATTCACCGGTCGCTCCTAATTATTCGTTATTATTTAGAATTTGTTGGTTTATGGTGTCTTTATAAACTGTTTTAAAAAAAATTGTCCTTAACTTGGACTGTTGGCAGATATTGTAATTCGACAGTAAACAGTTCGTTTGTTAATAGGTAGTTCCTAATTTTTCAATAATAACTAGTCTTTATTTATTTATTATTTATTGAACCTTACTTATAGTAAAGGAACAAAAAGCGGACAACAACAGTCAACCTTTGGGCAGTGAGTTAACGACGAAGGCGGTTACTAGGGATCGTATAATACTTATTAATTATAACTACACGTATACAAACATAAACACACACATATTATATATATATAGTACACATATGAGTACCATATATATATACATATACCCATAAATATATATAAATATACATTTCTACATATATAAATATTATTATAAACGAGAATAATTTAAACTACTTAATGATGAGGATGATGATCATTGTTTTGGTAAATCTGTACAATTTGTAAAATGAGTTAAAACTATCCTTTTGAATGCGTATTTGCTAGAGTAGTAGAGAGTCTTAGATTTTCAGGTAGCGCATTCCATAGTCGAGCAGCTTGGACAGCAAATGATGATGAAGAGAAACCAGAGCGGTGAAGTAGAATAGAGAGAGTCAAAGTCTCCGAAGAACGAAGCTGGCGGTTATGAGTGTCACGCAAGAACTGAAACTTACGTTCAAGGTAATCAGTATAGTGGTTATCAAATAAAACCGAGAAAACTGTGAAAAGTATCCTGAGATGCCTTCGTTGACAAATAGGAAGCCACTTTAACTCAGTTTTTCTGTTTTTCTTATTAAATATTAAGTTGACACTAATGGCATCTTTTTTTCTTCTAATACGTTACTTAATTTCTTCTAATAAGACCGATTCCTATAGAACATATAGAAAGAGATATCATGAAAGAACAAAACTTTTGCTGTACGTTCTAGAAATGCAATTAGATTTTTATTTTTTATGAGATAATGTGATGAAACGATCAAAACGTTCACCTTATGGTAAGTGTAACGTCTGCCCCTAACAAATGCTGTGTCACCCAGAATATTTCTTTGTGACATCCCACTGCGCCCATCACCCTGAGATATCAGTTCTGAAGTCTCCTTTTAATAAATAATCTCATGTATCATCAATGCAAACGTCATAAGGAAATATTTTGTGATACAGAATAGAGAATATTTTTATATTACAGAACACAGAATATAGAAGGTTAGGTATATATATTATACATATACATTATACGAGGGTGGATTGAAAAGTACTCGGCCTAACACAGATCCATTCAATTCTAAAAATCAAATCTACCCACATTATTTAGTTCAGTTCAGACTAGTTCATTGTGTGAAGTTCGAAACGTGTGCGATAATTAGTTGTGATTTTATAAATTTATTAACAAAGTAATCGGTCATAATTTCCGCGAATGGAGCAAATCGAGCAGCGTGCCGTCATTAAATACCTCCATAAGAAGCCATCATCATCATATCATCAAAAGCCATCCATGATGACATGGTCAGTACATTAGGCGATTGTGCTCTGTCATATTCATCCGTCAAAAAATGGATAGCAGAATTTAAGCGTGGTAGAGAGAGTGTGAAAGATGAACCCCAGTTTCAGTTGAACAAAGAAGGACGCGATTGACTATTTCATGCGACTGTTTGGAGTTATTTGAAGCCGATGCAGATGATTTTTTGAATCGTTTTGTTACTATGGACGAAACATGGGTTCATTACTGTACACCGGAAACAAAACAACAATCAAAACAGTGGAGTAGACCTGGTTCACCACCCCCTAAAAAGGCTAAGTCGATTTTGTCGGCAAATAAGGTGATGGCTTCAGTATTCTGGGACTCGAAAGGTGTGATTATGATTGATTATCTTGAAAGGGGTCAGACTATAAACTCTGATTACTACTGCACCTTACTACGTCGTTTACGAGAGGAAATAAAAGAAAACGTCGAGGAATGCTCAGAAGAAAGTCCTGTTTCATCAAGATAACGCCCGTGTTCACACGTCAGTACAGTCAATGGCTGGAATTCACAACTGTGGCTTTGAACTGTTACCGCATCCGCCGTATTCACCTGATCTGGCACCATCAGACTTCTTTCTGTTCCCTAACCTAAAAAAGCACTTGGGAGGTCAAAGAACGATAAATATGTAGCGTTTTAATAAATTTTTTTTAAGGTCTAAATGCTTGGAAGGGGAGGAGGGTCAAATAGTATTGAACGTGATGGTATTATGTGAAAAATAAAAATATAAATGATTCAGTATGAAGGCGCGGAGTACTTTTCATAACACTTTATATAGGTTTTAATAGTTTTTTTTTTATATTCCATTATCAAGTAACTTATCCAGGTATACAATCTTCAAGCAGCAAGACTTCAAAGTTTTAATCGACAATAATAAGTGATAGTGGACTTTTACTGAAGCTTTGCTGACTTGATGGAGACAAAACTAAAACTACAATTTTGGTCTTGAATTGAATTTTCCCATCATAGTACACTTTCACGAGCACTTGCTGCACAATAAACTATCAATATTAAACATCAAAAATTGAACTTTTTGCAAGTGTTGTTGGCCATTGCATGAAATTAATAAATATTATTTATTAATAATTTATTTAGTACATGTAAACAAACCGCTATGTCTGGCGTATGTGAACTATGAGTGTATACCGGGAATATACTAGTTATAAATAGAAACATGTCATGGATATATAATTTATCATACGAAATATTTTTAATAAACTGGCTATATTTACTGGTTTTTTTGGCTATTTTTGGAGCTCATTATTATCTATGGTATAAAAAAAAACATTTATTTTCTCACACAGCAACACTACAGTTACTTTGAACGGTCGTGTCAGACGGATGCTTCGGGCGAGCATTTTCGCGTAAACTAATTGATTTCTTCTAATTAAATTATAGTGAATCACTGTGTCCGCAATGCCAAAGTGATGTGAGCCATGCGAATTAATTTTGTGCAAATATTGTTAATATTGACGCCAAAATAGGGGGTGTAACAGGGAAACAAAAATGGCTTCGGGAGACAGCGATCACATAGAAGTAATGGATAGTTCAGTGTCCAAAAAGACGGAGAATACAACGGGACCGTCGGGCACGGAGGAAGATGGTAAAACATAACTTAATCTTTACATGATATAATTAGTTATTGATATAATGGTATTTAGACACATAAAAGATAGTCCAACACGACCCATTTTCTTTATCCTTTTAAAGATTATTTTTTCTTGTTTCAGATCGCGATAGGACGTCCTATCGCTGAGAAAAATGTACCGTACGATGTAAGTGTACCAATAGTATGTTTTATTTATATTTTCATTCATGTTTCACGCAACACCATAAGTAGAGAGAAAGTTGCGAATACGCCTAACAATGAATATGCGAGGTTGATTAACGTAACATTATACAAATATTGTAAATTCTCAGTAAATTTTTAAATTTTTCACATTATATTGTATAATATATACATGTAATATAATATAGCTGCATAGGTTAATCAGTACATTAATAAAGTTTGCATGTTTTTTTGTATTCTTGTTATATAGAAAGGTCAGTAAATAAAATTAGTTTTACGAGTATTTCTTTACAACTAAAGTGTGAATAGTTCTCTAAATAGAGATAATAAAGGATAATCTGTAAACACCTCAGGAGACTACAGCACTTGTTTTATCTAATTAAAATTTAAAGCATTTATTACTGCGAAATGAGCTTCTATCAAAATTCGATTAGATAAGAATTATGGTACTACAATCTTATTTTAATTATAGACCTCATCTAAAATGAGTTTGTAAATAAATTTTTAATTAGTTATAATTATGGCCAAGTTCTGGAATGTCATTGTTGTGAGCAGTTTCACAATTTGCTTATTATTTATAATATGTCAATAGCTTTTGATATTTAAAAACCCATATTATTGTGGTAACATAGTTCTGCTTTAATTCATACTTTTGCTCAAGTTTTCTTTATTTTATATTCACTAGCATTTGTAGATAATGTACCTCAGAAAACTTTTTAAAGAAGGTAGGCAAGGCAATAAGTACATTCGTTACTGACAGCTTCTAATCTGATGTTAGTATTAGTAGATGTAGTTATATGGCTCGTGAAAAAATCCCAGGGGTTTTTAGCATCCTAGTCATCACTATGTGACAGCATCTTAGATTGTAGTCCCTATGTTTTGCTTTTAAATCATAAAAAGGGTGTTTGGATAATGTTTTTTCTATTTTATTTTAAGAGATTAACACTATCTAATCTAATATGATCTATATGAGACTAAATTTGTCCACCCTTTCTCATGGAGTCCTTTCTTTGGTTCTCATAAAAGTCAACTGGGACAACTGTTTGGGAAATCTCATGGCTTTCAATATACGGTGGAATAAGTAAATCGAAAAATAGCATACCGAAAATACATAAAATGGTGATGGGCAGCTCATTTCAAAGTGCAAAACATATGGTGTTGCAATCACCAATGTGCATGCAATTTCAAGACAATAGGTTTTGTAGTTTCAGTGATGATTCAGTTGTATATCACTTTTATGTAAAGATTTCAAGATTTTTATGTTAAAAAAAAGGTAGTCAGCCTTTTTTTTTTCAGAAAACGAATGTTATATATTGACGTAAATCTAACTCTATACGGTTCTGGCAGTTTAAGGGTCGAATTGTTGAAATCCACAGTTCCACTAAAATTGTCGTAAAAAGTAAAGTAAAGTAAAGTAACAGTCTATAAATGTCTCACTGCTGAGCACAGACTCCAAAACCCTCTCATTTCTGAGAGAGTTTTGGGGCCGGGAAGAATCCGCCATGCTGCTCCAATGCGGGTTGGCAATGGACTTCACATATCTTCGAAATATTTTTTATTTCTCAGACATGCAGGTTTGCTCACGATGTTTTCCTTCACCGCCGAGAAAATGGTAAATCAGGACTTAAAATTGAAATTAACAATTTTAGTTGTGCCGGCACCGGGACTCGAACCCACGTACTCGCGTACTATAAAATTTAAAGCGAGCGCCTAGCCCCTGAGCTCGGCTCGGCTCCTAAAATCGATGATTACAATTTAAAGTGCTGATTTACTACGTGCTCGGCTAAAAAATGAGAGTAGGAGTCTGCTTATTTACATTCAGTGGGACAATTATAGACTCTTACTTTGACTTAAAAGCCCGTGCAAATTGAAGGCTCGTTGTTTGTAAGGGTGGTAAAATACGAAACGAGGATGTCTGTAAAGGAATTACGGTAACCAATATACCACGGGGGATTTCGCAAGCTAAAATTTTAATGGGCCGACCGCGTTCCGGAAACAGACAACCGATGAGTAGGAAAGATTTTTTTTGTATTTTATTGGATAAAATGATGAAATGGATCTTTGTGTGATACCACACTGCGGACATCACCCTAAGACATCAGTTCTTAAGTATTACGCTAGCTTTCAGTGCCCTTAAAACCGAACAGTAATGCTTGCACACTACTGATTCACGGCAGATTGTCAATTACCCCTTCTTTAAAATGCACGAAAATGCATCGACCGTGCCTTGTGGCCATTTATTCAGTGGAAATAATTTAGATAATGATGATAGTTTGTTATATGTATAGCAGAGTTCGAGTCCGAGTAAGGGAGAAAAAGAACGGTACAACAATAATACTTTCGTTGTAATGGTAGGTTTTAGATTGTTAAATTTTGTCTTGCATTTACTGAGAGAATTATCACACGAGTCAAAATGAACTGATAACGGTGCTCCGTCTATTGTTGTGGGTCAGCGCACTATGTAAATATGGTCTTGTGGCGGCTGACTCATCCGCTCCTTGCGCCAATGGCGTCTTTAGTTATGACCTTTTCGAGGTTGGATTGGCCTGTTGCCAGCTGATCTTCCACTTTGCTCTCATTATAAATTCTTAACCTTATATAATATTATATATTGTATTTCTGTAGAATGTTTGTCTTAATATCACGTTAACCTTTAAGGATGTAACTGAGATGGCTATTGTGATTGACGCTGAAGGAAAATTTCATAGTGCGTGAGTGACCTGGGTTCGATTCCCGGTGCCGGCACCACTAAAATTGTTAATTGCAATTTTAAGTGCTGATATACCACGTGCTCGGCGGTGAAGGAAAACATCGTGAGGAATCCCGCATGTCTGAGAAATAAAAAATATTTCGAAGACGTGCAGTCCGCCTACCCCCATTGGAGCAGCGTGGCGGATTCTTCCTAGCTCCAAAACCCTCTCAGAAATTAGAGGAGCCCTGTGCTCAGTAGTGGGCTGATTTTTTTTTAAATCTCACTAGAACGCAGTGTAGCGTATTCTCCTCGGCTCTGTCATACTTGATAGAGAGGATGCCTGTGCAGCAGTGAGACATTGTCTATGTACTCACTGCATTTTACTCTGTCAACGTGAATTAAAATAAAAACCGTTTGTAAATGCATCTATAATTTTATTACTTTACATATCACACGTAAAAGCATTTATTGGCAAGTTTTTGTGAAAGCACGCGCAGATGTATATCATCTCACATATAGCCTCTAGTATACGATGAAGCTGTAAAGGCCGAGAAGGCTAACAGCAATTACATCATCGAAAATATATATATATATATATAGTCTCATAAGTTCGTGTATGGTTATTATCAATATTAAAGGATGATACTCGAAAGTGAATCGCACTTTATTCTGTTTTGATTTCATTATGAATACACTTTGCGAGCTTTTTTCATTTCTACAAATTAATTAAAAAACTAGACTAAACGTATCACATGGTATTTTTTATAGCATGGTTCAAAATATATTATATTTTATATAATATATTTATTATATTATATATATATATTAAATAGAAATAAAGAGAGTGTTGCAATATCTATGTATAAATCTTACTCATCAAGACCTATTAACAAACTACAAGATTTGAAATTTCATATACATATTCCTTTCCGGACCTAGAAACCTTGTATTAGAACATTTACTCCGAAATGTGTAAATGAATTGCTGTTTTTTTTTATTGTACAGACTTTAATAACAATAATTTCCATGCAAAGCCGGAGCGGGTCAACTAGTTGCATCTAAAAAAGGTTACCAGGAATATACATCAGCGACATTTCCTTACATTTTTTCATCAGCTCGTTAAAAACACTCCGTCGGAAATAGGCCTCTCTTCTCCATAGAATAGAAAGTCTTTGCCGTAATCACCACGCTTGCCACGTGGATTGACGCCACTGGCCACCACTGTTATTAAAAAACCGCTCGGTGAAATTTTAATGAAATTTATAAGATTTTTTTAAAACATATTAAACTAGTGCCTGACCGAAGTATTTTTTTTTGGAAGGAAAAATATAAAAATAATTGTTTTTCATCTCTCTGACTACCCGTAACCCATTGAAGGAAGCATCATGTGCGACACAAGAATAATGTCCGTAGGTATTGATGCTATAATAAATAAATCAGACAACAATTTAACACTGTACAATATAGCAGTTCGGCAAGAAGACAATGTATTGTCAATTTAATAACATATATAGCGTTATATGTGGACTATAAATAGCTAATTTACATGCTAAAGTAGATCAAACTTGGCGGTATTAAGGGCAGGAAACTATTGACTGACCTGAATGGCTTTTCGTCCCGAGCGAATGCTAATAACTTCGCTACCTGTAACAAAATAACTACTTGTAACTATACGCAATTTTTTTTGCACATCGCCGTAAAATATAAGATTAACTTTTAATGAAATAAGTATCTTGATGTTGAGTTGTAATATTATACTGATTTTTATTGATACAAACCATATTATCAAAGTTTCTACTAGGTGGCTAATGGTTATGTTATAGTATTATAGTCTGTTTGTTACAATAATAAGCAATTAAGAAATGAAATATTGAAAAATTTTAGCAGTTTTAGGAACAGTTTTACGGGGCTTTACAGAGTCAAACACTAACAGCATGTACATACGCACTATACTACACGTTTATGAATGAGAGTTCGCATTGAGGAATTGAGCGGCATATTAGATTAGAAACAAAGTAAATGTTACTATTAAATTATTAATTTTTATGCAGGAAACCTTCCGGGTAGGTACCACCCAGGAAAGTTATTCTGCCGTGAAGCAGCAGTGTAAACATTACTGTGTTTCGGTAATGAGGGCCCCGGGGAGCTAGTGTAATCACTGGACATATGAGACTTATGATCTTTCTGGGTTACGGGCGCAGTATGGTGCCATATAGAAATTTTCTGTGTGACACAGCATTTGTAATGTAAAGACGTTGCACTTACACGTCACTTTATCCAAGAAATAAAACATCTTTTGAACAAAGTTCATTTGATATATTATAACAGTACAAAACCATAATTGAATCCCAATCGATCTTTGCTATCTCTTGTCCGGCGATAAGCGTAGAGTGTAGTTTACGTTTTTATGCAAACAGCTTAAACTTCTATTTATCAGTCCGTAGAACGTAATTGAAGTATTCCAAGGTTCAGTTCCGATGCCCTTTAGCACAGGTCAGAAGTTTCTTTTAATTCTGATTCTGTGTTCTTAATCGAGGCTAGCGCGAGTAGCAACGCACTCTAGTTAAACCATGTACCGCTGGTTTATAATAAAATTTCCCTTTTTTAATCATATCTACATATGTAGACTCTGATTTCGGTCATCGTCATAATTTCAGCCCGTCATTGCGCACTGCTGTACACAGGCCTCCTCTATAGATTGCTACAAAAGCTTGTAGCTCTCATTTTTGGGGGATTTTGCCATTGTCACGCTTGGCAAGCGTGTCCGCGTTTATTTATTCAGATGTTCCGGGATGATGCCGCCGTCCATTTTCTGGTTTTCATTTTCCCTCTGTCGACTTTTACGACGACGGGACCACCCCGGTAGATTTGCTTAAGCCGGCACCACACGGCAGTATTTCGTTTAACTTTCATTGAATTCCGCACAGATCTCTGGAGCTGTCGGCCACCAGTTACGGCAATTCGTAAAAAAAGCGCGTTATCTCTGCAGTAGTAGTCGCTGTGAGCCGTCTAAATCGTTTACAGCTCTGTATATTGCCAGAAAACTTCAGACATGCAACAGTGAGCGAATGATGAATGAAAACCCTTTGAGTTATATTTTTAGTTTCGCCGCAATTTCTTGTATTTTCTTGCCTTTTTTTAAAAATATTTATGACGGTATTACGAATAGCAGTGCTCAATTCTGGCTTTTTTCCCATTTCCATACGAAGATAGACAAATACAAATTACGTAAAAAAGATAGTTTGTTCACGCAATTGTCCATCAACTTTTTTGGCAGTTTTCTGTGGTTGACAAAAATAAAGAAAAAAGAAAAACAGTATGTGACCATAACGAATCAAAAATAACGAATTATTATAATTATCATTATACCCAGGATCTTTGCCTAAATTAAAACTGAGAAAGATAATATAAGTTTCCACCAACAACAATCACTTTTTCTATTAACTACCGTATATTCAAGTAATGTTAGTGGTGCGGAGTAGTCATTGTCCTCTGGCGTGTTTTTTTTTTAAATAATAAAGTGACGAGACGAGCAAATCGTTCACCTCGTGGTAAGTGCAACGTCTGTCCATAAAAATGCTGTCACTCGGAACATTTCAGTGTGGCACCAAAAATCGCTCGTCATCCTGAGAGATGGGACACCAGTTCTATATGTCAAACACGTAATGTTCGCACACTACTGTTTAACGGCAGAATAAATGGCACTGCGGTGACGCCTACCCAGAAGGATTCCTGCATAAGAATCCTACCACCAGTAAAATTTATTTTGCGGCAACACGACTATTTTTGATTCGTAAAATGAATCATAAATACGTCATTGTTTGAAGAGATGTAGTAGCTCAGGGGACAGAAGCTCGCCTCGGGTAGCCACGGTTCGCTTCCCGGTGCCGGCGCCACTAAAATTGTTACTTGCAAAATTTTCAGCGATGAAGGAAAACATCTTAAGGAAACCTGTATGAATGACGAGAAATAACAAGTGACAGGAAGAAATAACAGGAGCCCTGTGTTCAGCAGTAGGACATTTATAGGCTTTTATTTTTTTACACAAATGTACGTGATTTTTCTACATAGAGTATACATTTGTGGAAAGGTTGGCTCTGTTAACCTTTGTTGTGTAGCGTGAACAGTGTCCGTTACCCGCGTTTAGTCATAGAAAGCGGGTTGACATCTTGTCGGAACTGTAACATACAGAGCCGGTGCATTGACATAGACCCGATTTTAAAATGACGTGTCTGTTTCTTTCCTATTTCGGTCTGCGTCTGTTATCATTGATAGCGTCTGTAATAGTGCTTAGTAAACTTATGCCAGTTAATTCGATATTAAATCGAATTTATTCGAAAATGTATTAAATCAAACAGACGGACAATCGTAAACATAGTGTAACTGCGGTTTTACGCAAAACATTTACAAATTTTACTCTGTACATGAAAAAGCCTCAATATTTAATAACTTTTGAATTGAGAACTTCTTTAGAATCGTGGTGATTTGAAACTAGATGAAACGAAAAAGAGACACTAAAAACAGGAGCATCTATAGGATTTAGCCTGCTTGAGAATGAGATAGAATAGAGTATACAGTGTTTCCTGATATATATTTTCGAATTCGTCCAAATATTCGATTTCATCGTAGATGTTGCTCTCATTAGCTCTACAGAACAAAAACAGTAATTTACGATGTATTTCGTAGATTTATTGATCAAATCCAAAACAAAGTTCCACTCGTGTCATTTGTTGAAATTGAAAACTTGTAGTCTGTATAATATTTAATGTAGTATGTAGCATAAAATGTCAAATAGTTTTTTTAAATTGAGAAGAATATTAAAATAAATATAACCTACACCGATACCTAAGATTATATAAATATTTTTTCTTGAATCCTATATCGATATAGCCCATAGGTGTTCGGCAGAGTAGAATAACACCTACCTCTTTCCTACCGAGGTTTCGTAAGAAGCGACTAAGACTACGTACAGCTTTTATTCTTGCATCTCGTGTCTCGTTTCCCGTATGGCCCCCATTATACGGGAAAAAGGCGTGATTGTATGTATGTGTATGGCTACATCGATCATCCAGTAAACCCTTTGTATTTATAGTTTACTAGTTAATGCCCGACATGAGTTACAACGCCCTTTCAATTTTTTTTTAGTTAAATTGGAAAGCCGATGTTTATTCAGTCACTTAACAATACTGTTAGTGTTTGCTTGCTTGCTAATAAAAAACATGTGTGCTCCAGCTACAGTATTTTTTGTGTTTTCGTCCTCATCTTCAGCTGAAAGTCTACAGCTACATAGGACTCTTCCAAATTGGGAGGATTTACCATTATCGCCTCTCTTGGCAGACAAAACGTCGCAATAGACAACTAGACGCTGCTGCCGTCGGTCTCCGGCCAGTCTATTGAAGTCTGGAAAGTTAGTTATCTATCAATAGTCCGTCATACGTCATTCCTTTTATCGACTCTTAAGACACCCACGGTATGAAATTGGGCAGCAGATTCTCGTCGCTCAGACTCGAACCTCGTCCCCATATGGCCATTTGTGTGTATAAAATTTTAATACATTATGTTATATTACGTAATATAAAATTCACTGTAACACTGATTCGGTTAAATTTCTGTCCTGAAAAGAACCTGCGAAAGCCTCACAGACTTACGGCTCTAAAAGTCTCTAAAAAAGGAAATGTTTTTGTGTTTCGCTCTGAAGGGCACTGATGGCTAGTGTAATTACTGGGCATATGAGACTAAAGAACTCTCTCTACTAATGTCTCAACTGACGGGCGCTGTGTGGTTCCACACAGAAATGTTCTGACGTAACACAGCATTTGTTATGGACGGAAGTTGCACTCGCCATCAGGTGAACATTTTTCTCTCGTCTCGTCAATTTCACTAATATAAAAACGTAACAATAATTTCGGAATACCTTGGCAGCGATCACTTCGTACCCCATTACAGGGTAGTATCGTTTATTCTTCAGTATTATCATAATCTTTTATATTAAACCTTGCACTGGTTGTTTCTAGGCCAGTACAAAACAGTCATTGCAATTACTTTATAGTAGCTATTGTTGATTGGTATCAAAAAAGAATGGCAAATATAACACTCAAACTGCTAGAATGTGGGCTCGTAAATAGAACTCTTAAACTAAACACGTGATTATTAATAGCCAGCCGTTTAATGAAAATAACAAAAATAAAAGGGGTACTGAAAGATCAAAGACTAATCACTCGAACGTTTTCCATTTAACAGTCAGATTGTCAAATGTCCATACGTAAAAATGATGAACGAATAGCTAAGACCTTTATCTAGGTGAGTAATGAAACTACCGTTTTGAAAGTGTCATTTAAAATATACCTTTTAATATAGGGTACCTAAAAGATACTAACTCATCGTTGGAAACCGGGTGGCCAAGCATGCTGACGTCATTCAGGGAGCCTGTTGAGTCATGGACCCTGGGTACGAATCCTAGCCGAAGCTATTCTATACTTGCAATTCAAATTATATGTTTATCGGGTCAGCATTCAGTGAGATCGTCTCGTATCTTCGATCTCGTTCTAATCGCATCGTTCAAAGACAAATTTTTCTTCTATATTAAACTTGTTTGTTATAAATGTCAAAGTTTACTGCTGGTTCGTAAGATCAGACGATCTCAGAGGTTCATCGAACTCTGGGGTCGTTTTTAGACTATTTGCAGTCTACTGTCGTTTAGGATAACAAGTCTCAAAATGTATGCTATTGATATAGATGCCCTCCTGGTCGATTTTCAACGACTGCGTCAACTTCCGAATCGTAACGGAAGCTATTAACTGCGCATACGAATTTATACATTTCTGTACTAGACGGTCGAAAGTAATTCCCATATATTAGTCAGTCAAAATTGTTTTTTTTAAAGCTCTTATGTACCGTTAAAATCTACATCGGTTCGAAAAATAAGACCTCAGAGAAGAACCGGTAAGAAACTCTGGGCTCTTTCTTTTTTCCACTGACATATTACATAATGTCATTTATAAATTATATAAAAATTACATCATAAATTTAGTAGACAGAGGGTTGTAATTGCAGAGTAAGATCTATTTCCACACATCTTTGTCCCCTACATAATAATTTATTTTTTAATACGCTTTATCTAATAATGTCTTATTGACAAGTTTTTGAAATCTGTCCGACTTTTGTGTCACACTTTTAGGAATTTTATTATAAAATTTTATAGATCAGTTAAGAAAAGACTTTCTAGTTTTAGCCAACCTAAACACCTGGGAATCTCTAGCGTGTCGCCTTGATCCATTTGACAGGATACAGTCACTTTCTTTTTAAACGAATTCATGTTTTTCCGTACGTACATGTATATTCAAAAATAAAAAACGACGGAAAGTGTCAAAATATTAGTCTCCTTTAATTAGTTCTCATAGCGACTCTTCTGACTTCGACTTTTAAGACTTTTTTGTTTTTTTTTTGTCTAGCCCGCTTAGTAGTATTTGTGGAAAAACCAGAGCAATGAAAAAACTGTTACGTTAGGTAGGTAATGCATATCACAATACGAGTACAAATTAATTAAAAGTACTGTCTTTCCCTGTTTATCGATCCTAACGGATGTAATTTATAAAACGACAAAATCTGTTAACATGAAATTATCTCAGATTAATGACTGGAGACTAACTTAGGTCCCTTCTTTTATTTCCTCGTTTTCTCTCTCTCTATCCTCTTTTATACAGGGTCACACGTAATGTCCTATACATTCCGCAGGCTGGCTTTAGGGACGATGTGTGTATGCCCCAAAAAATATAATGAGCCTTGTAGCGTGATACCTGTAAAAGTTATGTCGACTTAAAGAATTTGGACATTTTTAGTATTCAACTTTGTCATTAACGTTTCACTGTTGTGTTTATCAGATCAAAGTAGCATGGTGCCGGGATGTTATACCGATTATGAACGACGTTGTAAGGTTAAATTAATGCTTAATTCTACGCAATCCAATTCCCGGTCACAGGTTGCAGCTGATCGTCTGATCATTTGGAAACTGTGACCGCGTGGCCTAGTGGTTTTATGCCGCAGGTCCTGGTTTCGAATCTCAGCCGGAGCCAACATTTGTGCAGAAACACAAAGCTTGTTAAGTTATGTATCTGAAATTAATGTCTGTAAAACGAACCCACGATACAGGAGATCGTAGTGTGCATCGTTTTTGAATTAAGGAAAAGGAGTATTAATAGAAAAACTGAAATAAACAAACAAAAGGTGACCATTGATTTAGGTTTTCCTACTATAATTCTACTTTAATGGTGTCAATGCCACGTCTTTGGGCCCGATGAGAGGAAAATTACAACGTCATATTGGAGAGCAGGTTTTCGTGCAACGTATTCATGCAACGTTTTCTGTTCTCAGTATATAAACAATTAATGAATAATTGTTTTTTTTTATTGTATAAAGTGATGAAACGAGCAAAATGTTCACCTGATGGTAAGTGCAACATCTGCCCATAACAAATGCTGTGTCACCCAGAACATTTATGTGTGACACCTCACCCTGAGACATCAGTTCTTAAGTCTCATATGCCCTGTGATTACGCTAGCTCACATTGCCCTTCAAACCGAAACACAGTAATGTTTGCACACTACTGCTTCACGGCAGAATAACTGGCCCTGGGGTGGTATCTACCTAGACGGGTTCCTGCATAGGAATCCTACCACCGGTAAAATAGTGTTTATATAAATAGTGTTTGTATACCGAGCAGTTATTATACAGTGTGTAATGTTTTCTTTTAATTCATGTTTATTTTAATCAAATTTCTAATATTAAGTTTCACTTCGTGCTCGTGGGAACGCAACGGGGATTAAGATTTTTTTTTTACTCGTACCAAATTGGCGGCGACGTGGTTCGATGTCCGTCACATATCGTTTCCCGCGATGGCGAAAAGTGGGCTACTTGTTGTTTATCATTAACTGGCTATATCCATTAACTTCCCCTCTTGAATAAGACCCGTAATGGCCTATGATTGCGTCGCTTTCGCTCACGCGACGGGCAATCAATTAAAGAAGTTACAGTGCGTTCAAAATCGATTCTTGCGAATTGCCACCGGAGCCGGTTGGTGTCAACGTAACGTAGACCCCATCTCTGAACACTTAAGAGAGTTATCACGGCGGTTTAAGCAGCAAATTACGGACCAGATAGAAGCGCGACCAAACGCAAACGTCGCCCGCGAAACGTGCTAGACGACACGGACGTCTCAGCACTCCCTGACCACGATCCGGTCAGTCACGAAATCGGGCAAGCACGCAGCGAACGCGACACAGTCCTAATTTCGAGGTTTTTGCAGGAGTTTATTTATTTATGTTTGGGTGACCAAACCTGGCACGCGGGCCCGTGGCCCGTGAGCACAGTATCCGATGAAGCTGTAAAAGCCAAAAAGGCTAACAGCAATTTCATCACCGAAATAATATACGCCTACCCCTTGAATGGGAAAAATCGTTACTGTATGTATGAAAGTCTCACTTCTGTCACATGTACTCAGTTGAACTCTTATATTTTTTTACCGACTTCAAAAAAGGAGAAGGTTCTCAATTCGACTGATTTGAGATTTTTTTTTGTGTGTATTTTACCCGATATCTATGCCAATTGTGAACCGATAAGCCTCTTAAATTCACATATACATGCTTGGAGCTGCTGCGTTGAAGTAGGTTTTTTTTTTAAATTACTTGACTAATAATAATAATTAAAAACGATTTATTTATTATTAACAATCTACATGTTTTTGACACTCGCTTTGTAAACATACAGTCACGCCTTTTTCCCATATAAGGGTCAGCCAGAATCCACACACGTAGCCCTTTTAGGTCCCGCGGATAACGAGACGTGACGGGTGGCAAACCACATCGCCGACATTTTGGTAGTTGTCAAAAAAAAAATCTCACTTCTCATTGCGTTCCCACTAGCTATATAGTGACAGCATTGCATAATATAGTATTATTCTGCACGAACAAAGGCTTCCCGTACAATACCTTAGTCGCCTATTACGACATCTCGGTAGACGATGTAGATGCTATTCTACTCTGCCGGACACGTGTCGGCTATAATTATGCATACTAAATGATACATTTTGTAATGCTTAGTGGAAAGTACATACATCAATGCAACTCAACAATTTCCAATCGGCCGCTCTGTAAACGACTAATTAATAATACTAAATAGTCGCTCAAGTAATCGTTGAACGTCTCTGAATGCTGCGGTAAATGGTTTGCGCGTTATGTTGAGCTTATATGTATAAATGTTTTGCGGTTAGATGTATCACTTTTACGAGTTGTATGACAAATATTGTGAATTCTGATTCTGGTTGACTAGTGTTCTGTATTTGAAATGCGAATATTTTACTGGTGGTAGGATTTCTTTGTAGGAATCCGTCAGGTGGTAATTACACCGAAGTACTAGTTATACTGACCTGAAGCATTTGTGTTTAAACATTACTGTGTACCGGATTGAAGGGAATTGATAATATTGGTCTATCGATAAAAGCCTAAAACAATACAAATATGGAAAAAGATATACTTAATTAATATGAATTTTCACTTCGGAAAATTAAGATTTTTTTACCTATGAGTCACGTGATTAAAAACGCCAATCAGAAAAGGTGACGTCATCGTATCAATAAATATTTACATTCATAACAACATAACCTTAAAAAAAGTAAAATTCAAGTGGAGTTATTTAACTAGAAATAAAGTCATAGGTATTGCAATGGTTTGTTTCTTAGCATCGAAATGATCTTCACAAATAAATAAATTTGATTTCGCTGATGCATCTCTTAAATTCAATCGAGCAAGTTTCAATCACTTATATCGAATATCTGTGTTAACCGGGACATGAATAAACAACTTTGTGGGCATCTTGATAGCAGTGTTCCCGCAAGAGGGCACATCACTGATAGTGCAGTGTCACCCAAAAAATTTCTGTGTGACACCACACTGTGTCCATCACCCTGAGACATCAGTTCTTAAGTCTCACATGCTCACTGATTACGCTAGCTCACAGTGCCCTTCAAACCGAAACAGTAATGCTTGCACACTACTGCTTCACGGCAGAACAACTGGCCCTGGGATGGTTCCTACCTAGACGGATTCCTCCACAGGAATCCTACCACCAGTAATTTTTCACCCTCAATTACAATTAGAGCAAAATCAACTTTGCAAATAATAACCTAAGTTTTATTTTGTGAACAATCACGTCACACGCGGTCACGTGATCATAATGGCGAGTTTTTGTGGCATTTTTTATACTTAAATTAAACTTAAAATATATTATGATTGCATTTATTCATGGTTATTACTTTGAAATTGTAAAGTACTTGATAGAATTTTTCAAAAGTTGTCAACTCCCGGATTACTATGACGGTATAATATGAGACTTAAGAACTGATGTATCAGGGTCAACACATAATATTAGTTGAACGATTTGTTGGTGTCATCACATTCATCCATAAAAAACCAATCAAATAAATAGATAAAAACAGTAATCATTAATATTGCATTTCGTCTATAGTCCACTGCTGATAACACGATATCTCTATATTTAATGCGTGAAGAGAAAACTTTGTACCCCTTTCTAAGCATATTTATTTATTTATTTAAATCTTTATTGCTTCCTTTACAATAAAAGGATACAAAGGGAGGACTTAATGCCTTTAGGCATTTTCTCCCAGTCAGCCCATGGAGTGGTGAGGTTTTGATTAGGTGTAGCAATAAAGGAAAACAGAGAAAGAAAGAAAGAGCGAAAAAAAAACCTAAATAACTCATAAATAAGTATATTATAAATATAGTTACATATATAAATATATATTAAACACATAAACTTATACGTATATACGGTATACATACATATTATACATATAAATAAACGTAAAATAAAATTGCACGCACGAGTATGAGATTTGGCATTAAGTTTGAATGAACAAGTGGAAAGCTATAATTTATTCTAATATGTGATACAAATACATTAAATTGAATAATTATTTTATTAATTATTTACGTAATAGTCAGCATTAAATGTCAATCACATAATAGTCTGTCGTTTGTTGACGTTTATACTGCCAATGTCAAACACATAATAGTCTGTGATTAAACAGTTGTACAGAGTGGAGATTGTCGCCGTAGAATTTTAAAATGTTGCCAACAACTAATTACTCAAAGCGCAATAGCGTTTAAACAAATTTTATGAATTACGGTCGAATTTCGACTATAGGGCAACCGCTAATGTAATCAAATTCATATTTTTTCTTAAGGCTATACAAATTCGCGTGGAAACAATCGGTTGTATCTTCGCGTACACATATAATTATATACAGTTGTTTTTTTATATTCTGCGTTTCTTTTGCCATTGTTTTCGTACGTAACCTTGGTAAAAGGCATTGAACGAACAAAATAACCTATTTCTTAGTAAAGATTGAATTGCAAGTTACATATTGAACAACATTCAAATTATCGTTAATTACAAAATTTGTTTTTGTTTGTTTTAGACTATGGAACGTCGAAAAAAATTTTATGTTCTTGGGAATGTGTAAAACGATCTGACATCTCACTTTATTTCTCGTTCAGTCGGTTGTGTAAGAGTTTGATGTGGTACGGTCGCATAGCAGAACAACCATGATAAAAAAATAAAAACAAAAACAGACCAGAGGCTTGCAACAGTAGTCAGCGTCTAATACAGCGATTGGGAATTCGCGTGCCAAGCGTGGTGGTTAAGTCAAATCGATGAAGAGCTCTATGTTCAGGATAAGACCGTTTATGAGATGATGTTCACTACTTTAGTAAGTCTTTTTAAAGTGCAAACTAAAATAAAAGGAAAACAAAATTATAGGTTCGATATTCAAAATGCTGTGATTGGGCACATGTGCGTGAAGAATGTAGTCTGAAGATTTCTATTATCTATTTAAAAAAAACATTGTTATAACAACTACTTTGTTGTGGTTGGTCAAGGGCAGGCACCACTATAATGGACAGGTACAACTGCGAGTATGTGCTGGGCGGTAAAAATAGGACTCGAAAAGAAACAATTCTAAAAAAATGTTTTATGAACTTGTGAAGTCGGCTAACCTGTACCAAAGATACGTGGCAGATTCCTCGGCTCCATTGCCCTCTTAAAAGTGCTTTTATAATAGACTTTTGGCGCCAACTAGAAAAGTGGCGGTAGCGTTTATATAAAATTTTCTTATTTCCGTGTATATTTTGATTTTGTACTTGACACTAGAAAAAAGTTCACGATTGTTTCCATATATAAATAAATAAATAGTTTTATAATAAAGTAATGCTAATATGGGAATATCACAGACAATACAAGATGAATTCCAAAATCCGTTCCATTTTGACAAAGAACACTGACATTAAGAGATTTTAGCGCGCGTTGTGTAATTTGAAGGTTAGAGGAAAATTAGACGTTTCAACGAAAAAAGATTGTACCTTTGCACAGAGTAATTAATACACGTTTTTCGAATTTTAATGAACATTCCAAGAGCGGAGTGCTTCTATCATTAGCCTATAAAAAATCTGTACGTAGGCTTCAGAAATTTGCCCAAGGAGTATTTGCGGTGATCGCTTGACAGGCGGTAACAGTATCATAGAAAACACGGCAACACGTTCGGTTATTATTCATCGCAACATTATTTTCTAAAACGTTTGATAAAACGATCGAAAGACCATCGCAGGGCGAGTTATTCTGAGCTGAACAGTAGTGTACAAATACTGTGTTTCGGTCCGAAGGGCACTGAGAGCTAGTGTAATTTTTGGGCATATGAGGATTATGAACTGATGTCTCAGAGGGAAACGTGTAGCGTGTTGCCACACAGAAATGTTTTAGGTGATAACAGGTCAATGATTTGCTCGTCTCGTCACTTTCTAACATTAAAAAAGACTACGAACCGATTTCACCGTTATTTTTAGAAACTAACCACCACCACCACTATCAGCCCGTTTATTTAGCTGTTCTCCTGGTTTTCATTTTCCCTCTGTGGACTTTTACGACACCCATGGGACAAGATGAGGTGGTCGATTCTCTGAGGCCGCCACCACACGGCACTATAAAGCCGAACCACACGGCATATCTGTGGCCGCAACCAAAGTTTACATAAATGTCACAATCTTATTCAAAAAGTCTATGCATTTCGTATTGACTGCCCCTTATATGGTAAAAAGGCGCGACTGTCTGTATGTATGTAGTAATAGTTTTGTAAGATGATTTTTATTGATTTTAAACAAAATTTAAAATTCTAACTAAAAACAAAATTTTAAACAATATGTATATATATATATATATATATATATATATATATATATATATATATATATATATATATATACATAAATATATACGTGTTTCACTTCTGTCACGTGTACGCTCGTTTTTTCCGTAATCAGTCAGTATGTTGTTTATAAAAGTCTTATCCAACTACCAAATATTTACATTTTGTTCACAATTTTTTTAACGACAGTATACGACAAAAGTATTTGATAGATATTGTAAATGTGGAATTACGTGTGGCCTAATTACTTTTATTTTCATTTAAATATATGTAGATGTGCCGTGGAGCTCTGGGGTGGGCGCCTTATGTTTCATAGTTCGCAACTGACCCGAGTTCGGGAGTCCTAGTCTGAGGAATAAAACTAGAGGACATGTGAAGTCCGCCCGCATTGGAGCAGCGTGGTGGACTCCGCCCAGCAAAGCCTTCTCAGAAATGAGAGTAGGCCTGTGGGACGCAGCACTGGGACATTTATAGACAATTCTTTACTTTTTTATATTTAGATATCGCAGCAAATCAATTTGTTACCGTAGTCATTGCTCGAAATTATGAAGTATGTGTAATTTCAGAATATAACACGCTGGAATATCTTCACCAATATTATAGAGCATTATGGAGACAGTTCCATGACCAAAGTTAAAATATTAATTATCGATATAAATTTCCCCTTACCGAAGGTGATCCAAGCCGAGGTTTCGATCTCCATCTGAGGGGTCCTTGGATAACTTTCAGCCCCCCCCCCCCCCCCCTCGTTAGTGCAGTTACCATACTCACTAAAAGGGGACGGCGTGCAACGGAACAGCGGGAGACGTCGCGACGCCTCGCGTCATGTCACTGCCGGCAGTGTCGTTTGCCCTTTCTACTTGCGGGCCTTCTGCTCGCGAGTCTCTATCCACGAAGCTGTAAAAGCATCCTGTCTATCAGCACACTATACCTACATTGTTGGAAAAAAAAAGAAAAAAATTTAGTTTTAGATGGAACACTACTCAGAAGTAATTAGTTATGTAATGAAATACCCATATGGGTAAAGCAAAGTGAATTAGGAATAGTGATATCACAGTTTCGGGTTGGAAAACGTAATTTATTTATTTCGCTGTTCATGGAAGATGCTGCTGTGTATCCTATTTTCTATTTTCATTTTCGCAGTTGACTTTTACGACAACCATGGAACGTGTTGGGGCGGTAGATTCTCTTACGTCACCACCACACTTAATTTTTATACTTTTGTTATGTTTATTTAATGTATATAATTTATCTACTTGTTCTTTAATAATGTGTAATCATGTGCATAAATGAAAGTCTCACCAGTATGGAAAAGTTTAGCGATACCACGAGAATAAAAAAATTAACCATGCGATAATACACTAGTCTGTTTGAAAAAAAATCTTAAACAAGCGTTCTTAATTATATGACGACCACAGTAAATTCAGAACTATTATTAGTAATTATTTTTCTTATGTGTTATCGCTGTCGCAGTTGTTTCTTTTTGTTTTTTAATTTTAATTATACGAATGAGTTTACTTTTGTTTAGAAATGATTATTGCTAATATAAATTCAATTTGTCAACTGAAGAAATACACACTAATTTTATACATAACTTCTACATTTGCATTCTAAAAATATTCTAGTTCCGCGTAAAACAGCGGTTTAAAACCGTCGCCCGTCTACCCAAATCGCTTAATATCCGTGCGCCCCTCGCTAAAGAAGGGGAGAGAGTGCGTTGACCTTCCCGATTCTGGCGAAAAGGACCGGTGAAATGTATGTGAGAGAGCGATATTAGCCCGTGAGCCGTGAGATACGTTGTGAACGACGCAATGTCGTGGCGAAAATTTTTATGTGACCAGTAAGAAATGGAGTAACTATATAAACTTACCTTATAAAGAATATTTTATGTAAAATTTCAAATAAGTTACAATAAAGCTTATATAGGTCAAGCCAGGTTTAAGCTGTCGAATACTTAATACAGGGAAACTTAAAGTAATAAAAGTAAAAACCATAAAAAAATTACTTTCGACTTATTTGATTTCTAATTTATCAAAGAATAAACGTTACATACATACACAGAGTCGTGCCTCTTTCCCATTGGGGTAGGCAGATAGCACATCTGTCCACTTGCTACGATCCTGACACACATCTTTCCCTTCTTCTAAAACCAGGAGATGGGCAGCAGCATCTTGCTGGAACATCTGAATAAATAAACTGCGGTTGCCAACCCGTCTGCCAAGCGTGGCAACTATGGCAAAATCCCCCCAAAACGAGAGCTACAAACTTTTGTGGCAATCTATGAGGGAGGCCTATGTTCAGCAGTGGACTATTGATAGGCTGAAACGACGACGACGACGACTTTCATTAGTGTTTTCATACAAGCTTGCCGGTTGCAGGTACTTTTAACGTGACCGTTCCTCAAAAGATCTCCAATCTGATCGTGAAACGTACGCCTAGGTAGAGCCTTACCGACTTGCTCATTTACACTCGCCTCATAAATTTGTTTCGTCAATCTTCATCTGAGCATCCCTTTCTCTATCTTTGTCATTACATCTTCTTCCACACCTCAACGTTCCCTTATCACGCTGTTCCTCGATCTGTCCGTTACGTAACACCTATGTAAATTAAAAATTAAAAGTTTTATGAAGATAAATTCATGCTTTACATGCGTAATCGGTAGCTCAGGGTCCGAGCGCTCACCTTAAATTTCATAGAACGCGAGTGACCTGAGTTCGATCCCCGGTGCCGGCACCACCAAACCGTTCTGCAATTTTTAGTGCTGATTTACGACGTGCTCAGTGGTCCCTCTCAGAAATGAGATGAGGCCTGTAATCAGCAGTGAGACATCTGTAGTATGTTTATTTACTTTCTTTTAATGCATAACCACAGATCCGGGGCCATACAAATATTTGCCACGTGCGAGAATCGAACCCGCGCAGATGCTAATTATTTAGCCACCGCGTCAACCGTACCGACTAAATGGTAGCCGGAAAGGCGGACCAAATTTTCTTTAACCTATGGTTAAGAATCGCAGCGGAGAACATCACCTGGCTTTAGTAGTTTTCTTCGGCTTTCAATATAACCAACTTTTGCCTTAATGGGATGTATTAAGGCAAAAGTTGGGTGCATAGGTGTCATATTGCGATCGGTTGTGGCAGCATAATCGCTGCAGCAGCGTCGCTACTCCACTACTGTTTAGCGGATCCTTCGATTCATAATATTTGTTGATGTACAAGTTGCCTCACGGTTTTAATTTCACGTTAAAGCTTGTCGTTAACTTGACATCGAGGCACGTTACTAAGGCAAATGTGATACCAAGTATCATACTACTATAATAAAGCTGGGGAGTTTGTATGTCTGTACGTGATAATTTATGAACATGCTAATCTGATTTAAAAAAATACCTTTGTATTAAAAAGCCCGCTTATTGAGAAACGTTTCTAGGCTATTAAACTTGATGGTACGATCTTAAGGAGCCGCACGCTGAGAATCGAACGTTATCGAGAAGGGTCGAACCACTGAACTGTGAATGAATGCTCATTGCTAAGGTCAGTGAGGTACCATTCATGTTGTACGGCGCAGCCATGTCGCCGTTTTATGTTACGCGCGTGAAACCGCGGGGCACAGCTAGTATTTTATATTAATAAATTAAAAATAAAGGTACATTTTGGTCAGGTTTAAGTCCATCCGCATTCCAGTATAATTCGTATACTTACGGAACTGTGTACAACGGAAAAGCCAGAAATCGATCTCTTAAGTTATAGTCACAGTACGGGGCACATTGCCAGGATAATCTCGACCGTACAAGCACCCTGACGCCAAAAATGGCGACATAATGGCGTACTTATAGTTTACAAAATATCTGTTATGGTGATCGTTTCAGTATGAAAGAAATAGTGAGTGATAGTATCAATACATGACTATGGTAATGGGCGATATCGTCCATCGTGTCATCATCATCATAATTACACCTTATCAATAGTCCACTACTGAACATAGGCCCCAGCTCTGATTTTGGAAGGATTTTGCCATAGTTGCCTCGCTTGGCAGACGGGTTGGTAACCGCAGTTTATTTATTTAGAAGTTTCAGTAAGATGCTGCTGCCCATTTACTGGTTTTAATTATCCCTCTGTGGACTTTTACGAAACCCACGGGATGAGATGGAGTGGTAGATTCTCTTAAGCCGCCACCACATTTTTACTTATTATACGAACTTGTTCTAAACGGCCCAAGCTCATAGGGTATATACAAGAGGGCAAAGATTCCGAAATACATTTGAGTGGATATATTTTTTTATTAAATGCGTCATATACTTAGTAATATAAACTGAAGCATAAGGATTTAATAGGAAAACCAAGAAGAGCCAAACATTCACCAGATGGTAAGTACAGCTTCCACCCATAATAAATGCTATGTTTCCAAGAACAATTCTGTGCGTGGCACCTCAATGCGCCCGTCAACCAGAGACATCGGTTCTTAAGTCTCTTATGCCCAGTTCAGACCGAAACACAGTAATATTTGCACACTACTGCTTCACGACAGAATAACTGTCCTTGGGGATGTACCTACCTAGACGGATTCTATCAACCAGTAAGTTCTCTGCCAGATAGAACCCGTAAAGATTAGTTTATTCGCTGTAGGTCAACAATGAGTTGAAATTTATATAAAATTAAATTTCGATGATGTCATTGCTTCTGACCATCGACCTCCTTCTCTTCGATCGACTTCCTTCTATGATTCATAAAAATGTATATATTATGTTAATTAAAATACCATTACATACATTACATTAGGGAAAAGGGAGAGGACATTCTATTCACAATTTGTAAAAACATACAAATTGTTGCTTTTTCTATGTCACGGGGGCAAAAAATGGGCTACGGGTCTCTACCTATCTCTTATATGGAAAAAATGCGTGACTGTATATGTATGTATGTACGAATTCCTTATGGGAACTTCACATTATTTATTATTGATTATCTTTAGGTTTTCTGATGGTGGGATTCCTAAGCAGGAATCCGTCTAGGTATGTACCACCCCAGGACTAGTTATTCTGCCGAGAAGCAGTATTGTGCAAACATTACTGTGTTTCGGTTTGAAGGGCACTGTGAGCTAGCGTAATCACTGGCCATTTGAGACTTAAGAACTTATGTCTCAAATGCCTATGATTTTTTTCTGGGTGACACAGCATTTGTTATGGTCAGACGTTGCACTTACCATCAGGTTTTGCTCGTTTCATCACTTCATCCAATAAAAAAAAATATTGAAACTTGAAATATATTTAATTTTAATTATGTAGGAAAAAAGGTTCGGTTACCATTATAATAATTTGTTACTCTTATTCCGAATTAGTAAGTACTTTCAATTGTTGGGTTCATGTTTCTTTAAAAGTAGTAAATAACAAAAAATTTAAAAGTTCCCTTTAATGTCATCTGCTTAGTCTCCCTTTAATTTAATTCGCTTTAAGAATTCTAAGAAATAAAAATGTCTCGAATACATTTGAAGTCCGCCAACGCATTACCGACTCCCAAAATCGTGGTTTCGAGAAACTGCGGGTCGCGATGAGTTGATGCGGATTCTGCTGCGTCGCAATCTTACTTATAAACTTTTTAATAATAATAGTTTTTAGTAATCTCTGTATTATACAAATTTAGCGTATAGCTACAAACTTTCACCAGCCATTACATTTCACTTGTTTACAAATTTTAATAGATGTTATTTGAACTTTGTATTAAAAACACAAAGTTCAAACAAAGAGCTGCCTACATTCAGTACCTGAGGTGAATTGAGGAAACAGACTATATTGGGTTTACATATTAACCCAAGTATAATAATTCATGCCACCTTGTCTTTTAAAAAGCAATACAAATTTAGATAAACTAGAATCAAATTTGTCCATCGGGTATATGATGATAATTAATGGGTGAAATGTAAAAGAGATTTATTAAATTAATTTCTTTTCACGAATTATTTAGTTCTGTTACTTATAGTTTGTTATGTGTATATATTATTGCATTAGTGATCGCATGTGTTGCACGATGTGTCGGTCTGCGTATGTGATATGTGCGATGAACGAACAACCCACTAAACCGATGCTCTTTGAATGACACCCTTCAACATTTCTTATGATAGACGGTCTTTGAATAGTTTTATCTTATGCTGTTTTTTTTTACTTTGCCTGCTCTACCAAGTGGAACATGGATACATATTGGTAACTCGGGTTTAAACTGAATGTCATTGTTTTTTTACACTTCATTGTTTTTTTTTTCATTGAATTATTTCTTGCCAGCTCCAACAGGAAATTAATGTCTGAATTAGCTTTTTTTTGTATTTGACCGCTTGCCACGTATTTCTACCTGCGATTACATTCATAGCAGGCGGTTCTTTTTTTTTAATTTCTGTGAACAATCTGAAGTAGCAGATTATATTGCTTCCTTTATCTTATTGTTGAAGTACCGTTTACTGAGTCCCACTCAGTCGCTCTTATTGTTTGATACGGTCGTATAAAAGTTTGAATGTATAAAATGTACTTGACGTCCAGAAATAATTTGTACGTGGTACATCAATCATTTTTTATGATACTCGAATCTTAAAAAGAGGGAAAAGATTTGTATTTGCGTTATAAATGTATTTTAGAAAGTAAAACCCAACTGGCCATTTACTTCAAATTAAAAAGTAATATTTTTGTAACTATGGAATTATCAAATTTGGTATCTTATTTGATTTAACTGAATAATACGGCTTGGAAGGCTTCAAATGAGCGTTAAGAAACATAGCTCCGTTACGAGCAACCAATATAATGATTCTAAACTCAAATGCGGCAGAACGCGCTTTGAAGACAATGAGAGTCGCAACTCTCATCATTCTCTCACATCATCGTCAACTGCAGTAACTACATAAAATTTGAGAATTATTTGCTCACATTATGAAATTATATTGCTGGTGCTGCTGGTTTAGCAATACTCCAGTTACAGACTTCGAGGTATGGTCTCCAAGGCCCCACATGTAGGCAAGAAAAGTTTTTAAAGAAACGTCTACACCAAAAAAATGGTTAGTTTATTCAAAATTCTCGGTGTTAAAGGGGAACCCTGTTATATGGCGCCTACTTGAAATACGTTCGCCTTTTCGCATATTTTCCTGACAGCAAAAACGTTTATTCATAATTGGACCCAGTTTTGTCTAAATGCACCTACCCACATTGTGCTGATTTCGAGAAAATGATGATTAAAGTTTGACTTGTGTTTCTGCTGAATTGAAAGGTAATTTTATAAATGTTTGCATACATAAGTTGTTTCTGTATTATTTTAGGATTTTCTAATAATTGACAATGAAAGTTTTTGTTACGAGGGGTGATCCAAAAGTAATGATAATCAGTTATTTCTAGTGCACACAAAAATACAAAAAAATTTCAGTCACTTACTCAGTTAACCACTAGTTCAGGGAAAAAAAATCATATAAATAGGCCACGATTCCCGGGAGCTACATTCATTTGAATACGGACTGTCAAGGAGTGAACATCAAAATGGAAAAACACGAAATCAGAGCTGTCATTAAATACCTCTGCTTGAAAAAAATGTCTACCAAAGACATACACAGCGACTTGGTGGAAACATTAGGGGACTCTTCTCCTCCATATTCCACAGTTGCACGCTGGGCTAAGGAGTTTAAGTTGGGAAGAACATCGACGGAAGACGAACACCGCGAAGGACGCCCATCGACGTCCCTCACTGAAGAAAATGTGAAAAAAGTTGAAGAAGTTGTATTGGAAGATCGAAGAGTGACTATCAGGCATGTAGCTGAGGTCACAGGGATCTCATATGGCAGCATTCAAAGAATCCTTGCGAACGAATTGCATATGAGAAAGGTCTCCGCGCGTTGGGTACCGAAAATGTTAAACGACGAGCAAAAGAAGAAACGAGTCGACATGTCAAGAGCAAATCTCGAAAAGTTCCAGGCAGACAAGGATAATTTTTTGTCACGTTTTGTGACCATGGACGAGACCTGGATCCACCATTTTGATCCTGAAACAAAACAACAATCGATGACATGGAAACGATCCGATGAACCGACGCCGAAGAAATTCAAAGTGTCAAGCTCAGCAGGGAAGGTTATGGCGTCTGTTTTTTGGGACGCTGAAGGAATAATCATGGTGGACTACTTGGAAAAGGGGGCCACTATTACAGGCTCCTACTATGCAGAACAAATAAGAAGATTGCGGGAGGCTATTAAGGAGAAAAGGCGAGGCAAACTGCGGGCTGGAGTGCTGTTCCATCAAGACAACGCACCGGTTCACAAAGCTGCAATTGCCATGGCTGCCATTCAGGAAGCGGGCTTTGAGCTGGTGGAACACCCCCCCTATTCACCAGATCTAGCCCCCAGCGACTTCTATCTCTTTCCACGACTCAAGGAACACCTCCGAGGCAAGAAATTTGACGATGATAGCGACGTGATGGCCGCGGTTGAGGACTTTTTTGAGAGTCAAGATAAAGATTTTTTTTCTAAGGGAATTTTAGGATTAGAAAAGAGATGGACTAAATGTATAGACTTGCTAGGAGACTATGTTGAGAAATAAATTTATTTATTTATTTTATTCATTGTGTTTATTATTGATTATCATTACTTTTGGATCACCCCTCGTATATCCCTTTTTGAGAATTTGTGGGTTGAATTATGTGTGTACCGTGTGGTAGCGGATTAAGAGAATCTACCACCCCACCCCATCCCGTGGGTGTCGTAAAAGTCGACAGAGGGAAATTAATACCAGGAGATGGGTAGCAGCATCTTCCTGGAACATCGGAATAAATAAACTGCGGTTGCCGACCCACCTGCCAAGCGTGGCAACTATGTTAAAATCCCTCCAATATTAGAGCTACAAACTTTTGTGGCTGTCTATGGGAGTGGGAGGCCTATGTTCAGCAGTGGACTTTTGATAGGCTGAAACGACGACGACGACTTTATGTCATAACTGGGTCCAATTCTACGCTCAACACCGTGGCTCATCAATAAAAATCCTGACCTCTTTTCCGGTGATATTATAAAGTAGGTCGAGTAGCGAGTAAGATAAAATTGGAGGCAAATTTTTGCCCCGATTACCGAAGAGATAGTAACTACTTACGAAGCTGCGATTTTCGGCCACTTAATAGAAGACCCACAAAAATGTTTTTGAGTTAGTTAAGCGGATAGAAGATGCAGAGCATGAAAATATTCTTCACATTAATTTTTGTTTGTCAAAACTTTTATGTATTGACTTGGCTGTGTAATAGTGTCGTACGGAAATCGATCATCGTGTCTCGCCGCATTCCATAAAGGTTGAATAAGGAACATACCCAAAATACCTAGACCAGTATCCTATAGCGCCTAAGAAAAAAGGCGCCTTGGAGTGCACGGCTTAGTGGCTGGTGACTGGTGGTAGTATTCCTGTGCAGGAATCCGCTTAGGTGGGCACTACCGCAGTGCCGGTTATTTTGCTATTAAGTAATAGTGTGTAAACACTACTGTTTTTAGGTTTAAAAAGCACTGATAGCTAGCGTAATTACTGGACATAGAAGACTTAAAAATGTATGTCTCATGGTGACGGGCGCAGTGTTTTGGTTGACGGCAGACTTTGTACTCATTTCCAGGTAAACGATTTCCACGCCTCGTCAATTAAAAAAAAACTGTATTCTAAATACCAATAAATCATCATACACAAGAATATTTGATAAGTACTGTGTTTCATAGTTATCTACGAGTATATATGTTATTAATACATGTAGAGAAAACCTTGTACACCTTTTTAAACACATTGCGCGTACGAAGGAGTTTGAGATTTGGCATTGTTAATGTTTGTATGGAGCAGAAGCGAGTTAGCGAAAATTTATATGTAATGTGGTTCAAATATATTAAATTGTATAAAATACAACATTCATTATTAACGTTCATACTGACAACGTCAATCAAATAATAGTCTGTCGTTTGTATACGTGCAGTATGAACGTCAAACACATCATAGTCTGACAAACAGTTGCACATCGTAAAGATTGTCGCCGTGGAAATTGAAAAGTTGCCAACAAATAATTACTCAAATCTCAATAACGTTCAAACTTTAAACTTTTATGAACTACGGTTGAATTCCGAACACCGATGCGATGCTCATCTAGCCTCTATAAAAAACGTGTTTAGTCTTAAACTCAACTGTGACGTCTCGTACATTGTTTGCTAAGTCATAATGTAAAATTACTTCGATAGTTCAATGTTACAATCTATTTTTCTTTTAATATTCCAATCTTTTACATGAAACTACATTACCAAGCTATTTATCATAGGCGGAATATACGACGAATTGCCTCATAATATAAGTAAGTGAATAGATTGGATAATTCAATCTATAATAGTGCTGCCTAAAGCTGCTTGGCGTCGTCTAGACTTTAAGTGCCTTTACTTACAGTATGTATAATATTGTTTCTTTTGACAACGATAACTTAATGTTTATAGATTTGCGTGTGTGATTTTTTACATATGGTCTATTATACTAATTACTTCCTAAGTTACGTTTAATTTTGACTATTTTTAACCCATTTCAAGACAGTGGCTCTTTCTCCGTAGATCGGGCTAAAAAATAATAATTAAAAGCTGAAGGTACCCCGGGATAATTAGGAAATCAGGACATCAGTCCTCCCGTCACCATGGGTGCCGTAAAGCGCTCGAAACGGCGGGTTTTAAATAATCCAAAATTAAACGAGCTAAAATCCGTAGTAGAGGAAGCTAAAGATGTGTGTCAGGATTGTAGTAAGTGGAAAGATGAGGACTCTCAATATCCCTATGGGAAAGAGGCGTTACCCTGTGTAAAATCCGTAAACATCCACACTAATATTATAAATACGAATGTAACTCTCTGTCCCTCTGTCGGTTGGTTACCTTTTCACGATTCAACCGCTGAACCGATCTTGACGAAATTTGGCACAGAGATAGCTTGCATCCTGGAGACGGACATAGTTTTTATCCCAGAAAATCAAATTGTTTTCACGGGATATTTAAAAAAAACCTATTTCCACGCGGACGAAGTCGCGGGCACTAGCTAGTAGTTTTATAAAATGTGTAAAATTTGCGTAAATGTAAGAAATCATTGGTTTCTTCCTTTTGACTATCCGTCCATTTTTCCCACTGGTTATCCGATACGTAATTAAAATTGGTCCGGAAGTTTAGGGTATATTGTTTCTGCGACTATTTTCGATACCATATCGATAAATAACATATAATTATTATGTAAACTTTTTGGCTGAATTAAAAAGTAAGAATTTGTCATTTAACTTTGCCTCCATACTAGTATTACATTCCCACTCATTTAGTTCTCCAAAGCTATTGATGGATTCGAATAGGATTTCCATTGTTGACGAACTTGATGTTTTGACATTGTTTTAGGCTATAAGTTGTGCAGTAAAAATGTTAAGGTGAATAATTGAAGCCGCAAGCAAACCTATTAAGCTGAATAAGCAGACATTGTAAATAATTATTTTAACTGCATTATATACACATAAATGGTCCGTCTTAGAAACAAATATTACCATTCATTCCACAAATTACTTCAACGTTGGAAATTTCTTGCAATGCTTAGATCATAGTCTTACAGTTAACATAGTAAACATAATCTAATATGCAACGGAAGAATAAAAAAAAATAATATGCGATTTCATCCTTTATTTACAAGAACATAACTTATTTTTTTTAAACACATGATGGCAATAAGTCTGTCTGTCAGAACGAACGTCTATAACACGATACTACTGAAGTCATATCTGTGCATGCATTTCCACAGATACTTACTTTGTCTCTACCGAAGGGCTACTTCAAGGTGAATTTTACGCAAACAAATTTGCGGACTTGTGCGGAGCGTGTGTAGAGAAAAGATTTTTGCGATGTTCAAATTTACAATTATAAGGCCATTTTTTATAATATATTTTATAAGTGATGAGGCGAAAATATCGTTCGCTTGATGCTAAGTGCAACGTCCGCCCACTACATATTTTGCGCCACTCGGAACATTTCTTTGTGGCACCACACTGCGCTCGTCACCCTGAGACATGGTTTTTTGGCTCATAGACAATAGACATCTGTCGTCGATGAAGAATCATGATGTAGAAATTCGTAATTGAGTCTCCCCAGGTTCTCGACACTCAGCATATATGGGTAGAGTAGTAATTGTTACTGCTGCGTTACGCTTGGCATTATATTAGGGAGTAGTCGTTCCCTTTTCGAGCCTGTCCACTTGCGTCCAACAGGCAGTACTTAAATTTAGCAGTTGCAAGCAATTTAAATTGGTGATAGGTGTCCGGCAGAGTAGAATAGCACCTACCTCTTTCCTACCGAGATGTCCCAACAGGCGACTAAGGTGCGGAAAGTCTTTATTTATGCAGAATAACGACATAATATGCAATGCTGTCACTCTACTGCTCGTGGGCATGCAGTGGGGAGTAAGAATTTTTGACTCGTACTAAAATGGCGGCAACGTTGTTCGCCACCATCACGTTTCCCGAGGGAGCGAAAATGGGCTTCGCGTAGGGCCTCTGCCTATCCATTAAGGCGAAAAGGCGTAACTGTATGTATGTAACAAACAAAAGCGAAATCGGTCGATCCGATCTCAAGTGATGATCTTTCATGCATGCGGCAATTGATTTTTATTTATGTAGATAGACAGATACAAGAGAAGATAGAAGAAGTAGATTACTTTCTTCATAAAATGAAGTGCGATTGGGTTTTCTTCTTTTAATTAGTTAGACTACGTCAGAAGAAATGCTGTTGTAACATCAACTTCCGAATTTATATAATTCACGCCATACTCGTATTTGTTTTTGACTGACGCACCTCTCGATACAGTTTAGATTACCGAATCTAATCTATTTAATGAAATTTTACGCGATAGTACAAACGGTGAATGAATAACTTGTTAAGACAGCTCAGTTAGGCTGATATCGAGATTAATTTTTGTTGGGAAGGTTAGGCTTTGAATCCTGCTTACGTAGACATAAAATATTTAGCTAGGTTTATGTCCAGTAGGTCAACGGTCATGGTTGTATCGAATTCTGTACACAAGCAGATTGTGTAAAACGCTTAGTGTGTATCCGGATGTCGGAAGAAAGCATAAGCTTTTCTGTTATAGCATTTGATCTTTACACAATCAAAATTTAATTACTTAACTTTTAATCAAGGAGAATATATTAGAATTTTGAACTTTGGGGACTTGTTTTGAGCGTGAATGAACGTGCGTGTAATCTATCTTCTATGTAAATAAAATTATAAAGGTCTGCCGCTGTGCGCGTATCACGCAAAAACTACTGGATGGTATTCGATATTTTTTTAATGAAACTAATTATACGGATTTTATCGCGTTTAACTTTACTTTTATTTATAACCCGACGTTTCGAGTGCTTTACAGCACCCATGGTCACGGGAGAACTGAGGTGACAGATGTCCTGATGTCATAGTTAACCTGGAGTACCTTCAGCTTTTAATTAGTATTTTTGGTCCGATCTACGCTGAAAGAGCTAACTGTATCTTGAAGTCTTAGCAGTGGTATGCCTGGTTTTTGATTTAATTTTATTAATTATAGGATCCCAGGATGGTGGTAATACCCAACCATCTCTCTATTAATATTAGGATGTTTTTTTTTATTTCAATAGCCTCGCGAAACATCCTTGGTAGGAATCGGTGTTATTTTGCGAGGATTTGTGGTTTATCTAATCTGTAATGGTTGGCATGATCCAGAACATGGTCTCAGACTGCAGACTTCCTGGAGCGACGATGCTTCACTATCAGCTATATGTTCTTTTAAGCGATCTTGTATACTCCTACACCTTGTAGAGGGATGTTACACTTGACAGATGGTAAAAACTGACTTATCTTCTTCGGCGGCTTGAAAATTGTTCTTATGGGAAGCCCGCTGTAAGATATAGCAATTCTTGTCCGGGACTCCTCTGACATATGGTAGGACTGCAGGTACACGCTAGACTGTGGCCTTACATAGGCCAATTTTCATAGTGGCATCCTGAAAACGGACATAGGATACTTTTCTTTTTATTTATCCCGGAAAATCAAATAGTTCCCACGGGATATTTAATAACCTATATCCACGCGGACGAAGTCGCGAGTATCAGCTAGGACATAATACGAGTAAAATGATCGATGCTGTGATCATAATAACTAATCTTTGCTTTTATTATACTGTCGTTGACTTTTACCGCGTGGCCTTTGTACCTGACTTCAACGCCGCGGGTCCTGGGTTCGATTCCTTGTCGGAGATTTGTTCAAAAACGCAAATTGTTGGATTTTCGGGTCTTGTTGTGTCATGCATGTATCAGTAAAATAAACACTCAGAAGAAATAAGTAAATGTTAGCGTGGGGCATCGTATTCTTTTTAAGGTATCGTTATCTGTTGCGAGGTGGGCGTCTGATAAGTGAAAGATAACCGCAAATTTGTCGCCGCGCCGTGATTAAGTATCTCGTAAAGAAATGAAAACTGCGAACAAAACTCTACGGAATCTAGGCCTTCGCATGTCATGATCAAAAATGATTTCAGGGTTCGCTTATTTCCGCAAATACGAGGGAGATGTGAATATGATCTCCGTCCGGAACGTACCACGTACCGAAAATAGTACTGGCCATATAATAAAAGTGGCAGATAGAACAAGAATCCCACACCAGCAAATAACGAGTTATAATTTCGCATTTAAAAGTGGTCCCTTGGGTTAAGACAATGTCAATGGTGTGAGACATGTTAGATGTCTCGAGACTTCATCATCATCATCATCATTTCAGCCTATTAACTAGTCCACTACTGAACATAGGCCTCCCTCGTGGAATGCCTCAAAAGTTTGTAGCTCTCATTCTGGTGGATTTTGCCATAGTTGCCACGCTTGTCAGGCGGGTTGGCAACTGCGTGTAATTTATTCATATGTTTCGGGAGGGTACTGCTGCCTATCTCCTGGTTTCAATTTTCCCTTCGTCGACTTTTACGACACCTACGGGATGAAATGGGGTGGTAAATTCTCTGAAGCCGCCACCACAGAGACTTATTAATGTTTTTTTGGAGTTAGCTGGGTAATACTGACCAAATTCATTTAATGCCTCGGGCGGTAGCGCACAAGGTGTTTAAAATGGTAATTGTTAAGCTGTTTCTGTGCTTCCGTAGCTACTGAAGCTAT
This sequence comes from Luehdorfia chinensis, assembly GCA_019845155.1. NCBI lineage: Eukaryota > Metazoa > Arthropoda > Insecta > Lepidoptera > Papilionidae > Luehdorfia > Luehdorfia chinensis. Next base: position 501,261 of record JAHVAK010000107.1, read on the forward strand.
CTGCGTCTTCTTCAGATATCGACGACCAAACAGAAACGCGACCGAACGCAAACGTCGCCCGCGAAACGTGCTAGGCGACACGGACATCTCAGCTCTTCCTGACCACGATACCGTCAGTCACGACCCAGGCCACACTGTACACACAGTCTATAGCTTTAATACTCGTATAAAATGCACCACGACGCGCGACCGCCGTAAAGGGCGCGAGGCATAGTCAATAATCACACCGCGTACACACGATTCACCCGTGTTCCAGGGCGGTTCTCACCGCCCAGAGTTACCGACACACAAGTCGACGGTCATTAGACGACTTAAAACATTTAAGATATTCGAAATCGCGAAAGCACGCAGCGAACGCGAACACAGTCCGAATTTCGAGGTTTTTGTGGGAGTTCATTTATTTATTTATGTTTGGTTCAAACCAAACCTGGCACGCGGGCCCCTGGCCCCTGAGCTCAGTATCCGATGAAGCTGTAAAAGCCAAAAAGGCTAACAGCAATTACATCACCGCAATTATATATCAGATATCGATAAAGAATAGAGCATTAGTTTTATTTGTCATCCATCCGTAAATCCTATTCATGATAATAAAAGTAAGAAAGGGAATAAAAGCTTTACGGCTTTGTTAGTCTGTTTCACTCGCGTAAAAAAGCCGAACCCGTTCGATGATGTATCTATACTTCCCTATTTTAATTCGATTTTCGGGTTTTAATTTATTTTTCTAATTGAATAGCCTGAGTTACCACTATACTATAACGCTATAACTATATATAAAATACGCTGTAACTAACTGTCAATGAAAGTCCCGTCAGAATCGGTCCAGCCGTCTCGGAGATTAGCCGGAACAAACAGACAGACAGACAAAAACTTTAAAAATTGTTTTTTTTTCTGAATAGTACTTAGTAGTAAAAACCTGTTATTTTCTTATTACAAACAGACACTTCAATTTGATTCATTTGTATAGATAGGCCCACGTTTGTCTGCGATCTAGGTAAGGGTTAAGTGGTGATAATAGGTGCCTTTTCACTCTTACCTTGAAGTCCTATGGTATTGTGGTCTGCAAAGACCAACGCCAGTAAGGAGTCTCACTCTCTCGGTGTAGGCATGAGGAACGAAGACGTCATGCTAACAGTGTGAATTAATATTCCTTTTTTTTTTCAGCCGGCTGTTGGCCCCATGGGGGCCATCAGCAAAGTGCACAAATCAGACAGAAAAATTGGCCACCGGCGTGTCGGCGAGGGCGGCGAGATCACCTACAAGAAGATTCAGTCTTCTCAGATTATGGGCTCCATTCAACTCGGTAAGGTTTCATTATACATTTACAGTTAATTTTTAACCATGGCTATAAAAAAGTGTATGAATTATGTAGATTTTTCTTACGAGAGACGGCGTTTAAATCAGTTCTGTTGATAATATCGCAGATTCTTATTTAATACTACAATTAAAAAAATATGTAAATTTTAATAATTATTAAGCGTACCTTTTAAACTTAAAATGAATTTATAAAGAATTCAAATATTTGTTCAGTAATTTAGTCTACCGTTTTACGTCATTTTTAAATTTGTCAGCGCCTCGCAACCATCATTGTAGAAAAAATTTCCGCACGAAACTATATAACAACAACAAAATAATATAACAAAATAACAAGATCAAAAAAAAAACTGTACCGACCCTTGTTAGCTGAACAGGAGAAGGAGGGGCTTCATTAAGAAATAAAAATCTTAATGAAGATATTTCTTTGATATATATATCTGCTGATGTTATTTTTTGAATTATTGCGCGTAATTGGTTGTAGATTTAAGATAGCTACATTATCTTTTTTTAATTTATCCTTACTTTCTTTTATTAATAATATTACCTAAGCAAGACAGTATCCATTTTTTAGGGATTATATTCAAGAATGTTAGTTATAATCTAAGACTTTATTACCTTAGGTTTGCCGTTTACTATGAATTACTTAGCCTAATAAGGCGATAAGACAAAATGGTTGATGGATTTTTTGACCAACACAACAATGCTATCGATTGTAGATTTCTTTGGTGAAAGAGGATCCACCTTACCTTGAGGATACCTACCATCAGTGGCTAACCCTTATTCGACTACGGCGAAGACACTGCAGATGAGAGTCGTCAAACTCTTACTCGACTGCGACGAAATCTAAATTAGGGCAATGTTTATATGGTATTGGGGTTATCGGTGCCGGGTTTTCACATTTCTAGAACGTTCCTTCACCGGCATCGTTATCATCAACGTTGGGAGGTTGTGTCGTAAACGCCACGCTTTACAGACAGATTGAAAGTTGCAGTAACAGATAAACCTCGCCTTTTAGACGTTACTTTAGATATTTTAGGTCTGGCATATTTGAGTTAGTCCGGCCATCTTCCGGAGTAGGGTTGCCAGGTTGTACAGAAATCCGAATCCATCCAATTTTTAGGACTTTTAGGTAAAATTGGGTAGAGAAGCCGAACACCTCAACTTTTTAAGGTTTTTGTGGCTGGCTTTTAAAATGATAAACATTATTGTATGGAAATCCAGGGTTTTTGATCCTTTATCATCAAATCGCCTGAACTTCTAATTAAATAACAGTTTAATGAACTAGACTACTTTATTATGCAATTCAAAACAATATTTAACACCGCTCCGACCGCGTTACTGGTGAAATGTAAAATGCCTAACAGAAGCCGCACAAGACAGACACCGTTTTATTTGGTCGGACACGTATCCAAAAAGTCTATGCCTGCTTTATCCAGACAACAGTGCTTTACCCGATGTTACAAGATTTTCTCTATCTCTCTTTAGGTGTCACACGGATTCACCAAACTTTCCTATTATAAGTTTGGAGACATAATTTTGCGAAAACGGGACTGATATAAAAGTAATACGGCTTGGCCAAGAGGAAAAACTTTTATGTGTGAATCATTATAGAAATCCCACACTTTATTAATTTGTAACACAGTGACAACTTTCTTAAATAATATAACAACATTATAACTAAAATCTTACTAGTTTTTTTTTACGTTTTCACGTTATAGGATATTGTCCTGTATCGTGGTTACGTTTATTAACATGAACACCAAGTGCACAACAAGTCAGTACCGGAAACTATCTTTGGGCCATATAAATATTTGTTTTTGGCGGAATTCAAACCCGCGACCCGCGAGTGCGTAATCCAATCGCTCAGCGACTGCGACAATCGAGCCGATAATCTCTATTTTATGGTATGTAGCGTGCAAAGTACAACCGGTGAGGAAGAAACGGCACAGAATAAAAAATAATAGCCGTGGTGGAATTTTCTTTGTATATTTTTATTTGTTTGCCTGGAAATAAAATACTGATTATATTGAGAATTTAAATTACAACAGTGATTAGTAGATTAGTTTGGATGCCCGCAGTAAATTGTACAATAGATGTGTTCCATTTTGAAAGATACCTAAGTTCAGTACCGTTTCATACAAAGTGTAGCATTCCCATAAATATAAGAAGTCATTACATGATGCATGATTGCAAATGATTGCATGATAGTAAATATCCACTTGCCAATTCACCAATTGAGTATCGCTGTGGAGTACATTAATAGCGGATTTATGATATTTGTTTTGGACTGCGCGTAGCCGTTACCACCTAATAAAACAGCCCGCAAGGTTAAAGTGTAAGTCAGGTGACGTGACATGGGGAACCGACTGGCTGTATGTTTGAGTTTTGAGACACGGAACAAAACAAAGTAATATCGTAGTTACGAAGATAAAATTTAAGTGTATTTCTTAATAAGCCGTACGTGTTCAGATGTAGGCCAACATCTTGAGGAAACTTGCAGCTTAAAGAACACTTGAGAAGTCCTCCAAGCCGGCTTTAAAACACACACCCTTCAGTAAATTAGGGGAAGGCTTTGTACAGCAATCGGGTATTTCTACTACTTTTCTTTCTGAAACTACTATGAAAACAGTTAATAGAATCAGGCGTTACATTGCGGAAATGCAGTATAGTAAAGGAGAGAAAGTTAATTTACTCTGATCCGCATGCAAAATGTTAAATGGTGTGTGACTGTCTGAATGACTGACTGAATGGTGTGTGAAAAATATACGCAAGTTATGGTATTTAAATAAATCAAATGAATATTTTTCAAAATAACCGGATTGTTTAAAAAACTAATAGAATAACGAATTTTGTTTTCCTACGGAGAAAATGTAAACTCTATACTTGATATATCGTTATTTAATGGCGTTATATAAACTTTTTACTTTAATTTTGGTACCGCCACTACGTTAAAAGGTTATGATACTGCCGCACTAAAGAGTGATTTGACAGCGCGCTAAATATACCCGTCACTAACTTTGTTCTAAGAGCTTCAATGTTTACTAAACACACGAGTATGCGTAAACTGTACCCCTTCGATGCGGCCACAGTTTATTGCTAGCATAAAGTCTTACAACGAAGTTTTTTTTTAATCCGTGGTGCGATACCTGGAATGTTGCCAGAAACCTTACAGTATCATACATACATAATCATGTCTTTTTCTCATATATGCCTCATTCTTATACACACGAAATGAGACGTGACGATTGGCGAACCACATCGTCGCCATTATAGTACGAGTCAAAAAATTCCGACTCCGTTGCTTTCCCACGAGCAGTGACAGGATTGAATATAATGGTGTTCCATTTCAGCCTACCATTAGTCCACTGCTGAACATAGACCTCCCCCATAGAGTGCAACAAAAGTTTGCAGCCCTCATTTTGGGGGGATTTTGCCATAGTTGCCACGCTTGGCAGGCGGGTTGGCAACCGCAGTTTATTTATTATGATGTTCCAAGAAGATGCTGCTGCCCATCTTCTGCTTTTAATTTTCCCTCTGTCGACTTTTACGACACCCACGGGACGAGATGGGGTGGTAGATTCTCTTAAGCCGCTACCACACGGCATAATGGTGTTAAGCTGCATGAATAAACTCTTACGACATCTCGCTAGGAAAGAGGTAGGTGCTATTCTACTCGGCCGGACACTTATCGACTAGGAGTATACATAATTGACAATGATAATAATAGATAGTAGTAGTAGTAATATTATGTGTTTGGCATTGGCAGTATGAAATAAAACAAACGACAGACCATTATGTCATTGACATTGTCCGTATGACCGAAAATAATAAATGATTCATTTTATTTAATACATATTTAATAACATATTTTAATTTTATATTACTCGCTTCTTCTCCATACAAACTTTCATTATGCCAAATCTAATAACATGTATTTGTAACACATATTTTAATTTTACATTACTCGCTTCTCCATACACACTTTTATTATGCCATATTTAATAACAAGTATTTGTAACTTATATTTTAATTTTACATTACTCGCTTCTCCATACAAACCTTCATTATGCCAAATCTCACACTATATGCTTAAACAACACACAAATACACAAATGGGTACAAATTAATATAGATATTCTCTTCACTTCTCTTCACATATTAATATAGATGTAATATCTATATTAATATGTGAAGAGAAGTGAATTATCTTCACATATTAATATAGATATTACACATACAAATAAATAAAATTTAAGTGTCAGTTTGTAATAACAAAACAGCTTTTTACTCAATGCTTATGAAAGTATATCCGGTACTTATAAGAAAAAACGATTTTTACAATTTTTGTAGTATATATGTGTATATACTTCCCTATTTGAATTATATCGATCGAGGTCAGCTTTTTGAGCGGGTGAAACCACGGGGCACAGCTAGTATACAATATAAATAATCCTAGTAGTAGTTAATGGCATTAGACATTCATTTGGTTAGAGCCACACAACATTAGTAGTTAGTGTGGGTCTAACAAAATGAAACATGTTTGCCTGCTGTCAACTAGAAACAAACAAGAATAGATAAGAGATTGCAAAACAATTCATTTGAAACACCATGGCAAATAAGATAAAAGAAAATAAAAATGCCTTCGGACAAGGAAAAGTCAAAGTTTTTTCCTCATTACAGCTATAATGAGGAAAAATCTTCATAGCAGATTAAAAAACGATTTGCAGCTCTTTGAAATTACTGTTAAATTATTGCAAGTTTTTCACGCAAAATTATTTGCCAATCTCTAAATAAAAAGGCAAGAGCTCTTTATTTACGGCACTTATGTATGGTAGTGAATGCTATGTCTGGCAGAAGAAGCATGAAAGTAAGATTAACGCTGTGGAAATGAGAAGTTTGAGAACTATAGCTGGAGTAACTCTGAATGACAAACGGAGAAACAGCGTGATACGGGAACGTTGCGATGTGGTTGAAGATGTAGTGAAAAAGATAGAGAAAGGGACTGCTTAGATGGTTTGGACACGTAGAGAGGTTGAATGAAAGGAGATTGACAAAACAGATTTATGAGGCAAGTGTGAATGGGAAAGCCGGTAAGGGTCGACCTAGGCGTACGTTTCACAGTCAGATCGGTGAACTTTTGAGGACAGGTCACGTTAAAAGTACCCGCAACCGACGAGCGTGTATGAAAACGCTAATGAAAGTAGAGGAGCTAAAGATGTGTGTGCGGATCGTAGCAAGTGGAAAGACGTGGTCTCTGCCTACCCCTATGGGAAATAGGCGTGACTGTATGTATGTATGTAACAGTCGTAAAGTTTTTGCCATTGTCAAAGTAGCTAAAAATCGTCAAACAAGCAACACAAGACTTCAGTTTAGATCGACAATAAATTGATAGTTCACTTTTACTGAAGATTTGTTGAACTGATGGAGACAAACCTAAAAGCACGATTTCAGTCAAGAATTTAATTTTCGTTAGTTGTCGCGATTAATTATTCTTTGACGTTAAATCCATGTGAAGCAACTAATTTTATCACGTTGTTAAGTGCGATAATTTTTACGTCCAGATTACTGCAATAAAAGACGTTATACATCACTCTTAGTTTGGCCCGAGCTATAACTTTAATGGATATCTTTCATCATCATTCCACAATTTAGCCTATTTCATAGGTTTTCCTAATGCAAACAAAAAGTCTCATTTTGGGGGGATATTGTCATAGTTGCCACGTTTGGCAGGCTATTTAGCGACTGCAGTTTATTTATTCAGCCCATCTCATGGTTTCCATTTTCCCTCTGTCGATTTATACGACACCCACGGGATGAGATGAGGTGGTAGATTATCTTAAGCTGCCACACACGACTGCTTTAAAGTAATGTTATGTCAATAAGATAAATTAAAAAGTACTCTATTAAATAAAAAAACATGTCAACGGACCTGTTTTCTAAAGATGAAATAATTATCTGTAGGGATAAAGTTGTTTTCAAAATTTCTTTAATAATACATCTAGTCTATATAAATATACTGGAGACGGACATAGGATACTTTTTGTTACGGAATATCAAAGAGTTCGCACAGTATTTTTATAAAACTTAAATCCACGGCGGACGTAGTCGCGGGCTTCAGCAAGTATTTTTACAAAATGCTCTTAATAAAAGTAAACCAACAGCCTATAAAGTTCCCACCACTGACCACAGACCTCCACACATTTCCGTGAGGGTTTTGGAGCCAATACTGGTTGGCGGAGTTCACATATCCTCGGAATATTTTTTCCTCAGACATGTGTTGGTTTCCATGTTTATCTTCACCGCTGAACACGTGGTAAAAACATAAATTTAGTGGCGCCGGCCCCGGGAATCGAACTCAGATCACTCGCGTACTATGAAATTTAAGCCGGTCCCAGTGCTAGCCCGGCTTCAATATGATGTTTAGAAAAAATAGAAAAACGAAACAAGGTATGAAAGACGTTATTACTCAGGAACATAAACAGCAATCAGGATTTCATAAACAGGAAGTTTTACCGCGCCTTAAAATAATTTTTAAATTTTATTCTATTAAAAAGACGTAAATGATAAACGATGTATTTTGTTTGTTATTTATATAGCATTATAGCATTCTACTAATGGCATTCGGTGTATAACTGATGTCCTCCTAGCTGATTTTCAGCGACAACTGGCGAACACTCTTGGAAGCTATCAACTGCGCAGTAGATATTATAGCGCCACAAGTAGATAAAAAAAATGAAAACTCATATGCCCTACGATTGAACTAGCTCTCAGTGCACTTCAAACCGAAACACAGCAATACTTGCTACACAGCGAACCACTGCTTCACGCCAGAATAACTGGCCCTGATGCTGATACCTACCTAGACGGATTCCTGCATAGGTATCCTACATTGAAATCATTACAAATTCCGTTTAAAGCCTTGTATTAAATTATCAGTATTTGTGGTGATTCTTAGTAAGTGCAATATAGCATTTCAGGAAATGTTTCAAACACCGTATGTTTTCATTTTACTGGTGGTAGGATTCCTATGCAGGAATCCGTTTAGGTAGGTACCAGCCTAGGGTCAGTTATTCTGCCGTGAAGCAGAGGTGTGCAAACATTACTGTGTTTCGGTTTGAAGGGCACTGAGAGCTAGCGTAATCACTGGGCATATGAGACTTAAGCACTTATGTCTCAGGGTGACGGGGCGCAGTGTGGTGCTACACAGAAATATTCTGGGTAACATAGTATCTGTTATGGGCAAACATTGCACTTACCATCAGGTGAACGTTTTGCTCGTCTCGAAACTTTATCAAATCAAAAAAAAGGCGTTTTCCCCTGTTAACTGTATGGACGTCCACGCAGTACTAATGTTGAACTTTCACATTTGTACTATTTTGATTCGTATTTTGTTTGTAGGACCCATATTCGTATTGTTTTTTCCTCGTGTGTATTCGGGTGTTGACTAATTGACTTTTGCCATACTTGGCAGGCATGTTGACAACCGCAGTTTAATAATTCAAATGTTCTAATATTATGTTATCGCCTATCTCCTTAGTTTTTATTTTTCCTCTGTCGACTTTCACGAATCCGACGGAATGAGATGTAGTGGTTAGATTCTCTTAAACCGCCACTACACGGCAAAATTAAGGACATTATTTATGAAACATGAAAAAGCTTATTCTTTTTTTTTACAAGCATTCTTTTTTTTAGAGAAAAAGAAAACGATGCCTTACATTAGGATTTCTTCTATGTCGAGGGTGCATTTTGCGGACAAATTTCACATTCTCAACAACCCAAATGCATTTGTATGTAGGCCATGCAAATATTTGTTCCGTGCGGGAACCAAACCCAGGACCTACAGCACATAAGTCAATCGCTCATTGTGCCAACCTACAAGTTTACACATTTTACCGACCTTTTTATTACGACCTTGCGAAAACAAATATAAAGAACTGTATGCAAATATCCGTTCAAAACAGAATGTGGTACTACTACCTTGAATGATGTAAACCAGGGGTTCCCAAAGTGTGCGCCGCGGTGCCCTGGTGCGCTGTGGGTAGTAAGTTGACTTGAGTTTCAAAGGGAAGAGGAAACAAGAGCCTTTTCACGGAACATATTTCAAAGAATCGAAATCCTTTCCGTGCTCAAGCTTCACCACAATTCACTTCGCAAAATGAAGAGTATCATTGAACTCTCTTGCGACAAAAGCCTTTGAACAAAATTATCTTGTTCCGATTTAGTGGAATTTTGGATAGCGGTCAAAAATTAATATCCAACTCTTATGTTCAAAAGCTGTGAGGATTCTCATTCCCTTTGCAACGTCCTATTTATTATTGGGTCGGTTCTAATATATAGTTACATAATGTGAGCCACAGATTGTAAGGCTTAATTAAAAAAGTGGTTTTCATTTCTGTGCCTGTGACAAAATACTTACCTGTTAAGTGCGTCAATGAACTGAAAGAGTTTGGGAACCTCTGATGTAAATAATATTAAGTCATCACTAAAAGTACATATGAATACCTGATGTACTTTTAATTGTGAATTATCAGAGTCGTATCGAGTTCGCCAATGAATTCGTTTTACATTGAAATTGGATTAACGCGACTAGGATTATTTTAATCTAATTACGGTTGCATTTAATTTAATTAGCAGGCTATACATTTTACTATTGACAGTGGACTATATCTTGCTTACTTGCATTAAATTGATACTAAAGGCTAGGTCATGGTCCGTGATTATGTTTTTTTAAAACCATTTTTACATATTAGTACCGAAAGGAGTGGTGTCAGGCAGACTAGAATAGCACCTACCTCTTTCGTGCCGTGGAGTCGTAAGAGGCGACTAAGGTACTGTACAACAGCCTTTATTGGTGCAAAATAACAACAGTATGCAATGCTGTCACTATACTTCTCGTGGGAACGCAATGGGGAGTTAGATTTTTTTTACTCGTACCAAAATAACGGCGACGTGGTTTGCCAACCGTCACGTCCCGTTTCCCGCGGGGGCTAAAAGTGTGTTCCGTGTGTGGCTTCTGCCCTACCCCTGTGTCAGTCGGCGCTGCTCTTCCATAGCATACGAATTAAGGACAGTTAATGAAATAATAGCGTAATTAGAAAAACATTACATTTTACTTTAGACTAGTAAACAATAATCTATTCAAGTGTATGCGTAAATGTTTGTGTGCGTGTAGATAATGTAAACTTACAATAATTATGCTTTCGTATTTTTCTTTACAGTTCTATCGATATAATGAAATGTAATCTAAACAGCTTATCTCTCTTTATAACGGGAATGCGTTAGGCGTGTTGTAGCTACAAAATTTTCCAATTCATTCACTTTAAACTATTAGTACGCATAAATACGATGAATCATAAGCCGTTACGTAGATTATTTATTAAGCATTAATTCTGAACTAGTTTTAAGTCGATCAACGAAATTTATTTAATATTCAGTTAGGTTGTATGAAACCCCGTAAATACGATAACTTTTTGTAAAACGTCATTATTAAACACATTTCTCAAGAACACTGGAAATTCATTGTCTCAACCTTCTGTTTAATTATCTATATCAATAATATGATTGCAGTGTCCTGTACATCTATCTGAAAGTTTGTCTCTAATAGGTTCCTAAACGGCTCAACGGATTTTAATGCAAATTTTAGCGATTAAAACAGGAATTTTAACTGCAACTTTCGTGTATGTTCCATTACGATATCTTGTATGGTTCAGAATATATGAATATAAGTGTGTAATATAATTTTACGGGGATGAAACCGCAGTAATTAGTAATTAATAAAACTAAAAACCTACAATTCCAATGAAACCCCCGTATTGTGTTCTCTTTTTCGTGTTAATATAATACTGATGCTATATGTTTCATATTAAAAATTTAATGAAAGTCATGAGGTGTGCACTTTTGGATTTTCCTTTAAACGAAAACTTTTATCATATTTTTTCCGTGCAACAAAGTTCAAAGGGAACTTTTCGTCCCGTGGGCGACTTAGGCGACTGAGGGAAATGTCACATAAACGTGGCCTCCGATAGATGGCGTAATAACCACCGCCACTTTGCTTATAGGCGAGTCTGCTACACATGCCGGTTTCGCCACATTTTTCGGATTGGTGAATGAGTTGCAAGTCGTATGCGATGCGATTTGTACTTGTAACTGACCCAGAGTTGGGTACCCAACTCTGGGTCAGCAGCATAAAAGCAAAGTGGCGGTGTCTTTCTCAACCGCGAAAGCCCTCTCGAAAGTGGGGAGTCCTGTGCCCAGGAATGAAAATTTTGTAGGTTCTTACTTTCCTATTGTAAAGTAACGCTTAAATAAATTTTAAGTAGTTATTAGAACGTTGTGATTTTCATTGTTTGTACAAGTCGACTTTTAAAATACATAGTATCGAAGAAAGTAAACTTCTACTATTAAAGTAATTTTTGCATTCTGATTTATGCTAACCGATTTTGAATTAATTGTATCCATACTGTGTCTTATAACATTACAAAATGCATTTTTGACCTCTCAGTTTCATTGCTAAGAGCGAAACGTTTCACTACTAACCCACTTCTCGCCGTTAGCGTGTTGTTGAAGTCGTCTCCTCATAGCAAGGTCGATACCTGTTCATTGGTGACCGTCCTACATAACCCACAGTCGTATTTATATCCACGTAAAGGTTATTTTTCAATCATAATTGCATGTGCAAGCCATCTCATTAAAGCATCCGTTCAGCGTGTACGTAAATTATTTTGTTTAAGTGCTACTTACGTAATTGTTATCGGACGTATTTAGTTACCTTTATTGATATTAAGTGTCGAAGTCGTTCACCTGATGGTAAATGTAGCGCCTGCTCAAAACAGTCGTAATGCCATCGAGAACTTTTTTCATTCCAATTTATAAAGTCCGGCATAGCCTTGCAATGCGTTCGTCACCCAGACATTACTTCTTTTTTGTTTTGTTAATTACACTAGCTACAGTTACTCTTCCTAATAGGAACACGTTTGGAAACCAGATCAATAGGTTTCCAGCATTCAGCTTTAAGTCGTGAAATTGTTCTGCAACTTGAAGTGCTGTTTATCACGTGTACAAGTGAAGGAAAACATCGTGAGGAAACCTGAACCTTATGTCTGAGGAATAAAAATATTTCCGTAATTATCGCAACAAGCGTGAAAGACGTGAGAGAAAATGATAAAGTAAATACGTATTTGTATTGTTTTTCTTTGTTTTTCGTAAAACGCTTTATTTTTTTCAAAATAACCCGTTTTTATCATATCCCCAGGCTTTTAAAAGTATTTACGTTGTTTAGTATTCTTCCACAGAAATATCTCCGAAACAGTTTAGCATATCTTTTCGTAGTTATGAAAAGAAAAAATATTTGTTAAATATTTTATTATATGAAAACACGAAACATTTTTTATCAAAGTTTATTTACATTTAAATACATTATGTATGTGCCGTTTTGTTCTATGACTTTGCCATCTTGAAGGTAGTGACATGATCAGTTGCTATTGCAATTTTGGGTCTTCTGAGTAACGACAAGTAGTTTTGGCAGTCCTCTCTTGATGTTAACCTGACACTACCTAAACAATTCTGAAAGACCGAAACAGGTGGACTTCTGAAGGTGGAAGGCCAGGGCTATATGGTGGATGCATTAACACCTCCCATCCAAACACTTAATTTTTGCTGAGTGGCTAAAGATATGTGTCGTCTAGCGTTGCCGTGATTAAAGACCACACCCTCAACTTTTTGCTTTATTCTCATCAGTTGTTGGCAGTAGTGATCCGAATCGATGGTTCTGTCCGGCGGTAAAAGCTCACAATGAACAACGCTCTTCCAATCCCACCATACACACAGCATCACCTTATTGCGAGTTAACCCGGGTTTTGGCACAGTCTGTGAAGCCTAACCGACCTTTTTCCCATGTTCTTGTCGTACGTGATCCACTTTTCATCACCAAAACCCGAAGCTTGTTATCTTGCAAAACTTGCTTGACATGCTGAAGCTCGGCGGCTAGGTGTTTACTGTCACAGATCCCTTGTGCTCTCTGAAACAAAGATTTGCCCACGGTAGCTAACTGTGAAGGATGGTGGTGAGATTCACCGTGTATAGAAAAAAGACCCATACCAATAGGTATTTAATAGGTAAGTAAACACCTGGCCGCTGATCTTCAGCATGTCAAGCAAATTTTGCAAGACAACAAGCTTCGGGTTCCGCGCCTTCGTCGCAGTGACCGAGTGAAGCCGGCCACAGTCGAGCGTGTACCTGCACTCCTACCATATGTCAGAGGAGTTTCTCATTTAATTCTCATTGCTTAGGTCCAGATTACAAGACATGGAAAGGAAATATTATAATAATTATATAAGTTTTTCAGAGGATAAAATTTTTGAATTTCCAAAATATTTTTGGAATTTCGTAAACTCTAAAAAATTGGTGGGGGAAGTACCACAGAATATGGTCTATCGTGGTCGCATCCTAATATCCGGCCAAGAAATATGCGAAGCTTTTAATGAACACTTTCATTCCGTCTTTATTAATACTACAACTAACGAAACTAATGATCCTCATAACCTTTCTATACCGACTCAGTCCCATTCCAGTATTGATCTCCGCAACATTAATATAGATCCCAATATTGTGTACAAGGAACTATCCCAAGTCAATATTCATAAAGGGTCAGGATCTGATAACATACATCCTTTATTTATATCTAAATGTGCTAAAGAACCCACGAAACCGATTTATATAATTTTTCAAAATTCATTGCGAACCGGTATATTCCCTAGTGTTTGGTAAACAGCCTTAATAACACCAATACCTAAGAATAACTTAAAGCAGCAAATTGAACAATACAGACCAATTTCAAAATTATCGATATTCGGAAAAATTTTGGAAAAAATCGTAACTAATCAAATGAACGAATCACTTCGAAATTACGTCTCACAAAATCAACATGGTTTTGTAAAATCCCGTAGCGTTGAAACTAATATGCTCACTTTCAGTGACTTTCTTTTACAGGCAATGGAAGATAATCTACAGGTGGATGTGGTGTACACCGATTTTTCTAAAGCTTTCGATAAAATTAATCATAATATATTAATTAACAAGTTAGGAAAGATCGGTGTACATGGAGATCTACTAAGGTGGTTAGAATCTTATATTAAAAATCGTTCACAAGCAGTCCGTTTAAAAGGTTACCGTTCCAGCTATCTTCCAGTGCCGTCAGGAATTCCACAAGGTTCTCATCTCGGTCCCGTATTATTTTCCCTGTATATAAACGACATCGGCGACGCATTAACTAACACTAACTACATTTTGTATGCAGACGATACTAAAATATTTAGAAAAGTTACATGTCTAGATGATTGTCTTGAAATACAAAAAGATATTGACACATTATCACAATACTGTGTAAATAACCAACTTTACTTAAACGTAGATAAATGCCATATAATCACATTTACGCGGAAAAAATAACCCTCTTTTACATAATTATAAACTTACCAACTCCGATCTAAAACGTGTAACTCATATCCGGGACCTGGGAATTATCATGGATGATCAACTATCTTTCAAGTTACATATCGAATCTATCATCCGTAGAGCATTTAAAAATTTAGGATTCATAAGCCGAGTCACCAAACCTTTCAGAAGAGGTTCAACATTAAAGATCTTATACTTCAGCTTAGTTAGATCAATATTGGACTTCGGTAGCGTCGTTTGGACCCCCTGTTATAAACATCATATTGATAGAATTGAAAGAATTCAAAGGAAATATCTAAAGCTGTTCGATTATCGTAACCAATATAATAGTCTCTCCTATGAAGACTCCCTCATAGATAATAAACTCTTATCACTAAATAACCGGCGAACACAATTTGACATTATTTTCCTGTTTAAAATAATAAACTCCCAAATAGACTCTCCTTCACTGTTATCAAAAATAAACATTATTGCTAAAGCTCGTATACCCCTTAGAAAATCACGTTCTCTAAACATTTTTGTACCACCACAAAGAAAAAAGAACTATACCAAGAATGGCTTTTTCTGTCGCACTTTAAATATGTACAACAGACATTTCAATGACATTGACATTTTAAATATTTCACTAAATTCACTTAAAAAGGAACTGTTTAAAAAATTAGCACCCTCACGTCCAAATTAAAACGCTGACTATTGTATATTTATTATTTAACTAAGATTACTTAATATGTCTAATATCGATACTTAATATCGAATATAACTTTACTCACTATTACTACTCATATTTAAATAACTATCATTTAATAAAAATTTAGAATTTAGCATCTCTCCGTAAACTTAAGAATTTAAGAAGTATGAAAACACTGTAATACTTCTTCTTCTTCTTCTTCTTCTTTTCAGCCTATCACTAGTCCACTGCTGAACATAGGCCTCCCCCATAGATTGCCACAAAAGTTTGTAGCTCTCATTTTGGGGGGGATCTGTAATACTTACTCACTTATATTTTAATATTATCACAAAACCTAGTTTACTTAACAAGCTCTTAGTATAATAATTTTCAACTAAAAACACTGTTTCGGCACTGTAAATCTTTTGTATATTAATTATCATAAGATCTAAACTTACTTTAGATTATAAAATGTATTTTTATAATGATTGTTTGTGCCAAAATAAAAAAAAAAAAAAAAAAAAAGGAGTCACGGACAAGATTGGCTATATCTTGAAGCGGGCTTCCATAAGAATATTTTTCAAGCCGCCGAAGAAGATAAGTGAGTTTTTACCATCTGTCAAGTGTAACATCCCTCTACAAGATGCAGGAGTATACAAGCTGGATTGTGAATGTGGTCTCTCTTACATAGGGCAAACAAAAAGATCAGTAAAAACCCGCGTAAAAGAACATATAGCTGATGTGAAGCATCGCCGTTCCAGGAAGTCTGCAGTCTGTGACCATGTTCTGGATCATCCCAACCATTACATCAGATTTGATAAACCACAAATCCTCGCAAAAGAATACCGATTCCTACCAAGGATAATTCGCGAGGCTATTGAAATTAAAAAACATCCTAATTTTAATAGAGAAGATGGTTGGGTATTACCACCAGCTTGGGATCCTATAATTAATAAAATTAAGTCAAAAACCAAGCATACCACTGCAAGACTTCGAGACACAGTTAGCTCTTTCTGCGTAGATCGGACCAAAAATAATAATTAAAAGCTGAAGGTACTCCGGGTTAACTATGACATCAGGACATCTGTCACCTCAGTCCCCCCGTGACCATGGGTGCTGTAAAGCGCTCGAAACGTCGGGTTATAAATAACAAAATTAAACGCGATAAAATCTGTAAAAATTAGTTTCATTTAAACCTACCACCATTTTTATATATGTTTTCATTAACTCGCTTTAGTGTATGCCTGTTCGGGTCAAATTTAGTAATTGATTTTAAACTAACTTCCCGAGGAGCTAGAGATTGAAACTTTTAACATAGATTAAACTGGATGACAATTCATTATTAACTCGGTACAAATTTTGCAATTGATTATAAACTAACTTAATACTTTGAGTACAGTCTTAAAACGTGCTATATGAAAAGTTTTTATACGATACTTGTTTCCACTGCCTTTAATATGACAACACCATACACAACTCAAAGACAAAAACATCTGGAAATTATTTATTATGAGAAATTACAGAAAAATGTCATCGCTTCCAACAGACGGCGGAAAATTCATCTCAAATATGCCAGACTTGAAATATGCAGAACGGTGACAGGTAACAGCAAGGTGCAAAGCGTATTGTACTGTGATCGCCTGTCAAGTGTTGCAATTACGGCAATTCCATCATTTGGAGGGGCATATGTCCAGCAGTGGACTGCCTATAGGCTTTTGATAGTTTAGCATCAGTTCTATAACGAGTCTGTTCTTTCTAATTCAATTTAAAGTTGCCGTAGATCGTGTCCTCCTGGCCGATTTCCGACCACTGCGACAACTCCAGAATATTATCGGTTACGCTTAAAAGTCTTCGAAACGTGTCGGATTCCGGAATTATTAAATTAGATTATTTTGCACTCTGTCAATCCCTGTTAATATATTGTATTACCTCTGTGGAGTGGAGCTACCAAATTAACACTTTTACCTCTAGAAACATCGCAAAGGCTAATCTTAAAAGTAATTTGCTTCCTACCCTTTAAATTTCCAACTTCTGAACTTTACCAAATTTCTTAAGTACTCACGGTTCGGCAACATTTTAGAAGGAGCTTAACATCTACGCCTTGCCTAAATTTAAAGCTAATAAATGTATTCACGAATGGTTGCCGAATAGAAACTAAAAATTTGTGTAAATAAACGTTGACTTGAGGATAATTGTAGCTTTCATAAGCATACACACAGATGTATTAAAACATATGCACATACGCACACGCACGCACTCTCTCTCTCAAACACCCTCGTAACATAACGATCATGCGATGAGATGGGAGGTAGGCTAGAATACAACCAGACCTGATAACCAACGATTTGTGTTTTTGCACAAATGTTTGCACCGGCTGGGATTCGAACTCAAAACCCCAGTCGGGTACTCCAATCACTAGGTCACGCGGACGTCATTTCGTGAATATACCTAAAGTTTAATGATCGATATGCATACGCTTATCTATATGACTCCCGCCCAGTCATCTGTTTCTCGTAATCAATTCATTGCACTGTTTTCTAATAAACTCCGTTCCTCTGTTTGTATTGTAAGCTATAACTAGCATATGTTCGCATTATTATATTGCACTCGCCGATGCACATGCGACATGCGAACCCCACCACCCACCCACACGTGCTATGTGTCCCCCCTAATCAATTCATCGCATACATAGAGTGAATCACGCGTTGTTTATACACTACTGCACGCTGCGCTGCTGGTGCGATGAGATCGCGTGCGTGTTAGTCATTGTCATTGTTTGCGATCGTGTTTGCGTGAAGCGCCGCGATTGGGTTTTATCTGTGACGTGTATGGTTCGGGAGGAAGCTGTAGTTTGTACGTATTTACATTCATCTACCCATTTATTTTTTGACTATCAGCAATTTAAAATTATTTTATATTTTTAATTGATTATATAAATAATATATTTTATAAAAGTGATGTTACGGATATTCGTCTTTTCAGCCTATCACAAGTCCACTGCTGAACATATACCTCCCCCATAGACGGCCACAAAAGTTTATAGCTCTCATTTTGTGGGGATTATGGCATAGTTGTCCCCGAAATACGTAAAACTACTTTGACAAAACCAAATCGTAACCAGTCATGCCACACATATTTAAAAACTAAATTTGAGATATTGAACTAAATGTATGAAAAAGCAGCCAACCGGATTATACAAGATCGGGTTCTTATGTGTTTTCATTTTTGATTCAACATTTCATAACTATATTATAAAAATAAACCGTGTGTTGGCGGCTCAAGAGAATCTACCAACCCATCTCATCTAGTGGATGTCGTAAAAGTCGACAAAGGTAAATTGAAAACCAAGAAATGGGCAGCAGCAGTCTTTCTGGAATGTCTGAATAAATAAACTGCGGTTACCAACCCGCCTGCCAAGCGTGGCAACTAAAGCAAAAACCCCTCAAAATAAGAGCTACAAACTGTTGGTGGCAATCTATATAGCTGTGAACTAGTGATAGGCTGAAATGATGATGATGATCATAAGTTAGGCATCTTACTTTTAAATAGCACCTGCTTTTTTTCACCATCAACCAGGGTTGACTGGTAGAGAATGCCACAAGGCCATTGTAGCCCTAAGCTTAAGGTATAAACAATAAAGTATAAATAAATGGTCAAAATGTTATTTCAAATCTATCTGAAACTTACGTAAAAGAAGCTGTGGGGCAAAGCTACTTTTCGTTAAATCATTCGGTTCCATTTTGGTTGCCGGATATAATTTGAAAACGCTATAAAATCATGATACGAGTAGCAATTTATTCGTCCCTTCATTCATTAAATACCTCATCACTTTAATCTCCTCTTTCTTTTTCACAACGCAATCAAGACACTGAACCTGGAATTTAAACTTTCGCTTTTACAGCCTCTTATCTTATCTTTTTGTTTTAACATTTTTTTTTTATCTTCGTTCAGATTCTATCCTCTGTTTAATATCAAACAGTATCATTCTAACCAGTGAAGTGAAAGAAAACTTAGTGAATATGGAAACAGGTTAGCCACGATAATGTAGAGGCAGTTAATTTTGTATGTGAGGGAAATGTTTCTTTTGTATCACAGGAGATGGTAAGTATGACTTCCATTGCGTTCTCACGAGGAGTATAGCGACAGCATTGCATATTATGGTGTTATTCTGCACGAATAATGGCTGTCCGTACAATATCTTAGCTGCCTCTTACGACACCGCGGTAGGGAAGAGGTAGGTGCTACTCTGCCGATAGATGTAAATTAATATAAGTATATTTAATTAAATTAAATATAATATAATATAAATAAATTTAATATAAGATAATATAAGTATATTAATATAAGTATATTAATTTACATCTATCGGCAGAGTAGCACCTAATAACATAAAACACCTTGCTAGTCCCCTGACTGACGCCCGTGACCTGATTCTATCCCCGGTGCCTCTAAAATTGTTATTTTAAGTGCTGATTTACCACGTGCTCAGCGGTGAAGATTGACATCGTCAGGAAACCTGCATGTCTTAGGACTAAAAATATTTCGAAACATGTGAAGTCCGCCAACCCGCATTGAAGCAGCGTGGGGGACATTTCCTGGCACCAAAACCCTCTCAAAAATTAGAGGAGAGAGGCCTGTGCTCAGCAGTGGGACATTTATAGACTGCAACTTTATTTTTTTTACCTTGCTTGTTTGATATATACATCAAAAGACTGGAAAAGAAAAATTGCGACATTTAGATATTGTGTAGTAAAAATTCATGCCAAAACACATAAATTGTGAGAATTTTGCTTTTATCCCAGTAAAATATTGTTTCAGGGGAAGCATTTTTAGCACTTTTTTCTTTAAAATTACGAACATAAAACACATAAAATCCTAAAATTACAACAAAAAAGCAGTCGATTAAAGTTAGTTTCATATAAAACAGTAACTTGAAATTATATACGTAAGAAATAACCTTAAATACATATACTGGAAGTAGAATATTTAGAAACTTTATTGGTACTAAGAAAAATATTAATTAATTTATAATTATATAATTTTTTTAAATAATAAAATTTATTCACTGACAAATTCTCCTATGCGACCGTAACTTTTACATTTGTCTCGTTCCCATAATCATTAGTTTTTTACCAAAAAGACATTAAACAGAAATATTTGACAAATGAATAAAATGTGTCTCTTTCTGCAGAGTTGCTAGTAAAAATCATTAACAATAACCAACTAGCATGAGAAAGTGATTATATGGAAAACAATAACAGTCGTTGTTATTATTTTTCTTCTAATTCAACTTAAAAAAGAAAAATAATAAACTAACCATTATTCTTGGTTTACAAAACAAAAAGGTTGTTGGTCTGTATAATTTTTTTCCTCTGAATAAATCGGTTTGCTTAGCTGTAAATAAAGATAAAGTGTATAAAATACTTTGGTCTATGTTGAAGCAAAGCCCTTTTACACTGAGTTAATCAACTCTCGTTTATCAGCTGTTAGCTTCGTCTAAGTATTGCTTTTTTTTATTGGATAGAGCGACGAAACGAGCAAAACGTTCACCCGATGTAAAGTGCAACATCTACCCATAACAAATGCTATGTGCACCCATCACCCTGACACATCAGTTCTTGAGTCGCATATGCCCAGTGATTGCGCTAGCTCACAGTGCCCTTCAAACCGAAACACAGTAATGTTTGCACACCTCTGCTTCACGGCAGAATAACTGACCCTAGGCTGGTTCCTACCTAGACGGATTCCTGCACAGGAATCCTACCACGAGTGTAACGCATGTGTACAAGTAAGAAATAAATTTGCTGTGTTAGATTGTAACAAAATTAAATTAAATTAGTAACAAAGTTGAAATGTTAAAATTACGCGTAGATGTAACCATGTTTCCTTTTCTGGTTGAAGTTTTCTTATGAAGGAGACCGTCTAGGTACTCGAAGGTACCACCGCACTGCTTATTATACCGTCAAGCGTCAGTGTGCAAACGTTATTTCTTTCGATCTGAAAAGCAATGCTATCTAGTTTAATTACTGACCATACTACTGAGACTTAAGAATTGAGGTCTTAGGGTGATGAGACGTAGTCCTTCACAGAAGGCCGCATGAGGAAGCTCGGAGTCGCATAGCGAGCTATGGAAAGGGCTATGCTCAAAGTTTCTCTGCGTGATACAATACGAGGATATTCGCAGCAGAACTAGAATAACCGACATAACCCTAAGGATTAGTAAGCTGAAGTGGCAAGAACTGGTCATATAGGGGGGGTGTTCCACCAGCTCAAAGCCCGCTTCCTGAATGGCAGCCATGGCAATTGCAGCTTTGTGAACCGGTGCGTTGTCTTGATGGAACAGCACTCCAGCCCGCAGTTTGCCTCGCCTTTTCTCCTTAATAGCCTCCCGCAATCTTCTTATTTGTTCTGCATAGTAGGAGCCTGTAATAGTGGCCCCCTTTTCCAAGTAGTCCACCATGATTATTCCTTCAGCGTCCCAAAAAACAGACGCCATAACCTTCCCTGCTGAGCTTGACACTTTGAATTTCTTCGGCGTCGGTTCATCGGATCGTTTCCATGTCATCGATTGTTGTTTTGTTTCAGGATCAAAATGGTGGATCCAGGTCTCGTCCATGGTCACAAAACGTGACAAAAAATTATCCTTGTCTGCCTGGAACTTTTCGAGATTTGCTCTTGACATGTCGACTCGTTTCTTCTTTTGCTCGTCGTTTAACATTTTCGGTACCCAACGCGCGGAGACCTTTCTCATATGCAATTCGTTCGCAAGGATTCTTTGAATGCTGCCATATGAGATCCCTGTGACCTCAGCTACATGCCTGATAGTCACTCTTCGATCTTCCAATACAACTTCTTCAACTTTTTTCACATTTTCTTCAGTGAGGGACGTCGATGGGCGTCCTTCGCGGTGTTCGTCTTCCGTCGATGTTCTTCCCAACTTAAACTCCTTAGCCCAGCGTGCAACTGTGGAATATGGAGGAGAAGAGTCCCCTAATGTTTCCACCAAGTCGCTGTGTATGTCTTTGGTAGACATTTTTTTCAAGCAGAGGTATTTAATGACAGCTCTGATTTCGTGTTTTTCCATTTTGATGTTCACTCCTTGACAGTCCGTATTCAAATGAATGTAGCTCCCGGGAATCGTGGCCTATTTATATGATTTTTTTTCCCTGAACTAGTGGTTAACTGAGTAAGTGACTGAAATTTTTTTGTATTTTTGTGTGCACTAGAAATAACTGATTATCATTACTTTTGGATCACCCCTCGTAGCTCGTAAAACCAATAACCGTTAGAGAAGAAAGGTTCTCGAGTGGCAACCTCGTACCGGCAAACGTATTGATTGAATGTGGTTAAATTTATAACAGATGTGTAGTGACAATGCCGCAGTTCATTATAGTGTTGTGTTATATAACTAACCTGTGGTTCATAATGTTGGTTAATTAACATACCAATGTCCCATTTCGTCACTTTGAGAGATTGGAATTTCAGCACGCTGCTCCAATGCAGACTCTGTCTCGCATACGCCCAGTAATTACAGTAGCTCTCAGTGCCCTTCAGACCGCAACACAGTAATGTTTGCACACTTCTGCTTCACAGCAGAATAACTGACCCTGCCTATGGTATCTGAATAGACGGATTCCTACATAGAAATCAAACCGCAAATAAATTTGGAGCTCCGAGCTCTCTCCGTTTTAAATAATATAAAAAATATTCGGCGGCGAAGCAGACCTGCTCTTGGGGTCAGCAAAAGCTGGTGTTTCCGAGAGTGTTCGAAGCTGTGCTGGGATGAAGTGACGGGCCCTCCTCGGGAGAGTACATTTCCTGTATTCTTCCGAGGAGGGCCCGTCGATGGTAGGCGGCCGACGCTGATGGGCACGCGGATGTGGGTTCCCGTAGCCCGCCAACATGCGTCGTCGGCGGAACATTATGAGTTTTTGGTCGATGTAGATTAATTTTTTATTTTTATAAATTTGCTATAATTTTAATAATGGGTTTGCCCGACTATATGTATAAACATACTGACTTTCATAATTTTTACTAGTACAAGTTGGGCTGTTCCGAAGAGCCAATGCTGTTGCTCAGAGCTACACGAATGTCGTCATTTGCAGTCAGTTTTTGCTCTTGTTCTAAATAATAAACACAGTAAGTACCCTTATCCTTTAAAAAGGTTCTGGAGTCATTAATTAAGGATTTATAACCTTGTTTCTCTGAAGGTATGCGGACCAGTCAGGATACCACTGATCTAGAATCATTTTGACTGAAGGTACCACGTCAAAAAAATATAAAGCTAACCGAATACGAACACATACAAAAATAATGTACGGAAAGACTTGTTTTACTCTTGCGTCTGCTTTTTTATACAGTTATATACAAATATGGTTAAACAGCCATAAAAGTAATTGATTAAAAATATAAACTTTGAAAGAATCAAACAGACGAAAGGACTATAAAATATCTCTTCAATAAGCCTATTGTCTAAGATATCAAGCTTACTGTCCCAAGAGGCGACTTCCTCTGTGTCGCAATCGATTCAATGTCTGTGTGACCATTCGTTATAGCGGGACTGAAACTGGCGGCGTTTGCGACATGCGCACGTGTAGACACGTATAGACACTTGAAGAGTTGAATTCGGGAGCAAAATTGTTGAGTTGAGAGTTGAATTCGGGAGCAAAATTGTTGAGTTGAGTTGAATTGTTGCATGTACTATCCACTAAGCATTACAGAATGTATCATTCAGTATGTTTAAATATATCCGATAGGTGTCCGGCAGAGTAGAATAGCACCTACCTCTTTCCTACCGATTTGACGTAAGAGTCGCCTCTCGAATACTGTAATCTTGTGAAACTCAGAGGCGGACACCTCGACTTAAATTTAATTGTGCGCGAGTTAGCTGAGTTTGATTCACGTTGCCGACAACTCTTATAAGAATCGTACATTTAAGTGTAATCATTTTGAAAAAATCTGCATGTCTGAAAAATATAAAAAATATTTTAAATACATGAATTCTGTTCAGCCGATAGGTGTAGACTAGAATAACACCCACCTCTTTTCTACCCAGGAAGGTATTGTACGGAAAGCTTTAATTCGTGCAGAATAACACCATAATATGCATTGCTGTCACGATACTGTTCGTGGAAACGCAATGATTTTTGTGACTCGTACCAAAATGGCGGCACCTTGGTGTGCCACCCGTCACGTCTCGTATCCCGCGTGGGCGAAAAGTGGGCTACATGAGTGGCCCCTGCCTACCCCTTATATAGGAACAACGCGTGACTGTATGTATAACTATGTTATAAGTTGCGAAGCCAGTTTGTTGATTTAGTTTCAAGAAATTGCATAGTTGTTTTTGAGCATGTATATAGGTTCATCATCATCATCGTTACCATTATCGGTTTGGGTGTCGGTTTCGCATATTTAAGGCGATGATTCCGGCCGCCGTCGTTTGCCTACGGTTAGCTTAAAACGTATTTGAGTTAAATACGGAGTTCTAAACGACCAGATAACATTTCTACTTCATAGAAAGGGACAAAGATTTAGTGGCGGTACCCATTATTTTCCCATAGCTATCGTATCGCAGGACTGTTGATGGGGCGTTACCAATTTATTTTTTTCCTACCTGTTTTTTTTCCTCTATTCCTGGGTATTTTTGATATTGAACCCAAGTTGTGCCGTTGTCCTTTTCACTTACATCATTATGGTTACACCGTCATTTGCCACGTAGCTCACCAGCACTTCGTAACATGGACAGTATTATTACTCAGATCCGTTTAATTTAGACACAATACAAAGTTTGTATATTTGTTTTGTATATATGACCAGCCAGATAGTAAGTATACTACCACTCCATCTCATCCAATGGATCTCGTAAAAGGCGAGTAAGAAGTTAAACTGCACTGTGCACCCAGCAGCGCGTGGTGGCGATGGGCTCACCACCTATCACACCAAGTGCATTATATTGTTTTGGTGAAACGTGGAATGAGGCAGTCATCTGTTTTTGCAGTGAGTGCCTAGTCTCTGACTACCCCTTATGGGATACAGTCGTGATCTTATGTATGTATGTATATGACCAGCCTGCCAGTGTCAATACTACATTTTCAGTTCACAGTTTTTTTATTTTTGATAAAGTGACGAGACGAGCAAAACGTTCACCTGATGGTAAGTGCAACGTCTGCCCATAACAGATGCTGTGTTAGTCAGAATATTTCTGTGTAGCACCACACTGCGCCTGTCACCCTGAGACATCAATACTTAAGTCTCATATGGCCAGTGATTACGCTAGCCCTCAGTGCCCTTCAAACCGAAACACAGTGATGTTTGCACACTACTGCTTCACGGCAGAATAACTGGCCCTGGGGTGGAACCTACCTAGACGGATTCCTGCATAGGAATCCTACCACCAGTGAAATAATAACAGTTAAGTAATTTTAGAGAATCATGATTTAGAAAAATAAAATAAAAGTTGACAGTTTTTGAATAGGATTAGGAGAATTGCTTTACTAATAAAAATGATTCTTTTCTCGCAATATCCTATTCTTTTTTTCTTTCATGTGATTTTCTGAAATGAGGGCAGACTTGTCGCATTCAAGCACTTTTGGATAACAATTACAGCGTATGTTATCCATAAAGTCTTGTTTATCTGTAACCAAACAATTCGTTTAACGTTCTATGCAAAACATGTTCTGCGTGGCGAACGACACCCCAAACCGGTTTAAAATGTATCAGCCGGGTTCATTTCTCATTCGAGCGTTAATCCGACAATCGATTACCTTGACCCAAATGACATGAGCTGGCAACACACGAGTGCATTATAATACCGTGAGTATGTAGGTAATATCCTATACACGGATGTTATAAATAAGTTAAGATTATGAAAAGGTTTTTCTTTATTTAATCTATTTACGATTTCTATGTTTCTATGAATATTGTATAATTTAGAACTAGCCATGCTCCTGTCCGTCGTCCAGTTTGTGCATACTATATTTAATATTCTCGTAGATCGAGAATCTTTCTAAGATTAAAAAGGAAACATAAGGACTAGTAGGTTGATTCCAGGAAAAGTATTAAAAGCATAAGAAATCATAAATTACAAGTATACACTTCTTTTTTATTCAATTATATTGACATTTACGAATTTCGTAGCCGGTCCGCGAAACTTAACGATGCTGCTGGCTATTCACAACAAGTCGAAAAATACAAATACTTTAGTGTAATACTTCGGTTACTTGAGACTCTTTAAAATATTTCTTTTCTATATTTTTATATTACACAAACACTGGTACGGCCTGCCCGTTGTTGCAACTTTTCTATTTACAGTTTAAATTTACATTTCGATGAATGTTAGTTTAATGTACGTGAAGTCGTACGTGAGGTCTAGGAAGGCTCATCGGCCTAGGATTCCTGCAAGCAAAGATTATATTTTGCCGCACGTATGGAAATGAAATCGCAAATAGTTTCATGCGAGTCCTGATTTATCAACCGAAATATAATTATTTCTTATATTTACGTTTATATTACACATTTAATAAAACTAAATTCTACGGAATTAATCGCGTTTATAATATTTGTATGACCTATAAGCCGTATAAGCCGTGTGGTGGCGGCTCGTTAAAAGAATACTACCACTCCATCTCATCCAATGGATCTCGTAAAAGGCGAGTAAGTATTTAAACTGCACTGTGCACCCAACAGAGCATGGTGACGATGGGCTCACCACCTATCACACCAAGTGCATTATATTGTTTTGGTGAAACGTGGATTGTGGCAGTCATCTGTTTTTGCAGTGAGTGCCCAGTCTCTGACTACCCCTTATGGGATACAGTTGTGATCTTATGTATGTATGTTTGTATGACCTATAAAAACGCAATTCCCTAATTTAGTTTTGATACTTAAATAGTTCGGTTTTGTTAAACTGTGTTATTTAAATTATGTAAAGGGAATTAATATCCTTAATGAATCCCTTGGTAAACGAATCATTTTCCACTGCCGTAATTCGTTTAATTACCTCCGGGGTCTTTCCTGTGCTTTTGATGTGTACTCCGTTGAATAATGTTGAAAGAGATGAAGACTCCGGGTAATTTATTGCTGCCAAATGATTTTTTTTGTAGACGTGTGGATCACTGGTGTGTGCTTTTCTTTCTCTGAGGGGTCAGTTGTCTGATTTAAATCTCGCCAAAAGAAAAAAAGAATAGGATATTGTCAATGAAGAAAAAGAAACATTTTATAAGTAAAAGCAATTCTCCCTAATCCTATTCAAAAAACTGTCAACTTTTCATTTTATTTTTCTAAAATCATATGATTCTCTAAAATTACTTAACTGTTATTATTTCACTGGTGGTAGGATTTCTATGCAGGAATCCGTCTAGGTAGGTTCCACCCCAGTTATTCTGCCGTGAAGCAGTAGTGTGCAAACATCACTGTGTTTCGGTTTGAAGGGCACTGAGGGCTAGCGTAATCACTGGGCATATGAGACTTAAGTGACGGGCGCATTGTGGTCTCACACTGTTCTGGGTGGCACAGCATTTGTTATGGGCAGACGTTGCACTTATCATCAGGTGAACGTTTTGCTCTATCCGTCACTTTCATCAAATAAAAAAAAAAACAGAAAAAACATACATACAATCACGCCTTTTTCTGGAATGGATTGACAAAATTCATACACACTATGTAAGAATTCTGTCGATCCATTCCAACTGCCTCAACTGCAACAATAAAGTCGGACCTCTGCTCCTCCGCTTTTCAGAGGGACACGCGAAGTAGACCCGTCTCGTCGGACTATTTGCCAACGGCTATGATCGCCCATCATACCTTTGTAAATATATCACACTACCAAAGGAGAATAAAATGAATTCTACCATAGTTAGAAATAGTTGAGACTTCTTTGTCTTCTACATATATGTTTTATATTGAAACATGATAACGTCTCCCGTCCCTGTGATTTACATTCCGTGCCCGTTCTCCCGAAAAATTCTCGAATGGATCCAAATCAAATAGTTTCAAAACTTCTCATATATAAATATAATGTAATAAATGGGATATAAAGATTTATTGCTTGTTGGATTGTTTGATATTTTTATGCCATTTTTCAGATTCTAATTTACTTTTAATTTTATTTAGTGTAGAACTATGTTATTGATAACGTTGTTTTATCATAAACATGATTTTAAAATAATATCTAATTCTTCCGCCACTCCGTACACTGCCCACAAATGTGTTGTTATTTTTTGTTCGTATGTTCATAAATTATTCGGAGACTTAACAGCGCTGTTTCTAAGAAATAACTCCATACAAAATGAATTGTATTTATAAAATTTCGGGCTTAAATACATCATGCATAATTGAAAAATCTAAATGCGGCACAGCGATCTGCGTACCTACCTGAATCGTGAGTTCATATCCCAGCCACAGACAGCTATTACTTGGGAATTACAATATAAGGTTACTTAGTCTAACACCTAGTGGTGAATCTGACTTCTACGCCGCGGGCTTTTGGTTCTAATACCAGCCGGAGTCAACTTTTGTGCAAAAACACAATTTTTGGTTTTTGGGTTTGGTTGTGTTGTGATTGTCCCGGTGTCTCTGATACTGCTACCTACCCTACCTCCGATCTTATCGCATGAACGTTATATCGGGCGTGGGTAGGTTAGAACGAGCCAGTGCCTCTGTGCGCGATAAACTTTTGTCGAAGTAATTTCTCCTGTGGAGTTGAAAGCTTTAGGATTTGTATTTGCAGCAACAGAATCGTCAAAAAAACATTTTTTTATTGGATAAAGTGATGAAACGAGCAAAACGTTCACCTGATGGTCAAGTGCAATGTCTGCCTATAACAAATGCTTTGTCATCCAGAACATTTCTGTGTGACACTATACTACATATATATAATTTCGGTGGTGTAATTGTTGTTAGCCTTTTTAGGCTTTTACAGCT
The DNA here is from genome assembly GCA_019845155.1 of Luehdorfia chinensis. Classification (NCBI taxonomy): domain Eukaryota; kingdom Metazoa; phylum Arthropoda; class Insecta; order Lepidoptera; family Papilionidae; genus Luehdorfia; species Luehdorfia chinensis. Next base: position 530,614 of record JAHVAK010000107.1, read on the forward strand.
TCATCGGATACTGTGCTCACAGGCCAGGGGCCCGCGTGCCAGGTTTGGTTTGACCCAAACATAAATAAATAAATAAACTCCTACAAAAACCTCTAAATTCGGACTGCGTCGCGTTCGCTGCGTGCTTGCGCGATTTAGAATATCTTAATATAATTTTAAGTCGTCTTACGACCGTCCGAGGGAGGCTGCGGGCCTCCATTTGGACTGTCGACTTGTGTGTCGGTAACTCTGGGCGGTGAGAACCGCCCTGGAACACGGGTGTATCGTGTGTACGCGGTGTGATTATCGACTGCTGCGCGCCGCTCTCTACGGCGGTCGCGCGTCGCGACGTTTGCGTTCGGTCTCGTTTCTATTTGGTCGGTAATTTGCTGCTTTAACCACCAGCGGGTTTGGATGAATCGCGGCTTTTTCGAAAAATCGCCGTGATAATGCTCTGAAGTGTTAGAGATTAAGGGCATTTCACAGTCGCTGTGAAGATCTAGGTTGCGTTGTTACCAACCGGCTCCGGTGGCAGTTCGCAAGAATCGATTTTGAACGCTTTGTAACTTCTTTAATTGATCACTATACTACGCCCGTCACCCTAAGACATCCGTCTCATATGCCCAGTGATTACATTAGCACGCGGTGCCCTTCAAACCGAAACAACAAATGTTAATGTTTTCACACTACTGCTTCACTTCAGAATAACTGTTTCTGGGATGGTACGATACCTTTTGGCAAGTGATATTGTCCGACTGGGCGGTACCACCCTCTCCTTGTGCTACCTGCGATAACTCCCTCAGAGTTCGTCCTCACTCATTGATCGGTAGTATCTGGCCATAAGAGGAAGGATAATCTGCGGAGCACATGTTCGTTTCTAACTCCGGAGGAGTTTCGTAAATTTACTTAAATAATATCTATAACTATAATATCGTTATTACTAATTTTACACCGGTTTAAACCGATATTTTTTCTTTTTTTTCGCTGATGTTATTGCTGCTTTGTAGCTTTCAAAATTCCACCAAAGAATAAAAATTTCTTTCCCACGGCCAGTGGGCGCGGGGACGAATAGGTAAAATTAACAAACAACGATAATAAGTCCGTTTCAAGTCGGTCGTGTGAAATAATGTTGAATAGGTTTTTTAACAAATATCTCAATTTTCTCGTAACAGCGTTGCGATCTAGTTTTAGTTTTCACAGAAGTACGTTTTGAATGAGAATTAATATTTAAAGAGCTCAATGGACGTAATATCTCATTCAATTCTATTTACTTGCCTATTCCGTTGGAATCATAGTTATACGGTACGTATTTCTTGTCGTCGGATTAACGTCACATCAACCTTTCTTTTATCATATTTGGTCACACTTGATGTGGTAAGCTTGACGACGTTAAATAGACCTACTTTCTTTCGCCTGATTCTTCTCCATTACGGGAACCTCGTTAAGAAACCGCGCTGCGTTAGATTGTGAAATGAAAGTACAGGCCGCCCACAGTGTCATTAGCATTTTTTTTTTAATTTTCTCGCTGAAACATCTTGTATATATTAGAACAGTTTTTTGAATAAATCTAAAAGTTTTGTATTTTGATTTTGATTTTCGAAATTTGATCTCGATTAGTCGCTTGCAGATTGCTATAGTGATGTTTTGGTGCTGTGGTCGAAATAAATCTGGAGAGGAATAAATAGTATGAACATTTTATTATTGAACTGACTCATCAAACGTACCTCAATCAAACTTATTGATGGAACCATTTCATATAAGTTAGTTGAACCGATTTAACGCGTTATTATCGGTTATTCAACGGTTACAGCGAGTTAACAAAATTAAATCTTCAGGATATTAGCTTTTGACATTGAATAAAGTAAATAGCCTGCCTTGACTCTATCGGCAACTTCCTCTAAGTCAGGAAGTATGACGTTGACAATTTGCATAAAAAACATATCGACAATCTCAACAGACATCTTTAATCTAACATTATCTACATTAGGTCTAGACAAATGGTGGTACCAATTCGTTATTTTGAAATGGTTCAAATCCTAATGTACTTTAACAATGTTTTGGAAAGAAATAAGGAGTATATTATGGACAATAGATGGTTAGGAAAAAATGTTAATTAGGCAATATGCAAGTTAGTACATACATTACTCACCGGTGCAGGAATCAGGCACACAGTAGACCGCACTTTACCAACAAGTATGTTTCGGTCCGGGACTCCGGGATGACCGGACCACCGGTATATATTTTTTGGTTGCAACGTTTCGTATAAGAATGGATGCGTGAAAGAAAAAAAGAATAGGATATTGCGAGAAAAGAAACATTTTTATAAGTAAAGCAATTCTCCTAATCCTATTCAAAAACTGTCAACTTTTATTTTATTTTTCTAAATCATGATTCTCTAAAATTACTTAACTGTTATTATTTCACTGGTGGTAGGATTCCTATGCAGGAATCCGTCTAGGTAGGTTCCACCCCAGTTATTCTGCCGTGAAGCAGTAGTGTGCAAACATCACTGTGTTTCGGTTTGAAGGGCACTGAGGGCTAGCGTAATCACTGGGCATATGAGACTTAAGTGACGGGCGCATTGTGGTCTCACACTGTTCTGGGTGGCAGCATTTGTTATGGGCAGACGTTGCACTTATCATCAGGTGAACGTTTTGCTCTATCCGTCACTTTCATCAAATAAAAAAAAAACAGAAAAAACATACATACAATCACGCCTTTTTCTGGAATGGATTGACAAAATTCATACACACTATGTAAGAATTCTGTCGATCCATTCCAACTGCCTCAACTGCAACAATAAAGTCGGACCTCTGCTCCTCCGCTTTTCAGAGGGACACCCGAAGTAGACCCGTCTCGTCGGACTATTTGCCAACGGCTATGATCGCCCATCATACCTTTGTAAATATATCAAACTACCAAAGGAGAATAAAATGAATTCTACCATAGTTAGAAATAGTTGAGACTTCTTTGTCTTCTACATATATGTTTTATATTGAAACATGATAACGTCTCCCGTCCCTGTGATTTACATTCCGTGCCCGTTCTCCCGAAAAATTCTCGAATGGATCCAAATCAAATAGTTTTAAAACTTCTCATATATAAATATAATGTAATAAATGGGATATAAAGATTTATTGCTTGTTGGATTGTTTGATATTTTTATGCCATTTTTCAGATTCTAATTTACTTTTAATTTTATTTAGTGTAGAACTATGTTATTGATAACGTTGTTTTATCATAAACATGATTTTAAAATAATATCTAATTCTTCCGCCACTCCGTACACTGCCCACAAATGTGTTGTTATTTTTTGTTCGTATGTTCATAAATTATTCGGAGACTTAACAGCGCTGTTTCTAAGAAATAACTCCATACAAAATGAATTGTATTTATAAAATTTCGGGCTTAAATACATCATGCATAATTGAAAAATCTAAATGCGGCACAGCGATCTGCCACAGACAGCTATTACTTGGGAATTACAATATAAGGTTACTTAGTCTAACACCTAGTGGTGAATCTGACTTCTACGCCGCGGGCTTTTGGTTCTAATACCAGCCGGAGTCAACTTTTGTGCAAAAACACAATTTTTGGTTTTTGGGTTTGGTTGTGTTGTGATTGTCCCGGTGTCTCTGATACTGCTACCTACCCTACCTCCGATCTTATCGCATGAACGTTATATCGGGCGTGGGTAGGTTAGAACGAGCCAGTGCCTCTGTGCGCGATAAACTTTTGTCGAAGTAATTTCTCCTGTGGAGTTGAAAGCTTTAGGATTTGTATTTGCAGCAACAGAATCGTCAAAAAAACATTTTTTTATTGGATAAAGTGATGAAACGAGCAAAACGTTCACCTGATGGTCAAGTGCAATGTCTGCCTATAACAAATGCTTTGTCATCCAGAACATTTCTGTGTGACACTATACTACATATATATAATTTCGGTGGTGTAATTGTTGTTAGCCTTTTTAGGCTTTTACAGCTTCATCGGATACTGTGCTCACAGGCCAGGGGCCCGCGTGCCAGGTTTGGTTTGACCCAAACATAAATAAATAAATAAACTCCTACAAAAACCTCTAAATTCGGACTGCGTCGCGTTCGCTGCGTGCTTGCGCGATTTAGAATATCTTAATATAATTTTAAGTCGTCTTACGACCGTCCGAGGGAGGCTGCGGGCCTCCATTTGGACTGTCGACTTGTGTGTCGGTAACTCTGGGCGGTGAGAACCGCCCTGGAACACGGGTGTATCGTGTGTACGCGGTGTGATTATCGACTGCTGCGCGCCGCTCTCTACGGCGGTCGCGCGTCGCGACGTTTGCGTTCGGTCTCGTTTCTATTTGGTCGGTAATTTGCTGCTTTAACCACCAGCGGGTTTGGATGAATCGCGGCTTTTTCGAAAAATCGCCGTGATAATGCTCTGAAGTGTTAGAGATTAAGGGCATTTCACAGTCGCTGTGAAGATCTAGGTTGCGTTGTTACCAACCGGCTCCGGTGGCAGTTCGCAAGAATCGATTTTGAACGCTTTGTAACTTCTTTAATTGATCACTATACTACGCCCGTCACCCTAAGACATCCGTCTCATATGCCCAGTGATCACATTAGCACGCGGTCAAACCGAAGCCCTTCAAACCGAAACAACAAATGTTAATGTTTTCACACTACTGCTTCACTTCAGAATAACTGTTTCTGGGATGGTACGATACCTTTTGGCAAGTGATATTGTCCGACTGGGCGGTACCACCCTCTCCTTGTGCTACCTGCGATAACTCCCTCAGAGTTCGTCCTCCCTCATTGATCGGTAGTATCTGGCCATAAGAGGAAGGATAATCTGCGGAGCACATGTTCGTTTCTAACTCCGGAGGAGTTTCGTAAATTTACTTAAATAATATCTATAACTATAATATCGTTATTACTAATTTTACACCGGTTTAAACCGATATTTTTTCTTTTTTTTCGCTGATGTTATTGCTGCTTTGTGGCTTTCAAAATTCCACCAAAGAATAAAAATTTCTTTCCCACGGCCAGTGGGCGCGGGGACGAGTAGGTAAAATTAACAAACAACGATAATAAGTCCGTTTCAAGTCGGTCGTGTGAAATAATGTTGAATAGGTTTTTTAACAAATGTCTCAATTTTCTCGTAACAGCGTTGCGATCTAGTTTTAGTTTTCACAAAAGTACGTTTTGAATGAGAATTAATATTTAAAGAGCTCAATGGACGTAATATCTCATTCCATTCTATTTACTTGCCTATTCCGTTGGAATCATAGTTATACGGTACGTATTTCTTGTCGTCGGATTAACGTCACATCAACCTTTCTTTTATCATATTTGGTCACACTTGATGTGGTAAGCTTGACGACGTTAAATAGACCTACTTTCTTTCGCCTGATTCTTCTCCATTACGGGAACCTCGTTAAGAAACCGCGCTGCGTTAGATTGTGAAATGAAAGTACAGGCCGCCCACAGTGTCATTAGCATTTTTTTTTTAATTTTCTCGCTGAAACATCTTGTATATATTAGAACAGTTTTTTGAATAAATCTAAAAGTTTTGTATTTTGATTTTGATTTTCGAAATTTGATCTCGATTAGTCGCTTGCAGATTGCTATAGTGATGTTTTGGTGCTGTGGTCGAAATATCTGGAGAGGAATAAATAGTATGAACATTTTATTATTGAACTGACTCATCAAACGTACCTCAATCAAACTTATTGATGGAACCATTTCATATAAGTTAGTTGAACCGATTTAACGCGTTATTATCGGTTATTCAACGATTACAGCGAGTTAACAAAATTAAATCTTCAGGATATTAGCTTTTGACATTGAATAAAGTAAATAGCCTGCCTTGACTCTATCGGCAACTTCCTCTAATACAGGAAGTATGACGTTGACAATTTGCATAAAAAACATATCGACAATCTCAACAGACATCTTTAATCTAACATTATCTACATTAGGTCTAGACAAATGGTGGTACCAATTCGTTATTTTGAAATGGTTCAAATCCTAATGTACTTTAACAATGTTTTGGAAAGAAATAAGGAGTATATTATGGACAATAGATGGTTAGGAAAAAATGTTAATTAGGCAATATGCAAGTTAGTACATACATTACTCACCGGTGCAGGAATCAGGCACACGGTAGACCGCACTTTACCAACAAGTATGTTTCGGTCCGGGACTCCGGGATGACCGGACCACCGGTATATATTTTTTGGTTGCAACGTTTCGTATAAGAATGGATGCGTGGGTATACTTTCTTGAAAATATTATGTTGTGTGAAATTGGCTTCTATCGGACTCTTTCTTTAATGACCATGTTTATCCCCTTAATATATGTAGTAAGATAAATTACAGTCTTAGTAAAACAACTTAGATGCAATAATATGGATGGAAAACGCTGAAGCTGAAGTTCAAATTACATAATGAGCTTTATTTTTGTTAAACCAGAGAAGTACCTGCACGTGAACTATGACCGTAATCTTTTTCCACGTTAGATGTAATAAAAATAGAAAACTCGATAAGCAAACGGTAGAATGTTTACATGTGCAAAACACGGCTCGTCCGTCCGCTGTGCGTCGGGCGCGCTTGTAGGCCGATAGAAACAACGATAGCATGGACGTTGGTTAGTTCGTTTTACTTTTTTCTTTTGAAATGTTTTTAACCTGCCATTATTATTTTTTATTTCTAAAATATATCCCCTTTGTCTTTTTACATATGATTGAACTGGTCACCATTTGTATCAACATCTGAATTGTTTCATTTATCTAACAGCGCTTTATATTTTACTAACAATCGCTAATGACATTGTTCCGGTATAAAATTACTGATATAATTCCTCTCCGTCATTGTTGACAATGTTCATAATTTTAAATATTATGGTTGACTCGATTTAAATTTTCAGTGCACCAATTTAAAGTAAAGTCTTAGTAACAGCTAGCAACATACGTATGCTATACAGCATAATAAGCCATAACAGGAAATATTATCAGTTAATCTATGTGTCATTGTAATAACAGAAATAACGTTTTTTTAACAGCTGAAACTTTGTCTTTCACAAACTTTTTTGATCATTAGTAGTTTATGCCTTAAAAGAAATTTCGGGATTAAAGCTTTTTTTTGACGTTGGCAATAAATATCAACTATATTCGACATATGGAGAAAGACTAAATCTTTTTTGCCTGTCGATGGCAGTAAGATGTGCCAATGACGTAATGAAGGTTACATTATTTCATTTATAGAGCAGAACCTGGCTGATTTTACGGATCCAAGAGGCGTATATAGTTTCAGTATATTTTTTGTTTTTTTCAAACGTTACCCTACAGTAGGATTTCTCTTGTATTGTATGTGCATTTTACATACATACGTATGCCATACAATTATTAGTCTTATGCTATACATATCGAACTGGCGACCGATAACGCAGAAGCAAACAGCTTAGACACCGTGACAACTGAGCGAACACACATTACTTGGCGGGGCTTCTTCCTTGCAAAGCGACTACAGATGTAATGTTGAAGTGTTTTTTTTAAAAAAAAAACAATGCCCCACGGTAGGATTTCTCCTGTGTCGTGGACCACCCAGACCCGGAACAACTATCTGTAGGCCATACAAATATTTGTCCCGTGCGGGAATCGAACCCGCGACCCACGGCGCAGAAGCCAAGGGCTTAGCCACTGCGCCAACCGAGCCGACTTTATATTCATTTACTCCGTTATTACTCCATATTTTAAAAGGGAATTGCGTTATTAAACGTGCATTATATTTGTTATCAGGTATCCAACATGCAATCGGCGGTCTCGCATCGAAACCGGAGCGCGATCTCCTCATGCAGGACTTCATGACGGTGGAGACGACGAACTTCCCGCACGAGGGCTCCAACCACACGCCGGCGCACCACTACTCCGAGTTCAAGTTCAAAACCTACGCGCCAATCGCCTTCCGATACTTCAGGGACCTGTTCGGGATTCAGCCCGACGACTTCTTGGTAAAGGATAAGTTTGAATAAATAATGTATCGCATAATAAATATTTAAAGAGCCAAGCCAAAGGCTAGGTTTTATTTTAATCGTCCGTTAATGTAGCTGTAGCAATGTAGCGACATCTATGTCGTCACACGAGGTGGTAGGATTCCTATGCAGGAAGCCGTCTAGGTAGGTACCACCTCCGGGCCAGTTATTCTGCCGTGAAGCAGTAATGTGAAACATTACTGTGTTTCAGTTTGAAGGGCACTGAGAGCTAGCGTAATCACTGGGCATATGAGTCCTAAGAACTGATGTTTCAGGGTGACGGGCGCATTGTGGTGTCATACGTCACTAAATCCAATAAAAAAAATGTAATGATTTGTGTCAGTAATTATGTAACGACGAGTAAGGACTTAAGCGAATTCCTTCAGGATTTTCTTCGTCATTTACTCAGGATATTTATTTATTAGTTATTTAATCTTTGTTGCATTACCTTAATAGAAAAGGTAACAAAGGGCGGACTTAATGAAAGGGCCAACCCATGAAAATGAAATTTGGTAATTTTGTGACCTGTGTAGCAGTTAAGTTTTTATTGCATAAAGTGACGAAACATGAAAAACGTTCACCTGATGGCAAGTGCACGTCCTTCCATAACAAATTTTCCAGAACATGTCCACTGCGCCCGTCACCCTCAGACATCAGTTCTTAAGATTCATGCGCCCTTCAAACCTAAATGTTTGTAGCACAGTAGTTTTGCAGGCTACTGTTTCACGGCTGAATAACTGGCCCTGGGGACCACACCAGGGCCAGTTATTCTACACCTTCCTAGACAAATTCCTGCATAGGAATCCTACCACTAGGTATAACATACTATTAGATCATATGCTACATTATACCTGCATACATATACTGTATATTTATATATATTTAATATATAATTTAACGTGTGGTGGCGGCTCGTTAAAAGAATACTACCACTCCATCTCATCCAATGGATCTCGTAAAAGGCGAGTAAGGGATTTAAACTGCACCTAACAGCGCATGGTGGCGATGGACTCACCACCTATCACACCAAGTGCATTATATTTTTTTGGTGAAACGTGGATTGTGGCTATCATCTGTCTTTGCAGTGAGTGCCCAGTCTCTGACTACCCCTTATGGGATAAAGTCGTGATCTTATGTATGTATGTACATATATATGTACATATATGTATAATTTAACGGTACCAGATGTTTGTAAAGTTATCACGTCATCATCATCATCATCGTCATTTCTGCATATCACTAGTCCACTGCTGAACATAGGACTCCCCCATTGACTGACGCAAAAGTTTGTTGCTCTCAATTTGGGGGGAATGTTAACTCAGTTATCACGTCGTCTCACTAAAATAGTCTCTAAGCTAATCGTAGAAAAGTTTTATATCTTTTGCTAGAGACACGACCATAGTCGAAATATATTCAGACCCTAAAATATTTAGCACAGGCATAATTATTGTTTGACTTACATTTTATTTACTATAAAAACAGCACTATGTAGTTGTATGTTTAGTAATAATTATTAGTACGCCTCTTTGTCATTAACACTGAATAAACATAGTGCTAATAATGTGTTTGTTTATGTAGTACGGGGACGCTGCAGCTGACAGTATTCAGCAGCAGCGTAGATACTTATACAGTAGGGTAGTTATTGATGACCGCGTCGAATGGCGTTAAGAGTGACTGACTTTTACGCCGCGGGTCCTGGGTTCGAATCCTAGCTGGAGCCATCATTTGTGCAACAACAAATATTATTGAGCGTTACTTCGAGCGCGGATAGTTTGGAACAAGTCAGTGCCTCTGTGTTTTCTCATACACATGTAGCCATTGATATACAAAAAACCGTCGGCGTCTCAAAAACGTCCTCAAAAAAGAGCGCAACGTGCGCTCATTTCGACATCACGTCAAACATGTCAACGCAGGTACAAAACGACGTGTAACGTTAGTTGATTCAATTGAAAAAGCCACTTTATATCGTAGGCATAAGATAAAATCCCGACAGTGTACAGAAATTGTCCCCATGGTTGTAAATCGGTCAGGATTAAGTTATCAACGGTTTCACCTGACATTTTATTTACAAGAAATAGCTCCTAAGGGTCACAGCGTGATGTTATTTAACATCCTAAGGCTATAATCAAAAAGTCAATAGTTTCAAAACGAAAACCACGAAAATTATTGACACACCTCACGTCTTCCCCGCACAGTGAGGTGGGTGGGGGGAATTGAGAAATGACGCTGGCGTGTCAATGAAATTAATCGATAGCGACGCACGCAGAGCAGTGGACTGTATGTTGAAGATCGTGTGCACGTAGACTTGGTCGCTTATTCACAATCCAGGAAATTGTTCCCGGGTTGAGCCTTCGATATGTGACGAGAAAATGAACCCTGATCTTCAGGTCGAGGGGTCTATGGCGTTGCAGGAGTTAAATGAAAGACGCAATTTCACTTAACAACATGGAAGTGCGATTCCCTACCTAGAACTCAAAAGTTCTATGTAACGCCCTAATTCTTCATAATAACTGCCTATATCAGCCTATTTCTTCATATTTCCTTCATTTCGCAGAGCTGGCACTTTTACTTTTTTTTATTAACACTGAGCAAAGCGGACGAGGAACAGCCAGTAACAATATGTTTTTCCTGTCAGATGTCAATGTGCAGCGCTCCATTACGAGAACTGAGCAACCCCGGCGCATCCGGAAGCATCTTCTACCTGACAAACGATGACGAGTTCATCATCAAGACCGTCCAGCACAAAGAGGGCGAGTTTCTGCAGAAGCTACTGCCCGGATATTACTTGAACCTCGATCAGGTAATTTTAATTTTGTACACTATCTCCATTTTTACATCAGGAGCAACAGTCTTAAATCAGTCCACTGCAAACAACATTGAATAATCTTATTTCTAAAAAAACACTTATCAGATCATTGACAGGAGGCAGAGTCTAAGCTGCGAAAAGAACTCATAATTAATCACCACTTTGATTGTTGGCATTCCACCACCGTGAACTTTTCAAGGAATTCCTCTGGTATTGTAGCTGTGCATGGCCGGCGGTGATCACTTACCAGGTGAGCCGCTAGCTCGTTTGCCCTCTTCTATATAAAAGGTCCTTCATCTAAAGCAGGGATTTCCAAATTTTTCTGCAATGGAAAACACACACAGAAACAGTGCAAAACACTCCGCGTCCTTGGATTTTTTTCTGAAACAACTGTCATCCGGAATTTTTTGCAGAACGTAGTGGTCCCCCTGGTCTAAAGAAACCAGAACGTTCTATTACATTTTTTCACGACGGGGGTTATACATGATGTAGACACGCCTCAAACTTACGAAGATTTATTAAGCAATGGTTTAAAATAATCCTCTATAAATATACAACAATATCTAAAACAATTAACAATGTTTTTGTTGTTTCCAGAACCCCCGCACGCTCCTACCGAAATTCTTTGGATTATATTGTTATCAATGCAACAGCAAGAACGTGCGGCTGGTAGCCATGAACAACCTGCTGCCTTCCTCTGTAAAGCTACATCAGAAGTACGATCTTAAAGGGTCCACGTACAAAAGGAAGGTAATACTGCCACAACTTTTAAAATATTTGTGTCATTTTATACATATGACAAAAAAGAAGGTCCACACTAGGATTTCTCGCGTGGCGAGGTGTGTTTTACAGGTACAAATTTCACATGCGCAAACACCCAGACTACCTGTAGGACATACAAATATTTGTCCCGTGCGGGAATCGATCCAGCGATCTTAGCGCATAGCCAATCGTTTAGCCACTGAATTAACTGAGTCGCCGGAGATAATTTTTTGTGATAAAAATTTAGAAAGAACGTGAATAAATTTTATCTATACCACAAGTATTATTATAAATGCGAATATAACTCTCTCTGTTATGTTATTAACGAAGTTCGGCACAGACATAGCTTGCATCCCGGAGAAGGGGACATAGGATCGGAAAATTAAATAGTTCCCACGGCATTTTTAAAAACCTACATCCACGCGGAAAAAGTCGCGCGCATCACCTAGTTTTATATAAAATTCTAGTACTTCTTATTCTATGTGTTAAATGGTATCTAAAAATTATAAGTTTTACAATATAATATTGATTATATATTTTGATTAATCTGAACTTATTTTCTTAAAATTTAATGTCATTCCCAGGCAAGCAAAACGGAACGACAAAAAAACTCACCTACATACAAGGACCTGGACTTCATGGAGTACCACCCGGAAGGCATCTTCCTCGAGGCGGACACGTACAACGCGCTCATCAAGACAATGCAGCGAGACTGCCGCGTTTTGGAGAGCTTTAAGGTCTGAAATGTCATCATCGAGTCATCCTCCTAGTTTACTAAATTTTTGTCGACGAGCAAATAGTTCACCTGAAGGCAACCCAGAACATTCCCGTGCGACACCACACGGCGCACGTCACCTCGAAATCAGTTATTTCATATGCCTTGTATATACACCAGGTAACAGTACCCTACAGACCAAAACACAGTAATTTTGCACATTACTGCCTAACTGGACATGATAACCGGCACTACAGCGGTACTAATCATGGATTCCCGAATGGTAATTCTACCCCTTATTACTTAAATTTCTTGCATTACCTTGCATGACATTACATGCTAACTCAGAAGGAAAGTATCGTGAGCAAACATACAACAGATTTAAACCTTAGTCCATTTCGGGATAGATCTAGCAATTTTTTTTTAGAGCCGTGGTTGCTCAGGGGCTAGGCGCTTGCTTTAAATTTTATAGTATTCGAGTGACCTGGGTTCGAGCCCCGGTCCCGGCACCACTCAAATTGTTAATTGCAATTTTAAGTGCTGATTTACCACGTGCTCGGCGGTGAAGGAAAACATCGTGACGAAACCTGCATGTCTGAGAAATAAAAAATATTTCGAAGAGATGTGCAGTCCGCCAACCCGCATTGGAGCAGCGTGGCGGATACTTCCTAGCTCCAAAACCCTCTCAGAAATGAGAGGAGGCAGCAGTGGGACATTGCATTGATAGGCTGAAACTATACTTTACTAGCACTGGCAATTTTTACCGTGGTCGAACTCGTTTCTCACTGCCCAGAAAGGGCACTCTGGCGCCATTACATTAATTAATAAGAATGAATCACTACTACATAAACTACTTCTAAATAAATTCATTAATTTGATAAAAACAATAAATCGCAACAAAATGCAGCTAAGAACGATGACGTGAATAATAGATGATTAGTGATTAAAACGATTAACTAACCTGCTGTTGTCACCAATTACCTCACGATATAATAAAGAGTGTAAGCAACACTAAATATATGTTTACAATTTTCTCTGATGAGATTTTGATTGTTAACTCAATAATAATAAATAATATAATTTGTGAATAAAAGTTTTCTAATGAATGTCGTTGATTTTCTTTAGCCTTTTCTAGCCCGTTTATTAGCAACCCCTCATTAGCAACATTAGTAGCCCTTGTTCAAATAATAATGTGGCAACATTGCTCATTACACGTCTCAGTAATAAAAATAAATAGTATTTCGAAAACAGGTACAGTATGGCCACCAGTACTAAAGCAGAATAGCGGACCCTGTCCAACGTCATTGCCTTCGCTAAAATGAGGTAATGCCCAGAAGTGTTCATTAAGTTTAGTATATAGCGCTATCTGAAACTCTAAGATACTTAATAGAATCAGGCGATACTTTGCGGAAGTCATTTAAGTAAAAAAAAAAATTCTGCGTTCGGATCTTAACAAATTTACTTTCTTTCTTCCCTCTCATCTTTTTCCGAAAATCCGGCTAAGCTGTGAATGCCTTCGGGTTAACAGTGACCATCAGTCGTAAAAAAAAAATATGGAAAATTTTATATTTTTTCAGCGTCATTTTACTTCAAAATTGTATTTGCAGATTATGGACTACTCCCTTCTCGTCGGCATCCACAACTTAGATGAAGCGCAGAGAGAGAAGACAGAAGCAAGAAAACGCACAGATTCAGGTCAGAGCGATGGAGAAGAAGAGGGAGAGCCCAAGAAGGGTCTTAATCGAACCAGGTTAGTTGATTAAGCATTCAAATGGAACAAATAATAAATGAATATAAATAGTGTTATGAACTAAAATGAGTAATTTCAACATTAATATAATATTGATATCAAATATAAGCAATATATATAATAATTAAATTTCTATTGTGTGCAATATAATTTTGAGCTTTTTTTAGATTTTGACACAGTATATTTGAAAAAAAAAATGCGTAACTTTTATGACATCAGACTTTACGAGTGCAATGTACTATCTGTTTCTATTTATTATACATACATACATACTGTCATGTCTTTTTGCCATATAAGGGTTAGGGAGAGGTAGCACACATGTAGGTAGGCCCACTTTTCCCCCGCGGAAAACGAAACGTGACTCACAATTTTGGTAGGAGTAAAAGAAATATTACTTCTCATTGCGTTCCCACGAGCAGTGTAGTGACAGTATTGCATATTATCGTATTATTCTGCACGAATAAAGGCTGGCCGTACAATACCTTAGTCGCCTCTTACGACACCTTGGTAGGAAAGAGGTAGGTGCTAGTTTACTCTGCCGGACACTTGCATTTTTGTTTTTGTACTTTAATTTTATGATAAAACATTTTTCTACGCTACTAAAGTAATAAATTAATTTTTTATAAATTGTTTTGGATTATTTTATCTATGACGAATGAGGCTTTATGAAAGGTTTCTGAAACCAACATGCCATTTTTTAAAATTATTTTGTGCAAGCATATTCTTACAAGAATGTATAATTGGCTGTGGTGACAGTATTCTTTCGAACACGTTTCAGATCAGAACAAGGCAAGGAGGATTTCGGGATGCAAGTGAAAAGGACGCAGTACGATATCTATCTCTGTTATCTATGTATAACCTGAATGTCCTATTAATCCATTTAATAACTGACCTATACACGATTCTAGTCCTTTCCGTTATTTGAATTAAAACATTTATTGCCTGTCCTCACATTTCTAATATTATCTAACTATTGAACTTCTCTAATGTTTTTTGTATCTAAAACGGTTTCTAACAATTCTGCATGTCTGTTGAAATGTTTTAAAGCATGTCTGTTTATATGTTATTTTTAATTCTCGTAGCATGGAATAAGGAGTTAATATTTGTATTATCCATACTAATATTATAAATGCGAAAGTAACTCTCTCAGTTCCTCTGTTTGTTTGTTACCTTTTCACGGCTCTACCGTTGTACAGAACTTGACGAAATTGAGCACAGAGATAGCTTGCATCGTGGAGACGGACATGGATACTTTTTATCCCGAAAAAGCAAATAATTCCCACGCGGACGAAGTCGCGGGCATCACCTAGTTCATAATATATTCTTTGTCGATTTATACTTCCGTAATAACTTTTAGCAACATTTTCTTTAAATCAAACGCGAATATCGTAATATACGATTCGGCAACTTCTTTATTTTTTGAGATACATTGTTGAGAATGTGCTTTCATTTATACTGTCTTATTCTGAGAAAGAATTGCCATGTCTCTAAGAAGATACAGCTGTAGTGTAGTACACAAAGACAAAGTTAACTTGTTTAAAAAAAAATAGACAAATAAATTGCACATGCACAGACACCCAAACTCGGAACAACTAATCTGTAGGCATTAATTTTATGTGTATTAAAGATATCTGACGTACTACAAGTTTTACTTAGTAAGACTGGCAATGTTTTGTATTTAGTTGATATCGATTACGTTATTAAAGAGTCGAATAATGAAACTCATTGTTTAAATTATGGATGGAAAAACTGTCGAACAATAGGCCTGTTCGAAGATATCGCAAAATTAAATGAGCTATACCTTTGGAAGAAATTTTCGTCTGCTTTTATCATTGTTTTTGTGCATACATAAATTAAAAAAATAATAAACTGTTTATTTTGAAAGTTTATTTTATCGTAGATTACGTCATTTCATCGATATTCAAATATATTTCTACATCTCACACACGTCACTAGTGAGTGCTCTGTAACGCTTTTTAGTGTTAATGGAGATCCGATAAGAGTATTTAACTTCAACTAAGTAGAGTTTCATTAAATTGTCCTTACTGTAGTTATTATTTAACTATATTTGTCTCATATTATAGCCTTCACTTATTAAAAAAAACTATTACTCATTCCTTTCCCCGTATAATTTAAATTAATAACTTTTTATCACCTTGCAGTATATTATATTTAGACATTACGACGCCAAAATTAAATTAAAAACGTTAACTTTTTTGAGAGTTAAAAATTAGTTATACTTATATTATAGTTTTTTAATGTTATGGATTTGCAGGTCCATAAACCGGCAGCGATTGGTGGCGCATTCAACGGCAATGGAGAGCATCCAAGCTGAAAGTGAGCCCATCGACGAGGAGGAAGACGTGCCGTAAGTCTGCTCATCTAAAGACCAATACTCTTTATTTCGGCAAACAAACGAGCACGCTGTTTTCCTAATGGTAAATGGTCATAGTGACCCATTGACATCAAGATCTATACGATGAGGAATTATGATGTAGGTAGTGTTGATAGGATACCGTTGCAGCAGTGTCAGTTATTCCGCTGTCGAGCAGAGAGCAAACACTACTCGTCTTTCGGTGTGGAGAGCGCTGAAGCTAGTGTAATTACGGGGTAATATGTCATTCAAGAACCAATATCTCACGATGACAAGCGTAGTTCGGTGTTACACAGAAGGTGCTTCTGGGCGACACCACAACTTTTATGAGCCGATGTGGAACTAAACATCAGGTCGACATTATGATTATCAGTTCTGGGGGGCTACTGTGTAACTCTGGTTGGTGTCTTGATCGGTTTCATTTGACCAATGAATGATCTTTATTTTGGCGTATGAACAGTAGGACCCCATGTTTTTTGTTTATGGAACAAAGTGACGCGACAAGAAACTTGTTCACCAGGACCAGACCCAGAACAATGCACTGGCACTGCCTCCTAGATGGACTCCTACTAGCAGTAGTCAGTACTCAGTAGTCTTTATCAGTTTGTACTTACCACTAAGAGTATCTACCATCCCATCTCATCCCGTGGGTGTCGTAAAACTCGACAGAGGGAAAATCAAAACCAGGAGATGGGCAGCGGCGTCTTCCTGAAACACCTGAACAAATAAACAACGGTTGCCAACCCGCCTGCCAAACATAGACCTCCCCCATAGATTGACACAAAAGTTTATAGCTCTAATTTTGGGTGGATTTAGCCATAGCTGCCACGCTCGGCGGGCGGGTTGGCAAACGCCGTTTATTTTTTAAGATGTTCCAGGAAGATAGTGCAGCCCATCTTCTGGTTTTATTTTTCCCTCTGCCGTTATTTCACGGCACCCGCGGGACGAGAGGGGTAGGTCGATTCTCTTAAGGGGCGTGACAGTCGACTAGTGATAGACTGATATGATGATGGGTGACCGTTCCGTTGCAGGCCGGGCGGTATTCCGGCTCGGAACGCGCGTGGCGAGCGGCTCCTCCTCTTCCTCGGCATCATCGACATCCTGCAGTCGTACCGGCTGCGCAAGAAGCTCGAGCATACGTGGAAGAGCATGATACACGACGGGGTGAGTTGCACGCTTGTCCATACATACATATAGTCACGCCTTTTTCCCATATAAGGGGTAGGCAGAGGCTACACATGTAGCCCACTTTTTGCCCCCGCGGGAAACGAGACGTGTCTAGTGACACTTCTACACAGCGGGTCCCGGGTTCGAGTACAGTCGGAGCCAACATTTGTGCTAAAACACAAATTGTTCGTTTTCGGGCCTTGTTGTGTCGCGACTGTCCCCGTGTTTCTGACACTGCATTCTAACCTACATCCGATCTAATTGCATGAGCGTTACATTTGGCGCGGGTAAATTGGGACGAGTTAGTCACAGCCTCTGGTTAACTATGACATCGGGACAACTGTCACCTCAGTCCCTCCGTGACCATGGGTGCTGTAAAGCGCCCGAAACGTCGGGTTAAAAATAGTTCTAAATTTAACGCGATAAAATCCGTAAAAAGCAGTTTCATTTAAATGTGTAATATTCTCGTAAATAAAAGAAAACATTAAACAGCCTCTGTGTTTGCGCGTACACTTGTGGCACTATAATATCTCCTGCGCAGTTGATAGCTCCCGACAATATCCGGAAGTTGTCGGCGGGGCCGAAAGTCGACCAGGAGGACTTTATATATCAGCGGTTGCAAAGTAAAGACTATATTTTTCTTTTAACGTAGTTAGCTGAGACATATTTTTGTTTTTTTTATAATTTTTTCTTGTTTTTAATTTGTGCTGTATGTTTTTATCGTGATTAAAATACGTAAAAAGAAGACAAAATTCACAAATTTCGATTAAACAACCACAAATTTAATCTACCTACCTAGATTCCTAAAATTCTCACAAGATAAGTTACAGTGATCTATGTAGATTACAAACTAACCAGTTTGTTTAATTCCAGGACACAGTTTCAGTGCACAGGCCGAACTTCTACGCGCAAAGGTTTCTAGACTTCATGGGCAAGAATGTGTTCAAGAAAATACCTTCGTGTGAGTACTTTTTCTGTATAAATATATCATACACGTGTTCGTTTTACGTTAATTAATTCTTTAGTTTTAGTAAATATATAGTTTATTATTAAAAACGTAAATGAGAACATTCACTTCTTTATGGTTTAAAAAATGACAAAATTATATTTGATTGTTAAATTACTACGACAGACTCTGTGTATTTTAAAAATGTGATTGTTATTTTACCTCAAATAAGTTATTTATATCCAGATTTTAAACTATAAAATGTTTTTTTTTTATTTCTCATTTCTCATGAAATAATATGTGTACCAATCTGTGCAGATTATTATGTTGATTGTTATTATGTAATTTCGTAATATATGATAGACTGCCTCGCGGTTTCACGTGCCGTTTAATTTAAAAGAACTGTTGTTGTATAGCCTATAGCCTTCCTCAATAAATGGGTTATCCAACACTAAAATATTTTTTTAAATTCGAACCAGTAAAACGTTTATTAATCTTCGCAAAGTATTCTCGAAGTTTTAATCGAAAATACAATTTTGTCATTTTAAAATTAAGTTTACCATACTACGATAGATAAAATATGGTGTTAGATATGGTTACATAAAATTTTTAAAAAAAATTTAATGAAGGTTCATTATCAAAATTTGTATTTTTTTTTTGTGATTGGACAAAACTTTTTCAGATTAGAAGAAATTAACGGTTTTTCTTCTATTTCTTCCTCTTTTTCTTCGTATATATTAATTATCCATTATTAGTAAGACTTCATTTGGCTATTATTAGATTGCTTTCCAAGTCCATGTTTAGGTAAAATCGCCCCTTTGTTTTTTCATAAGTTATTTTCCTTTTATGTCATAATAGTGATAATAATTTATGTGTAACTTGTTTTACTAACACTATGTTAAGTTAATAATTAAATGTTTTACCTATGTGTACATCCCTCTACCAGAAGACTTGTAAGTGGTAAAGTGTAATTTGGTGTTCTAAGACTCTGCTTCTAGGTTCTATTAAATGAATGTGTATTTTTCATTTAAGTGTTTGTGTTAAACCATGTCCGACTAGAGACGTGCGGTTTTAGACCTATTAAATTGTCAGACACTCAGCGGACGGTTCTATTCTTTGGGTAGTTTAAAAATGGGTTTATAAAATGTCAACCGCATATTTGATGTGCTCCTGGTCGATATACGACCACGGCGTCAACATCCGAATACTGTCCGAAGCTATCAACTGCACATGAGATATTATAGTGCCACAAGGGTACGTGCAAATGCAGTGGCACACTCACCCGCGCCCAATGTAGCTCTCTAGTATAAGATCGGAGGAAGGCTAGGATGCAGTGCCAAAAACACGGGAACAATCACATCACAACCTGTGTTTCTAATCTACTTTCGAATATAAGCAAATTTTCATATTTATGAAGAGGTTCCCTCATTAATATTTTATACTTTCTTAAACTGTCCAGTGGAATTCCTTCACGGAACTATTTTTTGATTATGCGGGTTAACCTCAATAGTAAATATTTTGTCTAAAATAGTTTTTTTTAACACTGCGATAATCCAGTCTTTTAACTAGCACATAGATATTTTATAAATTGTCAAAGTGCACATAAATTTTTAACTCCTCCTTTTCTTTGTCTTAAAAGTGGAGTCTTAAAACATTAAAAGTCAATTAACAATATACAGCATGTTCTGTTTTATGTAATTTTTGTTAAGACTATTCTGAATTGCTTTTCACCTGTTTTCCTATTGAGTTGTACCATTCCATGCTATATATTGTTATAGATTATGCGTATAATCTGTTGTTAAAGTTACTAGTACATATTTTATAGGTTTTCCAAATAGAATTTTAACTTTTATAAGTGCTATTTAAGCATACATGAACTACATTTGCAAACTATTGTGATCTGTGGTTGTATGTCATTGACAGAGTTTTTTAGTTATAAAAAACTTGGAAAATTATATCATTAAATTATTTAAGCGCGACAATATCAGGTCCGTTTTGACAGCTATCAGAGTAACATAGGACATAATTTGATTGAAAGATATTGATTTATTATTTTTAGTTTATAATCGATATCATTCCTTTTTGGGTTTAATTGTTATAAACCATAATTTTTGAAAAAGAGACACTAAAAAGAGACAAACATATATTTAGGCTATGTTTGTCTCTTTTTTGTACACCTATAGGGTTAAGCCTGCGAGAGAATGAGATAGAATACAGTATATAGGAAACTATTATATTTATTTTTTCAAATTCGTCCTAATCTTCGATTTTATATTTTGAAATTGATAAGTTGGAGATATTTCATGTAATATGTATATGTCCTTGTGTGAACTGCACACATTTTTTTTTAAATGCGGTTATAGCAAAAGATGAACAAATGGCGCCAAAACTACTATATCATGCCAACTCACACAATATTATGAAAAAGTCCTTTTGAAATATTGATGACGCATAATATCGTATATATGGACCTACGTTCCATCCATCCATCCATTTCAGCCTACCATTAGTCCACTGCTGAACATAGGCCTCCCCCATAGAGTGCAACAAAAGTTTGTAGCTCTCATTTTGGGGGGATTTTGCCATAGTTGCCACGCTTGGCAGGCGGGTTGGCAACCGCAGTTTATTTATTATGATGTTCCAGGAAGATGCTGCTGCCCATCTTCTGCTTTTAATTTTCCCTCTGTCGACTTTTACGACACCCACGGGACGAGATGGGGTGGTGGTATTAAAGCTCTTATGAATGTCAAAATCTAGCCGGTAAAGGCTCGAAAAATACGACGTCAAAGAAGAACTGGTGGTAGGGTTCCTATGCAGGAATCCGTCTAGGTAGGTACCACCCCAGGGCCAGTTATTCTGCCGTGAAGCAGAAGTGTGCAAACATTACTGTGTTTCGGTTTGAAGGGCACTGAGAGCTAGCGTAATCACTCGGCATATGAGACTTAAGAACTTATGTCTCTGTGTGACGGGCGCATTGTGTTGTCACACTATTCTGGTGACACATCATTTGTTATGGGCAGACGTTGCACTTACCATCAGGTGAACGTATTGCTCGTTCCGTCACTTATGTTAAATAAAAAAAAGAGCACCGGCAAGACACTCTAGAGTCTTTCTTTTTTTTCAATGCCATATTACGTAATGTCACTTATAAATTACATTAAATTATTACAACATCTTTAAAGCCTTAATTGAATTTAAGGTTGCACATGCAGTTTGAGTTATTTAAACATATCTGTCCTCCGTATAATGATATTTTTTTTATTATTGGATAAAGTGTCGATCAAAACGTTCACCTGACGGTAAGTGCAATGTCTGCCTATTACAAATGCTGTGTCACTTACAACATTTCTGTGTATTACTTTGCGCCCGTAGCCCCGAGATATTAGTTCTTAAATCTCGCACGCCCAGTGATTACACTAGGTCTCAGTGCCCTTCAGATCGAAACAGTAATGTTTGCAGACTACTGCTTCACGGCATAATAACTGGCCCTGGGGTGGTACCTACAAGACCTACATAGACGGATACCTGCACAGGAATCCTACCACCAGTAAAATATGCCAGTATTTGTAATATGTTTTATCTAATAATGTTTTCTTCACAAATTTTTTTTAATCTGTGTCCGTTTTTAAGTATTTAAGCATTAAAGAACTGACAGAAGACTGAACTATTCAATTTCGACTAGAAAAATAAGAATTTTCAAAACGGACTTGTTAAATTGTCGCGTGTATAATGACAGTGCTTGCGATTCTCATTCTTACACAGATAAGAACAAATTTCATAATTAACTGTACTGACTTACTTGACTAATTAAAATTTAAAGGATATTGATCCTCTAAGGCAATTGATTGTAGATGATCGCAAATGAATTGGCATTTATATTACACATGAAGCTTTTGAATGAATTAGCTTTTGTATATGTGAAGTACAAATCGTATTAATTTTTAAACTTTAAGTAGTTATTACTATTTTTAAGGGTACTATTATATGAAATATATATAAATGACAGTTTACTAAATGCATTTATTTGTCTGTGCTTACTAACAATACCACGCAATGCAAATAACAAAGCTCAATTGTTGGCCAGTGGACCTGCCCGAGATCAAAGGCAACCACCGCAAGTTCCGAACCCTGGTCACGAGCTACATAGGTACTGTAGGGCCGCGTGATGGCGCTGTTTTTATGTATTTTGTGTGCGTCTTGTATGTAGTCGGGGGCGGGTGTTGGTGTGTTATCACTCATTGGGTTGTTTATTACATTTAAAATGTATTTCATATATTGATAGTTTATTAGGTAATATTTTCATCAGTGCGGGAGTATTTTTTATGTATCATCCCTTCCTTGTCATATCCAGATGTTTTTGACGCTTCATATGTCATAGAAATAACCAGTTACTCCACCTGGGGGTCTACTGTGTAAATCTGGTTGGTTTTGTGATCGGTTTCATTTTATCCCATTAACCAATAAATTAGCTTTATACGCCAAAATGAAAACGATCACGAAACCTACCAGTGTTACAAAATAGACCTGGTCTGAACCGATCGACCGGGGAATAACAGTTCAGTTTAGAGAAAAAAAATCATTAGGCGGTATTGCTTTACCTTTTCCTAAGAGGTAGGAACTCGCCACGGCTGGTACCTATTACAAGTCAAAATGTATAATCTAAGAAGCACGTGGTGAAATCTGTGGTCCAGTTCAAACGGATGCGGTAAATTAGAGGAGATATGTGTGTGCTAATCTTGCAAGCACGGAGCAGATTGGCTTCCTATCCAGATCTACACATGCATTGTCTGTATTGACTAAATCAATTTACAGTCAATTTAATAAAGAAAGGAATTAACTATTCCTTAGCTTAGTGTTATAATACCGAAAGTATTGTAATTTCATTATCAAGCAATCACTGTAACTACGGAATATATCAGTAAGTCCGTGCATCTGAGACCTTATTGTAATCCGCCTATTGCAATATGCGAGAGTCTCTAGAAGTACTCTCTAAGTGCAACGTCTGCCCATAACAAATGCCGTGTCATCCAGAACGCATGTGTGTGGCACCACACTGCGCTCGTCACCCTGAGACATCAGTTCATAAGTCTCATATGCCCAGTGATTACACTACCTCTCAGTACCATTCAGATCGAAACACAGTAACCTGAAGCAGTTCACGGCCGAATAACTGGCACTGCATAGAAACCCTACCACCGGTAAAACTTGTTTACCAAAGGCCGTTTTCAATATCCATACACCCGTTATCCACAATATATTGCCATGGCGATTGTCATAATTTATATCAAATCTTATATATGGTTGACTAGTTGCTAGTTAAACTATCACAGATAAGGGATAGATATATTTATCAAGGTCAAAGGTAGCGTTGCCAGGTATCCCGATTAGCGTGGGGCGTCCCGATTTTCAGGGCTCTAGTGACATGTCCCGGTTCACCCTTATTTGGGACGTCAAATGTCCCGTTTCCACTTACCTATGAATTTTTCTAGTTTCATTGTTTTATTTGTTGGTTTACTTGTACTAACCAAGGGCAACATACCATTCTGTGGTAAAAATAAATGATTCACAAAAACCTTTTTTTTGTAGCCACTGTAGCTGACCCGATTTGATAACCAAATTCCCGACTACTTTTACTGTAGGGTACAGCTATAATACGATTGACTATCACGATTATTATACTAAAAGAGATAACTGTAGAGCTACGACAATAAGGTCTGTTATAGGATGACGTTGCTCCAGTCCAGCGATTCCCAACCTGTGGCACGCGCACCCCTGGGGGTACGCGGGGTCCCATTGGGGATACGTGAAAATTATATTGGTAATGGCGGAAATACTGAGAAGTTAAAACAGTTATGTTAAATAAACATTATTATAATTTATTACGGTCTACAATATGTAGTTTAAAATGAACCTTACAACTAATAACTTACTAAGGTGGCTAGACAAGTTCTAACATGTCTAGCATCTTATTTCAAGGTTAAGATTGACAATAGATAGACCTTAAGAATAACGAGACACATTTTTAGTAAGTATAGAGATGTCTGGCGAGGGGTACCCATAAATGAAAAGTTTTATGAAAGGGTACGGGAACGAAAAAGGTTGGGAAGCACTGCTCTAGTCAATAGCTGCTCCTTTCGTCGCTTTTTTTTTCAAATCACCAACACCCCAACCTGTTTTTAGTAGGCGTTGTTTATGTTCGTGAATGTAATATTGTTATTTATTAACAACTAATAAATATGCAATTTTTTTAAGTTCAATAACGCAATCTTTTTTATTTGTTAAAGGCATTATTTTTGTATGAGGCATGTATCAGTAAAACAGATTTTGTTTCATTTGAATGCTGTTTTTTTTAATTAATTTAATTTTTCACAAAAAAAGTTTACGGCATGACGTTAATTACAGTGAAAAAGAGTTTTAAGTATTTTAATATCATGCACGTCCCCCATATCCCCCTACTTAAAAAAAAATGTTGCCATATGAAAATAATATCTGTGTTTTTTTCATTCTTTCTTTCAAACAATTGTCCGTAATCGGATTCTCGCGCGCGTCTCTGGAGGTCTGAGTAAGTCCCTAAGAGTTGATGGATTGACTGTCTCCCGTTTTAAGCATGACAATGTGTTCGTTCGCCATTTTGACTGGGCCCGTTTTTGTCCTTCTTTCATATTTTCATTGTTGTAAGGAAACGTTTTAATGCATTACTTCGGTCGCACACTTTCATTTTAGCAAAACTGAAATTATATTCACTTTTTTACATAATGTGACTGATTTTGACGGGTATAGTATATCCAAAACACTATTACTTCGAAGTAAGAATTAACTTCGCCGATGATGATGCATTCAAACGTGTTCATTCTTTACATTGTACGTGTTTTTTTTATAGTTATCTGTATACAGCGGATATTCAGTGGCCCACTCGTAGATTCTAGTATGTTTGTTTTTTGTTTGAAAACCGACCCCCACCTAGCTAGAAGCCCTGACTAGTTTTCGGACTTTTTATAAAATACTTTATTCTGGATCTGCTCAAAAATTCTTTCTATTTTTATATTTCTTGGGAGTTTTTTTTATTTCTATAGTTACAGCTATGTGTCACTGTATAAATTATTTTAAAATTTGTTGATATATTTGTTTTTTTTTTATTACTGTATTTCAACAGTAATCCAATGTTTTAGCGTGGGCTCTCCTTTTCTCTTGCTCATGTTTCTAAGACTATCTTCTTTACTCTTTCTCTTATTTCTCATTTTTTACCGAGCTTCCTAAACAATTAAAATGAGTTCAATTTTTCTTGCAACGCCTTATGGTTTCATTATTTGACGCAGTGCTTGAAACACTTTTTATTCTATAATTTTTTTATCTGTATTATTTTTAGAGTTTTTGTGATGTTATTATACATATTTAAATAATAAACATTGTTATGGTTATTGATAGCATCATTTTCATTCATGAGTATTTCATAATTAAGAAAAAGATAAAATATGTTAAATATTTGTAATTATGTAATAATAAATATCACAAAAATTTCAAAAATAACGCAGAAACAATATGTAATACCTCTAAAAATTTGGTGTATATTTGTAGCCCTGAAACACTCACCGTCGAAGAGAAAAAGCATCGCCAAGCCGGCTAAGCAACAGGAGGAGATCGATACACCAGGTATGATATTGTGTTTATTTTAAAAAGATTTCGTAAAATTCAAAAAGAAATTGTGGAAAGTATTCAATAAAGTTCAAAACCGACTCATTTTTGTTACATACTAATACTAGTAGACAATAGATTAACATTTTTTTTTATTTAACAATACGGGTAGCTAGGAACCTTTATTATGCCTAACATTACGTGAATGCAACAATATTTTTGGTACCTATTTATTATTATTATACATTTCAGTTTATTTTTGTCCCCCACCCTATATCCTTTCCGGTGTCTGTGACCTTAATCGCTGTTGTAATTTTTTTGTTTGGAATTATTTCAATTGCGAGTGGGTTTTATTGTTTTATTTTTAACGTCGTTTTTGTACCTTTTTAACTCTGCGCATTATAAGTGTCATTGAACGCTACGCAATAAGTTTGTGATGTTTTTATGTGCTAACGGTGTTGGTCAGTGTGATAGCCGAAAAAAAGGAGCGGCACGGTCGAAACTGCCCGTTGGGTGAAACGAAATAAACTGAAATGTATCCAAAAAAAGTCCCAAGCAGCCTTGTGTTCATTCTAACTTGGCCGTGTGTTATGCAGGACGGAAACTCGTCGGCAGAACGATTAAGGACTATAACCCTGATGTACTGCTTAGGCAAACGTCCAGATTGTCGCCGAGATCTTCTCTAAGATCTAGCATGAGCGACTTCACCGACACGACGATATCTACATGGAATCAGAGACACCAAATCCCCCAAATACCTACCGAATACCCGTCAGTACTTTCCGACAGATTAAAAATACTCGATCGGGATCGTATCGGTACTTTCCAAAGGCGTATCGACTTCGACACTTCGAATCTGACAACCAGAGACCCGGGACCCTCGTACGCCGACAACGTGTACCGTTCGTCGATACATGATAGAATGGAATCCTTGTCCGATCAATTAACAAAAGTGTTAAGCACCGGAGCGGGAAGTTCTCATATTAACGGCAGTTTAGCTGATAGTGGTATTCAAACAGACAATACCAGTACAAGCGTCCCACAAATATATGTGGCAGAGGCACACACCAATTTCGCCCCTGTGATCAAAATACTAAAGGACGCAGCGGTCGATACCAGAAACGAAAACAATCTACAGGATATACCATTCATTGACGATGACGACGATGAAAAACATTGGAAGAGACGGTCGAATATTCTAGAGAAACACAAAAGCATGTCGAACATACCGGAAAGAATCGAAGAAGTTAGCTCGCAAGAGCACTCCAACGAGAGGCTTTCAAGTAGCTTTAACAGAGCGAAATCCCCTACTTTCGTCGAGAAATTTAAGAAGTTCTTTATGGACATTGGTTTAGTGAAAACCGAGAGTTCGCCAGAAACGAATACCGAGACGACGGCGATGAGGGACGCCAGTACGTTACCCAAAAGTCTGAACTCCAGTTACAGGACAAGAAGCGCAACTCCAATAAGGAACGTAGAGCCAAGAGAAGCCTCAACTCTACCGAAAGACATGAGATTTCGTAAAGTGAGGTCGACACAGACCGTCTACATCAAACCTGAATCACCGATTCTGTTAAGAAACGTCCAGGAAGTGCAGACTAAAGAGTACGTGTCTGTAGTTCAACTAAACGGGGATGAACATATCAAGGACTCGTCAGAACGATTTATCAAAGAGGTCGTATATGTGAAGAGTCTCGAAAAGGCGGCCATTTACTCCGGAAATGACAGCGGAAGCACAATAATTGTGGTCCCTCCCGCAGATTGAAAATGTATTAGGATAAGAATTTAGATGAGAATATACGTGGGTCACAGAAAAATGCCAACAGGTCAATTTTCTTGTAACTCGCTGTCGACATAACATTGGTTACCTGCTAGTGGTAGTTTTTTGCAGTTATTTTTTCCAACTATCAGAGAATTTAAAAAATATTTATTTATCACATCAAAAGTATCTGCAATAAGCTACAATTTTGTACTATTAAATGTTATGTGCCTAGAATGAAAAAGCAAAATTAAGAAAATATTTCATGGTATTGAACTTAATTGTCAAATAATGTTTGAAAATTAGTGGTTTCTTCGTTCGATTCGTTGGCACGTTCTTTTCGGAGGTTCTAAGTAAATCTAGACACTATATTTCTGTGGTAACTCTCCCCTTACATTTGTTATTTGTCTTATTTTTAAATCTAAAGTAAACATGGGTTAACATAACTTAGAGTCAAAATAAAAGTTGTGCTTGAATAAAAATTTGAAGAAAATGTATTATGCTAAATTAAATTCAGAAATCATTAATTAAAGTTAATATTTAATATAATTATGGACAAGAATCAAAATAATAATTAAATCAATTACGTACATACGATATGTATGTTAATCATTATTTTGTATTTACTGAAATCGATGAGGAGCTTTTTAAGCTATGTATTGTAATAATAAATGTTGTTCTTAACACATTCCTTGTCTCCAAAATGCAATTGTCACAAACTTTGATCTGCACAAATAGTAAAGAGAATATAAGAAACATAAATGAAAAAAAAAACACGAATTAAATTGAAGAATAAAATATGGTATTGTGATTTCTAGGTTAAAATAAATTTTAATACAAAATAACACAGCGACATTATTCCCATTTTGTATATTCAAAATAACTTTGAAACACCGATTTTTTTTGGGTATTCCAGACAAAAAGTTTCTTCGTATGCCAAATACATGGCATTTAGGATATACATAGAATCGGGTAGTAAAGTAATTAATAAAAAATTCTACCTCTTGACAATTGTATTGATCATTTGTGTGATCACATGTAGGGCGTCCATTACTTAATTAACATGTTTATGAATTGTATTGAATGTATATCGAGATTCCAATCATAATAATATTTTTGGGCACAAGCATACGTATACTTTGTGTCGATATAATCCTCTCGTAGAAATGCAACAGTAACGCACAATGGAGAAGAGCACAAAATTTCATGATAACTATAATAGAAACTCCTTAGAAGTGCGTAGCATTATTTTTTTGTTTTACCTTTTTGCTAGTGTTCATTTTTGTAATGCATCTTCAGACAGTTTTAGTGTTGTATAGGTTATAATAAAAGTGTCAGTGTGCAAACACCTTAACTTTGTTTTAAATTGCATTATACAATGTACCTTATATTTATAGCGGTTTGTTACCTTATTTAACATTGTTAACCAGCGTTCGAATACACTGACTTATGAGTGGTATGTCAAAGACCAGTGTGATTAAAATTAACTTATATTAGTGTTATTTAAGTTAAATTTGTATATAATGATAAATACCAAATATTTGTGAAACGTGTTATGTCCAACTGTGAATTCGATGTGTACGAGTCTGTGTATTCGATCGCAAAATTTAATCATTAATCTTATTTATTTTCCTACATGCTTGCTTCATCTTTGTAAATGTTGATATTGTTGGGAGCTTGTTTTTATATCGAGCAGTTGAAATTTACAGGCCTACGACGGATTATGACCAAAATATTTATTGATGTTGAAATAAATGAGATTTATACTGTATGTATGTTTTATTTGAAATCTCTTGAAGTTCAAATCACAATGACGTATTGTCAAAATCCAAATTTCTTTATTAACACTAAACCTACCAGAGCGGTCAAATGACCGCTTTTGAGACTAATCAAAATTGTTAAAAGTAAGATTTTGTAAAAATCCAAAACATATTTTCTTTAAATTGACATCAGTTTGCATCTTCATACTTTATATTATTGACTTTTAATGTTTATGTCTATTCTATTCTATATATTTAAACGTCGGTCGGTTAAATTTAGGCTCGTTTAAAGCTCTTATGACCAAAATTTACAGCGGTTACAAGTAAGACCACAAAGACGAATTTTATATGATTTCTAAATTATTTAGTTTATTTTAGGCTTTTGGATAAATATAATTAGTTTTTTAACTACATTTTAAAAACTACGGAATAAAATTATTACTAATCACTCACCAATTTTGTGAGAAGTTGATGTATGTAAGTGCTAGATTTTTTGTTAAGCAGTCGACTTTGACGAGTTGCAAAGATCATGATTTTTTGAATTTTTTTTTAACATAATTGAAATGTATGTAACAATTATTCATAATAACATTTTTCTACTAGATTACCTATACAGGAATCCGCTTAAGCAGGTACCAACGTAGCGCCAGTTCTGCCGTAAAGCAGTGGCGTGCCTATCCACCATTGTTTTTCGATTTGAAGGGTACTGAAGCTAGTGTAATTACAGGGCACATGAGACTTGAAGAACCATTTCCGAAACCGAGTATCTTCCAGTGAAAAGAAGGTTAACCATACTGTTATGGGTACTACTTACCATCAGATGAAAGATTTGCTTGACTTGTGATGAGACTTACTATGTACTACTTCAAAAAAAATATCGGTCTAAAGTAAATATTATTTATAGTCCAAATTCATTATTTTATATTATCCTAAGTTAATCTGTAAGTTTTGAACAACATTGGTGTTGTAAAATTATACGAATGTATATATAAAATATTAAAAATGGGTTATGCCAACATTTTACTCTTATATTTGCACGCTCTCGTAACGGAATAGGCGCGGCAAGTTCAAGTGGTGCCGCCGGCGTCAAAGCAGGTGAGACTGAAATTACGTTTAAGACCAATTTTTTATTTGTAGATACAGACATCAAGTTACATAATATTATATAAAAAAAGGTTAATACAGAGATTTTTATATTGTATATAACACTAATATAATATAATAACACTACTTATAGTATTCATACGCAGCATACCGAAAAGGCGACGACCGCGTGGCCTAGTGGTCAGAGTACCTGACGTCTACGCCGCGGGTCCTGGGTTCGAATCCCAGCTGGAGCCAACATTTGTGCTAAAACACAAATTGTTGGTTTTCGGGTCTGGTTGTGTTGTGTTTGTCCCCGTATTTCTGACACTGCATCCTAGCCTACCTCCGATCTTATCGCATCAGCGTTACATCGGGCTAGGCGAGGGTGGGACGATTGAGTGCCTCTGTGTTTGCGCGTACACTTGTGGCACTATAATATCTCCTGCGCAGTTGATGGCTCTCGACATTCGGATTCGGAAGTTGTCGCCGTGGTCGAAATCGGCTAGGAGAACATCACGCAGCATACCATAGCCGCGGTTCATTCAAACCCGCTGGTGGTTAAAGCAGCAAATTACCGACCAAACAGAAACGCGACCGTACGCAAACGTCGCCCGCGAAACATGCTAGACCACACCGAAGTCTCAGTACTCCCTGACCACGATACCGTCAGTCACGATCCAGGCTACACTGTACACACAGTCAATAGCTTTAATCTAACACGCACCACGACGCGCGACCGCCGTAGAGAGCGGCGCGCAATAGTCAATAATCACTCCGCGTACACACGATTCACCCGTGTTCCAGGGCGGTTCTCACCGCCCAGAGTTACCGACACACAAGTCGACAGTCCGAATGGACGCCCGCAGCCTCCCTCGGACGGTCATTAGATGACTTAAAATATTTAAGATTTTCGAAATCGCAAAAGCACGCAGCTAAGGCGACACAGTCCGAATTGCGAGGTTTTTGAAGGAGTTTTTATTTATTTATTTATTTATGTTTGGGTCAAACCAAACCTGGCACGCGGGCCCCTGGCACACGGGCCCCTGGCACGCGGGCTCCTGGCCCGCGAGCACAGTATCCGATGAAGCTGTAAAAGCCGAGAAAGCTAACAGCAATTACATCACCGAAAATATATATGCAGCATACCAAAATAGTTTTGCTGTATATTGAAGCTTAGATATTTTATTTAAGTAAATATATTTTTCATTAGTGATGTTTGAAAATAATAACTAGTTTGAACTAAATACATACTCTATTCTCGATAGCGTAACAAAAAAGGAATAAATAAATATTTTACCACTTTTTTACGGATTTTATCGCGTTTAATTTTGAACTATTTTTACCCGACGTTTCGGACGCTTTACAGCACCCATGGTCACGGGGGGACTGAGGTGACAGTTGTCCCGATGTCATAGTTAACCCGGAGTACCTTCAGCTTTTAATTATTATTTTTAGTCCGATCTACGCAGAAAGAGCTTACTGTGTCTTGAAGCCTTGCAGTGGTATGCTTGGTTTTTGATTTAATTTTATTAATAATAGGATCCCAAGCCGGTGGTAATACCCAACCATCTTCCCTATTGAAATTAGGATGTTTTTTAATTTCAATAGCCTCGCGAGTCATCCTTGGTAGGAATCGGTGTTCTTTTGCAAGGATTTGTGGTCTATCAAATCTGATGTAATGGTTGGGATGATCCAGAACATGGTCACAGACTGCAGACTTCCTAGAGCGTCGATGCTTCACATCAGCTATGTGTTCTTTAACGCGGGTTTTAATGGATCTTTTAGTTTGCCCTATGTAAGAGAGACCACATTCACAATCCAGCTTGTATACTCCTGCATCTTGTAGAGGGATGTTACACTTGACAGATGGTAAAAACTGACTTATCTTCTTCGGCGGCTTGAAAAATGTTCTTATAGAAGCTCGCTTCAAGATATAGCCAATCTTGTCCGTGACTCCTCTGACATATGGAAGAACAGCAGGTACACGCTCGACTGTGGCCGGCTTCACTCGGTCACTGCGACGAAGGCGCGGAACCCGAAGCTTGTTGTCTTGCAAAACTTGCTTGACATGCTGAAGCTCGGCGGCCAGGTGTTTACTGTCACAGATCCCTTGTGCTCTCTGAAACAAAGATTTACCCACGGTAGCTAACTGTGAAGGATGGTGGTGAGATTCACCATTTAAATACCTATTTGTATGGGTCTTTTTTCTATACACAGTGTGACACAAGGTGTTATTAGGATGTTAGTAATTCGGAGTCTGTGACCATGTTCTGGATCATCCCAACCATTACATCAGATTTGATAGACCACAAATCCTTGCAATAGAACACCGATTCCTACCAAGGATGACTCGCGAGGCTATTGAAATTAAAAAACATCCTAATTTCAATAGGGAAGATGGTTGGGTATTACCACCGGCTTGGGATCCTATTATTAATAAAATTAAATCAAAAACCAAGCATACCACTGCAAGGCTTCAAGACACAGTAAGCTCTTTCTGCGTAGATCGGACTAAAAATAATAATTAAAAGCTGAAGGTACTCCGGGTTAACTATGACATCGGGACAACTGTCACCTCAGCCCCCCCGTGACCATGGGTGCTGTAAAGCGTCCGAAACGTCGGGTAAAAATAGTTCAAAATTAAACGCGATAAAATCCGTAAAAAAGTAGTTTTATTTAAATGTGTAATATTCGCGTAAATAAAAGAAAACATTAAATATTTTACCACTAAAATATCCACCATAACGTCCATGAAAAAAAAACAAAATAAAATAGTGCCCTTCGTTTCAAGGAAAAATGCGAAAAAAGACGGAAACGTTCATTCGGCTGACCGACAATAAACTTGTAAAAAATATGAAGCATAAATTTCAAAACTTAAAAAGACAATATAATAAAGGAGTGTAATAACATTATATAAAAACTATAGAGGATCATTATTATGTCGGAATAATAATATACATGGCAGTATCGAATATCAATAAAGAAATTCAATAATAATAATATAAATTTAATAAAAAGTTAAATCCGTAACAAAATTTATATAGATTAACTATAAGGCTGGGGAAAGTTTTTTCGCATTTTATATGAAAATACAAGACATTTTTTTTTTCAAAGTTTATTAGGTTTTAGGGCAACAAACTGCAATTTTTATTACATTTTTACTTTTATTAATTTTGACTGAAAGAAAAACAAATAAAAAATAGGAACAACCATTTACTAATTTTTTTTTAAATGTAACCTTTTCAATGTCATCAGAACCAGCCAGATACAAATAGTACAGCCAAAGAGATTTTATTACGAGTTTATACAT
Source organism: Luehdorfia chinensis (assembly GCA_019845155.1). Lineage (NCBI taxonomy): Eukaryota > Metazoa > Arthropoda > Insecta > Lepidoptera > Papilionidae > Luehdorfia > Luehdorfia chinensis. The sequence goes on from JAHVAK010000107.1 coordinate 564,666, forward strand.
ACTATATGCGAAAAGACTTTTTCCCCGTCGACCTATTACGTCGTTTTAGCTAAAAACCGATAAATACTTTGAGTAATTATTGTATTCATAATGATCATCCTTTTTGTTTATAACACTAAAAGCAATGGTTGCGCTGGCGTTGATTGTTAGTTGTTAGCTCTAGGTTGATTGTTACATAATGCATTAAAAATTGACTTGTTCATCAGCCCAACAAGGCAAGACTTTCCGTAATCATCACGCTTGGTAGGCGGATTGGTGATCTCAGCACCAGGCGCCTTGCACCTTAGACGCTGCTGCCTGTCACCGATCTGTATATTTTCGTTCTGGAATTTTCCAGTGTGTTATTCCACCATTGAAGCCACGGAAGGCGTGAAATTTTCCAGACTTCCCTCAGTTGACTCTTACGATGCGATGCGATGGGGTAGCAGAATTTCTTACGTCGCCACCACGGCAATTTTGCAAAATTGACTAGCAATGGATTTTTAGGTTTAACATAATTAACAACGAAGATAGTCGTGTACAATGAAGACAGTAATTTCGTATTTCGGCTAAATTATTTTATTATTTCCTCATTGCCCTCTTTTCAAGCATAATAAGATAGTAAATTTTTCGTTTTATTTTACAGTTTTTATCTATGCCATATTTTTCGTGCTAGTGTGAATACAGAATATATTTTAGCCATAGCATATTTTTAATGATTGGAAGTTTATTATTAACAAAAATTAAATCATCGTCAACATAAAACATAAAATAAGAATTCTAACAATTAAAAACAATATTGTTTAGGGAGTCCAGAATTGTCAAGTGAAGACATTATTTTAGTAAAAATTATTTTTAAGAAAAAAGAATAGAAAAAAATAGATTCTTTTATATACATGCAACGCAAACATACTGAGAAAAAAAACATATGGATTGTAAAGTTCTAGTTAACTGCTTAAATAAAAGCAACTTTAACCTTAATGTCATAAATTCTCTTTTTCATGCTGCTCTTGACCTATCGGATCTTTTACTATTGGGTATCGTTTTACTTTTTACCTTATTCCTACAAATCTGCATGCTAATGTTTATTTAATTTCTATTAAATCACTCAATAATGCACCAATAATAAATACGATGCGTTAACGGTCAAGCTCCATCTAAAAAATATAAATACAAACATGCTATTTTGGACATATAATTTATTTATAATCCACTATTGTAACTAACTACGCTTCCATTTTTAACACAAATATTTTATTTGTTATATCTACTTACCATATATTTTCCTTGAATCGTGCCAAATCTGTTTATACAATTTTATTGATATTAAAATAAACCTTTTACAAATATTCGAGTGTTTTTGTACTCCTTCAGTCTCCCTCTCTGACGTCACAGCGCATATAACACCTACGTCAGTCACGTCACCGGTTTCCACAGCGGCGAAGACCATTCAAGTGCCTTCTAAGGCAGAACCGGATGTGGCTTTCCCGGCGGTTCTGAAAGGATCTCATAAGCAGAGAGTTCCTCCTCCTGTTCCACCACGAGGATCTCCAAAAGTTAAACGAGGTGGAGGTCACTCTCAAAGTTCCAGCCTTGACACTAAAGGTGACTATCACACTTTAAATATGTCAGTCAATGATATATCCCTACAGACACCTTTTGCAAGTAGCGACGACGATTTTGGCTTTCATAGGCATGATGTTAAATTTAAAGAGTCTAGTGCATGCCGTGTTCCAGAATCTATGTCTAATTACACAAATAAAGTTACAAAATTAGTTGCATCTAATAAGTTTTTAGACTACGTTGAAGATGGAGACAGTATTAGTAAACGGTCATATTCTTGTAAAGATTTGATCGCCCAAACTAACATGATGGCTAATTTTAATATCGATAAGGCTGTCAGACAACATTTGGATTCAGGAGATTTTGATAACTTTTCACTTACTGAATCCAGTGACGAGAGTATTGTAGCAGTAGAAGTTAAAGACTACGGCGACGAAGGCGACGAATATAATCCTAAAATAAAAACTTCAAAGAATCCTTTGCAGTTCATCACTAGACAAAAAAGGAAGGCTCCTGTTGTAATAGAACCTACGCGTGTACATAAATCACCTGACTTGATTCCAGCCTCAAAAACATCAAAGAAATCACTGATTTTAAAGAAAGAGCCAACTAAAAGTCCCAATGGAGACGACAGTATTAATAAAAACGTTACCAAATCAGGTTTGATATCTGGTTTGTCTAAGAAATTTTATTTCAATCAGTCTAAGAAAGACAAAAATCGCGAAAAAGACTCAAAGAAAATAAAACCTAAAATAGAAATTAGAACTTATAGCGAAGAACATTCAGGTGGATTTAATAAAGTTGATGTTTGTCATAAGAAAGCGAAAACAAAGATTGATATGTTCCAAAAGCATATATGGAAAATGCAAACTGATTCTGAAAATAGTTCCCGTCGAAGTTCAGTTTCTTCAAAGGGGAATTCAACGCCGCGTAGACCACCAACAGTTAGACGACGAGCTAAAGTCAGCGAAACTAAGAAAATTTTCGAATCTGCTCAACACGCTTATGGAAGTACGACTCCAATTGATCAAAAATCTTACTCGCCGTATATCACTGACATGAAACCATTAGTATCAAAACCTATAGGCGGCAATGTCCACGATAAAATAAAAAAATTTACAGTTATACCTGTACCTGAAACCAAAACATCTGCTAGACCGTCGGGTCAGAAGCTTAGAGACAGTTTTAAAAGAAAATCAGAAAAGAACATAATTTATAGGGTGACTAAAGACGTGGAAGAGTATGTGTAGGCTTTTTAAAATAATTAAAATTTGGGATATGAAACCAACTGTGCCTTTCGTTAAGTTTAATTAATCCATGCTAGAAGCTTCGAAAATTTAATAGAAGTAAAATTAAATATGGGGCATAGTGATAAACGTTAATGACTATTATGTGCATGGTATTTGTTTCATTTCTTTAGATCATTGGTATTATATTGTAACATTGCTAATTGTCAAATATGTGTACTGATGATTTTTGTGTTTTTTTAATAATTTAACTGTAAAATTTTTGCCACATTGACTGTGTTGTGATATACATTGCATGTAAACTAACACGATCATATGTTTTGTCTATGACAACACGAATATATTTTGTATTGAGCACATTTGTGATTTGCAAAAATCACTTCATTCTATTAACTAACTAATTTAGTATTAGGTAAGTGTAAGAAATATTATCGGTTTAGTAGTTTGTGTCTTAGTCGATTCATTATGTAGTAAAGTATACTTTCATAATTTTACACTATTCAACTACATCGTCTCAACTGGTGTGTTATATTACAAAATGGTTATTTTTTCTTTGTGTATATTATTGATATCTATTCCATACTTCACGCTATTATTTAGCTAGAGTAATTAAATTGCTACAGTAGTATCGTGTAGTAACGCTAGTGTTTCGTCAGCCGCGGCGCCGCTATCTTGCTGTTCAACGCCACCGCCCCCATTTGAAGAAGCTCCGCCTCCGAGGACCAGTCGCACCAACTCGTCGTCCACGACTTCATCGAGTGCGTCAGGGCGTCGACGAGGAGCGTCGAGCGCAGCTAGCGTGGTCACGACTTCGTCGGCCTCATCGTTAGCACTAACACCAGCGGCTTTGAGCAGTGCAAGGAGTAACGAGGCCAGGTAAGATGCTAAAGGATTATTAAAATGATATTCTTTAGTGACTTTTTTTTCGTGCGTATTTTATGTGTAAAAAAGAAAATAACCAAAGCAAGTAATTCATTACAAAACAAAATTACGCTATGTACACTATTCCTATCAAAACATATGAATGTTCTTGATTATCCTGTAACATCTTATATCATGTTCTATGTAGTAAAATCATATTCAAACATCCAAGATACACAGTTCCGTGCAAAAATCTTTGCAGCGTATGTTGGACGCCGCCAGCGTCAGTGGAGGGATCGACGCCTACTTGGACAGAAGGCACGCCAAGCTTCACTGAATCTAGTAGTAGTGAACAAGGTATTTATATTATTTATTAATTTCTTATATCTCCTTACTTTATATTTTTAATTATTGTGTAACAAGGACTACTACTCACTGGTGGTAGAATTTCTATGCAGGAATCCGTCTAGGTAGGTACCACCCCAGGGCCAGTTATTCTGCCGTGAAGCAGTAGTGTGCAAACATTACTGTGTTTCGGTTTGAAGGGCACTGAGAGCTAGCGTAATCACTGGGCATATGAGACTTAAGAACTGATGTCTCAGGGTGACGGACGCATTGTGGTGTCACACTGTTCTGGGTGACACATCCTTGTTATGAGCAGATGTTGCACTTATCATCAGATGAACGTTTTGTTCGTTCCGTCACTTTTAAGAAATAAAAAAAAAACAAGAATTTTCAAATATCATACGTAAAACTTAAAATTATGTATTAATAACAGGCAAACGTTAATTCGGCGATGATGTCATTTAAATAAGTGGTTGAATAAAGTTTAGTAGTAACATAATATAAAACATTCCATAATCGTTCTCCTTTGTTTGATACATTAAACTTAAAAAATTGGCTGGATCCTGTTTTTGCATTTTTGTATTTGCCTCTATCCTTCTTAATCAATAATAAAAGGTAAATTATGTATATTATATATATTTTTATTATAAATATTATCAAATGTATAAAATTTAAAATGTAAGTATTATTACGAAATAGATAACTTTAAATGTAAATACTGTACAGGCTACCCCATAACCCCCGCCCGCGGCGCTACTCCGAACGACGGGCGTCGGTCCCCTCGTGCCCCTCCACCACCTGCGCGCATTGCTCCACCCACCACCATTAACTGCCTCACCAGCGAAGTGGTAAGTCATAACTTCTGATAGACACGGTGGGCGGCTTGTGGTACGATTGACTGCATTATACTTATGTTATGTGTATTAGTTCTTTTTTGAATTGAGAAAACTTGTTATATGTTCATAAAAAGCAAGTGTTAAACTGTTATGGAGTATATATGAAATCGAGTTAAATATAAGTTTAACAAGTTTTTAAATTACTGGGACGTGTTATATACACGAGCACAAAAGAATTATGTATTATCTGTGATCCCGTCAATCGTACCGTTAATAATGGTGACATCACTAACCTCTTAGCACGACTGGTAGGTATCAGACATGGTGAAGGTTTCTGTTACATCTATTTTGCATTAGTTATGCAAAAGCTTTTAAGTAATACAATTTGTAAAGTCTAACGGTAAACTAACACGAAACACAGGTCCGGTCGGACAGCAGCGTTAAAATGTAGCATAATTTAACAAAATACAAAACAGTACCCCATTATTACTATTTCTGCATAGCGTTTACCGTTAATTTTTATGTTACTATTTTTGCGCTTTGTTATAAGCCTTTATATTTTACAGGTAATATTTATAAATAAATAAATAAATTTCAGTGCGTTTGCAAGTAAATTAATGCTATATTTTTTATTTTGGACGCTGCTTAAATGGTGGGTGGTATAGATGCACTTAAAAGAAAAAGTAGAAAAGGATTACAAATGATTAAGAAAATATCACTAGCATATGTATATGTATCCGATCGCTTCAAGTCTGGTTTTTTAAAAAGTTTTGACGCTAGCTTTTAGATTACTGTTTACCATTTAAACTGAACAACAAAACTATTTTTTGGTGCTTCCATTTGAGGAGTGCAAAAAACAAAGCTAGACTTTTTCAGTGTGGCTCAGAAGATTTTTACAAATATAGAAGTAACTGTTTTGTTTTGTGTTGAGTAATAGACAGTGATACCGTGAATAAAAGTGGACCAGTGTTTTTAGCATTTTTTTGTATTTTTTGCAATAGTCGTATGCTTTCTGCCAGTGTCAATGTATCTTATTAACGTATAAATACATTTTTGGCAGTGAGTAGCAATTCAAAGACCTCAAAGTTTGCAAGAATATCGACTGTAAAATCATAATTCACTTTTACTGTAGATTTGTTGTACTGTCTAGTACAATATTAAGCATCTTAACTCAAAATATACACAGAAATAACAAAATATAGAAAGCAAACACAACCGTCACTTTTCGAGTTGTCGTGAAAAGATTTAGCAAGTTATTATATTTTTTATTTTTACTTTTTTATTTCTGGGAAAAACTGGGAAAACAAATGGATTTGCATACATGGAGATGGAAAGTTACTTGCACGTGGGTAAATGATACAACAAATGCGCCACTGGTCCAATTTATTTTATGGTTTTTGTCGAGGTGCCAAATAAATGGTTCCCTTTGATCTTTTATTACGATTGAAAAGTTAATCCGTTATTTTTATATAACTTTTTAAGACACAGTCAAATATTTCATAGATGTCAAGACCGCCGATAAACTGTAGTATTTCTTAATCCTTTTTTATTTCATTTTTAATGTGAACAACATTTACCATAATTGTAACGTATTTCATACGTGCATTATAAAGTCAACTCAAAGAAAAATAGAACGTTAAGGACTGACTTTTCCTATATTAAGTGTGATTTTTTTACCTGATTGATTACAAAACAGGATTTAAAATTCGAAAAAAAGTCCTAATAATTGTAGGTACTGTGTAGCAAGGAAAATATTTTTGAACACAGAGAAAAAAAATACACTAAAATTAAATATTTTGTTAACTTATGTACAAATTGTAACTAGTCCATTTTTAGCTTATTTTTTTAAAAATAAGTGCAATGATTCAATAAACCAAAAACATTTACACCTAACAAAGGCTTCCTCGCTGCGTGCAGAACTTCTTGAACCTTCAGGATCCTATATATTTGCTCATAATATATGTAACTGATCTTTGGCAATGTTAATACGTTTTCATAGTACAAATTAAAAAAAAAGATAATTTAGTAATTTAAAATATGTTCGAGCTTTCAGCAATAATTTTAAATGAGCATAAATTTTATATTGAACTGTGCTGTGTGTTTTTATCATTAACAGGTTTGTAGTATGTCATTTAATAATCATGTTTAATCGAAGCGAGCAGAGCAATAAAATATAAGAATGACAGTGCGTAAATAAAAACTGTTACAATTTTTTAATTCTGCGGTTCAATGTTACCATTATCAAAATTGACCAAAGTTAATGTTGAAACGTTCGTGTTAGCTCGAATATATATAATGATGGTTGTCTATCGGAAACAATTTACCTTTCGCTTATTAAATACAATATAAACGGCTTTTTGTGTATTAATATAAATATATAATATAAAGATTTTCTGAAATATGATAGAGATCTGTAAGTATTTTCCGTACGTTATTATCTGTTGAAAACGGAGTTCCATTCCAACTGCATGTCCTACAGGATCTTTTACAGCGAAATTTCATACGATCGACTATTTGCAGGCAGATCACGTAAGCTTAAATACACGTATAAAAACCACTATGCGGATTCCCGCAAGAAATCTGCATACATACATACATGAGATCACGACTGTATCCCATAAGGGGTAGTCAGAGACTGGGCACTCACTGCAAAAACAGATGACTGCCACAATCCACGTTTCACTAAAACAATATAATGCACTTGGTGTGATAGGTGTCTTGGTGTGGTAGACAAGAAATCTGCCTTGCAAAAAAAAAGGGGTTATGCCGTATAAATGCACCACAGTGTAACAAATGCTAATTATTTATATTCATTGATTATCAGAGAAAATTAAGATACTTTAGATGCAACATAATATGGTAAACAATTTTTATTTTCTCTACTTATCATCCAGTATAGAAAGATACAAATATTTCTGTCATAGAGAAAACATTCTTGAGTTTGCAAAGATTTTACCCTTAAATAATATGGATTAATATGGCTAAAACGAATTTAATTATTTCACACACTACAAACATTTGGGTTTTGAAAAATCATATAGCTACTATTTTGTTTACGATTGCAACGCGCCTGTTCATCTAACAGGATAGTTATTTTTCAATATGCGTCTGTTTTGGTACGTATTCTGCATTTAGCGCATTGTGCGTTAAGTACATTAGTATTAGATTGTTATTGTTCAACTGAATTGTAAAACTTTTTAATAGTTGATTTATATTCATTTGAACATCTCCATTAAAATTCCAGAAATATACAATTACCGAGGTAAAAGAGGAAGAACCCTCTTCCATTTTGGACACAGTATTATTGTTTATGCATTATACGTTTCATACGGTGTTCGACGAGACCTGGGGACGTAATTACTGGCATTGGCGTACTCCTTCTAGCTCTGAGGGGTGACGACGCATTCTATATCATGATTTTCTACTTGGTGTGCTAATTCATTAACTTCCAAAAAAAATGTTTAGATTGTCCAGTATTAGCAAATAGCATATTGTGTATTTTGTATTGTAATATTTAATTTTTTTTACGATTGCATAATATGCTCTTTTCGATGTACCGCAACGTTTCAATTCTACTAATGCTACCAATTTTTGAAGTATAACTAAGATGAATATATAGACTGCGGCTGGAAGGACCAAATAAAAATCATCTAAATACTTTTTAGATTATGAATTATTTTTTCTATAAATTCACACATTTTATTTGAAAATAATACCAATAGCGAACAAATCTGGCCAAAAACAACAACCGGATAAGTTTAGAATTAAATTATAACGTCCACTGGTATGTTTTAATCCAAAAATGAAAATGTGTAGCTTCTAATATATTCTTAGTAGTTTTGAATTTAAAAATACTTACAGATCTATTTAAATTAGGAATTCTTGTTAGGGGAGATCACGATTATTTTGGTAATATTGTTATCAGAATTATGAAAAACCACGGCACGTCTCCTTATAAAGTTTGCAGAGGAGTTAAAGAGAAATATTTTTCATTGGAGACATTTACATTTTTCTTATAAGTGGTCTTCTTAACAAGAATGCTTGATGCCTGGTGTCAAAAAAAAACTGTTCTGTTACATGTCGTTGTTATAATTATATCAATAATAACATTGTATATTCTGTTGTTGTTAACTATTTAAGACAATCGAAGTGTAGAATAAACATTTGAAAAAACTTCGGAGTAATTAGTATGCTGGCTAATAAGTCGGACAAGTTTTTCCTACGGTTATAACATTAGCGAATGCATTAAAACCCTCACAACCCTTATATAGTACACAAGAAACACTCATACACAACAGCTATACACTGACGATAGCACAGTAGAAAGCTTTTTAAATTTAATTGCTGCTGCTTGGCTTAAAGCAGTTTTTTTTTAATAGTTTTCCACATATATCCGAAGACTACATCGAAAGGTAAGATTCCTAGTGTTATGTGATTCATTTGAAGCGTATAGGTGTATTATTTACTTAATTTGTCAAAAAAAAACAAATAATCAAAATGGTTTTTTTAAATATAACAATAAATTATTAAAGAAATGAATATCTATAATAATGCAACGTAGATTCATCGTGTGTATCGTGTGCTAATATCTTAAGAGAATCTACCATTTATTCCTTCTCCTGGGTTTTCGTGAAAGTCGCCAGATTCCCTCTGCATAAACATCAAAATGAAAAAACTGTGGTTGCGTTCTGGCTTGGTGTGTGTGTGTCAAGTGTGGCAACTGTGGAATGACTCCCCTCTGATAATTTCAAGAAAACGATAATCAGCGGCAAAGCTGACTCCTGGCGCAGTTAACAGCCACGGTCGGATCGCTGAAGACCTAAGCGATAGGTCCAATAACCTCGATAGTATTTCCTAACAGGAATATCGCACGATGAACATGGACAAGACAAAGACCACGTCTAACGTCCATGTAACACACCGGTATCAACCGGTTATTGTCGAGATTTATTACTCCTGGATATTAGGAGTAATCCTAATAATTATCACTACGCTGGAGTTCTCGATGAGTACGTATAATGGAAAATTGTCTTGACTAGATTAGTCCTTCTTCGACCATGAGGTCAAAAAGAGGTCATCTTTTCCTCAAAATTTCAGGACCAAACTATTTAACTAGTGCGCGTTGCCAGTGATGCCCCATGGAACCACGACGTGGTCTTTCCCTCCAAGCTGTATGAGGAAATTCAAAATCCTACAGCGAGCTATGAAGAGAGCTATATGCAGAGTTAATCTCTGTAGTGGAAGCCATAATTATGATATTCACAGAAGGACCTATGTATTAGTTTGCTGAAGTGGCAATGGGCCAACCAAATTGCTCGTAGTATGGCCAACGAAAAGGTTCTGAAGTGGCAGCTACGTACCGGCAAAAACAGTGTAGGACAGCACCGAACTAGATGGAGCGACGACCTATCAAATTTTGGGAAATTGAAGGATTCAGGTAGCGCAGAACTGATTTGTGCAATCAGCATCAAACAAGACAAGTCTCGTGTCAACAGTACAGTTGTTCTGACTGAATGGAATGATTAATTTTAATATCAGAAACACTGCAATATACCTATCCTACGTGTACTCGAGGGTATTCATATCGAGCGACTGGTGGTACCGGCTACTTCCAGCGTTCGTATCGGCACACGTAGTGATTATATCCTTATTGATCTCGACACAAGCAGACGTCGTAAAATCCTAATCCATATCTCGACTCATCGATAATGCAAACAGCAAATAAATCTGGCACAGTCCATTTGATTTAATTCTATGAGAAAAAGTTGAAATGAAAAACAAGAAAATTATAGAAAATCGTGGAGAGTTTCCTTAAACCAAAAACATATACATAGACGAAACAACCCTACAGACGTTTGATTGATTGATTGTTTCATCGAATTAATTCTGTCAATTATATGAGGTCTGACGAAGTAGGGTACTGCATTTAGATTGGCCCAGCCAAACCATTTCTTACGAAATCTTTACAGATTACAACACTCAAACTAGGGACAAGTTCGATTGGAACACATTAGTTTTTTTTTTTAAAGAACAGGTGGCAATCGAGCAAGCGGCTTACCTGGTAGTAAGTGATCACCGCCGCCCATGAATATGTTTTTATAATATGTTAAATATTTTTACCTCAATCGAAAAGCAGTTCAATCTCATCATGATATATTAAATCGTTGTAGGTTTCTGGCGTTTACAATCACATTGTTGTTGCAAACCGAGATCTTCCGATTGCGTTGACAGTATTAACGTAATCGGAATCGAAATTATTCATCGATTCATCAACAGTATTTGCTTGTTACACTTGCCAAAAAATAGAAGAAGCGAGATAGCGTAATTAAGCGCATATGAAAACAGACTTCAGCGTGAGCTCAACTAAATTCACTTATCTTACAGTAGTAAATAACGGGTATAAGTTGGAACTCTGATAAAAATAAATTTAATTAATATTTTGCTTTTAGATTTTGTAATTATTCTTTTAATTCTGGCCTCTCTCATCTCATCATCTCTCAAGTCAATCACGGGAGTAATAATACTTTTACTGAAGATTTTCTGGAGAGACAAAACGAAAAGTACAATGCTAGTCCTAAATTGCATTTTCCAATCACTTGCTGCATAAAAAAATAACAAAATTAAACAATACCTTTCAAATTCAAATTTCAAGGTTCAAAAAATAAGACCTTATCACAGAAGGACCGGCAAGAAACACTGGGATATTTCTTTTTTTTTCAATGCCATATTACATAATGAAAATTTATGTAATAAATTAATTATGTACAAAAATTTATTGTTAACTAGTAAAATGTTATGATATTGGAAACAACATCTGATTAATTTTATTACACCATCTAATTGTACAAGGGGCCGTAGTAATTATTATTGTCACAAAGTTTTATTCGCTAACGCATGTAGTATCTAATTCTTTTTCATGTGGTATCTTCCATGAAATCTGTTTGTCGTCTTGTATTGACTGTTTCGTCGCTGGTTGGCAATAATATTATTAATCATCATCATCATCATCATTTCAGCCTATCACTAGTCCACTGCTGAACATAGGCCTCCCTCATAGATTGCTACATGAGTTTGTAGCTCTCATTTTAGGGGATTTTGCCATAGTTGCCACGCTTGGCAGGCGGGTTGGCAACCGCAGTTTATTTATTGATATGTTCCAGGAAGATGCTGCTGCCCAACTCCTGGTTTTAATTTTCCCTCTGTCGACTTTTACGACACCCACGGGATGAGATGGGGTGGTAGATTCTCTTAAGCCGCCACCACAAGGCGAATTATTAATAAAAACCGCATTACTGTTAATAATCCTAGATCATTATGACCAATGTACGTACGCAGACGGCCAAAAGATGCTTGTAATATGACATAACAAACTAATATAATTTAACTTCCGTCTTGCGTTCATCTGTAATTGGTTTTCGATTCAAATGGATTTAAGCAAACCAAAGACCGGGTGATAAGTAGCGATTGTTTTGTCTGCTTGTAAATATAGCAAGAAATCGACTTTTTATTGTATTTTTATTTTGCTTCAGTTGTAACATAAAATATTTAATTGGCATATTTCTATAACAGGTAGAAATCACGCACCTAACTTCTGAGATGTCAAACATAACAATATCTACGTACGAGGTACACCAACAAATGCAGCAAATGCAGAGCGAAGAGAAGCATTGTTAAATTAAAATGGAATACCTTCTTGGTACGGTGCCCTGTTGAAAATTATCAAGATCTAACAAAACTTGTGTATAACAGTTGCAGTTGCGTTCTTATGCTCTGTCCACACGCTATTTTGCCTCCACAGTCTAAACTGAACAAGAGACGGAACACGGAACACTGGTAACACGGAACAAGTAAGCTCGCTCAAACCAATTCTGTCCAAACCTCATTGTGTCGAGTATCGTGATGTTAAAGTACTTCAGCAATGTGACTAACAGCACAGTTTGATTTTATTAGGGTCGTTATTGGATTTTTTTTGCTGTTGAAAAAACATATGTTATCTGAATATTTTTTTCAACACGGAGCGTGTGGACGGAGCATTAGGTGTATAGAAAAAGTGTGAGTTATGTATAGGCTTAGTGTTGCTTTGTCGTAACGTTGCTTTATTGATGGTAGGATTCCTATGCAGGAATCGTGGTAGGTATGCACCAACCTAGGGCCAGTTATTTGCCGTGAAGCAGTAGTGTGCAAACACTACTGTTTCGATCTGAAGGGCACTGAGAGCTAGTGTAATCACCAGGCATCTGACTCAAGATCTGATGCCTCATGGTGACGAGCGCAATGTGGTCTCACTCCGTAATGTTCTGGTGGGCACTGCATTTGTTATGGACAGACGTTGCACTTACCTTCAGGTGAGCGTTTTGCTTGTCTCGTCACTTAACGATAAAAAAGTAACGTAATCAAAAATCTGGTATTTTTTAAAATTATTTTTCTTTAAACAACCAGTGACACCTACTCATTTAAGAATTTTTATGATGTGTAACGCTGAACATGATAGTTTATGCGTTTGTAATGTAGATATGATGTATAAATGAATGAATGAAAATAATATAAACGTATGCTCAATATCTGGAGTCAGAGTTATAGCTCAGTCTGACACAGAATTCCTGATAAAGGAAAACCAAATACATTGGCATCAAGGCCAATGAACATGCTGGTCTGAAATTAAAGAATAACAACCAAAAATAAACTCGTTCAGCAACAATAGTAGCTTATGCCAACTATTTGCTATTTGAAATAAAGACATACCACATTGTTGGTCGATTTTAATAATATAAAAAATATCAGTTTTGATTAATTCTGGCCTAAAAAGTTTTAGCGCTAATTGTTATATTTCATATTAGCCACAGTTAAAAAAAAACAAACTGGACTGCATTAAAACTCCATTATATATACGTACTTTTGAAGTTGTACCATTAATAGTTGTTGTTCGTTATGTAGCTTTTCTACGTGTAGCTCTCTACTTTAGCAGTATTTCATTAAATGTATTGGTGCTTTGCAGTTTTATACTTATAACAACGTACTCGACAATAAGCGTGTATTTGGATTCTGCGTGTTTTTCAAATTTCACCTATTAACCAAAATATCATGTTGTCATAGAGATATTGTAGAAATATCTGTAACAGAATCAGTTAAAATATACATTCAATCTTAAGTGGACACACCTGAATGTAGAAGAAAGATCGACTTTTAATTTTTTTAAGTTATGATATCTTAGCGTATTATTAATTCCTCCATGTCGATGTTAAATACGTTGAAATTTAGATAATATTTAGAATAATAAAAGTTAACCTACTGCCATAGTTTCTACAAACGTAACTTATTTATTGTAAAGTCATATTTTTAGAGTCATTTTGAATTAAGGTTGCGAGTGTTGTTTTCTTTTTGCTCATTATGATAATGGTCATTAAATGAGATCTTTTTAAATCATAGCTTCGTTTGTTCTAGCCATAGACTGAGTTATTTTAATCTAAGTAAACAGCAAATCTATTTATAAACAATGATTGAGCTTCATATTTATAAAATATTTTTAATAACTTAAAAATAATTAACTTTTCAGGAATATTTTAAAGTGTTTTATTTTAATAAATGTAGTCTTAAGAGAATCCGCCATTTTAACTTTGCAATCTCTCCTTGCTTTAATTCAGTCGAATTTTATTTTATAAATCTCGTCTTTTAGTTGTAAGTAGCAAAATTATTTTTTTTGTTTATGTCATATCGAATAACCGTAAAAAAAATTTTATGGTTCTACTTCTTGGCAGTAGATATTCGTAATAAAATTAATCTCAGTAAGAATATGTTACAAATTTCGAAGTATTGTATTTACAATTTGCATTTATAAACATGATATTAGCTTTGACTATTTAATATATAATAAAAGTAGAAATAACGTGAGCCATTCACTAAGATGTTTAACTTTGATGATAAGTCTCAGTTTCAGTAAAATAAAATTTAAATTTGGCGTGTGCTTTTTTTAGGACTGTTAACTACAGCGAAAAGCTTTTAACAAACCATATTTTTATAAGTGTATCGTCATTTAGTACATACATACATAAGATCACGACTGTATCCCATAAGGGGTAGTCAGAGACTGGGCACTCACTGCAAAAACAGATGACTGCCTCAATCCACGTTTCACCAAAAAAAAATTATGCACTTGGTGTGATAGGTGGTTAGTTACAGTGTAAAATTAATATATCGCCACAAGAATATAATTAGAAGTTTTAGATAACAGGTATTCAGAAAGCATTTCAGATAACATTTACATAAACAAAAAATATACGCGTTCAGGAATTTTGCATTGTATTTTACTGATAATCGGGGACAGTCATCAACATCTTTTTGATGATGTTAAAATTGTTGTTATTATGTATTGTACAGCGTTTTGTACCGTCTTGTTAAACGTTGCTAGTGCTATTATTATACTCTATAATCAATGTATTTGTACTATGAAAAAAGGTACTTATCTGTATATCAAGATGATATTTGAATAAAAATGTGTAATTTGCAAGTAAATATACTGTTTTATTTTTTCTTAATTTGATACCTTTTTAAACATGAAACCTTAGGAGCATTTTCGTCAAACATCATTTCTAAAACTGTGTTATGACAATTAAAGAATAAATATAAATATATTTATATATATATTTGAAAACTGCACCCAAAAGCACTTTATTAACACATCTTAGTTTCGAAACACCGTAGACATAAGAATTCTGTAATAACATTTGTGTATTTTACCTTTATGTGAGTTTTTGTGCTAATACATAGGTTTTTGCTTGCCATCTTTCCGTTTAAAGGTAAGACTTGTTTGTTTGTGTTTGCATGGTTGTTTTTCATGATTAAGATGTCCTAAACGATTGAGTTTATTTTGTTTTAGCTTCTGATGAACACATGAAGTTAAAAAGATAAATTTTTGAACGAAAGATATTTGATATTCAAAAAACAAATTACACAACCTTGGAATATAAAGGAATTTATTATCCTGTCGTGTGTAATTTTCCTTGAGGAATCGAAAAATAACCTGTTTTGTGTACAGCACAAATATTTGTGTGAGATCTAAATAACGTTTTTTTTTATTTCTTACCACTGGGAGTTCAATTATTGTGGACCTACCACTTAGTAGGCAAACACTGATCCACTTGGACATCATATATTCTAGTATATGTACAATTAATATTACATATTAATAGGCGAAATGAGAGGAGGCCTGTGCTCAGCAGTGGGACATTTATAGGCTGAAACTTTAACTTTAGGCGATAGATATCCGGCAGAGTATAATAGCACTTACCTCTTTCCTACCGAGGGGTCGTAAGAGACGACTAAGGTATTGTACGGACAGTCTTTACTTGTGCAGAATAACACCATAATATGCAATGCTGTCGCTATACTGTTCATGGACACGCAATGGGGATAAATAATTTCTGGACCCGTTCAAAAATGGCGGCGTTACGTCTCGTTTCCCGCGAGGGCGAAAAGTTGGCTACGTAAGTGGTCTCCGCCTACCCCTTATATGGAAAAAGGCGTGACTGTATGTAATCAAATGCGAGGAAGCAATGGAATTGTCGAGTTAATTCAGTATCATAATAGCGTTAACCTCTACGACAAATTGCAGTTTTACTGAAGGTAACATTCCTGTGCATGAATCCGTCTACTTAGGTACCATAGCAGAGCCAGTTATTCTGCCGTGAAGCAGTAGTGTACAAACATTACTACTGTGTTTCGGTCTGAAGGGCACTGAGAACTAGTGTAATCAATATGGGACTTAAGAACTGACGTCACAGGGGGACGGGCGCAGTGTGGTGCAACACAGAAATATTCTGGGCGACACAGCATTGCTATGGGCGGACGTTGCACTTACCATCAGGTGAACGTTTTGCTGAAAACACTTGAAAAAAAATGACATCTTACTAAATGTTGATTTGGTCATCTACAATTTTTGTATTAAATTTGCACATATAACTAGTAAATATATTTTTATATTTAAAATTCAAATGAAAGTTATAGAATAAGTACTAAAACAATAAGTATTTAAAACAATAAAATATTTAAGGAAATCATTTATCATGCATATTATAACCGATTTATTTTACTTTTCAGACGAGATTGTAATGTAGGGGGACACATTCAATAATGCCAAAGAAGATCAAGTAATAAGGATATTAGCTACTTTACTGGTGGTAGGATTTCTGTGCAGGAATACGTCTAAGTAGGTACCACCCCAGGGTCAGTTATTCTGCCGTGAAGCAGTAGTGTGCAAACGTTACTGTTTCGGTTCGAAGGGCACTGAGAGCTAGCGTAATCACTATATGAGACTTGAGAACTGATGTCTCAGGTTTACGGTCGCAGTGTGGTGTCATTCAGAAAGGTTCTGGGTAACACAGCATTTGTTATGGGCAGACGTTGCACTTACGATCAGGTAAACGTTTTGCTCCTTCGTCACTTTATCCAACAAAAAAGCTAATATAGTAGAAGCTGTTAATATATTTTAAATGAAATACATCAATATTATTGATGTAACTGTAGTATTATGTTAGTAGAATGTAAGTTGTAGTAGATAAATGGTTTCTTTTTGAATTTATCTATTTAGGAAAGATAAATTGGTTGAAACACATTAAGTGCTAGTGATTTTTATTAAGACTATTCAGTGAAATTGTAATTGAAATTTTTGGAAATATATAATGGACACATTTTAGTCTAATTTTAATTTATTTTACAACCTCCAGTATGTTTAGAATAATATTTAATTATACGGTGCCATAGCAGCAATTTCAGTAGTATTTACATTCATAATATATTGTACCAAAATATGTATAGTTTTATATTTTAAATTTTTTGGTTTGTTTACCTAATATTTATGTTACAGGGAAAACTTGTATTACGTATACTACACTTATCATAAGTAAGCTTCTGATTGAACTTAGCTGCGGGTGCGCGCAGGTTCATCTACGATGAGTAGTATGTTCATATAAGTAGCGCTCCCACTACTTACTTCACGCCTGTACACACTTATTTTTTTATTACTGCGTGTGTTATCCGCGCACTTCACAACTGCTCACTTATGATAGTTTAATAATAGACTTATAACGACTGAACTACAAATGCAGCTGTTTTATTATTTTGGACCTGTGAGAGAAATATCCTTGTTACTAAGTTACAGGCTGTATAAAGAAACGTTTTTTTAGATGCGAATTATTTACCTGTAGGTAATTTTCACGCTTACCCACAACAGAAGTGGTGTCACCGAGAACCTAGTATTGGAAAATTTACTGCGGCACTGCACTGCGCTTGTCACCTTGAGACACCAGTTCTTAAGTCCCATATTAACACTAGATACTAGGGATTTGCACACTCCTGCATAGCCAATAATGTATATTACCATCTTTATTATTATGAAGAAAAGTAAGTTACTTTGCTAAGATCCGCATGCAAAATATAAAAATGGTGTATATTACCTAGTTTTTTGAAGTGCACCACCCGCCCTCCCTCAGTAGCGTGCACAAGCAAACTAACACCGCCACCAGGAACCGCCACCAGGTACCCTCCACCAACCACTACAATACCACCACTAGATAATATACACCACCGAAGCCGAGAACACGACACGTGTTTCGCCCCAAAACGAGGCATTATCAAGCGTAATAGACTCTACGACAGGCGGCCGCCGAGTGAGCGGCGCGGTCAAAGAGCTGCCTATTTATACTACAGGTGACGCAAACGGCCCCCACCTACGACATTGCGATTACAATATCGTGATAGCGACCGCTTGCTCACACAATCCACCACCCGAATTACATAAGCAGCCGTTTGCGACCGAATTGATAGCAAACGACTACTTCGAGTATATTTAAACTTTAAGTACTAGATTTAAAGATATTTAAAAGTGGTGAATTCGTTCGAAGTTCATTCAGCAGTGCAATGTTATTATTTTTATTTTTTATTATTTCTAATTGCTCCAGCACACACAGCCGAAGCCCCTTGTCGCAAATATGTAGGACTTTAAATGTGTGGTCGCTAGTTAGGTTATGCCCAGTTTCCAAAAGATGTTTTGCGAAGTGTGATCTGTCGGGATTGCAATTTCTGTACGCGGCCAAATGCTCCTTGTATCGGGTCCCGAAATTGCGACCAGTCTGACCCACGTAAACGGCGCTGCATTCACTGCAAACAAGTCCATAAACGCCGGATTTTTGGCGTTCATCAATTTTGTCTTTGACGTTACAAGCCCCACTCAGCGAATTGCTTGTCCTGAACGCAACGTAAATATCGTTACGCCTAAGAGTCCTTGCTATTCTCTCAGATACAGGACCCAAGTAGGTCAAACTGCTCACACATCGTCGAACACTTCGGGATGTAGCCGCGTACAGATCTTTGCGAACTATATGAATTTGTTTCTTTTTTATTATGGTGTTAATAATATTTTTTGAATAACCGTTAGAGACCGCAATCTGATAGATGATTTGGAGCTCCTTGGCATAATTATCCTTATTCAGAGGTACAGTCAATAGACGATTGACGTAACTATGGAAAGCGGCCAATTTATGTTGCCAAGGGTGACACGATGACGCGGGGATGACAGAATCTGTATGGGTCGGTTTGCGGTAAATTTGAAAATCATGGGTGCCGTTTTTATGGGATATTGAAATATCTAGAAAGTTAAGAGTACAGTCTTGTTCCAATTCCATCTTAAATTTTATTTTGGGGTGAATTTTGTTTAATTTATTAAAGAAAACGTCCAGTTGTCTTCGGGTACCTGTCCAGCAAATGATAATGTCGTCTACATATCTGTAGTAGTAAAGGATATTTTTATTGACAACTATGTTTAGTTTTTCATAGTTATCCATAAATACATCCGCCATAAGAGGACTTAATGGGGACCCCATTGCTAGACCTTCTCTTTGTAAATAGAATTGGTTGTCAAACCGAAAATAGTTCTGTTTCATACAAAGAGAAGTCAAATTTAGAAGATCTTTTGTTTCCCCGGGATGTAGACGACGTTTATTAAAATGATCTGCGAGTATACGCAAACAGTCTTGTGGGGGGACATTTGTAAAAAGACTCTCAACGTCTAAAGATAATAGAATGGATTTGGGAGGTAGATGAATATCTTTAATTTTTGAAATTAGATCTAAACTGTTTTTAAGACTATAATTTGGACTGAAACCAGATTTCTCCCGAAGGAGGAAATTTAATTTCTTAGCTAGGGAATAGGCTGGGGCACCGATGTATGAGACAACTGGACGCATAGGTACGTTTTCCTTATGAATTTTTGGTAGACCGTATAAAATAGGTGCTCTGGGATTCATTGGAACAAGACTATCCCGGGAAATATTGGGACTGGGAAAAACGTAGGAAGCATTCTGTATGGATTCTTTAATGTTAATTGTAAACTTTTTCGTTGGATCGGAATCCAATCTCACAAAATCATCCCGTTGGATAACATCGTTAACTTTCTGACTGTATTCGCTACGATCCATGATAACAACAGTGTTACCTTTGTCGGCTTTCGAAATGACTAAGTTGTTATCAGTCAGTCTTTGTTTTATTGATTTAAGGACAGGGATCTCCGAGCTACTATTAGATCTCACGGATACAGCCTTAATTTCCTGAGCCACCAAACTCTTAACGATGTTATCCTTCTTCCCGATAACTACTGCCATCTCCGCGTCCGCGTTAAGTTAAGATGGAATTGGAACAAGACTGTACTCTTAACTTTCTAGATATTTCAATATCCCATAAAAACGGCACCCATGATTTTCAAATTTACCGCAAACCGACCCATACAGATTCTGTCATCCCCGCGTCATCGTGTCACCCTTGGCAACATAAATTGGCCGCTTTCCATAGTTACGTCAATCGTCTATTGACTGTACCTCTGAATAAGGATAATTATGCCAAGGAGCTCCAAATCATCTATCAGATTGCGGTCTCTAACGGTTATTCAAAAAATATTATTAACACCATAATAAAAAAGAAACAAATTCATATAGTTCGCAAAGATCTGTACGCGGCTACATCCCGAAGTGTTCGACGATGTGTGAGCAGTTTGACCTACTTGGGTCCTGTATCTGAGAGAATAGCAAGGACTCTTAGGCGTAACGATATTTACGTTGCGTTCAGGACAAGCAATTCGCTGAGTGGGGCTTGTAACGTCAAAGACAAAATTGATGAACGCCAAAAATCCGGCGTTTATGGACTTGTTTGCAGTGAATGCAGCGCCGTTTACGTGGGTCAGACTGGTCGCAATTTCGGGACCCGATACAAGGAGCATTTGGCCGCGTACAGAAATTGCAATCCCGACAGATCACACTTCGCAAAACATCTTTTGGAAACTGGGCATAACCTAACTAGCGACCACACATTTAAAGTCCTACATATTTGCGACAAGGGGCTTCGGCTGTGTGTGCTGGAGCAATTAGAAATAATAAAAAATAAAAATAATAACATTGCACTGCTGAATGAACTTCGAACGAATTCACCACTTTTAAATATCTTTAAATCTAGTACTTAAAGTTTAAATATACTCGAAGTAGTCGTTTGCTATCAATTCGGTCGCAAACGGCTGCTTATGTAATTCGGGTGGTGGATTGTGTGAGCAAGCGGTCGCTATCACGATATTGTAATCGCAATGTCGTAGGTGGGGGCCGTTTGCGTCAACTGTAGTATAAATAGGCAGCTCTTTGACCGCGCCGCTCACTCGGCGGCCGCCTGTCGTAGAGTCTATTACGCTTGATAATGCCTCGTTTTGGGGCGAAACACGTGTCGTGTTCTCGGCTTCGGTGGTGTATATTATCTAGTGGTGGTATTGTAGTGGTTGGTGGAGGGTACCTGGTGGCGGTTCCTGGTGGCGGTGTTAGTTTGCTTGTGCACGCTACTGAGGGAGGGCGGGTGGTGCACTTCAAAAAACTAGGTAATATACACCATTTTTATATTTTGCATGCGGATCTTAGCAAAGTAACTTACTTTTCTTCATTATAATGGATTTCCGCAAAGTAACGCCTGATTCTATTAACTATATCTTTATTATTGTAGTGAAATAATAGTATAATTACAGACATTAAAAATGTATTAACCGAGTAATGATAAAACGTACTTTGAGCGTATTTTAAATATTGTATAAATGTCAATATATATTGATAATTTTGAAATGTTTATGATTTTTTTTTTTTATTTTTGTCACTGAAGGTAAACAGGAAGTTTAATGAAGGAAAAAAAATCTATTTTTATAAAATAACCCATTTTCTTATGCCATATTCATATTTAAAATATCAGCCAATATACTACAAGTCATTGGGCAATAATTTTTTTCTATAACTGATTTACGAACCGTAAAAATTGAGTGCCCAAAATTTAATAGTTTTAAGTAAATATAATTTTTAAATAAACCACGAAAATAAGAAGTTTGAGCACCAACATGATAGGGCGGCACTTCATAGTGTCAGAGATAAAAGCTTTCAAAAATCTGACGATGTGGTTACAAAGACACCACGAAAAGAAGAAGTTTGACTGCCAACATTATGGGGTTGCGCCCTATAGTGTTTGAAATATATTACGTAAAATTATTTGATAGGATCGAAATTCTTACCATCTCCTTGTATTCATTTTTAATAAAAGAAAATAATGACTTAAAATTAACCTAGAACAAGAGATTCGACACTAACAACTTTCAAAAAATGTTGTGATTTGATCACAAACATTCATCATGCATATAGTCACGTCTCTTTCCCATTGGGGTAGGCAGAGACCACATCTTTCCACTTGCTACTTGCTTGTGGGAACGCAATGAAGAATAGGATTAATCACAAATATAGACTGAATTTGAATCGCTGTAAATGAAAAAACATGGCATACCTTTCTTCACGTGGAAACGATAGCTTAGTTCTTTATTTATTTTTGAAGACGACACACAATTTGTTATAGCACCCGTGGTTTGCACAATATTCAGTTATTAATATTTTTTAATATATTTTATAATATAATACTAAGTGTACTTCGATAAATAAATGGCTTAATGATATTGATATCACGTGAGCGCAACGCGACAATCCCTTGAACATAGGTCCCATACTGCCGAGGCCAGTATGGGTTGTTTGTTACCTCGTTCGCATTTACCGCACATTTTCTCTGTCTCGACAACTACGTTGCCCTTCTGTGTCTATTTTTTCTGTGGGGTAGATATTAGCAGCACCAACTCTGTATCAAAATATGTATCTCAAATAGCATTAAATTAAGATGGTGCTAAAAGTTGTCACAAACTTTATTGTGGACATTATTGAGAAATATTTTTAGTGGTATGAGATGACGACACTGGCAATTCGTTTACGTGATGGTAAGTGTAACGTTTGCCCATAACAGTTGCAGTGTATCCTTTGGAAAATATTGTGCACCGTCGATCTGATGCCGCATGGCATCAGATCTTAAGGCTCAAATACCAGGGTATTTTTTATTTCTTAGTTGCCTGGTTTTAAACTACATATCAAAAAAATATTTTATTCATTATCTTAATTGTTATATTAATTGTAACCTCTTCACAAAATATGACGTGGTCAAATAATAGAAACGAGTGAATAAAAGTTTTATCATACACATATTTTTCATATAATAACACCAAGACACGATAAACAATCAATTTCAATATTAAGCTATGCAAGATGTGGCCAAAAGCAACTATTTCCAATGTATAGTTTATCAAAAATGAACATGGCATCGATAAACCATCATAATTAAACCAGCCATAATTATAATTTATGTTTTTAATATGCACAAAATTCGAATTAAAACGTGTCAACAACAAGTCATCCACATATCAAATTATTTTTAGGTTAACGTTATGACTACATTAATTATAAATTTTAGGAACCATCGTAATGACCATAAACATTTTGGATATTTCAGTCTGAACCTATTTTATTAGTACATTTTCGACATCGCAATTAAATCGAGGCAATGTGGCTAAAATCTCACATCTATTTGTCCTGGTTTCGGAGGCGTACATTTCTAAAACTGCTCTTTTGATTTCAGGCAAATGGAATATGTCTCTGTTTCCTTTAATGTATTTGTATCTCGAGCGGTTCTCTCCGTTCTGATTGAGCTTAGTTTGCTTTTCTTCTGCGAAATCAGAGCAAGCAATTATTAATTTGTCGTCATTAGAAACACTTAAAGCCGCACTTCTGTTCAATGTTTTTTTACAAAATTCGTGATTTCTGTAAGACCTTTTGGATTTAATGGTTTTTACAAAAGATTTTTGTCTAGGCTGCATTTCTCCTACCTGAATCATGTGAGCATTATTAATTTTGTATTGATTTTCTATATTATCGTGTATACAAAGTTGCTTTTCATTTTTATTGTAGTTAGTGGATTTCGAAATTGAAATGTTGAAGGACTTAGTTGTATAACAATCATTTTTAGATTTTGTTTTCTGCGTCTGACATTCGCACATTATAAAATTAGTAAGTCCTAATTTTGGGGCAAGTATTTTACAAAAACATTTTTCACTTGTGTCCCATTCTTTTACAGCTAAAGTATTCGTTTCCGATTTGCATCGATTAATTATTTTATTCGCAGCAACATAAAAATTATCATGCATTTCAGACTTACTCCTCTGGTTTAAGCATAAGGTACTGTCAAAGTGGCAATAATTATGTGACCCATTTGTTTCTTTTGGAGAATTTGATCGTAAAGTAGCATATGTAAATTCATCGGATGATTTGATTTGGCGAACTTTTTTGTTACTAAAGTTGGACATTAGTATTGCCCGTAATTTTTTTCTTGGTACTTTAAATGTTTTTTTGTTTATTCTTTTCCTTGTATCTTTAGTACTTACAAATGTTTTTTTCATTACTCTTCTTTTCTTTTCTTTACATTTTGTCATAGTTGTGTTGAAGCAACTGTTGTTCACAAATGGACCTAACATTGTACGATTGCGCCCAATATTATAATTTAAACGGTTTAAAATTATGCTTTGTGTACTAATTGAATTTATTTCAGTTTCTAGTACATTTTTGTGCACTTCATTATTTTCTTGATTAACTATAACTGATTCTTTTATTTTAGATTCAACTTTCCCACCATCAGGTTGATTTTGGAATTGTATATTCTTGGTCGAGGTTGTTAAACCTATAGTAAATGTATGGACCGAATTGGTGTTTTGATCTACTGCTTGGCAGAAACCTGACGAAACAGTTTGACAGTTGTCTGATACCCTTTTATATAATTTATCTTTGAACATTTTTTTCTCGAAAGCTTCGTTGGGATTAATCGTCTTTTTACGACTTTTTATTAAAATTTTGATATCAATATCATTTATATCAATTTTGCTGCCTGAACATTGTATAGACTGATCATAATTGTTCTGCATCAAGTAAACTTCCTTGTTTTTATTTTCAGACGAAGTATTATGTCTTTTTTCTTGAATATTTGAATCAAAATTATTATTTATATGTACTAACATAGCTCTATCTTCGCTGCGCTTACATTTAATAGTAAAATTAATTTCAATTAATTCAGCAAAGCTTTCTTTGTTTTCATTTTTGTTATGTTCGCATTTTGCTTTATTGTCAGTGCATATGTCTTTTAAGGAATTTGATGTAAAAATATGACATGGTTGAGACTCCTTTTTTTTCATCAAAATCGGAATATTCGTGTCTTTATGCCCACTTTCTTTGCAATCTACAACACTATTCTTGTCTTGAACAGTTACTTTGAGACCCTCTTTAGTATTTTCTGCACATGATGTTTTTTTTATATTTTCTTTGGAATCAATAACAGCGATGTTATTCTCACTATCAACTGTCCTGATGACTGATGATGATGAAGATGCCTTGGACACTTTTTTTTTCACTGGTTGCTTTTTAAAATATAAACCTGACACTTTTGCCTTACTTTTGCTTGTTTTGGGACCACTTATTGCTGGTGAGGGAACAGTTTGAACATCTGAAGGAATAGATATTTGAGGCAATGATGAGGTTTTCCGTATATCAGTTGTTGCTGTGCATTTTATTGCACTTTGCTTGACAATTTTCGGAGAAGCACTTGAAGATTTTTTTTCAACTAGAAACTTCGGACAAACTTTGTTGCGTAAAGCATTTTTGAAATTACTTAGTTTCGAAGATTGCGTGGAGTTATGTCCTGATTTTGTGCACTTATCATGTGTTTTTTCGGAAAGATGAGTTGAGTTGAGATGAGATGAGTTGGTAGTTATCTTATCATTTTTAAATGAAATATTTGGCTGTGGATTAATTTTGAGTTGTGATTGCGTAATTGAAAAGTTAGAACATTCGGGAGTACATGGATTTTGCAATGATTTACTTTCGTTAGGACAAGTATTGAATTCTTTTACATTATCATGAGTATTAGATTCCACAGTGAAACCTAAGGTATTTTTTGATGAGACTGGATTAATTGGCATTAGTGATATAGATTGTGGAGTGGACGCTGTGTCTCCATTATCCAATTTTATTTTCAATGCTAAAGTGTCATTTATACAATCGCAAGCTGAGCTAGTCAATGCTAATTTTATATTTTTTTCATCCGATTTAATATAAATTTGTTGTGAGGTTTCAGTTTTTGTTGGAGATGAAATGTCGGAGATCTTAGAATACGTAACTTCTTTTTTTACATTACTATTTTTATGTTCTTCATAGTCAGTTTCGGTTTCAAATATCTTCGACGCTAATTTAGTGTCTGAATCTTCGCCTACATCATATTCAGATATAGTTACACGTTTATTTGTCTTTGATTCCGATGATTTAACTATTACAGATTTTGAACGTGGAAATTCATTTTCATATTTCCACTTTGCTTTACTACCGTTGCAGTATAATTTCCTTTTTTTATACACCTCTAATGAGTCTTTCGGAAAAACACGTTTACCTTTATACTTTAGATGGGAATCTTCTTTGAGTTTGTTTATTATTGATTTTATACAATTATTTTTATCATTACCTTCGTATTTCTTTTGCTCATTGTTATTTGATATTTCACAGGAAGAGACTACCGATGTGGACCAAAATTCATCGCTAATATTCGTGTATGATTTAAGACTTTCATCTTTGATTTCAAAATTAAACAAGGAACTATCAAAACAACGCTGTAAGTTAGTATCGCTGATGGTCCATGAATCTAGATTAATTCCTAGTGGGATCCAGTTATGACAGAAATCATGTAGACAGATATCTGCAAAGTTGTAGTTTTTTTGTATTAAATAAATGGTTTCTTCTGACTCGTCAGCCGTCTCAGTATTTTCTAGTTCAAACCTAAAATAGTATTGTTAGACTTACGTAAATATAAATGTTAATACGCCGGCTATAGTCAATTCCATGTTAAATAGCAAGAAATAAGTACAAATTATGGATTTGTGTTGCTCAAAACAAGTCGGCCTAAGCCTTAATCAAATAGTACTGAGTTTTAAATGACGAGACATGGAATCCCAGTTAATGCGATGTTTCGTCATACTCTTACGTTGTCACACATACACCTACACCAACACCATGCTTCACAGAAGACAACTCACCATCAGATCGATTATGTGCTTATTTGTCACCCTCGCTTAGAAAAATTTATACACATTAACCATGTTCATGAGAGAATCTATCGTTCGGCCCAGTCTCGTGGGCGGTCAAAAAGGCAACTAAATCTATAGTTGTTAACTTTGTCGTACAAATAAAATCTTAGTGAGGTCTATATTATTAGTGCAAAAATGGGCTGCCTTTTTCCCTTTCATAAATAAAATAATTTCTTAAGAATTAAAATGAATTTTAAATTATTAATTAATATAAAAACCGAGCTCACATTGGATTTTCAATATCATTTTGCGTTATTATTTCAACCGCATTGTCTCCTGTCGGTGCTTTTGTGTAGCTACCCAGAAATATATTATCACTACAAATATGTTCTTTTTTTGTCAAAACTTCCACATATTTCTGCTTATAATTGGCAGTGTGTTTCATTCTGTTAGTATTTATGGACGAAAATTTTCCATTGTCAAAATCAGGATTAGTAAAATCCTTTTTTATGATTACTGTACTCTGTAAAGGAGTTTCATAATTGATTACGTTGTAAAATTCTTCATTATTTTGTTTATGTACATTAGTGTGACTGTTTAATTCACTGAGACATCCCAAGGAAATGTTTAACATTACTAATTCTGAACTTGCTTCGAGTCTCTGATTCATAAAAATGTTAGAGTGCAAAAGAGCGCTATCTTTACTAGATTCTTTGTTATATAAACATTTCAAAACTATCTCGCCTTTTTCCTTTTTGTTGTATTGTTCAGTTTTAATATTCTGATATATTTTTAATTTTATTAATCTGTCTTTTATTGTTTTTGGAATCATCCAGGCTTGTATATATTGTTTTGAGAAATTTATCAACGGTCTTTTTGTATTTTTATGATGTAGCGTAGTCTTTCTTATCGAATTTTTTTTAGAAAATAAAATGTTGGTTCGATTAGTAGTACTTTCTGTGATTTCACTTGCTTTGCTGCGACTCCCATAAATACTATCACACAAGTGCACGGATAAGTTTTTTCTGAAGTCATCTGATTTTACAATTTTTTTTTGAAGCCATGCCTTCAATAATATTTCTTCATATCTCTCACGTATTTTACTTACAGTTTTTGTATTTTGGTCTGATGCTGGATAAACTTTCCCAATTCTTATGGTTAATCCTTCTCGGACCTCGCACCTTCCAGTCATTACATCTTTATTAATTTGCAATACGTCAGTGCCGTCTTTCGCCTTCTTTTTGAAAAACCGAAATTTTTTTCTTTCTTTTTTTTCTGCTGATTTACTATTCGTAATCTTTGTAGATTTTAAACTGTTTTGGGATTTTTTGTTTTCATCAAAACATTTCGATTTCTTATTCTTATAACATCCATCTTCTGTGCTCATTTTCTTTCCCCATAATTTCAACATTCCTTTAATACCCTGATAGTCGCCTTCTTCTACGTCAGAATGACCCCAATGAGAGCTATTTCGAACTTTTGTATTGGTCAAAGTTTTCTTCTGTGAAATCTTCATAAATTTTTTTTGGCAAATGTCACTGGAAAATGGGCTAGTGTTTTTTGTATTAGCATAGGACTGCGATTGTAAAGAAGGGGGATCAGATGCTATGGAAACATCTCTGTAACTGGGCTCATCTAACTGACTTGATGTTTTTGATAACAATGTTACATTCCTTGATACTTCTTTAGTTGATACACCGTGTCTTAAAGCCTCAAAGCGACGTAATAAAGAATCGCTATTGGTCTTTAAATTAGTACAAGAACAGTCTCGGGACTTTTCAGAAAATATTTTTCTATATTCTCTTTCTAGTTTGTTTTCCATTGGGTCTATAGAAGTTTGGCTTAAAATTCCCTCCCGTGGCTTATCTAAATTATGCACATGTTGCATTAAGGAATCTAATGACGATTCTGTTTCATTTTCGCTTTTCGTATTAAAAGTAGTACCTTTTTCAACTGACGGTTTAATTTGTGATTTTTCAATGTTGTTATTTTCAATCGATTCTGTGTTTATGGCCCGCTCTTTGTAAGTTTTAATTTTTTGGAATTTATTTAAGTTTTCTACATCTACTTGAGTTGCAGCGTTTATCAGATTATTCTCTGCGGATTTATTGTCTATTGCTCTCACATCTTCATTAATTTTCAAAAGAGGTTGTTGGGGATTAGTATAATTTGATTTAGTCCGAATAAGAGGAGACAACTTTTTATTCACTAGAAGCTTTTTAGTACTTTCAACTTCACTTTCTTCACCTTTTCCCGGTTGTCTGTGGTTGAAGTCATTGTTGCCCCAAAAACGTTTGGATTTTGCTAAAAGAAAGTAAATAAATCAAATATTTTTTATGTTATGACATAACTGTTTATGTTGTCTGGCTTTACTTTTGTCCTCGTTAAATTTTGTGGAAATTATCAGTTATACCACTCGCAAACAATGACTGAACTTAGTTTGTTTCCATCCATAAAATTCCTAAGTAGTACATATGATTTCAATAATAATAAAATCTAATTAAAAATTAATATCTTTACTTACAGCTTTTGCATAAAGTTAAATCTAAAGTACCGACGGCTCTTTCCTCGGTCTCTGGTAAATAGATTCTCTTCACTTTTCGCTTTTGAAACGCCTTAATACTTCCAACGCCTATATCAATGAAACCTTTTGATTGCATTTGCTTCAACATAGTAGTGAAATAGCTAGTTTCTTGATATTTTCCACTGGAATGATTGCAGGAGCAAGTCCTGTGACTCCAATTATTTCCATTCTGGGAATCAAAGTCCCTTGAACATTTATGACCATACCTAGATGTTGTGGCGTGTCTTTTTTCATTTCCATATAGTTTATTTGGACAGCAGTTATAATCTGCAGCTAAGTAATTTCTTATATCTGCTTTCGTAACATTCACAGCTTTGTTTCTTTTCATTTCTTCTTATTTAACATTATTCTTTCGTTTCTTTTCATTTTTATCAGTTTCGTATTTTCTTCTCACTTCTTACAGCAACCGTGGCATACGTTAACTTCTTAGTAGTCTTTTACAAAACCATATTTGAAAAGAATTCTACACTTACATTTAAATGTAGATAAAGCTTTTGTTATAATAGTCATTTCAAGTTTGATACATTGGCGAGGAAAGTCTAATTAAACACTTTTTAATTTCTCTTTTATAAGACTTACATTTTACAGTTTACTTTCTAGGAGTTATTTTTTTCGGATTTCAACTTCATTGCTTTTGACTTTGTCACATTTACACAAATTTTCGTAAACAACTTTGACTGCCAGAATTTTTCATTAGGCAATAAACTTTTTAAAATTATCATTGACAATTTTACCAGTCATATGTC
This sequence comes from Luehdorfia chinensis, assembly GCA_019845155.1. Classification (NCBI taxonomy): domain Eukaryota; kingdom Metazoa; phylum Arthropoda; class Insecta; order Lepidoptera; family Papilionidae; genus Luehdorfia; species Luehdorfia chinensis. Next base: position 595,319 of record JAHVAK010000107.1, read on the forward strand.
AGTCTTGCCTAGGGTAACAAATTAAGTTATTCATGGAATATTTTAAAACACACTGCATTAATAAGTCTAATCTTTATTTATCAGTGTAAATATGTCAAAAGTTATTGTGAGTATTATACCTTTTAAGCGAATTTATATTTTTGGAATATTACCGAAATAGAAAAAGAGACTCAAATAATTGGAGCGGCGACAAACTTTCATACCTTTTATAAAAAAAAATGAGTTGGAATTTTAAACAATAATTACCCTGTCAGAATACGAATATGTTTGCTAGCACACATTTACCGAAAGTAACCATACACTGTGATATTACCGACTTTGTGTGTTTTCTTGTTTAATTATTAAGAAAGACAAACCAGTGAATATTAATTGTGTCCTATTAACAAAAACAGAAAAATCAAGATGTAGTTGCATTGTAGGTCAGTTGACTGAATGGAATGCATCATTGCCAACTTTTGGGTATACTGATTTTCTTTACTAACGATACGAAACGCAGTAATGATATTATGCTACTTAACACCGATATTATATGATAGTATGGCACTCGACGACCGAGTACCTGACGCCTACGTCGCAGATCTTGGGTTTGAATCCTAGCCAACTTTGGTGCAAAAACAAAAATTGTTTGTTTTCGAGTTTGGTTGTGGTGTGCAAGTGAAATTGATGTCTATAAAACATACTCACGATACAGGCGCTCATTAAAAAAATACAAATACATTCCCGGTGGAGCTCCCATTTATGAGCTATGACTAGCTATACGATTTAAAACGTACTGTTCGGCTGATTCAACAAATTAAATAGTAACTAGTACATATATTGTATTATTATGCTATACAAAATTGTCAAAACATTGCTAGGCATCTTGGGGAATAAAAAAATGTTAAAGTTTATTTATTAATTTAATTATTCATTTACACATAAACAATGGTTAAAAATAAAACAGATGAAGAAATTTAATACAAAGGCACAGATTATTTTATTTAGAAATTTCTTCCCGCGATGCCTGACACACTGGACTGGACTAATTTAAAAGAGATGAAGACTAAGTATGCACTTAGCAAAGTTACTTTATATGGACACAAATTCATACATACACATATAAAAATACATAAATTATCTATAATCAAAATCTATATATAAATGTATATTCCTACACATATTACTTACTTACACATCCTTAAATACCTACATATATAAAAACATTATCATACATATACTACATTCTTACAATAATTATTGTGGCAATATGGAAAGTTGTCTTTAATTTGTTTTTTGAAGAAAGATACTGTCTTAGCCTCGTAGATTACAGGAGTTCATGACAAAGTATGACTGCCTGAATGGAGAAAGAGTAAGAGAATTGTAAAGTTTAAGTTTGTTGCGTGCTTTAAAACTTTTATAAACATTTGTGTGATTTAACTTTAAATAATAGTGGGAAGTAACTAGATAGATTTATAAATAATAAAGTTACACGTTATAATAAAGTAAAATAACAATTTTTTCAGAGATTTTGTAATTTCATATGATATCAAACAGTTGCAACTACAGAAAAGTTAACATACAAATAACAACATACAGAAATCATTTACGTAAACAACTAACGGCCAAAAATATGAATAGTGAAAAGGAAATAGCTAAAAGATTTACACGAACTGATGACAACACAAAATTCATTTGTTCCATTTGCCTTAACGCTAAGCCCAAATGCGATTTCAGTAAGAAATCGGAATGCAATAAGCGCAAGTCAAAATCATGTCCAATTTGTCAACGAGGTTTGGATTTACGCTTAGAAGGCTCAACAGAAAATAAACAGAAACCCAATAAATGCGAAGCAAAAGAAAAAACTGCTAAGGCACTATCTAATCACTTTACTCCGAATACCAAAACTGTCCAAACATCACAGACTGATTTTACTCAGGGATTAAGTCTATTAAACGAAGTGCTGACTGTATTTCAGAGTAAAAAGCAACTGAACATAGAAAAAGAAAAATGTGGTAAGACAGTTATTGTTAAAGACGCAAGTGTAGAGACAGAAAATCTTTTAAGTAATAAGGGAATAAAAACGAAATTAACTGTCAGCAAAGTATTCCATTTGTCAATAGAAGATACCGCCTATAGTGCCAACAATAAATTCACAATCGTCAATTGCTCTCAACCGCAAGCAAATAAGAACTCACAATACTCTATAGATCTTATCAAACGTAAGTCTTCGTCTATTCCCCAAATGAAATTAGAGGAACTTAAAAATTCATTTAAAGAAAAGATAAAATCTAAAGATACAATTGAAGAAGTGAATAGGATGTTTGCAACTGTTAGAAAAAACGCTGGAAAAGTTGGAATGGAAAGTTTAGATGACACAAATAGACCGATGATAAGAAATGGGCCCAGAGTGCTGCCAGTTGTAAAAACAAAAACGCGTGACACTGAATATAGAAATCGCATTCACATTTCTGATGACATCAGTCGAGAACATAGGAAATTGAACGAGAAGAAAAATTGCAAATTTTGTCAAACGAACAGCTACTTTATGTCTAGTGGAGACTCACTAATAATTCCGGATAATCAACTAAATAGATGCGACCAAACGTGTGGTAAATGTATTTATATGATGCGTTGCCACAACCAAGGTTGTCATCAGGTTCCTGACGTTTGCGAACATTGCTGTAAAACGTGCATCGAGAATAACTGTCGTCATAATTGTTACGATGACATTCATGATGGAGATAGTTGTGCTAGCTTTTGACTTATTTATATGTTTACAAGTATTTTACAAAACTTATATTTTGTATTATTATTGACTCTTTTCCCAATATTATGTTTCATTGACTCATTTCCCAATTTTTTTTCAGTAACTCGCCCGATCACAAAGACTAGCAAATGAAATTACTGTTATTCTATATAAAACATTCATCATCATCTATCTGTAAGAGCATTTTGCACAACAACCCCCAAACAATTGGCGTTCCTTAAGTTTCTATTCTAGGTCTTCTTCTCTTTGTTTTATATTGTTCTGATCTAAATACTGATACAGGTAATTAAAAACTGCAGATATCGTTTCGCATTACGCCAATGATGTTCAGTTATACTCGTATACTTCAGAATCTCCAGCTCATATTATAACTGCTAAAAAAACAGTATATCACTATTCTAAAATTAAGTTATCACCGTTTCATGAAAATTACAATAAAAGAAACTTAAGACTACAGGCTTTTGCAGGTAGCTTTCGACAAGCAAAAAAGTGTTGAAACGACATTCCACTGCCGTTACGTAAAATAACTACATAAATTCAAAAAATACTTTAAATCTTTCCTTTTAGTAAAACAAACTTTGCTTTAACACTGACGTGGCTACAGTTCAAATGTTTTTAGAAATTCACTTTTTGATATATTAAGTACAGTACACAATTATAAAATTATTAACCATTTTCACGCAATTATTATATTTTTTTTAAATAATAAAGCATTAAGTGTGACCCAATGTGGTTACTGGTGGTAGGATTCATATGCAGGAATTCGTCTAGGTAGGTACCACCCCAGAGCCACACAACTGCGTTACTGCCGTAAAGTAGTAGTGTGCAAACATTACTGTGTTTCGGTTTGAAGGGCACTGTGAGCTAATATAATCACTAGGCATATGCGACTAAGAACTGATGTCTCAAGGTGACGCGCACATGTGGTGCCACACAGAATGTTATGGGCATACGTTGCACTTACCAATACTTAAACGTTTTGTTCGTCACTTTATCTAATAAATTAAAAAATGGCAATCGTTAAACTACGGGCGATAGTCGAAAACCAGTGTTTTGCCCCGTAGTGGAGCTATTTGTATCATTGGACAAATCTGTACACTAATGCCTGTAGAAAATCTTTATATTATTATATATTATTTTTTCAAAATAATTCTTGTGTGTATTGCACTTTTACAAATAAACAACATATCAATATCAATCTATCTATTATGAGCAACTACCCGTAACTTGGCTAGGTATTTTAGCTTTACAACATCTTTACTATATCGTCCTAAATATTGCATTGCTGAACTAAAACCTCTCCCAAGTTGAAAGTATTTTTCATGATCGCCATGCTTGGCAGCCGGATTGGAGATCGCACCAACTAAATACCGTCCACCATTGATGATACTGGTCATGAACGGTCTGGCATGTAAGAGTTCAATATCAAAGGCCACGTAGACGGCCTATGAGAATACAGAACAGAATCGTGGTGCCTCAGGGTTCGTGTTTCGGCAAGAGCCATTATCAGTATAATCAACAAATTATTGATTTTCTTTGATATTTTATTACATTAGTCTCGGTCACTGTAAGGCACAGTCAGTCAGTCTTACAATGTAATATGTCCTACCAATATGATTTTAGTTTTTGACTGGAATATGTCTAATGTAACCTACAGGATATAATTATCCGTTCAGGTTGCAAAGGCAAACGACTGCGTGGCCTACTGATCAGAAAACCTGACTTCTATGGCTTTAAGTTCGAACCGCACAGCCTCCATATGTGCAAAAATAAAAATCGTAGGTTTTCGGGTCTGGTTATGATGTGATTGTCCGCGTGTCTCCGACACTGCATTCTAGCTTACCTATGGTCTTATCACATCAGAGGTATATCGGGCGCGGAAAGTTTAGGATGAGTCAGTGCCTCTGTGTTTGTTGTTGTTTATCGGACACGGTTATATGACGGCAATGCAAGCTAATGTTTCGAACCTGTTTGAGGGGGTCCTTCATATTATTAGTTAACAAGTAGCATCGGATCAGCAGGCGACGTCGCGCCAAACACCGAGTCTTCTGCAGCAGCGACGTTGAATTCCCTACTCTATTGCCTCCTACTCACGAGTCGAACGAAACTGTGGCAATAACTTCCGACAGTACATGGAAGTTGTCGTCATGGGCAAAAATTGGTTAAGAGATTATCAATACTAAGGAGTGAATTAAAATAATTATTTTTATTTTTTATTAACAAATAAAAACGGTTCGTTACAAGAATATATTTATAACAAATGTCTTAAAATTGTAATCCGAATAAATCAAAAGTAAAAACTCTCCGAAGAACACTTCAGTTTCTCACTCCTGCAACAAAACACATAAAATTGGAAACTGTATGTACACATATTAATGTCCACTGCTGGCTTTCTTTCCATTCAGAAAAGGCATAAAAAGAATATACGAAAGTGTATTTATTGCCGGCTCTGATTATTAGTGTGAAATGAATGAAACGACTCAAGATGACAAGCGCAGTGCAGTGCCACCGACCGTACACAAGACCGTTCAAAGGCACTCACACTGCAACTGTTATCGATAGACGGATGGTCGTGGACGGACAAGGAAACGAGCAGGTTGTTCACTTAAAAGTGAAGAGTCTTCTCGTCTCGTTGTTTAATACTGTAAATAAAAAACATTAAGCATTCATATGTATAATGAGTAACTTCTTTTTGTATGGAACAAAATTAAGAATGCACCTATAAAACGGTTATATTTATGAAATTAGTTATATTATACTTGGTCATAAACTATTTTAATTTGAATTTTGTTCAAACATACGAATTGTTGGGTGTTTTGTTGGTAGCCCCGTGCAGTACCTCTTTGCTTTCTAAACGGTCTCGTCAACAGGATATATAATTATATTATATAACTTGTTCTTTAAACCAAAACGCAAAGGTGGTTGCATATTATTGCTTGACGGCAGATAACACACAACAAACAGCACAGTGATGGCACCTACTTAGGCGAATTCCTACATAGGAAGCACCTAATACCTGATGTCGCCATAATCGACTTAACAAATAAGTCAACTTAAGTAGTAGGACGACACTCACAGAATACCAGTGTAAAGTAGCAGCATGACGCTGCCTCCTGGCAACGTAGGAGGAGAACTCAGGAGTGAAACGAAGATGTGGGTGTTAATGGACCACTGTGAACACTTATACGTCTACACATCAAGTGTGTCTCGTTTGTTTACACGGTAACCTCTCAGTAACAAAAGAAATCTACCAACCCTACGTCACATCATATGCCGCTTTTGTTGATTTCAGAATCTGCATGTAGTTTAAATAATTTAGGATCTTCACTCCTCATCCACGACCTAAAACTAAATTTAACTTTTACAGTAGATCAGATATCAGCCATTTCTGTCACTTCATTCATAATTGCGGCCTTCTTTTTAAGACTTACTCCCAAGAAACACAGTGGCCTCAAGAGATATAGCAGTTTAATTATTTTAATTAATATAGTTGCAATTGTTCAAGATCTTTATGCTCCTCCTTACTTTGTCAAACATTACAAAGAATTTAAATAAAACTACTTTTTTACGGATTTTATCGCGTTTAATTTTGAACTATTTTTACCCGACGTTTCGGACGCTTTACAGCACCCATGGTCACGGGGGTAAAAATAGTTCAAAATTAAACGCGATAAAATCCGTAAAAAAGTAGTTTTATTTAAATGTGTAATATTCGCGTAAATAAAAGAAAACATTATTACAAAGAAAGACAAATATACCTAGTCTCCCCGTACTTGCATCTACTTCTCTCTAGCTTCTCACTGTGAGGCCGCTCCCACTCCCGCGGTGTCTCTTGACTGAAAAATATGTATATTTTTACTGACATATAATGTTATTAAGTAATAATTGCAATAAACAACTGAGGAATATTGTTTCGGTTCAGCTCCACTAAAGAGTTTTCTTAACCTTCTATATTAGAAACTAAATTGGTTAAATCTAACTTTTCTTTCGTCACAGGATCTCTATTATGGCATGGCATGCATTCACTATTTAGTCTGGCCAAAGTTCTGTTACAAATTAAAATGCATATAATTTTTACTAAGTAATTTAAGTTTAAAAAGCTTATATTTGAAAGTTAAGAATTTTGGAACTGACTTCTTAGCGTCTTTGAACGTAGTGTCTTCTTGGTGTTGTTTTCTATAAACAATTTATCTCCTAAATTTAAGCATTAAATATAATAATAAAAATTCCGCATTCTTCACATAAACTTGTTATACATATACGTTCTAGTAGGAATCTTAATTTATTGCTACATTTTTTTATGTTGCCATATGACATTTCGGCGTTAACAAACAATCTACTTGATCTTCTCTGGTCTTCTGAAGATCATGTGTTGGTGTATTTGTCGATAGAGTGACACACAAACATACATCTGATACCTAGCTTCTCGGAAATATCTTCGGTTTTCTTTAATATCCTCATTGATATTTATTAACCGCGAAAAAGAGTATAAAAAATCAATCGATTACCCAAATACTTTCCCACCTTTTATGTTTTAAGTTTTTAGTAAATGTATTCCTAAATTGAATTTATTATTAATACGATAAGTTTTTAAATTGTAACACTATTTATGGTCAGACTAGTTACTGCGTAACTGCCAAATCAGGGGTCTCAAAAAATATATATATCAAAAAAAGAAATAACTAATACGCATTACTACGTAATACCCACTCTCCTAACGCTAGGTCAAATACAGGGCCACTTGAGTGTTGGTTTCTGATGCTGTTCTTAACGTCGAATCCTTTCGTCAGCACCTTCTTCAAAGTGTTAGATGAATCGACAAACTTGCACATACATTCGTTTAGACTCTGCATTTTTACTAACAACTCGTCTTTATCCTTTTCATCAGTCGGTACGTCTATCACTTTCTCTGTCTCCTTCTTTATCATCCTACAGTTATTTTCCGGTATGTCGTTCCATTTCAAATCAGTGTTTACTCCTGCATGTTTTAGTATCTTAATTTTCGGCGTAACTGTTTCTATGACGAATTCACCTTCCTCTATAATTTCATCTGGTGGTTTATAATAAGATTGCCTTATGCCATATACGTTTATCATATGATTGTCATCGTTAAGACCGTCTTTAGTTTTTGCCATTACTAATTTCAATAGGTTCTCAAGGCCAATTTTATGGTCGTTGAGAAGATGTCGATCTAGGACTGTAATACTGTAAGAGCAATAAATATTACAATTAACATTCGATTTAGAAATAAAGGTTACATACCTAAAGAGATAATATGAAATGTGGTTTAATACACCATAATCATCATTTCTGCCTATCACAACTCTACTTCCACTACAAATTGAACAGTATTATCCATAAATATAAACAAATCAAAAAATCTACCTAATTGCCTGACTGCGGGTCGCCTGATGGTCGAAATACGACGTAATTCATTAGTTTTTTTTTGAATTTAATGTATTTGTAACACATATTAAATATTTTTTTTTTCCTTCTCCAAATAAACTACTATGCCAAATCTCACACTTCCTTGTGCGCGCAATATGCTTAAAAAGCGGTACAAAATTTTCTCTTCGCGTATTATTTATTTTGATGAATCATCATCATCATTTCAGCCTATCACTGCTGAAACGTGAAAGTCCACTGCTCACTGCCACAAAATGTTATAGCTATTATTTTCACATAGTTGCCACACAGGCGGGTGGGCAACAGTTCAAATGTTCCAAGAAGATGCTGCCGCCCATCTTCTATTTTTAATTTTCCCTCTGATGAGTTTTACGACACCCACAAGATGAAATGGGTGGGTAGATTCTCTTAAGCAACACGGTAAGATTTGATGTATCGTATTTATTTATGTTAGGCGCTGAGGACGCCTGTTGAAATATCAATATTAGGAATGCTTCGTGTAGTCTCGTCTACAAATAAATATTGATTTTAGTATAGTTTCAATTAATGCCTAATTAATACAGTCGGAAAAAGGTCCATGCATTATCTGTGACTTGAGCACAGCACTCATTACCTACGAGCAAAAAAGTTTGGAATTATAACAAGTCATTGTATTATTTTGTAGGTACCCCTATAGTTAGTATTTATAATGTCAGAGTACCTGATTTCTGCACCGCAGGTCCTGGGTTCGCATCCCAACCGGAGCCAACATTTGAGATAAACCACAAAGTGATGGTTTTCGGATCTGCTTGTGTTGTGATTATCCTCGTGTTTCTGACACTGTATCCTAGCCTACCTTCGATCTTATCGCATCAGCGTTACATCGGGCGCGGGTAGATGGGGCGAGTGAGTGTCTCTGAATTTGCACGTACACTTGTGCCACCATAATATCTCCTGCACAGTTGATAGCTCTTGTTAATATTCGGAGCTTGTCGCCTTGGTCGAAATCGGCCAGGAGAACATCATTTATACAGTGGGTATTTCTATAGTTTCCTTGTCTGGTTGGGGTATATATATGTATAAATGCATAGATAATTATATGAGATACGATAAAATAAATAAGATAGTATACTAAAAATTATACCGTACAATAAAATATATAAATAATACCCCAACCCAACCTAGGCTCGGAGTGTTAGGGAGAAAGTGCAAGAAACCGACTGACGAAGCACCGCCTTCTGCATTGTACGCGGAGGGTCCGTCACAGAGTCCCAGTCGTCGCAGATATCCCGAGAGACTGACCGGGATTAACCCGTACGTAGAATGACCACCGGGATAATTTCGTCCACACCACCCCACATGTCGGTGACCTCGCGAGCCAGAAACTTAGTCCCCTTATCTATTTCGGCTTTCACGAGGTTCTCGTCATATGGTTGGTATCTCGTATATGTTTTTTTTTGGATTATTATAACGATTCCCCTCAGTAGTATTTCTCCTGTATCGTGGGTGCACTTTACAATAAATTTTATATGCACAACACAACCAGACCCGAAAAACCAATAATTTGTGTTTTGCACAAATGTTGGCTCGGGCTGGGATTCGAACCCAGGACCGTAGGAGTCAGGTACGCTAACCACAAGGTCACGCGGTCGTCAATCTTAATGATATTTGACTTAATATTAAGAGTATACATGTAATAATGGTACAGACACGAATTCGTCTCGCGTAAAATTATGCATGTTCCCTTACCGATCGGCGTCAAACGAGCATAAATGGCATGCATATGTTTCCTTGCGTGCATTGGTCAAAGAAAGTGTTGCCGCGCTACAACCTGACATCGACGATTCTGCTTTTAATGCTTTAGATGTACATTCTCTTTTCGTTGATTGCTCCTGAAACTTAATCATTAATTTAACCATACTTCCCAAGTTTACAATGGACTGACAGACATCGCTAGTCTTTATAGCACATATTAGGTGTCTCTTACTTTTTTTCATAAATACGACATATAATTTCGGTGATGTAATTGCTGTTAGCCATTTTGGCTTTTACAGATTCATCGGATACTGTGCGGGCCAGGGGCCCGCGTGCCAAGTTTGGTTTGACCCTAATATAAATACTTAACTCCTACAAAAACCTCGAAATTCGGACTGTATCGCGTTCGCTGCGTGCTTGCGCGATTTAGAATATCTCTAATGATTTTAAGTCGTCTTAAATACCACACTGCACCCTAGTTTACCTCTGATCATATCGCATGAGTGTCAATTCGGGCGCCGGATAGGTTCGGACGAGTGAGTGCCTCTGTGTTTGCTCACACATTGTGGCACTATAATATCTCCTGCGCAGTTGATATCTTCCGACAGTATTCGGAAGTTGACGCTGTGATCGACAATCGGCCAGGTGGACATAATGTGATGGAGAGTATCTTGTGACGGTTCTCGGTTGCGGTTATTAGCTTGCCTGTGCTTTTTATAAACTTGGTAATACGCACCTTTTTTAATTTAGCATGCGGAATCCAACTAGGTAGGTAACACCCCAGGGCCAGATACTCTGCCGTGAAGCGGTAGTGTGCAAAAATTAAGAACTGATGTCTCAGGGTGACGGGCGCATTGTGGTGTCACACTGTTGTGGGTGACAAAGCATTTGTTATACAAAGACGTTGCACTTACCATCAGGTGAACGTTTTGCTCGTTCTGTCACTTTTAACAAATAAAAAAAAATTGTTACACCCCTTTCCTTATGCGACAACTTTGGTGAATACTAAAAATGCAATGTCAAATGACAGGATTGGTCAAAACAGCCTATTGTAGTATAATACAAACATATACATCACCTAAAGACTACTTATATCGGAGATATTGGCCAGTTATCATGATAGGCAGGAAAAATTGGCAAAAGCAATATAAACGTTCTCAGTAAAGGAAGCTACCGCCCATTTCCCGATAACAGTACATGCTTAACATACATACATACAGTCACGCCATTTTCCCATATAAGGGGTAGGCAGAAGCCACACACGTAGCGCACTTTTCGCACCCGTGGGAAACGAGACGTGACGGGCTAACCACGTCGCCGCCATTTTGGTACAAGCCACAAGAAATCTTACACCCCATTCCGTTCCCACGACCAGTATAGTGCAATACGTTAGTCGCCTCTTACGACATCTCGGCATGAAAGCGGTAGGTGCTATTCTACTCTGCTGGACACTTATCGACTAGGAGTATACATAATTGACAATGATAATAATAGATAGTAGTAGTAATATTATGTGTTTGGCATTGGCAGTATGAAATAAAACAAACGACAGACCATCATGTCATTGACATTGTCCGTATGACCGAAAATAATAAATGATTCATTTTATTTAATACATATTTAATAACATGCTTAAATGCTATTAAAATTGCTTAAATTCTCAAACTTACGTTACACGGTTTATGTGCGGATTAAATTATTATAAGCTAGACTACCCGAAAATTTATCCATTAATAATATTTCATACCTTACTAATGTTGGTGTTCATGATAGTATCAGCGACCTCTTCCGGATGTACGAAGAGTGTCTTACTGCGACAAATACGGGAGCGTAACTTATCGAACAGCCTCGTGGCAGACGAGGTACGACCTGGAACTATAGAAAAATTATAGTGTACGTTATTTATGCTAGCGACTTTCTATCATTTATAGTTTGGAATTCTTATCCATACAAAGCATATCCAGAACTTTCTATGATGATTTGTACGATGTTTGTTGAGTCATGGATACTGGGTTGTAATCTTGGTGCAATTTATTATTCACATAAAAAAAAATTCCCACTGTAGGATTTCAGTGTTGTCGACCATAAAATCGTTTCCTTATTTTTATTGCATAAAGTGATGAAACGAGCAAAACGTTCACCTGATGTAAAGTGCAACATCTACCCATAACAATTGCTATGTCACCCAGATTATTTCTGTGTGACACTACACTGTGCCCATCACCCTGAGACATAGTTCTTAAGTCTCGTATGTCCAGTGATTACGCTAGCTCACAGTGCCCTTCAAACCGAAACACAGTAATGTTTGCACACTACTGCTTCACGGTAGAATAACTGGCCTGGGGTGGTACCTACCTAGACGGACTCCTGCATTGTGATAGTTGATAGTTTTACCGTTATCACCGTGCACGGTCGACAGCGAGTGTTCAAAGCGCTATCCACGAAATTTGACGGCGGAGACTATTACTGGCAACTATGGTTATCCAATGTATCCACGTCGATATAACTGTAGGAATCGTTAACCTTGACATAGCATTTGTTATGGGTAGATGTTGCACTTTACATCTGGTGAACGTTTTGCTCTTTTCGTCTCTCTATAGAAAAAAAAGAACAGGACAATGTCTGCCGGGGCAGTTAGTTAAGAATAACAGAAACTTTGCACTCAGATTCGACCTTGAAATTTTACTCTCCTCGCTCCAAAGAAGTTCCACATCACAAAACAACTTATGCTTGGAAGCAGGAAATTTTACAGTGATCAAGATCGTTTGGGAACATCTAGAAATAAATTTCAATGCTAGTTAGCGTTTGTTATAGTTACAGCTTACGTTTCAACATATTCTTGTCATTACATGGTGAACACGGTCTTTCTCGCTTTTCTAGAGAAGTCAAAGTATTTGATTTGATCTAGAACAAAAATATTCATGCTGTAATTATGACAAAAGAAAGGAATAAAATATACCCGTATTATCTAATATTTATGACAGTATGGCCTAGTGGTCAGGGATCCCAATGACAGCCAACATTCGTCCAAAAACACAAATTGTTGGTGTGCGTTTATATTTGCGCATACGTGTTGCAGTAAAATATCTCCTGTGCAGTAGATAGCTTTCGACAGTACTCCGAATCTGTCGCCTACTTCGAAAATCGGCATCACCGTCATAAAAGTAACAGCCTATTGTCCCACTGCGGAGCACAGGCCTCCTCCCATTTCTGAGAGGGTTTTCGAGCGGGAAAGAGTCCGCCACGCTGCTTTAATGCGGGTTGGCGTACTTCACATATCCTTGAAATATTTGTATTCCTCAGACAGGTTTCTTCGCAATGTTTTCTTTCACCGCAAAGCACGTGGTGAGTCAGCACAATTTTAGAGGTGCCCCGGCCCCTGAGCTACCACGGCTCTTCCAGTATAGTCATATTCATTAACTTCTTTCATAATGTACAAGTCGTAATGTAAGCAACGATCAATCACAGTCTGATTTATCTTTATAGGAGTTAGGACGAAGTCGAGCAAAACGTTTACCTGATGCTAAGTGAAAGTCTGCTTATAACAAACCACCTTGAACATTTCGGTGTGGCACCACTCTGCGCCCGTGATTCTGAGAAATCAGTTCTAATTGGTCATATGCCTAGTAATTACAGAAGCTCTCAGTGCCCTTCAGACCGACACAGTAATGTTTGCACACTACTATTCCACGGAAATATAACCGCTGCTGTGGTATCTACCTAGACCGATCCGGCAGAGGAATCCTACCTCCAATAATATGATAGTTTAGGTCTAACATATTAGTGATGGTTTTTTCTCAATCTGTCAAAAGGTGATGCTACGTGTATGGCCATGTACGATTAGGTAGACTGTATTTTGAGATAAAAAGATGTAACCAATATCTCAACTTGCATCCATACCCACTAACAAAATAAGAAAATGAAAAAAAAATACCTTTAATTTACCAGAATCGGAATAGTCACCGCTGCTTGATTCATGGTGAAGTTGCCGGTGCATTGTCAGGGCGCTCTCGAATTGTGCCGTGAAGCTGCATTGCGAGCAGCTAGAGGTTTTAAATAATTATCAATATTTAGTTTATATTATTAATATTAAGTTAAAAAACAATATTTAACAGTTATGTCTATTTACATTTAAGTTCACATTGCTGCTACACCTCTTTGGAGTAGCATCACCGTTGATGACGAATCTGAATGAGCGATCTTAAGGAAAACTGGTATCGATTTAACCTCGTTATCACCCTTTTCAGCCGTTCTTTTAAAAAATGCGATATTACCCGGCGTTTTAAAGACTTTTTTAAAATGTGTTTTTTTAAATTGTGTCCAAACCTTTGTCACATGCATGTCACAGGCATTTTAGAACGGTACCGCACTAGTGTCTTAGACGCTGAATTGATCAACGGCTTGGTGAGAGGGTTCCTCTGCGGTAGGTAGGTACCACCCCAGTGCCAGTTATTCTGCCGTGAAGTAGTAGTGTGCAAACATTACTGTGTTTATGTTCGAAGGGCACTGAGAGCTAGCGTAATCAATGAGCATACGACACTTAAGAACTGATGTATCTGGGTGACGAGAGCAGTGTGTTGTCACACAGAAATGTTCTGATAACACAGCATTTGTTATGGGTAGACGTTGCACTTACCATCAGGTGAACGTTTTGCTCGTTTCGTCACTTTATGAAATAAATCAAAATAATAAATCAAAATAAAATAAATAGTTAACTTGTTAAATTGAAAGGCGAAGCCGTGTTCTTCCCGACAGATATACCTCTAGCGAATACTTTGGAACCTTGCGCTACGTTGTATCTATTTTATAACGATAATCGCTACCGAGAATCAGTAGGTCCTCAGTAGCGATTCTCATTGTATTGAAGTTGTGTACTTCATATGCCTGTTCAGTTTTCTATAGACTGGCTTATCAATTAAAGCCTGTAGCTTCATTTCACTTAGGTGTTATTTGAATAATTAATTATTTTGCAATCTGAGCTGAAATCTCTTAGGATTTTTTAAAGTATTTTTTTTAACACGATGCCCCACAGTTGGATTTCTCCTGTATCGTGGGTACGTTTTACAGACATAAATTTTACATGCACAAGCCACCCAGACCCGGAACAACTATCTGTAGGCCACACAAATATTTGTCCCGTGCGGGAATCGAACTGTCGACCCGCGACGCAGAAGGCAAGGGTTTAGCCACTGCGCCAACCGAGCTGTCACTACATAATTGCACGAAACGAACGAATTGTGAACTTAATAAAGCAGGACCTCTGCAGTGTAAAGCCCAATTTTTGTGTGCTCCGTATTATTAGGTCATTACAGTCTGAATTAACCTTACCGATCACAACGACATCATAAAGTGGAAAGTCGTCAGCGTTATTTTATAAGACCTTTACTTAAACATTAGTTTAATATAGAAAATTGTTTATTTATATGGGTCTTCGTTGCTCGAAAATACATACATAAATAAATAACCCCATCAGCGTCCATATTCGTATTAATTCAAGGAAGAAATCGAATTTGGCAACGTACATCATTGAAAATAATACTTACCAATGGTTCATCTTAATGTAAACGTTAATAATATCAAGTTAAAAATAAATTATCAATACAAATCAGTGAATTAAAGGAAACTGATCAATTTTGACGTTGGGTTGACGGCCTTGATCCGAAAGAAAGAAATAATAATAGATGATATATTCTCTTTGGAAATAAAAATGTTATACATAAAACGTCTTACAACTGATTTCATCTATGTATAAATTAGGATTTTATTACTTTTTTCGTTGTTGTTATATATTTATTCTGTTACGGCTTAGATTGAATTCTCTGAGTATGGGATAGATATCGATTATTAATAGTTGTTCATCAGACATATTACAATCATTTTTAGGGTTCCATAGTCAACAAGGAACCATTATAGTTTCGCCTTGTCCGTCTCTCCGTCCGTCCGTGGCTTAGCTCAGTCTCTTATTAGTAGAAAGCTGTGTTATTATGCATGTAAAATAAAATCTTGAAAAAAAAATTGTTTTAGGATACCTCCCCTACACGTAAAGTGAGGACGAATTTTTTTTCTAGTCTATCTTATGAAGTGGGGTGTCGTTGGATAGTTCTTGCAAAAATATTGCAGTGTGTGAAAACCATTTTTCGATTCAGGGATCAGGTTGTAAAGTATTAAGCTTTAGTGGTAATTTTTGTTACAACGAAGTGTCTCCTCAATGCTAGCTAAATGGTTGCTTCCAGCTAAATGGTGGTTTTTGGATGAAGAGGTATATATAACGTAATTAAAAGGAAAACATATCACAGCTAAGAAGGCTTTACAAGTTAACGAGTAATAGTCCACCAACTTATAAAATGTACTTAGAGTCGTATAAATTTCTTTGAAAATTACTTCATCATCATCATCATCACTTCAGTCCACTCCTGAACATAGGCCTCCCCCATAGATTGCCACAAAGTTTGTAGCTTTCGTTTTGGGGCGATTTTGCCATAGTTGCCACGCTTGGCAGGAGGGTTGGCAACCGCAGTTTATTTATTCAGATGTTCCAGGAAGATGCTGCTGCCCATCTCCAGGCTTTTATTTTCCCTCTGTCGACTTTTACGACACCCACGGAATGAGATGGGTTGGTAGATTCTATAGGCCGCTACCACACGTTTACCAATTACTTAGGTGAATTTATCAGTTGTGTAAAACAGCTAGTAAATATAAGTTTATGAACCATGTAAAACAGTGTCGCAGTACTGTGCTGCAATATTCAAATTTATACGTAACACTGTCTATTTTTATTACAACCGCTTGCCTGTACATGCGGTGGTACTTAAATAGATAATACTTTTTCTAACTTCCCTGATGAAGTTGTATTTTATAACTCCTTCTTCATTTACCCTCGTTCTATGTGAGCCCATTTTTAGACGTTATTAACCCTTAAATCGAGCACTCAATTTTAATAATATGTTCAGAGTATCAAATAAAAAGTCCCCTTCTTAGTCCGCATATAGACGGGCAGTTACGGAACCCTAAACTTTGCGTGGCCGGACACACACTTCACCGATTCTTACATCTTCTATAGCTCGAATATATAACTAATAACATTTATGCGCGAAATAGGTCTTAGTTTGGCTATCCTTACAAAGACAGAGACTGAGGTCAACGGTTCTGCAGCAAAACAAAAACTATCATGGTCTCGTTTTTGTTACACAATTGAGCGTCACAACCCAACACAATACCGACGTTATTTTTTTAATTAAAAATGTTTCCATCTGAGATTATTGGATTTTCGGCCACGACCACAACTTCCGAATACTACGCTACTAACGACGCTATTAACGGTCCAGGGGACAACATAGAGCCACGAGTGTACGCTCAGACACAGCGGCAATGACTCGTCCTAAACAACCCACGCCCGATGTTACGCTCATGCGATAAGATCAACCGCAGGCTAGGCTAGGATGCAGTGCCTCAGACACAGAACACACAGTATAATAATTTGACTCCGGCTGTGGTTCGAACCCAGGACTTACAACCTACTTTCTCACGTATATTGTCGCCATGTGGTAGCGGATTAAGAGAATCTTCCACCCCACCTCATCCCGTGGGCGTCGTAAAAGTCGACAGAGAAAAAATAAAAACCAGAAGATAGGCAACAGCATCTTTTTAAATCATTTGAATAAATAAACCGCGGTTGCCAACCCGCTGGCCACGTGAAACTATGGCCAAATTCCCCCAAAACGATAGCTACAAAGTTTTGAGCCAATATATGGGGGAGGCCTATGTTCAGCAGTGGACCAGTGATAGCCTGAAAAAGATGATGATGATGATGTTGTATTTGACTGCTTTCGAAACAACATCGAGTTCTTCTGGAAGTCCACAAGACCTCTAGTTGAGAGGTACAAATACGACAGAAACCAGGATAAACGTATTGTGAGAGGAGAGGAATGCGTTCTCACGAGATAGAAGAAATATTGCGGAAACTAATTTGACAAAAAGGATATGGAAGTATAGTGACATGAATGAAGGTTGCGATGAATGTGATATTAGAATGGGAGAGATTGTAGAAGCGTTAAATAGTATAAAATTTGGCAATGCTGCAGGGTATGACAGAATCACGGTAGAGATGCTAGACAGGGTGTGGTAGCTAGCCACCGCAACCACACCGTACCGCCTTTTAAACGTTTGCTGGAGAAGCGGCAACAATACAAATAACGACAACAGTACAATAAGACCAGTACAAGGCCGTCATCGTACCGCTTTACAAAGGAAAAGGGTTCAGAATTAGTTTGCGCAGCATCCTCAGCAGACTGCTTGAAATGATTTAAATTAAGAAAGTGATTAATGAAACTGAAAAGAAGATGTGGAATGTACGTTGGGATTCAGGAGAGGAATGGGATGCATGGATCAGGTCTTTTTCTTAGGAAGCATAGGCGTTAAATTCTTGACTCAAAGTCAAAAGGTCTATTGCGCTTCGTAGATTAAAAAAAGGCCTATGACAGAATAGTGAGGAAGAATCTACCATCCCCATCCCATCCCATGGGTGTCGTAAAACTCGACAGAGGGAAATTAAACACAGGAGGTGTGCAGCAGCATCTTCCTGGAACATCTGAATAAATAAACTGCGGTTGCCAACCCTCATGCCAAGCGTGGCAACTATGGCAAAATCCCTTCAATATGAGAGCTACAAACTTTTGTGGCTATCTATGGGGAAGGCCTATGTTCAGCAGTGGACTTGTGATAGGCTGAAACGACGACGACGTATTGTGGTCGACTTTTTCTACGTATAGGGTAAACGGCAGCTTGATACAAGCACTGAAATCATTCTATAAGAATTCCAGTGCTTGTGTCAGCTTACACAGACCGCTTTCACATCGTAAAAGGTGTAAGACAGGGTTGTGTAGCTTCGCCGGGATTTTTCAACCTATTTATAGACAATTGCTTGAAAGATTGGGAAGAGAATGCATATGGATTAAGAATTAATGATCTGACCATCAAATGCTTCCTATACGCTGATGATCAGGGTTTATTAGCATTATCGAAGACGGAATTGTAGGCGATCGTTAATATTATGCATGATGCTCTAGAAAGTAAAGGGAAGAAAATTAACGTAGAAAAGACGAAAGGAATGGTTTTTAAAAGGGAAAAACGTAGGATTTTGAATGACGGATTGCAGAGTTCTGATTAAAGGAGAAAGACTAAACCAAGTGAAAGAGTTTGTATACTTGGATTCAAAGTTTACGTAAGACGGTAATTACGACGGTAATAATGAGCGAAGGCTGTTTGCGGGAAATCAAATGTTTGGGGCCCTGCATAATTTTATGTGTAGCCACAACGTATCTAAAAAGGTACGACCAGCTGTACATAGAGGAGTACTTGTCAATGTTAGGTCTGGCTTAAGAAACATGAAAGTAAGATTATTGCTGTGGAAATGAAAGGTTTGGGAAGTATAGCTGGAGTGACTTTTGATGGACAAAGTGAGTAACAGCGTGACAAGGGAACGATGCGGTGTGGTAGAAGATGTCGATGATGAAGAAGACAAAGATACAGAAAGGGATGCTTAGATGGTTTAAACAAGTAAAGAGGACAGATGAAAGAAGATTGACGAAAAAGATTTATGAGACGGGTGTAAATGGGCATACCACTAAGGGTCGAAGTAAGCAAATATATCACGATCAGATTAAAGGCGTTTTAAGAAAAGGCCAAGTCAAAAGTACCCACAACCGATGAGGGCGTAGGAAAGCGTACATAAAAGTAGAAAAATCGAAAGATGTGTGCCAGAATCGTAGCAAGTGGAAATATGTGGTCTCTGCCTACCCTAATGGAAAGGGTCGCCAACCTGTGTATGTTAGAAGCGATATCCACAACGAACTAACGACAGCCCATTATTGTTCTCAAGAGCCTCAAATAGGCTAAATGATATTGAAAGTTGAGAATATTTTATTAAAATAAATGTCATTAACAGTCCACGGATGGACATAGGTTTTTCCCAAGTTGCGACGATAACCGTAATTACCCTTGGTAGGCAGAATGGTGATCTCAGCACCAGACAAGACAAGGCGCGAAGCCTTAGACGCTGTTGGCCGTCACCAGACAGGGTAATGTAGGTCTGGCATAATTGAAATAGTTATCCAGTAATCAGTCGGAGGCCTTGAGATTTTCCTCGCATTTGTTTTAGTCAACTTTAACGAAATCAACAAGCTTTGGCCATGTCGTTAAAGTTGATGTGATCCTATTAGATGTGATCCCATTCAATGGGATTTTGGCGGATGTTATGTCAAGAGAAAAGGGTAGCTAGTAGCTACCCGTCAGATCGGCTGGCCTGATCTGGGGAGGACGTCTCCTTCAAACAGTAATCTAATGTTGTATATATAGTTTGCAGCTCATAAACTTCAATAGTGTCATGTTGGTCATATGAGATCCAAGATCATACAGGGTGGTAAATTTTCTAACGCTAGTAGCTACCACGTTACAAAAAATATTACTAAAGACTTGTATTTTTTAACTATTGTTTGTCAAAAAAGTGGCGACACGAACAAATCGTTCACTAGTTTGTCAGTGCACTATCTGCCCATAACAAATACTGTGACACCCAGTACTTATCTGTGTTCCTTGAGACAACAGCTCTTCAGTTACATTATTACCCAGTAATATTACTATTCTCTCGATCGATTCTGAACGCAAGTGGCATCCGTCATACAAGCTGATAGTTGTACGGCAGAGTAGAGTTGCAGCTACCTCTTTCCTACCGAGGTGTCATATAGTGTAGTAAGAGGCGACTAAGGTATTGTACAGATAGCCTTTTCTCGTGCAGAATAACACCATTATGTGCAATGCTGTCACTATACTGCTCATGGGAACGCAATTAGGAGTAAGTATTCACCCATCACATCACGTTTCCCACGGGGGCGAAAATTGGGTTACGGGTCTGTCTACCCCTTATTTGAGAGAAAGGCTTGATTTTATGTATGTATGTATTATACACCACAGTTAAGTTATCTTTCGCACGTGAAATGGAAAATTGTAAAAGAAGCCAAGCATATATTTTAATTTCATCCACAGTAAAACCTCACCTGGTACGAATATATCATACTTCTCTTACAGAAACTGTCCTCGCCTTTGGAAGAAACTCGTTTTGGACAAACTAGAACATTTGTTACCTATTTTTTGCTGACATAATTCTTAATGAACGGTTCATTTATCTTACTAATAAAAATATATCTCAAGTAAAAAACTTCGCAGATTTTTGTAATAAATAAGGAATTTTCATTATAATTGACTTATGTACTATGAATTGATTATAATTGAAATGACTTTCTATACTTTGATTTTTGTAAAAGCGTGTATGTATTGCTCAATAAGTAACTTACTGGCGCTAAGGAGAAGCAAAATAATAAAATATTACAAAGCTTACTAAAAATAAAATTATGTATAATTTTATTTTTAGTAAGCTTTGTAATAAATTGCTTTTTTTTATTTAAAATAATTTTCATAGTGTACAAATGTTAACATTATAAGCTTATCATAATGTTAATATTTGTACACTATGAAAATTATTTTATTTGTTAAGGTATGATTCCTAGTTAGCTCTTCGTAGACTTCTTACACTTGTTCGGTGCTTTCTTTGGCTTTTCCATTCTACCACTTGTGCTAGGCCAGTTATTATTTGATTGTTAAAGTGGGCCTGCAGTTATATTTACTGACATGGACATGCTGCCATTGTATTGTAGGATACAACCCATCTGACGCTGGCTCTACACTTAACAATGATTGATGAAGAATCATGAAGTGTAAAACAAAGTAACTTCTGAGAAATATAATGCGATACCTCTTTGCTAATTATTGGGGTCTCCGATTCTAGTCACTTACCAAATATATATGCAAATAACAGATGTCACAATATTTAAACTTAGAATCTTAGGAAGTCAAAGACTAAATTTGTAGTAGAAATCGGAAAGCAGCCTTCGCAGCTACTCTTACAGCTACTTGGACGAACATTAACGTTTAAACGTGTGAAATCTTCAGCACTTTTTTCACACAATCGCATTCAAATATGTCTTTTTCTTCTTCGGACTACGACAAATAAATCCTTTGTACTACGCGCATTATCGCGATCGCCTAATTACAAACTATATGCCGTATCCGTGAAACTGAAACTTAAATCAATATCGACGATTCTTTGTTGCAATAAGGTACATATTTGGACAGTGAAGGTTTAAAATTATGTTTGTATCAGCACAAAGCCTCTTTTAAACCTGGTAACATCGTGTTCGCGTCGCAACTCACGGCGTGTTGCTTGCTCGCCACTCGCCAGCCAGTTCAAAGCGGGGGGCCGGCGTGAGCGCATGCTCAATACACAACAGTGTCTACTTTTTACACGTAAACTGATAATCAACCAGAAGAAAAGAAATAAATACATCGATGACAACACACGTTCATCGATAAACGAATAAATTGTGAGTTTTGCGAGTTTCCGAACTGAATCACGCCTACGAACCGGTTGCAAAACGTCTGTAGGAAGTAGGTATAGTAACAGTTATATAAAATTGTAATGTTGGGCTCTCTTTCGCAGGTACGCCGAGTGAACGAGTTGCTCTTTTGTTTTGTGATATAAAAACCGAAGTTTTTGTTTTTATAAAAAGTGCCTTTTAGACGTTGGTTGTTGAGTGAAATCGAGTGTTGACGCGGTTCGGTCAGGTGAGTTAAAAAAAAAGTTTTTTCAATGCTTCTATTTAGTGCGCTTTCTCCGGACGTTCTTTAGGGTTGAATGAATGACTCGCTAGCACAGATGTTACACGATGTGTGGGTAATTATGTTCTAAATGTCGCATAAAGAAAGTAAGTAAAACGTTTGTCTTTTAAGTATTTTACTAATTCCTTTCTTATTGTTGCTGTCTCAATCAGAGCAGTTACTCATAAAAAATAAATACTAATAAATTAAATGGAAAAATATATAACTGCTGAAAAAAAAACATCACAAACATCATAACAGTCCAGTTGTTGGTCCAAAAAAGAAGATTTGCCGTAATAACCGTACTTGGTTGGATTGGCAAACGCAATAGGTACCGCACACCACACAGTTTACGACTTTAGACGTCGCTGACCGTTACAGGACGTTGCGGACCGCTATATATTTGAGACTGTTTGCCATCTGTCGGAAGCCATGAGGTTTTGGTCGGGATGACATGGGGTAGTAGATTGTCTTACACTACTTACCACTAACAAAATACATAAACGCAAATTCTTCTCGGTCTGTCTGTTCAAATAGACATAACTTTAACACACTCATGAAGTTGACACGAATTATGTTAAGGTTACGTTGTTATTTATTTATGTACTCTTCACTGTTACAACTTAAATTCTAAGGCAACAATGGCCGGACTAAATGTCTATCGGCATTCTACTGTTTATCTAAAGTCCACCTTTACAATTTTTCTCTCAGCTGGCGTGATATTGACTAGGTACTTTCAAGACTTGCCATGAAATTAAGGAAACGTGGAAAAAAGTATCACAGCTTCTTCGATATAAAAATTATCATCTATATTTATAAAATAAAAAGTAAATTTGACGACCGCGTAGCGTAATGGTCAGAATACCTGATTTCTACACTTTCGGTCCTGGGTTCGAATCCCAGCCGACGTCAACATTTGTGCAATAACACATCGCTGATTTTCGGATTTGGTAGTGTTGTGCATGTGAAATTTTTCTGTGAAACGCATTCCAATGTGGGGCATAGTATTTAAGAAAAAAAATATCTATGGTAAATATTATGTCTAATATCTGTATATTACAATACAGTATTGTAGTCATGGTACACAATAACCTTGTTTAATAACAACAGACATTAATTCATAGATTAAAATAATTTCATGTCTAATTTATAATTCTAGTATTTAAAATATTGTCTGCCTTACTTATTCCGTTTTGAACTAAAAACAGAAGTTCTCGTATTAAACCGTAAACGGAATGGTTAAGCTTTAGATGATTATCCTGTATATTTTATTGCAATGATTTACTTCCATTTTTTGTTTGTTACTTGAACTCTTTGTATCTATTTGTTTTTGTTATGAGGACATTGGCGACTCGAGAGTTGTAACATTTTAAATATATCGTCTGCGTGTGAGTATTAAACTATGCAACTATGACGCAATGCTTGGACCGGCTTGAAAGGTAATTGTTTTTGTAAATGCATAACAATACGTAGACCTCATTCTACCATATGCCTAACTGTTGCAAGATGGCAGCAAATGATTGCAGTTTGTATTGTTTTTAGCCGACTTCAAAAAAGGAGGAGGTTCTTAATTCGTCGGGATCTTTTTTACATGTTTTTTTTTTATTAGAAATAAGGTACCTTAGAATATTAAGAAATAGATTTCAAAAGATCCATGAGACAATCATCGAACACTTAAATTAACATAACCCATATTAGAGATACTGCGCAGAAGTCGTTTTTTTAATAAAAACTAGCGACCCGCCCCGGCTTCGCATGATTGCAATTTACTAATGAAGAAAATGAAAAGGGTGCTTAGCAAAAAAATATTTAGTATGTTCAGTTTAGGCTGTGCGTTGTCTGTTAGAGTCAGTCGTTTATGTGACAGCAGAACTGTCAAACCGAACGTCACTTGTGAACCATCGAAATTTTCGTCTCTTCCCTCATTCAAACCATGTCTTGAGTCAAGTAACTTAAAAAAATTCGTAATTGTCAAAACTCTTTGTTTGTTTACGGACACAACAAAAGAAATCTGTCAAATCGGTTGAGCCCATCTCAAGTGATGATCTTTCATACATGCGGCAGTTGATTTTGGTTTATTTAGATATTATATTATTATTTATATGACGTGAAAACATAAATGCAGTAAATAACGTCAATTCTCCAAATCGCTTTAAAAATGCTCTCCAAAATTCGGGATATGTGTTACTCATATCATATTATGTTATAATGTAAACCAACATACATATATTTAAAAATGACATAAGTAATACGTGTAAGCCTATTCAAGCATTATGCAAGGCATTGCCCTAACTATATATTTAATGTTTTTGCTGTATTCAAAAGCAAAGACCACATTTGCTCCTACTAATATTTAAAAACCGGTTCAACATATTTGTTATGGCGTTATGACATCGAATTCAGAGATTTTCTTAGCTGTTTGATTTTCTTGCATAACCTTAAGGTACGAACGAATATTGGATTGAATATAATTTTACGCGTTTATATCTCAGAGACGTAGTTAAAACATGTAGGATAGAAATCCTTACGTAATTCTTAGCGAGTGTTGTATACGATGTCGCAGGGAACATGTAGCTAATATGCGTACCTAGTTAAGATGCAAAACTAGGCAATACTGCTATAGATATATGCATACTACAATATTTAAATAATTACCGACATCCTTCGTGGCTACATCATGTGAGTAAAATAACTGTATTATACTTAATGATGTCTTATATTCACACGAATATTACACATTTAGTAAAAATAATTTTACGGATTTTATCGCGTTTAATTTTTGAGCGCCTTGACCCGACGTTTTGAGCGCTTTACAGCACCCATGGTCACGGGGGGACTATGACCAGATGCCGTGATGTCATAGTTAACCCAGGGTACCTTCAGATTTTTAAAGTATCCGATGAAGCTTAGTATCCGATGAAGCTGTAAAAGCCGAGAAGGCTAACAGCAATTACATCACCGAAAATATATATATCAGATTTTTAAATATATTTTTTTGATCCGATCGCAAACGTCGGGTTTACTAGTTAAACATCAAAACACGATAAAATGTGTATTATAAGTAGTTTAAAAACAAAATAAAACAAGATTAACAGCAATGAGCTTGATGATGTCATCGGTCGATAGGTACTGTGCAAATTTTCAAACTATTCTGACGTCTGGAAGTGGGTAAAAATTTAATTGAAATATTTTATTACATTGTTAGTTACATACATACATATGAAGCTAATAAAAGCGTGTTAATAATAAGTTTCTTATAAAGTCTAATGCAACTGAACTTGCCGTATGGTAGCGGCAAGAGGCGTTTGACGTTCATAAGAGATTTAAACAAGCCTAAATTGATCGTCGCATCCAGCTGGTTTGCATCTACATCACCGCGCCAGTTATTCTGCCGTCAAGCAGTAGTGTACAAACGTTACTGTGTTCGGTCTGAACGGCACTGTTAAGTAGTGTAATTACTGGACGTTAAGACCCGATTTCACCGATAGCTTTGGAAACCAAGTTTAATAAAACCGCGTTTTGCTTAACTGAGTTCAAATGTATCATTTCATCTCGGTTTTCGTCTAACCGATTTCACAGACTCCATTTTGATAGCGTTTAGAAAAACGAAGTTTATATGAAATATGGTCACAATCTAAAACAAAAAGACTATTTATTTCGTATTTTGCGACATAAAAGAGCCTGTTTTTATGCATAGGTTACATAGATATGCAACAATAAATAATACGAATTAAAAATAATTTTTGTGTTTACATAGTTGTGCAATTGACAATGACAGCTCTCTAAACGCGATTAAAGAGCTGAACGTCGAAAATTGGGCGTTCAGAATTTGAACCGCGTTTAGCATTGACAGCGTTCATTTGATGGTGATGAAATGCCAACTGAAGCATTGAACTCAGTTAAACGCTTAAACTTCGTTTTTCTTGAACTGATCGCGTTTAGTTTCAACGGTGAAACGCCCTAAGACTTAATAAATTATGTCTCAGGGTGCCGAGTGCAGTGCGGTGCCACACAGTTGTGTTTTGGGTAACGCAGCATTAGTTATCGCCAACGTTACATTTACCATCAGGTAAAAGATTTACACGTCTCGTCACATAACAAAAAAAAACTGGTACTAACTCAATGTATTCCATCAGAGTCTAGAGGTTTCCTCATCAAGAAACTCACCCACGGTGTCTATGTCTATGGATTGTATATCACGTCGCATCAGTTAGTCTATTCACGTTTGTCTCCCTTACTGGTATAAAAATCGATCTTAATAATAGTAATACTTTTACAACATTAGTAAGATAAAAGCAAGATTAAAGACTGAATGGATTCATAGGAAATATATCTGGAAAGGCATAGGAATTTTTATAACGTACGACAAAAATCAACCATTTTTAAATATTCAGTCAGATATCGGTTTTTTTAAACTTGATACAGAAACATATTTTTGAGCCAATGATCTGAAGCGAAGTAATAGAATGTATTAGGTGAGACTTCCAGGTTCCCAACAAGCGTTGCCAGATGTCCCGATTTGCGCAGAACGTCCCGATTTTCAGGGGTCTGGTGACACGCCCCGATTCACACTTCATGGAGACACCAAATGTCCTGATTTTTTACTAACATCTACTGTCAACATAGATTTATCTATTTCCTTTTAGTTTTATTTGTTAAGTTTCTTGTATTATAATAACCAATGGTAACATACTATTAAAAAAAAGAGTGTCCGATAAAAAATGATGATTCACAAAAACTTGGTTTACTTGTAGCCATTGTAGCTGTTCCGATTTGTAATCCAAATTCCCGATTATTTAGGTTTAACCATCCGTCCTGGCAACACAATTCAAAACCCTCTCGGAATGCCCGGGAGACTGGGAATAATGGTCAACCACCCGAGCACCCGTCCCACAATAATTTCTCCGGTTTTTTTCTTGAATAAAATTAATTATTATTTCTATCCTACCTATCCAATCACCCAATGATTTATAAAACTCTCAATATAAAACTCCCGGGTTGGTTCTGTCGAGAACTGGTTACCCTAGTGACACTGTATTATTATGGGCAGTCGTTGCACTTACCATCAGGTGAACGACTAGCTAGTTTCGTCACTTTCTTTACGAATCTAACAACATAAACGTTCTGTTACTTTCTATTTGTAATCCGAGTCCAAACTTAATCAAATCAATAGCCTGAATAGAATTACATTTCAATAATACTTCGCTATGCATAATAATTATTAAGACTATCAGAATTTGAAATTTACGTGGATTGCCATTCAGTCATAGTTTAATGGACAAAGGCGGTTCAGATAAATGTTATGGCGGCCTTAGTTTCTTGTAGAAAGGTAGTTTTACCCAATCAAATATACTTTCTTGATGTGTTAAAATTAAAAAAAAAAAAATAGTTTTTTTTTAGCTGTGTGTGACACTAAAAACTTAGTCTAGCTAATGGCAAGTGGTCACTGTGATCAACACCTTCATACATACATACATACAGTCACGCCTTTTCCCATTTAAGGGGTAGGCACTTATGTAGCCCACTTTTCGCACTCGCGGGAAACGAGACGTGGCGGGTGGCGAACCACGTCGCCTCCATTTTGGTACAAGTCAAGAAATTCTTACGCCCCATTGCGTTCCCACGGGCAGTGTAGTGACGGCATTGTATATTATGGTATTCTGCACGATTGTGTTTCCAACCCCTTCCCCACACCTTCATCTTACATGAAGAATTATAAGAAAGCGCATTGTCACCCCTAAGAACTATGCCAGAAATTGGGCGTGGGGAGGTTTTCGACAACGGCGACAACCTCCGAATACTATCGCATACATGCTCAACCACAGACACTCTTTCGTTCTACTCATTCTACTACACGCACCCGATCAGATAGGATGTAATGTAGGATGCAGTGTCAGAAACACAGGGATAATGAAACCACAACAAAACCTGAAATCAACAATTTGTATTTTTGTACGATAGTTGGGAAACATTTTAGTCTTTAGCAAGAATAAATAAATATCCATTCATTTACAAAAGTTTGTAACTCTTTTTACTTCCATTCGGTATGGAGTTTGGGCCTTCCTTCTGCCGTGACGCAGTAGTATTTAGACATTACTGCGTTTTGGTTTGAATGGCACTGAGAGCTAGCGTAATCAATAGGCATATGAGACTTAAGAACTGATGTCTCAGGGTGACGAGCGCAGTGTGGTGTCCCACAGAAATGTTATGGGTGACACAGCGTTTGTTATGGGCAGAAGTTGCACTTACCGTCCGGTGAACGTTTTGCTGCTTCTGTTTCGTCACTTTATCAAATAAAATACTGGTAATTGTTTTAAATAAATCAAATATAAAAAAAACAATGACCACCTACACACAATTATAATTTTTATTACATAAAATATTAAATCTTATTTGGCAAAGAATTTTTACGTTATCAATACTTAACAAAATATGATTTATTAGCAAAAACTAAAACACAAAAGCGTTATTTAATCCCATAGCTCCTACTCATATAACACTACACTAATATTGACATTGTGCCAGAGAATATCACATTTTGCACTGGTTTCGATTCCGATTATATAAAATTTCATTGTCAGATATATTTATTTTAGAATTTAATGCCTTCTTAACACAAAGCGGGCTTTCTCACTCTACATCGAATATAGGCATCTCATTCGACTTGCTGAGTGACACATAAAACTGTCTCACTCTGTCTCAACAGTCGTCAGCCGTGTATACCGTTAAAAACCGCTAAGCTTGCCTATCTTTAAAGAGAAATAACATAGTCTGGGTTTCTTTTAACTTTTGCATTGTGTTTCTAAGTAAAACTTATCTTGTTAATATATATGTACTATATCTATACGTGAAGAGAAAACAATCTTAAGCATATTGGGCGCAAAGAGGAGTGACTTGTTACATAGTTAAAGTATATACGGAGAAGGAGTGCAGAAAGCTAAAATTTATATACAAGGTGTTGCAAATACATTAACAGTATTTGTAACATATTATTACTGTTATATAACTAATGGTCGCCCAACTGTCGAAAATGGACTTGCCGGATTTTTGACTGTGGTAATAAAATCGATTATAAGATGTCAATGCAATTACACTATCGTACGTCTAAGGCGCGAAACGTCTGGTGCACATACATACATACATACACCCACGCCATTTCCTATATAAGGGGTAGGCAGAGACCACATCAGTAGCCCATGTTTCGCCCCCGTGCGAAACGAAACGTGACTGGTGGCGAACCACATCGCCGCCATTTTCGTACGAGTCAAGAAATTCTTACTCACCACTGCGTTCCCACGAGGAGTATAGTGAGTAGTATATATTTATTTAATAAGCTAATGTTTTGCATCTCATCTCATCTTCACCATCATTTCAGTCTATTACCGTTCAATGTTGGACAAACAGTGGTAGGGCATAAATTGACCACGGTGGTAGGGTTCCTATGCAGGTATCCGTCTAGGTGGGTACCACCGCAGGGGCAGTTATTCTGCCGTGAAGCAGTGGTGTGCAAACATTACTGTGTTTCGGTTTGAAGGGTACTGAGAGCTAGTGAATTCACTGGGCATATGAGACTTAAGAACTGATGTCTCAGGGTGACGAGCTTTATCCTTATATATTAATATATTATATTTAAGTTTATAATATTTCAGTATTTAATATATATTTAAGTTTTATTTTTATTTTGTGAAAGTATGTGACGAGACGAACAAAACTTCGATATTGGTTTTAGGATTGCCATGAAGCAGTAGCGTGCAAACATTACTGTGTTTCAGTCTGCATCTGCATCTAGCTGCAATCTAGCTATCTACTGATAGCTAGTTTAATTACTGGTTATCAATCAATTAATCAATATACTCTGTATTGTACACCAATACAAAAATATAGACTAAGTACCATATATAGGTTAAGGTACAAAAGGCGGTCTCATCATTGAAATCGATTTCTTCCAGACAACCTTAGCGCAGCAAACTGATACAGCAAAAGGAAAAACCAGGAAAAAGAGGGTGGTGTACACTGAACCATATAAATTTGTAAAAAAACACTAGATGATAGCATCTCATATAAAAAGCGACAGACTAAGGTAAAGGATTAAGAACAATAGGATAAGTTTATATGAGACTTACGAACCGATGTCTCAGTATGACGGGTGCGGTGTGGCAGAAATATTGTCGGTCGGTCGGGCAGACGCTGCACTTAACATCAGGTGAACGTTTTGCTCGTCTCGTTACTTTCTCCTTAAAAAAAAAGATTTTTTATAATGTTTATGTATATAAAACATCATCGTCGGCTCATAAACAGTCCACTGCTGGATATAGATATTTCTCAAGATGAGAGGATTTGCGGTGTTGCCACTCTTGGCAGATGGATTAAGAATTGTAGTATCGGATGTCTCGCTATTTAAACGAACTGATCAAGATAATAAATCGATCAATAAATATATTGTTTATTATACGCCAATTCATGAATAAGCTAGAAGTATTAGTATTTAAGTCAAAGTACAAAAGACGATCTTATCACTCTGAAAGTGATTTCTTCCAGACAACTTTTGTTGAAGATTAATGCAGCTAAATTATGAAAAAAGAAAAAGAGACAGGTGTACATTAAACTACGTAAATAATTATAAAACACTTGATAAAGCGACGGACGTAGGGTAAAGGATTAAAGATCTAA
This sequence comes from Luehdorfia chinensis, assembly GCA_019845155.1. NCBI lineage: Eukaryota > Metazoa > Arthropoda > Insecta > Lepidoptera > Papilionidae > Luehdorfia > Luehdorfia chinensis. Next base: position 626,583 of record JAHVAK010000107.1, read on the forward strand.
AAGTATAATTGAAAACATATGTCAATATCACACATTTAATAAAACTCCTTTTTAGGGATTTTATCGCGTTTAATTTTTAAACTATTTATGACCCGACGTTTCGAGTACTTTACAGCACCGATGGTCACGGGGGGACTTCTAAATAGTTTAAAAATTAAACGCTATAAAATCCGTAAAAGTAGTTTTATTAAAACGTATGTCAAATTTCTAAGTACCTATTTCCTAGTGACGAAAGAGGGAAATGTACTCAAAACTATTTTTTAAACCAGTACAAACCAGAAAGGATCGCATGTCAGATCGGAAGCCACTTGAATTATTCACGAAATTCAGATATATTTTTTTATATTAATTCAATATTATGTTTGGCATATTTAGAATGATTATTCCAAAATCTTTCGAATGCTACGAGATTCTGTCACCCAGGAAGTATACAAACAAATTAGGTGGCAGGGCACGTCGCCTGCATACGGTAACGGTTATGTACGGTCGAGTAACATTTTTCTCAGTTTCCCTCCAATCGTAAACACACGCAATTACTTCCGACGTGCAGAAATATTAGAAAACGCTGTACTAGCGAAAGTAAAATACGAGAAAGCAAACTATCGCTCCTATTTGGAATTCGTTGCCCAATTACAGGGAGTTATTGTAGTTGTTTCTCCAGTCACGTACTTGGGAAAGTACTCGTACGATGAGCCAATTTTGGTGGTTGCCTACTGGCACCTACGATTTCAATTTTTTGACGTTCTTTGATGTCATTCAAAGAGCGTCTGAGATTTGACGGATGTTATATCTAAATTTCACGTCTAATCGGGTTCTCTATCGACTATTTAATAGGATTATTTTAGCACCGCGTTGTGTCAAAAACAGAACTGAAATTAGAATAGATTGTGTTTAAATAGTTACGGCCCCTTGGCGTTCGGAAAAATAGTATTCTTACTTTTCCGTGACCTTTTTTTAACCTGTTATTAAATATAATAAAGTAATCTTTATTTTACACACATACATAGTATTTTTATAAATAATTTGCAATGTTAACAATTTAAAAAATGGCGGAGATATGAGCCGTCAAGTAGAGCCTTGTTTTAAAAAACTTCGCTGATGGTGTACTTGATTTCCCTGCAAGGTATTATCTAAACCACAAAATCTTTTTTTCTTTTTTTAGAAAAGTAAGTGTTGTAGTGTAACATAGGGAATATAATATCGCAATATAAATAATATAATATATAAGAATATAAATAATGGCAGCTGTTTGCAAAAAAAAACTTAAATTTGTCTTGAAATAGTTAGTTTAAACAATGTATAACTTTTGAACATGACACCGAGTCAAAAAAGTCTACGTCACACTTTAGATACGAGTAATATTATAAAAAATAACCCTTTTGAGTTCCAAGAAGAACATAATAAAAACCATGTTCACAAGACCAGCCGAACAATAAAAAGCTGCAACGATCGCGTCATTTAAAATATCTCATATATTGGCGAAACTCAAGAAACCATTTGTAGATGGATCGGTTGTGAAGGAAGCATTCATTGAAGCGGATTAGTCTTTTTTTTGAGATTATGTCTGATATTAGAGAACTTCTGTTATCTCGTCCGACTGTCACAAGGCGTGTTGAAGTCATGAGTCAAGACATGGCAGATAAACTAAAAGATAATTTCACGGAATTTACAGTTCGACGAATCCACCGATATGACAGACACTGCCCGGTTGTGTTCCCTTAATTTTTCTCCTTCCATTGCATTTAACATCAACAAGTTTTGTGTTCAAAATATCTAAACATTTTATGAGCTTTTCAATAAAAATTGTGAATTCCACCCATGCCCGTAGCTTGCAACGACGCATTTTACGGTCACGGCACTATATACTGCAGTTGGAAGATAGTGAGTCAACTGAACACACTGATTTAGTTCTTCACACGGATGTTAGGTGGTTGAGTCGCGGGAAATTCCTAAAAACATTTCAAGAATTATTGCCCGAAATAATTTTTGCTTTTCTGGACGAAAGAGGTGATGACAGTCAGATGCTGAAAAACGGAAAATGGCTGACTGTTTTGACATTTTTAACAGCTTCAAGGTAAAGGAAAACAATTTGTAATACGATTTTTTGATTTCAGTAAATTGGCAAATATTGCATCATTTATGAGTTCATACTTTTTCGTGAAAAAACATTGAGGAATTAGGTACTGCAATAGCAAGTCCGTTTAACATGGACTCATGTTCTGTTGAAAATGTGTTATTGCGGATTATATCAGATATACATCTCAAAGCCACATCATCGGATACAAAATTCTGGTGATTTATATCTAAAGATAAATATCCGAATCTGAGGCAAATCGCCCTTCAACTGACGGCAATGTTTGGGTCAACATACATGTGCGAGTCTACATTTTCTAAAATTAAGATAATTTAGTCAAAATATCGCAATCGACTAACTGACGAACATATGTCGTCATACTTCCGATTACCACTCTGTAATTGCGTACCATCTTATGAAAAGTGTGCTGAGGGCATGCAGTGCCACGCTTCAACATCCAAAGTCACTCTTTAGTTATATTTAATACAAGAACTCTTGTTTTGTAACAACCAATAAACTCGCAACAATAGACCTACACTTACCTTGACTAAAAACATGCGTATTGTGCGGAAAACTAATATCTTTGCCACACCCTACCTAGACGACAATCCTGCAAAAAAAACATACTTGCAGCGTCTCAGAGTCGATCGATCGAAGTCTAACAATATTGAGTTAGATCGGCAGTAGTTCAATTTTGACACCCGTGATCTAAACGATTAAAATATTCTTAAAAGTATAAACGATATACTTTTAAGAATATTATATTTAGCCAAATAGACAACGTAACCGCTTATTAAATAAAATGTCGAATAATGACTAAGAATTTTATATTATGAAATCGAACGATTTAATGAAGGAAAGTAAGTTAATTTGCTAAGATCCGCATGCAAAATATAAAAATGGTGTACATTACCTAGTTTTTTGAAGAGCAGGTGGTGTATTTTATCTAGTGGTAGTATTGTAGTGATTGGTGGAGGGTATCTGGTGGCGGTTCCTGGTGGCGGTGTTAGTTTGCTTGTGCACGCTACTGAGGGAGGGCAGGCGGTGCTCTTCAAAAAACTAGGTAATATACACGATTTTTATATTTTGCATGCGGATCTTAGCAAATTAACTTACTTTCCATCATTATAATGAATTTCCGCAAAGTAACGCCTGATTCTATTAACTATATCGAACGTTTTGTAAACTATAGCACGAATATTTCTTTAACTGCTTACTGTATCACTATTGATACTAAAATATCACAATCTCAAAGAGTAAAAAACACCTAAATATAAAATATTATATACGTTAATTTGCGAGATAATAGGAGCAGGGACATAACACTCACAAAATAAAAAAAAAATGCCGGATATAAAAGGTAAACAAAAAAGAAACGTTGGGTAACTATTCTTATTTTGAAGTCGGTTAAAATATGATAATTTATTAATTTTCGTTTTTGTTCACGGTTGGTTTTGAACAATCTTACGTTATTATGACTTCAACACATAATGTTTAAGCATGGGCCATTATTGAAACAGTTTGTATAATTCACGAGTTAAGATAATTGTTTTTGTAATAAAACAAAACTAAATTTACTTACTTTTGTTTATGACGGTGATCATGATAATTACGTCATGCAAATTTCTTCTCGATTATTCTTTAAAAATTAGTAACCAAGGATTTGTATTCAGTGGCGGACGATGAAGTCACGTAAGCAATTATACTTTTAATAAAACAATTTTTTACGGATTCTATCGCGTTTCATTTTACTATTTAGTTCATTTTAAGTGCGACCATTGGTGCGCGGTTAAATAAATAGTTAAAAATGAACGCAACAATTTGCGTAAAATCTAAATTTGACAGTCTCGTTTTAACTTACATCTACGCCATATCATAAAAGTCCTACCAGTAAATTATAATATTATTGTAACTAAGAGCACTTTCAATTATAAAAAGTATATTTTTTCTTTATTTTACAAATTTTTATTTAACTACACTTGTCAGTATATCTAGGTTCATTTTTAAAATTGATTTTTAAACCAGTTTCACTTGACCGATTTAGCTGAAATTTATCATACTTATGTAGCTTCGATGACAATTCAATAATATGGTTCCACGGAGCTGGTCTGATGATAGAGCCGGAAGTTGGCCATAGGAACTTCTCAACAAAGCATAATAGCACAGTCATGTTTGGTCTCGTTGGATGTGTTATGATAAGTACTACAGCCCTAGCAACATTTCAAGTCCACTGCTGGTATGTCCAGCAATAAAAGAAAAACAAAAAATATGATTTTTGTTTAAAAATTATTTTAGTTATTAACACATTTATGTATGAATGTATGTATGAGTGATCGTTTATCGTCATCATCAACAGCCTATAAATATTAATTAGAAGAGTTGCATATATTGGTTCTAGTTTCATAAGTTGTTTAATAAACCTGGAAAGACAAAACCGGTCGGTTTAACAAATAAACAATTTGTGAAACAAATGCAAGTGTAATTCATACAATTTATGGTGCAGTTACACCCAGTGACAACAATCGCAGTAATGATGACTGCGAGGTCTAGTGGTCAGCGTACCATGCCACGGGTCCTGGGTTTAAATCCCAGCAGGAGGCAACATTTGTGCCAAAATAGAAATTGTTGGTTTCGCTGATTGTGTTGCGTGAGTAATGCACGTTGCGATTGCTTCCGTGCCTCTGACACTACATCCTGGCCCGCTTCCGATCTTATCGCGTGAGCGATACATTGGGCGCGGGTAGATCCAGGACAAGTGCGTGCCTCTGTTTGCCTGTACATTGGCATAATATTTCCTGTGCAAAGTTGATAGCTTCCCGACAGTTTTTTTTATATAGAAAAGTTCAATAGAGAAGATGATTGGGTATTACCACCGGCTTGGGATCCAATAATTAATAAAATTAAATCAAAAACCAAGGATACCACTGCAAGGCTTCAAAACACAGTAAGCTCTTTCTGCGTAGATCGAACTAAAAATAATAATTAAAAGCTGAAGGTACCCCGGATTAACTACGACATCAGGACATCTGTCAACTCAGTCCTCCCGTGACCATGGGTGCTGTAAAGCGCTCGAAACGTCGGGTTAGAATACATTATAGAAAAGTTGGCAAACCAACGAACGAAATTACCTCACGTTAAGTGATTAGCGCCGATCATGAACATTTGCAATACCAGAGGAACCTCGGGTGCATTGCCGGCCTTTGAGAAAGGAATAGGCTCTTTTGTTGAAGCTCCCATATATTATATATTATATAAGTATTCGGAAATTTCGCCGTGATTAAAAATCAGTAAGGGCACATCACAGTGTAGTTCACTGCCGATCAGACCTCTCGCATGTAGGAAGGATTTGTCGAATTTTCGTTTTGCGGCATATGTAATTTGTGTAATGATATTATACTTCATAAGTGCAAGCAGTGGCCGCGACTTTACACAGACTAGAAATGATGTAAATTCGAAATATTTTAATGCGTGCGGACTCTTTGATGTTTCCGGACTAAAAAGTATCATATGTCCGCCTCCAGGATGCTAGCTATCTCTGTGCCGTTAATATCGGTTAGATCGGTTCATCGGTTGAGCCGTGAAAAGGTAACAAACAGACAGAGGCACAGAAAGGGTTACTTTCGCATTTTTAATATTAAGTATGGATAAAACAGCCCAAAAATGTGCCACAGCTATGCACAAGTAGTGGAGCTGGTACCTGGGATTGAACAGAGGTCATTCGGACAGTTTTTCTGGTAGTAGGATAACTACGCAGGAATCCGTCTAGGCAGGTACCACTCCAGGGCTAGTTATTCTACCGTGAAGCAGTCGCGTGCAAGCATTACTGTGTTTCGGTCTGTAGGGCACAGAGCTAATGTATGTATGTAGTCATATGAGGCCTAAGGCGCAGTGTGGTGTTACACATAAATGTTCTGAGTGACATAGCATTTCTTGCAGACGTTGCAGTTCCATCAGTTCAACGTTTTTCTCTTCTATAAAAACGTAATCAATTTAAGGCGAGCACCTGACCACTAAGCTACAACGGTCATAGAAAAGATACAAAAAAGTACTATTTTGTTTATTTGTTGTTTTACTGAGGGGCTAGGCGCTTGCTTTTGGCCGTGTGGCAGCGACTCAAGATAATCTACCAACCTAATCTCATTCCGTGGCTGTCGTAAAAGTCGACAGAGGGAAAATGAGAACCAGGAGATGGGCAGCAGCATCTTCCTGGAACATCTGAATAAATAAACTGCGGTTGCCAACCCGCCTGCCAAACGTGGCAACTATGGCAAAATCCCCCCAAAATGAGAGCCACAAACTTTTGTGGCAATCTATGCGGGAGGCCTATGTTCAGCAGAGGACTAGTAATAGGCTGAAATGATGATGATGATGATGATAGGCGTTTGCTTAAACACTAGATGTATTCACTGTCGGACTGGACGGGACGGGTATATTACGAATAGGTAGACAACATCTAGATATAATAAAATATAGGAGTTTCAGATAAAACTACTAGATATATAGATTCCCTGCATAATATAATTAAAAACCAATATATAATCGCTATGGAATAATATTTACTTGTTCTGAATTTAAAGCTGAAAATTGACAACCTATCAAATTGACGGGTTTCGTAAATCTAGTGTTAAATTTCATACTAAGCGAATGACTTTAATTGCAATATAAGTGCTGATTTACTTGCCTTAATATATTTCGAAGATATCTGAAGTCGAAAAAATCTGTAAAAACACATGTATACATACAACCGGTAAAGTATCTTGGAAACAACGCGTCATACACAAAAACAAATGATTGTTTGTACGTTCTGTTGTCGTGGGCGTACCCATTGCGCTTCCGAGAACGACTATCATACGGGTAAAATTCTCTAAATGACGCCGATTAAGCAGATAATACTTTAAAAGGGGCGTAAAGGATGCAATAAATGTGCTAAACACATTAGCCACAATTCGCACATGAAAATTAAAGGAAGTAGGCATTTTTTAGAAGACTTTAAATAAATACATTTCTAAACATAGAAAAAGTGTGGAAAATATGGACAGTGTGATATGGATTTTTGTGTGCAAATAAAGTTTAAATAAATAATAATCATTATTATCATCATTTCAGCTTATTCACTGAGTCCTCTGAGCCCCATAAAGAATAATAATAAATAAATATCACACTTACATATTTCCCATATCAATTCTCGTTCTAAACTATAGAACCTGCAGAGAAAATATAGTGAAATTTCGAGAATAGGGCAGAACGGCACGAATATGCAATCAATACTCGTACTGATATTTGGTATTGAGCTCATAGAAAGCCATAAAGGCAAATACCGCACACTTATTGTGTAACTTTGGGAGTAAAAATGGGTAGCTAATTAGGTAATTCCGTTTAAATGGGGGTTGTAGATTGCAACGGGCCGGTTTCCACAACTCCACGTCTAGCATGTATCCATGTCCAGTATGTGCAATTATGCTACTATTCGTTCTGATTGGAAAAAAATCGGAGTGCAAACAGGCAAAGGTACCATTGCAAGCAACAGGCTTGGATAATGCACTCTGCCTGAAACACTGTGTTGTGGGCGTGAGTGTGTGCATATTGGTATATTTAGGTCCTCTGTAGGGTTCCTGAGCCTGTACCTGACTCTGTTTTGCAACCATCTGTAAAGATTCTGAGTTCCCTAGGGTTCAATCCTTCTTTCCTTGGTCTTCGTGTAATATACCTTTTGTCAAATACAAATTGTTTTGAGAATCTGTCATACGGGCGTTCCTGCAAACAGTACTGTAAGTATATTGGTGTGCAGGATCTTATTGTCACTCCAAAGATTTATTGTTTTGAGTCTTATGATTGCCAAGACTGCTTCCTGTTGGATGTACAAGTGCGGCGGTGGCAGATCCAGCATGGCTTCTAGGGCCACTGTGGGAGTGGTTCTCACATAACCCGCCGTGGCCAGACATGCTAGCCTCTGACATCTTTGGAGTTTGTTGATAGCAGTAGTTAATCTGGTTCTTGGCCACCAAACTACTTCGCCGTAAGTAATCATTGGGCGTATAATCATCTTGTATAGCCACAGGATTATTTTAGGTGACAAGCCCCAGCGATTGCCAATCATCCTTTTTCATTGCCAAAAGTTAATACTTGCTTTTTTGATTTTGTTTTTATGTGATTGTTCCAGTTTAGTTTGCTGTCCAGTATGATAATTCGATGTTGAATAAATTGGGAAGATTATATCTATTCAGTACTCGTTTATGGGTGAACATTATCGATTCAGTTTTATTTGGGTTGACTGTTAGGTCGTATTCCTTGCACCAGCATTCTACTATGAGTAGCGCCGCCTGTGCAAGATCACAGACTATACTAGATTCTTTACCCGATTTGGGGTTATCATCGAAACAGATATGTAAAAGTCACAGAAACAAAATGCTAAGAACAAACGACGTAAATATTTTTGCACGTTCGGGAAAACCAAAGCGCGGACAATACGATCGTAACTGATAGTTGTCGGTAGTACTGTGACGTTCCTCGTCTGTGTTGTGGGGACGGTAGTGATCGAGATGTACGCAAGAGCACTTATGAAAAACGATTATAAAAAGGAGCATTTTCTACTAAAACTTTCTTTAACAACCCACGTCTGGCTTAAAGGGCAAAGTTTCGTTCATATTATCAGCGGTCTTAAAACTTTTGAGTCTTAATATGTTTTGAATTTCAACCAAGCTAACATTTGCACAATTCACTTTTTTTACAGTTTTAGAAAGTATTGTACTATAACTTTTTGTCCCCGTGACTTTGATAATCATCAGCCTGTAAATACTACTGTTACTGCTTTGCTAGTTGATTAAAATTTTTTATCGGAAATTAAGAGTCAATACACTATTTGCGCCAGAGATATTGCCTGTACTGCATAACTCACCCTTGATAGTGACTGGAAGATAATAGACAGTACTACCGATATTGTTAGTTTCATAAGCCAACGGGACCATATTCAAAACTTTTAGGACTTATTAAAAATTGGGTTTTGGAGGCTTGTTAAAAAAGCTTAACACTAGATTTTTTCTGTCATCTTTCGTACTGAATTATACGCAAAAGATTGAATGGTTTGTTATCTAGAACTGAATTGTTAGTTATCTAGAAACTTTGAATTGTGAGGTATCTAAAAACTTTGAATTGTTAGATATCTAGAAACTGACTTGTTTGATTATAAGAAACTTTGAATTGAATTAGATATCTAATTCTAGAAACTGTGAAATGTTTTATATCAAGAAACCAATTGTTTGTTATCTAGAAACTGAGAATTGTTAGGAACACAACATAATTTTAAAATGTTTTAGTTATTTATTTCCAATAAAAATAGACATTATTTTTGAGTAAAAGCAAGATTTAAAAATGAATCGTCATCAGTGAATTTAGTCTACAGTCGCAATCATATTATGCGAAATACGTTGTCAGTATGGCGTAAACCGATCCAATTATCAGTGACACAACCGAGTCCGACAGGCACATATTGTTATCTGAGGCCGTGTAGCAAACGCTCATCATTAAATTTACATCAATAAAATAATCGGCCAGTCCGTCAGTGTCAGTACATCAGCGGACGTCGGCCGCGATCGTCGTGTGTACTATACTTAAGAATACACTCGCCACACATTACGGAATAAATAGTTGCATATATCACAATTAACTTGTATAACAACGTTCGCGCTTTGGACTCAAAAGTGTACGTCTGTGTCCTTTTTTAATTGTTAAAATGGCTGACGGGGATGTGCCATTGGTCACTAAATTCGGCGGCAGTGAAATCGAATTTGGCGCTAACGGAACCAAAGTTACGAGAACAAATTCAAGGTTAGTTTTTGTTATTTATTTACACAATGTCTTATTGAGAATTTTTTTTCATTAGGGATTTAATATTTTTTTATTAGATATATTTTTAAGTTTGTTTAAAATATTTTTGTTATCCACATATTGTTAACGAAAGAACGTTCCGAATCTGAGAGTTAAAAAATTATAATGTAAAAAAGAAAGGTGATAATACTTTATTAAGAATCTTAACTACGCGTATTCGTCTTGAATCTCTTAGAACTGGTCGTAACTACACACATTTGCATAGGACTCTTTCCATAAGGTCGCGTTGTGAGGTCGACGTTTATTTTTTGTATTGATTCCGCTGCGTGTTAAATTTTGTTTTAAGTTTTTGTCTATATTTACTAAAAATAGTAAATAATAATTGTCCCACTACTGGGCATCGGCCTTCTCGCGTTTTTGAGAGTTTTGGAAGTTGGGAAAGGTCGGGCACGCTGCTCTTGCTCCAAAGCCCCTTCTTTCTAAGACACGCAAGATTCCTCGCGATAGTTTGATTCACCGCTGGGCACGTGGTAAATAATTGCTTAGAATTGCCGTTGACAATAGTAATACTTGCACCGGGAATCGAACTCTGTCTACGTACAATGAAATTTAAGCCGTTCAGTCGCTTAAGCCAAGCTGCTCTATTTTACATGACAAAATCTAATTTTATTTATAGTAAATATAGCATATTAAACAGTAGATTACATATATATACATTACTGTAGTTGTACATATCTCGCGTGTTAAAGCGATGTTTCGTTATAATCAACATGAAGGATACCCGCGGATTTAAAATAAATTACAAAAGCACGTAATTGTAAGCAAAATTATGTTAATTACCTTAATTATATCGCATGCACTCATTTGCTTCCTGCGACTCTAGATTCTGATCTCAGTCTGCGGAATCGCAATGAGCAAGAATCTGAATTCTATATTTAAACTTAGGAGGCAAACAAACTGAATGATGAGCTAAGAATAAATGTAGAATTGGCAATTGAAAGGTTAAATTTAAAGAAGCGCATTCAAAAATATTTTCTCGTAATTTTCCTACAGAATATTTAAGATTACTAGTTGTAGCCTTGCGGTCGAATTTTTTTTTGGTCGTCGTTGAGATTATTTGTTGAAAACGTTTCAAATACTTTGTGCGAATGTTTGACCAGAATCTATTACGTATTTAACAAGGCAGTATGAACGTAAACAAACGACAGACTATTTTGTGATTGACATAGTCAGTATGAATTTAAATATTGAATGTTTTATTTTATTCAATTTAGTGTATTTGTAACACTTATAACATAAATTTTAGAGTCGTCGCGCGTTCTCTATACAAAATTTAACTATGCCAAATCTCTAACTCCTTTAAAAAGGGGACTTACAAAGTTTCTCTTCACGTACTAATATATAAATAGATACTCGTAGATATTAAGTGAGAATCCGTAGCTTCGACGATCACGACAGGGGTAGGTAAGGTAAAAATACCCTTAGCATTTTTGTTCGATAGAAGTTTGAACTCTGGAATGAAAAATTCATTCTTTATTTCATTATTTACTTCTACTGTTAGCTAGTAGCGACAAAAAACCTTCTTTCGCAACGATATAATTAAACTGGCATATTACAGATGGTTATTCCGCTATCAATCGATTGCGTTTCCCGTTGTCGATTCGTGCGGCACCCATGGGACGAAATGGGGGGGTAGATTCTTTAATAAATAACAGCTTTCGACTACCAAGTGGTCAGAGCACCTGGCTTCTTCGCCCCGGGTTCTGGGTTCGAGTCGCAGTCGAAGCCAACAATTTTGTAAAAAAATGTTTGGTTTTTGGATTTGATTGTGCACGTAAAACTTGTCTGCAAAACGCACCCCCAATACAAGAAGACTTTATAGTCTGGAGCGCCGTATTAAAAAAATCAAAGGAATAATATTTAGTATCAAAGATGTCGAGCTCTACTATAGGTATTCATCTCGGCCGACACACAATACACCCGTGTTCCAGGGCGGTTCTCACCGCCCAGAGTTACCGACACACAAGTCGACAGTCCGAATGGAGGCCCGCAGCCTCCCTCGGACGGTCATTAGACGACTTAAAACCATTTGAGATATTCGAAATCGCGCAAGCACGCAGCGAACGCGACACAGTCCGAATTTAGAGGTTTTTGTAGGAGTATATATAAGTATTTATGTTTGGGTCAAACCAAACCTGGCACGCGGGCCCCTGGCCCCTGAGCACAGTATCCGATGAAGCTGGAAGAGCCAAAAAAGCGAGCAGCAATTACATCACCGAAATTATATATCATATGGCCGTGATGTTTGTTTAATTAAATAATAAGACGATTTTTGGTGATGTTAAATAAGAGATCTAGAAACATACATGTTGCATAAGATTTGCAAACAATTAGAGCATTACAAACTAAGAGAATTTTTTTTATTTATTAGCGGTATTTATTCACGATTTTTCCTCTTCCTCGTACGTTAGACAGGAATGTTTTATTAAAGCCTTTTTAAACTTATTTTCGTGGTAGCTCAGTATGCGTGGTAGTCGCCTTAAATTTCATAGTACGCGAGTGACCCGAGTTCGATCCCCGGTGCCGGTGCATCTTAAATTGTTCTGCAATTGCAAGTGCTGATTTATCACGTGCTCAGCGGTGAAGGAAAACATCGTGTGGAAACCAGCATGTCTGAGAAAGAAAAAATATTTCGAAGAGATGTGAAGTCTGCCAACTCACATTGGAGCAGCGGACTCTTCGCAGCTCCAAAACCCTCTCAGAAGTTAGAGAAGGCCTGTGCTCAGCAGTGACTTTTGAGGCTGTAACTTTTAAAAATTATTATATTATACAGGTAATTTTTTTTAATTATATTATATTATACAGGACCTTTTTTTTATTGTATAAAGTGATGAAACGAGCAAAACGTTCACCTGATGGTAAGTGCAACGTCTGCCCATAACGAATGTTGTGTCACCTAGAAAATTTCTGTGTGACAACACACTGTGCCCATCACCCTGAGACACAAGTTCTTTAGTCTCATATGCCCAGTCATTACACTAGCTCACAGTGCCCTTCAAACCGAAACACAGTAACGTTTGCACACTACTTCACGGCAGAATAACTGCTCCTGGGGTGGTACCTACCTAGACGGATTCCTGCGTAGGAATCCTACCACCAGCTGAGTCATTGGTACTGGGATTCTAATGAGGTATAATATGTAGAAATGTTGCCATGTTTCGGTCAGAAGGGCACTGAAAGCTAGTGTAATTACTTAGTATATGAGACTTAAGAACTGAGTTCTCAAGGTGACAAGCGCATTGAGTGAGCACAGAAATGTTCTGGGTCACACAGCATTTGTTATGGGCAGACGTTGCACTTATCAGCAGGTAAACGATTGGCTTGTCTCCTATAAAGAAATGATGCTACATTTAGTAATTGTTTTTAATTTTTAGTTAGGGCGAAACGAACTCGATAGTAAGAAGCACTGCGGCCTCAGATGGTGACCACGTTTACCTAAGTGAAGCATATTCACACATACTTGCAAAGAATTACAACATACACTTAAGTTTGAAATGCAATCCAAACTCTCGTTGTGTATCCATTCTCCAGACAACATCAACGGTTAAACGTTAGCCATAAAATTAAAAAAAAAACGTTGTTGCAATTTGCATGCACAACATTAAATATACATAACATTAAGCATATTTAAATTAAGTTGAAAATGAAACAATTTTTTTTTAAATGTCTAATTTGTTGGTTGAACAAATTTAGCATTTTCTGAAGAATACGTCCGAAACGTATCTCGTCATATACGATTTTATGATAAATTATATAAAAAGTACAAATAATTAATAAATGATTTCGTTTTTTTTTTCATTCAGCTTATTTTAATTCATTAAATTAATTTATTATTCATCATCATTATCACCATTTTATGCCTATCACTAGTCCACTGCTGAACATAGGCCTCCCCTATAGATTGCCACAATAGTTTGCTGCTCTAATTTTGGGGGATTTTGCCATAGTTGCCACACGTGGCGGGCGGGCTGACAACCGCAGTTTATTTATTCAGATGTTCCAGGAAGATACTGCTGCCCATCTCCTGGTTTTAATTTTCCTTCTGTCGACTTTTACGACACCCACGGTTAAACGTTAGCCTTTTAAATTAAACAAATACAAACGCTCATGCAATTTGCATACAAGATTTTAACATTGAACTTATTTAAATTAAGTTAAAAATTAAATTGACTTTGATCCAACCTATAAGGCATTATTACGTCCCATATGTTTCTCGTCAGAAACGAGTTTATGATAAATTGTTAATAAATATTAAATATTATAATGTGTCTACTCCTTTTTTTTTCATTGCCCTTTGTTTTGTTTAATAAAATCAATTTATCATTGATCATGCTTTAATTAAACTGAAGAGTTGATACTAAGGTGTTACCTATCTAGATGGCTTCCTTCTTAAAAATTCTACCACCAGTAAAGTCGTAAGTGATGACCGCGTGGCCGAGTGATTAGGGTACCTGACTTCTACGCCGCGGGTCCTTTCAAAATTTGTTTAACACAAATTGTTGGTTTTCGGATCTGATTATATTGTGCATGAAAAGTGTACGTCTGTAAAACTCACCCACTACACTGGAGAAATCCTAGTATGGGGCATACTTTAAAATAAAAAATAAAATAGTCTTCTTCATCGCATCATATAATATAAAATTTAATACATACTTAATTATATACATAATCATATAACAAATACGTAATTTCGGACCACAACTGTTACATTTTTTATTTTCGTGCATGCGAAGATTTTTGAGTCATCCATTTCACAAATAAGTGCGGACGTAATATCGTCTATTTTCGTAATCTATGCACCCGGAACAAAATAAAATTAAAAGCAAACGGAAACACGTGAGATGTTCGTCTTAAAAATAATGCAGCTTCCACTGCCATTCCTATTCACAGAATAAATAGTGACAAAGTATTGAGTTTAAGTAGTGACTTTTCTAAAAATAATACGAGCAAAACGTTCACCTGATAAGTAAGTGTATCGTCTGGCTATAACAAATGCTGTGTCAACCAAAACATTTCTGTGTGACACAGCATTTGTTCACTCATCGACTCGTGACCCTCCTTTGCCCAGTGATTACACGAACTGAAACACGGTAATTTCTGCACCTCACTGTTTGACGACAGAATAACTGGCTCTTCAGTTTTGGATATTATGGTATTATTATGCACGAATGCAGGCTTTCCGCACAATACCCTTACCTTACGATAACTCTGTAGGAAATATGTTCTATTCTACTTTGCCCGACACTCTGCAATTACATTAGTTTCAGTGCCCTTCAAGCCTATAAATTATGTTTGCCGACCACTGATTGACAGCAAAATTTTCGGAAGAATTTCTGTATCGGAATCCTGCCACCAATCGTGATTCTTCCCTAGACCGTTTACGTGCCACAACCAGTATATTCTCAATGGCGCATATAAATATTGATAACCGAATGGACTAAGAGAAATAAACATCTTATTTTCCTCATGGCCAATCAAAAAAACGGCGGCTTACACACAAAACATATGATTTCCGAGAACGGTTCATACGAAACGTATTTTCCGCTTGCCTGCCTCATATAACTAATAATCACTTAATATTAACGTGTGCTATCTTTGCCTATGTGCCTTTATTAGCCAGATATTTTTGTGGAATTGTTTTACCTATGATATCATTATGATTGTAGGCATTCACTGCAACGTTTGTTTGGAATTGTCTTAACCGGTCTTATCGTTAACTAGCTAATTCCGCGGCTTCGTTCGCATGGACTTTTCGATTTGTTTGACAGATTGTTAAACAAGTCTTGTAGTGTCGTGGGTCACGCGCTATAGACGAATTTTCTTACGATATTCGACAAATATTAATTATAAAAATTGTGGTCAAGGTATTTTGTAAAAAAGTGTAGAATCAAATATTTTCTTATTAGTTTTATTTAATTAATATAAATAAATATATATTGATATTAAAAAATACCGTTATTAACATACTAAGAATCAAATTTAATGATATTCTATCATAGAATTTCACTCTCTCTGCAAGTAGTCAGTAGAGAGGGAAAGAGAAAAAATGTAACGCTTTTGTGTCACTTACGACTTTCCTGGCTCTAAAACCCAAGTAAAGTATTAACCTATGGTAATAGTTATAACAGGGGTTCTGCTACTATACCGTAGATGGCGTTCTATAGAATATTATCGAAAAAATGTCCATAACTTCGGAACCGGTGAAACAAACACCATGAAACATAAATTAAGGTCCCAGATTATTAACTATAAAAAAATTAAAGTAAAGTATCAGCCTAAAAATGTCCCACTGCTGAGCACAGGCCTCCTCTCATTTCCGAGAGAGTTTTGGAGCATTGAAGAGTACGCCACGCTGTGAAATTGTAAAATTTCATGTCAAAAGCTTTGCAATTCTCTATTTAAATCCTTTCGTACAAACAGACGGACAAAAATGGTACATTTTTTATTATATATATGTATGATAACAATTTGACGCAGTATGTCACTTTAAGCACTTTGTGTGGGTTTTTTACGTAAAATAAGTCCATTGTTTACTTCTACGTCTAATTATGGCTTAATATTACAAAATGTTTCTTGAGTTGTAATACATCATATAACTATATAGCTCATTGAACATCTATCTAAGTTCATCAGTCAACCGTTGGGAATTGGGGAATAAACTTCTCGACTTGTACGGTATTGCGGGAAGTCGATTGATGTAGGTGGCTCAGGACCGTGTTGTGTGGCAATCTCTGGCGGAGGCTTCGGTTCAGCATAGGCGAGACTTGTGCGGGCTGAAATGATGATGATGAATCACACAACATAACAAACAGGCAGAACATTTCTGTGTGACATAGCATTTGTTCACCCATCGACTCGTAACCCTCCTTTGCCCAGTGATTACACGAACTGAAACACGGTAATTGCTGCACCTCACTGTTTGACGACAGAATTGATGAATGAAATGATGATGATGAATGCACTTACCATCAGATGAACGTTTTGCTCGTTTAATCACTTTATGCAATAAAAAACTTATAGCAAGGTTCAATAAAGAATAAATAAATAAGTATGTTACGAGTATTAAGACTCCGAGCAGTAAATTAAAAATTTTTTCATACACCGTTTTATGAATTTAATGTCGCTGCTATAACAAGTTTACTAACATATTAATTACTCTTTGTCATTCGCACTGCTGGCTGACGTAACAAAAGTCCTCTCAAGCCGACCTTCACGATCTCCTTATCCTTGACAAAGACGGTAATGAATCTCAACACCAGTGCGTATATAACACTTAACATGCGGAAATTGCATACGGGCTGTTTTATTTGACTAAAATGAGTCGATATTAAAATATCGTCACAAAATGTATTTCATTTGATGAATTCCATAGATTAGGTGGACATTTATTTTAAACAAGCGACCCACCCCGGCATCGCACGGGTGCAATTTACTAATGAAATAAATGAGAAGTGAGCTTACCAAAAAAAATGTGTATGTGGTAGGATTCCTATGCAGGAATTCGTCTAGGTAGGTACCACCCAGTGCCAGTTATTCTGCCGTGAAGCAGTAGTGGGCAAACATTACTGTGTTTCGGTCTAAAGGGCACTGAGAGCTAGCGTAATGACTGGGCATGTGAGACTTAAGAACTTATATCTCAGGGTGACGGGCGCAGTGTGGTGCTTCACAGAAATATTCTGAGTAACACAGCATCTGTTATGGGCAAACGTTGCACTTACCATCAGGTGAACGTTTTGCTCGTCTCGATACTTTATCAAATAAAAAAAATGTTTATTTATAACATGCGCTGATAACATGTCACACATCACTTTTTTTTGGTGTTAACATGTGACAGCAGAAGTGTTAAGATGAACGTAACTTTTTTATTTACATTTCAATTCAAAAATACCATCCTAATTTCCGACTTTTCCGGAAGATTTGCCATAACACACAACATTACTAACATAACAACAAAAATCTGCCAAATCGGTCGAGCCCTTCTCAAGTGACATCTATGTGGAAGAAGTTTACAAGCTACAAATATCTTTTATTTCACTATAAATTTGCTTTATATTTGAATTAATGTATCTGGTTACTATCAGTTTCTGTATGACAGACGATATTGCCTGATATTTCGAACTGACTCCACTGATTCCTTGGACGTCTGGTAAACTATTCTGGCTGCGAAAACATCGACTTTAATACATACATACATAAAGTCACGCCTTTTTCATTATAAAGGGGTAGGCAGAGGCTACACACAGCTCAATTTTCGGCTCCGTGGGAAACATAACGAGACAGGTTGCGAACCACGTCGTCGACGTTAATCTATATATCATTGACATAAAATCTAATAGATGCTTTTTGTAGACAGTGTTTTTAATATTTGATGCAATCTTACCTTACCTACTTTTTAATTTGAAAACGACTTAGAAAACCATCAACGAAAGTTACGACTGAGGCTGTTTCTACGTCATCATGAAATGATGATGACGTAGAAACAGCTACGTCAAGCAATTGACTTCTGCGTTTTGGGTAACTATTGTATGGCCTACATCTAGTTCTTCCGGATTCGGATGTTTGTACATTTGGAATTAATGTTTGTTGACTGACTCTGACTATGCCGCGGGTCCAGGGTTCGAATCCCGGCGGGATCCAACATTTGTGCAAAAACTCAATTTGTTGGTTTTCGGGTCTGGTAGCGTTGTGCATGTGACATTTGTTTGTAAAACAACCACGCTACAGAAGAAATCCTAGTGTCGAGTTCATTTCATCATGTTCTTCAAAAAATAATCCTTCATTGCAAGCTAAATTTCATTTTCGTATCGCAAGTAATCGTGAATGAGTGATTTATTAATACATTCCGTAATAAATTACATACATATAAAAGATATGTGAGTGGAGGTCAATTGTTCACTTCGCCTCTCCTTTGTCTGAGCGATGGAAGCGTGGCTATTTTTAAAACCCCGCCCCATTCACGTGCCGACTGTTCGGACTTGTACTGACTTGTTGCACATATACTTTTAAGGCCATAGAGAAGAACATTTAATTTTTTTTTATGTATCTATATTTAATTAATTTTAAAACTGGAACGCCCGTGCCAGTCGCCGTACATACTGTATTGTGTAAGAGAACATGATATGCGTCTGTTATAATGCTAATTGTTGCGAATGCGCTGCGGTGTCCCATTCTGCAAGTAGGCACTACCGACGGGGTAGCCAATCGTATTTCGTATAATGGGACAGCCTTGAAAAAACTTCTCATTGCCTCGTTTATGAAATTATGAGTTGACAATATAAGCCTATTTAGCCGATAGGTGTCCGGCAGAGTAGAATAGCACCTACCTCTTTCCTACCGAGGTGTCGTAAGAGGCGACTAAGGTATTGTAAGGTGTTGTGATATTCGTGTAGATTATTCTGCACGAATATCATGCAGCATATGGTGTTATCACCATAATATGCAATGCTTTCACTATACTGCTCGAGACTTCAGGGAACGCAATGGCGAGTAAGAATGTCTTGACTCGAACAAAAATGGCAGCTATGTGGTTCGCCACTCGTCACGTCTCGTTTCCTCCGAGGGCGAAAAGTTGGCTTCGTGAGTGGTCTCTGTCTACTCTTTATATGAAAAAGGAGTGACTGTATGCATGTATGTAGGAGAGTCGTTAGAGTACCTGACTTCTACGCCGCGGCTTAGTACGCGCGTCTAAAACACAACTTGTTGGTTTTCGGCTCTGATTGTGTTGTGTTTGTCCCCGTGTTTCTGACACTGCATCTTAGCCTACCTCCGATCTGACCGCATCAGCGTTACATCGGGCGCGGGTAGGTTGGGACGAGTGAGTGCCTCTGTGTTTGCGCGTACACTTGTGGCACTATAATATCTCCTGCGCTGTTGAGGGCTCTTGACAGTTGTCGCCGTTGTCGAAATCGGCTAGGAGAACATCATCATGTAGGAGTTGACACTTTTGTTACCAGAGATAACACATTTACTGTCAAAATATTTTTTTTTGACTGGCATCACTCTGCCCTTCATGCCTTTGGGGAAGGGACATTGTAATGAAATGTTTCCGTGTATGATTTAATTCTTATTTTTCATACTACAGAAAGCAAATATTAATTATAGCAATAATAATATCAGTTCTGTTGGCGCGGCGTTAACCGATTAGCTTCTGCGATACGGGTTCGATTCTCGTCCCGAACAAATATTTATTTTATCTACAGATTATACGCTATTGATAAATGAATACGTAAAAATCTGCTTTGTCAGGATTTTTCTCAAAATAACTTTTTCACTGGTGGTAGGATCCCTATGCACGTATCCGTCTAGGTAGGTACCACCCCAGGGCCAGTTATTTTGCCGTGAAGCAGTAGTGTGTAGACATGTACGAGTATTTCGGTCTGAAGGACACTGGGCATATGAGACTTAAGAACTGATGTCTCAAGGTGACGGGCGGAGTGTGGTGCCACTCGTTGTTCTGGGTGACACATATACATTTGTTATGGGCAGACGTTGCACTTACCATCAGGTGAACGTTTTGCTCGTCTCGCCTCTTTACCCAATTAAAAAAAAAACCTCTTAATACAGTTGCCAAGGATCCTGTCTTCCCAGGACATGTCCTGCTTTTTGTGGTTTCGTGGATAGTTTTTAAGTAGCGTCGTGTGATTTTAGAAGCGTCCTGTTAATATGAATCGAGTGCTTTATAATTTAATTATTTAATTTCTTACTTAATTGAATTTCGTAAAATTATAATTACTACGACTGGAGTTTCATTGACAGTTTTCAGTCCGTATTACTATTAATTACTGCTCTTAATGCTTCCTGTTTAGGAACAATAATGTCCTGGTTTTCAAGACTTGGAGATGGCAACCCTACACTATACCATTGAAGGAGCGTTAATGTTGCCTAATTTGAGGCCGCTTTACGGAATTTAACAAGTACTGCGTTCGCCTACGATTGAGCAATACAATGTTTCTTAAAGGACGCGCAATATGCTTACATTTTTGGCAACAACAATTAGCAATAAATGCAATGAATGCCGCCACGTGTACTTTTTATACGATGCAACACACTGACGTTTCTCCAATATCGCCTTACAGACATAAATTTCAAAACTTCATCACAACCAGACCCGTAAACCAACAATTGTGTTTTTCACAAATGTTGGCTCCGTTTTGGAATCGAACCTAGTACCCGCGGAAAATAAGACATATACTCTGACCACAAGGCCATGCAATCGTGAATGATGGTCGTGTTTGTTGTCCGGTTAGCGCACTTGATTAGAGAATCATGATTCCAAGTTCAACGCCAAATTTTACAAGACCCGAGTTATAGATTTTCAGGTCAGGATATTGATCGTTCACCATTTTCCTATAAATTTCTAAAGCCTCGGCCTATATAAATAAATCTGAAAGGATTGTCTACATACATACATATTGTCACGCCTTTTTCCCATATAAGGGGTAGGCAGAGGCCACTCACGCCCACTTTTCGCCCTCAACCACGTTACGAGTGACGAACCACGTCGCCGCCATTTTGGTACAAGTCAATAATAATAATGGCCCGCATAATCCGCTTGTTTCTTTCCCTTTCTCCCTAATCCTGGGCCGTTTGGTCTCCCCTGGCAAGGGCTCCCCGTCTGACTGGCCTTTATTTATATATTTTATTGTATGGTATTTTGTTTAGTATATGTCTTATAATATCTTATTTATTTATTTATATATTCAAATATCCCAACCAGACGACGAAGCTCTGTTAACACCCTAAAAAATAATAATAATTTTTAACTGCATAAAATATGGTGTAAAAAGAGCCGTGGTAGCTCAGGTGCTGGGCGATCTTATTAAATTTCATAGTACCCGGGTTCGATTCTCGGTGCTGGCACCAAAAAAATTGTTGATTGAAATTTTAAGTGCTTATTTACCACGTGCTCGGCGGTGAGGAAAGCTGCCTGTCTGAGAAATAAAAAAATATTTCGAAAACATGTGAAGTCCTCCAACCCGCATTGGAGCAGCGTGATGGATTCTTTCCAGCTCCAAAGGCCACCCGGAAATGAGAGGAGCCCTGTGCTCAGCAGTGTGACATTTATAGGCTGTTACCTTACTTGGTGTAAATATAGTAGGTTTTCATGTTTTGCTATTCTATTCTACAGAATTAAATTAAGGTCACTATTACTACAATTATGAAACATTTGAATAAATAAAATTATAGAATTAATATTCAAAATTTATCAACTTAGCCGTATGGTTGCGGCTTAAGAGAATCTACCACCCCATCTCACCACGGGATGAGATGGGGTGGTATCGTAAAAGTTGATAGGGATAATAAAAACCAGAAGGTGGGCAGAAGTATCTTCCTGGAACATCTGCGGTTGCCATCCCACGTGTCAGGCGTGGCAACTATGGCAAAATACCCCCAAACTGAGAGCGTCAAACTTTTCTGGCATGCTATGGGGGAGGCTTATGTTCAGCAGTGGACTAGTTGTGGGCTGAAATGATGATGATAATGAATTATATTTATTATTTATACATACATACATAAGATCACGACTATATCCCAAAAGGGGTAGTCAGAAACTGGGCACTCACTGCAAAAACAGATGACTGCCACAATCCACGTTTCACCAAAACAATATAATGCACTTGGTGTGATAGGTGGTGAGCCCATCGCCATTTATTATTTAAACTCATTTATATAATACTAATCAGTTCAAAAATTCTTACTCCCTATTGTGTCTACGGTAAATAATAACTCTAAATGTAATTTGCCACTATTTATGATGCCACTAGCTGATGCCCGCGACTTCGTCCGCGTGAATAGAGGTTTTTTAAATATCGCGCGGGAACCTTGTCATTTTGCGGAATAAAAAGTATCCTGTGTCCGTCTCCAGAGTGCAAACTATCTCTGTTCCAAATTTCGACAAGATCGGTTAAGCGGTTAAGACGTGAAAAGGTAACAAACAGACAGAGGGAGTTACTTTCGCATTTTTAATATTAGTATGGACTATGGCATTTAATTTTACACACATAAATAAACATCGTAAAACCCCACTCGAAATCCGACACAGAAACGCCAGTTACAAAAGGTTGTAAAACTAAAACTCCATTAAAACATAAAACCGTAATTAAAGTTTGCGTTTCTTTTCCGTCATAGCGAATTTAGAGTTACATTAATTTTCCTACCTCCCTTATTCTCTGTCTGCCCTCATGGGAAAGAGGCTATGTATGTATGTATAGCACATACATTCTTACGTTCATTCCAAACGCACACGAGTTCCATGATGTAACTGGATAATAAAAATCATAACACTTAATGCTACATTTGTCTCGAGGCCTAGACACAAGTTGTGGCGCATAAATGGTATGGGCGTTAATGGCCTTGTGATCCTGAGATCTAATTTCACTGGTATGTGTTTTGTGTGGGGGCTCCACACAAAATTAGTGTGCAAACATTACTGTTTCGGTTTTAAGGGCACTGTTAGCTAGTGTAATTACTGTGCATATGAGACTTAAGAACAGGTGTCTCAGGGTGACGAGTGACATGTGGTGCCACATCCTCCAATCATGTGGGTGACTTGTACTTACTATCAGGTGAACGATTTGCTCGACGAGCCATTTCCATAAAAATATAGCTATCTCTGTTTATGGGTTTTCCAGTTTGATTGTATTGCGAATGTCTCATGTATGACACAGGATCTGATCCTTCCTGCGATTGTATGGCACGGACTCGCGTAGGTAAAGATGACTGACTTTCGCTTTGATTACCATTGATATACAAAAGCAAGATACACAGTTCCATACAAATATCACTTCAAAAAGCGTCCTCGATCGATCAAAAAATGAAAATAAAGACAAAAACACAAATTCCGATTAAAGAAACACAGGGTCAATCTTATATTATCTTAAATATTATACCCACGAGATAAGGGACCTCTTTAAATGAAATCAAATATCGTTTCACGACGCTTTAAATTTGTTGTTGTTGACACGGTTAATCGAAATGAGAGCTCTTTGTGCGCTTTTTTTGAGGACGTTTTTGCTCGTTGACTATGTCTAGGGTTTTTTTTTGTATATCAATTCCGATTGCTAAAACTTAAGGAACTATATTATGCTGCGAAGATTTTTTTTTTATTAAATAAAGTGACGAAACGAGCAAAACTTTCACCTGATGGTAAGTTCAACGTCTGCTCATAACAAATGCTGTGTCACCCTGAACATTTCTGAGTGTCACCACACTGCGCCCGTCACCCTGAGGCATGAGCTCTTAAGTCTCATATGCCCAGTGATTACGCTAGCTCTCAGTGCCCTTCAAACCGAAACACAGTAGTGTTTGCACACTGCCGCTTCACGTCAGAATAACTGGCCCTTGGGTGGTACCCACCTAGACGGATTCCTGCATAGGAATCCTACCACCAATGAAAATATGGTGATGGCGACGTCTTAATGCTTTTTCATTGCTAATACGTGTTTTGAATAGAGATTTCAATGGGAATATTTCTTTTGTATTATTTATAAACGCAACTGCAAACTTATCTGTACAAACTATTTGAATTAAAGTAGATAAGATTTCTTAACGGAGGTCGAACGATACGTGTATCTGTATTGTACCCTAAGCCGCTCACCAACTCTGCATTTTACCTAAACCTGTCATTCGCTGTTGGTGTTTTATTCGATGCACACATAGAATGGGAACTATTTTACTAAGACTAACACAACTAATTTATATGACTGGGTACGATTCCTTTCTTATTATAAATCCTCTACCTATGTAAAAAGTATATGTGAAGTACGACTAGTTAATTTTTCACTTGTATTCAAAATTATCTGTAAACAATGGCTTCTCTGCCGATAGTTGGGAACGCAATGGACTAAGGTTTTTTACTCTTACCAATATGGCGGCGACGTAGTTCGCTACCCGTCACGTCTAGTTTCGAAGACGAAAAGTGGGCTATATGTGTATCCTCTACCTATTCCTTATATGAGAAAAGGCGTGACTGGTATGGACGTGTATGTATAATGTCTTCTTATCTGAATATAATCTCTATTAATACATTAGATTTTGTTAATTAACCTCATGCGTTTTAATTTCAGTTTACAAACATTAGGCATTGTCAATTAATGTGTAGCATATGCTACTAATTAGATAATAAGGGCAAAGTATATTTGTTATTTAAATATTCAATTTAAAGTGCTATTCAAGTTCTAAAACTAAATGCCATTCCTGTCTGACTTTACAATAACGATTTAGGAGCTATTTTATTTATGTCATACCTAACGTGACCATAAATGGTTCATCCTTTAAGCTCTTAAATTATTATTGTTTTAAAAATAAAACGCATCTTCATGACATTGTTATGAAATGTTTTATGATCAAAAATGAAAATAAGAACTAATCTGTGTAATCTGGTATTGATTTTTTTATTTTTCGTTGAGCAAATTTTGTTCAATATATCAATTCGTTTTTAAATATGAGGGGGCTTGATGTTACGATTTGGTGATTTCGAGACATTGTTACGTAATTTTCGGACAGCGGGATATATAGCTGAAACTCTCTTCTTATTGTAAGTAAATTCAGGTGAAGCTTGAGCACGGAAATGATCTCGGATCTTTGAAATGAGTTCCGTGACAGCGTGCGTGATTTGTATGTTTTAGTTTGTATTTTCTCTTACCTTAACTAAGTTCTTTTTAGTTTCCGGAGAAAAACAAGAGCGCATAGCGGTACCCCGAACCGAGGTTTCCAAACTGTGCGCCGCGGCACTTTGGAGGCCCTGACTTACTACGGTAATTAAACTTTGCTAAAGCATCGTACTCGTATTATCTCCCCTCCCTATCGGATGAACACAGAATTAGTTTAGCTGAAAGAGTAGTCTTTATTAAATGCTTGACATAATTAAATGCTTTGTTAACAGTCGTATTCTTTGTTGTAGCGTCTATGCTACTTATGTATACACCTGTATTAATATGCGGAAGTCAACTGTGACTGCCGACTATGTACGTGAATGGGTGGCGTTATAATCGGCTATTACGCGTCTGTGGTTTGTATTTGTAACGTTCCTTGTTCGAAATGATTTTTATTGTTTTCATATATGCATATCCATGTTGTCTAAAAGGTAACGTTACACGTTACCTTTTAGTAGGTTACTTTCAGTTACATTTTCATTGAATTTTGGCAAATCTTTAAGTGGTAGGATTCTATTACCGCGATTCAGTTATTATGCCGTCAGACATTTGAATGAAAGAATCACTGTGTATTGGTTTGAAGAGCACTGAAGCTAGTGTAGTTACACGGCATACGGGATTTTTTTTTTGGATTAACGAGACGAGCAAAACGTTCAAATAATGGTAAGTGTAACGTCTGCCCATAACAAATGCTGCGTCACCCAGAACATCTGTGTGACACCACACTGCGCCCGTCACCCTGAGTCAGTTCTTAAGTCTCATATGCCCAGTGATCACGCCAGCTCTCAGTGCCCTTCATACCGAAACACAGTCATGTTTGAACACTACTGTTTCACGGCAGAATAACTGGCCCTGGGATGGTACCTACTTAGACGGGTTTTTGCATAGGAATCCTACCACAAGTATTATTTAAATATCCTTTTTCAAAATTTCTAGAAGCATATAGCAACCTCCTCATAGAATCATAGAACCATAAGTACCACGTTATAGTCGTAAGTATTCTTGAACCCTAAAACAGGGAAATATTCTTTATTTACAGTTAAATTACAGTGATACAACAATTTACAATGAACATTTTCTCACAGAGTTGGTTTTACAAAAAACCTTTAGAAACAAGTCTCATATAACTGCACCATCCGTAAAATAATAATATAGAGATTGCGAACAACCTGTGCAAATATAATGTCGCTTACGGACATGTTCTAACACACAATAAACAATTTTATCTGCTTACGTTAAGTTTTAAATTGCTTTGTTAAGTAAACAACGGTACGTACTGCGGAACAATGGGTACATTCAAATAAGAGATATCTGTGACTTGCCTTTTGTGTCCTTTAGTACATAGTGTCTCAAACTTTTTACTAATTAATTTAAAATAATTCTTACAAATTAGGTTTTACTTTAAGTATATCGATTACTTATAGTAATGGAAACAAAAAACTGCTGTTTATTTAACGTTTCGTTAGTTTCGTTCGAGTAAAACAGATGCTCAAAGGAACCGCTACATCGCAAACCGCAGTTCATGAATATAATATGTTTTATCTGTCCTAGAAAAATCAGCCGCCTATAACATGCATAGTTAATTAACTTTATATTAATGTACGCTACGTTGACTTATTGAAGCTTACCAATATTGTTTGACTCATAAGGCAATCCTTGAGGAGATATCAGCGATAATGTCCATTAGTTCGTCAGTCGTAGCTAATAGGTATATGGCGGTAATTATTAAATTAGGTCAGAGGATTTGTTTCATCTGATCATTGGAATTAATCTACATTACGCAGTATTCGCAAGACTACGCTAGAATTAACCTAAATCTAAGCTTATTATCATCATCGTCACTTAAATCTCATATATTAGAAGCCATTATCAGTGTTTCACAAGTATTTGGTAACATTGTGCGTGTCCTCCTCTTTTTATACCCGCAAACTGTTCAACTTTGATCAAACATTTATTGTTTGTTAAAGGATTTGTTGATATTTCCATACTCTGAGATTAAGAAGCATTTAAAAAAAAAAGTAAAGTTTCAGCCTATCAATGTCCCACTGCTGAAAACAGGCCTCCTCTCATTTCTGAGATGGTTTTTGGAGCTAGGAAGAATCCGCCACGCTGCTCCAATACGGTTGGCGGACTGCACATGTCTTCGAAATATTTATTATTTCTCAGACATGCAGGTTTCCTCACGATGTTTTCCTTTACCGCCAAGCACGTGGTAAATCAGCACTTAAAATTGCAATTAACAATTTTAGTGTTGCCGGCACCGGGGCTCGAACCCAGGTCACTCGCATACTATAAAAGTTAAAGCGAGCGCCTAGCCCCTGAGCTACCACGGCTAAGAAGCATTACCTAAGCCTATTTTACGCAGATGGCAATCTATGGCTTATTAGGCTTTGTAAGGCAAAGATTTACTTGTGATATCCTGGTTATGCGTGCGCGACCAGATTTAATAACGTAACGGCAACTTGTCAATTCATTAAAAAACGTAAAAAAGCTGGCAAAAAGTATAACGTAGATTAACTGTTTTAATGACTTCGGAACAGGTGGCGTTTAAAAGAATACAGACCAGAAGCCTATACATACAAACGATCTCTGATTATATGTTTGAACGAATGGCTCTGCTTTTTCATTTTCTTCTAAGTATATATAATTCAATACGAAACCATAACAGATGGGTCATTTTGTTAGCTATGAAGTCTTAAAGCTGAAAAAAGAATATAACTTTCATACACCGCCATTACCGAATGCGAATGATAAATGCAATGATTATTTCAATTAAATAGATAGTCCATTAAAATAAACCTTCGTTTAAAGAAGTTAATTACATCAGTCAATATTTTTAATGCGGCAAATACAGACAAAGCCGGACAGATTTTTTTCTTTTAAAGAAACTAGAACAAAGTAGGCCCTCACTCAGCAGAAAACAGCTGTTACAAGATGGCGGACTTGCCGCGATGCGTTGCGTCGTCGTCGGGTTCAACGCGCCGTTGACACAACAGTGCCTGACCATGTTTAATTCAAACGCAAATGTGCGCTTGTTCTATGTTAACAGCCTCTGTAAATAGGTTTCCCGATAACATTCACGCTTGAACTGAGTAAAGCCTTAGTTGTATTATTAATTGTTCTTTAGTATTTCATCTGTTCACAACACCCGTTATAAATAATTGTAATTTTATGTAAGGTAATTTAAACGATGTCGTATGTAATGTAAATAAATAAATCAAGTACAAAACTTTTGTTACTTTTGGTCTTTCGATTGATATTTTATAACTTAAAATAATTTTGGTTGATTAATATATGTACGTACACACGTATGTAATGACTCTGTTGACACAAGCTAACTGCTACTACTACGCTATTTTTCGACGGGTTCGACTTTTTCACAGAAAAAATATTTGTCCGCCCACAGATAGCTGTGCTGGGCATGCACAATCAATTGCACATGCACCCTCCCAGTTTGTGCATGTGCAATTTATGAAAACCCAAAATTCAGTGTAGTAATCTAGTGTGGGGCATAGTTTTTGTTTTAAAAAATGTATACATATAAAGTAGTCCAAGTAAACGTAATCTTTTTAAGAATCCGTTACATTATTTTATTCAAATAAAATAATATGTTAAATTAATTAAGTAGAAAAATGAACTGTAAAATCAAAATGAAAAGATTTTTTTGCGGAAGAAAGGGACGAGGCGAACAAAATGTTATCCTGATAGTAATTGTAACGTCTGCCCATAACCAATGCTGCGCTCGTCTCTACGAGATACCAGTTATTAAGTCTCATGTGCCCAGTAATTACTAGCTCTTAAGTGCGAGCAGATGCTGTGTTCAGACCGAAACACAGTAATGTTTGCACACTACTACTTCATTGCAGAATAACTTGCCCTGCGGTGGTACCAACCTAGACGCATTCCTACATAGAAATCCTACCACCAATAAAAATATAAATATTTATACATTACATTATTTGTTTTAATAATACAATAAATGAAGTAAAATTAAGTAGAAAATGTAAAATCAAATTTAATAAACCTTTCCATAATTTTACTATATTGTTAAATGGTTTAAGCTGGATTAAATTAAACCTTTAAGTTGCAGGCTTACTATAAACTTCACATTGTAATACCCCATCAAATGAAGTCGTTGTGATCCGCTATAACCCGATTTGTGTGGGGTAGGAGCATTCATTTTAATATATCTAAAGCGATGTCTTTATCAAGTTACGAGTTAAAATGTATATAGCTTCTTAGGTTGATAAGTATGTATTTTATGATATAGACAATATTAATTGTTTTATCTATACAAATAAATAAAATTGAAGTGTTTGTTTCTAATAACAAAATAACAGCTTTTCTCAATGCTTGTGGAAGTTTGTACGGTACTTTTTGTTAAAGCTTTTGTTTGTGTGTCTGTCTGTTTGTCCGAAACAGCTGGACCGATTTTGAAGTGACTCACTGACAGATACCTGATATTATAGCGGGTAACTAAGGCTACTTTTATTTTAGAAAAATAATTAAGGTCCGCGCAAAAAAATTAAAAACCCCAAAATCCGATTCAAATAGGGAAGTATGTATGTATATCATCGATCAGGGTCGGCAGGATGGAAACCGCAGGCCATAGCTAGTCTTAACTATATTCACCAATGCGAACTAAAATCTCATTCCAATATCGCAATAGCTCGGCAACATTTGGGCTTGCAACAGAAAGGCTACATTTAATTTATGTTGCACAATACTAACGTGCATTGTATTTCAATGCAACAAAGTGAGTAAAGAGATTTTATCTAGCTATCAATGCCAGTGCAATCGTTTTTTGACATAAAGCAATGTAAACGTCTTATGACTTCTGATTTATGGCAGAATAACCATCTAATTTTTTGCCAAATCTAAATTAACCAGACTGGTGACGGGCGATTGCCTGTCCGCCTGTCTAGTGTGGCGATTACAGCAAATCCTCCTTGGTACTCCAGCTGTAAGCTTTTAACGGGCTGATAAAGAAGATGAAGAAGACTATTTGGCACCTCCTAGCCGTAGCTAAAATGTCCGGGATATATCTCCAGTGGGATCCTATCTACATTATAATAATTTAATCAAAAAACCGACTTCAGAATAGAATAGAATATTTTTTATTCAATATAGATCACTTATACTCATTGAACGTCATTTTTAATTTTTAAGCTACACTGGTTCGCAAAGAAATGCCTCTGTCCTGGGAAGAACCAATAAGAAACCCAGCGGGATTTTTTTTCAATCATTTTAAAAATAATATACAATTACAGCAGAATTATAAAGATGTAGAAATTGCTTGGCAGCGATCACCTCATACCCAGGGGTTATCATCACCCATGTATTCCTTATTATTATAATAACCCTTCTTAAAAAGTCTTTGTTTAAGAAATAGTTTGAACTTTTTGATTGGAAGACATTCTGCACTTTCTGAGATTTTGTTTTAAAAACGTAGACATTGCCCCATTAAAGAGTTACTGACTCTGTGAAGTTTTCAAAGCAGTAACTCCGAACATGCTTATGTTAATTTAAGAGTCATAATTTTCTCTGGATCCCTACCATCAGGACTTAGCCAAAATCGAGTCAAAATCAATCCTTACGGTATTCCCAAAAGATAATCATTAAAATCGGTTTATAAACAAAGTAGTGGATGACGACAACGAACGACGGAACAAAGAAGTTATACCGAGAAGAGTTGAGAACCTCCTCTTTTGGTAAAGTCGAATAAAAAGATTAGTAATTTTACTTACTGTATTAAAATGTATCGTTATTATCATCATCAATTCAGTCTATTACTAGTCCACTACTGAACATAGGGGGGAGGCCTCACAGAGTGCCATAAACGTATGAAGCTCTCATTTTGGGAGAGCTTCTGCCATAGTCGCCACGCTTGGCAGGCGGGTTGTTTATTCAGATGTTACATGAAAATGCTGCTGCCCATCTCCTGGTTTTCATTTTCCCTCTGTCGACTTTCATGACACCCACGGGTGAAATGGGGTGGCAGATTCTCCCAAGCCGCCACCACACAGCAATAATTGAGCAATATCTTATTACTATTATAGTTATATTTTGTAACTTCTAAATGAAGTCTTTAGTCAGTCGTGAGATCCGTTATGTTTTTAGTGATTTATTTGAAATTAATTCATGTATTTTTTTACAGGTAACCATCGCGTTCTGAGCTCTTCGTTAATCGCAAGGTAAAAGATAAAAAAAGGGCTAACAACCTAACCTAATGAGTGTAGCGTAGACTGCGAAACACAACTTCGCAGGATCGACCCCGACATTCGACTACTATCGTGAAGCACCTCCTATCACAAGCTTTTAAGCTTAGTCGGATAAGCTTAAAAGCTTGTCCTAGGAGGTGCTTAAAAGCATTGCTAGTATAATTGCACGTAATAGAAATTTGAAATTATTAAAAATTTAATTAAACTTCAAATGCCTGTTGTTGTAATGTTTAATTAAATTTTTAATAATTTCAAATTTCTATTACGTGCAATTATACTAGCAATGCTTTTAAGCACCTTCTAGGACAAGCTTTTAGGCTTATCCGACTAAGCTTAAAAGCTTGTGATAGGAGGTGCTTCACGATTATACTCGTATTGCACTTATATGCTAATTTGAATAGGTGGTAGGATTCCTATGCAGGAATCCGTCGAGGTAGGTACCGCCCCAGGGTCAGTTATTCTGACGTGAAGCAGTAGTGTGCAAACACTACTGTGTTTCGGTTTGAAGGGCACTGAGAGCTAGCGTAATCACTGGGCATATGAGACTTAAGAACTGACGTCTCAGGGTGACGGGCGCAGTGTGGTGTCACACTGAAATGTTCTGGGTGACACAGCATTTGTTATGGTTGCGTTGCACTTACCATCGTTTCGTCACTTTATCTAATAAAAAAAGACTCATATCAAGAACACACTTTAATTAATTCATTAAAATTATTTTGAAAAATCATCTAATATTGCTACTTTGAAAAATATCAGTTAAAAAAAAAATCGTCTTGGACATCCGGATTTTTTCAGGGATGTGGTCACGATAACTCCCGAAAACATTGACGTATCGAGACCGGGTTTTTTTTTATCGTGTCCAGAATTTCCTACTTTCTACTGGTTTCCTATTTCAAAGGAAGTCTAGCACTTGTAGTTATTAAAAAAAATATTTTTTTCTTATTTTTTTCATCTGATGAGTGACGAATGACTCGAAATATTTGACAAGTTTTTTTTTCGTAAGAGTTAAATAAGCGTCATGAGAAGTGCAGTTTTGGATTTTCTAAACTTTTTTGAAATATCCTTGATACAGCCACGCTTCACGCAGTTTAACATTTGTAGACGTTTTAACATTTTCAAGACGTCATATAGAATTTTATCTTAAATCCGAGACTGGTTATTAAATATATTGCAGTGTACCGAACAGACCGACGAACGATCAGTCACACCGCTAACGCAAAACAATCGGCCCGACGTGCTTAATCAATGTTTTCAATATTTACCGTTTTTTATTTTATTGTGGAAATACCATTACTTTGTTATCCAGTTATTACTGACGTCTGTCTGGCGTTGTTATCATAAATGTCTATTAAAAATATACGTTTCTGTTCGTGTTGTAAATGGAAATAAAAAAAAAAATGATAAAAATAATGTATATCCATCAGTACGAGCAATGTGCAAGTTCAGGTCGCAACTAACTCACTAGATAATATCGTATTAACGAATCGCTTCCCTTCACATGATAGACATACAAGAAACTTTAAATATCAGGTGATAGATTTTATAAATACAAAGATAAAAATCTGTATTCTGATAATGGTACCGACCA
The DNA here is from genome assembly GCA_019845155.1 of Luehdorfia chinensis. Classification (NCBI taxonomy): domain Eukaryota; kingdom Metazoa; phylum Arthropoda; class Insecta; order Lepidoptera; family Papilionidae; genus Luehdorfia; species Luehdorfia chinensis. The sequence continues at coordinate 660,003 of JAHVAK010000107.1, forward strand.
CCGAAGAAGCAAAAATTATAGTGGAAGTTAGTGACGAGACGACCAAGTCACGTACCTGATGGTAAGTGCAATGCTACACCAACAGTGATAATGTCAACTAGCACTGCGGTCTTACAATAGAACATAAGTAGTTAAGTCCCGTTTGCCCTTGTAATTACACCCGCTACAATGCCTTTGAAGTTGAAATACAGTGAGTGACCTTTGGCGGAAGAATAGCTCGAACTCGAATGAATTCGTCCGAGGCCCGTTCTTTCTCTGAGTAATGCCAATTCAGTACAATCATACTAAATGTTTTAGATATTTTTTTGATGAGGTACAGTGAATTCCGCAATAAATGCAAGATTGTTAAAACTAAATATTCTTCATAAAAATTGTAACTGGCTGGCAAAGACCCAACAACTCTCTTCTTTCCTTAATAAACATAATAATCAAGGAAAACCGCTAACATTCGTTGCGTGGGAAAACCTCGAATCATAAAGCGGTGTAAACGATTTAAAAATCTATTTCATATAAAAAAATATTAATAAGAAATACAAGTTGGCTTTTTTCAATAAATAATTTAATAATTTATTATTTTTATAATAATTTGACATCAGATTTGTTTATTGAAAAAGATTAAAATGTTGATAATTACTAAATACGAGTATATAACATTATTTTTGTTTTGACAGTCATTGTGCTCAATTAAAAAAAAAAATCTCTTAACATTTGTGTAACGTCTAGGCAAAAAGCTCGAGTGGTGACTCATCGACTGTTTGAGAGTTCCGTGCTGTCTATTAATATTATTCTCGAAGGCTTTTAACACAATTCAGCGTATAACTCTTGTGTTGTAGCAACATAAAAAAATCCGAAAAGAGTTTTGTGTGTGCCAATGCATAGGTTATGCCCAGGGGGTCTACATGACTCCCTGGGCATGGACATGGATCCCATTTACCAAAGAATGAGCTTCATACTCCAAAATAAAGCTCACCCATTTTTTTTGTAGTATGAAGCTCATTCTTTGGTTAATGGGATCCAATGAAACCGATCACGGAACCAACCAGAGTTACACAGTAGCTCCCCCTGTTTATATTTGTAACGTCATGGTTCTTGTCAATTAATTCTTTAAAAAATAGGTACCATATTTATTCTCTATTATTGCAGCTATACGCTATCTAATAATACTAATTTGGTGTGTAATTACTAAATATCAACAAGTAAGTATTCAAATTTAACAAAATATTTTGCTATTGATTGTAATAAGCTCTTTATACATTCAAAGAAGTTTTGCACACAATAGGCGTCTATTGATAGTAGGATATATATTGATAGTATATACAATACATTAACAAGTTGGCGCTGCCTTTAAGCTTTGCTTAAGTTATTCATATTCTTACTCTAATTTTCCCACGGGATGGTATAGCAAAATGCCTATATTGTATATAACATAACATTATAGTTTATTTCATCACATTAAATTATATCTTTGGCAAGATATTCAACTACATTTTGTTCAAGTCCATGGAATTATTGATGTTGTCCGCATTCATGTCCTATTTTTAGTTAAAAACATGCAGAGGTTTTAATCATCTTTGTTTCTGAGTGTGTAATAATTTGTTTCGTATGTTAGTGAAGCTCTATTGACATACGGCGGCTGTTGATCCAGATGTCCGATCGTCTGTTAGCGCCTTAATAAATAAAGTTAGATCAGCATTTCTATTGGGTTTATTGTCATTTACGGATATACGAGGGGTGATCCAAAAGTAATGATAATCAATAATAAACACAATGAATAAAATAAATAAATAAATTTATTTCTCAACATAGTCTCCTAGCAAGTCTATACATTTAGTCCATCTCTTTTCTAATCCTAAAATTCCCTTAGAAAAAAAATCTTTATCTTGACTCTCAAAAAAGTCCTCAACCGCGGCCATCACGTCGCTATCATCGTCAAATTTCTTGCCTCGGAGGTGTTCCTTGAGTCGTGGAAAGAGATAGAAGTCGCTGGGGGCTAGATCTGGTGAATAGGGGGGGTGTTCCACCAGCTCAAAGCCCGCTTCCTGAATGGCAGCCATGGCAATTGCAGCTTTGTGAACCGGTGCGTTGTCTTGATGGAACAGCACTCCAGCCCGCAGTTTGCCTCGCCTTTTCTCCTTAATAGCCTCCCGCAATCTTCTTATTTGTTCTGCATAGTAGGAGCCTGTAATAGTGGCCCCCTTTTCCAAGTAGTCCACCATGATTATTCCTTCAGCGTCCCAAAAAACAGACGCCATAACCTTCCCTGCTGAGCTTGACACTTTGAATTTCTTCGGCGTCGGTTCATCGGATCGTTTCCATGTCATCGATTGTTGTTTTGTTTCAGGATCAAAATGGTGGATCCAGGTCTCGTCCATGGTCACAAAACGTGACAAAAAATTATCCTTGTCTGCCTGGAACTTTTCGAGATTTGCTCTTGACATGTCGACTCGTTTCTTCTTTTGCTCGTCGTTTAACATTTTCGGTACCCAACGCGCGGAGACCTTTCTCATATGCAATTCGTTCGCAAGGATTCTTTGAATGCTGCCATATGAGATCCCTGTGACCTCAGCTACATGCCTGATAGTCACTCTTCGATCTTCCAATACAACTTCTTCAACTTTTTTCACATTTTCTTCAGTGAGGGACGTCGATGGGCGTCCTTCGCGGTGTTCGTCTTCCGTCGATGTTCTTCCCAACTTAAACTCCTTAGCCCAGCGTGCAACTGTGGAATATGGAGGAGAAGAGTCCCCTAATGTTTCCACCAAGTCGCTGTGTATGTCTTTGGTAGACATTTTTTTCAAGCAGAGGTATTTAATGACAGCTCTGATTTCGTGTTTTTCCATTTTGATGTTCACTCCTTGACAGTCCGTATTCAAATGAATGTAGCTCCCGGGAATCGTGGCCTATTTATATGATTTTTTTTCCCTGAACTAGTGGTTAACTGAGTAAGTGACTGAAATTTTTTTGTATTTTTGTGTGCACTAGAAATAACTGATTATCATTACTTTTGGATCACCCCTCGTAACCTTACGTAGTTTAAGTTTACGCATTTTATGTTGTTTTCCATCACTGTGGTTGTGTACATGTGGTTGTGTGTGTATGGTTGTGACAATGAAAATATGCCTTTTTATTTTTGGTGGGGAGAAGAAGCTCCTTTTTCTTCCTGCCAAAGTGTATGTGATGTGTATAGTATAGGTTCAGGGTTATAAATGTAATGTAGATGTGCGAATGAATGGTTCGCATCATATTATGATCGCGATGTAAGCACATTATTGTTTACATTTATTTTTCATTTTCTTTTATATCATCATCAATCTTGATTGTCCAGAGCTTTGTGACATGTTACCATAAAAAAACTTTTTAGTTAACTTTTGAGTTCCTAACTAAATTCTTAACAAATATATTTTTTTATATAAATTAAGGATAAAAAATATTTATGGCTATTTGGAAACCATAATCATGATCAAATGATTTAGTTTTTGACCGTCAAATCACTTATTATTTTTCACTGGATATGACTTTTGGTAACAGTTTGTATTACTGGTAATTGTCATGGAAATAACTGTGAAATGATAAATGAAATTTCATTTTAATCTAGATAACTAACACTGTCCTCAGTGGCAACTTGAAAAACATTTAATTGTCTATAGTCATACATTTATTACTAATTCACGAAGTGAACTGATCTGCGCGAATTCATACAAATGAAATATCACACTGAACAATAAGTTGTGATTCACAACTGCTACTTAACTTACATCGTAACTTTTCATACACGAATAGGAAATCATAATGATTTTTCACTACTATAAATGATTTCCTTAACCTTAATTTTAATTCCTTTCGTAGTTTTTAAAATTTAAGCAGTTCGACAGACATACAACAAGGAAATATCCCCTTTAATTATATATATTATTAATAATTATAACTCTGACAACATGATACCTTATAAGATCGGTTATATATTTTCTATATTATCCCCAAGCGACGTAAGTTAATACTTTAGTCTAAGTCTTCACTTTCATTTTATAAAACGCTGTAAGGGGAGACGTCATATACGTAGAAATCAATTTACTTTTACCTTTCTGTGTAATTGGAAACTTCTTTTGTATTAGAGAGGGTAAACGTGCAAGCTAATCGCAAGTTCGCCCATGGACATCGTATCTGTGGTTTTGTTGACGAATTTGGGTACTAAATTTACCGCTTCTTTTAGTTTTTAATACAGCTAGGTATTTTTCTAGGTGTCTATTTGTCTGTTTGTTTCTGCTGTTACTAATCTCCGAAACGGCACGACCGATTTTGACGGGACTTTCGCCGACAGATAATTTATATTATAGCGAGTAACTAAAGCCACTTTAATTTTAGAAAAATTATTAGGGTACCGCGAAAAAATAAAACCTCAAAATCTTATTGATCTATTTATACGCAAGGATATTATTATAAATAAGATAATTTTTTCGTTTTTGCTTAGATATCTCTAAGAATAAGCTTGAATTGAATGGGTTACGGGAAAATTGGTAAAATTGGTGAATTGGTAAAAGGTAATTTCAAATTTACATAAAATGCGTTTAGATAATGTCCCGTATAGAACATTCGCGAAATTTAAAACCTTTGGCGCATCATGCACGCGTTATATTTTATTATCTACAGAAACATCAGTTCTATTTGCATTTTAGCTTCGCTTCCAAATATGAAACTCTACGTATAACCTTTGATATCACGACTATAAAATAGCGGGTCAATTAACTTAGTGTGTTCTTTCGGGATTTATAATGTATGTTCCTTTGTGTCACTTAAAGCGGCTAAAGGTATTAAACTATTAAGAGCAAGTGTTTCCAAATCGCCCACTAGTCCTTCGACCCCATTTAACGATGATTGTTATGTAAGCATTAAAGCCACATAACCGGAACCAACGGCTTAACGTGCCGCTCAAGCATGGGCACGACCGACATAAATGCTACTCACGCTTGCAGAGGCTGTCATCTAAATGCATATTGAAAACCAAGTTGCTTTTTGGAATTTAGGAGTATGGAATTCTGCCTGATCTGATAACAAGCAGATAACTGTTGAAGTAGACTATATTTTATGTAGATTGACTTTGGTAATGTGATTCGAAGTTAGTTATTACGGTTTTAAAAATATTGGTTGGATGATGAAATGTTTTAAGACGAGTCCGACAAATTGACTTACTTTTAATAGTCTGTAAGTACTTTTTATAGCCAATGTGCCAATAAAACAGACTCTCATAAATCCCAAGCTTAACTTTTCCATATTTTTTTCTGTTTAAATCTTTAGTATAAAACAAATAATGAAATCGATCCCATAAAAAACTAGAATGAGCTAACCAGTGCTATACGCTGAAAGACCGACAGACAAACTAGTTTTTTGTCTTCAGTCGTATAAAAATAAAAAATAATACTTTATTATTATTGATACGTTTTTTTTTTAATTGAATATCATTCACAAATATTTAAAACAGAACAACTTTATATTATTTATATATATATATTATTTTAAAGTCATTTTTATTTACAAATAAAAGGAGGCATAGACAAATAGAAAGTATTCATTACAAATCGGTATTCCTGAACGCAGCAGAAAGGTCAACCGTTCAGTTTCAAGATGGCGGTAGATCCAGCGCGGAAATGGCAACCGCTTTGAGGTCAAAAGTGAAAGAGATCATGCCTCTACTAATCTATTGTTTTATTTACGATCAAGCGAATTGTCGCAGACACGATCAAATTATAGAAAATTAACATAGTGGCATATATTTAAAAAGTTATATAATTAAACTAAAAATATCTTAATATATATTCCGTGTATACGAGTCTAATTATTATTCATCATCATTATTATCATTTCAGCCTTTCCCATAAAATGCCACAAAACATTATAGCTCGCATAGCTAGGGGGAATTTTTCCTAGTTGCCAAGCTTGGCAGGCGGGCAGGGTTAGCAACCGTAGTTTGTTTATTAAGATGTTCCAGGAAGATGCTGCTGCCCATCTCCTGGTTTTCGTTATCCCTCTGTTGACTTTTACGACAGCCACAGAATGAGATGGGGTGGTAAATTCTCTGAGGCCGCTACCACACGGCAAAAGTTATTCTTATAATTCGAAAATTCCTGTAACTAAAAATACGCGCAGACAATGTTTTATGTTTAGCATTGGATTACTAGAGAATGGTAGTTATAATAAAAAAAATTAATCTAATTTTCATAATTAAAAAAAAATATAAAAGCTTATCTTGCTACCTTAACCTGCACATCATTCTCAATACCATAGTAAAAGCAGAGCGAAATTTCCTCAATATCTATAATGGATTATCGTAAATTTAATTAAAAAACTTTTAAAAGTAAATTCGGCTCGGTTGACTTAGGTGGCGTAGCGATTAAGTTTTGCACTGTGGGTCGCGATTCCGATATCTACCGACCCAACATCAACCACCATCAACAAACATTTGTATTGCCTACAGATTCTTCTTCTTTTAATTCTGGCCTCTTTCAATTAGAATTCATGCCAATGTCAAGTCAGTCGCGGGAGTGACAATAGATAATTATAAATTTCGATCAACAGTAAAATTATAGCTGACTTTTACCGAATATTTGCTAGTATGATGGAGACAAACCGAAAATTACAATACTGTTCTTAAATTGAATTTTCAAATTGCTGTACACTTTCACGAGCACTTGCTGCATAATAAACTGTCAATAATATTAAACATCAAAACAGATATTACAAAATTCAATTAAAACACTACCGTCATTTCGCGAGTTCACGCCAAAAGACTACAGATTGTTGTTCCCGGTTTGATTGATTGTACAATTTGTGTCTTTAAAATGCACCAACGATACAAATATTAATGTAAAGCAACGTTTAGAGTAAAGGATGAATCATCATCATTATCATTTCAGCCTATTACTAGTGCACTGCTGTACATAGGCCTCCCCCACAAATTGCCTCAACTTTGTAGTTGCCACGCTAGACAGGACGGGTTGGCAACCGCAGTTTATTTATCCAGATGTTCCAGGAAGATGCTGCTGCCCATCTTCTGGTTTTAATTTTCCCTCTGTCGACTTTTACAAACCGAGAGATGGGGTGGTGGATTCTCTTAGGCCGCTACCACACGGAAGGATGAATACTATTTATAATTAACTGCATCCTACAACTAAAAGTGTTCATGAATTCGGAATTGGTAAAACAAACACGATGAAACAGTCTTAAGTTAGTTGGTTCCAGAGTTATCCATACTAATATTATAAATGCGAAAGTAACTCCATCTGTCCCTGTCTCTTTGTAACCTTTTCACGGCAATCGTTGAAACGATCTTGACGAAATTCGGCACAGATGAAGCTTGCATCCTGTTTCCACGAGATTGTTTAAAACCCTAAATCCACGCAGACGAAGTCGCGGGAATCAGCTAGTTATCTATAATCTATGTAAAATTCATGACAATATTAATAACTTCAGTAGTTCTCTGAGTTTAATCCGTTCGTACAGACACAGACTAAAATGGAACTTCTGTTATGTATATGTATGATAACATCTGTAATTCTGTAATAGTATATTAACAAGGTCTATAATTAGTGTTATTTTACATTCAAGGTGATAAGTTTGAATTTCGTCTGAAATGTATTTATAGTACAAGAATGGTGGGTCGTTTGGGTTCTAGATTACTACGAATATACCTGAGTCATCAGCATTGCATTCCTTGTCTGAACGCAAAGATCAGTCATCTCTCTCAGTCACCTATCGAATAAAGGAATGAAAACAGTAGTGGAGAGGTGGGGATATACTGTGTACACAGCGTCATCATATTAAAACTTAAAAAATAAACCTTTTTCAATGTTATGTCTTACCGTAGCTTATTATAGCTGGTGAATTATTAACTTAGTGTTTATTTTTCAGTTTAGCGAGCTATCGTTTCGCCGTGTTAGCGAATAATGCTTGTGACCTAGACACACTTCGAGACGATGACGTAAACCGTTTGCGAATGTTGGCCGGAACACAAAAAATATATAATACACATTTGTTATTTAAAAAGTAACAATTCTAAATAATAGTTTTATCGACCCTAAAAAGGTGTCATATCCTAATTTTTTTTTATCTTAATGTGGATTTTTTGAATTGCAGACAAACCTTAAATGTGTGTGCATTTCTTTATGGAAGATATCGAAGACACTAGCTAATTAGTGCACCCGATGGCAAGAGCAAAGTCTGCAATTACAAATGCTGTGTTACCCAGAACATTTCTGTGTTAATTACTGACATCAGTTTTTAATGTCTCATTTGCCCAGTATTCACAGTAACTAACAGTGTTTTTCACACCAAAACACAGTAATGCTTGCACACTACTGCTTGACGGAAGAATTTTTTTTTGCCTGTAATGGGAATTTTAAAATGTTTTATTTCTTTGTGTTCGTTTCACTTTCTTAACATATTATTAAAAAAAAATAAGCTCCCCGGTGTGAACCAAACATGACTGTGTTATAATATAAGCGCACAAAAACTTTTTGGAACATGGGAACTCGATACGCACGCAACTTGATTGCTACTTTATTGTGGCGCAAATGCAAATGAAAGGAAAACCGTTATCTCTGCTTAGAAATACAGATGAGGTTAAACTGTACCTTCGATTTTCTTTTTCAATAACATGTTTTACTCGAGTTCTGATACGGATATCATGGTTACGGATTCACCAACCATAGTCCGTTCCATAGCTCGCTGAGCGACTTTGAGCTTCTTCATGTGATTCGGTGAAGGAACACGTCTCGGTTCTGTACGTTATCACCTAAAAACATACACCGAAGTAGACCTAAAGTAACTATATTATTAATATAAATCCTTGCGCGGAATTATTAATAATATAGGTTGTTATAACCAGAAAGCCTGTCTAATGTAGGGCACAGACCTCGTCCCCAGTATATGATGCAGGAGGCGTATGCTCAGCAGCAGTAGTAGAACGAAAGTAACCAACATAGCTCTAAAGACCATTAATTGTATTTGATTACAACGGGCCGGTTTCCGCAACTCCACGTCTAGCGCGTATTTTGCGTGTAGGCAGGAATAATCGTTTACTCGAGTCAACCAAGCTCCTCCAGGAATCGCAGAAACGTTATTAATACAAATCCGCGCAATGACGTAATGGAAGAATTCCCTTGATTGTCTCTACATATAATTTATTTTAAAAAGCTAGATTATACTGACAGTTTGGTTAAAAACACAATGCTATGAAGATTATTGAAAATTTCAAGTCGCAATAATAAAATTATATGAGAGTAATAAATCTGTAATTAATAAATAATCGATATGAAAAAGGTGGGTAAAGAAATAATTAAACAAACTCTCAAAATCGCTTTTTTTTATAAAATCGTTGCAGTGGGTACCGCATAGGAAAATGCATATGAAAGAGACTGGTAGATTTTTTTTATAATGTATACTTTTGATTTTGCTTTATTACTTTGTGATAATTAAGAAATATTAAGAAACAGAATATGTTCCTAGTTACAGTGGTCGAACTAAGCAACACAATTTTCTGTTATTATGATGAAAATGTTACTTCTACCTACTATTGTGTTATTATTTATCATAAATTCAAAAATGTTTGTGTGTACTGTGTATTTTGTTAATTAAATTATTTAATCTAAAAACCGACTTTATCGCAGTAGCTTTAAATATGCCTTGGTAATTTAAGACTTTTATGATGGTTTTAGTTTTACCTCTGTCGACTTTTACGACACCCACGGGGAGGTAGATTAGAGATCTCTTACCAATTCATGTAGAAAAAAATATTGAAATCGGTTCACAATTGGCTAAGATATTGCGTAACATACACATAAAAGATAAATTCAGTCGAATTGAAAACCTCCTTATTTGAAGTCGGTTTATAAATAAATAAATTAAGAAATAAACTATTTTCACGCCTGTAAATGTATTTCCAAGTCTTTAATCTTGGTTGATACAATAAAGACTGATACTCAGGTCTTGGACTTGACTTGAAACCGTGGTAGCTCAGGTGCTAGGCCCTCGCTTTAAATTTCATAGTACACGAGTGACCTGGGTTCGATTTCCGGCCGGCACCACTAAAATTGTTGATTACAATTTTAAGTGCCGATTTACCACGTGCTAACTAGTGAAGGAAAACATCGTGAGGAAACCTGCACGTCTGAGGAATAATAAATATTTCGAAGACATGTGAAGTCCGCCAACCATTGGATTGGAGCAGCGCCGCGGACTGTTCCCGGCTCCAAAACCCTATCGGAAATGAGAGGAAGCCTGTGCTCAGCAGTGGGACATTTATAGGCTGTTACATTACTTTTTTTTACTCGGGACTTTAATACAGGTTAAAGATCATAAATGCATTTTATTATCAGGCTGGTTTTTCACCTTCTTAGGCGATCCTTAGTTGCGGTATATTAACTTCTTATAAGCAACTATTTTGACTCATTAAAACGAATTTTTATTTTGATTTTAACCAGACCATAGGATCTCACACACATTGGAGCTGGAGCAGTTTTATCGAATTGAGACTAGCTTACATACTTGACCTATCGGGGTCAGCTCAGTTGCGATCGCAATTGTTGTCCCAACATCGGAGTCAATTTGCCCAATTATTTGATCAAAGTTCATGTTTGTCGGGCGCCTGGTACGGTAAGGTGCGTACGACGAGTTTGATTGATTCGTCGACCTCGTGGTATCTTAGTTTGTAAGGCCATGTTCTATTAACAGATATAAATCTCTTGTATACTATTGAACTACAAAAGAATGATATGAACGTTTGTCATCTTCACTTCCTTCATGGTATTTGATGGGGTTGAAGACGGACGTTACTTAAATGACGGTCGCTTAGGGCTTATTGTTTTTACAAACCAGTGTTAACAGTCGTAAACCTTTGAAGAAGAACTCTATGAAATAAAAAAAGAATACAATAATTTTTATTCTGACACGACACAAGATTATTTGATAAAAGTGACGGAACGAGCAAAACGTTCACCTGATGGTAAGTGCAACGTCTGCCCATAACAAATGCTGTGTCACCCAGAACAGTGACACCACAATGCGCCCGTCACCCTGAGACATCAAATCTCAAGTCTCATATGCCCAGTGATTACGCTAGCTCTCAGTGCCCTTCAAACCGAAACACAGTAATGTTTGCACACCACTGCTTCACGGCAGAATAACTGGCCCTGGGGTGGTACGTACCTAGACGGATTCCTGCATAGAAATCCTACCACCAGTAGAAAACCAGTAAAATACGTATGTACCAATAATACCTTTTTTCTTGGGAAGAACCAGCAAGAACACCAGCGGAAAGTTCTGTGTATTACGAGTATGTTTCATCACAGGAAGATTGAAATACAGTATATGCATTTTAACTCACCATTCGTTCGCTCCATCGTATTAGATGAACCACGAATCACGTATATGTAATTATATATGTTTGTTATAGGTATTTTTTTTAAAGTTACCTTATTATCTTTTAGAATATTGTACCGTATATTATTTTTTTTTTGCTTGAAGAATATGCTATTAATTTTTAAAAATTAAATTAATATTCTTGTTTACCACCGGCAGCGGGCACGATCTTCCAATACCATGTTTAGTAGTTCGTGTCCTAAACCATTCGGCTATTGCCGCTTCAAACTGCCTTTCCAGGAAGAGATCTGACAGCTTTATTGATAAGCAAGGGTTGTTGAGATTTCAAAGATAGTCTTTTAACACGTACATATGATCTTAACACTACAATATGAAATTAAATGTCATTACCATTATCACGATCGCAATATATAATATAAATCTAAATAAAAGCAAACCTGCATAAAATTAAACATTAAAAAATAACAATAACTAATAAATTAACTGATAAGTTGAGGCCGACAAACCCATAGGTCCTTGATCTTCTTTCAAATTAAACAATTAGCAACAACAACGCCAAGTACTGCCCCGATTTTATTTAAAAACGAAAATGAATGCATACCCTTTTATGCTAATGTACTTTAAAAATAACATTTTGAATTTATGTCGTGTATTTTAAATAGGTACTCATTTACTACGTTCTCGGATAAGGAAAACACCATCACGAAATAAATAAAGGAGTAGCGTGCCGAACTCTACTCATATAGATGTACGCTAAGGGACAGCCCCCTTTAAGGTTCCTTGCTTGCTTTTTTAGTTTTATTGTTCAGTGCTTGCCCAGTGTCTCTGATACTGCATCTAATCGTGCAGGAGCGTCACATCAAAATCAATATGGTTAAAACGTGTGACTGCCTTTATGTTTGCGCCAAAAGCTATAATATAACCAACTTATATTTCACTCCGTCCCGTGTGGCGGTGGCTTAAGAGAATCGAACACCTCATCTCATCAGGAGAACGTAAAAGTCGACAGAGGAATGAATGAAAACCAGGAAATGGGCAGCAGCATATTTCTGGAATATCTGAGCAAATAAACTACCGATTGCCAACCCGCCTGCCAAGCGTGGCAACTATGGCAATATCGTCCGAAAACAAGAGCTTTAAACTTTTGTGGCAATCTATGGGGAGGCATATGTTCAGCAGTGGACTAGTGACAGGCTGATATGTTGTCGATATCGCCTTGCTCTAATTCAGTCTTAAGACCATCATAATTCTCAATAGTTTAATAAAGAGTTTTTACCTTTTATTCGACAAATGATAAACAAAGCCTCGTTTATTTATTACATTTTTACCTTATTCCCATTTTTATAACATTAGCATATTTAACACATATAAATATATTGCAACATGCATACTACTTAATAAATATAGTGAACAAAACTATTCGAACCTTGAATTTTATTGGCTTTGGAATTGTCAACGCGTCGCTATAGGCTTGTGGTCCTAAGAAGATCGTCATTTTGCCAATAAATTCCAACACTCTTGTACTTACATGACAATTATTACACGCTTTGAGAATAAATAAATGTTTCATATATAATATAAAATGTATACTGCTTAAACATTTCCCAATATTTACATACATACATAAGATCACGACTGTATCCCATAAGGGGTAGTCAGAGACTGGGCACTCACTGCAAAAACAGATGACTGCCACAGTCCTCGTTTCACCAAAACAATATAATCCACTTGGTGTGATAGGTGGTTAGCCCATCGCCACCATGCGCTGTTGGGAGCACAGTGCAGTTTAATTTGCCTTTTACGAGATCAATTTGATGAGATGGAGTGGTAGTTTTCTTTTTTATCGAGACGCCACCACACGGCTAATATATACTTACATTTATAATCGAAAACTGTTAAAAACTGGGCGGCAATGAAGCTGATAGATGTACTCCTAATAATAGCAGTGATGATTTTGTTGTTAATCTTATCGCGTTTACATTTTTATGAGGCATTTTTTTTTCATGGATAAAGTGTCGAAACGAGTAAAACGTTCCCCTGGTGTAAAGTGCAACGTCTGACCAGAACAAATGCTTCTTCACGTACATAATTTCTGTGTGACACCACACCGCGCCTGTCACCTAGACACATCAGTTCTTAAGCCTTATACGCCCAGTAATGACGCTAGCTCTGAGTGCCCTTCAAACCGAAACACAAAAATGTTTGCACACTACTGCTTGATGGCAAAATAACTGGCCAGGGGCATTCCTGCATAAGAATCCTACCACCCTGCTGTCTAGGATCTAGAACTGTGATACTGCTAGCTAGATATTATATTAAGAAAATTATTACCTATCAGGGTTGCTAATTTTTAAGGAACACAACAATATACTTGACTCAAGGAGTGGTAAATAAAAGAAAATTTTAAAACAATAAAATATTACAAAATCGTAGCAGGATGACTTAAATAATAAAACATATTAAAGATGTAATTTGCACGGAAGTTAAATTATTTTAATGTTAATGTCTGCATAGATATAATTTCGGTGATGTAATTGCTGTTAGCCTTTTTTGGCTTTTACAGCTTCACCGGATCCTGTGCTCACGGGCCAGGGGCCCGCGTGCCAGGTTTGGTTTGACCCAAACATAAATAATAAATAAACTCCTACAAAAACCTCGAAATTCGGACTGTATCGCGTTCGCTGCGTGCTTGCGCGATTCAGAATATCTCAATACAATTTTAAGTCTAATGACCGTCCGAGGGAGGCTGCGGGCCTCCATTCGGACTGTCGACTTGTGTGTCGGTAACTGTGGGCGGTGAGAACCGCCCTGGGTCTGCATAGAGAAGAGCATCACCAGCCCGTTTAACATTTAGGAGTAAATTTTCTTAAAATTCGGACTTAGTGGGTGTCTATGTCGTGAAACGAATATGTAGTTTTCGAGATATCGTGATGACTCTGCTAAGTCGCTTTCATGTTATTGAAAATAGATAGTAGGTAACCCTACACTGTAACATAATTTGTAATTAACTTAGTTTAATTTATTTATAAATCACTCAAGGAATTAATGGATATCGCCTTTGAAGCGAACGAATGACTTGAGGTTCTGCGTGTTTAGGAACTAATCTCGTACAACAACAGATTAATATCAAAATTAAAAGACCTCATGTTTTCCGGGTGCGTATTGTGATGTCGTTCGTAACATCTGTACTTTGCAGATGTTGTAAATAGTAAGTGACGAATTTAATGCTTAATTTTTCATTGGGAATAGGCTGAATACTATAACAATTTCAAGCTGCTATGGGTGGGGTCCAAGACAATAAGTACCTTGAGCCGTAAGCTGCCTAAAGAATGCAAGCTGTTTGAGAAACTGTGACTACTGATTCAATTTTACTTTATTTTACAATTTTTCGGGGAACTAGAACCTTTTTAATATTTATTTATTTATTCTTTAAATTAAAAAAAAAAGGATTACAAAGGGCGGACTTAATGCCTTTTGCCATTACACACTAATGGGACTAAAATATATCTAATTAATAATTATTATATTTAAAATCATATTATACTTACATATATACATAGACATTTACACTTAAATATACATACACGTAAAATTTATATATACATATATACATACATATTACAGAATGACCGATGATAGCATTGTTGGTATCAACTTACAAAGATGATTTTAAAAAATGTTCTCGTATTAATCTTTTAAATGTCAGCTTATCAGAAACCTTCCTAATGTCTTATAAATACTTATAAATGGCTTATAAATACGGAGACTACTTATTCTTCCCACATAATCTAGCAAGTTCTTCACTTGGCATCACACCGTAACAAGACAAACATCATCTGACAGTATAGCTTTGCCCAGTGCGTGATATTGTTTTTTGTAGTCGTCCCTTCAAAAAAACTTAAATTACTTAAAAACTGTTAACACAAATATAGCCGTGGTAGATCAGGGGTCTGGTGCTCGCCTTTAATTTCATAGTAAGCGAGTAACCTGGATTCGATCCCCGGTGCCAGCACCTCTAAAATTGTTCTACAATTTTAAGTGCTGATTTACCACGTGCTTAGCGGTGAAGGAAAACACCGTGAGGAAACCTGCATGTCCGAGGAATAAAATGTTTCGAGGATATGTGAAGTCCGCCAACCCGTATTGGAGCAGCATGGCGGATTCTTCCTAGCTCCAAAACCCTCTCAGAAATGAGAGGAGGCATGTGCTCAGCAGTGGGACATTTATAGGCTGAAACTTTACTTTACTTTACTTTTATGTTAACACATTTTTACTATAGCAACAAATAACCAATTTATTTTCGACGGTAACTGGCGCCGATATAACAAAGGTTAAAAACTATCAACAGCTTTAAGACATTAAAGGGAAGTGGCGGGACGATGTGTTTCTTTTTATGCCACGGTAAAACTCTTTGGTATTTTTATTTTAAAACTGATGGTAATGGAGGCGAAGGGCAATGTTTCTTTTCTTAAAGCTAAAAGTTGGTTCTACGTATAAAAAATAAACGCAAACAAACCAGTCTGCTGCGCAGTAGTGATGGACCACATGTCAACGTTTTATCGATATTATTGCTTGCCAAGTGATATTGACCTTTGCACGTGGCCGTATTTACATTTCAACCACGTAATAAACTAATGAGACAGAAGTTGTAAATATTCAAAAATTTTTTGTAAATTCAGTATTTTTATATTTAATTACACCTTTTTGTTTTTAATGATGCCCCACACAAATATATACGTGTACAGTGCATGCGTTTTACAGATATACATTTCACATGCACAATTCCACCAGACCCGAAAACCAACCATTTGAGTTTTCGCACAATTTTTTTTGGTTAGATTAGGTTAGATTCTCTGACCATTACGCAACACGGTCGTCAATATTGTCAATTGCTTTTTATTATTATTAAAATGTTTAATTTTCTATGGGATACAGCTTTTCTTAATAAGTGTTATCTTAACGAAATACTTTTAAATTAATTAAATTAATTAATATAATGATTAAGAAATTAATGCGCTGGTAAACTGTCTTCAGGTACTAATGCTGAGGTCATTTTACCACCGGAAATGCCGCGCCGCTTCTTGTCTATACCGTCTGGTCTTAAACGAGTTTTTTTTTACAATCTACGAAACGGTGGTAGATTTTAAAAAATTGACAAAAGTTTGACAAATTGAATTTATATTTCTTACGTCGACGAATAAATAATTTTCATATAGTTTCATATTACTGTGTCGACTTTAGGATACAAAGATAAATTAACTCATGTACTCTTATGCTGCATGATAATTTAAAAATAATATACACCTAAATGCTATTTATGTTGCGATTTAAAGGAAACGCAATGGGTAAACATGTTATATTTAATAAATTACTCAGGCAGCGATACTGTGGTTATTGTAATTATATCTAATATTTTGACACATTGGTTCAATAAACATTAGTGTTACTATAAATATTACAAATAGGATAATAGCTACGCAAACAAGTGCTGGTACTTACATAAACTGTCAATACATACAAACAAATAATATAGGACTGTCTGTTCTGGGTTTCTTCGTAAATATATATAATTTCGGTGATGTAATTGCTGTTAGCCTTTTTTGGCTTTTACAGCTTCATCGGATTCTTCGTAAGTATAAAGGCTTACTAGACAAATTCAGTCTTAAAAAAAACTTTGCGTGGATGTTTACCATTCGAATAATACCTTGAAATTTACGCCAATTGTAGATAATCTATATACTTATTTGCTTCATCATAAATCCATGCGTATTAAAGTCGCAGGCTCATCTTGTATTAACTATTACGTTTTCATATCTCTGGCACTGCGGGTCAGTCGGCAACAATCAGGCGACCTAATTTTCACAATTTCATGGAGGTTATCGCTTTATTTGGGTTAAATGATTGTAAATGCTGCAAGATTTTAAACATCATATATTAGAATTAAACCGGCATACGCTACACCGTTTATTTGATGATACACACAATAGCTGCTTGTTCATATGCGACCTTTACAACATTTGAGCTATGGATTCGCAGGTAATTTATCATAACAATTTTATTCAAAGAAGTATCAAAATATTATTATTTTTTGATAGAAACTTGAACAGGCCCTAGTTATTATATCAAAAATAACAATATTATGTTATTTTTATTATTATAACTAGGGCTTTGACGCGGTTACTTAAATTAGATAAAGCTATCGTTTGGCCACAGTCACACTTGATGACATCTGCGAAGCAAGCACGATAACTCAAAAAAGCTTGGAAACTCACTCTACGGAATTCTCCAGCTTCTTCACTGGTTCTAGGATCTGATAGTAGGAAAACGCACGCACTAGATAGGTAGGCAGGGCCAAATATTCTGCCGTCAAGCTGTCCAAACACATCTGCCATTCGGTTAGAAGGGCACTGACGCTTGTCTAAGTACTAAAGTCTTGTAAGGTAAATGTGATTTAAGAACGTATCATCATCATCATCATTATTATTTCAGCCTATCACTAGTCCACTGCTGAACGTAGACCTCCCCCATAGATTGCTACAAAAGTTTGTAGGTCTAATTTTGGGGTGAATATACATATATTTTCCTTCAGTCGACTTTTACGACATCCACGGGATGAGATGGTGTGGTAGATTCTCTTAAACCCTTACCACACGGTATACGGTAAGAACAAATGTCTTTGACTTATGAGCGCACTGCACTGCATCGCAATTGTACAGTGGTTTCGGCTGTGCATTATCTGTCAGTTCGAGTATGTTTTTAACACACCAAATTGTCGAATTTACAGTTTTTAATGCACCAACGATAGCTCACTGAAATATTGCTTTCAATTCAGTTCTTTTTCGCAAAATATCAATATTCATATGCGGAATTTGTTGTTGTTATAAAAACGTGACAGCAGAACTGTCAAACTGAATGTCACTTTTTTACTGAGATTGTAATACAAAAATTACGTCCAAATTTCCGACTTTTCTGATGGATTATCCAAAAATTTTCGGATTTTCCAAAAATGTATCTACCCGTTTGTCTTAGGCACCTCATCGTTGGTAGCGTAAAAAAATATCACCTCGATGACGAAACAGTGCCTTTCTGGTAGGGTGGCGATAATGATGACATACTCGTACATATAATTAGAGTTTCGGCGACAACTCGAATAGTCACGGTAGTGTTTTAATTGAATTTTGTAATTTCTGTGTATATTTTGAGTTTTGATGTTTAATATTGACAGTTTATTATACAGCAAGTGCTGGTGAAAGTGTACACTGATTGAAATATGCAATTTATGACTAGAATTGTACTTTTCGATTTGTCTCCACCAGTCCAGCAAATCTTCAGTGAAAGTCCACTATCATTTTATTGTTGATCGACGTTTTGAATTATCTATTGTCACTCCCGTGACTGACTTGACTGTGGCAGAATTCAATTGAAAGAGACCAGAATAAAAAGAAGACGACATATAATTAAATAATAATACCTTGAAGGTAATTTAAAAAACAAATGTGGATGTTGCGACATGCACTGGATATTGATACAGCTTTGACTACGAATATTATTAATTCGATCGCTGACATAATTTTCACCGACCTTCAACACTTTGACCTTCGCTTCGTTTTAACCTTTCTAAAGCAACGTTTAATTCTCCCGTTCTTTAGTGTTCGGTTTTCTTTGTTTGCCTTCAAAATTTTCGATTTAAATAATTACGCATTTATTGTGGAATATTAAAGAGTCATCTTAAGGCTTCCATTGAAGGCCCAGTTTACTCTTAGTTTTATCATGCTAAAATTTTTGCCTGTCGATAATATTACTTTTCTATTTGATGATAAAAATGTCACATGTAGAGAAGTTCATCTTCGAAATGTATAGATAACTAGGACAGTAACATAAGCAACAAATGCTGAATTTGGTTTATGGCACAAACATGAATAACTAGGGTAAGACTATATATGTTTCTACCATATGCTACTGTCGCTTCAAGAAGTTGTTAAATAAACCCGCGTCGGTTTATTGCCGCTGGTTACAAGAGGTCTGGTTTAAGGTTAACTGTAAGCATTTAGCAACGATTTGTCATCATCGTTCTTGGCAATATGCCACGATAAGTATCCTACATGTCATTATAATAATTTTAGTAAACAATTTACAGTAATTTTTGTTTCGCATATATTAATATGATAAAGTAATAATAACTTATGTTTACGTTAACGGAAAATGCAGTGGTTTTCTTTTTTTAGTACCTTCTTCGATGATATTTAAAACTTTTCACCTCCACGTGAACGAAGTCGCGGGCATTACCTAGTTAATAATAAAGTCAACAAATAAAACAATATTAACTGTATTCATATAAAACTAATGTAATTATTATTACGAAGATTTTCATTAACAAACCAACTAAAGCGGTAAATATCCTGTATAAAGTTGTTTACCTCTAAAGCCGTATCTAATGTTAGCCAAAACAGCATGTAGGTACATACATTGCTTTCCAAATAATTCTATTCCGCAAAGCTGTCTAAATATAAACCGGTCCCAGAGCCGCCGCATTCATGCGATTCCATGGCACGAAATCTCATCGTGACCTTATATCAGGAGTACAGTGAATCTAAACGAGCACTTATTGAAAAAGTATCTGATGTAATTGCAAGATGAAAAGATAAAGAACATTCCGAAATTTACAATATTTCTTAAAGTGCAATAGACTTATAAAATGCGCAAATTCGAATTCTCCAGGCTCATTATTATTGCAAATTAATTTGTTCGTAAAATATATTGTCTCTTATGCCTCTCGTTTACACAGCCGTAGTAGCTCAGGGGCTGGATGCGCAGTTCAAATTTCACAGAACGAGAATGACCTGAAATCGATTCCCAGTGCCAGTACCTCTAAAGTTCTTCTGCAATTTTAAGTGCTGAGTACCACGTTCTTTAGCGGTGAAGGAGAAAAATCTGAGGAAATCGGCATGTCTAAAAAATTAAATATTTCATGGATGTGAACCCGCATTGCAAGCAACATTGCAGCAGCGTTGAGGACTCCTGGCTCCAAAACCCACTCAGATATGACAGGAGGTCTGTGCTCAGCAGTGGGATATTTATAGGCTATTATTTTACTATCATTTATAGAACGGATGTGGTAAAATCACGTGTGTTCATCGGTGACCAGCTTAAGCCGGTTTATTTGAACAAATAACATGTTGCAGCGGAATAATGACGATTTCACGTAGACGGTAGCATTTGTAACGTTTTATTAAACGTAAAAGTGATACGAAGATTAATCACTTACTTTAACTGTTGTAACAGCATACAGCCATTGTAATGACGTCATTTATTGACATCCTCTGTGGCCTTGGAATAGGTGATATAATTGAATAACTTATGACATTAACAAACAAAAAATGATCACGTCATACTGCTTGATTGTATTGAATTATAGCTAACTTAATACCTTCTTCATTAAAAAAAAGTTACTAACTATGTACATATATACAACGATATAAATACTTCTACATGTTAAACTGTTGGTCATAGGCCTCTCCCAAGGTAGGATTTGCCGTACCTAATCGACACTCTTTGCAGGCGGATTGGCGATCGCCGTACCAGACACCGCACACCTTAAACGCTGCTGCGTGTCACTGGTTTGTGTTATTTTCGGCCTGGTATTTTATGAGATCGTTTTCCCGCCATCTGTCAAAAGCCTTCACATTTTCCTAACATTTCCCTTAGGCGACTCTTACGACAAACACGGGATAAGGCAATACATTAATAAAGAAATAGGTAGTAATCAACTAGAAAAATAATATATGGAACTATAATGATTAAAAACTTCACAGAAACTTTAGACATACACCGGTGTAATAAAATCTTCCTTTTACTAATTTTACTAATAGGCTATTTCAAGTATCGTTTTCATAATCATTATTTTATATATGCAAGAACAAATTTATATTTTTTCATCAACCTAGTCCGAACAGTTATATTGACATTGACACTATCGCAACACTGTGAAGGTTTTATAACATAATGGTAACTATTTATTATACTGGCAACTTTGAAACACAATGGTAGTAACAGGGTGACAAAGCATCTAATGTTGAGTTTCAATGCCTTATTATTCTAACGTCCTGGAATTTAGTCAGTGCTATTTGATATACCGTTCGATTCACATAAAAAATTTAAAATGTAATAAGGACGTACATATTTGTGGAATCGTGTTTTTCAATCGCGTCATCTTAATTTATGAATTAAAGAAGAATGCATTATGAAAAAGGAAAGGTCTATTTAAAAACATCTATCTAACAGCACATTTAAATACTAGATCGCACGATTTCTAGTTGCGAAATACTGCTATCAAGTATCTCCCCAGACTAGTAGTCGTGATTAGGCATCTGGCGAATACTGTCGACGCCATGTTTTCTGTTAAAGCCGCGCCTAGTTTCATTTTATTATTTAATACTTATGTCGTTATTAAATAAACTAGATTACTTGCTTCAATAACAAACAAGAGTAAATCAGCGACAAACAGGCAGACTTATTTAGTTTATACTCGCGAAAGATCATGGTTTGTTATTCGTCCGTAATACTAAATATTGAAAAATAAAAATTAAAAGTTGTAATTATATCACCGGTAAACAACAATATTTACCTTATCTAACTTCGGTGATAGGCAGAGGCTTCCACTCTACGTCCATCTTTAATGGCAATAGACGGTGAAACAGCCTTTCAATGTGCGCACCGAACGAATGCTCAGAAAAACGAACTACGATGCAGCAACGATAAATTCGCTAAAAACGCTGGTCAATGATGCAAAAACCATTATGGATATACCTTCTCGTACTTCGAGGAATGAAAGGCTTTATCGTATCAGGTACAATTATGATTATATTTTTAAAATCTGTTTGGATTTTGTTATTTTTTCATAAGATAACATTTTAAAATTCAGAAAGGAGTGGAACGGAGTGGTGGTAAAACACGACTATACTATATTTCCCTACATCAACATACATATAATAACTCATTAACCCATTTGTATGCTCCTTATAATCCCCGGTCCCAGAAGTACCAACTTAACACAAACTACTCAAACAAAGTTATCTCTCTTTTAACTTTGTTATACAAACTTATGCATTCCACGAATGTTTTATGTATGAGTAATCACAACAGTCATCGGGTCATATAACTTAAAATAAGAGTACATTGCCGTTTATGAGCAACTTTTAAAGATAAGAGGTTATTATAAATAGCAATGTACGTAGGATGATTCTATGTGCTAGACTCGAGAGCGTTGTGAATGTTGTTAGCCTTTTACTCACGACTTCATTGTTACTGGAACTGAACTCTTGATTTTGAACACGAATTTCGAATGGCAATATTAACGGAAAATAATCAATGCCATAGTCATCAACGCGGAAATTAATGCGTTTATAATATACCTGGTTTTACTTAATTTTTTTACTTACCATTGATTTAATTGAGAGCGAGAAGTTTTTTACAGATCACCGAAAGCTTATTTTCGAAAAACCTTCTTGTAAAAAACTCCATCGCATGACGTTTGTTTTGTCTAGAATTATTTGGATTTATTTCTAGATATTTAAACATCATGATGTAATATTATGCAAAAACACCTATAAAACCTGTTTCTATGTCAACAATATCTGTTTTGATGTACTAGATAGATGTGGTAGATGTTTCACTGCGTATTATTTTTACATACCTTACATTTTATGTTAGACTAGCTGTGCTCCGCGGTTTCACCCGTGTAAAATAACCCGCACAGTACGGCATGGTACCTCGCTTACCTGAGCATTAACAGTTCGATCTTTCTCGTTAATGTTCCTTTCACAGCGTGCGGCTCCTTAAGGCCATAGCATCAGTATTATAGCAAATTTATATTAATATCTTCTGAACCCTGCAACATATCAAAATTGAACATACACGAAAATTTAAGTTAAAATTCCTGTTTTTAACTCCACAATTTTCATTAAAATGCGTTGAGCCTGTTCGAGACAAACTTGCAGAAAGACAGACAAAAATTCAAAAAAAGGTCATTTATGATTAGGCATGGTATAAATAATTAATTATAACATTTATTTTGAAGTCACAGACAGACACTTCAATTTTATTATTGGTATATATTTACTGTCATGGCTTAGAAAACTTAAGTGATCCCTAATTTTTCATTTAATCCCGATTAACCAATGAATGCGGTTCAAATTCCACAATAAAATCGATCCCGAAACCTACCAGAGTTACACAGATTTACAGTTTTAACTTGAGCAGTGTTGTAAATACTGCCTTTAAACTTAATTACCGATATTTTTAGTTCAGGAGAAGTCGGGCAATGTTAAAAGGTTAAGACTTGCTATAAATATGATTCTGCTTATCACCAGTTTTTCCTGCACGAGGCAAAGGATAGCCCTCAGTAAATAACCCGGCCTGTCTGACATCCGTCGCATTCTATGTGTGCGTGACGTTACGCAAGCTAAAGCTAAAATCGTTTTTATCGATTATCGACATTTTTATTGTACAATCCTTCATTTAAAAGATTTATTCATATAAAAACCTTCGTGTGTAATGAAATATTTTCTGTAATGATTTCACTATATTGTAGGTCCAGTGGTCAGTGGCCATTGTTGAAACCCAATCGAAGTCAACATTTTGGCAACATACAAATTGTCACTTTTTCGGTCAGGATATAATATTACTGTCACCGTGTTTTTATCACTGAATCAGGCTACTCATCATTTTAGCTTATCACTAGTCAACTGTTGTTAAGCCACCACACGGCAACTACTTTGATCTAATTACTTAAACTTCGTTTCGTATACTCCCACGAATGTATACCACCCTTCGCAAGATGACTGATATCTTCTGGTTATACCATGTTCATGTCTATCTTATATACACGTTGTATATATTAGATCATAAACTATTAAGTTAAGCGATAACAGTATTTTTAGTTTATAACACATAATATAACAATAAGCGTGCATCAATTTAATTACATACAGTCACGCCTTTTTGCCATATATGGTCTAGGCAGAGCCCACACACGTAATCCACTATTCGCCCACGTTGGAAACGAGACGTGACGAATGTGTGTGGCGAACCAGGTCGCCGCCATTTTGCTACGAGTCAAAAAATCTTACTCCCCATTGCGTTGCCATGAGCAGCATATTATGATATTATTCTACACGAATAAAGACTGTCCGTACAATACCTTAGTCGACTAAGGTATTGTACGTAAGAACCATTACTCAGTAGGAAAGAGGTAGGTGCTATTCTATAAAAATATTTTTTTTATAAAATCGCATATTCGATACACCGTCCTCTGTCCGTCCGTCCCAGCACTAATGTATACCAGTGTGAATGAACAACGTGCATATTGCATCAGTGTGCCTGAGCGAGCCGTGTCAGTCCGTACTAAGTACGGAACTCGTCTTTTGCTCAATTGAATAACGTCGTATGTACATTATTTCCATCACACAAATGACCACCACAGTGTCAACATTTTAAAGCCTTTTTTTTCTTTTTTAAGTATCTTGACTAGTTTTCAACTAGTGGAACGATGTTGTTCGGAATGGATAGTTCACGACGTTGAATAGTATGATCTATGTATATACTTCTTCAAAGAAAAAACTACCATAAAATGTATATCTTATAGCATATATTGCAGCTTAGTTCTATTAAACACATGGTTTCCAACTATTGGAACACAGGAACGGTTGACGTAAATTAGGGCTGCCATACGTTTCGGTACACCGGAACATGTTCCGAAGTATTGTGTCCCGGTCAGCAAGCCATCCGTCCCGGCATGCACACAATTCGTAAGCTACCGTTGCGTAAGTATAGTAAGGCGTGTTATCCGAGTTTTTGAGTAGTCGCCTTATTTCTGTTCTAAATCTTCGGGTCGGCGTCTCAGGATTTATGGCAGCCATAACAGAAATAAAATAAAATATTAAAATTTTATGAAATTTAGTTTTTCTTCCATTTAGTATCCACAACAACCTCACGAATGTATTCTAAAATAACACAATAATTTCGTGCAATTAAAAGTAACTACCATTAGCGCAAAGGTAATTAAATTGTTAGCGAAGTTATTGTTAAAATGAGTAAATAGTAATCCATTAATAAAAATTAAGTAAGGTTTTAACTAAACTTCATTCACCGGTGATATCCCTTAAAATAAAAGATTTTACAGATGTGTAATACTCACTTTAAAAAAAATCAAATGTGAGAAATTGTAATCTCAAGAGCACGTTTATAATATCATTTTAAATTAAATAAATTCGAAAAAAAAAATTCGCAATCACTTAAAATTTAATTATTAAGGCTATTGCTTTTACCTTTAACTCTTTTTTTATAAGGAAAACCCCAAACTTTCCTTATAGTTTCATATAAATTGCGAATTTAACTGCACCCGATTCTTATAAACTCTGCGCAGTACAGAAAAATCAGACGTCCGTAAACATTTACTTAAATAATTTTAAAATCTTACACATTTAAAAATGATCAGACTAAATAGCGTTCAATGAAATAAATTAAAGAGAACCTTGGTTTTTTATTCACACAGTTCATTTTTATACATTTATTTTTCAGTAGATTATCTTTAAAGAACTATAGCAACAAAACAAACACTGTTGAAAAACTTCATACTTACTGCAAGTGCGAGGACTCATTACAAAACATAGCACTGAAACGAATTAAAAAGCAACTATAAAGAACCTCCACACGTTCGTTTCTTATAAAAAAACATAGTTCGCTAATTTATAAAATTAGCGTAAATCAAAACAAAAAAAAAAGTAGTAATGGGAAAGCCCGTACGTTGTTGTAAAAACTGAGTTGTATTTTTGCTACGCTTTAATTACGGAATGTTCCAGAAACGGCGTAAAACTGAATAACTACAATCTGTTCAGTTTTTGTAAATCATATTTTCGATGAACAATGAGGCAAAGGCAACTTAGATCACTAGGCCGCCATTTTGGGGTTTGAGTATTTCCTTTATGCGTAAACAATGGGCTGATTCCGAATCTTACATAAGTACATACATACAGTCACCCCTTTTCCCATATAAGGGATAGGTGGCGACCACACCTGTAGCTCACTTTTCGCCCCGCGGGAAACGAAGAGTGATGAGTGATGGGTGGCCGCCGCCATTTTAGTACAAGTCGAGAAATTCTTACTCCCCATGGGTTCCCACGAGCAGTATATTGACAGCATTGCATATTATGGATAAGTCTGTCCGTACAATACCTTAGACACCTCGGTAGGGTAATAATTAAATAATAATATTAATTCATAATAATTACTTTCCGGTTTTACTCATTAGGAACATTATTACAATCTAGAGGTCATATTGTGCACCGTCTGAAAATAAAACAATGATTAGATCATTATCGCAATACTCTACGATTTTATTGTTATTAATTTCGGGGTCATATGAGTATAAGCAAGATGACGTTTATATATGTGTGTATGACACACATATAAACATCATCTTGCTTGATCGTCACTCTACTTCTTCGCAGTATCAGACAGGGCGCACCTTAGACGCCGTCTGCTTATCAACGATCTCTGTACTTTTCATCTGGCATTTTTTCGAGATAGTTGTTCCATCACCTGTAGGAAGCAACGGAACTTCCAAGCATTTTCCATAGTCGATTCGTACGACGCCCATGGGATGAAAATTTAGAGGATATGTTTATTTTGAGATTAAGCCGATAGGTGACCGGCAGAGTAGAATAGCACCTACCTCCTTCCTTCCGAGGTGTCTTAAGACGCGACTTAGGTACCTATTGTACAGAAAGCCTTGATTCGTACAGATTAACACCATAATATGTAATGCTGGCACTATACTGCTCGTGGCTACGTATAAGAGTCAGAATATTCATATTTATCATTCATACCAAAATGGCAGCGACGTTGTCCACCCGTCAAGTCTCGTTTCCCGAGTGGGCGAAAAGTGGGCTACATGTGTATTGCCTACCCCCTTAAATGGGAAAAAGACGTGACCGTCATGTTTGTATATTTTGAGAGTTGTTAATAGTTTCGCGTGACAAATCTGATTATTTTTACTGGTGGGATGGTTCCTGTGCAGGAATCCGCCGAGGCAGTTGCAGTCGTTCTGCCGTTAAGCATGATTGTATGTAACAAGATGTATGTGTAAACAGACGAAAGTAAGCATGTGGTATGGTTATGAGTGCAGTGGGGCAAAAGTTTAAAGTTGCCAATGCAAACCAAATTTGATAAAGCAAATCTGTCAATGAAAGAGTTTTAGCGAGAATATAATTACATATGAGAGAGCCGTGTGGTGGCGGCTCGTTAAAAGAATACTACCACTCCATCTCATCCAATGGATCTCGTAAAAGGCGAGTAAAGAGTTAAACTGCACTGTGCACCCAACAGCGCATGGTGGCGATGGGCTCACCACCTATCACAGCAAGTGCATTATATTGTATTGGTGAAACGTGGATTGTGGAAGTCATCTGTTTTTGCAGTGAGTGCCCAGTCTCTGACTACCCCTTATGGGATGCAGTCGTGATCTTATGTATGTATGTATAAGATGGTACCCACAATTTTACAGTGAACAAATGACAACAGTATTTTTTGGGCTCAGATGAGAGGCAATATTTGGGTTCTGAATTGCGGAACTAATAATTATTACTTAATCAAAAAAACCGACTTCCACGGTACAGCTCCAAACATGCTTACGCGAATTTAAGTTTCGTTCAGAATAATAAAACTCGTAATGTTTACTTTTATTTACGCGAATATTACACATTTAAATAAAACTACTTTTTTACGGATTTTATCGCGTTTAATTTTTGAACTATTTTTACCCGCAAAAGAACACCGATTCCTACCAAGGATGATTCGCGAGGCTATTGAAATTAAAAAAAATCCTAATTTCAATAGGGAAGATGGTTGGGTATTACCACCGGCTTGGCATCCTATTATTAATAAAATTAAATCAAAAACCAAGCATACCACTGCAAGGCTTCAAGACACAGTAAGCTCTTTCTGCGTAGATCGGACTACAAATAATAATTAAAAGCTGAAGGTACTCCGGGTTAACTATGACATCGGGACAACTGTCACCTCAGTCCCCCCGTGACCATGGGTGCTGTAAAGCGTCCGAAACGTCGGGTAAAAATAGTTCAAAAATTAAACGCGATAAAATCCGTAAAAAAGTAGTTTTATTTAAATAATAAAACTCGGTTCATATTGTTTATGAAGTTGCTCCTGAAATACACAAAACATACATAATAAATAAACGTACTAATTGAGAACCTCTTTTATTTTTGAAGTTGGTTAAAAATAAAACCGCTTATGGAAACATTGTCACCAAGGTCATGCGATTTTCAACCTTATCGCTTCGTTAAAAGGAATTTTTAGCGTTAATTCGCACTATGACTAAAAAAATCACAAGTTCGTCGCTCGTCAAAGGTCATCCGCGAGCAAAGTCCTTGACTGCGACAATACACAACGTTAATGGTTTGAATTTGCAACACGTTCGACAGATACAGCCTTGTTTACAAACAAAAACGTCTCCTTTGATCTTTGGATCTTTTCCGGGGAATGGTGCGTCTAACTCTTAATTTATATGTTGCGTTTTTTAATGGAATTAAGTGATGAGACGAGCAAGACGTTCATCTGATGGTAAGCGCAACATTCGCCCATAGCAATGTTGTGTCGCACAGAATATCTCTGTGGGGCCCCACACTGCGCCTCCTGAGACGTTTGTTCTTTAGTCTCATATGCCCAGGCATTACATTATCTATCAGTGCCGTTCAGACCTAACACCTGCCCTGCCTACCTAGTCCCGCTGTGTGTCCAAAAATGAATGGTCCCGTTAGTGTAACACCGCACCGCTCGTCATCATGAGACTTCGATTCTTAAATATCATATGGGCGTAATGACACTAGGTTCCTTCTAGTGCCGATAGGTGTCCGGCAGAATACCACCTATACCTCTTTTCTACCGAGGCATCGTAAGAGGCAACTATTGCACGGAGAGCCTTAATTCGTATAGAATAATACCATGATATGTTATGAATAAATACATAGTCATGCCTCTTTCCCATTGGGATAGGCAGAGACCACATCTTTTCAATTGCTACGTTCCTGACATACCTCTTACCTTCTACTTTCATTAGTGTTTTCATACAAGCTCGTCGGTTGCGGGTACTTTAGAAGTGGCCTTTCCTTAAAACGACTTCGATCTGATCGTGATACGTTCGGCTTACCGGCTTGCCCATTCAAACTCACATCATAAATCTGTTTCGTTAATCAATGCAATGCTGTCATTATATTGCTCGTAGGAACGCAATGGAGAATAAGAATTTTTTATCTCGTTCCAAATTGGTGGCGACGTGGTTCGCCACCCGTCACTGGGTGTGGTCATTGTGGACCCCTTAGAGAAAAACGCGACTGTATGTATACGTAGCTTCCTACAAACCGAAACATAGTGGTATTTACAAACCTCTGCTTGACGGCAGAGTAACTGGCACGGCGGTACCTACTTAGGTGGATTCTATAATACTGGCTTTCGGAACTGGATAAGCTATGATTGTCCCGTATCTCTGACACTACATTTGACCCTTCTTTGTTATCGCAAAGGCGTTATCATCGGACGCAAGAAGTTGTAAATGACTTGTATACGTTTATACTAACAGCACTGTTATAATGCATCTTAATATTATACTTAATATTTTTAAGACTTATTTAAAATCGTTAAATTACATCTTGAATACATATTGGCCCTGTATATTGGAAGAAACTATTGACGGACTTCACCGCGTTAGTTTCCGACGTTTCGATCTCTTTGCAGCAGTTTTGGGCTTATATTAATAATAAAAAGCTAAAAGTATAACGTAGTTACAGGTAGGTAGGTAGAGAGGGACATCTATACAAAACAGGTAATCCGGATCAACTTTTTTCTAAAATACTACCGATGATATTAACGTTAATAATATTCCTGGTAACCACTCCGAAGCTTCATACCTTGTAAGGAGATGATGAGAAAGCTTGAAATTAAATTAAGCGCGATTAAATCCGTAAGTACAGTTTCATTTAATGTACATATATGCGTAATAATAATGGAGTATTAATAAGTAATAGTAATAATGTAGTGCTCTCGTAAATAGAAGAAATCATTACGATAACCAACAGAATTAAAATCGTGTCTGCAGACGGACGTTTCCACTTTATTACATCTGTATTGATTACAGTTGTCCAGTTATTATCATTTCAAATACAAACTTAAACGCGAAAGCTGGTGCAAGTAATGACTTCGTTTCTGCATAAAATAATTTCACTTGCGCGATTCAACTGGAACAACTTTTTTTGTAATAAAACTACTGCGTATGCGGTAGGTACTGCTATTGGCCTTTTTCATTTAATCCCATTTTATTAAATTTACGTTTAGTACTTTGATGCAACTACAGCTATGTGGTACTACTTTGAGCCGTGTGGTAGCGGCCTAAGAGAATCTACCACCCCATCTCATCCTGTGGGTGTCGAAAAAGTAGACAGAGGAAAAATGAAAACCAGGAGATGGGCAGCAGCATCTTGCTGAAACATCTGAATAAATAAACTGCAGTTGCCAACCCGTCTGCCAAGCGTGGCAACTATGGCTAAGTCCCCCCAAAACGAGAGCTACAAACTTTTAGTTAATAGAATCAGGCGTTACTTTGCGGAAATCCATTATAATGAAGGAAGGTAAGTTACTTTGCTAAGATCCGCATGCAAAATATAAAAATGGTGTATATTACCTAGTTTTTTGAAGAGCACCGCCCGCCCTCCCTCAGTAGCGTGCACAAGCAAACTAACACCGCCACCAGGTACCCTCCACCAACCACTACAATACCACCACTAGATAATATACACCACTGAAGTCGAGAACACGACACGTGTTTCGCCCCAAAACGAGACATTATCAAGCGTTATAGACTCTACGACGACACTCGGCGGCCGTCTGTCGTGATCTTAGCAAAGTAACTTACCTTCCTTCACTACAAACTTTTGTGGCAATCTATGGGGGAGGCCTATGTTCAGCAGTGGACTTGTGATAGGCTGAAACGACGACGACGACGACTTTGATGGAAATGTTATAAAAAAATTATATTTCAATATATTTAAACCTTCAAATCAAATATTTCTTTAAAACAACAACTAAGATAATCCGTGGATTTTATTTGAGAGAAATTAATGTCCAAAACTTTCGTAATTTTTAAAATATAACGTCCGGACAGAGCTACTTTTTTATTTGTTTATATACCTAATGAGTTTTATTGAGTACTGGGGGAAACTCGCGACTAGCATCCGTGTGGATTTATGTTTTTTCAAAAATAACGTGGGAACACTTTTATTTTCCGGACTTAAAAGTTTCCTATGTGCCTCTGCAGGATGCAAGCTATCTCTGTGCCAAATTTCGTTAAGATCGGTTCAACGGTTGAGCCGTGAAAAGGATAACAAACAGACAGGGTGACAGAGATAGTTACTTTCGCATTTATAATATCAATGATCAGTATAATAAGTATGGAGTACAAATATATTGTGTTATTGTTTCTTTTTTGTGTGTTCTAATTGTCGTGTTATAGTGGCGCAAGGTTCATTGGAATGAAATGAAATGAAATGAAAATTCTTTATTTTTCATCGTAAGAAATATCAATTTCGTTTGTCAAACGTCATTTTTTACAATCTGCCGCCGTTTTGTAACGAGGTTCCTCTGAATTATTAAGCCAGCCGGCCAGCCGATGAAAATATCGACATTGTATCAACCAACACCATGACGTTTACAAGTTCCTTAGTCCTTGATAAGTCGTGATTGATCAATCTGTGGTACAATAACCAATTAATAACGCCATGCGGCTCGTTTGCGCGAAATTGTAATCGTGCAATATTATCACGACCTTATGTTCATGACATTATGATGCATAATTAAGTGTGGGTTCCGTTTTTGTGCCTACAATTTGTGATACGCATAAACCGACAGTCTTTTGATTAAAGATTAAATTCTGCGAGACTTAATGTGGCCTCTATTTTTCATTCGTATTTCAGCTTAATTGGACTGATTAATAATTAAATGAATAAAAATTGTCTATATTACCTGTTTCAAAAAGAAAGTGATAATCTTCTTCATGTTCATCAGAATGAAACATTATCTACTAAGCCTACAAATTATAGATAATAATATTGAAACGGAACTAAAACCAGCATCGTCATCATCATCATTTCATACGACTCCCTCATAGATTGCCACAAAACACGGTCCTGAGCCACCTGCATCCATCTACTTCCCGCAAAGCCGTACAGGTCGTCGCTCCATCTAGTGGGGACTGCGTTTATCTGTGTAACTGCGTTTGCCGATACGAGGTTGCCACTTGAGATCCTTTCTTCCCCAACGGTTACGGTTCTACGAGCTATAAGGCCGGTCCATTGCGACTTTAACTTTGCCGCTTTAAGTACGCGGGTAATCCAAGTTGCATCCCTGAAACTGGTACCTCTAAAACTGTTCCACATTTTTAACTTTACTGCATGCTTAATAGTGAAAGAAAGCATTGTGAGGAAACCTGCATGTCTGAGAAATAAAAATACTTCGAGGTCATGTGAAGTCCGCCAAACCGCATAGGAGCAGCGTGGAGAACTATTTCTAAATTTTGGACCCCTCACAAAAACGAGAGGAGTCTTGTGCTCAGCAGTGTAACATTTATTGGCTGCTACTATCATATTCAGTCTACTGTATCTTGCTGCTGAGAAATTCATACCTAGTTTTTCTGTCCGATGAAAATTTCATCCAGTTCTTAATGGTGGATTTTGAATGTAATCTTTGAAATTAGTTCAATCCATCTTATTCCAGGTGTAACGTTTACTAATTATATAACTATTTTTTACACTTTCTGTCACTCCGATACCCTGCACGTCCCATTTCCTGAAGTGGCGAAAAGTGGTCTACGGATGTGGTCTCTGCATACCCCAATGGGAAAAGACTTGAAAGTATGTATGTATGTAAAAAATAAGAAAGTTAAATACTTATTCCATGATAGTTATAATATTTATTATTTTGACATTGGCTCTTATTCTCTGTTATAAAAGCAGTCGGACGAACAATAAAATTCGTCATGACGAGGCATTAATTAATATTAAGTTTTTTATAGTAAATTTATTTACTTTACTACCAATTATATATCGGTACATCATAGTACACAAGCTATTATGTATACGTTATAGCATTTTTTTTGTAGGAAGTAATTGTATTAATTATCCAACTGGTTACTTGTATAATATTATTATGATACTCATTAAATGTACATTCTTTGCATTGTTGCCATAATTACCATATCTGCCTTTTCCATTTTCAGACAGGAAAAAACGTCAGTTAAAAAACTCGATGGGTGTCCGGCAGAGTAGAAAAATTTAAATTAAACATAATAAATACACTAAACTTAGATTACAATTTAACGTTTTTGGGGCTTAAAAAAACCTCCTGCACCATAATATAACCCATCTGTATCGCAAAAGTAAAATGTCGAAATATATTATGATATTCGTCAGTCCGTGTTATCCGTCTAGGTAGGTACCACCCCAAGGCCACTTATTCTGCCGTGGAGGAGTAGTGTGCAAACATTACTGTGTTTCGATTTGAAGGGCACTGTGAGCTAGCGTAATCACTGGGCATATAAGACTTAAGAACTGATGTCTCAGGGTGACGGGCGCAGTGTAGTGTCACACAGATATGTTCTAGGGTGATATAGCATTTGTTATGGGTAGACGTTACATCAGGTGAACATTTTGCTCGTTTCGACACTATGCAATTAATAAGAAACAAAAAAAACTAAAAAAAAATGTTGCTAGTGGGAACGCAATGGGGAGGAACAAATTTTTTGACTCGTACCATAACGGCGGCGACGTGGTTCCCGACCTATCGCGTGGAAACGCGAAAAGTGGGCTACATGTGTGGTCCCTGCCTACTCCTATATGGGAAAAAGGCGTGTATGTATGCACTTTTAATCCTTCTCTAACCTCTAACTTTACAGACAAGTAACAACCTTCACGGAGTCGCTTTTCAACGTAAAAACTAATACTAATTAACTAACAATAGTAATCTTTCCGTTTTTCTGTGTAAAATGAAGAGTACTTAAGGTTTCAGAGAGTACAGTAGAAACTATTCTACTATGTGTAAAAGAAACGCTTTTGATGTATAATAAATTTATTTCTTGTCTATCTTCTTGTGTTTATAAAGACATACAAACACGTTCCATTTAACATTGGTTGTATTTTACATTTACTTCTCTATCTGAAACAAGAAAAATTAAGTAGCATTTCAGTATTCTTGATTGTTTTAATAGGTTCTATCACTTGTTTTTTTTTAAATTCTTAAAAGAGTCGGTGTCACTAGTACTCTATAACAAATGTCGTGTCATCCAGAACATTTCTGTGCCACATTGCGCCCGTCACACTGAGACATCGGTTGTTAAGTCCCAAATGCCCAATGATTACACTGCCTCTCAGTGCCTTTCAGACCAAAACACCGTAATGTTTGCACAGTATTGCTCCACGGCAGAATAACTGGCCTGGGGTGGTAGCTACCTAGACGGATTCCTGCATAGGAATCTTACCACCAGTGAATTTGTTACACATGCTCAATCTGTTGCTGGTAATTGAGATTTTATCACTAAGGGACTATTATTGCTAAGGGAATGCGCTGGTGCCTGTCATATAGTTTATACTAGCACTGGCACCTTCGTTAACTCTATCTTACTTTCAGCAATGCGAATGCGGGTGGCGAACCACATCGCCGCTACTTTGGTAGGAGTCAAAAGATTCTTAGTACTCATTACGTTCCCACGACCTGTATAATGACAGCATTGCATATTGTGGTGTTATTCTGCACAAATAAAGGCTGTCCGTAAAACAGCTTAGTCGCCTCTTACGACACCTCGGTAGGAAAGAGGTAGGCGCTATCTACTCTGCCGGAAAATATTTTTAATTTTCAATCGCAAAAAAGCCTCCGCTTCATAATTAAATCCACGTGCACATATAACATTACCGTGACGTAGAGGTTTTTCCAGCTACCGTTTAAATACAATTCCAACTTTAATGTAAATGCTTTGTTTATAATCACGACTCATTACATATGTAACGATTAATGCAACATTTGTCTATGTTTTAATGAACAAACCAATGTAATAGTCTTCTTACATATATATCCATTACCGTATGTATTTTATATTAGATAAATTGTATCTATTTTATATACTGTAAAATGCTGTAAGAACAGACTCAAAAAGTATAATTAGAGACAAGCTTAACCTGATGATGTGCAAGGCCTGCCCATAACAAGTGCTACCTCCCCCGGAACATTTCAAATTTCATTACAAGAATACGACCAATAATACTTTTTTGGGCTAAGGTTAAGATACCTTATAACATTGATACAGAAATTCAGGCAAACGTAAAAGAAATCCAATACAAAGTTAATAACTGTACGGATGTTTGCAATTATTTACCATAACTACGTAAATATACATCCACGCACCCTGTGCATACCATATCATCTGCTAGGGTTGCCAAACGGTGAAAAATTTACTGAATTGTTCAGTGGTTTTTTAGGTTGAAGTTTTCTAAGTGATGGTATCAAACTTTATTATAGAAAGATATGAGCTAACAACCCATGGTGTAACGGTTTCAGTCCTTAGAGATTTTGATAACGACAGACGGGCCTGTGCCTTATCCTTAGGGATCTACTTGTAAATGCGGCCTTTATTGTTATCACCATGTAACTTTTGGACAAGAAAACAATAATATCAAATTTTGTAGCGTTACGTTTAGGTATTGTCAAAGTTATATCAATTATTAGGTTGGTATACCACCCCATTTCAATATGTAGGTGTCGTAAAAGTTGACAGAGGAAAAATGAAAACCAGGAGATGGGGTGCAGCATCTTCCGGGAGAACCTGAATAAAAGAAAATTAATAATGACATTGTTTAAATTTGCAATTAACGCTGTGGTTCCGTATTTCCCTCCGATTAACTAATTTCGCTACTGTCTGTGTCATATAAAAGTACTTCTAAGATTCTATTTGATGGTACTGGTAACCCTACGATGACCGTGCTTGAACTTTTATCGGGCTCTAGAGTCAGTTGGCACTGGGCTCGCACTCGCAATGTTTTTGCAGTTGTGTTTGTAAGTGACGGGCATAGAGAATTTAATTATCATTTTAAAGAGTTTTCGAGACGATTGTTTTCCTGGGTAGCTGACCAAAAGTCTTTTACTCGTACTTTTGATCATATAACAGGTACAGTTGCTTTTTTATATATTTTTTAATAGTCTTATTCTAGGTCTTAGTCTACAAATGTTCTTGTCTCGTTTATGCATCACCATACATTATCAATTAATGTTCTAAAACAAAACAACAAAGGCATTGTACGGTAAAACAGATCCCGAACGGACCGAAAGGTAAAAGAGGGTTGTAAAAATTGGACTCACAACAAAGAATAAAGAATTTTCCATTTCATTGTACTTATCTCAGAAAAATATATTTGCATGCATTGTGTGTAAAGCTAAAAGAACTTACTTGGATTCCACTTACGATGCGTATTTGACGTATAAAATCATTTGAATTTTATCTATTAGTTTACTCAAAATGATACTTCGGCAGCTAATTCGTCAAACAATAATAAACGGAAATTATCAAGTGTGTAAGAGTGGCCGCGATACTGCACGAAATTAATGTCTGTGAAACGCACCCATGATACAGGAGAAATCCTAGGCGGCATTTTTATTTCAAATTAACTATAATAGGTATTATCATAATTTTCTCGATAGTAGAATATTATTAAATCACGTCAGCTTTAGAGTTAAGGTAAAATTGATTATAAGTCATCGCTAATTAAGTACTTATTTGACTGTTTGTTTTCAGGATGTCCACCCTGCTGTTCTGGCAGGGCCGTGGAAAGGCCAATGGCGCCCCCAACGGCCGGAACTGGATCCACGCGCCTGACGCGCTCGTCAAAGGTCACGTCGCGTATCTTGTTAAGGTATGTTTTCATATGAAGTAACACGACATGTATTCACATTTCACACCTGTAATTATAGTCTGGCAAGTTCGTGCGCAACCGACCTGCGGGCGACAAACGTGGAGGGGGGGGGGGGGCAATAACACGTCACACTAATGCTCGGTTATACATGCAGGGATATACATATAGGGCTATAGTTACACGCACTTCCCTGCCCCGCTACACTACACCTCTTACATCTAAAGTATCTCATACCTCTGTTCCGGGTCTGGGTGTTTGTGCATGTGGAATTTATGTCTGTAAAACGCACCGACGACACAGAAGACATCCTTCTGAGGGACATCGTTTTTTAAAAAACAATACAACAATAAAACTGTCTGGCCGCCACACGGGACGGTCGCGCACGAACTTGCCGGATTTTAGTACACTGCTAGCCTATCCTAAAGTTCGTGCGCGTTCGTTCCTAAAGTATTTTGGCCGTAACATCCACGCTTAGGCAGGCGAATTCGCGATCGCAGTGTGGCGGAAGCCGCAGAATTTTTGAAGCATTTACTTTTTTTTTTTGATCGATGATAACGACCAGACGAGCTAATAGTTTAACTGATGGTAAGTGAAACGTATGTGCGTATAACAAACGCTGTGTCACCCAGGACATTTTTTGTGGCACCATACTACGTTCGTCACCCTGAGACATCAGTTCTTAACTTTCAAGTGCTCTATAATTACACTAGCTAACAATACCCAGCAGACCGAAACTCAGCAATGTCCGCAGACCGAAACTCAGCAATGTCCGCAGACCACTGCTTGTCGGTAAAATAACTTATATTACGGTGGTACCTACGGTAATCACATTCCTACGTAGTAATCCTACCACCAGTTAAACACCTTATTTCATTTATGAAGTAAATAAATTTCTGTCTTTACTACGCTCTACGATAGGAATACCAAACTTGCGTTTGTCGTGTTGTTAGTCACTGCATTCAAAACGGATCGGATAAAGCCCGATTTATTTATCTAATTATGCAATGCCGATAGGTGTTCGGTCCGGCGGAGTAGAATAGCACCTACCTCTTTCCTGCCCAGGTGTAGTAAGAGGCGACTAAGGTACGGACTGTGGTACGTAAGGTAATCGTATGGACAGCTTTTACTCGTTCAGAACAACACCATAATATGCAAGGCTGTCACTATACTGCCCGTGGGAACGCAATGGGCAGTAGGAATATTTTCTATTCATTTTTACTAAAATGGTTCGTCTCGTAGTAACGTCTCGTTTCCCAAGGTGAAAAGGGGTGGTACGTGTGTGGCCACTGCCTACCTCGTGTGTGTAGAAAAAAGGCGTGACTTCATGTGTATGCGTATGTATTATGCGAACAACAAAATTTAAAAATAATGCACCTTATCGATACACGTGTCCAACAAAACAGATGTTCGCAACGAGCGCTATCGAATGTTGGGGGCGTTGTTTTCTTAACTGCTGTGAATGGATCGTATATGGTTCGAGCGTATCGATTGAATGCGACTGTACTCGACGTATTGTTTGCGGAAAACTTGCGGCCGGCGATATCTCTCAGTGACCTTTTTACTAGTCATCCGTTTATTGAATATAATATAATAGTTAATTGCGACCATGATGCGTTTGCGATGTGTTCGTAGAGAATATTTTTATGATTTATGACAAAATGATAAGGAGATGTGTGCGCATTTCCTTATCATAGGCGGTATGTACTGTGATAGTTACTGGTGGTGTGATTACTATGCAGCAATCCGTCTAGGTAGGTACCACCCCAGGGCCAGTTATTCTGCCGTTAAGCAGTAGCGCGCAAACATTACTGTGTTTTGGATAGAAGGTTTTGGCAAATGATATTGCCAATTATTGAGCTTCTCATGTGGTGACATAGACTTCGGTAAAAGGTTATCGAGAACTAGCGTAATCACTGGGCATATGAGACTTAAAAATATCTGATATCTCAAAGTGGTGTCACACAGAAACGTTCTGGGTGACACAGCATTTATTATGGACAGACGTTGCATTT
This sequence comes from Luehdorfia chinensis, assembly GCA_019845155.1. Taxonomy (NCBI): domain Eukaryota; kingdom Metazoa; phylum Arthropoda; class Insecta; order Lepidoptera; family Papilionidae; genus Luehdorfia; species Luehdorfia chinensis. Next base: position 699,403 of record JAHVAK010000107.1, read on the forward strand.
ACCGTCAGGTGAACGTTTTGCTCGTTTTGTCACTTTATGAAAAAAAAAATGTTGAATATTAAAATCTACCTGGCATAGTAAAGCATAAGGCTTTATTCCTGCAGAATTACCCTGCCGCGTGACAACTCAGAATTTGTTATGGGCAGATGTTGCACTTATCATCAGTTGAACATTATGTCAACATATCCAAAAAAAAAAAATTCTTCGTTTCTGGTGAGTCACACATCGAGAGAGTGGAACTCTCTGCTCAAAGAACACATAGCTGACGTGAAGCATCGACGCCCTAGGAAGTCTGCAGTATGTGACCATGTTCTATTTCACGCCAATAGATTTGATAGACCACAAATCAGATAGTTAAATTAGTATTGTTATTAAAATTTACATATATAACATGAACAGACGGACTATATCACGGTACATTTTATAACATGAACTAAATACATTACACACATTGACGTAAACATTTAGGTAATAGATAACACCACAAATAGCATCCCAGAATAACACCCACTTTGACATTAGATGTACAAAAACAAACCAATTTCATGTATTTAAATAAAACTACTTTTTTACGGATTTTATCGCGTTTAATTTTGAACTATTTTTACCCGACGTTTCGGACGCTTTACAGCACCCATGGTCACGGGGGGACTGAGGTGACAGTTGTCCCGATGTCATAGTTAACCCGGAGTACCTTCAGCTTTTAATTATTATTTTTAGTCCGATCTACGCAGAAAGAGCTTACTGTGTCTTGAAGCCTTGCAGTGGTATGCTTGGTTTTTGATTTAATTTTATTAATAATAGGATCCCAAGCCGGTGGTAATACCCAACCATCTTCCCTATTGAAATTAGGATGTTTTTTAATTTCAATAGCCTCGCGAATCATCCTTGGTAGGAATCGGTGTTCTTTTGCAAGGATTTGTGGTCTATCAAATCTGATGTAATGGTTGGGATGATCCAGAACATGGTCACAGACTGCAGACTTCCTAGAGCGTCGATGCTTCACATCAGCTATGTGTTTCATGTAATTAAATTCTACTCGTTACCTTAATTTTCTATCATTAAATATCTTAAGATTACACCAATCTGTTTTATGGGTGTATTTTTGTTGATGCGTACGTAAATTCCGTGTCATACCATACACGAAAAATGATGTTGTTTCGTTTCGGAATCACCAAAAGCTGGCATCTGCGCACACTATAATCAATAAAACACACTTCTTAGCTTATTACAGACTATGAAAACAGATAATACATACTTTTTAATTAGTACCACTAACAACAAACTAGATGGCACTTCAGTAGCCGTATGTATTAGTGCAAACACAGAATCGCTAAACTACTTGTATTACAAAACCGCGACCTACAGTTTAGAAAGTTACGAAGAGGTCCTACTTTGATATAAAAATGTGCCCAATGTCAAGTCCAAATTATTGCCAACAGATAGAGTTTTATACATAAATGTTTTTGGTAAGAAAATCTACGCAGAGATCGAGTGCTCTAAGTTTATAAGCGTTAGGTTTAATATTTTAGCAAAATCACTAACTGTTTACTGTTAGCAGTTTGGTTGTAGAAGGTTTGCACATTCGACTTGCTAGATCTCCTTCTTCCTTTAACAACCTATTAAAAACCCATAACTTCTTTATACTCGTACGTACGCTTCCTTATTCCTGTATTGGTACAAATTAAGGAATACTTCAAATAAATAAGTTAGAAAATAATAACTGTAATATATTTTCGATCATGAAAAGAGAGCATTTTTTTGCAATATGACCCTACGCACGACTGCTCTTTCGTATTTACCACAAAGCGAATTCGCGGGACCTCCCCTTGACATTAATTTATTTGTTCTTAATAACGTTCTTACGCGGCAATTATTTCAATTACGTAACACTGGATGCGTGTATAATTAGCCATTGTGTTAAAACTGCTGTGAAGAGGCTGCAGTATAAGAAGTTAGCATTTATAATTTTACTAATTCAGCTCAGGGTTATAAAACACGAAAACTTTGTAATTTGAGTTTTCAAAATTTTAAATTTATAACAGGCCTTTAAAATATGGCACCTTTTACTACAAAATGTAATAAATACTCGTATTATATCATCATCATCATCATTTCAGCCTATCACTAGTCCACTGCTGAACATAGCCCTCCCCCATAGATTGCCACAAATGTTTGTAGCTCTCATATTGGGCGGATTTTGCCATAGTTGCCACGCTCGGCAGGCGGGTTGGCAACCGCAGTTTATTTATTTTGATGTTCCAGGAAGATGCTGCTGCCCATCTTCTGTTTTTAATATTATATATTTATTATTACGTAATATATAGTCTTTAATAATAACTTACCTTGACTTAACGGCGTACGAAAAATGACATCATCAACGTATCATCTTAAAATTGTTTAGGTCAAGTAACACTATTGTAGAATATATATATATATATATATATATATATATATTCTATTGATATACTTTTCGAAACAATAATATTAGTGAATTTACAAAAAAAAAAGTATTGTTCAGAAATAGATCCCTATTAGTTACGAGATATTTTGCAGTGAAACTACTAATTTTAAGTTTCAATTTCCATTGTTATAGGCTGACCGTGCCGCTTATTTATTTATTATTTATTGTATAAAGTGACGAAACGAGCAAAACGTTCACCTGATGGTAAGTGTAATGTCCGCCAACAACAAATCCTGTGTCACCCATAATATTTCTGTGTGACACCACACTGCGCCCGTCACCCTGAGACATCAGTTCTTATTTCTCAAATGCCCAGTTCTACGCTAGCTTACAGTGCCCTTCAAACCGAAATACAGTAATTCTTGCACACTACTGCTTCACGGCAGAATAACTGGCCCTGGGGTGGTACCAACTTAGACGGATTCCTGCATAGAAATCCTACCATCTTAAGAAAAAACGCCTTTAATTTCGTTCGTATTTACGTTATTTCTTAACTTTCAGTTCCTAGGCTGCACCCAAGTGGACCAGCCCAAAGGCATCGAGGTAGTCAAGGATGCGATCAAAAAGTTGCAGTTCACGCAGCAACTGAAAAAGTCGGAGACGAAGGATGGTGCCAAATGCAAGAAAGTGGAGATCACGATATCTGTCGACGGTGTTGCCATACAGGTTAGTAAAAAAAACCTATTCTTAATATTGCGAAAATCCATTATCATAAAGGAAAGAAAGTTAATTTGCTAAGATCGATCCGCATGCAAAATTTAAAATGGTGTGTATTATTAAACAGCACCGCCCGCCCTCCCTCACAAACTAATATTTACACATACACAAATTACGTAAATATAGAAGGATCAACAAGCTGATGTGGCATTAGGCCGGCTATTGTAGAACCGATAACAGTTTTGGAAAAAAAGTACAGGCAAACGTCGTGTAGGGCGAAACGACGACCTGCTCGGTTTTGCGGGAAGTCGATGGATGCAGGTCGCCCACGAGCCCACAACTGTGTTTTGACGGTCTATGAGGGAGGCCTGTGTTCATCAGTGGACTTGCGATGGGCAGAATTGATAATGATATAATTTATAAGCCGTGATAGCATAGCGGCCTGGATGAAAATCACTTTCTTAAGATGTATCAAAACCAATTAATCGTAACCAATAAATGTTCAATATAAAAATTATCAGCTGTGTGGTAGCGGCTTTAGAGAATCTACCACCACATCTCATCCCATGGGTGTCGTAAAAGTCGACAAAAAGACGATTAAAAACCTGGAAATGGGCAGCGGCATATTCCTGGAACATCTGAATAAATAATCTGCGGTTGCCAGCCCGCCTGCCAAGCGTAAAAACTATGGCAAAATCCCCCCAAAATGTGAGCTACAAATTTCGTGGCAATCTATGAGGGAGATCTGTGTTCAGCAGTGGACTAGTTAGGCTGAAATGATGATAAAAATTATTATTTACTATTGCTTTTTTATATTCTTCGTTCAGTGCGGTGAAAGCCTAAATAATCTACCTTCCCCACCTCTTCCCAGAGATCCCGTAAAGTCGACTTAAGAAAATTCTAGAAAGCCTTTTAGATTCCGATCGATGATGGAATATCTACCTCAAATATGTCAGACCTAAAATATTTATAAGCGTATAAGTACTGCGATCGCTAATTCGCTTGGCAATGGAGTAGTGAACTGCAAAGTTCAGCTATGATAGTCCACTGAAGATATGCCTTCCGCCCTCCTTCCAAGCTGCAGTGAATTCAGTATCTTAAATGAATAAATTATCATTCAACAGGCGCGTAAACCATAATATAGCAGCTGAAATTGCGGTGCCATTATTTGCGATTTTACATGTTTTCACTTTTCACTCTTCTACGCACGGCTCGCAATTGCTCGAAGCTAGAGTTGAATGTGTAGTTATCGACTTTCAATACGAGTATGTAATTATATCGACATCTAATCTATATTCCCCAATCATATTCCCAGATGTCCTATCGATAAGTTTATTGTTTGATGATGATGATGTTCTCCTGGCCGATTTCGACCACGGCGACAACTTCCGAATACTGTCGAGAGCTATCAACTGCACAGGAGATATTATAGTGCCACAAGTGTCCGCGCAAATACAGAGGCAGTCACTCGTCCCAACCTACCCGCCCGATGTAACGCTAATGCGATAAGATCGGAGGTAGGCTAGGAAGCAGTGACAAAAACATGGGGACAATCACAACACTACCAGTCCCGAAAACCAACAATTTGTGTTTTAGCACAAATGTTGGCTCCGGCTGGGATTCGAACCCAGGACCTGCGGCGTAGAAGTCAGATACTCTGACCACTAGACCTTGTTCAGATACGGTATCTAGTTATCTTTATCATCAGCCTGCTAATAATCCAGTACTGGACATAGGACTCTGACTCTCCCAGGTCCACGCTGGGCAGGCCGATTGGCGATCGCAGTACTTGACGCCGATTTATTATTTTTTGTTAAAGAAAGTGACGAGACGAGCAAATCGTTCACCTGATGGTAAGAGCAACGCCTGCCTTTAACAAATATTGTGCCATAAAGTTTTAGTGGTACCGGCACCAGAGATCGCAGTCAAGTCACTCGCGTACCATCACAATGCTTACTAAAAAGTACTATTGTTCTTTTTTTGAAGTATTGTTGACTTGAGAAAAGCTTAATCTAGTATATCATATCGATATTTACAGTTCGATACATAAGCCAACTCTATATATAGTGTTTGTACTTATGACTTAATGTAACGATCTCCATTGTATATATTATTTTCTCATTGAGAGTGTAACGAGTACAATCATAACATTTTTCTTAACGAATTCAATGAATAATTCACAATCATCGCTTTGTACATTACTTAACGTTAATACGGTTAACGTCCTGATTGCATCTTATGTGACACACAAATAAAGTTAAATGATGAATGTCCCTCTCTCGGGCTTGGGGTAGAAAGAAATCCTACTAAAGTGGAGGTTAGCAGACTTTACATGTTGTCATTTCTTAACAATTTTAGTGGCGTGTTTTTAGCTCTTTTTAAATTTAATTTTATTTATGTATTTCCCACGGTATGCATTTTCTCTAAAACTTTGTTATTTAAAGGTATTATATAAAGGTGTATGTGAAACATTTGGACGGTATTTGTATTTGACGACCGCATGGTATCAGAGTACCTGATTTGTACGCCGCGAATCCTGACTTCGAATTCCATCCGGAGCCAAAAAAGTTAGTCAGAAATTGTCGTTTTCATGTCTTATCCTACATCTCGCAAAGGGTTTGTAGTAACAAATGAGTGACTCTGTGTTTGCGCGTACACTTGTAACATTGATAGTATACGGAATTTGACATTGTGGTCTAAATCGGTCAGCATATCATTATAAATACCGACGCTTACTAAACGTAAAATACGTTTATTAAAATAAACTGTTATGTATATCAAAAATATGTTTCTTCAACAACACCAGACAGTTTCCAACATTCAAAAATATAATTATTTAATAAAAATAACGACTTCCAGCAGCAGCTTTGGACATGCTTATGCGAATTTAACTTTCTCTTGGATCCCATCATCAGAACTTCAGCTAATTTATATGGGACTACTCCTGTGGAACCTCCTTCCAAAAAATAAATCGTTAAAAACGGTTCATATTCAAAGAAGTTAACCCTGAACATACATATAAAATATATAAATGTATATATGTATGTATAAAAATAAACGAATCTTAACCAAAAACAATTCGGTAAGGCACCGTAATACTTTACATAATCTAGACGGATTTGTATGAAGTCGGAACACGTTTACAACCACGTAACTAGTTTAGTTAAAATTAACCGAGTTTGTGTAGTAGTTTCTCTTTATGTAATACCCGAATCGCCTTGTACGCAGCGATGGTAAATACTGTCTGACACTATCGACTTCCTGGAGTTTTTTTTTTTGTATGGGATAAAGTGATGAACCGAGCAACACGTTCACCTGATGGTAAGTGCAACGTCTGCCCATAACAAATGCTGTGTCACCCAGAAAACTTCTGTGTGACACCTCACTGTGCCCATCACCCTGAGACAAAGTTCTTAAGTCTCATATGCCCAGTCATTACGCCAGCTCACAGTGCCCTTCAAACCGAAACACAGTAGTGTTTGCACACTACTGCTTCACGGCAGAATAACTGACCCTGGGGTGGTACCTACCAAGACGGATTCCTGCATAGGAATCCTACCACCAGTAGTGTCACTATACCATGGTACTTTAATATAATACTGCTAATATATGTGTAAAAATCTGTTTTTTAGTCTTACCACCCCCCATCTCATCCCGTGGGCGTAGTAAAAATCGACATAGGGAAATAGAAACCAGGAGATGGGCAGCAGCAACTTCCTCTAACATCTTAATAAATAAACTGCGGTTGCAAATCCGCCCGCCAAGCGTGGTAACTATGGCAAAATCCCTCCGAAATGAGAGCTACACATTTTTGTGACTATCTATGGGGGAGGCCCTATGTTCAGCAGTGGACTTGAGATGTGCATGCGTTGATATGCTTCTTTTAATTTTTAATTTTACTTTTTAATTAATTCCGCGTTAGTGCAAACAACATCTCAACATTTCATCACACTGTCGACTTCTTGGAGTGGCATGCTACCCCCCTACTTTAATATAATACAACTGTTAATATGTATGAACATTTGCTTTTTTAGTATATGCAAAACTAGGTAATGCGTTGCTGTGCCTCATTGAGTTTTATTTTTTAATTAATTCCGCATAAGTGCAAACAACATGTGTTCAAATCTACTCAATCGGATGAACAATGCACGAACACGTAGAATATTAATAATTACTACCACTAATTTGAAATAGTTGTACTAATTAAGAAACCTCCGCAGTGCGCAGAATCTCAACAATCCAAAGAAAATCAGCCAAATTTCATCGCAATCGGATAGTAGTAATCGGTATAGAACGGGACAAACATATAAATACATGTACAAACATATCTATATAGATTGTCAGCAGTGCAGTGCAGCGAGCAGTCTGTCCACTCACTACGAAATGCTACTTCCCCAGTCGGGCTCAGCTTTGAAACTACGTGTCTCAGTAGTCATCGTACGTAATTCCTCTGTCGTTGTATATGGCCTCGAATTTCAGTTTGGGCTCCAATATTCAATAATGATCATATTCATCGACAACTTCAAACGTACCTAGTGTTTCCCAACAACAACCTGTATAGGTATGACATAAGCGTTTGGCATGACCTTCGCCTTGTCTTGTCGTTCTGCTTATGAGTTCTGTCGTTGGAAGACACTATTGAGGTCGTTGAATAATAGACATAGTCCTAAGGTCCTCCAGTGATTCTGCCATAATGATATTCGTCGGTAAATCGAAGAGGATTGATACATACATACATAAGATCACGACTGTATCCCATAAGGGGTAGTCAGAGACTGGGCACTCACTGCAAAAACAGATGACTGCCTCAATCCACGTTTCACCAAAACAATATAATGCACTTGGTGTGATAGATGGTGAGCCCATCGCCACCATGCGCTGTTGGGTGCACAGTGCAGTTTATCAGATGATTGATGTATAAATGTATATTCATGTAACGTTCAAATTGTTGGTTTTCTGGTCTGAACGCACTGTGATACTGAACGTCTTTTTACTGAACGCAGCAGTGAAAAATTATACTATTCAGCATTTGCCGAGTTCTTAGATTCTGTGCCGATTTTCTGTTATGCTTTTGAATTCAGACTGAAAGCAATCCTTAACATTGGGAAAAAAATATAGGATAAATAAAATGAAATGTTAACAACAAATAAGCTTAGTTTTTAACATGAAAAAAAGACAATCCATACTAATATTATAAATGCGAAAGTAACTCTCTATCCCTCTGCCTGTTTGTTCCTTTTTCACACCTTAGCCGCTGAACCGATCTTAACGAAATTTGAATCAGAGATAGCTTGCATCCTGGAGTCGGTCATAGGCCACATTTTAACGGCAAATCAAATGGTTCCCACGGAATATTTAAAAAAAACTTATATCCACACAGACAGAAAGTCGCGGGCATCAACTAGTGGAATATAAATACCAATTGTTACATATTTTGAACAACGAAAACAAATTTTATCATCACCATTTCAGCCAATCATAAGTCCACTGTTGAACATAGAATCTCCTATAGATTGCCGCAAAACACGGATCGCTACTTTGCGGGAAGTCGATGGATGCCGATGGCTCATAACCGTATTTAGTTGCAAATAAAGTTACATTAGTGTAAAATAGAAAGAGAGCAGGAATGGAAACTCAGGAGCAAAACTCACTTTATATTTCATAGAAAGCGAGTGACCGTGTTTCGATACACCGGGTGTCTGCTGTTTGTGCTGTTTTGCCATTTTCTCGACGATGAATGAGAACACCGTGTGGAAAAATATTTCGACGTGTGAAATCGGCCAACCTGCATTGAGGCAGTTTGCTTACTGTGTTTCGGTTTGAAGGGCACTGTGAGCTAGCGTAATCACTGGGAATATGAGACTTAAGAACTTATGTCTCAGGGTGATGGGCACAGTGTTCACACCAAAATTTTCTGGGTAATACAGCATTTGTTATGGGCAGACGTTGGACTTACCATCAGGTGAACGTTTTGCTCGTTTAATCACTTTATACAATTAAAAAAATCGGGTTCCAGAACCGTCTAAAATCTAAGAGGACTGTGCTCAGCAGTGCGATAATAATTCCTCGTTCATTAAACCAATTTAAGATCTCGATCCCGCAGCATACTTCTGCATTCTTTAGCTCTTCTTTTGTTGTGCAGTCTATACTGCTCTGGAACGCCCTCCCCGATGATATCAAAAAAGCTCCCAATAAGAACATTTTTAAAAGATTAGTTCGGGAATGCTATCTTGAGAAGGATCACATCTGGCAGATTTGATTTTTTCACTTTTATCTATTTGTGTATGTTATTTATTTAATTTATATTAATCATAATTTTATATTATATGTATGTATATATATAAATGTATATTTATATATATATATATATATATATATATATATATATATGTGTGTGTATGAATGTAAATATATATTCGTTAGTTTGGTATGTATCAATTTATATATTTTTTATTATTTATGTATTGATTATATTTACTTATTATCTTAGGTTACTATATCATCTTTCTTTTAAATAGATAGCACCTGCCATTTTTTTATTTTTTTCACCATCAACTAGGGTTGACTGGTAGAGAATGCCACAAGGCATTAAGTCCGCCCATTGTAGCCTTTAGCTTAAGGTGTAATCAATGAAGAATAAATAAATAAATAAAAAATAATGGGCTGTTACTTATAAGCAGAAAAAAAAATTAAGTTGTCTCGTTGACGTACGCGTTAAAATCGATAAAGAGCTGCATTTAGCACGGGAAATGATTAAGTAAGTTATACTAATATGGTTTATGAACGGTTGCGATTAATAGTTCATTAATGTGAAATACAGGAAACTCGTCGAAATTAATTAACTATCGATGTCATAACATAGTGAATTAGATCGATCAACCAATAAAAAGTATATATTTCACAAAGACGTCATTATTATGTGTGCCATGTGTAGCGTTAGAAAATCTGCCACCCTCTATAATATCATAGGTACAAACCGACTAAGAGAAATACCAGAAAAATCCCGGATGGCGGAATAACTATCTCAAATATACATACATAGTCACGCCTTTTCCCATATAAGGTGTAGGTAGAGGATACACATGTAGCAGTAGTATTGCCGTAGTAAGGATCTACCAGGAGTACATTAACGTGTAGGAACACTGGAAAAGCAACATTTAATCTAAATGCCTTGAAAATATAATCTTATAAACGTAAAATGATTTGAACATCATTGCATACCTACGTATGCAAAATGTTACGCCATTGCCCGAGATATCTGCAAAACGACTTCTTTTTTCGTCCTCCAACGTTGCGACGGCTTTAATCGTGGGAAAACGGAAATAATGCGGAAAGATGCATAATATTTTTTGACTAAAATAATTCACTTTCGTGTTGCAAAATGTCAGCTGAGAATATCAACTTTCTAATGAACAAAGTTTCAAATTTATTAAAAGTATTGCCAGTTTTGAAAAAAATAATCAGTTGAGGTAAAAACACGATCAGGGTTGCTTGCTTTTTATTTTCATAATTTTGTCTTAAAAGCTATATTGAGCGAAGATTGTTAGTGTATAACTTTATGTGTAGGCAGAATATATCTCAAAAGATTGTAGTGAACTTCGGGTCTGGCAGAAGAAGTATGAAAATAAGATTATTGCTGTGTAAAATGAGAAGAAACAAATGAACGTTGCGGTGTGGTAGAATATGTAGTGTTAAAGATATAAAAAAGGATTCTTAGATAGTTTGGACACGTAGAGAGAATGGATGAAAGAAAATTGACGAAACAGATTACATTCAAAATTTATATTACATATTAGAACAGAGGGCAAGATGGTAAGGGTCCACGTAGGCGAATATCACGATCAGACGTTTTAAGGAAATGCCACGTCAAAATTTCCCTCAACCGACGAGCTTATATGAAAGCGCTCATTAAGATAAAAGAAGCGAAGGATGTGTGTCAGGATCGTAGCAAGTAGAAAGATGTGGTCTCTGCATGGGAAAGAAACATAAAGGTATGTAGAAAAATACTTTGGATCTTTCGACCGTAGCTTCGGCATTCCTCTTTGTAATATATTTAATAAGATTTTTCGGGTATATTGTAGTAAATGATGCCTAAAATATTACATTAAAAAAATAAATAAAAAAAATAGAAAACAGTCTGCATCAATTTCATCGAGTCTTAATTATTTTACAGCAATATATTAGTATCGGTAAGGTCTTTAGTCGTTTTGTTAGTCGGTTACGTCTTATATCAATAGTTAAAACAAATAAATGTTTAAACAAACGTTGCACATGGCAACACTGAAGTACGGTAAACACGAAACAGCGAATACTCGACGACGTAATGACAGGAAGCGATTACGTAGATAGTAATAGCCGCTGATGAGATGACATACCAATCTGTACTCGCGCCGCCCGACCGACGTACAAACCCAGACTTCCTCGTATATTTATTCAGCCAAGACTATTTCAACAGCCGAATCCACTGTCGTAACGAAACGGCTATGAAACTTTTATTACGCGCTGGTTCTGATTTGCATGAGTAAATCTACACTCCGAAGACAGAATTCGAATTTCACTCAATGAAACAAGATCCGATCAATAAACTTGTCATTATTTCTTTTTTTGCTCTGTAGCTGTTATGAACTCAGACTATGACTAATCTTTCTGTATGTCTAGTACGCTGTTAGCCTGGCGGCTTTGACAGTCTTCGAGGCCTCGTCGAAAGAGACTCGCGAGCAGATAGCCTAGAGTAATTCGCCCCCCGTAACACTTAAAAAGGCTATCGAATATTCTAAAGCGCCGAGAAAATTCTAAAAACTGCGATGAACAATGTTCGTTTTAAATCTAGAAACTCCGCTATTCATTAAGGGGAAGATGTAACTCTTTAAAATGTTCGTAACACTATCATAATCGAAAGTTGAACGTGCAAATGTGTAGTTGTTAAACATGCCATATCTGACGATCGGGTCAAAATTATAATGGTTAATTTTCTGACATGAATGCTGTGTGATTGTCCCGTGTTTTTCTGCCTCTGAGCCATTCTCCAATCTTATCTCGCAAACATTACATACGATATGGTGACTATGAGTAAGTGTCGCCATTTGGTGCTTATACTGACGGCACTATACAGGTGACAATTTCTGGTCTAAATTGGCCTCATCGCTACATTTCATATAACTGGAAACTTCTCAGAGACTCAAGACTTTAATTCTCAAACATTCTGAAATCAAACACATTAATAAATAGTATAGACGAAGATTTAACATCCAAACGGAACTAGAGAAGTGCTCTTACAGACTTGCAGGAACGGCGTTTTGTTGCAGCGACGTTCGACTGGATCTATTTATGCAGGATAACGTCAGCGGCGCGCACGTGTTAACGCTCGCATTAAAACACGTATAGATGATAAGCCTGAGCATTTGCTTCTAATGAGCGTTCTATCGTTTAGACAGACGATGAAAAAGGGTATAATAGTTCATAAATGCTCACACGATATTGATTGCCGAGCCGAGCGATTCTCAGCACACGGGACAGTCAATTCTGACATCTTTATAGAGAATAAATTTTTTGACATGCATTTGCTTGAGTGTTCGCTCTATCTGATCGAAGTATTTGGTCCGACGTTTAGCTGTTTTTGTTGTTTAGTTTGACACTATTGAAAATTGGCAATTGCTCAAGCACCTTTAGTTGAAAAAAAAAATAATTTTCCCGAGCAGCAAAGAAAACTGACTAGCCTAAAACATTTTCTGAATGAAACCTCTTAGGCAATACCCTAATATCCAAAACGAAATTAGTTTTCCTTGCTTCTTTAAACGTAAAAAGTCCTACATTGCAAGCCATTGCAGCTCGTTATCGCTTTGGAAGTGGTCAACCTCATTCCGCCGGAGACCTTACATTCGTGATGCGTGACTTTATTTGACGCACGAGTGATATATTTAAACTGTTCCGCTGAGTCTTGAGGGGGTCCGCCCATATTGTCCGAGCTACACGCAATCGTCTGAAATTTACCCCACTGTCAGCGAAAACCAACGTCGTAATTTATACGTTACATTGATGACTATCAGAAGAGGTACATACCTCTAAATCCCGTAAAACTTTCTCCTCAATTCCCCCTTTAGAAGCTTCTATTTAACTTTCTTTGTATGTCTTTACCGTTCAAATCTTGCCAGTCTATTTTGACCAATTGAGCTAAAATGTAGCATACCTATGTAGCTTCGGTGACAATGCCAGTAATATGGTATCATGGAGATGGTCTTATAATGGAACCGGAAGTTGGCCATAGGAACTCCTTAACTAAGCAAGATAACTCCATCATGTTTGGGCTCGTTGGATTTGTTTTCACATTTGAAGTCCACTGCTTTAATTTATAAACAAAATATGATTTTTTTAAAAACTTATTCTATTTCAAGGCCTGCGCATAGATGAACACTTGTTCAGACAAAGCCGTGTGGTGGCGGCTCGTTAAAAGAATACTACCACTCTATCTCATCCAATGGATCTCGTAAAAGGCGAGTAAGGAATTAAACAGCACTGTGCACCCAACGGCGCATGATGGCGATGGGCTCACCACTTATCACACCAAGTGCATTATATTGTTTTGGTGAAACGTGGATTTTGGCAGTCATCTGTTTTTGCAGAGAGTGCCCAGTCTCTGACTACCCCTTATGGGATACAGTCGTGATCTTATGTATGTATGTATGTTGTTCAGATATAGTAACCCAAAGGATAACTTTATCTAGTCGTAGCACCTTTGATATTGCGAGGGGTGCCATTTATTACTCGCCCTACGATTAAGACCTTTTATATGATATATGTGAAACTAACGCAGTACTTATTTATGGGTTTTTTTCTGATCATCTGCTGTTACTGGTCCATTTCTTTACGTCCTCTGCCCCTACCACATATGTGGGTTATGGTAATTGCAACGTCTGCTCATAAGAAATGCTGTCACCCAGAAAATTTCTGTGTGACGCTACACTGCGCTCGTCATCCTGAGAAATCAGTTCTTAAGTTTCATACGCCCAGTGATTACGCTAGCTCTCAGTGCCCTTCAAACCGAAACACATTAATGTTTGCACACTACTGCTTCGGCAGAAGAATGCCCTGGGGTGGTACCTACTTATACAAATACCTACGACGGATTCCTGCATAGAAATCCTACAACCAGTGTGTTATACTGTGTCATATAACTCTACGCGAAACGTAGCAATGCAAATTGAACCGCTAATTTCACTGGTGACCTTTCCGTCGTGACTTGAAAGCGTGACGTACTCAGGTGATCCGCCCCGTTTCACTGGCTGATATGTGTGACCGCAAGCATGTATTAGTTGGAGTATTTCTTATATTCTACTATTGTTGATCTTAGGCAGGATTCTATAAATACTGTTTGTCAATAAAACCGAATAAATAAAACAACCATTTACAACACTTTATTGATAGCATTAGCCGGCTAAATATCACCAAATAAATTGTCTATCTGTCCGTACCTCTAAAACTCGTAAACTGTTGTATTGACTTAGTCATCATCATCATCATCATTTCAGTCCATCACTAGTCCACTGCTGAACATAGACCTCCCCCAAAGATTGCCATAAAAGTTTGCAGCTCTCATTTTGGGGGGATTTTGCCATAGTTGCCACGCTTGGCAGGCGGGTTGGCAACCGCAGTTTATTTAATCTGATGTTTCAGGAAGATGCTGCTGCCCATCTTCTGGTTTCAATTTTCCCTCTGTCGACTTTTACGACACCCACGGGATGAGATGGGGTGGTAGATTCTCTTAACCGCTACCACACGGCGCATTGACTTAGTACTTTAACAGATTATTTATATAAACTATATATAAAATATAAATCTATATAACACAATAGTACAGTACAATTAGGGGAACGTTAAAAGAGGCAGAGTATAGAAATAATAACGTGTATATTAAACAAAAAACTTAAGATGTTTTTAATGAAATTTTATTAAAAATAATCATAATAAAAAACTTGTTTCTCTATTTTTTGTCTGTTACATCCACATGTTAGATATCCACATGTTTAGATATGCTTGGACTGAGCGAGCACTGTGAGCTCGAGCAGTATGAGCGGCAATGGATCTGTAGGTATGAGCATTCAGTGTTAAATCGGGCATTTTAGTTTATTTGACCTAAGGTGCCTACTATTGACACGAAATAAATAACTTTGACTAATAAAATTGAGAATTTATCGAATTTATAAAACTTTTAAATTTTTCCTCATACCGTGATCGAACCACTAACAAATCAGTATCACTGGGAAACAGAAACAAACCATAAACAAACATTGTACACTTACCTTTTTTGCATCGATGCCATCGTTTAATCAGACACGAAAAATTGAGTAGGTATATGTACGCTTACACTTGTGGTACAATTATATATCATGCGAAAATGACTACTTGTTGTAGTTAATCGCTTGTAATGCCGCTATCATCATCATATTTTCATTGCTTTCAGTATATAGAAATATTTTTTTTTATTCCAGGAGCCACGATCAAACAACATCCTATATCAGTTTCCGCTTCATCGGATATCCTACTGTGCAGACGACAAGGGCGCCAAGAAATATTTCTCTTTCATTGCGAAAGGTGGCAGCACCGTCAACGGTATGAACGGTCATGACAGTGGAAACATGGAGAAACATGAGTGCTTCGTGTTCATTTCTACCAAGTTGGCTTCAGAAATCACGTTGACGATCGGCCAAGCCTTCGATTTGGCCTACAGGTTAGCTGACTTTATTAATAGATAAACTCTCCTGGCGATTTAATAGGCACGTAAATATAAATATTGGTGGTTGTTAGTTTAAAAGATGTTTTATATCCCAAAGTAGAAAAGTTTTTTTTTAGAACTATTGTATACGCAATCACTAAAAGGACTTAAAAAGTATTGATAATACTATTGAATAAGAAGTGTGCTTTGTTCCAATGAGCCTAGGGCGCTTTATCGCAATGGGCCTAGGGCGCCATCTAGTTTAGATCCGTTTCTGATAAAAACTAAACAAACTAGGACCCATTTTTAAATAAAAGATGTTCGCCTTGAATGCTAAAAACTAGTGGCCTTTGCTTACCAGTGGGAGCACAATATATGTATTTTCTTTTTAGACTTTAAATTTGTTGTAGATCAATATAAATGTTATTTTAGATGTGATTTACACGAGGCGCCGTGGCTTAGTTGGTTAAAGCGCCTGTCTAGTAAACAGGAGATCGCGAGTTCGAATCTCGCCGGGGCCTTACCAATTGTCGACCTATTTTTGTTATTATTTACTACTTTAAATTCTTAATTAAAGTACCAATTTTAATTAATAAAAATAAAAAAGTCATCGCCAGATAATTTTGTTTGGTCTTATTTGTAAGGGTTTTTCTAATACTATGACTGTAAAGTGTCAAAAATTATTTGTATAATTCAATACAGCACTGCTATGTGATACATCAATAATGCTGAATTTTATTTAATCATAAAACTGCGAAAGTAAAATCATATTTACACAATACGACCATTTGTTATAAGATATTTCGGGGTAGGAACGAAACGAACTATATAACACATATATCTACATAGATATGTATATATTTATGTTATAATTTTCTGATAAGTACGTATACACTGGTTTAACTAAATAAAGATGTTTACACTAGACAACTCTTCACGGTAAGCTTAAATGCTTATCTATAAGCTTGCATTACTCACGAAACTAAAATGCTGCACCTCGTAAATAAGGTTGTCATATATCGACATTTTTAAGTAAGGTTGTCAAACGAGCTGACGATTCGCCTGTAGCTCAGGTACGAAAAAATTTCAACATTCGGATAGTACAGGTTAAGTTCAAGTAAAACGTCAGCAGCGCTCCCGTGAGCGAATTTGGAACTAAATTTCGAATCACGAATCAAATGTGCGTACTTTAAGTAAAACGAACGTCGTTGTCTACTTTTCCTAAAGAAATTCCACAATATGGCAGCGTAAAACGTCATTTGAGGTTTGGTTTCGAAAGTTTGCGAAGCCTGGGTATTGAGAATTTCTTATAGTATCTCACTCAAGTTTTTGTGGTGACAGAGCTTCCGTTAACATATCGAATGTGACTCGAAACTACTACTTCTTCACTTCAGATTCAAAAAATTCGTTCTCGAACTGATGTTACGAACATACATCTTCGATGAATAACCAAGATGTACGATGCATGGCGCAATGGCGATGATAGAACGCTTGATATATTATACTGTGAGTTTTTTGAGTCCTTCTTCGATCAAATCGATACTTTGACGTACTTCAGCCATTTTGAGCACCGTAGCTGTATTATAACCTAATAAAAACAGATTGGAAAAAAAAAATACTAGTTTTGCACTGGAAACTTTCTGTTTCTCATAATATCGTTTGAAGTGTTTCGATAGTAATCCTTATAGCTTGTTGGTGTTTTTGGAGGTGTGGTTTAGTATAGGTTTCAAAATAATATCGATAAACAGTCTGATGTTACTAACTTACATCCCTATTCACAAGGAAAGTAATTAGTTTTATCACCAAGTAAAGAATGATAAGAGATATTTTGTAATACAAATTTGTCCTGATACAGTAATGGACTAATATTGATATAGACTTCTAAACGCATCTCGTTTGAGCAAGATGCTCGCCGTTAGGCCTTTAATCTCTTACCTGGTAAAGAGGAGCAACAGCTTTACATTTTTGGTAATAAAAAGGAAGAATATTTGGTAATAAAACACCTTCAAGAAAAGAGCCTTTTCCTTTCTCAAAGGCCGGCAACGCATCTGCTATTCCTCTGGTATTGTAGGTGTTCATGGGCGGCGGTGATCACTTACCATCACGTGAGCCACCTGCTCGTTTGCCCCCTATTTTATAAAAAAAATCAGCATAATTAGGTTCAAAATGAAAATGCTACTAGACATTATAGCTTATGTAGAAACTATTCTAAGTGAAATATAAATTTCTAACATTTCACTACTTACAAAATAAAAAAACGTGTGGTGCCGGCCTAAGAGAATCTACCACCCGATCTCGTCCCGTGGGTTTCCTTAAAGTCAACAGCTACCCAGGAGATGGGCAGCAGCGTCTTCCTGGAACAATTAAAAAAATTAAACTGCGGTTGCCAACCCGCCTGCCGAGAGTGGCAACTATGGCAAAATTCCCCCCAATCTATGGAGGCGGTTACGTTTGGCAGTAGACTTGTGACGGGCTGAAGTAATAATTTAAAAAAAAAACTTTCGAACCCATTTTGTCGCGTATGTCTGCCAACTGCAATATGTACGTAATAAAGTTTAAGATTAAGGAGTATTAAGGAGTTGAATAAAATGTTTGTTTTTGTTTTCAGGCGGTTCTTAAACGATAACGGGAAGTACATAGAGATGCAGAAGCTTACACTGCAGAATAAGAAACTCGAGCTGCAGATGAATCTGTATAAAAATCGATTGCAGGTGCGTTGAACAGTTGGGTAATTTCCGACATTCTCCCATTCTAGCTCAGTTAGTAAACTACATACATATATAAGATCACGACTGTGTCCCATAAGGGGTAGTCAGAGACTGGGCAGTCACTGCAAAAGCAGATGACTGCCACAATCCACGTTTCACCAAAACAAACAATATATGGCCCACTACACTTGGTGTGATAGGTGGTGAGCCCATCGCCACCATGCGCTGTTGGATGCACAGTGCAGTTTAATTCCTTACTCGCCTTTTACGAGATCCATTGGATGAGATGGAGTGGTGGTATTCTTTTAACGAGCCGCCACCACACGGCACACTTACTAAACTAATATATGGATATACCATTACGTTACGTTTACAGAAAAACAAGCCGTGAAGCAGTAGTGTGCAAACATTCCTGTGTTTCGGTCTGTAGGGCACTGAGAGCTAGTGTAATTACTATCTCGCAGAGAAACACCGAGCTTAGCCTTTTTCAAAGTTCGCTAAGAAACTTTGAGCTTTCTCATTCGTCTTGTATATTATCAATAGTAAAAATTAAATGTGTACAGTGGCGGCCTAAATTTCGTAGTAGAACAGATTATCGGTTACCCTCGAGCACCCCTATAAAAGTTGATCTCAAATTGATGGTCGAGAATCCAGTGAAAAGAGTCACTCCGGTGAAGAGTTCAGTGCAAAGGAAAATATCGTAAGGTTTTTTTATTGTATAAAGTGACAAATCGAGCAAATCGGTCACCTGATGGTAAATATAACGTCTGTACATAACAAATGCTGTCACCCAGAACATTACTGTAGCGTAATGTTCTGGGTACGAGTGACGTCCCCTTGAGACATCAGTTTTTACGTCCCATATGCCCGGTGATTACACTAGAATTCAGTGCCCTAGAGACCGAAACAGTAAAGTTTGCACACTACTGCTTGTAGGCAGAATAACTGGAACTGCGGTGGTTCCTACCTAGACGGATTCCTCAATTTACGATGGGCCATAAAAACGAATAAAAAAGATTAAAAAAAATTCCTTTTTCCAGGAGCTGTCCAAGATAACATACAAGGACGACTTATCAGCTTACCTCGCTCGCAATAGTCTCTCGGACATCACGGAGTTCAAGGCTCCTCAAGAGTTGGACAAGCAGATCGCCTCGCTAACGCTGGCGAACGGCTTTAGCGCCATGAACGGCAACAAGACTCCTGACCTGAGTATGTAGCCTTACCAGTCTCATCACCACAATACACTTAAATAACGGGATAAGAAACCTTACACTTTTTTATGATATCCTCATGGACGGATCGACCACGGCGACAACTTACAAATACTGTCAGAGGCTTCAACTGCGCAAGAGATATTATAGTGCGACAAGTGTACGCGCAAACACTGAGGCACTCACTCGTGCTAACCTATCCGCGACTGACAAAACGCACTTGCGATAAGAATTGAGTAAGCTAGGATGCAGTGTTAAAAACACGAACACGTTAACACAAATGACAAAATATACGTTACTTTTTTTATTGAATAAAGTGATGAAACGAGCTAAACGTTCACCTGATGGTAAGTGCAACTTCTGCCCATAACAAATACTGTGTCACCCAGAAAATTTCTGTGACACACTATGTCCATCACCCAGAAACATAAGTTCTTAAGTCTCATATGCCCAGTGATTACGCTAGCTCACAGTCCCTTCAAACCGAATCACTTTTTTTTATTGTATAAGTGATCAAACGAGAAAAACGTTCACCTGATGGTAAGTGCAACGTCCGCCCACAACAAATGCTGTGTCACCCAGAATATTTCTGTGTGACACCACACTGCGCCCGTCACCCTGAGACATCAGCTCTTAAGTCTCAAATGCCCAGTGATTACGCTAGTAACACAGTAATGTTTGCACACTTCTACTTCACCGCAGAATAACTGGCCCTGGGGTGGTACCTACCCAGACGGATTCCTGCATAGGAATCCTACCACCAGTAAAACTTACTTCATTACGTCAGATAGAGTTTAATATTGAGCAATTAATTGTAGATATCATAGTTGCCACGTCTTGATAACGGACTGAAATCCTCAGTAAAAGAAAAGTAAAACAACATCCTAGACAAGCGTCAAGAAAATTCTTGAAAAAAATCGTTTTAGTCTTATAAATGATCATGTAACGCTACCGTTCGCCAAATAGCAAAAAATAAAAGATTTTAATAAACATGTGCTTACAGACGACGCTGATATAATATTGTACTAACTATATATTGTATTCTTGCAGGCGCGGACGCCCTCTCCAACAATTCAACAGACACGTTCAACTCGAGCAACGACAACAACCTTCTGCTGTCCACTCCCCCTCCAACACACAATGGGAAATCGAACCTTAGTACTGGGTGAGTTCCTCTTTTTCAATCAGTATTCATCATCATCATTTTCATCATTTCTGCCTATCACTAGTCCACTGCTGAACATAGGCCTCCCCCGTAGATTGCTATAAAAGTTTGTAGCTCTCCTCTTGGGGGGAAATTTGCCATAGTTGCCACGCTTGGCAGGTGGGTTAGCAACAGCAGTTTATTTATTCTGATGTTCCAGGAAGATGCAGCTGCCCATTTTCTGGTTTTAATTTTCCCTCTGTCGACTTTTACGACTCTCGCGGGATGATATGGGGTGGCAGATTCTCTTAAGCCGCTACCACACGTTACCACACATCAGTATTCATGTGAGAAAATTTGTTACCCACTCGACCGACGCCACTCTCACGCCGCGCTATCTAGAAACAAAAATGTTTTATACCAGTCCCGGGCACGGCAACCACGTCAGGATGATCCACACATCTAGACAGTTGATGATTAATCATTCATATGTATGTTTTTAAAACAGAATTGTACGGTCAGCGTTTATACGTGCAGAACAACACCATAATATTCAATGCTGCCACTATACTGCTCGTGGGATCGCAATGGGGAGAAATAATTACCAAAATGGCGGCGCCGTGGTTCGCCACGTCTCGTTTCCCACGGGGGCGAAAAGTGGGCTACTTGTGTGGCTTCTGCATATCCCTTTATATTGGAAAAGGCGTGACTATATGTATTTTTCAAAATTGCAGAAAGCTTCTGGGTGATCTGTCTACTAGCAAGAACCCTGTAGTGGGCACGAAATTGGAAGGACTACTGCTCAACTCTGATTCGGACAGCGGTGAGAACATTTATAATAATAATACCAATGAACTTCTGGTCTTCTATGCAGGAGTTCTTCTAGATACAGCAACAGTGCCAGTTATTCTGTGACAATATAAATGAACTGCTGGTAGGACGTTTATGTATGAAGTCAATGGAGGAGTCGATACCACCACATCGTTATCCTGCCATAGTAGTGATCAAGCATTTCTGTGTTCCGGCTTGGAGGACACTGTAGAACTGTCTTATAAATTATATGTTTGCCTTTAAAACCCTCAGATCTATTATGGTCCTAGGATTTCTATTGAGGAATCCGTCTAGGTAGCTACCACCCCAGTTATTCTGCCGTGTAGCAGTAGTGTGCAAACATTACTGTGTTTCGGTCTGAAGGGCATTGACAGCTAGCGTAATCACTGATCAGATGAGACTTAAGATCTGATGTCCAAGCGCACTTGTGTGACACGGCATTTGTCATGGGCAGACGACGCACTTACCATCAGACGAACGTTTTGCTCTTTTCGTCACTTTGTCTAATAAAAAAAAAGATCGTCGGTTCTCAACCGGTGGTCCAAGTATCACAGGTAGTCCGCGAGAGGGCAGCACATATAAAAAAAGTTGCCAATAAATTAACGTTTTGATCGATGAACATAGCAATCTGCGTTGAATGAAATGGTGTGAAAATATCCGTGACGTTTAATATGATTTATTATCCCTGAATCTTGTGGTTCCTTATTTTATAATGGTTGTGGATCTTTATTTTATAGTAGTACGGACAGTAGTGGCATTACACTGCGCCCCCCCCCCCCCCCTAGACATCAGTTGTAAGTCTTATTTGCCCAATAAACACACTAGCTATCAGTGCCCTTCAAACCGAAACACAGTAATGTTGGCACACTACTGCTTGACGGCAGAATAACTGGCACCTAGGCGGATTTCTGAAGGAATCCTATCATCAGGATATTTAAGAGCGCAAAAAGGAAAGGAAGATCATTTTAGGGTTACGGGCATCGCAGGTTCGAGCCCGTCAGGCGACTACTAGCGTAAGCTCAGTTGCAGTGATTATCAGAAATATTGCCACTGTTAATAGCATTTTTTTTAAATAATAACTATATTTAATATTGCAATTACAGATTTTGACCCTCGGGCCTTTGAGTCTGAACCGGCATCGCGCTTCGCCACGCCCATCGTTGATAATTCTGTTTCTCCAGCGCCGCCGCTCCGTAAGGAATTATTTATATCTATCTATTATTACATAAGCGATCACGATATCTCCAAAACTACAAGACGATATAGGCCCCCACTAAGAAGGAATTTCACAATCATTTAGTCCTAAATGTGTACAGACTTTAACATAATAACCAACTTCCGTGCGATGCCGGAACGAGTCAGCTAGTAATCCTTACTAATATTTTTTGAAAAGAAAACTTCTTTACAATCGTTGTAATTTGAAAATCGATGAAACGAAAAAGCGACACTATAGGACTTAGCCTGTGAGAGAAAGAGATAGTTTACAGTGTTTCCTGTTATATTTATATTTTCGAATTCGCCCGAATCTTCGATTTCGTCGTAGATTTTGCTATCATTAGCAACAACAAGATCAAAAACAGTAATTGACGATGTATTTCAAAGATATATTGATCAAATCCAAACCAAAGCATTTCTTTCATCATTTAGTTACCATAAGCCACTCGTGTCATTTGTTGAAATTGAAAACTGTGTCGGAAACGGAGTCTGTACAAATATGTAATGTAATATATGTAGAACAAATATGTAAAATAATTTTTATGCTTGGTAACTTCGACTCTCAAAGTTTAGTTTTTTCTGAAGGTTTCACTTCTAACGCGTGTGAACTGTACACATGTTATTTTTTTACTTTAGTATTATTATTATAGTCAAGATCGGTTTAACAGTTGAGCTGTAAAAATGTAACAAACAGAGCGACAGAGAGAGTTACTTTCGCTCTTATAATATTAGCATGGGAGTGTGGATATATGCAGTATGAAGTAACAACGAAGTAGAAACTATTTTATAAAAATAATAACAAACCTTTCAAACTTACAGTGGCACCTCCACCAAAAGCATCGAAGCGTCAAACATCGCCACTCCAACAGCAGCAACAAGTTTCCTCTCCACCGATAAACGGAAACGATCTTTTTGGATCCACGCCATTTTCTATTCCGAACCAGACAGTCCAACAACAACCGGCACAGACAATACAAACGTCGCCGTTTGCCCCGCAAAATTCTATGAAGCCGAACTACGATATCAGTGACTTCAATCTACAGACATCGGTGTTCAACAGCACCAATACATCGTTTACGAACGGCCTTACCGGTTATGATCCGTTCGATACACAGAAAACCGGTAACATCTTCGGCAACGGTTTCGGCAACACGTTCAACGGTTTTGGAAATCTTAGCGAAAAACAAACCGTTGAACTGGATAGCAGTTTCAACGGATTCCTAGACAAAACTATTTCAGAGATGAAGGTTAGTTGATTATTATATAACTTTTTTGGGCGCGATGAGTTTCTGTTATTCCTAATTAATAATTAGTTTAGTTTTTTATTTATGTACATTTCCTTCTAAATTGTGTTTCTTCCCTTTTTCTTTTTTAAATATACTAAATAAACTCCTTTATATTTTTAGAGCTTTGGGTAATTTCTGGTAATTTCCAAGTAATTTCAACACACTGTCTTTGTAGTATTCTAGTTTTACAGTTAGTTTTTTTTAATAATATTTGATTAATTTTTGACAGATTAATGATTGGTAAGTTAACGATTAAAACTTAACCTTCTTTTAATTTCATAACAGTAGAATACGAGATATTAAAAGAAAAAGTATTACTACATTTTACGTAATTATAAAAACAATAATATGATATCGCTGTAAACTGCTATCTTCTTATTTTCAATGTTTTTTCCCTTTCCTATGCATTAAATATATATATAAGTCATACTCACGTAAAACGTAGTTATTATTCTCGTCGGTCATATAAGTAGCGAAACGACGAGTCGTCGTCAAACATTCGAGATTAAAGAATTTTAATTAATATTTCTTTATTATTAATATTATAATTCATTTTGTGTAAATTAATTTTGCTTTCTTTCCACAGGATGGATTCAGCAGGGGGATCAGCTTTGGAAACGAAGACTTTTCAATAGACAACCTGGATCCCCTGAAAAAGAATTAAAATGAATACTCTTTCATTAAATAAAATATAGGCAAAACGTTAGACAATAACAATCCTCGTCTTAGTTCACATAATTTAGTATAAATAAATGCAATATTTTTCGGTAAAATATTATGAATTAATTATTAAATATTAGCCTTAAGTGTTGTGTGAACTGGAACGATGATTCCGTATTTTGTAAAGGTATGTGTTGCCATGTTATTGGTTACAAAGGTATTTGCTGAATTCGTGATAGTAGATAATATTAATAATGTATTTCTTACTAAACTAAATAAACGATTATATATCCTTACTTAGATCTTGTAAGAATCTCGAAATTATAGCCAGTAATGTGACAAATCATTACTATTATTTTTTATTATAAGAACATATTGGTGATATATTTTTGAAATTATGCTCAATGTCATTCTTAACGTGTCTTTAAAAGTATATTGATAACGCACGTTTTTTACTTCCAATCACATAGTTTAAACGCTTTTGCGGTTTTACATTAAAGATATTTCCAAAAAAAGTTCATATACATTTTTGACGTAAAATGATAGATAAAGTTTTGAAGATCGCCTCAGATTATTCTGTGATAATTCTTTTCAAGATGAGGGACTTCAAATACTAATAATGTAAATTAATTTGGTCCAAAATGACTGATTAGTAATACATGATAATAAATCATAAACTGAAATTTATTTATATGTAAATAAATTTATACAAAAATTTTACATAACTTTTCTAAATTGTATATGAATGGCATTGAAGCTTAGGGTCAACACATTCCATGAACATTTTTTATGTCAATAACTTTTCTTACTCCCGTAATTTGTAAGAAGAAATTGTTTATATTATTGCTCGTAATAAACTGTTGTATCACTGTCTCATTAGTGGAAAAGTGTTAAGGTAATGTGTACACTAATGTTACTATAAGGCCAAAAGATATACATAATATTGTGTATTTGAAAAAAATAAAATTAATGTTTATATTAAAGAAGTATTATTTAAAAAAAAACACTTAAATATTAATTAAAAATACAACATGCCGTAGTAAACTGTTAACTAACTTCATATTGTTTCACATTGATGCAACTTTCTCATTGGAAGTACAACATTCATACACATAGAGCCACGCCTCTTTCCCATTGGGGTGCGGGAGGTCTACTAGAGGTGCGGTCTCTACCCCATCTTTCTACTTGCTACCATCCTGACACACGTCAATGCTACTTCTACTTTCATTAGAGTTCTCATACGAGCTCGTCGGTTGCGGGTATTTTGACGTGGCTTATCCTTAAAACAACTTCGATTTGATCGTGATACGTTCGCCTACATCGACACTTACGAGCTTGCACATTCACACTCGCCCCATAAATCTGTGTCGTTAATCTTTTCTTTTCCATTATCTCTACGTGTCCAAACCATGTAAACATCTATTTCTCAGTCTTTGACACTGCTTCTTCTACAACACCGCAACGTTCTCTTATTACGCTGTTTAGAAAAATTATTTAAAATATATACATTTCAAATACTATTCTTTCATTACTTCTATCACTCAAAAATACTAGAAATATATTTTCAATATGGTAATTATACATTAGCTGATAGGTGTCTAGCAGAGTACAATAGCACCTACCTATCTTCTACAAAGGTGTCGTAAGAGGCAATTAAAGTTTTTATGGACAGTCTTTATTCAAGCAGAATAACACCATAATGAGATACCATAATAAAGAGAGCCGTGGTAGCTCAGGGGCTAGGCGCTCGCTTTAAATTTCATAGTACGCGAGTGACCTGGGTTCGATTCCCGGTGCCGGCACCACTAACATTGTTAATTGCAATTTTAAGTGCTGATTTACCACGTGCTCGGCGGTGAAGGAAAACATCGTGAGGAAACCTGCATGTCTGAGGAATAAAAAATATTTCGAAGACATGTGAAGTCCGCCAACCCGCATTGGAGCAGCGTGGCGGATTCTTCCTAGCTCCAAAAACCCTCAGAAATGAGAGGAGGCCTGTGCTCAGTAGTGGGACATTTATAGGCTGAAACTTTTGTACATTTCGGCAAGAATCAAATATACATACACTAGGATTTCTCCTGAATCATGAGCGCGTTTCACATGCATAAATTTCACCAGACCCGAAAATGCAACAATTTGGCTCCGGCTGGGATTCGAACCCAAAACCTTCGGCCTCTAAGGCAGGTACTTTCACCACTAAGCTACTATACTTTTTGATTTCAGTACCGATGTGATGTATGTAAGTAGGGCAACAAACGAGCATACAAACTAATCAGTTAGAGGTTACTCCAACAACTAAGGGAATGCCTGATTTGCAGTGATTTGTTCTTCAGCTGCAATTTTCTGTTATTTTTCTATAATGGTGACGTCCTTACTTATACCGTCAAGCTATTAGCCAATTCGTTAACAGTATCTAGTTATACAGGCAGTATTTAGAAGCAGCTTGGCATTACGTCGTACGTCTACGCATATATTTTTTTTTAAATATCAAGGAATTACTTCTTATAAAACACAAAACTATAGCGAAACTCTTGAAATATATTTATCGACACACCAACACGATGATATCTGATAAATTTCAATTTTATGGTGCTGTCAGTATGGAGAGTAACACTCAGTGATAACAATGCTTTTAAACCAATAATTAAGTCTTAAGTGTACTATATGAAATCACGAGTCTTGATTTTTATTTAAATAAATATTTCGCGTCACTTTTTCCAATGAAAAATATGAGTAATAGGCGTAGCATAAAAATAAGTATCAATCTATTATTAAAGTGGTAATACAAAAATACTATCAAATTTCTGACTTTTCCTGTGGATTTTCTAAAAATTTTCATTTATACAGACTGTCCTGACAATTACATACACGCCAAAAAAATTCCGCTAAATAAAGCGGTCGGGCCGTTCAAGTGATGATTTTCATACATGCGGCAATTGATTTTATTAGACATGACAGGACTTTTGGCGCTAATTCTGTAAAGGGCGGTTGTGTTCTGAATTTTGTCATTTCTGCGTGTACTTTGAGTTTTGATGTTTAATGTTGATAGTTTATTATGTTGATATTATGCAGCAAGTGCTCGTGAAACTGTACATAAGAAAATTCAACACAAGATAAAAAATGTACTTTTCGATTTGTCTTCTTCAGTCCAGCAAATCTTCAATGAAAGTGATCCACATCTATCTGTTGAGAGTCGGTCGATCGAAATTTTTAAGTATTTCTGGTTGAAGATTGCTACATAGCTTAAAATTATACATTTGAAAATAGTTAACGACTGTTTCCATTAATAAATAAATAATAATGACAAGAACTTTTGGCGCCAACTCGAAAAGGGGCGGTAGTGTTTTGTATTGAATTTTGTAATTTCTGTGTATATTTTGAGTTTTAATGATTAAAGTGAAAAAGTGAACATTGATTTGAAAATAAAAATCAAGACCAAAATTGTAATTTTCATTTTGTCTCCCATCAGTCCAGCAAATCTTCAATAAAACTCAAATATCATTTTACTGTCAATCGAAATTTTGAAGTCTTGCTGCTTGAAGATTGTATACCTGGATCCTTATATGTTACTTGGAAAATAGTAGGACTGTTTCCCTAATGCTATTATGACAGATACTATTAATGACAGAATGACAATAAACTTGGACCGCTTGACAACTGGTTTTGTTATTGTTAACGTCAGCGTCAGTGTTGTTTCCTAATTCTATAAGCAAATATGCTCTCTATTCAATGATCTAATTATTCACCGAAGCAAACCGTTTCAGTATTATTGTCTTATTTATTTCTAATTATTTGTTGAAAATGGTGGATTTAAGTGGAGGCCAAGATGGGCCGTTGGAACATGCATTTTCCAATTCTGTGTTTATTATACCAGGAATCGTTGTAATCAGTTTAACAGGTAATAATTTACTTTATGAATTATACATTTTTTAATTATGTTCGTCTATCGAGGTGGTATTTAAAGTTAAAACTAAATTGAATCTCAATCTATCAATCTATCTCAATCTAAATTTTGCTGGTGGTAGGATTCCTATGCAGAAATCCTTCTAGGTAGGTACCACCCCAGCTCCAGTTATTCTGCCGTGAAGCAGTAGTGTGCAAGCATTACTGTGTTTCGGTTTGAAGGGCACTGAGAGCTAGCATAATCACTGGGCATTTGAGACTTAAGAACTGATTGTCTCAGGGTGACGGGCGCAGTGTGGTGTCACACAGAAATATTCTGGATGACACAGCATTTGTTGTGGGCGGACGTTGCACTTACCATCAGGTGAATGTTTTGCTCGTTTCGTCACTTTAGACAATAAAAAAAAACTAAATGTACAAAACTTACATAAATTGTACTATTTGTATATTAAAGTTTGATTATATGATATTAATTTACCTTGATATTCTCAGATTGAATTTGTACTTAATACTATAACCTGTATTATAGTATTTTTTCTTCAACCCTAGTCAGTTGACCAACCAATTCTGATTTAAAACAAAATTATGAGGGGCTATCCAAAGGCCTCTGTTTTTAAAACTATTTATGTGCATCGGGTACAAAATTTGCAAATTAAATGTGGATAGTAAACTCTCAAACCAAATTCCGGATTTATATGAATTGACAAGTTTTCGCAAGCAATGTACCAGCACTTAGTAATGGAATATAATAATTCTAACCAATTTCTCCATTCCTTGTCAAGTAATACAAAATCAATACTTAATACAATATGTAGGTGTGATTATAAAGATATAAAAACTTAGTTATTTCATTTAATGAAAAAATAAATAAATTTTATTTTAAAGCAGATCTAGGATTGAGTACAACACAAAGTTTGAGTTCCTTAAACAGATGTTGAAAAATTATTCAATGTAACATAAATATTTTTTTAAAATAGCTATTCAGGTCCTCCATTACCAGTACTATTGTGACTTTTTATATAATCATCATCATCATCATTTTAGCCTATCAGTCTACTGCTGAATGAAGGCCTCCTACATAGATTGCCACAAAAGTTAGTAGCTCTATTTTGGGGGATTTTGCCATAGTTGCCACCCTGGTCAGGTGGGTTGGCAACTGCAGTTTCTTTATTCAGATGTTCTGGGAAGATGCTGCTGCCTATCTTCTGGTTTTAATTTTCCTCTGTCAACTTTTATGACACTCACGGGAGGAGATGGGGTGGTAGATTTTCTTAAGCCTACCACCACATGGCAAAACCTTTTATATAAATATTGTAATTGCTGCATTATCTGCATTTCTTTGCACATACTTAATTTAATAACGGTGTTCAGTAAGGATTTCATTATGGGGTTGCAGGTACACCAACTTGCAAATAAATCCCAGTTGTCACCTACTAATGACTGCAATATTTCTAAGGCTAGTTTAACCGTCTGCCATATGTCATACACATTCCATATTAGTTTTTGGTTGGCATCCTCACAGATTTGATTCCCATGGAAAATTGTCCGTTTCATTTGCAGAAGCCGTAGTGTGCAAGCATTACTATATTTCGGTTTGAAGGGCACTGAGAGCTAGCTTAATCACTGGGCATATGAGACTTAAGAACTTTGTCTCAGGGTGATGGGCACAGTGTGGTGACACACAGAAATTTTCTGGGTGACACAGCTTTTGTTATAGGGCCGACATTGCACTTACCATCAGGTGAACAATTTGCTAGTTTCATCACTTTTTCCAATAAAAAAAATATCAATAAATTTATCAGACTTCTGTTGGTTTTATAGATTTTTAATCAGTTTAAGTTACTGTTATAGTCAAAAAAATTTCTTTAAAAAGAAACACCTAATTATAAATTATAATATAAGAACAAAACAAGTCAATCATTTCAATATTACAATTAAAAATAAACTGTAATATAGTTGATAAAATATTTTCCCTATTGATAAAACTCCTCAAAGAAACTTTTCATATAGGCAAACAAACAATATAGATGACTAATGTTTCAGACTAATTAGTAAAATTAACTAGCTGTGTCCACAACAGTAAATAACTAATAAGAAATGTATTATTAATAACCAATTGTACATGACCATTAAGATATCATCAATACATGTCCCCTAACAATATAGGCCACTAAAGCTACAATTATTTGAAATAACTCTGAAAATTATCTGTAACCTTTATTTAGGAAATGGTTAATTACAGGTATGACTTTTTTTTTAGTATTATCATATCATGAAGTAACTCAGACATGTTTCTCTGTAGAAGCATGGCTGAGTTACTTTAGACTAGAGACAGAGAGTCTATTCAGAGGTCCTTGCTACTGAACCCACAATTCAGTACACTTGTCGACTGGAAGATTTAGGGAGATAACCTTTTCAAATACTATTCTTTCATTACTTCTATCACTCAAAAATACTAGTAATATATTTTCAATATGGTAATTATACATTAGCTGATAGGTGTCTAGCAGAGTACAATAGCACCTACCTGTCTTCTACAAAGGTGTCGTAAGAGGCAATTAAAGTTTTTATGAATAAAGACTTCAAGCAGAATAACACCATAATGAGATACCATAATAAAGAGAGCCGTGGTAGCTCAGGGGCTAGGCGCTCGCTTTAAATTTCATAGTACGCGAGTGACCTGGGTTCGATTCCCGGTGCCGGCACCACTAAAATTGTTAATTGCAATTTTAAGAGCTGATTTACTACGTGCTCGGCGGTGAAGGAAAACATCGTGAGGAAACCTGCATGTCTGAGAAAAAAAAATATTTCGAAGACATGTGAAGTCCGCCAACCCGCATTGGAGCAGCGTGGCGGATTCTTCCTAGCTCCAAAACCCTCTCAGAAATGAGAGGAGGCCTGTGCTCAGCAGTGGGACATTTATAGGCTGAAACTTTACTTTTTTTTACTATTATGCAATGCTGTTGCTGTCACTATACTGCTTGTGGAAACGCAATTGGTAGTAAGAATTTTTGACTGGTACCCAAATGATTGCGACGAGGTTCGCCATCCGTCACATATCGTTTCCGGCGAGGGCGAAAAGTAGCTACATAAGTGGCCTCTGCCTACCATAAGTAATTATATAATATATATGTAAAATAATTATGTATGTAATTAACATTAAAATTTTGCATTTGTATAATGAAAAAGACAACTATTATTTGTGTAATAAATATATGCACAACACTTGTGTACCCGAAATTAATTAAAGTAATTAATCTCAGTGTGGTGCAAATCAAAAGCGAGAATTAATTTTTTTAAAGTGCAGATGAAAGTTTTGGGCATGATGAGAGTAAAATTTCAAGGTCTTTTTTTATGGAAGAGGGGGCAAACGAGCAGGTGGCTCACGTGATGGTAAGTGATCACCGCCGCCCATGAACATTTACAATACCAAAGGAATAACAGATGGATTGCCGGCTTTTAAGAAAGGAATTGGCTCTTTCTTGAAGTTGCATACGGTCCGGAAAAGCTGCTGGCGGCAGCACATTCCTTAAAGTGCATGGGCTTTGCAGAAAATTCCGCGGAAAACGCTGTGGTGGAATGCCAACCGTCAAGGTAGAGATGCAACATCTCTTCGCAAAGCCAGTGGATTAAGACGATCAGATAGAACATGGTTGTCGACGATTCGAGGCGCTCTTCGTTGAATGCATCAAATGGAAGGAGCTGGCACTGGGGCGCCCCCGCCCAGAGAAGAAAACAATACTCCATATGCGACCGAACCTGCCCTTTGTAAAGTTGCAAGCGGTGGGCCAGCATGAAGTACTGTCGCGCATTACTGAGCACGCCAAGCTTTTTAGAGGCCAATTTAGGCTTCCCTTCAAGGTAACCGCGAAACTGAACGTCACTCGATACGTCGACGCCAAGGATACCGATACTGGCTGTGGCAACGAAGGGAGTGCTCTCAAAATGAGGTGATGCGACAAAATTTCTGGTTAGGGTTGATGTGGACTAAATTTAGTCGGCCCTAATCCGAGATTTTGTTAGACATGGACTTCAAATACAAGTTTGTTCCGGTACTCGTCGACGTGTTCGCGAGAAATATTGGCACGGCCGGTGTATAAGGCATTACCAGTGCTGTCGTCTGCATAGCAATTATTTTTACTAATTTGTAACATATCACAGATATGCCGAACTAACAGGGTTGGCGATAGCACACAGCCTTATGGAACACCAGCATTCATAGACTTGGAGTCCGAGCATGCACCGTTAACTACGACCTTGATGCTCCGGTCTGTGAGATAACTGGTGACCCAATTGATAAAGCCCATAGGAAGGAAGCTTCGAGAGAAGCGCTTTGTGTCAGACTGGATCAAAGGCCTTCGCTATGTTCTAATTTATCTATTAGTAATATATTTAATTTATTATTAATAGTACTCCATCATTTTGGTCTAATTTGGTCTCCATTATTTTGGTCTATTGAGTGGAGCGTTTTCGTGTAAGTTTTCTGTCATTCTTAATTGATATTTATCGATTAATTACAATTGTTCATATACTGAGCAGTTGTTTTACAGTGAGCACTATTTTTTGTTCCTTTTTTCTTATTTATTTTAATCTAAATCAAATTTCTTATGTATATGAGGTTCATATCTGTCACGTAAACTAACTAGCACGCACTCTTTTTTGTCACCTTTATTATCGTGATCGCAATGACACATGCAGTTCCCTTTTTAGTCGTACTTACGCATTGTCTTGAAACTCTTTTAATGAAAGGAAAGGAAAAAGAAAAATGCAGAACCCCAACGCGTTAAAATATCGAACAACAACACAACGAGATAATTTATAATAACAAAGAAACCAAAAATTTTAGCTGACTCTTTTTGCATAACAACCGGGTTACCAAAACAAATAATGTATACCTAAGTTAATTAAATTTATGAATATACAACGTTATTCATAATTGGTACGAGTATAACATCCCGGCCCCATGCTACTTTGATCTGATAAACACAACGGTGAAGCACAACAAAATTCAATACTAAAAATGTCAATACAAAAGTTTAAAATTTGTTTTCTAAAACTGAGAAAGTCGCTTGTCCCTAACCAGACGAATTCTAAATACGTTTTCTTCTCCATTTTATTTATGTTACCCTATTGCGGTGTAATACTAACAGATTTACTTCGCAACAGATGTCCTTAAGCTTCATGTTAACCTAGTACTTGCGAGTTCTTTTGATAGCAGCTCAATGAAAAAACGCCTAATTAAATTTATGAGTTCATTGCCTCGATCAGCTGTATAACAGGGTAGTCACCTGAGTTTTAAGCAAATTCTCTAAGTCGACATATCACAGGTATCACGCTACGAGGCTCATTATATTTTTTGGGGCATTATACATCGTCTCTAAGACCAGCCTGCCGGGATGCATAGGACTTTACGAATGAACCTGTATATGGAAATAAAAAAATAACTCCAGAGTTTCTTACCGGTTTTTCCCCTAGGAGGTCTTCTGTGCAGATTTTGACAATTGAGGAAAGCTTAAAAGAACCCCAAATTTAATAAAGAAACTTTATTTTTAAACTGTAATTAGCGCGATTCTAATACAATACTTTTGGAAAGTGAATTTATTGTTAGTGATTCGTCTTGTTTATGTACTTCTATGTTTAAAAAAACACGCATTTCTTCTGTATCAATTCTGATGGTTTCGTTTTATAGACATTAATATTCAAACGCATCAGTATCATGGCTAATGGTAGCGTTTTACAGAGATTTATTGCAAACGCAGTATTTAGAAATTTTGGAAAATCTAAAAAGGCATGTCTCATGGCGCTCATTTAACTCTTAAGAAAAAAAATCGTATTGAGGTTCAAATATTTCGAGTCATTTCCATTTCAGGTGAAAAAAATAAGAAAAAGTTATTTTTCTTAATAACAAGTGCCTAGACTTTTGATATGAAATAGGAAACCAGTAGATACAATTCCGGACACGATAAAAAACCCGGACGTCCACGTCTTTTTTTTTTTGAACTAATTTTTTTCAAAACTGCAATATTGGATGAATTTTTAAAATAATTTTAATGAATTAATTAAAGTGTTTTCTTGATACGAGTCTATTCAAATTAGCATATAAGTGCAATATAATTGTGATAGAGGCATTCGAAGACCGCCGAATCGCTTGACCTTGACATGTGGGGTATAAAGCACTATCTCACGCCGCTTCGCACCACGAGACGTGCAAAATGTCAATTGGAAAATGTATATTTCATATAATTATTACAAAACTAAATCAATTTCGTTTCAGTCGCTTGTAACTTATACCATTCAGTTGCACAGCGCGTTGCTCCACGTGTCGATACACGTATTATTTTATTATGCTCCACAGATAGTGATAAGAAAGGCGCTGGTGTTAGGTCAACTGTTGGTGTTTGAGTATAAGACGACGCACTTGTAAGTGTAATTATATATTAATACAAATTAATTTAGAGTGCCGGTTTTATTGCGCGGTTGTGTTTGTTGGAAAGCTAAGTTTGTGTAGTGTTATCTTTTTGTTAATTGCTGCTGATCAGAGCCGAAGATCCAGATAATATTTGAAACAAGGCGTTACATCTAGTCCTCAGGGGTAACGCCAACTTCTTGATTCGAGTGTCACTGTGTTCATTTGTCAAAAAATATATGTAATATCGGTTAGTGGGCATCCATTAATTACGTGAGGCGTTTAGGCATGGTAGGGAGTCGAGCACGAATCACACCTAATCTCACGTGGGGGAGTGGGTCTCGGCAAATATCACGTTTTTTTTTCTGCAAGAAATTATAGTTGCGAGAGAACTGGGTTGAGTGAAACATGTTTCTCTACTAAAATATGGCTAAATCATACACAATAATATTTATCGCGGTTATGCGAACGCCACGAAGGAGCACAGTAGCCCCTCGATTTAATGAATGATTTTCTCACTATGATTCTAGACGTTCTTAGGAGTCTTATATAAATCCAATGCAGATTAACGTATTATATTTACGATTGATTACTAAAAATACGCATTTTGATAAACCACACGTGACATTGGGAGGGGGGGGGGGGTCTAGCAAATCTCACGACATTTCACCAGGAGGAGAGGGGAGTCCGAAACATCACCAAAATCGCCTCACGTAATTAATGGCCGCCCCCTTTTTGTCTGAAACCGACATAGAAGGAATCTACGCGTGCAGCAATGTTATTTAAAAAAAAGAGTACTACAATTTAAAATTAATCTTTGTAATGAGTTAATGATCGTCTCTTCATATTCCATTTTTCTTTTTTAATTTGAACGTTGCAAAGGCTGTTTTAATCGAATCTTTTTCCCAAATCAGCCCTCTCGCAGCTTAATCCCAAAAACAAAAATGGCTGACGTTGAAAGTGAAAATTTGAATAAAATTGATGACATGCTCAATGCCGTCGATGGTGGTAAAAATCCCTCTCGGAAAGAGCTTCTGGATATGCTGGAACAGTCTGAGATGGACGGGGAGCTGAAGGAAAATCTAAGGAGCATGCTATCTGGAAATGTTCCCCAGCTGTTCGGCGCTTACGGCGGTGGAACTTGGCTCGGAATTGTTTTTGTTATGGTCATCTTTAGTGTTCTTTGTAAGTTTATTATTTATCATTTCGTTTAGCCTAATACGGAACTTGCTAGGTCTTATAGTGGTAGGACTCCTATGCAGGAGGCCAGTTATTGCGCCGAGCAGTCGTATGCAAGCATTACTGTGTTCCGGTTTCAAAGAAACTGTTGCTAATGAAAAAAGTCACGAGCCACATGCACTGCTATCGAAGACTGCAATTCAAACGTAGCACTTACTATCAGACGAACGACTTGCTCGTACTTAATACCGTAAATAAAAAGATAAGAAACTACTTTTGGTTTAATGTAATAGCAAGTGGGAATTAACTTTTAGCGCCAACTAGATGAGTTGAGGTAGTGTTTTCATTGAATTATGTAATTTCAATGTATATTTTGAGTTTTGCTTCAGTTGGAATTCGAATCAAGCAACCATGGGGGGCTACTGTCTAACTCTGGTTGGTCATTTGATCCCATTAACCAATGAATGAGCTTTATTTTGGCGTATGAAGCTCATTCATTGATTAATGGGATAAATGAAAACCTATCACGAAACCAACCAGAGTTACACAGTAGATCATCGGTCTCGGTAGACAAAAATGCAGACCGCCAAGCCTTATGAACCTATAAACTGGTCTGATTTTTTGACATCATCATCATCACTTCAGCCTATTACTAGTCAACTGCTGGACATAAGCCTCCCCCACAGATTGCCAAAAAATTTGTATCTCACATTTTGGAGGGGTTTTGCCATAGTTGCCACGCTTAGCGAGCGGGTGTGCAACCGCAGTTTATTTGTTCTGATGTTCCAGAAAGATGCTGCTGCCCATCTCCTGAGTACTATTTTTCCTCTGTCGACTTTTACGACACCCACGAGATGAGATGGGGCGGTAGATGCTCTTAAGCCGCCACCACACGGCACACATTGACATCAGAAATCTTCAAGTCTAAAACTATGGTCGCGAGGCTTAGCTAACTGAGTTGTGGGCCCTGGGTCCAAATCACAGCCGAAGTCAGATTGCTTCTAGAAAATTCTTCGCTTCCTGGTTTGAATATTTAGTGATTATACTGTTACTAAAAACAGGTCCGTGTCTTAAAAATATTTTATATGAATTTTCATCATACAGCATACCAATAGCCAAAGACTATTCTTTTTTTCCGTAATATTGTATTGTATCGATAATAAAATTATAGAAACGACACCTGCCGAATTTCGCTTGTTTCTCTTTTCGGTCAGACGAACATTATATAGTAAAGAATGAATTGTTAGAAAAATCACGTCTAACAAAATAAATTTAAATGTCTTACTGCGAAAAATAAAATATTGTTTGTAATAATCGTACAATAATTCCGTACGGGATTACTCGAATGTAATTGTCATGCAGATGATATTATGTAAATTTCGAATTGACTCTGCAGTGACACAGTTGCAGGCACCCGATGTACTAGTACATACATACGTAGGCCAAATATATTTTTACTCCGCTTTCATTCCGCATCTGCCACGTGTACATACTTCTATCAAATTTTCACTAATCAGAATTATAAAGGTGTTATTTGTAAATATCTTAATTTAGGTTAATTATCGCTTCATTATCGAACGCAAAATTTGCTTACATAACATTGATAAAAGCGGGAATCAGTAAATTCGACACGTAGCCTATTATTGCGTAAATTTTTTATATTGATAAAAAAGTAATCATTACGTATTTTAATAGAAAAGAATATTTCTATGCTCATCTAGACTATTAGTCCTCCACACTTACCTGTATTTTGTTATTATTAACAAAATGTCTTCTTACGAGTATAAAGAAGCCTTTTTCTTAATACATATATTTTCTAATACTTACATACACCAGGCCGTTTCATCGCAATAAATAGGTTAAAGTAATTTTCGGTGGCGTAATTTCTGAATTGCTTTCAAAACCGAAAATGTATATACTAGCTCTTCTGTAACTATAGGAATCCACGGTATACGTGTTTTGACAAAGATCAGTTAACCAACTTGTAAATAAACATAGAATATAATCTACCACAATAAAATTCTTGTTAGACCTTTTAAAGTATACATCATGTTTCCCGATAAGTCGACATACATACGTTTTGCTAGAAAATTCCACACTTTAATAGTCATTAAGACAGAGATAAACAAAAAGTAGCTGCGGTGAGTAATGTCAGTTTAAATTAATAGCATTATTTACTTACAAAGAGCAGATGCTATGCTATCTTCTTCTTCACCTCATCCGCCTCTCGTTTTAGGGGTCACCACTTATGCTTATGCACCGCTATTTGGCATCATCGGCATCGAGTCAGTGCTGTTTGGGTCTGCCGCACGTTCTCTCTCCTGCCACTACTGTGTAAAGGCACTTGCGTCTATCTTTCTTTCGGTTTGCGGAGCTGTATTTTTTCCATAGTGTATAAATTTATTTGGCACCGCCGGGCCTTGATGGGAGTACAGCCGGAGTCAACATCTGCAAAAACATGATATGGTTTTCGCGTCTGGTTGTATTGTCCCCGTGTCTCCAGATACAAGGAGGGGGCATTGCAAATTGTCCCATTACTCCCGTCCCCAGTCAGGGGATTGACATCACTACCTGTTTACTTTACCTATTACTCCTACCTTAAGTAGATTTCGTTGATCGTACTTAAAACAAGATCTCCACAAAAGTAATATTTAAAGAAGACTTTTCATTAAACGCGAAGAAACTAAATTTCGTAGAGCCAAAGATTACTGTTCGTGAAGTCGATAGCGATTACTTGTTTATCAATTCGATTGACATACGCACACGTAATTAACCCTCCGACGATATTGTGTTGCATTAAAGAAGATAAATCAGTGTCCTTCGCCAAATGAAACAGTTTATTTATAGGTGTTGACTTAGTAACGCGTGGTAAGTTTTATTGTCATTTAATTATTTAATCCATTTCAATTGTTGTTATCTCTATTATTTAATTTCTTCACTTC
The DNA here is from genome assembly GCA_019845155.1 of Luehdorfia chinensis. Lineage (NCBI taxonomy): Eukaryota > Metazoa > Arthropoda > Insecta > Lepidoptera > Papilionidae > Luehdorfia > Luehdorfia chinensis. The sequence continues at coordinate 738,718 of JAHVAK010000107.1, forward strand.
AAAATTTTCATAATAAATTGTATTCATTCTAAAATGAATGGTCAACTAATGATTTCTTATTTACCTATTTATAGTCGCCTAGTTTAAAACGAATGATATAAAATATTAATTTGATAAACATAAGAAATTGTAAAATCAATGTTTTAGTTTTTGGACTTGCAAAAATAAATTGGTACCTTTTTATATACATGTCGTAATTGACTAGAAATATCCTAAATAATAAAAAAAGAATTTAGGAAAAAAAGGAACTAACACTAATTTACATTTAAATATACCCACTTTTGGGTTATTAAACCGCATATATGTATGTTTATTTTTTTTGTTTCTTGTTGACATTGTAACTAACTAATTCATTTACCAAAGCTATATGTATATATTTCGTTGTTCCGCCATAATATTTTTAAATAGTCAGCTCTTACACAAAAAGATGCGAATTCCAGGAACATACAAAATTTTCCCAGTTTCTAGACCAACACTGTCCTGAGTTCAAATGACGTTGTAAGTTGTAACGTTTAATATACATTACATTTCATCGATGTTCGGTATAATCGATTTACCATCCATGTAACGAATACAATCTCATGAGTTTTGATATATCATACCTTGCCCATAACGTTCTAAGAAAAATTATGCTTCTGCGCATAAAAACGACCAGATAATTATATCTTAGGTTACAAAACTTAACTTTTCAAGGATTTATAAAATCAACAAAAAAAAAGTAAAGTAAAAGCCTATAAATGTCCCACTGCTGAGAGAATGCCTCAGCAGGGTTTTGGATCCGCCACGGTGCTCCAATGCGTGTTGGCGGGACTTAACATATCGATGTCGACGATATTCCTCAGACATGCAAGTTTCCTCACGATGTTTCCTTTGCCGCTGAGCACGTGGTAAATCAGCACCTAAAATTACAGAACAATTTTATAGGTGCCGGCACAGGGGATCGAACTCAGGTCACTCGTTTCGGCATTACTCTGCCAGTCAGCCCTGGATGATGGTGAAAAATATAAGCTATTATTGTACTAAAAGAAACCGAACTGAGTTGAAATTATTAGATATGATATGTATATATAATAATATATTAAATGCGAAAGTAACTCTCTCTGTTCCTCTGTATCTTTGTTTTTTTTTATGCCGGAATTTTAAATACTTTCCACGGGATTTTTAAAAACCTCTATCCATGCGGACGAAGTTGCGGGCATCTGCTTGTATATATACATTCGTAATGTCGTATACATCCCGGCAGGCTGGGCTGAGGGACGACTTTGTATATGCCCCAAAAAATATAATGAGTCTCGTAGCGTGATTCCTGTAGGAGACATGTCGACTTAAGAAAACGAGGTATTTTTAGTAATTATAGAATTATTGAATTTGCCAGATCGTCTGGCAAAACGTTTATGACTCTAAAACTACTTAAGTAATTGGCATCCTTTAAATTCCCCTAGCAGAAATGCAACATACCGAAAATTCAAATGTAGAGTAAGCTTTATTAGAGATAATTATTGATTTTATAAATTTCACCAAGAATAAATAAAGTATTTTAAATTTCGATTCAATTTGAGTATTTAATTTACACCTAATTCCCTATAAATAGCATAGTTCGATAAGTGCGCACTGTTGCAGCTATGCAACATAGGTTTTTTCATGTTCAGCGGCTGTAAGCCAATACTATGTACCCTAATATAATTAAAAATATATACTAAAAAATATATACTATACTCAATAACAAAACGCATTTAGAGGATAAGTTTGGAACACAGGGATCAAAGCAATTCTCTGAATCTGTATGAATACACATACAGTACATAAATTCTAAATTAAACATGAAGTATATCGTAGGGACAGATAAATATAATAAATAAGCTATCAGAATTAGTTAATTTTCGATTAAAATTGATATCTGGTGCCTTACCACCTGCTCCAAAAAGCAATCGAACTTTATGGTTATCTATTTATTTCTTACGATAATTATCTTCATTATTTTTTTAATCATGGCTTTGGTTTTAACAGATTATGAAAGTCGTCGTTAATTCTCCAAACAAATGATTTTAAAAATTGGCATTCACATAACTTATTAAGAATATCGGTAATATTTATATAAAATTATAATATTTGATACACAAACTATCCATAAAAAATTAGATAAGGCTGCGTTCTCATATTTTGCTGACAACATTCTAGTGATCATTGACCTTTTTATCTTAGTTTCCGGACTTCCTACTTGCCACGGTGATATTGAATAGTTTATACTCATTATTAATTACCACTTAATTATTGTTGTTTTCGTTGAAACTATAATCGCAAATCACCATTTTTAACACTTTTCTTTTTCGCGCTAAAAAGAACATGGCGGAGGAACAGTCGGCTGGAATTGGCGCGCAAATCGGCAACGCCATAAAGGATAAACTGACGGAGTCCCTTAGAAACATGGACGTCTTATCATTGATGCAGAATATCGTTGCAACAGCACCAGAGGACGGGGAAACCGAAGAAATTAGGCAGAAGCTGCAGGGGGTGCTGAAAAACTATAATGAAATGCCGGAAAATGAGAAGGTTGAATTTGCGAACAAACTGAAAGAAGCTTTGGCTACGAAATTGCAAATGAAATTAAAGGAAACGCCATTAAATTTCTCCGGGTTGGACGAAGCTTTAAGTCGGGCTATTATGTTCAAACTCGTGCTTGTTGGTGTCGGCGCGTTACTTTTGTTCATTGTTGTTGGTACGTCTTTCTTTTGTTTTTCATTCACCCAGTGGAATGGTTTATATGTACAAGTACTTTTTGTACTTTATATCTGATTGCTTCGATTTATGTAGTTAATCTTCATAGTAATAAATATTCCGTTATTTTTTTCATTTAAAGTACAAAATTGTAATAACTATTATATCCGCTAAGATCCGAATCCTCTTTGGATGGAAACTAGGTAACTAAAATTTAAAGCGCTGAGAATATGAAATGTACGTTTTAAATTTATATTATCAGCGAAAGGGCCCCTAAACCACAGTGTTAACAACCAAATTATCTCGGCAATACATTAATCTCGCGGAACTGGCAAATTACACCAATGCTTAATAGAATGAAAATTATAAATTGGTAATAATTATATCTAAATTTAATTTGCGTTTTTGTTAAATAGGAGAATATTTGATAACATTCCGTATAGGTCATGGTTTAAAATTCATACGACAAATTAATATGAAAACTAGTTGGAGAAATTTTACGATGAAATATTATCTATAAGTCAAATTTATGTTATATTAATTATAATTAGGTGTTTAAAACATTTAGATGGACGTTTGGAAAGGTTTCCTAAAAAATCGGCTATACTTTCGCATTCTTCGAAATCATTTTTGTCGTCTCTGTCAATTTAGAAATTGTCAAATCACTTTTTACTGCGAAGTTAGGCAACGTTTCTCCAGATCAATTAGTGAATGGAACACTTTTTGACCCCTCCTTGCTTCTACAGTCACGGTAGTATTTTATTAGTGGTAGAACTTCTAAGCAAGTGCTAGGTCCGTCCGTTCGTCCGACCGTGATCCGTGTAGCTACGTACCGCCACAGTGCCAGGTATTGTACCGTCAAGCAGTATTGCTGTACTTTTAGTGAAATTATTGAGTACACGGGTGTAAGTAACTGACGTGACTGTAAAATAATAATTTCGGTGATGTAGTTACTGTTAGCCTTTTTGGCTTTAACAGCTTCATCGGATCTGTGGCTCGTGAGCACAGTATCCGTGCCAGGCTTGGTTTGACCCAAACATAAATACTTAAATAAACTCCTACAAAAACCTCGTAATTCGGACTGTGTTGCGTTCGCTGCGTGCTTGCGCGATTTCGAATATCTCAAATGATTTTAAGTCTTCTAATGACCGTCCGAGGGGGGCTGCGGGCCTCAATTGGGACTGTCGGCTTGTGTGTCGGTAACTCTGGGCGGTGAGAACCGCCATGGAACACGGGTGTATCGTGTGTACGCGGTGTGATTGTCGACTGCTTCGCTCCGCTCTCTACGGCGGTCGCGAGTCGTGGCGCGTGTTATATTAAAGCTATTAACTGTGTGTACAGTGTAGCCTGGATCGTAACTGACCGTATCGTGGTCAGGGAGTGCTGAGACGTCCGTGTCGTCTAGCACGTTTCGCGCGCGACGTTTGCGTTCGGTCGCGTTTCTATCTGGTCGATAATTTGATGCTTTAACCACCAGCGGGTTTGGATGAACCGCGGCTTCTTCGAAAAACCGCCGTGATAAAGCTCTGAAGTGTTCAGAGATTGAGGGCATTTCACCGTCGCTGTGAAGGTCTATGTGACTGTAACTGACTAGTGGTAAACTCCTATGCACGAATCCGTCTAGGTAGATACCATCGCAGGGCCAGTTATTCTGCCGTGAAGCAGTAGTGTGCAAACATTACTGTATTTCGGACATATGAGACTTAAGAACTGATGTTTTAGGCTGACGGGCGCATTGGTTGGTTTCCACACAGAAATGTTCTGGGTGACACAGCATTTGTTATGCACAGACGCTGCACTTACCATCAGGTGAACTTTTGCTCGATCCGTCACTTTATACAATAAAAAAAAACACCATCAAGGTGAACGTTTTGTTCGTCTCGTCATTTTCTCTATTAAAAAAAAAAGTCTCAAGGCGAAGAGCGCAGTTGCAGAACTTTGCAATTCAATTCTGGGTGATACTGAGTGTTAAGCGTAGACGTAGGTAGGGTGTTAAGCGTAGACGTAAGTAGGGTGTTAAGCGTAGACGTAGGTAGGGTCTAATAATCTAACCTATACAAGTATTGTTTTCCTTTTGGGTTGCGAAAGCGCGGAAGAAGTAAATCGCTTCGCGTAACAATTAGTTCCGAAGTCAAATGATGTAGCTGACTGCCAGAAGTGTGGTCATAGATTGAAGGAATAATTATTTGTTGAAAAACTGTATTTTTTATATGCCTTAATAAATTACTCACTGTAAATGACTGCTCAGTATATACACAATATTTAATAAAAACAATTATTAATTAATCGTTAAATTTTAATTAAGAACAACAGAAACGTTGCACGAAAACGCTGCGCTCAAATTCGAGCTTGCAATTTTAGTCTCATCAAGTTTCACTTCAAAAATTGAGTTACCCTCACTTTAACTATATGAATTACGCACCAGCACTACACATATGTACGTAGTGAAATGGCATAGTAGTAGATACTATAGAAAACTTATCGACTATATTATTTATTGGATATATAACTAATATAGTTCTGTTGCAAAACGTTATATAAAGTAAATTTTTAAAGAACACTAGCAATAAGTTTCCTAATGTGCCTGTTAAACACTCGAAACTTAGCTCAAAAGCTTGTGCTAAGAGATGGTTCAAACCAGCGGCGTTATGTTTCGCAGTCTGTATTTTAAAACAGACATTTTTTATGGATGTTATTCAATTGGTTCTGGTAGGACTCCTATGCAGGAATAATTTCTGAAGTAACATTTCTGAAGGTTGAATTGCACTGTAAGCTAGTCTAATTACAGGGAATATGAGACTGCAGAACGGATGTCTCAAGGTGCCGAGCGCAGTGCCGCACAGTAGATTACAAATCAATTTTCTGTGTTACGCACCTATCATGGGAAGACGATGCACTTACTATCGGGTTAACGGCTTGATCGTCCTGTCACTTTCTTTCAATGAAAAAATCAAACTTCGACGTTTATAACCAACAAACCACTTTGATTAATATCACTATATCATCATCATCATTTCAGCCTATCACTAGTCCACTGATGAGCATAGATCTTCCCTATAAATTGCCACAGAAATTTGTAGCCATCATTTTGGGGGATTTTGCCATAGCTGCCACACAGAGCACTCACTCTCGGGACACGGGGACAAGAATCTGTTTTGCAAAAATGTTGGCTCTGGCTGGGAATCGAATACAGGACCAGCGGCGCAGAAGTCAGGTACTCACTCACTAGGGCACGCGATCATCAAATAGGAAGTACGAAATTTAAAATTATAATATTAAAAGTTACTTTCCAACTTTAATTGTTACTTTTCTCTTTTCAGTGTTCTTCGGCTACAAACTTTATAAATCAATTAAGGATAAAGAGATAAAGAGAGAAGAAAAAAAGAAAGCTAAACAGATGAAGAAGAAGAAATGATGGAATGTGTGACACAATGACCATAGAACGTTTACTTAAATTAAAAACATGTATTCGTCTAAAATATTATGCGTTACTATTGATTTCGTAATTTAAAATATTATACATCAAGTTTTATCTTCAATTCTCTGTATACGAATTTTTCGTCATCTTTTGGCTCGTGGTAGCGACCCGACAGGGCATCACTGGGCTTATAAGACTTAAGAACTGATGCCTCAGGGTGACGGGTGCAGTAATGTGTCACTTAGGAATAGTCTGGGTGACACAGCATTTGTTACGGGCAGACGTTGCACTTACTATCAAACGAACGTTTTGCTCGTCACTTTAGTCAATAAAGAAAATCTCGTCTATGGATAGATATAATTTGAAACCCGCCATAGAAATTACAATTCGTAAAAGTAAATTGTGTAAACCGATACATCGCAAGTAACATTAGTAAAATATGTGATCACATAGACTGAATTTGAATCGCTGTAAATAAAAAAAAATCATGCAGAAACGGTTCATAACTCAATTCTTTATTTATTTTGAAGACGTAACACGACTTTGAACAGGCACACGTAGTGTGTACTTCAATTAATGTTGACTACGCTATCGCGACAGGTCAACACTTAAACATAGGTCCTGCTGACGCCAGTACGGTCGCTTCCTCGCCGCACACTTACGGCACAGTTGCTCTGTCCAGACTAGACAGCTTTGCCATACCTCTCTCTATTACTATCCTTCCTCTGTGGTATGTGTACGGGATAAGGGAAAATGCAAATGCAACTTTCATTCGTAGCAAACCAATAAAATTTACATTTACATTTCATTGCCTCTCGCTGCATACTTGCAAAATTAGAAAACGTAAATTAAAGATGGTAGATGGAAGTGTAATATAAATATTGATTTCAAATATTTCTGACATCAGGTCATTTTAACTTGATACTTACGCATAATATTTTAGACAGAAGTCTAAACAACAAAATGACTGAAATAAAAAAAAATTGAATTTTTAAATTGAACTATTGAATGTAATAGTTTGTTTAATTTCTTATTTATTCTGTTATGGCGAAAATTATTAAATGCTGTAAATTACATAAACGATGGCAAGCTCAATTTTTTATAATTTTTGGTTGTTAATAATAAGTAATATCTAGTTTGCGTCCATAGAAATTCTTCTTTTTAACCATTGATTATTATGTACCTACTACGTACTAGAGAAGCTATTTCAAACAAAATATATCTCGTAACTCTGATGACACGCGGCTCATGCGCGAAGCATACGAGGGTTTATGTTCCCATAGATATCAATCAGTGCGCGCAGATGCGACATGCTGTTTATTGAGCGCATGCATTCCAACTTGTTTTTCAAATCAAGTTGAGGTGTAGTACGTATTACACATAATAACTCGATGTTTTTAACTAAATAAATTCCGACATTTTATCTAAAATAGATGATGGTGTAGATCAGAGGTTCCTAGACTTTTTTTCTCATAGACTACTTTCAAAATTAGCTGGTTCCGGTAGACCCCCTGCATCTACATTTCTACCATATTCCCAAAACTATAACTAACTAACCCATTTTTTGGTTACGCCAACGTATACCCCCATCGAGTTTCCCGTGGACCTCCTGGGGGTCCATTCATTTTGGGAACTAAGGGTCTAGATATTGTCTGTAGTGAGAATTAAATGAATTTTAATTTGACATGCCTCTAACTGGCCGCTTTAGAAATATTTAAGGCATTTAAAAAAAAATAACAAACCGCAAGAATATTGTTTCTATTAATTCCGGCCTCTGAGAGAATGCGTTCCTGTCTGGTCGTGACCGAACGGACGACATAACTTGAAGTGGCGAATAATTTTGGACGTTTACTTTCCCTGCTAAGAAATAATATCATTAAAAATTATGAAAACTTACAATAACATCGATGAATTTTATAATTTTGCGCTAAATCCCTCTGACTGTTTGTTACCTTTTCCGAAATTTTGTTGTTACCAATGTTGAACTGAACTTGCATCCTGGAGACGGACATAGGATACTATTTATTCCAGAAAATCACATCTCTAAACACACATCTACTACGTACTAAAAAAACCTAAATCCACGCGGACGAAGTCGCGGACTCCAGCTAGTCTTAAATAAGTAAACAATACAACTGAGAAACGTCAGGAACTAATTCTCTCAGCGGTCGGACTGTATGAAGCTAAATATACTGTAAAATGGTATACAGAAAAAATTTAGATTGTTATAATTAGAAAAGGAACGTACACCTCTTTAAAAGGAACGTGTGACTGAAGAGTAATTTTTAAAATCCTTGATCCTAATTATTGTAAATATTTAGTAATTTAAATAGCAGATGCCAAATCGTAATTTATATGTTTATGAAATGTTTCTGTCACATTCCTAGTTGTTGTGTAATTTTAAATATATGTTTACAACAAAGCCTTTCATTTTATTTCATACCTTTTTTTTTAAATAATGTTGAAGTAATAGTTGTGATTAGCATTAGACAAAAATAAATATGTTCAGCAGTGGACTAGTGATAGGCTGAAATAATGACGATGATGAAATAAGTTGTATTTTTTTCTTGTAATAACTTACTCACTCCTTTAGAAGTAACGATTAAGGGATTTCATCTAAAAAAAATTACTTGGGAAAAATTTTCGAAAATTTTCCTTGAAAGATGATGACGGAAATTATAGTTAATTTCTTTAACTAATCCAAATGAAGCGAAACAACAATATTTTTACGGTACATAAAAACTCAAAGAGGACCAGAAAACAAGAGATTTCATAGCTCTAAGTCTGGAAGCTCTACTTACGTTGAGTTCCTTATACACAGAACGCTTAACAACGGTTTTCACATTTCGCAGCCCGCAAGAAAGGTCTAACGCAGGGGTCACCAACCTATGAGCCACGGGTCACCGAGTGACCCATTTGATAATTTCAAGTGACCCAGTTTAGTTCCGAAAATAAATCATACGAAACATAATCATATAGGTTGCCAAGCGTGGCAACTATGGCAAAATCCCCCAAAATGAGAGCTACAAACTTTTGTGGCAATCTATGGGGGAGGCCTATGTTCAGCAGTGGACTAAATGGCTGAAATGATGATGATGATGATAATCATATAAGCAAACAAAAACAGGAAGGGCGCTCGCTTTAAATTTCATAGTACGCGAGTGGCCTGGGTTCGATTCCCGGTGCCGGCACCACTAAAATTGTTAATTGCAATTTTATGTGCTGAATTACCACGTGATCGGCGGTGAAGAAAAACATCGTGAGGAAACCTGCATGTCTGAGAAATAAGAAAAATATTTTGAAGACTTGTGCAGTCCGCCAACCCGCATTGGAGCAGCGTGGCGGATTCTTCCTAGCTCCGAAAAACCCTGTCAGAAATTAAAGGAGGCATGTGCTCAGCAGTGGGACATTTATAGGCTGAAACTTTACCTTTTTTTAAAACAGGGAAGAAACATTTTGAGAAAAAAAAATTGTGGGTGTCAGCAGGCGCACTGAAGTTTACTAAAAGACTGTTTTAGTACGAAAATATCTCAGACCTAAATGTCTCTTTAACACATTTTGATCCGCCGCCAAAAAAGGTTGCTGATCCCTGGTCTAACGTGACTAGTATGAAGTAAAATTGTGGCAATATATTTTTCTACGAACTATAATTACACCGAAAAAACTAACTTAATATATAAAAAACTTAATATATAAAGAATAAAAAACTATTTAGTGCTAAGTGATGCGACACTGGTTTTTGGTGAAATGTTTAAAAAACGTATTTTGATTTTATAATCAAAGTATCCTTAAACGGATTTTGTAGCTCACAGAGTAGCCCACTGACCTTGGTTTTGGAAACCACGGTATAAAAAAATTGAGAAATTCTCAGACCCGTAGCATTCTGTCAGATTTCAAAAATTAGTCTGTCTTAAATATTTGAAAGCACCCGAGTCATTTACTGACGCGATTGAGTCGGTTTACTCAGCTAGCTATTTAGTCACGTAAGTCCTATAAAAGTTACATAATTCTAATATGTATATTTTTCTTGTCATTAAATACTTTTTGTTCACTTTGAGGGGCTTCAGTCTGAAGTCTTTGTATGCAAAAAGGAGATGGAAACCCTGGTGGTGCGATTGTGCTTAAGAATTGTATTCAGTGTCCTGAGACGCTTTCAGTCTTTCCTTAAAGGCAACCATGACGACCCCGTAAATTATTGGCCGATCGTGATAAATGCCATAATACATAACATTATGAAAGATATAATAAATAGTACCAAGGTTGAGGCGTACCTTGAAGATAAACTCAGCGGCCATAAATACCGGATTCGCTGTATTCTTTGCTAATGGGGGTTGAAATCCAATGTCAACAAAGAAGTGCAATCATTAACCTGTAAACAGTTAAGATTTTACCAACTTGAGGATTTACCATAACTACCACGCATATGAGGTCGATTGGCAGTCACAGGTGCTTCACATCTTAGATGATGCTTCCCATCATCAGTTTATATATGGCAGATCTGGTATACTTGCGATAGATATTCTGACAACTGTCAAAGGCCACGATTTGCCTAGCATTTCCTTTAGTCTATTTATACAACATCCAATGGAGGAAATTGTATGATGGTGGATTTTCTTACGCAGCCACCACACGGCTAAAGTGTGCTGTTAATAAGGATATATAAATTGAAACACAACATCAGAAAGAATGCTTTTATTTATCATTAAAACTATATTTACAATAATTAACATTCTTCCTGCTGATTTTCTAGAAAAATAAATTCAGAACGAATATCTTTGGGAATTTTACGATCGCAAACGGGACGAGGCTGCCGCACATTGAGTATTCTCACACACTATTGTAATGCGCCAACAAAAACATGGTTCAAATTCAATTCACTCCGAAGTGTACAAGCTAAAAGGTACAAAGCAATCTCAGCGTCCGCCTTCCATAACCATATTATATCGAAAGCCACTGCACGCAGTTTATACTTGACATCCCAATATAAATTTCAACAACGTTTATAATATGTGATACATTTTAAAAATCTATAGTTGATTTATTTGACAAGCTTCCATGGACAATATTAAAACGTTAACCATCTCATATCTACTACTTTAAACGTTCATCTTGGTATTAGGCCTAATATTAATAAATTCCACGATAGCTATTAAGATACTTTCACTTATATTTTAGGATTATAAATATCGATAATTACTCACATTAGTCAAGCCGTACGCGATTATAAATTCCAACAAATAGATGTCAATATTACTGTGTGTCAATGCTTCAATTGCGGGACATGACTTTAAATTGGCACCCAATAACGATGCAGTTACCACGCCCAAAAACCAATCTTTGTTTTCAGTTAATTTCCAACCGTCGGTGCGACAACCTAGATGCAGTTTAAAGTTAAAAATTTGCTACTTAATTGTATTGGAAAGAAAAATATATCCATCAAATCGATCCGAAATATTTCATCGAGGCAGCAAGTGGGCGATGTTTTAACAAATTTCGTCAATTATAAATAAAAGTAAAGCTTCATCTAAAATTACTAATGTGGTAAGTAACGTGAAATAGAACGTAAAAACTTTTTCATTTCAGAACAAACTCCGTCCAAGAACATTGAATTATAAAAGAATCTTTATTTCACTATCTACTTCCTATGAAATGTAATCAAGTCATTAAGGCATACAGTCGTGCAATGAGTTACACACCACAATAGTTTTTGATAACAAAACATTATCTCTGTTGGGAAAAATAAAAATTTCTCATCTAGAATGTGATCTAATTGGTGTAAAGTAAAAAGTGAAAATATGCTCATACAATGTTTTATATTGTGGTCAGCGGTTTTGTAATAGTTTAACAAATAGACAAAGTGACTCAATGGGGAGGCCCATTGAGCAGCATTGCGGCCTAGAAACGTAACTCTGCCGGAGCGACTTTATTTAGAAGGTAGCCGTCATTTATATTTCCTTAGTTACCTAGTAGAAGTTTTATAGTAACAAAAAATATTATTATAATCAGTTTTCATTTCCACATCGCAGCACTGTCGTATTTACGACATGCAAACGCAAACGATACGATATTTTGTAACAGTTTGATCGAAAAATTTAGCAAGCCAGTGCAAAGCTCGTCCACACAAATCGATCGATAGTTTTTTTTTAATGATTTTTCATTTTATTTTATACGGTAAACATCAGACAACGATCCTTTATAATATTTAGATTACAATCCGGTACAACTGGCTATAAAGCGATTCACAAAAACAGTACAAAATATGTTATAAATATTGTACAGGTGCACTTTATATAATATATTTAAAGTTAGACTAAAATTTCCCAATTTATCGTTGCTTTGTTTCAGTATAATACTAATTATTTGGATCTCCTCTGGTCATTTTCTTACATCCGAATGAACTATAGGTCATGAACGAGCAGCGAACGTTGTCTTTCATACACTATGACATTAAAATTTAAACCACAAGGTCTATTTGTATGAATTTATAAACTGTGCCAAAAAATAATGACAAACTCGGTACCAATAAAACTACGATAAACAATCCAAACAAAACACACTACGTTCTTTTTATACTTTTGAAACGTACGTTCTATTTCTTCTATACACAATATACCACGCGTCGTAAAGATGTTTACATGTATATAAAGAAGAAGTATAGTTATGTCTTTAGTTCATTAAAAAAAATATATGACGTTAATTTCTAAACAAAGTTTGAAATTGCGAAGAATGTTTGACTTAAAAACCACAGATATTAAGGACAAAGTATACTACGCTATTTTTTTAAATGTCCTCTTTATGATCATTTAAAAAAGTAGTAAATTTATTCAAATTTACTACTTTTTTAAATAATAGTTTTAAGCGAGTACCGAAAATTGAGACGGCGACACGCCTTATTTTAAATATGTAACAGAAAAATTACAGATACGACATATACTATACAACAATACTAGTTATACAACCATTATATACCTGACGTCGAATCGTTATATCACAATTTTCATTAAGAAGCTTGGCCGACATTCGTTTCTATATGATGCTGCTTTAACTTAACGTTAACACTGATCCCTCAGCGAGGTAACTCTATTGTTATAAACCAGTGTTAAGTGTAAACAAAGTTATGGAATAACAATTAAAACTCATTTCTGAGAAAGTAAAAGTACTAGATGGAAACATAAGAAATCCGACATTTTGAACCTTTTTACAAAATATGTACAATCTTAAACTAACCTAAAAATGAACGTAACGAACTCCTATCGAAAGTCTATATTTAAAAAATAACTTACAATAAGAAAGATAAAATTGAACCAATTTCATAAAATTAATTATTCGTTAAGAATCAATTTGACTCTTTATTGTTGTGTTGCCAACATTTTATTTATTTGTTCTTCAATCACTTATAATTTACTTCAAATTTTTTTATATTTCATTTTATTATCCCACATAACTAGTCTTCTTGAATCGACAAGAATTATTACTAAGTCAGTATTTTATGTGAGAGAAAAACTAAAATCCAACTTAATTATATACTACATTGAACAATTTTCTAAAAAAAAAAAAAGAAACGGCATGCCGAAGGGCAGCTCTTCTTTAAATTAAACTTACCCCAGAGGGAAACTTGATTATAATACTTAAAAGATTATTTTTTTAGTAATATTTTTTAAATACTTATAGTTCTTGTCCAGAAATTTTCTAAATCACGTTTATACATTTAAATATCCAGTTAATATACAACGTATATTCAAACTCATAGTAATGACACATTAAAATTAACATGTTTCAATTTTCATTTTTAATAACAGACAAAAATTAAAAATTTTACTTAGTTATTTGTGATCACGGAAATTAACTAAAATATGTTGTAAAATTGACGATAACCACGTAAAATGACAATAAAAATGATGATTTCAATAATTACGTCAAATTCGGTTTTAAGGGGGCAAGGACGTGTGAAACATACTATAATCCTGACGCCGCCCATTCACTAACATCTCATACATAACCCATTCGGTTTATTCAGTGACGCGGTTACCAGAACCACAGAGAACCCAGTGCGATCTTTTTTATTTTTTAACATATTTTTTTTAATCGCACATTTGGCTTCACTGCAATGATTTGACTGCCTGTAAACTAGAACTATTTATGAATGTTCTAAATACGATTTGCTACTAAAATAACGGTTAGATCAACTCTTATCAAATTTATAAAGCGAAACTGCATTATGTTGCCTGCAAAATTGACTATGTAATATCGATGTGTATATGAAAATATTAAGTATTTTATTAATCAGTTTGTAACCATGGCAAAGCACGAAAACGCAAATCTGTTTTCAAACTTGAAAATGTAAGTGGTTAACGTTTTCAGTAACCATTACGTTTAATCTAATTACATATTCAGTTTATTTCCTAGCGTTCCTGCATATCTTTACTTGTTGTATTCCGACATTCGGTACGATTTTGGCTCAAGAATTTTAAAACCTTAACATATGATTTACTACAGAGTAATTTTAACTTACATAGCTATACGATAAATTATTGCTTGCATTGATATAGGTTTCATTCTTACTAACAATTCGCGATATCGCGTCAACAAAGTATAGTCAGTCCAGCAAGCTATCTAGTATAAAAAAAATAGTGTTAGTCGTGTTTTTAATTAGGAATCGGATTCTATTTTGTTTGTATTATTTCTTTAGAATATACGTAACGTACGTGTCGCTAGTAGAAATATTGCTTATATAATTATACTATTACCATGGTACTGAAATAACTTTAGAAATTAAAACCTAAATTTGTACTGTATAAACATAAAATTTGGTATCATTTGTATATGATATTTTAGTTGTCCCGTGTTAATGTTGTAATTAATATATATATAAAGCAATGTCTTTGTTAAATATGTCACCCTAAACACATTACATTCTCGTTTTAAAATTGATTCTTCACTTTAAAACAGAAACTAACAAAAAATAACTACTTATATTGTTGCAAATTTTGGAGAAACAGGCACTATATGAAACAGACTGTCATATTCCGGAACACCTGTTTTATTTGTGTTTTGATGTATGTTGATGATTTATAATTACAAATCAAGATGAGTTTTATATATGGTACTTGCGGAATACAAACGATTTAAATGATGACAATTTATAATAAACAGTAAAAAAATAGCGAATATTGTAAGTCTGGTTTTGTATTTGTTTAATATTGTTCATATTTCATAACTATCATCAATATTTATTTCGTATCCAACGACATTTAATTGTATTTACAATTTAAAATCTATGAAAAGGATACAATTTTTTAACATATATTTATAAAATCAATCCACTTGTTTTCAGTAATTCAGCGGATTTTACGATGTCCAATCTTCGCAAAGATCTTAACTTGATTTCAATATAATTGTAAAATTATCTTTAACAAAGTTTCTCAAGAAATTATTTCAATAGACTAATCGATTATTTTAATAGAATAAAACTTATTTGTTAATGATATACAAAAGCTGGATTTACACTGAGGAAGCGATATCTGGGGTAAAATCGCTAGATTATTATTAAATGTTCTAAACATTAATTGTATGACACAGCCTTTATTAATGGGTGACAGTTTAAAACACTTGGTGCAAATTACGTTAAGGGCGTAGCTAAGACTGTAAATGTTTTGGGAGGGTTCTGACGTTTAAGGCAGAGCATTTCTCAAATATCCTTTACATAATTTTCAAAACCAGTTCGGTACAAAACTCCGCCAGACAAATCTAGCTTAATTGTAGTCTTCACCACAACTCAACCCCATTGTTAATGTTGACCATTCAGAAGCTACCTCCCTCCTAACCACGCCCACCGTTCTGCAAGTCCCAATTATGACATGAATAAGGAACGTTCCAAAGCGTCCGAAACGGTGCAATATTATAATGCAGGATAACACCCTCATACGCCACAGAGATATTACAGAGTAGAGGAACCAACATAAACAAAAAGTAATGCTCGTCTAGTTGTAAGCAAATACACAAAATATAGCAATATTGAATATCTCTCTCTTCGCTCGTTCGCAAGCGTTCGATTGGCGTACTCTATAATACCTCTATGGACACAACAAGCGAGCCAAAACCGTCCGTCTGATCTGACAGAAAACAAAAGAGAAATGTGAAAAAAAAAATCATTATTACACTACACTAGTGAGGTCCGTAAGTTGTTGTTGAGGAACGGCGACACACGTAGCGCTCTGGCGGCGGCGGGAGTGACGTCACTTGCCCGCGTGCCCGTTCCCCAGTGTTGGCTCGATGACCTGCAATACGAGCGACGTAGTGAGCGCACAGCCGTGTGTCGTCGTTCCCAATGAGGCTGGAAGGATTGACGCGAGGTGGGGGTTTTCTTTTTTACTTTTAAAATTTTACAAGCCAACGTTCGGACAGCAATTCCACCTTATGACTGGCAATGTTGAAAATAATATTTCGCTCAAGCTTTAATGAACCACCGCCTCGCGTTTTCTATTTACAATCGCAGCTCAGATTGGTGATTTGACTTCAGATGGATTAAAATTTATCCCTCATACGCAATCTAGACTGCAAAGTTAACCCACCACCAGTTTTGAAAAGCGAAGACCCAAAGAATATAGTGATTGCAATCCATTTAAAAATCTACCATTCCAAATATAAATGATAAATGTTTTTTTTTTATTTAAAGTCTTTGGAACGGTAGTTTTAGAGCCCCATAAGGTCACGATATACACAGCTGCGCGCTAGCTATCATTTAGCTGTTACAGTTTATACACAATACAAAAATACATATAAATGGAAATATATTAAAGGGTTATGTTCTTTATTAGAAATTACAAAAACAGTAAAGTAATAACAATTGCAACCTACAAAAAAGGTGATTTCCTTTTTCGTACATTACTCGTAAATCATAACAGCCAAACAGTAGCACATATATGAG
Source organism: Luehdorfia chinensis (assembly GCA_019845155.1). Classification (NCBI taxonomy): domain Eukaryota; kingdom Metazoa; phylum Arthropoda; class Insecta; order Lepidoptera; family Papilionidae; genus Luehdorfia; species Luehdorfia chinensis. The sequence continues at coordinate 755,778 of JAHVAK010000107.1, forward strand.
TAAAACTCAGTGCTTTATTTTACACTTCATGTTAAATAAACTTGTAAAGCCACCATCACACATGCAGTTGACCACGGCCACTCAAAAAAGTACCGTCATTTTGTTTTTATTTGCTAAATCGACATCCGAATGAAATCGCTATAAAACGTAATACACTAAAAGCACTCAACATTTTACACAGTATTAAAAAAACAGTGAAAGAAAAATTGCCAATTAAATAAGGATCCGTAAAGCGAACAGTACCATGTCAAATAAACAAAATCCTTGGAAACTTCACAAAAGGTTTGAAAATCAGTTTATTTAATGACGTCACATTCAACTGCACACAAAGTCAACAATGGTGACAATAGCCTGTTATATGAAACTCGCAGGCTATTTTGACAGTCATTATAAGGTAACTGATACTCGTACAATTAACATAGCATTAAAGTCCGGTTTCAATATCCAATCTATCCATTATCGACAGTATGTTACCATGGTGATAGTTATAAATTATATGGAATCTGATATATGGTCGATTAGTTACTTGGTAACCAATCACATTTAAGGAATAGATAGGTTATAGGAAACGGCCGTTAGACGAGCTTGTATAAAATTAAGGATGAATTTTTCAGACTAGAGGTCTGAAAAATTCTATCATATGTTGAACATACTGGATTAAAAAACGAAAACTGAACATAATTAAGGAGTTTTATTCATAGATAATGTAGAACACTTAAAATCAAAGAGTTTTTTAAACTTTAAAGTTATTCATACAATACAATTTGTACATAATGCAGATGAACGTTTGTATATAAAAGGTCCAAAGATCAAATTGTAAAAACTACTGTACTAAGTACCATTAAAAGGAAACTCATAATCTATGAATGTAGAAATGACATTAAATAATAATTTTAAACACAACTGTACTTATAAAAAGAAATGAATGAAATATAATCTATACAATATTGTTCTGATTTTTTTAAATTTAATTATAATTAATCTCATAATTTTTTTTATATACAATTTACAAAAAAACTTTACCTTTTCGTAGCTTTTTTTAAATACATAATAACGAGAAATAAACTTAATATCGATAATATAATATTAACTACCTAAGTACTTTTTCCAGTAAATATGTCTAAAAATAACTAGTGCCTATTTTTAAATATGCTATAGAGTCAATATATAATGGTAACAACAATGGCACCACTGTAAAAATATTTATATGTACAGAGAAAGCGCACATTTGTTTCCATGAACCAATGTCATACTACTAAAATAGTACTTTTTTATCTGTGCCAACAATAATCTAGGCTTTACAGTGTTCATGAAACACTGTAGGTAACATAATTGTAATACTTCAATTATTTTTGAGCACTCTGAGCTCAGATACAATAAGGAACACTAAAGAGACCCTGCAAATGTATTATGTTTCCTTTTCACTATTTTTGAGCAAGCATTCAACTTATTCACCTATATGAGACCTCGTTACATGAGTCTAAATTAGAAATAAAATTAAAGCTGATATGGTAATGTTCAGTGGTTCGGAATGAACTTAAAGTATTGAAATACATAAAAATATAGGAACAGATGTAGAAGAAAAGATAATGCAAGCTTTTGGAAAAAACACTTCATTATTATGAATATATGCAACTTTCCCGGTTCACATTTTCTTTACATAACAACTCCGTTAATAGGTATCAATGCAAAGAACAGTTCAATTTACATTTCTCAACTACAAAACAAATTATTTCAATTAAGAATTAATTTATATTAATAAATATGTAATTAACAAAAGGATATAACATATTAACGTGATAATTTTATAATAACGACCGCCATATGTAAAATTAAGCAACATTTTCTAAAGTATTTGTAATAAAAATAATTGGAATGTCATGCTTTATCAGTGATGTCAATATTTAGTCTAATTATTTTAAGTCTTAAGATTTTACAGCCCATGACTTGTATAGCTAACAGTAAATAAAATATATACAAGTAAATATATTTACATATTGTTTTTTTGTTTGTAGAAATTTAAATTATGCAATTATGATCCATTGGAGTATTTAGTTTTTAGTAAGCGAGTAAGATATCACATAAATTTTTACAGAAACAAAGGAATACACAGATTTCATCTGAGTCTTTGTCAAATTAAGCCCCATTTTATCAAGACCTTCTAAAAGATACTAAAACTTTGAATATACATGATTCATATTATAAAATTGATATCTAGAAGAAAGCACAATAACTAACTACAAATGAAGAGTAAAAGATTTTAGGCACTGAACTAGACTTCAACTTGTAAAAAATGTTCATGGAGATAAATATGTTTGAATGTATTAATTGTAAGTTAAATAAAAAAAGATGAAAAATATGCTTTAATACAATCGCAACATATTTGAATGAAGTTTTTATTTTTTATTGAGACTGCAGAACAATTTCAAGAGTCACATGAGTCACTGTTATTATGTGAAATAGAAATTGTACCCTGTGTATTGAAACTGCAACATTCTTTATATAACTAGATATACATTGTAAAATTTGTACATAAGGAGAATATAATATAACCCCCTGGATTATAATGCCTTGAAAATTTCTTTCGATATATAAATATTTTATTCATTCAATACTTATATCATAAAGATAGATACATACAAGTTTATTCATATCCAAAAATTAAAACACCAAATATCCGATAATCAGAAGTTAACCGAATTTTTATGGACCACCCTTAAGGTACTGCCTTTCTAATAAAAAACAATCATCGAAATCGGTCGATTCATAAAATAAGAAAAAGAATTCAACAAATTGATAACCACTTCAATTTTTTTAAGGCAGTTAAAAATGTAATATTATTGTAAAAATAGTAGTTCATTTAATTTGCAAACACTCTAAATAATGTACAATATAAAGAACTTATCAACCATGTATAGTAATGGTTTATATTTTTTTGTTTTGGAGACATAATATACCTTTGTACTAAGGTTTTAATAGTTATGAAAAATAAACTAATGATGATAATAGAAAAGATAATATATGTCAACAATGGTAAATACACATACTTACATAGTAATTTAAATGAGCTCATAATAAAGATTTTTAGCTCTAAAATTTGTCAACAACAATGTTGTTTTTAATCTGTTTGGACTTCTGTTGAACATAATTTTTGAGGAATACCTCTCATACAAATGTAAATATCAATATGAAAACTAGCATTTAACAATTCACATTTTGTAAATAGTAGAAAAAATAAGTGTTTTAAAATTTCTGTTCCATCCACATATTCAGCAGTCACCACACTACAATATTTTTTAATTTGCAAATTGTACTGCCAAAACTATCAGTTGACATAAGATTTAATCAATGTTGTCTCTATCAATCACTAATATTTAAAAAGATAGTGATGTGCAGTATTAACTAGTGATTTCACTTTAAGGGACCCTGAAATCATATCGCCTATACACTGAAATAATATAATTTCAGTGTATACTAATCTAAAAAACCAAAAATATAATAATCCACAGGAAACTACTATTCTGGCGGTGGCGGAGGAACAGGCGGAGGTGGCATTGCTGGCAACGGCGGCTGCTGATGTGGTGGCTGTGGTGGTTGATGTTGCGGCTGTGGTGGTTGAAGTTGCGGCTGTGGCGGTGGCGGCCCGTACATAGCACCATAGAAATAGCCATCCATCCCCATACCGTAATACAGTGGGGGTGGTGGCTGAACGACATAATAAGGTAGAGGAGGTCTGTAAGGAGGTGGTACGTGCCAATTGCCTACCTTAGGATGCGGAGCTCCGTTCTGGCGCGGCATCTTCGGCGGCGGACCGGGTTCGGAGCCTCCGGTCCGCTTTCTCGACGTCTCGAGAACCTCCTTTGAGATCTTGATCTTGAGACCCGAGGGCTGGGGAGGCGGAGGAGGGACAGCCAGCCGTTCCTTCGGAATTTTTATCTTCAATCCGGGACTAGTAGATAACTTCTCCCTAGGTATTGTTATCCTTAAAGCACCGTCTGCCATTGGCTCTGCCGCAGGGGGTGGTTGAGGACTCGCTTCCTTCTTTTTCTCCCTTTCTTTGTCTTTTTTGTGTTTCTTCCTCTCCTCTTTTGACTTGTCGCGGTCCTTATGTTTATGTTTATCCTTTTTCTTCTTTTCCTTTTTCTGTTTGTGTTCAGAATTTTCTTCTTGGGATGGTGGTTGAGGGAGAACAGGAAGGGGCTCTGGCTGTGGAGGTGGAGGGGCGGGTGCCGGATGTTCTACGATTGGCTCACGCTTTACTTCTATCGGCGATTTACGCTCTGTTGGAACTGTGATAGGAGCTGGTTTCGCTAGGCTTTCCTTTAGCAAATTGGACACCAAAGTAGGATCTGTCTCTATACCATTGAGACTCCTTGCCGGAGGTTCCGGTTTTCTCTGCTCCGGTGGCCTAGACCTGATAGTGTTGCCGCGTTGCGAATCCCTTATCACATTTTCGTATCCAGGGGTCTCATCTAGCTTCTTTACGACCGGTATTAATTCTGGTTCCGAGTTCGAAGGTGCGCGTTGCCTCGGTTGTTTTTGTGGCGGTTCTTTGGAAGCAGGTGGAGATGAGAAGGGCGACAATATGGCTGGCGGTTGCATTTCTCGTATTGCGGCTGTGGGATCTGGACGTTTTTTGTGTGGACTATGGGAGCGTTGTTCTTGAGAAATGGGTTGAGAATGGACTTGTTGAGGTACTTGAATTGGCGTGGGAGCAGGTACGGTATGAGGTACTGTTGGCAATGGACGGGCCTCTGGTCTGGGAGGTCTCTGTTCTCTGGTCTGGGGAGGTTGAGGTCTTCTCGGTGCTGCGGCGGCTGCTGCGGTGGGTGTGGTAGCGTTTTCAGGTGAAAACAGTGATGGTGGTCGCGTTCTCTGCGGTACTGGCTCTGGTTGGGTTTGCGATTGCGTTTGGGGAGGATGAGGCACTGCCGGCGTGGAACTGTTTGTTGTAGGAGGAACTTGCGGAGGTCTATGGTGCCTATGGTCGTGTGGCGGCTTGTGGTGGGGAGGTTTGTGGTGTGGCCATGCGTGGTGTGGTTTGTGGTGATGTTGGCTCGAAGAAGGTCTTTGATGATGAGGTGGCGGTTGAGAACTGCCCGGTCTAGGGGGCTGGGAGGAACTAGGCCTTGCTTGTTGCAAAGCGGCTTGCCGTCGCTCTCTCTCTTCTCTTTCTCTTTTTTCTCTGTAGAGATTATAATCTATTTTCTGTGGTTGTGGCGGAGGATTAGCAACTGGGGCCGATGGCGCCGGCACATAGCCGCCTGCACCAGGTTGACGACGCCTTTCCCGCTCGTATTCTGACGTTAAAAATATAATTTTAATAAATTAATATGTATACCATCATCAGCTCATAAAACCAGCCATATACAATGTTCATAATTAGAGCCTTTCAAAGGTCGACGGCTGAACAAATGCTTCCCCTTAATGATGTTCTCCTAGCCGATTTCGACCACGGCGACAACTGCCGACTACTGTCGAGAGCCATCTACTGCGCAGGAGATATTATAGTGCCACAAGTGTACGCGCAAACACAGGCACTCACTCGTCCCAACCTACCCGCGCCCGATGTAACGCTGATGCGATAAGATCGGAGGTAGGTTAGGATGCAGTGTCAGAAACACGGGGACAATCACAACACAACCAGACCCGAAAACCAACAATTTATGTTTTAGCACAAATGTTGGCTCCGGCTGGTTACGAACCCAGGACCCGCGGCTTAGAAGTCAGGTACTCTGACCACTAGGCCACGCGGTCGTCACCCCCCTAATAGGCAGCGTTTGTGCAAATTCGTTACGCTTTACAGGCAGGCAGATTAGCGATAGCATACCAAACGCTTTACATCGTAGCTGCTGTTGTCAATCTGCAGTATTTTTTTAAAGGCCTGGTATATTTTGTATGACTTTTTCCCATTTTGTTAGAGGACTACGAGATTCGGCTTAGCCTTACCCTTAGTAAACTTTTTACGACTTTCACGGGAGGTAGTGTAATGAATTCTACTGAAATACAAAAACAATCTTAATTCTACATATAATTCATTATAAATGTCAGCTAATTTAACTCAGATGAAAAATATTAGTATCAAAAATAATTGTGTCAAAGACCTTTTAAGTATATCTTACTAAAACAACATTGATGACTGTAAAAAGCAAGCAAGTGCTTAAACATTTCTGACATTACACTATTTGGAATCCGGTCGACTCTAAAACAATTGATTTTATGATTGAAATTAGGTAGGCAGTCAAAATATTGTAATTCTTACCTTTATCAAATGATTTGTCGAACTCGTCGCTGTTGGGTAGTGCATGCTTTTTGTCAAAGGGTGAGTTTGCCACTCCTTGAGCGGAGGAGGACGGATGCGCGGCGTTCGAATGTGGTGAACTACCGCCTGAAGAATGATAACCAATTTAGACGTCAATGCCAAATCTACGTTAAATACACTCAATTCAATTATTACTCCCTCGGTGGAACCTCCAGGGAGCCGTGGTAGCTCAGGGGCTAGGCGCTCGCATTAAATTTTATAGTACGCGAGTGACCTGGGTTCGATTTCCGGTGCCGGCACCACTAAAATTGTTAATTGCAATTTTAAGTGCTGATTTACCACGTGCTCGACGGTGAAGGAAAACATCATGAGGAAACCGGCATGTCTGAGAAATTAAAAATATTTCGAAGACATGTGCAGTTCGCCCACCCGCATTTGGAGCAGCGTGGCGGATTGTTCCTAGCTCCAAAACCCTGTCAGAAATGAGAGGAGGCCTGTGCTCAGCAGTGGGACATTTAATGGCTGAAACTTTTTACTTACAATTCAATTATTTAGCTTAAGTAGTCCACAGATATAAATTACCTATCAAAAATATTCCTCACTGTAAAATAAGTGCTATGTAATAAATATATTTTATAATGAGAAAAACAAAAGTTTTAGAGAAAAAAGCAGCACTAAATTCTATCCAGAAATTTTACTGTAATCGCGTCGTCCACAAAAGATGCACTTCAATAATATATTTATTCACTTCTTTTTTACATCTATTCATATAAACAAGGTTCCTTCTAGTAAGTTATCAAATGGGTCAATGTTTCTACATGTTTTTTTCTTCAAAAGAGATGGTTTTAGTGTTGATTGTGCACGGGCAAGAGGTACATCGTAGTCTTAATTAAAAAAAAAACTCACTGTTATTTGACATAGGTCATCATTTTCCTCTTCAACCGCGATGGGCACTTATCGAAGATATGAAGGAACTCTGCGGTGAGCCGCTCTAGTAGGTCCGACGTCACACTTCTGTCCACGTACGAAAACCAATGCCGGCCCTCGTGCGATTGTGGGATCTAAAGGCAGATATTTATTTAACATGACTGGTGGTAGGATCCCTATTCGAGAATCCGTCTCGGTAAGTACCACCGCAGTGGCAGTGATTCTGCCGTTAAGCAGTAGTATGCAAATCAGTTTGAAGTGCATTTACAGGTGTACTGACTAGGCAAATTAGACTTAAGAAGTGATGTCTGAATGTGGTGCCCCGCACAGAAATTTCGTATGTTATGGGACCATTTATCGGGAACATTTGTTATGGGCAGACGTATACAAAAATAAATAAAATTGAAGCCTGTTTGTAATAACAAAGTAACAGCTTTTTACTCTACGCCTTTGAAAGTATATACGGTACTTATAAGAAAAAAAACAATTTTTAAAATTTTAGAAAAATAATTAGGGTTCCGCGCGAAATAGTTAAAACCCCAGAATCCGATTCAAATAGGGAAGTACATATTATGTATATCATTGATCGGTGTCGGCTATTTTACGCGGGTTTTACCGCAAGGGCACAGCCAGTTCATAAAAAAAAGTAAACTTTGTTCATAAAAAATAGTTCTTCTTACTTACCGACCAGTTGCTCCATTTGGACGCCAAATGTATGCAGAAGCACGCGACGACCGTAGGTCTGTACTGCAGGCACATTGTAGTTAAGTGAAGACTATTCGACGCCATAAAATACGATGTCTGCGCCAGATCCTTGGGCGCTGAAAGAGATATGTATCAATTATCATTTAAAAAAAAAGCAAAACGCAAGTCACAATAAAGCTCAAGGAAAACTAGTCTGACAATGTAACGGAAAAAATAATAAAAATATATTAATTTTACTATTGATTATTTTTTATTATATTCAAAGAAACTAATAGTAATATGGATAGAAATTAAGAAAATATGGGTAATGGTTATGTCGAAATAGTCTTATATGAAAAGCATTACTGTCAAGTTTCAAACTTTCAAAAAAAAAAATATTGCTACCACAGACTCATAATTTAATCTTACCCGAATATTATGTTAATTTTATTAAAGATCATGCACTAGCAAAAAAAAAATAACTAAACCATATTACGTATAGTTATGGAAATAAGTCTATTTATTTAAACATTTTCTACGCCTAATTAAACAAAGAGGAAAATCAATTTACAGTACCAAGTAAACACATTAGTCTTTAAAAAAATAACTATAAACACAACTCTAATGTAACTATTTAATAAATAGACTTCTCGCCTGAACTATACCCAGCTAGGGCGGAAAAAAGTTGCGGTGAAGATGTGCGTAAATGGGGTGGACACACAAGTTTAGATCAAGACTATTGTCACATACCTCTCGCCGGTGGCAAATGTGCGTGATACCATGCCCGTTGTGGATCCCGTCATTTTTTTTGGTTCGGATCGCACGCGGCAAGTCTAAGCGGTATTTCAGAAACAGTCGTGCGTTCCTTTTTAACGATATTTGATTGGCTTCGATGTTGCATTATAAAACAATTGAATAATACAAATAATAACCGACCCTTGAAAAGCACAGGGCATAAAATGTTGATAGATCAAGATCACCAGGAATGGTAAAGCCTACCTTCATTACAGTGACAGAACTTTCAGTCGGTGTAGTATTGCCCCAGATTATCTACCACATACAAAACGCACACTCTTTAGTTAGATAATCAAGAACATGACTCATTATTATAGCATCATACTCTCACATATAACAGCTATTATCAATGTTAAATATACATATAAATATTTGTGTTTTATTTTATATATACCTACATTTAAGAAAAGAGATGAGACGCATTCAAGCATTCAGGAATATGAAACTTTTAACTTCAGTCTAGTTACGTTTAAAATAATTATAAATGTGCAATAAAAGCAATGAGTATAAGAATTTAAAATAATATTTATATCTTAATATGGCAACAAAGAAGACAAAAAAAATCACATAAAAAGGAACGTCATACCATTCCAAAACTACAACCGCAAATAAATTTAGACCGGCCGTACGCTAATCCAAGCGTAAATCGAAACGCGCCCACATCGCTGCCGTGAACGGAACGTGTTCGTACGGCTCAATAGGCGTTCAACTCGCAACGCGTTTTGGACGCTTGTCTCACCTTTGACAAGGTGACACGTGCGTACAACGTGCGTGTGGGGATGGTCGATCGCGACATCGAAACCTAACGTCTGTAGGAGTACGTTCTCGTTGAATACCAGGTCCTGCGCCTACAACAATGCAACAACCGTATATTACATTTAAGCATTTCGGAAACTGTTTTATATGGATACGCTTAAATTGTTCACATTACCTGTTCTTGGTACTGTTCAGAAGTGAGGGCATTCACTCCCTCACCACGGTGGAGGCAGACATGTGCTACCTTTATTACATATTCTAATTTTCGAGGTTGTTCCTCCACCTGAAATTTTAGAGGTACCATTAGTTTTTATTATCTTTATTATATTTTTCATCTGTTTTACTACCACTACTGGACATAGGCTTCTCCCAAGGGAAGATTTGCCGTAACCGCAATTGACAAGCGGAATGCGGTATCTACGCGCTGTATACGTTGCTGGCTGTGTGTTTATTTTAGGTTTAGCTTGTTGTCGACATATGGCCAATGAGACCTACAACGCCCATGGGAAGAATCGGGATGTTTTTTATACCACCGCCACACGTCACGTCTCGTTTCCCGCGAGGGCGAAAAGTGGGCTATGTGAGTGGCGTGTGTGTATACTACATACTAATATATTATAAATGCGAAAGTAACTTTCCCTGTCCCTCTGTTTGTTACCTTTTCACGAGTCAACTGTTGAACCGATCTTGCTTGCATCCTGGAGATACACATACGATACATTTTATCTCAGAAAATCAAATAGTTCAAACGGGATATTAAAAAACCTATAACCACGCGGTGGGCATCTAGTGAACTATAAAATTTTGCCAAGAAATATGTACGATGATTTTAAAACATACATTTGTAGATTAATCTTATTAAAATAAAAAAATATGTGTAAAATTAAAGAGAAGTTGTAAGATTACGTACCTTTGCCGCGAGGAAGAGCGCCGCCGCGGCTATGGCGTTTCTGTGGAACTGCGTGAAGGAGTGAAAAGCATAAAACCGATGCATATACACTATGGCCGTGTTGATACATAGTTGTGAACTGTAATACTGTAGTTAAGGAAATTTGGCAAAAGAAAAGTACATTACATTCGACAGATAAATATTTCATGGATGTTTTCAATAAAAAAATACTGGACTCGGATTTTTTTTTTAAATATGAAGCCGCACAGTAGGATTTTCTCCTGTATCGTGGGTGCGTTTTACAGACATACATTTCACATGCGCAACATAACCAGACCCGAAAAGCAACAATTTGTGTTTTTGCACAAATGTTACCTCCGGCTGGGAATCGAACCCAGGACCGGTGGCGCAGAAGTCAGGTACCCACTTCAACTAAGCTGAAAAGCTTGTGCTAGGAGATAGTTTACGTAAATAGTCGAATGACGGGCTCGATCCTGCGACGAAGTTTCGCGAGTCGTACCCTAAGCCATTGGGCTATTGCCGCTTATTTTACACTTATTTTTTCAATAATAACAGCAACCGCATAAGAAATGTGCGTAAAACGGTACTAAAATATCAAACAGTAAAATACTTTTGGCGCCAACAAATAGCGCCAGTGTATTTTTATTGTATTTTCTTATTTTTGAGTATAATATGTCTAGTTTTGATGTTCAATATTGATAGCTTATTAAACAGCAGGTGCTCGTATGTATCGTGATAGTAAATTCAATTTAAGACAACAAATCTTCAGTTGTTACCATAATTTTGTTATCGATATAGTTACAGATGTATTTTGAGGTATATTGTAACACATTAAGTGTTGCAATATACCTCAAAATTATATATATTAACAACACTTTGTTATTGGCGAAAAACCTCAGGGACAGGGTTGCCACAAATAAATAAATCACATTAAAATTATTTTGTTTTTGACGTTGTGCCGATGTTAATACTGGGACTGCGATGAGTTTCTTTTAAAATCACACAATTCTTCTCATGCCTAAGCTTTTCTAAGTATTATAGAAATCAACGCATTGGACGCCTGATCACGACCTCTATTATTAAAAACGAAAAGTTGGCTTGTTTATTACAGGCCTTTATACACATATCAACGGCGAGAAAGCGCCGGTAAAATATGGCATGATTTTTTTTTCCCCATATTCACCGCGCTGGGCAGGGCAGGTGAAAACTGGACAAGTTGTTCTGATGTAACCCCGTAGTTACACAAACAAAGGACACGTTCACAACTTTTTTTTATTGTACAAAGTGACGAAACGAGCAAAATGTTCACCTGATGGTTAGTGCAACGTCCGCCCACAACAAATGCTGTGTCACCCAGAATATTTCTGTGTGACACGCGCCCGTCATCTTGAGACATCAGTTCTTAAGTCTCAAATCTCCAGTGAATACGCTAGCTCACAGTGCCCTTCAAAGCGAAACAGTAATGCTTGCACACTATTGCTTCACGGCAGAATAACTAGCCCAGGGGTGGTACCTACCTAGACGGATTCTTGCATAGCAATCCTACCACCAGTAAAAACTACTCGTATATAATGCTATTCAGTGGCTATTTCCTGGTTTTTATATTCCCTGTCGACTTTACGACACCCACGCCACGGGATGAGATGGGGTGGTAGATTCTCTAAAGCCGCTACCAGACTTTTGTACGGTACAAAAGTAACAAAAACAGTACATAAATATCGACCACTGGCTTGAAAAATGCTGCTGGTTATCTCCTGGTTTTTATATTCCCTGTCGACTTTACGACACCCACGCCACGGGATGAGATAGGGTGGTAGATTCTCTTAAGCCGCTACCAGACTTTTGTACAGTACAAAAGTAACAAAAAAGTACATTAATATCGACCATTGGCGTATCTAGGTTATTTTGCTCCCTGGGTTTGGCCTCTGAAAAGCTATGGCCGATCAATCCAAACACGAATGCACGTAATAAGAGTAACTTCTACTAAAAGTGTTGTGTCGCCATAATTGTGACGGCCATCGATTTTCGGAATGTTATTTATTTCAAAGTGTTTTTGGTGTGAAATTATTTCATTGCCACTAGAATTTTGGGTTGGTAACCCAACTTGGAGTGGGCAACAGACAATCCTGAGGTAGACGAGGCCCACCCGGTTCACCCTCCCCCTTTATACGCCTAAGATGCTTAAGGTACTAAGAATTAAGCTGAAGAATGCAGTCGATATTCGAATCCTGAATCGGAGCTTTTGTCGTAATCGCCACAGATTGGCGATCGCAGCAAATTTAGACGCTGTTGTCAGTTCTGACATAATTGAGATGGTTATTCCGTTTCCCCCTTCCGAGATTTTTCTGGCATTTCCATTTGTCAACGTTTAAGACTACATAGGATATTGCTTTATTCGCCACAGGGTCGCCGGTTCAATTCCCGCACAAAAAAAATATGACCTACAGACCGTTAGGCCAGATAGGGGTGGTGTATGTACAATTTATGGCCGTAAACGCATCCACGACAGTAGAAGTCTTATTAAGTTAAGTAACGTTTTTAAAATGTATAAATAACCTCTACATGAATGCTAGTCTAACTGTATCCAATGCAAATCTTTCAACAATGCAAGCAACGTAATGTACACGGCACAAAGGCACATGTAAACGTTCGTGTTTGATACTGCTAATCCGCATTTGACCGTGCCCATCTCGAATAACTTATAGCAAAATAAGCGTTACATGTCCTACATACATACAATCACGCGTTTTTTCCCACATAAGGGGTAGGCAGAGGCAAATCACGTAGCCCATTGTTCGCCCTCGCGGGAAAGGAGACAGTTCAAAAAATCATTGTGTTCCCAATTGCATATTGTGGTGTTAATATGCACGAATAAAGGCTGTCCGTACAATACCTTAGTCGTCTCTTAAGTACCTTAGGTAGGTTAGGTATTAGTGCCTCGGTAAGAAAGAGATAGGTGCTATTTTACTATGCCTGACACCCGATGGTGCGTAACAATTGCATTTAATAGTTATCATTAAAATATAAAAAGATAAACATTAAGAGAGCTAAATTAAAAAATACTTAAAATATAAACATAAAATATACTTGGCGCCAACTCGAAAAGTTATTTTTATTGTTTATTAAATAGGAGAAAGTGATGAGATCAGCAAAACGTTCACCTGATGATAAGTGCAACTCTCTCTCTCTCTGCTGCCTCATCCTGCTGTGTCATCCAGAACATTTAGTTTTGGTACCCATTGCGCCCGTCAGCCTGAGACATCAGTTCTAAAGTCTCATATGCAGTAATTACACTTGCTCTATGTGCCCTTTAGACCGAAATACGTTAAAGTTTGCACACTACTGCTTCACGGCAGAATAGACGGATTCCCGCACAGAAATCCTACCACCAGTGAAAGTTAAATATTGATAGTGTAATATGCTGCAAGTCCTCGTAAAATTATACAGTAATGGAGAAAAATGCAAATTTAGATTCAAGGCCGGAATCGAACTTTTTGTTATGTTTTCATTTCATCAGCACAAAATTTCGTATTCGTACAAATCTTTAAGTTCTTACAATTGTTAGCTTATTTGAAGAATAAAGACTGCTACTTATAAATAGTATATATTCTAAATTATGCTAGAATCCGTAATTTTGGCTCTGGCAAGAATTTTACGTCTGTTGCCATAAATAAATAAACAACTAAAAAAAGAAATATTGCACTTTCTCCTGAATTAAGTGAAGCATATAATAGTAAAAAATACAATGAATTATACAATAAATTACGTGAGTCTTATCACGTCGATGAACAGGAATCCATCGCACATAACAGTATCTTAAGTTCAAGATTTACATTGAGAATGTTCACGTGACCAACAAACTAAATAAAAACTTACTTGACTTAGGTCAAACATGGCGGCGAAATTAAAACGACGAGTCATTCGAGCCAGGCCTACCAACTGCGTCATTTCACGTGCTAAATGTTTTTTGCGGTCGTGCGCAAAAAGTAATATACCGTACGTGTCCCAGTTATATCTTGCTTTCACTATTGTTCGACCAGTTCGGTCGGGACCGCCGAAACGAAACTTTCCGCGCTTTTGTTATACTCGGCTTAAAATCTTTCGATCATGAACTTATGAAACTATATGATTAAACAAGTAGGAGCCTAAAAATGTCTCAGCTGAACACTGACAGACCTTCCTCTCATTTATAAGAGTCTAGGATCCGAGAAGTTCACCTCGCTGCTCCAATGATTGGCGAAATTCGCACGACATCGAAACCATTTTATTTCTCAGAGCCATGGGTTTCCTCACAAAGATTTCCTACCCGAGCCATGTGGTAAAGTCAGCACTTAAAGTTGCTACTAACTAGTTTAGTTTTTTCGTTTTTTTTTTAAAAAAAAACGAAGCCCCACAGTAGAATTTTCTCCCTGTATCGTGGGTGCGTTTTACAAACATACATTTCACATGCACCACACAACCAGACCCGAAAAGCAACAATTTGTGTTTTTGCACAAATGTTGCCTCCTGGCTGGGAATCGAAACCCAGGACCGGTGGTGCAGAAGTCAGGTACGCTAACCACAACGCCACGCGGTCGACATGACATGACAGTACATTTCAATCCTTAAATACTGCATATTTCAGGAAATTTATGTATGTGATAGGAGAATATCGTTTTCATAAAACACCATACACATTCAATACGCAAAATAAAAATAAAACTACATTTAAGTACTAGCAGCTTCAACCTAACCAAACAATTAAAAATGTAAACAAAGTTCCTACAAGAGCAAGGTGAGTCATATATGGATTTTCTGCAACTGTATAATACACAAGTATCTGGCACTTGACTACAATCTGTCTTGAATGAGTCACTGATAATTTACTGTTATTAACACAAGTTTTCCTCATGATATTATCATTACATATGGATTATGTTGCATTATTTCAAGGAAATGAATGAGACTCAAGTAAAACAAACATTATAGACAGTGACTTAAAAATATAATAATTGCAAATTTATTCGGTTTCCTTGCACAACAGAAAAGATTTGGATTGCATATTCGTCGTTACCAGTCCACTGCTGAACATAGGCCTCCCCCAAAGATTGCCAAAAAAGTTAGTAGCTCTCGGGGGATTTTGCCATAGTTGCCAACCTTGACATGCAGGTTGGCAACGACATTTTATTATTTCGGATGTCAGTTCTCATGTTCCTACATATTCTCATTGGTCAATTACGAAAATGTTTTACAACACCAATCTCTCACAAAGATTTTAAGTATTGTTAATTGATTTTAACCATATAAAGATAGCTGTAGTGCAAACTATCATTCTACCATGGTCAGTGGGCTGAATCAAGCATAGTAACTCTAACAATTAACCCCCATTATCCTCATGAGAGCTAATCCATGGATAAAGCCTATTTTAAGTAGTTGGGCAATGGTTTTTTTTATTTTAAATTGGATAAAGTGATAAGACAATGAAACATCAGGTGAATGTTTAGTTGTATGGTAAGTGCAACATCTGCCCAAAATGAATGCTGTCAACCAGAATGTTTCTGTGTGGCACCACACTGCGCCCATCACCCTGAGACATCAGTTCTTAAGTCTAATATGCCCAGTGATTGCACTAGCGTCCAGTGCCCTTCAAACCTGAACACAGTCATGTTTGCATTATACTGCTTCACGGCAGAATAACTTGCCCTAGAGTGACTAATCCATGGATTAAGCCGTAGTTGGGCAATATGTAACTGTAACTGACAATGATGGTTGATGGGTCTTGTTATCACTTTGTTGGGATAAATAAACAATAATACAGTAGTTAATGGAATCAGGCGTTACTTTGTGGAAATCCTTTTAATTAAGGAAAGAAAGTTAATTTGCTAAGATCCGCATGCAAAATTTAAAATGGTAGTGTATTATGTAGTTTTTGAAGAGCACCACCCGTGCTCCCTCAATAGTTTGCGCAAGCAAACTAATTACTCCACCAAATACCCTCCACCACTACAACACTATCACTTGGCAATACACACAATGAGGCATTATCAAGAGATATTGAGTCTACAACAGTCAGACGGTACTCCTGATGTCACATGTGACATACAGTGGTCAGAGTACCTAACTTCTATACTGTGGGTCCTGGGTTCAAATGCCATATTTCTGCAATAACACAAATTGTAGGCTTTCAGATCTCGTTGTACTATGCATGTGAAATTTGGCTCTGCAAACCATACTTATGATACAGGAGAAATACAATTGTATGGACATTGTATTTTTATTAAACAAAAAATATATGAACACAAAGACCCATACCATACTCCACCTTACTAACAGCTTATGAAATAACACTTGTGTATTTGCAAACTTGTTTAAATTGTTAAAATTTTATACAGCAAGTGATTTCACAACTTTTGTGCTGTACAATGTATGACTTCAAAGGTGAGCAGGTAGAAAACTATTGTTGTATATATACAACAATAGCATAAAATTAGAAAGGTTGAAAAAGCTTTTCAAAAACCTTTTAGAATTAATTCTGAGAAAAAAATTTACTTTAAGAAATTCTCTAGTTTTGAATATTTGGGGGAGTTAACATGGGTTATTATTGGCACCAAGAACTTATGAATTCGAAAGTTCTGTGTAACAACACACTGCACTCATCATCATGAGAAATTTTGTTTAAGATATAAGCTTCGCATAAAAGTGTGAATTACTTTACCCCATGAATGTGGAAGAGATACTTGAATGATAAATAATTCAAAGAATTGGCAGTATTTTTTTTTGTGTGATTAAAGAATTATACTGTGGTTGCTAATATACCAGCATGTGTAGATACCATGATAAATCAATCTTTCTGGTAATCTACTGAGGTCCTATGTTCAGTAGTATACAATAATGGGTTGAAACAATAGTTATAAATATCAAGAAGTATATTACACTAATTGAAGAGTAATATGTAAACAGGTACCCCGCTTTACAGGTGAAATGTGTAGTCTACCATAATCAGAAATAAGGATTATATATAAATATTGTACTACAAATAGCTACATGCTATTTATGGTATTTTATAAGGATTTAGTCTTTTAAATGTTATATTCTTGATGTTAATCATATTCCTGAAGTTATGTCGATATGTTTTGATTCTGTTGGTCTCCAAGTTTTTGATATTTTAGATATAGTTAAATAATATACTTCTATGCTCTGCAGAGTTCATGTATGATACAAAGTGTTAACTTTAAAATCTTTGTAAATGCATAAATTTGTAATAAAAAATACAAGATACTGCACCGGTATTACAATATACCAGACTTAATAAACATAAGCCATGTACCAAAACAACAACTTGAGAAGGCACTTGCTTAAACTTTTAAGGCTACCTGGTACAAGAAACAATATTTTGATTCATGCTCCCCCCTTTCAGAACTCTTCATTGAATAGACTCAATAAACATTACAATAATATTATTGAACACTAAAGCTGTATGAAATCAAGCTGTGTGTGCAATTCTTTTTGAAATAATTGTATTTTTTACTTATATACTGTAATGTTAACATTTGCAAGTGTACAGAATAATTAACTACAAATTAATACCCATATCAATATTAACTAAAGTTTATGTTAATATAATAACATGTCAAACATTTTTATTGGATTGATACTGAAGGTTTCCAAGCAACATGTAGTGCATGTGAAGGTTATTCATGTGTAACTAATACATACACAAGCTGTTTAGTGAATAACATTGGACATATTATCTATAATGCTATTGAAAGTTACTATGATAACACTTTGTACATGACTTACAGAGGCAGAAACAACGCTTATCTCGTTTATACAACGTGCCACTAGCAGGAAGTGATAATAACAAAGCGTTTCGGACGTGATTAACGACGCGCAATTTTTATGGGAAAAAGGCGGTTAATTTTAGCGGGCAGGTCGATCGCCAGACCCTACGTCATACGCGCAAGCGTCCACAGCTGTCAAGGATCACTGACCTAAAAAATATCACGCCATCACGCGGCCCTAACCTAAATGACTTTTAAAACGATAACAAAATTATAATATGCTAGAGATTTCTTTCTTACCTTAGAAAACAATATTACAATCCACGATGCAGCGGGGTTTCCCGGTTATCCGAGGGAAAGTAACCACAGTAATTAAGATATTTCGTCATACTTTTCACCACCGCACGTCGTCACAACACTTGACACAAAGTTTCAAATTGTAATAAAAGCGATATCTTACAATGTTGAAATATAGAAAACACTAATTTGTAGCGTGTTTTACACGTTTTACGCACATGACTTGACAAAAACATTGCACTTAATTCGCCACAATAAAAAGGATACACTTGGAGTCGTTGGCCCATATCCTGGATAAGGTTTGCTGCTTGCTGCCGGTAGGCAAGCTCTTTATCTGCATCTAAACCGCATCTTCTGCTTGGAGAACTCTGTAGTTGCTCTTTTGTAAAATACCATTTCTCTTGTCCTCCAGCCATTGAACGAATGTTCCAATGACTGCCCGCGAAGAAGCACGACGGAAAGTTTAGTTCCGTTTATGTGCCTAAGTGGAAAAAGGACAGCGCTATGACAGCGACGGACGGATGCAGACGACGATAACATTTGAGAGATTTACAATTTAAGAAATAACATACTGAAGTTCAATACGATTAAAGTCCTCATTAAATATTAACTAAAGCTTTTCTACGTTATTATAACTATAAAAAATTATGTTGAAAAATATCGTCACTACTTGTAAAGTTGATAGGTATAATCAAACGGCCGCCATTGAAATACTTGGTGGTTAACGTAGTGAGGTCTCCGGTGACAGAATGATGATCTGCAACAAACACAGGTACGATTTGCTTTATCACTATCTTTAATTATATAGAACAGGCTCTTCCGATTATTTTGTAAATATTTTTAAGATGATTTGTTCACTTTAAACGGAAACTAAAGCATTTTAATTTTACGGACCTAAAAACTCTGTCACTCGGTGCAAATGGCCGACCCACCACTGTTTACAATACACTTCTTTATTTCTTTTGTCACATAATCCTACAATCATATTATAACATCATAAAATATCCTAAATTCAGATATTATTATTTAACTGATTATGACAAAGCTAATAAGTTAATTACGTTTAGTTTCTAGTATAAATATTTAATAAGTATGGTATTTGATATTTTTCTCCCTAACTTTCTTTTAGTATCGTACTAGCTAGGTGTGTTGAGGCTTCATACATAATAAAAAAAACTCTTACATAATTAGCAATAATATTAAATTGGTTATTGTGTGCCTTAATATTATTTGACCATTAAGGCTAATTGTTCATTAAAAAATTACCTAACACGGGCCTAATTAGCAAAGGATTACAAATGTTTCCAATTAAAAAGGAAAACCTAATAAATTTACATAACCATAACATTAGAATTACTGACTGTAAGTATGATATATATAATAGAATCTATTTTTAATTTTAATCTTCAATATATGTACATTAAAACCGTGTAGAATAATTGCATTTTAACTTTACGAAAACATTGTGAAAACAAGTTCCATATGTTTACTATTCTAAAACGTTGCAATAATTACTAAAAAGCTTAATAAATTACAACTACGTTGTTTTTTTTAGAATAAGTATAAAATGTAAATCAATGCAATCTTAATAATCAAATATCTTTAAACTTTAGTTATTGTGTTTAATTCCAGTTTGTACCTAATTGATCAGTTTCAGTAAAAATTAACTTGAATAATTGCTTGCTTTCATTTATTTTATGAAATTGGTAGTCAAGCTTTAGTATCGATGTGTACCAGTAGAGATAAGAGTTTAATTGTAATATATTTATTTATATTACACACCAATTATTACAAACACAATCCTATATTATGAAAGATCGTCGTGTAAAATATAGACATATATCTGAACCTTGAATGACCGCGTGGCCTAGTCGTCAGAACACCGGACTTTCGAATGCGCCGCAGGTTCGAATTCTAGCCAGAGTAAACATTTGTGCGAAAACACAAATAGTTGGTTTTCGAGTCTGGTTGTGTTGTGCGTGTGAAATTTGTCTGTAAATCGCACCCACAATTAATGAGTAATTCTAGAAAAAAGAAAGGAAATTGTTGCATCTTAATATGATAAATAGATTAATATAAAAATATTTTACATGTTAAGCAAAAAAAATTAAATATAAATAAATTTATATTTAAATGAAACATATTTACAAAACGAAATTAATATTTAATTAGACACTTCATCTATTTCTTAATTATACTGTATGTCATTTTAGAAAGTCATCACAGAATTCATATGTGGTTGGAAAAAAGTTTCTTCGCATTTTATATGAAATCTCAATCTCAAAAAATAAATTTTATCAAAGTTTATATTTGCGTTTAATTACAGTATATATGTATCACTTTGTTCGATGACTTTTTGCCATCTTGAAGGTGACATGATCCCGTTGCTGTAGAAATTTTGGTACTTCTGAGCAACAAAACGCGACAAGTAGTTTTGACAGTCTTCTCTTGACACTACCTAAAGAATTCTGAAGAGACCGAAACAGGTTGATATCTGAAGGTGCAAAGTCAGGCCTATATGGCGGATGCATTAACACCTCCTAGCCAAATTCTCTTAATTTTTGCTGAGTGGCTAAAGATGTGTGTAGCGTTGTCGTGATGACGACACCCTTTCTATTGATCAATTCCGACCGCTTTCTCTCAACTTCTTGTTTTATTCTCATCAATTGTTGACAGTTATAAGAGATCAAAATCGATGGTTCTGCCCAGCGGTAAAAGCTCATAATAATCAACGCCCTTCGAACCCCACGGGCTTTGGCATAGTCTGTGAAGCCTGATCGACCTTTGACCACGACCCTTTTCGCACGTTCTTGTCGTACGTGATCCACTTCTCTTCACCAGTTATCAATCTCTTTAAAAACGGGTTGGTTTCATTACGTCTCTATAAAGAATCGCAAATGAGTACACGGTTCATGAGTTTCTTTTATTGAGCTCTCGTGTGGCGTATGGCGAAATATCGAGCATTTTTGTGTACCCAGCTTTTTTCAAATGGTTCAAAACTTTTTAAAAAAGCTGGGTACTTTCTTTTTTGAAATGTAACTTTTTTTACAAGTTTATACATTATATATATGAAAATGCCGTGTGGTAGCAGCTTACGAGAATCTACTACCCCACCTCATCCCGTGACTGTCGTAAAAGTCGACAGTGGGAAAATAAAAACCAGGAGATGGGCAGATGCATCTTCCTGAAACATCTGAACACATACACTGCGGTCGCCAACCCGCCTGCCAAGCGTGGCAACTATGGCGAAATCCTCCCTAAATGAGAGCTACAAACTTTTGTGGCAGTCAAGTGGAGGCCTATGTTCAGCAGTGGACTAGTGATAGGCTGAAATGATGATGATGATGATAATGATGATATGCGAAGACTTTTCCCCCATTCTATTAGATTATAATATAATTTATGAGTATTATTTTCAGTTAATCCATCCCCAATGTCAGATATGACATCCCAGCAGCCTCATAAAGTTATACATTTACCAAAAGTCAGAATGCTCAATCGTGGCAGAGGATCTTCGTCGGCCATTAGAATAACCAATATCAAGTCTATCAAACCACCGGATCCTGAAATAATAAAAAAGCAGGAAGAGGAGAAACTTAGAGCACAGGTTAGTGCGTAGTATTTTAAATTTGTAAATTGGGATTTTCGTAATTTCGACAACAAATACAAGACTCAACAAGGATTTTCAAACAGTTTCAGTACTTTTTTGTAAGATTCCGTATAAATTAGTTATGAAGTGCAATACAATACAAGAAGTGATAGTTACAACAAAATGGTAACCTATTGCTGGAACTATTGAGATAAAAGTAATACCAGTTGTTTGCGTACGAAAAACGCATCCTCATACGCACACACACGCACACACCTACGATACGTGCACGGTACACGCACATATACATACGCTACACGCACACATACATACGCTACACGCACCCATACATACGCTACACGCACCCGTACATACGCTACACGCACCCATACATACACTACACGCACACATACATACGCTACACGCACGCATGCATGCGCTACACGCACACATACATACGCTACGTACACACACTGATGGACATTCATAGGGATACAACAGAAACGCGCGTGCACGCTCACACAAACACGCTGCTTAACTTAATGTTTGAATTACAAAGACTTAATTCTTTATCTCCAGTTACAAAAGGAGATAATGTCCCGTTCCCGGTCATGCGCGTACCGCGGCTACACTTGTCTTCTACCGGTGCTTAGTGGACGACAGCACTGCGCGCGTCACATACTGCACGAGCCCGGCGCCCCGTACAAGCAGTGCATACACACTTACGCCGGCGGAC
This sequence comes from Luehdorfia chinensis, assembly GCA_019845155.1. NCBI lineage: Eukaryota > Metazoa > Arthropoda > Insecta > Lepidoptera > Papilionidae > Luehdorfia > Luehdorfia chinensis. The sequence goes on from JAHVAK010000107.1 coordinate 778,494, forward strand.
AACGCTGCAACAAACCGGCCCCTGTCTCTACTGGATCTCAGTCCAGAGACGCTGGGTTAGTATACATACAAACACAATATTACCTCTAACTTTATTAGCTTTTTTTTATTGTATAAAGTGACGAAACGAGCAAAACGTTCACCTGATGGTAAGTGCAACGTCCGCCCACAACAAATGCTGTGTCGCCCAAAATATTTCTGTGACACCACACTGCGCCCGTCACCCTGAGACATCAGTTCACAAGTCTCAAATACCCAGTGATTACGCTCACAGGCCTCCTCTCATTTCTGAGAGGGTCTTGGAGCTAGGAAGAATCCGCCACGCTGCTCCAATGCGGGTTGGCGGACTTCACATATCTTCGAAATATTTTTTATTTCTCAGACATGCAGGTTTCCTCACGATGTTTTCCTTCACCGAGCACGTGGTAAATCAGCACTTAAAATTGCAATTAACAATTTTAGTGGTGCCTGCACCGGGAATCGAACCCAGGTCACTCGCGTACTATGAAATTTAAAGCGAGCGCCTAGCCCCTGAGCTACCACGGGCCTCTATAAGGAATACTTTTTGTAAAACTAGAATTACTATTAATTAAGATCAAAAACGGCCAGCAACGTGATTAGCATAGTTCTCTATCCGGCGAAGCACAATTTTTCTTCCTATTCGCGCCCGAAGCGTTTTAATCAACGTTACATATAGAAATGTTGAATTCAAATTCGATTCGTTTTACTGTCATCGCGTCGAAAGAAGTTTTTTTTATTATTTATTTATTAATGGAAACAGTCAAACTTTTTTCCAGTGTCAAGTAACATATCCAAGTATACAATCTTCAAGCAGCAAGACTTCAACATTTTGATCGACAGTAAAATGATAGTTGACTTTTACTGAAGATATGTTGGACTGCGCACAATTTTGGTCCTGAATTGAATTTTCCAATCACTGTGCACTTTCATGGGAATTTGCTGCATAATAAACTATCAATATTAAACATCAAAACTCCAAATAAACACAGAACTTACAAAATTAAAAAAAAAACTACTGCCACTTTTCTTGTTGGCGCCAAAAGTCCCCGAAAGAAGTTTCTCTACAGAAAACTCTAGAAATGTTTTTAATTTCCATTACAGATTGTGTTTTGAGCACGCACGCGCCGCTTTCTACGCGCGACAACGGAGCGCCGCCCCGCCACCAGCCCGTCACCACCACCGAGACTTTGTTGAACCAACTCCAGCACTATGTGCGGTAAGTAATGCCATTTAAAAAAATTAGGTCCCACACTCAGATTTCTTCTTTATCGTGGGCGAGTTTTAGGAGATATAACTTCTATATGCACAACACGTGCAACAACTTAATACGGGAAGAGGAAACTTTGCGCCTTTTTTTAAGCATATTGGCATAGTTAAAGTTTGTATAGAGAAGCTAAAATTTATATATATATGTTACAAATACATGTATCAAATAAAATAAAACATTTACGTTCAAACTGACAACGTCAAACCAAATAGTTTGTAGTCAAACAGTCGCACAGAGTAGAGATTGTCACGATATAGTTTTAAAATGTTGTCAAAAAATAATTACTCGAACTTCAAAAACGTTACAGACTTAAAAAAAATAATCACTGTCGAATTTCGACCACAGGTCGACCACTACCACTTCTTCTGCTTACATTCTAATATTCTAAATGCGGAAAGTAACTCTCTCTGTCTGTTTGTGACCTTTTCAAAGCTCAAACATTGAATCGATCTTGACGAAATTAATAATTCCATGCTAAAATAAAAATAAAATAACATGTGTTCAGTTCACACGCGCTAGAAGTGAAACCTTCAGAAAACTATGCTTAGAGAGAATGAGACAAATTCAAAAACAATGATAATCAATATTTAATTTTATTAATATATCCATACTTATATTATAAACGCGAAAGTAACTCTCCCTGTCTGTTTGTGACCTTTTCAAAGCTCAAACATTGAATCGATCTTGACGAAATTAATAATTCCATGCTAAAATAAAAATAAAATAACATGTGTTCAGTTCACACGCGCTAGAAGTGAAACCTTCAGAAAACTATGCTTAGAGAGAATGAGACAAATTCAAAAACAATGATAATCAATATTTAATTTTATTAATATATCCATACTTATATTATAAACGCGAAAGTAACTCTCCCTGTCCCTCTGTCTGTTTGTTACCTTTTCACGGTTCAACCGCTGTACCGATCTTGACGAAATTTGGCACAGAGATAGCTTGCATACCGGGGTATATCAAATAATCCGGGAATAACCGGGGAAAATCAAATAGCTCCCACGGGATATAAAAAAGATATATTTGTTTTAAGAAACGTAGGTCGGCTGACAAAACTGGAAGTTATTTGCGACTATTCGCTATATAAATCGAAGCTCTAGTATATCTGCCCAAGATCTGTATTAAATACTAGAATTAATCATACATAATTTTCTAATAAACATTTTTTTTTCATTATAATAATATTGCCAATACTAGTGTTACTGTAACTCGTACTTCAAAGTTATAAATATTAAATAAATATTACACAAACAAGTTCGGCAAGTACATTTTACCGGTAGGTAGGATTCCTATGCAAGAATCCGTCTAGGTACCACCCCAAGGCCAGTTATTCTGCCGTGAAGCAGTAGTATGCAAACATTACCTGTGTTTCGGTTTGAAGATCACTGAGCATGCTACTTATGAGACTTAACACTTGTTAAACAAGTAATCACTTAGTACTATGCATTTGTATTTATTTATTTATTAAAACTTTATTATACACCTTAATTAAAAGGGTAACAATGGGCGGACTTATGCCTATTGGCATTCTCTCCCAGTCAACTAGATGATATCAACAGATGTCTTTAGATTAATATTTCCGCACCAACCTTTTAAAAATGCTTAATAAAGTCATTACTTGCGATTAGAATTCTTCAGTGCACAATCTTAAGCTATAGTTGAGTAACGTACGTTAAAAGTTTCTGCCTATAAATGTCCCACTACTGAGCACAGCCTCCTCTAATTTCTGAGAGGGTTTTGGAGCTAGGAAGAATCCGCCACGCTGCTACAATGCGGGTTGGCGGACTTCACATGTCTTCGAAATATTTTTAATTTCTCAGACATGCAGGTTTCCTCACGATGTTTTCCTTCACCGCCGAGCACGTGGTAAGCCAGCACTTAAAATTGCAATTAACAATTTTAGTGGTGCCGGCACCGGGAATCGAACCCAGGTCACTCGCGTACTATGAAATTAAAAGCGAGCGCCTAGCCCCTGAGCTACCACGGCTCATAACGTACGTTACTTACTTGAGAAACCCCTAGGCATTACTCAGCGCTTGAAATTTCATTCTAGCTGGCAACACCTTAGTGCTGCGTTTGGTTGCCTATTGATAATTTCTAGAAACTATTCATTTTTAATTATTTTTAACCTCCTAATTATTAAATTAATTATTAATTATTAAAATATATTAACGAGCGGTGGTAGGTCAGGGGCCTGGTGCTCGCCTTTAATTTCATAGTAAACGAGAGTAACCTGGGTTCGATCCCCGGTGCCAGCACCTCTTAAATTGTTCTACATTTTTAACTGCTGATTTACCACGTGATTAGCGGTGAAGGAAAACATCGTGGGGAAACCTGCATGTCCGATGGATAGAAATATTTCGAAGACATGTAAAGTCCGCCAACCCACATTGGAGCAGCGTGGCGGATTCTTCCCTAGCTCCTAAACCCTCTCAGAAATAAAAGGAGGCCTGTGCTCAGCGTGTTTCGGCAAATTATTTGGGATCTGAACTAGTTTTTTATTTGAAAAACAGAACGTAATATTTGGAAAAACATAAATATGATAGCATATTGACATGCAAACACACAAATTCAACAAGTGCCCTAAAGAAGAATTCCTGAGAAAGAATAGCTTACAATTGCAAGAGTTACAAATCGAGGTTATCACTTTAAGTAGAGAAAATAGTTCACTACTACTGGGCCTGAGAATTCTAACTTTTGACATGTCTTACTCCAAGCAATTTCTTGACTATAAAATGCTAATTATTACTTCAGTAATTATTTTTACTCAAGTAAATACTTTTACTTATCTATAAATACAAGTGCAAGAACTGATGTCTCAGAGTGATGGGCGCAGTGTGATGCCACACAGAATTATTGTCTGTACACAGCATATGTTATGGGCAGACGTTACACTTACCTCTCAGGGGAACGCGTCGCTCGTTATTACGTTTACATTATCCACTAAAAAAAATTACATTCTATGTACGGGGTACTGTATCAATGTACGTGACATTGACATACCATTATTTCCAAATAATATTTTTGTGGCTGGTTAATTGCCGACCGCGAGGACTAGTGATCAGAGACAAGACTTCCACGTCGTGGGTCCTGGATTCAAACCCCAACAGAAAACATCATTTGTGCAAAAATAAAATTATTGATTTTCAGGCCTTATTAATTGTGTTGTGATTGTCCCTACCTCTCTACACATAAGAGTTTCATCGGACGCGGATAGGTTAGGATGAGAGAGTGCCTCTGTGTTTGCGCGTACACTTGCGGCACTGTAATATCCCTACAGTTGATGGTTGCCGACATTATTCGGAAGCTGTCATCGTGGTCGAAAATCGACCAGTACGACATCATCATCGTCTATACAGTAATTATAATTAATAATTTGTTATTTATTATCCAACAGCCCGGAAAGAATCCGTACAACGTCGTGCGCTTCTTCCGTTATCCGTCGTCAGTGATCCGTCGGAACAGGAACAAGTCTCACCACACGCCATCGATCCATTTAGTAAGTCTCCAATTAATATTAATTCTTAATAATGATCTCAGAAATGTTCTTAATTATGGAATGAGCTTTAAATAATATTCTGAATACTTTGTCGGGTCTTTCCTCGACTTCTCTTTTAATATGGCTATGGAGAATGATCATAAAAACTTTGTCATTGGCCGTCATGTATTACTTACATTGAAGATTTTTTTTTATTGGAGAAAGCTACGAGACGAGCAAAACGTTAACCTGATAGTGCAACGTCCGCCCATGGCAATTCTGTGTCACCCAGATTGTTTCTGTGTGGCTGTACACTGCGCCGTCCCCTGAGACATCAGTTCTTAATTCTCAGCGTGCCCAGTGATTACACTATCTCTCAGTGCCCTTCAGACCGAAACAGCAATGTCTGCACACTACTGCTTCACGGCAGAATAACTGGCCCTGCGGTGGTACCTACCTATCGGATAGACGGATTAGCTTAATCACTGGCCATATGAGACATAAGTACTGATGTCACAGGGTTTCGGGCACAGTGTGATGTCACACAGAATTGTGGGTGGCACAGCATTTGTTGTGGGCGGACATTGTACTTACCGTTAGGTGAACGTTTTGCTCGTCTCTCGACAGTGCGTCCTCGATAATACAATAAAAAAAAATTCCAAAGATAAACATTTTTACAGTTATTTATTACATACCGCTTTAATAAGCGTTTAGTATTAAGTCACTTATGTGTGCTTTTTTTCTATAAAACATTGTTTTCCTTAGGTTTAGGTCATTTTGTATTCAGTTTTCTTATTTTTGTTTGTAAATAGTCTGGTTTTTTACCTCAACAAATAAATAATAATAATGATTTCCAGAACAAATCGACGCGACGGCAGTCAACGCGGCATATTCTTCGGCCATAATGGAGTGTGCAAGTGCGAGCGACAGTGACTGCGACAGCGTGACACTCGGCCCCGATGGCGACTGCAGAGCCGTGCACGAGGACCACCTCTCTGACGCTGAGGAGGCACCCTGCGAGTCTGAGCCGCTTTGGTAAAACTCTACCTTCCGTGGTTCTTTCTATTCAATCAGTACATCTTACAGATAACAACCAGAATATATACAAAGAATAAAGTACCCGCAACCGATGAGCTTGTTTGAAAACACTAATTAAAGTAGAGGCAGCTAAAGATGTGTGTCAGGATCGTAGCAAGTGGAGAGATGTGGTCTCTGCCTACTCCTATGGGAAAGAGGCGTGACTCTATGCATGTATGTAAAAATCCCGTAACTATTTACTCAAGGACTTGTATTCACCTTCTGTCACCCCCTGCCTTTTTTATAGGAGAAAGTGACGAGACGAGCAAACCGTAGACGTGACGGTACGTGCAATTTCTTCCCATAACAAATGCTGTTCCACCCGAAACATTTCCATTGTGGTACCACACTGCGCTCGTCACCCTTAGACATAAGTTCTTTAGTCTCATATGTCCAGTAATTACATTGGCTCTCAGTGCCTTATAAACCGAAACACTAATGTTTGCTCACTACTGATTCACGGCAGAATAACTGGCCCTGTGGTGGTACCTATCTAGACGAATTCCTGCATAGGCACATACCACCAGTGCTCATCCTGTATCATCTTAGCTAGTGTGTAATGGTTAGATATTTCCCTGGTCGCTAACTGCAGAGTAATGAAATAGTTTACCTAGAGGTGAAATTAGACTCTCTCTCCATTTTAAAATATACAAACCGTTCATTGTTTATCATCAAATTTCAGGCGAGCAGGTGTATATACAGCAGAAGAAGCAGTGAGTGAAGCCAAAACTGTATTGAAATCTTTACAATCAGCTTACATAAGACAAATGGGCCATCTAAGAACGCTACTTCAAACTGCCCGATACCAGTATCTGAAATCTTTGAAGGCTGAGAAGGAGCAGTATTGTGAGTATTAGTGTTACCGCAATGACGGATGACGTAGTGGCTAAGCGATTGGCCACCGCGTCAAGGGACGCGGGTTCTATGCTAACGCAGTACATGAATTTGTCTCCCGTATTATGAGTGCGTTTTATATATGAGAGTTTTGATGACCGCGTGGCGTAGTCGTTGCGTACCTGAATTCTGTGCCGCGGGTCCTGGGTTCCATTCCCAGCCGGAGCCAACATTTGAGCAAAAACACATTGTTGCTTTTCGGTTGTGTTGTGCATTCACATGCACACAACTAGACCCGAGAACTGATGGTTTGTGTTTTTGCACTGGGATTATCTATTACTTAACTTCAGTATTCTATGCAGGATTCCTATGTAGGAATCCGTCTAGCTAGGATACTGGCCCTAGGGTGGTACCCTAGGGCCAGTTATTCTGCCGTGAACCAGTAGTGTGCAAACATTACTGTGTTTCGGTATGAAGGGCACTGAGATCTAGCGTAATCTGGGCATATGAGACTTACGAAATGACGTCTCAAGGGGACGGGCGCAGTGTGGTGCCACACAAATATTCTGGGTGACACAGCATTTGTTATGGGCGGACGTTGCACTTACCATCAGGTTAACGTTTTGCTCGTCTCGTCACTTTCTTCCATAAAAAAATCATGTTTCTTCACTGAGTTCTATAAATAAATAACTATTTTGTTGTAACAAGTCCTCAAATGATAAATTCTTATTTACATCTATATTGAAGCAACAAGTGTTATAAAAATCCTTTTGAAGTGAAAACTTCTTTTAAATCTTTGTGATTTGAAATTCGATGAAATAAAACAGTGATACCAAAAAGAGACAAATATAGACATCTATAAGATTTAGGCTGCGAGAGAATGAGATAGAATACAGTATAAAGTGTTTCCTATTATATTTATATTATATCGAATTCGTCTAAACTAAATTTTTGATTTCTTCGATGATTTTACCCACATTAGCTCGACAACAAGATGGAAAACAGTAATTGCCGCGGTATTTCAAAGATATTTTGACCAAATCCAAACCAAAACATTTTGTTTCTTACTTTAGTTACCTTAAGCCACTTGTGTCATTTGTTGAAATTAAAAACTTAGTCTGTATAGTAATATGTAATGTTATATGTAAAATAGAAAGTAAAATTATTTTTAAATGTTGTTACTATATTATAATAAATAAACCCTAAAATTATCTTACTCCTGATACTCTGCAATCGTCTCATTCCCTCGAAATTTAGTTTTCTGATGGTTTCTTTTCCAACCCGTGTGAACTTAACAAACAAGCTTTTTCAGGCAGTATAAATGCACAGGCCCGAGGTGCTCCACTCACTGTACGCGAGAGAAGACAGCTTCGTAAGCTGAAGGCCTACGCTGGTTACCATAGAAAGCATGGCATCGACGCGGTATTAGCTAGGAAACTACATCGTAAACGAGCTAAGGTATTATAATATTATCATCATCACTATCATCATCATCATTTCAGCCTATCACTACTACTACTATCCATTGTTGAACATAGGCCTCCCCCATAGATTTCCACAAAACACGGTCCTGAGCCACCTGCATCCATCGACTTCCCGCGAAACCGTGCAGGTCATCGCTTCATCAAGTGGTGGTCAACTTCTTCATCGCCCTGCACTGCGTTAGTTATTATTATTCAATAAAAAACACTATGAAGCGACCACATAAGATGTGCCGCTTTTAAGGGCGAACGTTATTTTCAATTCATACGTATATTTGGTTAGGTAGAGAGTAGAGTTTTCATTGAATTTGGTAATTTCTTTGTATATATATTTTGAGTTTTGATGTTTAATATTGAAAGTTTATGATGCAGTAAGTGCTCATTAAAGTGTACAGTGATTGGAAAATTCAATTCAAGACCAAATTTGCGTTCTACCCGCCAAAGTCGCAGAGGATAATGAGAGTGGCGCATCGCAAAACCATCACTTATCTTCCCCGGCGACTCTCCGGGCAGCCCGATGCCTCAGGCCGTCCATGTGGACCCCTTTTAGTTAAGCTTGTCTAAGTAGGGAAGCTTACTAAGCCACGAGCTTATGTTTGCCTGATTCAACCCAAAAGTTATTAAGACTGCACATCTTGCACAGTTCCGAATGGTCTTAGCACTGTACGTCTTTTCAAACGCTCCGTTTGAGAGACGTACATTGTTATCACTGTCGTGTTTTAAATTTTGTCCCAGGGCGTCTAAATCATTGTGGTGGGTTGTTGGCTGGTGGTAGGATTTCTATACAGGGATGCCTGCATGTCTATTAGGTACCACTGCAAGACCAGTTATTCTTCAGTGAAACAGTAGTGTAAACATTACTGTTTCGGACTGAAGGGCACTGAGAGCTAGTGTAATCACTGATGATATGAGACTAAAGAATTGCTTTCGCAGAGAGACGGACGCAGTGTGGTGCCATATAGAATTGTTTCGTTTGACCCATCATTTGTTATGGGCAGACATTGCACTTATCAAGTGAATGATTTGCTCGTCACATTACTTGTTGAAAAAAAAAGATAAAAAAAATGGCTTGTGTCACATGCCTTATACTGCCCAAGCCCTAACGATAGTGCCATGCCCAGATAAGGGTATGTTGTAGACAAATAGTTTGCGCGTTAATAATAATGAAGAGTAATTAAGAAGTCTAGTAATTTGGTTTAATACATATGTTTCAGGTTAATGATACGACATCGCATCGGGCCATACCATCTCAAGGGCGGTGCACCTTCACGGAGGGAGGAGTGCGGTGCGCCAATCACGTATTGCCTGCTGCTAAACATTGCCTCAAACACATTTTGCATGATAGGCATCAAGTGAGTCGAAGTCAAAGTTAAAATTTCTTTAATAAATTTAGGCTTGTTTAAAGTTCTTATGAACGTCAAAATCTACACCGGTTCAAAAAATGACCTTCTCAAAGAAGAACCGGCAAGAAACTATGGAATATTTCTTTTTTTTTCAATGCCATATTACATATTGTCATTAATAATTTACAAAAGAACATCATAAATTTAGTAGCCAGAGTGATTGCAAGTGCAGAGTATGAGTTATTTGCACACATGTTTGTCCTCTATATAATGATCTATTTTATAATACGATTTATCTAATAATGTCTTCTTGTCATGTTTTTTAAATTAGTATATTTAAAAAACATGTCTGATTTTTGTGTTACACTTTTAGGAATTATATTATAAAATTTTATACATAAGTATAAATAAGATATTATTACAGTAAAGTAAGTAATACATGAAAAACACCAAATACAGAAATGATATCCGACAACTGATTTTTATACAAGTAAATCTATGAGGAAGGCCTCATTAGACAGTACAGTTACAGGATTATTTCGCAATTCATCATCGTCATCATTTCAGCCTATCACTAGTCCGTTGCTGTACATAGGCTTGACACCCATAGATTTCCGCAAAAGTTTGTAGCTCTCATTTTGGGCGAATTTTGCCATAGTTGCCACGCTTGGCAGGCGGGTTGGCAACCGCAGTTTATTTATTCAGAAATTCCAGGAAGATGGTGCTGCCCTTCTTCTGGTTTTATATTTACCTCTGTCCACTTTTACAACACCTACGGGATGAGATGGTATGGTAGATTCTATTCAGCTGCCACCACACGGGGGTTTCGCAATTTATCAAAGCATAATATAAGCAATCTCAATGCGCCAGGTGCTGTTCGCGGCGTGCGGCGACGCCCGCGGCTGCGCGGCGTGCGGCGAGCCCGTGGCGCGCCTGCCACTGCCACACACTTGCCGCTACCACGCCGCACCGCCCTCCTACCACGTATTCACGCTCAAGGTACTTACTGATATTTACTTATTGTTAATTAGCTGATCCCCGCTACCTCGTCCGGTTGGATATACGTTTTTAAATATCCCGCGGGAACTACTTGATTTTCGGGATAAAAATTCTCCTCTGTCCATCTCCAGGATGCAGCCTATCTCTATTCCGAATTTTGTCAAGAACGCTTCAGCGGTTAAACCATGAAAAGGTGACAAACAGACAAAGGCAGAGAGAGAGAGAGTTACTTTCGCATTTATAATATTAATATTTAATTATTATAGTATAGTATAGTCATCATCATCATTGCCGTAGTTGCCACGCTTGGCAGGCTGGTTGTCAACAGTAGTTTATTTATTTAGATGTTCCAGGAAAATGCTGCTGCCCATCTCCTGGTTTTCATTTCCCGTCTGTCGACTTATACGGCACCTACGGCATGAGATGGGGTGGTAGTAGTAGTATAATATAGTAGTAGCATTAATTATTATAGATATTTATTGATTAAACAATGTTTGTACCAGCTAAAAGTGACTAAAAGTCAAACAGTGTTATGTCTTATTGTGGGATCCCACGCAAAATACGCGCTAGACGTGGAGTTGCGGAAACCGGCCCGTTGCAATCTACAATCTATTGTGGGATCCTCCCTTCCAAAGACACGTGGCTTTCAGATATTCGTACTTCTGTAAAGAATGTTTGAGAGTTTAATTTCTTATCAAATGAGTCCATTATGGAGCTCATCAGTGCAGCCTATCACTAGTCCACCGCTGAACATAGGTTCTGGTTGATTGGTTCCGTCTCCCCCATAGATTGCCACAAAAGTTTGTAGCCATAATTTTGGGCGGATTTCGCCATAGTTGCCACGCTTGACAGGCGGGTTACAAGAAGATGCTGCTGCCCATCTTCTTGTTTTAATTTTCCCTAAGTCGGCTTTTACGCCACCCACAGGATAAGATGGGGTGCTAGATTTCTCTTTGGCTACAAATTTTACAATATGAATTTGAATCCAAGATACTCAACTCAGAAACAAGCTAACCTGTCTGCTGAGTCAGGCAGTCGCCAACATGAAGAACAATATGTATCCTTGATGTTAACACATTAAATTGATTTAAAAAAAATCTCCTGTTGTGTTTACAGAAAGATGATTCTGAAAGCAACTCCGAATCTCACTCCAGTTCAGACGAGTCGCAGACTGACGATGCCGGTGACTCCTTCTTGGAAGAAAAGACCGAAGTTGCAGTGGACGATTTACCAGTGGAGCCCATGCATGAATGACATATGGACTTTGGTCATACCATCTATGACGACTTGTGGAGCTGATCTGAGTTTAATTATAAGTGAAGTTCAGAACTGACAGTGCAGTGAATGACTAATATTTGTGTTAAAAATGGCGTTTTAGGCATTGTGTGCCTGAACTTCATTGCACTATGTTGTATAATATGAATTAATTGATAGGAAGAAGTGAGTGCCTATGTAAACAGTATCTTAAAATTTGTGCGGGTAATAATTAGGTATTTGCTACATCTGTCATAAAAAAATTACAGTTAATACCATGTATGTTTGTAGATAAAATTAGAATCTTCTCCATCTTAATGTATTTAAAACATAAATTTAATGTTTATTATGTATTGTGATGTTTTTTACTAATTCCATTTGTCTAATAATTGCCGTAAACACAAGTGAGTAGACATTTTTTTTTTAGATTTCAACCATTATCATAATATTCTGCGACCTAGTCATTTTTGGATTGAAAGTAATTTCTTGAAGTCTATTATTATTGTTATTCTGTAACTGGTACCGTGCAGTCTCTTCGAGGTTAGGTAGTTATAGCAATGCCTCATTTCTTTTGTATTTGTTGATTTTAAGCAGGGCAAACAGTGGAAAATGAACCGAATTTAAGAACATGAAATTAGGTATTGCTTGAGATTTTCTAGGAAATTACTAGGAAATTTTATCGGTTTTCTTATCATGCTTTACAATTTAATTAAAATACCGTTTAATTTTATTAATAAGAAACAAGTAATGAAAGTTAATGTTATTCAAGATGACTGTATGGTGATTTAATTGCTGTTGTTGTTATATGTAGACTTTTATATGTCTGTAAATACTTAAAATATTTAAAAATAAAGAGCAATTTTTATCTTATTTAGTGTCTAAAATTCCCAACACTATTTCAAAAAGCTCAAGTTCAAGCTTTTAAGATTTGAGTACACAGCACCGCGTCCAAATTAATTATGTGTTTCAGTTTTCTAAGTAAGCGTGGCCGCACTGTCTGTTTTATTCGATTTGCGTACTAGGATCTCCGTACATTACGCAAATTAATCAAAATTTACAAATTCTATCAGAATGAGAATAAATTGTTACTCTCTGATAGTTTAATGCGTTGTTATTGCTCCTGTGAAAATTTGCTCATACAAGTAGTAAAAGTGATTGATTGGTGATGTATTTCAGGAACAAAACTACTATAGGCACAAAACTGTGTCATTTACGTGTAGCTTCCGACACCAAGCCATACAGTATTTCAAATGACATACGACCGCAATGCCTTCTGCTTAAAAAACAAGGACTAGATAGCCAGCACTCGTGTATCGTGGCTAAAATACGTACCTATAATAGAGACGGCAGTCGAATGTCCACTGTGCGTGCAGTCAAGCGGAGTGTGGGGAATGGTTAGGAAATTGATAAGTATACTACTTATAGAACCAGGTAAAATGTTCCAGAAAATTCGTAATTTTTGATTTCCTTTCCTGTCCCTTATGGCTACATTATATGTATAATAATTATTTATTTATTGAGGCAATAAAAACGATTTTAGAGTATTAACTACAAATTAATAAAAATTTATTGGTTTATAATTCTAATCACATCATATCACTTTTACGGTTTTTTTTTTATTACTAGAAACGCACCTACATCTTAATGAAAAAAAACATTGCCACCGCACCTCAGGCGGTATCTGAAAATCAGTGCTTTGCTTTATAGTTAGCAATACGTGCACTGAGCTACCCTTTTTTGTAGCATTGCAGCGCACACACATTTGTGCACGAACTGTGCCGGAAAAGTTAATGTGGTTTGTTTATGTTTTTGTTCTTCTTGTAATCTTTATATTTTTGTGTTTTATCTAAAGTTAGAAATAAATAACTATCTATCCATCATATTAGCAGGATTCCCATTATCGACTATGTTGATGTGTGTTGCCCTGACTTGTGTCAACATGTTAACACATTGGATCGTCTCCTCAATAACTGTATCAGATACATATATGGTCTCCGTAAATATGATTATGTATCTCCCTTTTCGTAATCAGCCTAACTGGCTGCCTATTCGTCAGCGCAGATCTGTTAGAATACTCTGCACCCTTTTCACTATACTAAACGATCCATGTGCTCCTGAGAATTTGAAAGCTTCTTCTTCGTTCTTCGGATAATCTCAAGTTGCTCACGCCCTTACACCGTTCTGGTTACATATCTCACTCATTCACCCTAACGGCTATAAGACTCTGGGTAAATATACCTTTTGACATTAAAACAGCTCCTAACAAGTTTGCTTTCAAAAATAAAGTCCGGGAATACTTTAAAAATTCATTGCAAGTTTGATTTTTCTTTCCTGTATCGTGTGTATGTATATTTATATAAGTATGTATGTTTGTGTATATGTATTTAGGTATGTGTATATATATGTAGTAGTGTTATGTATGTATATTTTGACTGTTGTATTTATAATCATATTAATTTATTTTATTCTCTTCTTATTGTTCGCTGCCCCGCCTATCATCATATTATGTTTATTCTCTGCTTTGCCTCATGGTTGACTGAGAGAGAATGCCTTAAGGCATTAAGTCCGCCATATGTACCACTAGTGCATTAAAGTTTAAATAAATAAAAATGAGTGATTCATCATGTTTTATCAAATCAATAAAATCCCTAATTTGAATCATAACTTCATGTTTCATTTTTAGGTCCAGCGTATAGTGACTGAATAATTATGGAGTGAATGAATAACGAAAGTTGAACTAAAATTTGTGCCGAGTAGTGGCGGCTTAGGAGAATCTACCACCTCATCTCATCCCGTGGGTGTCGTAAAAGTTGACAGAAGGAAAATGAAAACCAGGACATGGGCAAAGCATCTTCCTGGAATATTTGAATAAATAAACTGCGGTTATCAACCCGCTTGCCAGGCGTGGCAATCTATGGGGGAGGCCTATATTCAGCAGTGGACAGTGATAGGCTGAAATGATGATGATCCAATATTCGTACCCGAAGTCGATGCAATCTTCCAACATGCTTGATAGCAACTGATTCAATAATCAATGGAAGAGATTATTAAATCAGTTCACTCAGTTCTCAGTTCAGTTGACCGTATCATTCTCAATTAAAAATCAGAACGCAGGTACGGTGTCACCCCAAAGGACTGACATGGAATGTCTCATTAGCCTTAACTGATTCACCGGTTCTTGTAGCTCACCATACGAAACCTAGCTATGCTGGCAGCTTTTCGCTGATATTCTGAGAGCCGTGGTCCTTCCCCGGTGTAGTCCACTTAACACAGAAAAATTTAGACTTATTTCAAACTTCTTCCACTTACCCCATGACAATACTACACTATGAAAATTTAACTTTCGCAAATTTTATTGCTGCATTGGTACTTACTGCTTTCCTACACTAGTGAGACTTGAGGATCCGCTTTGATGTCATCATTAGGACTTTTATTGAACTCCGCGGAGTTCAATATACTACCCCGTAGCAACAAACTCCTCAGCCCTGATACTTCCTCTTTACAACTCCTACTTGGAGATTAGTGTAAATGTGCGTAAATCCTCAATTTCGCGTAAATCTCAATTTTTAGACAATAAATCGTCATACATTTATTTTGAAGGTGTTCTTTTCGTACATGAAGAGTCTGGTGGACAATATATGCAAGGATAGGGAATGATTTTTGGCACACACCCTCGAGTACCTTACTCAAGATTATGGTCCTCTTTCCCAAAATAATAATAGCATCCACGACAGTCTCTCCATTACAAAACATCAAAAAACATGCTAAGCTATTTGAACTTTGGTCAAGTTTTAAACCTATAAGCTGCAATTCAGTTTCACATGGAGCGTTATTCCAAGGACTGCGGTATCCACAATTCTCAACTATTTCGCATTTAAAAGTACTTTCGCTTCTAAACGTTTGACGCTACCGTTGAAAAGCACGTTTTCGATATTGCATTATTCACCTCGTCATGTGACAAGCCGTCGTCGTACGCGAGTGACCTGGGTTCGATTCCCGGTGCCGGCACCACTAAAATTGTTAATTGCAATTTTAAGTGCCGATTTACCACGTGCTCGGCGGTGAAGGAAAACATCGTGAGGAAACCTGCATGTCTGAGGAATAAAAAATATTTCGAAGACATGTGAAGTCCGCCAACCCGCATTGGAGCAGCGTGGCGGATTCTTCCTAGGAGAGGAGGCCTGTGCTCAGTAGTGGAACATTTATAGGCTGAAACTTTTACTTTACTTTACATGTAACAATGAAACATCACCATCAGCAAAATATACTTTATCAGTATTATCTCCTACTATATTTGTAATAGAACTGGGCCAACAACGGTACCCTGTGGGACACCTACAGAGACTGCGGATCCAGAAATACGCCTAATATTTAATAACCATTGATGACTACTTTTGCGTTCAATTGTCGAAATATGTAAAGTGCGTCGACAATATTAGACATAGATGGGACAGTTTTAGCAGAATTAAGTTACACATCTGTATGTGCAAAAGTTAATAAATAAAACAAATAAGTGAAACAGAATCGTCGCTTTAATCAGCAATTTCCGGTTGAAAAAAAATAATCAACAAAACTACACTGAAATTCTGAACGTGACTATTTTACAAACAATTTACAGCAAGTTTTTTTTTTTAATAATTACAGCGGGTGTTTTGAATACCTCCCCGGCTTGTACCCGAGCGAAGCGTTGTTACAAGTCAAAAGTCAACGTGACATAGACGCGTGACGCTTTTCAACTAACTTAACTTTAAAGTAATATTTACAAGGAAACAAAGTACAACGTATGAATGCTCTTGCATTGGCAGCCCGAAAGAGGAAGCTGAGGAAAAAAATCGCAATTCTTTTAAGAAAAGCATTCAAAATACCCGCGAGCCTAAACTAGAAATCAGAAACTTATGAGGTACACATCTTCCTATCCACTTTACTAAGCGTATGGTTACCGGCCCCAAAAATGAGGCCATTTTTTTTACATTTTTTTCGAAATTTGCAGCCTTTTTGTACAGTATATGATACTTACTAATAATATATGTATAGACATAGTTAAAACTGTTACATTTTTTTTTGGTTGCGAGTTCTTTTTCTTAGCAGATCATTGCGATAATGAACTGATATGAAAAAAAATCTCAACGATTTTTTTAACATTGAAACAACAGGACTCTTGCGTAAACACGACTTGATATAAGTTTCGCATAGCTAGATTTAAACCCCAATTCTTAGTTACATTAAGTTAGATTATGACGATATTTTTATTTTTTTGTTGCACTTTTTCTGAAAAAATTCTAACAAGAATCGAATCGAACGGACAAAATTTAAGTTGAAACTCCGAAAAAGAAACTACACTTTAACATTTCGTTTTAAAAGTTAGTCGAATTAGCTTTAACACAAAGATGATATTTTAAACTACCTACATGTGTCTCTACACGCATTCTATCATTTTAATGGACACATTTGTTTCTAGTATTCTACAATAATATACCAATTAGAATATGTTTTTTATTTCTAAATAAACATGTTTTTCAAAGAATTTTTTTTCAATGCAATGAAAGTTAAAGGTTTCTTTCATTCATGTGAACTGAGTCAAGTCTTCCGGATTTTTACATGAAGAACATGGTGAAATAAATTTCTTTCAACAGCAGTAGAAAGTAACCGTGATACAAAACGTTTCCAAAAATACACAAACATTTTATCTGTATTCTCACTTCTGTGTCATTTGTCAACAACTTTTTTTTTAAATTATAACCATTGATTATTTACTTTCTTTAGGAAATCTGAGTCTATAATAGCATAAGACTTAATTATTTGTTTAATTGTAGTTTCTTCATCAGTACTTTTAACTGTGGGAACATTTAGAGAGAAATGGCAAATATCATTTTGATTAAAACTTACTACGCCTTCTAGTGAAAGCTTTCTAAGGTTTAGTCACAATACATCGAAGCTCCACCGATAACGCCATTAGCTATAATGTATAGTTTATCATTGAAGCTTAGGTTCGATATTTATATCTCGTCCTCTTATATATGTAATGTCTATCATATCTGAGTTTGTCATCCATTGTATATGTTATAGATATACTACGTGAATAATAAGTTACGCATACATATGCATTTCACCATCGTCAATTAATGATTTTACACTTATAGTATTGCGCATGCCCTTACGTTTGCTTTTCATTTAGGCTTACCGTTTCTTTACGAAAAATAATCGTTCAAATTTAAAATCATAATTACAAAGACGAATTATCAGCGCATTAAACTACAAATGTTTTTACAGTATATATTATTTATTTTTTGTTATGGCCCAACAGGTTTCACATTATAGGATAGATTTTTAGATTGTTCTCCAATTAATACTTGTAAAATTAATCAACGCAATGAAAAGACAACAAACGAAATACAATGAACAACTTATTCTAATTCCCTTGTTAATAATTGGCTACGGTTTCGTTATTTTTTGGCGTCTATATATTTCTCAGTACGTCTCCCACTTTGAACTAACACGCGTCTCGCGTCTTCTTTGCACTTCTGATTTCCAGAACTGCTTTATCTAAAATCCTTTTACACGAGGATCTGTATCTCTATTCAATTAGCCTAACGAAATTGCGTGAACGTGGAACGCGAAATGTACCAAAATAAATAGCATTCTAAACATAAAATACTTGGAACAGTTACTCTCAGGTAAAGGTTAACCTATTGGACCAATACATTCCGAATTAAAATTTAATTGTAATGATTTCAAAAAGTGGTTTTGTATACATAGGAATATAACGAAGCGGTTTCAGCTAACAAAGAGTTCGAGTTGATCTTCAATTTAATCGAATATAGCTAAATGATTGAATTAAATATTAATTTTTTATAGAATTATTATCCAACCCTTTCAAAAATCAGAGGACTATGTATGTGCAAATGAAACTGATATGCCTGAGTATATTCTACTAGATTCAGGCCCAATGTAAGATTCTTAGATGATACTGGAAGGTTCCCGAAAAACTGAGTTAAAAAGGGCAAGTCAGGTCCAGACACACAGTGATAGGAATTTCCTCAACGCAACTATCAGCTAACAAGCATCGACAATACACTATACAATTGCTTTTTATCTCGATACGTTTTCCGAAAAGCCCGTCCAGGAGTATATCTGCTAATAATACATTAAAGGCGTACAACGTACACGGTCATTTCATACATAAATAAACGTTGCGGGTAAATCGAGCATGCGTCACATTCTTTAATCTATTACAATACTTCATCCACTCACTGGTCCGGCCAGTTTAATTAAGTAAATAATCAATTGATATACACATAAAACTATATAATACACGTAATGTGATCTATATTACAAATTTTCATACATTCTACACCCATTAGATATACACTCAACGACGAATAATTATACCATTTTTTTTTATTTCGTGTGAAAATAAACTAGAACGTAAACCTACGCGAGTAATGCCAGCCGTTCAAAATCTTGATTAAGGATACTAGTAATAGGGGAAGCATTTTTTTCCCAATGTTTTAGTAA
Organism: Luehdorfia chinensis; assembly: GCA_019845155.1. Lineage (NCBI taxonomy): Eukaryota > Metazoa > Arthropoda > Insecta > Lepidoptera > Papilionidae > Luehdorfia > Luehdorfia chinensis. Next base: position 797,771 of record JAHVAK010000107.1, read on the forward strand.
CTTGGCTCCATGTTTAATAATATATTTCTAATGTTACGTGGGCCCTTGCATATCTATTTGGAATTTAACAGCAAAGTTCGCCTAGATACTAATTTCTGACCAGCTATTTGTTACAACGGTGAAAGATTTTTTTTAAGAAAAATAGTTTTTAAACATTTTTTTGTTAAATTTAAGGCAATTTGTTGTTCATTATGTATTACAAGATTCAACTGAAATTGTTTTTCTAACTATCGTATGAAAGTCTTATAAAACGAGAATCTCATAAAATTATTCTCACTAAATAGGCTGGCATTTGCTACACAGACAGTTTCCAAGTGTATTAACTATGTCACAGCCACTTAAATTTACTTTTAATGAAGCTTGCTTTATACTAAAATGGACCATATTCATTAGGGTTTAACAGTTACAATGCTCAAGCATGATTATGTGCAACGTTCAAAAGTAGACTTGAAGTATGGACTTCGCAAAACTACGGTAATACAAAAACAACTCATATAATAAGGCAGTAAAGTCTATTTTCGAACGCTGCTATACAATGACTTATTACACTTTCGTATAGAGCCCATATTGTCAAATGGTTACAAACATGCAGTATAATGCTATATATTATTTATTGATATAGTCCGAGAAATGTGTTTAATAAATCAACAAATTTATTAAAAGGTAAAAAAATATTGGGTTTTCATTACAATAAAAATTTCACTTCTTTAAAAATCCTCCAATGGCCCTCCCAAATATTTCGGAACAATAATTTAAAACAATACACAATACCAACAACAGATTAATTACATAAGTCACTTCTACAATTGTGACTTAAACTATTAGTAAAATAATGATAATGACTTTTGGGATAAAATTGAAATATTGTATACAACACCAAAATAAGAAAAAATGCTCAATCGGTAGTGGTTACGAGCTCCTACGATTGTCATTGGCCGAAAAAATCTAAATTCTGTCATAGATTTGCAAAATAAAAAACCTTACACGTAAACTTCGACAGTCTATGTTTCCCAAAGTAATTAAAAAATATTTTATAAATGAATTTTGTTATATTTTTACTTTCCACATGAAATTATTAAAAAAAAATGAAAGTTCAAAATAAAATATTTTTACAACACTTAGGCCATAGGCCAAAGTTATTTAAAAATGTTTAGGCGTAACTTTTTATTCAAAGCAGAAATAATGAAATGTGTTTTTATAGAAACATGTTGAACTGCGTCATTCACTAATTGATAATTTTATATAGACAATTATTGTATATGAATTACAGTGTAATGTCTGGTTTGATTGTAATAGCTGAATAATTGTAACAAATCCTAGAAAAGTTATAATACAGACGATAATTCGATACCAAAACTATATAAAATCACGCAAATTACGCTGCGCCTTAAGTAGGAATTAATAATTTTTTATTTTCATTCTATAAAGTCTATAAAGAATAACTTTTCTATACAATATTATACACGGGCTAGAGGAAAACGTGAAAGAATGATATTGAAATTGTAGAGAAAAATCACAGCGATTTTAACTTAAAGTACAGGAGAGAAACAACGTAAATTTGTTCTGGATTGATAAGAGGAAAAAGAAATTGGAAATGGCTTTATTGTTGACCGTCTGTAATATACTGTTATATATATTAATAGGATGTTACAATTATTCTACAATCGACTTAAGGAATAAACCTCCTGACTGGTATTTAAATGTTAACTATTTTTCAATTCGATGTGAGGATTTTGAGTAACTAATAAATTATTTAGAGATTTAAGTAATGACTTAAAATTATTCCTTGTTTTTTCTTAAAGTTGTTCTATAAACATTTTATACATGGATACCCGAAGAGACGTAACAATGAAAATATTTTTGGTGTTATGATTAATTATGAAAAAGTGTTTATCAGCGTTGGATATTTTAGGGCCTTCTATAATGGCTGTTCGTAGTCTGTGTTAACTACCGGGATCGCTTTGGAACAAGCATTGAACAGAATCATCGGTAAAAAAAAAAACAAAATGAAAACCGAAATAAATATCGTCGATTTATTTATTCCTTCGCTTTATAACAGTATAACATTCCCCGCGCAATCTTCTCTTTCCGAACATTTCGCGACAATGAAAATTAACTAGAAAGTGCATTAACTAATACATTAAATGTAAGCATCATTACTTCTTTAATATCACACGTTTCTTAAAAAACAAATAATATGTACAAAACGCAATCCGGTCTACGGAGGACCAATAGGATGCGGATTAAATATGGCGATCGCGCGGGGAACGTTCCACGGTTTGTGTAGGCCTGGGCTAGAACACCAGGATGGGCAGCGCGCCGTCCGGCGAGCGGCCGCGCGCCTCCTTCTGCTGGCGCGGGGGCGTGGCTTGCTGCGGGGGCGGGGCTTGCTGCGGCGAGCGGCCGCGCGCGTCCCTCTGCTGCTGCGGGGGCGGGGCTTGCTGCAGCGCGCGGGCGGGCGACTGTCACGTGACCTCCATCGGCAGCGAGTCGGCCGTGCGCCGGCGGACCGCGCCGTTCGTGGTGGTCTCCTCGCTCTCGCCCGCGCCCTCTAGCGGCGCCTCGCCGCCCAGCCCGCTGCCTAGCCCTGAGGACGACGCTCCCGCCACGGGGGAGGTCGTGGCCTCCACGATTTCACTATTAAAAAAATAATAGTTATTAGCAGATTGCTATTAAAGAAAATTATTCACAATATTATATATCAAAAAAAATCAAGATGTAATTTCAAAAGTTTATAATGATAACGATCGTTTTCTATTTCGCACGTAAATTACAGAAACAGTTAAAATACAATAAAAAGCCAGGCAAAAAGGACGATTAATAAATGTATTTAAATTTTAATTACCTACTCTATAATAAAATTGGAAATCAAAGAAAAGAACGAAACAATACTCACGCAACGGGCGTCGGTCGAGGTTGAGCTATAAGTCTCGCCTGCCTCGCTTTTAGCTGCGCCGTAGAAAAAGCGATCGCTTGCACATTCCCCGCCAGCCCACCAGGTCCAGAGATGGCAATCTTCTGACCACCTTTCGGTAACTGCACATTCTTTTGCAACAGATTCGCGACCACAGAACTCGGTATTGAAGTCTTCGATGGCGCCGATATCGTTATAGACGTCGACGGCTCTGAAGACGTCCTCGCCAAAGGCGTTGCGACTTGCAGGGTCCGATTTTTAAGTTGAATCTGATGTCGGACGTTTGGTGCCCGCACAGGTAATGCGGCTCGGACAATTTGCCTTCCGTCCAGGCTTACGCTGACACGATGAGGCCGAGTTGCCGTCGCCACGTTGCCTTTTAAGGCGCCATCAAATACAACTTGGCGTTTTCTCGCGTCATTGATATCGAGTCGTGCGACGGTCGTTTTACCGGGTTGTGGTTGTCGCACCACGTTGACTAAATGGGGACCTTTTCCTAGTTGGCCGCTCTTGATCTCGAAGAATTGGGCAACAGAGCCGGGGGCGGCTTTTAGGAGGGGTTTCCCATCTCCGAGGGCGGCTAGGGAGACGACGGTTGGAAGTTGAGCGAGGGAGCGATTTTGCAAGAGCTGGGCGCGTTGAGTGTGGGTGAGGGGGTGCGCGTGGAGAACTTTGAGCTTGCTGGAGGGAACGTGGTGCACGTGCGGCGACACCACCACGCCCGGGGGAGGGTGCAGCTGCAGCGGCTTGTGCCCGAGCGCGGCCGGGGCCAACTGGACCAGTGGCGCGGCGACTCGTCTCGTAGCTGCGGTGCTGGCGACGCTGCCCACGGAGCACAGATTGCCAAGACTGCCAACTGTCCCCACGTTGACGACATTACTTGTAGTTGCAGCGTTGCCCACGCTCGCAGTGGCTGAAAAAATAAAAGAAAACGTAGTTCAATATAAAAAACGTATTGATTGACTATGTTTAAGGAATTAATTCAGTACAATGTCAAAGTACTTACTCTATAGCAATAGTTAGATGATTAGTTTTTTTTTCAAATATTTACATGATAAATACAATTTCATAGAATAAAAGGCTTAATTCACTTGAAAACGTCGAACAGGTTTTGTCTTCTCATAATAATTAAGAATATATGTACAATTTGCGCTAATACGTAACAGCCTATATATGTTCCACTGTGGGCACTGGTCTCTTATTTTTGTAAGAGTTTTGTAGCCGGGAAGTGTGCCACGCTGCTCCAATGCAGGTTTACAGACTTTATTCTCATCATCATTTCAGCCTATCTTAGTCCACTGTTGAACATAGACCTACCCATAGATTGCCACAAAACACGTTCCTGAGCCACTTGCATTTATCGACTTCCAGCAAAACCATGCGCAGGTCGTCGCTCCATCCAGTGGGGGGGGGGGGGGGGGCTACACTGCGGTTGGCGGTACCAGATTGCCACTCTAGAGCTTTTCTTCCCCAGCGGTTATAGGTTTTTTTTTAATCCCTTCATTTGGTATTTCTAGTTAGCGTTTTCAAGGATGTAATAATGGAGTTAGCCATCTCAGTGGACATGAGTGAAACAAAAAAATTGCCGGTTTCTATTAATATTGACAAACAGACTTGAGACTAGCTCGAGACTAACTCTACCATATAGAGGTATTGTATGAGTTGAAAAATATGACTGAGCTCACACTAAAAAAATTAATAAATACGAAGAAATACACTGAAAATTATGTTTAAAACCAAGACCAACGTTGTCCTATATAAGATATAATAACTGTGGTCTAGTGGTTTTTTTATTGGATAAATTTACGGAACGAGCGATACGTTTATCTTTTTAAGCCCATAACATACGCTGTGTCACCCAGAGCATCTATGTGCGAAACCACACTGCGTTTCACCACAAATCGGTTTGTCCTACACTGCAACCTAGCCTACTTCTGATTTTATCGCAAGAGCGTGACGTGTAGCGCGGGTAGTTACACGAGTGAGTGGCTCTGTGTTTGGCACTACAATATCTCCCGCGCAGTTGATAGCTTCCAACAGTATTTGGAGGTTCTCGCCGTAGCCGTGGCCAGCAGACGTATGGCTCACCGAGGTCCCGCTGCGAGACGGGCAGCGCCAGTGCGGCGAAGGGTCCGTTCTGCAGGAGCCCCACCGCCGCGCCCGCCCCCTGGCTCGCCAGCCGCACCTGCAATGCCACACGCCACTGAACAACTGCTACACAAACTCACAAACAGAATAACGGGCAAGAAAATTATTTACTGTGACTTAAGAGTGGCAATGCGTTTTTTTTTTGAAAAAACAAAGCCTAGGATTTCTTCTGTATCGTGGGGGCTAGTATATATTTCAAGCCAACAATTTGTGTTTGGCACAAATGTTGGCTCCGGCTGGGATTCGAACCCCGGACCCTGATTTCTAAGCCGCAGAAATCAGGTAGATTAACCACTAGGCCACGCGGTTGTCACCTGATGTTATGTGCAATGTCTGCCCATTTAAAATGCTGACCACCACACTACGCACGTCACACTGAGACATCAATTGTCGAGTCACATATGCCCAGTAATTACACTAGCTATCAGTGTCCTTCGAACCACAGGAATGTAAGTACACCACTGGTTTATATCAGATTAACTGACACTGCTGTGATACCTGTTACCGTTTAATAAATACATAACATTGTATTTATGTATTGTAGATACATGTTAGTATTTTATACCTAAACATGTTTTTATATTTAGTCTACCACCCCATCTCGGTGTCGTAAGAGTCGACAGAGGGAAAATTAAAACCAGAAGATGGGCAGCAGCATCTTCCTGGAACATCAGAATAAATAAACTGCGGTTGCCAACACTCCTGCCAAGTGTAGCAACTATGGCAAAATTCCCCTCAAAATGAACGCTACAAACTTTTGTAGTAATCTATGGGGGAGGCCTATGTTCAGCAGTGGACTAGTGATTATGACTGAAATGATGAATGAAAATTAAATGCATATCATGTATAGCTAGTTTGATTCTAATCGTTTCCCGAGTTGAATTTTTTTCTATTAATTTTATTAGAAAATACTCCTACTATTACTAAATTTCCACCGCAATATTAATTAAGCTGCTGAGAATGCATATAGACATAAAATCCGTCTTTTGTAACGTTTTCTAAAATATTAATCCAATAAAGAATAAATAAATCAATATTTAGAGCATGACAAAAACACATATATGTAGATTTTGACGTCCATAAGAGCTCTATACAAGCCTAAATTGAATAAAGAAATTTTGACTTTGACTACACGAGTAGTTCGACAAACAGCACCGAAATTACGTGACGGATTCACCACGGCTCCGTAACACACTCATATGCAGAATTGGAAGCCTGTGCCCAGTAGTGGGACAGTTATAGACCCTTACTTTTAATATAACAAGAATGAGAAATATATATCAAGTTGACTTGTAAAGTGTTACATTAAACACAATAAAATAGGTCTTTTGACTACTAAATATTCTGAAGTAATAAGATTAGATTAATTAATGAAAGAATACCTCAAAAATTTATAGAAACAATCAAAGATAATGCACTGTACTTCGTCATTAAACCATGTCAAAACGAAAATCAACCTTATTTTGTTAAGCTAATAATCTAAAGAAAAAAAGTCGACTCAGGGATATACCAGGAAATTTTATGGCTTACAATTCATGGCGGAATAAGCATATTACGCCAGAGCTAAATTTACCTGACCGGTGATGGGCAGCAGCATTTAAGATGCAAAGTATCTAGTACTGCAATCGCTAATAATCCCAACTTGGGAGAGGCCTGCGTCTAGCAGTGGACTTTTACAGGCTGTTAAACAAAAAACAACTAGTATAATAGTAATATCTACAAAAACCAAAAAAAATACCTTCAGGCTCTCGGAAACAGCCACTGTAACGATCTGAGGCTGTGACGACTCCTGCGACGTCACTATCGCCACGTCGCTGCTCCTTCTGTGCGCTGCTGATGTAATTATATGCTTTTTCAGAGGAGAATGTTTCGTTTGCACCGTCTTCAGTTGGACTCCGGGCGCCAACTGTATCTCCTCGATGGTGTCCTCCTTCCTCTTTTTCTCCACTTTGATGTGGGGCACTTCGTTGACTTCCTCCACGATGATCTTCGAGGTGGGCACCGGCTGAGCGGGTGGCCGCACCTGCTTGGGCGTTGCGGTGTGCAGCGGCGTCGGGGGCGATTTAACCTCCGGTCTGTCCACGTATATTGGTTCTTTATCAGCCGATATATGTACGACGGTGGAACCGAACGCTTCCCCGGCCTTCCTTCGCCTCGGGCCAGAGCCGGCACGCCCATCCAAGCTCTGGCCTTGCAATAAAAAAGGATCCTTTTCAACATCCTTCACCAGCTCCTCGAGTAGATCGTCGGTTATTGCTATTTTCTTGTCGTCTTTAGTCAAGTCAACGTCTTCTAGAGCTTTCAAGTCCGTTTCCGAAAGGATACTCTCGACTTGCGCTTCAGTTAGTCCTGTGAAATTTTCACTGAGGAGGTCTTCTCCGCTTATGTCTAGACTGCTACCGCTGTTATCTACCTCTGGATTCAAGGATTCCGTAAATAGTTCTCCTAGTGTGAATTCTGAAGTTGTGAATGTGTCCAGAACTTCTGACGGCGGCTGCTCTGCAAGCCTCAACTCAACAGAGAATGGAGTGTCCAGAGCAATAGGGAACTGATCTTCAAATAGTTTGGGTTCGTGTGGTGGCGAAGGAGGTGGTGTCTTTGGTCGAAAATGTAACCTGGAATAAGTAAACGTCAGTTGAAATAAGTCCTGGTCAATTCCAGAAATTAACTGAACATTTAACATTCATGCACAGTGCATTGAAGTTTTTCAAGAGTAGTTTTGAATTAATTTAAATTCAGTATATTTCGAAATAGATTGAGACAACAACTAAGTTGGTCATTGTTACTGTATGTATATTCATATAATTTATATCATGTGCTAACTTAATGTTTTTAACTTTGTTTTTATTTATATATACCATACAGAGATAATAATATCTATTTTATTAAAGTATGTATACAGGCTATTGATATACCTTATCAAATTCATATGAATTCAACGAATAATGTTATTATAATAATGCATTTCATAGATTATTTTTCATAAAGTGGACCAAGAAAAATGTTAAGGTCAATATATGTACTTGTCTCAGTGAACAATCGAGTGCACATAAGATAAGCTACTTTTGCCTAGAAAATTATGTAAAATAATTAAAACATTCACTTGTGAGTGTTGACACATCATCTTTACAACTATACCTACAAAACCCTACAATAACTTTTTGGAAAGGTAGAAATTGAAACATAGTTTTGAACTGGGTTTATTTTGACCCATCTCACGCCTCTACGAGACTGACGCCGGGTTAAGTAATTAAAATTAGACCTGAAATGTATTTTTTAAACTTACCATTTTTTATTAACCTCATTAATGAACTGTTCAAACTCTTTCTCCACTGGCTGCAAACTCTCATCTGAGTCGTAGCTACTATCACTGCACCCACTCCATGATCTCTTTCTGATTACTCGCTCCAAATTCTCTCTAACTGCACTGTCAATAATAGTTCTTGCACTAACACTAATATCACTTTTAACATCTTGAGGTAACGTAACGTCCGGTAACGGTCCATCGACATCCATTGGCTCCTGTTTGACGTTGACGTCCGGTCTGAGATCGACGTCGACGTCGTGTTTGACGTCGGCGTCCGGTTTGACATCGACGGTCCATAGGCCTGGATTTCGGGCGAGATGCCGTCGGAAGGCATGCCGCCAGGGATACTTTCCGCCCGTGTGGTAGTCCCGGGTCATTTCCTTTGGGCTTCTATGTGCTTTTGTTTCCAGCTCCACCTGCAAATCGAAATGTAGAAATCAGTAATTTGTTCCAAAATATTTAAGAAAGATCTTAATAGTAATTTTATCAATAGTAATTCAGTGATCATAAAGTGGTCCCCTCTCTTGTTGGATCCCGTGCGTATAGCAACCCCGGGGGTATGGTGCGGGCACTCACCTCCTCGTCCCGCATGGCGCGGTGCTCGCTGGAGGCGGGGAAGGCGAAGGGCAGGCGCGGCCACAGCTCGTCGAGCGGCGTGGCCACGCGGTCCAGCAGCACGCGCCCGCCGCGGCCCAGCCGACGCCGCGCGAAGCCCACGCAGCGCGTGTACGGCTGCTTGAGGGATGTTAGCGTGAACCTGAAATTTAAGGCGAAAACGTTGAACAAAAATTATTAAAATAAGTGATTAGTATACAATTTGCAACTATTCCGCTGGTACCGTACGATATGCTCGTATGATACTAGCGGTAGGAAATTTTTTCTCTCCAACATCCTTATTTTTGTATGTTTGAGTACGGCGGCTTTGACAGCTTCGTCGGAAGACTCGCTCTCGTGAAATGGAAAACTCATTGACTTTTCAAACAAGAAAAGTCGTGCAGTGTTTAAAAGCTTACCTAGACTTTAAAGGTTTACATCCAAAATTTTCGTATATAGACATGGTAAAATATGTTATGAATTTAAAATAAATTTCAATCAATATCCTGTAAATAAAATGCTTACCTATTCTTCTCATCCAATTCATGCTCGAACAGACCTTCTTTTGATGGACTGCCAGGATCCACTGGATCACCGCAAAGAGTTGATGTTGGCTATTAACAATGAAAGATATCACTTTTTAGTCAAAAGACCCAATCTAAATTTATGTCATTCATGGCATATATATGAATGAATATATGAATGGTATATTGTAGTATAGAGTGTAGTATGAATCAATATGGAATATTTTAGTAAGGCCTACTGTCCACGGAAGCGTAGCTTCATTGACGCTTCAAAATAGCTACGCATAAAATATATTGTCTTAGACTTATGAAACAGTATAGATCAAATTGTGTCTACTCTTGCATCTTTGACATTGTTTTCGAAACTGTTTTCGAAAGACTAATGGTCGCCCTGTGGTCGGAAATTCGACCGCAATTCAATAATATTTTTATTGTGCTTTCTGCACTTCTTCTGACTATGCTAAATCACAAACTGCAAAGCTAAGTTTTCTCTTCGCGTATTAATATAAAGATTTTGTTAAAGATTATTTGCTCAATAATAATCACATCTACTGGCTGTGACAAAAATGTTGTTATTGAAACAGTAAATGCCTAACCATTTCATAATAGCAGCCAGGCTTGCGACGAAAGGAAAATGGCCCATCGTCAATCGTTTCCGCTCGCGCACTCGGCCCGCTTGGTGCAGCCGCACTCGCTTCCTCGTCTGACGATGTGCACACGCCCGAATCTGAAATATAATAATTGTTATCTCACCTTACCGATGTAAACACTAAACGAAAAGACCCAAAACCAGTATCCGACTCGAAGGACCAAAACACAACTATCAGAATTAATGCATGGAATATATTTAAAACGCTGAGCTTTGTTTAGAAATTTATTTTATATAAAATACTTACTAAAACCACAGAATCTATTCTGATAATTAATAACATTTTCTTTGTGTTTCCCCTCAATGATGATATTTAGTGGAAACTTTTGACTACCGCTATGGTAATACAAAAAGCTCTACAGAAACTTCTCCGAATCTCCGAAAACGTAAATGTATATGTAGTTAGAAAGAAGAAATTAATATTTTCACTAACGGAAAAATATTCGATGTTACATTATGATCATAACAATTTTATATACGTATTAAAAGAAACTGTAATACTTAAACTCTAAAAATTTATGTAAAGAAATTATAAAGAATTATGAGTTTAATATTATTAAACTTATAATTCTTAATAATAAAATATATTTTTTTAATAAAAATAACAATATTTAACTACGATTATTTATGTTATGCAGCCAAGAGATTTAGAACGGTGAGCGCACTAAGCTAAAATTGATTTTAAAATTTTCTTTTCATTACAAGAGAGCAGTAAGTGAACGCATAAAATATATTTGTCTTTCGCTTTATCTGCGTGTGTGCACTCACCTCGCAGCCCCTGCACGGAGCCGGCGGCGTGGTGCCTGTGTTTCCGTCTCTTGTATGGACGCTTCTCTCGCTGTAAGGCAACCAATCACGTGCATAATACCACACTCTCACTATCACAAGTATTTGGAATTCGAATCTATTGTATATTGTACAGACATACATTTCGTAACTATATTTAAACAAGGGATGTTACAGTAAATTTGTATCAATCAGTTTTGATACCGGGGAACTGTACAATATAAAACATTATTAAATAATAATATGAGACTAAGCACATTATTAAATGAAATGTTTTTATTACACACACTTATTCTTATATTGTAATAGTGTTTTAAAAAAGTCAATAAAATATCACTTTTTGTTATTAGTAATTATCTGTGGATTAAGTTTCCACAGCACTTTTTTATGGAAGAAAGTGATGAGACAAGCAAATCGTCGCAATCGCCTAATAACGGTAAGTGCCATGTCTGCCTATAAAAAATTCTGTATCAACCGGAACATTCCCGCGCTCGTCACCCTAAGACATTAATTCTTAATTCGCATATGTCTAGTAATTACACTAGCTTTCAGTGCTCTTCAGACCGAAACACAGTAATTATTGCACACAAGCAAAGCCTTACGGTAGAGTAACCGGCAATGCATAGACGGATTCCTGCATAGGAATCCTACCACCATTCTATACCCAATTTGAACCAATGATTTATTTTGCATCTCATGCACTCCGATCCAAAAGTGTATGTAACATTCAAATTAATTAAGAATAACGTTATTACGTCATATAGCTATTAGAGATACAGAAAAGTATATTTCTTTTAAATGAACCAGTTGCTTCCAGTTCAGATTTTTTGGTATCCAAGATTTTCAACATTCAAATGAAAGAATAATTTTAATAAAATTTATTCACTTTAAGTTTAGGGTAAATATTTCCCGTCCTTACCTGTCTAGGCTGATCGACGGGCGTGGGCGGCGCTCTGGGCGGGTAGTGTTGCACTGCGTACGGTTCCCGGCGAAAACTCATCGCTGATATCGGCACGGTACTGTATTGCCTGGGGAAATAATGAACGTTATAAAAAAAAATAGAAAATGTAAACGTAGCGTTTATATTACCTATTTTTTTTATAAACAAGCTTAACAATAATTATTTTATAAAAAAATATAAACTGTAAATTCATGACTGTACGGTGCTTTTGCATACTTGAAATTTAAATTAGTACGCGATCAGCCATCCACAAATCAAGTCCATTAGCAATAATCAATAAAAACCGTGTATATTTCACATCAAAACAGTTCATTTATCAATTACATATATCAACATACTGTGTAAGGTCCTGAACTTCATCGACAGACAAGGGGTTCCCAAACTAAGAACACAAGTGTTCCGTTGACAATTTCTAAAGTAAATTCAGTGGTACCAAATTAAAGATCTTCCACTTTATATTAATTGATAAATGCGGAAGTAACTCTCTCTGTCCATCGGTATGTTTGTTACCTTTCACTGTTCAACCGATGAACCGATACTTTTTATCCCGGAAAATTAAATAGTTCCCAAGGGATATTTAAAAAACCTATATCCACGCGGACAAAGTCGCGGGCATCAGCTAGTAGAATATAATTTACATTTTCATAGCTTTATTGTCAGCTACGTAGTACCAACCATTTCTGTATTCAATGAAAAAGGTGAAATTACGAGTGTCACCACCCTGTGTTACAAGATTTTCTTTAGGTAATTATATCATATAAATTATATAATTATTTAGGTAAAATAGGATATTAAAAATGTTACTTGAAATAAAAATTTAAAAAACAAAATATTTGTCCATTATATGTCAAAATACTTGAGCTCATGACAAATACCGTGCATACGAGTGGATAAAGATAGGTTAAAGTTAAGAAAGACGCTTAAACTTAGTCAATAAAACATAATGAAAGCGCCGCGTTGCAAATGAAACTGCTTCAAGAAGAAACTGCACCTCAGTTATAAATAACGCAAAGGTGTGTTTAAACTTTATAAAGGTTTCCCGTTATTGAACTTTACAACAAACTTACAGTAACTTGTTCATGAAACAGATTTTAAAGTTTCGCTTTTTAATTTCCATTAAGGCAGTTTCAGAATAGCCAACTGGTATCAATTTTTTTTATTTATGAAAGACCATGCAATCAATGGGCATATGTAACTTAGGAACAGATGTATCAGGGTGACGAGCGCAGTGTGTTGTCTCACAGTAATGTTCTAGATGACAGCATTTGTTGTGGGAAGACGTTGCACTTACCGTTAGGTGGACGTTTTACTCGTTTCGTCACTTCTATAAGACAGGCGGCGGCAGGTCGGCAGGTGGCTGTCTGTAAGTCTGTCTGTCTATACGTCTATTCGTCGACAGGTGGCTATCAGTGCATCAGTGTGTCGACAGGCGGCTGTCTATAATCCAACAGGCGGTCGTGTCGTATTTATCGCGTAGATACCTGGGCGGGTCGGGCGGCAGCTGCGCGGCGAAGTCCCCGGCGGCGTAGCGGCGCTCGGCCAGCAGCGCGGTGAGGCGCAGCAGATCCCGCTTGGCCTGTTCGCGCCGCGCCACCAGCTCCAGCAGCGACAGCGCGCGCGCCAGGTCCCGGCGGAGCTTCAGCATCTTCTCGTACGAGCTCTCGTCGTTTTTCCTGAAGAAGTAGGCGGCGGTTAGTACACCAAGGTAGTGATGAATGATGATGATGTGCTTTATGGCCGATCTAGTATATAGTGATGTTTGGCTGACTTTCGACCACGGCGAAAACTTTTGAATACTTTCGGAGGCTGTCAACGGCGCTGGAGATACTCAGAACCACTCACTCGCCCTAACCTACCCGAGCTCATGCCTATGAGATCGGAGGTAGGCTAGGATGCAGTGTTAGAGAGATGGGGAGAATCACAAATCAACTAAGCCCGAAAACCAATTGCTTGTACTTTTGCAAAAATGTTGTCTTTGGCTAGGATTCGAACCCAGGACCAATGGCGTAGTCAGGTACTCGACCACTCGGCTACGCGGAATTCTAGCACATATTTATATGGTTTATGGCCCGTTTACTCGTTTAAATGCAGAAGCACCCGTCATTTCCTTCTCGTAACCGATGTAATTATGCGATAAGATCGGAGTGAAGACAACGTACAGTGACAGACCCGGAACAATTATAACCGCATCAGAACCCGAAAACTAACCGACATATGTGTTAAACAAAAACTGGCATAGGATTAGATTCGAACCCAGTTACCATGACACAACTAACTTATATACGTTGTAGAGCCAAACTGCAATGGTAAGAATCATGCACTCAAAATACCAACGAAGAATAATAGCATAATTGAGAGCACAAAGATTGAGGACTCGATTACAGGAAAGGAGGCGTCTCATCACATCCTCAGCGCATCATCTTGATTCTTCGTCAAAAAAACGATGTAAAGTCAATATGGGAAAGACTGATTTAAAAGATGCCAGCCAATTCTCACCCAAATTAAACTGCTATTAGCGACATCTATGATTCGCAGTTCGAACTAGCATCATAACCGATCGAATTATAAGTTGGAATAGCTACTCAGAAAATGTAAATTACAGCCGCTAGATGGACTTGCCTTATATAAGGTCCGGTAAGGTCAAGGTTAAGCTTGATCTTACTCACAAAATAAGAGTAAAATTAACGCAAGGTGAATGAGGTCAATTCCGTCATTGGGGCATACATGCATTTCTCATCATTCTCTCTCTCTCTCTCTCTCTCTATATATATATATATATATATATATATATATATATATATATATATATATATATATATATAATATATACATTATAATCAAAATTTAAAAAAACAGGTTTCAGTTTTCGAACTTGAAAGTCAAGCGTAGGGTGGTGCCACCTCTCCCAAAAGGTAAATATTAAACTATATGAGTTACGACATTGCATTTATATAGTTTAATATATGTTCCTATGCTTTTTTCTCTTCGCTATAAATAAAAACAAGTAAATACAGAATAAATTACCGTTAAAAATATGTAAAATAAAAGTGATCAAATTGGGAAATCAGTCCAATACGGAAGGAGCAAATCGTGATATGCCGGAATTTCCCCATTGCAGATATTGTAAACATTTTTAATATGTTATCGCTTCATTTGGCGTTACAGAGTACACCACGCCAACAAACAGAATGAAGAACAATGTTTTTAGATAATTTTTTTTGGAACAGTAAAGAAATCAAAACTGATATTTAAGTTATATAAAGATTCACATCACGGTCTATATACACCGTGATGTGAATCTTAAAATACTAATAGGAACACACTTGACAAAACATCTGGATTTTTTTTGTGCAATGAAGACGATGCAGTTTACTATTCCTGGTAAATTTTAGATTTTGAAAATTTTTGAAACTATTTTTATTGATGAAAACTTGCAATGGTTTTGGTGTACGTACTCTAGGAAAAAAACGCGATAATTTTGAATTTGTTTTGCTATACTTAAAACTAAAAAACTTGCTCCAAGCACACATTGAACTACGCGATTTTTTTTTATTTCATAAACTGTCGAGACGAAACGTTCACCTAATGGTAAGTGCAACGTCTGCCCATAACAGATGCTGTGCTACTCAGAATATTTCTGTGTAGCACCACACTGCGCCCGTCACTCTGAGACTTAAGTTCTTAAGTCTCATATGCCCAGTGATTACGTTAGCTCTCAGTGCTCTTCAGACCGAAACACAGTGTTGTTTGCACACTACTGCTTCACGGCAGAATAACTGGCACTGGGGTGGTACTTACCTAGACGGATTACTGCATAGGAATCCTACCACCAGTTAAAACCAGATAAATAAATAAATAAAAAAAAGATAAATAAATGCATTTATTTCGTGAACTAGTTTATTTTTGATAAGTAGCTCAAAAAGGTTGTATTGTATTGCATGTAATATTTCAACCTTTAAATGGCATCGTGTTAATTTAATTACTGCGAAATGATATCCATAAACAAGTTAAGGTTTTCCATATGTAAATGAACATAAAAACTGACGTTTTAATTAGTTTAGTAGTGCTACTAATAGAATCATTAAAATATTTTTAAATCTTTTTAAAAATGTTCATCATTCCCGATAATAAAATTATGTTGGATTAGCCCCTAAAAATATTTTTAGTGATAAACTGTGATTTTAACTCCATGATATAACAGAACATATGTAATAAAAATACGCGTTTAAATGTTTAAAACTTTTCCCCCTTTGAAATAATAGTTCCATTCTAGGAAAATTTCATTCAAAACGGGTTGGCCCCAAGTGATCGGTGAAGTCGAAAGTCTAACGATTGTCTTTCAAAAAAACTTTTTTATTTAAATACGTATTTATGTTGTTCATTATAAAAGGATTTAAAAGCCAACAAAATTCTTAATCAATTACAACCGAAAAATCTTGAGAGCGGTTAGTTAACATCCAATAAATAATCGGCCAAGTGCGTGTCGAACCACGCACATTTAAGGGTTCCATAAGGGTTATAGGGAGTAATCGAAAATATCGCATACCTTTTTTTTCGTAATTTCAGTACACGATTATATAGTGCCAATAGTCTCCAAGTAAAATGGCTGTGACATACGGACAGGACGACTATAAGGGTTCCGTTTTTATTACGGAATCGTAAATAAGTAATATCCATTTTTTTTTTATAAATATTCACCTATTCTTTCTGGTCTGCATCTTTTCTGTTCTTCTCCTGAAAGCTAGGTAGGGATTGTTCGACGACTGCCCCGGCCGATGCTCCGTTTTTACCGACAGTACTAGCGGATGTTGCTGCGAAATAGAAACAGAAGTTTGAGAACTTGGAAAGAAAATACAAATATATAGTTGAAATGTATGTTAAATACGTAGTTATCTGCATACGCGTTGATACCGGATTCCAATTAGTGTAATTACTAACGTCTGCTTAATTTAGCCTCTGGCCAAGACACTGACACTAGCGATCTTATTCATAAAAATATTGAAGGTTTATTACCTTGTTACAGAGTGATTACTCATTTTTTGACTGAAGTTTGCAACCAAGTATATACAAATTCCCAGATGTTTCACCTATGCAGATATTAAAATTTATAAGGACATCATAACCATGTTGAAGTATCCCTAAGCGGAATTTATAATACGTTGCGTATTATTCAGTGTTATAAATTTATCACAAGTTTTTTTTTATGAATGAGACCATAGAATTATTAAGATACTTTGTAATGAATAATTCAGTTCGGAGCACAACACTTCTGTTTCGTATGGTCAACGACAACCTGAGTGCGGAGTTTTTAAATTAATTCATATTTAGTTTATTATTGATCAATGTTGCATTTTATGCCAACATAAGTTGATCTCAAAGAATAAGTACTTTTTGTATGTATATTAATCTAGTACCAATAAACACCTTTTCTTCTTTTCATTCTTTATAACCAATTATTGACAACGAGGTATTTCATCTTAGTTCTCTTGGGTGACAGCGCACCACATCTTAGTTCTGCACTGAAATTTGTAGGCGTATATGTGCCATTGCGACCAACCATCATCAGGTAGACTGCTCGTTAGCCATTTTTATACGCTCTATATTAGTTTAGTGAAATAAATACTTTTGTTACACAAGTAATAGGCATATTATGCATATTATTTTTGATTTTTTTTTTATTGTAGAATGGGACGAGGCGAGCAAAACGTTCACCCGGTGGTAAGTGCAATTTTCGCCCACAGCAATGCTGTGTCACGCAGAATATTTCTGTGCAACGCCACACTACGCTCGTCACCCGTGATTGCTTGTGTAATAGAAACGTCGACGGTTCCGCGTACATGTCTATTAAGTTGTGTGGACGAATCACAACCTTTCTAAACCATTATTGGTGCAATTATAGAAGTTATAAGTTTCATCCTCATCATCATCATTTTAGCCCATCACATGTCGACTGCTAAGCATAGGCCTCCCCTATAGATTTCACAAGACAGTCGCAAGTCGTCGCTCCATCTAGTGTCGCCCTAAACAGCGTTTGCCAGTACAAGGTTGCCACACGAGAACATTTAAGAATTTACACAACTGGATATATTGTGACCTAGAACTCGTATCGCCTTAAATTGCCATCGGATAGGGTGACCAAAAGTTAGTGTGCTTAAGGGCGTGTGGTTATGGCGACAGAACTAATCGACTAATTGATAATTGATACCTTACGATCATGTAAGTAAAAGGACGACAGAGGTTAAATCGGTCCTGGGTTCGAATACCAGCCAAGCCAACATTTGTGAAAAAACACAAATTGTCGGTTTTTGGGTCTGGTTGTTTGGTGCATGTGAAATTTATGTCTGCAAAACGCACCTACGATACAGGAGAAATTTTACTATAAGACATCGTTTATCAAACTAAAAAAAATGTCGAACAAGAGCAGAGCAAGTTCACGTACAGGGGCAGTGTCTTGGCTCACCGTGTTGAGGCGCTTGTTGAGCCAATAGTCGTAGACGGCGATGACGAGGTCGTCTTGCCGCTCCAGCAGCAGCTTCGCCTCGTTCAGCGTCACCACCGTCTGACCTGAACTGCGCTCCAACTTGTCCATCATTTGCTCGAACTTTAGTTCTGTACAACGAATGCATACTTAAGCGTTTGGTATGAAGATTATATAAAAAAATTAAATACGTAGGAACCAGGCAGCAGACTGTCGCAATAGTCGACTAGTTCAGAGAGTAACACAAAACATCAACGCAAAATAAGACCAGAAAGGTGTTGTTGCGTTTCGTATAATGAGTTATGGCAATACCAAAATACTGCTACGAAACATTACACTATTATGTGGACTGAGTAGTGCTCGTTTATCACTGTATAAGATTGATTTTATCCTTATTTAGTTAAATTTTCCCGTCACACAGATACACTAGTTACATTTTTATTTAAAACTATATTTAATTTTGAATCACAACAAAACTATAGATAGGAGTTTGGCCTACAATTTAAGTCCAACAGAACAAAAAAATTATTTAATTATAAATACTATAAGATAAAATAAAAAATAAGTAAGAAGATAACTTTGTCTAAAGTACGAAAAAATGTTTTAAGACTGATTACAGCGATGTGTTAAAAAAAGAAATTGTTAATTGACTTTAATATTTTTCAGGATTTTCTACAAAATCTATTGAATAATAAAAATTGAAAATCACGTTTTGGAAAGGTTTATCTTTCTTATTATAACCCTTTTTATAAATTTGATGAGGCCTGTGCCGCAGCAGCTGAGACTTTTACTTCTTTATGCTATCTTACTTTCTTGAAACGATTACCTTTTACTTATTTCATTTAATTTTAGAACGATACCAGAATGTAAAAAATATATGGCTCTCAGTTTATCTTTATAATCTTTTAGGCATAGTATATAATAAATTTCTACTGTCTGCTGTCTCATTTAAATAAAGTGGGATCTGTATTCTTCTTCTAATTTATTGACATATTATGGATAATTTAATATCATTATTTACCTACATATTATTTTAAACATAGCCTATTTTCATAGACATTTGGATTAATCATTTCAGCCTATTACTAGTCCACTGCTGAACATAGGCCTCCTCCATAGATTGCCACAATAGTTTGTAGCTCTAATTTTGGGGGAATTTTGTCATAGTTGCCACGCTTGACAGGCGGGTTGCCAACCGCAGTTTATTTATTCAGATGTTCTAGGAAGATGCTGCTGCCCATCTCCTGGTTTTACTTTCCCTTTGTCGACTTTTCCGACACTCAAACCAACACCCATGGGATGAGTCGAAGTGGTAAATTATTTTATAAAGTCACACGAGAAAATTACATACTTAGTTTATATTCAAAACTGATATTAGAATTTGAATTTCAAACTGAACGTATATAAAATCTTTATTGAAAAAGTGATTGCAGCTTATTGTAAATATGAAACAGGTATTTTCAAGTAAGGTTTATTTATAAAAAGCAAAATTTTATTATATATCTGGGTTTGATCGATCTCGTTGAGAAAATGAAAAGATTTTCAATGGAAAAAAGGTTAACATGTTTTGTCATAGAAAACCTAAGTAATTTTTTCCCCTTTAATTGGACGTACTATAGCACTATTGACCCAACAGCGCATGGTGGCGATGGGCTCACCACCTATCACACCAAGTGCATTATATTGTTTTGGTGAAACGTGGATTGTGGCAGTCATCTGTTTTTGCAGTAAGTGCCCAGTCTCTGACTCCCCATATGGGATACAGTCGTGATCTTATGTATGTATGTACTATAGCAGAAAGAACTTAGCCCACACAAATTCACTTTTCAAGTTATTGATATTTGAAGTTTAGGTTAGAAGTCTTCAGTGATGCTGTGATCAGATTTTTTTGATGTCATTAGACACATTGGCAAAATAAATCATATATGCTATAACTATATGTTAAATATTATATCTATCAGTTGTGTTTAAAATTTAATTAATCTAAAATGATTCAATAAAAAGAAAATACGGTGGTTTGGATCCCGATAAAAAAATTGAATTTTTCTTCAGATTATTCTTTCTTTTTCGCGGACTGAAAGACTATTTAATACGTATTGTACGTGGGTTTGACATAAACATTCTTTAGTTAGTCTAGTTTTGTTGAATCTTTACATCGCACCTTAGATGCCGCTGGCGGCCACTGGTGCATTTTCCGTCGAGCGTTTTTCGTATTGATCACTGGCTGATTTTCTAGGCGTTTCACTAAGTTGTCTCTTACAACACCGACAGGGTATGACGATTTGACAGATTTACCTACATCGCTAGCACTACGTAAATAATAATATTGAAAATATCGTGAGGTTGGAATTGAGAGGTTCGATAGTATTCTCATATACTTGTACGACATGCATACATATAGTCACGTCTTTACCCATATAAGGGGTAGGCAGAGGCCACACATGTAGCCCCCCTTTCGCGCCCGCGGGAAACAAGATGGGAAACGACACCTCGGTAGAAAAGAGCAAAGGACCACCTATTGTACGGAATGAACAAGAATAATTCTGATAATATCTTAGACGTACATGAGAATATGTTTATGTGCATGTTTGCCAAAGATTTCGAGTCTGGTTATGTCGCGCTAGTGAAATTTACAGGCAGTGGGATTCCTATGCAGAAATCCGTCTAGTTAGGTATCACCGAAGGGCCAGATATTCTGCCGTCAAGCAGTATTGTGCAAAATTAACCGATGACTCTGAGAGACGAGCGTGGTGTGGTGAACACTAATGCTCTGGGTGATACAGCATTTTTAATAGCAGACGTTGCACTTACCATTAGCTGCACTATTTGCTCGTCTCGTCTCTCGTCTCTCATCATCGAAATACGATAACAAAAATATGCTCTCACGATACAGAAGAAATTCCAGAGTAGGTAATAATTTTTTATCTATACAAATAAATAAAATTGAAGTGTCTGTATGTAATAACAAAATAACTGCTTTTTACTCAATTATTATGAAAGTATATACGGTACTTATAAGAGACAAACAATTTTAAATTTTTTGTCTGTCTGTCTGTTTGTTCAGGCTAATACCCAAAATGGCTGGACCGATTTTGACGGGACTGTCACTGACAGATAGCTGCTATTATCGACTAAAATAGCAGCTATCTGTCAGTGACAGTAACTAAGGCTACTTTAATGTTGGAAAAAAAATAAGTTCGACTCTAAACTATGACGTGACATATACCTGTTAGTTCAGGGTGCCTCTGCTGCTTCAGCCACCTCTCATCCTCTGAGTCGATGTCGTACTCTGGTGCCTCCTGCTCCTCCCATAGCACTAAAACAAAGAAAATTTAAATTACAAACGGTTAACTCCGTGTTCACAAAACGAACAACTTAAAATTCGTAGCTATGTTACTCAAATCTTTAATTCTTTTCACAGTTAGTAGACTTCCCGGAGTAGTGTTACGTAGGCAAACATTAAATAGATACGGAGTTACACAGTCGGTTAGTTTGGATCGTTCTTCGGTTAAGAAGCCGGGTATAATTTTATTTCATGGAAGTAAGTGACGGAACGAGCAAGTCGTGATGGTAAGTGCGACACCTGCCCATAACATTAACGGTATCACCTAGGACTTCACATTGGAAAATTGCGTAGCACTGCACAGCGCTCGTAACCATGACACATGGCATAATGTTACCATTTATTTCCCTCCTTTAAATATTATTCATTTAATGTTTATAATATAGTTATGAAATGTGTACGTGCGTGTAGTCTGTTGGCTTTCTTTTCATATTTTTAGAGGAGCAAATCGTGTTCCATATAACACCTGATGTATGAAAAACTATACCATTAGTTTTTAAATATATATGGAACTGTCGGCATAACTTGTTGATGAAAACAAAAGCGTTTTGTCAAAGCGGGACAATTTTACGTATTTTGGGGACAGCGACAGCAACACATAGCCTTTAAGCAACGGGACAAGCGGGACATATGCTCTGTAACTGGTGTTTACTTGTGGTAAGATTCCCATGCAGAAATCCGTCTAGGTATGTACCACCCCAGGGTCAGTTATTCTGCCGTGAAGCAGTAGTTTGCAAACAGTTCTGTTTCGGTCTGAAGGGCACTGAGAGCTAGTGTCATCATCATCATTTCAGCCTATCTAGTCCTCTCCCAATTATTGCCACAATTTGTAGCTCTCATTTTGGGGAGAATTTTGCCATAGTTGACGCGCTTAGCAGGCGGATTGGCAAACCGCAGTTTATTTATTCAGATGTTCCAGGAAGATGCTGCTGAAAATAAGATGGGCATCTTCTGTTTTTTATTTTCCCTCTGTCGACTTTTACGACACCCACGGGATGAGACGGGGTGGTAGATTCTCTTAAGCCGCTACCACACGGCACGGCGCTAGTGTAATCACTGTGTGTATGAGACTTAAGAACTGATGTCTCAATGTGACGTACGCAGTGATGTGTGAATTAATCGTCTGGGTAACACAGCATTTGTTATAGGCAGATGTTTCACTTACCATCAGGTGGACGTTTTGCTCGTCTCGTCACTTTTGTCATCCTTCAAACCGAAACACAGTGGTGTTTGCACACTTGATTAACGAAATAATAACTAGCACTGTAGTGCTACGTACATGTACAAGGTTTGGTATAACAAGCGGGAACTTACACGTGCAACTCATATAGGTAAATGTTTCAGCGATGTAACCAACTCTAACATCGCAAAAAATAATCAGCTGCTCCATATACATATTTTGTTTGATAGGTATATTGTAGCTATTTAATTTAGCATGAAGCGGCTGTTTTTTTTTTGCGATGTCGTATTGGACTCCATAACAAAAGTTACTTGGATTGATGGTACTTCCCCCCTTTTAGGCTTCTTACCCTATTCACTTCACACCTTGTATATGTATAGGCGCATTCCTATATAGGAATCCTACGTCCAATAAATAAAAAAGTGTATGTAGAAACCATGTCACATAAATCTGATTATGTTCAGTATCAGTTTTCATAAGGTCTTATAGTATTTTTCTATGGGGAAATGCGACTGACGTAGAAGTCATTTTTGTTTTTCAAAAGAGGACCGAGATCGGAGGATCTTGGCTCTAAAACGTCTCTTAGAGATAATTTTTTTTTTTTTATATCTTAACCTTGGCCTCTTAATACATAATATGCAAACGTTTTGTATGTACACAAGAGCATAAAACAGTTAACTAATCAAAGTAATCTTCACAATGTAAATACAAGGAACAAGCACAAATTAATAATGCCAGTTACTCGACTTCACAGAGTCAGTAGCTCTTATGGGGAAATGTACACGCTTTTACATCAAAATTCCAGAAAGTGCGCAGTCTTTCAACCAAAAACTTAAATTTTTTCATTAAAGAAATACTATTGAAAGTATTATTTTAATATTAAAGAATACATGGATGATGATAACCTCTGGAAATGAGGTGATCGCTGACAAGCTATTTTTCTACATGTTTATAATAATGCTGTAATTGTAAATTATTTTTAAAATGATTACGACAAAAAAATGGCTGGAACTAGCTGGTTATTCCCAGAATAGAGGTATTTTTTGCGAACCACTGCAGTTTAAAAAAATTACGTTCAATAAGTTTTCTGTCATAATCTATATTGAATAAAAGTGATGAATCAAAATTTGTCAACAATGTTCATTCGTAATGTTCTATTTTATTGAAATGTTTAGCTGAATTTAACTATCTATCAAGTGTATACGAATATAAAACTATATTATACCAGTTTATTAGCAGAAAATACACGGTCTACATTACTGCCCTATATTAAGAAGTTTTATTCGTGTCGACCTGTTCTGTAAAAAGTGGTCCTAGCTGTTTTTATCTATTTGCATCTCCATGAATTTTAAACAGCTGTAATAAAATGGCATTTTACATTTTTACTTTGGAAAAAGTTATTATTCTAGTCAGCAAATGTTCCCCGTACATTTAATGGAATACGTAGAGCAGAGCCAAACATGCAATCGGCAAGAATAGTACAATTATTTAATGCATATATGAAAAGTTACAAGTCTATATTTAAATAATGAAATGATACTTACTGACACATAACTGACTATATTTATATAAGAAATTGTTCACCATTGCATCTATTTATCAATGCAATTTATTATATTAATATTTTTAAAATGCATTAAATATAAACTAATCTTAATATGAAAAAAAATAGTGCAGATTTATGCTCAAATGACCCATTTAAATTTAAGTGCATAATAATTTATTTTAAGCTTTATGTTTCGTATACTTAATCAAAATAAGAATATTTTCCATAAGACTTCATCACCATCAGTCTCTAAGCAGTCGTCTGCAGTATCATAAGCGTCTCCTTTAGTTGCGAGGCAATGCCGTAATCAAAACGCTTGGTAGGCGAGCTGGCGATCTCAGTACCAGACCCCTACGGCTTAGACTTGACGTGGCTTAGTGGTCAGAGTACTCGAGTTGTACACCTTGGGCCCTGAGTTCGAATCCCAACCAGAACCAACAATACGGCAACATCACCAATTGTTAGATTCCTCCTGTCTCTCTCTACCTCTTATCGAATAAGCGTTACATCGGGCTTGGCGAAGGTACGTCAGAATAAACGAGTGTGCGCTTGTGGATTCTCTTCTGCCGCCATCACACAGTTCAATAAATTCGTACCCAGCATAAAGTAACTTAGTAAGTCTGGGGTTGCATCTTGCAAAGCGACAACTCATCTCCCTCGGGAAGACCCTACCCTTGTTGGACATAAATACAATATAATGTGAAAGGATAAAGGGATAAAAGATAATATGAATTTTGTTAAAATAATAATTTAAGGCCTATGTTCAACAGAGAACTAAAATAGGCTGAAATGATGATGAATAATATAAGGCGTTATAATAATAATATAAGGAAAACCAAAGTGAGCCTTTTCTTAATAAGATTGATAAAGTTTTATAATAAAATGCCTACAAGTGTACATAAACACAAATAGATTACAGACTTGTCAAGACGACATTATTACATAAAACGTATTATAATGGATAGGAAAAAAATAGTAGAGTACTAGAAGTGTAGAAAAATATATAGTTCCCTTGGCTATCACATAATATTGTACTAAATGACATTGTAATTAATGATTATACATTGTAAATGACGTCATGTTATATGGCATTGGTAAAGGGGAAAACCGAGAATTTCTTGTCGGTTCTTCTATGAGAACGTCTCATTTTACGAATAAGTATAGTTTTCGTTTCGAAGTTCATAAGAGCTTTAAAGTAAACTTGAAGCAAATAAAGAAATTTTGACAATGAATATAATAATGATATATATAAAGTAATAACAACATAGACTAAACTAAACTTCAATCAAATGAAGAAATTTTGGCAATGAACATAATAATGATAAATATAAATAACAACTAGGATTACAAGCTCTATTAATTCTGCAACAACAAAGCATTATGAAACTAGGCCTTACCTTCTATATATAATTTAAAAAAATACATATAACCTCACCAAGATCTGACCCATAAAGAGAACCTTTTTATGAAATTAGACCGTGTTTGCTTATGTGAATACTTTCTAATAGGGTCAGTGTATAAATAAAACGAAAATCTGCCGATGTTTCAGAGACTTACATAACTTCTTGATAAACAATTCTACACATCATTTTAACGAGTTGTTTTGCAGTAATTTATTTAAAACATTTAATGTTGTTTAATATGTTCTGTTCGGCGATAGCATAGCTGTCTTATTCATGCTGATTGGCGCATTTCATATGTCTCGAGAAACATAGAGGTCGATTATGAGGAAATCACGATGACGATGATTTTATTCGACTAACATATTTTTAGGTACAGGCATAGGCTCGGGTTGAGCTTTAGCGCTTGTACAGTTTCGCATGTATTGTGTAAGTATATTTGTAAGTGTATTGTGTAATTGTACAAACATCGAATGTCGAAAGAAATGTTTTTAAAACCTTCTTGTAAATGTGATGGTAAGGGCAACGTCTGCCCATAAGAAATGTCCGTGTCACTCAAAACATTTCTATGTGGCACCACTCGGCGCTCATCACCATTTCTTAACACATACTCGTAGTTTTTAACCAGCACTTTGACATCATTTCTCATCAGATAGTTTTGAGTCAGGTTTTGGTATCAAACATTGACATAATCTTAGGAAAATATACCCACCTAGAAGGACCTTCGTTTTCCTTCTAGATGTTATTGCAAGTGTTTCAATGAATGACTTTATTAATGGGGCTACCATTAATGCTTTGATTCGACTTTTGACCCGGGTTAAATTGGGCTTTATCCCAATTTAACTAGGTGAAAAAAGACAAAATCATTTTAAAACAAATTGCTCTGATAAATATTTCCCTATCAAAGTATTGAGGTTAATATTAGGCAGAACATAAGAATTCCGTGTTGTATGGTTAAAAAACAATGATAGTTTTCCTGTACAAAGAATTAGGTTAGTTCAATGAAAGATCATATGTAACTTGGGGCGAACACTGCAAAGAAGTCAAGTCTACCTAGACAAATAGACTTGACACGTTGTTGTAGGTTTTTAAGTTTCTCGTGGGCACTTTTTGATTTTCCGTCTTCCGTTCTCTGTGCCGAATTTCATCATGATCGGTTGAGCCGTGTAAAGGTAACAAAGAGACAGAGGGACAGAGAGTTTCGCATTTATAATATTAGTATGGATGGAAAGGTTTTTTTTTTTTATAATATTAGTAAGGCTAGAAATCTTCCTTCCTCGTTAGAGGTTACAGATATCAGATTATAATCTGCTGTAAAGGCATTTCATTTTGCGATAATTACAAAAAAACCACGTAGAAAAATAGCAATACAAAAAGATACGAAATATATATAGGTCATAAAACATTTTTATAAGAGTAGATTGTGATGAGGTAACTTTTTGTTAGTCGTAATCTTAAGTCTAGTAAGATCGAAAATAGCCCTGCTCGAGCAATATCGTTTTAAAGCGTCCGTTGGCCACGGTCGCCGCAGTCGCTCTGGAAGGTCGCGCAGTCGCGTAATCAAATAACCAGACTAGTACGTAGACGATATACCACACACGTTAAGATAAACACGGATACGGTACGGAATATTTCTGCTCGTTATTTTTATGGAAGAAAGTGAAGATGCTCGTCGCACATCCTTTAGCTGACGGTAAGTGCAACGTCTACCCATTGCAAATGCTGTGTCACCCAAGATATTTCTGTCACCCTGAGACATCAGTACTGAAGTCTCATATGCTCAGTAATTACTCTATCTACCAGTACCATTAAAACCTTAACACAGTGATGTTTGCACATTTCTGCTTCATGGCAGAATAACTGACACCGGGTTGGTACCTACCTAGACAGATTCCTGCCTAGGAATCCGACCACCGATAAAAATAAAAAAATATTCTAATTGTTTTGCTTACATAATGTGCGTATGCTATAATTTTGTAACGTTTTATTAACAATTAGGCGTTACAATATACTTAATCGGAAAAGCAATCTACTGAGTCCATATATTATTTTTAATCACGACGCAAGATTTAACAAAGAACAAAGGCATAACAATGTAATGTCTTTTCAGACCATATTAATATAGTATGTACAAGCATTAAACAAAGTGAATAGTTGAGAGACTGGCCCATTGGTGGCATTGTTTTGTGGAAATCTAACCTAGATTTAGTTTATGAATAATGAAAATTCTAATAACAATGAGAATACTGAATGTTGAATATATCAAGATCATTTTAAAATATCATCACATATAAATAAAATAGTACTGTGACTTTCAAATTCAAATACACATATCTCTGTTTGTCCGTCCACATGTCACTAAAAAAAAACTACAGAAGCTATTTACGTGAAATTTGCTCAGACTTTGCATAGTGACTTCGGGGATCAATTAAACCATTGTTTCATATTTTTATTTATTATTTTACAGTATAAACTATCGTGAATGTGTTACGATGGCAGGTATAGCTCCTAGCATATACTTGTGAGGTTATAATAAATAAGGGGATAAACAAATGGAAAAGTTCTCATGAAACTATTGCAAACCGGCGAGAATGTCCTCTTATCTCATCACGCGTATGACCCCCGACGTTCGCTTGTAAATGACATCGACACAACGAGCGTAAGTAAAACCAACCGCGCATCGGACACCCGAGTCGATTATAGATACACATACGTACACTGATTCCGCGTCACTGGACAGCCGATTGAAACTAAACTGATGCAATAAATTGCAATTTATCTTTCAAGTCATTAGCTAGGTGCCTTTAGTAATTTGATTGAAAACAAACTAAAAACCAATCATGCATATAACATACGTATTTTATAGTTATTCTATATCAAGTTATTATTATTTTTAAGAAGAGGGGGCAAATGAGCAAGCGGCACAACTGAAGGTAATTCATCGCCGCCGCCCATGAACGTCGGCGATACCAGAGGAATGCCGAATAAGTTGCCGCCGGCCTTTAAGAAACGAGTAGGCTCTTTCTTTTAAGGTTCCAAAGTCGTATTGGTCCGGATTAAACACTGGCGACAACAGACAAAGTGGTCATGCGTGGAAAATATAATTAGATACATAACACATAATTTTACACCTTCTTCAATGTATTGTACAGGCAGCCTTTATTCGTGCAGAATAACACCATAATATGCAATGCTGTCACTATACTTCTCGTGTGAACGCAACGGAGTCAGATTTTTTTTAATCGTACCAAAATGGCAGCGACCGGCGGGGCCGATCAGTGGGCTACACGTGTAGCCTCTGCCTACCCCTTATATGGTAAAAAGGCGTGACTATATGTATGTACGTATTTATGTTGACACCTTCTGCCACCACATTTCGTCCCGTGGGTGTCTTAAAAGTCGACTCAAGGAAACGCCAGTAAAGTCGAAGGGCCTCCAGCCGACGGCAGAATAACCATCTCTATTATGCCAGTGCTAAATTATCCTAACAGGTTGATGGGCAGCAGCGTCTAAGGTGCAAAATATCTGGTACTTCAATCGCCAATCCGCCTGCCAAGCGTGGCGATTACGGCAACTCCTCCCGAATTAGGAATAACCCATGTCCAGCAGTCGACTTTTACAGTCTGTCGAAGAAGTTGAAAAATAAATTTTTTATTACACAAAATTTTGACAGAATCTTAATATAATTTAAGACTACCATATTATAATCGAGCATAAACTATTAATCTGTACGTAGTTTACGACAGCCGTGTCGAAATAGTGACATGGAAACCTTTTTAATAAATAGTGTTTTACAAGTTGCGAAATCATCAATCAGAGAAAACATAAGTAGATTTATTCTTTACCAGACAAAAAATATAATAAGCTAATAATAGCGATTTAAAGAAAATAGAATGTTGTGTCTTCATTTATTTATCATCATGAAAATAGCTCAGTATTGAGCAAACACAAGTCGCCCATCAGTTACACAGAAATTTTCTGGGTGACGTAGCATTTGTTATGGGCAGACGTTGCACTCTGCATCATGGGAGCATTTTGCTCGTCCCGTCACTTTCTACAATAAAAACAAAAATCTCAATACAGCCACTTCTACACAACAGACTGATAATGATATCGTGTTGTCCTATTTCGACGACATCTTATGGTAAATAATGCGACATATGGCCTAGTGGCCGGAATACCTGACGACTGCGCCCCAGGTCCTGGGTTCAAATCACAGTCGAAGCTAAAACTTGTTCAAAAATACAAATTGTTGATTTCGGGTCTTGTCTTATTGTGATTGTACCCGTGTCTGTCACAGCACAACATCCTAACCTATTTCCGATCTCATGATAGTCATCTCGGGAGTGGGTAAGTAAGGACGAGTTAGTCGCTCTAAACAATATTAATGTTACCATACCTCTACTCCGAAATACATGGGGTATTTATAAAATTTAAACACTGTAGTAAACGTAAGTACTAGTGGCATAAATTATAATCTGTGTGAAACTGCCAGAACAAATTAAAAACTTTTTGACTTCTTTTCTAAACGTTCAATTAACTAAACTCTTTAGTCTTGACAAATTCACCGCAGCAAATGTTTAGTAACGGGAAGTAATTCCGCTTCTATAGCTTCTCATATAACTGTATTATTAACGACGCCAAAGTAGGTATAAAATAGGTATTTTATAAAGAATAACTAAGGATTTAATTTGTAGAGCTGTTATAAATGAACCGGGGAGAAACTTTCACGTATTATAAAATTGTAACAGAGTCAATGATGGCGTTTAAGTATTCCTTTCTTAACAAATGAAAGGTACAATTTTAGTATTAGATTTAAAATTAAACTTAAATCAAATTATTAACAACATACATGTAAAATAGAGGGAATTCATTAAAAATGGATTATCGTTGAGTTTATGTCAGAAAATATTTTCGTTTTCCATACTGAAGAAGTTGCGATTAAATTTATGCTAATTTTGATATAGTATTTGTAAAACGTTTAATTTATGACATTTAATTTTTATTTTCAACATTCGTACAATATGAAGAGATTATTGTTTTTTTTTTTCAATAAACGAATTGTTCTATTTTTTGTAAAGGTTATGCGGGTAGGTGGAATAGAATTTTTTTACTTTCGTGCACACATAGTTTTCTCCTACGCCTCCGCTGTAACCCTTTACAGAATACGTGGATCCGAACCCGAACAGAATACGTGGGTCGAACTCAGGATTCCCGCATACTATAAATTAAAGGCAAACGCCCGTGCTGAGTTACCAAGGCTATAATTAGAAAAATAAGTAACCGTAAAGTGATATTATAAAATCATAATTTTTATTCGTATACTCGAGTAAGAATAACGAGAAGTATCGCGCTGCTAGTTCTTCCGCGAACGTCCACGATGCAAATTAATTCTTGTTACAGAGTATAACTGTAATTAATTGCTTGAATATAAAATTGTTTTACAATTTTGCAGCCTGAGATAGACGACGCTGAGGGGAGATTAAATAGGACTTTATTAATAGAAAAGGATATTTATAAGGATTACATAAAGGATATAATACAACTTTATAAATTTAACTAGAAGTATTAAAACCTACCTTCAAATTAAAATAGTCTTCACTAAAGAAGATGTATCGCTAAGTAACATTGAAAATTAACTTTTTAACGATAATTTACGCCCCAGGGATGTTAGAATTTGGATGAGAGTTTATTTTAAATCTTGCTTTATTATCCCATACTGTAGCTAAATATTGCCTGCAGCACATAGGTGGTAGGGATTGCGCAGCGGAAAGTAGCTGCATATGGGCATACAGCACTGTACGAACAAATCGTTCATCTCATAGTAAGTGCAACGTCTGCCCATAACAAATATGATATACCACAGTACATTTCTGTGTTATTCCACATCGTGCATTCGTCACGCTGAGACATCAGTTCATTAGCCCCCTTATGCCTAGTAATTAATCTAGTTAATAGTGCCCAGTGACTTTAAAATATATTTTCATATAAATTAGCGTCAAGTACACAGTTTTCACGTATACAGTTGCACAATTTTCCATAGAAACGTTGTCAATTATGTCAAAAAGTACGCGTGCAAGTTAAAGTCGTCCGATCGTCGATTAGGGCACTTTTACGGCAATTTATTACAACGGAAGGTCCTGAATGTTTTAACTTTTATATTGTATTTTAAATAAAAATAGTTAAAAAACTGTATTTCATATTTCAAATACAAGCTAAAAATATTATGTAAATTGTATTTTAATCAAAGCAAAGCATGTATATTGCCCCGACCTGTTTAGACGAACTCCTCCATAGGAATCGTTCCACTAGCAAACTAAGTTTCTGCTTTCGTTTTGTAGCCAATTCCGCCATTTTTATACTCATAAATTTAAGCTGGGTAAGAGAACTAGCAGTTTTCCGCTATAGCGAAAACTAACTAAATAGAAGACATACTCTCAAGAACTCTCAAGAAGGAACTCTTTACAGGCTAATGATATGAAGTACTGGGATTAGGTGCATAATTATTTTTGAAAGTATCTATCAATGGCATATATATAGAAGTTTTAAGCAGTGCGGGATTCCGACAGTTATAATCCGTACTTAATATTATAAATGCGAAAGTATGTCTGTTTGCTACCTTTTCAAGCGATGAACCGATCTTGACGAAATTTGGCAAAGAGACTTCCATTCTGGAGACGGACATAGGATACTTTTTATTGTGAAAAATCAAAGAGTTATCACGGTCAATAACCGGTAAATATGTAAGTAATATTTCATCACATTATCTTTCAGTAATGATAGCTCAAATAAATAATTTGTATAATCTATATTTTAACCATCAACGAGTATAATATTATAATTAGTGTAATAGAAAAAATGAAGTTATAATTAATTACATTTTAATTGGTTCGCGTTACGGCATCAATTTCAGAGCCATTTTCATACTATGAGCGTTAGCGACAACTCATTTTGTATGAAAACGCTTAAAGCCATTGAAAGGTTTCGTTTGTTGCGATAAACGCCATGTAGCAAGTTAATTCGTTTTATACAAAATGTTGGTATCTGCGTTAGAAAAATCGTTCACGCTAACGCCCGTGTGAATAGGTTTTTAAACCACAAATTAAGATATCAAAGACGCGATATGAAAATTGCCACGTTGCTAAATTGCTCAGTATTTAAGGATCAATATTTAATAGCAAATAAACCATAAAAACGAAGACTGCATGATGATACCTATACTGGTGGTAGGATTCCTATACTCGTGGTAGGATTCCTATGCAGGAATCCGTCTAGGTCCCCTAGGTCCCCAGGGTCAGTTAATCTGCCGTGAAACAGTAGTGTGGAAACAATACTGTGTTTCGATTTGAAGGGCACTGAGAGCTAGCGTAATCCCAGGGCATATGAGACTTAAGAACTCATGTCTCAGGGTGACGGGCGCAGTGTGGTGTCACACAGAAATGTTCTGAGTGACACAGCATTTGTTATGGGCAGACGTTGCACTTACCATCAGGTGAACGTTTTGCTCGTTTCGTCACTATATCAAATAAAAATGATAATTATTGCAGCGTTAAGCTTCAGTTAAAAATAATAATTTCTTTATTTGCTTTATGAGTCATAAATATCGATTAGCAATACAAAAACCAAGAATGACTCAAAAAACCTTCATCTTATACAAATAACTGAATGTTGAGTAATCTATTAATAATAGCTGAGACGTTAACCAAATAATATGAATTTTAGAAGACAACATGTTTAGTCCTTCATTATGGATTATGAAGGAACTGATAAATCGTCCGTCCAAGGTAAAGCAATTTTCTGTGATATAAGCTCATTGTAATGGTGGTTTTACTTCAATATAGAGACCGTTTCTTCAAAATTATTTTTAACATAACAAGTTTTACTTGCTCTCTTCTTATTGTTCGCTGCACCCCCTATCATATTATGTATATCTCTGCTATGCCTATGGCGTTATGTTGACTGGAAGAGAATGACTTTAGGCATTAAGTTTGCCACACGTACCACCTAGTGCGTACAAGTTTAAATAAATAAATACTTAAAATTAAATTGAAGATATCAAAGGTTTAAGAGACTAACTTGAATTTAACATGAAACAAATTTAATTACTGTGACCGCCCGAATGAATCAAGTGTCACATTCAGTGGGGAAATCCGGTCCTAACGATAACGAACGAACGAACAAGTAATTTACGAAAATGTTTATTCAATCATCATTAAAACTTCTTAATTTATAGATGAGTTAAATCGTATACAGAATTCGAAGCTGAAAAGAAACAAATAGTTTATAAAATTGCTTTTAAACATATCGAACTCTAGTTGTGCCCAACGCCTTAAAAACACGCCAAGTTTAGAAAATAAAAGTGACTGAGAAGAGACATAGAGCTGAGTATATTTATTAAATAGTAAAAAAAAGCTTCAAGATAGTTTGTAAGGCGGCTGCGGAATTGAATGTCGTGTAAAGCAGACAATGGATAAACAGACCTTAATAAAAATCTCTTAAGACAAAAGCAAGAATAAATTTTGATAGTAGACGGCCTTTTGTTTTATTGGACGTTGTATTTTCCAAGATAAAAGGAATATGTAATAGTCATGAAAGTAGAAGAGGCGAAGGATGTGTTATGTCAGGATCGTAGAAAGTGGAAAATGTGGTTACAGCTTAGCACAATGCGAAGGGAAAGAAGCATCACTGTTTGTGTGAATGTAATGGTCATGCCCGGCAGACGAATTGCATTTTTAGTCACGGTATAATGAGGTCTGGCAAATTAAATGAGATCATTTCGCAATCTTCCAGACTTTTCAGGCATTGGTCATTATTGACTTTACGGCAACGACGGAAAGAAAAGGGGGTAATGGATCTTGTCTTATACTTCGTTTATTTAAATTAACAAAGAAAAAACACTTAATTTAATGATTCATATTGGTGGTAGGATTCCGTCTAGCTAGGTACTACCCCAGGACAGTGATTCTGCCCTAAAGCAGTAGTGTGCAAATATTACTGTGTTTCTGTCTAATGGGCACTGATAGCTTGTGTAATTAATGGGCATATGAGACTTAAGAACCGATGCCTCAGGGTGACCACGCGCAGTTGGTGCCACACAAAAATGTTCTAGGTGTCACAGCATCTGTTATGGCCTGATGTTGTACTTACCGTCAGGTGAACTTTTTGCTTTTCTCGCCTCTTTATCCACTAAATTTTATTATCAACGAACATCAAATTCACCAACTTGAACAAATAGCAACGATAGTATTATTTTTGAACATCAATGCATTATAAGAAACGATTACTATACGAGAATATATAAACGATACTTATATAATATTACAAATGCTGTAATGGGTGACAAAGAAATATTGTTCTAACCGCAAGTTAACAATATTCTTGCACTTTCACGATCAGCTACTTTCCTCACGGGCAATCTCCGGTATATTCTGAGGAACGCTAGGACAATATAGAAATAAAGTATGCAATTTTTAATGGACTTTTAAAGTTGCTCTTAGTAATATTTTTTAAACAAAAATGTACAACATCTACGATATGTATACAAAAAAGAATGGAACTGAATATCTTATCATTTTATAAAGTTTAAAATGGCCTGTTTAACTTTTTTACTTTAATAAAAACGGTTTGAACCAATTACAATAAATTAATTAATTACCAATTAAGATTAATGCGGAGAAAACACCTAACTTAACACCTAAATTAATAGCTTAATTTGCGTAATGGTTTTCTTAAAAAATTTTTTAAGAAATTACGCAATTTAAATTTTATTCCAAGATATATATCCGTATTTATTATTCTTTTGTCATATTTTATAGTTTAGTATCATGTTTCTGTTGCACGTTACAATAATTATAATGAACTCGTGGATAATGAGATTGGTTCCGCAGTTAAAATAACATTTGTATTAAGATTTTGTTGAACACAGTGGGGAACACCGTGATAAGGGAACGCTGCGGTATGGTAGAAGATGTAGTGACAAAGATAGAGAAAGGGATGTTGAGATGGTTTGGACACGTAGAGAGAATGGATAGAAGATTGTTAGAACAGATTTATGAGACGAGTGTAATGGGCAGGCTGGTAAGTATTAACGTAGGCGAACCTATCACGATCAGATCGAGGTCATTTCGTCATTCAGTCATTGTCAGAAGGAAAGGCCACGTCGAAAGTAACCCCCGCAACCGACGAGCTTGTATGAAAACACTAATGAAAATAGAAGAAGCGAAAGATGTGTGACAGGCTAGTTAGTAGCAAGTGGAAAGATCTGGTCTCTGTGTACCCTAATGGGAAAGAGGCATGACTCTATGTATGTATGGAACCAATTTATATATTATATTACATTAATTAAAGACAATTTATTCATTCTTCTCGCTCGCTTCTCGCATTCCGACAATATTACCGGCCACTCATACGCTAAAGCTCCGGGGCTGGGGGGGGGCCAGAAGGGTCTGCCACGACGCTCAATGTGGGTTTGTGAAACTCACATGTCTTTCCTCGAAATATAAATATTTATTCTTCAGACATGCAGGACGTGGTAAATCACCATTAAAAATTGCAGAACAGTTTAAGAGGTATCGGCATCGGTAATCGAACTCGGGTCACTCGCGTACTGTGAAATTTCTGGTGAGCGCCCGGTTTCTGAACTACCGCTGCCTTATTTTCGTATAATAAAAAATAAATACTCGTTATGAATCAAATAAATACTATTTATTTGCTTTCATTATGAAAGCCAAATTGTATAATAATGATAAAGTAATTTAAGCCGATACTATAACGCCAGAACTGATATAAATTATTGTGAAAATCATTTATCGGTTCCGTACTCTGGCGGGCAATAAATCAATATGGACATGATGCATCAGACGTCAGGCGATGATGGAAAACACTGCATGTTACACAATAAAGGATCCACTTACATATTGTACAAACATTTCTAGTTACAGTAAAATTTATTATACAAAATTATGAAACTTATCTTTACAAGTAACAAAGCGTTTCTAAAGAAAATTATTCTTAAAAAGAATACAAATAAAATCATATTTGAGAAACTGCGCGAAACTTTTATGTATGGCTGTATTCTGTGTTGTTATTAAAAATGGAATGTGGACGTATATTTATAATATAGGATAAAAGAGAGATGGGATGCTCCCTTGGGTAATGAGTGGTACTAAATATTTCATAATAAATCTTTTACAGTATACACAGAATCGGCTCACCAAGGTTACAAATAAATCTTCTATTAGGTACTCCGTAAAACTAATAAGTTATAACTAAAATTAATGTCTCAGTTTTACAAGTTATGTGACGATTTCGTGTTTTAATGGACAAATAAATTGACCAAATAAAAATAAAACAACATTGAAATTAACACAAAGCTATGATAAGTCCAAGCCGTGTGGTGGCTTAAGAGAATCTACCACCCAATTTAATCCCGTGGGTATCGTAAAAGTCGACAGAGGGAAAATAAAAACCAGGACATGGGCGGCAGGATCTTCCTGGAACATCTTTATAAATAAAATGCGGTTGCCAATTCGCCTGCCAAGCGTGGCGACTATGGCAAAATTCCCACAAAATGAGAGCTATAAACTTTTGGGGCCATCTATGGGGACCTATGTTCAGGCAATGGACTAGTAGATAGACTGAAATGAATGAAAATGAAAATTCACGTCGTAACAATTTAAATAAATACAATGACATCGAATGGTTTTCTTTGAGAATATCTTACACAAATTATAACTCCTAGTAATAAGTGGAAGGTATGGCCGAGTTATGAAATGCATTTAAGCTATTCTAATAACGTAAAGTAATACTTATGTAAAGTTTTCTACAATTATTTTATGGAAAAACATTAAAAGCTTTGGAAGCTTAAAGCATTTTTTGATTCAAACAAAACTGGAGTTTATAACATTCCATTCACTTGCTGAACATTGAAATTGAAAATAAACTTGAAACAAATTTTGGAAAGGATGCCAAACGGGGTAGTTTGGCTTCTGCTATATCTGGCAGCGTTTTCAGCAGCTTTATTTTTGTTGAACGTATTAAATTGCAACGGGGATTGAATGCACATTGAATTCAAGGCAGCATAAAATGGAAAAGAATCAAAATATTATATTTTCCTTTCAGTGTCTCCTTTTGAAGTACATTAAAACTTGTTAAACGAAATAATCAGTTAATCATGTGTAACAAGCTTTATTTAATAATTCGAGGTAAACTTATTCAATTGAAAACATAATCGAAATTTTAAAAGTCATCTAAGAGCAAAAGTTATATTGTATGTATTATTGACATTATTACATATTACATTAATTTACTTACTTAGACTCGCGAGCAAGGTATCGCTGTTTGTCTAAAATATATGCATCTCATTAATTGGTTATATACAACTTAGGTAGGTGAGATGAATGGTGTATGTCCTACCAACACTCATTTAGCTTCACGCTTTATGCTACCTTCCTTTAACTTCAGCGTAATAAAACAAACTACACAAAGATAGTAACGTATCCAAAAAAGGGCGACGGCTGAACTGAACTTATTTATCCATAAATAGAGGTTTATTAAAACTAAAAGTAGCGAGCAGAATACGCGTAACAAAACAGGGTTCCGGTTTAACATCAATTTGTGTATATTGAGAGCATATGAGGGTTAGACTGTCATGCAGAAACCAACTTTATGCACCACAGTTTTCGTATGTTTTTCAATAGCAAAAGATCCAAGTAAAATGTGCGTGGTACTGAGACAAGTGGACATATTTTATACTTAGAAGTTATTTAGGCATGCCATATTTTATAAAGAGATTTATTTGCATTTCTGACCAGATTTTCATTATTTTCTTTAAATGCCACCACACGTTATGTTTCTATTATAACTATGGTAATGTATTTTGCCTGCAAGTAAAAGACATGTTAATATATTTTTAAAGAAATGTTATATTAACAGTTTCAAAATTTTACAACAAAATGTAATCCACAACTTTTCTAAAACTGTTCCAAAACTTTTCATAAATGTGAGCGTAACTGGCTGTGATAAATTAAGCTGTGTTGTAAAATTAGTTACATTTCAATATTCACTGTACTAGTTACAAAAACATCCTAAATCTATCAAAGACAATTTTATTACAACCACAAACAATAGGAATATAATAATAAAAGGCTCTGGACATTAGTAATACTTCATTGGAAACAGTTCATACCCATTCTATGTGCCATAGCCATAGTTCATTATAATTTCAGCCCACAACAGTCCACTGCTGAGCATAGGCCTCCCCAACAGTTTTGCATCAAACACGGTTCTGAGACATCGACATCCATCGACTACCTGCAAAACCGAGCAGATCGTCGCTCCATCTAGTGGAGGTCGCCTTACACTACGCTTGCCGGTACGAGGCTGCCACTCGAGAACCTTTCTTCCCCAATGGTTCGAAGACCCGACTGCGGTGAAAAAGGTATCCCATTGTTTTATTTAAATAAACGTGCGACATATTATTCAGCGGCATGTTTTGATCTAGCATGTGACGACATCCGGAGCATAGAGCCAATAAAAGTACTACCCAGCACAACTCGATAAAGCAGCGTGGGCAAAGGGCTTAATATTTACGCAAGTCAGCTAGTCGAGCCTTAATTTACAGAATGAATACTTTAAGTTGTTGGTAACAAACCATATACTGCCAACCACCAACGTAGTAGGTGCTACGGACATGGTTACCATTCATCATAAAAAGTCCAATTAAAACCGCCTCCTTTATTTTTTATCATAATTAAAATTTAGTTGTGATTAATCCGTTCAGCCGTTTGAGCGTAATTGAATTAATCGCCTACGCTGTCTACATAAGCTCACTCATGTATGTATTTTAGGTATGCTATATAAACTTTGTTTTAAAAAAATCTTGCATCGCCACAATAGCTCTTTTTTTTCCTACCACCAGTAATTTGTGCTGACAGATTTCCACAACTGACTTGCTTAACAAAATACGAGAAAGATATAAATAGGAAATTATTACACAGACAGACAATATGTCGAGTTATAAATGTATACACCGGAAATGTGCGCAGGGGCTTCAAGATTTATAATGAATGTTTTCCGTTGAAGACGTAATGTAACTCCAGTTACTTTAAAAAGGTGAATTCGAGTGAAATGTCAAATTATACAGAACGCGAAACGTTTGCTTTCTTACGAGGAGTTATGACGACTAATGAATTTAAATGTATCGATATTTTTCTAAGCATCTCGTTTCATTTTTTTATTTCACTTAAATGCTTCATGTGCAGAAGCATATATTGGACGGCTTTGACGTGCTCTTATTCAATTCAAAACAAATTATAATGTGGCTTTGCGAAAATCACATTATCTGTTAGTTTTTATTGTTTATTTATTGCATTCATGTGTGTATTTATTGTTGTTATTTACATGATTCTATGTCAAACATGATACCCATATGGGCGTAGCAACATTAAAGGTGTATTATACAATTTTTTTTACTGATTATTAAATTAGATTACAATAACAGCATACTGTACCCATAAACAGAGTTTTATTAAAAATAAAAGTAGCGAAAGAATACTCGTAAGAAAACAGGGTTCCGGTTTAACATCAATTTGTGTATATTGAGGGCATACGAGGGTTAGACTGTATTGCAGTTCATATAAACAATAAAAAAATATCAACCAGCTATCATCTGCTCAGAATATACGAGAATAACAGTTCTGTAACTGTTAGCATGAAATCCGTATACGATTTAACTCTTACGGTTTAAGATTACTAGAGAACGGTAACGAACAACTAAATCTGAAAATCAAACAGTTGTATG
Organism: Luehdorfia chinensis; assembly: GCA_019845155.1. NCBI lineage: Eukaryota > Metazoa > Arthropoda > Insecta > Lepidoptera > Papilionidae > Luehdorfia > Luehdorfia chinensis. Next base: position 838,401 of record JAHVAK010000107.1, read on the forward strand.
ATGCACAAATATTGCCTTCAGCTAGGATTTGAACCCAGGACTTACGGGGTACGTTGTCACTAAGTCATTGAAGGACATTTATATTATTGTTTTAAGTTTCCAAACTAGGACACAGTCTAACTGATGGTTAGTGGCCGCCTCTGATCCTACACCCATAATAATCATTAATAAAACAAAGATGTAATTGTGCTGTCCTTGCTATTTTGCGCTAATATTCTGTAAGCTACTACGTTCCCCGGTCGGGCTTGTGTTTGTTCCGCAGTGGACAATATTTGGTTTAATGATGAATGGACCTGGTACCTGGTGGTGGATAGATAAACAACTTGGGGAATCTACAGACACGCACGCGACATACACTAGTTCATTTTGCGAAAGAGTACAAAAAGGCAGAATATAAAAGACTTATAAATGTAATAAAGAATACAAAATTAAAAGGTTTTAAATTAATTTAGTTAAAGCCAATCTTTATAATTGACAATTAAGCCCCAGTTTGTAGATCGAACCCGCACCATTATCCTCAAGCGCGCCTTTCCATGACATTTACTTTTAAATTTTCGCTCTAACAAACCTGACGGTTAATTGAATATAAAAACCCTTTCGAGCCAACAGGCCTACATAAACTTTAGGTGTTTCACACTGTACGGGGTAATTCTTTTTGGGAATTCTACTTTTTGTCAAAGGCTTCCCAAACGGCTACATAAGTAAATTGGCACCAACTAAATAAACTTGGCAAAGAGTTCACATTTTGTGTGTAATACAAATTCGTGCTCCGCTACGTGATACGCAATAGGTGTGTTGATTAATGTAAACGTATAGTAAGCAATTGATGTAAAAAAAACACAGTCAGACTCAAAAAACATCTTCAAAAAAAGAGCGCACAATACTCTCATTTCTATTAGCGTCATGTCAGCTCTGTCAACTGTGCCTGCCACTGTGAAAACGTAATGAAAAGATAGTTGATTTTATTTCTCGTCGTTGATGTTGATTCTCTTTGAAGTGGTTTTGGTATATAACTGTGTATCTTAGGTTTTTTGTATATCAAAGACAGTAGCTTAGCGTCTTTTTATGGACAAGAATTGTTATGTTACATTGCTACGTAAAAAGCAAATAAAACCTAGATACGGGTTAAAATTGACGCGAGGTGTATGTTCTATGATTTTATTTAAGATTTTCCGCATAAAGTAATAATTTTTGAAAATACTGCTGATAATTAATTGGAACGTGCAGTGCAAAACCGTGCTTACAAAGTAGCAAAATTTGTCATTTTAATTTTTCATTGCCTTTGTGGCAAGCTATAAAATAACTAACCTGTTTAAACTTAATTTGAAATGGAAAATAAAAGAATATACTGTCACTTAAAATATAAAATAATATATGTATTATGAAGCAGACAAAACACAATATTAAATTACTAAATTATTCTCAAGCAAAGGAGCAACGTAGTTAGTAAAATAATATCCTGTAAATTTCGAAACAGGGTTGTGCCATGTATTGTAGCGAAATGCGTCTCATACAACACATTAATAAAGAGTAACTACGTCCTAGATATAAAGGTTGGCATAATATATTTTTATTAGCATAAAATTTATCAATTTTATTAAAACGGCTGCAGAGTAACTGCATAGAGGCTTGAAAGGAAAAAGTTTAGTCTTGGTTGCATGCTCCTATTTTAAATATTCCATGTTTTCAGTTTATCACACAAAGGCATTTTTTTAAATAAAAGGTGTTTTTCGTCTTTTGACATTTAGTTAGCAATAAACGTTTAGGTACATCCACTTAAGCATTTATCTGTAAGTCTGTTATGTAAATATAATGGCTTAGTCAGTACATGCGTTTTAAACCTATTTAAGACTTCGCTCCGACTGCAGCCCAAAGTTATCACAGAATGCTATCGAAAAGCACAACTGCTGCAGCAAGCATTAAATTTACTTTGCAGCAAGGTCCGATCCTGTAGCAGTATTGAGACATATGGTGACTCAAGTGTGTTATTCAAGATAATGTGGACGCAAGTTCCCAAGTTGCTTTAAAAAAAAGATTAGGTGCGTTTTACAGACATACATTTCACGTGCACAACCAGTCCCAAAAACAACAATTTGTGTATTTGCACAATTGTCGGCTTTGGCTGGGATTCGAACCCATTTCGTGCCCAGGTCATGTAGTTAGTTTTATCGTAATTTTCTAGATTATCCGACATACGTCTATAACCAACCGCGAGGACCAACGTGAACGTAGTGCCTGTCTTAAGTCGCTTTTACTCTGTTCGAATACAAGTTGAAATTTATTTATTTATTTATTTAACCTTAATCGTAACACCTTAATCTAAGGAATACCATACAAATCTATTTGTGCTACGGATAATTGATAGACTATCAATCTTAGTAAAATATACGTAGGTATTCATATTTCAATCCTCTGGCACATTTTATATCGGATAGATACAATTAATTACATGAGTGTTCCGTACCATGAGTTTTTTTTTATTTGATAAAGTTACGGGACGAGCAAAACGTTCATCTGATGAAGTAAAACATAAAACATTTCTGCGTGGCACCACAATGCGCCTGTCACCCTGAGAGATTAGTTCTTTAATTTCATATGCCCACTGATTACAGTAACAGTTTAAAGTAAACACTGAGACTAGATTACCACAGACATGATCTATTTTGCAAATGTATGATTTTTATCACTGCACATTAATGGCTATACACAGAAACTACCAATTTGGAGGAGTCTGTACGATGATGCAATTTTGTATACTAATTTCTTACACTTTTGCCTATACTTTTCGTTCAATACTTACTGCAAATACGAGACAAATACTATATTTTGTTGATGATTAGTTTAGGTTAATTTCGGGGCTTGAATAAACTGTACGGATTTATTCAGGGCTGTGGTAAACTATTATTATTATTTATGATTATGGTGTAAACCTGGTTCATACCTCATTTTCTTATAACAAATAAAATAATGTAATCGATGAGAATGTTTTTTTCCTAAATATCTGAATATTTTTTTCACAAACCTAGTACATAATAACAAAAATTTATTGCACCAAACTGCAACCCTACTTTGGACTGTTTAGCTTTGCGGCCTATAACCAGAGTCAGCACCGTTGCTTTTTTCAAATTCGACACGGAACACTAAAATGGTATTATCATAAAAAGATCAGAAGGCGTTTCGACGAACTGACGACTGTGTAAAATTACCATAATCCCATACACGCAATATTGTCAGGGAATACGAAATGAGCCGCATTAAAGGAGTTACGCTTATTTTTATTAACTTTATTTCATATGTTACTTAACATATTATAAATAGCTGATGCCGGCGACTTAAGTCTGCCTGTAAATAGGATTTATAAATATCCTGTAGAAACTATTTGATTTTCCGGGATAATATCCTATGTCCGTCTCTACGAGGAAAGCTGTCTCTGTGCCAAGCTTCTTCAAAATCGGTACAGCGGTTTTGCCAGACAGAGGGTAACAAACAGACAGAGAGAGTTACTTTCGTATTTATAATATGGGTAAGCATATTTTGTCGTGATGTGCACCTACCCGATTTCGACGACTTATAAATACTACCGGATGCGCAGAGATAAGCCACGCGTGTAGGCGGACAAAGAGAGGCACTCACTCGTCCTTACCTACTCGCACCCAACGTAAAACACGTGTGAAGAGATCGGATGTAGCATAGGAGTCAGTTCCAGAGTTACTGGGTATAACAACACAACTAGACCCGAAAAACAACAATCTATGTTTTCGACACGGCATGTTTTTTTTAATAAAACGTAATGTACGCCGTTAGGTGTCCGGCATATCTCCTTCCTCCTCCTTACCGAGGTGTAGTAAAAGACAACTAAGGTGCCAACCCGCCTGCCCAGCGTGGCAACTATGGCAAAATCCTCCCAAAATGAGAGCTACTAACTTTTGTGGCAATCTATGGGGAGGCCTATGTTCAGCAGTGGACTAGTGATAGGCTGAGATGATGATGATGAAGGTATTGTCCGAGAGCGTCTGAAAAGCGAAGCTGCGATACAAAAGCCGATCGTATAGCCACTGAACCAACCGAACTGATAAAATTAAATTAAATCTACGCTTGTAACTACAGTATGAAATCACACTTTTTACGTTCATTTCAAATAATAAATCGAGTGTATTTCTCAATTAACCTAGGTGTGCTATAGGAATACTGACAACCGTACCATACCATACGAATTAACCACCACTGTCGAAACTACCAAGCAAAAACTGAACACAATACTAAGATTTTTAGTCAATATGGAATTATATAAGAATATTTAAAGTTATTTTTAGAATTATATAAGAATAATAAAGATATTTAAAGTTAAATTTGCAAATCTCTGAAGAGGGGCATGCTACCTTTTACTACCTTTTGAATGGCACTGTAAGCTGGTGTAATCAATGGGCGTATGAGACTTAAGAACTCATGTCTCAGGGGACAGGCGCAGTGTAGTGCCACAGAAATATTCTCGCTGACACAGCATTTGTTATGGGCAGACGTTGCACTTAACATCAGGTGAACGTTTTGCACGTTTAGTCACTTTATCCAATAAAAAAAGTTGTCCCCTTGGTCGAGAACCGCGAAAGCATCATTACATAAGTTTTATTTTATTACTCATATTGTACTTTTCATTATTTACTACGAGTTATTGAGTAGTTCATAAGCCAATAACAAGCAGACTATCTCCGTAAGTGACTCACAAACCTGTGTATGTAGTTATAAAAATAGATATATATTCCAATGCTAACTTGAAATGTTGATATACGAGTAGTTGGTATTCGTTCACGACGGTAATCAAAAATATTTTTCACATTTGTACCCGCGACTTCATTCGCAAGAAATAAACATTTACAAAATGTTTCAGATGTAACGATAAATATATTATATTGCTCCAGGATGATTATTTACAAGTGTAAATATTATCATTAGTTAAGTTAAATCCTGTGGTAGAGATAGACTTTTTAAATGCAGATTTTATCACGCAATCAAATAAACGACAGGAAAAATGTTTCACACGTAAAATTTTATATTACACACAATTTCTCCCAACCATCGCTTTTATTAGACAAAAGAAGTTATGAGGACTGCACAATAAAACTAAAATACCAAATAAACAAAAATAATAATAAGTTATATAATTAGTTTAGTCTATTATTAATATACTGTAAGGCTTCTAGGCTATGCTATACCCCTTAAACAGAAGGCTGAAAACCGAACACTACCGAGAAGAGCTGAACTGTGAATACACAGGTCAGTGAGGTACCATGAGCGAGGGCGCAGCGGTCGGCTTATTTTAAGCGCGTGATATATAATTTCGGTGATGTAATTGCTGTTAGCCTTTTTTGGCTTTTACAGCTTCATCAGATACAAGCGCGTGAAACCGCGGGGCGCAGCTGGTATTGTACGTATTTAGTCTTTCCAAAATTATTGTGATTTCGTACACTGGTTTGAAATTCCGTCTTTTTGTGACTTTTCAAACGAAAACAAATTAACGATATTGCCGTGAAGTCCAAAAAGTACTTATTTCTGAGAGGGTTTTGGAGCCGGCAAGAGTCCGCTACGCTGCTCCAATGAGTGTTGGCGGACTTCAAATGTTCTCGAATGATTTTTTTATATTTCTCAGACATGCAGGTTTCCTCACAATGTTTTCCTTAACCGCCGAGCACGTGGTAAATCAGCACTCAAATTGCAATTAACAGTTTTAGTGGTGCCGGCACCGGGAATCAAACCCAGGACACTCGCGTAAAAATGTAGTAATGATAATTAATCTATAAGTAACAGTAAAAAAGTAGTATATTTTGAGGGCTTTGCAGCCAGGATGAAACCGTCACGCAGCCCCATTTCGAGTTGGCGAACTGCAAAGCGCCGGTTCACTATTTTCATTTAAAATTCCGTGTACAATGTTAAACTCACCATTGCATGGAGATTATCAGTTTACAGATTTCTTTAAAGTAACAAAAGAAGCTGGCTCATGTAGCTTTCTAAATGAGAGAAGCATAAACTTACGTTCTATTCACTGCATATTAGGCGTAACATCCGGGAAATCATACTACAGGTATTAATCGTGTTACTAAGACAGTTATGGTTTATAACTAGCGCCATCTCGTAACCCATTTCTCGCAAACCCAACGTTAAAATGTAACCAGTTACAGTTAAAAGGTCGCAAGCGCCTTTCTAATGCACAAAAAAACTTGCATCACTAAGCGATGTCAGTGATAAACTGGGACGGTGTCCTGATCCTCAAGGTCAAAGCAACTGAGAACGGCACAGTTCTCTCGCGATATTCGACCGTGAAGCAGTAGTGTGCAAACATTACTGTGTTTCGGTTTGAAGGGCACTGTGAGCTAGCGTAATCACTGGGCATTTGAGACTTAAAACCTATGTCTCACGGTGATGGGCACAGTGTAGTGTCCAACAGAAATTTTCTGGGTGACACAGCATTTAGTTATGGGCAGACGTTGCAATTACCATCAGGTGAACGTTTTGCTCGTTTTATCACTTTATACAATAAAAAAAAAACGATATGGGAGTCTAAATGTAGTTCACGCAGAAAATCTATATTTACATACATATAAGCGATTTACCACTGACTCATAACGATATCTCCGTAGATACAAGACCGACTTGACCCCCCCCCCCCCCCCCTCTCTACAAAGAACGGAACATTTACTCCTAAATAGGTTAACGGGCTGGACACAATAGAACCAGCGAAGAGCGCGTAACAGATTGTTATCTATAAAGGTACTAAACGGATGATATGATTACTAAACTAGATAGTCATATATCTTGTTTAAACCCTGACCAAAGGACACGTTTGTGATTTGTTTTAAACAACGTATCAGTACTGAACTTAAACCATACATACATATATTCACGCCTCTTTCTCATATAAGCGGTAGTCAGAGGCTACACATGTAACACACTATTCGCCCCCGCGGGAAGATAGATGTGACGGGTGTCGTCGCCATTTTGGTACGAGTTTTTACTCCCCATTGCGTTCCCACGAGTAGTACTCGTATAGTGACGACAGTATTGCATATTGTGGTGTTAATCTGCAAGAATAAGGGTTGTCCGTACAATACTTTAGTCGCCTCTTACGACACCTCTGTAGGAAAGAGGTAGGTGCTATTCCACTCTGCAGGACACCTATCGGAACTTAATCGTAAACATTACTTTACTTAAACCTTTATCCCGATTAATATTGCGTAAGATGTCTTTTAGAACGATATTGCATTACGAATTATTAAACATTGAAATAAAATGCCAGCAATTCATTCACAAGGAACTAGCTGATATGTTTATATTCACACAACCTATCCGAATATTCCAGCTAAAAATAATCTGCTGTTTATTCTTAAAATTTCAGTCAAATGTAAACATTTTTATAGCAGTAGGTCAGAAAGAAGAACAAAAAGTAGGAACTATTTCCCGCATAACATAACGTATTATAGTTTTTTTTATAATATTTTTTCAAACAATGCTCTTTCAACTAGGTTTTGGGAAGTACCACCTATCTGTCAGTTATGTCGGTCACACGGTTTTATTCCAAAATTTACAAATGAACAGAATGACGTGACGTGTGTGTTTTTATTTACTTGCGTCAATAAGATATGATTAATTGAGAATTAATTCACTACGAAATCGCTACAATAATTCAGTTTAGATACTTTGTAAATTGAAATGATACAAAAAAATAATATGTTATAGTTTCTACCATAGCATAAAAGGAGGCAACAGATACATCATCAATATCAAAATCACCGACTTGCCCTTTTCACTATTCCAAAGTAATTGTCCCTGTGTCTGTTTATTACATTTCACGCATAGCGTGCATCCTGGAGACGGACATAGGATGTTTTGTTTTCCGAAAAATCTAAGAGTTCCCACAGTATTTAAAAAAAAACCTAAATGTACGCGGACGTTGTCGCGGGCTTCAGCTAATTTCTAATAAACAAAACAAAATTTGAATATTACCTGGCAAATGTAACATTGCACTGCTGAATATTCTGCGTGGAAAGAGATGTTTAACTGTTATATGCGTACGGTGTACAATAAACAAATACAATAATTATATTTATGGAGGGAATTACGCCTGAACAAACGCAAATATCCGATATAGGGCGACTGTATGCAAATTTGTGTTTGAACGCGGTACCGTGCATCGAAACAAATTCAGTATTTGTTTAGAACTTTTGCACTTAAATAGATATATATTTACGCCAGTTACCTGTAATACATTAAAAAGATTAAACTTTTTAATGTATTACAATAATAAATACTACCTTCAGAAACAAATATTTTACGATTCTCTTTTATATAATATCGATCTTTGGCAGATGATATTACCAAGGAGAAGGGTAGCTATCCGCCAGATCGAATGGTCTGATTTGGGGAGGACGTCTTCCTCCTACTAGTAATATTTAGATGTTCTATATATAGTTCGCATCTCAGAAAACTTTCATAGCGCGATTATGGAATATGTGAAATTATTTCTTGAGCTTCTCTAGTGGCAACATAGACGTCGCTACAGATCTTCGATGCATTTCTGTTCTTATATAAAATGTCTGATATAGTTCTGTTTGCTGATGATACGTCATTGTTATTTAAAGTTAACTAACTAACTAACAGTTAAATGGCTTGACGCTGGAACAGCCCTTTAGCTCTGGATATTGTTTCCCAATGGTTTGCGGCAAAGTAATTTACTTTTAAATGCGGCTAAAACAAAATGTCTACACTTTGGAATGTGCAAATCGGCTACATCATATTAATATTAATTTAGAGAATTGCAACCTTTCTTTTGGAAGTTCAACAGTATTTCTTGGAATCGCTATTGATTCCAAGTTACAGCGGGGAGCACATATTGAAAAAATGGATTCGTAACTACAAAAGATAATGCGGTAAACAGTACTTGACGCAAATAAAATAAATAAACAAAACTTGACAAACAAATATTTATACTATAATTCGAATCTATGTCAAAAACATATTTTTAAATTGATGCTTATTTAAAAATGGTAGAGAATGCCTATAGCCATTAAGTCCGCACACAGTTATTTTTTTTCGTAAGATAAGAAATATTTTAACTTATGATATTAATAACGTTAAATTATAATACGGTAGGCCAGCCGATCACTGGTGCAGACATAATTCATTTTCGCAAGTACGCCTTTGTCCACAAAATATTTCAACGTAAAAGCTTTCTTAAGAAAGTTTGCTTCAGAATTTCGCTTATGCGCACTTCAGGGTTACCTTTTTAAGATTTTTTTATTTGTTTATACTAAGCACCACGGTGCAGATTATTAGATACTGGCTTTTATGCCAAAATCCAATGTAAGAGCCTAAGCCGTCAAAGAATCTTCTTCTTCAACCTGTAAATAGTCTACTGCTGGACATAAACCTCTAAAAAGTTGGAATATGTGTCGAAGTCGTTACGGTTAATCGTACCGTAGACGCGTATAATGAAATATTTCATTTAATTTCATAGGACACTAGTCAGTAAAATAGCAGCATAGTGCTGCTACGTTGAGGATGTTGAATGAAACTGATAAACCAATTGCTACAAGGACAATTAGCATTCCCTCTTGGTTTAAAAGGTCGCATAAAAACAAGGGAAAACGACGACCTGCGGGTTCTAGTGATTCGAATCCGAGGCCAAGTGCAAAAATCCAAATTGCTTGTTTTGGGTATTTTTGTGCTGTGCACTGAGAAATGTATGTTTGTAATTTGCACTCACGATATGAAATGAAAATCGTTTATTTATCGATGTAAGAAATATAAATTTCGTTTGCCAAACGTCATTTTTTGCAATCTTCCGCCGTTTCGTAATGAGGTTTCTCTGACGGAGAAGAAACAGGCGAAAGAAACTCCGTAGGTATTCTCTTTTTTGTAAATCCTATTTCATCTCAGTTAAAAATACATTATAACCAAATTTACAAAGAATAGTATCAAGGAAAACCAAAGCACGCTCCATGTCCAAATCTTAGACAAGATTAATTCAATCAATATATAAGTAAATTGTAAGCTGGAGCAGACCAGCCTCCACCAACAGCAACTATTCACAAGTATGACGCATGTGGCAGCCATCGCCCTCCTCAACCATTTCAAAGGGAAGTGGACGACTCGCCACACGACACCGCCGCAAGCAGAGACATTAAAGCGAGAATGATGTACTCAAGTCTACCAAACAAATTAACATTACTTAAATTGTCTTTTACTTTACAGAGCGCACTTATGTACTTTGTAATTACGTAGCTGCTTACAAAATAACAATCACATTCTGTTACTATTTTAGCAATCATATTACTTGAATGTATCACTGGATGGATAATTTCCATGCGTCCTTGTCATTGAAATAATCATATAAAATTTAATATGGTTTGGAGCACAGACTTTTTTGATATAAGTTTTAAATTTAGTCTGTTAGATTTACTATATCTTCTAAAGTTTTATCACAATTACGTGTACATCGACCCTTAAACTAATTTTTTTCTTTTTTCAGTCTAAATTTTGGATTATCTAGTTTATTATTATTACTTAATGTCAAATCATGATTGTCACTATTCTTCGGAAATAGTGATTTAAATTTACGTACATGCATAACGTTTTACATAAATATATAGCCTGAGCGAATAACGAGAGCGCATATTACAGATTGCGCGGACTGCTTTTTTCTGCAAAGTAGAAATTGTATTCATGTCAGCCGCATGTCCCAATAATAAATACTATAAGACATCAAGCTGTGAATGATACAGGAGAAATACTAGTGTTGATAAAATGAAAAAAAAATAAGTATAAAAAATGAATGAATGAAAATTAAACGGTGCGGTGTCCTCAGGGTTGACATATACACCTTTTTGTCTCGTTAATGTGGATTGGTGTAGGTGTCAATGGCCTGCAGTGACCACATAATATCAGGTGGACTGTGTTCCCATACACAAAGAAAATGTTTATGGTAAATGACATACAGAACCGCGACGTGGTCTTAACGAGCTTATCGTCGCTCAGGAAGCTATGGAAAGACCTATGCTTGGTGTTCCTCTCCGTAATGATTATACAAGCAGCAGAACTATAGCAACTGACTTAGCTCTAAGGATTAGTAAGCTGAATTGGCAAGGGGTCGTATAACCGATAACTTTTGGGGAAGAAAAGTTTCCCACTAGATGGAGCAACAACTTTTACGGTTTTGCGAGAAGTCGATGGACGCAGGTGGCTCAAGACCGTGGTTTTGTAGCAATTCATGGGGGAGGTCTGTTCAGCAATGGACTAGTGAGGCTAGCTAGCTAGGCTGTAATGATGATGATGATGACGATGAATCATAATTTGGAAATAATATATTCCTTGTGGTGGTCGGTCTAGCTCAAGTAGACCTCTGTAATAAACGAAGGACATGTAATAAATTTTATTTCAGTCGTATAAATGGTCGCTATTGTTATAATAAACGTGTGCTATGACGAAAATAAGTACGCACACAAATGAAAATAGGCCGTGAAAATACGATCGTCGATCTAATGACGCACAGGATCTTAGCTTTAGTACTGACGCGTTTTGTATACGTTTACTATAAAAATAAATAGCAGGCAAATTTCAAAAGTCAAGGATAGTTTATGAACTTTACTTTTAATTTTTGTGTATTCTTCCTCGCCTTTATAATCATTACATGAAATAATCTTTTCAAAATAGCACGAATGAAAAGGAATACACGACCTTAAAGTTAATTTTGAAAAAGACGTAATACATTTTGTGCTTATATTACTAATATTTCTTAATGTTCCAATAATTGAAATTTCTTTTTTTCTTTGTGTGTCAGTAATAAGTGGGAACAAATCTTATCTGTTTTTTTATATACATATAAATTTGTCTGTATTATAAACACAAGAGTCTGTTTTGTGTCTTGTGTTGTGTAATGTATCAAAAATAAGAAAATAATTAATATAATGATTATGTCATCATGGCAGACTTTTAAATTTAATAAAAATAACTATTTATAAATCGACGTTTCATACATGCGTTATAAATAGTTAATATAAAACGCGATAAAATCCGTAAAACTTGTTTTTTTTTTAAATGTATAATATTCGCGTAAAAATAATCTTTAAGAAAACTTTTATTATAACTACTGTGGAACACCTGGAATTTAACATTGGACCTTAAATGTTACTAAATTAACATTTACACATTCATTAAACATTCTATACTATTAATTAAAACTATATTTAGCAACATAGCACGACGAAGTAGTAAGTAATACATTATTTATGTAATATGATTAAATAACAATGTATACTCGTCTATGTATAAAATAGGGTAAATATTGTGCAGTTAAATCTTTTGTTTCAGCAGGAAAATACAGTTTTACGACTCTATTAAGTTCAAAGATTTATGGACGAACGACTTCTTTGGAATAAAATCATAAGCACTATTTAATAACGATTCTAAAAAAAAGTCCGCCAACCCGCATTGGAGCAGCGTGGCGGATTTTTCCTAGCTCCAAAACCCTCTCAGAAATGAGAGGAGGCCTGTGCTCAGCAGTGGGACATTTATAGGCTGAAACTTTACTTTACTTTTTTTTATTGTAATAAAAATTAAATTCGAGCGTGAGAGGAACACATATTTTATTTCGAATACCCGTTAAGTAAACGTAAAACTACTGAACTCACGAGATATACCTCATTTTCAGTAAAGTTTTTGATTGATTGTAGTAATGGCGTGTTGTGATTGTGTAATGATTTTTTTTTTAGTCATAAAACATCACACGTATGATCTCCGTCATCATCTACTTGTAAGCAGTTCACCGTTTGACATAGGCACTACATATTAGGATTTCCGTAATCGCCACGCTTTGCAGTCGGATTTGTGATAACGGTACCGTTTTGTTGACGTTTATGTACCTTTGACGCTGCTCTGTTACCGGGTGGGGGCTATTATAGGTTTTACGCCATTTCATTTAGTCGGCTTTAATGAAGCGGCGCTACATGATAGAGTGGGTGATCAGATTTACTGACGCCGCGGACACACGAAGAGCGGCGTAAAATACTAAACTTTAATACTACATGTATAAAGTTACTGATTATTAACGTTTCCCTACTGCTGGACACCACATGCTCAGCAATGAAGGAAACATCGTAATCGGCATGCCTGAGCAATAACAACATTTCATAAAAATATTGCATAGAAGTAGCTACAAACCCTCAGAAATGAGAAGACCGACACAAAGCTTTCCTAACGGTGATTTCCTTTCAGAGCTGAGAACGTGGTAATAAGCACAAGATTGCAATTAAGTAACTAATTTTAGTGTATGGAACAAGCACTGTTTCAGACAGGAACATGTTCGCGTACTCTTGTAAACTTTTAGGTAAGTGGCCGATGCATTAAATTCCGACGCTCTCTTTAATGAAATGCCTTATAATTCATTTAATAACAAAGTACTCACGCTTGCATATGTATGTGCTGCTTGGGCATCTTGTAGTCGGCTGGGTAGCATCTTTCGTAGAACTCAAGGTCAGAGACCTCGCACACCTCCGGCGTTGGTATAATGAGCCCCGTGCCTGATATCGCCCTCTGGAGATGGTGCTCCTGAGGGAAGAGTAAACAACATTTAAGACAGTGCTGTATTATTTACGTATCTATAAATTTACAGTTAGATAACTTTATAATTTTTAAATATGTGAAGTAGAAAGTAACAAAGATATTAATAAACATTATACGATAGAGACACGAACGAAGACTAGAGAGACTAGAACTAATACTAAAGAACACTGCATTCATACTTAAAACATATTTATACCAGATAAAGTGCGCAATTACACGACAGCTTCAAAATGATTGAATATTAGTTTGAAGTTATGCTTACAATGTTACTTTATAATTAAAGTTTTATCCCAAAAACAATGAATGAATGATTATTATCTTAACTTCAATGTCAAAAACATTTACTTAATACATTAATAACGAAACCAACCGGCGCTGCAGCTATTTCATTTTCTCGTTCCTAGCAAATGAAGATTAATTTTCCCTTGCTCATTTATTTGTAAGGCCGAGGGGCCTTGCGCCGCATTAGAGACATACAAAGAACAATTGAAAACATATAAAAAACAGATGGGTAACATTTAAAATATAAACCTTATGAATACGTAGCATTTTTTTTTATTGGATTAAGTGACGAAACGAGCAAAACGTTCACCTTATGGTAAGTGCAACGTTTGCTTATATCAAATGCTGTGTCACCCAGAACATTTCTGTGTGATACCACACTGCGCCCGTCACCCTGAGGCATCAGTTGTTAAGTCTAATATGCCCAGTGATTACACTAGCTCACAGTGCCCTTCAAACCGAAACAATAATGTTTGCACTCTACTGCTCCACGGCAGCATAAGGAATCCTACCACCAGTAAATACATAAAACAAAATTATGTTCTTATGATTTGTAATAAAGTATGTGTAATTTACGCATAACGTATAACATAAAACAGTTAAGGAGTAAAAACATATAAACTGCAACTGAACAAGTGATTTTTTTTACGAGACAAAGCGACGAGGCGAGCAAAACGTTCACCTTATGATAAGTTCAACGTCTGCCCATAACAAATGCTGTGTCAAAAGGAACATTTCTCTGTGGCACCACAGTACGCTTGTCTCTCAGAGACATCAGTTCTTAAGTCACATTTGCCCAGTGATTACACTAGCTCTCAGTGCCCTTAAGATCGAAACATAGTAATAGGTCTGGGCTGGTACCTACTTAATCCTGTACAGGAATCCTACCACCAGTATCTATCACATAGAACCAATGTTGGATAGATGTTTTGTTCAAATAAACATAAATAGCCGTGTGGTGGCGGCTTAAGAGAATATACGGCCCTATCTCATCACGGGAAAATGATAACCAGGAGATGGGCAGCATCATCTTCCTGTAACATCTCAATAAATAAACAGAGTTTGCCAAACCGCCTGCCAAGCGTGGCAACCATAACAAACTGAGAGCTACGATTATGTGTTCTGTAGCAATCTATAGGTGAGGCCTACTTCCTGTCGACTAGTCAAAGGCTGAAATTATGATGGTGAGTTTTCCTTAACGAAACGTATGACGTTATAGTTGTATTTATATATTTATAGAAAGAACCTCGTAATATTATAATAAAACCTAAATTGGTTGGACTAACTGGTCGCATTTTTTTACGTGTTAGAATAATATTAAGTAGCATTGCGTCACGTTATCGACTAATAAGGGCTTCTCAACAGCAGTAAGTTGAGCGTGGGTGTCCTTTAAAGCCTATTATGATGTACAAACAAGACGCAATGTCCCTAAGCTGGCATGATTTTTGCACTAACGTTAGATTAATATATACATATTTAGATCTTAATCATTGTGCTGAAGGATAGTTTGGACAAAGTCTGATCCTCATCTATTAACCTAGTGTCGCTATTAATGGCAATGACGTACTTGCACTCATATTACAGAATCCTAAATATGTGGCCTGTAACTTCAGTGCCGTGACATTTTATCGATTGTGAATCGTAAACGCTTGCCAAGGCTGCATTGATTACCGATAAAATTGATGGTGAGCTAAGTATTTCTTATCTGGATACGTCAAACGTGTGCTACCATACATTGCTGAATCTAAAATTAATTTTGTTATATTTATATTTCCTCCCTAGTAACTTCATTGCACGTTACGTCTTGTTTGCTTAAACAATTAATGACCTATTTCAGTAACATCATACCAATAAAACGAATATAACTTGAAAGAACATTAGAACGAAAGAACTTAGGTTTACATTCAAGGATAGTTTAGATTAAAGTTAATTCTACAAGGTGTCGATAGAGTAGTGCGTCAGAGAGTTTATATCGACATAATGAAGAACCCATAATAAATTCATCTTAGAAGGCCGCCTGCTTAACCAGTAGAAAACCTAGTATAAATTAAGCAGCGATACTCTATAAGTTATTCTAACCCATTTAAAACTAAATATTACTCCACAATACACATACATTTCAATTTTTATTACAGATTTTAAGAATATATATAGCACACACACAAAATCATCTAAAAATGGGAGGTCTAAGAGTGCTAAGCAGCAGCGGCAACAAGAATATGCCACCTTTTTTTTAAAAGTCCCAAACAATTTATAATTAGTATTTGTACAAATCATTAAAATTAAAAATATATGATAAAGATTATACTTTCTGAAGAAAAATATAATTAAATCCGAATTCAAAACATCCAAGGAGAAAACAAAAAAGTATGTAGCTGTGCATGTACTTAAAGCCATTTGCTTGTTTCTGGTAAACTGCAATGAAATCAACGCACTAAGAAGATTGCACCTTATTAACGGGTTGGAATAGCAATAATAATTATTTTATATGCTGTTGAGTGTAAGATACGTTTATTCTAAGGTTACATCACATAGTTGACTTAAGGTTAGAGTTGCATTTTAGTATAAAGAATTGCCGTTGTTTTTAATTACTGAATCACTACAATAATAACGGTGTACAAAAAATTCAAAACAGTTCGTAGAATAAAAAAATATTTTCATAGTTTGTCGAGTGTTTTGAAAGCCTGACTTATTAGACTTTTCTTTCTTGGGCCCTTTTGCTCGTAAATAATGCTAATTACCTTTGACGAGAATAAAATGTGACTGATTGTAAACTCTCGCGTTTTTTACAAACTCAAAATGCGAAAATAAAAGATATACCAAGTTCATTGGCCCTACACTAACCGTACATTGTAACTGTATTGATGAGGAAGCAAGGACCGGTTAAGCGCTATGTCTGGTAGGACTGAACGTATAGTGACTACAACGTAGAAAATAAGAAGACTATTGTTCAATACCCATTATTCTTTCATCAGAAATTAACGAAGAATTTGTCTTAGCATTCATTCGTAATACCGAAAAATTTCTGAAATGTAAATTTAAGTGTAATATTTTACTTAATATTTTAATATTTTTACTTTGATTGATAAGGGCAATAAAATTTCGTGTTTATAAGAGTAAAAAAACTATAAATACAAACGACAAAAAAATTGTTACGGGCGTGATATTTTGTCCCGTTGTACTGCTTGAAACTAAATTTAATGAAAACCGAATTGAACAGTATCGTAAAGTTGTAAACGGTGGCAATCGTTTCCAGAGCGGGAAAAAAACAAAACCAGTATAACTGCAGGTCGTACAAAAAAATTGGTTGGGTTATGGATAAAATACTGCTTCATTCCAGAATAACTTAAAGTAGAATAAAGTTTTAAGCGTAACTAACAAAACTGAACAAGTTTTCGGGTTCCATCATCATCATCATCATTCAGCCTACTATAGTCCACTGTTGAACATTGGCCTCCCCCTATAGATTACCATAAACACAGCCTTGAGCCATCGACTTTCCGCAAAACCTACACTGTGTTTGCCGGCACGAGGTTTCACCTGAACCTTTCTTCCCCAACGGTTATCGGTTCTAAAAGCTATATGGATAATAGACGAGAATTTTTTTACGTATATACTGAGTACCAGCGCAAAAAATGAAATTCGAATCTGTTGCCGCAAACTAGTAACGTAATGGGGGGATAAACACACACAATTTGTTGTGAAATATCTATCTTGTAAACATGGTATTAAATAAAAAGATTTTCATAATTTATATACTTGCTTTTTTATATGAAGAGAAATTACGTGAATTTACGTCAGTGGTCGCAAATGTGTTAACAATATCAATATGTTTGATAATAAATAGCAAATAGGGATAGATAGGCCCCTCCATAAAAATCGAAGCTTTTCGTAAAATGTTGCCGTGGTTTGCTTTGTTCAAGAGTGAATTCCGTAATAGAGAATAAAATATTAGACGGAAAATGTTATGACGTACACGTTGCGTTAAAAACGCCGCGACATGAATTACGAGGTACGTGCGATAATTGTTTTACGAGTTTGGAATTGACGACGTTGAATTAACAAACGCTTACTGCAAATTAAGATCCCATTAAATTTGCTTCGGTTAAAAAATCTCACTTAGAGCATTTAACGGGGCGGATATTTGGCAAAGGGATTATGATAATTTAATGGATATTTAAAAATACTTACAATGCAGAATATTATTTCTCCAATACGAATGAAATTATGGGGAGGCAATGTAGTTACTGAAAATTACAAAACGAGTAATTGAATATCAAAATTATTCGGCGACGTGGTCCGCCGACACAAGTTTTAGGTTAGGGGACAGGCGAACTTCACAAGTCCTCGAAATATTTTTATTGAAATTAAATTTAAATTTACTGACATGCAGGTTTTTTCACGATGTTTTCCTTCACCGCTGAGCACGTGGTCAATCAATGACCTCTAAAAATTGGAGGACAGTTTTAGAGGTGATAGCACTGGGGATCAAACTCACGTGACTCTTGTACTATGTAATTTAAGGCGAATGCCGGACCCCTGAGCTACCACTGCTAATTTCCATGACACGTGTGAAATATGATCATCCGTTTTCAAAATACCTCGGTTAGCATTTCATTACCACGCAGTGAAAAACGGAAAAATAAACGTAATAGCGTATAAAAAAGAACGAGAATTCAATTTCGGCTTCGGGTCACGAACATAAAAGTTAAAAGGGATGTTCAGACATCGGGTTCACTCATTAGAGATCTTATTGTAAAAGTTTAGAAAGTTTATCGTCTTGGGACCTAGAAATAAGAAACCAAATTAAAATCGATATGTGCGAAGGGTTAATGTTTATTATTATCACGTGTGATATATTGCAATAACACGAAAAAATTTATCATATATTGGCACTATAATTAAAATTATTAGTATATGACAGTAACATTTTCTATCATCGCCGTATTATAGTAACCTCTAACGATAACCAAAAAAATTCTGTCTATCAATGTATTTTACATTTGTTTGTGAAACGAAGCTATTTAATGTAATTGCATTTTGATATAAAAATGTGAAATAAGCGCGACAGATCAGGGAATCACAATAACTTTAGCGAAAAATAACACGCAAGAGGACGACATCCAAAGAGCTCTCCATGTTTCTTTATTTACTTGACTAGAAGTGATATCTCCCAAGGATACCAGAATAAGCACGCCGAGCGCTATTCCGTCACGCTTCGCTCCGCAACGGTACTCTCAACGGGTATTAGGGCCCGGGATTTCGTTACAGCTGCTAACTTAGCTGGGAAGACGGAAATGGAAAATGAATCGGGTTATGCGACGGAATCGGCTGTCGAAATGATGTTTTTAGAAGGCCCTCTTCAATTAGCTCAGTGAAGCCGAACGCTAAGGAATTTAGAGATGGCCTTTGGTCCTTTCTTAAGTGTGATTCTCATGACGCGCCTTTTAAAATAATGATGATGGTCGAGGTAATGGCAGGTGGAGCTAAAATAAAAGAAAGTTGTGGGTCGTAATGATTGAATCGTCTGACGTTTGTGCTTTGTGTTGGTCTTTAGTTATTGTAGAAGCTCGTTAGCCCGTGAGTGTTATTTATTCTTGAACTATTTGTAAAGAAGTTTAGGTCTAACAAACCATTTTTTTATTACCAAAGTTCACTAATTCCATAACAGAAAATATTTATTAGCTAATAATGATTTTGAAGTTTGTAGTCGTTTACTTTCCTTAAAAGCCAAAAAACCCGTACGAATTAGTGTTATTATAATAAAAATACAAAAATAAATATAGATATACTGAATTAGTTAATCCATACTAATATTATAAATGCGAAAGTAATTCTCTCTGTCTGTTTGTTACCTTTTCACGGCTCAACCGCTAAACCGATCTTGACGTACTTTGGCACAGAGATAGCTTAAACCTTGGAGACGGATTTAGGATACTTTATCCCGGAAAGTCAAACAGTTCCCACGGGATATTTAAAAAACTTATATCCACGAGGACGAAGTCGCGGGCATCAGCTAGTTAGTGGCTTTATAAATGGCAAATGATGAACCGCATTCGCATATGTACATAACGAGTATCTGATACGGAAGATAAATGATATTTACGCTTATCGTAATAATTTATATACTACTAACTGCTGTCAGCGACTTCGACCGCATGGATAAAGGTGTTTTCAATATCCCGTGGGAGTTATTTGATTTTGCGGAATTAAAAGTATCCTATGTCCGTCTCCAGGATACAAGCTATCTCTGTGATAAATTAAATACCGCAAGCATCTGCAGAAACAAACACTAACTCAGCTTATATGACAAAATATGTAGTTATGACCAAAGGAGGTCTCTCAAGGTTTATACTAAGCAATTAATGTACGTTAAACATGCGGTTATGTCGAAAAATAAACGTATTATATTTTTCTGAACATGGGAGGTCTTTTTTGACTTCTTGATACACGTAACTATGTTACCCATTTTGTTTATTTACCCTTAATATCGCATCATAAAAAATAGTTTATTTTGTTAGGAATCATTCAACGATAGGTTATTATTATTACAGAGTTTTTTTTTCGTCTCTCGTCGTTTCAGCCTATCAATAGTCCACTGCTGAACATAGGCCTCCCTCATAGATTGCCACAAAAGTTTGTAGCTCTCGTTTTGGGGGGATTTTGCCATAGTTGCCACGCTTGGCAGACGGGTTGGCAACCGCAGTTTATTTATTCAGATGTTCCAGCAAGATGCTGCTGCCCATCTCCTGGTTTTCATTTTCCCTCTGTCGACTTTTACGACACCCACGGGATGAGATGGGGTGGTAGATTCTCTTAGGCCGCTACCACACGGCCTTTTTTCGTCTATATAAAGAGTAAATTTCGGTCAGTGGACTAATAATAGGCTAGAATTGATGATGATGAATAATAAGTTTAAAAAGATAAAATACAATTATAAATAAACCTAGTACATAGAATCAACCCTAATAACTTTAATACGTTAAGCTTTACGCTAAATACTACGTTACCGCCTATGCCTAATCATATCTAAGCTTAGCTCAGGAAATTCCATTAGTCCTCCTGCCATCTCCGGTGCAATTGCGGAATAATGCTCAAGCTGTCAGGATAAATCATTCTAGTTTGTAGCAGTATATGTACACTGCAACAAACTAGCTTTGTGGAAAGATACAATTGGCTTGATGTTACATGTTTCTTGATGAAATTGAGAAGTATTTTTATTAAAATTTAGACGTATCTTTACATTTCTTTTACAAACATACAGTTACGTCTTTTTCCCATACCATTATATGGTAGACAGAGACCCCACCCGTAGCCCACTTTTCGCCCCCTCGGGAAACGAGCCGTGACGGGTGGCTAACCACATCGCCGCCATTTTGGTACGAGTCAAAAATTCTTACTCCCCATTGCGTTCCCACGAGCAGTATAGTGACAGCATTGCATATTATGTTGTTATTTTGCACGAATATTTTTTTTGTGACGTGACGAGCAAATTGTTCACCTGATAGTAAATGCAACGTCTGCCCATTACGATTTTGCGCCACCAAAAACATTTATTTGAGGTAACTGCGCTCACCTTGAGACATCAGTTTTTAAGTCTCCTATTATGCCCAATAATTATACTAGCTATCAGTGACTATCAAACCGAAACAGTAGTGTTTGCACACTACTGCTTCACGGCAGAAAAAATTACACTTCGGTGGTACCTACCTAGACGGATTTCTGCATGGGACTACAAGTAATTCAGCGAAATTAATTTACAGAAGTTCTGGTCTTCTGGTTATAATTGTTCCTCTGTCGACTTTAACGACACCCACAGGATTAGTTGGGGTGGTAGATTCTCATAAGCCGCCACCATACGGCTTAAAAAAAATACATGCAAAAATCAATCAACAGCCTTCAAACAGTTCTCTGCTCGACATAGGCCTCTCCCAACAAAAAAGGATTTTGCCGTAAGCACTATCCTTGACAGTCGCATTGGCGATCGCAGTATCAAACGCCTTGCATCTTCGATACTATAACCTTGCACCGGGCTTAATATTTTAGATCCGACATATCTATATATTAATACTTGAAGAGAAAACTTTGTAAAGGGTAAGAAATATTTCTCTTCAAGTAATTATATATATATTAGCATATTGCGCGCACGGAGAAGTGTGAGATTTGGCATAGTATAAGTTTTTATGGAAAAGAAGAGAGGAATCTAAAATTTCTATTTTCTTCTTCATTCCTCCCTTGATTAAACAGTCGCACAGAGTATTTAAAATGTTGCTAACAAATAATAACTCAAACCTCAATAACGTACACAATTACTTTCGAATTTCGACCACTAATGGGCTAACTAGTATGATTTAATTATTCCACCATCAGTCGGAGGCTGAGATTTTTTGGCATTTCCCGCTTGACTTAAATCCCCACAAGATGAAAGGGCCACCCCCTTTTACCCCACAGTTACGCCGCCAAAATACGACGAAAATATTTAAATTAAATTATATACATTCATTCCTACACAGGGACACAGTCGTGAAGCTCAGGAGTAGGGCGCTCGTATTAAATTTCATAGTAGGTACGCGAGTGACCTGAATTCGATCTCCGGTGCCGGCACCTCTAAAAATATTCTGTAATTTTAAGTGCTCATTTACCACGTGCTTAGCGGTGAAGAAATACATCCTGAGGAAACCGTCATGTCCGAGGAATAAAAATATTTCCCGGACATGTGAAGTCCGCCAACCCGCTTTGGAGCAGCGTGGCGGACTCTTCTCGGCTCCAAAACCCTCTCAGAAATGAGAGGAGGCCTGTGCTCAATATGAATGGTTGAAATAATAAAGAATAATAATATATTGCCATTATTTACAAAGAACAGCGAAACAAATACCTACACTAAAGGTCAAATGTTTTTAAAAATATACATAACTATATTTTAAGTAACATTTTATGGTATTTTATACTCGAATTGCGACACGAAAATCTAGTGCCAATTTGGTAAGCTGTCAACAACAACGGACTTCCTATAGTTTACAAGCTCACTCGTTTTCAATGTATGTACAAATATATTGCCAGTTACATAAATTCCCCGACAAGCTCCATTTCACAAAACACTATGCGCGTGACAGGTGATTTACGTGTCATTTTCATTGCAACATAATTTATTGATGTCTCATAAACAATGCGAAATTACATTTATATCACAGCATCAAAATAATTAAATTTCAAGTTTAGTTCCGCGTGGTGGTGGTGTAAGAGCAACTACCACCCATTTCATCCCGTGGCTGTCGTAAAAGTGGACAGAGGGAAAATGAAACCAGGAGATGGCCGCATCTTCTTGGAACATCCAAACAAATAAACTGCGGTTACCAACCCTGTCAAGCGTGGCAAATATGGCAAAATCCCCCCAAATAAGAGAATCTAAGGAGGTGGCCCATGCTCAGCAGTGGACTAGTGATAGGCTACATTTAAGAGATTCAAATATTGTTAAAAAACCTCAAAAGAATTTTTACCTACTTTAATATTAAACGTTACGTAAAAAAGAAAAGTAATGGCCTATAATTATACCACAGCTGAGCCTTCTCTCATTTATGAGAGTTTTGGAGCTATAAAGTCCGCAACGCTGCCCCAATGGGGATAGGCGGACTTCACTTGTCGAATATTTTTTATTTCTCATATATGTTATGCAGGAATCCGTCTAGGTAGGTACCACCCCAGGGCCAGTTATTCTGCCGTGAAGCAGTAGTGTGCAAGCATTAATGTGTTTCGGTTAGAAGGGCACTGTGAGCTAGCGTAATCACTGGGCATTTGAGACTTAAGAACTGATATCTCAGGGTGACGGGCGCAGTTGTGGGCGGACGTTGCACTTGCCATCAGGTGAACGTTTTGCTCGTTTCGTTACTTTATACAATAAAAAAAAAAAACGATGTTTTCTATCGCCGTCGACCACGAGGTAAAACAGCACTTAAAATTGCAATTAACAATTTTAATGGCGCCGGCACCGAAGATCGAAACTATTTATACGATGTCTAATTATAAATTACCGTTTCAAGAATTTTTGTCTGTCTGTCTGAAAAATTGTCTCGAATGGGCTCCGAAACGTTTCGTCGGATTTCAATTGAAATTTTAGGGATTAAGACAGGAAGACAGAAAGTCTCACGCTTTCGATATCTTGCAGGGCTCAGAAGACATGAATATAAAGGAAGGTCGGCTTATTTTATGCGGGTTATAATAGTTACCATAATAAATGCAGAAACATCTTTTACTGGTAGTAGGATTGCTATGCAGGAATCCGTCTAAGTATGTACCACCTCAGAACCAGTGATCTGCCGTGAAGCATTACTGTGCAAACATTGCTGTGTTTTGGTCTTAAGGGCACTGAGAGCTAGTGTAATCACTGGGCATTTGAGACTTAAGAACAGTCGTCTCAGGGGGAAGGACGCAGTGTGGTACACAGAAATATTCTGGATGACACAGCATTGCTATGGGCGGACGTTTCACTTAACATCGGGTGAACGTTTTGCTCGTCACGTCCCTTTCTACAATAAAAAAGTATACATGATGAACGATGTATACTATGTATTTGAGAAATGTAAGTGACAGAAAAAATAAAATTATGTAAGATACGATACTTTACAAAGAGATTAATAAATTCCAATTATAGAAATATTTACCGAAATTCGATTACAGAGCAAGAAAATCGTCAGGGTAAGGAAATCTTATTTTAGTTTACAGAATTTAATCAACGGATTCATATTAAATTTTCGTAATGAAATACTTTTACATACATACAGTAACGTCTTTTTCCCGTATAAGGTGTAGGCAGAGGAGACAGTTTGTGTTGTATATGTGAAATTCACATACATACATACATACAGTCTGCATACGCCTTTGCCCATACCCTTATATGGTAGACAGAGACCACACACTTGACGGGTGGCGAACCACGTCGCCGCCATTTTGGTACGAGTCAAAAAATTCTTAATCGTTCGTACTTGAGTTCCCACGAGCAGTATAATGACAGCATTGCATATTATATTGTTACTCTGCACGATAAAGACTGTCCGTACAATGCCTTAGTCGCCTCATACGATACCTCGGTAGGAGAGAGGTAGGTGCTATTCTGCTCTGCCGGACACTTATCGACGACTACTACCTTACCGCAGTCAATATTCCATTGCGATATTATATTGAGACCAATAAAATTCATGTATTATGTTTTATCCAATGCTTGTCTATCTAAATGAAAAAACGTAACATACGTAATTTATTAACAAAATATAATATTACCTTTTATCACACATTTTGTTATTATCCGGTAGTTTTTTCATCGATATAATATTGGATATAAACTGAACAACCGATTGATTTAATTTCGTTCAGTATAGTTGTACTACAGTTTGGGTATTTTCACTTCATTGTATCTTTCCATTTTGTATTGATTTTAAATAATAAGTGAAGTCTAATTAGTTGTACTGTAGAATTTTTTTTTCTGTACAACTATTTTTCGTTAACGGGTCTGGTAGTGTTGTGCGTGTGTATTGTATGTCTGTAAAATGCACTCAAGGTACTGGAGAATTCCTATTGTGAAGCATCGTTAAAAAACAAGTAAGGTATATAATCACGTTACTTTCTTGACTTGTGAGAATAAATACTATAAACAAACAAGAGGCGAGTTTAGTCGAGAGTTAGTTAAAATTTCTCTAAATCATTCTGCCCGAGACACATGTTACATATGTTACTTTTACAACATATAATGAAATTTTCGCCTGCAAAGAAGAATTCCAAATGGTGATCTCCCAGCGGAAGCGGAATGCGGATAGCGCAAATGATATTCCTACTATTTTAATGCGATGAAGGTGTGACGGCAACTTGGTTGTACGGTTGGCATATTTGTAACAACGGTCTGGGGAGCGAACTTCACAATAAGTGTCTTACATATAGTTAGTTTTACCTGCTGTGTTCAAACACGACCGTGACTTATTTTCCCTATATTCTTTTTAACTAAAAAACGAATGTTTCTTTCAACAGGAATAAAGATTTGATTAAAAAATGCTGCTTCAAATCATGCACAAGCGAATTTAAGGGTTTGATGATTACCTCATCGATTCCATCATCAGAACTAATCAAATTTATTTTAGATCACCCCTATCCACCTCTTTTTTATTTAAAGGGGTAGCACCGCTTTAAATAAAAAAGAGTAATCTAAATCGGTCCACGTGGTAAATAATTATAGCTAAACATACATAACAAAAATTCTCCTTTTCTTGAAGTCGGTCAAAAATAATTTGTTTTTTTAGTCAAATTTGTAATGACCAGTGGTATATTTACAGACGTGCTTATATCATTGAAATATTGTTATATGTTATGTTTAACACAGTCAACGAGTCATAACCTCAAAAAAGAGCGCCCAATGCGCTTATCGAAATGAGCATTGTAGCAAATGAGCATCAGCATCACGTCAGCCGTGTCCACGCAAAACGTCGTGGAACGATAGTTGATTTCAATAAAAAGCTACTTTCTGTCGTCGGCATGAGAATAAATTTGTGTTTTTTTTTTTCATCGGAATTTGTGACCTTTGTCTTTTTTTATGTTTTGGTCGATCGAGGATGGTTTTTGAAGTGTTTTTTTTAATGGAACTGAGTATTTTGGGTTTTTTGTATATTAATGGCTTACACGCATACTTTTTACTGATGGTGGGATTCTTATGCAGGAATCCGTCTAGACAGGTACTACTACAGGGCCAGTTATTCTGCCGTGAAGCAGTAGTGTGTAAAAGTTACTGTGTTTCGGTCTAAAGGGCTCTGAGCGCTAGTGTAATCACTGGGCATAAGAGACTTAAGAACTTATGTCTCAGGGTGACAGGCGCAGAGTGGAAGATATATGAGATATATTTGGAGTAACACAGCATGTGTCATGAGCAGACGTTGCAGTTACCATCAGGTGAACGTTTCGCTCTTCTGGTCACTTATCAAATAAAAAAAAGGCAATAAATAGATCGTCTCTTTTTTCGTAGATATTGTCAGAACTAAACCCAGCATTCTATAAGATATCATCAGGAAAAAATAAATGATGGTACTGTTGTACTGTTCTAAACAAAATGTTAATACAAACAAAAGTTTTCTTCTTTACAATCATAGTGATTTGAAACTCGAAACGAAAAAGCGACATTAAAAAGAGACAGACATATACATCTATAGGATTTAGCCTGCTACAGAATAAGATAGAATACAGTATAGTGTTTCCTATTCTTTTTAGTTTTTGATAGATTTCTTCGTAGATTTGCTTTTTGACGCTGTGTTTCAAAGATATATTGATCTAGTCCAAACTAAAGCATTTATTTCATACTTTTGTTACCATAAGCCACTATTGTCATTTGTTGAAATTGAAAACTTGGAGTCTGTAAAATATATAATGAAAAACATGTAGAATAGAATATAATTTTTAATAATTTTTAAACTTGGTAACAATAATATAATAAATAAACCCTACAATTATCCCACTGTGTCGTTCGTCTCATTCTCTCGAAGTTTAGTTTTCCGAAGGAGTCACGTGAAAAGCACATACTTATGTTTATTTTTCCAATATACTCGACACTTCCTTATATGTTTAAAGCTACAACAGGGCCGTAGCAGCATCAGGTATATTGAATAGATACCTAAACACAAAAAAATCTGTAGATAACTATACGATAAACGCTACAGAGCACTATTATGCGTGCACGACGCGCTTGAGTTTTTTCCATCATTTTTATTTTAAAAGGCTACGTCACTGAAATAGCATAGCAGGCCATCCACCAAGCCCACTTATCACAAGAGGTTTGTGCTCTGAAGTGGAACGTACACGGACTTTCATTATTTTTTTAAAAAACTAAAGTTTTTACCACTATTCCGCCTCTGCTGAATTTCATACAGATACTTATATAAAATATAAGTGTGCTGATTTTAAATTAAGTGAAGAAGTATGTAGTAATGAATTACTGAAAAGGTTTCTGGCATTTAGCCACGTTTCTCATGAATATTAATTTTTTATCTTCTGATTACTCTTACATAACTGAATATTTGTCGCAGTAATAACTTTTACTATTTCATTCACTACCTAATATTTCGAAATTTTAAAGTTAAATTATTTCTGAAGCAATCGTCGCAAGACAGTTACGCTTTAAATTTTCAAAAAATTGGTTCGGAAAAATATCATTATCGTTGCGGAAATCTACCCGCGTTTTAAGTTATTATGCTTCATAATGTCTGCATGACACACGACATACAACCAGAAATCAAAATAATAGTTATAAAAATAAAAAGCAGTTTAATAATAAAATTAAACTACTTAGTCTTTGTTTTACTGTAAATATGGATACAACTTTGTATGGCAACACAAGTAATGAATCATTGCGCGTAAATGGAATCGATCCCCAGTTATGGAGCGCGTTGCAGGGGCGGCAGTCGATGCGTGATAAGAGATAAAAACTTAACGATTCTCCTATACATTGCAAGCTCGTCGCAGTGCGTACCCCCGGAAAGGATTGAAAAATAATCTAGCAATGGAATAACAAGGTGATTGAGGTGATTGGAAGTTTCCGTTTGAGAAGTCAATATAGTAATAAAAGTAAAGTAAAAGCCTATAAATGTCTCACTGCTGAGTACAGGCCTCTTCTCATTTCTGAGAGCTCGAGCCGGGAGTTTTTGAGTCAATATAATAACTGTAGTAGTAATATATAAAGAGTGTATTTTTTAATGCTGCGTAATCTACATAGAAATCTTTAAATAGTGCCTTGATAATGCATATGGACGTAAGCTTTGTTTAAATATTAAAAAAAACCTGAAGCAGAACTTGAAGACAACAAAGCGGGGTCACTTCTCTAGTTCTAAAAATAAAAATAAAACATTTCTTTACATATGTTTCACATTACTTACTCCTGAAGTATGATTTGTGGTAATTATTGAATAATAAAAGTTTTTAGCTGGCAGACATAATAAATAACATGTTAGTCACTCCAGACATCCTTATACATTGCCACAACAAGCATACCGAAAACAAATCATTAGCTATGTGAAAAACTGAAAATTAGAATGCTTAAGGGCTATACTTATTAAGGTTTGATCATCATCAGCATCATCATCATTTTAGCCCATAACTAGTCCACTGCTGAACATAGGCCTCCCCCGTAGATTGTCACAAAATTTTGTAGCCCTCATTTTGGGGGTGGTTTTGCCACGCTTGGTAGGCGAGTTGGCATATTTATTTAGATGTTCTAGGAAGATGCTGCTGCCCATCTCCTGGTTTTAATTTTCCCTCTGTCTACTTTCACGACACCCACGTGATGAAATGGGGTGTTAGATTCTCTTAAGCCGCCACCACACGACACAATGACTATCTTAAAACAAAGTATTTTGAAATGAGCAAGATTTTATCAATTTGTCTAGAGCGCCAATAATATTACACAAAAGCATTTAAGAGTTAGTTAACAAAGTATCCCTACTATGAGTGTTTTATTCATTTTTAAGTAATATTCGTTGAATGAAAATGAACAAAGTTTCACAGGGGGTAATGCTCTGAAGCCAACTAACGGAATGGATTCGAATAGCGCTTTCACTAGAACTTTCACTGGACTAACGTTTAGGCTAGAAGTGATCAACGTCAGACTATACGCAGGCAGAGGCCTCGAAATAGGTTACATGCTGGTGGTAGGATTTATATTCAGGGATCCGACTAGATGGTTACAACCACAGGGTACAACCGCAGTGCCAGTTTTTGTGCCGTTAAGCAGTAGTGTGCAAATATTACTGTGTTTCGGTCTGAAGGACACTGATAGCTAGTGTAATTACTGGGAATATGAAATTTACGAACAAATGTTCAGGGTTTAGCTCGGGCTGGCGAAAGCAGTGTGGTGCAACACAGGAAATGATAGTTTATTTTTATTTTATAAAAGTGACGGAACGAGCAAAACGTTCACCTGATGGTAAGTGCAACTACTGCCCATAACAAATCCTGTGTCACCCAGAACATTTCCGTGTGACATTGTGCCCGTCACCCTGAGACATCAGTTCTTAAGTCTCATATGCCCAGTGATTACGCCAGCTCTCAGTGCCCTTCAAACCGAAACACAGTAATGTTTGCAGTGTGTTTCACTACTATTATATAATAATAGGTACAAAATGAGGTGGCATAGCATTTGTTATGGGCAGACGTTGCACTTGTTCAACAGTGTTCTATAGAAATAACCAGAAGTATTTTTATTTACGAAAGCAGCCAAATAAACAATAATTTAATTTGCACATTCTAAGTTGTTATAAAATTGTCATTCGAAAAAACTACGGGCTACAAGTAGCATTCGGATCCAAGCGATCGCGAAAGGCGTATGAGAGATACGAACACCATGCACTGTTCACATGTATTTCTTCGCAGTACCGTAGTAGTCTACTACGAAAATCGATATGCATACGAAGTTTCGTCTGACGGATCGCACGTTTCTTACCACGATATCACCCTTCACTAAAAATTCATTCTATTGGTTGCCTTTGGATCCGAATGAAGGCCGTCCGTAGAATTGCATCCAAAATAATTTGGTAGTAGGGTTTATGTTTGACCGTCGATCCGAAACGTCATACTTCGATTTTCGTAGTAGGCCCCTGTGGTTTCGAGTACTTGACGGTCGCCCAACATCGCTGCTCCGGAAGCAGTCAATTCATATAATATTTTTCTTTCTTTTTATATTTTTTGTTGAATCTCTTGATTTATTTAACTGAGAACAAAATAAGTAGTAAATGTTTTCATGGCTAATTCAATAATTCGAAACACAAGGCCAAACGCTGTGTAACAATATGAAACAACCCACAATTGACCTTGATATATAAATTGAATCAATTTGCTTTACTTTTCACTTCACTCGACTACTGTCTTTGAGTTATGTTATTGTCTTTGAGTTGAGTTAATGTTTATGAAGTTCTGTAACTTCACGAAAGGTACGGTACGTCAGAATTAAGCAATAATTATGACAATAACGATCGTGTGGCTTGCGGTCAGCGTACCTGCCTGCTGTGGGTTCTGGATTCGAATCCCAGCGTGCGTCTTACAAAATTGTAGATTTTACGGGTCCGGATGCTAATGCGACTGTGCCATATCGCTGACCATGTCGAACTCCCATCTGGTCTCGTATAAACGCTACAGGATACTTAGAATTCCTATGCGGAAATCCGTCTAGTTGTGTACAAACGCAGTTTTTATGGCCCGCAGACATACCAACGTGAAGCACGAGTGTCATAACTGTATGATATATACATTTATAGTAGTAGGTATAGTTATTTAGGTTAAATCAATGTGACCCCCTATATACTTTAATTTCAATAGCTGTGATTGTCTTTACGGCATATTTCTTTTAAACATATACTTTTATCTTAAGGAAGGGGTATTATTTTTTTAGCATTTTTTTACTTAATTTTTAATTTTACAAGAAATTATCTGATTTTTTTTTAGCGAAAAAAATCGAAAAAAATAAATGCTACCGTGAAATAACTCTTTTAATGAATTTATTTTGATGTTTCCTTTCAGATGATTCTGTTGCGAGTAATGATGTAAACTGCAAATAACTTTTTTTCGAGGCGCCTCCGGAGATTCACTGTCACCTGCTTAATTTTCAATATTTTGCAATAAAAATTTGTTCAAATGTTGCATTATTATATAGAAATAGATTAAAATTTACACTAATTGTATCGCCAGAACCAAAATCTTAAAACATGCTTCTTTTTCACCGAATTAACCTTACCCCGCCCTTAAAGAAGCTGTTGTTGTAGCAAATAAATAAAAGTTACCTACATTTTTTTATTGGATCAAGTGACAGGACGAGCATAACGTTCACTACGATGGTAACTGCAACGTCTGCTCAAAATAAATGCCATGTCTAAACTGCGCCCATCGCCGTGAGACATCAGTTCTTAAGTTTCATATGCCCAGTGATTACACTAGCTGTCAGTGCCCTTCAGACCGAAACACAGTGATGTTTGCAAACTATTGCTTCACGGAACAGCGAACCGTGGGACAGAATAACATCACCATATTCAATAATAAAAAATACAAAGTGAAAAAACAAATTCGATAAATGTTTTCAAATCACCGTTTCGTTCAAGTTGAAATCGTGCATGAAATAGAGCCGTGGTAGCTCAGGGGCTAGGCGCTCGCTTTAACTTTCATAGTACGCGAGTGACCTGGGTTCGATTCCCGGTGCCGGCACCACTAAAATTGTTAATTGCAATTTTAAGTGCTGATTTACCTCGTGCTCGGCGGTGAAGGAAAACATCGTGAGGAAACCTGCATGTCTAAGGAATAAAAAATATTTCGAAGATATGTGAAGTCCGCCAACCCGCATTGGAGCAGCGTGGCGGATTTTTTCTAGCTCCAAAACCCTCTCAGAAATGAGAGGAGGCCTGTCCTCAGTAGTGGGACATTTATAGGCTGAAACTTTACTTTTTTTTATGAAATAAATTTCCGGATACCACATTTCGCAGGAATCGAATCCTCGTTGGTCAAAGATTGTTTTGAACGGCATCAATCTTATCTTGTGACACTCGATAGATCTTCCTTTCGAAACGTTTGAATGTTCTTAGAAACTCTGGCATCCGATCATGTTTGTTTAACTAGTACAATGTATAGAAAACTACAAGGAAAATAACCGAGGATTAGCTTTAGAATGGAAAGTTCTGTTAGGTATAAAAAAGTATCAAGATAAAAAATATTGTTTGGTTTCTTACTTTGTAACATTTCGTTTTATTTAATAAAGGCCCTCTCAAAAAACATTGACGACCTAGTAGACAGATTACCCGTCTACTACGCGTCGGGTCCTGCGTTCGAATTCCAGCCGGAACAAACATTTGTACAAAGTCACAAATTGTAAGTTTTTTCTTATTTAATGGATTAAGAGATGAGCAAGTGCTATTCTGCTAACACGCTCCTCCAGTGAGAGTTAGCAGAATTCAGAGTCGTCTAAGAGGATAAAAAAAAAAGTCGTCAAAGCTGCGGGTCTGCTCTGGGTTCGAATGTGAACCGTAGCCAACACTGCAAAAACATAAATTGTTGGTTTTTGGGTTTGGTTGTGTTGTGCATGTGAAATTTATGCCTGTGAAACGCAACCACGATACATAAGAAATCCTACTGGGTTATCTTTTATTGAATTTAATGTATTTTTTAAGTTAATGAATTATGGTCGAACTTCGACCATTGACCACTAGTAATATTATGCGCAAATAGAAGTATAGTACGTTTAAATTATTACTTTAACAAATGGTGTGTCACCCAGAATATTTCTGTGTGACACCACACTGCGCTCGTCACCCTGAGACATCCGTTTTTAAGTCTTTTTAAATAGGTTTATTATTACGGAGGCCGTGTGGCACGACTGAAGAGATCAATCACCCCATCTCATCCCGTGGGTGTCGTAAAGGTCGACAGAGGGAAAATGAAAACCGGGAGATAGGCAGCAGCATCTTCTTGTAACATCTGAATATATAAACTGCGGCTGCCAACACGCCTGCTGAGCGTGGCAACTATGGCCAAAGTCCCTCCAAAATTAGAGGTAAATTTTTGTGGCAATCTGTGGGGAAGGCCTATATTCAACAGTGGACTAGTGGTAGGCTGAAATTATGATGATGATTACGGAAGGATAACCAACGGTACTATTTTTTACTCATTTATTTAAGTCTTAAATAAAGCGGAATTATTTCTGGTTGGACGATTGTCTCGATCATTTAGTTAATTTATTTGTAATTAAAGATATTTTATGTATTTGTTATTAAAACCATCTTATATTCTCAAAAACAAAAGAGAGTGTCTTTTATTTATTATACTTTTGTATAACATCAATACGTACATATGGCCAGCACCTCAACGGGCCAGTATTTATTACAAAAGATAATAGTGAATATTATCTACTGGTCTTTGTATAGCGGTATAAATGGTAAAGATACAGGTCCACTTCAAAGCCAAAACAAAAAGTATTTTAATCGTTTAGAACGCTTTGGTGACGATCGAAAGTTCCATAGAGTGACAAAAACAGCTATTTTCAAAAGCTTCGAATGTTTTGTGTCAAAAGTCGAAGCCTGTGGAATTATTTATAGAAATTTATTACAAAGCTAAAATATCTGATTTTAAAAGACAGAAAACCGTGTGCTATCACCGCCTTTTTTATGTATTTCATTAATGTTTGGTTTTTTTTTTATAATAATTGCTGTTCTGGAAGAAAAATTTAAATTACGTTTTTCATATGAAACACAAATCTAACCATTACTAATCGGTAATAGTGAAAAAGATTCGTTTATTCCCTTTTGATAAGAAGTAATAGGTTTGTATAGAGCAAAAAAAATAATTAATGTGTTAGTACATAGTCTGTCCAATGAAACGACCTAGCAAAGCGGTTCTTTTATCACACATAAAAGACAAGGTCAAAAGTAGATGTTTCAAGTCCATACTTATCTATACTAATATTATAAATGCCTAAGTAACTCTTGTTTGTTTGTTACCTTTTCAAGGTTCAACTTCTCAACTATTCTATCAGATATAGTGAGTAAGTTTAGTGTTCCCGCAGATTCTTTTGTTATTAAATTTGGTACAGATATAGCTTGCATCCTGGAGACGGACATACCATAGGTACTTTTTTACCCGAGAAATGAAATAGTTCCCATGGGATATTCAAAAACCTATATCCCCACGCGGACGTGTCGAAGTGGCGGGTATCAGCTAGTATAAAATAAGTAAAGAGCCTAGTTTTTTAAATATTTAATAGCTGGGACGCTGCTTATTTGTTATATCTCACAAACCAAATGAAAGAACATTTTCTCAGCCCTGGCTTATTTGTGGGTCTATCTGACTTCTACATCGCTGGTGGTTCGAATCCCAGCCAGAGTTAACTTTTGTGCAATAGCACAAATTGTTTGTTTTCGGGTCTGGTTGCGTTGTGATTCTCTCCGTGTCTCTGACACTGAGTTTTAGACTGCCTCAGATCTTATCAGGCGCGGGTAGCTTAAGATGAGTGCGTGCATCTGTGTTGGCACTTGTTGCACTGTAATATCTCCCGCGTAGTTGACAGCTTCTAATAGTAATCGGAATTTGTTAATGTCTTCATTTTCGATTTCGACTACGGCGACTTCTTTAATTTTAATTTCAGAATAGTAACAAAGAGGCAGTCGTCCTGATGGTAACTTACTATTATGGCTTTTTAGCACCTACATCGATCGGCGAGAATACATCAAAATGTTCAGCAATGTCAAACTAGAAAGCTGCTATGGAATGCCCCGTTCTTAGTAATTGGGTTTCTAGTTCTTCACTCACCATCCGAAACACTGCAGGGTTTTGCTACTTTACGTCGATATACTGCTAAAGCGTTTCGAAGCGTACCCGGTCAAGTATAGGAGAAAACATTCACGTGATCGTAAGTGCAATTCCTACCCATAACAAATGCTGTATCGCCTACAGCAATTTTGTGTGGCATTACATTGCGCTCGTCACCCTGAGGCATTAGTTAATTTTTATATGCCCAGTAATTACACTAGCCATCAGTGCCCTTCAGAACAAAACACACTGCTGCTTGACAGCATAATAACTGGCACTGCAGTTGTACCTACCTAGACGGATTCCTACACAGGAATCCTACCACTTGTAATTTAGACGTACTCATTCGTCTTCACCTGACCGCATCCGATATAACGCCACATATGCGATTGGAAGAAAGTTGAGTTGCAAATTCAGGATAAGGAGTCAATGCCAATTAACACATACCGAAAAATCAATTATTAATTTATTGCACAAACACAGAATTGAAACCCGGTTCAAGGATGCAGGACTTATATTAACCGACTAGTTCAACCCCGCTGTTTCACCCTCGTAAAATAAGCCGACAACGTGACTGCGCCGTACGTTCGGCCCCTCTCGGTAATGTTCGGTTCTCCTTATGATTCTCCGTAGCGAGAAGTTTCATAGCTTACTAGATGATGCCCGCGACTTCGTCCGCGTGTGTAAAGGTTTTTTAATTATCCCGAGGGAACTATATGATTTTCAGGGATAAAAATTATCCTAGGTCCGTCTCCAGGATGCAAGCTCTGTGCTGAATTTCGTAAGTTCGGTTCAATCGTTGAGCTGTGAAAAGGTAACCAACAGATAGAGGGACAGAGACAGTTACTTTCTTAAAATTAGTATGGATGAAAATATCGTGATATTTTTTATAGATAAATGTAATGTAGAAGTCAGATAGCAAACAAATAAGCAAGCGCTGAGAAAATGTTCTTTCGTTTGATTTGTGAGATATATCGTATAAGCAGCCTTCGAGCTATGAGATACTTACAAAGCTAAGCTCCTTAATTATTTTATACTAGCTGATGCCCGCGACTTCGTCCGCGTGGATATTGGTTTTTGAATATCCCATGGGAACTATTTCATTTCTCGGGTAAAAAAGTACCTTTCCTATGTCCGTCTCCATGATGCAAGCTACATCTGTGCCGAATTTAATAACGTAAGCATCTGCGGAAACATAAACACTTACTCACTATGTCTGATAGTTGAGCAGTTAAATGAATGAATTTTTTTTCTTGAATTGAAATCTTTAAAAGGGAAAAACAATAACGTCATGTAATACCTCACTAGTTCCAAT
This sequence comes from Luehdorfia chinensis, assembly GCA_019845155.1. NCBI lineage: Eukaryota > Metazoa > Arthropoda > Insecta > Lepidoptera > Papilionidae > Luehdorfia > Luehdorfia chinensis. The sequence continues at coordinate 874,909 of JAHVAK010000107.1, forward strand.
TTACTTTTACCATGCCTTTATATTTACATTTTCAAAAATCGCACTGATTACTTCACAAATATTTCAAATGGCTGGTTACTTCTGTTTTATACAACATATTTAATACTATAAAAATGTTACAAAAGTTAACGAACAACTCCGAAATAAAAGTTCGTTGTTTGTGGAGCTAATCAATATAATATAATCCAAAAAAGGTTAAATGCATCTTTAACCTTTTTTGGTTAAACATATTTATTTCATCATTCGTGTTTTAACATCACAGATGCGATAAATATATATATATAAATATTTCGTACCAAATTATCTTAATAACGTTAATGGAAACATCTACATCTCACTCATAAATGTTTAAATATTTAACCGAATGTGTATTTTACAAAATGGCACCCGCACGTTAGCGCCAATTCGCTGGACAGGATTCCTTCAAATTTGGCAGTTACGTAACGTGAGGCGGGGTCAACGTCCTGAGGCCCAGCCGCACCGCGTGTCCGCTACACAGCCGTTGGTGAACGACCGATTACTATGGATAAGACGCTAATTAAAATATAAGTAAATCTAAAAGATGAGAACTACAAAACATGACTGCTAATAATTGTAATTTTAAATAAAAATTAAAAAAACCCAGGAGATGGCCAGCACCATCTTCCTGGAACATCTGAATAAATCAAATGCGGTTGCCAAGCGTGGCGACTATGGCAAAATCTCCCCAAATTGAGAGCTTCTAACTTTTGAGGCAATCTAGGGGGGGGGGGGGGGGGGGGCTATGTACAGCAGGACTAGTGATAGGCTGAAATGATGATGAAAATTATGAGATCTAGAGAATCTAAGAGATAAGAACTTCAAAAAATGACTGCTAATAATTGTATTATTTTTACAATTATTAGCAGACATTTCTCATAATCCCAGCCAAAATGTATCTATTTCGACCTTGAAATAAAGTAGAAGGTATTTCTATTTGGTGGATAAAATTAGTCATTAATTGTACGTACATTTTCTGTATAATTAACATTAAAATATATAATTATCATAACAATTAAATTAGGGAATGATTATTAAAAAATATATTTTAATATGGTAATTAATTAAAAATGTTCTCATACTGTAAGTTCCTCTCATAATCCTTACACTATAACATATATCAAATATAATAATGGCATCTGCATACATTTTCTATTTTATAATGTACTGAATAATAAAGTTTAAAAATCAAGGAAACGTTTCGTAATTAGTCGTGTATACTGGCAACATTGCACTAACTATCATTTGACTTATTAAACAAATGTTATAAAGTCAGGTAATGAAACAGGTTTCTATGACTTAATCGAAACTTAAGTAATGTCCTCATTAAGCCTGTTATAAAACCAGCTGATACTAAAGACAGTTTGCACGCGGCATGCGTATCCGTCATATCGGATTCACGTACCATCGTACCATGACCCCATTTCCAATGAGCGTTGTCATTGAAAATACTCGCCAGTAAAGGGTTTATCTTCACTGGACACTAATACTTGCTGTGGTATCGCGTCTGTCGCTCGTGGCCGTGAAACCTGACTTGAAAGTATAGAAAAGCTAGTTGTTTTTACATTTAAAAGACGGGTTTCTAAATTGTGAATATCACCATTTAATCTCCTCAAAAGGAAGTAATAATTCTATCAGCACACTGTACTTATGTATCGGGTACTCTACATTAAGCCGGATAATGACGGTACTGGCACTAATATAAGTATTTTTCTACAGATATCGACATGAATTTAAAAAAATAACTACACTTTATCTATAACTGTATACAATAGTTAATATTTTTAAACGCAATACTGAATAGCCCTGCTGTTGACCACAGAGCAAAATAAAAACGTGGAATGATCTCATCAAAAGATGGCTCATTAATCAAGATTTCAAAACGATACAACACTTATAGCCTATTCACGATAGCGTGACAGAGTAAAAAAAAAACTGTGGTTTTTAAATCGATCTAGGTTCACTCATTTTTAGCAACGAATATCAGTCTATTTCATTTTTCCTTAACATTATACAGGTAACTTACTAATTGTCTACTACAATAGAAAAAAATACAATAGCCAATTACAAAAACGCTGAAAAAAATGAACAACAATAACTACACTCGGCGTCAAAAAAATAGCACATCCGAAAAAAATAATTTAAATACTATTTTAACACAACAGGCCAATGGCAATGTTGTGGTTTGAGGGTATCATTCGAAAGGTAATTTCATTAGCTTTCAGGAATTTTAATTGAATTTTACTTTTATAACGAGACGAAAGAGAAATTAAAGAAAAAGACAGGGTATGTACAAATTTGCAAATTAATAATTTCAAAAAAAACTTAATAAATACAAAAAAAGTTCTTAAAATCTAGTGTTACCCCCCCTTGCCTTGATAACGGCTTCCATGCGATCTTTCATGGACCTTGCAAGGATCGCAACAGCCTCTTGGGGTATTTGTTCCCACTCTTCAAGTACCGCATCTTGGAGCTCTTGAAGAGTGGCTGGAGCTGGATCTCGAGCTCGCACGCACCGTTTTAGGTCATCCCAGAGATGTTCCATTGGGTTAAGGTCTGGACTTCGTGCTGGCCAATGCATAACAGGGATATCGACCTCCTGTAAATAATCCCATACAATAGCCGCGGCGTGGCAACGAGCATTATCATGCATTAACATGAATCCATCACCGACATAACCATAATACGGGACCACATGTTCCTCCAGGATTTCAGTAATGTACCGACCAGCATTTAATGACCCTTGCCCACGGCCACCCCGAGTCCGGGAAACGCACACAAGTTCCGTTTTCACGTCGACGGTAATGCCGCCCCAAAACGTACACGAGCCACCCCCGTATTCGACGGATTCTTCGAAGAAGGGTTGTGTGAACCTCTCCCCCTGTCTTCTGTAGACCCTTCTTCGTCTGTCATTGCAGAAGAGACAGACCCTCGTCTCATCAGAGAAGAGTACGGTCCGCCACTGTTCTAGAGTCCACTCGCAATGATTGCGAGCAAACTCTAGGCGATCTCTGCGATGCTGTGCAGTAAGTTTTGGACCTTTAGCAGGTCTATGGGCTGTTAAACTCTTTTCGTGTAACCTTCTTCTTATCGTAGAAACATTCACAGATGTTCTCCGAGTTGATCGAAGCTGTTGTTGCAACTCAACAGCATTTGTAAAACGGTTTCGTAAAGATGTCGTAACGATGAAACGGTCATCTCTTTCTGATGTGCACCGTTTTCTTCCAGATCCCGGTTTTGTAACATAACCACCAGTCTGCTGAAAACGGCGGAACACCCGTCGAACTTAAAAACGGGACAGGTTCAACTGTCGAGCAACGTCACACTGCCGCATCCCCGACTGCAATAGGGCAATCACTTGAGCGGCTTCTTCAGAGCTGGTATCCATCTTTACTTGTTCTTACTTGGGTTACTTGTTCACGTGTGTTCACTGCAAAGTCTAAATTACGACTGGCCCATATTTCATCCAGATCGACCCTTTTATACCCTTTTTAGGTGGTGTAACTAGCGTCCTTACTAACGAGCATTTGACAGTGTTTATTTTTGACGCTCTATAATAATAAATGTTTTAATGATTTCATAATTTTTTTATTAATAATGTAAAGCTATTCAAATACCCATTTCAAACATACCAATATTTATATAAATATAATTCGTTTCTAGCCATTAAAGCCATTTTTCGCGCAAACTCAGAGAGGTGCGATTTTTGTGACGCTGAGTGTATAACAAGCAATTATCAACATAAACAGACTAAAAACAAAACAAAATAATTGTATATAGTTATTCTAAGATCAACTAATTTAAGAATACAATTTTCTTATAAAATTAGTCATTTTAGTCGTGGTTTAGTCTTTATATCTTTACCCTTGTATATACACAATTGTTGTGAAAAGTTGGCCCGTTTAGCAGTTATAAAACCACAACCGGCTAAAAACGTTTTAAGTGTTTAACGTATTTTCCGGAACAATCACTAAACCTTAAATAAAGACGCCGATACAGCGAAAATCAAATTTCCCGTGTAAATACCATAACTAATTAATGATTACCAAATAAAATCGAAATAAAATCGAGCCGTGGTAGCTCAGGGGCTAGGCGCTCGCTGTGCTCAGTAGTGGGACATCTATAGGCTGAAACTTTACTTTTTTACTTTACAAATAAAATCTCTCAAAATTTAATATATAACTCAAGAACAATATAAAAATACGTACTTCACGTCAGAAAATAACGACGCTTTTCAAATATACGCTCCATCAAGATGTGTGAATTCAAAAAAATAAAATCATTAATTTCTCTAAAAGAGTAGGGAATCGTAACAAGCCAAAAAATTAAAAAAAATACGGATTCCAAAATATTTGAAAATTGTAACATTAGCGACAAACGTTAAAAAAAGAGCACTAACATAGACGTCTGGGCATCCGTAAGCCCCAACAAGTTCACTGACCACTCTTACTGGCGCAGACAACATTTGAGTAGCATTTTATTGTTCTCGCAGCCGTTAAATGCTCGGTGCAGTGCGGTAAAGGAGAAGCGACCACTAATGTGATACTATCAAAACAACTACAATCATACAGGAATTATGGAGGCCGATTAAGACCGCAAAAAAAAAAGCTACGTCTGCAAAATTCATTTATATGAGACTATAAAGACCTAGGACTTTCGGTATAATTATTCTGATGATGAACCGGACATAGATTTCAGAAAACAAAAAATCCCAGAATTTCTTGCCGGAACTTCTCTAAGGTCTTATTTTTCAAACCTGTGTACATTTTGACATTCATATTTTCTAAGAGCTGCAAACAAGCATAAATTTAACAAAGATATTTTGACCTCGAGAGGTAAACTTAAACAAGTAAGGTGAGAATAAAGGACATCTCCCCTTATTTCATCATATTTCAAGTTTCTACAGAGCATGTTTTTAATAGGTGTCCGGAGGAGTAGAATAGCACCTACCTCTTTCCTACGGACAGCCTTTATTAATGCAGAATAATACCATATTATGCAATACTACCACTATACTACTCGTCTTAAAGCAATGGGGAGTAAGAATTTTTTGACTCGTATTAAAATGGCAGCGACGTGTTTCGCCACCCGTCACGTCTCGTTTCCCGCGAGGGTGAAAAGTGGGCTACGTGAGTGGCCTCTGCCTACTGTCTTAGGAACTTCTGCCACCTGATAACCGGCGGAAAAACAAATATCGTATTATTGGGACTGAAACATTTAAACTGAAGAAGAGCTGCGGGTACTACAATCGCCAACACAACCTCCCAGCTTGGTCAATGGCCTGTTGTTGGAAACACCAATAAAGCACGAACTTCAATCCCGGTCGCATCGTGATTCCTGCCAATAGGAAGGTATGATATAATGACAACGACGGGGAAGAATTCCATGGCTAGATGTATCAAAAATCTGAGTCAGGCGGCTGGTAACAACAGCATGGATGTAACCGAAGATTAAGCTTACTGCTCTTTAAGAAGGTCCATCAAGTCATCAAGCTGCTTTGCCCACCTTATTACTATTTTATTATAGCGGCAAGTTCCGGATTAGAACATGTGGAGAGAAACGATTCAGGTTTTATGACTGAATCTCAGACAACAAATCATAGTGAAATGCACGATTCTTCTCGATTATTTGTTTTTATTACCGGTATTAAATAAATAAATAATTTAATAAAATGTTAATCATTCACATGAGACATTTTTCCTCAATTAATACATTCATGAATACTCGTAAGAAATTTCATTTCTTTCAAGCACGCGGCCGGTTTAGTTCAGTGAAGGCAACCATCGCCGCATCGTTCGGATCGCGTTTGGTTAATAGAAGAGTGTGCCACTGACCGCCCGACCGATGAAGGGATCCAGTTTCAAATGAAACATTTGTAAAGATACAATTGTTCAGAATCATTCGGATCACACTGATGTTTCGGAACACTGAACCGGTTCACTAAAGACCCTACACACGTCTACTTAATAGCAGAAAAACATGTCTAATGAAATTAATTAGTGAAATGAATAGAAGACGCAATTTACCGAGCGTTTTGAATCGTTAACAATAAAATGTAAATTAAAATTAACACTCGATTCAATAATAAAATAATTGAATAGAAATAATTCCCGAAACGTACACGAGTAGCGGAGTTTAAGTCATAAAACTGTTGTTCCTTGAACAATAAATAACTTTATGTACAGCTTAACGTGTTTATTACTTTAACGCTGACTGCTTCAGTTAATGATACTAGGACTCGCAGTCTTTCTTACTAATAAACCTACTAATAAGAAAACTAAGTCCAACTACTCCATGTTATCAATTTTTATATCATTAGGTATCTCCACGTCGATAGCATCTAAGTCAGTTGAAATATATCGAGCACAAAAAATAAAACCTTCAGGAGTTTGTATCTAGAGACACTATGCCAATAAGAGGTTAAACTACAGTTACGGCTTAAAGGCCGATCTTCAGCCAGTACATATGCTTGTAAAGGTTGCAAGCCTTATGAAGTATTACGTAGAAATATTTTATAAACGAGACATGTCGTGGATCACCAACAATTACTGATAATATGTGACAAGCGAATGTGTTCTTTATGATTTACTCAGAAGACGCTATATTTGTTTTAAAAAAATTAAACGTGTTTTGTGTCAAAACGAAACTGGTTGAAAACCAATATGAGTGCTGAAAGTTTTCGAGATTCCTGAACTAATTGGAATAATTGAAGTAGACTTTCAGAGTAGAAATAGTACAAACTGACGTTTAAATATATCATTCGTTTAAAAATACACTACAGTAATCTAAAAAAAACCTGAAACAAACGTACAGTGTAATTTGCTTTTCTTTAGTCTCTTCTAACAATTTGATATAAATTGTAGAACATTTTGGTTATACGATATCCTCAGTGTACGAATGGTCAACTATAAACTCACCGAATATGTATAATTAAACTAGCTTTACCCACGACTTCATTCACGTCAACTTTTGGATTTGTTTACGAAACATTTAGAAGTTTGTTTTATTAACAAAAAATAATATATAAGGGTTCTGCTACTATGCCATACATGGCGTTACGTCGATTTTTTTTATGAATTCGGACCAGGTGAAACAAAAACTATGAAACAAAGTTTAAATTGATCCCAGAGCTATCTATGTGCATGCCTGGGTAAAATTTGTTTATTGCTTTTGTAAAAGAACAGTAGCAATAGACAGAAGGTACTTTGATTTTATTCATACATCAACATGACTGAAAGGTTTCATTTAGCTTAATGTAGCAAAGATTGATAGTACTGAAAACATTATTGAAAATATACGTGCTAAATTGAGAAAAAAGAATGTACACTATGTGATGCCGTAATATTAAAAAATGACAGTAAAATCAAAATTCGCATACATCTACGTACGCTTTAATATAATATATCCTCAAATGAAGAATGAGTTTAGCTGCGCGAAAATGTAAAAACCCATAATGTATTAAATAAAATCAAATAAACTAATTAATAATTAAATGCTCTTTCTGCTTCCAATGCCATTCAGAGTATAATGGCAAAACACATGAAAAATTTATAAGTTTCAAACACTTTTTAATGAAAATCTGCGTGAATAATGTAGAAAAGAAACAAAGACGTTTTAATTATGAGTTCACAACTATGAACCTTTTAATTTATTAACCGAATGCAAGGAATGAAACTTTAATAACAAACACACCAACGTTGTACAAAATATCGGCCTCTAAGGTACGAGATGTTAATCGCTCATCCGTCTGCCAAGCGTTTCCTTCTTCTTGGAGAGAGTTCCAGATGTACGAGGGTGGATTGAAAAGTACTCGGCCTAACCAAGAAAATAAACACATACTAAATCAGTTATATTTTTATTTTTCTACATAATCACCATCAAGTTCAATACTCTTTTGCCACCTCCTCTTCCAAGCATTTAGACCGTTAAAAAAAATGATTCTTCCTTAGAGTCAAAATATGCGTCTACAGCTGCTTTGACCTCGTCGTTTGTCGAAAATCTTTGACCTCCCAAGTGCTTTTTTAGGTTATGGAACAGAAAGAAGTCTGATGGTGCCAGATCAGGTGAATACGGCGGATGCGGTAACAGTTCAAAGCCACAGTTGTGAATTCCAGCCATTGACTGTACTGACGTGTGAACACGGGCGTTATCTTGATGAAACAGGACTTTTCTTCTGAGCATTCCTCGACGTTTTTCTTTTATTTCCTCTCGTAAACGACGTAGTAAGGTGCAGTAGTAATCAGAGTTTATAGTCTGACTCCTTTCAAGATAATCAATCATAATCACACCTTTCGAGTCCCAGAATACTGAAGCCATCATAAGAGTTCATAAGAGATGCCTATAATCTCGGCTATCTCTCTAATTTTTAATCTGCGGTCTCCCATTATTAAATCAAGTACTTTTTTAATATTTTCGTCAGTAGTTGACGTCGAAGGCCTTCCAGAGCGGGGTTCATCTTTTACACTCTCTCTACCACGCTTAAATTCTGCTATCCATTTTTTGACGGATGAATATGACAGAGCACAATCGCCTAATGTACTGACCATGTCATCATGGTTGGATGGATTTTGATGATAGCCCCTTCTTATGGAGGTACTTAATGACGGCACGCTGCTCGATTTGCTCCATTCGCGGAAATTATGACCGATTACTTTGTTAATAAATTTATAAAATCACAACTAATTATCGCACACGTTTCGAACTTCACACAATGAACTAGTCTGAACTGAACTAAATAATGTGGGTAGTTTTGATTTTTAGAATTGAATGGATCTGTGTTAGGCCGAGTACTTTTCAATCCACCCTCGTATATCATGGAGTAGGCTATAAAAAAGCCGATCATGGTACAACTTGAAAGGTACTAAATGTACACACTTTGATGAATACCGACTTTCTATTACAATTAGAACGTTCCTGGTGACGGTGCTAAGTCTTCCTGATTTTGCCAACTACCGCTTTATCCTGCTATGAGACAACTGTACTGTCAGAAGCACTAATTTGTACATTTTAAGCCATCCAACCAATATAATACCAATAATTAAATTGAAGTGTCTGTCTGTGATTTCAATATAAATGCGTAAATTTAAGTGAAAACTACTGTTTATACGAGGCATAATCATAATTTACCGTTTTTAGATTTTTTGTCTATGTCAGTCTGAAAGTATGCCTCGAATAGGCTCCGAAACGACTCAACGGATATCAATGAAAATTTTAGGGATAAAAACCGTAATGTTAACCTCATTCTTTTCGTGTAAGTTCCATTTCTATCACAGGATTCAGAAGATATAATGAAAATGATTATTGAAATGAAGATGTGAACATTAAATTACCGAGTAGGGCCGATCTGTTACTGCACAGGTAAGCGAGGAACCATGCCTTATTTTACGCGGGTAAAACCGCGGGGCGCAGCTAGTAAAACAAGATTTGGAGGCATTTACTGATGGTAGGATTCCTGTGCAGGAATTCGTCTAGGTAGGTACCACCCCAGGGTCAGTTATTCTACCCTCAAGCAGCAGTGTGCAAACATTACTGTGTTTCGGTTTCAAGGGCACTGGGAGCTAGTGTAATCATTGGGCATATGAGACTTAAGAACTGATGTCTCAGGGTGGCGGCGCGGTAGGGTGTCACAAAAAAATGTTCCGGGTCACACAGCATTTGTTATGGGTATATAAAAAAACTGGAAGAACATAAGGGTGATTATGACGTTTTTTATAAAGCTTATATTTACGTACGTACGTACGCTAACGTAAAGTACACTGGGCAAAAGAAAATATTCTTAACAAAAAACTGCTGTATGAGGTAACTTTCTCAGTTTAATAATAGCACCTGAGAATGCACACGTGCTTGAACCTGCGCCGTCTAACGATGTTATGTAAATGTGTTGAGATCATCTCTTTATAAGTATTAAAAAAATAACAAATCATGAGACATGGACAGAAACACGGTGTAAGAAAGAAAAGAAAAAACCTATTAACGTAAATAACTAACAACGAATTAACATTGTAACCCACTTTTTTTGTACCAACTTTAATCCTAATGCTAACTTATATTTACGAGAACAAAGTATTTGAGTACAGCTTGTCCACAATAAATCACTTCCGGATTTTTACAAAAGAATAATGTTTGAAAACATTTTTATTTGGTTGTGTTCTTACATTAAATTAAAATCACCAACAAAACGTAACGTTGATTTTTGTATTTTAGTTACTAGTAGTTTTCGTAAAACATAGCTGCCACTCAATCATAACCTAAACCGCTATTTAAGCTTTTATGCACTAGTGGTACATATGGTGGACATAATGCCTAAAGGCATTCTCTCCCAGTCAATCATAAGGCAAAGCAGAGATAAACATAATATGATAACAATAAGAGTATAAAAAATTATCAATTTTAACCCAACCTATAAATATAAATACATATTTATACCATTACACAGATATACATATTCAAGTATACATAACACAATGCATATATAAACAAACACACATAATCACGAATAAGAGCGAAAAATAGAATTCAAACTAGCAACGAATTTTTTAAGTATTTCCGGACTTTATTTTTGAATGCAAACTAGTTAGCAGCTTTTTTAATGTCAAGAGGTATATCGTTCCAGTCTTATAGATGTAAAGGCGAAAAAGTGAGATGTGTAACCAGAGCAGTGCAAAAAAGGCGTGAGCAATTTGATATTACTCGAGGAACGGAGAAAACAGTCATGAGAATCTCCCAGGTATTGAAATCTAGATTTCAAATACTCAGGAGCAGGTGGACCGTTTAGTATTGTGAAAAGGGTTCAGAGTATTGTAACATACCTGCGTTGACGAAGAGGCAGCCAGTTGAGCTGATTACGAAAGGAAGATCAAACTTACGGAGACCATAAATGTATCTGATACGATACATGGAATTTAGAATTTCTAGTAGGCCACCAAAAATTAAACCCTTTTTGCACGCATACTCTGAAATTTAAAGCGAGCCTGAGCTGACTGGTACATGCAAAAATCGCTGGATTACACTAGTACATTGAGCATATTAACTGCGCAAATCTCAGACTGAGGAGGCGCATAAATAAATGCCAAGTACTCAGACATCGTCCTGTCTTTTTTTAACGTAAGCAATTATGACCTCTGAAGGACTTACAAAGTTCAAGAACAAATTCTAGGAGATTCTGTGACTGTCTGGCGCATTGGGTATCTATGTACGTAGAAATATTAAATACTTAAATCAATTTTGTTTGATATTTAGTTAACTCAATTTTGTTTGATAGTTATAAAGAATGATTACTATAAAATAGTGAATATAAAATAAAAATTACGTTAAATAGTTTTTCTTAAAGTGTATAATACCAACCTAAATGCTACACTGTTAATTGAAATAACGCACATGCCTGGGTCAAACATTTCGAGGATGCTGTTGTTGTTGTGAGCATGCATGCAGAATGTAATTATCCTTCATTTTGCGTCGTACTTGGGATCGATTCTACTCCCAAGGCCGACTAGTATGCCATCCACTCCGTGTAATTTTAACCTTAAATTATAATTACTAATATAATTAATACGAAAGTAACTCTTTCTGTCCCTTTATCTATTTGTTACCTTTTCACGGCTCAACATATCTTAACATAATCCGGCACAGAGATAGTTTGCATCCTGAAGACGGACATAAGACATATTTTAAATAACCTTAATCCACGCGGACGTTGCTGGCTTCAGCTAGTAAGAAATAAATGAGTCCTTATTGTTTCTCAGCTGTAAAAGTTATTAGAGTTAAGTGAAAATTTAGATAAGTACTACTACTACTAGCCTAGCATACATTATGTCCTACACCTGAGCACAGGTCTACTTTAAAAAGGTTGACAAATAATATAAGTACCTACCGCCAGGTAGTAGTTTGAAAGTATTTCGGTTTGGAGGGCATTGCAGGTTATGGATTTCTTTTCAAGCAAGTAAAGAGACGAGCAAATCGATTGACACTCTGAGACATCAGTTCTTAAGTCTCATATGCCCAGTATGAATGACAGTAATATTTGCGCAATAGTGCTTCACGGCAGAATAACTGGCCTGAGGTGGTACCTACCTAGACGGATTCCTGCATCGGAATCCTAACACAGGTAAGATGCGGACAGCCATGGGTACTAATTATTAATACTATTAACTTTACATAGAACTATTTGTTTTTTTCTAGTCGATTCTGCCTACTTCCTAGGCATAGGCCATCTCCCTTTCTTCTTCTCCATACTTCGCTAATTGTGGTTTGATTTGGCCAATCCTTTAAAATTCGGTCAAAGTCATCCGTCTATGTACGACAAATACAACATAATAAGATTTTATTATTATAACAAATTTAAGACAATTGTCAAGCCAAGACAAAAATATTATAATAGGCTGTTCTTCATCATAAAAGATACGACAGTTGAGTGATTACATATTTTTAAAATATTTTTTTTTAAATGCGCTTACGTTAATTCAATGACAGCAAGCAGGAGACATTATTCCCAAATAACGCACTCAGTTAAATATTTTAATAACAAAATAGATGTGTGAATGCCACCGCTTATAATGTAGGAGGATTAATAGAATTTTGCTTCTAGGCGGCCCCCTTTGTGCTGTGACTGATTCAATTAAGGAATTAATGGGATTTATTAGGGCCTTCTATTACTTCTGGGTATTGTATTTCAATTTTGGTTGGTATACATTACAAATATTTAACTACCGCCAACTTCACAATATATCAAATAAAACTCAAAATAATAGTGTGTGTGTCGGAACAGTTATAGCTACGGAAGTAATTTGTTTTAATTTCAACAAATTATAATACACTCACCGGACACATTTAGCGGAACACAAAAAAAACACAATTTTTCATAACATTTTATAAAAGACTGCCCAGTTGTTACTTTTTCATTTAGAACTTTAATTTAGAAATGGAACATAAGGCGACAGTCATTTTTTTATCGATAAGTTTCTGTTTCCTGGTAATACTGATTGGTTCGAACTCGGTTTGAGGAGATATTTAAAAGTTTTATAAATTTGATTAATTCTCAATTTTATGAGCAAAGGTTATTTTCTTCGTGTCAAAAGTAGGCACCTTAGCTGCAATAAAAATGTCCGATTTAACACCACCAGAGATTATAAGGGCGGATGAAATGCGAAGAAATGGCCATACCTATTGCCGCCAGACTGCAGCAATCGATTTCAACGATTCATCTCAGTATTGAAGAAGAAGAAAGAAAAGAAATAAACATTTATTTGTTACACGCACACAATTCACAGACAGATTAACAGTGTATAGAAAAAAAAAACACAGGAAAAAACAAAATTAAAATCCATCCGTTCATGGTGCAATGCTCCAAAAAGGACGGCCACTCAGGATATGCTAGGATGCATGATCCTACCCTGATTTTCAGTGGCATCCAATAATATATAATACACGCATACATATATATATATATATACAATACACACATAATAATATATGTTACACATATACATACTTCATACACATACACATTTACAGATACATATATTAAAAAATACTTATAATATAGGTAAAGAGGGTACGGGCCAATACTGCGGAACATAATTGTAAACTCGTGCAGTACAAAATATCTTCCGTGCACCGATACCAAGTAGAACAACCCACCATGTGCCGTGACCAGAGAATTTTGAAAGTGACTTAAAAGTTATATTTAATTAATACAATGAGCTTCAATAAAAGGTGAGCCCAAAAATTTCGTTTCAGAAGTAGCATATAAATAAATTTAACAAGATTTTTTTTAAATTAATAATAATTACCAAGATTGTATAATTTGATCGTATTGGACGGTATCGGTTGCCTGAGTCTCTCGTGCGGAGGGGCCAGGGCAGATAAAAGTGCACTTCGGGGAGGGATGACCGTTTTCTACAACTTAGAGCTCGCAGGGTAACGGCTGTGCAGTCCCGAATTGAGCTTGAAGTCGTGCGAGTGAGCGAGCGTACAGTTCGCAGATTTGAAGAAATGGGCATAGGTTCGTATGAACCGGAAAAAGCTCCAAAACTTGAGAGACACTATCGTTTACATCGGTTTGCACGCGAACATCGTTTTTGGGACATAAACCAATGGGGGCCTGTAATTTTCACTTATGAGTGAAGAGTGCACTTAAATTAGATGGAAGGCAGAGATAAGGCAAAGAGAACGATACATTCAGACTGATTTTGAAAATACGGTGGCATATGGGGGCGGCTCAGTTATGCTGTGGGAAGGGATAAATTTCGGAGCTCGTACGGAATTAGCGATGGTCGATGGATAAAACATGACTGCTGAGAATATACCTATATTATATCATCAGGAATATTTTAGAAGAACACGTTGTGCCATTTGCCTTTGCAAATGTAACCTGCTAAGAATGATGAATATAGAATACAGACACAAAAAGTCACAGTTTAGTAGCGTTTTTTTCCGTCGTATTTTCGTGAAGCCGAAAATAGATTTACGCGCCACTATCTCTAGCAGCAAAGCAGGCGGTTATGAAATTTTGCAGATAACGCGGCGTCTGGCTACGAAACGTCCGCCCTGCAAAGTGGATGTTGCAAACATGTTGGCTGGCTCCATCGGAAGATTTTAATTTTCATTTATTATTTGCATTTACAGAAGGATAATAAAATTAGTAAATATATGTTCGGTTGATTATCTCGTACAAAAAAAAATTAAATGATTTAGTACATAATTAATATAATTTTTGGAAAGAAGAACTGGAGATGTTTTGGAATAATGGATACAAGGCTTCCTTCCCACACATTGTCTACATATTAGTAAATCAAATAAAGTATTTCAAATGCTAAAATTCGAGAATCACACGCAGACTATTTATTGATGTTTTTGTTGTTAAGTTATTATGATGTAATATATGTTGATGATACGTATTACATAAGTACGATATGATATTTGTACTACGATTAAATTGTAATCCAATTATTCCCTGAATAAACATAATATCGCCAGAGCTTGCTTAAAAGCCGACATTTAATACAGATTTAATGCGTCGAAGCGCTTCGCAATCAACTAGATCCTGTCTCATAAACTTAATTACCTCGTACAGAATCACTTACTACAGCGAATCTCCATTTTCTGCAGCGTTTAAACTGTTGACGTTCATGTATACAAGAAATGATTCTATATAACACGACTTGAATTTTTCTTTTCGTCGTTATATAATATATTACGCCATTGTTGACCACTATTCAGGTTTCTAACTTAAAAAACTTTTAATAAGTGTTTATATTTAAACTGAGTAGTAGAAGAATATTAATTATTTATTTTTAAAAAGAGATATTCACTGTACTGTTTCTTCGAAGACCTACAAGGCACGTAATGAGAAAAAATTGTAACATAACAATTATTTCTCATTACGTGCGTGCGTATCCTTGGACATATTAAATTACAGTTATAGGATTGACAAATATCACAAAGTTCCCTTTGTCTGACATGCCATCGCTTCAATGAATACATGCCAGTACGTAACTATGTGTAATCCGCTCACACTAAAGCCGGCCGCAGACGTTCTGCATCTACCCAATCCGGTAAGAAAATAATGAATCCGAGAGATTATAATCATACACAAAACGCGATTATCGCCACCCACAAATTCAGTAAACTCAATCAAAAATCATTCCGCTGTTGCACATAGCTATTTTCCAAAGAAGGGAGAATTTGCCGTAATCGCCACGACTGGCAGGCGGAATGGGAATCGTTGTAGCATACCCCTCCTAACTTAAGCACTGCTGTCTGTCACTGGACTGCATATTTTTGGACTGTCACTTTTGAGACGGTCCCAGGGGGACCCATGAGATATTTCTGTCTTTGCTGGTGACGCTGTTGCAATAATAGCGCAGTAAAAATCTATATATTAATATGTGAAGAGAAAACTTTGTACCCCCTTTTAAGCATATTGCCAGCACAGAGGAGAGTGAGATTTGGCGTAGAGTTCATATGGAGAAGTGCCGAATGCTAAAATGTATATACATTACGAACAAACATATCAAATTCAATAAAACAAGTCAATCAAATAAAGACCTTTCGACGATCACTACTCTAAAATAATGTTCCAAGGATAACACGTAGTTATTAAAGTAAAAATTTAAATTATAATCAAAATCTGTAAAACATTTTGATAATTAAATAATTTTGGAGTCTTTTCCCACACAATTTTCACATTAATTGTAGAAGTACTGTTTTGCAATAAATCGTGACATAAGAGCTCAGCGCGCTTGCCAATTGGCAAATGCAGTGAATTTGGACTTAGAACCCATTTCAAAACGCTAATACGTAATGTAAGTACACCGACATTTTCAGCACCTTGAAACTGTCGTTACTGTATTTTCCTCTCGTTTGTATAATATGAAATAACGTATCCGAGACAATTTAAGTAGAGGAAAGGGAAAAAATTGATTAACTGAGTAGTGGTGGCGTAAATGAATCCACCATTTATATCAGCGTCACCGTTACCTTACGTAGTGCTGTGGGGTGACAACGACCATGTGTCCTAATAATCGGAGTACCAGCCCTACGCCGCGGGTCGTGGGTTCGAATACCAATCAAAGCCATTTTTGCAAAAACTTGCAGGTTTTCGTGTCTGCGTTATTGTTGTCTACGTATCAGACTGCATCTTATCCCAACTCCGATTTTATCGCGCATACATCGGGCGTGTGTATCAGGTTAGGACAAGAGAGAGCCTTTATGTTTGCACGTACACTTACGATAGTTGCCAACTGTCCGGGTTTCCCAGGATGTGTCCTGCTATTTGGAGTGTCCTGGTAAGATTAGCGTCCTGGGATTTATCGAGCGACTTGTTAACATACTGTTTCATAAATAAATAATTTAATTTCTTATTTCATTGAAGATACTTTCATAACAAATGTAATTGCTGCAAATGGAGTTTCATTGACCCTGTTTTCAGTCCATATTACTATTAATTACCGCTCTTATAATGCGTGCTGTTTAGGAACCGAAATGACCTGATATTTCCACCTTCAAATTCTAGTTTTCAATATTTGAAGATAACCTTAAATAAAGGCACCGTGGATCGCCGGAAAAATCCCGTAGTCTCCTAAAATACTCAGACCGGTGACGAGCTGCAGATTCTAAAGTGGGAAGCGTCTGATATTGCGATTACTAATGCGCTCGCCAAACGCTCTGTCGACTTTTACGACACCCACGGGATGAGATGGGGTGGTAGATTCTCTTTGCAGGGGCTAAGAGAATCTACCTAATATTTACAAGAAAATCTGTATAAAAATCACAGAAAGTTCGGAAACGCATTCATTATTTTTTTGAAAGTGACGAGACGAGCAAAACTTTAACCTGATGTTAAGTGGAACGTCTACCCATAACAAATGCTGTGTCAGAACCAGATCCCAGAACATTTCTGTGACACCACACTGCGCTCATCGCCCTGAGACAGCTCTGTTCTTAAGTCTCACATGCCCAGTAATTACACTAGCTCTCATTGCCCTTCAGACCGAAACACATTAACGGTTTGCACACTTCTGCTTCACGGCAGAATGACTGGCCCTGCAGTGGTACCTACCTAGACGGATAGTCATCCTACCATCAGAAATTATTATATTTTATATTTAACAATTTATATCCAAAAGGTGACGAATGACAACCTCTTCGGCGGTTTCTCGCTGTATGATTCTCACGCTACTAGTATGTAGTATAATTAAAATGCCTAGGTAATCTACATCGTCGAGTGCGTAAAAGGCATGTAGCGTCGAATAGATCTTTCCGTATCGGAAATATTCCGCAAACATAACGTATATATTGTTTCATTTTAGTTGGCTGAGATCACCGTATTATATTGTGGTACATACATTGCAACCTCAATTAGTATGTAAGAAACATTGTAATATGATTGGTGAAAATATTTCAAATAAATAAATAAATTTTAAAGGATTGTACTTGTAACGCTTAGTTCTATAAAAACATTTTGCGAAAGTGTCGATAAATCTAAAATTGTAAAACAGGAGGGTAAGTTTCGCACAACTATACCATTGATCTATATCCTATAGCTTCGTAAGTTAAGGATAACAGAGTTTAAATCAATAATTCGCTATATTTCATCACATATCAAACATATTTTTTATTATATCATTTATAAATAATTTAAGTACTCGTATTTTTAGTAAAATACTGAATATTCGATCGATTTTCTCAAAATAAATCTGAACAATGCCGACAAAGAAGTTGAAACCGCCTATAAGCAAACAAACATTTTATATACCTACTATTCTCAAGTAGTTGCGCATGACTTCGTTTTAGACAATTTGGACTATGGCAACATTTTTCAATCAATAACCAAAAGATATCATCAGCAAAAGACTTATTACAGGAGCCGATTAGTACAAACGGAGCCATTCGTCCGTACCTGGACGATCTCGACGTACTGCATAACACGTATACGATAACATTGAAGTATGAGTCATATGCAATGACAAAGATTACCCAGTAACATAAATATTGGCTTCCGTTGGAATTTAAACCGAAGACCAGCTAAGCAGCAATCTGGGACACGGGCAACTTTGGTCGTCAACATGCATTCTTATAAAATAAGGATAAACTAAAATAAGGCAGCTATGAAACAAAAGCTGCGAGCTTCATTCATGTTACGAGTACGTCTAAATGTAAGTAATGCGATCGAAACCACCCACGCGCTGTCTCAGCCACTACTCGCCTTGCGGCTACACTTAGCAAACTAATTAGACGCTATTGTGATATAACGCAAGAGGGACGACGCCTGTCCCAGCCAAGAGCCATACTAAGTTGTTAAATAAATCAAACATAAATAAATAGATAATGTGTCTAACTACTAAAGCTATTAATATAAATATTTAATAAGTGTAACATAGTGCTACATCTAAGCTGTGCTCGCAACTTGTCGAACACTGCTCAATAAGTAAACATTGCTCGGTAACATAATGTATGTGGGTGTCGTATGAGATGACAAGGGAATGTGCCAAGAAAATCTCAATGTCTGAAACAAATAGCGAAATAACCATCTCAATTACACCAAACCTAAATTATCCAGACCGGTAGTACTGCGCTCGTCAATCCGCCTGCCAAGCGAGGTGTCAACGACAATTACTTCCAACTAGCGAGAGGCCTATCTCCAGCAGTGGGACTGTTTAGAGGTCGATAATAAATTAATATATCGATACTTGCACTCCGATCAAGCTATAACTAGAACCTTAACATAGAATTTTAAGACTCAAACAAATTTAAGACTATAAGTTGAGGTTGCACGACTCAGAATGACTGAACCATTATTCATTCACGAATATTCATTCACAAATCCAACGAGTAGCCATATGATGCATATGAAGCAAAAATATCATTCGTGAGCTGCACCGTATGGTATCGATTTACCTGGACAACGAACGCAAAATACGCACATAGACGTTGGGTTGCGGAAATCAGCCCGAAGCAATCTACAATCTACCTAGACAGCAGGCAGCTGGATGAAACTCTATCAAAGACTGAAAACGGTGAGCACTTACGTGGTAATAATAAAAACTCCCCATGCAGACAAAGACTTTCGAATTGCGGGATAATCAATTTGTAATAAAAAATATATTTTCCACGCAAACATTTGAATTATTATTAAATTTAAGTACAATATTTACACGAATTGTGATTAAAATTGAGATTAAGGTCTTCTCTCTAATTTCACAAACTTTAAAAGCTATGTTGGACGTGTGAGATATTTCTTGAGCTTCTCATGAGGCAACATAGATGTCGCTAAAAACCTTAATACATCAAAACGATAATGTTGCTTTGAAATATACAAAATCGTAAATTTAAACATTCTGTATCAATTTTCGACGTGGTTTTTGAAATCTATGACGCACATGTCAATGAAGGTATACAGATGAATTACTACGCGCTAAAGAATATTGATTTTATGTGTATTTACACAACAGCGATCTGAGCAAAACAACCCCACTCATACAAAACATTTTCACTCGAAAATGGACGGAGGAAAGATCATAATTGAATAGCAGCCGAGATATTAGTAAACTACGAAATAACGTATTGGTACTGGACGCCCATAATACGCCTGTGTATAAAATAATCCAGGCATCTATCGTATTGTATACTATATCGTAACTATTTACAGATTTTAATTAATACATTAATTTTATAAAAATGTAACAGGAATGTACAGAATGTAATAGGCTGTTACCATTGAATAAAAAAAATGTTAATACAGTTGCACTTTAAAATTGTCTCACGTGAAGTAGAATGAATACCACAATAGACAACACCTTCAAATTTTCATAGAAACTTCTTTTAAATTCAGATTTCGCAACATAATGCAATTCGTTTTAGCTTCAGACATTCATTACAAGCACTGTCAGAGGCCTGAGGCGAACGAGGACGTCCCGTCATAGAACATAAAAAAGGGGAGCTTTGGTTAAATTCGTGCTTACAAAGCATGACCAACGACTAATTCCATATGATAAACTTTAACACAAAGCTTCCAAAGGTATTCAACTGTCATATCCCCGTAACCAAAAAAATCGTCGAAGTCTAACAACATAACAATAAACTGCTATATATTTATTTTAACAAAATTTGATAACTGCCGAGTATACCTACCTACTCTTATAGTAGTAGTAACCCTGTGCCTGACAGGAAGACTTATATTATAGACTAGCTGTGCCCTGTGGTTTATCCCGCCGTTTAGCTACTCAAGAATTGGGCTATCAATTGCAAAATTTTTTTTTCCGAAATCTAATTGAGGTTCCAGAGATAAGCGCATTCAAATAAAAAAAAAAAAACTTCAGCTTCATAAAATATAAAAAAAATAATATATATATATATATATATATATATATATATATATATAAATAGTTACTGTGCGGTTTTCTTTTCGTTCTAGAATTATATATAGTTCCTGAGATGCAACATAACGCTGACTTACAACGCGCATGTAAACGTAATTTTAAATACTTACTTCAAAAATCACGCCATACTCTTTTATAAACGTAAACAAATACGCAGGATAGTTAAAGGAAAAATAATGCGCCACAAGCGTCAATAAATCAATAACAGACCTAAAAGATTATTTTCCAAGGTATCCTGTCTACATGTATAATCAATGACGGCCGGGACCACGCCACGTCCCACGTGACGGCCCCGCTGACTCACTGCCTGCATTCATTCGGCGATAAAGGCATGTCAGCTGTCTTCCGCGGCTGTACACTCCAATGGTTCTGTGCGTCGTTTCTGTTCTTATCAAATTGCGAAACATCATCGCTCAACGCGTTCAGAGTAGTTAATTTTTGGTGTTTTTTAATAAGGCAAAAAATATTTAATTTTTAATTGGCACATTTTAGTATCTATTTTCACATTTCAGTATATAATTATAATTGTGAAATAATTGTCACGAAAATTTTCTATCTAAAAATCGTTATAATCGAGTGAAATAATAAATCCGGTCTTACCTTTTTACGTAAAACTTGAAGGATTAAGAAATTAATCTTCATGTCGATAAACGTAACGACGATTTTCACTATAAAAGGAAAAACAAAACTATCATAAAATATGTCAGATTTGTAGAAGAAGTGTTCATCTCAAAACTATTTTCTGATAAGAATAAATAAATTTACCAAAAAAAGCCTTTATCTCATTTGAATGAGTAAGTATATTCCATCTTATACAACATCGTAAAATGAGCTCATAGCATTTAAATTGCAATATATTTCGTTTATAGCAAGCATTGTTAGTATTAATCATTTTCAAACAGCTCCGCTTCTCGTCATATCCCCAAACAATTATTCCACAAGTTATGTTTAATGTATAATCCCAGCTTGGCAATAAATATATAACTTCATGTCATCTAAGCATTTTAATCGCAGGTAAAATAATCTGGGCATTATATTTGTTTAGTCACACACAACAACGACTTTTATCCCAGTTTGCCTTATGTTAAAAAAGAAGCTTCCAATTAATTACATTTACCTCATCAGCTTGTCAGGATATACAAGTGTTCTAAAATATTTCTAAGACATTGAAACCGATGGAATCGTTCACGCTTCTTTAATATTATGTATACTCGTACAATTGTAAACTGTCATGTTAAAATACATCGCGCCGTGTATAATTATGAAACTACTTTAAAACACTACAGACTTGCTTAGTATAATGATACTTAATAAAATATTAAAGTAAGTTAAAAATATTAAAGACTTTGGAGATGAACTGCGACATTATTTCTAAATAAATGTGTATACTAAGAGCCGAGGCGACGAAACATATCGGCTCAACTGAATTGTTTAAAAAATAATACTACATGCTTTGTACGGTACAATGACACGTATTTCCATGTCGATAAGAACTTATTGGATTATTTTATATTATTCCTTTACATATCAAGTTCAAGGCCGTTCATAACTTTTTTTCGTTGTAAGTGCGTAATTAACATTAAACGCGTAATTGTACAACTATCTGTTCAATTGTCGTAATAATACAATGTATGTAAGTATATTGTCCTATCTTCTACACTTGAGCAAGAAAATACATTGTTATAAAATATTTATTAAGTTTAACTTATGGTAGATTTTTTTTTAATTCGACTGCGAAAAACATAACGACTTAGTTAAATGTTTAAATAGAAATATATAGTATATATAGCTACAAAGAAGTGTACTGTATTATGGAAAAAAAAAACAATTCAAGATTTTTTTTACAATTAAACATATTGTAAAAAGTCTTGAATTTGTTTTTCTTCGTCGTTCTTTACAGCGTTCTGTTTTAGAGACTAGTCACGGGGTCAACGTACTGTACTCAGCGGGAATGTGAAAATATTTCTAATCAGTCTTGGTCCAAAATCTAAGTAAGATGACGTAATATGTGACCGATAACGCTTGCACAAAGAGAATAAGTTTTGGTTTTGATGAAATAAAAATCAACCAAAAAACATCCATCACCTTTGACTACGTGAATCAGACGTAGACTACTACGACTCATTCAATTGCGTGTCTTAAAATCTATTGTTCCTCGCAAAGATGTTACAGTAGGTGCAAAAACACTAGAAATACTATAATTAACAAATTAGTGTTAGGTGGCAGTAGAAAAATAAGAAATACTGCTGTAACATAATTTTTATACCAAATCAATATTTTTTCCAATTCCCCGTGAATTAAAATAATAAAAGTATTATGAATAATTCCGCCTTATCATCCAATTCTTAACAATTACTTGATGATATATTTTCGTCGCACTAGGGCAAAAGGGCATTTATTATAGAAAAAATGGGTTTAAAAATTCAAATCCGAATAATATTCAAAACACGAGGGGCGGTCAAAAAGTTCGCGGAATGAAAGGGTAGGCAGTGACAGGATTTTTTTCGTATGCGTAGGACTAATTGATGACTCAACTTCACTATAAAATACCAAGTATTGGCTAAATCTGGTCACTCATGTTCGAATTATCGCAAAGTCAACCAGTCAATCGGGAAGAAAATATCAACTATACAGAAAATTGAGTTTCGCGCTGTCATAAAGTTCCTCACCAAACTGGGAAAAACGCCGCAGATCGTCAAGGAAGAGATGTCATCTACTTACTTTGGACATTACATCTGCTTTATCTGGGGACTTTTGCCCGGGTAAAATATTGATTTAGTCAATTGAAGATCATGCCGGCCGATTGAAGCCACTTCGTCAGACATTGTTGAAAAAGTGGAACAACTTGTTGGAGCAAAATAGGTAGAAATAATTAACACACTGCTTCAAAAGCCGCAGGGCGTCGAGTGCTCGCAGAAGTTTTTGAAACTTTGTAGCGAAAACCGAAATGAGCTTATGAACCAATTTGTTACTGGGGAAGAAACGTGCGTTCATCAGTATGAGCCTGATTCAAAACAGGAGTCAATACGGTGGCAAGTCAAGAAGTCAATATGATGGCCAAGATTTTTTGGGAGTTTGAGGATATTTTGTTGAAGAGGGTATTTGGGTGTGGTGTGGTGCTTTTGCACGACAACGCGCAAGATCACAAGAGCCACGTTGCGATGGCTGCCCTACACAAGTGTGGCTTCGGAACTTTAAACCACACGCCCATAGTCCTGCTTTGGCCGCATTGGAATATTATTTGTTTCTGTTATTTTTATGTGCGGTATTCTACCGTGAAGCAGTAGTGTGCAAACACTATTGTGTTACCGGGCATATGGGACGATGTCGATTGATAAGTACTGATGTCTTACGATAACAGGCGCAATGTGGTAAACACACAGAAATTTTCTAGGTGACACAGCATTTCTAATGGGCAGACGTTACACTTACCATTGATCAGGTTAACGACCGTCCCGTCACTTTAACCAATAAAAAAGTGGTAGCGAGAAACAAATATTTTTAGTCTTTTGGGGACTAGCCAAGATGACGCCGACGGAATCTCATTAATTAATAAATGATAACGATCGAGCTAATAATCGACATTGATAACGTTAATTACGATCGTGCGTGGGTAGTTGTGTTAGTTTCACGAATTAAGACACGACAGTTTTATTATTCACGCTGTTATTCGAACCGGCATGTGTATTCATTTACATAACTTCAAAAAAGTTTATTTATTTTAAATTGTTATTTCAAACATTTATTTTCATAATCAATACAACCAGTCCCTTAATTAATATATATATATATTTGTATATATATAAAATATAATGACAGTTTAGGCGGTAAACCCTTTGACTTTTGAAGCTTCATCAAATTTATAGCTTGTGCTCATGTGATAATATAAATATACAAACACACGCCATGTTTCATTTCTGTGTTTCGGTCTGAAGGGCTCCGAGAGCTAGTCTAATCACTGGGCATAGGAAACGTAAGAACATGTCTTTGGGTTACGAGCGCAGTGTGGTGTCACACAAAAATGTTCTGGGTGACACAGCATTTGTTATGGGCAGACGTTGCACTTACAATCAGGCGAACGTTCTGCTCGTCTCGTATCCCAATCCAATCCTCGTCTTATCCAATAAAAAAAATATATTTCGTACATGATACTTAGTCATCCAATTGATGTCCAAGGGAGGTGTGGATCTTAGCTCGGTCAACTTGTTTCGTTCGAACTAAACGGTGAGAACCCTTCGAGTACACGCGGATATATCTCTTATAGATTTCTGAATTTACGTCTACATGCAAACCATCCTCATACATTGAAATCATGTCCAATGTCCATGTCCACACCCATACCGATTGTTGTTGGGAACACTACGCACGAAGTTGTCGAAGAATATGTATACATACGACAGATTGTCCGACTAGGTAGGTCAACTTGAATAAATGTGTGATTCGACCTGAATAAAATTAAACACAATAGCTTTGTTTTTATTTTAAAATCGATTCATTTACAACAATGGCCTTTAAAACATACATGAGTGGTTTTGTGGTATTGTTTTTGCTGTAGCCATCGTCGGTGACGTCAAACGGCGTTGATGTTAGATAATATAATTAAACTCGTTTAAGCTCGCTTTGGGAGACCTGAATGCTATTAGTTATAGGGTGCCATTGCTTCGTTAACTTTCTTAATGTATTTGTCGTTTACGGACGTAAGTAATAGCGGTAGGTGTCCGGCAGAGTAGATTGGCACCTACCTCATTCGTACAAATGACAGCCTTTATTCGTACAGAATAAAACCATAATATGCAATGCAGTCGCTATACTGCTCTTAGGAGCGCAATAAGGATTTTTTTTTACTCTTACCAAAATTTCGGTGACGTGGTTCGTCATCAATCAAGTCCCGTTTACCACGGGGACGAAACGTGTGCTACGTGTGTGGCCTCTACCTACCGTGTATATGGAAAAAGGCGTGATAGTATATACGTACGTAAAAAAAAAAGGTAATGATAAAACAAAAGTTATCATTGTTTTTTAAATATCTCTCTCTCTCTAGTCTAGTTTGTTAGTGAAACTAAAAACGGAAAGAATAATTAATCAATAATCAGCATTATAAGTAAATAACCATAACGTAATTTTTTAATTGGTAAATAAACAAAAAAACATAACATTATCGTTACTTAGTTAAAAAAACACATAAAATGTCAAACATATTTTTTGTTTGCTTATGGTCGTTATTAAAATTCCTAACATACCTCCGATCTTATCAAATGAGCGTTACATCGGACACGGGTAGGTTGGACCAAGGTAGTGCACCTGTTTGTTTGTACACTTTTGGCACTATAATATCTCCTGCTCAGTTGATAATTTCCGACAGTATTCGGTATATTTGTTTACCAAACCTTTGCATGCACACTTACCGAAGGTCTGCGTGAGAGAGGTCGCTGTTTACTTATTTTTTGCAACTGCGGGAAACAAGACGTGATGGGTGGAGATCCACGACGCCACTATTTTGGTACGAGTCAAAAAAAAATTCTGACTCCGTTGCGTTTCAACGATCGGTAGTGTAAAATTATAAATTGCTTGTTTACAGTAATTACATATAACAACCTACCAAAATCAACAAATATTATTGCTTCAAGAATTAATCCACTTTTAATTACAGTATAATTGTAGTTAAACAAACAAGTTAAAATTGGAGTTAAAAAATCAATAAAAGTATTGACAAAGGAACATATGAACACTGGTACTAATTACAGTTCTAGAAACGAAATTACAATTCTATTTGGCTTGAAATGTAATAAAAAAGCTTTAAGTTTATTTAGAGCGAGGCGAGATCGTCCGATTGAAATAATAAAATTGCAATATTGAAATTTTTCTCTATTTCTTAATTTTTAATAGTATGCTGCTGCAAAACGAAAGCGTTAGAAAATCAAAAGAAACTATTTTCCTTTTTTTATGAAAGTTACGACTAGCCAGTCGTTCACCCGATGATATGTGTCACACCCGTCCCATCATCATATCATCATCGTAGAGTCAATATCACTAGATAATTCCTCGTTTTGAGGTGAAACACGTGACGTGTTCACCACTTCAGTGGTGTGTATTGCCTAGTGGTAGTGTCGTAGTGGAGGAGGGTATCTGGTGGCGGCTCCCGGTGGCGGTATTGGTTTGCTTGTGCATGCTGTTGAGGAAGGTCGGGCAGTGCTTTTCAAAACTAGGTAATACACACCATTTTACATTTTGCATGCGGATCTTAGCAAATTAACTTTCTTTCCTTTAACTATCTTAATGTAGACATAAAAACAGCGATAGGTGTCCGGCAGAAAATCGAAATAGGAAGTTTCGGCTTACGTATCGCACGTTTCCTACCACGATAACTAAACTTACTTAACATTCATTCTATTGTTTGCCAATGGATCCGAAAGAAGGCCGTCTGTAGAAGTAGCATCCGAAGTTATTTCGTTGTAGGGATTATGTTTTTGCAGGAATTCGTCTTGGTAGGTACCTCGCCAGGGCCGGTTATTCTGACGTGAAACAATAGTGTGGAATAATTACTGTTTCGGTTTAAAGGGCACTAAAAGTTAGTGTAACTGGGCGTATGAGACTTAAAAACTAATGTCTCAGGGTGACGGGCGCAGTGTGGTGTCCCACAGAAATGTTCTGGGTGACACAGCATTTGTTAAGGGTAGACGATGCACTTACCATAAGATGAACGTTTTGCTCGTTTCGTCATAATACCCAATAAATATATTAAAAAAATCGTCTTTGCTTCCAATCGATCCGAAAGTTGTTATACCCTGTTATAAGATTAGCTTCAGTGCCCTTCAGACCGAAACACAGTTATGTTAGGACACTGCTTGGCAGCAGAATAACCGACACTGCGGTGGTACCTACGCATTTGAATACCTACATGAAAAATCCTACCACCAGTGAAATTGTACAAACTTCTCAAATTATTTGTGGTCGATTGTCTCGCTAATTTTATGTGTATTTGCAATTAAAACGATCTTATTTTCACATGGGAACAAAAGACATTTTTTATACGTTTTTAGAGCAACAATACGTAAATATGGCCAGCATTCATTACAAAAAATAGTTGTGAACATTATCTAATTTGTCTAATACAATATGCTAACAAACGTATGCTATAAACCTACAACTGAGACTTGCAGCAACAGTGCAATGATGTCCCTTAGCCGCTCTTGATGAAGCAAGTCGGGGAACATTTGGTTATTTTTTTAGTATGGATGACAAAAGAGCACACTCTATCTGGTAGTAAGTAGAGTTAAGATGCAAGATTAAAGTGTATAGTCACTCCTGAGAACAACGAAGAAATGCTTAGTAGTCAATACAACTTCCTGACACCGATTCTCATCACTCGCCATACGAAACATTGAAGTGTTATGCTATTCTCAGGTGGTATTTTGTACGAGTAAGAGTGGAGCAGTCTTCGGTCGAGCCGTCCCACTTAAGTACTGTTAAAGCGTGGCTCTGCCACGTAAAAGTAAGTTTCTGATTTATAAATATTTTTTTGTCTTTGCGCACCGCCGTACATACTTCTTCCATTAACTGGTTGACTGGTGAAAATGCCATTAGTTTAAAAAAAGTGATAACAAATAAATGTATGTAAAAAAAACAATAAATACATCCTCAACGTACTTAAATTTTTTATAACACAGTACGATTGATATTCTAATCTCCAACTTAATAAACACACTAATGAGCACGGTCTAAAGAACACATTGTGAAACAATTTAAACAATATAGTATTATTGAATATCGCAGCCCTGCCAACGATATCATATTGTACGCTTTGATGTTCCAAACACCAACAACCATCTGTAATGTACCTTATCGAACTCCATTTAATCAATACCTTGTACGAGTAATTCAAAACGTGCTCTTATTTACTTACTTGGCAATGAAAAGATAGCTAATGGTTGTTGATCGTACCGAATTTTACATAAAGTAAACTTTTTTAACTTTTTACATAAATATGGGTATTAATAAGTAGCTGCGTTTATTAATTGGTGGATATAGATATAATATATATCATCATCAGCCTGCGGCAGTCCACTGCTGGACATAGGCCTCTCCCAATAGGCGCCATTTAGCCCGATCATTGGCTTCATGCATCCATAATATATATGTATATGTATATATACTTATAAATGGATTTAATGGGTATTAATAAGAAGTACAAAGGAACAAGTCATAAAAAGCTAATGAATGTCAGTATAACAAGCTTGAATAATGCACACAGTTACGAGGGGTGATCCAAAAGTAATGATAATCAATAATAAACACAATGAATAAAATAAATAAATAAATTTATTTCTCAACATAGTCTCCTAGCAAGTCTATACATTTAGTCCATCTCTTTTCTAATCCTAAAATTCCCTTAGAAAAAAAATCTTTATCTTGACTCTCAAAAAAGTCCTCAACCGCGGCCATCACGTCGCTATCATCGTCAAATTTCTTGCCTCGGAGGTGTTCCTTGAGTCGTGGAAAGAGATAGAAGTCGCTGGGGGCTAGATCTGGTGAATAGGGGGGGTGTTCCACCAGCTCAAAGCCCGCTTCCTGAATGGCAGCCATGGCAATTGCAGCTTTGTGAACCGGTGCGTTGTCTTGATGGAACAGCACTCCAGCCCGCAGTTTGCCTCGCCTTTTCTCCTTAATAGCCTCCCGCAATCTTCTTATTTGTTCTGCATAGTAGGAGCCTGTAATAGTGGCCCCCTTTTCCAAGTAGTCCACCATGATTATTCCTTCAGCGTCCCAAAAAACAGACGCCATAACCTTCCCTGCTGAGCTTGACACTTTGAATTTCTTCGGCGTCGGTTCATCGGATCGTTTCCATGTCATCGATTGTTGTTTTGTTTCAGGATCAAAATGGTGGATCCAGGTCTCGTCCATGGTCACAAAACGTGACAAAAAATTATCCTTGTCTGCCTGGAACTTTTCGAGATTTGCTCTTGACATGTCGACTCGTTTCTTCTTTTGCTCGTCGTTTAACATTTTCGGTACCCAACGCGCGGAGACCTTTCTCATATGCAATTCGTTCGCAAGGATTCTTTGAATGCTGCCATATGAGATCCCTGTGACCTCAGCTACATGCCTGATAGTCACTCTTCGATCTTCCAATACAACTTCTTCAACTTTTTTCACATTTTCTTCAGTGAGGGACGTCGATGGGCGTCCTTCGCGGTGTTCGTCTTCCGTCGATGTTCTTCCCAACTTAAACTCCTTAGCCCAGCGTGCAACTGTGGAATATGGAGGAGAAGAGTCCCCTAATGTTTCCACCAAGTCGCTGTGTATGTCTTTGGTAGACATTTTTTTCAAGCAGAGGTATTTAATGACAGCTCTGATTTCGTGTTTTTCCATTTTGATGTTCACTCCTTGACAGTCCGTATTCAAATGAATGTAGCTCCCGGGAATCGTGGCCTATTTATATGATTTTTTTTCCCTGAACTAGTGGTTAACTGAGTAAGTGACTGAAATTTTTTTGTATTTTTGTGTGCACTAGAAATAACTGATTATCATTACTTTTGGATCACCCCTCGTATGGAAAGAAAAATATCTTTTGTTACATCGTGTTCTGCGACGCTGCTTGCGCCATATTATGTAACAAAATCAAAAGTATACTTTACGCAAAGTATAAAATTAAATAAAGGAATACTACCATTAGGTTTATGCAATGCATCTCGCTGTATTATTGACGTATATTGGGCGACATGATGTTAAAGACCCATTTATACCACCAACGCAGCAGATGGCAAACTGCCGTCATTATATGCCATGGATAACTCATTGTGTTAGAAACATCATTACATTCAATGATTCCCGCAAAACTTATGAATTCTTAAATCGCAACTTAAATGTTTTAATATTTGTAGCCTTCAATGTGAATCACAGACTGCATACAAAGTAATAACTTTGTGTATAAGTGTAATTGTCAGAAAGCGAAAACATGGTACGCAACAACAAAAACGATTTACTATCACAAGTATGTTTCGCTCGTTTTGTCACTGTATCCAATAAATAAAGCCTACATCTTTAAAAATAGTACGTACATTGAATAACAATGTTTAGACTACAGAAGGAAACATTTTATGGAATATTTATTCATTTTCTAGAATAGATGAAACTACATTCTACCGTCGTTTTCGAGGGTATAATCGAAAAATCTTTATTATTCAGGGTGGATGCATACCGATACACGCGACGGAGGGCCGCTTCCCCTCCTTAACGTCCCTAAATTCGACGTAAATCCCGTGGTGACGCAACATGTTGTAAACAGGTAAATACGACGCAATGATACGTATTTACTAGATACATGTCTGCTCTTTTAAATAACAAACACGAAGGAGAAAATAGTGATGTAAAATTATACTGCAGCGAATTAATAAACCCTGCAACAAAAATTTTACTACATAAAATATTACTCTTCGTAGTATTGACATGGCTTTAGTATAAAATATTGACGAACTTGTGGTCTAGTGCTGCTCTGTTCAATCCCAGCCGGAGCCAACATTTGTGCAAATATAAATTGTTGGTTATTGGGTCTAGTTGTGTTGTATTGCGTCCATGTTTTCTCTGACACTACATCTTAGCTAGGAAAAGTGTTTACCTCAGTGTTTGTGGGTACGCTGGTGAAACTATAATATTTCCGGTGCAGTCGATAGCTTCCGACAGCATTCCGATTTTTTTTAATTGATAAAAGTGACGAAACGAGCAAACCGTACGTGATGGTAAGTGCAACGTCTGCGCATAACAAAAGCTGTGTCACCCAGAACTTTTCTGTGTGACACTATACTGCGACAGTCACCCTAAGACATCAGTTCTTAAGTGTCATATGCCCAGTGATAACGCTAGCTCTCAGTGCCTTTCAAACTGAAATGTTTGGACAATCCTGATTCACGGCAAAATAACTGGACTTGGGGGGGTACTTACCTAGACGGATTCCTGCATAGGAATCCCTACCACCAGTGTACCCATATAGCGGGACAACAAAACAAAATGATTTTTAAATAAAAAAAATACAGAAAAAACGTTTTGGGCGAATCCGATACAAATTCTAAAAGTTAACTTAACTCAACGTCGCTCTTCGTCCGCTGGGAAATCAAAACGCTAGCAACACCGCCCCTATCATGGAAAAGAGCTGTCACTTGTAAAATAAATTAGATTCTAAATTAAGATCTAAAACATTGCCAACAATTTATTTGCTATTATTATAAACATTACAAGTTCTTCTTTTCGTTGTGTTATAGACCTTATCTGAATTTTGAGAGTGGTTTAGAGATGGGAAGAGAGCGCCACGCTGCTCCGACGTGGGTTGGCAAACATTTTTAAATTCTTTACAGTCTATTTATATATATAAAAGATGTGGTTTCTGCCTACCCCAATGGGAAAGAGGCGTGACTGTATGTACGTACTGTATAAAAGCGATTTACCACTGACTCGTGACGATATCACCACTGAAATTTGGTATACATTTTCCTTCCACGATATAGACACCTCCGCCAAGAACGGATTTTGCGAACATTTACTCCTAAATTAGTAAACAGGCTGGTGCTATTTTCAGTGCGAAGCCGGGCGGATCAGCTAATTTATCAAAAAAGACAAAGTAGATTTATGAACAGGAAAACCAAATGACGACAATTTATTACCTATAACAGCATTGCAGTAATCACAATAACATGTCTACGTACAAATAAACACTTTATAACAACGGTAGAAGGTTGGTTATGCAAATATAAGACAATATAAAACCCACATTGATAATACTAAATTGACCTAGCCCCGGCACGTCACTATCTACAGTCTACGAGTGACGTGTACCAATGATCCTAACGGCGTTTCATTAACAGTACAATGTATTTTAAGCTTCGCAAAACATGATTTTTTTTTTATTGGATGGAGTGACGAAACGAGCAAAATGTTCACTTGATGTAAAGTACGTCTACCCATAACCAATGTTATGTCACCCAGAACATTTCTGTGTGACACCACACTGCGCCCGTCACCCTGAGACGTCAGTTCTTAAGTCTCATATGCCCAGTGATTATGCTAGCTCACAGTGCCCTTCAATCCGAAACACAGTAATGTTTGCACACTACTGCTTCACGGCAGAATAACTGGCTCTGGGGTGGTACCTACCTAGACGGATTCCTGCATAGGAATCCGACCACCAGTAAAACAGAAGAAGAAACAGCTATTCAAACATACACAGTTAGTACGTGAAAGCATTAAAATATTTTTTGCGTAGCGGAAAATAAAAAATATTTACTGTGAGGCTGACCTATGACATTATTGCATTAAACAGTTCGTGGAAATTATTTATTATTACGTGCCTGCACGCAGCGTCGTCTCGTCCAAAGTAGTAAGACTCGCTCACAGAATACTAGCTTCATGCGTTTCGTATGGTCACTGTCGAGAACTGAAAACTTAATTACCGGCCACAATGCATTCCATTCTGTTCTGAGAGATAACGCACCTACCTACAGATTAAAAAAATCACCGTTGGTGACAATATTGCAAGTAGTGTAGTAGGTGTAAGTATATAGTCATAACTATATTGTATATTACTAATGATTTCCTATATTATTCATTACTCCTGGATGTGATATATCCAGAATAGAATCTATCTTGAGCTCCTTTGGCTACTTAAATAGTCATCATCATTACAGCCTATGACTAGTCCACTGCTGAATATAGGCCTCCCCGATAGATTGCCAGAAATCAAGTTCCCGAACCAACTGCATCTATTGACTTCCCGCAAACTATTTCAGCATATATGTTAATAATTGGTTAAAATATTGCAACTTTTCTGTTTATGTTCTCTTTTATGGTGAATTAAAATCGCTGACTTGCCGTTGTATGCGACTGGTAATTTCTGGATTAAAAGGTTGGGTATCCGCAATCTAATAATGTATGTTGTGTGTTTTGCCATAGTTGCCACGCTTGACAGGCGGGTTGGCGACCGCGGTTTTTTATTTAGGTTTTCCAGGAAGATGTTGCTGCCCATCTTCTGGTTTTCATTTTCCTTCTGTCGAACTTTACGACACCCACGGGATAGGGGTGATAGATTATCTTGAGTCGCCACACGGCATTACTTTAAGATACGTGCTTATTATAGAGTAATGAATAAATAAAAGTTAGCGTAAATAAACAATAAAACATTAATAGCAGCCAGTAAGGCACATTCTTGTCGACACACACAGTTAGTAGGGTTTGCAAGGTTAACTCGATTTAGGGCACAATGAAAGCGGACATAATTCAATATTTTTTATAGTACCGCAATAAGAAAGTTTCTTACGCTGCTCTTACGTTTAAAGAATATAATTTGATAACTTAGTGAAGGTTAATTCGACGTCCTTATGGCCTAATGGTCAGAGTACCTTCAACGCCGGGAGTTCTGGCTTTGAATCCCAGCCGGAGCCAACAATGGTGCAAAAACACAAATTGATAATTTTTGGGTCTGCTTGTGTTGTGCGAGTGTTTATGACCGTATGTGTCATGGTAAAGGTGAAATTATAGTGTGGGGCCTTTTTTTTAACAACAATTTTTTTTTTAAATAAGGCAATGATCGAAGTGGATTTTATTAATAACTTCATATTTGTGGCCATATCCGTAAGACGCATCTGCCGATGCGAGGCTGCTACTTGAGAATATTTTTTCCCCTACGGTTATCGGTTCCAATCGTCGCTCCATTACCACTTCATCGAAATTCGACGGTTGACCTCTTGGGCGAACTTTATACTTTTTAACCGACTACGGCAAAGCAAAGAGGAGGTTTATTACTCATCGTTTGAACAGTGTTATCTTATCTTACTAATGCTTACTACTAAAACTGGGAAGTTTGTATGTTTGAACGCGCTTATATCAGGAAATACTAATACGGTATAATAAAATATTTTTGCACTGGATAGCCAATTTGTGAAGATTTGTTGAATTTGTGGGAAATGTTTTTAGCCTATAAGTGATCGGCAGAGTAGAATAGCACATGCCTCTTTTCTAGCGAGGTGTCGTAAGAGGCGACTAAGGTATTGTACGGATAGCCTCTATTCGTGCCGAATAACACAATAATATGCAATGTGGAGTAAGAATTTTTTGACTCATACCAAAATGGCGGCGACGTGGTTCGCCACCCGTCACGTATCGTTTCCGGCGAGGGAGAAAAGTAGGCTAGGTGAGTGGCCCTGCCTACCCTAATAAGGCGTGACTTTATGTATGGCTATAGGTTATAACACTTCATGCTACTTCACATTTTACGCGGGTAAATATAATATGAGCGACACAGACGTTAGGCATAATCATAGTCTAGTCCTTATTCATATTAAAACTTACCCAATATGGTCCTTATGACGCTGCCGCCATAATGACAATGTTATCAAATGGTAGGTGAATAATTTATTCGCTATTTGTGATAATATCGTTAGCGAGACGATTCGCGATGACTCGAAAACAGCACGTAAACGCGGCTCAGAGGCGTTATCGGTCTATAGTTCTTTAATACGACGTTATCGCTCGTCTTGAAGATCAAGGCCCCCACACTTCTGCTCCACGTTTCCGTACGTAGGCGACGTGAATGACGGAATTGGACAGTTTCTGAAGATTATTAACTTTTATTAAATACTGTGACTCTCATTTGTTTCGCATTCGTTTACGCCTACGTAAAGGTTTTTTTAAAGATACCATCAAATATAACTATCTTTCTATTATAATATAAGTACAGTTTCCCTTGTAGAAAGAAAGGACATTAGTATTTACAGTATTTTTTTTTTCGTATTTTACTATTATATGGTGTACAACAAAGTTATATTTAATTTAAATTATTCTTAATAAAGTATCTTATCCCATCAGTTACAATCTATATTGTTTGCTTTAACTCTAGCTACCTCATATAATTTTAAGCTAGAGTCAAAGCAAACAATATAGATTATAACTATGGTCTAGTACCATAAACAGTTAAAGTATTGTAATGGCCTAGGGGCGGAGACCTGGTGTCCTGAAATACAGGCGCAAAGCCTAGTTTAAGCACCAGTCTCTCCCAGTATATGCGAACGTGTAATACTTTTATAAAATGTTCATAATTATGTAATGACTATATTGTGGGAAGAAATAAATAAACAATAATAATTATTAGGAGAATTTATAAAATTCATCATATTCGTGCTTGAATGAAAAAGCGCCTGATGTGGAATCTACATAAACATTCTAACCCTATCATTTCCAAATGGACGGAGAGATGTTCATAAATCGTACGTATACGTAACATTTTAATGTAGCGTACACTCTGTAACGAATGAATAAACAACTTGGTTTACGTATAATATTATATGAATATATTCTTAAATACAAATGTGTTTGTATTACCCATGGTTTAACATAAATAGTTTAACCTACAACACAAGGGTATAAAAACAAAGAAGGAATAATTAATTTAGAAATATTTGTTTTGCTTATACATGTACACGATGCAAAGGCTCGGCTTTTGGCTAGCGTTTATTTACATAACAAGCAGCCTTTTTTGTCATGGATAAATCCAACATGGTGTGATATGGAAGCATGTTGCCGAAACCGTGAGGTTTTAACCGGTAGCCTATATGTTGTGACGAAACGAGCAATACGTTCACCTGATAGTAAGTGCAACGTCCGCCCACAACAAATGGTGTGTCACCCAGAATATTTCTGTGTGACACCACACTGCGCCCGTCACCCTGAGACATCAGTTTATAAGTCTCAAATGCGCAGTGATTACGCTAGCTCACAGTGCCCTTCAAACCGAAACACAGTAATGCTTGCACATTACTGCTTCACGACAGAATAACTGGGCAGGAATCCTACCACCAGTTAAATAAATACTATACACTATATATTACCCTATAACGTATACAACACTGTATCGCCACAATTCTAATATATATAGCAACCGACCTAA
The DNA here is from genome assembly GCA_019845155.1 of Luehdorfia chinensis. Taxonomy (NCBI): domain Eukaryota; kingdom Metazoa; phylum Arthropoda; class Insecta; order Lepidoptera; family Papilionidae; genus Luehdorfia; species Luehdorfia chinensis. The sequence continues at coordinate 911,731 of JAHVAK010000107.1, forward strand.
TTCTTTTCCGATTACGTCACCTGTCTCAAAGTTATATAATTTTCTTCGAATTACTTGCTTAGGGACGGCCGTAGGCATGGACGCGCATAACATTACTAGCATCCGGTAAGCTGGGCAGGTAAATCCCAAATGAATATAAATCGAAATATTTTGTATTCGACGGTGCCTTATAAATACATTTCTGGGTTTTATTGTGTTTCTGAGTTTGTTATGCCCAATCAGAAATGGCAATGATTAAATAAAATTATATTTTTTAAACAAGAATAGATAAATAAATTATTACTCAGACTTGCAGTTTCCTCACGTACACGTAAATCAGCACAGGAAATCTCACCCAGATCAGTCGAGTACTGAGAAATTAAAAGCGAGCACCTCTCTCATCTGAGGTACCACGGCTGTTTCGAAGAAATGTGAAGTCCGCCAACCGGCATTGGAGCAGCGTGGCGGATTTTCCCCAGCCCCAATTATTTAATAAGTCTTATTACTAAATATTTATAAAACGCCCTTACGCTTTTATTTTTAATCGTATTTAAGTAAGGATTCTGTCTGGCGAATAAAGCATTACATCTGATTAGATTGATAGCAGATACCTAACATTTTAGTCCAGAAAATACCAGTCGCATACAACGGTAATTCAGCGATTTTAGTCTGCCATAAGGGAATATAAACAGAAAAGTTGCAGCAAATGGAACTAATTATTAATATATATGTTGAAATAAATTTGCGGGAAGTATATAGATGCAGGTGGTCCGTGTTTTCTGACAATCTATAGGGGAAGCCTATGTTCAGCGGTGGACTGGTGTTGGCTGAAATGATGCAATGATGCTGAAATAACTTGTTTATTTACTTTTTCTACAAACCAAAATGTTGTATTAATTGCGGAATATTTAAAAGTTTATCGTAAACGTTCTTATCGTACAAAATACCCGATTAACACTTTTTAATTCCACGAAACGGTTAATAATGGCGGACTAAGCTGTCGATTAAACCTCAATGATGATTACTTCTCCGAATGTTACATATAAATGGGTATAATAAACGTTCATATAAAATTTCGAGTTTTCCTAATTAAGCGAAAGATATATACCTTTATTGAGTACAGTTATTATTTTTTTATGGAAGAAAATGACGAGTGGAGCAGATTGTTCACCAGATGGTTAGTGCAACCGTAACAAATGCTGTGTCACTCAGTAATTTCTGTGTAGCACCACACTGCGCTAGTCAAGTATGGACTGCAACTTTAATAATTAAACAATTAATACAACATTTTGGTTTGTAGAAAAAGTAAATAAACAAGTTATTTTAGCATCATTGCATCATTTCAGCCAACACCAGTCCACCGCTGAACATAGGCTTCCCCTATAGATTGTCAGAAAACTAATTATTAGTAACGAAACGAAGATGTTTTTCATAACTTGACTTTGAACATACATACATTCGCCTTTTTCCCATATGAGGGGTAGGCTCACTCACGTAGCACACTTTTCGCACTGGCGGGAAACGAGACGTGACGGGTAGCGCCGCCATTGCGTTCAGTTGCAGTATAGTGAAAACTTTGCATATTATGGCGTTATTCTGCAAGACTAAAGCCTGTCCGTCCAAACCTTAATCGCCTCGGTATGAAAGAGGTAGGTGCTATTGTACTCTGCCGAACACCTACGTCGTCCTGCGTGCTTGCTTTGACATCCCAGTAATGATTAAAATGTGACTTATGAAGGCGCCTAAGGCAATACCTTACGGACAACTTTTTTTCGTGCAGAATAACATCGTCATATACAATGCTGTCACTGCTTGCTACAATGGTTTTACCGAAATGGCGGCGACGTGGTTCGTTACCCATCACGTCCCGTTACCCGCGAGGGCGAAAAGTGGGCTACATGCGTAGCCTCTGCCTACCCCTTATATGGGAAAAAGGCGTGATTATGTGTATGTATGAAGGCGCCTCATCCTTATCTCATTTGCTGGTGTCTAAACAGCTGACTAAAGGAAAAATAATCCAAAAGAATGTACTAGCATCCTCTGAAGCAAACCAATTGTCGCCGCCAACACGCTAAGCGTGGTATACCTATGGCAATATAATCCATAGGTGAAACCACAAGGCTCAAAGACAACGATAATTAATAGTTAACTATATTAATATAGAATATAATAAAGGCAAAAGTAACTCTCTCTGTCCCTCTGTCTGCTTGTTGCCTTTTGACGGCATAACCGTTGAACCGATCTTGACAAAGACGGACATAGGTTACTTTTATACCGAATAATCAAAAGTTTCCACAGGATATTTAAAACGCCTATATCGACGCGGACGAAGTCGCGAGCCTAAGCTGGTAAAAGTATAAAAAATAAAAAAGTACTTAGAACAGATTTGTTTTCATATTTAAAATATTAAATATTTTTATCTTGTCTAATCGGTACTTGAACGAGGTATACGATAAAAAGCACCGTTAAAATGTTCAATGGCAACAGTTTTCAAATCGATAAAGATTTCCCTTCATAAAATTAAAACAGAATTTATGTTACTACTTGTTAAATTGTCAGCTTATCACACCGCAATTCTGAAAGAGCTAACGAAGTTTCCATTACGAAACCTATAAAAAGTGGAAAAAATATTTTTCTCCGAAAGATAAACATAAATCATGAATGAACAAATAAACATAAAACAGGAATATTAACCATCTTTTTTCTGACTATTCAGTTTATTCAATAAGAAAGTGGGGTAAAGGTTCTCAAAAGACCAAGCAACAAAGTTTGTGTAGTTTTTTCAATAAACAAAAAGTTTCAGAAAGTAAGAAAGATAAATCCATCCCTACGTCTCGGCCCTTTTGTAAGGAGTTCCACTACTCAGTGTATCCCTCCACACACGCACATTCTAGCAATTCTTTTGCTTTACATAAAACTAAACACTACTATGTTTATTATTATGCAAAACGACGACTGGCCTAGTCATCAGAGTATCTGATTACTGCGCCGCAGGTCCTGGCTTGAATCCCAGCCGGATCCCACATTGCAAAAACACAAAACATTGATATTCAGATCTGGTTGCATTTTTCAAATGTCTATCACACTGCATCCTAGCCTGCCATGGGTAAGTCAGTATGAGAGAGTGCCTGTGTTTGAGGGTACACATGTGACACTATGAGATCTGCTGCAAAGTAGATCGTTTCCAACCATTCAGAAGTTATTGACGTTATCGAAAATCAGCCATGAAGACATCATCATCATCATCATGCAAAAAGGTTGCATGCATCACACAATTTCACTACAGATTGGGTGAAATTTCTTTTGGCCGATTTTCTTTTGGCCATGTAAATACGCACATGGTAATCAATTTTACAAAATCACAGGCTACAAATATAACTGTTTCCACAGGGACCACATTCATCAATTAGGATGACAGTTTGGACATGTTTTACATTGCCTGATTTTTTTTGTATATTTGTTTGAAGTAGATAGATATAGAAAGTAAACACATTAACACACATATACAAAAACCACCTGCCGACTTTACATTGCCTCAACTTTGGATCAAATGATCGCCAGCAGAGTTGTTGTATTCCTTACTCATGTGCCTCCAGCTTGGGAGTCAGCCTTCAGGCTAACACAAGCAAGAACAAAATCCACAATAATGTAATACCAACTTGTTGTCAGTTAAATATACACTATAACATAAAGCCTAGATGATATTGTACTTAAGCACAATCAACTCAACTCTGTTGTCCTCATGTCATTAAAATAAGTAACATATCCAGTACATGATAAACTACATGTTAAGGAGTGATTCCTACACTTCAAAATATGTATAGAGTAGTAAACAAGTATTCTGGTTCACACATTTAGTCTCTGATGAATGTACCTATGTTTACATTTAAATGTATGACTAACACACTACTGCTTCACAGCAAAATAACTGGCCTTGCTGGAATCTCAATCCTGCATAAAAATCCTACCACCAGTAATGTCCATGTATATATGCATGTAGTACTTACTTGTAGAAAATATCATTGGAAGGGTTTTTAACTTTCATACATAGTATAAAATATTATAATAGTAACATTAGAAAATTAATTTAAAATTAATTTTTATGTAACAGATCTTCATAAAGACAAAAGCAATTTTATGTAGATCTACCACTGTTGGTCTTTGAGAAAAAGGAGGTTCTATACTCAATATACAATGTGTATATAATATTATTCAAATTACCTAATATTTGCATAGGTTTTACTATTACCACTTCCAAACAAATGTACCAAAATGTTCAAATATGCATTATGTATATTCTCTAAAATACTTAATGATCTTAAAGAGTTCTTGAATCCAATTAGGTGTAATTAATGTAATTACTTAAGTCATGGTTTTATATTATGTTATATTTATGTTATGGTTGTTAGTGACTTTAATATGCCTGTTCTATAAGCTTATGCAGTTGATTCAATGATCCCATTTCTTACATTATTTATACATGATAACAATGAAATGACAAGGAAACCTGCATTTCTGAGAAAGAAATGAAAAAACTATATTAGAAGGACTTATGGTGGCCGAAGAATTCTATCATAGTCTGAAGTGGTGTATCATCTATGTATAGTGTCCATATCCTAAAGTAACTACTTGCTATTAGATTAACTGTATATAGATTAATCACTCAGTTGTATAAAGACGTAGACAATTACTAAGGTTTCTGGAAAAAAAATTAAAACTATGATTATTAAGCAAAAAAATTGAGTGATATTAATATTACTTTTCCTTTGAATTTGTAGTGAAACACTGAAACACAGTGTGTAAAACACACTTGTGATACCTGATGTGTACTTACTGATGCATGGTTGGTTAACAAATTTATAAAGCAATAAATTTGTTAAAATTGAACAACAGCAATAACAGAATTCGATGTACAGTTAACATGGTCAAAACCTGCACCTGTCTATTACTCGTATACAATTTATATTGATTAAATAACTTCAAAAATTTTAATTTCTGTTTACATGTAAAAAACAAATTGTATTTGTATAAATTTTACTATTCCCTGGAACATATCCATTGAATTATCTTTCTATCAATCGGGATAATAATAATATCATATTTAGTTTTAAGTGCCACACCTGCCCTTAACAACTGCAGTATCACTCAAAACATTGAATATAAAGTTCTGCAATGTGCTCATCCTCTTAGACCACAGTTATTTAGTCTTTTTTACAGAGTAATTTCACTAGTTACAATGCCCTTAAAAGCAGAATACAGTAACAATTGCGCAATACTGCTTAGCAGCAGAACGACTAGCACTGCTGTAACAGTATACAGAAATTACCAGCAGTCTCACATGAGTTTAAAAAAATTATACAGAATATTATCTAACTAATTATTGCTTTAGTCCAGCCACAGATTTTTTATCCTTTACATTTTTGATATTTCTTGTTTATTTAACAATAATTGTAGCACAAAATTATACCATATTTCGGTTTTATTGTATGTTGACCTAATTTTTATTAGTATTATTCATTAGCAGGACAATATTTTAATCACCAGCACACCCTTTTTAATTGTTTCTTCAGTTATGTCCATTGACCGATTGTCTGGAAGTAATTGATACAGTGATAAGACCGCCAATTGCTATACCTTTTGCATTAATATTTTTTTGTTTTTTTAATTTTTTTTCATGTAAATTGGTGTTTAAGGAAGTAAATAAATAAATAAAAATAAGTAAACGATAATAATATTTTTATCCGAAATTCTTTGCCACTTTAAAGTTAAAACATTCCATTTTATCATGACTTGTCAGGAACACATTCTCTCAGTGGCCAAACTGTATATTATACTAATAATTTGGACCTTGGAACTAATTTGGACTAACACTTGGAACTTCTGGTTCTTTCTTTAATTTATTTATTATTACTACTTAATATTTAAAATAATACCTTATATATAGATATGCATGTGTGTGTGGCTCATTTACCTAAAACTATAACTAAATAATAACAGTAGAAAACTTTAAGAAATTTGATATAATGTTTTAAATAAATATTCATACTGTTTCTTACCTGGTTTTACTAAATAAATGTGACTATTTTTATTATAACTTATAGCTAATTATATTCAATGTATATTAACAAAACATTAATGAAATTATCTTACATATACCAATTACATATTTAACTTCTGTTCATTATTTATTAGATATTGTTCAGCTCTTCTTAATACTACAAATAATTGTAGCTCCCATATAAATGTCAATAGCAAAAACATGTTTAGTCAAAATAGACGATAAAATAAAGTTTTTTTTTAATGTCAAATTTAATTTAAGTATGTACAACATACTTATTAAGACTTAGGACAGTGTTGTTGACCAAAATTATCACTTACATATTGTAAGAATTAAGTGCAATTTGTAAATCATCGCGTACCGGCACAGGCGTTGTTTGTAAACAAATAACATATGACGACTATGCCGAACGACTATGTTTATTTTTCAGATTTCCGTACGTATTCCTGTAACAAATAACGCAAATTCGACTCTCTCTAGACAACGGAAAACAGGAAAAACATATCGTGTAGTATCATGAGCACTAACAAGGCAGAAATAGACGAGACCATGTGCATATAGCGCGCCAAATTTTGACAGATACTTGAAAACACGTGTCCAAATAAGACATGCTATTTTTAGAATAACACTTTTAATTTATCTCATAACGAATAAATAATGGACGCAGACGCAGAGCAAATAATGATTTATACGTGAAAATATCTAAATTCCAAAAAATAACGCCCCTAGCGGTAAGAATACGAAACACAAACATAATGGCCGACACAGCAGATAGGATGACTTAATAACTAAATGCGCAAAATACTTACACTTTCTTCCTCTTTTTCCATTCCAGAGGGCATTTGAGGTACGGCACGATTAATTGCCGAGTAGTCCGGTAAATCCGGAAGCTCCTCGGCGAGATATATGGGCATTGGTTTCGACGCATCCAGGGCCCTCGCCCTAAACGAGAGCTTCGACATTTTGTTGACAGAACAAAACACGCTAGCGTCGACACAAAAATGCACTTATAAATCACTTTATAGCTTCTCCAGGAGGTCCTAAAGGACCGTAAACTGCACTTTGCACACTCTAGTTCGTTCCCATGGTTAATTTTTGCACGCACTCAGTCACAATTAATGAAAAACAATAACGAAACTTTACATATTGAGCGTACTTTGCAGAAAGCCATCATGGCGGCTTTCCGTTTGGCGGACGACCATGACCAACTTCCACCTTGCACGATGTGCGCGGGAAGGAAACACGCGGAAACAATTCTTGTAATTTCTATACTTTTTAAATAATTGAAATTATTTAAGAATTGTTTTATTAAAAATTCAAAATTAATAAAAATTATTAAATAAACTGTGTAGCACTAACTTTATTTTTATAAAGGAAATATTTATATAAATAAAAAGTAGTGATATGACGTCGGACATTGGTTGTCAGCCATAGACAAAAAAAATCGTTCCGTTTTACAGTATCTAAAAATAATTTACAAATAGAATAAACTACAAAATTGTGTAAAATGCCCTAATATTCTTTATTTAAAAAAAAACTATTCTTGAATGGATACTAACATTTTAAAATGATTTTAGAAATTTTAGTGCACTGTTAAATTATTCGGTGTTACGGGTTTAAGTAGACTACTATACTAATCATATTCTTAAAGCGTTATATAATTTTCTCTTTTAGCTAATGTAATCTCATGTAATTATTATTTCCTAGGTTAATAATAAAACATTTAAATATCAATGTAAAAGCTTCAACTATAAGTAATCAATACACTATATAACAATTAATAAAAACTAACAAAATTACATTATAAAAAAAAATCATCAGCTTTATATAATGATAGATTAGATTTTAGATTTTTGGCGCCGACTCGAAAAGTGGCGGTACAGAATTTTGTAATTTCTGTGAAAATTTTGAGTTTTGATGTTAAATATTGATAGTTAATAATGCAGCAAGGTCTCTTTTAAGTTATACAGTGATTGGAACATTCAATTCAAGACCAAAATTGTACTTTACTGACGATCGAAGTTTTGAATCTCTTTACTTGAAGACTGCTACTTATCTAAAAATTATATGAAATATACGAGGAAATGTTTCTTGACAATGGAAAAAAGTTTACGGCTACTTTATAAATAAATAAATACTAACAATTAATAAGACTTTTAATGCCTAATCATTAAAACGACTATTGTGTTTTATGCTGCATGGTACTGTACGGATTCGCTGTTAGCCTTCTTGGCTTTAACAGCTTTATCGTACAACTGAGCTTGGCTTGGTAGGACTATCTACCTAACATAAATACATAAATAAACTTAATATTATCATTTTATAGTTATGTCACTCTCCCGCTTCACGTGTGTCTCGTGAGATAGTTCGTCTCTTCTTTCGAACATAAGGCATCTATTGACTTGTTGTATGGGTAACTTTGGTCCGTGGGAACCGCCCTGAAAGACTTACGTATCGTATGTACGCGGTGTTGGCCGTTGCACGTTACTCTCTACGGCGATCGCGCGTAGTAGTGAACGTGTTTCCAATAATTGAGTGTTACGTGTACAGTGTTAGAATCCTGGCTGACTGTATGGCACTCGGAGAGAATACATGCAGCACGTGCTTGTAAAAGAATTGTGTGACTAAATAATTTTATTCAAGGCCAAATCGTGCTTTTTGTTTTGTCTCCATGTCTGACTAATAGTCAGTAAGGGTGAACTATCGATTTACTGACGCTATTATTACAAGCTTTATGAAGTAACTTAATAATTGCTACGCGCCTGAAATATATATATCTAAAATTTTTAATGCTACTAATCAATGCCGTAGCCAGGAATTCACTTCGCAGGGTGGAGAGCGGGAGGCGGGTTTGAGCTCTGGACCAGAGACAATAAGTAACAACTTCATTTTAAAACTAGCTGTGCCCCACGTTTTCACATACATACATACAATCACGCCTTTTCCCACATAAGCGGTCGGCAGAGTCCTCTCACATAGCCCACTTTCCCCAACGGGACGTGACGCTACCCGTCACATCACGTTTGCATTTTGGTCACCGCCGTTTCGGTACGAGTCAAAACATTCTTATTCCCCATTGCGTTCCCACAAGCAGTAAGTATAATGACAGAATTGCATATTATGGTGTTATTCATGCAAGTAAAAAGTATTCCCGTACAATACCTTAGTCGCCTCTTAATTAATTCTGTAATTCTGGTGCTATTTTATTTATAATAGACGTAGTAACTTTAACGGTCATACCCCACAGATCTGCGGTTCTCTTACAATAAATAGTTCTAAAAATATTCAAAATATCTTTTGAATCTACCATATGAAATTTAAAATGTTTGTACAGACTTACATTTTGTTTGAGTAATGTCTCAACGGCAGTAGGAGAAGAATTTAATAGCTTGGTTATGAAAATTAGAATATCAGTACAAACTTTTCAAAAGCTGTAGCAACATCTTGATCAGTTGTCATTAGCGTGTTGTTGAAATTTACTTTCTAAACATGGTTGCGGTCCTTGACTTTCTCATTTTCACTGTTAATAATACTCCAAGTCATTTTTATTTTATATGATGTTTCCTTTATTTATCTTACATTTTATGTGGGAACCAGTAGTCAGTCATGATTTTTTATATACGTTCTGGCTACTCATAAAGTTATGTGGGTCCCATTCGCTTGGTTTCCTGCCAATACTCGTCTCTCAATATGACAGTCATCCATTTGCTTTCTAGGGAACCATGTACAATATTAACCATCGCCTCTCATATTCACTCTGTCATATTCATCCGTCAAAAAATGGATAGCAGAATTTAAGCGTGGTAGAGAGAGTGTGAAAGATGAACCCCGCTCTGGAAGGCCTTCGACGTCAACTACTGACGAAAATATTAAAAAAGTACTTGATTTAATAATGGGAGACCGCAGATTAAAAATTAGAGAGATAGCCGAGATTATAGGCATCTCTTATGAACGAACTCAAAACATCATTGTCAACGAGTTGGGTTTCCACAAGGTGTCTGCGAGGTGGGTTCCGCGACTGCTTTCAGTTGAACAAAAAAGGACGCGATTGACTATTTCACGCGACTGTTTGGAGTTATTTGAAGCCGATGCAGATGATTTTTTGAATCGTTTTGTTACTATGGACGAAACATGGGTTCATTACTGTACACCGGAAACAAAACAACAATCAAAACAGTGGAGAAGACCTGGTTCACCACCCCCTAAAACGGCTAAGTCGATTTTGTCGGCAAATAAGGTGGCTTCAGTATTCTGGGACTCGAAAGGTGTGATTATGATTGATTATCTTGAAAGGGGTCAGACTATAAACTCTGATTACTACTGCACCTTACTACGTCGTTTACGAGAGGAAATAAAAGAAAAACGTCGAGGAATGCTCAGAAGAAAAGTCCTGTTTCATCAATATAACGCCCGTGTTCACACGTCAGTACAGTCAATGGCTGGAATTCACAACTGTGGCTTTGAACTGTTACCGCATCCGCCGTATTCACCTGATCTGGCACCATCAGACTTCTTTCTGTTCCCTAACCTAAAAAAGCACTTAGGAGGTCAAAGATTTTCGACAAACGACGAGGTCAAAGCAGCTGTAGACGCATATTTTGACTCTAAAGAAGGATCATTTTTTTTAACGGTCTAAATGCTTGGAAGGGGAGGTGGCAAAAGTGTATTGAACTTGATGGTGATTATGTAGAAAAATAAAAATATAACTGATTTAGTATGTGTTTATTTTCTTGGTTAGGCCGAGTATTTTTCAATCCACCCTCGTATTTCTTCCATTACTATAAAAGGAAGATATGGGATGTCCAAGCAAGCAATCAAGTTCAAGCACAATCGCCTAATGTACTGACCATGTCATCATGGATGGCTTTTGATGATAGCCCCTTCTTATGGAGGTACTTAATGACGGCACGCTGCTCGATTTGCTCCATTCGCGGAAATTATGACCGATTACTTTGTTAATAAATTTATAAAATCACAACTAATTATCGCACACGTTTCGAACTTCACACAATGAACTAGTCCTTAACTGAACTAAATAATGTGGGTAGATTTGATTTTTAGAATTGAATGGATCTGTGTTAGGCCGAGTACTTTTCAATCCACCCTCGTATTATTAAATATGGACTATTTGAATTATATTTATTTATAGTCAGTGATACGATTATTATTTTTATCATAATAGGTTGTTTTTTTTAATTGTTTTATTTAGCTTGCTTTGTTTGTCTTGTGTGGGTCAAATCTAGTAATTGACAGTTTAACACCTTTCTGTTGACCGATTGTTCTGTAATTTGGTACAGACCTTTATTTTGCTCTCTTCTGCGAATGCGATAGAGCTCATTTGAATGCATCAAGACGTCCCAATTATATTTATCGATCCTGGGTAAACCTTTCCAGTATTAATCTATGGGTAAAACCTCACTACACTGAGGTACCGCAGTGAACTTTTTGCCTTTTAATATACTTCTGATCAATTCTCGCCTACAATAGCAGCGTCATATGCCAGAACCCCCCTTACCGGATTAACCAATCATCAGTTACTTTTTAATTTCCACTGTTCTTTAATTATAAAGAGTAAATAAAAGGCAAAAAAATTTGATGAAATATTTATTTTATGCTACATTTAAATAAATACAAGGTCAAGTAACAAAATTTCTTTCGAAAATACTCAAACCAGTGAAAAAAAATATTTTAAAATGAATAACGTTTAAAAGGAAAAAGTGTATTTTGTTATTCTTGATAGATTGATATCGGTGTTGCGTACAATAGGTTTTTCATAAATTTTTAGTTATGTCCCCCAACCTAAATGTTTCGTTTCCAGAAGTAATTCTTCAGCTAAAATCATTTGATGAAAGCAAACTAGATTAAAATATGTGATGAAACTAGATTGTAATATCATACAAGAGGACAAATTAATATACGTGATATTATTTAAACGGTGTACGTTTTAATAATCACAAAATATTTTATAGTTACAATATTCTTTTAGGGTGCAATTTAGTGAATGGAGTTTTTTACCTGTAGATACATAAGTGAACTGTCTCGTTCTCATCTTTACATAATCAAATATGAATACGCACTTTTACTACATTTAATAATGATAACTAGTACTATTATGTAACCTGAATTTAGGTATCCTTAGAATGAACGATTTCGTATGATAAATAGGCCTACAACCAAAGGTATGACGCTATAGACTATAAATTTATATATATATATATGTTAGCAAAGATAACAATATTACAAATAACGCGTACATACATTTATAAGATAATAACAACAATCGCCTTCAAAATTACTCGGAAGTGTATATGTTGTGATAACCAGTTTGCCATTATTAGTAGCTGCAGCCTTAAAACAATATCTTCGTGTCTTAACTTTTACTTAAAAGATACAAATATGACATACCTAAGCCTTTTCTCTTCAATTAATGTACATACTTAATTGAACAATTTAATTTGCAAGCGCCTTTTTATCATTATTTTAAATAATCATATGCTTAAATTAAATGTATGTATAACAAACCGTTTTATAAAGCTGTCGTCTTGGATGAACGAACGTACGATATCTAATTAATCGGTAAGCACTATATTAGTGTGTTACAACTGTCACAGTTATACAGTATAGTGCACAAATTAGTAGTTTTTGTTGTTTCACAAGTGCTGTGTATATTAAAATTACGTCGCTATGATATATTTACACATAGAATAATAGAAATTATAAGGAATTATATTTTGGGATAATAATATTATACGTGTCTATGGACTTATCTTGAGCTAATATATATCTGAATTGCATATTTTATTGTGTAATCATATCTTTATGAATATTGACAAATTACCAATTCAAAAGCGGTACTCACACGTCTTTACCTTCTCGTATTGTATGTTTAACAGTTATACAATAAGATAAGAGGAAAGATCTGGTGCAGTGTCAGAAACAGGACAGTCCAAATTCATCAATTCGTCCTTCAAACCAAATGTGTGTTGCACAAATGTATGATGGCCTTGTCAGATATCCAAACCTATGACTCAATACAGCCAGAATGTGAACGGACAACTGAGTCATGTCGTTACGATAAATAATAGGTGAATAATGTAAATAATCATGGTATCAACAAAATAACCACCTATATAAAAATATCTCAATAAATATTAAAAAAAGAAAAACGACGGATGAAAAATAATTTATTTAGATAATTCATAAGTAATTTCTACATAAACTGATAGTAAAATAAGATTAGAAAAAAAAGAATATATGTTTAATGCATTTGAATATCCTGTATATTACACATAATTATTGAAACTACTACTATTCCATTTTTCTTGATAATTAAAATTATAATTTGAAAGGCTTAAAAAATAACAATTGTTCGATTATTCTACATTATTTAGTGTTTGTACATATTATGACAAAGTTAATTCCGCTCTCTACGTCAATTTTCACAAGCATGTCAGTAAATACTTATAGCTACTTACTTCATAGTTTAGAGCATGAGTAGTCAACAGGCATATTATAACAGACCTAACATAAATTATCACTGTAATTCATCATTGAGCCAAAAATATTACACAGTATCTTTTGACCATGTGTCTAAAAGCCAATATAAGAAAAATTATATTGCTCTGGAATGAGTGTTTGTGACATTTTAATAGTAAATATACTTTGGAAATATGTTTTCTTTTATAAAAAGCAAGACTAAACATTAGTTAATTAATTTAGTTACATATTGTCAACATTAAACACAGATAAATAGGCCATTTAAGTATGAATATAATAATGACTAAAAATGTCATGTTTTTAAAATTAGTATATCAGCGTCAATAAAACTGTGTAAGCTAAAATAAAAATCTATTAAAAACATTATTCCTCGAGCACAATTTTAATTCCAGGCAATATAACTATTGGGCATCGAAACCAGGTCTATTCCAGCTGTACAAAAATATTTTTACACTTGATAACTAAATCAGCTTTGATCAATGGAGTCTTCAGACCGGTTGGCACTTGTGCAGTCTCCTTGTGGAATGACTTTCGTAGGTTTGCCACTTTTACCTACAAATATTTCAACCTCCTGAAATAAAAAATTTGTATTAATTTGAAACATTTGGTTTGTAATGACATTAAAAATTGTATTAATTTGAAAGTTGGCTACTCCATAAGGCAATGGTCCAAAGTTTTTTTATATTGGACAAAATGCCGAAAAGAGTGAAACATTCACCAGCTGAATTTAAGTGCAAGGCCTACCCATAACAAATACTTTGTCACCCACAACATTTTTGCCTGACACCACACTGCGCCCGTGACCCTGAGACATCAGTTCTGAAGTCTCATATGCCCAGTGATTACACTAGCTCTCAGGGCCCTACAAACCAAAACACAGTAAAGTTTGCACACTACTGCTCGCAGCAGAATAACTGACTCTGGGGTAGTAATTATCACATAAAACCTAACACTGAAAGGGTTTTCAAGAAAACATATCTAATATTAACATCCTCGAGCCAATATTTCGAACAACCGATGACTAACATCATCTATGGTGTGAAGCATCTGTTACTACTGTCACATAATCTGTCTACTAAGTTTGACTTTGTATGCATGCCCAGCAGTGGACTTTTTGAAGGCAAGGCATTTAAACATTTATGATTTAATTACATATTCCACCGCTGCAACATACATAACTACAATACTTTTACTTTGACTTTTACAGCTTCATCAGATTCGAGACTCGCGCAAGTATGATAGTATAAATATATAAACACACATACCATGTTACATTACTGATTCGGCCTGAAAGGCTCTGGGAGCTAGTGTAATCATTGGGCATGAGACTTAAGAACGGATGTCTTTGGGTGACGGACGCAGTGCGGTGCAGTTCTGTGTGACACAGTATTTGTTATGGGCAGACATTATACTTTCTATCAGGTGAATGTTTTACTGGTCTCATCATCATAATTTCAGCCTATCACTTGTTCATTGCTGAACATAGGCCTCCCCCCTAGATTGCGACAAAAGCCATAGTTGCCACGCTTGGCATGCGGGTTGGCAACCGCAGTTTATTTATTTAGATGTTTGTTTTCTCTGTATCGACTTTTACGAAACCCAGGGGACGAGATGGGGTGGTCTCATCACTTTCTACTAATCTAACAATTTAGTAGAATGGATTTATACTACATACATTGATTCTATAATCATTGCGGTTTCAGAATACTTTTCGACTATTATTCTAATCAATTCTAAAACTACTCTTAATAGTTATTATAGTTAAAGATGAAGGTGAAGGTATAATTTTTTTAAATGACATTTAAAGTACTCTTTCTAGCATACTTATACAACTTAATGTGTACGTTTTTACCTGAGTGCCCTCAATGCCCATATCGCCGTCTCTCTCCCGGCTGGTGCCAGGCGCTGCCGCGCGCGCCGCAACTTGTCTTTCCCGCGCGACTCGTCTGTTGAGCAAAATGATAAGGGATAAATTAGGTGAGATCAGCAGAAGGAGTGCCAAATCTGTTACGCATACTGCATATTAAATAGTCTAATGGTTTGCGACACAAATTCCTAAATTTAACATTGTAGGTTAATATCAGCCGTTTCACTCCATTGAAACATATTCTAATTCAAGGTTTACATTGGTCAACTTTTTAGCGAAGCTAGTATAGGTACAGTGGACAGTGACGAGCGCCTGGAGCGTTTACACCATAGACAGGACAGCCAAGCGCAGGAGGCAGCAACGTTGCGAAATTCGTGAGATTCTTCGTATAATACATGCAAATATCGTGGAGCAAATAAAACAAGACGTCAAGTCAACCATTTTATATGATGGGCTTTTATTATTCCATAGACATTCGTGGGTTATATATTCCTTTACACACTTCAGTGCAGTTACCTCAGAAAATCTGGCCATTTTTTATGCCTATTTCAAAACAAGTCTGTGTATAAAGTATATGCGCGTCCGCTCATCCGTCCTAAGTACAATGCATAAGGCACTGTACTTAGGACTTCCTTTGACTGTTTACGAGGGGTTGTTACTTGCTGATAAAATATAACGTCTCTAAAGACTCTATTCAGTCTCTATTTCGTCCTATATATTGGAAAGGTTGACTCGCCTCGTTCTTACCAATGGTACTTTTTGACTTCGTTAAAAAAATTGACCAACATAAATCGGGCATAACAAATGCCTTGACGTTAACTGGTAGTAAAACGTGTTTTGTTGTGTTTGTCGATAGGTGTCCGGCACAGTAGAATATGACCAACCTCTTTCTTACTGAGGTGTCGTAAGAAGGCGACTATGGTATTGTACAGCTTAGTTGTGCAACGTAGTTCGAGTAGGTTAGGTGTGTGGTTTCTGCCTACCCTTTTAATTAGGCAAATGGTGTGACTATATAAATGTATGTATAAATTTATTGTGACCGTGGTCAAGCTGACATTTTACGTGTTCCAGCCAGCTTGTTCAATACTGTAATTGTAGTTGTAGCTGTGACGAAATGTTCCAGCGACCCAAAATATTTACCAATTATGATGAGATGAGCCGAAAGCCGAAAGCTGTGTGGTAGCGGCCTAAGAGACTCTACCACCCCATCCCATCCCGTAGGTGTCGTAAAAGTCGACAGAGGGAAATTTAAACAAGGAGATGGGCAGCAGCATCTTCCTGGAACATCTGAATAAATAAACTGCGGTTGCCAACCCGCCTGCCAAGCGTGGCAACTATGGCAAATTTCCCCCCAAAAGGAGAGCTACAAACTTTTATAGCAATCTACGGGGGAGGCCTATGTTCAGCAGTGGACTTGTGATAGGCTGAAACGACGACGACGACGACGAGCCGAAATGGTGTTGATGATGATGGCAAAGATAGAAAACATAAAAGTTTAATAATGTGATATTGGAGCAAATTTGTGTCACCTTCGGTGCTCGAGCATAGCTTTGCGATCGGCTTCGCGTTTCTCTGCTGCGAGTCGCGCCTTCTCGTTGCTCAGGCGCGGCGTCGCCCGGGAGCGACTGCGCGCCGGGGACGTCGTCACTGCTGGCTTTGTTACAGGCGAAGCGATCTGCACAGAAGTAATAATAATAGAAGTTTATTTGTCTAAAATCTGGTTTAAATAAAAGTTTAATTTTTATAATATTTGAATATAAAATTCATTTTAGACAAAACGGCATAGGATTCAGCTTTATCACGGTCACACACATGGTGTACACTGCTAATATTCTATCCCAGCCCTAAATTAAGAACAGAACAATAACACACTTTAACTTATTAATAAAAATAGAAAAAGAAATTAGACACTATAACTACTATACTAAACTTTAAATGTAAGTACAAGCTATATATATATATATATATATATATATATTGTGTGTATATATATATATATATATATATATATATATATATATATATATATATTGTGTGTATATATATATATATATATGTGTGTATATATATATATATATATATATATACAGATAAATAAATATATATACATATACAGGGTCATATTATATACCCCAACAATATAATGAGCCTCGTAGAATGATACCTGTAGGAGATATGTCGACTTAAAGAATTTGCTTAAAACTCATAGGTGACTACCCTGTTACAGATGTATAACAGGGTAGTCACCTAGTCAAGTCAATGAGATCATAAATTTATTTGGGCGTTTTTTCATTGAGCT
Source organism: Luehdorfia chinensis (assembly GCA_019845155.1). NCBI lineage: Eukaryota > Metazoa > Arthropoda > Insecta > Lepidoptera > Papilionidae > Luehdorfia > Luehdorfia chinensis. The sequence continues at coordinate 929,431 of JAHVAK010000107.1, forward strand.
GCCATCGAAAGAACTCGCAAGTACTAAGATAACATTAAGCTTAAGGAAATCTGTTGTGAAGTAAATCTGTTAGTATGACGCCGTAGTAGGGTAACATAAATTAAATGGAGAAGAAAACGTATTTTGAATTTGTCTCGTTCGGGGCAACGACTTTCTGAGTTAGGGTCGCGTAAAGTTTTGTATGGACATTTTTAGTATTGAATGTTGTCATTAAAGCTTTACCGTTGTTTATCAGATCAATATATATATATGGGTTATCGTTCACTCCTTCTCAGAAAAAGTAGTGCAGTAAAGGTGTGATAGGTAAGTGAAATAGAAGCCCGTGGCATGTTTGTTTTACTTATTTTTAAGTTTTATTTATTGCCACAGCAGGGTAATAATATGTCTTAGGTTTATGTAGTTTGTTGTATGTACGGGACTCTAGTAAAGCCAAAGATAGTCAATTAATAATACCGTATATAGTTTTTATTCCACCCACCTTTCACACCATAACTTTTTTGGGAAGGAGAGCACAATCACACTGTATATATATATTTTATGGACCTAGGGTTTGCTGCATCAAAATCCATAGGTTTATGCATCATAATTTCAGCCTATCACTCACTAGTCCACCACTGAACGTAGTCCTTCGCCATATATTATTGGGGGGATTCTGACATAGTTGCCACGCTTGGCTGGCAGGTTGGCAACCGCAGTTTATTTGTTTGGCTGTTCCAGAAGGACACTGCGGCCCATCTCCTGGTTATAATTTCCCCTCCGTCGACTTTTACTACATCCACGGGATGAGTACGGGTGGTAGAGTTACCGTGAGTTGGCGGCGTAAGGCAATCGTGAAGAGAGAGGTTTACTCAAAGAGACGGCGTAACAGAATCTGCCACCCAATCTAATACTATGGGTGCCGTAAATGCAGACTAAAAGAAACGCGGGAACTCTTCCAAATATATGACGTGGATGGGCGGTATTTTGGGGAAATTAATCTGATACTTGTCTATACTTCTTTCTCCATATTCAATTCTTTATCTTTGTTCAAACAGTCAGCCAATCATATCATGCAAAAAATGAAACCTACATCTGTTTTCACCGTATCTCGCAATCTCGTCTTCCTTCGTCGTACTTACGTCATTTGCTTTCCTTTTCAGGCAATCCATGCCATTCCCATATTTATAATTGGACCTTAATAAACAATACAAACACATAGTAGTCATAGTGACCTGTGCAACTTTGCAAGAATCCAATGAATATATGATATAGCAATATACACATATATAATAGACAGACGGAGAAGATGTTTTAATCATTGGTTTTATTTAATGCTATTAGTTCAGTATTATCTTTGGTGGTATAAGCGTAAATGTAATATGTGTCAATATAACATTAACCTACCTCCTGCCAGTTGTTAGCTTTCATAGCAGCAATGTGCTCGTACAGAGCATCAACATTTCGGACTTGGAGGCACACCATGTCCCAAAAACCTTGCAAGTCCTCCACCGTGGTAGGGAAGGGCTCGTCCAAACGCTCATTGATGTTGTTGTAGCAGAGGCCTGGAAATAAAACATCAAAAGATTAATTAATTATATTTTTTTAGTTACAGTTTATGAAGAACATTTGTAACCATTTAGTATTTAATAATACTATTACTAAAATTGAATAACATAATTGAAGTCATTTTCATTTCAATTTCAGACAGTTATTCTGCTATCTGGCAGTGGTCTTTTAAAAGATTTTTACAATGATGATGTCTTCATGGTTGATTTTCGATCACGGCAAAAACTTCGGATAAATTTCCATAGCCATCAAATGTGCAGGAGTTATTAAACTGCCACAAGTGTAAACGCAAACACAGAGGATGTAATGCTCGTTGTAACATTCATGTCATCAGATTTGTTTTTAATCGGATAATATGACGAAATGAGGAAAACGTTCACCTGATGGTAAGTGCAACATTTACTCATAACACTGCGCTCATCACCCTGAGACATCAGTTCTTAAGTCTCATTTGCCTAGTGATTATGCTAGCTCCTCTTTTTTCCTTATACTGAAATAAATAAAATAAAGAAAATTCTTTAGACTGAAATAACACGGCAATTACATTGAATATTTTCCTGTGTTTCGTTCTGAAGGACTCTGATAGTAGGCTATATGAGTCTTAAGAACTGATGTTTTCAGGTGACGAGCGCAGTGTGGGTCAATGTAGAAATGTTTTCGGTGACCAAAAATAACTAATGATATTACCTTCAAATTGTTGCATCTTCTGCGTGGCCAGGAGTCGCGCTTTACCGGCTGCGGCGCGTAGTAAGCCCAAAACCTCTTCACTCACATTCTCTTCGTTCTGAAAATAAAGTGTTATAAGATAAGTAGATGCTTGCATAATATGATTTATTACAGTATCTAAGTGTCTGCACATGCAAAATATGCGCTAGACGTGGAGTTGCGGAAACCGGCCCATTGCAATCTATAATCTACAAGTGTCTGCCTAACAGAGGCAAACAATTAAACTCTAAACCCTATTCGATGAACAACTAACCAGCACAAGCACAGAAAGCTTGGCTGCAATGTTTTGAGATAACAATACGTTATCAATTCTTCATGGCCCAAAAAATATACGTTCACACATTGGAGAATACCTGACTGCTACTGGGATCTTGGATAAATTCTTCTTAGATTTAGGTTCTGGCTGGAAGTATAGAGATTGTCCCCTCTCAGGGGTCAGTGACAGCACTGATACTTTCTCCAATCTCCTCGCATAAATTTTACATCAGATATGGGGTGAAGACAAGTGCTTTTATGTTTAAGCTATTACTTTATGGTATTGTAATATATTCAGCTAAAACTACAAATTACCTGTTGAATACCAGATTCTATTTGGTTAAGATAAGCTCAAAGCAGAATCGGCAAGGTAATATGCTGATCGTTCAACCAACCTAACCATTTTAGATGGACCCATTTTTTAATCATAAATATCTTTTTTATGGACAAGAGTGACGTTTGTAAGTGCTAAATCTGCCTATAATAAATGCTGCGTCGACATAAACTTTTCTGTGTGGCGCAACACTGCGCTCGTCACCCTGAGACATTAGTTTCTAATGTCTGATATTACCAGTAAGTAAATACACTAGCTATCAGTGGCCTTCAGTGTTTACACACTACTGCTTCATGGCAGAATTACTGGTACCTACCTAGACTACACCAACCCTGCATAAAAATTTTACGTCCAGTATTTATTATACTATCCCTAAGTATTCATTAAATTAAGATTTGAATTCTGTCTAGGTCAGATGTAATTGTTTTTTAATCACTAGCTGAATGCCCGCTACTTTATCCGTGTGCATATGATTTTAAATGACCCATGGGCACTATTTGATTTTCTAGGATAAAAAGTATCCTATATCTGTCTCCTGGATACAAGCTATCTCTGTGACAAATTTCGTTAACATCGGTTCAGCTGTTAAACCATGAAAAGGTAACAAATACTGTTTGTTACCTGTCAGTCAATAGCCTGACTTGAGCTTGAGCCAGTAAACATTCAAATAGTAGATTATCGGCCTCTCCAAACTTAGGAGGATTTGTCAATAGTATCTTCTATCTAGCTTGGATATTTCAAGTACCGTGTGGTGGCGGCCAGATAATCTTTCACCCCATCTCATCCCGTGGGCGTTGTAAAAGTCGACGAAGGGAAAATTAAAACCAGAAACAACATCTTGTTGAAACATTTGAATAAATGAACTGCGGTTGCCAACCCATGCATGACAACTATGGCAAAATCCCCTCAAAATGAGAGCTACAAACTTTTGTGGTAATCTATTGAGGAAGCCTTTGTTCAGCAGTGGACTAGTGATAGGTTGAAGTGATGATGATGATGATGAATTTTAGAGATTTGTCATTTTCCTTGTCTTTTTTACAACAACCATACACCTTTAAATAAAAGATTATACATACTTGTAAATTCTCCAACTCCTTTTCAGCACTGGCCGAAAGTGCAATCAATCGCTCAGTCTCCTTCTTTTCCAGAACCAAGAAATAATGTGCATCTTTAACATCTTCTCCATTCACTTTCTCAGAACCATTCACTTTTGCACTCCCATTAACTGGGTCCTTAACCACAACCTCTTTATCATTGTCTAAACTTATCACAGATACACCATTTGTAACCGACACTTCACTATTTTCATCTTGAACTTCGATTACCTCAGTCTTGTCTATGGGCTTTGCAATGTCTTGGTCCTTCTGAGGGGATAGATCATACTTTAAGCACTTCTTAGGCGATAGTATCGGAAGCTGCGCCCGGAATTCCGGTCGTAAATGTCTCAAGACAGGAAGAACACTCGAGTCCATTTCTTTTGGACTAGAATATATATTTTCACTTTCAAGGTTACTACAAGATTTTCTTGGAGAAAGGAATTTATCTGGGCAATTTAAAGACTTTTCCATTAACACTTGGGAGTCGTCATCATCACTATGGCTTTTGAATTTAAGGCGTTTCTGGTTGAAGAAACCTTGCGCAAGTGCTCCGGGACCGTATAGTCTCTCGACTCGCTGTTGGATGAAACTTTTCATTGGACTTGTCAGTTTCTCACCATTCTCTTTAGTAATTTCAACTCTTTTAGACATTCCATTTGAAGATATTGTGTAAGATTCAGAACTGAACCGCGATTCCTTGCCGTTTGTTGTAACCGTTTGTCGGAAGTTTGTTTCCGAATAACTAGATTTAAAAGTAATTTCCTTGGCATTGTCAACTTCATCTTTATGAAGCATCGAAGCGGCGAAATTTTTACTTTCGCTGGATATGTAAGGTCTGCTTGCTGTCGTCATACTGGGACCTAAGAAGTCGTTCTTGAGTTGCTTGTTTTCCGCAGCCATGTAGGCATGTGACGGTGATGACAGGTAAGGGTCCGTGTGCGCCTTGGAAGGCGCTTTCGTCGTCAAATCAGTTCCGGTGTCATGAGGAATAAAGGTTGGTACAAGCAGTTTGTTTGCGCTAATAGGAACTGGGACAAGTAAGGAGTTATTTTCGCTTTTGTATTGGTATGTGTGTGTGATGGGTCTTATTGGTGACGCCTCACGACTTTTATTGATGTCCTGCCGTAACTTCGAGTCGTATGTCGTCAGATTTGTATAGCCGTTGACAGAGCAAGCTAAGTTTAAATAACTGGGCTTTTTGTGAGGTATCTCTTCTCGCTTCTTATGATACCCACGGGATCTATGGCTACTGCAATCCACATAAACTTTAGGTGGAGGTTTAAGCAGATTGTCTTTCCTGGGTGTTGGTGTGATATCTTCTGGAGTTCGGGTCGGTGTCAGCGTGGGTGTTGGCTGGTAACTCGGATGCTGGTTGGATCCAGCTCTCTCTTGTAAGCGAGACGTGAAGTCTCGAATGCGGCTATTGGTAGACGATGGCGTGAGGAGATTCAAGCTTCCGGATGTGGTATCTGCAGTTACAATTTTGATATGATTACATATTTGATATGTTAAATGTTGAGAAAGAATTGCTTTCAATTTGGATAACAAATAGAGACTAAAACAAAACCAATTTAATAACTGACATGAACTAACAGAATGAACACTGGTTTACAATTACGTTGATTTGTTCAATTTAATCGTAAAAGTGGACTGAAGGTAACAAATTAAAATCCCATGACTTTTGGCAGATGAAAGAATAAACATCTCATATGTTTTGTCAGACATTGAAATACCTAGACCAGTGATAGAAATTAGCATATAAGTTTCTAGAGCATCTGGTACTGCAGTGCATAATACAATTGTTGGCCAGCAGAGATCTACAAACTGATAGAAAGAAACCATCTTAGTTAAATTATTTTTCAGTGATTAAATGTATATAGATTTTTTTTTTAAAGTACAAGAGGCAAACGAGCAGGTGCCTCATGTGATGGCAAGTGATCACTGCCGCCCATGATCACCTACAATACCAGAGGAATAGCAGATGCCTTGCCGGCCTTTAAGAAATGAATAGGCTCTTTTCTTGAAAGTCCCTTAAAAGTTTTCCAGAAAGTTCTATCAGTTGCATAACAAACAATTTAATTAAAAATTCTAACCAAAAAGCAGTAGTTGTTTTGGTAACAGACAAAACAGATTTGTATATATCATACTTGCAGCAGTATAATTGAAAACATTATTTATTTATACCAAAATAACTTAATACAAAATGCACAACAATAGAAAAATTGTTAAATACTCACGAGAATTATGAAAACATAAAAAATAATCACACATTTTAAATATGTAATACTAAACAGTTAAGAAACAGAGCAACATTTATTTTGCAATAACTAAAGTAAGGCCAACTACTGAATAGATCGATTAATGATTATCTTATCAAATATATAATGATTATGATGCAAAATCCACAATCATTCTTACAGACCAATTTATTTCTGTTCTTTTAGTTTTTGATAAGCTAACACTGGTGGCAGGGCCAGTTATTAAACCATCAAGCTGTGGTAAGACAACACCACTGTTTTTCTGTTTGAAGGACACTGAACTGAGGATGATGATGAGTGGTCAATGTAGTCTATAGATATCTACATCCATCAAGGGTGATATGGTCAATATGATGGTGCAATACATATATATAATAATATATTAAGGTTTGATGGAATGCCTGTTTGCCACATATATTTTGGTGACCATGGGGCCTCATGGTCAGAGTACCTGATTTCTCCATTGTGGGTCCTGGGTTTGCATTCCAGCCAAACCAAAATTTATACTAAAACAATAATTGTTGGTTAACAGTTGTAATTGTGTTATGATTGTACTCATGTTTCTAAAACTGCAATCTAGCCCATCTCCGATCTTATTGAATGAGTGTTACATTGAGTGCAGGTAGGTTGGAACATGTGAGTGCCTCTGTGTTTGTGTGTACATTTGTGGCACTATAAAATCTCCTGCATAATTGACAGCTTGTGACAGTATTCTGAAGTTGTCGCCATGGCCAAAAATCTGCAATGAGGAAATCATTCTTTGGGAGTATGTCACTTCCATTATCAAGCTGATCCATTTAAGTTACAGCAAGAACTTGCAATACAAGTCTACCACATTGCAGGTTGAGATTGCAACCAGGCCGGTTTCTGCAACACCACATCAATGTGCAAAGTTTATGTGTGAATCTATTGCATAAATTATTGCAATTCTGGACCTTGTTTCCCTCACAAAGTAGGCAACACTTCATTTCTTTATAATTAATTACACTAATCCAAGTTATTATGGTTTACATTAGCTTAACAAAAACTTGCCTATGCTTTTAAATGTTGTTAAATGGATAAGAAAATAAACATTACAATAAAAATTACCTATTGGACAGAACTGTGTATCTGCCATATTGCTTAACAAATAACTTTCCTTTAAAATTAATTATTAATTTTTAATATAAATTAGCTTTATCTTTATACCACACTTTTAAAAGTGTCTATTAAATGACAAGTTTTAAAATCAAAACAAAAACAAAATAATAGGATGTGGTAACTTCAAAAGGATGGTGCTGTTTATCTTCTGGTATATTTTTCTCTTTGTCGCCTCATAGAATATTGAGAAGAAATAGATGTTGCAATTACCACCAAGAGAACATTTTGTTTGTTTCATCACTTTATACAAAAAAAGTGAGTGTAGTAGTAGTTTTCAAAAAGGACTAATTATTAGAAGCATTTTATTGGAATTAATTAAACATTTTGTGTGAGTTAATTATGGACAATATTTAGTTATTCCTATCTGCCCAAATGAATTTATTAAACTTTAAAGCTACTGCTCAGTAAAATATTTTGTGTACTAGCAATTCACACATTATGGAAAGCAACAACATGATCCATTTTGTGGTAGGTTTCCTACTTGCTAGTGTAATCACTGGATATGTGAAACTTAATAACTGATTTCACAGGGTGACAGCGGCAGTTTGGTGCATTTATTACGGGCAGACGTTGCCCTTACCATCATTTTACCGTTTTGCACGTATTGTTACTTTACACAATAAAGAAAAAAAGAATTTAGTCTCTGATCATTACAATACCTTTGCAGTTGTGTATTCCAACATCTGCACATACAAGCCGTGGGCTCGTTTTTTGTTTATCAAAATCAATCAGATTTATTAAATCAAGTAAGTTTTTGATTACATTTTCACGGCCATGTATGTCAGTATGTAGAGTAAAAACCTTTTGATTCAGTACTTTGTTGTCGATAGCAATGACTGTAGTATTACTCACGTTATCCATAAAAGTTCAACATAATATTCTGATCGTATTTGTCTACAACACCTTGATTATGAGTATTATTTTATTTTAGCAAATAACGTGATATACCTTCTAGCTTGTTTCAGAAGAAACTTAAAACTTATTTCGGCATCTTACACAACACACTCACAGGTAAAAATATAATATTAAATTACAAGTAAACAAGTAAGAAATAATAGTTTATATAGTATTTGTTTTCTTGAGTTAAAATAATTTTTACAAGGAATTTATGAAATGAATCACAAATGTCAAACTTTTTACTTTTCTTTCGAGACGTCACAACAGCGCCACTCGACCGGCCTTTTAGTTCCGTTTCGTTTCACGGTCGGAGAACTAGTCTTCACTATTATTTCATTCATAGCACCGTTTATAATAACCTAGTTGTTTACTGCGAATATTTTGAAACCTGCAAAATGGCTCGTTTTTACATTATTGGAGGTTCTGGCCTACTGACTGTAGATAGACGAGACGACTGAACGAGGCTGTGTGCGATGCGATAAAGTGCGTAGGTTGAATCGAGGTCAATTCAGCGATTTGCTTATATGCGTGAATGATTATTTCTTTTGTTGACTTGCATTTTGCAACGCATGCAATGTTTTTAGTCGACCTACATACTAAACATAGTTTATGATGAGTTTTAAGCTCGGTATGAAGGATAAAAATTTTGAATGTAATATTTTTTATTTATTTATAGTGTAACCTGCGAGTTACCACTATTGACTTGAAATTTGGCCTTTCCCGACATAGATACCCACTAACGAATTTTATGAACATTTACTACTAAATGGGTAAACGGATTGGACACGTTACGCCCAGCGAAGAGGGCGTGTAACTGCCTGTGTATTATAAAACCGTACAGCTACTAACTAATTAGTTGCTCATCGGATATCATAAAAATTAACCAGGCGATGTGCATATGCATCACGTCGTAGATTCTACGAACAAGTGCACACCGAAATAAATCCATCCATATGTAAAATAATCCATCTAACGAGAAACACATTTATAAGACTGCGATAGCGAAGATTATATTACGCATTTTGTATGTCGCAGTTACATACTATTAATGCTCTATTTAAAAAAAAGACAAAAATATATATATCTGTAAATGCTTTTGTGCATCGACATTTTGGCATGCATATTTGACAGTCTTACTAAGTGAAGTAGAAAATTGATTATAGTCTATAACTAATAATTCATTCCATTTATTATGTATTTGCAATATTAACGGTACTGAAAATTACGATCTTTTGTAAGTTAATACATGAAATTAATCAGATCATTAACGTATTTTTTGACCCATGTCACAATTAATTAACTGTCGGTGATTGTAAATTTTAAAGAGCTGTAATGATTTGAAACTTACGTCACACAAATAAACGAGGAACACAGTTATTAAAATCACAAGAAACAACATAAATAAATATTAGCAAATTACTTCATAAAAACAGTCTGTACAAGCACTTTATGTTAATAATACTGTTATCAAGCCATAGACATAAGTTTTTTGTTTAAAAAATCATCCTGAAACGGTAAGAAGATGAATTTAAATAAAACTCGAGAGAGATGTCGAATAAAACGGTTAAAAAAAATTACGAATAACCTCTTAAAGCAAGCTAATAGAAATAGGTAGTAAAGAAAACACAGAATTCATAAAAAATAAAAGTATATTATTTGCTATACGACATAAATGAATGTCAATAACTTGAAAATTTTTCATATTTTGTTCTAAGTAAAAAGCAAAAATAAAATTGTCTAAACAATAACAGCAGACATTTAATTATCAGAGTAGAAATAATAAAATCACATACGCATGCTACATAGTCATACAAATACAGAAAACAACACAGAAGCGCGATATCTCGATTTACCTGAAAAATCTGTACTTGCGTCGACATCAAGTGAACAGCTGCCGATGGAGTCCATCGACTTGTCCATCACTTTCACTGTCAGGTTCTTTGCTTTATCCTTTAATAAATCAGCCTCCTTTACCTCTATTTCATAGGCACCTATACTATCTAAATCATTATCGAGATTCCTAACTTCATTAGATTTTGGTGAAACTGTAGAACTGGGGAGTTTAATGTCCGTTTCTTCCGTGTTGATCGTCAATGTTGAATTTGGTTTTAAAGAGTAATCACTAGGTATGTTCTTATCTAGAATTAATGTGCTTTGACTTGTAAAATTGCTCCGTATAGGCTCAATGTATTCCACGTCGTCGTCGAATACGAACAAATGATTGGTATGTCCGCTTGGACCTTGTATGTCAGTAGCGTCTTTCGGTACCGCGTCTATAACGGTCTGTGTTTTATAGAAATGATTTTCTAACTTGTCCAATTGTCTTCTAGTTTCAGACTGTTTCTTCCGCACGGAATCTATTATGACTGGTAAATTTAACAAGTCCGGTGTTTTCTCTCTCTGCTGCGGATGGGAAACTCCACGCTTGAAAAGTGGAGAATCATCACTTTCTAACTCAAAACGTTTGTATTTTGATGAACAATAATCATCTATAGAAGATGTATCGGATTTTTTGGAATCAAAGAACGTGTCTAGCGAGAAGAACGATTTTCGTTTCTTCTTTGGTTGAGTAGTTTTATCGAAATTTGGTAATATAAAAGGATCACCTGATTTAAAATGTTGCACGCAAATATTACTTGTGTTTACGAGGGATTTGGGTCGCTGCTCTTGTGGAAGGCTTAATGGTATACGATTAGTTTCAATTTTACGCGAATCGAGGCTAAGAGTTTTGCGGAATCTCTCATTTAAATTTGAAAGCAAAAAATGCCTGCGTTCAGTAGATTTAGGAGTAACGTTGTATGATGTTTGCTTACTACTCGATGGTTCGGAATCTGGAATGTATTCTGTGTACTTGTATTCTATTTCGTTTTCTGAAAAATCTTTCCTTTCTTCAGGTTTTCCGTAAGGCTCAGAGGGGCATAACGAAGATTGGCGGTTTTCAGGTCGGTGAAAGGAAAATGATCCTCTATTGGATGATTTTTTTCTATCGCAATTACAATTTCCAACGCAGTTCAACTTCAGACACGGTCTCCTCGTTACAGGTTCCAATGAAACATCGTGATTTTTATTTGGAATGTAACTATCGGACTTATGTTTGTGGACTAAGAGATCTTGCCTAATTTTCTCCAATCTCTCGTCTCCATGGAGTCCCCTTGTATATTTCGATTTCGGTGGACGAAAGAACCTAATGGAACCTGAAGTGTGTGGTTCCACTGACCTTCTTCTGACAAATGAAGGGGAATCAGATATCTTGTTAACTCCTAGAAGGAGGACTGGTGTCTTCTTATCCTCTTCATCTGGTAAGTCGCTGAAAACAAATAGTGCACGTCAAATTACGGGTGTCTTAAATTGTTTCAAAGAACGCAAAGATGTGTTTGTTTAAAAGCAAATGTCTAATTGACAGTTTTGGCGTGGGTCACATCTGGTGTGTGTAACGATTCCATGTTTTCAGTTACGGAAGTAAGTGTTAGTTTGTGGGTGTTAAAACGTTTACGGCGGTTTCGGTTCCTTGATTTAAGTGAAGCGTTTCTTAAAATTAGTAGAAACTGTAATTACTACTTACTCGCTTTTATTTCTTACACATCTTTGCATTCTATAGTGATGTTTTATTTTTAGTTATTATGAAAACCGAAACATGCTTGTTCCATAGAATTAAAAAAAAACAAAAGCAAAAAAAAAGAAAAGTCATTTTATAACGTACTCACGTAAAAAAGTTAGTAATGAAAACCCAAAACAAATGATTATTAACACAAAAATAAAAATCTTGAAGTGATTAGTGTCATTTATACCATTAGTTTTGATATTTAACTTTCTCTTTTGTTAACAATCCGGCCCATGCCTGTGATTATTTTCGGTGATGTAATTGCTGTTAGCCTTTTCGGCTTTTACAGCTTTATCGGATACTGTGCTCGCGGGCCAGAGGCCCGCGTGCCAGGTTTGGTTTGACCCAAACATAAATAAATAAATAAAAACTCCTACAAAAACCTCGAAATTCGGACTGTGTCGCGTTCGCTGCGTGCTTTCGCGATTTCGATGCCCATGCCTGGACTTTCAATACATCTGATGTCCAGTTATGATGGTTATTTTTCGCATGAAAGATATAATGAAAAACACTTTTCAAGTAGCATCCGAGCAACAGGCACGAATTGAATAAATTTTAAATGTATTATTCAATCAGTACAGTCTGCGAAATATAAAGTGGCAAGTTTGTATTCGTTCGTATGTCGTTGTGAGCCATCTCCTATCCTCATGCGTTACGGTTCAGTTGGAGCGCTTAACAGAAATCAATGTATAAAACATTCTTTAAAAATAAACATAACTAAAAAGGGTAATGGTGTCAAAGCTGGTAATTATTCTTTTTTGTTAAGGTATTATTTTATTGTTATTTAAGCCGTTAGATGTCCGGCGGAGTAGAATATCACCTACCTCTTTCTTATCGTGTCGTAAGAGGCGACGATTGTATTGTACTGAGAGCCTTTATTCATGCAGAAAAATACAATAATATGCAATGCTGTCACTATATTGCTAGTGGGAATGCAATGGGGAGGAAGAGTCGTACCAAAATAGCGGCGACGTGGTTCACCACCCGTCACGTTTCGTTTCCCGCGAGGGCGAAACGTGGGCTAAGTGAGTTGCCTCTGTCTACCCCTTACATGGGAAAAAGACGTGACCGTATGCATGTTACAACCATACCCAAAAATTAACAATTCGAGTTTTCGTACAAATTTTGCTTCAGGTGGGTTTCGAACCCAGGACCTGCAACTTAGAGGTCCGGTACTCTAACTACTATACCACACGTTATAAGCATTGCTTATGTTCTGAATAATGCAAGGATACTAAAATACAACTTCCTAAAAAAATGGAAAATAAACATTATCCTGAAGTTTATGTGAACGGTACCAAATCCAGATCAGACGAAAACAGATCTAATTTTTGTCATGACCAATAATGCGAGGAAACTGTTGCGGGCGTAGACAAAGTATAGAAATATAGACGGGCTAAAGTGATAAAGCTATCCTTCTACGGTTTTGGGCTTTGAATAAATAATTGATATTGACACCAACGATGTTGACGTCTTTTAGAGTTACGACCATAGAAATGACAAGTTTCAAAGACCTAAATACTAATTTATGTAGGATATCTGTATTTTACAGTCTATCTATATATAACATTATCTGTGTTTAAGATTGTACTACAAATTTACACGGACTACGCGTGAATTTAGTTTTTTTTTAATTATATCAGTTTTAGATCTTATTATAGTAATTAAAAAAAAACTTTCAACTTACCGGCGTAAACTTAAACAAATATGGCAACTAAGTCAGCCAACCCGTTTTGCTTGAAAAGCAATGCGATGTACTCAGTCCTTTTTTTAAGCCTGGTTTCTAACTTAGCAACTTAGAATTTTGTTCACCCTGACACGCCCAATGTAAAAGCTTACCAGCCGTTTTCAAATACTGTTATCATAAAAAAAGATAGATTAGCTGTATGGAAGACGGTTAATCGCGGAGCCTAAAAATAAAAAAAAATTGTAATTGGAAAAATTAAACGGCATTGGCATTATTTCGGTGGAAACGTGACTAGCGGACACGTTAATTGAGTTCAACTAGGGGTGTGCAAGGTAGTGCCGGCCACGGGGATTACAGCAGTCTTCTGTGACGCAAATAGTACGAGTATTTGGGAAGTTTTGAAACTGTTTGATTGTGCCATAGAATGTATCTTACACAAGCAAGCTACGTATACTCAAAGTCGTGCACAAACATTTGTGTTATTTTATAAAAAATTTACTACCGGTGGTAGGAGTCCGGCAGATTAGAATAGCACCTTACTCTTCCCTAACAAGGTGTCTTAAGATTTTTTTTCGAACATTGTGCAGTGTGCTGATAATCAGAAGGCTCTCACAGCTTCGTCTATAGACTCGCGAGCCGAAGGCACTGCCTGCACTGCTGCTTATAGGAAAATGGGCGTGATTGTATGCATGTATGGTAGGAGTCCGACTACAACCGACCGATTACCATCGCTGTGCAGGTTATTCTGCCGACAATAAATGGTCTGAAAACAGAGTTTGAAGAGCACTGTAACTAGTGTAATTAGAGGGCATCTGAGACTTAACTGATGTAATGAGCGCAGTGTGGTGGCGGACAGAACTTACCAAATTAAAGTTTTAAGTGAAACCGCAATTTTTATAGGGAGGGCTTGCACATATCATCAGGTGAACGATTTGCTCGTCTCATCACCCACCATTAAAATGATCGATACGTTTACTGTTTGCCACTGTTTTAAGATAACAATTTCAAGGTTTTATATTTTCGAGAAACTTTAAAGAACACAGGTTGGTTATGTCCAAACTTTTAGTGGGCAAAATGTCATGTTACATTAGACTTGCAAATAAAATTTACATAACACGACAGAGCTGACGGAGGTTATAACAGAATTATTTAAAGCGACATTGTGGAAAATTCTATCTGTGATGGAAGGAAATTCGACCCAACTTCGTCAATATACACAGATCACTTTTGTTCGACTGGTGAAGACTAAACGAGAAGCAGGATCGCGATCTTGAATTGAATTTTCCAAGCCTTGTTCAAACATCGAAACCAGAAATATCAAACACTGGCTGTACCCCGCGGTTTCACCAGCCGTTTAATTTAAAAGAAATCGCTCTAAGGGTCGCAGGATGATGTTATGTAGCCTATAGCCTTCCTCGAATGGGCTATCCAACACTAAAAGAGATATAGATATTTAAATTCGAACCTGTAGTTACTGATATTAGCGCGTTTAACCAAACAAACTCTTCAGCTTTATAAAATTAGTATAGATTACAAAATACAATAAAAATATCATCATTTTACACAAGTTGGCGCTAAAAGTCCTTTTAGTCACGTTTGTATTTTTGTAGATTGAAAAATAATTAGTATAATTTTTTTTTTAAATTAATGTAAACACGACGAAAGTATGAGTATGAGTAGAAGCTTGTAGAGAAAGTATGATACGAGCTTGTATGAAAACACTAATGAAAGTAGAAGAAGCGAAAGATGTGTATCAGGATCGTAGCAAGTGGAAAGATGTGGTCTTTGCCTACCCCAATGGGAAAGTGGCGTGATTCTATGTATGTATGTACGAGTATTTTTGTTATGCGTTTATTTTCGTTAGCACACGCTGGGATTACCTATGATAAAAGTTGTGAGCTACTTGAAAACCAAACAGCTGTTTTATATGTTATTAAAACATGTCGTATTGCTGCTAGCTTTGTTGACTATATTTATGGTATTATAAAGGCATGTAGGAATCGTTATCATCATCTGTGTCAGCAGTAGTCTCTACAGTCACTTCACCGTGTTACTGAATAGAGACCTTCCGTAATGTTGTCAGTCATCGTAATGGACGACGTGTTATCCTTTTTATGAAACAACTATAAATTAACCGTCCTTTACAAAAGGATGAGAATCGCTCGGAATACCTTTGATCTATTAAGGCTCGGCTCGGCCGCATAATAGAATAACTTGCTATCGTTTATGGCGAATATTCATCGACCCAAGCCCGTGTAGGTTAACAAGTCTTGTATAACTAGTTCAGTACGCAAAATGACTCAATAACGCTAACGGAGAGCTCTTCGATCGTGGAAACGCAATGTAAAGTGGAACATAAATGTTATTTATGGATGTTGTTGTGCCAAAATTTTATTAAAAATGTATTATTTTAAAAATAGAATACTGTTTATTATAAAAATTTAAGAAAATTCTGGCCAACTGAAGTTGAAAGTTGTGTGTATATAGTTCTTTTGTAATTAACGTTTTTAGCAGATTTACTGATATATTCGCTTTACTATTCTCTATTCTGTTCGAGATACATACATAAGATCACGAATGTATCCCATAAGGGGTAGTCAGAGACTGGGCACTCACTGCAAAAACAGATGACTGCCACAATCCACGTTTCACCAAAACAATATAATGCACTTGGTGTGAGCCCATCGCCACCATGCGCTGTTGAAACTTTTGTATTTTAGTAGCAGGTTGATGAATTATTACCTTCATCATCATCATTTCAGCCTATTGTAGTCCACTGCATATAGCATAGAGCCCAGTTCCTTCAGAAATTCTGCCATTTTGACTATATCGTCAGTAAATCGAAGGTAAGTGATGTATCCGCGATTGATGTTAATACCGTATCCTTTCCAGTCCAGTAGCCTGAAGACATCTACCAATGCAGGGGTGAAGAGTTCGGGAATATGACATCGCCCTGTCTTACACCTTTCTGCAATTGGACCGGTTTCGTACTCTGGTTCTGTACTCGGATAGCCATCGTAGCCTTATTGTAAAAACACCGCAGCACTTCCATATACCGACAGTCAATTCCGCACCGCTGAAGTGACTGAAGCACCGCCCAAATTTCGACGAAATTATTGCGTTAAACAATAATATAAAAACATCCACAAACACACCAATTAATTATTCTAATATTTATATTAAATGTGATAATACGAAAAGTCATTGTTGTATACTGAAATATCGAACGTAAAATTCGAAAAGTTACATATAATTGTAGTTGACAGAACATCCAGTCAAGCAATTTTGGGCAAAACATGTCTGCAAAATCTCAACTGATATACAATCACGCACTTTTCCCATATAAGGATAGACAGGGGCCACTCAAGTACCTCTCTTTTCGTCGTCGCGGAAAACGAGTGACGGGTGGCGAACCATGTCGCCGCCATTTTGGTACGAGTCAAAAAATTCTCACTCGCCATTGCTTTCACACGACAGTATAGTGACAGCATTGCATATTATGTGTTATTATTCACGAATAAAAGCTGTCTGTACAAGAATACCTTAGTCGCCTCTGGTATCAACGCAATGTAGATCTTCACAGCGACTGTGAAATGCCTTTAATCTCTGAACACTTCAGAGAATTATCACGGCGGTTTTTCGAAAAAGCCGCGGTTCATTCAAACCCGCTGGTAGGTTAAAGCAGCAAATTACCGACCAAACAGAAACGCGACCGAACGCAAACGTCGCCCGCGAAACGTGCTAGACGACACGGACGTCTCAGCTCTTCCTGACCACGATACTGTCAGTCACGATCCAGGCCACACTATACACACAGGAGCTTTAATATAACACGCACCACGACGCGCGACCGCCGTAGAGAGCGGCGCGCAATAGTCAATAATCACACCGCGTCAAGATTCACCCGTGTTCCAGGGCGGTTCTCACCGCCCAGAGTTACCGACACACAAGTCGACAGTCCGAATGGACGCGCGCAGCCTCCTTCGGACGGTCAGTAGACGACTTAAAATGTTTAAGATTTTCGAAACCGCGAAAGCACGCAGCGAACGCGACACAGTCCGAACTTCGAGGGTTTTGTAGGAGTTTTTATTTATTTATTTATTTATGTTTGGGTCAAACCAAACCTGGCACGCGGGCCCCTGGCCCGCGAGCACAGTATCCGATGAAGCTGTAAAAGCCGAGAAGGCTAACAGCAATTACATCACCGAAAATATATATTAGTCGCCTCTTACGAGGGGTGATCCAAAAGTAATGATAATCAGTTATTTCTAGTGCACACAAAAATACAAAAAAATTTCAGTCACTTACTCAGTTAACCACTAGTTCAGGGAAAAAAAATCATATAAATAGGCCACGATTCCCGGGAGCTACATTCATTTGAATACGGACTGTCAAGGAGTGAACATCAAAATGGAAAAACACGAAATCAGAGCTGTCATTAAATACCTCTGCTTGAAAAAAATGTCTACCAAAGACATACACAGCGACTTGGTGGAAACATTAGGGGACTCTTCTCCTCCATATTCCACAGTTGCACGCTGGGCTAAGGAGTTTAAGTTGGGAAGAACATCGACGGAAGACGAACACCGCGAAGGACGCCCATCGACGTCCCTCACTGAAGAAAATGTGAAAAAAGTTGAAGAAGTTGTATTGGAAGATCGAAGAGTGACTATCAGGCATGTAGCTGAGGTCACAGGGATCTCATATGGCAGCATTCAAAGAATCCTTGCGAACGAATTGCATATGAGAAAGGTCTCCGCGCGTTGGGTACCGAAAATGTTAAACGACGAGCAAAAGAAGAAACGAGTCGACATGTCAAGAGCAAATCTCGAAAAGTTCCAGGCAGACAAGGATAATTTTTTGTCACGTTTTGTGACCATGGACGAGACCTGGATCCACCATTTTGATCCTGAAACAAAACAACAATCGATGACATGGAAACGATCCGATGAACCGACGCCGAAGAAATTCAAAGTGTCAAGCTCAGCAGGGAAGGTTATGGCGTCTGTTTTTTGGGACGCTGAAGGAATAATCATGGTGGACTACTTGGAAAAGGGGGCCACTATTACAGGCTCCTACTATGCAGAACAAATAAGAAGATTGCGGGAGGCTATTAAGGAGAAAAGGCGAGGCAAACTGCGGGCTGGAGTGCTGTTCCATCAAGACAACGCACCGGTTCACAAAGCTGCAATTGCCATGGCTGCCATTCAGGAAGCGGGCTTTGAGCTGGTGGAACACCCCCCCTATTCACCAGATCTAGCCCCCAGCGACTTCTATCTCTTTCCACGACTCAAGGAACACCTCCAAGTTCGTGAAAGGAAGGCCGCGTGAGACTTTTTGAGAGCAAGGTGTTCTAGGAATTTTAGATAGAAAAGGATGGACTAAATGTATACTCTAGGAGACATGTGAGAAAAAATTATTATTTATTTATTCATCTGTACATACTTTTACAACACCTCCGTCGGAAAGAGAGAGGTGCTATTCTACTCTGCCGGACATCTGCAACTTTCAAGTGACAATGAAACAAATCCAATGAAAAATAGGTCTGAACATAAATAGCTTGTGTGTCGTATAATGCATTTTAGTAACTAGCTTGATTCTAGCCACAATGCATGATGAAGTGCGCACCAACTCCACTAAAGGTAAGAGGTGCCCGCAGTTCAAAACTCCAAACATCACTGACAAAGAATCACAACTCATTTGGACTAAGACAAAAAAAAAACTGTTTTGTAAAGGAGAGAAAGTTAATTTGCTAAGATCCGCGTGCCAAATGTAAAATGGTGTGTATTACCTAGTTTTGAAGAGCACCGCTCGGCCTCCCTCAACAGCGTGCACAAGAAAACCAATACCGGTGGCGGGAGCTTCCACCACTACAACACTACCACTACGCAATACACACCACTGAAGTCGAGAACACGACACGTGTTTCACCTCAAAACGAGGCATTATCAAGTGACGAAGTTGAGGGAGGGCGGGCGGTGCTCTTCAAAACTAGGCAATACACACCATTTTACATTTTGCATGCGGATCTTAGCAAATTAACTTTCTCTCCTTTACTATAATGGATTTCCGCAAATTAATGTCTGATTCTATTAACTATATTAAACTGTTCTGTATTTCTTAGTGATACGACTCTGTAACAACTTTATACAATACTAGCTGTGCCCCGCGGTTTCAACCGCGCAAAAAAGCCGACCCCGATCGATGATATACATATACTTCCCTGTTTGATACGGATTTTGGGGTTTTAATTTTTTTTCGCGGAACCCTAACTATATTTACAAACAAAGTAGCCTAAGTTACCCGCTATAATATCAGCTATCTGTCAGTGAAAGTCTCGTCAAAATCGACAAACACAAAAAGTACCGTATATAGTTTCATAAGCACTGAGTAAAAAGCTGTTATTTTGTTATTACAAACATACATTTCAATTTTATTTATATAGATTTTGTATAGATTTCTTCTCGCTTCGGTACCGCAAATACAATTAATTTTTTTCAAACGTCTATCATCTGTACCGTAGTAGATCTTTGATCCGTTTGTCAGTCATCTACTGCGTGCAAGCAATTTGCTCTTTAGCTATAGACCAAACGTAGTTAAATCGACATCGATACTATTAAAATGACATTGGAGATAAGTTTAAGAAAAGAATAATGGACTAGAATGTAGTTGCCAATTAAAAATATTCTGCTTGAACCCTCTGCCTCTGTAGTTACCGCGTTCCAATTTCTTATCTGAAAAGGCGGTAGCAAATAATGATCAAGTCGATTCTGAATACGAGAATTGAAGTAACCGGATTTAAATTTCATTTTTGTTTAAAGAACTTTCTATAGCCTTTTTTATGAATTTGATTATTGATGGGTAAATTATAACCCATCCGACTAACTTGGGTGCTTTTAGACGTATTACAAAAATGTAATAAATCCTAATAATGTTATGGTGAACAAGTTAAGATGACTTGTGGTGGCGGTGTAAGAGAATCTACCAAACCATCTGATCCCAAGGGTGTCGAAAGTCGACAGAGGGATTTTATTATTTACGTTCATACTGGAAATGTCACATAATAGCTTATGGTCCAACAGACGCACAGAGTAAAGATTGTCGCCATAGAATTTTAAAATGTTGCGAACAAATAATTACTTAATCACCTTAATAACGTTGATACTTAAAAAATATATTAATTACGAACGAATCTCGATCACAGGTTGACCACTGGTATGTACAAAATCTTAAAAATTTTACGATATATGCCGATATTACATGCACGTCATTAGAGTATCCGTATAATTGGATGAACAGAGTAGTGTGCTTCATTGGTTAAGTTATTATCTCTTTTATCGCGTCAGCTTCGGCCACAGATTACAAGCCAACGATTAAGAAAGAGTATTGCATATAACAGCACATACTGTCTACGCGTATTGACTTGAATGTCGGTGTGTTTGTCGTGTCGTGTCGAAGCCGACATTTCTGCAATAATACAAATTGAGCATTTTTAGTTCTTGTTGTTATGTGATTTTCTCCGTATTTTTATTGTAGAAAGTGGAAAAGACGTGCAAATCGTCTTAGACATCAGTTCTTAAGTCTCATATGCCCAGTGATTACACTAGCTCACAGTGCCCTTCAAACCGAAACACAGTAGTGTTTGCATACTACTGATTCACGGGAGAATAACTGGCCCTGGGGTGGTACCTACCTAGACGGATTCCTGCATAGGAATCCTACCATCAGTAGCGTGTCTCTGACACATTAATCTACCATCAATTTTATCGCACTAGCGTTACATCGGGCGTGGGTAGTGTAGAACGAGTGACCGAGTGAGTGTCTCTCTGTTCGTCATCGCCGTCATGTGTATATGGACTCGTGTTCAGTTACGATTAAGCGGACTGTGTGCAAGTGCGTCTTTGTTACTTTAATTAATCCTATGTGCAGATAGCTTTGTATACGAAAGATGTCGCGACAGAAAGAGGACAACAACAAACTGGTTTTGTGCTAAGGACTTGCCACTAAAATAGTTTATTTCATAGACCTTTGAAATTGAACAATAGATATACGTAATAATATGTATATCTATCATTCTATTTCATTGCAATAGTGTAACAGGACGTGACAGGTGCTGCAACTATGCATATCATGTTCGATGTGTACATGCAACAATTTTCTCGTATAAAAACGTTGATTTTACTCTCATTATGTTACATACGTACGTGTTGTAGGAAGTGATAGGTGCTTTACGTAAGCGAGAGAAAAAATGGATTCCTCGTTGCTTTCAATTATCGATCATTCGGCGTCGAGCTGCCCGTTAAACTCAAAAACGGTTTTATCCATTGTCTGCTAACGGGACAGAATCACGATTGATCGATAGTGCTTGCGATTCATATATGAATTGAAGTTTTATGTTGTTAAGTATATGGTAATTAATTGTTCTAGAACTACACTTCATATATCTTTTTTACCAGCCTGCAAGAACTCCACTGCCCGACGTAGATATTGGCGGATGATATAGCCAAGGAAAAAGGTATTTAGCTACCCGCCAGATCGGATGGTCTGATTTGGATAGGACGTCTCCTCTCACCAGCAATATTTAGATGTTGTATATATAGTTCACATCTCAGAAACTACGATAACGCGGATTATGGACGTATGAGATATTTCTTGAGCTTCTCATGTGACGATATAGATGTCGCTACATAAAGTTCTCCCAATTAAGAAGGATTTGTCGCCACCACGCTTGACTGTTAGATTTTTTTCTTTCTTTGTGGTGATTAGGGCAAGTTAGGAGATGCCTATGTCCAGCTGTTTTTAAAGGCTGTTGAAGAATGCAACAAACATTTAAGCAATACACAAATTACTCATTTCTGTGTCGAAATGTATTGTGGTTGTCCCAGTCTGTGACACTGCATCCGAACCTTCCACAGACAGTTTCAAATAGGTTATGCATTCCATCCTTAGTAGGTAGGTAGTACAGTGAGTGCATTCCTGAAGGCACTTTACGTCACTATAGTATACCCGACGCGTTTAACAACTTGTGCGCAAAAATTGCCTCGAAGTTGAACCTGGACAGTATCGAAAAGTTTTGAACAGTTGACTCGATGTTTTATTTTAATGTCTGTTATTTTGTATTTTATTCATAAAGTTCTATTTTCGTTAATTGAAGATAACTAGCTTTTTGACGCGATCACGAACGAATTTCCAATGCAACGCACCTTTCCCGAACTTTAAGCGATCCATCTTGTTACGGAAATTAAAATGTCACGCTCCAAATTGATTTTTAATTAGTTAGAGACAAAAACGAGCGCCGGTGATGCCGTGAAACATGAAATTCGATTTTTCTTACCTTCATTGTAAGTACTCACGAATAACTCTTAATTCGAAGCCGTGTCTCAGTAACGAACGAGTCTACTTTTAAAAAGCTAATTTGTTTTTCGGGTCTGGTTGTATAGTGATTGCATCCCAGTGTCTCTGACACTGCGTCCTAGCTTACGCTACATTATCGCATTTGCGTTACATCGGGCGAGGATAGGTAAGAACTAAAAAGTGCCTCTGTGTTTACTTCTGGTACGATAATATCTTTGGCGCTGATATCTTCCGATAGTATTCGAAAGTTAGTGATTGAATCGGTCAGGACTTCATCAGTGGACTATTAACTGGCTGATGATGATAATGGTAATAATATGTTGCGAAGTTCCAGGTGTCACTGCGGCCACTTCCTTCGCACACAGGTTCGGAATTTATTAATTTACAACAAACCCATAAATATCTGCCACTACAAAAATAGCTCTATTTGGGAATACAAGGACACTGATAAACTGGACATATGAAAAAGTAGAGGGTCTAATAAAAAATATCAAAAGAGGCTGCATACATTTATATACATAAATATTTCCACGCAAAAAAATTGCATACATACATATTTTACTCCTTTTATAGTTTCAAATTTTTTGTTTACTGTTGGTGCACTGGCCTCAATCATGTTGAAATTGATACTTCCCCCATAGGACAGGCTATATATAGGCATGATCGCTTTATTATTTTTGGCGGATGATATTACCAAGGAAAAGGGTAGCTACCCGCCAGCTCCAGGGAGTATGATTTGGGGAGGACGTCTCCTACCAGTAATTTTTAGATCTCGTATATACAGTTCGCATCTTAGAAACGTTCATAGCGCGATTATGGACGCATGAGATATTTCTTAAGCTTCTCATATTGCGACATAGATGTCGCAACGATTTTTGACTATAACGATATTAGGCACGATGTTAAACAATGGTCGCGCGAACAACTTGCTCTCGCATTAAGATGGCTGCGACTTCGGAGGTCGAAGAACTCGAGTAAAACATTAATCTACCTTTCGTGACTCGACTAGACTGTCTGTCAGGTGATTTCACGATTTAAACTGCCTAAATGTCTAACGGCTCTTATATTATTATATCTAAAATATATCACAACATAAGTCATTGAAATAGTGTCTATTGCATTGATTTATGAGGCGTTAAATACAAAAAATATTATTTTTTAAACTTTCACGCAACCTTTCACTATCAAGAAAATGCTTTTTTTTTTGGATTTTCTTAGGCCGAAAATACAGGCTGGTAACGGCTAGGAGTGTCCAAAATGAGAGGCGTTTGGTACTGCGATGAATAATCCATCTGCCAAGCGGTGATTACGACAAATCTTGCCTTCTTTGGAGAAGCTTTTCCCAGGAGTGGACTATTTCAAGGTCAAAAATCTTTTATTTTTATTTAATTTAGGCCTGTAAAAAGCTCTTATGAATGTCGAAATCCGTATCCGTACCGTTTCGAGAATTAAGATCTGAATAAATCGGCAAGAAACTCTGGGGTCTTTCTTTTACAATGCCATATTCCATAATATTATTTATAAATCACATAAAACAACTTCATATATTTGGTACATACATACAGTCACGCCTCTTTCCCATTGTGGCAGGTAGAGACTATATATTTCCACTTGCACACACATCTTTCGCTTCTTCAGCTGTCATGAACGTTTTCATACAAGCTTTTTCATTATGAATCTTATACACCAGAGAAACCACCTCGAGAATGGCCTTGTTAAGAATATCTTTCCATTGTTCTCCGAGTGACTGTTATCAATTTTAGTTTAGTTTTTAGGAAAAGTAAAATCGATAAGTAAAAGGTGCCTTATTCATAGTTCTTTATGTGGGCCCAATGCATACGTCTGACGCTAGTTTCTTCTCGGAATATACAATTCATACACTAATTTTTCACTACTTTCATGCACATGTGGCATTTGTGGTAGACTCTAGATGACTTGCAAAATACGCGAAAAAAAATTAATGTGTTCGACAAACTAGTTCCTAGTTTGTCGAACACATTGTACGCAGATGATTTAAATGAAGTAAAATTGTATGATTCAGGTGGCTCAGAATCGTGTTTTGTGGCAATCTATAGGGGCAGGCCTATGTTCAACAGTACCAGCAGTGTGGCAACCGCTGCATTGGAAGATGTCTTCAAGCTACTGAACTGGAAAGGATACGGCATTAACATCAATGGCGAATACATCACTCACCTTCGATTTGCCGACGACATAGTCATAATGGCAGAATCGCTGGAGAACCTCAGCGCTATGCTCAATGACCTCTATAGTGTCTCCCAACAGGTGGGTCTTAAGATGAACATGGACAAGACGAAGATCATGTCTAACGTCCATGTCACACCTATACCGGTTGTTATTGGGAACACTACGATCGAAGTTGTCGACGAATATTTATACCTAGGACAGATTGTCCGACTAGGTAAGAATACTACCAACTTCGACCAAGAGGTCAATCGACGGATCCAACTCGGCTGGGCAGCGTTCGGGAAATTGCGTCACATCTTCTCGTCAAGTATACCTCAATGCCTGAAAACAAAAGTATACAACCAGTGCGTGTTGCCAGTGATGACTTACGGAACCGAAACGTGGTCCTTCACTGCAGGCCGCATGAAGAAGCTCAGAGTCGCGCAGCGAGCTATGGAAAGGGCTATGCTCGGAGTTTCTCTGCGAGATAAAATCCGCAACGATGTTATCCGCAGCAGAACTAGAATAACCGACATAGCCCTAAGGATAAGCAAGCTGAAGTGGGAATGGGCCGGCCATATAGCTCGTAGAACCGACAACCGTTGGGGAAGAAAGGTTCTAGAGTGGCAACCTCGTACCGGCAAACGCAGCGTAGGGCGACCCCCCACTAGATAGAGTGACGACCTGCACGGTTCTGCGGGAAGTCGATAAATGCAGGTGGCTCAGGACCGTGTTTTGTGGCAATCTATGGGGGAGGCCAATGTTCAACAGTGGACTGTAATAGGCTGAAATGATGATGATGATGATGATGGTCATCTACACATTTTCTAAACATGTATTAGCTGATCACGATAACCAGACAAAATTTCGCGATTTCTCTCTTAAATGTTTACAAAATTATTAAAAATAGCTGACGCCCGCGTGGATATAGGTGTTTTAATATCCCGTGTGTGAACTACTTGATTTTACGGGATAAAAAGATCTTGACGTGATTCTTGACTTGAAAAATCTTGGAGGTCCGTCTCCTGTCTCGGACGGTTAAGATTTTCAGACGAACCGTGTATAGGTTACAAATAGACATAGGACAGAGAGAGTTACTTTCGAATTTATAATATTAGTATGGCCGTGCGGTGGCGGCTCGATAAAAGAATACTACCACTCCATCTCATCCAATGGATCTCGTAAAAGGCGAGTAAGGAATTAAACTGCACTGTGCACCCAACAGCGCATGATGGCGATGGGCTCACCACCTATCACACCAAGTGCATTATATTGTTTTGGTGAAACGTGGATTGTAGCAGTCATCTGTTTTTGCAGTGAGTGCCCAGTCTCTGACTACCCCTTATGGGATACAGTCGTGATCTTATGTATGTATGGATGTATGGATGTTACCATGAGGCATCAGTTCCAATATAACGCTCATGCGATATGATCGGAGGTAGGCTAGCTACGACTGGGCTTCAAACTAGTCTTAGGTTCCAATCCCAGCCTTGGCTATCCTAGTAGTCAGGTGCGGCGTAGCTGTCAATTGCTTTGACCAGTAGGCCATGCGGTCGTCACTAACGTAACTTTGTTTATCCACCAACTGGCGTTGTTGAGATTTTAGTCTAGGGCCAACAAAACTTCTCTGATCTCCGATTTCAAGGGTACGGGTTTGTATGAGATATTCTAATCCCATAATGTAGGGCCATAAGGTGCTAAGCTAGATTAGGATCGTTCATAGAAACACCGTCCAGCGTAATAGATTTTCCACCGACTGAGTGAAACGTTAGAAAAACTTGCTGCAGTGTAACTGGATACATTAGAAAGTGAAGCAGTTGACAGTTTCTCGCGAACGGAGAGCGTAATAGTTGAATCCGGTATTTTATTACTGTTTGTTTTACAACCGTGCCGTGTGGAGCCGTGTGGAGCCGTGTGGTGGCGGCTCGTTAAAAGAATACTACCAATCCATCTCATCCAATGGATCTCGTAAAAGGCGAGTAAGGAATTAAACTGCACTGTGCACCCAACAGCGCATGGTGGCGATGGGCTCACCACCTATCACACCAAGTGCATTATATTGTTTAGGTGAAACGTGGATTGTGGCAGTCATCTGTTTTTGCAGTGAGTGCCCAGTCTCTGACTACCCCTTATGGGATACAGTCGTGATCTTATGTGTGTATGTATGTTGTTTTACAACACTTGTAGACTTGTGATATGTATTACGTATTTCATAACGCTGTGTGGTGGCGGCTCAAGAATATCTACCATCCCATCTCATCCCGAAGGTGTGTAAAAGTCGACAGAGGGAAAATTAAAACCAGATGATGGGCAGCAGCATCTTCCTGGAATTTCTGAATAAATAAACTGCGGTTGCCAACCCGCCTGCAATCATTAGGGGAGGCCTATGTTCAGCAATGGACTAGTGATTGGCTGAAATGATGGTGATGATCCATAGCGCAGGGGATATTACGGAAACACGATGAAAAGCTCATACGATATCTTCAGAGGTAGGCTAGTATACAATGTAGGCATAAAAACCATTAATTTGATTTTTTGAACAAATGTGGTCTCGAGTCAGAACTCGAATACGTGACCCGCAGCGCAGTAGTCATAGGTACACTAACCACTAGGCCACACCGTCAATGTGAAATTAATGATCTAATGAACGTAAAAAGCAACGCGACGTGTAAATAGGAGCACGAACAAATGCAAGATTTCACACTTTCTCGGTGACCTAAGATCGTGAGAATTTCTTTGCCATTTGCTCTCTAAAGTTTTAAAAAGCTAGCTGTGCCCCGCGGTTTTACCCGCGTAAAATAAACCGACCACGTAACTGCCCCGTGCGGCAGTGTACCTCGCTGACCTGAGCATTCACAGTTCGGCCCTTCTCTGTAATGTTTGGTCGTCAGTGTGTCTAATTGGATAAAGTAACGAGACGAGCAAAACGTGAACGTTTTGTCCATCCATCCAACCATCAGGTGAACCTGATGGTTAGTGCAACGCTGTGTCTCCTAGAACCTTACGGAGTGGCACCACACTGCGCTCGTCACCATGAGACATCGGTTCAAATCGAAACGAAACACAGTAATGATCGCACACTACTGCTTCACGGCATAATAACGAGCCTGGGGTGGTACATATTTAGACGGATTCCTGCGTAGGAATCATATCACCTCCTTAAGTCCTCAGCATGAAGTTTTATAACCTAGAACGTTCTTCAATAAACGGATTATCTACCGGATAATCGGACGAAAAAACCAATGCGGGAAAAATATTCTAATTCTTTGCTATGCAGGTGCAGTAGTCCAAACAAGAAAGCAGTTGAATTATGAAGTAAAAAATTTAGCATATTTCATAAACAAAACAAAAACTACCCATATATAGTAAACCTCTTTTCTTTTTATGTAAGTCTGATTACATTCAAGCAATTTTAGCTGCGAATCGAGATATCTAAATAAATTGCAACTAACCAGTAGTAATTTTGTAGGTAAATTATACATATCCCATGTGTGCGCAATAGTGTAACCTTATGCATATCACACTCACTCACACGCGCTCGTCACCACAACACATCGGTTCTTAAATCTCAATGTCTCAAAGTGCCGCACGTTTTTTACGTAACTTAATGCAGATTATAGGCTTTGACACGCCCATGCACAACGACTGTTTAATATTTTTTTTTTATAAAACTATGTGTTAATTTTGCTGCGCTGTTACATCATATCCATTCAATAGTGAGTAAACAATAGAGCGAAATTTTAAAGTGACGTGCGTTCGATCGAGTGATATTTTCTGGCTGTTATGGTGGAAATGCTTCAAATAATATTCCCCGAGGATTAAATATAATGAAACTATGACAAATAGGTTTGCGTTTTATCGTAATTTAATAATTTTATTTATCATATTTAGCATATAAAGGCCAATTTATATCAAGGGCACAGAACTGGATCACCTATCACCATTCAAACCGAACAACAAACAAATTACTAGTAATATACATTTGAACCTTCCGGCGTAGTAAAAACAAATTATAGTCTTGGAGCCACAAAATATGTGTAGCGTATTAAGTATATTTTTTACATAACAAAATAATTTTAAAGGTTTCGCTTAGCTCGTCATCCAAAAATAAACAGATTTGTCTTCTGTCTGTTTGTCCGATCGGATAAAGCTTAAATACTAAAATAATTAAAATTAAATTTTCAAATAATGTAGACAGTTACACTAGGTCTAGGAGTAACTTAATATTTGGTTCATTTCGATCAAGGTCCTGGCTTTGCATGAATTGTAAAGTCCACACGGTTCCGGCCTGTTTCTTTACATCATTGAATTAATGGCTCTGTTGACGTAGTCGCTAAGCTGCGATGCTACCAGTTGCGGGTTCGATTAGGACAATCCTCGGACCTCGAAACAAATAATTGTACGGCCTTCAGATAGTTGTTGCGGGTATGTGAAAATGCGATTTATGTCTGTTAAATTCATCTACGGTACAGGAGTAATCCTAGAGTGGGGCGAAGTTTAATTAGATGATATGATGGGATCTTATACTGGTGGTAGAATTACTTTTCGGTAAGTAACACCGCAGTGCCAGTTTCTATGCCGTCAAGCCATAGAGTGCAGATATTACGGTGTTATTTTTTATTGGATAACGTGATTAAACGTGCAAAACGTTCACCTGATGGTAAGTGCAACGTCTGCCCATAACAAATGCTGTGTCACCCAGAAAATTTCCGTGTGACACTACACTGTGCCCATCACCCTGAGACAGAAGTTCTTAAATCTCATATGCCCAGTGATTACGCAAGCTTACAGTGCCCTTCAAACCGAAACACAGTAATGTTTGCACACTACTGCTTCACGGCATAATAACTGTGGTGGTATCTAACTAGACGGATTCCTGCATAGGAATCCTACCTTCGTTTCGACGTTAAACGGAAACTACTGTAATTACTGGGCATATGAGAAGCGTAAGCTAGTGTAATTTCTAGCCATATGAGAGTCAAGAACTGATGTCTCGGGGTGACGGAGAGTATTGTGATGACACACAAATGTTCTGGTGTCACAGCATTTAAGTGGCAGCCGTTTCATCTACCATCAGGTGAACGATTACCTGATCTCGTCACTGTCTTCCATAAAAAAAGCCCTTAAAGATAATTTAGAACTCAAGATCAAAAATCTTAATATAAATTAATCATCGAATGATATTTAAAGTTTTAACATTGTATTACTCCTACTTAATGTTATTAAAACGATGAGAGATTTCGATAAACTACGAAATGCATTCACCTTAAACGCAGCAATGATTCATCAATTGCAATCATTGAATTAAAACAGAGTCTTATTTGTACGGCGATAAAATATATTTTATAACAATAACGAATCGACCCACTTAAACTTTTTCTTCAGCTTATAGTCATTAACATTGTCAAGGTTCAAGTCCGCGATTTTATTGTTAGAAAAACAAACAGAACCTATTGTTTGATAGCAAAAAATCATAGTCAATTTTTAAACTTTATGATATTGAAAAAACTTTTTGAATTAGTAAAATAAAAATATTACTTACACATTTTACGCGATTAGAATAATCACTTCATTATACGATCGCGCATTGTTTCGTCAATTGTTCACAATGTTAGAATTCCGAGAGTTTCATCTTCAGAGAATATTTTCACTTTACTATAAACGATCCTAGCTTAGTTTTTATGGAAAAACGCACTTACGTACTTATGTACGTCAAGAGTTCATTGACTCTCGTAATTAATACTAGTAACTAGTTATCGTAGTAACTTATGCAATAAAAAATGTAGAACAAAAGGTATAGTACTTCTTAACTCGCAGTACGCCCAAAAATTTCTACTTGCAAATAGATTATACAACGCGGGCACACGTCCACCTTCCCGTGGGCGATACGACCGTATGACGTGGACTTAAATTGCTTGAAATTAACCAAACTACATTCCACGCTATACAGACGCCGATTGGAACGTGAAAAATAGTTTACAATGCCTCCCTCAAATCAACTATAAATTCGACTGATGGATTTCTGCGCCGTAATGGACGAGCAAAGACGTAACGGGCCGCGTTTGATTTCAGTTGAAAGTTGAAATGGTGGGAGGTTAGAAGAAGGGGGGACCAGACGCATTGACTGTGCTAGTTGTTTATGTTTCGGAGTACGTATGCGACGGCACGTGCTATAGGAAACGTAGTGATGACTATTACACAGAAGTTTTTCTATGAGATTGTTTATTTCTTTAGTAAATGCCTATGTTTATCGATTATTTCAATACAATTCAAATGAAAACGTTTGCAAACAATAATGCAAATAGGACCGTTAGCGTTCTAATTAATCAAATATTTAAAACTTTATGCGTACCAATATAACGGTAAAATGTATGAGACAGTTATACAATATACGCATTACATGTGGCATTAAGAAATGAGTTTGATGTCGGTGAATACTTGTTTTACTTTTGTTAAGAAAACATAAGCAAAAAGTAAAGTAACAGTTAGTGAACGTAAAGTGGTAACAGCCTGTAAATGTCCCACTGCTGAGCATAGGCCTCAAAATATTTTTATTTCACAGACATGCGGGTTTCCTCACCATTATTTTCCTTCACCGCTGAGCACGAGATAAATCAGCACTTAAAATAGCAGAACAATTTTAGAGAAACAAAACCAGACGGTGAATTGGCATTCATCGTGGTTTTGTATGAAGGCATTTTTTAGGATTGGATCCATAACGTACATCGTTAATTTTTTATTCTTTAGAAATTTTTGACTTAGTCTTAGACTAAGACAGAGCCTATTATGGACCTTGCCGATCTACTTCTAGTTCTTCTTGGTCTATCAATTTTTTTACTAAGTATACTGTCATTGCTATAATGCTGTAAAAAATACTAGTATTCATGTTAAGTACTCACTAAGCTTAAAAGCTTGTGCTAGATGGTCCACGACAATAGTCGAATGACGGGACCGATCCTGAGACATTAAGTGTCGCAGTCCCTAATGGCGCTTATCAACAATAAAGTTATACTAGACAATGCCTTAGATAGATCTAAAGAATTAACGCCATGTAATTAAAAATATAATTAAAAAAATAACCTTGTCAACGTTTACGAAACGTTAATAAGGAAATTAAATAACTGCGCCAGCAGAAAAGAAACATGAGTAATTAAAACAATTAGCACCTTTAAATACAGACTCCTGTTTTATTCTAAAATAAACATATGATATACGGCCGGAAAACTAAAATAGCACCTACTCTTTTCTACCGAGATGTCCTAAGAGACTAAGATATTGTACGGACAGCCTTTATTAGAGTACATTAACACCATAATATGCAATGCTTTCACTGTACAACTCGTAGGAACGCAATCGGAAGAAAGACAGTTCGCCACCCGTCCCGTTCCGTTCCCCGCGTGGCCGAAAAGTGGGAAATGTAGTGTGGTCCCTGCCTACCCATTAGATGGAAAATAATCGTGGCTGTATGTACGTTGTATGTATAAACATATTATATACGCTTTACACGGTTGATGAAACAGAATGTTTGGTGCATATCACATCGCATGTACTCTGCTTCACATAGACCTCGCCGTTGTTTGGAAAATAGAGAATAATTACAAATGCTTTGAATGGCCGGATATCATATAACAAATCACAATAGTCAATAACCCGCCTCGTGTAATACTCATTGTTTCATTTACGTTAACATAGTGATTGTTTGATTTGAATGATGTGATCGTTTGTAATAGCAGATCAATGACAGTCATATTGTCTTCCATTGAGATCTCACGGTGCATTAACTAATTTTACAATAATATTGTTTACCTGGTGGCAGGAATATAGGAATCTATGCAGAAATCTGTCTCGGTAGATACAAACGCGTTATTCTGCCGTGAAGCAGTAGTGGGTAAACATTGCACTTTCCGTCTGTAGGACACTGTTAGCTAGTGTAATCTGAAGCTGACAAGAGCAATGTGCAGTGGGCAGACGTTGCACTTACCATCAAGGGACGATTTCTTTGTCTCGTCATTTAGAAACACTTCCATTAGAAAAAGGTATATACAAATGCGAAAGTAACTCTCTGTCCCTCTGTCTTTTTCTTGCCTTTTTACGGCTCAACCGTTTAATCAATCTTGACAAAATTCGGCACAGAGTAGCTTCCATCCTGGAGACGCACATATGATATTTATTCCGAGAAATCAGAGTTCCCACGCTACTTAAAAAAAAACTAAAATCCACGCGGTCACAGTCGCGGGCTTCAGCTAGTAGTATATATAATTAAATAAACTAAATTCCGGGTTTAAGTGGTACATAAAAAGCACATTTAGTTTTAGATTATCATACATTCAGATTTTTTTTAATTTGATTTCAAAGTATAAATGAATATCTTGATAGCGTTTCGTTTGTAATAACGTTGAGTGAATTAATGACTTCCTCATTGTAGCAAGAATCATGCTCGTCTTCCTAACGTGAGAGAATGCACCCAGCGCTCTGCATTCTAACAGCGAGTTTATTGCTTCGACTAATTTAGGTGTACTACTTGTTCTTCTTCGCTAAAGCTAAGCTTCGCACTTTATTAGTGAAGCAATCTCCACTACCCTCTATTCACAGATTTCCTCTTTACATCTTGATACGTCATGAGTTTTAAGTTGTTGAACAAAACCTCCTCTAAGTCTTTTACCTATCCTTTCTTCTTCTTTAGCTTCCAAAAACACTCTTAAAGAAGTTGTATTATTATATCACGTGTCAGATTTTCTCTGTATTTTCTTTAGTTCTTCAGTATGCTTTTATGAACTACTTTTACCGTTTCCAAGATTTTTCCATTAATTTTTAAGATTTAGTACATTGAAGGGCACTGTGAGCTAGCGTAATCACTGGGCACATAAGACTTAAGAACTTAGGTCTAAGGGTGATGGGCAGTGTGGTGTCTCACAGAAATTTTCTAGGTGACACAGCATTTGTTATGGGCGGACGTTACACTTACCATCAGATGATCGTTTCGTTCGTTTCATCACTTTATGCAATAAAAAAAATATAAAATAACTATATATTAATTTTGTGAACATTTTGTTCTATATGTAAATTATATAATATCTTTTACAATATCAAAATTTTATCATATTATCAACAAGCCTTGTATACTAATTGATTTTGTCGCCTACCATATACACGAAAGATAACATTTATCGTCAGCAGATTAAACTGAGTTTGGTGTTGAAAGGAAAGTTAATATACGAGTAGTTACCAGATGACTAAATCACATGACCTAAATATAGCATAAAAGTTGCAGTTCTGAAAAATGTTTTGCAAAAGACAAG
Source organism: Luehdorfia chinensis (assembly GCA_019845155.1). Taxonomy (NCBI): domain Eukaryota; kingdom Metazoa; phylum Arthropoda; class Insecta; order Lepidoptera; family Papilionidae; genus Luehdorfia; species Luehdorfia chinensis. Next base: position 963,808 of record JAHVAK010000107.1, read on the forward strand.
AACATATTTTTTTAAACGATGTTCAAAAATAGGATTTCTTCTGTATGGCAGATGGATAAACGGTCATTAGTTGTACAAACACCCACACCGGGTACAACTATGGGCGAGTGGGAATCGAGCCCGTGACCCGTAGCGTAAAAGCTTATCGCTTAACTATCATGCCATCCTAGCCGGTAAACGAAATCAGCGTTCTTACGAATATTTCGAAAACGGTATGCATGAGTTATACTTAATTTTAGAAAGGTTAATCTTATGTTTCCCTTATTGGCAAAAACAGTAGGTACCATAGCAAAAAACAAGAATCTTATTTTAACACGTTCAGCCAAAAAATTATATAGGAAAGTGAAAAATACGTTGAAATACGAACATTTACGCAATTGCGTCTGATGCGAATTTTTGACAGAACGTAGTGAACCGACGTGATAATTGTTCATAACTGTTTAACTCGATAAATTTAACGCGGACCATTAATGCGCCCATTAACGCAATAAAGACCGTAAATATTGTTTTATTCAAAGTATAGTATTCGCGTAAATATGTATCTTATACTTATAAAAAGTAATATAAACAGAGTTAAGGGTACAAAAGCTTAATACGTGTTCTATCCTTAAGTAATCTAATCTGTTCTTTCGAGTCTTAGTGTTACGATGTCACAACTACTTTTTAAAATTTTTGATCTAGCAACCCTAGCTTGCGACCAGTTTCCCCATTTCCTTGGAAAGCTATTAGCAATTACACGCCTCAATTATCGATGCGGCCGTTGGAAAGTCGCGTGTTCGTTGCATACATTGGCTGAGTTTTTTTAATCGAGTTAAATGAGTTATGAACAATTATCACTTCGGTTCACTGCGTTCTGTCATGACTGATGTTATCCACACTATTTAGAATTTGAATAAATTTCGCATTTGCGTAACCTTTTGTATGTCGTGAAGTTTCCTTCGCTTTTTAAATCGCTAGTTTGATGTAAAGGTTTTCCAAACTTATTTCAAAAATTTATTCAGTAATTTAGCCTGCTGAAGCTGTTTTAACCTACCGCTTATTTTTTTAACTACTCATCATCATTTCAGCCTATCACTATCTGAACATAGACCTCCCATAGATTGCCACAATATGTCATAGTTGCAACGCTTAGCAAGCGGGTTATTTATTTAGATGTTCCAGGAAGATGCTGCTGTTCGTCTGTTTTTGATTTTCCCTTTGTCGACTTTCACGACCCACGGGATGAAATAGGGTGGTTGATTCTCTTAAGTCGCCACTACACGATCGCTTTATCTACTGTTGGTAGAAAAAAAAAGTTCTGAAAAGACCACCTTAGTTCAAAAAAAGACGAAAGAATTTTGTGTCGCTTATATGAACTATAAGGATAAATAGCACTAAACAGCGGCAAATGTTTATGAGAAAATATGAGAATTTTAAATTGGGCGTAAAAATGTGTATTTTACACATGGTGCAGAGTGGCACATTGCATCAATCTGCAGGCGCAGATGGCAGACATCAAAGAATTAGACGCACTTCGTTCGTCGTACAGATTTCTCAATTTATTGATTCGAAACGATTTGATTCCGAATTTCTAGCTGGTAAGCTGAGCAAATGTATGTATGTATGTGTTTATTGGACACAAGTGTGAATAATGTTGTCAAGCCATTTTGACTGCAACGAAATAGATTTTTAGATTTGACTATTTAATATAAGGTAGTTTTTGATTGATATTTTAATGTTTTAAGCTTAATCGAAAATTTTAGCAACCAACAGAATTTTCACAGATACAGAAAAATCTACAGTATGAAGTTGGAAGAAAATTAAATGTGGTAATAACAAATTTATTTATATTGAGTGATTCAATGTTAATATATATATATCTTAATACTTTGCCGTGTGGTGGCGGCTCGTTAATAATACTACCACTCCATCTCATCCGTTGGATCTCGTAAAAGGCGAATAAGGAATTAAACTGCACTGCGCACCCAACAGCGCATGGTGGCGATGGGCTCACCACCTACCACACCAATTGCATTTCGGGGATCACGGCACTCAGGAATGCGCTCGTACACCCGAAGCGCAAGAACCCCCAAGCTGCATACTCTGCGGCGAGCTGGGACACCCTGCGAATTACCGCGGGTGTGACAGAGCGCCGAAGAGTAAGAAGCGCAGGGGAGGTAAAAAGAATGGCCGTAGGAAGGGCCCCGGGGCCCCACAGCCTCAGACTCTCGCTCCTAAACCGGCAACTAAACCCGCGCCAAAAACAACGCCCGCGCCGGCCGCAGCGAAACCCGGTCCCTCTGACGGCACTACCGGGCCGAGCCAAAGCTAGAGCGCCGCATCGGCGCCTAACGCCTGGACGAAACCTCTGCCCATGACGCAGAAGAGTGCAGCCGCTTCACGGCCCGCTCCTCAAATCACAACGCCCAAAATTCAGGGCTCATCAAACTTCGCCGCAGATTTCTCGCTAATTTGCGGCTTCATGCGCAGCATAAATGTTGCGGAGTTATCAAGCTTAGCGCGCAAAATCCGCGAAGCAAAGTCTCCTCAAGACCGACTCATGGCGACCGTAGAGCACATGAGCGTAATCGACGCGATTTGGACGTTTCAATGCGCCTAAAACATCACGCGCCGCGTTGAAAATAAATCACTAATTGTTACCAATGGCGTCCCATATAGGTAGAATTAAACCTCGCTCTCTGACTGTCTCGTATTTTAACGCAAACGGTCTTAAGACGCAGTTAGTTGAAGTCGCGAATTTCCTTCGTGATCATGACATCGACGTTATGCTAGTGCAAGAGACTTTCTTAAAACCTAGTATGCGCGATCCTAAGATAGCCAATTACAAATGCATCCGTAATGACAGAGCGACCGCGAAAGGTGGCACTCTGATTTACTATAAAAAGTCCTTGCACTGTATCGCGCTCGACACTCCAGACTTAATTAATATAGAAGCTTCTGCGTGTAGGTTAGCAATGACCGGCCACAGGCCGCTTGTACTAGCATCAGTTTACCTCTCGCCATCCAGACAAATATTAGAAGCAGATTTAAAATCTCTACTAGATTTAGGTCGTTCTGTTATACTTGCCGGAGACTTGAACAGCAAGCACGGCAGTTGGAATTCCAACGTTAATAACACGAACGGTAATAAACTGTACGATATAGCGGAGAGACTTAACGTAAACGTTATAGCCCCCGAAACACCAACTAGAGTACCGACGCAATTACATCAGCAGCCGGATATTCTAGACGTAGCTATAATTAAGGACGTGAACTTAGCAATAGACTCTATAGTTACGCTTCACGAACTTGAGTCGGACCACCGTCCGGTCATTTTTAAGCTGGGCCAGCCAAATGGTGAGGTCACTCAGACCAAAACCATTGTGCACTGGCGTACCCTTGCAGTCAAACTCGAGGCTACGAGCTCTCAGCACTTAGACGAAATTCCTAATACTATCGACTCCCCAGAGGTAGCCTGCCGAGCGATAAAATCCTTTTCGAATCATCTCAAAATAGCCGTCGGAGAATCCTCCCGGAGGGTTACGGTGTCGAGCGATCGACGCTGTAACCTGCCGGCGGACCTCCGTCGCCTGATTAGAGAAAAGAACCGTGCGACTAAAGCGCACGATAGATATAGAACAGACGAAAATAGACTCAGACTGCGCCTCCTACAAAGGGACGTTAAAGAGCGCTTATCTGAGTACAATCAAGACAGCTGGGACACTATGCTTGGAGAAATCGAGCCGTCGCACACTGCCTACTGGCAGCTGGCACGATCTCTCAAAGCAGAGCCGGTCTCACCCATGCCGCCACTCATTAGATCTAACGATAACTCGCTCGCCTTCGACGACAGCGAAAAAGCCGAATGCCTCGCAGACTGTTTAGAGAGCCAATGCACTCCGTCTCTCGCGCCTGCGGATCCCGACCACCTGCAGCAGGTAGCCGCGGAACTCGAACGCAGGGCTGCAATACCACCAGTGGGCGAACCACTGCCTCCAGTGACTCTCGACGAAGTCACTAAGATAGTCCAAAATCTTAAAAACCGATCCGCGCCTGGCCTCGACGGCATAAACAACAGGGTGATGAAATGTCTAACTACGCCGTTATTATGTCTGTTAGTCAGTATTTTTAACGCGCTCCTCTCCAGCTGCTCCTTCCCGGACGACTGGAAGGAAGCCGACGTTATAGGCATTCCGAAGCCTAATAAGCCTAGGAACATTCCGTCTAATTATCGCCCAATAAGTCTCCTCAACTCGATGGCTAAGATTTATGAGCGAATTATACTCAGTCGATTAAAAGACTATGTCCTTACAAATAATATTCTTCCAGACGAGCAGTTCGGCTTTCGTCCCGAACACTCGTGTACTCATCAAGTGCACCGCTTAACGGAGCACATCTTAGAGAATTTAAACGACCGCCCTAAGCCTGTAGGCACAGGGGCGTTATTTTTCGATGTCGCAAAGGCATTTGACAAAGTCTGGCACGACGGCTTGTATTACAAGTTGTATCACACTAATGTGCCAGACAGACTCGTGAACATCATACGAGCCTTCTTGTCTAACCGCCTATTTCGCTTCCGGGTATAGGGAACGCGCTCCTCAAGCCGCCCTCTCCGAGCGGGGGTCCCTCAGGGCTCCTGCCTCTCCCCACTCCTTTTCTCGCTATACACTAGCGATATTCCTAAAGACCCGAAAGTAAATCTTGCGCTTTTCGCAGATGACACGGCCTTGTACTATTCCGACAAGCACAAGGGCCGCATAACGATTCAACTCCAAGCCGCAGCCGATCGCCTAGGCGAATGGTTCCGGAAATGGAGAATAGAGGTAAACCCCGAGAAAAGTGTAGCGATATACTTCTCGAGGGGCACACCAAAGCCCGCTAGACGATGTCACCCAATCGGCAACAATCAGCTAGGCACGATCACCCTGTTCGGACGCCCTATTCCCTGGGAAAAGAGCGTCAAATACCTCGGGGTCACGTTAGACGCAGCGATGTCGTTCGCTGCACACATTAAAAACATACGCAATAGAGCGGCTTTTATCTCAAGCCGTCTATACCCATTAACTTGCTCCTCAAGCAAAATGTCACAAAAGACACAAACTTCGCCTCTATAAGACTTGCATAAGACCCGTAATGGACTATGCTTGCGTCGCTTTCGCTCACGCGACGGGCAATCAATTAAAGAAGTTACAGAGCGTTCAAAATCGATTCTTGCGAACTGCCACCGGAGCCGGTTGGTATCAACGCAATGTAGATCTTCACAGCGACTGTGAAATGCCTTTAATCTCTGAACACTTCAGAGAATTATCACGGCGGTTTTTCGAAAAAGCCGCGGTTCATTCAAACCCGCTGGTAGTTAAAGCAGCAAATTACCGACCAAACAGAAACGCGACCGAACGCAAACGTCGCCCGCGAAACGTGCTAGACGACACGGACGTCTCAGCTTTCCTGACCACGATACTGTCAGTCACGATCCAGGCTACACTGTACACACAGTCAATAGCTTTAATATAACACGCACCACGACGCGCGACCGCCGTAGAGAGCGGCGCGCAATAGTAAATAATCACATCGCGTACACAAGATTCACCCGTGTTCCAGGGCGGTTCTCACCGCCCAGAGTTACCGACACACAAGTCGACAGTCCGAATGGACGCGCCCAGCCTCCTTCGGACGGTCAGTAGACGACTTAAAATGTTTAAGATTTTCGAAATCGCGAAAGCACGCAGCGAACGCGACACAGTCCGAACTTCGAGGGTTTTGTAGGAGTTTTTATTTATTTATTTATTTATGTTTGGGTCAAACCAAACCTGGCACACGGGCCCCTAGCCCGCGAGCACAGTATCCGATGAAGCTGTAAAAGCCGAGAAGGCTAACAGCAATTACATCACCGAAAATATATATATACCAATTGCATTATATTGTTTTGGTGAAATGTGGATTGTGGTAGTCATCTGTTTTTGCAGTGAGTGCTCAGTCTACTATTATGTATGTATGTATATGTAATAATTTATTTTGTTAGTACTGTTCCGTGAATAATTAATTAGTGCAAAAACTGTAAAATAAATTTTTGATAGTGTTTCTAACGATTTGTAGTAAATTTTTTATATGTTTTTATATTGATACTTCAGAGAACGAAATCTATCTTATAGTTCATAGTAAAAGTTTATTATGTGATCCAAATTTAAACATATTAACCTCACATAGGTAGGTGCCAAATTCAAATGTTACTGCGATATGCCTCACGATTTTTTCTTTTTTATATTCGCGTATCGATATATTTAGTTTATTGATGTTTAACTTATAACGCGCGTACATAAGTTCTCACCGGTTTTTTAAATTTATGCCTATACTTAAAAGCCAATTTACAGATTTTAACGACTTTATATGATTTTTCGCCTAGTACTTTGAACAAGGTCAAATTTTTTATTTTGCAACCTGGACTTCATTAAGTCGGACCGCATTACATGCGTAGCCCACGTTGCTAAACTTGCGTGGGAATATTGCGAAACAGCAATATTTTTGCAAGTCCATAAATACTGCACTCGACGCCAGATGAACGAAACTATACCGCACATTAGAGGTCAGCAGTTAGGTAAAGCTCGTAAAAACGTCCAAAATAAATAAACCTAAAACGGAACATCTAATCGCACAACAGTGTCTAGAATAAGTTTTCATACAATGGCTATACGAACGTCGTGTGTAATTTATAAGAATCATTCCGAAGCACTTCAACCCTCTTAATCTAGTACTCCTTTTATATCTACATAATAATAAGATTATTTACCAAAAGGAGTTCGCTTCCAAGGGCCCGACCTCCGAGAAAAAAGTGAGTTTGTCACCGAATCACTGACTAGACTGTACTTTTAGTATGTCTACATACATTCTTAAAAGGATTTTCATGAGATGTCTTTTCAAAGCGATATTCGGAACATTATATTTTCTAAAAACGTTTTCAGAATTTGTGGGGGATTTATCTATAGGCATTCATAATAGAGAAAATACTTAGGGTTACGATTTTCTCTACAATCACATTTTAGATTTTTTTTAATCAGAACACTGTCTTTGCTCTAAATGGAATACTCTAATTTCATCACAATTACACGAAATCATTATGACAAATTATAAGACAGGACGAGGACTAGCCGATAGGTGTCCGGCAGAATAGAATAGCACATACCTATTTCCTAACGAGGTGTCGTAAGAGGCGACTAAGGTATTGTATGGACAGCCTTTATTCTAGTACATTAACACCATAATATGCAATCACTAAACTACTCGTGAGAACGCAACGGAGAGTCAGATATTTTTTTATTTCATACCAAAATGGCGGCTACGTCGTTCACCACCCGTCGTCTCGGTTCACGGGGGTGAAAAGTGGGCTACATGTGTATCCTCTGCCTACCCCTTATGTGGGAAAAAAGTGTAACTGTATGTAGGTATGTATGAGGATTACACGCTGAGGTACTTACATATGTTTATACATATGTAAGTACCTAAGTAAAAAAAACTAAGGTGGGAATCTTCCCTTAACACCTGCATGAGCCTTCCGCAAAAATATCGTGAGAAGAACCTACAACTTTTTATAGATCTTCCTCACCAAACTTGCATGCTTGTAGAATCTTGAATTTTTAATGTTTTCGATTGTAAGCTGATTTTTAGTTTCAATTTAATTAATTTTATAACAGACAAAGATGTCTACGGGATAATAAAATTTATAGAGAAAGCATAGACAATAAACTGATCGAGGTATGTCGATATGTAGGATGCTTTTCTATCGCTAAATTTCCTATGAGTACTAAATCGATTCGCTTTATAGATTGCTTTTTAATAGAGCGCAAATGCGGTTGTATTTTAGCATATATGTGTACTTACGCTTGCATTTCACGTTGTACTAGATTTTTTTAATTTACACCTATTTATGTATAATTGGGTACTAAAATTATATTATATTTATTTAATGTACTCGAGTGAGCATTGCACAAACCCACTCTCGACAGCTTTAAACTATAACCACATTGTGACAAGGAAAAATAAAAAGTTTGAGGTTATTAGAAATAACTTTCTCGGACGCCTGACCTCAACTTTATGAAGTTCATCACCATGCATCAACACTTGAAAATGCCTCGTTTTGAGGTGAAACACGTCTCGTGGTGTATATTGACTAGTGGTAGTGTTGTAGTGGTGGAGGGTATCTGGTGGCGGTGTTAGTTTGCTTGTGAACGTTATTGTGCGGTCGGTGCTCTTCAAAACTAGGTAATATTGTGTGTCGTGAGCGAATAACTGGCAATGCAATGGTATCAACCTACGCATTTCCCCACGTGAACCACTACCACGAGAAGCAAATTTTTTAATTGTTAAAGTTATTAATATTTTTTGTTACAATATTTGCGTATTCTGGTTTCATGTTAAGTCTGCCCGTCTCTCTGAACGCCAATAACTTAAAGACTACTAGATATTCACCAGATCATTCTGAGACATTTCGGTTTCCTCACGATATTTCCCTTCACCGCAGAGCACGTGGTAAATCAGCTTTTTTAGGCTTGATGGTCCCTGTTAGCTCGATGGCTTTCACAGCTTCACCGGATTGAAAGGTGGCAGAGCGCTGAGGGCGTTTAGCCGAAACCATTATTTATCCCCGATTTGGCCCCCGAGGGAGGACCTTGGTTTGGACCGTCATCCTGTGCGCGAGAGTAAATGACTCGAGGGTGGCTAAGGGGGACGGCCTCGGCTCGGCCAGTTACTTGAAACAGGAGGGCAATATTACTAATGCTATTATTATTATCGGAATTAAATACATTTAGTAAATCAGCACTTAAAATTGCAATATACAATTTTAGTTATATCGGCACCGAGGATCGAACCCGATCAGGTTCCAGCCCACGGTCCATTATTTTATAGCTACACCATTATACCTCAAAAGGTTCAGTTACAAAAACTACTTAGTCTGCGCGAAAAAAGTTGAGGGTACAGATAAACCAACATAAAATTATAATTGTCGGACTTTTTGGTTGTCAATAATGAAACGAAACTTAAGTTATGCTTTCGATTTTACCCACTACGGATCACATAAAACGTATATTGAACAAAGGTCTTGTGAACTGCAGATGGCAGATGGCCAAGAAACATGCGCCGGCGGCTTGTAGTGGCAACATTGCAAGGGTAAAAGTGCATTCAAATGCATTTCTTTAACATTTACAAGCTGTTATGCCTACGCCATGAAACACTCATGTCGCACTTGACATCGTTAAGGCAATAAAATACCAATAAAACGCATATGATTGCCAATTGAGTATTGAATTTGTTTTATTTACTTTCTTCTTGCGTATTATACAGAGATATCCAAAAAAATGTTTAATTAAAAAAGTTGAATTAACAGCATATATACTTCCTCTGCTTGCCTTTTTTGGGAGTAACAGAGCTGGAAAAAGTAAGAATTTAAATATTTGCAAGAAATTTTTGTGGGACGGTTAGGTAGACTAAATAATTAAAAAAAATGGTCGGTAATAAATTAACAAACATTATTGGTTGCAAGAAAAATAGCCTGAGAAATAGTTATACGCGAAGTACGGTAACATTAGGGATAGACCTGCAGTTATATACAATGGCCGATGTTACGTGTCCGAAAAATATTTTTATTTATTAGTCACATTTCATGTACATTTCCTGCAAATAGTTAAATTTGTCGGGCAGCGTTTGGCAGAACTACTATGAATTTTAAAGCGACAGCTTTTGTACCAGGTCTTAAATATTTTACTTTCATAAACTTTTGTTATTAAATAACTATTGTCAATATGAGAATTTAAGAATATCACAGAGTGCGGCCATTTTGTTCCTAAACTGTTCGCTCACGGGTCACTGTACATTAAAAATGTACATTGACGAGTGTGAACTACTCGATAATTATTAATCGTGTGAACTATCACAATAAAAAAAAATATTAAAAGAATAATAACTTGTCCTCAATAGTCATAGGCCTTCTCGTAGTACTACGCACTTATATAAAAATTGAACTTAATTTAACTTCAGGAGAACTTATTGAAGGTTAGTGGAACAGCAGCAGGGAAACGAATAAATAATTTAGTAAATAGTTTGTATTCTCCTTTTAATATTTTCAATTTTTAATTATTTAAATATTTTCGGTACAACTTGACTCTTGTAGAATACATACTAATAATAATAATATATATTAAATGCGAAAATGACTCTCTCTTTTCCTCTGCCTGTTTGTTACCTTTTCACGGCTCAACCGCTGAACCGATCTTAACGAAATTTGGCACAGAGATCCTTGCATCCTGGAGATGGACATAGGATAGTTTTTGTGCAGGAAAATCAAACAGTTCGCATGGGATATTTAAAAACCTCTATCCAAGCGAACGAAGTCGCGGGCTTTAGCTAGTTGTACAATAAGAACACAAATTAAAATTATACTATAGCATAGACTACGTTATAGCATATTAAAATTCCTGTTATTTAAGTGTATTTTAATGCTTTATCTCAACTAATATAGCACTATTTTATGTTATTTATTACTAGCAATAATTTTGTTTGTACTTCGATTCTCAATATTACCTACTTAGTCTTTTGTTTTATGAAAATATTCTTTGTCTTCCTGGTCGAGTTTTTCGTCAGCCGATTCGGATTTTGCTTTTATATAAATAAATAAAAGGCAATGATTTTATGTTCATAATTTCGCGGAAATGCCAACATTAATAAAATTTCAATACAAACGGATGAATGAGCGCGAACGCATAGAAGACGAACAAATACCCGATAATACTTACACGCCACCTATTGTAAAATGGTTGTACAGAAATCGAAACCTTTACGGGCATGTGCACACAAACTTACGAAACTTTAACTCCAATCGGATGAACGGTATAGAAAAGCCACAGAACAATATAAAATAGGAAAAATATGCCTCCTGCGGTGTATGCATTTACTGGTCTAGCCCTAAAACATACTCGTACAGTGGGTAAACCTATCTCCTGATTTTTATTGACCGACTTATGTAGACAACGCAGAACAACGAACACATATTTGTTGGGTTTTGTACCCAGTGTGTTTAACAGGAATACTAAAAAGGTTACTTTAAAAAAATATTCGGGCAATGACTAATAATAGTATTTTAGTTAACGTCAATTAAATACTTCATAGGGCACGTTACCAATTTTAAATGTATGAAGTGTTATCGTATGTTGGTGAAATTTTACCGAGGTGGCAATAACTACTTTAAGGTTTTATTCTAATCTAGCAATTTCGTTGTTACGCGATTCAATAAAAGAACTGACATTATGACGACTTTTGATGTTTTTTTACATTGAAATAAGTTGACTTCATATCCGTAACAATATAACATATAATAAAAATATAAAAAACAAACATGTGTGCAGTTTACACAGGGCAGAAGTGAAACCTTCGGAAAACTAAACTTCGATTAACGGACACGAATGCATAGTATCTGGAGTAGAATAATTGTAGGGTTTATGATAATATTGTACATATTTGTTTATTATACTTTACTTATTATAAAGATCACAATTCGAAAATATAAATGGTACAACAGGAAACACTGTACACTGTATTCTATTTCATTCTCTCACATCCAAAATCCTATAGATTTATGTTTGTCTCATTTTAGTGTCTGTAGCTCAGTAGAGCCGTGCAAATGAGGGGCTAGGGCCTCGCATAAACGGCGTGCTCGGCGGTTAAGGAAAACCTCGCGAGGAAACCTGCGTGTCTGAGAAATAAAAAATATTTCAAACACTTATATTGGAGCAGCGTTGCGGATTCTTCTCGACGCCAAAACTCTCTCAGAAATGAGAGGCCCGTGTTGAGCGACATTTATAGGCTGTTACTTTACTTACCTTAAATAATAAACATTTAACAGCATATATGGTAATATCCGCAAGGTAGCGGCGCAGCACACATCCGGGTACAGTCTCGCGCACGCAATAAGACATGTGCAAATAGGTAAAGAAAATTGTGAATGCGTTAAGTAGTAACTGGTTGGAAGCCCGTCGCAAACACATTACCAAAATTTTTAATTCTATTTGACTCACGACTTTTTTTACAAAAGGGGTAGGCAGAGACCAAACACGTAGCACACTTTTCGCCTCCGCGGGACGTGACGTGACATGGGGCAACCATGTCTACGTCATTTTGTTACGAGTCAAAAACATTTTCACCCCATTGCGTTCCCACAAGCAGTACAACGTAAATAGTACGTTAAGTGACAGCATTGCATATTATGGCGTTATTCTGCACGAATAAAAACTGTCTGTATAATACCTTAGTTTCTTCATAGTAGAATAGCACCTACCTCTTCCCTAACAAGTCGGTAGGGAATAGCTAGGTGCTATTCTACTTTGCCGAACACCTCTTACACCTTTACATATCTTACGTTTATCTCTTCACATCATCACATGTTCCTCCATTCTTTTTGTTTAGTAATCACAATAATACCAATAAATTAGATATAAAAAACTTAAGTCTTACATGAAATACCCATAACAACTATAGGTGCCCCGCTTCCTGAAACCTGGTTTCAATTTTTTTTTTAATTTGATAAAGTGACGTTTGCACACTTCTGCTTCACGGCAGGATAACTGGCCATGGGGTGGTACCTACCTAGACGGATTCCTGCATAGGAATCCTACCACCAGTGAATCTTATCATGAGGTGTGCTCATCATATACGACTATTCTTTGCAAATAATCTTTACCTAAAAAATTATTAATAACGTATTTGATAAGTTGAAACAATGATAGAAAGAAAGGGAATACTTACGGAACATCTTTCCGCCTGTTTCTACTCCGGCAGAGTAAATCCGACCGGTGGTAGACGGTAAAAGAAAGACTTGACAAACGAAATGAATATGTCTCAAATCAAAAAAAAATTGTCGCGGTTTCGTTATTATGAACAGATGGCGCCATCTACCTTCTTGAAAGAATGTAAACAACTCCAACCGACAGCTGTTGTGGATGTTAGTTGAACAGATTGTCAACAGATGGTGCTTTCTACAATTATTTTTTATTTTTAACTAAAACATTAATTTTAAGATATTTACTTATGTTTATCATTAGAGGAAAAATAATCTCAATTCAAAAATAATCTAAACAATCTTAAATAATCTAAAATAAAAGGGAGATATTTCATGCCGACAAAAACACTTTTAAGAAATAATATATATATAGATAGTAATATCAACTGTGTGTCGATATGTATGACAGAAATGATATAACTTTATAACACTATAGCTTTTGTTGTAATTTTATTATTTCCGTGTCTCTGACTCTGTACCCTAGTCTATCTTAAATCTTATCGCATAAGCATTACATTAAGCGCGGGTAGGTTGGGGCGAATGAGTGCTTATCTTTGCGCATACACTTATGGCACTGTATTATCTCTTGTGCAGTTGAGAGTCAGCGATAGTATTCTAAAGTTGTTGCCGTTGCCGTTGTCTAAAATTGGCCAAGAGGACATCATATTCGATAAAGTTGTACGATGCTAAAATTTGAATATGAAAAATATCGCAAAATACATGAACATCGCTAAAATCATTTATACATATTATTATTACTTTATACATACATAGAGTCACGCCTCTTGTCTATTGGGGTAGGTAGAGACCACATCTTTCCACTTGCTACTATCCTGACACACATCTTTCGCTTCATCTACTTTCATGAGCGTTTTCATACAAGCTCGTCAGATGCGTGATATTTGACGTTCCCTTTCCTTAAAAGGATTTTGATCTGATCGTGATACGTTCACCTACATCGAACCTTACCCATTCACAAGACATCAGATAATTTATAACTAGTCTAATCTGATAAATCGAATGGAACTAGTCTGTGATTTTCAAAATTTGCGTTAGTACAATTTAAATTGCGGCTCTGTTAGTGAAAAGAAGAAAAAATATTTGCATGAACTATACAATTGTTTAGTGATTTCTCCTCTATGGAATAGGCGACATTTTTTCCTGGAGCAAATTTAATTTTAAAAAAGAAAGGAAAGAAAGTATCATTTTTAATCCGTTCTATTCACTAATTTAGCATATACGTTCAACTTTCATTTTATAGCAAACAAAGTCAAAACCACTGCTGTGGGCATAATGAAAAATGTTTTTTTTATCCTATATGAAATTATATTATTCATCCTATGACTTGTCCGTCGGCCGTGGATTCGAATACTAGCCGGAGCGAGGGACATTTGTGCAAAAACAGAAATTGTTGGTTTAAACATTTAACTTTAAACATACATAACATATTTAATAAAACTTCATTACATTTATGCATACAGTAATGCTTTTACCCATATAAGGGGTAGGCCGGTAGACCACCTGTAGACCAGTTTTCGCCCCCGTGGGAAACGAGAAGTGAATGGTGGCGAACCACGTCGCCGTCATTTTTGTACGAGTCAAAAAAACTCTTACTCCCCAACTGCCCATTGCGTTCCTACGAGCCAGTATAGTGACAGCATTGCATATTAGGTTATTATTCTGCAGGAATAAAGGCTTCCCGGACAATATCTTAGTCTCTTATGACCTTTAAAGAAGAAGAAAGAGAGAAGAAATTATATCTTACAGTCGTTTGAGGTCTGGTTGTTTTTGTTATGTGGAATTTGTCTCTAAAACGCACCCACGATGCATACCATGCATCTAGGAGAAATCACAGAGATGGAGGCAAAACCTTTCGACTACATAGAGGTTTAACGATGATAATTATTACTTACTAGAATCTTTGTTAATTTCATGTTAACAGACTTAGTATTTTTTAATTCCCTTTAGATAGCCACTCATAGAAAAATATTTCTTTTGTTTATATTATTACTAGCTAATGCCCGGCATGCGTTGCAAGACCTTTAAAAATTTTTTTTTTTAAGGCCTTGCAACGCATGTCGCATAATTGTAATTAATTTGAAGTAGGTTATACAAGCATACAAGCAGACACTACATGTATATGATTTTATTTGAATGGTAATTTTCGACTCAATCAGATGAACGAACGCATAGAAGACGAAAATTTTAGAGGTGCCGGCACAGGGATCGAACTCACGTACTATGAAAATAATGCGAGTGGCTAAGCTACCACGGTTCAACTCTGCAACATAATACATTAGATAGCTTTTCTTCTTATAAAACGATTTCTCAGTAGGATTTCTCGTGTATCGTTTTAGACACAATGATAACAAGCAACAATGTGTTTTTGCACAAATGTTGGCTCCATCTGGGATTCGAACCCAATACCCGGGGCATTGAAGTCAGGCACTTTTAGTCACTAGGCCACGCGGTCGTTCAATAACCGACAGTATTCGGAATTTTTCATGAATCTAATATTCACCATGAGGACACAACAAATCCGATTTTACCTCCTAGTTTAAACAAAAGGGATTAACAAAAATCGTATAACTTTGCTTCATAATAATGTGTACATAGTACTAGTACATAGCCTAGACAAGAATAAAATATATATCACTATTTCAAAACAGGCAAGACAATAAATAACCAACCTATGCTATGCTTTTATTGCACTTTTTAGGGTTCCTTAACCCTCAAAAAAAACCAGAACCCTTATATGATCACTCGCGTGTCCGTCTGCCACAAGCGATTTCTCAGAATTCATAACGTAGAAACTTAAAATTTAGCAAAGTAATACATGTTTGTAACCCACATATTTTGCATTACTTGCAATTTGTAATATTCGTATAATAATTAAATACTGTTTTATTACATTGAATATATCATGTGGGATTTAAATATATCTATTTCAGAATATTCAAAAGCATATTAAAAAAAAATATTTCGAAAGAAAGTGAAGCTTATCCAATAATCTTGGCGCTTTACTTGACGTTTATAGGATAATTATAATATGAAGTATTTAGTATTTACACATTCTTAGAAATAAATTTTACAAACATAATTTTATATGCAATGCTATGATAAATATAAAACACTAAAATTTATTACTTCAATAAGCTATATCTCCTCCATAAAAATTAAAATGTCCATAATCTTTAGTTTTGTGCCAAAACAAAGTGCGCTTATATTATGGCAACACAAATCCATACATGCAAAACACTTAAAACATATTAGTATTGAATGTAACAGTATTCATAAGATGTTTGCAGTTTTAATTACAACACATAGGATCAACTTAATTGCATTACCTTCTCATCCACCGAAAAAATCTGTTGCCGCCTTTTTTCCCGTTATGTTTCTTCTTCTTTCCCATTTCTCTGGAGTTCTAATACTACCATATAAACTAAGTTCCTTACATAAAAACACTGTCTGTTTATTTTATTATATATATTATAGTTTATGTAGGTAAAAAAGTCACTAAATAAAATCACATTAAACAGGTAATAGTTCGGTTTAGGTAAAAAATTATTACCACTGTTACTTTTTATACGTGTCAGTTCACCGCACTTACTTTTTTATTTATTCGAACATCGAATAGCTACACGTTTTATATTTGGAACGCAATGTCTCTGGCCGGTACAGGACTCTACGGTTGGGCTCTATTAAAAGTGGCATAATATTAATATTAAATGATAAATTAAAACTTTCAGCTTTGGTTATTTAAAATATTAACACATGGAAGACGAACAGGGAAACATCTCAACCAAAATATCTTAGCACGTAACACAACACGCAAGTAGAATAAAATTAGATAAACTGGGCTTATTCGAAAATAATACAAAGCAAAAAGGTTCTACAGATAATATTTACCGATAATTAGTACTGTCACTGAATAAATAACAGAAAAAAGAAATGAATCATTTCGATTTTCAAATGCTCAAGAGTGCACGATGTGCTGAACACGCCGAGACTGGCGCGTGCCCACGTCCCGAATTAGAAGCTGAAAAAAGAAGCATTGGATGCACATTGCGAGAAATGCAGCATATGTATGCTTTGTTTATTTTTGTCCACACGGTTGTATCTGCGATAGCTACGGCGACGGACTCAAGGGACACTTTATTACTGGTAGTCATAACAGAACATTAAGAAAACAATGACGCATTTTGTAATTATTAATTAAATAGTTCTTTGAAAATTACTGTTTGTAAAATAATTAATAATATAATAAATTTCATATAAAACCCATATGTAGTAAATAAAATAAATAGTTTTTCACATTAAATACGTATTTTTTTCTGATTTGTGCCGCTATTTTTATACGCTCATACATAATGTAATTAGAAAATATGAAACAAAGATTATGCATAAAAGTACAGTTCTTTCGGCAACCGTACATAAGGATTTTATTACTTATGCAGACTGTTATTAAAACAAAAAAAAAGACAGTAGACTGTGGTAATAAATATAGAAAAAAGCGAAAAAGAGTCACAATGATCTACGTCGGAAGCGGCGATATCTTTTTAGTTAATATCCGAAATTGTATTCAATAAGAGTCATCGAGGGGCTATTGATACCAATGTTATAGTGTCATTGACGTCAACCTGCCACCGAATCTCATATTTTCGGTTTTGATGCGACTTTAAATGTAAGAATGACGACCGCGTGGCCTAGTGGTCAGAGTACCTGACTACGAGTCCAGGGTTCGAATCCCAGCCGGAGCAAACATTTGTGCATGTGAAATTTGTCTGTAAAACGCACTCACGATACAGGAAAAATCAATGCCTTTTAAAAAATAATCTTCAAGGTTTTAATATGTGTCGTAAGTCAGTGAAATATTTTCCAATAGGAAGCGTCAGAATATAAATTATAGTCACTTTAAATAGTGTTATAAGTTTATAAACCCGCGGTAATTATGTGATCTATCTGTCTGGAGAACTCCTCGTCGAAAATAAATACGGAAATTGAGTATTGAAATCGCATGAGCTTTCATCCTTGATCCAGTGTTATTATTAGTCATTATAAACATTATAAACGCGGCCTGGAAATCCATTACGTTCTTACTTAGTAAAGAGTTCAATACGTCTTTCTGTACATTTAAAAAACAAGTAGGTCTGGAAAATGAGAATTACAAAAATACAAAATTTATTTTTGTTAGTTGTATTTTGATTTTTTCTAGATGAAAGGGTAATTAAAATAAACCATAAATAAAAGTAAAACAGTAAAGTAACAGCCTATAAATGTCCCACTGTATAGCACCGACCTCTCATTTCTGCGAGAGTTTTGGAAAGAGTCCGCCACGCAGCTCCAAAGCGGGTTGGCGTAGTTCACGTCTTCGAAATATTTTTATTCTTCAGACATGTAGGTTTCCACACGATGTTTTCCTTCATCGCTGAGCACGTAGTAGATCAGCACTTAAATTGAAGAACAATTTCAGAGGTACCGTCACCGGGGTTCAATAAATATTAACAAAGTTACGTCATATGCGCCATGATGCAACGTCTACCACTATTTGGGCGTACGCCAGACCCAGCCACCTACGACATAGATAACAATGAGGAAATATAAAAATAAGTGAGTGTTACTTAAACTTCAATTTTAAAGCGACTGTGTTGGCATCACAGCGCTAAAATATTCGCACGCAACTTTACAAAAACAACAAAAATCTCGTATCTAAAAACCCGACATTTGACAGCAGATCTGGGTACTAAATGTCAAGAGCGTTTGAAACATCCTTTTGTAACCACATTATCACAATCAACAGTTATTTAATCAATTATAAGTAACTTGTGTCTCAGGTTTTTCTAAAATCTATACCAAGTCTCTTAAAAGTGGCCAGTAAGTTGTAACGTAAGAAATAAATTAAATTATTATTAATAATAATACACAACAATATATAAATAAAATTAACCGTTTATTAAACTGTCCAACCGAGCAGAAACCAATTTTTCGCAAGTATACGGAAACTGTCCGAATTTAGAGCAGACTTTTTGAAGCGTTCCGAGAATCAATTCAAACCATAAAAATAAAAGTAAAAGTGTGATAAGGGCCAGTAAAGTTTCACGGGACACAAGGTTCCGCTCGTTTTTAAAAAGGTTTCACATTTGACTTCATTCCCAACCATTAAATATAACTGTCCACGAAAATCTTAAAGCCCGGGGCGAAGACTAATATTCGCAGGTACGAAAGTGGACCGGCTTTCGGTCCACTTCAAAGAGCTTCCTGTCCTATTGTCACATAAAAATTTAAATTAACACTAATCTGTTTAACGCTTATGCAATCTATTACTTTTTTAAACAATCGTGCATTGTTCACTTCATTCACGGCAAAATTAATTTGTGGAACGGAATGTCGCAACTACAATTGCGGGATATAACAGATAAATTAATTAAAAAAAATCTACCGATGTGCTAAAGAGCGCGCGGGAATGAGTCCTGTACCACGTCAGTCTATTATAAATATGACGCGGCTACTGACCGGAGATGTTTCGATGAAAAATGAAAATACAAGCTTTACGGGATCACACGATAATTATAGAACGCGGTGAAATGTTGATGCGTTGTACGCAAATTGCGGGCTTACCATATCTGCTTCATTTCTTACAGAGTGGACTCAACTGATATATTGATATATGCTGAAAGACGTGCAAGACGGATTATTCGATTTTCAAACTTGATATGCTATTTTAATTTCATTGGAAAAATTTGACAGATGTTAAAACATCGATACCTATCGATATCTATACAAATAAATAAAATTGAATTGTCCGTTTGTAATAAGAAAATAACAGCGTGTTACTCAATGCTGATGAAAGTATATACGGTACTTATAAGGTATTTTCTTTCAAAAGTTTTTGTCTGTCTGTTTGTTCCGGCTAATCTCCGAAATGGCTGGACCGATTTTGACGGAACTGTCACTGACAGATAGCTGATATTATAGCGGGTACCTTAGGCTACGATCATTTTAGAAAAATAATTAGGCTTTTTTACGCAAGTGATACCGCGGGGCACAGCTAGTAAAATAAATATATGTTTAGATATAGCTGTAATGTAAACGGTACAGCGTTGAGTCGTACTGTCGAGTAATTATTTGTAACTGTCTTCTGCGAGGATTCTGTAACAACCGTATGACAGATAGACTGAGTCGGTTATTTATCTTTTTTTTTCCATGGGAACGGCTAGCGTCGATGGATGATTCTCGGATTGTCTTAGAGGGAAGTTGATTTTCACAATACACACATCTGAACCCAAAAGATAATTTGTGTGAAGCAGAATAGTTATATAAAAGTAGGGAGTCATGAATACGGGAATTTGATTGGGTTTAACTTAAAAAGTACTAAACTGTTTGGAATTTTACTGTAATTTAACTGTTTCACAAAAATAACATAATTTTTTAAACGGATTAAGATTGTGGGACTGTCAGATTTTTTAATTTTTTAATATTTTAAAACTATAACCATTAAAATTAAAATCCTTCATTTTTCGTCGTAAGAACTATAATTACTTTACAATCTACAACCTTTTCGTAATGAGGTTCCTCTGATGGAGAAGAAACATGCGAAAGAAACTCCGTAGGTATTCTCTTTTTTTGTAAATCCTTTTTTATCTCAGTTAAAAATTAATTATAAATAAATTTACAATGAATAGTATAAAAAAAACCAAAGCACGCTCCATGTTGGAAATTCCATTTCGTTATTTATTTATTTACCGTACCACACAATAAGAAAATTTATTTCATCATTATCATAGCAGCCTGCCCACTGTTGAACATAGGCCTCCCCCATAGATTGTCACTAAAGTTTGTAGCTCTGATTTTAGGGGGATTTTTGCCAAATTCAGATGCCGCTTGGCAGGCGGGATGGTAACCGCAGTATGTTTGTTCAGATGTTCCAGGTAGATGCTGCTGCTCAACTACTGGTTTTCATTTCCCCCTTGTCGACTTTTAAGTCACCCATGGGATGAGATGTGGTGGTAGATTTTCTTAGACCAGTATAAAATATGTATACAAGTTTCTTATGTAGTATTGTAAAAATAGTACAGCGGTCACGTTAAGATAAAACGATTTTGATTTAAAATCGAATCGGAACATCAATAATTTATACAGGGTTGCTTCAAACG
The DNA here is from genome assembly GCA_019845155.1 of Luehdorfia chinensis. Lineage (NCBI taxonomy): Eukaryota > Metazoa > Arthropoda > Insecta > Lepidoptera > Papilionidae > Luehdorfia > Luehdorfia chinensis. The sequence continues at coordinate 984,763 of JAHVAK010000107.1, forward strand.
TATATAGCATATTGTAGATATTTCTAATTGCTTTTCTGAATAAATTTCTTTTTTTTTTCTTTTTTATTTCATCATATGACCGCAGGTCGTGTGGTGGCAGCATTAGAGAATCTATCCCGTGAGTGTCGTAAAAGTCGACTGAGGGAAAACAAAACCAGAATATGGGCAGCAGTATCTTCCTGGAATATCTGAATAAATAAACCCGTCTGCCAAGCGTGGCAACTATTGCAAAATCCCCCAAAATGAGAGCTAAAAACTTTTGTGGTTAACTATGGGGGAGGTCTATGTTCAGCAATGGACTGTGATAGGCTGAAGTGATGATGATTTGGCAAAGATGCCCCATTTCACCAACAACCTAAAAACGGTATCTTTGTTCTATATGCGGTCTTCTAAAACGTAAGACCTTAGCCGAGTATGAATACAAACTGTACTGAGATAAGAGGGTCTTTGTACTCGTTTAAGGATCACTCGAAAGTGATTGTTGGTGTAGACTGCAATTATGCACAGAATTAAATTTAATAAACTTAAGCGCAGAGAAACGGTACATTTAACTGTAAATTCATTAATTGAAAGTTTTGTTAATAGACATAACTGAAAGCAAGATATAACTATAGAATAAGTAATTGATGCTGTTAGGAGTAGTTATTGCTCTGTAGAATAAAAATGCGAGAAGAAACAAACTGACTCTAATTACTCTTCATCGTAACTAAATATTTTCTGTAATACATTTTTATTAAATTTTAGACTATAACTATTAACGATAAGTAAGAGAAAGTCTCTAGATATCTTTAGCTAGCGTGCGAGCTTCGACTCTACATTTCTATAACTGTTATAGACACACAGACGGCTGGTTTTCATCTCGTTTATATTATGCGATTTGTACCGCACACGGGCTGTGTAAAAGTTGCCAAGTCACACTAAATGGCAGACTTTCAGTTGCCGACCGTGAGAAATTTATTTTATAAAATGATTGCGATTTTATGTTACACGTTAAATTAATTTTGTGGGAGCCAGTGGGAACTTGAAATCTTATTAGTAATTAAGTGATTTATAACAATTACGGGCTCCATGGCCATAGCTTAGCTTAGCTAGTTTCATATAAGCTTCTGATATATACAGCTAGCTAGTGCCGTGTGGTGGCGGCTCGTTAAAAGAATACTACCACTCCATCTCATCCAATGGATCTCGTAAAAGGCGAGTAAGGAATAAAACTGCACTGTGCACCCAACAGCGCATGGTAGCGATGGGCTCACCACCTATCACACCAAGTGCATTATATCGTTTTGGTGAAACGTGGAGTGTGGCAGTCGTCTGCTTGTGCAGTGAGTGCCCAGTCTCCGACTACCCCTTATGGGATACAGTCGTGATCTTATGTATGTATGTATGTATGTATGTATGTATGTATATGAAGCTAGCTGGTGAATGGACCAGTAGTGAAACGTAAATAAGCTGTAAATTAATTTTACCCAGGATCAGGATTGAAAGGAAGGTAATGGAGGGGCAAGTGCGACACTTTTTTTTTAAATGATGCCTAACTCTAGTATTTCTCTTGTAACGTGGTGTATGGTGCTGGTGTTAATCCGACCCGAAAACCAACAATATGCGTTTTTGCGCAAGTGTTTTCTACATCTATGTAAAAGCAAAAACAGTAACAACCTACAAATGTCCCACTGCTGAGCATAGACCTCTCATTCTGAGAGAGTATTGGAGACAGGAAGAGTCCGCCACGCTGCTCCAATGCGGGTTGGCACATCAGCGGATGACCAGGGTTCGAACTCAGGTCGCTCGAGTACTATGAAATTTACGGAACCCGGCCACTGAACTACCACATCTGAGCTATATAATCAATGAATTATTGAGTACTAGCTGAATCCAGCTGATTTTCAGTAATAAAAAGGTAAAAATCCTATGTCCATCTACAGGATGCAAGCTGTCTGTGTGCCGAATTGCGTGTGAAATTTCGTCATGATCGGCTTAATAGTTGAGTCGTGAAAAGGTAATGAACAGACAGACTTTCGCATTTATAATATTAGTATGGATTTTGCTATTGAGGAGGATTCAATCCAGTATACGCTCCTGCTTAAGTGAAAAGCGTTTGAATGCCACATCGAAGACGGGTGTCAGAGTAGTGTGACGTCAAATTTATGCGATCTAATGCCGGCATTACGTTTTTTAATCGCATCAAGTGCTATTACATAATCAGAGTTCATTTAATTTCGACAAATTTCAGTAAAGGACGTAGAGACTTAGCAATGGATTTGGGCAAACATGAATTCTGGCAACACTAATGGCGCAGGAACTGACGCAAATTAAGCAATCCTTAGCAGTCTGGCTTCTTAGCAATATTTGCATATGATGACAATATCGAGAAACAAGCCCAAGGTCTCCATTTGCGTGTGTAACTTTCGCATTTGCTACGCCTGAGGTAAAGAAAGGCACTGCATTTATTATCAAGAATTTTACATATCTGTAAATGATTATTTCTTTTCTAAAGAACTGAATTCAAAACAAGTTTCAAATGTAGGTAAAGTTATTAATTTTTGCACGACCTGATAATGACGTCCACTTAGCAGATTCATGACCACAGCGACAACTACCGAAAGTTGGAAGCTATCAACTATTGCCTATGGAAATATTTTAGTGCCACGAGTGCCACTGAGTCTTTCTGACCTACCCGCGCTAGATGATGCGCTCATGCGACGAAATCGGAGGTAAGCAAGGATGAATTTTCAGATACAATCATAACATAACAAGACCTGAAAACTAAAAATTTGTGTTTTGTACAACTTTTGGCACCTGCTGGCATTCGAACCCAGGACCCGCGGCGCAGTAGTCAGGTACCCTGAACACTAAGCACGACTTGAATAATCACATACATTCATACATACAGTCACGCCTTTTTCCCATGTAAGCGGTGATACAATACAGCCTACACATGTAGCCCACATTTCGCCCAATCGGGAAACGAGACGTAACACCCGTCACGAGGAACCACGTCGCCGCTATTGTAAGATTCAAAAATAATTCTAATTCTCCGTTGCGTCCCCACGAGCAGTACCACAGCATTGCATATTATGGTGTTAATCTGCGCGAATAAAGGATATCCATACAATACCTTACTCACCTCTTACGACCCCTCGGTAAGTGAGGTAGGTGCTATACTTCTCTGCCGAACACCTATCTATTTATATATCTATATTTTTTATTTATCAAAATCAGTATAGTTTTTGGACTTCGTTGAACGCCTCTTACATCTTATATAGCTATAGTGGCCACACATCGCACTTGTCCACACTCACTCGAGCTAAGCAGAATAATGTTGTTAGTTCAATAGGATGGGGCTGACTTTGCTGCGTTTTCCACACGACCCCACGGTGCATATGAAGATAACACCATGTGGCGCACAATGGTGGCGTTAAAGAAACAATCATCGCCAGTCCTATTCACTGGTGGTATGATTCCTATGCATGAATCCGTCTAGGTAGGTACCACCGCAGGGCCAGTTATTCTGCCGTGAAGCAGTAGTGTGCAAACATTGTGTTGCGGTCTGAAGGGCACTGAGAGCTAGCGTAATCATTAGGCATTTGAGACTGACTGAGACGTAAGTTCCTAAGTCCCACACTTAGGAACTGACGTCTCTGTGCGCAGTGTGGTGTGCGTGGTAAGTATCACCCACCATATCTTATCCCATGGATGTCGTCAAAGTCGACTGATAGATTTTCTTTTATGGAGGCCTAAGTGAGCAAATCGTTCACATGACAAACTAATTATTTCAAAAATCGTTTTTTAGTAAAATCATGTTAACAATATAACGAAAAGTACGATGATGCGTCTATATGATGTACGGTCTGAAGGGCACTGATCACTAGTGTAATTACTAGTCAAACTGCTTGTTGGTGCAGATCTGATGTCTTATGGTGGTAAACGCAGTGCCACTTTAATATTCTTGGTTACCGATGAAAACGCTGCACTTACCATCATTTGAACGAGTTGCTTATCTGTAGGTTCATAAAAAAATTGTCCCGAGCGGAGAACTAACTCGCGACCAATGGCGCATAAGCCAACATTTAAACCCTCCGCCAACCGAGCCGATAGTTGAAATTAACATAGCCAATTTTTGCCTTAATAAGTGTAACGTATATGTATAGGCTGCGAACAATTATAGCACTGATTTAATTGCCTATGATATTATGCATTTATTATTTTTTTCAGTTCATATTGGTGAGTTCGAATTCCAGCAAAAACACAAATGTTGATTTTCGGATCTGGTACTGTTGTGTATGACTTCTTGCCACTGGCATTGCATCTAGGATGAATAGTTTAAATCCGATGATAAACCGATTTCCGATCGCAAGAGGGTTAGATCGAGCGCGATGGTTGGGGCGAGTGAGTGACTCTGTGTGTGCTCGTACACTTGAGGCACTACAATATCATTTTATTTTTATTTGATACAGTGACGAAACGAGCAAAACGTTCACCTAATGGTAAGTGCAACGCCTGCCCACAACAAATGCTGTGTCATCCAGAACATTCATCAGTTGTACTACACTGCGCCCGTGCCCTGGAGACATCAGTTCTTAAGTCTCATATGCCCAGTGATTACGCTAGCTCTCAGTGCCCTTCAAACCGTAACAGTAATTTATGCACACTACTACTTCACGGCAGAATAACTGGCCCTGGGGTGATACTTACCAAGTCGGATTCCTGCATAGGAATCCTACCACCAGTAAATGTGTCTGTAGGTCTCGGTCTGCTCGAGCTTACAATTTACTTATATATTGATTTAATTAATCTTGTCTAAGATTTGAACATGGAGCGTGCTTTTGGTTTTCCTTGACACTATTCTTTGTAATTTTAATGATAATGTATTTTTGACTGAGATAAAAAAGAGGATACCAAAGGAGTTTCTTTCACCTGTTTCTTCTCCTTCACAGGAACCTCATTATGAAACGGCGGTAGATCGTAAAGAAATGACGTTTGGCCATTGGAATTTAAATTTCTTACGTCGAAAAATAAAGAATTTTCATTTCAATTTATTTCATATCTCCTGCGCAGTTGATAGATTCCGACAGTATTTGTCACCGCTTTCGAATATTGCCCAGGAGAACATTATCATATGGTATACTAGCTGATTCCCGCACATTCGTCCGCGTGGAAATAGGTTTATTAAATATCCCGTGGGAACTATTTGACTTTCCGTGATAAAAAGTATCACGGAAAGTAAGTATCTTTTTTTAAACTGCGGTTGAACCGTTGTAAAGGTAACAAACAGACAGAAGCACACAGAGAGCTACTTGGCATTTATCATATTAGTATGGAATATATTTGCAAAATTCACTAGCAAGTTAATTCAAGAAATCTTTTACATATATAATTTTCATACTTCAAGACCCGGGTTACAACTCGTTTCTCTAAAAATAAACGCTATGTACGCCTCGAAGAGGGTATACTGTTAGTTTTATTGTAACATAAATAACGGTAGGAAATCCTCCTGGACACTGACTTTACGATCTTGACGTAGGGCCGGGTTTACACGATTACCAAGACACTACACAACGACTAAAGTGTCACTTCTCATAGGTGACATTAAATGTAATGAAGGAAATGAGTCCTAGACCGATCAAGATACTTAACAAAAAGTATTAAACTTATTAAAACATTAGCTATAAATAATTTAATAATGGCAAGGTAATCTTTGGCTACGTGTGCATTATTTCATCATATTCATAATTTTTGGAGTTCCGCACGTCAAAATGAAAAAAATAAAACGGATACAGGATCGGCTAGAACTATGATGTTGAAATTAATATCAAATACCCAATTCTTGATTTTGAATAGCACGATGATAAGATAACTGCGCCGATTGAACTTTAATCTATTACGTTACTTTTTAATATCAGTCCCGCCTATTAGTGCACGTCGTGTTATACGTTAAATGTTAATACACACACTACATTAACAAATGCAGCAGTTTTTTTTTTAATTTTATTACGTTTTATTTTTTTATTAAGGCAGGTTTAACAAGTAAAAGATAACAGCACAGAACCTTCCCGGGGCTAATCCTACTTGCACTTGTCCATTGCTTTTTAGTAGTTATACCTGTACAGCTTAAAATGGGATATTTTTTTTTATTGGATAAAGTGACGAGACTGGGTGGCAGGTGGCTTAAGCCACCACCACACGGCGTAATGCTCGTGATATAAGGAGGTTAGAATGCAGTGTCAGAGTCACAATGACAATCACAACGCAACCAGACCCGAAAACCAACTACTTGTGTTTTTGTTCAAACATTGGCTCCAGCTGGGATTCGACACGCAGTGTAGAAGTCAGGTACTCTAACCACTAGGCCACGCTGTCGTACTTACGGTACTCTTCCTTTGAACGGCAGTACATAATAAATCGGCCGTGTCTTAAGTCGGCTTAAGAGAATCTGCCACCCCACAGAGGGAAAATGAAAACCAGAAGATGGGCAGAATCTTCCTGGAACATATGAATAAAAAAACGGTGGTTGCCAACCCGCCTGTCAAGCGTTACAACTATGGCAAAATACCCCCAAAATGAGAGCTAAGTACTTTTGTGGCAATCTATGGGGGGGGGGGGGGGCTATGTTCAGCAGTGGACTAGTGATAGGCTGAAATGATGATGGCATGATAAATAAATCGATATCTACACGGAACGCTGGAGCGGAAGAACAGCATGAAAAAAGAAATAAACTCGAAAGAGGGCGTAATATTCTTTATATTAAACGCGGTGTATTACTTGTCAATGATCCTTTACCGCTATAATTTTGTAAATTAAAATGCAAACTAGTGTGTTCATGGCCTTAGCATTATTTTAGACGCAAACTCAGGCGTCGGCCGATGAAATTTGAACTTATTAGCTTAACACATCCTCCTTCACACTTAGCGTTCATAAAGATGGTGAGTTAACGTAGAAAATATGCATTTTCAAAGCATATTAAGATTTTATTTACAGCTGGGCCCCGCGGTTTCACACGCGTAAAAAAGCCGTATTTGAATCGGATTTTGGAGTTTTAATTTTTTTGCGCGGATCTCTAATTATTTTTCTAAAATTAAAGTAAGCCTAAGTTACGCGCTATAATATCAGCTATCTTTCAGTGAAAGTCCCGTCAAAATAGGTCCAGCCGTTTCGGAGATTAGCCGGAACAAACAAACAAAAACTTTAAAAATTGTTTTTTTCTTATAAGTACCGTATATACTTTCATAAGCATCACTAGGTTTCTCCTGTATCTTGAGAGCGTTTTACAGACATATAAAGCACATAAGTGTATAAGCCAATCGCTTAACCACTGCGCCTACCAAGTCAAGTAACATTGCACTTAGAAGAAAATTATCGGAAAGTCACTTTATAAGTTTCATATAAAAAAAAATATTTAACAAATAAGCTTTTAATACTCACATAAGAAGCTTTCTACTAAACAGCTAACTAACTTGATATTTCGATCGCAGAGCCAATTAAATGTTGGTTGGTAGCCATAAAGCAATACCATGTAAAAAATACTAAAAACAAATACGCTCGTCTTTCTATACCACAGATTGTATTTTAGATAACTTATTTTGATGTTTGATAACAAAAATAATCGAACTGTCTTTACAGCGTGTTCACAGTATTATTTTATTTACTACTACCTGGCGCACGCGAATTCGTCCGCCTGGATACAGGATTTTTAATAAAGGAAAGAAAGTTAATTTGCTAAGATCCGCATGCAAAATGTAAAATGGTGTGTATTATCTAGATTTTGAAGAGAACCTCCGCCCAGCGTGCACGCTGGTTTGCTTGTGCACAAGCAAACCAATACCGCCACCGGGAGCCGCCACCAGATACCGTCCACCACTACAGCACTACCACTAGGCAATACACACCACTGAAGTCGAGAACACGACATATGTTTCACCTTAAAACGAGGCATTGTCCAGTGATATTGACATTACGAAAGTTAGCCGCCGAGTATTTCTCTGTTCTGTTTCGCAAAGTAACGCCTGATTCTATTAACTACAGGATTTTTAAATACACCGTGAGAACTATTTGATTTTTCGGGATAAAAAGTATTATAGTATACGGACGGACATAGGCTCCAGGATACAAGCTATCTTTGAGCCGATTTTCGTTAGGTTCAGTTCAATGGTTGAGCTAAAGTGAGCTTAGAGCTGTGAAAAAGTAAAAAAGAGAGTTAGTTTCGCATTTATAATATAAGAAGAGATGAAAATATCCTAAAAATGAAACTAAAAAAGTTTAGTTTTTGCGTGAGGTGCGCACAACGGTAGAATTCTATATTTTATTTATATAGATAGTTTGTACTTCTATTTTTAATTTATACTAATAAAAACCTGGTCCTAACGGCAATATACACAATTTTCTATTAAATAAATATTTTTCAATTACTTCTGAGTTTTGTCAAAATGGCGATCCCAAGCTTGTTTATCATACATAATAGATAATACTTTAATTTATAAGTATTTAAATATTACGTTACCACATTATCAGCATTTAAACTTTCATAAGAAATAAAAACTGTAACTAAACTGTAAATAAACTTAAACGCCAAGTTTTTGCTAAAAGCAACTTTTTGGATCGCAGCCAAATCAAAAGGATCGACGACCGAGGTCTTTTTACCTTTTTATTGATGCGATGTCTCGGATAGAAATGCATTGCGCGCCAGTAATAGACACCAGGACTATGACTTCAAAAAGAAACAAGTTTATGCCATAGAGAGTACAAAATACTATTAACGTCTTACTTTATCCACATTCCTTTACACCGACTTGAACAAATATTTATATGTAGATAGAAATGCATAGACGCTATCGCGGTTGAATTTAAGAAGTAACTTAAATACCAGCGACCGCGTGAAACTAAAGAAAACCGCGCGACCGCAGATTACAAAAGATAAGTAAATTATTAAAAACACAATATATAACCTAGTGCATGGCTTTATATTATTTACTATTTTTACTTTATATTTATACTATTCACATCTTTTATTTTACATTTTTCACCAGGTAATAAAAAGGAAAAAGTTACCTGTGGAGTTCGGAAGTATAACGTACATAAGTTATTAATAAAAAATCACTTTGTCACGTTGTAGGTGTTATGATGTACGTTCTGGTTTATATTTGAGCTCGTTTAATATATCTACGAAGTTTACATGAAATCACAGTCACAACTAATTACCGAAGTAATTAAATCTAAATTGCGTCGCAATAATGATAAACACGTGCACTACTTGAATTTCTACCACAACGTGGCAAAGCAGAGAGTTGTAGCAACGGCCAGAAACAACGCGTTATTTTTTTTTAAATAGAAAATGTCAGCGCACTAATCACGCGTTCTATCGCCACTTACTGTACTTGTGAAAACTTTGACGGTAAATGACAGCCAAACAATAATGCTAATACAATAAATATAGAAACAGCCAATTAGGATTCGAAGTGTGTATCATCTCCAAATACGTGCGACTTATGTTGCTAGTAGAATTTATTAGGTGACAACAAAAATGGGTCGCTGGATAAATCATTGGACAGGTCGAAACGTTTTTTAAAAGGCATTCGAGACACGATCATTTATGTATGCCTTATAATCTAACATAATTAAATTCGTTCGCTATTAAAAAAAAAGTAACGTAAAGTAATATATAAATGTCCCACTGCTGAGCGAAGGCCTCTCTTTTGAATATATTTGGAACTGGGAACAGTCCGCCACGCTGTTCTTATGCGGGTTGACGGAATTCACGTGTCTTCATAGATATTCAATCACCATTACAATATTATTTTATTATGATGTGTCATCATCATAATAAAATTATTAAAATTTTGCGTTGGGATTGCTTGCCTAAACCGAGAGAGATGAAGATTTTTCCCGTTTTAAATTAATAAAATTGTGGGTCTTAAACAGCTGCAACTCCTCAAATCTGATGCAGCATTATTTCTTGGATTATCACGATGACTCGAGACCACTTCGAAGTGGGTCGTTCTCCCTTGGGTCGCTTTACTGGGCGTTCGGAACTTCCATCCTAGTTGCCCGCGACCCTAAAGGCCCCGTTTGTGGTAATAGAACACTATTACACGCCTACTTTAATTTTATAAAAATCTTTAATGTTTTACCAGAACTCTTAAAGAGATTGCACTTAAAGCCTTTGAAAATAATATTGAGAAATCGGCTCCTAGATAACATCTTGTACTCAGAAGAAGAATTCCTCAAATAGCGTGAAAGAATTTAGATATTTAATAATTGTGATAAAATGTAATTTTAAATCATTCATAATTTAATAATCTATTTGTATAATTTATAATCAACAAGTGTTTTGTAATTAGTTACATTAAGACTTGCTTGGACTAAGGCTGTATGTACATATTGTTCCTACTTTAAAATGATGACATTATTGTCTGCGCATATGTTCGAGCAAATAAAGTCATTTGATTTTATTGCTGAAAGGAGGGCCGTGATACCGTCTCCGAGAGGTATCTGTCCTCTGTCGATCCCTTTCTGAGCAGCCTTCTTCTCGACCATCAAGATCTCACAGCATAGACACTATTACTGGCAGAGTGCTGCAGATGTAACTAAAGTTGATCGAGTATTATGATATTTAAGTAGAATCCCGAGGAAGCCTTAGTTTGTAAGACCGGGCGACATACTCGTACATTAAAATACATTTAAATATTTTTTAGTGGAGGTAGGGTTCCTATGCAGGATGTCGTGAAGCAGTAAGATGTGTGTTTCGGTCTAGTGTAATTACTGGGCATATAAGACTTAAGAACTGTTATCTCAAGGGGACGGGCGCAGCGTGGTCCCACACAAAAATATTCTGGGTGACACAGCAATTGTAATGGGCAAATGTTCCACTTGCCATCAAGTGAACATATTGCTCGCCTCGTCACTTTCTCTAATAAAAAAGATTATATAATGTTTCGTAGTCTGATAAAATCTTCCATAATGCAAAATTTGTGATATAGATCTAACATATTTCGCTAATATCCCACATTATGCATATATATTAAATCAATGTGAATGGCGTCCGGTTGTTCCATAACAGTTCGCCTGCCTTACAAACATTCGTACAAACTGGTTTTTCAAGTGACGTAGTATGGAGAAGCAGATACATATTACACAAGGATAATACCTGAATGTTTATCAAAGGTTTGATATATATATATATTTTATAAGAAGTGGTAGTAACCACTCCATGTCATCCAATGGATCTCGTAAAATGCGAGTAAGGAATTAAATTGCACTGTGCACCCAACAGCGCATGGTAACGATGGGCTCACCACCTATCACACCAAGTGCATTATATTGTTTTGGTGAAACGTGGATTGTGGCAGTCATCTGTTTTGGCAGTGGGTGCCCAGTCTCCTCTTGAATCCTACCCTAATTGAACCTACTTTTATTGGATTTTGATTTTTTTACGCGGAACCCTTATTATTTTTCTAAAATTAAAGTAGGCAAATTTAACCGCTAACCTAAACAGACAGACAAAACTTTTAAAAACTGTTTTTTTTATATACGAGTAAGTACCGTATATTCTTTCATAAGCATTGAGAAAAAAAACTGTTATTTTGTTATTACAAAAAGACACTTCAATTTTGTTTATTTAGAATAGATTACACGTTCTCGAGGCCGATATTACATTTATTTCTTAAAAATATAATCTATGTTCGATATATCTTTTGCATTAATACATATAAAAACATCTATTCACACAACATTTGCGTTTTATCGAATTGGTCTTCTTATCACTCCTATGCCTATGCATATGTGCCGTGTGGTGGCGGCTTAAGAGAATCTACCACCCCATCTTTTTTTTTATTGTATAAAGTGACGAAACGAGCAAAACGTTCACCCGATGGTAAGTGCAACGTCCGCCCACAACAAATGCTGTGTCACCCAGAATATTTCTGTGTGACACCACACTGCGCCGGTCACCCTGAGACATCAGTTCTTAAGTCTCAAATGCCCAGTGATTACGCTAGCTCATAGTGCCCTTAAAACCGAAACACAGTAACGCTTGCATACTACTTCTTCACGGCAGAATAACTGGCCCCGGGGTGGTACCTACCTAGACGGATTCCTGCATAGGAATTCTACCACCAGAGAGATCTCGTCCCATGGTCGGAAAATGAAAACCAAGAAATGGAATGGGAATATCTGAATAAATAAAGTGCGGTTGCCATTCTCGCAAAATAAGATAAGCGCTCGCTAAGCGGGAGGTCTATTCTTAGCTCTGTGGTGATGTTAAGCTGAAATGATGATGATCACTCCTGTTGACAAATCAGCTTAATGTTATGTTTGCATCACTTGTACGCATTTGTGAAGGATTCTGGGTGAAGAGCCTAGTGCAAGGCGCACAAAACTTCCCAAAAAAAAACCTGTGCAGATGTGATATTTACTACCAGCAGCAAAACTTTCTCATTTCGTTACTTTCATAGAATAAATTTAAAATGTTTCCTAATTTATATATATTCCAAACCCTCACAAAAAGGTGAAGGATTAAGCTTGTGTTCATTGTATACTGCTTTAAAATATTTGAAACTAGCTGTACTCTACTGTGTAACACTCGTTTGTTTCGTGATATGTTTAATTTGATCCTATTAACCAAATAAAGAGCTTCATACGCTAAAATAAAACCGATCATGAAACCTACCAGAGTTACAAAATAGACCTCCTGCCACGGCTTCGCACGGAAATTATAGTTAATTTAAAGTCTATGAGAAAAACAGCCAGCAGCAGCCCTTTTATACATTTGGGAGTAAATGTTCGTAAAAGCCGTTCTTAGTGCGTGTATATGTCGGTAATGGAATATGTATGCCTTTCAAGTCAATAGATCTTGTAGTTCCGGTAATATTGTGATGATCAGTGGTAAATCGCTTACATATATATATAGATACAATCTGTACACTGTACTAAAAACGTTTGCATTTACAAATACTTCAAAGACAAGGGCGTTTGTTTGTAGTAAATGGTTTCCTAGCTACTGTAAATATTTGTTTGCCTTTGCAATGGCAGAATTTTTGCCATTGTATTCAAAAATCTAAACCAAATTTATTAGTGTTAATCGATTTGCAATAAGAAGCAATGCGTTGCGTGATTATTGTAATAAAAACAGAATCGTTAGTAGCACAAAACGCTTGATTTGTTTTGTGTTCATTCGGAACATGAATCGACGCTTTATCCACGGGAAAATGCCATATTTTCCTCGTAGTCAAACCTGTGCAATCCCAGCAATTCGTCGAAGAATGACGTAATCCATTTTCCTCCTTGCTTTCTGTCTTACGTAAGTTGCATGTGCATTTTATATCTATAAAACATCAAGGTGAAATCCTAGTCTAAAATATTAAATACTAGCTGCGACTCGCGGTATCACCTGCATGAAATGGCCGACCACATGACTGCGCGTATGCGAAGAGAAGAGGGAAATCCTGAAGCCACCGCGTTTGAGTGGCAGCCCAGTGGCAGAAGACGCGTTAGACCTACAAGCTCGTGAAAGCATTCGGTGTAAACTGAGCTGAAAACAGTCGGACTTGGCTGGGTTGAGGCAAAAATTATTGCGCACGAGCAGGGACGAAACTTGTTAGAGCCCTATGGATCCTAGAGAGATTTTAGGACAACAACAGCACGACTGCGCCGCACGGCATGGTACCTCGCTAAATTTGCCTCCCCCCGAGCTGAACAGTTTGGCCCTTTGAACATGAAGTTTTATAAAGAGCTATCTAATGCAAAAATATTTTTGTAGTTCTGATTAGTATTTCCTGAGATAAACGCGTTCAAGTATATAAAATCTCCGACTTTTTTATAGTAGAAAGCCAAGTCACTAGTTTATATTGAAATTTACAAAATTAAAGCGTTAAAGGATCATTGACAAGTAACACACCGAGTGTAATATAAATAATATTTTGATTACGCCCTCTTTCTAAATTCGTGTTTATTTCTTTTTTCCTGCTGTTCTTCCACTCCAGCGTTCCGTAAAGATATCGATCTTTTTATCATGTCATCATCATTTCAGCCTATCATTAGGCCTCCCCATAGATTGCCTCAAAAGTTTTAGTTCTCATTTTGGGGGGATTTCGCCATAGTTGCCACGCTTGGCAGGCGGGTTGGCAACCGCAGTTTGTTTATTCAGATGTTCCAGTAAGATGCTACTGCCCATCTCCTGGTTTTCATTTTCCCTCTGACGACTTTTACGACACCCACGGAATGAGACAAAGTGATAGATTCTCTTAAGCCGCCACCACACGTCGGCACAATATCTAGGTATATATAAAGGGTAGGTGGTTCGGTGGGACTTGCCGCTCCGCTCCTTAACGTCGCCCGACTTCATATGTCCTCGAATTATTTCTCAGATTTGAAGATTTCCTTGCGGTGTTTCTTGTATTGACATGCACTATATGACTTAAAAATTGCAATTAACGGTGAACGGAAATGCTGGCACCTTAGATCTTACTCGAAACTCTGAAACTTTTGAAATATTCTAGAAGTTTTATTATCTGTTATTGATCTCCTCCTGGCCGTATTTATACCACGGCGCAAACAACTGAATATTACAGTGCCACAAGTGTACGCGCAAACACAGAGGCACTCCCTCGTCCCAACCTACCCGTGCCCAATGTAACACTCAAGTGATAAGATCGGAGGTAGGCTAGGGTATGCAGTATCAAATATACACAAGGACAAACACAACCCAACTAGACCCAAAAACCAACAATTTTTGTTTTAGCAAAAATGCTATGCTTGTTTTTCAGTGAGATAAAATCCGTAATAACAAAATTCGAGAAACTAGGGCAACCAACATCAGCAGTCAGTGAAAATTAAAGGAGTTAAATGTTTCTGAGATTTAGATGTCAATGAGACGGCCTTAAAACTCATAGAATCTCAAATAACCTGTTATTGACTGTATGTAACAAATATTTGTATGATAGACAGCATCTGTTGACTCTGAACAGATGTTCCATGAAAATTTGGAAAGTAAATATACTGGTACACATTTAAACATCTTTTACAGTAACATTTAATAGCAGATGATGGCTAACCATTCTAAAAAAAATATAGGTAATAGTCATGTTATCCACAAAAATTTCAGAGTTCACAATGTATGTCATATTGCAGTTTCTACAAAATACATTCTCTCTTCTACTAACTTAACTGTATAATTTATGATAATTTGCCTTAAGTATAGAAATAGTATTCTCATTGCAAGAAATTTTAAAACAATTAATTTACTGCCTTAAAACTATTAAACTATATTAATATTACTTATTAAATTTGTATATCGTATTATTCGAAATTTAGTGTTTACACAGCCCCACTGCAGATATACTACAGATGTAGTACATTATTTTCAGAATATATTATGATGTATTAAACACAGAAGGAATCCCAATTTTATGTGACAAAATATGCAAATGAACCAAATCTATTTTCAGATTGTAATCAAGTTTATTGCAAGACAGTATAGCAAGTGCCCAAGAAGTTCTTACAAATCAAGAATAATCTATAAAACTACATATTCCTAGTACCATTAGTTTATAATGTACAATAAAGAAAAGAAATATAATATATTTTGTTCTTTACCTTCAAGTTTAAAAATGAATAAAATTATTTTGCGATGACAAACATACAAAGTAATTTGTACATACTATAGCTGGTTAGAAAAAATGTATAACAGTAAAATGAAAAATTACAAAAATATGTATTCAATTTAAAATTAAAATAAAACAACATCGAACTCACCTGCCAGTACACCGGAAAATGTATGAGTTTTCTATAAAATCAGACACCTACTCACAGCTTAAAATAAGTTGAACTTAACTAAGTCGTTTTTGTCGTATAAATCCATGTTACAATATCTATACATCAAATCATAAATCAAAACAAACAAACTGGCACTACCTTTGAAAGACTACTTTATCTTTAACAAGAGGAAACAAGAATTTTATAGGATTGAATTGAATTGATTGATTTGATTTAAATGTGGCCAGATTTAAAATTAAAATGACGTTTCTGGTATTAGGTATACTTCTTCTTTTTTGTTCCTGGCAATTAGCTACCAAATCAAGACATAATTTTTGTCAATATCCATCGACTTCTCCATTTCTTCCATCGAAATTTCCATCGACAGTAAAATGGTATTTGGCTATGGCTTCATTTAGGTAGACTTGACGAAATGTACAATTTTGGTCTTGAATTTAATTTTCCAATCACTGTACACTTTCACGGGAACTTGCTGCATAATAAACTATCAATTTAAATAGAATATATTTTTTTTGCGAATCAAATCTAACATTATGTCATTTTAAATTTCGCTTAGTATTTAGAAATGCAATTAGCGCCAATTTATCGATTTAGATGTTTTTACTAATACGAGGGACTTTTGGCGCCAATTTGAAAAGTGGCGGTAGTGTTTTCATTGAATTTTGTAATTTCTGTGCATATTTTGAGTTCTGTTGTATAATATTGATAGTTTATTATGCAGCAAGTGCTCGTGAAAGTGTACAGTGATTAGAGAAATTCAATATTCATTCATTAGTCCAGAAAATCTTTAGTAAAAGAATAGATTTAATTTTATTTCACATTTCAAAAGTCAACTATCATTTCACTGTCGTTCGAAATGAGGTTATAATTAAATTATTACTCGACATTGGTAAAAATTGGATCGATTTGCTATTTTATCTATATATATATTATATTGCTGCGATGTAGCTATTTAGTAGCAGGATCAAAAAAGAAGATGAATTTATTCAATGGCAGCATCAGCAGTAATCACTGAGCATTTGGGACCTAAGGGAACGGCCGTAGTGTGGTGCCACACAGAAGAATTCTGGGTGATACAGCATTGCTATACGTTGCACTACCTATCAAGTGAACATTTTGCTTGTCACGTCCCGTTCCCCAATAACAAAAATATATATTATTATATATATAAATAATCAATGTTGGGAAGTCCAGTACACTTTGCTAAAATCTAATTTCCTATACTAACCTTATTTACATAGATATAATACACATGGATACACATTCTAGAGTAACTGCTATGAGAGGATATGATTAAAAACGAGCTACAAAAATTTGAATAATTCCAATTATCTTGGCATTTTCTTAAAACTCGGCGTGTAAACGGACTTACCACACGGTTCGAGGCAAGTCCGTTTAGTTGGTAATAAAACCATAATTTGTAAGTCAAGTGGTAAAAATTAAAATAGATTCTGTCCATGGCGTTGAAATGGAATAACAAGAATCAAAACGAATGTATCTGGCAACAGCACTCTCATATCAACAAGTTGTATTACAAATGGCGGATATAACACGACCGATGACCAAACGTCACATTCAAATGGAAAATATTCGCACAAACGCACAAAGCTGTACTATATCCGCTCCAAATTTGACAATAACTTTTTTTACGGTTTTTTACGTTTTGTTTCACGGTTTCCTGAGTAGACTATAGAATTTATATTTCGATACATACCTGGAGATAACCTTTTCCAAAGTTAGGAAGACTTTCCGTTATTGCTACCTACGTTACGGTTGGTTTCGTCGGTGGCACTACACACTACGTTAAAGTTCGTTTAAAATTCAAAAGAAGTGATAGCGGATAATGAACGCTATAGTACTGCTTTATCTAGAAAGAACGTAAAGGGCTATCCAATTTTTACAAATTGCTGTGTAATTATAATTGCACTACTACGAAATAAACATCAACATCATCATCATTCAGCTTAACATAGTCCACTGTTGAACATAGGCCTCCCCCATAGATTGCCACAAAACACGGTCTTGACCCGCTGGCATCCATCGAGTTCCCGCAAATCCGTGCAGGTCGTCGCTACATGTAGTGGGGGGTCCTGGCTAGTCCAATACAACCAAACAATACCTATTTGTTATACATAAAATCACGTTTTTTTCCACATAAGAGGTAGGCAGAAACCACATTCATAGCCCACTTTTCGAAGGAGAAGGAGACAGCTGTAGCTCGGGAGGCTGGGGTCGCTTGCCCGTGCTCTGCTGGACAAGACAACTAGGTCAAGAATCCCGGCCTCAGTTACTTGGTTGATATCTACGCAGAATACGTTGCAGTGCTGTGTCATTAGTGCAATATCATTAGAACTCACTGGGCTTCTCCTTTACGAACCCGATAAAACGCAATGAGATCTGAGAAAGGGAGGCAAACATAGAATATACTTAGATGGACGTGTGGCCTAGTGGTCAGATTACCTGACTACTACGCCTAGGGTCCTGTGTTCGGATCCCAGCCGAAACTAAAATCGGAGCTATAATACAAATGATTGGTTTTCGGGTCTGGTGTCTCTGACACTGCATTTTAGCCTACCTCGGATCATACCGCATAAGCGTTATATCGAAGGCGGGTAGTTAAGTGTCTTAAAATGAGAGGTGTGTTTGTGCATACACTTTTTAGTAGTAGTTTAAAATTGTATTATAGTTATTTAAAATTTGAATACAGGCTATCAAACTCCGAGGTCAGCCGTCGATCGCAGCACGTACAATGTTCCTGTCTATATAAGCAACTGCTTTAATTAGAAATACTGTGAGAGACTCCAAATTCTATTGAGGTTTAGGGTAGGCTTTCTCTTCCAAATATTGCCATATTTTGTAATCCAACGGAGTTTCACGTCTTCATTTAGTACTCTTTTGACCGTAGTTCTGCTTAACCTCCATTGAAGGGCTAACATTTTTTGCGAACGGGATTTCGTTGGATTTGCGCCCGCACTGCTTTGATGACCGCTGCTGTCCTAACAGCACGAGATCGACCCCTTTTTTTATGGCTTTCAAAGGTCGAATAGTACGATATAATATATAAATAGCGTTTTTTTTATAATAAAAGTGACGGAACGAGCAAAACGTTCACCTGATGGTAAGTGCAACGTCTGCCCATAACAAATGCTGTGTCACCCACAACAGTGTGACACCACAATGCGCCCATCACCCTGAGACATCAGTTCTTAAGTCTCATATGCCCAGTGATTACGCTAGCTCGCAGTGCCCTTCAAACCGAAACACTGTAAAGTTTGCACTGCTTCACGACAGAATAACTGGCCCTAGGGTGGTACCTACCTAGACGGATTCCTGCAGAAGTTTAAGTCTCAGTTCGTGCGTAACTGGCGGTGCAGCACAATATCCGCGACTATGCCTTCCTTTAGCGTCCACTCCATTTTTAAATAAAACTAAATCAATTTCTTTTTAATTTTAAGATGGCACAAAAATTCCTTATTCAAAATCAGTTCAAAAATTTGTGGCCAGTATTCGAAATTTAAATTAAATTAGGATGTGACAGAACTTATGATCCGACCAGTTAAAATATCTCATATGCAGTTGAAAAGTTTTTCTTCGAAGTTGTCGCCGTTGTTTAAAATCGGCAAGGAGAGTTTAGTATTTCATATTCAGAGCCGAAAACCAAAAAATTAAGTTGCACCAATATTGGTTTTAGATTTTCGAAACTAAGACCCACGATTTAGATGTGAGTCTGTTCCAATCCTATTTTATATTTTTAGAAAGGAGTATTCCTTCGTAAGTTCAGTATATTTAAAACAAAAAATACCCTAAATTTACGTAGTAAAATGTCATGTTATGTTTTATATTAACATCATAAGATGTGTTATTTGTTACATGTTTACATCATAGAACATTTGATAGAACAGACTACACACTTATTACGGAGCCACGCAGTTTCATCACCAATATCATTTCAGACTATCACAAGTGCACTGCTGAACATAGGCCTCCCCCAATTGCCACAAAAGTTTGTACCTCTCATGTAGCGGGGGGATTTTGCTATAGTTGCCACGCTTGGCAGGCGGGTTGGCAACCGCAGTTTATTTATTCAGATGTCCCAGGAAGATGCTGCTGCCCATCTTCTGGTTTTCGTTTTCCCTCTGTCGACTTTTACGACACCCACGGTGGTAGATTCTCTTAGGCCGCCACCACACAGTACGGCCACGCAGTTTGTTAAAGATAAAATATTTTTTTTTTACTATATACATTGCAATGGTTAGACAATTTTTTTAGTTAATATGAGAAATCTTCATAATACTGTACTTATGTGTATTTATTTCATTAATATGACATTACATAAATTGGTCATTACCTACAATTAAGAATAACGATAGTCTTATTACTAATAACTAGTTTATTTAAAAATGTAGTTACAATACATAATGAAGATAATTTTAAAAATATTCCAATAATACGATCGTAATATAATCACAATAATATAATTCACATGAAATTTTAGAAAAACAATTCAAATGTATTTTTTTGTTCATAAAACCGATTTTGTTACGATCTTATATAATTATTTATACATATATATACTCGGATAGTGTAGTGCTAAATTCAACTTTATAGTAAATAAATGGTCAGGAAGACGATTAGAAATAAACACGATGATTGGTTGGTTGGATTGAGTGTTTGTGACACTCAAAACCAGAAATGATCGTTTTGTAATATAATAACACTCAACATTAAATTGTGGTGGCGGCTTAAGAGAATCTACCACACCATATCATTCCGTGGGTGTCGTCAAAGTCAACAGAGGGAAAATGAAAATCAGGAGATAGACAGCAGCATCTTTCTGGGACATCTGAATAACAATTATGGCAAAATCCTCCCCAAATGAGAGCTCCAAACTTTTATTTGCAATCTATGGAGGAGAGGCTGAAACGATGATGATGATGACTAAAACAAAAATTACATTATACCGACATATCAAATTTATATAAAGATTATATTTAGGAGTTTTATACCCAATTACACCAATAAAAGTATAATTACATTTATACATATCACTGTATTCAAATTTTAAATTTAAAAAATTTAGCTTTTTAAAATTATATAATGCCAATACCCACTATTCATTTGCATTTAAAGATATCTGATTTTGAATTGTGTTTACGTTCAAGCGAGTTTAAATATTTACCACGTGAAAAGGAAATATTATGAAACCGATTTGTCCGAGAAGAAATGTTAAAGATGTTTCCAGAAAAATTTAATATAACCATGGACAAAATAGAAACAAAATAGAAAGGGAGGGATGGAAATGGAAATAGACAATAGGGATCATAATCAACTAATTCAAAAATATTTCAGAATAGTCGAAATATAAGATCGATACTCACATATCAGAGTATTTTAAAGACAAAGCTCATTAACCACTTGATTACTATAAAAATATAATTAACTATTTTCTAAGGTTATTAGAATTTTAGAGTCCCACAAATATTTACTTTGATAAACGGAAGACGTGTGGTAAATTGTTACAAATGAATAGAACATATTTCAACAGCAAAATGTATAAAGTAATTTTTCAGGTATTTGTCATTTGATGGGAATAAGTGATGTTACAGCGATACTAAGTTTTGTGATTTACATAAGCATAGGTATTAAAGTTAAAGAAAAATGATTGCCGTCGGTTGAGCTTACTCTAGCTTCAACCCATCAATTATGACATACCGAAGTCAGGAGAGGAATCTATAATAATGAAACTTATATATCCACTAGATAAACCATTCGAATGTTGGATTGAATATTAAGTAAAAACACAAAAATCTGCAACTTTCTGTAGATCAGCATCCCAATAAGTCCCCGACGGCCCTAGTTCCGCATTCGCTGGCCCAGTACACGCCTCCGCAGCTACTTATCAAGCCCCATACGTACGGCGTGAAGAATTCCTCTGGTCTCTCTTCTTCAACATAACGGAATTTTAAGTCTGGGAATTTCTGAAATCCACATAATAATAAATGAGTCCATAGACAAATGTAGTGTTAAAAAAAACCTAACCAGAATTATATTAAAATGGCGGCAATAGTTTTATTGTTCTTTAAAATTAATGAAAATTGTTTTTGCTTTTTCTGTACCAAATTTGAAAAAGTAACACTAATAGTATTTTGTCTTTCACAGCTTTCTAAGGTTAAACAATAAAAGGTAAAGTTATTTTGGCATTTTTAAAGCTTGTCTCTCAACACCTTTTAGACGTGAATAAATAATTCAGGTAATTAAGATGGTGTCAATCATTATTTTTTACATCTAAATTTCAAGTAATAAGTCTAAAAAAATGTCCTGTCATCGTAATGGCAGCTTCGTATGAAAACTATGGGCAAGTGTTTAATATAGTATAAAAAAACATTCTTGATTGAAAGTCTATCAGTTTTCAAAATAAATATTAATAAATATAAGTATTTGAAGTTAATTAATGGACGATAAAAATAATGCAATTACCTTAAGCCTATCGCTGGACCACTGTTCGGCACCTTTTTTGATACACTGCAGTACTTCTGTAACGCCAAGGTCACCACCGGCACCCTCTTGTACCCTCTGCAATCTTGTTGAGAAGTATCCTATAACCTGTAAATAATTAACCCTCGCAATTAAATAAGCCCTCTCAAAAAATAGAGTCCTGTGCTCAGCAGCGGGATACTTTTAAATCACTTTAAAAACATATTAGTCTACTTTAAATTAAATTGTAGATTATCTTTATTTAGCCATTTCATAATCAAAAATTCATAATCAAATGTAGTTATTTGTTAATCATCATTTAGTGACGATTTTTTGTTGGTCGCAACGATAACAGAAATGACATCTGCGGATAAAGTTTTTTATGATCAGTTATAATTTATATGCAGGTTAAATAATAATGGGCCAAGTATACTGCCTTGTGGAACACATCTCGCATCTTAGTCTCATTCACGCATAGATCTGTCATGCGTTCATCTTCTTGTGTACTTCGTCAAAGTGGTTATCCGTAGCGTCTATGGAAAACAAGTCGTGACGGGTGGCGAACAATGTTGGCGCCATTTTGCCGCGAGCACCGCACGCTCGGGTAAGGCTAGCTTTATTCTGGGGTCGTCCCATCCAAGACCAGATCGGCACTCTAACGACTAGGCCCTCCCCTAGGCACGCAGCAACCCTTGTCTTGGCGGAGAGAAAGGAAAGAGGATTAGCTAGGAAATGAACTTGTGGTAGGGAATGCTGAAGTTGGGAAAGAAACAACAAGGTTTAGGATACTACTGTCTCGGAAGGAGCAGAAGGAGACAGCAGTAGCTCGGGAGACCGGAGTGGTTGATCCGGTACTCCCGTATCGTATTTGTCCGACAAGGCAAACGAGGAAATTTTTTGCACCCTCTGGCCCCACTAACCATGCCCGCTACCGTAGCCAGGAGTAGCGGGGGCGCAGGAGACTAGGGACCATTTTCTTTTTGTACCTGGGGGATTTTGTCATAGTTGCCACGCATGGCTGGCGGGTATGCAACCGCAATTTTATATTCAGGTGTTCCCGGAAGATGCTGCTGCCCATCTCCTGGTTTTCATTTACCTCTATCGACTTTTACGACAACCACGGTAATAGATGCGGTGATAGATTCTCTTCAGCCGGCAGCACCACCTTCCATATCATCTCGACTGAGTAGATCTTGAAGGGTTAGAATGCCAGCCGATGCTATCTCGGTATTATGGTAATATAAGAGACGATATCCTCACCATCTCAATGTTTTGCGCGATGTGATGATGGTGCTGGTGTTGCTGATGTTGGAACAGATTGCGCTTGTGCAGCAACGCGTACACTAGATTGAGGTTCGAAGCCAGTTGGTGCGTCAGACAAGAGTTTATGATCTCAAGTAGCATTCGGATAACTTCATCTAGTACAGCTATGTGGTCCATCTGCAAAATTTAATACGTTCACATAGAAACATCATTCAGACACAAGAATTGCACAATGCAATTCCGTTCTCTCGTCGTAAAATTACAGTCTACTATTTTAGTAAAGCTGGCACCGAAAATTTAACTAAAGTTAAAATTTTATTTAATTTAAAAAGGTTATAATGCTCATGAAAAACAATGAAATTATTTTTCTACTTACGATTTCTTCTGTTTTTTCTTCGGCATGATGTGGTAATTCTAAAGTATTAATATCTCCACCTAAAACAGATCCATTTGTAATTTTATATAATAATAATGTCTATAAAAATAGTTTCTTTTTTATAACAGTGTACATAATTACCTTCAATTTCACTGCATAATCTTGATCTTCTCTTTGTTAATGTCTCGAACAAGGAAACTATTCTCTGAGCGACATATGGATGTAAATTTCTGAATTCGCCTGAAACATAACAAAATCAAGAATATTACAATACAACGGAATATTACAAACCAACATTCAGTTGGTTTGTAATATTCGTAGTATAGCAGTTTCAAGAGTCGAAATTTTGTACGACAAATTCCATACGATCTTTACCGGAAAAGAGGTTCATTCGTATATTATAAACGGCTTCGAGGTCTTACATAACAACACATGATTAAAACACAGCTTGTGTTAACGACAGCGGCCATGTTGTAATGCGGCACGCGTAACACCACCAGCACCATGAGACCTTCGATGTGCAGTAGATAGTTGCCACTCACAGCTCATGTTAGCGATGGCAGCCAGGCAGTTGGTGTGCAGGTACTTGTCGCGCACGCGCGCCATGTTGTACTGCAGCGCACGCACCACCACCAGCACCATGAGACCTTCGATGTGCAGTAGATAGTTGCCACTCACAGCTCATGTTAGCGATGGCAGCCAGGCAGTTGGTGTGCAGGTACTTGTCGCGCACGCGCGCCATGTTGTACTGCAGCGCACGCACCACCACCAGCACCATGAGCCCGCCCAGCGAGATCTCCGATATGGAGCGCTCCGTATACCATGTCAGGTTCTTTAGCATCTATAACACAAGCAAAACGTTTGAAATTGTTCGTTAGTATAGTTGTTTTTAGTGTAATATTTATTTTGTCTGCATCGGTTACATCTGTAGACACAAGGTAGACTTACAGACTCTAAAGTAAATTCAGCAATATTCGCCCTTGTCAAAAAAACAATACGTCTCTTAACGCAATACTAGAGCCTCGTTACATTTAAGTATGTCTGGTGATCAAACTAGTTGATTTCTTATACCAAAAAAATGGGCTTCCACAGGGACACGTTTTAGTACCTTTACAGTTCTTTACAGTCAATCAGTCTCCCGTTAGTGTTATATAATTTACAAGGACGCTTAACAAATAACAACGTATTTTTACAGAACTACGAACTGAATTTATACTTACAATAAGGTGTACGTTTTTGATGAGAGAGTCGTCTTCAGTCAGTATCAATAAAACTATTAGCGACATGTATATGTGATGTGAGTTACTATCCGGTGCGTTGTATAATACTTGAAGTATTGGTACTATCTGGAAGAAACACAATTATTCTCTTTATCTGAACGTCTATAAGTCGACGGTGCTTAGAGGCAGGCATCTTTTGCAGCCTGCTACCAGTCTGTTCACAGCTGGACATAGCCTTTTGCCCTCTTCCAAGAATTGGCGATCACTGAGCCAGACCTCGAGCACTCTAGACACTGCTCCACGGCAGGATAACTGAAACTGCGGTGGTAGTATACTGGACTGATTCCTGCTTAGGAATTCTACCCCCAGTAAAATGTTTTTCGAGGTAGTAATGAAATTAATGAAAATTCTTTATGTTTTCAACGAAAGACATATAAATTTCGTTTGTCAAACGTTTTTTTGTAATCTACTACCGTTTCGTAATGAGGTTCCTCAGAATTTCGCCACCAGGCGTACTCCACGGATTTCATAGGCATTCGCCTCAGTCGACACTGACCCATAGGTTGAGAGAGAAAATTTTCACAACGAATGTAAAGATCAGATAAATCAAAGTATAAATAAATAAAATAGATATATCTTCTGTCTCTGTCTGAATAAATTTAACTTCAAAGTATTGTAATTAGCCATTGTAAGTTACAATTTACAAATATGTTAATGTTACTTTACAAATGTGTAGAGTAAAGTAAAGTTTCAGCCTATAAATGTCCCACTGCTGAGCACAGGCCTCCTCTCATTTCTGAGATGGTTTTGGAGCTAGGAAGAATCCGCCACGCTGCTCCAATGCGGGTTGGTGGACTTCATATGTCTTCGAAATATTTTTTATTTCTCAGACATGCAGGTTTCCTCACGATGTTTTCCCTCACCGCCGAGCACGAGGTAAATCAGCACTTAATTTTAGTGGTGCCGGCACCGGGAATCGAACCCAGGTCACTCGCGTGCTACGAAATTTAAAGCGAGCGCCTAGTTAATTAACTAATAAAATAAATACTTCTTGATTAGTGATTTGTTTGTAATTTAGAATATTAATAAACAAATTGCTTACCAAATTCTCTATGTGAGCAACATTGCTCACATGCCTTTTGTAAGCTTTACAGGAATGTAGCATCAAATATAAAAGAAGTGTGGAGTGTTCACAGCCTGCTGTCGCACACAACGCTTTGTGGAGCTACAATAAACAAATTAAACATTTAAAAAATCGGAAAGTTAGTTTAAAATTAATTACTAAATTTGACCCGAACGGAAACACGAAAGCGAGGTAATAAAAACGTGGTAAAATAAATCTAAACATAAGACCCAATAAAATTTGAAAAATTGTCTAAACGGATCCGCGATTTTTTGTCACCATCATCTCATCATCATTATCACCATCATCATTTCAGCCCATCACAAGGTCACTGGCCTTCCCCCTAGACTGTCACAAAACGCGATCCTGAGCCACCGCCATCCACCGACCTCCGTGCAGGTCGTTGCTCCATCTAGTGGGCGGATGCCTCCTAATATACTTTCCTTAACAGTTATAATGAGAATAGTACTCCCAATTTATTTATACATATATACAGTCACGCCTTTTTCACATATTAGGGTAGGCAGAAACTAGACGGAAACAAGACGTGACGCGGGAAACGAACCACGTCGCCGCCATTTTGGTACTAGTAAAAAAATATTCTGATTCCTCGTTGCGTTCCTACGAGCAGTATAGTGACAGTATTGCATGTTATGATGTTATTCTGCACGAATGAAGGCTGTCCGTACAATACCGTAATTAGTCACCTCTTACGACATCTCGGTAGGAAGGAGGTAGGTGCTATTCTATTCTGCCGGATTTTTATATCACTTTATTATCATCTTAAAGAGTTTTGGTATTCGTTTAATTATTTTCTGTGCGTATAAATTTGTTTATCTGAAAATAAGTTTTCCTCGAGAATATACATGCGTGATGCGAGAGTAGCCATGACTCGCCGGCCGTACCGTAAGTAGTAAATACTGTAATCCACAATATAGTGTGAATTACAGTATTTATTAATTTGTCTAATACAAAAATTACTACGAATAATGTCAAATTCTAAGGCCAAGAAATTCTTTTACTGAATAGAGAACAGATTATGCAAGCCACCGACATAATTGATTACTGAACTTTCAAAACTATCGTTTAAGTAAAAATTGTATTGTAAACATGCCCTATTTGTTCCCATACCACCACCAAGGACAGTTATTTTAATTATAAAAAAAATTCGAACCGCCGCCATGTCTATCCGAGGTGGAGTTACTTGCGCTGTGCTGCTGGAGTCTCTTTGTGGAGTTGTCGTTGACGTTTCTGTAAAAACACAGTAAAATTTTAATGAATAACTGTGTAATAATTTCATCTTTTATTTTATTATTGAGAAGGTAACCGCGTCCGTCGGTAGCCATGAGAATATATATTCTTATCTGCAGTATGTTCTATGTACTCTCCAATTCTAAATATAATTATCTACTTTAAATGTATATTGCAAAAAAAATCTGCAACGAAACCTGCTGAACTTCTATCGGTATCTAAGGTGAATATGACATATATAATCTGTCTGTCTCTACGAACGGACTCGAGAACTAGTAAACCTACTAACATAAACTTTACACAAGTCATAGATAATAGACGTGTGTAACTCTTTAGTGAGCTGATTCACTGTTTCGAAACGTCAATATGCTCCGAATGTTCCGGAACACTTGTGTCAGTACAAATGCTTCATTTGGAACTCGATCATTTCACCTGTCAGGACGGTCAGTGACACTACTGTTCGTGTTCTATGAACCAAATGTGAGCCGTTTGTTGTTGGAGATTGAGTCGTTAACCCTAATAAATTACTCTAACACAGTGTTCCAAATGAAACATATCTAGAACTTAGCACAGTTTCAGAAGCAATTATTCCAATCACGCTAAAGACATAGTTGCCACGTTGCCCTGAGACATTCAGGGTGACGGGCGCAGTGTTCGGTGCTACACAAAATTATTCTGGATGACACAGAATCTGTTATGGACAGACGTAGCAATAACCATCAGGTGAACGTTTTGCTCATTTCGTCACTTTATCAAATTATAAAAAATTTATTAATTAATAAACAAAGTTATTATTTTTAAATCATAATCATAACCATAACTTTTGTAAATAAAATGTAAAGAGCTTCAGTACATTTGTAATTCGTTTAAATTTAATTCAGGCCATACATACATACAAACACAGAGTATTATAATGTAAACGAATATACAATAGGCAACAGTTGTAGGCTTTCTGCCAGTCTTAAAGGTGCATTTAGAGATATAAATATATACGAATATTGAATAAAATTATAGTTCACGAGCGTGCGTTTTCCTTGTCTCGTCACATTATCTAATAACAAAAAACCTGTATTAGTTATGTTATTAGGAGAACTCCTGACAAGCGTAAACGTTGTCCACGTGAACGAAGTTGCTGGTAAGAAATTAAACAATTTATTTTTTATTTTGACTTTAATAAAATGATGCGTCACAGTAGAATTTCCCCTGTAACGTCGGTGCGTTTTACAGACATATTTCACATTCACAACACAACCAGACCAAAAACAAACAATTTGCCCCAGATGTTGGTTCCGGCTGGGATTCGAACCCATTACTCGTGGCGTAGAAGTGATAACCACTGGACCACGCGGTCGTCACATACATCAAAGTGTACGTATTGGATAATTCACCTGCCGTGTCGTCGCAGCAAAGCAGCGCGTTTCTGTACAGGTTGTCCTGCGTCATGCAGTGGTTGGCGAGCGCCAGCAGCAGCAGGCACGACTGGTTGGCGACGCTGTGCTCCCGCTTGAGCCGCTCCAGCAGTTCGTGGCGCTCCAGCGGCGGGTGGCTGTAAATCGTCTGCCGGGAGTTCGAGCCGAACGACAGCATGCTCCAAATGCCGGCTGAAATGTGAAATAACCCTTCGAGTGTTATTGGAACGAAGTTGTTTTACGCGGCTTACAGTAGAGTGAACTGGCAGAAATCATCACGTAAGGAAAAAGCGTTATGTTTCTTAAGGCGACCGTTCCCTCTTTTTCTCTTTGTCTCTTTCTTATTATATAAGGTTGTATGCGTGTGTCTACATATTATGTGTAAATATTATCTATATATAAAAAACAAAGTCGTGTTAGTTACACTATTTATAATTTAAGAATGGCTGAACCGATTTTTATGATGTTGGATTTGTAGGATTTTTTTCGCCCTGAATAGCAGAATAACTATTAAAATATCGAAAAAATGACGAAAACAATTTAAAAATAAAATTACCATTTTCATACATTTTTCGTATACAACGTGACAGAAAGAAAAATTTAAAAGCAACGGAGTTTCCTGAAAAACATGAATTTTAGAGCTTTTGCTCTCGATTTCGCTTATAGATCTTTAAATATGAAGACGACTGATGCGACAAATTGTTTGTAAAGGCATTGATATAGAAAAAAAAAAATTGAAATGTTATAATTTAGTATTTTCCATATTTTCTATAAATACACAAAATTCGGGGAGGCGAATAGACGACCGACGTAACGAGTGGCGAACCACGTCGCCGCTATTTTGGTACAAGTCAAAAAATTCTTACTCCTCATTGCGCAGTATAGTACAGCATTGCATATTATTGCATTATTCTGACGATTCACGAACAAAGACTGCCCAAACAACACCTCGGTAGGAAAGAATCGGAAGAGGAACAGGTCGGAAGTTATCATCAAATAAACAACTTATACAAAATTATTTTTTCTTAATTTCAGTATGATAATCAGAAGGGGTACTTACAAGCTAAATTTACTAAAAGACTTTCCCCGGAGCTAGTTCCAAACATGCTGGGTGGAGCAGGTGCCATGTTGGACAGGTTCATTAGTAAGGTCTTGACTAGAAGCGGCGCGTGCATACCGTAACGGCCTTGGAATAGTGTTCTGCAACGAGATAAAACTACTTTATGCATGTTTTTAAATCACAATAATTTTGGGAGACTGGATGGTATTGGAATATTCGTAGGGTTATAAGAACTGTAGTAGCAACGAATATCCAATGTAATCTCAGCTCGAAGGACCATCTATTTTTTTTAAGTTATTAACATGCAGTTCAGTTACAGCGCTTACTTAATATTTCGGTTTAATAAATAATAAGGCCAGGCTGAAATCCAGGCTTCGGCCATTTCATCCCAAAATATGTTTTGTTAACGAAATACTTTACTTTAATTTCTGTACTACACCAATAGATTGCCACAAAAGTTTATAACTCTAATTTTGGGGGATTTTGCTATAGTAGCCACGCTTGGCTGGCGGGTCGGCAACCTCATTTTATTTATTTAGATGTTCTAACAATGTTATTAACGTTACTAATATATCTTAAACCACTAAGTAATAAAAAATAAAGATTTATTTAAAATCATTAATATAATTAGTGTCAATAAACTATTTACCTGTATATAAGCGAGGTTTCCACTAGACGTGTTTGTCCGTGCACACCAGCAAACATGTATACAGACATAAGTACCAGTAATGTATTTATACATTCCAAGTGCAGGTAATAAGTGTTGTCGCTGCAAGGATAAGAAGAAAAACAATTTAAACAAAGTTGATAAATATTTAAACAGTTATGACCCGTGTAGGAATCCGTCTAGGTATAGTTCTTGTTAAACTTAAATGCGTCTTCAGTGAAGTTAGTTCCGTGAGCTTACGTAATGTACACTCTACTTCTAAATCACCAAAAGCGTTCCCGATATATAGATATACACATAATACTATGCAGGAATCCGTCTTAGGTTCCACCCCTGGCCCGGTTATTCTGCCGTGAAACAGTAGTGTGCAACCATTACTGTGTTTCGGTTTGAAGGGCACTGTGAGCTAGCGTAATCACTGGGCATTTGAGACTTAAGAACTGATGTCTCAGGGTGACGGGCGCAGTGTGGTGTCGCACAGAAATATTCTGGGTGACACAGCATTTGTTGTGGGCGGACGTTGCACTTACCATCAGTTGAACGTTTTGCTCGTTTCTTCACTTTATACAATAAAAAAAAATGTATATATATAGAACGAAGTTCAATGTTATTTTCACTTGTTCTTTTAGCACTCCTAGAAACAATACAACTGTTGTTTCTAATCACAGCCTTAGTAAATAAGTATTTTTCTGAATTTTATACGCATTATAAATAGTTTTTCGTGCCTTTCAGCATTTTAA
This sequence comes from Luehdorfia chinensis, assembly GCA_019845155.1. Lineage (NCBI taxonomy): Eukaryota > Metazoa > Arthropoda > Insecta > Lepidoptera > Papilionidae > Luehdorfia > Luehdorfia chinensis. The sequence continues at coordinate 1,016,108 of JAHVAK010000107.1, forward strand.
ACTGTGACCACGTTGAAGTATTAATATCACTTAAATACAATAACTATGTAAAAACAAACAATATTTCCAAAAGTAACAGTAACAAATTATTTAAAACTTATTTACTCGGTTGTACAATAACGCCAGTGTCAAGTATAGCGGATAAGTATATATGTGAGAGCGACCGCAGATATCCCACCGGCGACCTTGAACGCCTCTCTGTTTTACTCTTTAGAACTGTTTATGTTCTGCGCATCCACATAGACGAAATTCATAGGTGCATTTAAGATTGAACTGAACCGTAAATACCGTCGCAGTGCCAGTTATTCTGTCGTCAAGCAGTAGTGTGCAAACATTGATATGTTTCGGTTTGAAGGGCACAGGGTGCAAGTGTCACTGGGCATATGACACTTAAGAACTGATGTCAAAGGGTGACGGGTGCGGTGTGGTGTCACACAGAATTGTTCTAGGTGACACAGCAGTTATTATGAGCAGACGTTGCACTTACCATCAGGTGAACGTTTTGCCCGTTGCGTCACTATCTCCAACAAAAAAAAAGGATGATTTATATGATCGAAAAATTAAATAAAAGAATCTGTAGTGTGAAGTATTTGGCTATATAAATTAGGCAACTACAAATCGATAATACAGACATTAAGCTTATGCGACTTACGTGACAGGTACATCTATAATTAGACCAATGAGAGCGTCGATCAGCATCTCCACCCTACTCTCGCCGCCCATGAGCTTTGGTGAGGCCGGGGCTTCGACCGCTAAGTGGACTGAAGTCGGCGACGGAGTCGCTGGGGACTCCGGAGACTCATGTCTGGGCAGAGCAGGGGGCTGAAAGGAAAGGAAAGCTTCTTCATATATTAATCTTAATTATTGATTTGATAATTATTTTATGTAATTATGTATTTAACTCATTACTAGCTGTGCTAAATTAGCCGACCACATGATTACTTCCTACGGCACAGTAGCTCCCTGACCTGAAACAGTTTGGCCCTTTCTAAGTAATGTTCGGTTCTCAGAATGCGGCTCCTTAAAGCCGTACCAAGTGGTTAGTTAGTAGGTTCCAGTCGACATGCGTCGTAATATCCTGTGCAGTTGATAACTTACAACCGCATTCGGTAATTAATGCCGTGGTCAAAAATCAGCCCCCCCCCCCCCTGCCGGCCCACTGGCTGGCAACAATCTTGATTATAGATAGAGCCATTTACCATTAGTCTTTATCCACTTAATAATGCCCAATGGCTCGGTTTCTGTACCACCGAGTCGCGGTTCCAAGATTCATAGACTAAATCTTTTCAACGCACAAATTATTGATGTGCAGTCACCATAATATTGTGATAACCTTGTGTCTTCCGCATGTATGAGAGACACAGGGACAACCACAACACAACCAGATGTGAAAACAAATCATTTGTCTTTTGTGCACAAATGTCGACTCCGGCTGAGATTAGAACCCAGGACCCGCGGCGTATAAGTCTATTGCTTTTATCACTAGGTCATGCAAATTAATCATAATCAATAGTTCATTAAGGATGTTACCAATATTGACTAAACGTAATCCGCGAATTGACGGCATGATTCAAAATTAAAGTTAATTATTTAGTTATATTGGTCAATTAATAAAAAGCCTAAAACAATACAAAAATCGACAAAGATATCAACAATTAATTTCAATCACGTGACGTGTTATCTGTGAGTCATGTCAGAAAAAGTGACGTCATCGATCAATAAATATTTAATAACAAAATAACCTCATAAAACGTTAAGTTTAAGTGGAGTTATTTAACTATAAATATAGTCTTAGGTATAGCAATGGTCTGTTACATCGAAATGATCTTGACACTAAAATAAATTTCATTTCGCTGATAAATCTCATCTCTTACATTCAATCGAGCAAGTTTCAACCACTTATTTCTAATATCTGTTTTAACCGGGACATGAAAATACGTCTTGATAGTTGAGCAAAAAGGCACAGCACAGCATTTAAATAAAACTTTGTTTGTTTTTAAACAATGACGTCACTTGTCGACACTCGATAATTGAAAGTTAAGTCAAAAATATATTTTTACTGCACTTAAATTTATTTATTAATAGACATTAATAAATAAATTTAAGGTTTAAAATAATTTTTCAAAAGTTGTCTACTCCCGGATTGAAACAGGGTATCAATCTATACGAGTATGAAACCGTTACAGACAAAATATAAGTGAAACTTTAATGAACATCATGAAACTCACGGGAGTGCCATTCGAATCCCTCACGTCAACAGGCCCATTAGGAGCGCGCGCCGCATTCACGTCCAGATGCCTGCACAGTTCATATTCCGGGACTATCTCCACCAGGTACTTGCTCACCGCTCGGATTACGAATAGTGCGTTGAAGGTCTGCCATGCCAGCATTACACTGAATAGAAGCAAAAATTATTAAAGGTATATATCTTACGTCCATGTCACACCTGTACCGGTGGTTGTTGGGACCACTACGCACGAAGTTATCGAAGAATACGTATACCTAGGACAGATTGTCCGAGTAGGTAGGTCCAAAGTTCGGGAAACTGCGTCACATCTTCTAGACGAGTATAGCTTAATGCCTCAAAACAAAAGTATACAACCAGTAAAAAGTAAAGTTTCAGCCTATAAATGTCCCACTGCTGAGCAAGGTCTCCTCTCAATTCTGAAAGGGTTTAGGAGCTAGGAAGAATCCGCCACGCTACTCCAATGCGGGTTGGCGGACTACATGTCTTCGAAATATTTCTATTCCTCGGACATGCAGGTTTCCTCACGATGTTTTCCTTCACCGCTAGGTACGTGGTAAATCAGCAATTAAAATTGTGGAACAATTTTAGTGGTGCTAGCACCGGGGATCGAACCCAGGTTACTCGCTTACTATGTAATTAAAGGCGAGCGAGCACCAGGCCTCTGAGCTATCACGGCTCAGTGTGTTTTGCCAAATCATAACATATACGATTATAGTTACTAAAACAAAGAAAAAGTAAAAATAATGTAAAACAATAAATTTATGATATATCAATTTATACTAATTAAGCTAAAAGTGGATTTCTGCAACGACTGCCGACATGACTGGTTACTGCTGGTTTTTTAGAAGATGCTAGGACGTTAAGCCTTGATTGCTGACTTGCACAAACTGTAGGAATTGGGTTGACTTCTGAGCCGATCAGAACTTAAGAAAAGTTTTTTTATTCAATGAACTGACGGAACGAGCAAAATGTTCACCTAATGGTAAGTGTAACGTCCGCCAATAACAACGTTAAACAACGTTACATAGCTATCTTCGTTGCAAACATAATAGAGGCTGGAATGTAGATAAAGTGAATATAATAATAACGTTTGTGATTTCTATTAACTGTTATTGTAATAATCATGTGATACGAGTTATCTTCAACATTTAGTTTACGTGGTTTTTCTGTATGTAGAAAATAATAACATTACTAAGTTATTAATAACCGCTGATAATTATCATGAATAATATTTAAAAAAAATGCTTTTATGTCGATAAAACGTATTTAAATGGAGTCGGTGGACGAGTAAAAATAATTTTCACATCTGCCTGTAAAGTCCAATGCTGGACCATCCTCTCCTAAGTTGAGAGGAGATGCGGTAATCGCCACACTTGGATAGCGGTGGGTGGAATTATCTTGAGTATTAAGGGTCATGCATATTTAATATAGTTATTCCGCCATCTGTTGTCAGCCACGAGATCTATCTGGCATTACCGTGAGTCAGCGTTTAAGATACCTACGACAAGAAAAGGGCGATAAGTTCTCTTACGCAGCTCTCGTCGTTTCAGCCTATCAATAGTCCACTGCTGAACATAGGACTCCCCCATAAGATTGCAACAAAAGATTACAGCTCTCGTTTTGGGGGGATTTTGCCATAGTTGCCACGCTTGGCAGACGGGTTGGCAACCGCAGTTTATTTATTCGGATGTTCCAGCAAGATGCTGCTGCCCATCTCCTGGTTTTCTTTTTCCCTCTGTCGACTTTTACGACACCTACGGGATGAGATGGGGTGGTAGATTCTCTTAGGCCGCTACCACACAGGCCAGCGCTCACAAAATTTAACATAATACAGTAATAACTTGACTTAGCTATCCCTTCGTACTCCGAAACCGGGGTTACGCTATTTTTTTTGGCGAAGCTTTGGATTCCCCCCACCCCTACTCTCCCGTTCCAGCGTTCAGCTGACGACATGCTAGGAAGTACATTTCGCGCGGAGTCAATGCGTGACCATAAATCAGTTTGTTCGTCATATTCACGAAGCCTTGATTGACTCTAAAATGTCACCCCGTATAACTGATTCTTATACCATAATAATATAATTTGTTGTATTATTTTATTGCATATTGTTGTTTAAATTACTGTTTTCATTAGTCCCAGGTTACAATTGAAAAAAATCTGTATGTATTAATAGGCAACAATTAATAGATACTCTTTTTAATTAATTCGAATGGAATCTATCGCGTAAATTCGGGGTATTAGTTACACCTTTAAATACTAAAAAAAACGTTAGCATTCTAATCAGTATTCAAGTCATGCACACTTTAATTAAATCGCTTATCTATATTAAATAGTATTGGAAAACCTGTTACCAGTAAACATGCGGCGTGCATTTATTTATTTTAAATCTTTATTGCTTCCTTTACAATAAAAGGATACAAAGGGTGGACTTAATGCCTTTAGGCATTTTCTACCAGTCAACCCATGGAGTGGTGAGATTTTGATGAGGTGTAGCAATATAGACAAGCTATATATATATATATACAACAAACATATGTAACAAGCATATATAAATATATATTAAACACATAAACATACACATATGTACAAATAAAATAAATGCACACTTGCAATGGTGACCAACCATTAACAATTTGTGTTCTTATGATTCTCTGCTAAATAATCATGGACCAACTTAAAAGAGTATTTAATGGGCGCTTTCCTGATGTCATTGGGAAAGAAGTGCAGCCCGAACGGTGAAGGATTTCCTAAAGAACTAGGTGAAATGTGTAGGGATGCAAATCTTATTGTTAGAGGATAAATGAAGAACCACAATCATGTTACTGAAATTTATATTTGAGATATGAAGGCGAAAATGGATGATTTAAAATAGAGAAAAGAAGAAGCAGTATCCTGTTGAAAGTGTTATCAATGATTAGACCATGATTTTTCACAGACTTACTGAATGTCAAAGCCAAATTAAAAAGTAAAAGCCATGTAACAACTATCAGTAAGCCATACAAATTTTTGACCCATGCGCAAATCAAACCTACGACCCGTGGGTGCCACGCCGCTGTGACAACCGAGACAACAATATTTTTCGAATAATATGTCTATTAACCATATAGATAATAAATGATTTAGTTTTCACAGGCATAATTTTTTATATTATATTATAGCTCTGCTAAGCTGTGTGATAAACTTACTTGTCACTGTTAGGTGCAGCCAGCAGTTCGGTGGCACGTGTAATGAACACTTGCACTAGAGAGCCAAGATTGCCAGTTTGTAGATTGTTTTGTAGAAACTTTTGCAGCAGTGCTTCTGTGCTTGAGTCAAATATTAGCTGCTCGTCACTGTAACAAAAATTACGTATTTGTAAAACTATGTAGTGATAAACAGACATGTAAGCATATGAATAAGGTATGTCAATTAAATGAAATAACCCTGCAATGGATAAAGGGACATAGCGGCGGGCAACGGTTCGGCGGACGAACTTGCTCGGGGGGGCTCAAAGGAGTGTGCCGTGAGACCAGATCCCATACTACCACTTCCCCTCAGGTAAGTTCGCTTGCTAGTCTGCAACTGCACCAGAAACCAACATGCACATATCTGGGTGCAAACAGGCGAAGGCAGCTTTGCCCATCATCTATCTACCTAAATTGTGCCTTGGTACTACTCTGTCTGAACAAACCCCAATTCAGAACGGTCAGTAGCGCCATAACTGGACATGGATCATTTAACAAACATCTGTTTACTTTAGGTATTACAGACAGCCCTCTGTGCAGAGCTTGTATCGAGATGGACGAAATGGCGGCCCTGTCCTGCTGGACTGCCCTACGGTCGTGTCATACCGGGCCAAGCATCTCGGCTCGCCGAGATCGCTCATCAAGGGTCCGCTGCGATTCCTGTAGGAGCTTGGTTCGCTTGAGTAAATCATTACTCCTGTCTACAAGCAAAATACGCGCTAGACGTAGAGTTGTGGAAACCGGCCCATTGTAATCTACAATCAACAATGACTGTAAATAGCTGGAGTACTGGTTCAACACTTATTTGTTGTGGTGAATGTTGGGTCTGGCAGAACAAGCATGAAAGTACGATTAATGCTGGAAATGAGAAGTTTTGCTAACTGGAATGACTTTGACGGACAAAGTGAGGAACAGTGTGATAGGGGAATATTGCAGTGTAGTAGAATGTTTAGTGACAGAGATATAGAAAGAGATGCTTTGATGGTTTAGAATTATAAAAAGGATGGATGAAAGATTGACAAAACAGATTTATGAGGAGAGGAAGAATGGGCAAGCCAGTATGGGTCGATATAGGCCAGAGGTTCCCAGACTTTTTTTCTCATAGACCACTTGTAGTTCGGACCAAAAATAAAATGACGGTACTCCGGGTTAACTATGAATCAAGATATCTGTCATCTCAATCCTCTCCTGACCATGGGTGCTGTAAAGCACTCGAAACGTCGGGTTACAAATAGTTCAATATTAAATGCAATAAACCCGTAAATATTAGTTTTATTTAAATTATCAAATATTGTAACTTTCTTTTCCCAATTTCTTTATTAAGTATCACTATAAAAGCCAAACTCTAACTAGGCCACTAGATTAAAAATGATACAAGTAACAAACTTTAAAGCTTGAAGCATAAGAGTTCTTCAATGAAGAATACTTACGTAGTGTTTGGCAGCTGTATATTAAAAGCCAGTAACTGATTCCAATAAGGGTCATTTGGGCAAATGATTTCTGAAGAGCAGAAGCGTGCAAGAAGTTCATTTGATGTAATGTCTGAGTATCGGCTTATAGCCACCCCCATTGTTTATCTGAAAATAGCATATGCATTTATTTGTTTTAAAATTAAGATTAAAAAACATGACGGAATGCCAATATACTTTATCTGTGCATGCTGTGCAACATGGCTTTAGTTTAATAATGTCTTACTGTCAAATTTTAGCCACACAAATCATTTTCTAGTTAAATAATATTAGATGTAGATATCTCAGCGGATATGTTACAGTTTCTTAAATAGATCACTCACTGAAGTCCACTTTTATGTAATTAGTAAAAATTCCAAGTAACAAAATAAGGTACATATTATGCAGGGTCAGAGATTCCAGGACTGTTCTTCTCTACTAACTCTTCTAGTCAAATGCCATTAATTTATAAGAGTCGGGTAAAGTAACAGCCTATAAACAACCTTTTGCAGGACAATTATACTCAACAATTACAATTAAAATTAAATGAAATAACAATTTAATAGATGTGTTTATGATACTGGAAAGTTTTAACAATACTACACTTATACTTCATTATAAAAAAAAATGTTTTTATCTGATCAAAAGAGCAACTTCAAAAGGCAATGCAAAACCGATATTATGTATATTAATAAAATATGTTACTATGTCAAGTTTCTATTTCACAAGATTTCCCAGAAAATAAGATTTGTCAGACAGATATATGTGAACAATCTTTAAAACGGTTCCATTTTTTTTTTGGAGTTACGGAGAATTCAGAGCCTTATAATTGCCAAAAGCTTTTGCCAATCAATTTGAAAATGGAAATGCCGACTCCGGATGGAATCATCATTAATATCACAAAAACAAAATATAAATAACAAAGTTGAACCATCCAGTATTCTGCAATATACTTTGTGATTCTACGAAAATATAGTATATTAAGGGAAATATCAGCGTTAATCATTTGTATTTATTTTAATATAACATAAACAACAATATTTGTGATGAACGAAAAATTTAAATATGGTAAAAAGAGAAATTATTTAAAAGTTAGTGCACGTTAAAAATCCTAATTGATTTTTTACCTTTATTGTACCACACAACTTTCAGCACTTAAATTGTAAAATAAATGAATTTAATTGTGTTTTTCACCGAATTGTTTCGCTGCGCCACGAAATCATTGTATATTTGTCAATGTCATAGTCAGATGTCATGTGTAGTAATGTCAAATTTAATAAGTTGTTATCTGTAAAAACATTGTTAATAATAATACAGATAAAATAAATCTTATATAATAAATTAATGTCAAATTATTTATGGCAGTGTTATACTGAAAGGGTGACGAGGAAGTGTAAAAAGCTTGTTCTATAAAAATGGCGAAATTAAAGAACCTATATTAGTGTTTTTTTAACAAGTTTTTTTTTATTGGTTAAGGTGATGAAAGGAGCAAAACGTTCACCTGATGCTAAGTGCAACGTCTGCCCATAACAAATGCAGTGTCACCCAGAAAATTTATGTGTGACACACTGTGCCCATCACCCTGAGACATAAGTTCTTAAGTCTCATATGCCCAGTGATTACGCTAGCTCACAGTGCCCATCAAACCGAAACACAGTAATGTTTGCACACCACTGCTTCATGGCAGAGTCTTCTTGCTAACTTCAAACGAAGCTTGGTTTTGTTAGCCATTGGTAACGTTCATTCGGCAATCTTCGGATGATGCTACTACTATTTTTTGCTTAAGTATTTGTATAATAAAGCTATGATACGATGACTTCCCGAGTGCTGATTCATACACTTATTATATTTTTTGTCAGTGAATCTTCTGAACCAGATTGTCAAACCGAGACAACTGCAGAAAGACGCTATCCATGATGAATGTGGATGATGGAATCTATTTGCCCAGATTAGTTATCCTTCACATTCATATCTGCACACGGCGTGCTCAGTAGAGCGGGACAGTATTTAGTGTTCCGATGAATTGTTTGGAAAAATACCAGCTGCTGAGTTTCACCATCGTACATCGCAGCAAAGCACCAAACTCCATACACATCACCTCGATGGTTGGCATTCCACCACTGTGCGCTTTTCGAGGTATTTTCTTCCTCGAACGACCACTTTTTGGAACTTGCTGCCGCCAGCGGTTTTTCCGGACCGATATGACTGAGGGACCTTCAAGATAAGAGCCTATTTCTTTCTCATAGGCTGCATCGCACCTGCGACTCCCCTGGTATTGCGCATGTTCATGGTTTGCGGTGATCATTTAACATCAGGTGAGCCGCTTGCTCGTTTGCCCCCTCTTCTAAAAGAAACACTTGGGGAAGGTCAATGTTTCTCTGTAGTAATGATTTTGAAATACATTTTAATTAATTTTATCGTATAGCATACAAGATCGAAACTGTGGTAGTTCAGTGGCTGAGCGCACGCCTTATGATTAAAAGTGCACAAATAACCTCAGCTGAACCCCAGTGTCGGACCGACTATTGTTCCGTAATTTTAAATGGAAATTTACCACATGCTCAGCGATAAAGAAAAACATTGTGAGGAAACTTGCATGTCAGAGAAATAAAAAATATTTTGAGAACATGTAAAGTCATGCTACAACATACACAACATGGAGCTGCTCAAATGCGGGTTGCATTTGAGCAGCTCCAAAACCTTTTCAGAAATTGGAGGAGGCATGCGCTCAGAAATGCTACGTTTATTATATATACATTTTAGAGGCTGCTCTTTACTTTACAATTTTTTTTCTTTAGATAGACCTGACGAAAATACAACTTGACCCTATATTGCTGGTTATTGGTATTTGGTAGTTATTGATAAAAATTAACAAGATGAACTTTTCCAAAGTAGTGGTATTATTTTTTTAAAATTTAGCTATTTCTGTGTCTATTTCAGAATTTTATTCGCCCAGACACGTCCAATATCTATGTTAGTTTTCGTCTGTAAAATGCAGTAGACTGTGGCGCCATTTTGTTAAGTAACTACCTACATTAGTGCTATCGTAACCATGACAATCGTCAAACTAACATGAAGACTGCATAGTATTAGGGTTGAAAACGATACTTCAATATTTCCAAACATTGATGTTCCACTCATAAACATCGATGTTTTGAAGAACGATACATAGCCGATACATCGACGGCAAAAGTGACATCGATATCGTTCATTCATTCTCTCTATAGTATTACTTTACTCTTTGATTTGATTCATTCCGTTCGTGCTCTGCTTTGTGATTATAATTACATACTTAAACTTGTTTTCAAATATTATGTGAATTGAGTTCCTCTTAAAAGTATCTTCCTAAATTCCATTTCAAAAATTATTCGTCTAAATAAATAAATATTTAGAATAGCTAAAATGTTTTTAATTATATGATCAATTTTGTTATTTGTGGTCTAGTTAATTGGAAGATAGCTATGGTTTTAGGCTAAACGGTGGTAAGATTGGTATATTTTGTTATTTATTTACGTCAGGTACAGCTAAATACTTACATTGTATTGAATATGGCAATCTAGTTCCTTTATGTATATTAAAGCAAACAACCTTTAAGTCGTGTGAGTGTGATGGATGGAGAAATTAAAACATCGGAAAAACATCGAGGTATCGTTTCAATTTACGATGTTTTTAACATCGATGTTTTTCGTGACAACATCGATGTTTCCTAACATCGATGTAACTATAATCACAGAGTCTTCTACTCTTCTTCTCTTCTTTTCTTCTTTCTTTTCTTTTCTTTTTTCTTTTCATTCTTACATAGTATACTCTTAGTAGAATGGGCACGTTTCATAAAAACACCTCCCAGCCAAACTATCTTCATTTTTGCTGAGTGGGTAAATATGTGGTCTATCATTGTCGTGATGAAAGATCAAACCCTTTCCATTGATTAATTCCAACCGCTTTCTCTCAACTTCTTGCTTTATTCTCATCAGTTGTTGGCAGTAGAGATCCAAATCGATGGCTCTGCCTAGCGGTAAAGCTCATAATGAACAACGCCCTTCCAATCCCACCATACACACATCATCACTGTTAGCGACGTAAGCGAATAGCCCACGCCCACTCCTCGCGAGAGTGACCCCGTTCAACAATGGTGCAAGAACTCGCGAGGGAGAACAACAGCGGATCGGCACGGACATCGCGATTCCACCAAACTCTAAAAGACGATTTACGTGAAAACTAATGAATTTCCTAGCGTTGTATAAAGTTAATTTGATAAGTTTTTAAATAAAGTTTCATAATTCGTAATAATTATAGCCACTAGTATTGTATAAGTTAGGAAAATTAGGGATTTTATGTTTTGTTTAATAGTTCCTCGGCGAAGGAGAGGGACAGCGAGATGTGGGAGCAGGACAACGGTCGCCGCGGCTATAAAAGTCGGCGCTCTGGCGGCCAAACCATCGGCGGTTCATCAGTCTACAAGAAGCTCTCCAAGAAGCAACGGGACTCGTTCTCGCGCTCTGGTGCAGAACGGACCTATCTCTGACCGCGCTCCATGCGCAAACAAGTTGAGAAATCATATTCGTTATGGACAGTTGTCTGTAAACGCCCGTTGTCACAGTTGTGGATAGTGGCCAACACTCGCTCCCGTAGCGGTGTGTCTGGTTATTCTTCTTCGTGCGTGCCTTCATCTATCGTGTCCCTCGAAGTGGAAGTGTTGTGCTTCGTGGTGTTGTGCGAAAGTGAAAGTTACGCGAGAGCGTTCCTGTATTGCGTCGGCTTGCTGGTGAAAACCGTGAGTAGAGTGCATACACATATCTCGCCTCAGAGGCGGCTTTGTATTTTTGTGTCCGCTTGTTGCACTAGGCAACAGCAAGGTACACACCCTCGCGCACCTAAGGCGTAAGGCATTAGGTGACGTAAATATAGCACACACCTCCCTGCTCACGTAGGGAGAATATTTTGCATTTGTGTACACACCGCCTCTCGAACCATCGAAATGGCGACACCCCGTGCCCCCGCGCCGGAGTTTGTACATCTCGCGGAGTTTTTACGCGCCGCGCACCCCGAGATCTGGGCGCAGTTTCACGCCCATTGCGTTATGTCGGAGGAAATCTCTGGAATCCGTCCAGACACCCAAAATCTGCTTAGGAGTCGCGTAGCAACGTTTGACTCCGACAGCCCGTCATCGCCAGCTGTAGAGCCGGCCGCGCCGACACCTGCGCAAGATGACGCATCCGCACCTGTGTGCGAAACAATGCCAGGCGTAATCGCCGGCAATAAAAAGACCGTGCCGACCGTGTCGGCATCGTCAGTAAAGAACGCACCTGCAGGCAATAAAACCGCCGCTAATGGGTGCAATAAAACACAAAGCACACCTGCGCTTCCCTTCCGGGAATCGCAATCCATTGTTGGGCCCGCGGCCCTTTCGGACGAGGGATCCGACATGGATTGCGAGGAATCCGGAAATGCGCACGACGACGGCTTCACCGTCGTCGCGCGCAAAGCAAAGAAACGCGCCGCGAAAACGGATTCCGAGCCTAACTCGGACACCGCATCGCCGTCCGCCTCACGGAACCCGGCCAAAAAGGGCGTGTCCAACAGTCGCAAGACTATAGATAAGTCACTGCCCGCGCATCCCGCGGCGCAAACGAACAAAGCTCCTCCGCCAATTATCCTACAGGATAAAGCGCAATGGAACAATCTGTCACTTTGGATGACAAACAAGAAAATTGTGTGCCCGAAGGCGCAGACGGCAGTGCAAGGTATCCGCGTATACCTCAGCACAGTCAGCGATTTCAGGGCCGTCACCAGCCATTTGCGTGGAAACAACATAAGTTTCCACACGTACTCACTCGCGGAAGAACGAAGACTCCGCGTAGTCATTAGGGGCCTGCCTAAAGAATTAGAGACAAGCCACATTCTCAGTGACCTTAAGTCACAAGACATACCTGTGTTGGAGGTGCATCGTATGCATCACCCACACAATAAGAAGTCGTACGACCTGATCCTAGCCATACTGGAATTAACTCCAGAAGGCAAGCAGGTCTTTAACATTAAGACGATTTGCGGCCTTTCAGGCCTTTCTATTGAAGCACCCCGCAACAGGGGCATCATTGGCCAGTGCCACAGATGCCAACTGTACGGACACTCTGCCCGAAATTGTTTCGCCCGCCCTCGTTGCGTAAAATGCCTCGGGGATCACGGCACCCAGGATTGCGCTCGCACGCCAGAAGCGCAAGAGCCCCCAAGCTGCATACTCTGCGGTGAGCTGGGACACCCCGCGAATTACCGCGGGTGTAACAGAGCGCCGAGGAGTACAAAGCGCAGGGGAGCCAAGAAGAACGGCCGTAGGAAGGGCCCCGGGGCCACACAGCCCCAAACACCCGCTCCTAAACAAACACCCAAGCCCGCGACTAAACCCGCGCCAAAACAAACGCCCGCGCCCGCTCCGGCCGCAGCGAAACCCGGTCCCGCTGACGGGACTACCGGGCAGAGCAAGAGCCAGAGCGCCGCGCCGGCGACGAACGCATGGACAAAACCGTTGCCCATGACGCAAAAGAGCGCAGCCGCCTCACGGCCCGCGCCTCAAATCGCAACGCCCAAAATACAGGGCTCGTCAAATTTCGCCGCAGATTTCTCGCTAATCTGCGGCTTCATGCGCAGCATAAATGTTGCCGAACTTTCGACTTTAGCTCGCAAAATCCGCGAAGCAAAGTCTCCTCAAGACCGACTCATGGCTACCGTAGAGCACATGAACGTCATCGACGCGATATGGACGTATCAATGCGCCTAAACATCACGCGCCGCGTCGAAAAATAAAATTTTTAATTGTTACCAATGGCGTCCCATATAGGTAGGATTAAACCACGCTCTCTGACTGTCTCGTATTTTAACGCAAACGGTCTTAAGACGCAGTTAGTTGAAGTCGCGAATTTCCTTCGTGACCACGACATCGACGTTATGCTAGTGCAAGAGACTTTCTTAAAACCTAGTATGCGCGATCCAAAGATTGCCAATTACAAATGCATCCGTAATGACAGAGCGACCGCGAAAGGCGGCACTCTGATCTACTATAAAAAGTCCTTGCACTGTATCGCGCTCGATACACCCGACTTAGTTAATATAGAAACTTCCGCGTGTAGGTTAGCAATGACCGGCCATAGGCCGCTTGTACTAGCATCAGTCTACCTCTCGCCATCCAAACAATTATTAGAATCAGACCTAAAATCCCTACTAGATTTAGGCCGTTCTGTTATTCTCGCCGGAGACTTGAACAGCAAGCACGGCAGTTGGAATTCCAACGCAAATAACACAAACGGTAATATACTGTACAGATTAGCGGAGAGCCATAACGTAAACGTTATAGCTCCCGAAACACCAACCAGAGTTCCGACGCAGTTAAATCAGCGGCCGGACACTCTCGATGTAGCCATTATTAAGGACGTGAACTTAGAAATAGACTCTATAGTTACGCTTCACGAACTTGAGTCGGACCACCGTCCGGTCATTTTTAAGCTGGGCCGGCCAAATGGTGAGGTCACACAGACCAAAACCATTGTGGACTGGCGTACCCTCGGGGTCAAACTCGAGGCTACGAGCTCCCAGCACTTGGATGAAATACCAGATATTATCGACTCGCCAGAGGTAGCCTGTCGAGCGATAAAATCATTCTCAGGTCATCTCAAAACAGTCGTCGGAGAATCCTCCCGGACGGTTACGGTGTCGAGCGATCGACGCTGCAATCTACCGGCGGACCTCCGACGCCTGATTAGAGAAAAGAACCGTGCGGCCAAAGCGCACGACAGATATAGAACAGACGCGAATAGACTCAGACTGCGCCTCCTACAAAGGGATGTTAAAGAGCGCTTATCTGAGTACACTAAAGATAGCTGGGACACTATGCTTGGAGAAATCGAGCCGTCGCACACTGCCTACTGGCAGTTGGCACGATCTCTCAAAGCAGAGCCGGTCTCACCCATGCCGCCACTTATTAGATCGAACGACAACTCGCTCGCCTTCGACGACAGCGAAAAAGCCGAATGCCTTGCAGACAGTCTAGAGAGCCAATGCACTCCGTCTCTCGCGCCTGCGGATCCCGACCACCTGCAGCAGGTGGCCGCGGAACTCGAACGCAGGGCTGCCATACCACCAGTGGGCGAACCACTGACTCCAGTGACTCTCGACGAAGTCACGAAGATTGTTAAAAATCTTAAAAACCGATCCGCGCCCGGCCTCGATGGCATAAACAACAGGGTGATCAAATGTCTAACTACGCCGCTATTGTGTCTGTTAGTCAGTATTTTCAACGCGCTCCTCTCCAGCTGCTCCTTCCCGGACGACTGGAAGGAAGCGGACGTTATAGGTATTCCGAAGCCTCACAAGCCGAAGAACATCCCGTCCAACTATCGCCCAATAAGTCTCCTCAACTCGATGGCCAAGATTTATGACCGAATAATCCTTAGTCGATTAAAAGACTACGTCCTAAACAATAACATCCTTCCAGACGAGCAGTTCGGCTTTCGCCCCGAACACTCGTGTACCCATCAAGTGCACCGCCTAACGGAGCACATATTAGAAAACTTTCACGACCGCCCTAAGCCAGTAGGCACAGGGGCCTTATTTTTCGATGTCGCAAAGGCATTCGACAAAGTCTGGCACGACGGCTTGTATTACAAGTTGTATCACACAAAAGTGCCGGACAGACTCGTGAACATCATACGAGCCTTCTTGTCCAATCGCCTATTTCGCTTCCGGGTAGAGGGAACGCGCTCCTCAAGCCGCCCTCTCCGTGCGGGTGTCCCTCAGGGCTCCTGCCTCTCTCCACTCCTTTTTTCGCTATACACTAGCGATATACCTAAAGACCCTAAAGTCAATCTTGCGCTTTTCGCAGATGACACGGCCCTGTATTATTCCGATAAGCACAAGGGCCGCATAACGATTCAGCTCCAAGCCGCAGCCGATCGCCTAGGCGAATGGTTCCGGAAATGGAGAATAGAGGTTAACCCCGAGAAAAGTGTAGCAATATACTTCTCGAGGGGCACGCCCAAGCCAGCTAGACGTTACCACACAATCGGCAACAATCAGCTAGGCTCGATCACCCTGTTCGGACGCCCTATTCCCTGGGAAAAGAGCGTCAAATACCTCGGGGTCACGTTAGACGCAGCGATGTCGTTCGCTGCTCACATTAAGAACGTGCGTAACAGGGCGGCTTTTATCGCAAGCCGTCTTTACCCGTTAACTTGCTCTTCAAGCAAAATGTGCTTAAGACACAAACTTCGCCTCTACAAGACATGCATTAGACCCGTAATGTCCTATGCATGCGTCGCGTTCGCACACGCGACGGGCAATCATATAAAGAAATTGCAGGCGGTGCAAAACAGATTCTTGCGAAGTGCCACCGGAGCCGGCTGGTACCAACGCAATGTCGACCTTCACAGCGACTGTGAAATGCCCGTACTCTCTGAACACTTCAGAGAAGTATCACGGCGGTTTTTCGAAAAAGCCGCGGTTCATCCAAACCCGCTGGTGGTTAAAGCAGCTAATTATCGATGCAATAAAAACGCGACCGAACGCAAACGTCGACCGCGAAATGTGCTAGACGACACGGACGTCTCAGCACTCCCTGACCACGATACGGTCAGCCACGATCCGAACAACACTGTACACACAGTTAATAGTTTCAACATCACACGCACAACGTCGCGCGACCGCCGTAGAGAGCGGCGCGCAGCTATCGTCCATAACACCGCGTACACCAGATACACCCGTGTTCCAGGGCGGTTCTCACCGCCCAGAGTTTCCGACACACAAGTCGACAGTCCGAACGGAGGCCCGCAGTCTCCCTCGGACGGTCATTAGATGACTTCATATAATAAATTTATGGAGATATTCACTGTAGCGCAAGCACGCTAGCGAACGCAACGGTCCGAACTTAGATGTTTAGTAGGAGTTTATATTTATGTATCTATGTTTTGGGTCAAACCAAACCTGGCACGCGGGCCCCGGGCCCGCGAGCACAGCATCCGATGAAGCTGTAAAAGCCAAAAGGCTAACAGCGATTACATCACCGAAAATATACAAGAAGCAACAACAGCAAGAAAAAAGTGAATAGTATTGCATAGTGAATAGTATTGTATAGTGAATACTAGTATTGTGAAACGTCGATCATTGTTTCTCGCAAGAATAAACGTCTTGGAACGCGGTATCGGCTTTATAATTCCCGCCAGCGTCCTATGGGTACATTTATTTGAAGGGAATGTGGTGTTCCTAATAATAACAGCGTCTCACTTCTGTCTTACAAACAGAACGTCAATAGGGCACCTTCCACATTCCCAGGAGGACGGACGTTAGAGTTATACGTGGTGTGCGTTAGGTGCACCGCGTATTTAGTGTGATACGTCCACCGTCCGTCCCGCTTGTTGACGGGCTTATTAGCGTCGCGACGCCGTTAGTTAAGGCTATCTGCGCACGGTGAATATCATTGGGTTGGTAACAGAACGTCGTACCTTTCCGTAAGATTTCAGTCCGTGCGTAGCGTAAGATTTCGACAGAGGGAATCGTTAGGTCAGGCGTCGTGTCGCGAAGCCGCGACATATTTTATAGGGGCGTAGTAGTGCGCGTCCATTTTAATCACCTTATTGCAAGTTAACCCGGGGATTGGCAGTCTCTGAAGCCTGACCGACCTTTAACCACGACCTTTTTCGCACCATCTTGTCGTGTCGTTATCCACTTTTCATCAGCAGTTATCCATCTCTTCAAAAACGGTTCGGTTTCATTACGTCTCAATACAGAATCGCAGATGAGTACACCGACATCAGGTTTCTTTTAGCTCGTGTGTCATCAAATATAGAGCTTTTTTCTGTACCCAGCTTTTTTCAAATGGGTGAAAACTGTTATGTGGTCAATTCCCAAGTTCTTAAGCTATCTCGTATCTCTTTTTCAAAAATGGCGTCCATTTTATCCGTAACAGGGCGACCAGAGCGAGGTGCATCTTTGACATAAAAATTCCCGGATTGACAACGCTTAAACAAACTTTGTGCTACTCATAATGACACTGCAATAAGTCCCTAAATGTCACATATTTTTTTTTGCGGCTTCCGTTGCTTTTTTTTCTTTTATGTAATAAAATTTTAGAATGTATCGAATTCTTCTTTAGATTCATAAATTTTGTCAGAAAGAAAAACAAATGAAAAATAGCTGGAAACAACATTTTACTAATTTGTTTCTTTTTTTGAAATGTAACCTTTTTAATGTCATCAAAACCAGTCAAACACAAATGGCACAGCCGAAGAGACTTTTACAAGTTTCTACTCACTACATGCGAAAAGACTTTTTCCCCAACCTAATATGTTAGTACAATATAAACTCAATGATGGGCCTTAACTTTTTATGGTGAGTGTGTAACTTAGCAACTTGGAATTTTGTTCGCCCAGGCACGCCCATTCGGAGTGCCCAACTTAGCATACTTCGAATTTTGTTCGACCCAGACAAGACAATTCTGAGTGTTCTCCCAAACACCCCTATTAAAATTTGGTATAGCCAAGGAAAAGGGTAGCTAACTGCCAGATTGGGTGGTCTGATCTGGTGACGACGTCTACTCTTACTAGTAGTATTTAGTTCTCTTCCCAAAAACTTTCATAGCGCGATAATGGAAGTATAAGGTTGACATTACTTCTTATATGACGACATAGATATCGCTACATCACTCCCTTACTGAGACTGGAAGTCGTAATGAGCGTGAAGATCTTGAGACGTCAGGCGATGTTGTACAGTCTAGCGAAGCGGTGACGCTGTGTCCTGTGTCTTCAGTGCCCCGAGACGAATGGAGAAATTGTTGATGCCGCAGAAGTTAGCTTAAGGAGAGGGCAGCCCCTATGCCGTTGAGGATCCTCAGTGGCCGAGAGACATGGAAGCACGCCGTTGTGCCGACTATAGTCTGGTGCTGTGACTGCGATGGTTGCCGATGACGTTGCATTTTTTTATAGAATAGGGGCAAAGGAGCAGGTGGCTCACGTGATGGTAAGTGATCACGGCCACCCATGAACACCTACAATACCAAAAGAAACCGGCCTTTAAGAAAGGAATAGGCTCTTTTCTTGAAAGTCGTATGGGTCCGAAAAAACCGCTGACCATTCCAAAATGCATGCGCGTGGCAAAAAATTCCACGAAAAACGTACTGTGGTGGAATGCCACCCATAAAGGTGGTGACGATGGAATTTTAAGTTGTGGCGTAAAGTGCGATGGTGAAATTCAGCGGTTAGAACTAATCAGAACAATTCCTCGGAACACTCCCCGTGGTAGATCCTTTAAAAAATGCAATGCAAATGCAGTATTTCTTCGCGAAGCCAGGGGATCATGCTGATCAGATAGAACATGGTCGTCGACGATTCGAGTCGCTCTTTGTTAAATACGGTCAAATGGTGGTGCCCCCGCCCAGAGATGAGAACAGTACTGGATGTGCGGCGGAACTTGCGCCTTATAAAGTTGCAAGCGATAGGCCGGCATGAAGTACTGTCGCGCTCTACTGAGCTTGTTAAGCTTTTTAGAGGTAAATTTGGCCTTCACTACCAAGTGACCGTTTGAGCTGTTGCTTTTGTGGTTGGGACAACTTGACTGCGTGTATAAATCACGTCAGGAGAAGTAGGCTGCGTGTTGGGATCACGTCGGGGTCACCATTTTGGGGGATGAAATTGCCAAGGAAAATAGGTAGCTAACCGCCAGATCGGGTGGTTTGATTAGGGGAGCTCCTCCTACTGGTAGTATTTAGATAGCGCGAATATGGACGTATGAGATATTTCTTGAGCTTCTTATGTGGTGACATAGCTGTCGCTACAAAAAGTTTAATTCAAGATCGAAAATGTGCCTTTCGTCTGCATCAGTTCAAGAATTCTTAAGTAACAGCGTAATATCTTTTCAGTGTCAATTATTTGGCTTGAGTTTTACTTATTTGTAGACTGTAGAATGCAACTACTTCTCAATAATTATATACTACTATGCTACTTTGAAACTGGCAGAAAGCTTACGACTGTTGCTGTACCTATTCACCACAATAATTTGAAAAGTTTCTTGACAGTCCGGTATCGGTTTCTTGCCTTTTTTTCGCAAACAATTAATTCAAGTTGAGAGTTTTAATAAAGTTTAGAATTACAGAAGCAATGCCTCCTGAATGTTATAAAGTAGAGGTGCTCCATTTTTTAAATCCGCATTTGATATGGATCGAAGTTATAGATCTATCAGTTAGAAAAGAAGACAATTTTGCATTCGAGCAGATTGGTATTTATGGAATTTTACCTGCAGAACCTATGCTAGATGTCGTTGAAGAGAATCTAAAGACGCGAATAACTGATGAATGGCTACCTGCGACGTCTGCCACTTTACAGAAAGCACTGACGGAGGCGCAGGAAATCTGGTTCTGTCCTACATATATCGATAGAAGGTATATATATTAAGGGAACATTTGTTTGATTATATTTATATATAGGAATTTATCCATGTTTCCTTCTATCAGCGTAACAGGTCCAACTCCATATATCGCTCCATAGATCTCGTAAAAGGCGAGTAAGGAATTAAACTGCACTGTGGACCCAACAGCGCATGGTAGCAATGGGCTCACCACCTATCACACCAAGTGCATTATATTGTTTTGGTGAAACGCGGATTGTGGAAGTCATCTGTTTTTGCAGTGAGTGCCCAGTCTATGACTACCCCTTATGAGATACAGTCGTGATCTTATGTATGTATGTGACCAGTGGCAGTAAGTAGTAATATTAGGTTCTGAAGTTCAAAATCTCAGCATTTTAGTCTGCTTTATCCTCTGGTAACATTTTGTTAGTAATTATGGATTTAATTAAGATTGATAATCCTGCATCACAAAACAAATTAATTTGTTCTTATCTACCTTTAATGTGTGCAGTATATATTTTTACATTATACTGAATAAAAAGAACAGGCCTTCTTTTATTATGAGAGTATTTTCGAGCGGTGAAGAGTCTACTAAGCTGCTCTAATATGTGTATTATTTTAATTTCACAGACATGCAAGTTTCATGATGATGTTTTCATCAGCATCAAACTAGTTTCTAATTAAAAAGCTATGTTCAGATACCAAAACAATTATAAAGACTATATTCTTTGTTGCATAAATGTAAAGGCACAATTGCAGAGCAAGTCATAAGTAAGGTTCTTTATTTTCAACAGTTCATTGCGAAGCTCTTTTCATGTACTTCTAATAGTAAAAAAAAGTAAAGTAAAGTCTCAGCCTATAAATGTCCCACTACTGAGCACAGGCCTCCTCTCATTTCTGAGAGGGTTATGGAGCTAGGAAGAATCCGCCACTGCTGCTCCAATGCGGGTTGGCGGACTTCACATGTCTTCGAAATATTTTTAATTTCTCAGATATGCCGGTTTCCTCACGATGTTTTCCTTCACCGCCGAGCATGTGGTAAGTCAGCACTTAAAATTGCAATTAACAATTTTAGTGGTGCCGGCACCGGGAATCGAACCCAGGTCACTCGCATACTATGAAATTAAAAGCGAGCGCCTAGCCCCTGAGCTACCACGGCTCTAATAATAATAGTAATTAATACTATTACTGTTGTTTTATTCTACAAATTTTTATTTGGATACACTTTCAACTTGCCTAATAGTTGTTTGTTGAAGTGTCCTAGTTTGTAAAAGTACCAGGATGTCATGACACAAGGTCTGTTAGGCACCACTAATGTAACAATGAATGAAAAGGTCTTCCTGTCACATTTTCACCAAAATAGGGTGTAGGGTTGTTTATGTCATCACCAGCTACACTGGCGACACTAAAATTACAAAATACACATTTCTTACAATAACTACATGGCCAGTTCTGAAATCAAACTTGTCTGAAATCACTAATCCACTGCTACACATAGGTCTACCTGATAGATTAATTTGGGTGGGGGTGGGGGGGGGGGGGGGGAATGCTATAGTTGCCACCTATGGCAGTCAGGTTAGCAACCACACTTTATTTTGTGGTACCCTACCGGGTTACTCAATCGATAAAACACGCAGAAACAGTTTATTCAATTAAAGCGGCTATGCGGCGTGGGTTACTAGTATGTGTTGTTAGTAGCGAGGCGACGACACCACAATTGGTGACCCCGAATAGTAACACCGGTCACGACCTTCGTTGACCGCTACGACTGCGGTAACACGTCGCGCCATTAGTTGGTTTGTTAGGATCGCGAATTATAAACTTACCGCAACAGTAAAAAAATTACTGAAGTGAATAAAGTTGGAGTTTGTATTCCTTCAGAAGACCCGGAAGTTTGGTTCGCCTAGATTGAGGGGCAGTTTGTTATCGCCGGAATAACCGTTGATTCAATCAAATTTTATTACATTATGTCGGGGTCACCATTTTGGCGGATGATATTGCCAAGGAAAAGGGTAGCTACCCGCCAGATCGAGTGGTCTGATCTGGGGAGGACGGCTTCTCCTACTAGTAATATTTAGCTGTTGTATATATAGTTCGCATCTCAGAAAACTTTCATAGCGCGATTATGGAATGTATGAAATATTTCTTAAGCTTCTCATGTGGCGACATAGATCTGGCTACAATCTATTCAATGTTCCATCTGCTGCCCATCTCCTGGTTGTCATTTTCCCTCTGCCGACTTTTACGACACCTACAGGATGTGGTGAGGTGGTAGATTTTCTTAAGCTGCCACCACATGACAGTGTGTGATGGCTTATGAGAATCTACCATCTTTTTCTATTTTTTGCAGTTCTGATATTGCAGTTTGTCAATTACTCTGACATAATCTTACAGGTTTTCTCTGTTTCAGATCATCAATATTTGATGACAATATCCATAAATATGGTGAATTGTTATTAAGGAAGTCTACTGAAAAACTGAAGCCTTTGTCAAAAATCTTGATTAAATCAGGCTTTGCTGTTTACAATACGTGTTTATTTCACCAAGAATTAGGCTCAGGTAAAATTATAACAAAGTTGCAAAGCTGTGTGGCTAAAGATGTCATAAAGAATATTGAAAATTATTATATGAAGAAGAAAACACCAAGAAAAGATTGGGAGAAATTAGTGAAAACACAGACAGTTGTGACACGTACATCGCAGCAATTAGAATCAGCTTTGACAGCAATGAATCTAGAAAAACACAATACTGAGCTAATGACAAATCTTTTACAAAATAAAATTAAAGACTTTGAAATGTGTAAAGGCACTGACGAGGAGCCTATAGGTAGGGCATATAAGTTGAAACAAAAAAGAAGTAATCGTGAAGCTAAAACCAAGGAATCAATAAGCACAAGTAAGGAGCTTAATCTCAAGTCAACATTACTAAAAAAGAAGCTTGAATTAACACTGTCAAAAAAAAGCTATTCTCAAGACCTAGTTGACAGATGTAATAATAATACAGAAAAAATGCTGGCAGTTACAAAGAAATTTTTAGAGTCAAATGTTTGTAAAGAAAATCTTGAAAAAGATGGGACCAGTGATAAAAATCAAAGAATTTATATGACACCTGCAAATACATTATCTACTGAAAGTAATGGTGATGTACTCTCTAAAATGATAAATAATCATTCTAATTTTCAACAAAATCAAGAAAGTAGAAACATAAATAGAAAAGGTTAATATACTTTGTTATATTTTTATTTTTTTTTTGGTACTTGTGTTTTTTGTAAGATTTCTGTTATGAGTCACTCCTTTTGTGTGTCATGGGTGCATTGTGATTCTGACACTGGAGTCTGTTTCCTTATGAACATCTCTTTGTAGCCATGTTCTATGCAACCTGTTGTATTATACTGCATGTATACTTTCGGACTCTTCGAAATTTTTATTTCAATATCTGTTGTATTACATTTTGTTATTAAATGATTTTATGCTTTTCCGTAGGATCAATGTTGGAAAACGTAACTAGAAAACAAAATGTCCTCTCATGTAATGAAAAGAAGGTGGGTTATGGACCACCAGGGATAGACTTTAAAAAGTTATCTTTAAAACTAATGACAGACAGTGATCAACAGCACACAGTAATTTGTCACGAAAGTATAGACGAGACTAATTTAAAAGAAGATATGTATGCAAATGTGGATTCTCATACAAATGTTGAAATTACTAATAAAAATATATTAAAAGATATCGAACAGGATATGAATGTAAGACAAAAGTATGACAGAATAAGAAAAAATTCTTCCAATTGTGGAGAAACAATAACCAACAAATTAAGGTCAGATAAAACACATAATAATGAATCTTCAAGTGATATTGCGAATGCATCATCAGGTTCTAAAGTTTTACAAAAAAAGTTAATGTTACATCAAGAGATGACAGCTAAAACACTGAACAGTTCTGTTACTTCGTGTTCGGATACAACAAATAAGGATTCATCTTCTAGTTTAGAAGAAATCAAAGTAAAACAAAGAGAAAAAAGAAGACATCTTGTGAAAGATTCAGATGATGAAGACATTGATGAAATAATTAAAAAAATTAACGAAGAATACCCTGTAACAAGTATTTCTAGAGATCTTAAATATCATCACAGTGATAGAAATATCTATAACTGCACCATGAAGAATTGTGTAAATCCTTTTAAAAATATTGACCCCAACATATCTTTATTTGTCGATAAACTTGTAACTCCAGTTTTAATGGTACACACAAAAATGAATAAAAGAATAGAGCCAGTTTTCAATCTTAGGGACGTACATTTCAATAGCCATATTCAAGTAGTATTAAAAAACATGTCGATTGAGCGGCCTATGATGCTGCAAACAATAACCTGGTTTTGTATTTTACGTGGATATAGTATGTTTATGGTCAGTCCTGTAGGGAGTGGCAAAACGCTGGGATACTTACCGGCTGTTTGCCGTCTAGTGTCCGACTCTGGTTCAGATACTTTGGAGAGTGTTGGTCCGACGTGTATTATTGTTTGTGCTACGGCAAAATCTGTTGGTGAGGTAGAAAAGATGGCAAAAATGTTTTTAGGCGTTCAAGAGAAGGTCCTGTCTTGTTTCGCGGGTGTTGATGAATCTTATGTTATGACGTCTCTACTGAACGGCTGCGACTTATTAATTTGCACCCCATCATTCTTAGCAAGGTTGCTACAGCTAACTGATTTTGGAGTAGACTTGCGTCGTCTTGCTACTGTTGTGCTCGACGATTGCGAGAGATTAGCTGAGGTGTATAGCAACGAAGTAAAATACTTTTTGTTTAGAATCAAAGATACGCTTAAAAATCGGACCAATAAGGAACTTAAAGTGCAGTACATTTTAGCATCGAGATACTGGTGTGATTTCATGGAACCGATAGCAAAAAAAGCTCCTTATTCTGTTGTTTGTATAGGTGCATTTCAAGAATGTGTACTTTACTCAAAAGCAGGCATGTCTGTAAATTTCGTGCAACAAGATAATAAAGTAAACGCTGTACACGATTTTCTTAATCAGATGGATATGAGTAAAAGAACTGTAGTAGTTTGCAGGACAAATGATGAGATAATGATATTAAAAAAAGCCCTAGCAAAATACAAAAATTCGGTTTTCGCTTGCGATAGTACCATGACCATTCAAGACTTGTACAATTTGAGGGTTGCCTGGGATGATTATGAAGATCCATTGTTAGGTCCAATCCTCTTATGTTGCGATGATACTCTTACCCATATGAATATTACTAATGCTCATTGTCTAGTAAACTTTTCGCTGCCGCCACTGTTTTCCACGTTCTGCAAAAGGTTTTCAGTTTTAAATGACAATTATCCGTCCATTTTTAAATCCAGCAATGATAGCGTTAAAATCAAAATTTTGATTGAGGAAAATAACATGGAACAATTACCTAAAATGCTAAATTATATTAAACGATTCACAGACGATATTCCACAATACTTGAATAAAATTTGCAATAATGTTTTGGCTGAAAAAGATGTCAAAAAAGCGGCTAATTTAGTACCGATTTGTGATAATTTACTAGCTTTCGGATACTGTCCGGATTTTTGGAACTGTCTTGCAAGGCACACTGTTTTAAAAGAGTATGATCATAGTAAAGAATGGATTCCTACAACTGGACAAATCACATTTAAAATTCTTCATTATCACAGGGCGGTGCATTTTTCTGCCCGATTACTGTCAAATGCTGTTAAGGGTACAGCACGTAAATATTCTCAAACGTACAGTACACTTTCATTAAAAATGGGAATGTATTACAGTAAAGTATCTAACAGAAAACCTCACGGTATACCTAAAATTGGAGATGTTTGTGCTGTTTCCATTAAACAAAATTTCTTTGCGAGATGTCAAGTGATGAAAATTCTCAGTAATTATCAAAGGGGAAATCCTAACTTGTGTGTTAATAAAACTCATTGATGAAGAGAAATTGGAAACTACGAGAGATATCTATTTGTATTATTTACCTGATGAATTTGTGAATATAGAAACACATGTAATTCAAGTTAGACTTGCTAATATACAGCCTAAAGACAAAGACGTCACTTTCTCAGATCTAGCTAGAAACCATTTGAAAAAGATAACTGACAAAGATGAAGACATGTACATTAGAGGACAAGTAGTAATGGCATTAGGGAACTGCGTTTTTGTGGAAACACTTGAAG
Source organism: Luehdorfia chinensis (assembly GCA_019845155.1). Taxonomy (NCBI): domain Eukaryota; kingdom Metazoa; phylum Arthropoda; class Insecta; order Lepidoptera; family Papilionidae; genus Luehdorfia; species Luehdorfia chinensis. The sequence goes on from JAHVAK010000107.1 coordinate 1,042,600, forward strand.
CGTGTCAAGACTTGTCATCTTTAAGTAGAACTGTTGTAAAACATGATCTTAAGCGTGATCTTTTGGAAAAACATGCCATTCTTAACATGGATCACATGGTCAAAGTAAAAGAACTTTGTGTTAGTAAAATTAACATAAAAGAGGAAACTGAAATCAATGTACTACCGGAACATACTAAAACATTGCCACAAGGTACTTGGGCTTATTTAGACAACGATAACACGTCATTGGTGTTCTTTGGATCTGCTATCAGCCCCGATAAATTTTTTGTACGTCTGGAAAAGTTCGAATCTTGTTTAAATCAATTGCTTAAGGAAATTCAAAAGTATGTCGCCGAGAATCCAGAACCATTACGTGACGTTAAGGAAAGTGATATGGTATTGGCCATGTTTCCAGATGACGCGACATATGAACGAGCACGCATTGATGCTATAGTTGATACAAATAAAGTGAAATGCTTCTTTGTCGATCATGGTGATTGGCGAGAAGTGTCTGTTAAGCACTTAGCTCCGATTAAAAAGGATTTTATAACCAAAATGCCATTCCAAGCCATAGAATGCCGATTGGTAGGTGTGAAACCGGCGGGTAACGAGTGGACCGATTTTAGCACAAATTGGTTTTGTGATAAATGTTATGACGACGACACTGATCGTTTGAAACATTTATATGTAAAATTATTCGCGAAAGAGAAAGCGGAGTTTACAGGAGGTAATAAGTATGGCGTTGTGATGATAGACACAAACGGTGAACAAGATGTTATAATAAATCAGCTTTTAATTGATGTTAATATGGCACAGGAAAATCTAAATGAAATCAAGTATTTTGATGGATTTCGAGCAGACAACGTAGTAGAAAATAAAGCGAATAATCAAAATTTCGTTAATAAGGAAGAAGTAGAGAGTTTTGACATTCAGATAAATCATACATCACCACTACAAACGCTTTTCAAGCAGCCCATAAGGTCTGTACCTTTAGTAGGTTCTGATTCCGACGACTCTGATGACGACGAGAGGTGGAATATTAATATGACAGAAGATTTTATGAAAATATTTAAACCTCCCCATGCAAATCCTGAAAAATCAGAATTTAAGTCGAATTTACCTGCTATTACCAGAACAGGAACACTCAATGATCAAATGAGTTCTGTAGCTGGAAAGCAATCAATTTCTTACCCGAAAGTTACGCAATCGCGGAATGCAGAGAAAGAACTAGATTCTGATGATTATACTTCACCAGAAACTTCGGAGTCTGTGTGTACTCCCGAGAAACGATTAGTCAAATCTTTGTCGGTAGTTAGTCAAATGCGAAAGCCAAAACTTATTTGGAGGCAAAATAAAATATTCGTCTTTATAAAAATTAATTTAATTGGACTTGAAATGTATGATCTAAAAATTGACGGAAGAAAGATAAGTTTTACAGGTTCATTGAACAAAGTTGAATATGCGTTCGATTTTGAATTGTATGGTGCGATTGATGCTTCAAAATCTTGCCATTGTAATAAAGGTCAATACATTCTAGTTAAATTAAGTAAGATTTTGAACAAAAACTGGTTGACGTTAACCAAAGACGGTGAAATTAGAAAATGGATTGTTTACGATGTAGAATCGATCGACGCATCTTCTGACGAAGAAGTGGTCCAGGATAATGAAATGTTAAATGTAATAAAGAATATTTATAACCAAGACAACTCGGGCAGTGAGGAAGACGAAGATTTTATGGATGATATTAATTTCAGACGCAAAAGTTATAAAGCAATATCCCTTGATTAACCCAATTAATTATATCCACATGGATATCATTAATTTTTATTTACCTACTGTGATAATTACTTTCAACTTTGTAAATTCATTATGATAATATCATTATTTTATTACTGACTTGTTTTCTAAGTATAGTGATTAATGAGGAAAATAAATTAGTGTGAATTCTTACTATAGTTATCTTACTTTATTTATAAATAGATAATGTGTATCTATTTATAAATAAAGCCATTTATCACATTCTCATCACGATACTACAAGACCTATTTTTTTGAAATTCGGTATACATATTCATTTCTCGATATAGAGACCCACTAAGAACGAATTTTACGAACTCCTGAATGGGTAAACCGGCTTGAACACATTACACACAGCGAATAGGGCGTGTAACAGCTAGTATTTTGTAAAGAAGTTTACGTAACGTATTAAAATCTAAAACCATACACAATTTTATTTTATGTACAGGATTACTTCAATTTAAAGATTTATCACATCTGAACAGTCTAAAAGTCTACAAATAGGCCAAAAGAGTCGATCAAAGACTGATTTAATTTGATTATGTTTTTACGACGAACTTTGAATATAGTAAAACTTAGTATGTAAGATATGTCGTAAAAATAAGTTAAAAATTGTTTTGTACTATTTTAAACTGAGAAAATAATATTCCTTTAGCTATTAAATTGTCACTTTCATTTTAAGAACACATGTTTTGACAAAACAATTTTTTATAAGCATTTAATTTTGTTATGTTTATTAACTATTGTATTGTACATCTCTAGCCCTTAGAATTTACTATCGAAAGGTTTAAATACTTCGATAATAGCATTATGAGTATAGATTTTTCTAAGAACGATAAATGCAAACAAAAGGAAAAGAAATGGAGACAATAATTTAAAGCGGCTAAATACTTATGTTTTTTTATTATTTAACAAGGTCGAAAACTATCTCAAAAAATGGATAAAATATTAAGGAAAATACAAATATCTTATAGGCAAAGATATCGACGTCAAACAAAGACTACTTAAGTTTTTGTATATTTTTTTTAAGTGTTTTAGTATGTATTATTTTTAAACTTTTAATAATTAAACTGCACTGTGCACAGCGCATGGTGGCGATGGGCTCACCATCTATCACACCAAAGTGCATTATATTGTTTTGGTGAAAAGTGGACTGCGGCAATCATCTGTTTTTGTAGTGAGTACCCAATCTCTGACTACCCCTTAAGGGATACAGTCGTGATCTTATGTATTTTTAAACATGAAACATTCTCATAGGTTATTGAAAAGCCTGAAACTAAGAAAATTACCTTAGTCCCTTGAGTTTCTTCACGGAAACATTTGATAATTGTAGACCTACATATAGTCACGCCCCCATCACATTGGGGTGCGCAGAGACCACATCTTTCCACTTGCTACGATCCTGACACATGTCTTTCGCTTCTTCTGCTTTTATTAGTGTTTTCATACAAGTTCTTTGGTTGCGGGTACTCTTGACGTGGCCTTTCCTTAAAACGACTTAGATCTGATCGTGATACGTTCGCCTACGTCAACCCTTACCGGCTTGCCACACTCGTCTCATAAAACTTTTACGTATTCTCTAAGTATCAAAACCATCTAAGAATCCCTTTCTCTATCTTTGTAACTATATCTTCTACCACACCGCAACGGTCCCGCTGTTCCTCACTTTGTCCATCAAAGTCACTCCAGCTATACTTCTCAAACTTTTCATTTCCACAGCATTCATCTTATTTTCATGCTTCTTCCGCCAGGCTCGACCTATGATAGATCTTTATAACATAATATTATCGTTCGGTTAAACCTCTTACCAGTACATAGTCGTATTATCAAAAAAAAATCGTGCATAAGTTTTATATTTTAAGCAATTCATTATAATTTTTATGACGAACTTTATGCACGGTTTTTGGTTTTTATTTCGGTGTTTGTTTCGTTGAAGTTACAGGGTCCGACATTTTATTGACTTAGTAAAATAATTAAATTTGTCATACCAGTGCTTCTCTAAGGTTTCTGTCAATTATATTTAATAACAAATATATTTTTTTCCTACCTTGTTTAAGAATTAATGTTGATAGTGCAGTCTTGATATTTATTTAATTGTTAATAGATCAACTATGAACAGAATTCAATCTTTTTTAGCGACGTAAAAGCTTGAGATAGTCATTTTATTAATGTGTACCTGCACGCTGTTTGCCCGACGGCTTTTACATTTTTATCGGAAGATACTTGTGAGCAGGGTACTACTAACAAAATCGATGTCCAAAGTTACGGATCGATTCGAAGCAACGACGGACGTCAAACAAACCCTACAATCGGATTACTTTGTATGCAGCTTCCACGGACGGCCGTCGTTTCGGATCCAAAGACAACCAATAGAAAGAAAAAATGTCAAATACCGAAACTCGAAATAATCTAAAATCGTCGGATCCCGGAACACGTTCGTGTTTCCTACAAACGTGCGATCCGTCAGCCGAAACTTCGTATATTGTAGTAGACCGGCCGCAGGAGGATCGCGAGTAGGCAACTTCGGCCCTGGCGATGACTCGCCGCTAGACCCCTTTTAATGATTAATAAAATACGATAAAGGGCTCGCAGAGTTCCAATCTCAGCTCCTTGCTCCAGCTTAGAAACCGCGGCTTGTGTAGCGTTCGATAAACCATTTTTTTTTAAAGAAACTTGAAATTGAAGAGCTCTACGTTGTATTTTGAAATGAAATGAGAATTCTTAATGCTGCCGACGTAAGTAATTTGAATGTCATTTGTTGAACGATTTTTTTGGTAATAATACTTCCATATTGGGAGTGATAAATCATTGTGGCAGTGAAGAAACTGTCTAGACCTTAGTTCCCAAAGTGGTCCAGGTGGACCCCCAGGGGTCCACGGGATACTCTACGTTGGCGGGACAAAAAATGGGTCAGTTATAGTTTTAGGAATATGGTAGAAATATAGCAGGGGTCCACCGGAACCACCAAAATTTTGAAAGTGGTCTATGAGAAAAAAAGTCTGGGAACCTCTGGTCTAGACAAACTGCTTTTTTTCTTTTTTGTCTATCTTCTAAATATGACATTAGAAACGAAGAAATGAAATATGTTCTCTAGAGAAAGCTTTGTGGGTAGGAAAATATCTATTTATTTTCTGTCTAATTATTAAAAATTGTATGAAAAAAAAATTATTAACTAACCTAGTTTTAAGTTTGATTTTTATTTAATATGATCGTTTAAGGATTTTTAGTATTTTAAGATTTGAAGGTGCCATATAAAGAGGAAATGCAATGTTCAGACTTTATTTCATACTGCTTTTGTGAAAGTGCGTTTATTATTTAATTTAACGGCTTGTTTACGCGGTGGCTAAGTGATTAGCTTTTCTTCTAACGATCTAGAGTCCAAAGGTACAAATATTAGTATGACCTATGCCCGGTTTACATTGATCATGTTATTAACGAAGTTGATAAGTACAATAGTGAAAACCGATAGGGCAGTGGCGAGTCGACCTGGCTTGCAAGCTGCCTTTCCAGTTAGTCCGAATAGAATCCCTTTCTATTTTTTCTCGCGCGCTCATTCAGCTCACCCGCGGCGGTAGATTTGCCACTGGCGTGGTGTAGAATAGAATAGAATAGAATATTTTTTTATTCAATATAGATCATTTACATAATACTTATTGAAAGTCATTTTTTTTAAACTACACTGGTTCGCAAAGAAATGCCTCTGTCCTGGGAAGAACCTAGTAAGAAACCCAGCGGGATTATTTTTTTTCAGTCATTTTAAATATACAATTACAGCAGTTTTATAAAGATGTAGAAATAGCTTGGCAGCGATCACCTCATTCCATGGGGTTATCATTATCCATGTATTCCTTAATATTATAATAACCCTTCTTAAAAAGTACAAAGGCTTTTTTTAACAAATAGTTTGAACTTTTTTATTGAAAGACTTTGTGCACTTTCTGGGATTTTGTTGTAAAAACGTATACATTGCCCCATGAAAGAGTTACTGACTCTGTGAAGTCGGGTAACTGGCATAATTAATTTGTGCTTGTTCCTGGTATTCACATTATGAACATCACATTTTTTATTAAAGTGATTAATATATATATATACATACATAACGTTTTCATACACATATTGAGAGGCCATGGTTAAGATATTAATTTCTTAAATGCCAATTCACTCTAGAGCCAAGATTATAAATAGATCTTATGGCCCTCTTTTGCAAAACAAAAATCACCTCTACGTCAGTCGCATTTCCCCACAGCAAAATACCATAAGACATTATGCTGTAAAAATAACTAAAATAAACTAATCGAGCAGTTTCAACATTAGTCAATTTTCTGATTCTTTTCACAGCATAAGCTGCAGAGCTGAGTCTACTTGCTACTTTAGATATATGGGGGCCCCATTGAAGTTTCGCGTCTAGAGTTATTCAGCGGCATCCACAACAAAAAGTCAAATTGTAATTATAAAACGGTTCATTTAGTTGAAATAAAATGTCTTCTTTTATTTTGTCCACGATTATTGCAAGTATTTTGCGGAGAATCCGACATACTTTTTCCTCTTTCAAAAACCATTACTTTCGTCTTATCTAAATTAATTTCTGTATGTATTTCGGATTGCTGAGTTCTGATTGAAGGAGAAAGAGTGAGTGGAACAAGTGAAAGAATTTGTATATTGGGTATATAAATAAATTACATGGGGCCCTGCATAACTTTATGTGCAGCCAGAATGTATCTAAAAAGGCACGAGTGACTGTACATTATGTACGGTAGTGAATGTTGGGTCTGGCAGAAGAAGCATGAAAATAAGATTAATGCTGTTAAAATGAAAAGTTTGAGAAGTATAGCCGGAGTGACTTTGATGGATAAACTGAGAAACAACCTGTATGAATATGAAATAAAAAAAAACTAATATTTAATATATTTAAGTCTTCTTCCGCGTCGAAAACCTTTTTTTAAATATTCCGTAGGAACAATTTTTTTTTGGTATTTAAATCAATAAAAATAAATTGTTCATATCCAGGATGCAAACTGTCTTTGTGCCAAACTTCATTAGGATTGGTTCAGCGGTTGAATCCGTGAAAAGGTGACAGACGACGACCGCGTCCACTAAGTGGTTAGCGTTCCTGACTTCTACGCCGCGAGTCCTGGGTTCAAATGAAGCTCAGCCAACAAAAAAAAAGACTGGTTTAAGAATAGTTTATAGTCAGTCACTCGTCAATCCTTAGTAGAATATAGATAGGTTGCCCAAAACTATTTACAGAGTTTTGTTTGTAGAGACACTTGTTTTGGTGCGAGTTCTAATTTAATATATGTCTAAGTAAAGGCTGATTGACAGTCCAATTTGTATATTTATCTGGTGTCTGAAACTAAAAACGGTGTATGTAGTTTTCGAGGAAATTCGAATTTGATTTTCACCACAAAAATTGTGGTAAATTTTAAGTGCTGGTTTACACAGTTCTGGGCGGTGAAGGGAAACATGTTTGGGAAGGCATACCATAGACTGCAATGGACGGACAGTGGCACTCCTGAGAAGTAAAAAAATATTTTGAGACTGGCCCGCGAGCACAGCTATCCGATGAAGCTGTAAAACCCAAAGAGGCTAGCAACATAGGCCTATGCCTCGTACCACTACGAGGCATAGCGCTGTGTGAAGCTTAGGTTACGACCAAAAAACCGCAAATATTTATGTTCTGCCGTTAAAATATTGACAGTTATATATTACTGACATTATTTTACTTGTTAGGAGGCGTTTATTATTTGTATGTTTTACCTATTTAAGATTTGATCCCTTACCGAACAAGTTTTGCATACATGAACGCATAAGCGCATGTAAATAAAAAGTAAATGAAGTAGTACCCTCCAGAAGCTCATTAATTGAACCATGTGATTAGCGGCGCGACTTGTCAATGCTTATGATTATTTTCTTTTATTTTACTTTATAATAATTTCTGCTAAAGGTTTTTATTTTTATAAATTTTCCCTCTGGACTGTTGCCAGACCGAGGAAAACATATGTATAATAAGTAAACATATAACTGTTATATCTTTCGCTCAGTTGAGATTTATATTTTTTGTTCAATTGAAAAACGTAACTTGAAATGTTGAAAAACATGTTTTTTTATTGTGAATAGGCCAACGTTTGATTAAGACCCCACTTGGTGTTAAATGATAAGAGTATCATTAGTCGTCAAATTGTCATGTTTATGTTCGCAATAAATAAAAATACGTTTTTTTTATTTGGTTTGATTTCATTAGAACACCATTTTTTTATATCATCATCATTTCAGCATAACTCCACTGGTGGACATAAGCCTCCCCCATAGATTTTCACAAAACACGGCCCTGAGCCATGTGTATCTATAAACTTCCCGCAAAACCGTACAAATCGTCGCTGAACCTAATGGGGGTCGCCCCACACTGCCCTCAATTTTTTATATAAATTCTTTTTAAAATATCGGTAAGTTCCAAGAAAACTCACAACAACTTTATAAAAATATAGAAGTCTTCAAACTCAACACAGTCACATACACCAGAAGTCTGATTACGCAATCAGTAGCGGAATAAAAACTCTATGGGTTTTATACGAGTACCTGCAAATTCTTAAGTATTGCGAAACATCATGTTTAAAAGAAAATGTCGATTAATGGCGAACAGAATATTATTCATAGAAACTACCCTAACAAAGTGTTAGTTTACTTCTCAATACGTTTTGAATTTCACAGGTATAAAGTATTACCTTCTGGTTATAAAAATAAGTCAAAGTACGAGTACAATTATTTATTGATTACTATGACATTTTTTACAATAAATTGACGTAAAAGCTATTTGGTATTACACCAATACATTTCTTGTACATACACAAGCTATTATAAATTTTCTTAATGTTTTCACAATTAGATAAAATATTTTTAAAGACGATAATGCATAAATATGATTTCTTAATTGCAAAATTTTCATAGATATTTAATAACTTTACAGACGTTAATATGCACCGTGCAATTTAAAAAAATCTCGTGACGCCATGTTTAAAATGGCGTGTTTAATAATTTTTATTTAACTAATAATTATAAATAAAACAATTATATACCTAGATTTATTATAGATATGGAAAGAAATCAACCAAGCGGTACATAATTTTAAATAATAATTTCAGTAAACTTCAAATCTTTAAACATAGTATGCTTATATCTAAAAACACGTAACATTGTTAAACTATGAGAATATATAGAATATAACATAGGTAATTGAGATAATTTTGTAACCAAAAATCAATAATAATACTGTGCTATAATAGATTTTTCATATTTTGAAGGTTTTTTAGACACTACAGACAGTTTTGTATGATACGGAGTAACTTATGTAGTTTAAATAAAAAAAAAAACATTTCTAACGCAACTGAATTCTGTTTAGATAATGTAATTGCGAAAAGTCTTATGTCTCAAGCCGAAAGGACATAGATATGGAATAAAAACAAGATTATAGTTTTGGAAATAGGATCAAAAACGTAGCATTGTAAATTAATTGAGATTTGTATAAAACGTAAACACTAGCAATACATTTCAGAGCAGAGGGGCTTTTCGATGTCGGATAGGAATATCTTATAAGAAATAGTATGTTCTCAAGTTGAAGCCCTGCTACGGAGAAGATTGTATAGTCCGGTAAAGTAGAAGAGCACCTACCTCTTTCCTACCGAGGAGTCGTAAGAGGCGACTAAGGTTATGTACGGAAAGCTTTTCTTCGTATAGAATAACAAAATAATATGCATTGCTGTCACTATACTGCTCGTGAGAACGCATGGGGGAGTAAGAATTCTTGGACTGGTACCAAAATGGCGACGTGGTTCGCCACCCGCGAACAGTGGACTACGTGAGTGGCCTCGGTCTACCTCTTATATGGGGAAATGGCGTGACTGTACGTATGTATGTTAGCGGTTGGTTTCAGCAAACACGGTGTGGAATGAAATATTTGGAGGCGCGTTCAGACGTTGAAGCGTGTCTCGGAGCCGTCGGCCAGCATGAGCGTGACGGTGCGCGAGTTGGTCCAGACGAGGCGCGCCAGCCGCGCGGGGTTGAGGCGCGCCACGTCGGCCATGGGCGCCGTGCTGTAGCACTTCACGCAGCGCGTCTGCGCCGCGCCCAGACCGAACATGCCTGCACATTCACACGTCTCACAGAATAGTGTCCGCTAAAAAGCGTGCTTATTGGAGTTGGGAATCCTAGTATCATCTTTTTCATCAATTCAGCCTATTACTAGTCCACTGTTGAACATAGGCCTCTCCCATAGGTTGCAACAAAAGTTTGTAGCTCTCGTTTTGGCGCGATTTTGGCATAGATCCTCGCTTGGCAGGCGGTATGGCAACCGCAGTTTATTTATTCAAATGTTCCAGGAAGATTCTGCTGCCCATCTATTAGTTTTAATTTTCCTTCTCCCGACTTTTACGACACACACGGTATGAGATGGGGTGGTAGATTCTCTTAAGCTTAAGTTACAACCACCTTAGTTATCTTTTTTTTTAAAACAATGCCCCATAGTAGGATTTCTCCTGTATCGTGGGTGCATTTTGCAGACATTAATTTCATATACACTATACAACCAGACCCGAAAACAAAAATGTGAGTTGTAGCAAAATTTTTTTTGGCTCCGACTGGGATTCGAACCCAGACCCGCGGCGTAGAAATTAGGTACTCAGTTGATCTGCGGTTTGAACACCACTGTGTTTTGGTTTGAAGGGAACTGGAGCTTCTAAGGCAAAATTTTAGGTGATACCGAATCTGCTACGAGCAGGCGTGGTACTCACCATCAGGTGAACGACTTCCTTGTCTCGCTCGTCACTTCCAAAAAAAAATACCGTGTATGTCACGCCACACAATTAATTATCTGTGGCGGGAAATCCATAATTTCCCTATCCACTTCTGTACAGGTGTTATTAGTGATCAAAATACCTGACCACCACGCAGGTTCTGGGTTCGAATAACAGTAACGTCCGATAGTTATAGAAAAGGTTTTTGCTTATTCGTAGGTAATTTAACGGATCGTAAGCAGTGGTAGCTCAGGGACCGGACGCTCGCCTTGAATTTCATAGTACGGTAATGATCTGAGTTCGAACCCTGGTGCCGGTATCTTTATAATTATTCTGCAGTTTTAAGTGTTCACGTGATTAGCGGTAAAAAAAACATCGTAAAGAAACCTGCATGTCTGAGGAATAAAAGTAGTTCAATGATTTGTGAATTCCGCCAACTCGCATTGGAGTAGCGTGGCGAACTATTTTCAGCTCAAAAAAATATATGGGGGGAAAGCCTGTGCTCAGGAGTGGGACCTTAATAGGCTGTCACTTTTTTTTTAGGATAACGTCTCATTTTGTGAATATAGAAACCGAGCATAGGAGGGTGGTGTGCCAGTGCCAGTTATTCTACGTGCATTACTGTGTTTCCGTTTGAAGAGCAGGCAGGTAGTGTAATTACTGCGCATATCAGATTTAAGAACTGATGTCTCAGCTTAGTGCCGTTTCATACAGATATGTTCTCGGTGAACCAGAACGTTGTGATCAGGCGTTGCACTTACCGTCAGGATGTTATTCTCTCGTCACTTTATTCCACAAGAAATGCACTTACCGGCAGTGCTCTGCCAGAAGGACAGTCGGTTGTCTGCCGTGGCGTAGGACACGAGGTACCGTCCGTCGGGGCTGAAGGCGCAGGCGGTCACCGCGCCGCCGTGCGCCGCCAGCGACTGGCAGCGCCCCGCGCGCAGCTCGTACAGCGCCAGCTGCCCCGTGTGGCTGCCAACTGCCAATGCCAGACTCTCGTCACAACGACCACATCGTGGCCTAATGCTTAGTGAGAACTATTCAGGGAGACTAATACATTGACACTTCCGACGTTGTTTATTTTTGAAAATATTATGTACGTACTGGAAAAACATTAATTTATTTACCAAAAATTTACTGTATCCTGTAGAATGGGTCGAGGTGACACGCTAGAGGTTCCTTTGTTTAGATTGGCTAGAAAGATCGTGAGTTTTCGATTCTATATCTCATTCTTCCTTCAATCTAACCCCTAAATCTTCACACTGGAAAACTTAAACTTCACGCTGAAACTTTCTGCACTATAATATTTAAAACGAGACTAATAATGTTTTAAAAGTTACTTGGAATGACAGACAAATATTAAATGCGTGAAAAGCATGAATTATGAAAATGCTTTGAAATTACGAATCATTACAGAACAAGCTTAGATCACACCGGCGATGTCAGTTAATGAAAGGTCTCGTGAGTTGTAGACAAGAACCGACCTGCAATTCTGCGAGTGGCGGGACAGTGCGACACCTGGTTGTAGCGGCAGATTGCTGGGAACACCTCGTTCAAGCCTTTACTCTTCAAGTGAGATTGATCGACGCAGTGCAGGATTATATCCATCACCTGGAAAACAATTTTATAAAATAAATTATCTATTGTATAAATACTACATAAGTTACTGGATTTATGGGGCCTATACATTACTAGTTGATGCCCGCAGCGCCAGTGCGGCGGGCGGGGGCGGGGGCGGGGCGGGGCGGGGCGTGACGTCACGGCCTTACCTCGACCAGCAGCTCGGCCACCTCGGCGTGCATGCGGTCGATGAGCAGCTCGATGCCGCGCAGCACCTCGGCGCGGCCGCGATGCAGCGCCAGTGCGGCGGGCGGGGGGGGGGCGGGGCGGGGGCGGCGCGTGACGTCACGGCCTTACCTCGACCAGCAGCTCGGCCACCTCGGCGTGCATGCGGTCGATGAGCAGCTCGATGCCGCGCAGCACCTCGGCGCGGCCGCGATGCAGCGCCAGTGCGGCGGGCGGGGGCGGGGCGGGGCGGGGGCGGCGCGTGACGTCACGGCCTTACCTCGACCAGCAGCTCGGCCACCTCGGCGTGCATGCGGTCGATGAGCAGCTCGATGCCGCGCAGCACCTCGGCGCGGCCGCGATGCAGCGCCAGTGCGGCGGGCGGGGGCGGGGCGGGGCGGGGGCGGCGCGTGACGTCACGGCCTTACCTCGACCAGCAGCTCGGCCACCTCGGCGTGCATGCGGTCGATGAGCAGCTCGATGCCGCGCAGCACCTCGGCGCGGCCGCGATGCAGCGCCAGTGCGGCGGGCGGGGGCGGGGCGGGGCGGGGGCGGCGCGTGACGTCACGGCCTTACCTCGACCAGCAGCTCGGCCACCTCGGCGTGCATGCGGTCGATGAGCAGCTCGATGCCGCGCAGCACCTCGGCGCGGCCGCGATGCAGCGCCAGTGCGGCGGGCGGGGGCGGGGCGGGGCGGGGGCGGCGCGTGACGTCACGGCCTTACCTCGACCAGCAGCTCGGCCACCTCGGCGTGCATGCGGTCGATGAGCAGCTCGATGCCGCGCAGCACCTCGGCGCGGCCGCGATGCAGCGCCAGTGCGGCGGGCGGGGGCGGGGCGGGGCGGGGGCGGCGCGTGACGTCACGGCCTTACCTCGACCAGCAGCTCGGCCACCTCGGCGTGCATGCGGTCGATGAGCAGCTCGATGCCGCGCAGCACCTCGGCGCGGCCGCGATGCAGCGCCAGTGCGGCGGGCGGGGGCGGGGCGGGGCGGGGGCGGCGCGTGACGTCACGGCCTTACCTCGACCAGCAGCTCGGCCACCTCGGCGTGCATGCGGTCGATGAGCAGCTCGATGCCGCGCAGCACCTCGGCGCGGCCGCGATGCAGCGCCAGTGCGGCGGGCGGGGGCGGGGCGGGGCGGGGGCGGCGCGTGACGTCACGGCCTTACCTCGACCAGCAGCTCGGCCACCTCGGCGTGCATGCGGTCGATGAGCAGCTCGATGCCGCGCAGCACCTCGGCGCGGCCGCGATGCAGCGCCAGTGCGGCGGGCGGGGGCGGGGCGGGGCGGGGGCGGCGCGTGACGTCACGGCCTTACCTCGACCAGCAGCTCGGCCACCTCGGCGTGCATGCGGTCGATGAGCAGCTCGATGCCGCGCAGCACCTCGGCGCGGCCGCGATGCAGCGCCAGTGCGGCGGGCGGGGGCGGGGCGGGGCGGGGGCGGCGCGTGACGTCACGGCCTTACCTCGACCAGCAGCTCGGCCACCTCGGCGTGCATGCGGTCGATGAGCAGCTCGATGCCGCGCAGCACCTCGGCGCGGCCGCGATGCAGCGCCAGTGCGGCGGGCGGGGGCGGGGCGGGGCGGGGGCGGCGCGTGACGTCACGGCCTTACCTCGACCAGCAGCTCGGCCACCTCGGCGTGCATGCGGTCGATGAGCAGCTCGATGCCGCGCAGCACCTCGGCGCGGCCGCGATGCAGCGCCAGTGCGGCGGGCGGGGGCGGGGCGGGGCGGGGGCGGCGCGTGACGTCACGGCCTTACCTCGACCAGCAGCTCGGCCACCTCGGCGTGCATGCGGTCGATGAGCAGCTCGATGCCGCGCAGCACCTCGGCGCGGCCGCGATGCAGCGCCAGTGCGGCGGGCGGGGGCGGGGCGCCCGCGGCGGCGGCGGCGCAGCGCGCTACTTCGCGGGCCATCGTCGTGATGAACGCGGCGGGCCTGTCAATATTTAAGAAGAAACAAATGATTAAGTAATTTTACTAACCGACTAGATCCACAGAAGCGTCAGTTTGGTTTATTTTATATTCTAAATGCAATCTAAACCCGAAACATTGGTGAACGAAACATCGTAAAGAAACCGATAAGTCTGAGAAATAAAAGAAAATATTTTAAGAACAAGTGAATGAAAATAAAATTTAACACATTTTATTTCAGAGAAAACATTAATATATGTAAAGAAACTGTAGTTCTTTAATAATTATTTTTATGTGAAAACTTCTCCGTAAACAGTTTGCTTTACTTTAGTTTTTCTATACAACCTACTTTGTGAATAGTAACCTTAATGTTAATTGTTTTTTGAAAGATGTCAGAGCAGAACTCGCCGTAAAATAATTCGAAAATAATAATACTGTTCCTAAAAAGTACGAGAAATTGTCTTTTATATATAAAAATAAATCTTGTGGGCACCGGAGGTGACGCAAAAAATATAAATAGGGCTTCCTAATCTAAAATAAAAAAAAATGAATTCGTCCGTTGTGTTACAGTGAAGCTGAGTACGGTACCTAGAGGTGGCGATGAGAGTAAGCGCGTGTCGAGCTGTGCGGCAGCTATCGGCTTGCGGGGTGAGGGGCAGCCCGTACGTCATGGATGGCACCAGCTTGTCCGCGTCTGAGCACATTTCCAGCAGACCTGGATCGATAAACTAATTTAAAATATCCATAGTAATAACTGTAATGTAAGTCAGCTCGCTGACAATAGGATTCTCAAAAAACTCATATGGATACTCTGGTAACCCAATGTTGGATACCCAGAGTAAAGAATGTGACTCCAGTAATATTTTTACCCAAAATGTAGGTGTACGTACGTAAACAATCACTAAATCCTCTATTTAAAAGAACCGCACTTTCTGGATGACAGTATCATACATTAAAAATGTACAAACTCATAGTAATAATTCCCTTCACTTCACTCTAATCTGTCATCTTTCATAAATTCACAAAAGTACTACACTGCTTCCACTTGCTACCTGAATACAATATTTTTTGATAATACGTATTAACATATTAATGTTATACGTATATACACATTAACATATAACAACCAACAATAATGTTGATAATCGTGACCAACATTCCGATCTAGCTTCTTTACGCCTCAATACATTCATTGATCAAATCTAACAAGAGACTTCAAAAGAAATACTCCTATTTATAATCAAACTGTCATAACCAATACGTATTAGCATTTTATACTAATTCGTGTATAGTACCTAACTAGTTTCTGAAGTTGATGTATGCCGGTCACAGACCGTGCTTTGTGACAATCTATACGCAGCAGATGTCATACGAGTATGATCATCAGTGGATTAATAATAGGTATTCAACGAATTTAGACAACTAGTTATGACTGTCGTCTGGGAAAACTGACCAACGGTGTTCCCCAGGGAAGCATTATCGGCCCTACTCTGTTCCTAATATATATCACCGGCCTTCGTCAACTTGAACTACATTTTGGTCGCATTCGCAAATTACATAGCACTTTTATATAGTGAAGTAGCCAGCCACCGACACAACGATGTGACAAATATCAAAAAAGAAAAGAAAAATCATTTGAGTGCAAGCCGAACGTTAAGTCAAAAAATTTCGAGGTCAACATAAGCTTGCGCGTAACATTACCTAACAAGACGTGGCTGACGTCAAGGTACGGCTCCCACACGGCGAATCCTCGGCCCAGTAAATCCACGGCGGCACGTCGCAGTGGCGTGTGCGCGGGTAGTTTTGGACTCCCCGGTGCCAGCAAAAGGTGCGTCAGGGCCAAGGCAGTCAGCCGAGCCAAGTTATTAGACGCGCTCAGCGTGAATCCTGAACAAGAACGATAAAAGTAAAGTATATTTAGTAACTTCAATTTCTAAACTAAAAATTTAGAATTATTATGGATGTGATTATTATGGATGCCGAAAGAGTCGGCAAAGCTTAAGTGCATGCCTAAAAATCTTAGGGCTTCTGACTATTTGCGAAATAACTAATTTAATTACCACTTCCTAGTTATTCTGCCGTGAAACAGTAGTGTGCAAAACATTACAGTGTTTCGATTTGAAGGACGCTGAGATGTTCTGGGACACAGCATTAGTTATAGGCAGACGTTTCACTTACCATCAACAGAAAAAAATAGCAGCTGCGTCTAAGGCCTCGCACGGTCGAAAATCGGCCAGGAGGACATCATCATGTTCATCAGTGAATTATAATCGACAGATTAAGACAAACTATAATCATTCAGGCAGGTTACATATTTAATTTATAATAGGCACACCTTCACATTTTTCTCCACAGGTTCAAACAATGCCTTGAACCATGGTCACCCACTTAAATTCATTCGATTGGACACGACGTCTTATTTCGGCATGTAGTCCTACATTGCGTTATATATGTATGAGGCTTCAACTGGGAAGACTTTCTTTCACCATGATTGTCAGTTTTACGAGACATAGCTCGACTTTGTAAAGTCGACTATCTTTTCTCATTTAGGCTAGACACATTCAGGAATCAAAATATTTTAACAAAGTATACTCAAATTGCATAAGCCGTTTAAATGTTAAGCGTGGGGTAAATATGCGAGGCAAAGAATAAAAAGAAAGAGCCAGCGCGATAGAAATAATTAAATTAAGTGTTCTTCAATTTCTCAATAAACTCGTGGCAGTTTTGTACTGTGCTTCGATAAAAGTGTAATTATATTAAAAGGAAGTCTTACCTTCTACGATCGAACTCTTTCTACTATCGCCATCTTTACGTCTCTTGCTGCCAGCTGCACCTAAAATTGCGCAAAGCACACTGTTTTATGGCAAATGATAATTAATTTATCGCAAAGTAATGATATTAATAAGCAGAATTTGCTAACGGCGACGTTTTTACTTTCAAAGTTCACATTCAGTAAGCTTTTCGGTAGGAGACTTTGTTTGTTGGAGGAGCATAGGTTCTCAATCGTTGAGATGGCACAGCAGGGGCGTGGGAAACCTGCCCAATATAGTCTCAAAAGAAAAAAAAACGTACAACGTACTAAACTAAGTAAACTTTAATATTGGTAATTTTTTGTTATTGTATATATTGTAATAGTATTAATCACGTGTGCGAAAATTAACATATTTCAGTAGTGATTTCTTATATTTACGCTAACACTACACATTTAAATGAAACTAAATTTTACGGATTTTATCGCGTTTCATTTTACTATTTATACTGATGAGAATAAAACACGAAGTTGAGAGAAAGCGGCCGGAATTGATCAATAGAAGGGTGTGTCTTTCATCACGACAACGCCCCTCAACATCTTTAGCCACTCAGCAAAACATTTAGAGTTTAGCTGGGAGGTGTTAATACATCCGCCATATAGCCCAGACATTACACCTCCAGATTTCCACCGGTTTCGGTCTCTTCAGAATTCTTTAGGTAGTGTCAGATTAATATCAAGAGAGGACTGCCAAAACTACTTGTCGCGTTTTATTGCTCAGAAGTCCCAAAATTTTTGTAAGCAACGGGATCATGTCACTACATTCAAGATATAAATAAGTCATCGAACAAAATGGCACATATATACTGTAATAAAATTAAAATAAACTTTGAAAAAAAAATGTCTTGTTTTCATATAAATTGCGAAGAAACTTTATCCCCAACCCCAAATATTATATATGTTTTTTTTTTAATGGATAAAGTGACGAAACGAGCAAAACGTTCATCTGATGGTTAGTGCAACGTTTGCCTATAACAAATGCTGTGTCACCCAGAAAATTTCTGTGTGACACCACACTGTGCTCATCACCCTGAGACATAAGTTCTTAAGTCTCATATGCTCAGTGATTACGCTAGCTCACAGTGCCCTTCAAACCGAAACACAGTAATGTTTGCACACTACTGCTTCACGGCAGAATAACTGGCCCTGGGGTGGTACCTACCTAGACGGATTTCTGCATAGAAATCCTACCACCAGATGATAATGATATAGATTTATTTAGTAACAAATAAGAATCAACGCAGCGTTTACTTATCAGCGGCATATAAAAGCTTTTGATAATACAAGTAATATATTTTATTCTAGCCATACAAAATAACAATATTTACATATCTCTGTCAGGGCGCATGCAGTTTCGTCTTACCCTCACTGGCAATATCTTGTCCGAACTCAGCACCAATAACTCCAAGCAAAACCACGGCCGTAGTCTGCTTCCTCTTCAACTCGGCGAGGGAAGACGGCTTTCTGACTATCTCCTCTTCTTCTTCTTCCGACTCTTCCTCTTGCTATAGTTACGAAAAGTAAGATGCATACATAGAGTCACGCCTCTTTCCCATGGCAGAGACAACATCTTTCCACTTGCTACGATCCTGACACACATCTTTAGATTCCTCTATTTTTATTAGTGTTTTCATACAAACTCGTCGGTTGCGAGTACTTTTGACGTGGCCTTTCCTTAAAACGATTTCGATCTGATCGTAATACGTTCGCTTACGTCGACCCTTACCGGCTTGCCCATTCACACTCGCCTCATAAATCTGTTTCGTCAATCTGCTTTCGTCCATTCTCTCTACATCTTCTACCACACCGCAACGTTCCCTTATCACGTTGTTTCTCAGTTTGTCCATCAAAGGCACTCCAGCTATACTTCTCAAACTTTTCCAACCTTAACCACTTCAACTAAGCTTAAAAGCTAGGAGATGGTTCACGTCCATAGTAACGGTACCCGTAAGAGTACCGCCACCACATTATATTGTAAGAGAATCTTCCACCTCATCTTATCCCGTGGGTGTCGTAAAAGTCGACAGAGGGACAGTATCTTCCTGGAACACCTGAATAACTAAACTGCGGTTGCCAACCCGTCTGCCAACTATGGCACAATTCCCTATTACTACAAACTATTGTGGCAATATATGGGGCAGGGATATGATCGGCAGTGGACTAGTAATAGGCTGAAATGATAATTATGATGAATACATATAGTCGAATGGCGGGCTCGAACCTAAGTTTTATGTTTCGCAGTCCGTACTCCTAAACTGTTAGACTATTAGCGCTTATATAATAGTGTAGTTTGTATGCAGCAGTGTCGTAGGTAGGATTTGGAGATAAAATCACATGCGGCTATATAGCTATAAGACAATCACGACACAACCAGACCGAAGAATCTCATGTGTGTTGCACTACATTCGATAGGGATTCGAACCCAGGACCATAGACTCATGATGATGATGTAATGTCCACTTGGCCGGTTTTCGAATACGGTTCCGAATATTGTCGGAAACTGTAAACTGCGCAGGAGATATTATAGTACCGCAAGTGTACGAGCGAAAATAGAGGAACTCATTAGTCCTAACCTGCTCGCGCCCGATGTAATGCAATAAGGTCGGAAGTAGACAAAGACACGGGGACGATCACAATACAACCAGACATGAAAACAAACAATTACTGTGAGCACTAGGCTTCTTGTTTATCAAACACATTTTATGTTTGCGCAAGTGAAAGAGTGAGTGAGTGAGTGAGTGAGTGGTGTGGAATGATGTGACCTTCTCGACGGGCTCTTTTTGGGCAGCGTGCGGGTTGATGCTTTCGGTGTGCGTGAACAGCGGCAGAAACTGTGCCCAGCTGTCCACCAGCTGCTTGCGCCCTTTCGGACCCAGTCTGGAAGTAAAGCGGGGGTCATTACTCTTGCCTAAGAAAACATGCCAGACCGGCTTCACCTCTTATCTACTTCCTTATGAAGCAGGACAGAACTTAAGCAGAGCTATATAAAAACAAAAACATGGAAGGAAGTGACGGGACGAGCAACTCGCTCACCTGATGGTAACTGCAACGCCTGCCCATAACAATTGTAGCGTCACCCATAACATTTCTGTGTGTAAGCACCCGATACTCGCCACCCGGACACACTATATCTCATGCCCAGTGATTACACTATATCTCAGTGCCCTTTACACCAAAACAGTAATATTCGCACACCACTGCTTTACAGCATAATAACTGGCACTGCGTTGGTACCACACAGCCATCCGAAATACAACCAACAGTCGGAATAGATTTTTATTTAGAGAAAGAGACTCGACGAGCACAACGTTCACATGCTGTGTCACCACACTGCACCCGTCCCCATGAGATGTCAGTTCTTAAGTCTCAAATGCCCAGTGATTACACTAGCTCTCAGTGCTCTTCAAACCGAAACACAGTAACATTTGCACGCTACTTCTTCACGACAGAATAAGTGTGTAGTCTCCGCCTATCCCTTATATGGGAAAAAGTCAAGATTGTCTGTATGTATTGAAATTGAATTCAAATGGAACGTTCATTTTACCTGCCAAGTTCAGCCAAGAGCAGAGCCTGTGAAGCGTCGCGCACTTCAAGGCACTGGTGCTGCCACCTGCGGGCCAACATTTCCACTTGCGGCCGTTTAAAGTTCTTTGCACCTGAAGGAACACGTGTTGAAAATTTATCAGAGTTTTTCTATTTGTGTTCTCGTGAACTATTCAGTATATTTATATTTTGAGCTAGAACTAGGGCTAGGAACAATTAAAATTAACTTTCTATTTCAGATTTACAGAGATGAAGAAAAAGGATCGCCTTTATTACCTTTTTAATATATTTTTAAGAAATATGTAACGAGCAAATCGTTCCACCCTTAGGAGGTAGGTGTACGTCTCTCTATAACAAATGCTGTGTCACCCAGACCATTTCTGTGTGGCACCACACTGTGATCGTCACCTTGAGGCATCAGTTTTTAAATCTCTATGCCCAGTAATTACACTAGCTATCGATGCCTTTCAGACTGAAACGCAGTAATTATTTGCACACTACACATTTACGGCAGTTTAACGAACAACGATTTTTTATTAGATATATTATTATCTAATAAAAAACTTATCTAGACGGATTCTCCTACTCCTCGAAAGACTTCTCTCGTCTTTGCCTGTTGCACTTACCAGCCGCGACGACTTTATCTGGCAGTAGAACGCAATGCAACGTCGCGAGCAGCGACCAGCCCTGCTTGATGTGAGCCTGTTGTGCCGCGAGCTGTTCCTCCCGCTCCTCATCGCCGCCCCATGACGACGTGCGAGTTGTAGGCCTGATAACGTTGTTAGAATTAAGATGGCAGACTTTTTGCTGCATAGATAACATTCAACAGATCAGGTTCAAGTGCATGATAAAATTACTGTAATGTTTTGACATAATTAGGCAAGGCACGAGCATCAAGCAATGAGTTGCCAATCCGTGTGCCAAGCGTAGTCATTACGTCAAATGTCCCCCACTTGGTAGAGGCTTATGTCTATGTCCTTTGGCCGTTTGTGAGCTGACGATAAAATATTAAATTAGAAAATTAATGCACCAGTGGTAGCATTGCAAATGGGATATTAAGTGAACTCACCTGTGCATCCTCCTGGCGACCTCTTGTTCCGGTACGAAGCTGGCGTTGCTCATGGACATCAGAGTGTTAGCGAGCGCAACGATCGACAGCAAATGGTTCGTTGTCAGAGTAGTGCTGAGTTCCCAGTGGAGCTTCGATGTGAACAGCCTGCCGGTGAATACAACAACAGTTACATTTGTTTATACGCTGAATTTAGTGGTAGTCAATCTATTGAATTTAACATCGGAAATATAATCAAATTTTAATTTAATTTATTACTTATGTTTTTCCTTATCACAAAATAAGTATAATATTTAGAAAATACATGTATTAAATATCCGTAATAATATTATTATTATTTAATATGAGCCAAATTATAGTACACATACTTATACAATCATATATTTATTAAATAAATGAAAGAAAAAGATTAAAAAATGGTCGTAATATTTTATTATAGGAGAAAATGACGAGTCAAGCAAAAACTTCACCTGATGGTAAGTGAAATGTCTGCCCATAACAAATGCTGTGTCACCCAGAACATTTCTGAGTGGCACCACGCTGCACCCGTCACTCTGAGACATCAGTTCTTAAGTCTCATTTGCTCAGTAATTAAACAAGCTCTCAGTGCCCTTCAGACCGAAACACAGTAATGTATGTACACTTCTGCTTCATGGCAGAATTATTAGCACTGCGGTGGTACCTAATTAGACGGATTCCTTCGTAGGAATCCTACCACCAGTAGGATATTAGATACTACAGAATATTTATTATTTATTATCAGTTGAAGGATTAGAGGATTGGTTCCAAATCTAGGGTCAGGTCTTGCGACTTATGTCAGTACCAACATTTCAAACTGTATGTATAACTATAATAGAGTCTTGAAATTTAATTTTCATCCACTTTCGGACGTAAAATGACTACACATTTTGCAGATGCACTAAGATTCGATAACCATACAATAATTTTACGACTATGGCCTGGTGCTATCACCAGCCATGATAAAAAATTATATATCTAATAGCACAGTATACCCACATTGGAGCAGCGTGGCGGAATATTCCCCGCTCCAAAACCCTCTCAAAATTGAGAGGAGGCCGGTGCTTAGCAGTGGGACATTCATAGGCTGTTACTTTACTTTACTTTTACAGTATACACTTCTACTATGTATTTCGTGAAAACAAGCTTATCTTATGATTATCATTTCAGGTCGCATAGGGAAGCAGAGTTGCTCAGCGAGCTATGGAAATGTCTATGCTTGGAGTTTCTCTGCGAGATAAAATCCGTAACGATGAAATCCGCAGTAGAACAAGAGTACCCGACCGACAACCGACAAGGCCCTAAGTATCAGAAAGCTGAAGTGGCAATTATCCTATAGCTCGTAGAAACGATAACCGCAGGGGAAGAAAGGTTCTGGAGTGTCAACCTCGTACAGACAAACGCAGTGTAGGGCGACCCCCCACTAGATGGAGCGACGACCTGCACGGTTTTGCTGTGAGTCGATGGATGCAGGTGGCACAGGACCGTGATTTGTAGCAATCTATAGGCTATGTTCAGCAGTGGAAAATAATAAATACTAAATGAAGAAAAATTTTCTTGTTAGTGACCTGGTGAGCTTCTCCTGTTTCAATAGCTCTGGGGGTAGGTCAGAGCTCAGCAGAGCAGGATCAGTGGGCGCAGCAGCTGCTGCTTCCGCCCAGGTGCCCAACCACGTGGGCAGCTGCACTGCCATGTGTCCGTGGCGGGATACCACGCCGAAGCATATAGGTACCTGTTATTTTTTTCATTACGTTTTTAATAACAGTCAAAGGTAAAAGTCTAGTTAAAGCACAATATATACTAAAACATGTATGCCATGTATTTGCAGCGTTGGTGAATCTACCACCCCGTCTCGCCTAGTGGGTTTCATAAAAATGAAATGAGGGAAATACCAGAGAAATCTCCTGACTTGCGACAGATGGCGGAATAACTATTTTACAAATCGTTCGCCTGATGGTAAGCGCAACGTCTACAAAAACCAATTTGTGTATCGCCCACAATTTTCTTGTGCGGTACCACACTGCGCTTGTCACCCTGAGACATCTGTTCTTAAATCTTACGTGAGTCCAATAATTACACTAGCTATCAGTGGCCTTCAGACGGAAACACAGTATTGATTGCTACTACTTGATGGCAGAATAACTGTGTAACCTACCTAGACAGATTCCTGCATAGGAGTCATACCATTATCTAGTAGACGCGGTGAGTCTGATATTGCGGTCACCACGCCAAACCGCATTCTAGTGGCGTGGCGGACTCCTTCAAAACCCCGAGAGGAGACATGTGCTCAGTAGTGGGGTGTTTGTAGGCTGTTATTATTGCTAGATTGTGTGCAGAACAAAAAGACTACTAATAAAACTCACCATAGGCCGCAACAGTCCTAGTTTAGACTCACAAACTCGGTCCAGGTCGGGATCAAGACCCCAGGCATGGAGTAGCGACATTAGGATTTGCGCTATCTCCATGGTGTGTGGTGGCTCCGCCAGCGATATATCGCGCGGACGGTTGCGCTTATTCTGGTTAAGTTCATCTGGAACAAAGAGCCCTATTTTATTTTCAGAGTTATTTACAGTGCCTAAAATAACTCTTGGTTTGCTTACTAAGCCATAGCAATTTCAAAGAAGTATGCTAGGAATTAGAAGTATTTGTGGGTTAAAGCTAATTATTAACTGTTAGGCAGTTAAATGCCGGTCTGTGGTAATAAAACCCAACGAAACTTTTATTTATTTAAACTTCTATGCACTCGAATTACACATACGCGGCGGACTTAATGCCTGAAGGCATTCTCTTCCAGTCATAAGGCTAAGCTGAGATATACATAAGATAGGCGGTGCAGCAAACATTAAAAAAGAAGAAAAAACTTAAAAAAGAAGAATAAGAAAAAATAATAATATATACATAGATAGTAATAAAATAAACGTAATTATTATAATACATACACATTTAAATATACACATTTTGACGTGAATCTTTTATGAATTCTCCTTTGCTTCATTGTCTTACAGAATATACTCGTATATCGTTTTGAAAGTGTTTGAGAAGTTGAAAAATATTTAATCAACAATTAATTGAAAGCAATAAATACGCGTTCGTAACCTTCCATAAAAATATTAAAACTGGAAAAGTCACTGTCACCATTTCAAACTATATAAAATTAGAAAACTTTATAAGTATGCGAAAATATCATGAAAACTTAAAAAAAGAATCAACGTATTCTTTTATTAAGTTTTCATGATATTTTCTTATCATCTTTTAATTAAATTTCAAGCATGCGTCGTTACAGTTTGGGACCGGATCGTGTTATCTAAGATTGCAAAATATTTGACCTCAACTAATTTTGTGAGATTATAATGCGAAATAAAATATTAGTATTCCCCAACCGAACTATAATGATCCTTGTTAATCAATTATAAAATTAATAATCAGTATCTTATTATAATATTAATACAATTCCGATTAATACTGTAATTAATGATAAACTAATTACAGTATTAATCTTAAATAAATATTCATATAATATATTTGATAACAGTAATCGCGAGTTTCCTGTTTTATTTATAGCCGAATTGGAATACCTGAAGGCCTTCGGTGTGCTGCGCATATACTCGTAGAAGAAATAGTTAAATCGTTATTTTTACATGTTTATTTAATTTTTATGAAATTTGTGTGTAAAGAAGAATTACTTTCTAGGCTAGTAGATTTACAGTCTTAAGCTTCAGTATTTGGATTTCGAAAAAACGTTAGCCTATTCTAAAAAAAAAATAGACAACCGAGCAAGTTTTTATATAAGTAGCTTTATAGTAGTAGGGACTTCAAAAATCAAATCGTATGAACTACAAAAATGGCGATTGGAATTTTTCGACCACGTGGCGTAATGGTTAGCGTACCTGACTTCTGCACCACCGGTCCTGGGGTCGATTCCCAGCCGGAGGCAACAATTGGTCTGATTTCGGATGATACGAGTACATGATCTAGAGCAGGGCTGTCCAAACCAGATACGATCCCAGGCCAATTCAAATTAATAAATAGATTAGAGGGCAGTAGAAACAAATACTTAAATTTTTTGAAAATAGGAATTTCGATGATAACAGTGACAGAAAACTAGTTGCGATACGAATAAATACTTCATTCATTTATTTGGTATGCCATGAAAATAAAATAATATTCTACTTAATAAATTTTGTAAAAGGAATATCTTTGTTTTTATCGTAATTGCGCACGCAACAGAGTTCAGGGTATATCGGTTCAGTATTAAATAAGTTCTGTCGCTATGCTCTGAAAATTTTGCCACATAAATATTATATTACGGCTGTAAGTTAACACCTTATTTCATAAATCGGTCAAGTCAGTCAAGTCCTTTTTTGTATACGAAACTGTTTGCTCGTCTGTATATGTCCATACTTTCATTCATAGAGTCACACCTCTTTCCCATTGGGGTAGTCAGAGAACACATCTTTCCACTTGCTACGATCCAGACACACATCTTTCGCTTCTTCTACTTACCATGAGCGTTTTCATACTAGCTCGTTGGACGCTTGTGGCTTTTTCTTAATACGTCTTCGATCTGATCGTGACACGTTCGTTTCAATCTTACCGGCATACCCATTCACAGTCGCCTCATAAATATGTTTCGTCAATCTTCTTTCATCTTTCCTCTCTACGTGTCTAAACCATCCCTTTCTCTATCTTAGTCACTACAATTTCTACCACACCGCAATGCTCCCTTATTACGCTGTTCTTCTCTTTTTCTATTGAGTTCACTCCAGCGAAACTTCTCATTTCCACAGCATTCATCTTACATTGAAGCTTCTTTTGTCAGACCCAACATTTACTACCATACATAATTGTGGGGACCAATACTCCTCTATGTACAGTCATTCGTTCTTTTTTGGATTTTTTTAAGAATATCTCTACCTATATTTTTTTAAGATTTTAATAAGAGTTCATTCTACTTTATGAATGCCTCTAAATGTACCACTGCGACATAGGGTTTCTCTTTTTTGAGAGGGTTTTGGATTAGGGAAGAGGGTGCTTTTGACTGGAAGCGCCTGGTCCCTGATCTACCACGACTCGCGGCTAGTTTACTACTCCTAAAAATGTGCAAAAAAAAACAGAATGTGCTCGCTCATGGTAATTCCTAGGCCCATTATTCTGCCGTGAAGCAGTAGTGTGCAAACATTACTGTGTGTTGTTATGGGCTGACATTGCACCTACCATCATGTGAACGTTTTGCTCGTCTCGTCACTTTATAACAAAAAAGCTATAGCGCCGATCACTTCCATTGTTTGTGTGCGTAGTCTTTGATCTTATATAAAATAAAGATTCGATATCAATATTTCTAAAGCGAAATCTAATAAGGATTTATGTTAAAACGTACAACAAAGACGGAAATTAAGGTAGGGCAGAACACGGTTGCGTTACACGCAGGTCGTGCGTCGCTGTACAAAGGCACCGCAGCCCTGCTGTGTTAAACTACTAAATGCGTAGAGGTTATTGTTTCCGGTTTTATCAAAAACATAGCTTCAGTTGTCTTAATCGGATATACTAACATCTTTACCAATTAATGTGTCTCATCATCATCATGGTTATTTCAGCCTTTTACTAGTCTATGACTGCTAGGAATAGGCCTCCCCCATAGACTGCCACAAAAAACGGTCCTGATCCACCTGCATCCATAGACATCCCACAAAACTGCTTATGCTGGTACCAGGTTGCCACTCCATAACCTTTCGTTCCAAAGACATTTATAAGTGGTTACATTACAAATTTACAAATTCAAATACTCTCATTTATGTTACTAGAGATATGTATCGGGAAGTGTCGAAACCTGACCGACGGCCGCTACAGCATTCGAATGTCCCCTCGTATCTCCTATGGTTTCCATACTTCGCACTTTAAGTGGATTCGTTTTATTGTTCTTTAATTATACTATTTGTTTTGTAGATTGTTAAATTGCATTCTATTTGTTTATATTAGCTTTTATAGATTTAAAATTGATCAGTTGGCATATAAACTATCCATTGGATGGACACATGCCTCTCCCGGGTCGTCCACTTCCCTTAAACATGGTTGAGCCGGGTGATGGCTGCCATATCTATACTAATAATATAAAGCTGAAGAGTTTGTTTGGTTAAACGCGCTAATCCCAGGAACTACCGGTTCGAATTGAAAACTTATTTTTGTGTTAGATAGGCTATATAGCCGCGGGGCACAGCAAGTGCGTCATACTTGTGAAAAGGTGCTGCTTTTGGAAGTTAGCCTGCTTGAGTTTGTAATATACTTATATAATGATTGTTGAACCTTGTCTAACATTTTGTCATGAAACGTGCTGCGGTAGAGGAAAAATACAAAAAAGCGGATACATTCTGCGATTCTTTCGCCGTCAGAGGAACCTTTTTACAAAACGGTGGTAAAATGTGAAAAAAAATACGTTTACCAAACGATAAATTTATACTTCAACGTAAAATAGAGAATTTTCATTTCATTTTAATGGAGGATTTGCCATAGTCTTGACAGGCGGATTAAGATCACCCAGCCCCTACCCCCTCCCCTGTATACGCCAATGGACATGTTTGATATGGTTATCCCGCCATCTGTCGGAAGCAACAGGATTCTTTTCTGGTACTGCGTTTACAACCTCTGCTACGTATGTATGTGAAGAAGTGGCAGATTTTATTTCTTTAACTTTTTTAATATTTAACATCAACTGTGAAACTAAAATCGCAACTTTGATCATACACTCAGCGTCACAAAAATCGCACCTCTCTGAGTTTGCGCGAAAAATGGCTCTAATGGCTAGAAACGAATTATATTTATATAAATATTGGTATGTTTGAAATGGGTATTTGAATAGCTTTACATTATTAATAAAAAAATCATGAAATCATTAAAACATTTATCATTATAGAGCGTCAAAAATAAACATTGTCAAATGCTCGTTAGTAAGGACGCTAGTTACACCACCTAAAAAGGGTATAAAAGGGTCGATCTGGATGAAATATGGGCCAGTCGTAATTTAGACTTTGCAGTGAACACACGTGAACAACTAACCCAAGTAAGAACAAGTAAAGATGGACACCAGCTCTGAAGAAGCCGCTCAAGTGATTGCCCTATTGCAGTCGGGGATGCGGCAGTGTGACGTTGCTCGACAGTTGAACCTGTCCCGTTTTTCAGTTCGACGGGTGTTCCAACGTTTTCAGCAGACTGTTGGTTATGTTACAAAACAGGGATCTGGAAGAAAACGGTGCACATCAGAAAGAGATGACCGTTTCATCGTTACGACGTCTTTACGAAACCGTTTTACAAATGCTGTTGAGTTGCAACAACAGCTTCGATCAACTCTGAGAACATCTGTGAGTGTTTCTACGATAAGAAGAAGGTTACACGAAAAGAGTTTAACAGCCCATAGACCTGCTAAAGGTCCAAAACTTACTGCACAGCATCGCAGAGATCGCCTAGAGTTTGCTCGCAATCATTGCGAGTGGACTCTAGAATAGTGGCGGACCGTACTCTTCTCTCATGAGACGAGGGTCTGTCTCTTCTGCAATGACAGACGTAGAAGGGTCTACAGAAGACAGGGGGAGAGGCTCACACAACCCTGCTTCGAAGAATCCGTCGAATACGGGGGTGGCTCGTGTATGTTTTGGGGCGGCATTTCCGTCGACGGGAAAACGGAACTTAAGTTTTTTTTAAAATTATTAATTTGTAAATTTGTACATACCCTGTCTTTTTCTTTAATTTCTCTTTCGTCTCGTTATAAAAGTAAAATTCAATTAAAATTCCTGAAACCTAATGAAATTACCTTTCGAATGATACCCTCAAACCACAACATTGCCATTGGCCTGTTGTGTTAAAATAGTATTTAAATTATTTTTTTCGGATGTGCGATTTTTTTGACGCCGGGTGTAGTTACATCATCATCATTTCAGTTTATCACATGTCAACGGCTGAATATAGGATACTCCTACAGCTTACCACAAAACACGATACTGAGCCCCGTGCATTTATCGACTTCCCGCAAAACGTCGCATGGGGACTCGAGAACTTTTCTTTCCTACCGGTTACCGGTTCTACGAGCTATATTTCTGGTGCATTGCCACTAAAGCTTCCTTATTCTTTAGAGTATATCGGTTCTGCTGGGCATATCATCGTTATGGGTTCTATCTCGCAGAGACACATAGAGCATTACCTTTTCCATAGCTCGCTCAGTGACTTACTCATGCGGTCTGCAGTGAAGGACCACATCTCGGTTCCGTATGTGATCATGTTTTAATTTATGTCAATTTAGACCAATTAGATATTATGAAACACTAAGAACCTTAAGAAGTTACCTGAAGTTACTATTTACAATATATTTTTTAAGCCACATCCATTAGGACGGACAGAACGAGAAGAGAAATTAGTCAGATTAACCTTTAGGTCCATTAAAAGACATGATAAAGATGTATCACGATGCATTGTGAAACCATGAAATATATATATTTTTGCCGTTGTTTGTTGTATTATTTGTATATTCCATTATTTAAGTAAGACATCATGATAGTAAAGTTTATTTTGTAGAAAACTAATTTCATTTCCATCGCCTGGCATTTATTGATCCTTACTCCACGATCAATTTCATGGTAACCCTACTCGTATCGAGCCGTCGCACAATAAGAGCACGTTTCGTAAGAACGCAAGTACCGTGGGCCGAGCGGGGCGCGGTCAGCCTAGATTATGTTAAAGCCTTGAGACCTATCTGCAACTCCGGTGAATTCTAGATATATATTTACGTGACCTAAAGCTATAATGTTCAAATGCCAGAACTTCAAAAAAAACTGCATAGTTTTTGATAATTTAAGGTCCTTTGGAATATCTGCAATACATGACTGTTTTCAGTTTGTAAAGAATGAACTAAACGGCTCAATACACAATTATTTTTAGTGAGTAAAACTTTCAACTAATATTAGATAAAATACCTACAAGTGAACAGAAATTTCGAATCCAAAACAACATGCCACAATGTCGTCAACGTCGTTGTCGAGTCGTTGTATTTAAGAACTGGTTAATTCCTTAGATATCATTAGGCATATCCGACTACTGTGCTACCTAGGTTCGAATCCTAGCCGGAGTCTACATTTGTAAAATAAACATATTATTGGTTTTCGGGACTGATTGTGACTGATTGTTCAAGTGATATCGCATAAGCGATACATGGTCACTGGTAGGTTAGGACGAGTGAGTGCCTGTTTGCCCGTACACACGTGGCACTGTAATATCTCCTGCGCAGTTGATAACTTTCGACAGTATTCGGATGTTGTCACCGTTTCACTTTTAAAATGGCTCTTTGTGCCCTTTCCAGTCTTAACACATGGCTTTTAGCTTCACCTCTCCACGCTACGATACAGTATGATATAACATACTAGCAAAGAGCTTTATACACATGTAACAGAAGGTCATGATCTGCAATTTGTCTGAAGTTTTTAAATATATAAATTAGCTTCCTTACTCTACTCGTAAGAGTATGCACCCCATCCATGAAAAAGCAAAACCGTGTCATCTGCATACGTCAATAAGTCCGCGCCCTCTAATTTTAGATTGCAGAGGTCATTCACGTACAAAAGAAAATGGGTCGGTCCCAGAGTGCTTCCTTGAGGTACCCCGTAACTGCAGGCTGATGTATCACTAGTGTAAGTGTTAACTTTAATCCGTTGGCTACGGTTACTTCAGTAATCATCGAACGAGTTCTAGCAGAACCCCGTGTATACCTATTCGCTCCAATCTCTTTAGTAGGATCCTCAGAGAGACGGTGTCAAAAGCTTTTCGAAAATCAAGGAACACACCAACAAAAATAATATTATTCTCTGATATCTGGAAAACTTGTTACAAGTGTAGATAGTTTTAAAAAAGCATCGTCGGTGGATTTATTTTTTCTAAAACCGAAGTGATTAGATGATATGACATTTTTCTTTTCAAGGAATTTCGTGAGTCTAATATTAATTATTTTTTCCAGAATTTTAGAAGGCGTGCTTAAAAGTGAGATGGGCCTATAATTATTTGGCAACCGCTTATCCCCGCTTTTGAAAATCGGAGTTACAATGGCCCTTTTGAACGCATCTGAGAAAACCCCAGTTTCCTGGCTCAGATTACATGAAAAAAAAAAACAACTTTAATACACAAGCATATTAGCATAGTTTCGTAGTATTAATATGGCCGTTATTCCAGCAATAGGGAAATAAAAATTTATTTCGTGTCGGTACCGGACTAGCGCGTCAACATAAACCAGTTTCGTGCGATAACAGTAAATCTAAAAGGTAGAATATAAGTTATTATTCCTTTGCCAAACTTTATTCAGGTATTCAGGTAATAAATTAAAGCAGCAATTCCAAAATATTTCGAAATCCTTATTATCACCTCTTGCCAAAGGGTAAAAGAACAGAGTTCTAGATACAACTATTCAAGTAAGCTAGTGAAAACTGTTGTGTAAAGTTTACGACAACATTAGCGGACCTGAAAGACGCGGTCCTGCCTGAACGTTGGCTTGCCTCACATTAGCGGATTCAGCAAATATTTTTTCTCTATTTGAATGTTCGATCAACTATATACTAAGTGTTATTTTAATGGTGGTAAGATTCCTATGCAGGAATCCGTCTAGGTAAGTACCACCCCACCCCAGGGCCAGTTATTCTGCCGCGAATCAGTAGTGTGCAAACATTACTGTGTTTCAGTTTGAAGGGCACTGAGAGCAAGTGTAATCACCAAGCATATGAGTCTTAAGAACTGATGTCTCAGGGTGACGGGCGTAATTTACCTAGAATTAGATCGGAGCGCCACCTATCGGGTCTAGTTGCCTACATTAGCACACCCAAAAAATTCATCAAAATCGGTCAAGCCGTTTACAAGGAGTTCAGTGACATACAAATGTACAGAAAAATTATATATATAAAGATAAAATTGCCGACGTGGTACATTACGACAGTTTTCTAGGTTACTCACTTACTGGAAAAAGTAACAAAAATGCATGACAATTTTATACGTCAGAAACAAAAACAAAATACGTAGAAAATTACTGAAGTGGCATTGCAAGGCATTGTAAGGGCAGCGACTATCTCATTATCTTGTATTTCTCAGACCAGACTGGTGACGATTATCTAAAAACAAAAGCAATTTCAGATTGTTAGGGAGCGAGTCACTGCTATATGGAAACAGACAAATGAGTAAGTAGGGTTGGCACATTGTACTTCGTAGTCTGTGTGATAAAAAACGAGAATACATACACTTTTCATTATAAACACTGAGTTAAGCATTTTATATATTCCTCGTAACCCATCTTTGATCTTGAGCAGAGGTTCCCAGACTGTTTTTCTCATAGACCACTTTCAAAACTTAGCTGGTTCTGGTGGGCCCCCTCGGCTACATTTATACCATATTCCCAAAACACGACAAAAAATGTGAAGATTAGATCTAACTATGGAAATTTGTCCCAAACACGAATTAATAGCTTTCGAAAGAATTGATTGGTTAAGTAATTAATTGATTGTGCTGTGTGGATGTCAAAAAAGTAAAGTTGGTTAATCAAAGAACATAGCCACAAAACCAGTACACGAGCCACCTGCATCCATCGACTCCATCAAGACCGTGCAGGTGGTCGCTACATCTAGTGAAGGGTCGCCCTACACTGCGTTTGCTGTTACGAGGTTGCCACTCCAAAGCCTTTCTTCCCAGCGGTTATCGGTTCTACGAGCTATATGGCCGGGCCATTGCCGCTTCAGCTTGCTAATCCTTAGAGCTATGTCGGTTCCTCTAGTTCTACTGCGGATATCATCGCTACGAATTCTTTCTATTTCCGTAGCTCGCTGAGCGACGCAGGGCTACCTCAAGTGGTCAAATATTTGTACACATTGTACATGGAATAACCATTTACAAATTTCCACAAATAAGGTAATAAGATTAAATAATTTGTCGATGATAAGAAAGAAAAAATATTTGTATAAGTTGTGAGTATTAGGAAGATAGGTTTCCGGCAGAGTAGAATTGCACCTACTTCTTTCCTACCGAGGTGTCGTAAGGGGCGACTAAGGTATTGTACAAACAGCTCTTATTCGTGCCGAATAACACTCTAATATGCAATGCTGTCACTGTAGCTTCTGGGAACGCAACGGAGTCAGTTTTTTTTGACGAGTTCCAAAATGGTGGCGTCGTGGGTAGCCACCCGACACGTCACATTTCCCGCGCTACATGTGTAGCCTCTGCCTACTCCTTATGTGGTGGAAAAAAGGC
Organism: Luehdorfia chinensis; assembly: GCA_019845155.1. Taxonomy (NCBI): domain Eukaryota; kingdom Metazoa; phylum Arthropoda; class Insecta; order Lepidoptera; family Papilionidae; genus Luehdorfia; species Luehdorfia chinensis. The sequence goes on from JAHVAK010000107.1 coordinate 1,076,561, forward strand.
GTGAGTACATGTATGTATGTATGCAGCTAATAATATATATTTAAGAAGATCTAATGTGTTTAGGTAAAATACATATTTAATTTGTTGAGATTAGTATCTAATGTTACTCATAGGTGAGCCCCCATTAAAAACTTTTTGATGAATTCAGGCGTTACGCCATATAGATGCAGAAATACATTATATTACATACTAGCTAATGCCCGCGACTTCGTCCGCGTGGATATAGCTTTTTTTTAAATATCCCGTGAGAACTATTTGATTTTCCGGGATAATAAGTCCTATATCCTATGTCCATCTGCAAGATGCAAGCTATCTCTGTGCCAAATTTCGTCAAGATCGGTTCAGCGGTTGAGCCGTGGAAACGTAACAAACACAGAAGGACTTAAAAATTTATAATATAACTCGTAGATTAGGATTACTATTTAGAGGTAATTTTTTTTAAATAGTAATCCGATCGATTTTAGACACATACTTTTAATAAGGATTTGGTCTACAAATATAGAAAAACACCAATTTTGTTTCGTTAGCGGATGAATTATAGCAGCGCAAATTAACTTGGTTACGATTTTTTACCTACCCCTCGTTATTTTAAGAAAGTGCTTATATGTTAGAACTGAAATTTTGGATTTGGCAACCCTGCTGAACAAATGGTTGTGATTTCCTTGCGCTTGACTTTGAACTTTACCGCTGTAGCAATTTAGACTAAAATAAATCACAGGCGTATGGGCATACGTCAGTTCACATAAGTGCACTTGTAACGCCTTAACAGCTGGTCGCAAACTTGTTACCACAAATGTCAAGGCGGCAATTATTCTTAAAGAGGTGAGAATAGAGCACTTAAAAAGTAGAGCATGTAACACATGGTCGGCTGTATGTAGGCCGAAAAAAATGTGTGTATTTGAAAATATATGGCGAATACTTATGCAGTCATGACAGTTTTTATGTTTTAAAGTAAACATATCGGAAAATATTCGCTAAAAAATGATGTGGTACGGAAATAAGTTTTCCTACTCTTCGCTTAAATTATCAAAAGTCATTATATCATCGGCATTCATACAGTTCAATGCGGGCCGTAAGCGGGGAAAGGACTGGAATAATTTGCCTGCATCAGTATTTCCATCCGATTGCAACGTGGGTGTTTTTAAGAGAAGAGTGAAAGAGGCTCTTACTGTGTACCGCACGGTGGCGGCTTAAGTGAATCTGTCACCCCATCTCATCCCGAGGGTGTCGAAGTCGTAAAAGTCGACAGAGGGAAATTAAAAACCGGGATATTGGCTTCAGAACCTTCCTGGAACATCTGAATCAATAAACTGCGGTTGCCAACCCGCCTGCCAAGCGTGGCAACTATGGCAAAATCACCCCAAAATGAAAGCCGCAAACTTTTGTGGCAATCCGTGGGGGAGGCTTATGTTCACTAGTGATAAGCTGAAATGATGATGACGATGAAGCTAGCACGTTACCACATTGCCATTTACCATCGAGTGAAATTGTAGTTAAGCACTAACTTATATTTTTTTAAGGTTTTGGTGTAATCTCCACGCCGGGGATTGGGGCATTATGCATCTCAAAGCCTGCTTGTCCGTCGCGAGTATTGATCATTTAGGTGTGGCATATCTGAAATGGTTATTCCGCCATCTGTCGGAAGTCATGACATTTAATCTTTTTTGAATTATATATAATAATTATTATTTTTAAATAATAATTTTTATGATACTGTCGGAAAGAGACGTGGTGACAGAACTTGTTTCGCCGCCACCACACGGCAGTATTTCGAAAGTGCATATAAGAAAGTCACAATACAACGTATAAAAAAGAAAAAATAACAACCTATAAAGGTTGCCACTGATAAGCACAGGCCTATGGGACATGCTACTCTAATAGGGTTGGTGAACTTCAGATGTTCTCGGAATATTTCGGAGACGCGTGAAGTCCAGATACAAATAAAAACTAACATTATGCTAGAATTATAATAAATTTTATCATAAAGCACTCGTCAGGCTTGTCAAACTCAGGTAATTAATGCAATGTTACAACTCGATACAAGGCTAATTTACTTCAAGAAATAGAAAACACGACACGAACATTTCGATTAAATAATCGTTTTATATAAATTAAATAATCTATTTTAATATTATTAAATTAAATAATCTATTTTATAAATTAAGCTACTCGTATTTTATTCTTTCAGATCCGCGAACGAACATTCTTCAAATTTTGAAGTTATAATTTTAGAAATCGTGAGCATTACGTTAAAATACCAGACAAAAAATAATTAAAATAGCTTCATCGGATACAGTAAGGCGAGTAATCAGTACTTCTGTCCCTGTGTTCTTAATGTATCTTGCCCAATCGGCGGCTTCTGGTAGGTTTTTTACTGGTGGTAGGAAACGTCTGTCTAGGTACGTAGGTAGGCAATGTTAGTTATTTTACCGTTAAGCAGTGTCAAGCATATAAGTGTGTTTCGGTTTGAAGGGCACTGTTAGCTAGTGTAATTACTGGGCATATGCGACTTAAGGACTGATGTCTCAGGGTAACGAGCGCGGTGTACATAGAAATGTTCTAAGTGTGACTGCATTTGCAATGTGCAGACAGAGAACGAAACGTAGCAGTTACCATCAGATGAATAATTTGCTAAGCTCATCACTTTCTTCCATATATCATCATTTCAGCCCATTACTAGTCCACTGCTGAACATAGGCCTCCCGATAGAGTGCCACAAAAGTTTGTAGCTCTCATTCTGGGGGGATTTTGCCATAATTGCTACGCTTGGCAACCGCAGCTTATTTATTCAGATGTTCCAGGAAGCTGATGCTGCCCATCTCCTGTATTTTATTAATTAATCCAATAAGCAGTAACGGTCTGAAATAAACTTAACACCCGTACAAAATTTTTGACTTTATGAAAACCAACAGATGTCTTGTAAATATGTAAGTAATCGATAATAGCTTACTCTTTTCAAAGGTTATAAAAAAATTTTACACTAATTTATTTTAATATCGATAACTTTCAATTTGCTTAATAATGATAATATCAGTGGAGTGGGGCAAGGCTACAGACTGGTATTTGCTCGAGACCAGCGAAATGACAAGTTGTCACCGGATCTGTGCATAATAACCAGCGTGGCAGCAAGTGGCCTAGGATATAGAGATGTATAAACTTCGATATATCGACAAAATAGTGTATAGTGTGACGGTAGTTAACAGATGTGAAGCAGTCTTTCTTTAAAATATTACAATAGAAAAATTTGCCTTTTTATTTTAATTTTTTATTGAGAGTCGTTTGGTCAACCTTTGATTGGTTGGTCCTGAATGCTACTATTCATTCACTTTAGTTAGTTTTTGAAGTGTATTCCATCTTTAAGTAAACTTCAAAACACATGCCACTTTTATATAACGTCTTTATCGGAATGCGAATAGGCGACGAGTGTCATAACATAATTTGTTGAGGAATGATTGATCAATAAATAAGCACACAAGTTAAATAATTAAAATAGTGATATTTTTTCAATGTTACGACCGGAAGTACTAAATAAAAGTACTATCGACATTGCCAGCTGTGAAACCATCCCTACCGGCAGTACGGACCTTGTACTTTACGAAAGTTGCCTGGGACAGACTGCTGGCGAACCTGATTAAGGCAATATGTCACTTTTTTTAAATTATGAAAGGCAAAGTGTCTGAGTCACATGTCCTCGTATCTGTAACATTACGTTTACGTTGTGGTTAAATATCGGATCTTTTGTAGTTCTACTTCCAAAGTCAAGGTATGTGACTCGTTGGGTTTTTTTAATTAATGTCAGTTATAAGCGTCCACCAGACGTTTGTAATTGATGTTAATTATTGTAAAACAGGTAGTACCACTAGAACATAGAAATTAAGATTAAAGTTGATAAGATTGATAAATTTGTTTTATTAATTACCGCATGGTCAGAGTATCTGTCAAAGTTCAAATCACAGCCGGGGCCCGCATTTGTACAAAAATACAAATTGTTGAATAGCCAGGGGCCAGGCGCTTGCCTAAAAATTTCATAGTACGCGTGACCTGAGTTAGGCCTCTGGTGCCGGAACCTCTAAATATGTTCTTATTTTTCTGTGCAGATTGACCACTTAGCGGTGAAGGAAAATATACGATATTTTCCTATAAAAACATTTCGAAGACATATGAAGTCCGCCAATCCGCACTGGAGCAGCGTGGCTGACTCTTCCCGGTTCAAATACCCTCGCAGAAATGAGAGGAGGCCTGTGCTAAGCAGTGAGGCATTTACAGGCTGTTACTTTACTTTTTTTACAAATTGTTGGTTATCGAGTCTGATTGCCGTGTGAAGGAGTTGTCTAAGAGAATCTATCACCTCATCTAATGAATGATGTAAAACGACAGAGGGAAAAATAAAATCAGGAGATGGACAGCAGCATATTCCTGGAAAATGTTTATAAATAAACTGCGGTTGTAAACCCGCCTGCCAAGTGTATCTATGGTATCTATGGCAAAATCCCTCCAAAATAGAGCTACAAAATTTAGTGGCAATATATGGGGGAGGCCTATGTTCAGTAGTGGACTGATAGGCTAAAATGATGATGATGATGGGTCTGGCTGTGTTATAAAGACGCTACTGCCCGTCACCGGTTTAAATGATTTTGGTGTGACATCTTTAAGGAGGCAACAAGATTTTCTGGCAATTCCTTCAGTCGACCATTACACCCACGCCATGACAACGAAATTGACGTTTCTTTAGTCGGAAAACATACAATTTCCATTTCATTACAATGGACTTTCGAGTTCACATCTTGTATTAGAAAAGTATAATACACAGCTGAAAAAATTTAATTAAGAGAAGCATTCCAGGATTAGTTTTGGAAAATTCATGATTTTATATATATTTATATATCTATATGTACTCTGCATAGGAATGGAATCAGCTATGGTCAGATTTCCTTATAGGCCGAGTAAGCCCAAGCCTAAGTAAGCCTAAGCCTAGTAGGGCGACAAAATGTAGGGAGCGGCAAAGCTTAGAGAGATTTTTTTTTGTTACTCATTGTTACTCCCAAATAAAAATGGTAAGCATCAGGATCTAAGGGCACTGATTGACATAACTTTATCATTAACAGACTTTCGTTGCTGTTTACTTTTATTTATTCGTCATTCAATTGTCCGTATGCCTAGGGCAGCGAAGGTATCAAATTCGCACCTGCAGACAATAGAATCAGTCAATTATTTGAAGAGGGTTATGACTCTGCAGGATAGAGCTCTCAAACGGACTAAGGTCGAATTTTATCTAGAATTAAAGTTTATTTCAAAAGACAATAAATAACGTTAAGAATAAAAAAAACAGAGCGTGTACTTACGTAAGCGCGTTAGAACTTATACATCATTAACGTAATTAATAAAAAAGTTTATTGCGCATGCCAATTATTTATATAAGGAAGAAAAGCGATTAAATAAAGAAAGATGTTAAATACAGTTAATAAAAAGTTTGATTAAAAGAAAAAAAATATCCTATAAAATATTAACCTCAAATATTTTAAAATAGGGTTTTGCACTAATAAATATATTTATTAATTAAATTGCAACATTTAATTTTCTTAACGACCAACTTCATATTGCCGCATATCCGTTCTGTTTAAAATTTTACTCTCAACGCGCCAAACGAAGTATAAATTCAAAAGTATTGCTAGTTTTGTTCACATGAAGACATTAAAAATAATCGAAAAACCAAAAAACGACAGAAAACACGTTGGCTGGCTTACAAAGCTAAGGCAACGTACAGTTAATTTAATCTTTTATAATTGTGATTCTGATTTCGTTACAATTGCGGCACAAGGCTCAGCTTCTCAAGTGAAGACAATTCGTACTAAAAACTGTAATAAAGCAAAACAATAGTTACACACATTTCAAATATACTAATATTCTATTTAAGCAATTCGTGTTACTTTTTAGGCTCTACGAAATGTTGAACGACTTAATGCCATAATAATTAATGCGCCCCCCTTTGTGACCGCAATTTAGCGCTAAATTTGCATATTAACGCAATTTAAACAGGAAGCTGTTTCGTAAAAATATTTTTAATTGCAATTATTATGTTTAAACTAGTAAAATTACTGTGCTCATATAATACAAGCTCATTATGATAGACCATTTTGGTGCTTGTTTTAATAATGTAATTTGATATGCTATCTACCTAAGAAGTATTGCATAAGATAAAGAGGCCACCATCTTGATTTCAAATAAAGGTCTACACTTCTGTTTGTTTAATTACAAACTATTACTTTTCGGACTGTGGTATGGTTAATACTAAAGTAGCTGAGATTGCTATATAATTTTCTTTTGATGGTGTTCGCAAGTTCAGCAGTAAAGACGACGACAATGTCAACGATTTTAACTTGCAGTACTCATGTTACTGAGATGGCAATTCAGGTTCTAACTCAAATGTAATCGAAATTGGTCGAAAGAACAATAACATTATATGCCCTTAAATAACAGTCTATTGAAATCATTCGCAGATCCTCATTGGAAAAACTTATTTCTCTAATCGTACTAGTTTTAAAACACAAGACAAGACAATTTTTGGTACACGTACTCTGAGATAAATGTATTTTTTTTATGAAAGAAAGAGATAACACATCACCTTTATGCAAGTGCAACGTCTGCCCATAACAAATGGTGTGTCACCCAGAACATTTCTGTGTGGCACCACACTTCGCTCGTAACTCTAAGATATCAGTTCTTACATGTAAGTCTTATATGCCCAACAATCACACTAGCTATCAGTGCCGTTCACTTAACGGCAGAATAACCGTTACTGCGGTAGTACCTACCTAGCTGGATTCCTGCACAGGAATCCTTCCACCAGTAGAATGTGGACAAGTAAATATTGACCACTTCGAAAAATTCCAGTTAAATCAAGTTCGATTACTATACACACGAAAGTTGTCTTGTACATGAAATAAGTAAAAAAGGTGGATTTTAGGTACATAAACAATGCATCATAATATGATTTTTTTCATGACAGAAAGTGACGAGATGTAAAAGTTGTTGCCTTCCCAGACTAGACTAAACTAAACTAAAATATTACTATGGCTGAATTATTTTTATTTTTAACATCACACTCATATAAAACAAAAAAAAAAGACTAGCCCACTAAAAAAAGATATAATTAGATTAGTAAATTGCGGATAATCTACTTATGTATATATAAGTAGATTATCCGAAAGTGACTCGATGCCTATTCTCGACTTCGAATACAGGAGATTGCTTTTCCTGTATTCTTGTAAACTTGCTTTTTACAGGATGATTTGCAGCGAAAACGAATAGTTTGGGAGTTGCAACATTTTATGCTATGATCAAATATGAAAATATATAAAATAATTATAGAGTTTTATAATATTATACAATGATAATTTTATATGCCTAGTCATAATGTAATAATAATAATAATCATCATCAGTTTAGCCTATCTCTAGTCCACTGCTGAACATATGCCTCCCCACAAATTTCCACAAAAGTTTGTAGCTCTCATTTTCGGAGGATGTATGGCAGACAATCTACCATAGATTGTCTGTCACCTCATCCTGTGGGTGTCGTTAAAGTCGACAGATGGAAAATTCAAACCAGAGATTGGCAGATCTTCCTGGAACATCTGAATAAATAATAAATCTTTTTCGTTTCGTTTTTCGTCCTTTATTGCTTACTACTATAATAAGGTTTTTCTTTACTTAATTTTTTTTTGTGGTGTGCCGACCGCGCGACCAAGTGGTCAGAGTGTGTCTGTGTCGCCGGTCCTGGGATGAAATCCAAGTTCGAACATTTGTGTAGAAACAATTCAAAACACAATTCGTTGGATTTCATTTCTGGGTGTTTTATGCTTGTGAATCGCACTCACGATACGGGAGAAATCCTGTGGATCGTTTATTTATAACAAAAACAATAACTTTGAATGTTTTTTCAGATTTTATAAATTTCATACACCAAAATACATATACAAAATAATTAAGGCACAATTGATTGTACATTATTAACATTCTATCAGATTTTGTATTTTATATTAACAAGAGTGTGAGAGATTTCTTTGATAAAATTAAAGTCTACAGATAGAAAAATGTACGATTTCGATACCACAGACTCATCGGCTGAGACACAAATCAAGCTCATCCGCTCTACAAGTAATTTTGGTGCAATTTGTCAGCATAATCAGGTTTTGATGAGTTCCAATGCGGGCCGGGTCACTTCATACAACATAACGACATAATTAGAGTGCCGGCTTAATGCAACTATAACGAAGGCCTCATGAGGTTTCTTGCTGTCTTCTGAATTCGTCGAGTGATTTATTGTTGGGAGTAAATTATTCGACATTTTTTAGATTATTGTATGTGTTTGAAATTTCTCTTTTGATTTAGATTTTCTTGTGCCCGTCAATAGTGCACCGCATACGTTGCTTTACGTCAGAAAAACTGACACTGCGGTGGTATCTACCTAGACGGATTCCTGCATAGGAGTCCTACCACCAGTAAATACCACGCTTGGAAGCCGGTAATTGTAGTATTAAATTCCTTGAACACGGCTGTATGTCATCGATTGTGTATGAGTGTATTTTTAACCTAACAAACCAGGAAGGAAGAAATCACATATTTAAAAGAAATTTCCCGACGGGATAAGATGGTCTGCCAGATTTTCTCAGCTTTACTAAACGAGGACCTTTGAGAAACGAGATATTCAAAATTCGACGTATTAAATTGACAAAAAAACTAATCAACCAAAAAAGACTACAACACTCACAATGTCCGATCATGGTTACATTTTTACAAGGCGCTTACAGTTCCCAACAATCAGACGAATGATTGAATCGCATCTAATCTTTAATTTCGACATTGACTGATATAACCTTTCCGGTTATCCGTACATTGATCATTAACGCACGAGTACCACTGAAGGCGCACCGTTGAGAAATCGTGGTCAGTATCGTACGCCGGTTAACTATGTTCATATCTAAGCTTTATACGAAACTTTATACATACTATTCAGATAATAACTTCTGAACGGAACCAGAAGATATTGCCGTAGACAAACCCGGACAGAACAGTTTCACACGTTACTATTGCTCTAATCGGATGATCAATGAAAGGAAAGGTTATAAATGTTATAAAGTTGTGGATGTGTTGATATAGGTTTTTTAAATATCCCAGGGGGAACTGTTTAATTTACCGTGATAAAAAGTATCCTATGTCCGTTTCCAGGATGCAAGCTGTCACTGTGCCGAATTTCGTCAAGATCGGTTGAACCGTAAAAAGTTAACAAACATAAAGAGAGGGAGTTATTTCGCGTTTATAATATTAGTATGGATTAGTATGGATGTGGACGTCGTGTTACTTCTGAGTACATCGGCACTTCTTTACTTTCTACTTCACACTCTAGGATTTCTCTAGTACCGTTTAGGGCGGTTTTACAGAAATGTAAATAGATACTTATTATCTACAATGTTATAATGTTTTGGGTGGATATAAAGAATACTAGGACATAGGACATGCCTAGTGTAGATAGGGTAATCATTTTTAAAAAACGATACATGATTAATCAAAGAGATATTGCAAAATCATTTTGCATTCGTCGTTTTTTTTTATTGGATAGTGACGAAACGAGCAAATCTTTTACCTGATGTAAAGTTCAACGTCTACCCATAACAAATGCTATGTCACCCAGAACATTTCTGTGTGACACTACACTGCGCCCGTCACCCTGAGACATCAGTTCTTAAGTCACATATATCCAGTGATTACGCTACCTGAAACACAGTAATGTTTGCACACTACTGCTTCACGACAGAATAACTGGCCCTGGGGTGGTACCTGCCTAGACGGATTCGTGCATAGGAATCGTACCACCTATTATACGTCATTATACTGCGAGGGCTTATAAAGTTATTTGTATATTGTACACATAATAACGTTTTTAGACATCTAAATGCTCCCGTTTATGCAGGATTCCGCATTACTAACATAATCAGTATGTAACTAAGTGGTAGTAAGTGTTGCCGTGGGGTGGCGGCTTAAGAGAATCTACCACCCCACCTCATCCCGTGGGTGTCGTAAAAGAACATCTGAATGATTAAACTGCGGTTGCCAACCCGCCTGCTAAACGTGGCAACTATGGCCAACCTACGTTCAACAGTGGACTAGTAATAGGCTGAAGTGATGAACTAAGTAGTTAAGGAATAGTCTGAATATGAATATGGTAAATCAGCACTTCAAATTGTTCTGCAATTCTCCGCAACCGGGGATCGAACTTAGATCGACTCGCCGGCCCCAGAGTTACCACTGAGCTTTGCAATAAATTATTATTACTGTAGACCTTAAGGCACTAGTATTTATTGGTCTCTGAGTTTAGGCCATATTTATATTGTTTAGTCCACTGCGGAACCTTTTTTTTCAAAAAAAGTTGACTAAATACGAAAATAATTGAAATTTATCTTACTCTATTTTTTCTCATGTCTCCGTAACTCATTATTATTATATTTTTTGCAGAAGAATGTGTATAAAATATTGAGCTTTGTAGGAACTGTAAAACCTACTAACCTATAACAAAGTTTTCCTTGTTTTTTGTCGCACTTTCAAGTGACATATACTAAGTGCGTAGGTGACACATTTGTGACATTTTATGTATAATTTACTGTTGTTATGTATTAGTAATATTACTCATATTTTATACTAACTTCTTTTGCTTTGATCAGGTGTTACGTTGTAAAGGATTTTTTTATAATTAAACGAAGCCTATGTTGATCTGGAATTTTTGGTACAATTTTTTTTTTGGAAGAATTCTTAAAATCGAACCCTTTTGTTTCTGTTATTAATTATATTTACAAAACTGTTTTTTTTTTTATGTAATTAACGATTAAATCGTTCAGATGGTGGTAAATACCATACCTACGATTGAAATATACGGTGTCATTCCGACCTATGAATTGGGGGGGGGGGTCCTCTGTGGAACTGCACCGCGAGGTTTCACCCCCAGACATAAGATCTTGAGACGTAGTTACACTAGCTACAGCGCCCTTCAAACCTATACACTGTATTGGCACACTAATGCTTGATAGCAGAATAAGTGGTACTGCGGTAGTATCTACCTGGTAGGTGGATTTTTTTATGAAAGAAAGTGACAAGACGGGCAAATCGCTTGGTGGTAAGTGCAATATTTGCCCATAACAAATGCTAGGGCACCGAGAACATTCCTGTGCGGCACCATGCTGGGTTCATTACCCAGAAACATTCGTTCTCAATTTTCAATGCACAGTAATTGTACTAGCTATCAGTAGTAGCCTTCAAACCGAAACACAGTAACGTGTGCACACTACTGCTTCATGACAGATTATCTGGCACTGCGATGGTACCTAACTAAAGGGTTCTCTGCATAGGAATCCTACAACAAGTAAAATTATTGTTAGGATTTGATTTAAATTTGGACCGTTAGGCCTGCCATTAGCCCTGCTTCAAGAAGAACTAAAGGGTTTTACTCTACGAAAGTAACTAGGAAATAGTTGAATGCCGACTTTGCCGAACGTTTTTCGCGTTCACTACTAACAAAGCTATCGGGATTATCTCGAGAATAATAAAACGTCACGACACATAATCCCGATAACAATCACAGTAGCATAATTTCGGCAGCATTTTCAATTTGTGACAAGTTTATGATATTTTTCCACTATCAGATTTTTTTGGTACAAACATTGCCATTTAGGGAACGTTTACATACTTTTAGCGGTTTTTATGTCGGCCTGTGCACTGACGATTATATCTCAATACTCCCCTAATAAGGTAATTTAAATGAAAGCAAATATATAACTATACATAGTACTGTAGTAACATGCATAATATTACGTACTGTGATGCTCGCGGCCGACGACAGAAGTTTAAAAGACATTATAATTAATACATACATACATACATACATAAGATCACGACTGTATCCCATAAGGGGTAGCCAGAGACTGGGCACTCACTGCAAAAACAGATGACTGCCACAGTCCACGTTGCACCAAAACAATATAATGCACTTGGTGTGATAGGTGATGAGCCCATCGCCACCATCGATGTTGGGTGCACAGTGCACTTTAATTCCTTACTCGCCTTTTACGAGATCCACCGGATGAGATGGAGTGGTAGTATTCTTTTAACAAGCCGCCACCACACGGCTATAATTAAAAGTAAACTAAATTATCTTTATCGCCGTCCGCAGTGTGCAAATTAATGTTTTTATGTACGACGGAAGACGGTGAGGAAAACCAGAGATATAATTACTGACAACGGGGATTCCATCGTAGTTCGCAGGCAATACTGGACCAACATTTTTGTTCTTCGTTTCGTAGGTTTCTATTGGTGGGAGTGACCACTTATCATCATCATGTGGATTACGTCCACGTTTGTCACCCTTAGGACAGAGCCTTAGAAAAAGATATTTATAACAACTTGACAGAATTTTCTATAGACTTTCATAACACCATATTTATCTCCCAATCAATAGTTAACGACTGTGAAAGAACTTACTAAAATATAACATACATAATATTTCACAATAATAATGTATGTTACTCGACGAGGAAATCCAGTGAAATAGATCGAGTTTCGAAACTGATAAAATCCAGTCTAATTATTACGGCTGTTCTTAAACAACACAAGTGTCCATTTAGTTCTCAGAAAATACTTTAGAGCAATTTAATTTTACTATTAACTGATCAGACCGTGGTCGATAAGTCATTTTATTAATATCTAATTTACTAGTCTACCGAACGCTATTATTTTCATAATTTTGACACGTGTACCGCAAAGCGCGATATTGTCATGCCTCAAGGCAATTTATTCGAAAAAACGTAATGACTTTTGGCGCCAACACGAAGAGTGGCGGGAGTGTTTTCATTTTCATTGAATTTTGTAATTTCTGTGTATGAAATGTATTTTCTGTGTATGTAAGAAAATACGCTAACCGCGCTAGAACAAGACAACAACAATTAACATTTCATATGGTATCGTGGATTACACGGTGGTGAGTGCTTTATAAATGAATATGCACGAAATGACATAACAGCTCAAGTTCAAATAAAATATAATAAACGCGGAATTTCACAGTATATTATCTATGCGCGAAATGTAGACGTCATGCAATTTTGACAGGAGTATCTAATTGTCACATTAATATTTTAAGCGAAAACAGACCTTGTAGTTTTATCATGTGCAAACGACTTTCAACCTTAGGTATAAAGTACGTCTAGGGAAAATAAAGGATACTCTATTACTTTAAGGATATTATTTTAAGGAATTTTGGGAAGCAACTCTACCACCAACCCGCACACGAGCTGCGTGGCTCTCTTTGGCTCAAGGTTCAAAGTCGCTTAGCGAGCTATGAAAAGGTCTATGCTCGGTGTTCGTAACGATGATATCCGCAGCAGAACTAGAGAACCGACCGACAAAGCCCTAAGTATCAGAAAGCTGAACTGCCAATGGGCCGGCCATATAGTAGAACCGAACCATAGGAATAAACAGGGGTTTACGACGTTTTTTTTTGTTAGCGATGTTAGTAATCGTTCTAAATTGTCCGTGTACGATGTGATGCCTATGTAATAAGATAAGAAGAAGGATCGACCGTAGGACTGACGAGTCAGCTGGCTTTTCGGCCCCACACTGCGCTCGTTACCCTGACACATCAAGTTCCTAAGTCCCATGTGCCTAGTAGTGACTAGTGTGAACTAGCTATCAGTGCTATTCAGACAGAAACAGTAATGTTGCACACTACTGCTTTACGGCGGAATAAACGGCACTGGAATGATAGATGAATTCCTATAGAAAACTCATCACCAGTAAATTAATGTATATTATATATACACATATAATTAATATAAACATATAATTTTGATTACAAACAAGCTTTATTCTTCCAATTAGTAGCAAGACTTTAAAGTTAGTAAGAAAATCGACAAAGACAACGTTTACTAAAAATTTGTTGACCCGATAGAAACAAAATGAAAAGCATAATTTCGGCCTTGAATTGATGTTCCGAGTTGGCGCTAAGAGAAAAAAAATATCAAGTTTGAAAAAAAAAATTTCAAGTTTGAAACTAACTTTTTTATAACGTTGCTTTTTTCCTTGATACGAGTAACAAATCATTTTGAAATATTTACATTCCGCATTACTTATAGACACGAGGACGGTTCGATAGTAAGCTAAACTCATTTTCAGTAAGCTATTTTAGTCATTATCAGTGCTTTATTTCAGTCATTGTATAAGTTATTATAATTTCAGTAGTGGTAAGATTCCTATGCAGGAATCCGTCTAGGTAGGTACCACCCCAGGGCCAGTTATTCTGCCGTGAAGCAGTAGTATGCAAGCATTACTGTGTTTCGGTTAGAAGAGCACTGTGAGCAAGCGTAATCACTGGGCATTTGAGACTTAAGAACCGATGTCTCAGGGTGACAGGGGCCGAGTGTGGTGTCACACAGAAATATTCTGGGTGACACAGCATTTTTTGTTAACGGACGTTGCACTTACCACCAGGTGAACGTTTTGCTCGTTTCGTCACTTTAAACATAAAAAAAAAACATTTACATAAAAAAAATACTGGATTGCATTTTACGGGAACGCATGGGGAGTACGAATTTTTTGATTCGTAACTAAATGGCGGCGACGTAGTTCGCCACTCGTTACGTCTCGCTTCCCGCGAGGGCGAAAAGTTGGGTACATGAAAGGCCCCGCCTCAAGGCCTTCCCTTACATGGGAACCAGACGTGACTGTATGTACGTATGGATTAGTGCTTGTCGAATTCTTTAAAAACGATACACAGAGACGACATACGTATAACAAAGAACGAAACTGCAGACAAAATTTAGATTAAACTAAAGTAGGTCGTGTTATAACGCGAACTAAATACTTATCTCACATCAAGCTGAGCATGTCATTGTGTTACCCAATGAAGCACAGTCAAAATGAAGACGTGGTAGCCATTTTGCATAACAAACAACAATGCTTTACTTAACTGAGCTTTAAAAAGACTGGATAATAATATCTGAATTTCGTAATAGGCTGTTACCATATTGAATGTAGTGGATTTTATTTAAATAAGATTATTTTCGTGACAAAGCATGGAAAGTCAATATTTTGTAACTCTGCCAATCCCTTTTTAACAAGAAAACCTAGTCGGTTTATCGTCCATGTACTGCACTTATTGGTAGGTAAAATCGGATAACACTTGCAAAATGCTTAAGATAAACAAACAGAAAACAAATATTTTTAGTAAATAACTAAAACATGTACAGGATGAAATATTGAAAGTCTTTTGTTGAACGAGAAATCCGATTAATAGCTTTTAACATTTTTACTATACTTTTATATTTACCGTAGCTATTTAAAACATTTTCTTTGTAACGTATACTCATATGTGATGGTGGCCTTGAGAGAATCTACCACACCATCCCATGCCGTAGGTGTTGTAAAAATCGACAGAGAGAATATGAAAATCAGGAGATGTGCAGCAGCATCTTCTTTGAACATCTGAATAAATTGGTTGTATCGGTGTAGTTATATTGGTGTAATCGGTTGCCAACCCGCCAGCCAAGAGTGGCAACTATGGCGAAATTCCCCCAAAATGAGAGGTACAAATTTTTGTCGCAATCTATGGGGGAGGCCTATGTCCACTGCTGAACATAGGCCTCCCACATAGATTTCTGCTGAAATGATGATGATGATGACGTGTACACATGCTATGAAAGGATTACTAAAAGAGCACAGTTAAAATTAAAAAAAAATATGATATGATTTTGAAAATCTCAAAACCCTCATGTAGCCTCCGGTAGCGCAGATTTACGCGATAAATGACTGCGTCCTTTATTTATATACTTTAGGCCACTAATTGGTTTTAACAATATTAGCGAATTCCCACTAAACATAACAAATTAGTTGTTTTGGTAAACGCTGATATTTCCGACGTTCCCTACAAATCCTATTAGCAGAATTATGTCGATATTAAAGCGACTATCGTAATTGTCCTTTCACATCAAATTAATAAGTACTGCATACGCGCCCAATTTTTTATATAACCCCACCTTGCTGAGAACAAATACCATATTACCGCGTCATTAAATTGGAAGCCAAATTAAATAAGCGCCCAAATCAATTTCCAGATCATTGTTTAAGACCTTATTACAATGAGGTTAAAGGCATAATTGAACGATTCATTGTCTTATTTAAAATGCAATTATACGGTTGTAATAAAAGTCGGTGTCCCCGCCGAGGTCGAGTTATATCAGCTTATATCATTGGGTCCGGCAGCGGCCGTGATTGAAGGAATGCAGGGTGAAAGGCCCAGCCTTTGTCATAAGCGGAAGCGAGAAATATGTTTCACTTCCTTGTAGTTAGTAAACGTTAATAGCACACGGATATCCCTTTAAAGAAGTAAATTGTGTGCTTTGTTAATTATTTCTGAATTAAATTATTATTTTATTTTTTTGCATCCGCTAGGAAACATTAGTCATTTCCGTTATTTGAATCTAGATTGTACGACTTTAAATAAACCTCAGGATTTTAATAAGTACTCTCTAGGCGTACGTATCACAATCAGATCGGTGAACTTTTGAGGATAGGTCACGTTAAAAGTACCCGCAACCGACGAGTATGTGTGGAAACGCTAATGAAAGTAGAAGAAGCTAAAGATGTGTGTCAGGATCGTAGCAAGTGCAAAGATGTGGCCTCTGCCTACCCCAATAGGAAAGAGGCGTGACTGTATGAATGTATGTAAAAAAAAATGCATTTGCTTAAATTCCATGTCATTGCGAAAGGCGACATGATAGGGCCTAAGATAGCGTTTATTCATTCACATGATAATATCTCCATCTTTCTATGCTAAAGCTAGCTTCTCAAACGAAAATATGTCTACTGCGGTTCAGATGTTAGTATACGTATTATTATTACTGGTCCTCCTCCTACTCTTTACGATTTACTGGTCTCGTTACTTCCATGTAATTTTTTTTTTTAAATTGCTAAAAGACAAAAGTATCATTATCAGTCCACGTTAGCCCTCAGTACCCAGACCTTTCTCTAACTGCACACTATAATTAAATAATGTGTCTTTATACTGTCTTCATATTGACCTTAACACCTCATCCCTCTTTCATTACAAGATATGCATAGTACATTTATAAATAATGCAATGCGACATCTGGGTGATGATTTCAAGACAGTAGGTCATGCGTCCTACATAGCACTACCACAGTTTTATGTACGTTAACATTTTTTGGAGTCACATAAGAATGATCTATAATTATACTAGTTTTCGTGTCCCAGAAACCGCAACACAGTGTTTGCACACCACTGTCTGACGGCAGAATAATTGTCTCTGCAGTGCCACTTAATTCCTGCACATGAATCCTACCACCTACTCAATTTTACTGAAGTATTTATGGAGACGTTTCCGCCAGACTACGACTCCTCTTACTGGCATAACTACATTTCCCTTCGGCACTTTGTCTCATCATCATCACCATTTCAGCCTATCACTAGGCCACTGCTGAACATATGCCTCCCCCAAAGATTGCCACAAAACACAGTCCTGTACCACTGGCATCCCTCAACTTCACACAAAACCGTGCAGGTCGCTCCATCTTTTGAGGGGTCTGGAATGTTGTTCCCCAACGATTATCAGTTCTTCGAGCTAATTGGCAAACCCATGGCCACTTCAGCTTACTAATCCCTAGAGCTTTGTTAGTTACTCTAGTTCTGCTGCTGATATCACCATTACAGATTTTTGCTCGCAGAAAAACAACGAGCATAGGTCTCTGATCCATAGATCGCTGATTTGAGCGATTTGGTGCCTTCTCATACGGCCTCCGGCGAAGGATTACGTCGCGGTTCCGTATGTCATCACTGGCAATACGCACTGGTCAAAGAGTTTAGTTTTGAGTCATTGAGGTATAACTCGACGAGAAAATGCATTTGCATAGTTGATATTAATTCACGTAAATAAATATTGATACAAATAATAACAAGTTTTCCTAAGTGACTTTATGTGACTAAAAAAAATGTTACATCGCATGCTCTGTCCTGTGATACAAACTGTGCTTTGATTAGGACCCGGAGTTATTTGTGTCTATAAATAAGTTATCTTAAACATTAAAAATAATGCACAATCATTACGATGGAAGTTTATTTGTACTTGTATTTCAAAAATTGGATTCGATAAATAACTTTAAGTATACTTTCGAAAAATATTCTTAAGATTATAGCGCAATGATTAGAATTAGTCAACTATGTCGGTTGACATCCGCTACCGCTCATACTTGCTGCACTTCTCACCGCCACAGGCCGCATTTGCGAGTGAATGGCGAGGCGTGACGCAGCCTTCTCCGCATGGCTGTTGACCTGCGATCTGGTCTAGATCTCTACTATCCATCAAACAATAGCCTGTCGGTCTGTGAGAAGTAATCTTTCTTAACACGCTGCTCGATATGTTGCGCGCGTTGTGTTACACAGAAGATTGATAGGAATCTAGCGCCATACTAATCGACTATGGCAACTGTGACGTTAATTGATATACTGAGAATACTTAAAAAAAATCGATAAAATCTGGATTGGGATGGATTTTTAACTATATATTTAGATTACTATGCGAAAGTAACTCTCTCTGACCCTCTGTATGTTTGTTACCTTTTCACGGCCAAACGATTGAACCGATCTTGACAAAATTTGACATAGTGATAGCTTGCATCCTGGAGACGGACTTAGAATCCCACGGGATATTTAAACAAACTAAATCCACGCGGACGTAATCGCGGGCATCAGCTATTTGAAAATAAAATAAACATACTAAAATTACTCATATCATTAATAAGTTAAAACTCGCTCTCATTATGTTTTTTAAATATTAAGAGTACTCGAATTGATCTCACAGAAGCAGTCTGGAAGTGAATACGCACCTGTATGTATTATTCAATGTAAAAACCCTTTCAATTCGACTTGGGCTTCAGGTACGTACTAAAAAAGTTAAAAGGAGCTTTTTAACTTTTTTAATATGGACTTTACTGGTTTCTAAAATCCGTATAAATTTTTTATTAAAAATACGTATACGTAAAAATATGTATTTTGATTACTCTGTGGAGATAAGTGAGCGTTAAGATAACTAAATGTACTATGTTTTAAAGTAGAACAAAGGAAAATTCGTCAGCGATTGCGCAAACCCGCCCCAGTTAGCCGGTTGCACAACAAATCCTTCCCCACTCATATCCAATACAATTGTAACCTCGTAATGTACACAAAACAACCATTACGCCAATCCTATAATTGCGTCTTAGCATTTTAGTTCTATTACGTTATACGGCTACGGCTAATAACTGACTAAGTACAGCCGGACGGTAAAGGTCGACTTACCACGACCGCCTTTAACTATAATACATTGACCATTTAATGTTGACCCCCAAGATTAAACTAGCAATATGTAGAAGAAAAGGTGTGTGACAATTTTAATAGGATAGCACGGGAAACGCAACATGATGAATGTAGTTTTACGGGGGACCTCCCGTGACCATGAGTAAAGCACACATGGTCCCAAACCAAAAAGCCCGAAACGTCGAGTTATGAATAGTTAAAAATTAAAATCCGTAATATAAGTTTTAATAAATGCATAACATTCGCGTAAACATCAGACATCTACGGCTAAGGTATTGTATGGACTGTCATGATTCGTGCAGAATAACACCATAATATGCAATGCTCTCACTATTTTTTGACACGTACCAAAATGGCGGTGACTTGGTTCGCCACCCGTCAAGTCTCGGTGCCCGCAAGGGCGATAAGTGGGCTACGTGAAATATGGGGGAAAAGGCGTGACTGTATACATATACATATACATATGTACTGTATGTATGTATGTATGTATGTAAAAATAAGTACTCTAAATGTTCATTACTTTTGTAAATATGATAGCTGCATGGTACGAGTAGTTAAAGTGAGGCTGATGTGATGCAGGCCGAAAATAAAATAAAAGAGAGAGAAGCAAGTAATCATTTTTATTTTTTATCACACAAACACAGACACACAACAAGGTTATCATATGATAAGGAACTATCAGTAATTGACTATCCAAAGCTCTACAAACAACTTCAACTTCTCGTGACATGACAGCATACGACAATCGTGATGGTATTACATAATTTTTCATCAATTGATAACGTCTCTAGAACCGAGAAGCATTTTCGAAACCTATAAATAAGACGAAAAAGAAATAAACGAATACTTCAGGTATGCCACGCAAAATTTTTCCGCACGCTGCTTCAAACGACAGTTTAATACCCAACCTTGTCTATCACAGAGCGTGAGGCGTGAATAATTATAGTACACATTGTTCTAACTAGTAATTGACAATAACTGTTTCCAAATTACGTGCGAAAATACACGAATTAACACTACGCAGTAGTCGCCGGCGTTTCGCGCGATGATGAAACGTTAGTGGCTTTTAATGATCTATTGCGTTCATAAATGTAGGCACGGCTTTAATATCACGGGCTAATGATGGACTTCTACGTCACATGTGAAATGTTTTGAGAGCATAGGTGCTGTTTTTCGATTACTTCATTCGTACAAAAACGCCGCCCGATAACGACGACCGCCTCGTTCGAATCTCAGCCAAAGCCGACATTAAGAAATAGATTATATTTTTTGATATTAAGCTCTTAATTATTATCTATAATTAATTAATGAACAATCCTCAAATAAACAAAGTTCGACTATGTTGATTGTGCAAAAACAAATTGTTGGTCGGGTCTGGTTATGTTGTGATTGACACTGCATCTAAATCTACCTGAAAGTTGTCGCCATTGTTGACAATCGGACAGGAGAACCACTGTTGTTAGTATTTATTTATTACATGGTAGGATAATAGCGTGAGATAGACAATGAATCGCTCTATTTCGTCCCGCGTGTGTCGTAAAATACGATAATGGGAAAATTTGCAATAACGTCGCAGGTTAGAGCCTGCCATTTGACTAATGTCGTGATCCACCTCCTAGCGAAAGCTTAGTTGCAGTGACAAAAGGAATATAAGTAATGTTAAATAAATTAAATATCAACTATGGTATGTTTAGCAAAGCTGTCTAAAACTTCCCATTACGAACATGCCCTTTAGTTTAAATGCACAGAGCACTGACAAAAAATACAAAATTACCAGCAGGTAACCTTATTGGTTAGCAGTATGTTCTCAACTCTGTTAAAAAGTGTTTAAATATTAATGAAAGTAAGTTAAATTTAAAAATTGGTAAAACTCAAGAATCCAGAATTGGTTTTTGCAAAACTCGGTGCGTTTTGTACGAAAATCGCGGCATATTGCGTCGAAGGTGTGGCAGTGAAAGTTGCACAGACTAGACTTAAGCACTAAATTAAAACTTGTTAATAGAATTAAGGACTGAAATAATGGACTTTCGCGATATGGTTTAATTATTGTAATTTTACCATATTCAGGATAGTACGGTGTTCTGGAATGTGCTATACAAACTCTACAAGAATTAATAATGAATAGAAATAGATGATTAAGTGATACCAGAATTTCCCCATCTTAGCTCACTTTATTTTAAGTTACATTTTAATTTATTATCTAAATACAAAATTTAAAGATAATCCATAAGTAATTAATGATAAGAATTACTTGCTGCACATTTTTATAGCAATCTTCCAACAAAGTTGGCGGATAGATAAATAAATAGACAATACCCAGGCGTGTCATGTTTGCCTGGTTGTGCGACAACTGGATTATACTTATGTTGACCTAATGATTATTGCAACGATTCTTCCATTTTCACTCGACTTTGAACATATTTTTATAGAGAATAGAGCTTGAAGTTCCTTGAATTCAAATGTTATGGGATAGAAGATATTGCGATATATAATTCTATACATTATGGACAGTTTAATATCACATCGTCCTGGTGCTGTCGTTTCGATGCGTGTTAGAGTAGTGACAGACGTTGCAGAAGTCTTCATAATTCGACGCAAGTAGATGTTAGTAGAGACAAACAAAATAAACGTATTAAAAATTGGTGACAAAAATGGCTTAAATTAATAAAAATAGTTAATCGTTTGTCAGAATGGTTCGAAAATTGTAAATGATAATATAAATGAAACAGAGACCATATGTATTTTTTTTAAATCTATTTCAATGGGCTGTTCACAATAAATGAAAAAAAAATGACAAAAGCATCACGCCTTTAATTTTATGTAAATGTATTCTTAGAGGCGGAAAATTATACTTCCATGAGTCCGCAAGTCCATTAAACTGAACATTTTTCTTAAGATGTGAGCTTACAACCTACTACGACATAAATAGGTCATTTGTACTTTGTTATAATTTCAGGACATCAAACTGAAAACCTGCTATAATAGCGATACAAAATGTTTTAAATTTTAAAATTTTATTCTAATCAACTGACTACTGACACTGACCGCAACTTCACGGGGCCGAGGCTTGTTCGAAATTCGAATACGTAGCTATCCGTCAAAATAGCCGCGCTTCCTGCACCCTTCTCGCCCTTGAGAACGACCACTTACTTTTTTCACGCGCGTTCCGTTTCACACCACGCTCGGTGCGACTATAAAAACCGGCGGCAACGAAATGAGAGCAATCAGTAGCCTTCGAGCAGTCTACCACAGAAGTGCAAGATGAGAGTTCTGGTTAGTTGAAACCGCCTCTAAAATTGTGTTACGTGAATAGTGTTGTGTTCTAACATTAGTGACGTGACTTGAATATTGGATTATAGCATTTGGAATACGGTGTACGATGTTTGAATGGGAATTTTTCATTTCAGATTGTCGCCGCCGCCGTCCTCGCCTGCGCCGCAGCCGCGCCTTCTGGCGCCCTGCTGGCCGCACCCTACGCCCATGGCCTAGTGGGTCACGCTGCGCTAGCTCTGCCGCATGCCGCTCCCCTGGCCGTCGCTCATGCCGCTCCCCTGGCCGTCGCTCATGCCGCCCCCGCTCTGCCAACCATCTCACCCGGTGATATCCAAGGTGCCGCTATCGATGCGCATGTTGAGGCCTCCGACCACGCCCGCGCTGCCGTCGATGCTGCCCGCGAATACCACGACCAGGCCTCTGAACTCCAAGGACAAGCCGTCAACGCCGCTGAAGACCACTCATGGCAAGCCGTAGACGCCGTGAAGACCGCTGAGGCTCAACTTGATGGAGCAGCCGCTGGTGTCGCCCCCGTGCTCGCTAAGCAGCTGGCTGGTCATGCCGCCGTCGTTGCCCCCGTTGCCGCTTACGCCGCCGCACCTGGTCTGATTGCTAGTCATGCTGGCTACGCTGCACCCGCTGCGTACGGCGCATACGGCGCATATGGCGCATATGGCGCACCCGCCGCTTACGCTGCCGGTCCCGCACTTGTGGCTGGACACGGCGCCTTCGCCGGCAGCCGATCCGTCTCCACCCAGTCCCTGTCTCAGACCCACCCAGCTGCGCTTCTCCATGCACCCGTCGCGTACGGCGCTCATGGTGGCTACGCTCACGGACTCGCGCACGGATGGTAAACTGTGATAACTACTTAGATACCAAATCTAATACTCATATGTTTGGAATGTAATTTAAATGTAAAAAAAAAATGTACAGGCAAAATAGGCGAGGATGTGTGAATAAATGAAATAGTAAATTAATTTGTCTTTGCTTCATTTCACTCCACTACGTTATGAATTATGTCATTAATAGTCTTTAATGTCAACAAAATACAACTCTGTGTGTGTGCATAAAAACACCAGCAGTAGTACCGCAGTTTAATAAATAATTAACTTATCTCACTAGCGGAAGTTAAAAATATCAATAAAGCCTTGAACGTAAGTACCAGGTTTATACATGTTCTAAAAAATGGTTGGCGGAATTGGAGCGAACACAATATAAAAAACCATCAGGTTCTATTGAAATGAATTTACGTCGCATATTCGATGATCGACATTAAGGACACACTTCAAAAGGCGTGGGTTTTTATCAGAATAAAATATAATAAAGGAATAGATTAAAAATATGACATCAAAGTTAATATAATGAATAACAATATGTATTTAAATGCACAGATATTATATCCAGCTATAAATCACACAGCGAGAGAAAGGAGTTTAGCATTCCTTGAAACAAAGGAGCTCGATTAAAAGGCCAGTTGAGTTTAAACGTAACCGAGACAGCACAGCTGGAGATAAATGTAACGTATATGAATAGTAATTTGGCATTTTTATTCAATAGAATTAGTAAATTAAACTAATGTGATACAAATAATATAATTTTAATACTGAACATTAATGAAATTTTACAATTGCAAATATATATTTTTTATTTATTAGACGACCGCGTGGCCTTGTGGTTGTTACAGTACCTACGGGTCCCGGATTCGACTCCCAGCCGGACCCAACATTTTGCAAAAACACACTGTTGATTTTATGGTCTGGTCATGTTGTGCTACAATGGGGCATCTTTTAAAAATCTGTACATAACCAACATATATACCATACAAAAATATTAAAGAATAAAGGGTTAAATACATACTTACATGTGCTTACATGCATACTTAAATGTTAACTTACTAGTTTACTATGAGACGTTTAACAGTTACTTAAACGACTCGTCAGTATAGATTTGCTAAGTTAAATCAATACTAATGAGTAGCTTGATTTACAATTAAATGTTTCGGGAACTGCCGTTAGTACTCGTATTTTAAGTAACGCGCAAATACAGATACTCGTATAACAAAAAAACGAGGTGTCGTAGGAGGTCCGGTTAGAGCGAAGTTCCTTTAGTCTATGTGTTAAATAACAGGCACAATTAAATAAATTAACAACGTTTTCGAGTTATGAAAATAAACATTATATTACTATTTATTATAAAAATAAATAAAGTGAAATATTTTGATCTGTTCAAATTCATAGCATAAAATTGAATACTAAAATTTGTCATATTGGTTTTTAGGTAACTGACGTCTAGGTGACGTAGTTCTTATTAAAAAGTAAGATTTCTGAATGTTCCAAGTTGCCATAGCATGCACCGTACGTCTTTACTGCAGTAATATACCTATTCATACGCTTCTAAACACACAAACACGCATATCTATACAAATAAATAAAATTGTATGTATGTAATAACAAAATAGCAGCTTTGTAGTCAATTCTTTCGTCTGTCTGTCTGTTTGTTCCGGCTAATCTCTGAAATGGCCGGACCTATATTGACGGGACTTTCCCTGACAGATATTTAGAATTTAGATATTTAGAAAATCAAGCTTTCGCGCAATTCCACAAAAAATTAAAACCCCAAAATCCGATTCAAATAAAAAGTATATATGTGTATCATCGATCGGGATCGACTTTTATACACGGTTGAACCCGCGGTATACAGCTAGTATATTAATAAAGCCGAAGTTACTATATTTATGTTAAGGTACAAAAGGCGGTCTTATCACAGATAGGAATTTCTTCCAGACAACCCTAGCGCAGGGAACTTATACAGCAAAATGTAAAAGCGGGTGCTGTACACTTAACCATATAAATTTATACAAAACGCTAAACGCTATAGAATCTCATGTAAAAAGCGACAGATTTAAGGTAAAGGATTAAGAACGAAAGATAAGAAGAAAATGTGAGTTAAATTTCCAAGTAATGACCTTTAACGAAGCTTTTGAAGGAAAAAAGGGACTTAGCAAGTCGTATGTCTAAAGGTAAGGAATTTCACAAGTGCACAGCTTTTCGTAGATTAAATTATCATTTAGCAAACTTCTACGCAAACACAGGGACTAAGAAGTAAAATATTTCGGACCAAGTATTCAAATCATCCGAGTAAAATGCAGAACATAATAATTCTAGATTAACAAAATTAATAACACCCGTAATTTGTATGTTGCACAAATGTGGGCTTCGTCTGAAATTACAACCCAGAAAATACTACTAGGCGACCACATGACATAATCGTTCGTGATATCAACAGCTATGCTAGGCGCTCGTTATGTGTATCATTTTCATTTGCGCACATTATTACATACATAGAGTCACGCTTATTTCCCATTAGGGTAGGCAGAGACCACATATTTCCACTTGCTACGATCCTGACACATATCTTTCGCTTCTTCTATTTTCATTAGAGCTTTCATACAAGCTCGTCGGTACTTATGACGTGGTCTTTCCTTAAACGATTTCGAGCTAGGAAGAGTCCGCCTCGCTGACCTTCCGATATGGATTGGCGGACTTCACATTTCCTCAGACATGCAGGTTTCGTCGCGATTTTTTTCTTCAACGCTGAGTACGTGGTAAATCATCAAAATTGCAAAGAATTTTAATTGTGTCGGCACCGGGGATCGAACTCAGCTCACTCAGTGTCACTCACAATTAAATTTAAGGCGAGCGCCCGGCCCTTGTGCTACCACAAATTTTACCACCACGACAAATCCGATAACCTCTTAAATTAATTTAAAAAACGTTACTACTCGTAAATCTTCTTGAGATAACACTTGGATCAAATATTTCTGGTTAATTTGTATAATACATATTGTTCAATTAAGTTTTAAAGTAGTTCAATACGTAAACGTGATACTTACAATTATATACATTTTGCACCTAGGCTATGTAGCACAAGTGCTGGTGAAAGAGAATGACAAAAGATGAACTTTTCAGGCTATCAATGTAGCTTTTGTCGCCAGTGAAACGATAATATAGATAACTATCGTGTAATTATCGCTAAAGTGTAAAATATGCTCTTTATTATACTATAGTTATAAAAGAGTAGACTATCACATTATGTAGGATCTGTAAGTAGTTGTTTATAATAATAAATTAATAATTAAGTCCTTGTTTCGTTGAAGACTTAGATAATATTTTTGTGTATATAAAACACAGTAGTGTCTTGGTTCAAATCAAACCAAAGATTTATAAAACTTTCCAAAAATCATTCTTTAATAATATTCATAATATTTACCTAGTGGTTAATATATTTGCCATAAATGTGAGTATTAACCAACCTTTAAAAAGTTCTCAATTCGTCTATATATAATTTTTATATACTCGTATGTTAAGGCATAACTTCTCTGTTAATGAACCGATTTTATTGATTCTTTTTTTATTGTAAAGGCTATAATTTTAGTCAACTTCTGATACTGGAATCGATGAGGAAATCATTAAACTCTGTTAGGAGCTGCTGCGTTGAAATCGGTTATGTGATTAAATACTTATAACCTTTGAATACACTAGAAAATTGCATTGTATTTTAATCACACTTTTGATTATTAATATCAGTAATGTTTTCAAAAAGGTATGGTTTTTACAGTGAACTCAAGCAAAAGAATTCTATATTAGAATTGCCGCGGTAATAGTGAAACGCCTGAGAAAATAGCACTTGCAAAATCTGCTGTTGCGACATTGCGACACACAGCTTAAGTACGAGTAAATAATGTTTAAATAATTTGCTTATAAATTATGGGAACTGTTTGAGGGACTTAAAATGCGAATGTTATAATGAAGAATATAGTTAATTCTCAAACGTGATGGAGTATTTACAACTCAGTTTAATTACCACTATATTTAAATAATGATGTTTTGGAAGAGTAGGAGTTTTAAATAAAGGAGCAATTGAAAGTCCCTTTTCAAATCTAATAGCAAAAATGACTGGATGATCAGTCAGATCTTTTAATAAGTTATGACAAACTGTTACAAGATTTAACTAAACAAACACCTATAGACAGTAGTTATTACAGGAAAGAACTACGTTGCTTCGAAATTCGGTATATTTGGGAATCAAGCCGACATAAAAAGAAAGTTATTTATTAGGAAAGACTGCGCTCGCCCTCGTTCAACTACTATCGTGTCGTTTGGCAAAAAGCTGGTTTTTTAAAAGTTAATGACTACAATTCTCACTTACAAACATACAAAAGTCTGAAAAAGAAAAAGATATGCAATTTTAGCCCGCAAATAAGTCTATCTCGCAAATAAATGTACTAGGGACTGAGAATTGTAATTATCATCAATTCAATATCCTTGTAGCTCAATTTTAACTCGTTAGTTTATGGGAATAAACCAACTTGAATACGAAAGACTTCAACGCGTGACATTATAAAATCTTTTCTTAGCCTTTTGTTTTTCAAATCTCGTATACAGTATTTACAGTCTCTGAGTGTTATCGACTGCGCTTAGTTG
This sequence comes from Luehdorfia chinensis, assembly GCA_019845155.1. Classification (NCBI taxonomy): domain Eukaryota; kingdom Metazoa; phylum Arthropoda; class Insecta; order Lepidoptera; family Papilionidae; genus Luehdorfia; species Luehdorfia chinensis. Next base: position 1,104,723 of record JAHVAK010000107.1, read on the forward strand.
TCATAGTTACTGGCTACTCAGGTCAGCACTGAGTTCGATTCCCAGCCGAGCTAATTTTTTTATGCACCACTCAAATTGTTGATTTCGTGTTTTTGTGGGTGTTCCGTGTCACTGACATTGTCCTCGGGGCCTTCGTCTGGTTTTACAGAATAAGCGTTATATCTAAATAGGGAAGACGAGGGCGAATGACTGCCTGTATCTGGTTTCAACTTTACGTATATTAGGTTATTCATCTGTCTGGCTGAGTGCTACATTCGCCACAAACAAAGCAAAGTGTGATTCGAAATTACCCTTCTTATACTAAGAGCATGCCTGGTGTTAATCACCGGGCATGCTCGCTCACTGTTCGGAGTTATTCTGCCGTGAATCAGTAGTGCAAAAATTACTATGTTTTGGTCTGAAGGGCTCTCAGCGCTAGTGTAATCACTGGGCATATGAGACTTAAGAACTTATGTTTCAGGGTGACGGGCGCAGTGTGGTATCACACAGAAATGTTATGGGTGATACATCATTTGTTATGGACGGACGTTGCACTTACCACCAGGTGAACGTATTGCTCGTTCCGTCACTTTTATAAAATAAAAAATAAATTCTCACGCTAAGCAGATTGGACAAAAACTATACACATACCGCGTATTGTATTAAAGACTAGCTGTGCCCCGTGGTTTCACCGGCGTAAAAAAGCCGATCGATGATATAAATTTATATACTTCCCTATTTCAATCTGAGTTTGGGGTTTTATTATTCGGAAACCTAATTATTTAAAAAAAATTACAGTAGCCCAAAGTTACTCGCTATATGTATATACGTATGTACTATGTACTCCTTGCCCGAAGCTATCAGAAAAGTACGAAACAAGAACTCCTTCAAGAAACTCGTTAAGGAACATTTTCTAAAAACAGCGGATAAACATAGATAATATTTCATAGAATAAATATTTATTTATGTATACGTATAATTCTAAATATTAATATCATTAATTTACTTCATTTAACTTTTATTTCTTATTTATTAAATAATACACCTGCCTCCGCTTTTTCACCACGCCATGGGTTGACTGGCAGACAATGCCTATAGGCATTAAGTCCGCCCATTGTTACCTTTATATATATATACATACATACAGCGATTAACTTTGGACTTTATACGCTATCAGTCAGTGAAAGTTCCGTCAAAACCGTTTCAGAGATAAGCCGGAACAAACAGACAGACAGACAAACATTTTAAAAATTGTTTTTATAAGGATCGTATATACTCTTATAAGCATTGGGGTAAAAAGCTGCTATTTTATTATTACAAACAGAAGTGTCTGTATTTATTTGTATAGATAGATTAAAAACTATATATGCTTGCTGCTAGGTTTTGATGTCTGATATAGTCCGCCACGTTGCTACAATGTTTGTTGGCGGAATTCACAATACGTTGAAGTATTTTTTTAAGACATTCAAGGTTTCTCGCAAAGGAATGAAATTAAAATTTATAATTTTTTTACAAACATAAATTGTGTTTGTCAAAACGTCTTTTTTTACTATCTTGCATTGTTTCGTACTGAAGTTCGGTAAAGAAGATGTAAAGAAACAGTCGAAACTCCGCAAGTATCGTTTCTTTGGTTCTTTTACCTTATTCACTAAACATTATAAACAAACTGAAACACGCTCCATTACTAGAACTCAGGCAGACAACAGTCTCCACAATCAGTATCTGTTTAAAAGTATGACGCATGTGGTAACCCACCGCCCGCCTGAACTGTATTAAAGAAAGGTGGAAAATAAAAGGTGGACTTTACGTCAGACGCGCTGGGGTTTTCAGCGCAGAGCATGAGGTAAATAAACAAACAAACTACTACTATGAATTTTAAGGCAAGCAACATCGGCACCTGAGCTATCCGGCTTACGATAGGTACTGGTACTATATAGTATTATTTTTAAAATTACTGAACTATATTGTATTTTTACTTATTCTAAACGTTGCTATACACTTTTACTACTATAACCGATAGGTTTCGTAAGAGGATATGCAATGCTGTCAATATGCTATGTAAAATGAGAGCTACAAACTTTTGTGGCAATATCTGGGGAAGGCCTATGTTTAACAGTGGACTAGTGATAGGCTATAATGATGATGAGTGATGATAATAGCCATTTTATATTTTTAAATAATTGAAAAGGTTTTGATGGCAATGGCTTCAAATTTCTAAGAACGACTTAGTAAACTTGAATACGCATCAAATGTGTTTATTGGTGCAAGGCACACGAGGTATTTTATTATATATCACTGAATTTTTTTTTATCTCTGCGTCCAAAGTAATCGCTGTATTTTACAAAAAAAAGTATGTACAAGCAGCATATAGCCCCAACATTTTCAGTTCTTTGTATAGGGGCCTACAAGATTTCAATGGATTACAACCACAAATGACACTGATGCATTTTTTTAATAAGAAACACTCATTAGAAATCTTTAGTTTTCCAAATCAAAAGTCTACATCTTAAGACGGATGCAACGTAACAATAATAGGTTGTGACTGAGGTCCCAGGGTGACGAGCGCTTCGTGTTCTGTGTGACAGCATTTGTTACGGGCTGACGTTGCACTTAGGTTAATGATTTGCTCGTTCCGTTCCAATAATACAACAATAAATATACAAATAAACCATTGAACCACGTGCGCGAGACAGATTTTTTTTTATATTCTTTGTTATTCTGGCTTTTGGTTTTCATGTTCATAAGTCGATTAGAAAGTTCACTTTTGGGCATAGGGTTCTCCCCAAAAGAGAAGATTTGCTGTAGGCAGAGTACACCTTAGACGCTGACCGTCACCGTTCTGAATGTTTGTAAATATGGAATATATGAGATGGTTTTTCCGCTGTAAGCCATGACATTTTGCTGGCATTTCCCTAAATCGGCTCTTACGACACCTACAGAAAAAATGGTGTAGCAGGAGTTACTGGTGGTGGGATTCCTCTGCAGGAATCCGTCAAGGTAAGTACAACAGCAGGGCCTGTTATTCCGCTTTACTTTTTTAGTGCTAAAGTAACCGAAAGTGTAATTACTGGGCATATGAGACTTATGAACTGATGTCTTAGTGTGACAAGCGCAGTGTGGAGTCACCCAAACTGTTCAGGATTTACACAACAATTGTTACGGGCAGACAGTGCACTTACCATCAGATAAACGTTTTGCATGTCTCGTCAATTTCTTCTATTAAAAAAATATATTCTAACGCCGCCACAACAGGGAATCTAGAAATATATATCAATTATTATATCATACATAAGTTATTGAATGTTTACAGCAGCAGAGTTGAAGAAAAAATTTTAATGTCGAAATGTATTTTCCTGTTAAATCCTTACTAATATTATAAATGCGAAAATAACTTTCTCTGTACCTTTGTCTCTTTGTTACCTTTTCACGGTTCAACCGCTGAACCGATCTTGGCGAAATTTTGGCACAGAGATAGCTTGCATCCTGGAGACGGACATAGAATACTTTTGATCCCAAAAAATCAAATAGTTCCCACAGGATATTTATAAAAACGTATTTATTCTTTTTATCATTTTGCACACATAGTAAGAACATAACAAATGTACACTTTTACATTGTTCATAGTAGCAATGTAGAAGTTTAGACTAATATATATAGTTCGTAACCCACAGTTTATTTCATATATAATTTAGCACTGTTTTTGTTTTAAATTACTTAAGCTTACTTACTTTTTAAAATTAAAATAACAAACATTTACTCGCTTACTGTAGTTTGGGGCCGACTGAAAATCAGCGCTGCGATTCCGCGGCTTATGCTGAGACGGTCCCTTCCGCCGCTTCATCACCGCACACACAAACACTTTTTTTTACATTGTAATTTTTCTTAAATTTTTTTCTTTGTATTATGTATTCCTTATATTATGTGTACCATGTATTATGTGTGTAGGTGGAAGTGTCGGAATAAATGTCTTTAATGACGAAGTCGCGGGCATCAGCTAGTAATAAATAAATCTTCACAAAAATTCGCTAATGGTCATAAAAACTCTTCAATTTGGTTTCCGACTCCCAGAGTGATAGGGCAGACTGCGAGAATGACCATTTACATTATCTGACATGACGAGTTTCGAACAAAGAAACAACGTGCCTTATAGCGTGACGACGCGTACGCGATGGAACACACATGCCAGTGCGTGCGGACTTCATCACGACGACCGGTCATTGCCCGCGAATCGTGGTTCAAGACCAACGGAAAGTAAAACCACGGTTAATTTCTTCGCATGGGGATTGCATTTATTGCGTTACGATTCCGTATATCCATCGTATATTCCAAAATTTGAAACTTTATAAATAACAAATTTAATAACCTAATTCTATAATAAGTGTTACCTACACATATAACAGTAAATGTTATTTTCGTAAAATTGTTTTTTTGTATACACTTTTAAACGTGCGATCATTCATGTCTAGGACGTAAAATATATGAAACATTTAAAAAAAAACGAAGTTTCTATTTCAATGTTATTTGTGAAAATTAAAGTTCTTTATTTCATAATTAAAAACTCTTTCAATACGTACGAGGCCTTTTACCAGCTGCAATACATAATACTGTCGAGAGCCATCAACTGCGCAGGAGATATTACAGTGCCACAAGCGTACGCGCAAACACAGAGGCACTCACTCGTCCCAACCTACCCGCGACTGATGTACCGCTGATGCGATAAGATCGAAGGTAGGCTAGGATGCAGTGTCAGAAACACGGGGACAATCACAACGCAACCAGACCCGAAAACCAACAATTTATGTTTTAGCACAAATGTTGGCTCCGGCTGGGATTCGAACCCAGTACCCGCGGCTTAGAAGTCAGGTACTCTGACCACTAGACCACGCGGTCGTCATATATATTATATAATGTATATATATATACATATATAAATATATTCATGACATATTCCATGTGAAACTAATGTAATATCATAAATTATGATTTTTACGGTTGTAACTCAACTAATATCGACGATTTGGCAAAATTTGTATTGCGCTACGCTACGACTATGAAGATATCTGTGTAAAAAAGCAGTTTACTTGTGATGGGATGAAATGAACACGACGATGATGATCACGATGAATCGACTAAGTTATCTATATACGTTCGAACAGACAAACGGAAAGGAAAAATTTAATTTGGATATATCTACTGACTTACGATTGAAACAAATAAACTTTTCCTTTAAAAATTTGCTTTTAAAAATCTTGTAAAGTGAGATAATTATGTATTTGCGTGTATGAGAACAATAAAATAAATCGTTAATGAAGTATCAAAAATAGACGTTACGGGAGAACCTTCTGAGACAAAAAATAAATAAAAACTAAGTATGTTCAAATGCCCGTGCATGCTGCCTTATCTATCGTAACAATAATTTATATAATCAATCAACAACCAGGTGATGTTACAATGATTCAAATCAAATCGAAAAGTATGGGCTCTTTAAATTAGAACTTTTCTGTAGATCGTATGATGATGATGTTCTCCTAGCCGATTTCGACCACGGCGACAACTTCCAAATCCGAATGTCGAGAGCCATCAACTGCGCAGGAGATATTATAGTGCCGCAAGCGTACGCGCAAACACAGAGGCACTCACTCGTCCCAACCTTCTCGCGCCCGATGTAACGCTGATGCGATAAGATCGGAGGTAGGCTAGGATGCAGTGTCAGAAACACGGGGACAAACACAACACAACCAGACCCGAAAACCAACAATTTGTGTTTTAGCACAAATGTTGGCTCCGGCTGGGATTCGAACCCAGGACCCGCGGCGTAGAAGTCAGGTACTCTGACCACTAGGCCACGCGGTCGTCCGTAGGACGTATATTGTACACGACATATGTTGTTACAATGTTATTCAAATAATTAATACTAAAGGAAAATAGATAATTAGCAATTATCGAATTATTCACTTAGACTGTAGACATTTCTGCTTTACTTTCTTATATATTCATTGTGGCGAAGCGTTTACTTGTAGATTTATAAATACTTACCATCCCGACGCGTTTATTATTAAAACAAATCTAATTCAGAAGGCGTTTTCTTTAAATTGTAGACATTAAATGATTACGATATTATTTTATTAAATTTAGAAACAAAAAAAAAATCCTTATATATTCGGTTATTTCGTTACAACGGTTTGAATACTCATTTAATATTATCTGGATGGATTTTTTTATGTCAAAGGTACGTTTTTAATAAAAGCAAGGTACGTAAGACGCGTGTATAAACAACTTAGCACCAAACCCAACTTCAATACCGGGAACATCGATTCAAGTGCCCTGGTCACATTAGCATTTTTTAAAACTATAACAATTTATGTTAAAAAAAAACCTCGACGTTGACATTTACCGATTAATTCCAATAAAATGACTGTAAGTACCCAGACATACCATTTACATTTTATCAATAATAATATAGGAAAAAAGAATGTCCGTCTGTCCTTACAGTACCAGTCACATAAATTCTCATATTATTGTCATTAATGTTCACTTTCAAAGAATGCATATGTCGTTAAATAAAATTTACAATTTTTTAAAGACTAACTATAAGTTCAAAGAGATAAAACCTAATGTCAAAAGAAGAAATAACAAAAAAAATTCAGTAATTCTTTGTTCACTAATTTTATATTATAATATTCAAAATATGTAAATTAATAGTTATAAGTATAATTTATTTTTATTAATACTTACTTTCGGTTTCGGTTTATTGAAACAGTTCTGTTTATATAGTGCGTTATGAATATGCTATTACCGAGCGGATAACGTTTAACTTCGGATAACTATTGCCAACCGGCCCGCCAAGCGTGGCAATAATGGCAAAATCCCCACCAAATATGAAGATTTTGCGGGATGTCGATGGATGCAGGTAGGTTAGGATTGGTAGGTTAGGCTTAGGACCGTGTTTTGTAGCAATCTATGGGTGAGGCCTATGTTCGACAGTGGACTATGATAGGCTGAAATGATGAGGATGACCGGATAACGAAACCATCAAAACACTGCGGTTGCAAAATACACTTTATGTATATTTGCGTATATAAATATATTTCATAGGTTATTGATAAATCAAACGTTTTAAAGTCCTATGCTAAATTTGACACTTGTAAGTTACTATGTAACTTCTATTACTGTAATAATTGTAAATAGTATTTTTTCGGCAGCAAATGTTTTTAATTTTTATGTTATGTTTAAATTTCTAAACGCAACCGCGCGTTAAGCTAATGCATCATAGGCGGCGCCTAAATTATGACGCAACTCTAGTTCACTACATCGAAAATTACCATAGTAATCAAATATGGCGTCTGCGTCAGCTTGTCAAAAAGCGCGCGCTTCCTGCATTCTTCCCGCCCTCGTCGGGTAACTTTTTTTTTATTATTCAAGAAACTTAGCATCCAGTCATCTTGTTCTATATAGTTGTCGTAGGTGATGACGCGGGATTATAAAAACCGAATGAGACGAGATGAAGGCAATCAGTAGCTTTCGAGACATTTGCACGATGAGAGTTCTGGTCAGTCTAGTTCTGTTCCTTTGTTTTTAGTGCCTTTTCTATCTTTAATTGTGAAATGTGAAATAAAAAGTGGATCATTGAAATCATTCTATGTTATAAATCTAAATTAATTCTTATTTGAAATATACCACAATAATTCAATAATTATTGTTTTTTTTATTGGAAAAAGTGACGAGACGAGTAAAACGTTCACCTGATGGTAAGTGCAACGTCTGCTCATCACAAATGCTGTGTCACTCAGAACATTTCTGTGTAACACCACAATGCACCCGTCATCTTTCAACATCAGTTATTCACTAGCTCTCAGTGCCTTTCAGACCGAAACAGTAATGTTTGCACACTACTGCTTCACGACAGAATAATTGGTATGCGGTAGTATCTACCTAGACGGATTCTTGCATCCTACCACTAGATCACCACCAATAAAAAGATCGTTCAAAAAACCTTATTTTTTACGTATACGTTAATTGCGTTACTGGTTTAACTAACAATGAAATGCACGAAGTATAATTATTAAAAATATTTAGAGCTACACTACAAGTTATTATATTGTATTGCGTCCGCTTTAGACTTGGGTGGATTTTGCTATAGTTGCCACGCTTGGTATGCGTGTTGGCAACCACAGTTTTTTTAAGTAACAATATTATTACATTCAACAGTAATACTGTGCCTGTCTTCTGGATTTAATTGTCCTTATGTCGACTTCTACCACCCCATCTCATCCCGTGGGCGACACCCACGGAGTGGGATAATCTCTTACGCCGCCTCCACATGACTTTGTATTCCTATCAAAGTCAGAAAATTAAATTTTGTACTGAGATTATTTTTGCTGTACAGCTTAAGTCATATTTTAAATACATACATTAATTTAAATACTAGACTTAATTTGCAGTTCACCTTCTTACCGATCCCATTCCACAAATTACAATTGTAAATTCTTGATTGAAAGACCCCGGTCATTTAGTTCATACCTACTGTAAATGTATTATAATGAAAACAAAGAAATAAAATCTTTTTTCAGATACTGTCCGCCGCCGTCCTGGCTTGCGCCTCTGCTGCGCCCTCCGGCGCGTTTTTCGCTCCGATTTATCCATCTGCACCTATCGTTTATTCTGCAGTAGTTATTCCTGCAGCTGTACCTACTATTTCGCCAGGCGATTTACAAGCTGCAGCGATTGACGCGAAAGTTCAGGTCGAGGACCATGTTCGTGCCGCAGCCGACCGGGCAAGAGAATTAACTGAACAAGCAATTGAGAAACAAAACGAGGGTATCGTGGAAGCTAACGATTTAGCAAAAGAAAAGGCGGAGGAATCGTTTTGGGCTGCCGAAGAAAAGAAATGGCAAGCTATGGACGCTTTGAAAACCGCGGAGGCTCAGGTTGATGGATCCGTGGCGAAGATGGCGAGTGTTGTCTCTAAAGCAGCAGAAAGTGTGCCTGTTGATGTTGCGGCAGAAAGTATGCCTACTGATGTTGCAGCACAAACTGAAGGTATAGAAAACTCTGTCTCTGTCGTAGCGGCAGAAACAAAAAGCGCTGCCCCTGAAGAATCCAAAGTAGAAGAACAGAACGACAAAGCTGAAGGCGAAGGAACAGCCGCAGTAGACGCTGCATCAGACAGCAAACCTATTGAAAATGCTGAGAAACCCGTGGAAGCTGTACAGGCAGAAATAGCCCAATCTCCTGCGTTAGCGAAAGCTGCGGAAGCAGTGAAAGAAGAAATCCCCGCTGCTGTCTCTCTGACTCAACTTCATCAAGCACCCGTGGTTTCTACTGCATACGTGACTCAACCCTGGTTGAATCCAGGCATAGCACCCATTTCTTATATTCCTGGATTTAAAACCTACGTCCCTTCTCTTATTCCAAATTATAATAGCCAGTTTTTAAACCCTACTTACTACAGCACAGTGTGGTAAAGTCCATTCATAATTCAGCAAAATGTCGTAGGTTGATTTGCGAAGTAAATAAATAGTAAATACAAACGTGAGTTTAATTTCCTAGTCATTACAATATTATTTATTCAATATTGTGATATTTTTTTGATAATATTGACGGAACGAGCAAAACGCTCACCTGATGGTAAGTGCAACGTCTGCCCATAACAAATGCTTTGTCACCCAGAATAGTGTGACACCACAATGGGCCCGTCACCCAGAGACATCAGTTCTTAAGTCTCATATGCCCAGTGATTACGCTAGCTCTCAGTGCCCTTCAAACTGAAACACAGAAATGGTTGCACACTACTGCTTCACGACAGAATAACTGGCCCTGGTGTGGTACCCACCTAGACGGATTCCTGCATAGGAATCATACCACCAGTATCTACAATTATTAGCTATATGGTCTGCAGGATGCCACTTTTATTATTTGCCTAATTTAAACTGACAAAAACTAAGAATACAAGTATTTTTTTCAATATTTTTATTTTAGAGATTATTTTTACTTTTACTGGCGGTAGGATCCATATACAGGAACATTTCTAGGTAGGTTCCACCGCAGTGCCCGTTAGTCTGCCTTATAAACATTACAATGTTTCACTTTAAAAGGCACTGATAGCTAGTCTAATAACTTAGGAGACTTAAGAACTGTTGTCTCAGAATGACGAGCACAGCGTGGTGCTACTTAGAAATTTTTGGGTGTCGCAGCACTTCTCAGATTTTGCACTTACCATCAGGTGAAGGATTTGCTCGTCTTGACACGTTCATCCATACAAATTTGATTTTAGCTCACAATCTTACCTGGACATATTACAACATGGCATAGCATTTTAGTTATCACCAGAAACTGGACATACTTTATCTTATGCTTCATGTATATAATCGACTTAGTCGTCGTGAGATGGTAAGGAAGTAGGCTCGAATTGGCTGGGTTTGGATTCCGGGACCATGAGCTAGGAAGAAGCTTAGAGCTAGATGTAGGGTTCTAGTAATGATATATCTTTATATATATAAATCTGATTTTCCACTGACTCATCATGATATCTTCGAAACTGCAAAACCTATTGACTTGAAATTTCGCATATATACCTTTCCCAACATACACATCCACTAAGAACGGATTTTACGAATATTTACTCCTAAATGGATAAACGGGCTGGTGCTGTTTTTCTCAAAACAAACTTTAACGTAATAACTTCCGTGCGAAGCCGGGCGGGTCGGCTATTATATATTACAAGCGATTTAACACTGAGTGGTCACGATTTCTCCGAATACTACGCGACCAATTAAAAAAATTTTTCACACTCGTACGTATTCCTTTCCCGACATAGATACCAAGTAAGACTCATTGGTACTGGATTCTATAATAAAATGCAGTAATAAGGCCGAAGTTCGTTTATCGCTCAGGTTCGAGGTAAACTGTAACTGTTCTTTAACTAGAGCCGTGGTAGCTCAAGGGTCGGGTCCTTAACTTTCATAGTACGCGAGTGACCTGAGTTCGAGTCCCTGTGCTGACACAATTAAAATTGTTTTGTAGATTTCAGGAGCAACGAGGAAGTGCAAACACGTGAGGAAGTCATGTCTGAGTGATAAAAATATTTCGAAAACATGAGAAGTTCGCCAACCCAATTATTTGGAGCAGCGTGTCGAACTCTTCCCGGCTCCAAAACCCTCGCAATAAGGAGAGGAAGCCTGTTCTTTTTACGGGTACTTTACTAAAACACTTTCCATCGTAAGGAGGAACGCAAGAACGATAAGTGGCTGCACACTCGCATACTTTCCTCACTGTTTCTTGCGCGGTTCAAATCTGGAAGTAATCCGGTTACTACCAGATGTGCTATGGTTGTATATATACGTCCCCATGTTTGTGGTATTGCATTATCGACTTCTTTCCTAAGTACTGAATAACTAGATACAGCGAGATGACTCTCTAGCTAAGTACTGTATAATCACACAAAAAGCTAGACAAATGCGAAAATAAATACGACCGCGTGACCTAGTGGTTAGAGTACCTTACTTATATGCATCGGGTCCGGAGTTCGAAGCCCAACCGTGGTTAACATTTTAGCAAAAATACAAATTGTTGGTTTTTGGGTCTGGCTGTATTGTGCGTGTCAAGTTAATGTGTAATGATTTTTTTTAAAAAAAGAAAAAGGGGGGCAAACGAGCAAGCGCCTCACCTGATGGTAAGTGATCACCGCCTCCCATGAACATCTACAATACCAGAGGAATAGCAGATGCGTTACCGGCCTTTGAGAAAGAAATAGGCTCTTTGAAGGTCCCTAAGTCGTATCGGTCCGGAAAAACTGCTAGCAGCAGCAGATTCCATAAAGTGCTTGTGCATGGCAAAAAATTGCGCGAAAAACGCACTGTGCTGGAATGCCAACTATCAAGGTGGTGACGATGGAATTTTGCACTGTGTCGCAATGTGCGATGGTGAAAATCAGCGGCTGGAATTAATCCGAACAATTCCTCGAAACACTTCCCATTGTAGATCCTATAAAATTGCAAAGAGATGCAACATCTCTTCGCAAGGCCAGTGGATCAAACCGATCAGATAGAACGTGGTCGTCGACGATTCGAGCCGCTCTTCGTTGAATGCGGTCAAATGGAAGTAGCTGACACTGGGAGCGCCCTCGCCCAGAGATGAGACAGTAATCCATGTGCGGCCGAACCTGCGTCTTATAAAGTTGCAAGAGTTGGTCCGGCATGAAGTACTGTCGCGCTCTACTGAGCATGCCAAGCTTTTGGAAGCCAAACCTTCCCTTCCAGGTGACCGCGAAACTGAACGTCACTCGATATATCGACGCCAAAAATACCGATACTGGCTGAGGCAACGAGGGGAGTGGGAGAGCACGGAGGTGATGGCAATCGGTCTGTAGTTGGACGGAGCGGTCGCCTTTTTTAGAGATCGGGTGCATTAAAGCTGTCTTCCATGACTTCGGGAGGACGCCTAGAGAGTAGGAGTACCGGAAAAGACGCGTTAAAACCGGTGCCAACTCTGGAGCACACACCCTCAGCACAATAGGCGGGATGCCATCAGGCCCACTCGACTTGTTGATATCTAAGGAAGAGTAGTGCTCTGCGCACTGAGCTTTGCCACCTGAACCTGATGTCTGTTGCAGTTTTATATATATAAATGTCATAAAAAAATTACGTAAATGTAAATAGAAACATACATATACATACATATACATAAACATATACACAAACAGATAGATACGTACGAGTATATATATAAACATATATACTATACGCAAAACAATGCAAAATAAAATCGGGGAAAGACAACTAACAATTTGACATGTAATGACTCTTTAATAAATAATCACGAACCAATTTTTTGAAGGAGTATTTATTAGAAGCTTTCCTGATGTCATCGGGCAAGGAGTTCCAGAGAAGCGCAGCCTGAACAGTGAAGGAGTTACTATAGAACCCGGTGAAATGTGTGGGAATACAAATCTTATTATTGGAGGAAGAACGAAGAACCCTATCATGTGATGAGAAGAGATACTGAAATTTATCTTTGAGATAAGACGGCGAAAATGGATCATTTAAGATGGAAAAAAGAACAAGCAAAATTCTAGATTTGCGCCTTTGTCGAACAGTAAGCCAATTCAGCTGAGATCGATATTGAGATACATGGTCATACTTTCGCAGACCAAAAATAAATCTAATGCAGTTGTTGAGCAGGCGCTCCAGCTTGTTAAGAAGATCTTGGGATAGGTCTGGATAACACACATTTGCATAATCAATAATGGGTAGTATTAGCGTATGGACAAGCATGGGCTTAGATTTAATGGGAAGAAAATGTTTTAAACGATACAAAGAACGTAAGGAGGCAGTGACTTTCTGACTGATTTCAGTAACCTGAACTTTCCAGGAAAGGGTGTCATCAATGATAAGACCAAGATCTTTTACAGAGTTACTAAATGGAATAAGAATATAATTATATTCTATAGAAGATAAGTCTGCAAAATTAACCTTAGCCAACATTTTCGGACTACCCACTAGCATAGCTTGGCATTTTAAAGGATTGACAGTCACTCCATAACGAGATGACCAATCTTAAAGGGCGTTTAAATTCTTACTTAAGTTATTAATCCCGTTATGAAGCTCAACAATATCACATTGCACATACATCTGTAGGTCATCAGCATACAGATGGTACGGGCAGTCAATTATGGAGGTGATCAAGTTTATAAAAACAGAGAAGATAATAGGAGATAGTACACCGCCTTGCGGCACGCCAGTTTTAACATCAGCCCAAGCTGAGGTTTTTTGTCCCACGTGAACAGATTGCTGACGCCCGCGAAGATAAGATGAAAACCATTCTAAGACAGCAGGTGCGAAATTAAGATGAGACAGGATGGAAGGGAGAATATCGTGATCAACGGTGTTAAAAGCTTTCGTAAAATCATCTAGCACTACCACTGTAATCTTTCTATCTTCCACACATACATACATACGATCACGACTATATCCCATAAGGGGTAGTCAGAGACTGGGCACTCACTGCAAAAACAGATGACTGCCACAATCCACGTTTCACCAAAACAATATAATGCACTTGGTGTGAAAGGTGGTGAGCCCATCGCCACCATGCGCTGTTGGGTGCACAGTGCAGTTAAATCCTTACTCGCCTTTTACGAGATCCATTGGATGAGATGGAGTGCTAGTATTCTTTTAACGAGCTGCCACCACTATCTTCCATACCCTGCCTAATGTCGTCAGTGACTTTGATTAAAGCAGTAGCAGTACTGTCACCGGGACGAAACCCTGACTGATATGTACTCAGTAGGTTATGTTTCGAAATAAACATGGAAATTTGCTTGTGAACACAGGCTTCTAAAATTTTGGAAAGGAAGGGCAGAATTGATATAGGACGATAATGATTAGGGAGAATAAGAGTTAAAACGTGAGGAAGTGCCTTTACAAAAGCTTTTTTCCAATGCCTAGGATATTGACCAGAGTCAAGAGAAAAATTTATAATATGGGTAATTGCCGGGAGTAAATGTTCTAATATGGTGACAACCATATGTCTGCTAATGTCATCGCAACCCACTGCCTTAGACTTAATTCTCAAAATAAACTTTTTAATTTCATCATGGTCAACAAGTGAAAAGTTGAATGCTGGAATGCGAGGAGATGGCTTTGACGCAATGGAAGCCATAGTTTGAGCACGGATTGTAGGGTCCAATGCTTCGACAGAAGCAAAATGTAGATTTAACTCATCGAGTGAAAGAGAAGGACCACAATCAAGTGTGGCAGGCTTGCCAACACCAAAAGTACTAAGAAATTTCCACTCTTCGGGAGATGATAAATTATCAATATTGTCATGGAAATATCGGCGTTTAGCAGCCCGTACCATTTGATTGCACCTGTTCCTTGCTATCTTAAAGCACGACCAATTCTCCTGCGTACGTTCTCTCTTAAATCTAAGAAATGCCCGATTCCGTCTAGACATTGCCATCTGTACGCCCTCCGCCATCCAGGGGGCAGGTGGACGCTTCAATCTAACCTTGTGGACAGGAGCATGAGCATCGTAGAGGCTGAGAACTATGTTGTTGAAAATAGTGACTTTATCGTCGACCGAAGGTTCTGCAAACATTGGGGCTAAGTTAAGATTGATTGATTGATTGATTGATTGAATTGGGGCTGAGATTGATTGAGTGAGCGTCACACTTAAGCTTGTCGTGGTTTATTTTGGAGAAACTGCGTAAAAACAGTATGGAAGGAGAGTGCCTAGGAGGTTTAAGCTTGTATGAAGCATAAATAAGGTCAAGGCGAGAAATACCCAAAGTGGGTATCTGCCCGTGTGTTGCAACACGGTCAGGCGAAGCAGCTAGGATAAGATCTATTAAAGAGTCATAGGTGTCAACATTATGGTGAGTTGCCTCTAATGGAAGAAGTGAAAGATTAACCGACTCCATTATCGAAATAAGTTTTTTAGAACGTGGGGATTCCTTAAACAAGTCAGTGTTAAAATCCTCCATGATCATACAGTGTGTGTAATCAGAGCAAACGTTGTCGAGAGCCGATTCCAAAGTGGCGAAGTAATCAGTAGAGGGTGGGCAATACACTACCCCCAGAAGCATCCTTATGCCCTTGACATCAAGTTCCAGAAACAGGAACTCAGATGAGGCGGAGTAGCTAGATGGAGAGGCTAGCAAAATTTTATAAGGAATCGATGCTCGCAAGTATATAGCCACTCCACCTCCTCCTTTATCAACGCGATCATTCCTAATGAGAACAAAGCCAGGTAAGGGATACAATGTTGACTTTAAAGACGGCTTTAGCCAACTTTCCGACACCAAAATGGCATGAGTGTTAATGGACGAGAATGATAGTTCAAGTTCAGAATGATGGCTAGGAATGCTTTGAGCATGAATGTGACAAATATTCAAAAATGTATCGCAAGTCGAAAAAAGTCCTTTAGTAGGTCATGAAGATTGGACGTGCTACCATAAACGAATCATTACAAGAATTATTCGAACTTGCACATCAGTTCATCATCAGCATCTTACTCGTGGAAATGCAATGGAGAGCAAGAAATTTAACTGTTTCCAAAATTTTGTTGAAATGGTTCGCTTCTTGTTACGCCTCGTTTCCCGAGAGAGCGAAAAAGTTGGCTACTGATATTACTGGTTCTGCCTATCCCTATTGGAAAGAAGTGTGTATATATGTATGTATGTAACTTGCTCTCTGCAGCGCCAACCGGCAGAAGTCTTTTTTTTCATTGGATATAGTGATGAAACGAGCAAAACGTTCACCTGGTAGTAAGTGCAACGTTTGTCCATAACAAATTCTGTGTCACCCAGAAAATTTCTGTGGACACCACACTGTGTTCATCACCCTGAGACATAAGTTCTTGAGTCTCATATGCCCAGTGAGTACGCTAGCTCACAGTGCCCTTCAAACCGAAACACAATAATGTTTGCACACTACTGCGTCACGGCAGAATAACTGGCCATGGGGTGGTACCCACCTAGACGGATTTCTGCATAGGAATTCTACCACCAGGAATCTCCGTATGAAAGTGTCTATTTCCACAATCACATACATTTCCGTCTGTTACTGTGCTGTGTGTGATTGAATGTTACTTACGGGGATGTTGCGTTAACAAAAGCCACATACAAAATGTGTACACATTCACGGGGCTGGCGACAACAAAGAGTTTTTAATTGCAGGATTCCTATGCAGGAATCACTCTTGGTAGGTACCACCGCAGGGCCAGTTATTCTTCCGTGAAACAGTGTGCAAACATTAGTGTTTTGGTGTAAAGGGCACTAAGATCTAACTGTAATTACCGGGCATACAAGAGTTAAAAACTGAAGTCTCAGTGGGACGAGCGCAGTGTGACACACAGAAATGTTCTAGGTGACACAGAATTTGTTATGGGCAGACGTTTCTCTTTATACCACGGGAATCGTGTGGTTTATCTCGTCACTTACTCCTATATAAAATGCAAAAGCTTTAGAAATAATTATTGGTAGATTTCGGGTACAACGACAGTTTTGCAGCAATTAATAATAATAAACATATATTTGAAGTAACACAGACTCATTTTGTTAGTACTACAATCTTATTTTCTATGTTAGTCCTTAACTTTAACTTATCGTTATTTGAGATGCGAGTCATCGCTGCGCCACTCCGCTCGAAATAGCGCAGCAACGACTCACATATTTGCTACTAATCATCCTTAGGATGCCATTGGTACTGCCCCGCAGTCTGCGCACCAGCGATCCGCATCTTTTGCGCATAGTGGCATAAAAGCAGTCAACTCGCGCAGCCGCAAACATCCCTGATGCACTACAAAAACGAGGCAATCCCATCAGCACCCTAAACGAGTTGTTATATTGAACACGGAGAGCGTTGTATGACTTTTGAGAGTAGTTGGCCCATAGGTTGCACGTGTAGAAAGTTGTGCAGTAGGCTCTGAACAACGTGATCTTAACGCTGCTTGAACAACGCACAAACCTGCGAGCCAGCATATTCGCTCTCACTGACAACGCCCTCCGTTTTCTCTCGATATCATTGTCATCTTTGAGGTCAGGAGTCAACAAATGCCCGAGATATTTGAAATGAAAGACCCTCTCCATACTTACAAACTCTCTTAAAACCACTGCATTAAAACATTTAAATGATGATATCCTCCAGATCGATTTTCGACCACGCTGACAACTTAACAACTAAATACTATAGGTAGCTATCAACTGCGCAAGAGATATCACAGTGCCACAAGAGTACGACGAAACAGCCACCCACTAACTTTCCCGTGTCTGATATAACACTCATGCGATAAGATCGGTGATACGCAAGGATGCAGTGTCAAAAACACGGGGACAATCATAACACAACCAGACCCAAAACAATTATGTTTATGTTTATACACCCACAACCCGAGTCGTAGACGTCAGGCACCCTGACCAGTAGGCCACGATCTAGAATATAATATTATTAATAATAATATTATCTAAAGAAACAAATCGGCATTGCGAAAGTTTCGAAAATATATTTTTTTTCTCTAATTGAAACTACCGTAAAGTACTGTAACCTAAAATAAAATTCTTGAAGATGTTCGAGTGTTTGCATTTTCAATTTTTGTTACAAAAACATCTTCAATAAATGATGTTAAGGAAATTGGACGAATAAGAGTCAATAATCAAAAAACTAAAGTTAAATAAGAAAGTGCCTAATTAGTAAAATATATAACTCTGCAGCCTGCTGCATCTTTTATTACCATGAGAAGAGCTAGTGATGATATAATAATTTATTAAACCAATAATAATAATATAATATAATAATAATAACAAATTATTAAACCAATACAAATAATAAATTAACGGTGAATTTAATTGTCTTTCAGAGTCTGTCTAAATAAAAACGAATATTCATAGATGTTCTATAAAAAAAATTAGTAAAAACAACGTTATCATGGCTTCTGTCTTCACGCTACAAAGTTTAACTATATAAAAGCCAAGAAGCGAAGAATTGTCCACTCACACGAGCACTGCTATCAAACGCATGGCAAAACGCAGTGCTCTACTTCATATATTCAACCGTTACCTCTGTTAAGAAATATACTTTTTACGGATAAACTACTACGATACGTGATGAATACAGAAATTACTCTTCGATTACTTATTTCGACCACAGTGACACATTCTAGTTCTTTTTTTTTTAATTCTGGCCTCTTTCAATAGAATCCTGCCAATGTCAAGTCAGTCACGGGAGTGACAATAGATAATTCAAAATTTCGATCAACTGTAAAATGAGGAGACAAAACGAAAAGTACAATTCTGGTCTTGAATATAATTTTTAATCACTGTACACTTTTACAAGCAGTGGCCGCTTAATAAACTATCAATATTAAACATTCACAACTCAAATTATACTCAGAAGTTACAAAATTCAATTAAAACACTACCGTCACTTTTCGAATTGACGCCAAAAAGTACCCAAATTCTTGTTACAAACGAACACGAGACGAATCGAGTCAATACGACGGGTTGGACAATTTTTTTGTATTACGAGGACAGTCACAGAAAATTGGTCATGACCACAGATGAATAACGATTTGTAAGTGATTTAGACATCCGTTTCAGGAATTCGAACTTATGACTCAATTCTGATAATTGGGCTATGCGAGCGGAAACAATGAAGTAGAGAGCAGGCATTGGTCTTTGTATAATAATATGAGGCACCACCCGCTTGAGCACTGTGATTTAATCTAAAAATTTCCAGTCATGTTAGTTCATAACAGCGTTCTGCTTTGTTTTTTAATTGCAACGGATTCAATTACCTTTTTCTTTGTCTAAAAAGGATACTTTACTAACAAGATTCAAGTATGCTAATAACATTCTTAGAATACTTAACTGCCAGACATGGAATGGTTAGATATTAATTTATATATAACATAAATGAAACTGAGTAATTCATACCTAAATTAAATGTTTTTATTTAGATATATGTAAGAATGACAAAAGAACATACAGTCCTGATGGTAAGTATTCTGTGGGTAGGTTGTGATACCTGTAGACTACGATAGAAAGCTTCGTTGGCAGTGATAATGTTCTTTTTGCCGATTTTTGACCATTGCAACATCTTCCGAATATAGTCAGAAGCTTAACACTGCGCAAGAGACATTATAGTACTACAACTATATGCGATGTGAAAAGATCGGTGGTAGGCTAAGATGCTGTGTCAGTAACACAACATAATTCAGACCCGAAAATCAAGAACTTGAGGTTTTGCACAATTCGAACGGATTCGAACCCAGGGCCCGCGACGCAGTAGTAAGGTACTCTGATAACTAGGCGACGCGGTCCTTATTAATAACACATTACAGTTACATTTTATCCTGATACAAATAAAATACTTTGGTGGGTATTCGAACCCCGGATTCATGACTCAGCAGGCACGTAGGTCACGCACAGACGCAAACGGCCTTCAATTACATAATAATGATTAACAAATAAAGCGATAATGCCCAAAGTGTGTATATCCCATTGAAAGTCACAGCCTATAAATGTCACACAATGAGCACAGGCCTCCTCTCATTTCTGAGAAGGTTTTGGAGTCGGGAAAGGTCCGCCACGTTGCCCGAGTGCGGTTTGGCGGACTTCAACATGTCTTCGAAATATTTTTAGAGGAAAACATTGTATATTTTTCTTCACCGCTAAGCACATGGTCAATCTGCACAAAACAATAAGAACAATTTTAGTGGTGCCGGAACCAGAGTCCTAACTCAGGTCACGCGCGTACTATGAAATTTTAGGCAAGCGCCTGGCCCCTGACTATTCAACAAAATCGTATTTTTGTACAATTGCAGGCCCGGGCTGTGATTCGAACATTGACAGATACTCTGACCATGCGGTAGTTAATTATTACCTGTATTACAATAATTAATATCAACTACAAACGTCTGGTGGACGCTTATAATTGACATTAATTAAAAAACCCTACGAGTCACATACCTCGACTTTGGAAGTTTCTACTTCCAAAGTCGAGGTATGTGACTCGTTGAGTTTTCTACAAAAGATCTGATATTTAACCACAAACCTTAGGTTTATCCCTATAACTTAAGTAATATTATTTAAGAGTTAAAATGTAATTATAATAAAATAACAAAATAAATAAATATTAAATAAAATAATAAATTTGAGTAGTCAGTACGGGATTTAGAATAAAAGACTCTCGAATTAAAATCCATGAACAATCGTTTTGCAAGGTCTAATAACGTCAAAGGGAATTCCCAACGTCCTTTATCATAACGCACGCGCAATAAAAGTGACTATAACTTTCCTTTTCCAACAACAAATCGCTGAATATTCATCTCACGGCTCTTTTAAACGGGGTGACCAGGACGGAGGCGTGAGGCAAGCACGCATGATAGGAATCGACTATATCTCGCTCCATTGTTCAATAAAGTTTCTTAACCTTTCTAATAGAGAATGTGTGTTATATGTTTCACGATATTCTCTACTTTTGTATCGAAATTCAGTTCAAAATTCAACCATATTTTTACATATTTTACTGGTTTCCTATGCACGAATTCGTCTAGGTAGGAACCACCGCAGGGCCAGGGTGTTTTGCCAAGAATTAGTAATGTGAAAACATTACTTTGTAAGTTACGGTCTGAAGGGCACTAAGAGCTAGTGTAATCACCGGGCATATGAGACTTAAAAACTGATGACGGGCGCAGTGTGGTTCAACACAGACTTGTTCTTGTTGTCACAGCATTTGTAATGGGCAGACGTTGCACTTACCATCATGTGAACGATTTGCTCGTCTCGTCACTTTTGCCTATATTCTTTTTATTGAAGTGTCTGTCTGTGATTTCGCAACAAACACTTTTTCTTGGTCTCATGTGGTAATTTGCAGGATGCCAAAACCTAAACACACGTTTTAAAAAAAAATCCCCGTCTGTCTGTTGCGTAAAATTTCAAAAACTGTAGAAATTGGGGGCGTGTGACGTGTTACGCACGGCACTTCAATTTACATTTTGAATTTATATTTTAGCTCATGGCAGTTTAAATACTTGTATTCGGCAGTCTAAAAAAATTGCTACAGTTACACGAAATTGTAATTGTGACTTGTGTATGTTTGAAAATAAGAAAATCAAGTTAATAACATTTCGGTTATTTTATAATAAGGTAGAAACTTTGAAAGCTTCCATTGGTGTGCCGTGAAGCAAAAAACCGACATAGCCCTAAGGATAAGCAAGCTGAAGCGGCAATGGACCGGTCATATAGCTCGTAGAACGGATAACCGTTGGGGAAGAAACGTTCCCGAGTGGCAGCCATGGACCAGCAAACGCAGTGTAGGGCGAGCCCCACTAGATGGAGCGCCGACCTGCACGGTTTTGCGGGGAGTCGATGGAAACAGGTGGCTCTGTGGCAATCTATGGGGGAGGCCTGTATTCAGTGGTTTAAGGTAGGCTGACATGATGATGATGATAGATAATAATAATAAAAAAATACAAAAATAAAGTGATGATTTCTTATATTTACGCGAACACTACACATTTAAATGAAACTAATTTTACGGATTCTATCGCGTTTTATTTTACTATTTATAACCCGACGTTTCGAGTGCTTTACAGCACCCATGGTCACGGGCGGACTGAGGTGACAGATGTCCCGATGTCATAGTTAACCCGGAGTACCTTCAGCTTTTAATTATTATTCCTTGTCCGATCTACGCAGAAAGAGCTACTAGAATTTATGGAGTTAAGGTGGGGTAAGTCACTGCATTTTTAGACCACCTTAACTCCATAAATTCTAAAATACAATTTACAATGGAGTTAGAGACAAATAACTGTTTAGCTTTTCTAGATGTTTTAATTATTAGAAATCCTAATAACACTTTGAGTCACACTGTGTATAGGAAAAAGACCCATACAAATAGGTACTTAAACGGTGAATCTCACCACCATCCTTCACAGCTAGCTACCGTGGGCAAATCTTTGTTTCAGAGAGCACAAGGGATCTGCGACAGTAAACACCTGGCCGCCGAGCTTCAGCATGTCAAGCAAGTTTTGCAAGACAACAAGCTTCGGGTTCCGCGCCTTCGTCGCAGTGACCGAGTGAAGCCGGCCACAGTCGAGCGAGTACCTGCAGTCCTACCATATGTCAGAGGAGTCACGGACAAGATTGGCTATATCTTGAAGCGGGCTTCCATAAGAACATTTTTCAAGCCGCCTAAGAAGATAAGTCAGTTTTTACCATCTGTCAAGTGTAACATCCCTCTACAAGATGCAGGAGTATACAAGCTGGATTGTGAATGTGGTCTCTCTTACATAGGGCAAACAAAAAGATCAGTTAAAACCCGCGTAAAAGAACATATAGCTGACGTGAAGCATCGTCGCTCTAGGAAGTCTGCAGTCTGTGACCATGTTCTGGATCATCCCAACCATTACATCAGATTTGATAAACCACAAATCCTCGCAAAAGAACACCGATTCCTACCAAGGATGATTCGCGAGGCTATTGAAATTAAAAAACATCCTAATTTTAATAGAGAAGATGGTTGGGTATTACCACCAGCTTGGGATCCTATAATTAATAAAATTAAATCAAAAACCAAGCATACCACTGCAAGACTTCAAGACACAGTAAGCTCTTTCTGCGTAGATCGGACAAGGAATAATAATTAAAAGCTGAAGGTACTCCGGGTTAACTATGACATCGGGACATCTGTCACCTCAGTCCGCCCGTGACCATGGGTGCTGTAAAGCACTCGAAACGTCGGGTTATAAATAAGTGTTTTGTCTTATGCCTCGACCAACAGGTGTCTAGATCAACTTAATGTCGTACTGACGCTGGTTTTCACCTGGAACCTTTGTGCACCGCGGATGTCAAGCTGCAGACTACAAGAGTCCGCCACGACTTCACAGTTTGTCGAAATATTTTGTTGCCGGCACCGAGGATCGAACCCAGGTCACTCGCGTAGGTAGGCTCTGAGCTACAATGGCTTCCAAGTAATCATATCACGTAGAATTTTGAGACATCGAATTTATTAATAATAACTTAATACATAAATACACACTCACACTTTCCCATCAGGGAAGGCAGAGAAATAGAAATAATTAGTTGATCACTAATTATTTGTTTTCATTTGATATTTACTCATATTGATGATATCCTGCTGGCCGATTTCCTGAACTGACAGGAAGCAGAAATTTTAGCTTAAAATTTCGTGTAAGTTCCATTTCAATATCTCGCAGGGTTCAAAAGATATAAATATGAATATGAGTAATATAATCACTTGATTGGCGTATTTTACGCCGGGCACAGTTAGTTTTAAATATATTTCCTTTTATTTTGCTTACATAACAAAATCTTAAGTAACATTTTTTTTCTTGGTCTATTTATCCGACCCGAAAGAAGTAAAATATTATGAAAAAAAAAACTAAATACTTTATATTGGACTTTCCAAGTCATTAGCATGAAAGCATGGATGAATGCAGCAAGGTATCATTAGCTTAATGTAACAATGTCTTAATAACACGAGATTCCAGATGCCGATAGCGAGGTGTACAAACAACCAGACGAAGCACGTGGGACGATAAATGTTAGCTATGCGGCCAACTTGCATTTATCGCAGTCCCCATCGCACGCGGTAGGCGGGAACTAATGCTTTTTATGTTTATTTTAGTTGCCAGTTTGTTTACGTTGAGTGCGTTTCATGTTTTAATTTGCAAAATTGTTGTGGCCGCTGTGAAGGTTTAGATATCTCGAGTAGATGTCAAACCTGTGATAAAACATTTGAAAAAATTCATATTTCACTACATATTTATTATCCATCGTTTTAAAGCGCTCGAAGCATCAAGTAATAAATAGTTAAATTAAACGCTATAAAATCCATAAATTCGTCTTCGCACGAGCGCTATTTACTAATGAAGAAAATGAGAAGTGCGCTTCGGCAGCAGAACTATCAAGCTGAACGTGACATGTTTTTGTCTTGTTATGAACACGTGATAGCGGAACTGTCAAACTGAACGTCACTTTTTTAATGGAGATTTTAATACAACAATACCACCCTCCAACTTTTCCGGTGGATTTTCTCAATTTTTTTTCATACAAACCTACTCCTATCAATAAGGAAAAACAAAAAAAACCAGCCAAATCGGTCGAGCCGTTTCTAATGATCTTTCATACATGCGGCTTGATTTTTATTTATATAGGAGATAGAAGAAGAAGTTAGAATCTTCGCAGGGCCGGTTATTCTGCCGTGAAGCAGTAGTGTGCTGTTTGCACTTTTCCTGTGAATTTGAAACGCACTGATGGGTAATGTAATTACTGAGCATATGAAACTTAAGAACTGATGTCTCAGGGTGACATAGCGCGTACACCATGCGAGCGTCCTGAGTAACACACCATTTCATATAACGTCGCCAGAGCGCATGACCATAAGGTGAACTATTTGCTCGCCTTATCATTCTCTTCCATAAAAAACGTAAAATCAGTCGTCAGTGCAAATAATAATTGTATGTACCGCAAGGTCACATCTAAAGGTAATTATTAACAATTATTTTACTGAAAACAATGTTTTTAGAATTTTAAATAATTAATTCATTCATTCATGTTATCATTACAAAGATCTAAAAATAATGTAGTTACTACATAATATAATAATGTTAACATGAAGGTCTAACAACAAACAATCGCGTTCCTTCATTACGTAATGAAGTATTAAAATTACATGCTGGCATTTTTAAATATATTGTAAATTGTTACAGTACATTAAAAAAAGACAGACAAAAACAAGTAAATTGAAGGTTAGACTAAAAATCTGTACTGTTCCTCATTAGTTCCTCTGCTATCCGTTTGTTATCGGCAGAGGTTGCACTTACTATCAGGTAAAAGTTTTGTTCGCCTCGTCACTTTATGTAAAAAAAAATCCTAAGTAAATAAGGAACAATTCTGCCTTATTAAAGCGAAAGAGGTTCATGCTTCAGGTGAGGCTATGATAACTAGGCCGTGAAAAATAAGACGATATTTCAACTTGTAGTTAAAATTTAAATACTTGTTACTAAAAGACACGTGTAGTTAAAATTTTAGTTAAAATTTTAGGTACGGAATCATCGCTTCTGGCAATGGCATTTATACACAGGGTCATTCGTAATGTCCTATACATCCCGGTAGACTGGGCTTATACTGGACGAGGTGTATATGCCCCAAAAAATATAATGAGCCTCGTAGCGCGATACCTGTAGGAGATATGTCGATCTATAGAATTTGCTTAAAACTCATAGGTGACTACCCTGTTGTACAGCTGATCGAGGCAATGAACTCATAAATTTGATTTGGGCGTTTTTCCATTGAGCTGCCATCGAAAGAACTCGCAAGTACTACGATAACATGAAGCTTAAGGAAATCTATTGCGAAGTAAATCTGTTAGTATAACGCCGTAGTAGGGTAACATAAATTAAATGGAGAAGAAAACGTATTTGTCTGGTTCGGGGCAACGACTTTCTGAGTTAGGGTCGCGTAAAGTTTTACAAAACAAATAATTTTAAAGTTTTGTATGGATATTTTTAGTAATTTTCAGTCATTAAAGCGTTGTGTTTATCAGATCAAAGTATCATGGGAAGATGCCGGGATGTTATACAAATTATGAATAACGTTGTATATATTGAAAGGAGCTAATTAAAGATATTTTTATTTACTGTTAATTTATATCTTCTTCTTCTTTGCTTATATAAAGCCTAACTTATAAACAAGAATATTAAATGTAAAATAATGTAATAAAATACAACGTCTACTCAACAAATCATGCTCTTCTGACACTTTTATGCTGAACAGACGTAGTATAAAAAATATATAGTATTGTCACTCTGTGATATATAGTACTTCAATAACAGAGAACAAATTGAACTTTTTACGCTGGTGTAAGCTGCTTGTGACAGGGTTGTCAGTTTTGTGTTTTTCGAAATTAACTAAGGAATTTTTATGGTGTGTTTTGTCGTTTGTAATTATGCAATATAAGTAGTTGCTATTTATATTGCATAATTACGATCTTGTATGAAATAATGTAAAAGTACACTTGTCTTTGAAGTTTGAAACATAGAGCATGTTTCTACAGTCCGCAGACTTTCTGACTAACATGTAACTAAATAAATCATCACTTGTCATAAATAACAGACAAAAAGAATTATTTGCCTCGAATTGCCGAAAAAGAGTACCTTGTCCTGTAACTGTCTTCTTACTTCATCAAACTTTTTAAAAAATTCCCTAAAAATTTAAATCACATCTATAAATCTCTTTCTTCTCTCATTGCTGATTGGACCTCATATGTCAAAACATTTTTATAAGGACTCTTCGCACTCGTAGTTGGTACGCAAGTGAGCTGGTTTCGATCTTCTGTGCCTCGGCACTGTGGGAAAGCGTGTGGATAAAAACGACGTGAGGAAACCTGAATGTCAGACTACTGGTGGTAGGATTCCTATGCAAGAATCCGCCTAGGTAGGTACCACCCTAGGGCCAGTTATTCTACCGTGAAACAGTAGTGTGCAAACATTACAGTGTTTCGATCTGAAGGGCACTGAGAGCTAGCGTAATCACTGGACATATGAGACTGAAGAACTAATGTCTCAGGGTGACGGGCTTGAAATGTTCTGGGTGACACAGCATTTGTTGAGGGCAGACGTTGCACTTACATTATCCAATAAACACACTGATAACCTTATATCTTGAAAAAAATACATTATACATAAAGTCAACCAAAATATTTTCAATTATTTAAAGGCAGTTTTGCAGTCCTCCTACTAATTGAGTAACTCACGAAATCCAAATTTCGCAATTCGTGAACACTAGAAGGTTGTTTTTATATCTGCTAATATGCACAAATCTTTCATATTAATATTGTTGACAGTATTTATTCTCTTATAGAAGAGTGGGCGAACGAACAAGCGGTGCATCTGATAGTAAATGATTACCGCCGCTCATGAACATCTGCAATACCAGAGGAATTCCGTTGAGGAGGAGGTCCGTTGCCGACCATTAAGAAAGGTGTATGTTGTCTTCTTGAAGGTTCCTAAGTCTTATCGGTCCGGAAAAACCGCCGGCGGCAACAGGTTCCACAAAGTTGTGGTGAACGGTAGAAAATTATTTGTATTCTACATTTTTTTTTACCTTTTACGGACCTTTGGACCTTTTATTCTACAAATTTATATACCAATCATAAAGCTGAAGAGATGGTTTGTTTTTTTGGTTTGGCACTAATCTCTGGAACTATCAGTCGGGTTTGAAAATTTATTTAATAGCCCAATATTTGTTGAAGATTATAGGCTTTTTAACATCGCGCTACGACCCTTAGGAGCGATTTCTTTTAAATTAAACGGCGGGTGAAACCGCGGGGCGCAACTGGTAGCGAATACAGTATAAGAATAATCTATATATTAATGCGTATAGAGAAAACTTTTTACTGTTTTTAAACATATTGCGCGCACGGGGTGTACGCAATGCTTAAAAGCGTAGCGACAACTAGTAGATACTAAAAAAGTCCCATAGTAATTCATCATCGTTTATCGTATAAGTAAAATTAATCAATTACATTTTTTGTCGAAAAAAAATCACAATAGAACATTTCCTTAAGAGAATCTACCACCCCATCTAATCCCGTGGGTGTCGTAAAAGTTGACAAAGGAAAAATGGAAACCAGGCGATGGGCAGCAGCCTGGAACATCTCGATAAATAAACTGCGGTTGCCAGCCCGCCTGCCAAGCGCGGCAACTATGGCGAAATCACCTAAGATTAGAGCTACTAACTTTTGATGCAATCTATGAGGGACTAGTGATAGGCTGAAATGATGATGATGATGATGAACATTTCATAGCTTTTTTAAATGTCGCGTAGCACAGCTGTTTATCTCGTTTTTGGATCTGTAGTTCCCACTCTACTCAATTACGAAGCGAAAATTATTGATCGCCTTTTACTATTTTACTTATTAACGCTATCAATAAGATAGGCTAATAGCATGAACATGACAGCCCTTGCGTGTCTATCGTTCGTCACGTACACACACAAGGGCACAGCTTTTATAATTAAATAATATAGAGATTTAATTGCGTTCGGAATGCAAGCAGAACCAAAGAGGGCGGCACTGGAACCGGTTGGAAGGTCGACTAGAGCCAGATGATGAAATAGCGCGGGCTGGTTGCAGGGCTGTGGGCGCGCCGAAAAAATGTAAAAGTAGTATTTGTCATTGTATAATTATGAAAGCATTAAACGTCATTACGTTAAAAAAGCGTAATAAGTATTTTTTGACGAAATTTACGAGACAAGCATGTCGTTCGTTCATTTGAGGGTAAGTGCAACGCCTGCCCATAACAATCCGGTGTCGCCCACTTTCCATCTTGGCAAAATCAGTGATTGACCGCACTGCTCTTGTCACCATGAGACGTTTCTTGAGTCTCAGGTATCCTTTTATTACACTAGAGTCAGTGCCGTTGAAATCGAAACACAGTAATGTTTGCACACAACTGCAGAATAATATGGACTGCGATGGGACCTTCATAAGCGGATTCCACTACCACCAGTCGAACTATTAATTAAAATTAATATATTTTATATAAATACTGATTCCCGAAACTTCATCCGCGTGGATAAAGGGTTTTTGAATATCCCGTGGGAACTATTTGATTTTCTAGGATAAAAAGTATCCTAGATCGGTTCGGCCGTAGAACCGTGAGAATTTAACAAATAGACAGAGGGACAGAGAGAGTTACTTTCGCATTTATAATATTAATTGTATGGACAGATAGATGTTCTGCAGAGTAGAATAGCACCTACCTCTTTCCAATCTCTACAACTGCCACTATACTGCTCGGGGTAAAGCAATGAAGAATAAACCTTTTTTGACTCGTACCAAAATGGGTCGCCTCCCGTCACGTCTAGTTTCCCGCAGAAGCAAGAGAGAACTTATTTTTTATATATTTTATAAAATCGCTTTATAACTAACTAGCATGTGCTCGAGGCTTTGTAAGTGTGTGCTTTAGAATTTACGTAAATCCAGGACCTACAAAAACAAGTGTTAGTCCTACTGACATTCTTTTGCCAAGAATAAAAAAAAGTTTGAAAGAACGAACACGAAACCCAGCGGGCTTTTAGATTTGAGTTCGCCTTCTGAAATTGTACCTACTTCTAGAGAATTGTAGCCGTAAACGCGGAGGTACAATGCAACCCAATTACATGTTAAATATACGAACCGTGTTATTATATGCCTCACTTTAAGTATTGTGCTGCTATTATTAAAATGTTTCTATACCAAGATAAACTAACTTCTATTCATAAATAATATAACGTTTAAACTTCTGTGTTTGTAAGTATAAGCTTTTGAATTACATTCCTGCGCCTTGTGTTATATGGAGCAAGTGTCATGGACTATTCAATAAGAGCAGTTCCTATGCAGGAATCCGTCTAGGTAGGTAACACCCCAGGGTCAGTTATTCTGCCGTGAAGCAGCAGTGTGCAAACATTATTATGTTTCGGTTTGAAGGGCACAGTGAGCTAGCGTAATCACTGGGCGTATGAGACTTAAGAACTTATGTCTCAGGGTGACGGGCACAGTGTGGTGTCACACAGGAATTTTCTGGGTGACACAGCATATGTTATGGGCAGACGTTGCACTTAGCATCAGTTAACGGTATGCTCGTTTCATCACTTTATCCAAAAAAAAAATCAATCACACGCTCTAAAGTATATCGCTTGATGGACGAAGCCTTTGTCCAGCGGTGGATAATTAGCAGGCTGATGAAAAGTGACAGCGTATAGATGTCCTAAAACTTGGCACATGCCTTCTCTCATTTTGCAAAGGGTTTTGGAGCTGAAGAGCACATGAGAAGCAGCACTTAATATTGAAATTGATTGAAAAATCGGCACCGGGAAAAGAACCCAAGTCCGCGCGGCCCCTATGGTTCAAACTGTCGCGAAACATCCTGATACAGAAAATCTTATAGAATAATGTAATTAAATCAAAATACAATTTTCAAATTCTTGTGTGGCATTGATGAAACTTTTCACAAATTGATTGTTGGGAGTCGAGAGTGGAGAACGGTCGGACGGTCACGGGGTTCGCCAGTCGCTTAGCCTGTCACATCACTGCTCTCGTATTGCAGCGATTGTGTGAAATAAAATTTAAACTTGTAACAAATGGAATTGAGAATTATTCGGACATTAACGGAAAAAAATGCATTTTTAATCAGAAAGTTTATTGAGTATATTGAGAATTGTTATATAGCGTGTATTTTCCTTGTAAAAATACTATTAATTCGGGTTGATACCACCACTGAATTCGGAATTTCAGTACCACAATCATCATTATCATCTTTACAGCCCATCCACTTCCGCCTCCCCCATAGATTGTCACAAAACACGGTCCTGAGCCACCGGCACCCATAGACTACCCGCAAAACCGCGCAGGTCGCCGCTTCATCTAGGGGGTGGTAGACGTACACAGCGTTTGCCGATACGAGGTTGCCACTAGAGAACCTTCCTGCCCCAACGGTTATTAGCAACTTACTAGAGTTCACGCGAACTAAGTCACAGACGTAGATTATAATAGGACAGAAACGTTTGCCATTCACGCCACTAATTAGACTAAGTGACGTGAACGTGAATAAGCTATGTTTTCTTGTTTCCTAATTTCCGCGCAATCATTTGTTGCACGCTTGATTGAACCTGAATCATTTGACTGCGCCTTTATATGTATGTAAACATATTTAAGCCAGCAGTGCTTTACAAGAGAGGTATTTTCCTGCAGTACAATTTAAAAAAAACAGTTCCTGTCCATGTCATGTGATGTCAACATGTCCGCGAAGACAACTTCCAAAAATTTTAAGACACACTTATGCAAATATACAAAAGCACACACAATCACTCAAGAAATGCGTGCGTACGAACGCAGGCACCAGTAATCCTAAGACATATTTTTTTAGTTTCATCTTAAGAACCGAAAGCATTCTACACCGTGTTGTCTGCGTCGTTCAATCTGTACTAAAACACCTGTTTAAATTTGCTTTTAGGATTCAATTTGACGACTGCGTGGCCTAGTCGACAGAGTAATTGACTTTTCCGCCACCGGTGATGGGCTCAAATCCCAAACGGAGCTAACATTTGTGTCAAAAACATAATTCATTGGTTTTCGGGACTGTTTGTGTTGTCCAGTGATGCAGGAAAAATCCTCCAAAAAAAAATCGATATGAAATTATAGCTGCTTTTGTAAAAATGTACCGCAGAGCGGTTGCGCGCGTGCCTTGAACCGTCATCAGTCATACCGAAGTCGACCGCCACTGCATTACTTTAATAATAACAAGAAATAAAGAATTTTTCCTATTAAGAAAATTCATTCAGTTAATATACATTGTCGTTCAAGGCATTTTTATTTAGATCATAGCACTTTGTTAGCTTTAAAAGTATAGTGATAATGTTTCCGATTGTTTATTAATGACAATCAGTTTATATCGTTATTAACTACTGAATAGTTATGTTAACAAGTTAATTAAGAAAATCAATTATAGTACATAGCATAGTAATTGGTGATCATGGGACCAGGAGTCTATTTTGTAACCCTGGTTGGTTTAGTGATCGATTTTATTTTGGCGTCTGAAGCTCATTCATTGGTTGATGTGATCAAATGAAAGCGATCACGAAACCAACCAGAGTTACACAGTAGACCCCCTGTTGCCAGCTGAAACCTACGCGAGGTTTAAAGAATACTACCTAACCCAAGTGATTATTTCGCACAGTATCGTGAACAGATGGCGTCATCTACCTTTTTTAAAGAATGTTAACAACTCCAACCGAAAATCGTCGTGCATGTTCATTGAACATGTTGTCAACAGGTGGAGCTTTCCGAAATAAGATTATAAATTGAATCTTTTTAATTTTTTTTTAACGAAAACATCATTTTCAAAACGTTTAATTATTATTTGTCATTAGAGGGAAAAACAATCTTCAAAATGGCGTACAAAACAATAATTTTGATACAATATTCAGGGAGATTTTTCATTATGACAAAAAAACACATTTGAGAAGTAACATTTATAGACAGATTCTACAATTTGTAAGTAAAAAAAACATACTGAAGCATAAAAATGCTTTGTTTAGAAGAGAAAGTAAGAGAGACAATAAATATTTTTTTATATATGTTGTGAAATGTAAGGATTGCAAGAAA
This sequence comes from Luehdorfia chinensis, assembly GCA_019845155.1. Taxonomy (NCBI): domain Eukaryota; kingdom Metazoa; phylum Arthropoda; class Insecta; order Lepidoptera; family Papilionidae; genus Luehdorfia; species Luehdorfia chinensis. Next base: position 1,137,368 of record JAHVAK010000107.1, read on the forward strand.
ATACAGTAACCTAAGTTTTATTGAAAGTTAATAGTGCCACGCAAGCCCATAACGGCGTAAAACAGTTTTTTTTGCGCACCACTGCTTGACGGCAGAATAAATGGCACCGCGGTGGTACCTACCAAGGCGAATTCTTTGATAGAAAGTAGTCAAAACCTACATTTTTTTGGAGCTGCTCTACTACATACATTGGACGATCGCCTTAAATATCTTGGTAGGCGAGCAACTCTGTCCCCGGCAACACTCGTTTTAACTGCTGATTTATCAGGTGCTTGGCGAAAATGGCTATCATGACGAAACCTGCCATGTCTGAGTAATAACCATAGGCGTAACTATACCGTTGAGGACCGCGGCAAATACATCGGATGGGGCCCTCTATAGAAAATGCAAATGCAAATAAATAAGCTCAACCAACGTTGTAGTTTAAAATAAATCACTACGTGTACGTAAAGTACGTATGTACAAACGCTATTATAATTATTGTGCGCATTTTCGTCGATTTTCTAGTAACTTTTAATTTAAAACGCGTATTGGGTTAAATTAAATCTTACTTTTAGTCGACTCGATACTTTTTTTTTGGTTATTCTGTGTAACTTTAGTAGGTAACTGGAACTGAAATCCTGACACCCTATTTATAAAATCGCTCACTGACTGCCACCAACCTTATAGAGCAGCCATGGCTCTATAATATTGTTCCCAGCCGTTTACAGCTAACTTCATGTTAAATTCAATATATGTTTACGTAAAAGCAGCATATAATAGACAGGATGTTTCGGAATAGACTAAACTATTTCAACACGTTTTACGTGTACAGGCTAAAACAATATTCTGCACAAGAATCAAGGCTTTAGCCTCGCTCTGAAAGACAACCGTTGGCACTACAAAACGAATTACATATTACGTAAATGCTAAAAAAAATCTGTAATGGAGTTTCATGTGAGACGCAGGCGTTAAATTCCAGCGTTCACATCCACGAGGTCCGTTTTTAAATGTCACGCAGTATATGTGAAGTACTTTTTTATTATCATTCGAAGCTTCCTGCTCCACCCAGCTGACCAGCAGCTTTGTATCCATCGGTATGGCATTATAGACGTAAATAGCTATAGAGCTGTCAATTGCAATTACCTTATTGATTATTAAGAATTCGCTTTGAACGTACGACAACTTTTTCAACGGAAATATCACAGAATAAATCAAACGAACGCTAAGAGAATACCATACTACATATACCCATATGTAGTATAGTAAAATACTATACTACATATACTTATATGTAGTATGGTATTTTTGTGGTTGGTGTGGTGGTTTGTAACAAAATTTAATTTCATAATATAATAACTTCTTTAATTATCAATAGGGTGGCAAACAGTATCGTGTTTCGGTTTAAAGCGTAATCAATGGGCATATGAGAGAATGATGTCTCAGGACAGGCGCAGTGTATTGTCACAGATGTGAAATTTTGTGTGACACCACACTGTTTTTATGGGCAGACGTTGCATTTACCATCAGGTGAACGTTTTGCTCATTTTGTCACTTTATCAAATAAAAAAAAATAAAAAAAAACGATTTTCTGGGTAGCTGAAAGTTAGGTATATATTAGAACAATTGGTAGGATTCCTATACAGGAATCCGTCCAGGTAGTTAGTAGCTGCAGGACCAGTATTCTGCCGACAAACTGCAGTGTTTCGGTCTGAGAGGCACCGAGATCTAAGGTAATTACTGGGCATATGAGACTTAAGAACTGAAGCAACAGCGCAGTGTGGTGCCATACAGAAACATTATGGGTGACACAGCGTTTGTTATGGGCAGACTGGTGACACAGCGTTTGTTATGGGCAGAGTGGAGGTACACTTTCTCATATAAAAAATGTGTCATCTAAACCAAATTCGGATCGGTTATGATTATCGAGGTATTGCAAAATCTAAAACATCTTAATTCCTCTGCACTTCTCTTTTTGTGATAGTCGTAAGAACTATAGACGTATCTGGACGAGATAATCTTCATCTACCTACTTATTAATCAGCCTCTTAATAGTCAACTTCTAGACATATGCTCACTACTTATATCACTAACCGGTCTGTTTATATTCGGTCCGATATTTTTCGAGGTAGTCATTCCTCCACCAAACCACGAGATTTCCCTCCGTCTACTTTTAGGACACCCATGGGATAAGATTCCACGAGGCAAAAATTCGGTACCTGATATTGACGCCAGTACTTGTTTATAGTGCATTTTTTTTCTTATGATACTGCTATTGAAAATATAAATATTAGACTATAATTCCCGTGACTGAACAAAAGTTCATTGTAATCAAACTACCTTTATTAAATTCAGAAAGCTACATTTCCATTCCACTTTTTTAGCACAAAATTAACGCAAATATTACTAAAGCTCGACGTTATCTTTAACAAAGAACTGAAAGAAACTAATTTCGCTGAAATTTAGTTTTTTCTTAGTACTTGCAGTACTTTCTCTGTAGTCAGTTGTCGGGTAAAGACAAAAACTTGTAGTTTTAACAATTATTTACAATTAATAAGGGTGCTAGTAATCGAGTTTTCGATTCCATATATGCAGTAATACGTTTTTATTTTGAGATGATGCAATGGGAGAGTGATGTTTCTTTAGTCGAGTCGAGTTTAGCCGACCCGTTTATGAGCCCCAACCTGCATCTCGTTGCAGCAAAGCTCTTTGAATTGTTTTAAAACAATTTGCAATGAAAAATTGTTGAATTTAGTTTAGCCATTACTTTGTTATACGATTAAAAAGTTTTGAACACATCTTCAAATAATAGAAAAGGTTCTACTATGTTCTTTTTTTCTCTAGTATATTATATAAATATTCTTCTGAACCTAGTTATGATCTTAGTAAATTAAATTTCTTCATGTCCTGTACTGGAACGGATATCTGCTAAGTAACGTCTGATTCCATTAAGTTAATGTAATTTTGACGACCGCGTGGCCTAGTGGTCGGAGTACCTGACTTTTAAGCCGCGGGTCCTGGGTTCGAATCCCAGCCGGATCCAACATTTGTGCTAAATTACAAATTGTTGGTTTTCGGGTCTGGTTGTGTTGTGATTGTCCCCGTGTTTCTGACACTGCATACCTCCGATCTTATCGCATCAGCGTTACATCGGGCGCGGGTAGGTTGGGACGAGTGAGTGCCTCTGTGTTTGCGCGTACACTTGTGGCACTATAATATCTCCTGCGCAGTTGACGGCTCTCGACAGTAGTCGGAAGTTGTCGCAGTGGTCGAAATCGGCTAGGAGAACATCATCATCATCATCAATGTCAGTGTTAAATATTGTAGGTTAAAAATGGTAAAAAAATGCTGGCCACTTGCAACTTATAGTAAAACGTGCTACCACAGGATCAAACGAACGCTAAGAAATATTATTCATTATTCATATCCAGTAGAAAATTCTTCAAGCCTCCAAATGTATGACGAAACATTTTTTTATACAAAAAACTGCTTTCAGATTCTGTCACTATACTAGCAATTGTTCAGCTACAAGTGAACGCAGCTAATAAATAATAAATCACTATAGACAACTTACCCCAAAACAAGAAGAACCTTGAAAATTCATATGTCAGATACAAAACTGGCCGAACACGGCCGACTCTACCCTTTACAATGTCTCGTCCAAAGTCAAGTACTATATGGTATCAATGATTAGTGGGCACTTTCAATATTAACTACATGTTGTCTACGGCCGTATAAAAGACCTAGCGCGCCTCTGGACAGCATTCAGTAGCTATCGAGCAGTCTGACAAGAAGTGCAAGATGAGATTTCTGGTACGGATACATTTGAGTATACACCTATAAACAAACAGTGATAAAGGAACGCGGTCTTCAAAATTTGAAATATCCCCGCTTTCGATAACTGTAACTTACAGATTATTTCTTTTTCTGATAGCCTCTTTCCGTTCCTCGTTGGAACTCTCTCCCTTATCACTGATGTATGAAGGCAATCTTATCGCAGATGAATCATCTATCAGATTCAAATAAATACACAATAAGCAATTACTGTGATAAGGTGGCTTGTTATTGTTTTATTGGATTAAGTGATGAAACGAGCAAAACGTTCACCTGATGGTAAGTGCAACGTTTGCCCATAAAAAATGCTGTGTCACCCAGGAACATTTCTTTGTGACACATTGGGCCCGCCACCCTGAGATATCAGTTCTTAAGTCTCATATGCCCAGTGACACTAGCTCACAGTGCCCTTCAAACCGAAACAGTAATGTTTGCACAATACTGCTTCACGGTAGAATAACTGGCCATGGGGTCGTACCTGCCTAGACGGATTCCTGCATAGGAATCCTGCCACCAGTAAGTGTGTGTTACTGCAATAACCTTTTAACGTTTTTTTCTATATTGTATTAAGGTAAGTATGATTTTATGCCGTTGATTTTTTTGTAATGCATAACATTTGTCATTTATATCACGAACTGTGTCGGTAAATATAAAAATTTAAATATTTCTTAGGTTCGTAATACATTATTGCGATAATTGAATAACTAAGTATAATGTTAAATTTTCGTAGATTTTTGCTCCATTTGCGCTTATTGGCAAATTATTTCTCCACTCTACTCATTTTGCAACTCTTTTAATTTATGACTCGATTATGACTTGCTTTGACAAGTGCATAGTAACGTCAGATTGTAAAAATTCACCTTCTTTTATTATTTTAAATTATTTAAAAAATAAGTCTTGAATAGTGTGTTATTTAAAGGAACATACAATAAATAACGTAAATAAGCAAATGAGCTAGACGGAGTCAAAAAATATCCAACAACGAATACTCAGAACTACGTCCAGTAAACAATGCAATTGTAAACGATCTCAGAATAGCACAATTCACAATAGAATTAAAAAAGAATCTCAATACTTAACTGTTACAATTTCACACAATCTCTTTTCAGACATTCGCAAGGCAAACTCTGCTTTTTCGTAACTGCTTACCCATACGTGTTATAATGACCGGCTCTACAGATTTCGAGACCTCTCAACGCATGAATAGCGAACTTAGTAACTTCGCCACATTATTTAAAAACAGTACTTATTGGCTGGAAATAGCTTGTATACTATGTGCATCATTAACTTGAAAAAAGAAGCGCAATAGATACAAGACTCTTTTTACGGTCAACGACGTGTTATGAATGCAAGACGAACGCTTCCTTCGGTCAAGGGCGTAATTCACAATTGGAACAAGTGAATAATATTGTACTACCAGATAAAGCAAAATTAGCACAATTTCCATGCAAACTACTTTTATAAAAAAAAAACGCGGTAGTGCTTTAAAATTCGAAGTAGTCTTATCGTTTGTCACATTGTTTTACTGTAATTACTCAGTACTCATATCTGTGTCATGACCAGTAGTTAACACGCTTATAATTAAACGTATTAGAATTTTAATAACAGGAACATTGGAATGTTCATAGAACAAGGTGGGGTCTGAATAATTTTTGGCATGCGCTACACTTTATGGGCAAGGCACCTTTGTGTTTGTCTCAATATAGATTTCATTATGTCATATATACATGTTCTTATATTTATACGATATCCTAATCGTATATATATAAGAACATGTGAACTGTGAACTGTCTGCGTCCTTTGAAATAATCTTTGGCAATCATTGCAAAATTTTAAATGATGACTATAATTCCAATAAAACAACTGAGTTTTGCATATTTTCAGACTATATGGTAATTAATTTTTACAAGGTTTGCTTACAAGTTGGAATATTAGCAGCACTACGTTTGCCAATATTTGAAAAGCAAATATTACGTTAACAATAGCTGTACGCCAATTACGCGTATTAACATGAGCGAAACGAAAAGTCGATCCGTTGCCAAATTTCCGAACGCCGGCTAAAGTACACAATCGAAATATCATTAATTATCGATGCTAATTGCATTTTGTCATCACCGGGAAAAGCGAAACACTAGTCCAACGTCTTCTTTCGTGTGGCATTTAAAATTGTTCCATCCGAATTTAAGTATCAGGTTCATTGGTGTTGAGGTATGATACTACAAAAATGTACTTATTGAGATAACAAGCGACTTATTAATTTTAATCCAGATACTTTCATCATTTACGAAAAATAATTTTAACATAATAATTATGCATTAATGGAGGTCAGACGTAGCCATATTACGGATGTCTTATGCAATAGCACAATATTCTATTGTTTCACTAAATGAGCGTGTGCTATTGTGTGTTCGAACGAAGGAAAGCTCGCATATATAATGTAAATAACGGATGTACTTTGAATAAATCAACTGTGCATATTTAATGAGCATTAATTTTCAATGATGCGTCTAATTTTAAATGAATTTTCCTACGTCATTGTTTATACTTACTTGGACTGCGAACTTCAGGGTAACATTATTAAATTCAAATTAATCGTGCCTTCCAGATCGCTTTCGTTGCCGTCCTCGGCTATGCTTCCGCCGGGCTCATCGCCCCCTTAGTCTACGGCGCCAACGCCGGTGACGTCCAGGCCGCCGCTATTGACGCCACCGTCGCTGCCACCGACAATGCCCGTGCAATCGGCGAGAGCCAGGCGCGTGCCGCCGAGGCCGTGATTCAGCAAAACACCGAGGCAGTCCGTCAAGTGGCTGAGACCAACCGTGACCTTCACGAAAACGCTTACTGGGGTAGCTTGGCGGCGTCACAAGACTATGTTGCCGCTGTCCAGTCCCGGGATGCTGCACTGAGCGGAGTCATCGCCGCCCGTTCTGCCCAAATCCCTGCAGTCGCCCCTCTGGCCTACAATGCTTACGGTCTCAACCCCTATGGCCTATCACCCTACGGCCTTGGCCTCCACGCTTGGTAAACCGATAACAAACCTATCATCATTAATAACAACCTTTGACAATGTTGAAAGTTGTAACTAAATTTAAGGGTGCGTTTGGGATCAACCGCTTAGTTGTTTCTGGCCTCATTGACGTGTTTGATATCATGCCAATGTGGCCAGACAATTAGCGCTTCCTTGCCACCTTACCGCTCAGCCTCAGAAGGAAACCGATTGCTCAACGGAAACAACACAAAGGTCTCAATAAGTAACTCTCTTTGTAAATACAAAATATCTCATGCCATCACTGCCAAAGTGTAAATAAAACACATTTTATACAATTTGATATCTTTTTTTCTATCTTTATCTCGTCAGAAGTAACATTCTTTTACTACGAAAATACTGCGAATAATACAGCAACAAATGCCAAAAATAAGAAATCTTACGCCATTTTTCATTATCAATGTTACAAATCTGTAACAGTCAATGAATGACAACATTTTTCAAACATATCATAGACAATTATCTCCATCACACGTCAATAGCAAAAATATATGAATCACGATTAAATATGAAATTCTAAATAAAAAAGTTAGCGATTTTGGTGTAGGCGCTCGCTTTAAGTTTCATAGTACGCGAGTGTCCTGGGTTCGATTCCCGGTGCAGGCACCACTAAAATTGTTAATTGCAATTTTAAGTACTGTTTACCACGTGCTCGGCGGTGAAGTAAAACATTTAGAGGAAATCTGCATGTCTTAAGAATAAAAAAAAAAAATATTTCGAGAATATGTGAAGTCCGCCAACTCGCACAGGAGAAGAGGCCGCCACGCTAACTCTTCCCGACTCCAAAACCATCTCGGAAAGGAGAGAAGGCCTGAGCTCAGCAGTGGGACATTTATAGGCTGTTACTTTACTTTTTAGAAGCTCTCAGTGCCTTGCAGACCAAAACACAGTAATGTTTGCATACTACTGCTTCACGGCAGAATATGTAGCTCTGTGGTGGACGGATTCCTGCATAGAAATCCTATCACCAGTGGTCAAAACTTCTTTTAAAGTTTTACAAAATCTACACCGGTTTATTATATAGTCTTATTTTTATACGACTATCACAAATGGCTGAATTCACAAGTCCACACACGGGCCTATGTCGCCTGCATCCATCGACTTTCCGTAAAACCGTTTAGGTCGTCACTCCATCTAGTAGGGAGTCACCCAACACTGCGTTTGCCGCTACGAGCTTGCCACTTAAGGTCCTTACTTCCCTAACGGAATATCGGTTCTACAAGCTATATGGCCTTCAGCTTGCTCAATCTTAATGGCAGATTAATCATCTTAAATATGCCATACCTAAATTATCCACATCGGGGATGTATAGCAGTGTACTTGATGCGACATTTCTGGTATTCTGATCACCAATTCGCCAGCATGGCGTGGCCAAGTACTCCCAACTCGGGAAATGGTAACTTATTATATTTGAGAAGTATAGCTAGAGTGACTTTGATGGACAAACTGAGAAACAACGTGATAAGAGAGCGTTGCGGTGTGGTAGAAGATGTAGTGACAAAGATAGAGAAAGGCATGCTAAGATGGTTTGGACACGTAGAGAGGATGGATAAAAGAAGACTGACGCAACAGATTTATGAGGGCGAGTGTTACGATTACGATCAGATCGAAATCGTTTTAAAGAAGCTAAAGATGTGTGTCAGGATCGTAGCAAGTGGAAAGACGTGGTCTCTGCCTTCCCCTATGGGAAAAAGGCGTGACTCAATGTATGTATTAAATTATTGATTTTATGTCCCCCTGGTCGATTTTCAACCAAGGTGACAACTTCCGAATACGCTCGGAAGCCATCAACTTCGCAGGAGATATAACATTCAAAGTTCTATACAATTCTCTTGTAAGAACCCAGTTGGAATATTGTTTCTCTGTTTGGTCACCAATTTTTGGTGACAATATCACGATCGAGTCTATACAGATGCAATTATTAAGGCAACTATGTTAATCCTTAGTTGTCTTGGACTGGGAATGAGGCGCTCTCTACCCGAGTACGAGGATCGTCTCAGGCATTTTAATTTCCACAGTCTCTCATCTAGGCGCAAAATTACAGATCTGTGCCTACTGCATAAAATTAAAAACAGTAAGCTAAGTGATGAAAGAATATAATGAGTATATGAATGCTTTCATATTTATATATTGTAACTTCTAAACGTATCGCACGAAACCCCAGACTATTTAGTATTCCACTTTCAACTAATAATATCTCTCATAATAATCCGCTTTGTCGTATGTGCCGACTTTATAACAGCATCAGTACAGAACTTGACATCAATACTTTTATGGACACAAAAACAAAAATAAACCATGATTGAGAATATTATCTACGTATTTTGAGGTTGTTTACTATATATTAAATTATTTAAGTTAACGTTGCGTACATTGTACTGGTTAGCAAATTTATAGTGTTATAATTGTGTAATTTTGACTACTCTATTGTTTGTAAATATGGTTTGTTAACTGCTGTTGTACCGAAACAAAATTAAATTAAATTTAAGTCGCTGAACAAGATGTCCAAACACAAAATGAATAAAAAGGTACCCACACGACAGTAAGACAAATTCGTATATAATTATGTTACATAGCACAAAAACTAAATGTATTTTAATAATATAAGTACGTAGTCAAATAATTACAATAAACTAATTTTCATAATTTGATTGCTATGAATCCGGAAGCTGTTTGGTACAAAAACTAAACCGAGGCCGTCCAAGGTGAACATTTAATTCAATTTCTCGCATGCTCATGTGTAATGGCTGAAATGTTTACAGTCCTAGTCTTTACTTTAATTAGCTAAGGTGCAGTATGTGGAGAACAAAAAAATCATGCTAAAAAACTATCGGGTCGGCTTATATAACGAAGGCGCACAAATCTGATGAACCATCTCATCCCGCGGGTCTAATAAGAGCGACTTCGGCTAACGGAAATATCTGGGATACCTCAACGGCGTCCAGCAGGTGGAAAAATGATCATATCGAAAAAACCAAGACGAAAACAAACACCATGATGGCAGCAGCACTATGTACCTCGACCACGAATCCTCTTCCATGTGTTCCACATTGTGGTGAGGTCTATATCCAGCTTAGACTATATCCAGGCTGTTGGTGAAGAAAAAGTCCGAATAGTATGCTTTTTTCGTTTTGTTTAAAAAATATTTAATGAAATTCTCGTATTGGGAGTTGCATTCAACAAACAAAAGCAGGAATAGAAATATCCTATGATGTTACGTCCTTATGGCTTAATTCGACCTTAGCGAAATTTTGTGGTTACTTACAGAAACAAAAATTTATGTAGATAATATTAAAGTGTTCAACACAACTACTTAAACGTCTTTAATAAATTCTTCTGGCCGTGTGGTGGCGGCTCGTTAAAAGAATACTACCTACTCCATCTCATCCAATGGATCTCGTAAAAGGCGAGTAAGGAATTAAACTGCACTGTGCACCCAACAGCGCATGGTGGCGATGGGCTCACCACCTATCACAACAAGTGCATTATATTGTTTTGGTGAAACGTGGATTGTGGCAGTCATCTGTTTTTGCAGTGAGTGCCCAGTCTCTGACTACCCCTTATGGGATACAGTCGTGATCTTATGTATGTATGTAATAAATTCTTTGCTTGGTTGCCACTAGAGTTTTTTTCCGACATTTTATCATCGGCCAGCAAGCTCTGCCTCTTCAGCAGTTCTAATGTGGATTATCCACTTTCCTTATTCAGATGAAGCGGAGAGCATTTAAATCCTCGTGGGAATTATCTTACATTAAGACACGTGTGGTAGCGGCTTAAGAGAATCTACCATCCCATCTCAATCCCGTGGGTGTCGTAAAAGTTGACAGAGGGAAAATGAAAACCAGGAGATGGGCAGCAGCATCTTGCTGGAAGATCTGAATAAATAAACTGCGGTTGCCAACCCGTCTGCCAAGCGTGGCAACTATGGCAAAATCCCCCCAAAACGAGAGCTACAAACTTGTGTGGCAATCTATGGGGGAGGCCTTTGTTAAACAGTGGACTTGCGATGGGCTACAATGGTTAAAGTAATCATGAATTGATACATTTTGATCTTTCGTTATATTTCTTTTCAGAAGTTCTCGCTAACCTGTTTAATATAAATTAAAATCGATCTCAAGTATCTGACATTAAAAGCTTTTTGTACAACTGTAAAACGAAAAATAAATATAAGCGATGTTTTATTTACAAATATAATAATAAAATTGGTCCTTCGAACCCGATAAAACATAACCTTGATATGTGCGCTAAGCGTTGGCGGCTAATACTAGTAGCATGACTCATTTAGCTCTGAAGGTGTCGTAAAAAGATTTTTTTAACAGTAAATTGTTTACGGGCTGATAAAGACATTATGTAAAAAAGGATTTCGCTAAATTATTTTTGATGACATAGAAGACAACAAGCAGCAGCAACATTTTTTTATATAGAAAGAAAAATTAAATCTTCTGCACGCCAAAGTCTCAAAAATACGCAGGCAATATTTTTGATCCACAAAATTGAAAAAAGCAAACCAGGTGCTTCGTTAAAAGTTTCGATCATTATTACAGACAAAGAACATTCTGGAAATGTCGAACGTGAAATATATGACAATCAAGAAGTATGCGACTGTGGAATACTTGATACTACTACGATTTTGGTACTTATTACAATCGGGGGAAGGGCAATGAGGTTCAGTAAGGCGTTTACGACTCAAATAGTTTACTTCAGATCTAGACTACCTTGATAAGGGCGTAGGCTAGCCTAGAGAACATACAGCAGCAAAGTTTAACGAACAAAATGTAATTGTCACTTTTTTATTTATTAATATGATTAAATGAAACTGTGATAGTGTAATAAGTACAGTAAGAAATCAAACAATTCAATCATCATCGAGTATTCTGTAATCGTCACGAATGGCAGACCCATTAGCGATCTCAGTACCAGACATCTCCCATCTTAAACTTGCAACCAATCACTGGGCTGTGGATTTTCAGTCTGGTAATTTGTTATTCCGCCAGTTTTCGGCGGCCATATGATTTTCCCCGCCATTTATCCTTAGACGATTCTTACGACGCCTACGGAATGACTCATGAGTTTCAGATTTTATCTTAACATCACCAAACGGCAATACATGTATAAATGTAATTCTGTATAGATGCATATGACGATCCTGTGGCCTAGCGATTAGAGTACCTGCTACCACGCCGCGGGTCCTGAGTTCAAATCTCAGCCGGAGCCATCGGGCTCTGGTTGTGTTGTTCTTGTGTCTTTTACACTGCAATCTAACCTACCACCGATCTTATCGCATGATTTTTACAACGGGCACCGGGTATGTTGGGACGAGTGAGTGCCAGTGTTTGCACGAACACTTGTGGCACTATAATATTTTCCTGCGCAGTTGATAACTTCCGACAGTATTCGGTAGGTGTCACCGTGGCCATAATCGGCCAGGAGGACATTATCATCATCATTAAAGACGCATATGTAATTCTATATATCTATAATCTACAAGACAGAAGGTCTCACAAACGCCAGAAATAATAGAGTTAATAAATAGTGATTGTTACCACCAAAACAGCTTTAACGGTGGAATCCATGACATGGGAAAACCTTTTGTATTAATCATATATGTTTGCTCCTAGCTAGTTTCGAACCTACGCTTACAAGATTTAAAGGCAGACACTACCACCTAAACCACATAAGCGTAATGCATTTCTTGAAATAGAAATGCATCAGAAAAAGCTGTCCAACAATCTCGTACTTCCAAAACATCGTGTTTACTTGCCAGTGTCAATTGGACAATTTATTTATGAATGTAGATCGCCTTGAGTGCAAAATATATGAATAAACCCCCAACAAGTCGCTCGCTTATTGTAACAGAAATAATATCGAGGAACGATCATGTTTATCTGCCGTTAGGCGTTGCTTTTCGCCTCTTCCGCGTAATCATTGCTAATTACTCTCTACCCACCCACGCGCAATGTTAAGGTCGTACGTGAAATGTGACCTCGGCCGTTTAGATAAGTCTGTAATTTAGTTACAATTGATTACGATACAATCGCCATCAGCATCTAAATAGTCCACTGTTAGACGAAGGCAAGAAGCTGTGGATAGTTAATGTTGCCGCCACTCTGATGGTAAGTGCTTGCTGGTGGTTGGATTTCTATGCAGGAACCCGTGTAGGTAGGTGCCTACCCCTGGGCCAGTTATTAGGCCGCTGAAGAAGTAGCTTGGAAACAATACTGTGTTTCGGTCTGAAGGGCACTAGGAGCTAGTGTAATTACTGGGAATGAGACTTAGAACTGATGTCTCACGATGATGGGCGCAGTGTGGTACAACACAGTAATTTTCTGGGTAACACAGCATTTGTTATGGGCAGACTGCATTGCAACTACCCTAACCATCAGAGCCCTTCAGACCGAAACACAGTAATATTTGCACACCACTACTTGACAGCAGAATAACCTCGCGCTGCGGTGGAATTCACCTAGACTAATTCCTGCATAGGCATCCTACTACTAGTAAGTGGACCTGGCGGATTGGCGACAACAGTACCCGATTGATTGTACCCTAAACGTTGATGTTCGTGACGAGTATGAATATTTTAGATCAACATATTTGACAAGTTTATTTTGCCATTTATCGTAGGTTTTCTGCCTATTTAACTGGTTTCAGACACACCTAACATTGTCTTAAATTAGTTTGGTAGGGTCTATTTCTACGCGTCAACTGGGAGGCTCAAGGCTCTTCACATTTATGAGAGAGTAAGAATCATAATCGGTTGCGTGGTAACGGCGTGAGAAAATCTGCCACCTAATCAGGTATCGTAAGAATGTAAACGACCGTTTGTGCGTAACTCCTGTACCGTGGGTGCGTTTTACGTTTATAAATAAAAAAAACACACCCAAACCCGAACACCAACAATTAGTCTTTTTGCGCAAATGTTGGCCCCGACTGAGTTTCGAATCCGGGACCCGCGGCGAACAAGTCAGATACAGGTAGTATCTAGGCCTAGGACACGCCACTTATAATTTAAGGCTGTAACAATATAATAGTGTTAAAAAATATCTAAATCTCAAACGGTACATTTTAGATACAAATTTGAATAGGTAAAGCGGTACATGAAGCCAGTGCACTCGCATTTACTAGACTAAAACAAGTAGCTCGCCCTGTGCCGAGTTAGTTCTAGTCTAGTAAGTTCAGTAGCTGTTTGAGCTCCGCATAATGTCAGAAATGCGTATTGATCAACCAAAGTGCACTGCAGCGACTACGCAGAAACAATAAGGAAGCATGTTAATGTATTTACCTGTCACAGTTTGATAATAAAGTTATATATACATGGTAAATATTAATGTATCAGATTATATCACTAGCTACCATTACTGATGGTAGGATTCCTTAGCAACTCCGTCAAAAGATCTTCAAAGTTAATATATGCTTACAAAAAATCTACTAATTTTACTGCTTATGAATTCGAAAAGTTTTTGACCTTTTCTCAAAATCATTTTATGTTTATGTGATACAGTTTATCTATAACGGCTAACTGTATAAAGTTACTTAGCACTCACGTTACTTACATGAATACTAGATCCTGAGTTTGAATCCAAGTGATGTCAACCTTTGTGAAACAGCTTATTGTGGTTTTCGATCCTGATTGCGATAACCCATCTTCGATCATCATCATTTCAGCATATCAGTAGTCCTCTGCTGAACATCTACCTCCCCCATAGATTGCCACATAAGTTCGTAGCTCTCATTTTGTGGGGGTTTTGCAATAGTTGCCTCGCTTGGCATTCGGGTTGGCATACGCAGTTTATTTCTTACGATGTTCCAGGAAGACGTTGCTGCGCATCTCCTGGTTTTCATTTTTCCCTGTGTCGACTTTTACTAAACCCACGGTATGTGATGAAGTGGTAGCGCAATCACTGGGCATTTGAGACTTAAGAACTGATATCACAGGGTGACGGGCGCAGTGTGGTGTCACACAGAAATATTCTGGGTTGTGGGCGGACTTAGCTTAGCGTTGCACTTACCATCAGGTGAACGTTTTGCTCGTTTCGTCACTTTATACAATAAAAAAAAACAATTACTTCTAATGTAATCACATTATTATTACTAATAAGAAAAAAGAACAGCCTTTATCAATATACCACATCTGCTCAAGGTATGGTGTTCGGTCATCTGACCGAAAGATGATTACAATTGACGACTTCAAGATATCGCCGTTGTCGAAATCTCACAGAAATACATCATAAACGGCCGCCGTAAACAACGGTCCAGAGGTTTTATTTGTCGTTAATTAAAACTGAAAAATGTCTTAATTAATTGTACTGTTTACAAGATCACTAGCCGTGACATTTTTGTAGAGTAAACAAGATAATTCCATTTGTGAAAGATATCCAAAAATAAGACGCACGACCGGTTAGCATTTAACCACAGCAAGGTCCCGGCCGTGCCTGACGCTGTTCTGCACTTACTTTTAGTTCAGGTTTAGGTCACCTGTAAATCTAGTAACAACACCCACAGCCATTTATTTAAGAATTACATATTTTTTAACAACACCCAACTACATAAGGATAAAGCTGTTTTCAACGGGACGTAATCTTTCATATCTTTTTTCTTTTCTTTTTATTTAAAAAGTAAAATGCCCCAGATTTATCCTGTGTCGTGAGTGCGTTTTAACGACAATTATTTCACAAACACAATCAGAACCGATAAGCGACTATTTATGTTTATGCAAAAATTATGGCTCACCGGCGGGGTTCGAACCCAGGGCAGGTACTTTCTACTATAACTGAAATCTTATAAGCGTCTTGCCAGTAACGCTTGTTTTAGAGAAAGCCCGAATTGTTCTTTATCCACTGTCTTCTAATGGCTCAAGTTTTTACCGATCAACTTCAATTCTCCTTCATCATCACTTGTCCACTGCTGAACATAGACCTCCCCCATAGAGTGCCACAAAAGTTTGTAGCTCTCACTTTGGAGGGATTTGCCGTTGTTGCCATGCTTAGCAGACGGTTGGCAACCAGGCAGAATGTTGGTTTATTTATTCAGATGTTCCAGGAAGAAGCTGCTGCCCATCTTCAGATTTCCATTTTTCCTCTGTCGACTTTTACGACACCCACGGGATGAAATGGGCTGGTAGATTCTCGTAAGCCGCCACCACACTCCAGTATATTATCAGCTAATTTCAATTTCGTTTATTTGCTTAATACATGGTTACGATTGGATATTTTAAACAAGTTATGAGTGAGTCAACATTTTGTTTGTTTCAGAACACATATATGACATTCGAATTTTTTATTGTCAAATCGAATTATAATACCTAAATAAAAAAAAATATTAAAATGCTGCAACGCTAAAATGACAAAATTATGATCAACTTTAACTTGAAAACAATATAAATGTATTTTCAACGTCCATTACTTAAATATAGTGCATGAAAATTACCGAATTGGGTTAATAACCTTTGATCACTATTATGAGTGAGCGTAGGTATGAGGGAGATCTATATTCAGCAGTGACTAGAGATAGGCTAAAATGATGATGAATTAATAATTGTAACTGAGCAGTTATTTCACAGTAAGTAATCTTACTGGGACATCTGAATAAACATACTGCGGTTGCCATCCCGCCTGCCAAGCGTGGCAAATATAGTAAAATCACCCCAAAATGATAGATCTATGTCATCAATCAACCTACATAGATTGATGATTGCCACCAAAGTTTGTAGCTCTCAAGTTAAGCAATGGACTGATGGTGGGCTGAAGTAATGATGACGATGATGGCGAGTAATACTTTAGTTAATACATTCTAATTTATTTTATTTTATATAATCTAATCATCAATAAATGTAATACACTCGGCGTCAAAAAAATCGCACATCCGAAAAAAATTATTTAAATACTATTTTAACACAACAGGCCAATGGCAATGTTGTGGTTTGAGGGTATCATTCGAAAGGTAATTTCATTAGCTTTCAGGAATTTTAATTGAATTTTACTTTTATAACGAGACGAAAGAGAAATTAAAGAAAAAGACAGGGTATGTACAAATTTGCAAATTAATAATTTAAAAAAACAAACTTAATAAATACAAAAAAAGTTCTTAAAACCTAGTGTTACCCCCCCTTGCCTTGATAACGGCTTCCATGCGATCTTTCATGGACCTTACAAGGATCGCAACAGCCTCTTGGGGTATTTGTTCCCACTCTTCAAGTACCGCATCTTGGAGCTCTTGAAGAGTGGCTGGAGCTGGATCTCGAGCTCGCACGCGCCGTTTTAGGTCATCCCAGAGATGTTCTATTGGGTTAAGGTCTGGACTTCGTGCTGGCCAATGCATAACAGGGATATCGACCTCCTGTAAATAATCCCGTACAATAGCCGCGGTGTGGCAACGAGCATTATCATGCATTAACATGAATCCATCACCGACATAACCAGCATACGGGACCACATGTTCCTCCAGGATTTCAGTAATGTACCGACCAGCATTTAATGACCCTTGCCCACGGCCACCCCGAGTCCGGGAAACGCACACAAGTTCCGTTTTCCCGTCGACGGAAATGCCGCCCCAAAACATACACGAGCCACCCCCCTATTCGACGGATTCTTCGAAGCAGGGTTGTGTGAACCTCTCCCCCTGTCTTCTGTAGACCCTTCTACGTCTGTCATTGCAGAAGAGACAGACCCTCGTCTCATCAGAGAAGAGTACGGTCCGCCACTGTTCTAGAGTCCACTCGCAATGATTGCGAGCAAACTCTAGGCGATCTCTGCGATGCTGTGCAGTAAGTTTTGGACCTTTAGCAGGTCTATGGGCTATTAAACTCTTTTCGTGTAACCTTCTTCTTATCGTAGAAACACTCACAGATGTTCTCCGAGTTGATCGAAGCTGCTGTATGCAACTCAACAGCATTTGTAAAACGGTTTCGTAAAGATGTCGTAACGATGAAACGGTCATCTCTTTCTGATGTGCACCGTTTTCTTCCAGATACCGGGTTTCTAACATAACCACCAGTCTGCTGAAAACGTTGGAACACCCGTCGAACTGAAAAACGGGACAGGTTCAACTGTCGAGCAACGTCACACTGCCGCATCCCCGACTGCAATACGGCAATCACTTGAGCGGCTTCTTCAGAGCTGGTGTCCATCTTTACTTGTTCTTACTTGGGTTACTTGTTCACGTGTGTTCACTGCAAAGTCTAAATTACGACTGGCCCATATTTCATCCAGATCGACCCTTTTATACCCTTTTTAGGTGGTGTAACTAGCGTCTTTACTAACGAGCATTTGACAGTGTTTATTTTTGACGTTCTATAATGATAAATGTTTTAATGATTTCATGATTTTTTTATTAATAATGTAGCTATTCAAATACCCATTTCAAACACACCAATATTTATATAAATATAATTCGTTTCTAGCCATTACAGCCATTTTTCGCGCAAACTCAGAGAGGTGCGATTTTTGTGACGCTGAGTGTATATGAATTTCACTTCTGTCACTTGTACTGACTTATACCTTATTCGACTGACGTTTTATCAGTAACTAGTTGCGCCCCGCGGTTTCGATCGCTATTTAACTTACAAGGACGTAGCGTTATGTTATGTAGCCTATAGTCTTCCTCGATAAATGGGCTAACCAACACTAAAATAATTTTTCATTTCAAACCAGTAGTTTTTGAGATTAGCGGGGGTTAACCAAACAAACTCTTCAGCTTTTTAATATAATATAGTATATTATAGCTTTAAAATTGATTCGCTACCAACAGTACTTTGTTAATGGACCAGTTCATCCGAAAAAATGTCGGTGAAACCCAAAGCAGAAAATAAAATTACTTTCAAGGCTTTCTTAAAACATTGATAAGAGACTATATCATTTTCATTTATCCTTCTGTAATAATTGCAAACTATAAAACCCTGTATCGCAAAAACCCAGAAATAACGATCACCATAAACGCATTTAAAAGCAATTTGAAACAATATTTATTTCATATTTTTCCTTATGTAACATTCTTCTGTTCAAGATCAGTAGAAAAAAACACAAAAAAATGTTACTTTATTTATTTTATAGGCAGTTATTAGGCAGCCTATAAAATCCCACGACTGAGCACAGTCATCTGATACTTGAGTTGTGGTGTAATCTGGAACTACTTTCTCCCCCCGGGTCGAGAACTTAGCCCCTCTGACACCCGCCGGTCGACGAATTTCCGTTTAGCGTTGAGTTCGCTCCGCTTTACGTTGAGAACGTCGTACTGGCCTCGAGTTATTAGATAGTCCCGGGTTCGTGTAGCGGTGCGATCGAAACTTTTTTCTTTTTAGAAAGAATTTTCACGGCACCCGTCGGACGACGCACTCCGCCTTTTCCAAGGCGTCGAGACGTCTCCCCGGCCACGCACTCAGGACACCCTTGCAGTGTGTGTTACCGCGTATCTGCTCGTCAGCTTTGTGTGCCTACTCGTCGGTCGTTGAACATCGCTTGCGCTGCTTTGTTGTTTTTTATAAATAACCAAGTACGCAAGTCGGTGGGCTTCGGACGATTTGAGCGTGCACTCGTTGACGGCAGTGCGCAGAGTATACCATTGCGCCGTTAGAACTAGGGTGAACAGCAGTAACCTACGCTTGCGCGGGAAACTGCATCACCTCTGGAACTTTCGGCTTTTTGCGCTACTGTGTGTCAGTAACTGTCTGTGCCTAACGTCACACAGATCGCAAATTCACAGCACTATCTACGCCCTTTTTTGTCAAAAAGGGGTAAATAGTGTGCCTTCCGAGGCAAACGTCTTTCTTTGTTTCTTTGTTTCTTTGGCCCGTTGGGCACTCAAGAAAACTTCAAATGGACTCAAGCAAGGACAACCAGGAGGTTAGGGACCAGGAGTATTCCAGATCCGGAACCCCCACTAACCAGGAAGACCAGACAAGAGAACAGCCACGAGAACAGCGCGTAATTCGCAGAGTGCGCCAGCGAGGCGATGCAATCATCGACCGCCCGCTCTGCTTGCGTGACATGTTCACGTCAGGGAACTCGAGGGTGCTGCCAGCCGGTAGCCTCACACCAAGACCCACTACTAGACTGACTAAAGACTCGGACCAAACGCCGATGAGATACCGCGAGGGAAGCGACATCATGACCTCGAGACCTGTGTGTCTCCCCGGGACTGAAGCCGCACCCATGCGTGGCATCAAAACGGCGTCCAAACACACACCGCCGGAGACAGAGGATGCTTACTATGAGAAGAAGCAGCGGGTCGTTATTTATACGTCCCCGTCCCCCTCACCCCCGCCGGTACCATCTACATCGGGGACGCAGGAGGGGAGGAGGGTACACACTGCCCCCCCCCGCTCCCCCTCACCCTACACTGGATCGGAATGCGGTACACCGGTGCGATCCAGGGACTCATCACCCCATCACCGCATCACAACTGAAGCGCTAATACACCAACAAGGAGGAGAAGAGAATTTCGGCTGGAATTCAACGACTTATCGTTCGCTGGATCAACAAGTCGGAACTCGTTCCCCCCCCACCCCCGCCCGCGCCCCCGCACCCCGTTCAAGGGATAGCAACGGTGAAGATATCGCCAATATCTCGATGGCGAGCTACGCAGAGAGGGCAGCAACACCACGTGCGGCTCCTAGAAACGTGACTCCCGGAAGCCAGCGACTGCAGCCCTCCCCTCTCCAACATCAACAAGAGCAGCAACAGCAAGTTTTCGAGAGGCCTACGGCCACGTATCCGCCCCTGGTCGTCGAATGCCTGCCCAATTGGGTAAGGCATTTTGAAACACTGCGTGCAAAATTAGGCCACGCCCCCAACGCACGTCCTTTTGGAAAAGGCGTGCGATTTATCCCGCAGAGCCCGGAGGAGTACAGGACGGTGCAGAGGTACCTCACTGACCTCGCCAAGGAGGACCCCGCACTATCTTGGTTCTGCTACACACCGGCCAATGAACTACCAACGAAAGTAGGCATAAGAGGCCTACCAGTCGATACTGAGCCAGGACTCATAACAGAGGCACTTCAAGCACTAGGCTTCCCGGTGAGGTTTGCTAGAGCAATCCCACCGAGAAGGGGTCGACCTGGCTGCTTCTTTCATGTGCAACTGGACCACCTCAACCAGCAAGAGTTAAGCAGACTGTATGCAGTAACAGAGTTACTCTACATGCCTGGAGTTACCATCGAAGGATGGAAAGGCAAAACAGGGCCGGCGCAATGCCACAGGTGCCAAGCGTTCGGGCATGCGTCGGCTACCTGTTACAGGCCCATTAAATGTGTTCGCTGTGCGGGCGAACATTTCGCCGCAAACTGCGACAAAGATAGGGATGCCGAACCAAAGTGTGCGAATTGTGCACGGAACCACACTGCCAACGACCGTCGTTGCCCGGTGCTTAAGAGGGAAGCCCGGAAGCGTGGAATCCAGCTGCCAGCACCGCTACCGGAACGCCCGACTACAAGGAGGCCTGCACAAGCGCCGACTGCAGGGCCTAGCCGTACGAACGCGGAAGGATGGACTACCGTGCCCAGGGGCAGACGACAACCTGCGCCACAAGCACCACAGCCACCACAACGGCCACAATTGCCACGCTCTACTGTAACAATATCCAGTAGAGCGGCAACAACTTCAACCGCGGCGCCTCCACTACCAGCGCGTCGGTTGATTAAACCTAAACCGAAACCGACCCCAAGAGCCCCTGCAAACACAGAGGCGCCGCCACAGGTGCCCATAAGAAAGAAGCGCAGGGGCCGTAAACGCAAATCCAGGCGACAACCGCAAGCATCCACTCCGTTAGCGACGAGCCTCGCAAGGCAAGGAATCCAGCAAGATGGACAAACCACGCGACCGAGGTTTCGAACCTACGAAGCTGCGACCATCGACCGGACGCAACACGTAGTGCCCGCCGAACATGCACGCTCGGTAAGAGGCACGGAAACGGGTGGATTCAAAATTACCATTAATAATCGCCAGACAGGGGGCCCGAGAACCCTGCCGAGAGCACAACAGCCAACTACTCAACCACAGCCGCAACAACAAAGGCAACGTCAACAACAGCCCCTCCCACACATAGGGAGCGGGAATGTGACTATCAACATTAACGAAGAGATCGTTTCAATGTTGATACAGTTAGTGTCTGACGTCCTTACCGCCCTCTCGGCGGGTTCCAACCCAGCAGAAGCCCTCGCTAGGGCCCTCACCCAGCTATTAGCATTCCAATGGCGTACACCGGCTTAAGAATCATGTACTGGAATCCCGGCGGAGTGCAGTCTCGAGCTGCAGAGCTGCGCCTCCTCGCCCAAACTCATAATATACAGATTATATTATTGGGCGAGTCGAAATTGAAGCCGGGATTAATATTTAGAGTACCGAATTTTTTCGTGTATCGGCGCGACGAAGTCTCCCCACTAGGCATACCGTATAGAGGTACGGCGGTGCTAGTGCGTAGGGACTTAGTACACGAAGAACTCGACTTGCCGGGATTTATTTCAACACGCTCGATTGGCATTAGGCTTAGCACAGCCGGGAAGGATTTCCGGATTTATGCAGCTTACCGCCCTCCCGGCGGACGCTTCCATCCCTCCGACGTCCGGACAATATTCGACGGAAGCTCCCCTGCTATCATGGTGGGTGACCTCAACGCCAAACACCCGGCTTGGGGATCTAGAGTCACTAATGTGGCAGGTAGAGAGCTCTACGACGACGCTGAGGAAGGGGATTATATGGTGCGAGGGCCAGATGAACCCACACACCACCCCTTCCGTGTTAACTGCAGTCCGGACGTGCTGGACATCGTGCTATGCCACAAGTGGGATTACCCGGTCGATATAGAGGTGCTTCATGAAGTGAATACGGCGCACCTCCCTATATTGCTGACACTGGACCTCGTAACAGGAGCCATCCTGCCCAGAGCACCCAGGACGAAAACTAACTGGGGCGTATACCAGAACGCCCTCGCGAACCTGACTCTCGGCGGACCTCTACACACAGCGGAAGACGTAGAGGCCGCAGCCACAACTTTTAACACCACAATAGCGGAGGCTAACACTGCGGCCTCCACAACTATACCACCTTCAGGAAGCCGAGAGCAGCTACCTTCATCGCTGCGCGCCATGCTTAGCAAGAAGCGTGCACTTCGGAAGCTCTGGGCCCGCACAAGATGCCCCAGGATTAAAAGCGAGCTCAACAGCCTGTCCGAGAGGGTGTCAGAAGAGGCACGCAACCACAGAGGGGTGCAGTGGGAGCAACGGTTAGATGCGGCGGGCGATGATCGCACGTCGCTCTACCAACTCAATCGTGCACTCTCTCGGACAAAAACTCCCGTCTGCCCGTTGTTCAACAAAGACGGCGGACGTTGTTACGAGGCCATCGACCGGGCTGAAGTACTAGCGGAACATCTGGAAGAAGTCTTCAGTCCCAACCCCAAGGATGCCAATCTTACAGAGCACTATAGCGTTGTTGAAAGCCGCGTACAAGAGCTCCTGTCCGACGCTATCTCGCCTCTACCGGGTGATGTCTTTATCTCCCCGGCGGAGGTTATGAGGGCTATGCGTCGACTCCCGGTGCGGAAGGCGCCCGGGAACGACGGGATCACAAATGCCGCCATCAAACAGCTGCCAAGGAGAGCCATTGTCACCATGGCACGGCTGTTCAACGGGGTGCTCCGAACAGGACACTTTCCTTCTATATGGAAGACAGGTAAGGTGATCGTGTTGCCGAAAGCTGGTAAGGATCGGCGCCACCCATCGAGCTACCGACCTATCACGCTGTTGCCGCACATCGCCAAGCTGTTCGAGCGGCTGTTGCTGAGACGAACTCGCCCGTGCATACCGCTACGGGCTGAGCAACACGGGTTTCGCAGCGGCCACTCTACAACAACTCAACTAACCCGCGTGCTACACTACATGTCGGCTGAGAAGAACCGCGGCCGACAGACGGCGGGGGTCTTTCTCGATATAGAGAAGGCCTTCGACCGGGTGTGGCACGACGGGTTGATTTTCAAACTCACAACTAACTCTACACTGCCTCAAGCGATAGTGCGGCTTATAGCGTCGTATCTCGATGGGCGGAAATTCTACGTGTGTGTTGAGGGAGCTAGCTCGGCAACACGATCCATACAAGCAGGAGTACCTCAGGGCGGCTGCCTATCTCCAATCCTGTACGCGGCATACACCGATGACATCCCCACACTGGAAGGTCGCCTCCAGGAGGGTGCAGAAGATGTCATGTTGGCGCTGTTTGCAGATGACAGCGCCTACTTTGCGTCGTCTCGTCGGGCCGAACTTGCCATTAGCAAGTTGCAACGGCTGCTGGACTTACTGCCGGAGTGGTTAAATAAGTGGCGGACTGTTGTCAATGTTGACAAAACTACCGCCCTTATCACTCTCCGGCCTCGCAAGAGGACAACACTCCGGCTCTGTGGGCAGGACGTAGAGTGGTCGACGGCCGTCAAATACCTAGGGTGCATCATTGACCGCTCGCTGCGCATGGTACCTAATGTGGATTTGTTAATCCGCAATACCAGGGGCGCGCGAGCGGTCCTCCGGCCAGTATTGGCGTCACACCTGCCGACCCGGGTTAAGATGGCCGTCTACAAAACCTACGTCCGCTCCAGACTTACTTACGCTGCACCCGCCTGGTACGCACTGACCTCGGCAACGCAGCGTAAAAGAATTCAAGCCCAGCAGAACCTCGCGCTACGAACAATCGTAGGAGCAGGTCGCTACGTCAGAAATGACGTCATAGCCCGGGACCTTAAGATCGAAACCATCGTCGAATTCATTACCCGGGTGGCGCGTCGGCTATTTGACAGAGCCGACAATGGGCCGCACGACCATCTGTGCGGCTTTGCGCCCCTTCATGCCAGACCACCAGAAGGGCGACCGCTCCCGCGCGAGTTGTTGCTGCCGCCGCCGACCGCCCAAGGGGGCCAGAGTCGAGCGGCAGGCCCGACGACCGCAGGGGAACGCCCGTGACGACGCACCACGGTGTATAAATTTCCTTAACTTTGTTGATCTGTGTTTTCAGCAAGTTAACTTTTTCTATTTTCTTTCAGTGGTTGTAGAATTCTGCCTACACCACTTTTATACATAACTTTATACAATCTACGCTTCCCGCAACCCTTGCGTAGCAAGGCTGCATTTAATCTATTATTTATTTGTGTATTTCTGGTTTCCAATTGTCCTGAATAGATGTCTTTAAAATAATATATTTATGTGACGTCTTATACTCTGTGTTTTTATATAGTATGTATATTTAATTTCAGGACAATTTTTTCTTCTTTTGGTAATGCGATTATGCCGCGTTGGTCTGCTATATTAGTGGATCAACGCGGCACTCTTACGCAAACTTCAAGCTCCGGCCATCGTTGTTTTGTTCGCTCGCTCTGACGGGCACATCGCTTGCTCGTTTCCGGCAGGGCGTCTTGCTCGTTCGAGCGGGCGTCCCGCTCCTTGGTCGTCGAGTTTGTTGTTTACCTTTGTCCTTTCACCTATCTTATCTTTTCTTTTTTAATGCCCGTGAATGCTGCAGCAACCATTATGTTTATGTATAATGTTTAGTATGTATATATTAATCTTCACTGCAGCATTCACCCTTCCCACAAATCCGCAAACGCGGTACCCAAGACCGGGGGGAGCAGTGCCCCCCCGCGATGAATTCTCGGGCAAAGAGGTTCGCCTCGAGGCCCGTACCTGCACGACGCCTCAACGTCGTAGCAGAAGACCGGCAGCTGAGCACAGTCCTTCTCACTTTTTTAAGAGAGCTTTCGAGCCGGGAAATGTCCGCCACGCTGCTCCAATGCGGATTGGCGGACTTATATTGGCGGATCTTTATTCCTCAGACATACCGGTTCCTTTCTACTTTCTTGCCCATAAAATGGTTGACGAAGTCTTACCCTAAATCAATGTTCCCTTGGTTTAAGGACCTGACGGAATATTTAGAAATTATGGTAATAGCTCGGCCTTATCCGGTTCCTTGGACGATACTTACGCGGCTATTACCAATGATGGAATTTGCCATTGTCATTGTTTACAGTTTACAGCTTTATGAAATAAATCGCGCAATTGTGAATATCTAGATGAAAACTATTTATTGTTTGATGAAGATCAGTCTGTAAAATATGATTAAACTAATCTATCTGTCAAAAAGGATATAATTAAAAACAGGCAAACTATTGATATTAATGTTTGGACACCACATAGAACCACAGAACTAACACAGTTATTGTTTAACCATAAAATGACCAAAAAAAAATTAGAATGTAAGTTCAAAGGATTACCGGAACAAGTTATAACATCATTTTTTTTTAATTTATTTGCAACACGCAAGAAATCGCCTGGAGTGCCTAACATCAAGCACTTACCTTTGTGCTCGACGTTGCCCTTCAGTTGCTCGGCCTTGGCCTGCAACTTGGTCTGCATCGTCTCCGCGCCCTCCTTCATCTTGGCGAGGATACCTGTTTAAGACATGCAGTCAACGGTAACCTGACTACTGAGTCGTCGGTACTAGGTTTCAAACCAGTTCCAGTAAAAGCCAATATAGTCTAGATGGATTGTGGTTGTCCCCGTGTCTCTGACACTGCATCCAATCAATATACGAATTTCAACCGATAAAAGAAAAACCCATTTTAATGGGTCCAGTATCCGAAACCATTACATATTCAGTCGCCGCTGGGATTCGAACCCAGAGTAATCGATATAGAAGGAAAGAACAACACGTACTAACCAAAAAAAAATACTATACAGAACATAACCAATAAATTCTGGGTACAAAAGTAATAGGCTTGTTACAAGAGAAAGTCTCATCGGTGATATTGTGCATCCATGACGCTTCTCAACTTTTTCTTCATAGCCTGAATATTTGAAGTCCAATCAACATTATGTAATCTTAGGTAAGTATGCTAACTCTCATACAAAGCAATTAGCACCTTACTTTCGAAACATAGGTGAAGAATACGTTCTTCACATTCTCAACATCCGTCACACATTGACATTAAGTCGGTGCAGAACTTTCAACGCAATCCAGAGGCGATAATGTGAATCAACAGTCCTAAAAATGATACTAACCTATCACCATATCATTCATTACTATCATAAACATAATCATTACTAACATAATTTTTGCTAGTAACTGGATAACTTTTGACTTTGATCATGGATTAAACTGGTGTTAGGAATCCAATGCCTACCTGTGTAGGTAGGCATTGTTTACAGTTTACAGTGGTGGTGGTGTCACCATAGTGCCAGAAATTCAACCGCGAAGCAGCAATGTACAGGCATTACTGTGTGGTATGAGCGGATGCAGCAGACCATATTCATAATCAAATGCCTTACGCAAATTTTTTCTACTAGTGGTAGGAATTCTATGCAGAAATCCGTCTAGGTAGGTACAACGCCAGGGCCAGTTATTCTCCCGTGAAGCAGTAGTGTGCAAACATTACTGTGTTTTGGTCTGAAGGGCAATGAGAGCTAGCGTAATCACTGGACATATGACACTAAAGAACTCACGTCTGGGTCGTCGGGCGCAGTGTGGTGCCACACAGAATTGTTTGTGGGTGGCACAGCATTTGTCGTGGGCGGACGTTGAACTTACCATCAGGTGAACGTTTTGATCGTCTCGTCACCTAATACAATAAAAAAAATCCTTCGTATGTTTAACTTCAGCAGAAACTTACGTAACCAAACGATAACATATCATCAACTTTTTGGAAATACAAACCATGTTTGTCCTTTTCTTTCAAGATTCGCTCCATATCACCGGCCTTGTCTTTCACGCGGCCGAAGAAATCTATCCGTTTCGGTAAGCGTATACGAAAAAATTGGACGCGATTATTTTAAATATTAAATCACTAAACACTCACAATTATAGTAACAAACTACTACATTACTATAATACAAAATGATCCGAATGTCTTACACAAAAATGTGGAAATATCTATGTAAAAGTAAAGCTATAACTCTGTGTTGTAGCGGCTGAAGAGAATCTACCACCCCATCTCATTCCGTGGGTGTCGTAAAAGTCGACAGAGGGAAAATCTGAATAAAAAACTGCGGTTGCCAACACGCCTGCCAAGCGTGGCTACTATGTAAAATCACAATCCAAATAAAGGAAGAAACATATACTTAACATATTATTTTCTGTTATACTTTTACCAAATAATTTGGTAAACCGAGTAGATTGTTAAATTTCCTATAAAGTTTATTGAATAAGTATGTTTGTTTATTTTAAAAATGTATATATTTTTTTACAGTTACAATCCAAAAGCTAAAAATTCTCCAAAAACATCCTTTTAGGTGCATTTTATGCATTATTAATATCTTGTGTCCTACAGTTATTTATTATTTGTAAAAAATCGTGAAATCGTACTTAGAGCTTGAGTCAACCTCCAAAGATTCGATTCGAAGATCTCCATGTAAAAAAATTCATGTTACCTCACTTTTCTTTCTTGACCTCACCACAACAAATCAAACTAGGTAAGATACTTTTAAATAGAGAACAGACTTACCGGATATACGTTTAGCCGCATCCGGACTGGCGGATTGAGTAAGTGCCGCCACCTTCATATATTCACTGGTAATCAGACCGGCAGCCTGGTGGAAAAAGCAAATGCAGAATCAGAGGAATTGTTATATGAAGTTTGTATAAATCTAAAACTATGATTGATTTCCAAACTTTTTTGGGCAAGAGACCCCTTTTCCAAAATGAACTGATACCTCGGACCCCCATAGCCAAATTGCTTTAAAAATCCTTTCTCTAGTTTTTTCCTATTGATACAAAATACTTACCAATTTAAAAACTTGGTTTGATAAGTGAGTAAACTTGGTATCCTTTTCTCTCGTTCTTGTAACGAGTCTTCTCGTCTTTAAAGTTTCAAATAGGAACTTGTGTTAATTTATATAGGTCGATTTTTAGACCTCGTCGACCCTCAAAATGTGTTTTCGTTTATGTCGACCCCAGGGAAACCGATTTCCCTGATCTAAACTAATAAAAAAAATGAAGTATCTGTCTGTGATTTCAAAATAAATGCCAAAATTTAAGTGAAAACTGCTATTTATTGGCGATAGTTGTCCGGCAGCCTACCTCTTTCCTACTGAGGAGTCGTAAGAGACGACTAAGGTGTTGTACGGACAGCCTTTGTTCGTGCAGAATAACACCATATTAAGCAATGCAGATTTTTTTTGACTCATGGCGGCGACGTAGTTCGCCACTAAGAAAAGTAGGCTACGTGGGCCTCTGCGTACCCCTTATGTGGGAAATGGGCGTACTACGTAATGTATGTAAAAAGTAAAGTTTCAGCCTATAAATGTCCCACTGCTAAGCACAGGCCTCCTCTCATTTCTGAGAGGGTTTTGGAGCTAGGAAGAATCCGCCACACTGCTCCAATGCGGGTTGGCGGACGGCAAATGACTTCGGAATATTTTTTTTTATTTGTTTCTCATACATTCAAGTTTCCCCACGATGTTTTCCTTCACCGCCGAGCACGTGGTAAATCGGCACTTAAAATTGCAATTAACAATTTTAGTGGTGCCAGCACCGGGAATCGAACCCAGGTCACTTATTAAATTTAACTTCGCTTATTAAATTTAAAGCGAGCGCCTAGCCCCTGAGCTACCACCAAATAATAAAACCATGTAAACAAAGTTAAACAGTATTTAATAGGTAACATAGCAGTTCGTAATTTGGTAAGACAAAAACACAAGAACTAAAGTGCACTAATAACAGGCACGCCCGTTTATTATCACGCAAGCGTGTAGACAATATTCTGCAATGTTCGTGCAAAATTTCCTTTGGAAATATCACGTTACTCGTGTGTGATACACCCTTTATTTCGTCTAACGTCACTTTTGTATGGCACAAATAATGGCTTCGCCTGGGAATCGGAACGCGGAATCGGTAACAACGAATAAGCTGACATAACAGACTTTTACGATCTTTTAAAATTTTCGCAGTTCATGACTCGGCTGCCCGGTCTGGAATGTTTAGGTTTTGTCACATCTGATATGATTATTCCGCCATCTGTCGGAGGCCATGAGATTTTTATGGCATTTTCCATAGCCGAATTTTATGACACCGTCGGGATGAGATCGAGTGGTAGATTTTTTTACGCCGCCGAACAAACACAAAGAAAATGTTTCAGTCAATGATTACCAAAATGATTTACCTAACTACTACTAACTAAAATATTTTTTTAAGTACCCCACAGCAGGATTTCTGCTGAGTCGTGGGTGTGTTTTACAGGCATACATTTCACGTGTACAACACAACCAGACCTTAAAACCAACAATTTGTGTCTTTGCACTGATGCTGGCTCCGGCTGATTTGAACCCAGGACCCGCGGCGTAGAAGTCAGGTAGACTGTCCACTAGGCCACGCGGTCGCGTTACCATAAATAAATGCAAATAACTCACTAAGACTAAACGCCTAAATTTACTAGGTACAAATAACCAACCTCGAGGCTAGCAGGACTCATTGCCGAGTACTCCTCGCTCAGCAGCTCCACAATCAAACCCTCGATGTCGAAGAAAAGGATGTGACTTTCGGGGTCTAAGAACAAACATTTAAAAATTAAAAATTTTGTTACTATCGTCTAAGCAAGATTCGAAGAGATCTTTATATCATCGTCATCATCATTTCAGCCTATTAAATCCACTGCTGAACATGGCCTCCCCCATAGATTGCCACAGTTTTTAACTCACATTTTAGGGGGATTTTACCATAGTCACCACGCGTGGCAGGCGGGTTGGCAACCGCAGTTTATTTATTCAGATGTCCCAGGAAGATGCTGCTGCCCATCTTCTGGATTAAATTTTCCATCTGTCGACTATTAAGATACCCTTCCTGGCGGGGTGTTGTGCTCGGTACAGTAGCGTCGTGCTGCGATCTGTTGAGATTCGGCCCTACGCCAGGTGATTAGTCCGAGGACGAAGTAAAGTTATATTAAAAGTCAGTATCATAATACCCACATCACACCACATATATGTGGGGTGGGTATTCCATGACATGCGAAGAGATTTCATAGAGACAAAAAGACTAATCCGACTGGCGCGCGATACATCACAGGTAAAATGCAAATAAGAGAACCCCCACAGAGCTTCCATCTATGTTTGTCCTTGTCCTTGTATGCACCGAGAGAGTGCTGCCCTCGTGTTGGAATAAAGTTTTAGCGAAGCGATGGAGGAGCCAGGGTTGCGATCCGAACGGAAATTCCGTGGCCGATCTCCAGCGCTGATGGAGACCACTGTGTGGTCGGTTATCCATGCAGAATTTCCCAACGTACAAAAAAATGTAGTAAGTAGTAAATAGTTTTTTCTTTTGGATAGAGTGACGAAACGAGCAAAATGTAAAATGTAAAGTGGAACGTCTACCCACAACAAATGCTATGTCACCCAGAACATTTCTGTGGGACACTACATTGCGCCCGTCACCCTGGCATATCAGTTCTTGAGTCTCATATGCCCAGTGATTACGCTAGCTCACAGTGCCCTTCAAACCGAAAAAAGAAAAGGGTAGCTACCCGCCAGATCTAATGGTCTGATCTCGGGAGGACGTCTCCTCCGACTAATAATATTTAGATATTGTATATATAGTTCGCATCTCAGAACACTTTCGTAGCGCGATTATGGACGAATGGGAATATTTCTTGAGTTTCTCATGTGGCGACATAGATGTCGCTACAGCAGAATAACTGGCCCTGTGGTGGTACCTACCTAGACGGATTCCTGCATAGAAATCCCACAACTAGCAATAACCCACCTGTGGGGTTGGAGCGGAAGCCCTGCACGGTGAGCGGAGCGCGGCGCGCGCGTGCGGGCTCGGCCAGCGGCCCCGCGCCGCCCGCGCCCCCCGCACCCGCCAGCGCCGCCAGACCGCGCGCCGTCGCCGCGCGCATCGCCGTCAGGTTGCGGTGCCGCAGCCCCCTGCGCACATATTGTTACCGTACTCGACTAGCCGGCCAATGGCGTAAGGCAACATTACCCCTATATTGCACGTCTCATGGCGCGAAGCGGTCTTCAAATGCCTCTATCACAAATAGATTGCACTTATATGCTAATTTGAATAGACGTCATATCATATCAAGAAAACACTTTAATTAATTCATTAAACTTATTTTGAAAAATCATCTAAAATTAATATTGTATGTGTGTATTGTAATTTTACAAATAAACGGTTTATCTATCTATCTCTCTATCTATCAAAGAAAGTCACTAATCGTTCGACAGATGATAAGTGCAACATCTGCCCATAACAAATGCTTTGTCACTCTGAACGTTTCCGTGTGAACCCACACTGCGTCGTTCGCCCTGAGACATCAATTCTTAAGTCTCACATGCCCAGTGATTATGATAGTTTTCAATGCCCTTTAGACTGAAACAGTGATGTTTAAATACCACTGCATGACGTCAGAATAACAGGCACTACAACGGTATCTACCTAGAAAAATTCTTGCATATATGCGATGCAGGATGTATGAAGTAATTCTTCAGGTTTTACTGGTGGTAGGATTCCTATGCAGGAGTCCGTCTACGTAGGTACCACCCCAGGGCCAGTTATTCTACCGTGAAGCAGTAGTGTGCAAACATTACTGTGTTTCGGTTTGAAGGGCACTGTGAGCTAGCATAATCACTGGGCATATGAGACTTAAGAACCTATGTCTCAGGGTGATGGGCAGAGTGTAGTGTCACCCAGAAAATTTCTGGGTGGCACAGGATTTGTTATGGGCAGACGTTGCACTTACCATCAGGTGAACGTTTTGCTCGTTTCAACACTTTATGCAATAAAAAAAAAGATATAGGAAAATAACACTCTAGAGAAAGGAAAACTGAGCTGCAACACAAACCCGCGAAAGGACGGAATTCAGTGAGAGTCATTACGCCGGCGCCATCTTTAAAAACGAAAATTTTGTTGTATGCTAAAAACAGAATTGTGTATATTTCGAATTCGTTTAATACGGATAGCGTATTAGACAGCAAGTGCTCGTAAAAATGATTCAATCCAAAGCCGAAATTGCTCTTTTCGTTTTATTCGTTTGGCGGACAAATTATCAAAAACATTACCGGCAATGTTCAAACTTGAAAAATTGAACTTATTTGCCAATTTAACGCTGGTATACGACTGTTACCTCCCGTATAGACCCAAAAGTGTAACTTTTTTAGGCTACTTTAGTCAAAATCCGCTCCACGAAGCAGTATCACCTGAAGACGTCAAATACCTCGGGGTCACTTTAGACGCAGCGATGTCGTTCGCTGTATACATTAAAAACATACGCAATAGAGCGGCTTTTATCTCTATCCGTCTATACCCATTAACTTGCTCTTCAAACAAAATGTGCTTACTACACAAACTTCGCCTCTATAAGACTTGCAGAGGACCCGTAATGGACTATGCATGCGTCGCTTTCGCTCACGCGACGGGCAATCAATTAAAGAAGTTACAGAGCGTTCAGAATCGATTCTTGCGAACTGCCACCGGAGCCGGTTGATATCAACGCAACGTTGATCTTCACAGCGACTGTGAAATAACCTTAATCTCTGAACACTTCAGAGAATTGTCACGGCGGTTTTTCGAAAAAGCCGTGGTTCATTCAAAGCCGCTGGTGGTTAAAGCTGCAAATTACCGACCAAACAGAAACGCGACCGAACGCAAAAGTCGCCCATCGAAACGTGCTAGACGACTCGGACGTCTCAGCTCTTCCTGACCACGATACTGTCAGTCACGATCAGGGCCACACTGTACACACAATCAATAGCTTTAATATAACACGCACCACGACGCGCGACTGCCGTAGAGAGCGGCGCGAAATAGTCAATTGTGACACCGCGTACACACGATTCACCGGTGTTCAAGGGCGGTTCACACCGCCCAGAGTTACCGACACACAAGCCGACAGTCCGAATGGACGCCCGCAGCCTCCCTCGGACGGTCATTAGACGACTTAAAATATTTAAGATATTCGAAATCGCGAAAGCACGCAGCGAACGCGACACAGTCCGAATTTCGAGGTTTTTGTAGGAGTTTATTTATTTATTTATGTTTGAGTCAAACCAAACTTGGCACTCGGGCCCCTGGCCCGCGAGCACGGCAACCGATGAAGCTGTAAAAGCCGAGAAGACTAACAGCAATTACATCACCGAAAATGTATATATATCACCTGAAGAAGTGCACGGCCGGGTTGGCGAGCCCCTGCAAGTCGCCGGCGCCGGCCGCCAGCGAGCCGCCCAGGTCGTCGGCCACGGTCTCGTCGCACGCCGCGAGCACCTCCTCGGCTATCATTCCTGCGTCAAGGATAATACGTGACGAAGGTTTCTCAGTTTTTATATACAAACCGGCTGTACAACATCATACACGTGGAGTTTTTTACACACATTAATGCATACATACAAACATACATTCAAGCGTCTTTTCCATTGGGATAGGCAGAGACCACATCAGATGCACTTTTCGTCTTCTCGGAAAACTTGACTTGACGTGTGGCGAACCACGTCGCCGCCATTTTTTAAGAGATACATTTCTTGCTCCTCATTACATCCCCGTGTGGTGGCGGCTTAAGAGAATCTACCACCCCATCTCATCCCGTGGGTGTCGTAAAAGTCGAAAGAAAGGGAAAATTAAAACAAGAAGATGGGCAGCAGCATCTTCCAAGAACATCTGAATAAATAAACTGCGGTTGCGAACCCACCTGCAAAGCATGGCAAAATCCCCTCCAAAACAGTGATAAAGTGAATAGTACCCGGTACTTTACCGTATTTGTCGAACAAGGCAACTAGGTCGATTACTCCCTGGCTTGACACACAGATAAACGCAGAACCCAGATTAAAAATAATGAAATTATTAAATTAATTATTATTAGATTGAACAACAATGCGTTAATGATCGTGGTGAGAATAGACCAGCATAGTCATGAAACTAAACACGTCTGTCATCATTCGTATACGTCATACTAAATTTCAAATGATTATAATACATAATTATTCGTAAGGGAGTATCAAGATAATGAAAACCTGTTAAAAAATGTTCCAGCCGCTGAATTTCACTATCGCCCATTGCGGCACAACTCAAAATTCCATTGTCACCACCTTAATGGTTGGCATTCCGCCACCGTGCGCTAATGGCGGAATTTTCTGCCACGCCACAACCACTTTATAGTATCTGCTGCCGCGAGTTGTTTTTCCGAACAACTTAGGGACCTTCAAGAAAAGAGCCTATTCCTTTCTCAAAGGCCAACAACGCATCTTCTATCCCTCTGGTATTGTAGATGTTCATGGGCGGTAATGATCACTTGCCATAAGGTGAGGCCCTGGCTCGTTTGCCCCCTCTTCTAAAAAAGTTTTATATCTTCTAGATCTCACCATGCAAAACCCTATCAAGATGCCCGGTCTCCATCTGCCAGACATAGACAGTGCCGTCGCTGCAGCCAACCACCATGAAGTCGTCTGCGGGCCGCCACTTGATGCTCACCACCGGGAACAGGTGCCGAGACGCCAGCGTCACGCACTTGCGCTCCGTTAGACCTAACAGGAACGTAACAAATTATACCACTATTATACCAGTTTGAAAAAAAAGTTGAGTATACTATTTCCTTTTCTTTATTTTCTCGATGACAGCTCCTGTGAAAACTTGAATGAGCGTCTTTTTTACATTATATATGCATTATTTTATGACAATATGACGTTTACACACGTAGAAGGCTATACCAGAGAAGGAGAAACTGATAGGGATGGAGCT
Source organism: Luehdorfia chinensis (assembly GCA_019845155.1). Taxonomy (NCBI): domain Eukaryota; kingdom Metazoa; phylum Arthropoda; class Insecta; order Lepidoptera; family Papilionidae; genus Luehdorfia; species Luehdorfia chinensis. Next base: position 1,172,912 of record JAHVAK010000107.1, read on the forward strand.
ATATCGATAAACGTAACACGATAACAGACCCGATATTTTTTTACAAAATGTAAGAAACTAAACTACTGCCGGATACTTTTGTACAAATTTATTAACTATAGTTATATTTCATTACAAGATGTTACACGTATTAATTCTTAATTGATAATGCCAACTTCTTTAAAACTATCGAAGCTGTTGCAAAATAAGTAGGTATAGGTAGGTACTCGACAATTAAACGAAATAATTATAACGACAGGTAATCTTTATTAAAATATATTTGAATGTTTTTCAATACAATTTGATCGACATCATTACTTATTTGGTCACAACACTACAACTATCAAATTATAACTGTCATCGAGAAAATAAAGAAATGGAAATAGTATAACAGCCTATAAATGATCCACTGCTGAGGACAGACTGCTAAAATGTGGGGGTACTCCTACACGTAGGTTTCCTCACGATGTTTTCCTTTACCGCGAACCACGTTTAACACGTACATACATACATACAATCACGCTTTTACCAAATAAGGGGTAGGCAGAGGCCACACACGTAGCACCTTTTCCGTCCCCGCGTGAAACGAGACCCGACGGGTGGCGAACCACGTCGCCGACATTTTTATAAGAGTCAAAAAAAATTCTCACACCTCAATGCGTTACCACGAACAGTATAGTGACAGACTATACTGTTCGTCGGAACGCAGTGGGGAATAAGAATTCCTTTTAGTTGTTTCAAAATGGCGGAACTGATTCGGCACCCGTCACGTCTCTTTTCCCACGGGGGCGAAAAGTGGGCTAAATGTTTGGCCTCTGCCTATCCCTTTTATGGAAAAGGCGGGGTATAAGTATGTATGTTTGATAATGTTTGCAGATGAACTTATGTGTAAGTTCAGAAGTCGATAACCTTTAAACGACATTAAAAAAACTTTTAAAACTACCCCAGAAAATTAGCAGTTCTTTATAAACAAAATTTTGAAAATCGAACGGCGGATAGCTTTAATTACGAGGGGTGATCCAAAAGTAATGATAATCAATAATAAACACAATGAATAAAATAAATAAATAAATTTATTTCTCAACATAGTCTCCTAGCAAGTCTATACATTTAGTCCATCTCTTTTCTAATCCTAAAATTCCCTTAGAAAAAAAATCTTTATCTTGACTCTCAAAAAAGTCCTCAACCGCGGCCATCACGTCGCTATCATCGTCAAATTTCTTGCCTCGGAGGTGTTCCTTGAGTCGTGGAAAGAGATAGAAGTCGCTGGGGGCTAGATCTGGTGAATAGGGGGGGTGTTCCACCAGCTCAAAGCCCGCTTCCTGAATGGCAGCCATGGCAATTGCAGCTTTGTGAACCGGTGCGTTGTCTTGATGGAACAGCACTCCAGCCCGCAGTTTGCCTCGCCTTTTCTCCTTAATAGCCTCCCGCAATCTTCTTATTTGTTCTGCATAGTAGGAGCCTGTAATAGTGGCCCCCTTTTCCAAGTAGTCCACCATGATTATTCCTTCAGCGTCCCAAAAAACAGACGCCATAACCTTCCCTGCTGAGCTTGACACTTTGAATTTCTTCGGCGTCGGTTCATCGGATCGTTTCCATGTCATCGATTGTTGTTTTGTTTCAGGATCAAAATGGTGGATCCAGGTCTCGTCCATGGTCACAAAACGTGACAAAAAATTATCCTTGTCTGCCTGGAACTTTTCGAGATTTGCTCTTGACATGTCGACTCGTTTCTTCTTTTGCTCGTCGTTTAACATTTTCGGTACCCAACGCGCGGAGACCTTTCTCATATGCAATTCGTTCGCAAGGATTCTTTGAATGCTGCCATATGAGATCCCTGTGACCTCAGCTACATGCCTGATAGTCACTCTTCGATCTTCCAATACAACTTCTTCAACTTTTTTCACATTTTCTTCAGTGAGGGACGTCGATGGGCGTCCTTCGCGGTGTTCGTCTTCCGTCGATGTTTTTCCCAACTTAAACTCCTTAGCCCAGCGTGCAACTGTGGAATATGGAGGAGAAGAGTCCCCTAATGTTTCCACCAAGTCGCTGTGTATGTCTTTGGTAGACATTTTTTTCAAGCAGAGGTATTTAATGACAGCTCTGATTTCGTGTTTTTCCATTTTGATGTTCACTCCTTGACAGTCCGTATTCAAATGAATGTAGCTCCCGGGAATCGTGGCCTATTTATATGATTTTTTTTCCCTGAACTAGTGGTTAACTGAGTAAGTGACTGAAATTTTTTTGTATTTTTGTGTGCACTAGAAATAACTGATTATCATTACTTTTGGATCACCCCTCGTATCTAGAACTACTACTACGGCTTGAAATTTGAAAAACAAATGCATAAAATAGTTATAGCACTTACTAAGCAATGTGACGCTGTGGTCGGATGCTACGGAGCAGATGCACTTCTGTATCCGCGTCTGAAAATAACGATAACATTCAACGTCTTTTTCCACATACGATTTAAATCAAGTTTTTATATATAATGCTTATTCCCGTGCGGTAGCGGCCTAACAGAATCTACCACTCTACCTCATTCCGTGGGTGTCGTAAAAGTCGACAGAGAGAAAATGAAAACTAGAAGATGGGCAGCAGCATTTCCCTGGAATATCTGAACAAATAAACTGCGGTTGCCAACCCGCCTGCCAAGCGTGGCAACTATAGCAAAATCCCCCCAATATGAGAACTACAAAGTGGCAACCTATGGGGGAGGCCTATGTTCAGCAGTGGACTAGTGATAGGCTGAAATGATGATGGTGATATATAATGTTTCATAATTTTCAAACTTTAACTTAATACTCAATTTAACAAAAATTTATGGTTTTTTCTTCAAACCAACTGACGCTAAAATTGACCTTCGTAACTCGTAGAAAACTGTAGGTGTTAACTTTATGAACTTCCGAGTGTGGTGTGTGTTTTCGTGTCTATTTAAAAAAATACATTTGAATTTAAAAAAAAATCCCAAATTCCATTTCGTCGATGGGAGCAGTGGCTAAGCCTCTACGCTACAAATCACTCATTCGATCACTGCACGGAACTAATATCTTTATTGTTATTTCGTGACATGTCTGTGTATGTACACATACATAGTATGTTTTTTTTATTGGATAAAGTGACGAAACGAGCAAAACTTTCAACTGATGATAAATGCAACGTCTGCTCGTAACAAATACAGTGTCACCCAGAACATTTCCTTCATTGCCATACCACACTGCGCCCGCCACCCTAAGACATCAGTTCTAAGTCGTCTCATCAGTCAGTCAGCCAGTGATTAAACTAACTCTCATTGCCATTTAGACCGAAACACAGTAACGTTTGCACACTACTGCTTCACGACAGAATAACTGGCCATGGGGTGTTACCTACCTAGACGGATTACTGCATAGAAACCATACCACAAGGAACAAAACCCACAATTTATTACCAAGCTGAAGTGGCAATGGTGATAACCGTTGGTGAAGAGAACCTTTAAGCGAGTTGCAACCTAGTAGCGGCAAATGCAGGGCGACCTCACACTGAAGCGACGACCAGTGCAGTTTTGGGTAGTCCAGGGATTCAGGTGGCACGGGGCCGTGTTTTCTGTCAATTGGTAGAGAACGCCTATGTTCAGCGGCAGTCTTGTGACGGGTTGAAATGATGATGACGGTGAAACCGACAAAAAAGCAAGTTTAAAAAATTCTAATGCACATTAATTTTGCTTTGACCTCCAAAAAAATTCAAAATCGTTTCGTGATTCTCACCCGGCTAGCAATGACCGCTTGGATACTTGTAATGGTGATATTTTTTTTTTAGATAAATATATACATTAAAAAAGCTCCTAACAAGTTTCGTTCAAAAATATAGTACGGGAATATTTTAAAAATTCGTTGCAAGTTTGAATTCTATGTTTCTCTCTTATTCATGTTTATGTGTGTTTATATATGTATGTATGTATGACATGTATACTTGTATATATACTTGTATATGTGTAATTGTGTATATGTATGTATTGGAATATATATATACATATATATTTTATACCTTATGTATTTATATATATAGATTTGGTAATAATAATTGTTTTTTTTACTCTCTTAGTATTCGCTGCACCGCCTTTCATATTACATTTAACTCTGCTTTGCCTTATGGATCACTGGGAGAGAATGCCTTTGAGCATTAAGTCCGCCATATGTACCACTAGTGCATGAAAGCTTAAATAGATAAATACATACATAGAGTCACGCCTCTTTTACGTTGGGGTAAGCAGAGACAACATCTTTCCACTTGCTACGATCCCGATACACATCTTTCGGTTCATCTATTTTTATGAGCGTTTTCATACAAGCTCGTCGGTTGCGTGTACTTTTGACTTTCCTTACTACGACTTCGATATGATCGTGATACTTTCGCCTACTACCTAAGGGTGGACCCCTTACCGACTTGCCCGTTCACACTCGCGTCATAGATCTGTTTCGTCAATCTTCGTTCATCCATCCTCTCTATGTGTCGAAACCCACACCACAACGTTCCCTTATCACGATGTTATTTACTTTGTCCAACATAGACATAGATAGATAAATATATAGAAAGTTAAAAAAACGCACACTACAGTTATGCGGTGGCACTATGAGCTGCGTGATCTCGCCCGCGTGCACGCAGAAGCGGTGCAGCAGCGCGCCGCTGAACAGGTCCCACAGGCACACCGCGAAGTCTATGCCGCCCGATACCAGGTGCGACCGGTCGTATCTGTGTCATGATATACTAAGTAAATAATATATTTATTCGCAACATAAACATACAGCACAATATACAGTAAGACCCGCGGAAGGAACTTCGTTCCTGACGTTATTTACGTTTTACCACGTTACTCTAAACGTGATTTAATATATAGATATCTATTGATTCTATTAGTGTACTTTGTCTGTCTCTCGCTGTCTCTAATTTGTATATTTTATTTTATTTTTTATCATTGTCTCACAGCAAAAATGTAAAGTAAGGTTTTAAATCATTACTGAATATTTTAGGAAAAATAGTCTTTCATTAAAAGTTAAATATAACATAGTGAATTACTAACCATATACAAATAATATTTACACGTGTTTAGGTGTAAAATAAATAACAAAAAATAAGTAAATGTCTAAAATTTCATGTTTTACAATAATAAGATTAAATTCATTAATTGAATTGTAGAAAGCGCCATCTGTTGACAATCTGTTCAACTAACATGCACGTTTGCTATCGATTGGAGTTGATTAAATTATTTAAAGAAGGTAGATGACGCCATCTGTTAATTATCACAATACTGTGCGAAATATTCGCACGGGTCAAGGTAGTATTTTATTTTATTTTAATATGTTCGGAAAACTTACAGCTAATTTACACAAAATAATGTAAATTACAAGTGCAATTTACAAGTTTTCACATATAGAGTATTAAAGGATATCACAAAAAAGTCTTAGACACAATAAATAATAACAAATCATCTGTAAATTAAGTAATAAAAGCTAAGCATCATAAAATAAAAAGAAATTATTAGACAGAGAATGTCTGAGTTGAACGACGCTGGTACAAAATAAATCAATGTCTATATTGCTTGATACAACATTAAACGACCTGCACGACCGAATTGCAAAAGAATTTTGCCGATACATACTTCTAGAAGAAGGTACAGATAGCAGCGATGGTTTACGTAAACAATATTAACGCGTGCGTAGTCCAATTTCACTTTATAGTTCTGGGCAATCGACATTTCCTTTCATTATTTTCAAAAGGAAAGAGAGATCTGCAATATTTCTGCGCGATAAGGGTAGAATATGATTTTTTTTACATCTAACAATGTAGTCGGACAAATATATTTTTGCTTTTTTGCTTTAAATTGTAGGAAGGAATTGTGTTATAAAACATACAAACCTTGGGTGTACATGATGTGGATACAAAAGACAATTGACTCTGCCGTTATGTCCCAAAAGTAACTGGTGCGGCGGCCAATCTGGAAATACAATAATGCCATCAGATACAATTTAAAAAAAAGTTACAACCTAAAAATTTCCCACTGCTGAGCACAGCCGTAAAGATTCAAATATCCTCGAAATATTATTATTTCTTAAACATGCAAGTTTCCTCACAATTTTCTTTCAATTATAATAGATACTGAACACTGAATATTTTTTTATTTGGAGATTTTTTCCGAAATTTCAGATACAGTACCTTCAAGTTTACTTTCGACAAACTTAAAATGCTAATTGTCTATCTTTGTCTCTCTCCGTGTTTCTGTCTTTCTCACGGTGTCTCAGTCTGTAATATATAGCTTAATATCAAACACTACCGGTATCATTACAAATTCTTTCACTGGCAAGAAGCTATGCTATTCTAGATGGATTATGGGAGGAGCGGGGGGGTCCCTCTAGGAGGGTACTACCGCAGTGCGAGCCAGTTGTTCAGGTGACTGATTTGCTCGTCCCGTTACTTTCTACCTAAAAAAAGCGTAGGCTATGTTTAATACTAAATTTCTGGGCACCGTGCTCGTAATACTTACCATCCAACTGCTGGTGTCCTCCGTGCAGGAGCTGCAACTGCACCGTGTGGGTTGCGTTCACGATCACGATGGAGCCGTCTTCCCGCCCGACGACCAGCCGGTTGGCAGCCAGAAGGTATATTGAGGCAGTCAGCTTTATTTCTGTAAATAAACCTCCGCGTGAACCATGCGCTCCTGGTAAGTAACGATCACGCTGACTTTAAGGATCGTTTTGATGAAGTAGTGGTAGTACACCACCATGGTGGTGAAAGTGGTAGTGATATAGTGGTGAAAGTGGTAGTGATATGGTGGCGAAAGTGGTCGTAGGATTCTTATAGGGGTACATTGCATAATAACCTAGATAGGTACCGCAGGGCGAGTTATTCTTCCGTGAAGCAGTAGTGTCAGACATTACTGTGCTTCGGTCTGAAAGGCACTGGTGGCTAGTGCAATTCTCTGACTCACAGTGACACATGCAGTGTAGCGTTACACAGAAATGTTCTGGGCGACACAGCATTTGTTATGTGCAGACGTTCCATTGACCGTCAGGTGAACGATTTGCTCCTCTTGTCAAAAACTTAGCTTCAATAAAAAAACATCGGGACTATCCTGGGTAGGAGTGGCAATTGCCACATATGTCATAATATTTTAAAATAAAACTGAACAAACCAGGGAATATTTATGAAGAATATTTATTTATTTGGTTCCTAAAATGTCCAGCTAAAACATTAATATAGTAATTCCAATAACATACCCTGTTCGTCTGGATGACTCAACTGGTCCAAAATGCCCACGGGACTCGGGTTCATTTCAGCCCACGCCATGTCCAAACTCGTCATTACTATAGGCGCATGTGCTGTAGAAGAAAACGGAAATTAAAGATAATAAGTCAAACAAAAAGTAATGGTGGATCTAGTGCTAGTAATAAATTTGGACAAGTCATTGCTCTTGGTTTAATCTAGAAATGGTGTGAAATGGTTGCTATGATCAGTATAATGTAAATGTATGTTTTCGCTGGATTTTTAACGCGCCTGTGTAAATATTGTTATAGAGGGTAATAAGTTTAGTAAATTCTAAAATTCAGCTAATAGAAGTTGGGGAAATTTTTATAATATCGCTACTGAACCCTAAGATGTAAATCAGTATATATTATATTTCCACGTAAATAACGCTTGTATGCTGGCTGCTTGGGCGGTCGATGAAATCATTAAAATAAAGACAAAGATCACAAATTCAGATTAAATAAACACAAATTTATTCTTATGTCCACGACATGACGTAGCTTTTTAAATGAAATCAACTATCGTTCCACCTTTTTTTAACTTGTTGTTGTCAACACGGCCGACGCATTAGCATTGGCTAATCGAAATGAGGGCATTGTGCGCTCTTTTTTGAGGATGTCTTTAAGTCGCAGACTGTGTTTATGTATATCAATATCTGATATTTTTTTTTATTGGATAAAGTGATGAAACGAGCAAAACGTTCACCTGATGGTAAGTGCAACGTCCGCCCATAACAAACTCTGTGTCACCCAGAAAATTTCTGTGTGTGTGACACCACACTGCGCCCATCACCTTGAGACATAAGTTCTTAAGTCTCATATGCCCAGTGATTACGCTAGCTCACAGTGCCCTTCAAACCGAAACACAGCAATGCTTGCACACCACTGCTATAACTGGCACTGGGGTGGTACATACCTAGACGAATAGCAATCCTACCACCAGTAAATTGAGATCATAGCAAACGGTTGCGTCCATAGCAACGATACCCACATGGTACTTGGTTGAGCACGGGCGTGGCGGCGTCGTCCACACTCCACACGGACACGACACCGGCCGAGTCGCCGCGCAGCAACAGCCGCCTCTGCTTGCCGCCCACCGACGTCGTCACGAAGCGCATCGCCGGCGGACACGACAGCAGCTAACACCATATTCACTTTTAACGGAAGAAGCGACAAGACGAGGTAGGTAGGTACCACACCAGAACCAGTTATTCTGTCGTGAAGCAGTAGTGTGCAAACGTTACTGTGTTTGAGTTTGAAGGGCTCTGAGAGCTAGCGTAATCGGGCATATGAGAGTTGAGAACTAACGTCTTAGGGTAAATGTTCTGTGTGGCACAGAATTTGTTATGGGCAGACCTTGACAACACCGCGGAGACAATCAGTTCTCAAGTATCATATGACCAGTAATTACATTAGCTATCAGTGACCATCAGACCGAAACACAGTAATATATGCACACCACATGACCGTAGAAAAACTGCATGGGTAACTGTTTAGACGATATAAGATATAGTTTATTCATAAGAATTCTACCACCCGAAAAGAAGGTCTCGAATTTTGATAGGAAAATGGAATCAGGAAGAGTCCGCTACGCTCCTCCAAAGCTATAGGACTGCACATGCCCTCGCAATTTTTTAGACCCAAACCTTTCTCATGATTTTTTCGCGATTGTATCGCAGAGCTCATGATTAATTTAAAATTTTAAAGTATATTACAAATGTCGGGAAAATTAACCAATTTACTATAAGTTCGCCATCATCATCATCATTTCAGTCAATCACTAGTAAACTGCTGAACATAGGCCTCCCACAAAGATTGCCACAAAAGTTTGTAGCTGTCATTTTGGGGGGATTTAGTTGCCACGCTTGACAGGCGGGTTGACAACCGCGGATTATTCAGATGTTCCAGGAAGATGCTGCTGATCATCTTCCGGTTTTAATTTTCCGTCTTAAAACTTTTACAACACCCACGGGATAAGATGGGGAGGTATATTCTCTTAAGCCACCACCACACGCCATAAATTATTACTATTATTTGAAACTCAGAAATAGTATTTTATAATATTTAGATATATACAGACAAACTGCAAGTCACTTTATTGGTTATTAGAATAATAGAACTACTTAATACATTGAAAGAACAAGTTTCACCACAAGGGTTCCTTGACATTTATTTTAGAAACGGAACTCTAAAAATGTAAGTAGACTATCATGACACAATTTAAAAGTTAATTATAAGATATCATATTATATTGATACGTTTTTTATACCATTACGGATTTAGTACCTTATTGTCAGGATGCGCTAGAATACTAAAGAGTACTGGACTGTCGTGTTCTACAGTAGGACCATGAAAGCCTTTGTGGTCCGGCACGGAGCTGTAATCAAATAATTAAATGTGTATTTTTATAATTTGTAGTCGTATAATGTCTATATGAACATTAAACAGTATACTCATACATTATAATTGTAAATAGATAAGAGAAATGAGAGATAAGAAAGGACACTTTTTACATCAAATGTGACATAGATGCGAAATAAGTTATTAAGTATTTATAATCATCGTAAAAGGAATGGATACATACAACAAAAAGATACATTATATACTTTCAAGTTTATTTAATTAACTATGTTTTTCTAATTTTATTTAAATTTTCTAATGCGTATAATGATCATGAGTTATTGAAAACCTGTTAAATACGTATGACAAAGAACTAAACAAAACAAATATTTATGAATAAATATGGAATTGTGTTAGCAACATAAAGGTATACAACTTCTATTAAATTAAACCAAACAATTACATTCTGAAATTATCAAAAGTAGTAAAAATTATGAAGTAGTTTTTCTTTTAAACTAGAAGAATTTAATTTAAAAAAAAACAATACTCAATTGAGTCTTGCGACATGTTATGAAAAGGTCAGTCCTACAACCAGATAAATAATCGATTCTAAGAACTAATATATGCAAAGAACTGGCTTAACATTAATCTAAGCATCATCATCATCATTTCACCCCATCACAGGTGTACTGCTGAACGTAGGCCTGTCCCATAGATTGCCACAAAAGACGGTCCTGTGCCATCTGCATCCGTCGGCTTTCAGAAAAACCGTGCAGATCGTCGCTCCATCTAGTGCAGGGTCGTTTTACACTGTTTGCCGGGTCTAAGCATTACTGTCATATAAATTGTCATTCATCATCATCATTTCGGCTCAAACCAGTCCAATGCTGAACATAGGATATATTGGAACGTATGCTTAGAATCGATTACTTATCCGGGCCTTAGTCCTAACATAGACTGTATCGCTTTTTCAAAACTAAAACTGACACCGACGCAAAAAATTAATACAACAAGCTTCAAAGTGTGCTGGCAAAGAAATCGAACTGAAAACGCACTACGTCCAAAACAATTATACGAAATGACAAATCAATCTGTGCTGACCTACGTATAGCCCGTCCGCGTAGCTTGCTATAAAAGAAATTGACATTTTAGCAAATAGCCGGCAGGCAGAGTATAATGTTTGTATAATGAAAAGGAAAGATTATTTTGAATTTCCCGCTCTATATATTAAAGGGTAACTTTCAATAATAATATGTGATTCAAGCAGATACGTTTTTATTTACCCGGTCATTTTATGGAGCGTCTACAAAACGGGGAATACTACATGATGATTGTCGACTTCTGTTGTCTTAATGTTAAATATGGTCTTTGTTATAAAAGGTATATATTTACGTGTAATATTTTTTTTATCTTTATTTATTAATTATTTAATCAAATATTTAGAAGGCTTGGTGAAGTATATGGAGGCTTCAAATGTTATATTAGTGAATAAATCATTTATGAACGCGCCTCATTATAACATAGGGGTCACCAAATTATTTTTAAATAATTCCAATTTTACAAATGTACTCGTAAATGCGCGTACACAGTGTCAGTTTCGCATTCATTTGTGTAAATTATTTTTTATGGTTTTATAATGTCTATGTACTATTTTTATTTTATTTTGAATATTATAAAAATCTAATGTTTATGATATTTTGTTAATAAACATGTAATTCTATTGTTGTCTGTGCCTATTGTGAGTTTGCTTCTTGTTATGTGTGTACTAAAAACATTCAACACATAGATACCAGGCAATGTGCTCTGATGAAAATCTAATGATTAACTTATAAACCATGACATATTAACATCCCATTTACGTAAGAAAGCACAAAAATTGTAACATATAACCAGCGAATCCTAAAATACATATACTCATATCATCACAGCGTCGTTCCATATATGGTTGGCAGTGATAAATCTGTTTCCAGAACTGAAAATTTGAAATTCGAATAAATTTTTTAATTAAAAGCTTAGGAAAGATAATATTTATCCGAATATATGTATTGTCATTTCCTAAGTTATATAAAGGTTTATTATGCAATATAAACCCATAATTCTTTATAGGTTTAGAAATATAAGTTGTGATATATTCTTTTTAGTTTAAATTTATAATGAAGCAACGGTGTTTTCGAACAATAGACACCCTTATTTCTTTATATTAGCAAAGTGATTATCTTATAACAGACTCATTTACTTTATTTGAACTTTAGTCGAGTGTTAAACAATAAATCTAATAAGACATTCCACAGCATTATGGTTAGCTCCATTACACATAAAATGTTAATTAATGAAGGATGGATAAATGGAATAATGTAAATTATCAATATTTTTAAATTTACTTACTTAGCCGGCAGTTTATACATATATCCCTTTCCCTCCGTAGACCACACCAGCACTCGGTCGGTGGCCAAAAAATCTCCAGACATCCAGCGCTCTCCCGACGGCGCTTGAATCGAACAAAGGACCGAAAAATCTCCTGAAACGTGAAAACCAAATTATTGTAGGCTATTAAGCATTATAATACGTTTGGTACTCCAAAATGATCCTAAAAGAAAATTGGTCTACGGGTTAAAGTTTTGTCATTATATCTCATCAAGGGGAGTCCATGAATGCTGGTGGCTCTGAACCATGTTTTGTAGCAATTTTTGGGGGAAGCCTATGTTCAGCGGTGGACTTGTGACAAATACTGTAAAAAGGGGACGACTGGTTTGCTTCGTTTCGACCGTGCGCGGGTGCGTTATCGTAGCCCTGTTATCGATCGCTTCCTGCTCGCAGCAGTAAAAAACAAACATACCATCATCACCAGCCTCCCAACTGCTAGAGATAAGCTTTTCACAAGAAGGGACGATTAGACATAATGACCACGTTAGATATTTGTTTTTATTTGTTTTATTTGTATACATATATAAAGTGACGAAACGAGCAAAACGTTCACCTGATGGTAAGTGCAACGTCCGCCCACAACAAATGCTGTGTCACCCAGAATACTTCTGTGTGACACCGCACTGCGCCCGTCACCCTGAGACATCAGTTCTTAAGTCTCAAATGCCCAGTGATTACGCTAGCTATATGCGGAAATCTTCCTCTGTCGACTAGCGCTTCGTTACAATCAGACTAGAAAAACCACCAAGCATGACCCAGCAGTAACAATATTGTAAACGCGCCCAGCATACGAGCCCAGCAGAAATTCAGCTGTCACGTCACACATAATTCCACACGAATACTTTCATGGTAGCGCAGGCTAGGCGCTAGGGTTCGATTCCCGGTGCCGGCACCACTAAAATTATTAATTGCAATTTTGCATACATACATACAGTCACGCCTCTTTCCCATTGGGGTAGGCAGAGACCACATCTTTCCACTAGCTACGATCCTGACACAAATCTTTAGCTTCTTCTACTACTAAAATCATGGTGCATAGTTTCACGATTCAAATCGATCTTAAGCTAATCAATCGGTTTTCAATGAAACAATTTTAGTGGTGAATAAATTAGTTGGTAAAAATATGTAAAGAAACTTGAACGCAGAATATCCGTATTTTTACTCGTAAATAGTTTTATTTATTTTATTCCTTGTATTTACTGCATAAACTCATATTTTTATTGAGGTACGGCTTTAGAGAATCTACCGCCCCATCTCATCCCGTGGGTTCCATCAAAGTCGACTGAGGGAAAATGAAAGCATGGAGTTGGGCAGCAGCATCTTCCTGGGATATCTGAAGCAACTATGACTAGCTACCAACTTTTGTTGCAGTCTATGTGGGAGGCCTATATTCAGCAGTGAACTAGTGATAGGCTGAAATGATGATGACGATCAAAGAAAAAAAGGCCTTTATTTTAGAAATAAATTAATAAATTTAAAATCCTGGAAACTCAATTTTTTTCTTTTAAACGATGCCCCACAGTAGAATTTTCTCCTGTATCGTGGGTGCGTTTTACAACACATACATTTCACATGCACAACACAACCAGACCCGAAAAGCAACAATTTGTGTTTTTGCACAAATGTTGCCTCCGGCTGGGAATCGAACCCAGGACCGGTGGTGCAGAAGTCAGGTACGCAAACCACTACGCCACGCGGTCGATGGTCAATGGTCAGATGTCATACCTGCGTCGTAGATTTGACAGTACTTGGCGCAAACGACCAGCACCGTGCGCTGGTTATACGCGCAGCAGTTAAGCGACAGTGCGTTCAGGCAGCGAATCTGCTTCGATTCGTTCTCGTATATCGGCTCCGACTGCTTGTTCTCGTGTCCGAGGAGTGACCACACCTGGAAGAAACGGACGGCTATGGCAACATGTCGACTATTAAACTGGCATTTACCTAATCACTCTTACCATCTACCACTTCAGGACGTACAGTCGAGATTTTCGGCACTTACTTGATGGAAAGGATCAACGATGGGGGTGAGAAGACGATTACTAGGTGCGTTGAGTCACCGTGTAGTGGCGGCTCGTTAAAAGAATACTACCACTCCATCTCATCCAATGGATCTCGTAAAAGGCGAGTAAGGAATTAAACTGCACTGTGCACCCAACAGCGCATGGTGGCGATGGGCTCACCACCTATCACACCAAGTGCATTATATTGTTTTGGTGAAACGTGGATTGTGGCAATCATCTGTTTTTGCAGTGAGTGCCCAGTCTCTGACTACCCCTTATGGGATACAGTCGTGATCTTATGTATATATGTATGTATGTTGAGTCACCATAAGTTTTTTTGGTAAGAGAGGTGATATGTGTGACGCAATCTGTGTCAGTTATTAACTCCCTAAGCCTAGTGAATACACTAGCTGCCAGTGCCCTTGACCGAGACACATTAATGTGAACTTTTTGCTTCAACTCGAAAAGTGACGGTAGAGTTTTAATTGACTTTTGTAATTTCTTTTTTCTTTCAGATCGGTGAACTTTTGTGGAAAGGTCACGTTATAAGTACCCGCAACCGACGAGCGTGTGTGAAAACGCTAATGAAAGTAGAAGAAGCTAAAGATGTGTGTCAGGATCGTAGCAAGTGGAAAGATGTGGTCTCTGCCTACCCCTATGGGAAAGAGGCGTGACTGTATGTATGTATGTATGTAATTTCTGTGTATATTTTGAGTTTTGATGTTTAACATTGATAGTTTATTAAGCGGCAAGTGTTTGTGAAAGTGCACAGTGATTGGGATATGCAATTTAAGACTAGAATTGTTCTATTCGTTTAGACGTAAAAGTCAATAATCATTTTACTGTTGATCGACATTATGAATTATCTATTCATATTGGCAGAATTCTATTGAGAGAGGTCAGAATTAAAAGAAGAAGAAGAACACATTAATGTTTGCACACTACTGCTTCACGAAAGAATAACTGACACTGCGGTGGTATCTACGTAGACGGATTCCTGCACAGAAATTGCATCACTAGTAAAAATTATTAGATTTTCATTAGAGATTGTAGTGCCGCCGTGTGTCGGTGGCCACTTGACTTTTCTGGTATTTTTCTTAATCGGCTTGGACGACACCTACTGAATGAAACGGAGCTATGAATTTACTCAGTTTTTTCACTCGCACCAAAATTGCTACAAAGACTTTTTCGACTCGGTTGATTCACACTTCGGCTACGTGCTAGTCGACCGGACTCTTGGGTACAGAACAGAGATACTTCTACCGTTGTAATTTATTTTCAAGTGTAGTGTTATAAGTTTGAAGCTTACTTTTACGGTGCCAGTGATTGAAATAGCCAATACCACGTCATCTTTTCTTGAAGATGGTCGCAAAACCTGTAACAGTAATAAAACAATTTTATACATCTGTTAGATTATTTCTACCTTAATTGTCATGCTTAAACAGAAGCGACTGCGGTGGTTGGGGCATATGCATCGAATGGAGCCCTCTCGTCTTGTGCGAACGACTGTATTGCTCTCCAATGGGCTTCTACACCAACGAACGTTAGTGTCACACAGCCTGTATAAATCATCTGTCATAGATGCTAAAAGCCTGATGATGATGATGACAATAAAGAGTTGTACCGTGTAATTGCTTAGTAAGATAATTTGCCACCCCGTTACATCGCCTGGGTGTCAAAAAGAATACTAGCAATGCTAATAGCATTACTAATATTCTTGTCATCCTCTCCAAGTAAGCTTAAAAGCTAGTGTAGTAGCTATCCTGTGACGTCATGTTTCGCAGTCCGTACCCTAAACACCCAATAGACCCCCGAAAAATGCGAAACCAAAAATACAATAATCGGTGACGGACGGCAACATCTAAGATTGGTGGCGTCTGGTGCTCCGATCGCCAATCACCTATCATGCGTGTGGCGATAAGATTTTTTTTTTATTTCATATGAGTGACGGAATGAGCAAAACGTTGACCTGATGGTAAGTGTAACGTCTGCCCATAACAAATGCTAGCTCACAGTGCCCTTCAAACCGAAACACAGTAATGTTTGCACACTACTGCTTCACGGCAGAATAACTGGCCCTGGGGTGGTACCAACCTAGACAGATCCCTGCATAGGAATCCTACCACCAGTAGATTTCTTCCACATTATTTTTCCTGGCTACTTCAAGCGCTTGAAATTGCCAACATACAATTATTAGAATCAGGCGTTACTTTGCGTAAAAATATTATATTAAAAGAAAGTTAATTTGCAAAGATCCACAATCGAAATTTTGGTTCAAAGAAATTTTATTTCTCAAAAGAACAATATTCAACTAATTGATAATGAGAAGAACACAAGTTAAATTTAAATAACATTATGGATTGAGTCTTCGTGTACTCAATCTCATCTGATAGGTCTGCAACTATTTTACATACATTACATTTAATATGGCAATAGTTGGCCGCTACGCTTAAACGCAGTAAAAGAACTTGCTCTCCATAGATCTAATGGTAGCTTATTGAAAAGCAATTTTGGTGATACAAAAGTAAAATAACATTTCTGAGAGGGTTTTGGCGACGAAAAGAGTCTGCGCCCCGCTGCTCCAATGCGGGTTGACTTAATTTAAAATTGTTACTACCTAGTTATTGGGGAGTATCGCTCGTGTCAATATCACGTTTCGTGTTCTCGATTTCAGTGATGTAATTTGCCTAATGGCAGTGTTCCCGGTGGCGGTGTTAGTTTGCTTGTGCACCCTAGTCAGTGAGGGCTAAGTAATACACACCATTTTAAATTTTGCTTGTGGATCTTATCAAATTAACTTTTCTGCCTTTATTGTTAACATAAATTAACCACTGTTTACATTTCTTCTTCATTTACTCTACCCATAGTTATTTAGATAACACGTCTTTCTCCTTACTATGAAAAGTGATGATCGCCTGGCCTAGTAGACACAATACCTGACTTCTGCATCGGAGATCCCGAGTTAGAATCGGAATAAATTCAGAGCCAACACTTGTGCAAAAACACAAACTGTAGGTTTTGGTTGTATTGCAATTGTCCCCGTCTTTCTGCCACTGCAACCTCGCCTCCAATATTATCGCATGAGCGCTATACTCGACGAGAGTAGGTAAGGACGCGTGGATGACTCTGTTTTTGCGCGTACACTAGTTGCTCTATAATATCTCTGGTGTAGAGAGTATTCGAAAGTTGTCGCCGTAGTGGAAAATTGACCAGGAGGACACCGTCATTAAAATACCCTTTTTCTACATAACAGCACAGCAGCAACAGCATCATCATCATCATTTCAGCCTATCACAAGTCTACTGCTGGACTAAGGCTTGCCCCATAGATAGTCACAAAAGTGTGTAGCTGTCATATTGGGGGAGATTTGGTTATAGTTGCCACGGTTTGCAGGCGGGTTGGCAACCGCAGTTCTTTTAAACAGATGTTCCAGAAAGAAGCAGCTGCCCATATTTTGGTTTAAATTTTCCCTTCGTCGACTTTTACGACACCGAAGGGATAAGATGTGTTGGTAGATTCTCTTAGGCCGCCACCAACACCTACTGTTATGGTTATACTATACAAACGTCGGTAATATCTTTCAGCAGTCTTCTCAACTCCACAGGATGTGATTGATACAAACATTTTACATGCAACACTGTAATCAGCTACGCTGACTACTAACTCATATACTAGTGTCCATAACAAAATCATTAGTTCTGTTTTAATCTAAACAGAAACTTGAAATAGAAGCCTAAAGAATTTACACTCACATGTAAAGCAGATATCCAGTCGGGATTCATCTTGGAACTCAAGCAGAATAATATCTCCAAAGAAAATGGATCCATAATAAGAATCTCAGCATAGTATCCGTTGCAAAATAGGCGCAGATCTTCACTATTGCACATGTGATAGGCCTGTAGAAAAAGACGAAGAGATTTTTGAAAAAGTATAGTAAATTAATAATACTATAAATGCTCAGAGTTGCTGATCACAAGCCGGCAGGAGTCCGCCACGCTCCTACAGAACGGGTTGGCGGACTTTATGGCATATTTAAGGCATTCTCTTCCAGTCAACCATAAAAGACAAAGCAGAGAATAAACATAATATGATGATAGGCGATGGAACAATAAGAAGAGAATATTTTTTTTTATAATGAATACATGTACATAATGATGATATAATGATACTTTTAAATATATCATTTAAATGTATATGTATCCATACATTGTGTATGTGTGATACACAAACATATATATTTCTATAAATATATAGACACGCGAAAAAGATAAAAAATCAAGCTTGCAACGAATTTTTAAAGTATTTTCGGACTTTATTTTTAAAAGCAATCTTGTAAGGAGCCATTTTAATGTCAAGAGGTATATCGTTCCAGAGTCTTATAGCCGTTAAGGTGAAAGAATTAGATGTGTAACCAGATTATTAATATAAATTGATAATATCGTTACAATTCATAATATCATGAGAATCTCACAGGTATACAGTTTCAAATACTCAGGAGAACATGGATCGTTTAGTATTGAATTTACATTTTTTTTATTGGATAAAGCGAAGAAACGAGCAAAACGTTCACCCGATGGTAAGTGCAACGTCTGCCCATAACAAATGGTGAGTCACCAAGAACTTTTCTGTGCACCACACTGCGCCCGCCGCCCTAAAACATCAGTTCATATGCCCAGTAATTACACAAGCTTTCAGTGCTCTTCGGAATGAATTACAGCAATGTTTGCACACTACTGCTTCACGGCAGAATAACTGGCACTGGGGTGGTATATATGGATGCAATTTTATGGGTGCCGGCACCGGGGACCAAACCCAGGTAACTCCGCCCGACCCCTGAGTTACCACAGCACGGATTAAGTGCAGTGCAGAGACCTAGATAACTAGCGCAATATGATATTTAAAACCCAACCAGCTAATGAATACGTTTAAAACAACTTTAAGAAACAATGGACGTAACAACTAAATATCATTACAGTTTTATCACAGTATAATTAATAGAATCAGGCGTTACTTTGCGGAAATCCAATATGAGGAAAAGTTATTTGCTAAGATCCGCATGCAAAATTTAAACCACCGAGAACCGCCACCAAATAACCTCCACCACTACAACACTACCACTAGGCAACACCATCCACTGGAGTCGAGAACACGACACGTGTTTCACCTTAAAACGAGGCATTATCAAGTGATATTGACTATAAGACAGACAGCGGCTGCGACTCTTCGAAAAGTAGGTAATATACACTATTGAAAACTTTGCATGCGGATCTTAGCAAATTAACTTTCTTTCCTTCAGTTTCATCACAAATTCATTGCTGAACTTAGTCCTCCCCCTCAAATTGTCCCAAATCACGGACACTCACTCAGGACCGTGTTTTGCTCCCCTACTTAGGACTCCTGAGTCCTGAACCACTTACATGATTCTTACAGATTGAATGCCAAATGAACAAATGCTGTTTCACCCCGAAAATTTCCGTGTGACACCACAATGCGCCCGTCACCCTGAGACATCAGTTCTTAAGTCTCATATGCCCAGTGATTGCGCTAGCTCTCAGTGTGCTTCAAACCGAAACACAGTTATGTCTGCACACTACTGTTTCACAGGAGAATAACTGGCCCTGCGGTGGTACCTACCTAGACGGATTCCTGCATAGGAATCCTGACATGGGGATTCTCTTAAGTCGCTACCACACGGCAAGGCAAGTAGCGTTGTTACCTCTTCGGAAAAAAGGTTGCTTGTATATTTACTATGGATACAATTGTATGCATAGTAAATATACAAGACTGCAATACAAATTTTGAGTAGTTACCTGGATGTTTGTGTGAATATGTGACAACTTCACACTCTCCCGACACTTGCCATCCACAAGGTCCCAAGTGCACATTTCACCAGCTTCCGAAGAGCTTACTATGTAGTTGTTGTCCTGTAAAATTATATTTAAACCTTATTCTATTGATTTAGTTAGTAAGATCGAATATATAATATAGTTTCATTAATTTCAATATTTTTGGTACACAATTTAAGACGAAAACTACGAGTATTCTGCCTTTTTGACTACTACTACTACCTTTTTTCTACTACTTTAATCTAAGTGCTGATTTATACCGGTCTCGGCGGTGAAGGAAAACATCGTGAGGAAACCTGCATGTCAGAGAAATGAAAAAATATTTCGAAGACATGTGCAGTCCGCCAACACGCATTGGAGCAGCGTGGATGATTCTTCCTAGCTCCAAAACCCTCTCAGAAATGAGAGGAGGCCTGTGCTCAGCAGTGGGAAATTCATAGGCTGAAACATTACTTACTTTACAACAAACTATACTTTTCATATACTGGGTCTTTGACCTGACTTTTAATCTCAGTAATTGATGTTTGCAATGAGCATTTCACAGACACCTACATTCTTCTTCTTCTTCTTTTTTGATCCTGGAATTTAGCTACCAAATCGAGTCAATTGGTTAATTTCGAGTAACAATTTAATTATAACAAAGACATCATTACGATCGACAGTAAAATGATAGTTGACTTTTACTGAAGATTTGGTGGACTGATGGAGACATAACGAAAACTACAATTTTGGTTTTGAATTGAATTTTCCAATCACCAATGGACCTTAATGGACCTAGAACAAGTTCGTGCTGGTTTTCTAACAAAATAAATGGAATGGTCTATGTCCAGTGAACACTTCGAATGGGAGTACCTGATGAAGCTGTAAAAGCCAAAAAGGCTAACAGCAATTACATCACCGAAATTATATACTTCGAATGGGGTAGAACTTCCAATTTTAGCGTGTCCAGGTAGGTTTCACTGATTTTGCAACATGTGGCCGAGCATTGTCCAAAATCACTTGGTCATGCACTGCTCATTTAGCGGCCGTTTTTCCTTTAAGGCTCGACTCCGCATCAATTATAGACGATAGCGATCTCCCGTTAAAGTCTCATTCGGTTTGAGCAGCTCATAATAAATTACTCACTGCTGATCCCACCAAATGCAGAGGAGCGGCTTCGAATGATCGATATTTGGTTTTGCTGACCATGTTGATGCATGACTGGACTAATCCCACGATCTTCTAGGCTTTGGATTATCATACAGTATCTACTTTTCATCGCCAGTCACGATACACAGTAGTTCACACCAGAGAAAACGCCGTTCGACGTCTCTCGGCTGCAACTCATACGGCACCCAATGTCCTTGCATCTAGATCATTACTAATGCTTTCATATGTTTCTAAACTGTCGACTTATCTACTTGTAATTATTTTTCAAGTTCAATTAGCGTCTGACATGGGTCTTAATCAAGCAATTCTTCCAATTCTTTGTCTTCAAACTTTATCGGTGCACCAGAGCATTATTTTTCCTCAAACTCAAAATCATTATTACTGAAGATCGAAACCAGTCTCTGCATGTCGTTTGCGACAGAGCATGGTTACCATTAGTCTCAACAAAAATTCTGTGCTTCAGCTGCAGATTTCTTTTGAATAAAATAGTGCAACTAAATTCCCCGCAAAAACACACAACTGGACATTTTTAGAACCAACAAAAAAAATCATTCACAATATGGCAAACTAATAAACACTGAAGTTTAAGTTTACATATAGTACTTCCCTGCAAATGCGCTACCATCTTATATTGCATGAACATACTCGTAGTACTGGCAATGCCATCTTTTAGGAAACAGCAGGAACTTATTCTAGATCCTAATATTAAACAAAGAAATTGTTAAAAAGGAAAAATTAATTTAACAAACCAAAGCGTCAATAGTGCAGTTTACCAATAGAAATTATTTTAATTAATTCCCTTACAGTTTAAAGTAATACACATAAATAATTGTCAACTATTACCAATGCATTTAAAAGTTTTTCATAATATCAAGAAAAGTCAATAATAGTCCTAGAAAAGTCAATAATAGATTTACAATTGTATCACAAATTAATATTTTAAAAACCAGAAGTTAGGTCTTAAAGAATGAAGTAAAAAAAGAAAAATCATCTTTTAAAAGTCCCACAACTGAGTATAGACCCCAGTTTTTAAGTTTCCTTTACCGCTGAGCATGTGCTAATTTGGCAATTGAACACAAAAAATTTTAGAAGTAATAAAACAATTTATTCAACCATGTCACTCAACAGTCACCACAGAAAATTAAGGCAAGCGCCTGACCCATGAGCTGGAATGACTAATGAATAGCGTAACAAAAAAAAAATGGTACTTGGACTTATGTATTTTATAAAGAAGACTTGTTGCAATATCTCCAAAACTGTAAGATCTATTGCCATATTTGGTATACATATTCCTTTCCCACTTACTAAAAATGGATTTTACAAACATTTACTACCAAATGTGTAAATGGGCTGGTGCTATTTTTCTCTGAACAGACTTAAAATACAATAAGTTCTGTGAAAAGACATGTATTCTTCTGCTAGTACATACATGTAAATATTACTCTCATTAATAAAATATATATAATAAATTACTTATTTTATGTAAAACTTACATAAGAAGATAAAGAAAAAAAAGACTAAAAAGTAGATTATTTGTACAAACATTATCCCAAAATGGTACTTACTTGTATAATAGAAGCCCTGGATAAACATGTGACAGGAGCAGTATGACCAACCAGTAAGCAGCGTGGAGTCATTTTCAATGTATCAGGATTTACTTGCCAAATACAAATCTGCCCATCGTAACACCCAGTAACCAAAGTTTTCTGGTCCCTTGAGAGGTACACAGAAGACACGCAATGTGAGGGGGCATGTTTACCCCATAAAACAACAGGAACGATGAGGTTTGTGCCTGGCATTCTGTAAATGCAGTAAGCATTTTAAATTACCATCACCATTAATTAACGTAACAAATTCAGGGGCTAAAGAAATGCCATACAAATATTACATTTCTTTTATAATATGATAATAGATAATCAAGAGTTAGTTTAATCATGATGTCACAAGTGGATCAATTTAATACAAACCTATATATAGAACACAAAACTTATATCAGTATCAAACGTAACACTCCGAGTTTCTAATATATATCCATTGATAGACAATGCTATTAATTACAGTTGCTTAAAAAATAACAATTTTTTTGTTAACACTAGTACTATTGATAACAAGTTAATCAATGAACAGATGACAAGTTGACAAATTTGATTGACAGTTTATTAAATGTTACCAGCGATAATGCCTTATTTTTTGTTATAACAATGACATAACATGTGAAATATTTTTTGTTAGAATATCATATTCTGTACATGTTATTACAAAATATTCTACACTTATCTTATATAATATATAAGGTTTCACTTAACGACTCTATAGATGTTAATGAAGAATTGTCACCCTTTTTTATTAGATACCCAAATTCTATAACGTACATTATTATAACTTATTACGACTATAACTATTATGAATTTTTGAATGATGAATTTTTTTGCGAAACTATTATTTTTATTGTTAATGAAAATATTAATAACAAAAATTTTACAATCATTACAGTATGTAACAACTGTACAGTCACGCAAGGTTTTTAAATAGGATCCTATAGAAGTCTGTAAAAAGACAAAAACTATCAGGCACCTATGACTAAATTAAAAATAAAAGTGAAATTGACTTTAACCATTTCCTCTCAGATTTAATTAAACTTTTTTTAATTATATCTGAATAGTAATGACCTCTACAAAAAAGAATAAGTTAAAAGAAGAAAAAATAACGGAATTGGCTAACAATATCGACGAAACTGATGAAATGAAATTAAAGATGTTAGCGGCGCTCGAAAAACCAGAACCTGAAGATGTTCTATATCCACCAGAACTAAATGCTCATTTGATCGAACAATTAAAGGTATTTAAAAATTTTATAGCATAGTCTCAACTTTGAAAATGTATAAACAAAAAACGTTGATTTTCGGGTCTGGTTGTGTTTTAATAATAACATTGAGCGCGGAGAAGTTAAGGCGAGTGTAGTATCTCTTGCCTAGTTTATACCTTCAGACAATATTCAGACTTAATAATATATAAAATATATGATATATTAGCTATGGAATCGAGACCCTACCGCCGTTTACATGAAGATACCTTATACTTTAGGCGGACCATGAGCCTAATAATTTTCAAAGGATCTGTGGACCTTGCTCATAACATAAAAGCATGATTTATTCAGCATAGACAGAAATGCGCCGAGCTAGAATATTCAATATACATTCTCGTACATGAAGTGCTAAAAAAAACATCGCATTAAAATAATTAATTTTACAGGTAATGACATGCGAAAACAATGAATTACGCAAGATAATCTTCTCTAAAGACGAGGAAATTAAACAACTCAATAAAACTGTTACTGATTTTAATCAGAGAATTCGTGATATAATATCCGGCACAGGTCCAGCAATATCTTCGAAATCTGCTGGTATAATTAGTGCAAAAATAACTGAACTTTGTAAGCAAAACCGACATTTAATTGCCGAGCTAGAAGGGTATAAAACAAAGAATGCTTCTTTAGAACGCAAAATAATGCAGTTAGATTTAATAAACAAAGAACACGAGAAATTAGACATTTGTTTATGTAAAGATGATAATACGGAATCAAATTCCGATGAGTTAAAAGAACTTAATAATAAACTTGCAAATGTTAACAAGAAACTATTTGACAGTAAAAACAGAAATTTAGAATTAAAAAATGATATACTAATCGCAACCAAGATTTTACAACAAGAACTTGGTGATAAGTTTAGTAGTATTAAAGAGCTACAGCATGATTTAGCTGGATGGAAAGGTAGAGCACAGCAAATTGTGTTATTGCAATCAAGAATTAATGAATTAGAAGAAAAACTTAATGGAAAACACAAAGACTTAATTGAAGCCAAAAGAAAAGATCAAAGTCAGGTTAGGTTTAGCTAGTTCATTTTCTAGCCAATTACTAAGTTGGAAAAAAAGGAATTATTTTAGAAACAACTATGACATTTTAGAAAGTATCTCAGATTTTCGTTTTGTGTGCTACTTATAGAAGCAGTACTTTCCATAAACACTCCAAGACAATAATAACAAATATTTTCTGACTAATATTTTTGTAGTAGTTTGCTTTCTACTCTAACACGATGAATTCTGCTCACTTTCGCACAAATTATTTTATACAGAAAACTTGTTTAACATCATTAATTTGATTCGTTAATCGTACAAGTCTTATTATATCATGCTATAGTTGTGGTAAGATAAAACACATACGAAATATGCTTCCCATTGTACCTACGTTTACCGTTTTAAAATATTAGATTTTTCTTTTTTTATAATAAAGTTAATTGAAATGTATTACGAAGTTTTGCAAATTATTAAAAAAAACATAACTTCTTCATTTTTTATTGTCACTCTTATAATTTAATAGACAAGGGCATAACTTTATTCATCACAGTACATAACATACATCATCAATTTTTAAATAAAAGCTGCGTAGCAGCTTTCTTTCTTTTACTGTATGGGTATATATTACGACCAAATAGAGATCGTATCACTTTTTTAATAGAAAATTAAGCTATTTATAAAATATTTTAGGTAATAAAAGATTTAGAAATGAAAAGAAAGAGAGAAACAGATGATGCTATGAAAGATTTACAATTTGTAAAAGAAGAAAATCAAGATTTAAAAAAAAAGTTGGATGGAATGAAATGTAGAATCAAAAATTTAGAGTGTGATTCAGTTACCTTAAGACAGAAAATGCAGACATTTGTTGAAAAGAGTAATCACGATGACTTGCTAATAAGTGAGCAAAGAGTAAGTGTGGTATCAAATCCAGTAGTAATACACAACTTTTTTAAATGATGTAAACAATTTTTTTTTATTTTCAGAATCAAATTAAAAACCTTGAATTGTACTATCAAGATCTCTTAAAAGAAAGTACAAACAAAATCAATAAAATGAATAGTGAAATAGACCAATTTCATAAAATGACTGAAAATTCTGACGCAAAGATAGATGCACTGCAGAAAGTAGTAGCTGAAAAAACAAATAAAATTGAAACACTTAGAACTCAATTGTTAAGATATGAAGAATGTTCCTTACAGAATGTATTTTTTACTCCAATGAAAATGGCCACTGACAATGAAATAAAAAAATTGTCGGAACTAGTAAATAAATTGAATGAACGCCTTGACGTCGAAAGACGCAAATGGGATGATCTAGAAGCGACTCACAGAAAATTAAAAGAAAAGAAAAGAAAACTAGAAAAAAAAATCATTAGTCTCGAAGAGGAAATAAAAGTCTTAAAAGACAGTAAAAATAATACAAGAACCTCCAAAATATCAGTTATTAAAGATGAACAGTTAGACATTATTAGACATTATTCCCTTAGCCAAAAACAATCATCTATAAGTAATTGTGTGCGAAAACCAAGTATCAGTACATCTCTTGAATCGGAGTATAGTAAAGTATGTGAGAATTGGGATAAAGATGAAATGAAATATAAACTAGAATTAGCAGAAGAAAAACTAAAAATGATGGTAGACAAACTCAAAATGATAGAAGAAGAAAAGCGGGATGATTTTACGCATTTAACAGAAATGGTTCAAAACTCAAAGCAACTATTTAATGATGCTTTAGCAGTATTACAGAAAGAAAAATGTGTTTGTTCATAATTTATTCAAGATTTGAGGAGATGGAAATATTTTATAATATTATTTAAAACAGATTTGTAGCTTATGGATACCTGTTGATTTTTAAAATTTGAAGTGAATTTAATACGTCGTCTCATTTGTTACTAAATGTTTACCTACCATATATGAAATAACAATAATGAATTAACTGGCAACATTTTTCGCCGCCATTGTCATTTTTTTGGCATGCCCATTCGTTAATGCTACGAAAATCGTGCTCTCGATTGTTTTTCTAATAATAAACGTATTGCAAACTTTGTTTGTGAATAATTGTGGTAAACTTCTGTTGCTCTGTGAAATATTAGTGTCTTTTTTTATATAGTGGGTGTTTATTAATTATATCAAGATGAATAAAACTTGCGCAAGGTGCGAGAAAACTGTATATCCAACAGAAGAATTGAAATGTTTGGACAAGGCAAGTAATTTTCTCTACTATTTCTAACAAAAGTTCGGGTCAATTCACCGACTCGTCTTGTCGATATTGTCATTTTTAATCGATGAAATAATAAATTAGTGTAGCTTTTATTTATTTGTTGTTTCTATTTTCGAATCTTTAATTATGTTTTAAAATTGTTGTTCTATGTACCGGCACAAATATTCAAAACAATCGGAAGGTGACTCATTCATTTTAATAAATTAATGCTGATATCATAGGAAGCGCGATATGTCATCAATTTGTAATGTGTTCATATGCATTCTATATTAGGTAATATATACGAGACGACCTTGTATATTCTCGTTCCAGATTCTATTAGAAATGCTAAAACGAACACTTTCACGAGGATCCAAATACGTTGTAATAAGAGTTGTGGTATATACTTACCTTTTTTTACAATTATGCAACAAGAAAGATTAAGAAGTTGATCTTCCTTGTTGGATAACAAAGAAATCACCTGATAAGTAATATCTTATGATAAGGAGTAAATTAAAAATTACTTAAAAATTTCCTATATAAGATTTTAAAGTTAAGTTAAATATTTATGATTAGTGTTTTATGGCCAGCTATATGCATAAAATTTATGATTTTGTGATGTGTGGACAAAATATCTAGATCACCTATTTTCAGTCTTGTCCTATGTTAAAAATACATTTATGTGAGTTTATGTTCCTAGTTGTTTTAGCTAAATCTTTATTGTGACACTCAGTTTAGCTCCAACAGTTGGGTTAAAAGTGATGTAAACTTCATGTTAATATGATCAACTTTTATTTTGTTTTATTTCTGTGGTAGTCTGTTACAATTGTTAAGGAATTTAAAAAAGGAGCATGCATGTTTCACATACAGAAATTTATTTCTAATAAATATGGTATGACATGATTCTAATGCCTGGTTTAGTATAGACATTTTTATAATTTAAGTTAGACAGTAATTTGATTAAATAGTGATTTAAACAAGTTATTTCAATGGTATGCTAACCAGTCTTCTTGTCACTTTACATAACTAGATCTCAGCACATGGCCTCGAAAATTAAATAATTTTGTTGTTTATGTTATTAGGTGTGTTTTATTATATTTTAGTGTTTTGAAAAGCAATTTTTTATTCAAGCAGTGCCATTATCAGTAGGGCTCTTCAAAAACATTTCTGTTACCTAGAATCTCTATATTATCATCATTTAAGCCTATCACTAGTCCACTGCTCAACATAAACCATAGATTGTAAGACAAAAGTTTGTAGCTCTCATTTTGGGGGAATTTTGCCATAGTTGCAACATTTGACAGGCAGGTTGGCAACCACAGTTTATTTAAATCTTCCAGGAAGATGCTGCTGCCCGTCTCCTGGTGTTAATTTTTCCTCTTTTGACATTTACTACACCCACAGGATGAGTAGGGGTGACAGATTAACTTATGCCAATTTTTATTTATATATTTCAATATATTGAAAGTGAATGGAATTTATACCTTTCTCTATTGGTCTATTGTACAAAATGGATATATAGACTGATTCTAAGTTACTATGTTTAGTGTAATTTTTCATTGTATTAATTTGCTTTGGTTAAATAATCATCTTACTCCATTCATTACAATAACTCAGTTGTTAATTTATTAGAGTTAATATTTAGAGTAGTGATATATTATTCATGTTTGCATAGAAGGATTGTTTTAATATGTATTAATTCAAAACAGACATGTAGTTTTTAGTGGAGGTAGGATTCCTATGTAGGAATTTGCTTAAGTAGGTACCACCATAGAGCCAGTTCTGCTGTTAAGCTAGTGTGTACACCACTTCCAAGCTTGTCTCATCTGTTACTTCCAGTAAAACTTTTTAATGCTCTAGGTGCTTTGTTTTAATTAACTGTAAATATATTGTAAATTTATTGCTAGATAGTTCTTTTCATAAAACAAAACAAAACTTTTCTGGTATGTGCTATTAATATAGTGTTGTATTATGGGGTTGTGTATGGGGTTATCGACAGTCTGTTATGATTTCCACTTATTTATAAAATAACATTGCTTATGTTTTTAGTTCCTCTACCTTACCAACGGTGTATCTAAGAATAACATATAAAAATGTTTGTGTGGCTTAGAGGTCAGAGCAGCAACACTATGACAGATCTAACATTTGTGCAAATTTATTTTGGGTGGGAAGTGTGATTGCCACTGCATCTATGACACTGCGTCACAGTGTTACATTGAGCATGGGTAGGTTAGGAGTCAGGATGAGTGAGGGCCTCTGTGAAATTTCATTTGTGGCTTGTATAATATTTCCTTACTACCCATTCTTACTACCCATTTGTCATTGTCAGGATTGTAGCAAGTGGAAAGATGTGGTCTCTGTCTACCCCTATGGGAAAGAGGTGTGACTGTATGTATGTATATTTATATTTCCTATGCTAACTGCATAGGAAATATTATATTCATATTATATATATTAATAGTTTTGGACAAAGTTCAGAAGTTGTCACCATAGTCAGTCAGACAGATTACAGCATCAAAATGGTGTCAAAGGAGTTTTCCTCTATTTAACTTCATATATCAATGTGGCACTTTTAATTGATAATATTTAATAAATTCCAACTGAGCTAGCTTTTTATAAAAATACTTTTGGAGGTGAAATTAATGAAATTAGCATCATTTTTTGTAATGAACAAACAAAAATTGTTGAAATATATCTTTAATATTATGTTTTTTGTTTAGAAAAAAATTTATGAATTATTTCCAATTTTCACATTCTTGATTATCTTATTATTCCCACTGTGAATAAAAATGTTTCTATGAATACACAAAATGAAGGTAATACTATACACAATTTTTTAAGAAATAAACTTTTTATATAGAAATATATAATAATAGAAATTAAACGAAAAAGAATATTTCACTATTAAAAAATCCCAAAAAGTTATGATTCCGGCCAGGATCGAACTGGCGGCCTTCTGCGTGTAAAGCAGATGTGATAACCACTACACCACGGAACCAGTTGTATAGAGTGTTTAAAATGATAACTACATGTCACTTTTATATTTGACATTTATGATAAAAAAAATTATGCTTACTTTTGCTTCAATTAAATGGAAGCAACAGTAAGCATAATAAATTGTTACGATTTAAAATCGTCATACAATTGAAAACTCGAAATAAGATGGTTATTGCTACGAGGGTGGATTGAAAAGTACTCGGCCTAACACAGATCCATTCAATTCTAAAAATCAAATCTACCCACATTATTTAGTTCAGTTCAGACTAGTTCATTGTGTGAAGTTCGAAACGTGTGCGATAATTAGTTGTGATTTTATAAATTTATTAACAAAGTAATCGGTCATAATTTCCGCGAATGGAGCAAATCGTGCAGCGTGCCGTCATTAAGTACCTCCATAAGAAGGGGCTATCATCAAAAGCCATCCATGATGGCATGGTCAGTACATTAGGCGATTGTGCTCTGTCATATTCATCCGTCAAAAAATGGATAGCAGAATTTAAGCGTGGTAGAGAGAGTGTGAAAGATGAACCCCGCTCTGGAAGGCCTTCGACGTCAACTACTGACGAAAATATTAAAAAAGTACTTGATTTAATAATGAGAGACCGCAGATTAAAAATTAGAGAGATAGCCGAGATTATAGGCATCTCTTATGAACGAACTCAAAACATCATTGTCAACGAGTTGGGTTTCCACAAGGTGTCTGCGAGGTGGGTTCCGCGACTGCTTTCAGTTGAACAAAAAAGGACGCGATTGACTATTTCACGCGACTGTTTGGAGTTATTTGAAGCCGATGCAGATGATTTTTTGAATCGTTTTGTTACTATGGACGAAACATGGGTTCATTACTGTACACCGGAAACAAAACAACAATCAAAACAGTGGAGAAGACCTGGTTCACCACCCCCTAAAAAGGCTAAGTCGATTTTGTCGGCAAATAAGGTGATGGCTTCAGTATTCTGGGACTCGAAAGGTGTGATTATGATTGATTATCTTGAAAGTGGTCAGACTATAAACTCTGATTACTACTGCACCTTACTACGTCGTTTACGAGAGGAAATAAAAGAAAAACGTCGAGGAATGCTCAGAAGAAAAGTCCTGTTTCATCAAGATCGTAGCAAGTGGAAAGATGTGGTCTCTGCCTACCCCTATGGGAAAGAGGCGTGACTATGTATGTGTGTATGTATAAAGTGACGAAACGAACTAAACGTTCACCTGATGCTAAGTGCAACGCCTCATCATCATTTCTGCCTATCACTAGTCCACCGCTGAACATAGATTGCCACAGTTTGGTTGGCAAACACAGATCTTTTATTGAGATGTTCTAGAAAAATGCTGCTGCCTTCTTCAATCTTCTGGTTTTAATTTTCCCTCTATCGACTTTTAAGACACCCCACGGGATCAGATGGGGTGGTAGATTCACTAAAGCCTGTGAAAAACTAGCTGTTCTCCGCGGTTTCAACCGCGTAATGATTGCGCAATACGGTATTGTACCTCCCAAATCCAAGCATTCACAGTATGGCCTTTCTGGCCAATGTTCGGTTCTCAGCGTGCGGCGCCTTAAGACCGTAGTCTATGTAATAAGCTTAAGTTTTATAGACTAACTTTCTTTAAAAGACTGGCTACCCAATGCAACACTAATTATTCAAATCGGATTAGTATTTATTGAGATTAGCGCCTTCAAAATTATAAACTTTAGCGTTTTTATAGTAGTTGTTCGGACTTCGACGCGTCGAGCATCAGCATCAGCAACAAGGGGGGCTGCGAGGCATGCGGGTCGAGGGGCATAACCCCTATGAGCGAACAGCTGACCGGCCGGACCATTTGTTCGACAGCTTTGAAAATAAAAGATTAAGCGGACTGTAAAATTACTCGTAATAAGCTAAACTGTTCAATATTAAAACTATAAGAGGTATGTTAACTTCGCGCGTAGTCGCCGTTAGATTTTATGCTAGTACTTACGTTCTTCCATATAAATTACTAGGTGATGCCCGCGACTTCGTCTGCGTGGATTTAGATTTTTTTAAAACTCCCGTGGTACTACGGGATTTTTAATTTTCTCTCTCTGTGCCAGCATTGTCAACATCGGTCTAGCGGTTGAGCCGTGAAAAGGTAACAAACACAGAGGGACAGAGAAAGTTACTTTTGCATTTATAATATTAGTATGCATAAGTAATAATTAAGTATGGATATATGGTTTGGACACCTAGAGGATGGATGAAAGAAGATTGACGAAACATTTATGAGGCGAGTGTGAATAGGCAAGCCGGTAAAGGTCCGACGAAGGCGAGCTTATCACGATCAGATTGAAATCGTTCTAAGAAAAGGCCACGTCAAGAGTATCCGCGACCGACGAACTTGTATGAAAACACTAATGAAAGTGGAGGAAGCTAAAGATGTTTGTCAGGATCGTAGCAAGTGGAAAGATGTGGAAAGATTCCTATGGGAAGAAGGCGTGACTCTATGTATGTATGTAGTATGGATATGCCAAATATTCCATTCGTTTCAAAATGTTAAGTACACATTAAAGTGTGTAACCAATGAAATAAATCAAGTAACTTGAACGCGTCCACTTATCGCTGCCACCTGGTCAAGGTTTGCAAGGCATTATTTCTATCTAAGAATCATCGCGTGCGCGTCATAGCTTCGTGAGCAAACGAGGTTTTTTCCCCCGCTTGTTTGTCTGGGAAATATGTAGTTGCAATTTAATTAACTGGCTGGTAATGAGACGCGATGAGTGAATTGAGTGTTCGATGAAATACGTGGACGCGTGTTGTTAACGATGAAAAAAGTTAATATGAATACAGAAAACAAATAATTTTGTTTCGACAGCATGGAACCCACAGGGCACGAGTTCTACTCGCAGTTGACGATCTTTTTAGGGTTTTGTAGTATAACACGAAACGCTTATATTTTCGTCAGTGCACGTGTGAGGTATCCTAAGATAGATCTTAAAAATTAGTTTCAAAGTAACTAGTATTATTTTAAGCAATTGGTGAGATGCGCGTCTAAAGTCGTAAAAAGTTGGACGAACCCCCAATTAACGTTTCAATTATGCGGTGAAAATTTCTGAAACAAATAAAGATAGAACGTAGAAAAGATTCAACGAAAATTGTTTTGAAGAAGATATTTCGTGTAAATTTAGATATATAGGATATTTTCGTTACACGCTATTCCCCCACTACGGGAACCTTCACTGGGCATGGTCAAACACGCACTTGCTGTAATGTCACAGTATGCAGGTGACCTGGGTTCAAAACCTGTAGTTACACCTCTGAAATATTTAGTGCTGGTTCACTACATGCTTGGCGGTAAAGGATAACTCTAAAGGAAACCTTTAATAATTAATTAATTTAATCATCGAGAACATGTGAAGTTCCCGCTCAAAAAAGAAAGGTCTTTTCTCTGCAATGGGACATTGAACGGCTTCGTCGCCTTTTTCTTTTTAAATTTGTTTTTTAAATCCACAGACGTGAAAACTGTTTTTATCATATTTCTGCCCTTTTACAATTCCTGTGCAAAAGTAGCACGACAAGACAGAATGGCATTTGACTGACGAGCTTGGAGCACGTCATTACACTTTTGTGTAATAACATTCTATAAAGACCTTTTTATAATGAGCTGTTGTACAGTGGCGTACAATGAAAAGAGTACCTACACTCAAAAACTTACGATGTCAGAGAACTTGTTGTTATTAGATACAAAAGCTTTCAAAATACTATGCATGTACACGACTGTATATGCAAGTACTTTACTCTTACTCTTTTTTGAAGTTTCAACCTTACATTTTATTGTTGTTACTTACTGTCCCAAAATAATAAAATTCAAAACCAAGGACTCGTAACATTTCAACTTTTCAACACTATTTTGATTATATAATTTCTCTAGAGGACATGAGGTTCAAAAATTAAGTGATATGATTGTGATCATGTCAAAAATGTTGCTAATGTTGTTAATGTTCTTGCTAATTTAGAACAGTAATACCAATATAGAACATATACTTGACTATGGGCAAATATTTCATTGGTGTAGTATGTCGGTGCAAAATACACATCGTATGGATGTGTATGAGTCCTCATAGCTAAAACCTATTGGAATGCGAATTATAACAATCAATGGAGACTTCAAACTAGATGCAAAATTTATTTGTTTCAGTAAAATAAAACTACGAAATATCATTCTATTCAAGGAAAATTAAAATGAAGGATGAAACTTATTGCAAAAAGCAAGTAGGTATTTGTGTTAATTAAGTATGAAACGTCAAGAAAGTTTGTGTTGCTTTCTAATTTATTTTGAGCAATGGAATCGATTTGTATATACCAAAATCTTCTCATCGCAAACAACACCGCTGGAGTAGGCGACGAAAATCTAATTTGGTATGGGAAGTTAAAGATGAATTTTTACTACTTTCCGCGTGCTGTAATAAGTACAGTGGTGTAGAATAGGTGGAAGATTGATTTAAAAAGTTTACAGATAGAGATGGGCAGCAGTATCTTCTTGGAACATCTGAATAAATAAACAGCGGTTGCAAACCCGCCTGCCAAGCGTGGCAACTATGGCAAAATCCCCCCAAAACGATAGCTACAAACTTTAGTGGCAATCGATAGGGGAGGCCTTTGTTCAGCAGTGGACTAGTGTTAGGCTGAAATAACGATGATGATGGTGACAGATAGCGTGGTAGCACATGGGCCTTAAGTTTCATAGAATAATTTGTTATAATTACTTGACTTTATATGAACTTGTCTAGTCAATTGTTTTAATGTTTACAAGTAGGCTTAAATATAGCGTCAGACATTCAGAATATCATCGTTCGGACAGACTTAGATGCCTCACGTATTTGTTTTATTTGTATAATCTTGTAATAGGCCGTTTGATCAGATTCTCCTAGATGTAAAGCGTAGACGAGGTCAAGGATGGTGAGCACGTTTCGCTCGAAGAAGCCTATTCCCACGTGAGTGAATACAGTGGAGAATAGTATTAAACGAGAGACCATTGTCAAAAACTATTCCGATGCAAATACTACATTACACGTACTACACATCACGTATTATTAACGTGACCATACGTTCGGCTTTGAGCGGGACTGTCCCGCTTTTAAGCTGTGTGTCCTGCAGTCCCAAAAATACTTAAAAATGTTCCGCTTTGTTAAAACAAAAGCGTAACAAAAGCGCAACTGTTCATTCATATTTAAAAACAAACCTAACAAAACAAAATTTCTTGTCTGAAATATATTAAAAAGCAGCCAATGAAACTACATAACAATAGTTCTCATTTTAATTTTTGATCATTAAACATTTTTTAACTGTAGGTAACAGTAAAAGCGCGCTTTTGGTTTTCTTAAAAAACGGTGGGAACTCTTTGATTTTCTGGGATAAAAAGTCTCCTATGCCTGTCTTCGAGATACAAGATATCTCTATGCCGAATTTCATCAAGTACGGCTCATGAAAATATAACAAAAAAACGGAGAGACAGTGAGAGTTCCTTCGCAATTATAATACATACTCATACTAGATTATCAACATGTGTTTATTTGTAAAACTAAAATGAAAAAAGAAATGGTCACGTTACGTATTATACTACTTTACCTTCAAAGACTTCGAACTCTCCTTTCACGGTCAGTGTCCATGATTTGCTTATTCGAATAATCGTGTAATGGTGCTCGGTAGAAGATCGGTTTTGTATAAGTTACTCATTAATTTAGAGTTTCTCTTGTGTTTTGGCCCATTCGGACTACCGTACTTGGTGTGTGTTGCGGTCGCTATATGATGTGGCCACCCGCTATTAGTTAGGTAATTGAACTTAATTTTATTACAGACACTTTTTAAGTATAATTACGAAATCGTTACTTAATTGCACTGGAAAAGAAACGATTATCGCCTGACGTTCTGTTTTAGGATTTAAGCAACAGCTGCATGTTGTAAGAAGCAATATAAGGAATAAAGAGCTTATTTACGTAGCGTATGCGGCGACCTTGCAACATGTCCTACATATGCATTTATTGAAGTTTTTCTTTAGTTATCATTATATCAAGACTTATATTTTAATATCATTACCGGAGATGGTATTTAAAAACATAAAAAGGAATGTGCTTCGATGTACGCCTGGCTTGGAGATACGAGAGAAAAAAAGAGTTGTTCAGAGAAAAACCGTTATGACAGTAATTTCCATCAATTTGAAAATTCTTATAACTGTCCCTAAAATATTAAAAAAAAAAGCCCATTGGTATCAATGATTTTCGTAGAATAAAATCTAAAATTAACTAAATATTTAAATGAATTATTTGGTACGAGGCGAGCGTGCGACTTCATGTGGACATACAAAAATCAACTTAGTTCCACAGTAATTGAATTCGATGAAAAGAAATTTAAATCGAAAGACTAAAACCACTCATAATTGAGGTGGCAACCCTCCTCCTCCTGTGCGCAGCAGACAAAAACTAAATCGACTCCAGAGTTACGCTCCATAATGCAATTACAGCTTATCTAACCGCTGCAAAGCGGAATTCTGTTCATGTCTGTACGATCGGATTTAACTCGAGAACTACTAAAACAACTTACATGAATTTTACAAAGGTTAAATAAATACTCTGGGACCAACTAAGAATGGGCGTGTCCGGGCGAACTATTTTCCGAATTAGCGAAGTTAGACACTCGAAATTGTTAGTTTTCATCTATGACATCTAGCAACTTCGACTGTTTCGCCATTTTGCTTGCATCAAACGGACATAAAAAATATTTTTTAATTTGTTACAAAAAAAATTTTTTTTAACAAACTAACTGCAAAAACTAATTCAATAGTCCACGCGAACGAACTCGCGAGTACAGCCAGTATTTAATATGATAGATATTTCCTCTCTTTCATCGTGATATAAAGAATGGGAGCGATGATGACACGCTTTGCCGGGCTATTGTTTGCCTGTCGAAGGTCGCTCGGTCGAATGCGACTTAATTGCCCCCTATTCATGTCATCTGATCCAAGTAGACCGTTCTTGGCTGTTAAGGAAAGGTCACACTAATACGGTATTAGAAAAGTTTTGTATACTTGTACGAACTTTAGTAATCGATTTACCTTTAATTACTTAAAAAACGTGAGAAACAATAATTAGGAAAGTGTAATAAAAATAGTCTTTTTTCATAATAACTATTTCTTTTGGATTTTTGGATTTTTGGATGGCTTTGGAGTGACTTCAGTGCCACTCAGTAGTGTTTTGGGTGCTACATTTGTTAAAGGCAGACGTGTACTTACCATTAGGATCAAAGTTTAGTAACGATAAAGTTTAGAAAGCTGACAATTCAACAGCTTTAGTTTTTTCTTTGCTTTCGCGATGTGCCGCAGGCTCAGTTACTAGAAATTGGATCATCTTATCAAGTGTTTAAATTTAGAACTGTACGTTACGTTTATTAATGAGCATTTGTATGAGTTCCTAATAAATGTAACAATGTGCACGGTGCTTTAGAGTAATACCGTGTGATGGGAAAAATTTTAAAAATTTATTTTTTGCTTATTGTTTGCAATAGGTAGGTACCTTATCTGAATAATCTTAATGATGCTTGGTGCGACCGAAGAACTAAACTAAATATTGTATCGTGCGACCAGAAGGCATTGTTTCTTCTTCGTTATCTGTATTGCGATATATTAAATTTGTATGATTTATTGATGTTTTATCTTGGATGTCGTTTGACCAAACGGTAATCGTAGTTGCCTGGCATGTTTTTCTTTCCTTAGTTCTTATTTTGGTCCCAACAATAAAAGAGTTTGATAAAATTGATTTCTGAAATGTATTTCAACTGTCATCGAAACTCCGACATTGTGACCGCTCCATTAATTGCTTGCATTCATTTTCCATTGAATCAGTAAAAGATTAAAAGATGAGTGTATTGCAAACACAACTATATCATCGTGACATATACTTAGTCGATATCAATGGGCTAGTCTACGATGGGCATCTCTTTATTAAGGTTTTCGGGTTAGGTTCATTAGCCTTTTTAATGTTGCGCTTCCAACGTTGATGTCGATTTTGACGCTAATTTTTAATCAAATTTCTTCCGAACATAACTGGGGACTGTTCTGGGCTGGTACTGCCAAAAATCAGCTAGCTACTTTTGACGCTGTGGAACGACCCGCCAAAAGGTTCGTAGGTGACAACTCTTCGCAACCTCCTTTTTTGTCAACTGTGCAAAGTGGCGCAAGTCTGACCACAAGTCTTATTAGTTGATTCTGTCATCGAACGATACGATCGATTGACTAGAAGCACTGTTAAATTCCACCCGCATTCTGTTGACTTGTTCCGGACGCGTACAGAGTGTTTTGCTTGACCTGTACCCACAACTAGCGAAAAAACTAGAGTGAATACGCATCATCTAGTCTAAAGTTCTAGTCTATTAAGGATCTTACTGGATTTTATTTGCGGACCAGACAGTGGGATTGAGGTCAAATGTTGGCCCTATGCTATATAAAAAAAACAGATTAATAATTAGTGTCTGTTGAAATTTGGACCGTCTAGGTAGGTACCACCCCAGGGCCAGTTATTCTGCCGTGAAGCAGTAGTGTGCAAGCATTACTGTGTTTCGGTTTGAAGGGCACTGTGAGCTAGCGTAATCACTGGGCATTTGAGACTTGAGAATTGATGTCTCAGGGTGACGAGCGCAGTGTGGTGTCACACAGATATATTCTGGGTGACACAGCATTTGTTGTGGGCGGACGTTGCACTTACCACCAGGTGAACGTTTTGCTCGTTTCATCACTTTATACCATAAAAAAAATCGTAAATCGGTAGGTGTTAACGACACTACATTATGTCATTGCTGTCATTAAAAAACAAAGATGTGATAACATTATTATACAATTTGATACGTGTTATTTTACTGTCAAGCCGTCACGTCCCGAAACGTTACGAAACGTGAACAAACACGTTGCACGGAACGTGTGACGTCGCGTAACAAGCTGCTCTAATGGAGTGTGAAAGTGCTCCGCACAGCCGATACCTTGCCGGTAAATTGTTCGCATTCACTTTGGAAAAATGGGAAAGTAATGTTGCACCTATACAACTTGCTGTTGCAACTTTATAGACACAACAACGCAAAGCTAAAAAGATCTATAGTTGTATGTAGGCAAATAATATACGCCGAGGAGTCAATGGTATCGTCAGTTTTGGGGACGCTGCCTACCCGTCGAAGATTATTGACAGTTATTTGTATAATATCAAGTTTTGATAGTCTTCTTTCCTATAGCTGTAGTATTCGTTTTTTAATAGATGATAAAGTGAAAGGTAGAAAACCACAACATTATCAATCAAGAAGATCACTACTAGATATAGGCTTCTCAAAAGTTGGAAAGATTTGATGGACAAAAGGCTTCTGGTGTGGTGATACGAAGACAATGTATATCTTATTTCACTATTAAACGACCACGTGGGTTAGTGGTTAACGAACCTGTCTTCTACGCCGCGGGTCCTGGATTGGAATCCCAGCCGCAGCCATCATTTGTACAAAACACAAATTGTTGGTTTACGGGTCTGGTTGTGTATTGTACACGTGAAATATATGGCTATAAAACGCACCCACGATTCAGGAGAAAACCTACTGGGCATTTATTTGTTTAAATAATAAAACTGTAGACTGTGTTTGAACGCGCTAATCTCAGGATATACTCATCCTATATTACGTTGATTGAGAGAGGTCCTAGGCATATAACACTTCATGCTACGGCTGTTAGGCTTCCACGCTAAAAACCGAACATTACCGAGATGGCCCGAACTGTGAATGCTCAGGTTAGGGGGGTAGAATGTCGCGCGCAATCATGTAATCGGCTTATTTTACGCGGGTGAAACCGCGGGGCGCAGCTAGTATATCATAATTTCCTTTGCATCAGTTTTCGAATAGACGATCCCATCACCAGTCAGGATATTTTAGATCTGACGTATAGGGGACGGGTATTAGTTATTACTCCCCCTTTCGGTTGCCACGAGTTTTCCTGACATTCCTTTTTTTGACCGTCTAGGTAAGTACCACCCCAGCTGCTGTTATTCTGCCATGAAGCAGTAGTGTGCAGCAAACATTACTGTGTTTCTGTTTGAAGGGCACTGAGAGCTACAGTAATCACTGGCCATTTTTTTTTTTTAGAATAGGGGGCAAACGAGCATGTGGCTCACGTTATTGTAAGTGATCACCGCCGCCCATGAACACCTACAATACCAGAGGAATAGCAGATTGCCGGCCTTTGAAAAAGGAAACCTATTCTTGAACGTCCCTAAGTCGTATCGGTCCGATGTCTTAGGGTGACGGGCGCATATAGTTTCCCTCACTTAATTCAATAAAAAAAAAACACTCAAGGTGGCGGCTTCACTAACGCCCTTACCTTACCGCTACTTAAATTGGCTGCAATAAAATACATCTTCTACCTTATTTTCGGCTATCGACGATGCGCACATATCGGAAGTTTGACCAATTATAATACGCTTTCGTTTATTTTAAAACTTTTTAATTTGTAAATACCGGCTTCCATCCGACGGATGCAGACTTTTTGCTCCGAATCGACTTCCATATTATTTACATTAAACATTTCGTAAAAAAATTATGTGAAAAGTATGATTAGCGAATATTAACTAATTGGTGTCCATTACATCGATATTAATATAATTAAATACAACACAAGAGATATCTACAATACACCTCTACTTGTTGGCATTTTTCTAATAAGTAATTATTTTAATCTACTCGTATCTTTAGTACCTACTTTGTAACTTTTTTTTTAATAGAATTTTTAAGTGATAAAACGAGCAAAACGGTCTCCTGATAGTAAGTGAAACGTCTGCCAATAACAAATGCTGTGTCACCTAGAAAATTTCTGTGTGACACCACACTGTGCCCATCACCCTGAGACATAAGTTCTTAAGTCTCATATGCCCAGTGACTACGCTAGCTCACAATGCCCTTTAAACCGAAACACAGTAATGTTTGCACACTACTGCTTCACGGCAGAATAACTGCCACTGGGGTGGTACCTACCTAGACGGATTCCTGCATAGGAATCCTACCACCAGTAAAATTACAAACAATTAAATTTACATAAATTATTCCCACAGAAACTATCCATATACAATGTTGTCTATACGATATATTATATTTAGGATAGTACTATAGTTTCCTCCTATAATTAGATATACATATGAGTATATATATTATTATTAAAGATGTGTCTTCTCTTCCTATATGTCCGCACAGATACAATTTAAAAACTACCAAAGTTATTGATACTTGTTATGGGCAAGCGATGCACTAATCATCAGGTGAACGACTTGCTCGTCTCGACCCTTCCTTTTAATAAAATTGAATTACACGAATTATAGATAGTAACACGAGCTGAATTTGTTTTACCTCGACGTAATGTGTCTTGAAAACCCGAATTTAGTTTTAATGTCTCTTCAATACGCGCGAACAATGTCGCGGGCAATTATTCTCTGCCCACTGTTTATTTATTTATTTATGAACACTTTATTGTATTAACTGTACAAACGGCGGACTTAATACCATATGGCATTTTCTTCCAGTCAACCAGATAGTTAGTGGGAAAAGCGTGTACGGCGGTGGGCAGGGCGAAAAATACACTAGTCAACTAGGTCTCCCCCAAAGATTAGGTCCCCGAAGGTAGATTCTCTTAAGCCGCCAACACACTACAATCCAGTCGAGGCCCTGAGGAACCTGGCGAGCATTATTTAGTAGACCAGATGTTCGGGCCAGGATTTTCCGCTATGACTCGGTCGCAAGAGCCTCGTTTGTCAGTCCGCAGTCCAATGGGTGAAGATAGTATATTTCCCTCTTATAACAGATCTAGGTACATTTGACGTAACATTCGACGTCCGCTTGGCATTAATGGTCAGAGTAAAAAGAAAGAAAAACATTCATTTAGACAACTTTAGAAACAGCTGTGTTTATTAGACAGAAATAGAATCTAGATCTCTTCAAATTATGCCTTGATGACTTGTGCACGTCAATCTTTGATGATAGGTTATCGATGAGGTCGAATGAGTTATTGATTATTAATTTGCAATGAGCAAACACCGTTACCGTACCGAGCCGTGGTAGCTCAGGGGCTAGGCACTCGCTTTAAATTTCATAGTACGCGAGTGACCTGGGTTCGAACCCCGGTGCCGGCACCACTAAAATTGTTTATTGCAATTTTAAGTGCTGATTTACCACGTGCTCGGCGGTGAAGGAAAACATCTTGAGGAAACCTGCATGTCTGAGGAATAAAAAATATTTCGAAGACATGTGAAGTCCGCAAACCCGCATTGGAGCAGCGTGGCGGATTCTTCCTAGCTCCAAAACCCTCTCAGAAATGAGAGGAGGCCTGTGCTCAGTAGTGGGACATTTATATGCTGAAACTTTAAACACGTATGCTCTAAGATGAACGAATCTTACCTTGTACAAT
The DNA here is from genome assembly GCA_019845155.1 of Luehdorfia chinensis. Lineage (NCBI taxonomy): Eukaryota > Metazoa > Arthropoda > Insecta > Lepidoptera > Papilionidae > Luehdorfia > Luehdorfia chinensis. Next base: position 1,215,406 of record JAHVAK010000107.1, read on the forward strand.
CCAACTTGAGACAATCCAACTGAGCGTTTTTGGTATTTACAATATCTATATCTTTATCTTTACGATTCATCATCATCATATTAGCCTATCACTGGTCCACTGATGAACACAGGCCCCCTCCATAGATTGCCTCAAAAGCCCCAAAATGAAAGCTACAACTTTCATATTGGGGCGATTTTGCCATAGTCGCCACGCTTGGCAGGCGGGTTGGCAACCGCAGTTTTTTATTCAGATATGTAAGGAAGATGCTGCTGCTTCTCATCTCCTGGTTTTCAATTTTTCTCTATCGACTTTTATGACATCTACAGGACGATATGGGGTGGTAGATTCTCTTAGGCCGTAAACACACAATCTATCTATACACATCGGCACAATTAGCGGAACGTAAAAAAATCAGAGTATATAAATAATAACGTATATATTAAAACAAATAATAATTAGACATGAAGTAACAAACTGATTAACATATTTTCATTTTTTAATTATAATAGACTTTTAACGAAATTTTATTAAAAATTATCAAAATAATAAAGCACTTTTTTCTCTCTTTTGTGGGAACACAAACAATGTTGTAACTTAAAGATTACTAAGATTGTAAATAAATGAAAGACTAATAGTGTTTCCTCTTCGTACTCTTAACTAACGTTTCCATCCTTCTGGGCATGCCGCGAAGTATGTTATCTATAGTATCTTGGGACAAGCTCTGCCACTCTTCAAGTAATGCGGTTTGCAGTTCTCTCAGGTTGTTAGGGAGTAGTATTCTAGATTTAACACTTTTCTTTAACAAGTCCCAAACATGCTCTATAGGATTCATATCCGGGGATCTTGCTGGCCACTGCATCACTGTTATACACACATGCATTTTATGCCCAAGCATTATCCTGCATCAGAATAAAACCATCATCATTATTGGGGGCAAATGGCACAACGCGTTCTTCTAAAATATCCTTGATGTACATATCAGCAGTCATATTACCTCCATCGACCACCACTAACTCCGTACGAGCTCCGAATGTTATCCCTCCCCACACCATAACTGAGCTGCCCCCATATGCCACCGTATTTTCAAAATTCGTCTGAATGTATCGTTCTCCTTTGCGTCTCCATATTCTTTGCCTTCCATCGATCTGGTTTAAGAGCACTCTACACTCATCAGTGAAAAGTACCCGCCCCCATTGGTTTATGTCCCAAAAACGATGTTCGCGTGCAAAGTTTAACCGATGTAATCGATGATGTCTCTCAAGTTTTGGAGCTTTGGCCGGTACATACGAACCTATGCCCACGCATATTCTTCAAATCTTCTGCGAACTGTACGCTCGCTCACTCGCACTCCTCGCACGACTTCAAGCTCAATTCGGACCTGCACAGCTGTTACCCGCGTGTTCCTGCAAGCTCGAAGTTGTAGAAAACGGTCATCCCTCCTCGTAGTGCACTTTTTACTGGTTTGGCTCCTCCTCCTCTCAAGAGAATCAGTCAACTGGTACCTTCGAATACTGCGATGAATCGTTGAAATTGATTGCTGCAGTTTATCGGAAATAGATCTGTAGGTATGACCATTTCTTCGCATTTCATCTGCCCTAATAATATCTGGTGGTCTTAAATCGGGCATTTTTATTTTTTATTTCAACTATAGCAACAACTGTTGACACAAAAAAAATACTTTTATTAATATACGAGGGGTGATCCAAAAGTAATGATAATCAATAATAAACACAATGAATAAAATAAATAAATAAATTTATTTCTCAACATAGTCTCCTAGCAAGTCTATACATTTAGTCCATCTCTTTTCTAATCCTAAAATTCCCTTAGAAAAAAAATCTTTATCTTGACTCTCAAAAAAGTCCTCAACCGCGGCCATCACGTCGCTATCATCGTCAAATTTCTTGCCTCGGAGGTGTTCCTTGAGTCGTGGAAAGAGATAGAAGTCGCTGGGGGCTAGATCTGGTGAATAGGGGGGGTGTTCCACCAGCTCAAAGCCCGCTTCCTGAATGGCAGCCATGGCAATTGCAGCTTTGTGAACCGGTGCGTTGTCTTGATGGAACAGCACTCCAGCCCGCAGTTTGCCTCGCCTTTTCTCCTTAATAGCCTCCCGCAATCTTCTTATTTGTTCTGCATAGTAGGAGCCTGTAATAGTGGCCCCCTTTTCCAAGTAGTCCACCATGATTATTCCTTCAGCGTCCCAAAAAACAGACGCCATAACCTTCCCTGCTGAGCTTGACACTTTGAATTTCTTCGGCGTCGGTTCATCGGATCGTTTCCATGTCATCGATTGTTGTTTTGTTTCAGGATCAAAATGGTGGATCCAGGTCTCGTCCATGGTCACAAAACGTGACAAAAAATTATCCTTGTCTGCCTGGAACTTTTCGAGATTTGCTCTTGACATGTCGACTCGTTTCTTCTTTTGCTCGTCGTTTAACATTTTCGGTACCCAACGCGCGGAGACCTTTCTCATATGCAATTCGTTCGCAAGGATTCTTTGAATGCTGCCATATGAGATCCCTGTGACCTCAGCTACATGCCTGATAGTCACTCTTCGATCTTCCAATACAACTTCTTCAACTTTTTTCACATTTTCTTCAGTGAGGGACGTCGATGGGCGTCCTTCGCGGTGTTCGTCTTCCGTCGATGTTCTTCCCAACTTAAACTCCTTAGCCCAGCGTGCAACTGTGGAATATGGAGGAGAAGAGTCCCCTAATGTTTCCACCAAGTCGCTGTGTATGTCTTTGGTAGACATTTTTTTCAAGCAGAGGTATTTAATGACAGCTCTGATTTCGTGTTTTTCCATTTTGATGTTCACTCCTTGACAGTCCGTATTCAAATGAATGTAGCTCCCGGGAATCGTGGCCTATTTATATGATTTTTTTTCCCTGAACTAGTGGTTAACTGAGTAAGTGACTGAAATTTTTTTGTATTTTTGTGTGCACTAGAAATAACTGATTATCATTACTTTTGGATCACCCCTCGTAATTGAGAATTTATCGAATTTATAAAACTTTTAAATTTCTCCTCATATCGAGCTCGAACCACTAACAAATCAGTATTACCGTGAAACAAAAACAAATCGATAAAAAAATTACTGTCGCCTTATGTTCCATTTTTAAATTAAAGTTCTAAATAAAAAAGGTAATATAACTGGCCAGTCTTTTATGAAATATTATGGAAAATAATGTTTTGTGTTCCGCTAATTGTGCCGGTGCGTGTATATCTATACATAGTATAAAAGGAAGCCATTGGTAAGCGTCTGTCCTTCTGTATGACAGCACTAATCTCGAGAACCACTGAACGAATTTGCATGCGGATTTCACTGCTATGTTCTGCATCTCTTCAGGAAGATTTGTGTATTAAAAATTGCCCTAGCTCTTATAGGAGGTGAGGATTAACGGTATTATAATGTAAATCGGTAAGAGACATTGGAAAAAATAGTGAGGCCGCATTATTTGGTTGGAGCCCAAGTAAAGCCTTGTGGTTCTACACAAAGAGTGGCAAGGTAGTAAAAAGGAGTAAAAGTCCTCAGAACCATTTTAAACAACGATGAGGTTAGATACGTAATTAGTGGTTTACATTTTATTCGCTGAACTGAAAGACAATAATTAAAACAAGATACAGATACATGAGAGAGACCAGCTCTCATGTATCTGTATTCTGTTTTAACCACCTTCTTTAAGTTCTTTTCTGTCATGAGTTACAAAGGGTAATATCAAAATAACCGAATACTTCAATTTCATTAATAGAATAATATATTTTTAATAGGACGTATAAAGTTTTGTTAGCAACTGAGCTTAATAAATACATACATAAAATAAGTATTTCTGCACATATATGTACATACATTGACCATTTATAGTCTATTCAGTGAGACAAAAGGTAAACAAACCTTAGTGTTTCTCAAAGTTGTAACGCATTTAAATTATAGAGCAAACGTCTTCCCAATGGAAGACACCCGATAGAAGAAACCCGACCGAAGACAAAACATCACTTTTCATTAAAAGTGATGTTTTGTCATCGGTCGGGTTATATCACATTCATGGTTTCTTGTTGTTCATTTTGACGTTTTCATGGTTAAAAACATTTGTGAACCTTGACCAAGTAGTGCTTGTACTTTTTCGTCGCCGAAGAAAAAGCGATCGAAGAATAATCCGATGCATTCGATAGAAACTGACTGTTACGTGTACATAAAAAAAAATCGTTGAAAGAAAGTTTGGGAAACAATCTTTTCTTTGCATAGACTTTGTCTCAAGCTGAAATGAATCCTATGTGTATACATAATAAATCCGAGAGTTTATTTGTTGGTTTATGGTTTCTTTGTCTGCCTTTCATGCTTCAACGGAGTGACCGATCGACCTGAGTTTTGATATGCAGACAGTTTAGGGGCCCGAGAACAACATGGGCTACTTTTTATCCCGGAAAATTCATGATTCCTAAGTAGTTCCTTAGCTTCGTTAAAGTTTAGTGGAACCTCGCGCGGGCAAAGACGCGGGTATCAGCTAGTGGATTATAGATTGGTTCAATTGTCGACGTCATTTTATTAAGAAGATATCTCAAATCTTATTTGTATATGATGTTCAAATTTACATTAATCTGTTAATAATATTAAAATACGATATGTACGTTACTTAATTAGTTAACTAAACACAGCGTTGTTCATGGATATTGTGTAATACATTATAAGTTAAAGGCTGTGTATGAAATGCAGGTGGTAAGTAAATCAATTTATTGGATGTAACTCCTCGACGTCAAATGTTAGATCTCGCAACCCAGATATCAGTTTTAGATTTTCTATAAAAGTAGAAGTGTATTTTTTTCGTGACTATGTATTCGGTCATTGTTCATGTTGTACTCCGTGTTATATGCAAATATCCTGCCGTAGAATGATCTCAAAAAACTGTCGAATGAACAATGGCCATGTCAAAGTCGATATTTGTGTTCACTGAAGCGAGAATCGTTCCGCTCCAAACATTCGCGATATAATGAAATAATAGAATAGTAACAGCTTATAAAAGTACCACTGCTGAGCAGAGGTGAGACCTTGTTCTGAGAGGGTTTGGAGCCGATAAGAGTCCGCCTCGCTGCTCCGTAGCGGTTTGGCAGACTTCACATGTCCTTGAAATATTTCTATTTCTCAGCCATGCAGGTTGCCTTCGATGTTTTCCTTCACTACTGAGCACATGGTAAATCAGCACTTAAAATTGCAGATCAATTTTAGAGGTACCGGCATCAGCAATCAAACTCAGGTCATTCGCGTACTATGAAATTAAAGCGATAGCCCTGGCCCTCTAGCTACTGCCGCGGCAATAATAGATGATGTATGTTTTAACGTAATACGTTTGTAATAATAAAATATCTTCATTCATACAGAAAGCAAGAAAGATCTCAAAACGGTGTCCTCCTTGCGAATACTATTGAAAGTTATCAATTGAGCAAGAGATATATAGTCGCACTATAATAAGTGCAACCAGCGTACGTGCAAACACAGGTGGTCACTCATCCTAACCTACTCGCGCCGATTTAACGCTAATGCGATAATATTTGATGTAGAATGCAGTGTCAGATTCACGGGGACAACTCAACACAACCATACACGTAAACCGACAATATGTATTTATGCACAAATGCTAGCTCGGGCGAACCTACGAACACAGGACCCGCGACTTAAGAAACTGAGCACTGGAACACGCGGTCGTGAAAGGTGTATAAGTAAAATAGGAGAACTTCGTTTTATTATCACGTAATATCCAAGTTTGGTACGTCGCAGCTGGGACATTTAGACTAATAAGTCTACTCAATTTAGACAAATAACTCTGCCGTTTAGCGGTACTGTGCAAACATTACTTTGTTTCGGTTTGAAGGACGCTGAGAGCTAGTGTAATGTGCGGGGGCAAACGAGACTAAAGAACTGCTGTCTCAGGACGATGAGCACAGTGTAGTGCCACACAGAAATGTTCTGGGTGATACAGTATTTGTTATGGGCATAAATTGCACTTACCATCAGGAGACCGATTTGTTCGTTTCGTCACTTTCTCCTATAAACAAAGAAAAGTTTCAGTAAACAATAACCACTAATAATCACATATTAACTGGCCAACGACTATGACTCATGAATTGTAAATTGCTTGACCTAGAAATACCGAGTTTGGACTTTAATTTAAATTTAATTATAGCAGAATCTACTTTTTGTGTTAATTGTATAGTAAACAGATTCTCGAACTCGTCCCGCGTTGGAAAAAAAAATAAAGCTTTAGAAAAATTAAACTTTTGCTGTCACCAAATAACTACTTGCACATATGTAAATTGTTATGTTGTTGTTGTTCTTATCCTACAGTTTTTCAATAAGTGGTAACTTTTTCATTATAAAAGGAACCAGGCAATTCCAGAAGGTATTTACCACTTAATTTGGTCTAACTATACTCAAACATTTTTATACCGCTGTAGTAAGGTGGTGGGGCCGGGCTCTTGCTTTCAATGTCGTAATTACGGAATCTTTAAAAAAATTAAATGAGATTTTAAGTTCATAAACATACTCAATAAGTCCGCCCTTCGTAGCAACGTGATCCTCGTTCTGAAATCTCGATCACGAAATGAGACGAGACCTGTTCCCAGCCACGGCATGGACAACGAGCCTTATACATACATACTAGATTCACGCTTCTTTCCCATTGGGGTAGGCAAATACTACAACTTCCCACTTGTTATAATCCTGACATACATATTTTGCTTCTTTTATGTTCACTATAAGCACAAAACTATAAGTTTTATCGTTTTAACTTTCGTTACGTGGCCTTTCCTTAAAACGTTCTTGATCTGTATGTGATACGTCCTGCTTGTCCATTCACACTCGCCTCATAGATACATACATACATACATAAGATCACGACTGTATCCCATAAGGGGTAGTCAGAGACTTGGCACTCACTGCAAAAACAGATGACTGTCGCACTTGTCCACGTTTCACCAACACAATATAATGCACTTGGTGTGATAGGTGGTGAGCCCATCGCCACCATGCGTTGTTGGGTGCACAGTGCAGTTTAATTCCTTACTCGCCTTTAACGAGATCCATTGGATGAGATGGAGTGGTAGTATTCTTTTAACGAGCCGCCACCACACGGCTCATAGCTCTGTTTCGTAAATCTTCTTTCACCCGTCCTCTCTACGTGTCCAAACCATCCATGCATCTCTTTCCCTATCTTTGTCACTACATCTTCTAACACACCACAACGTTCACTTATCACGCTGTTCCTCACAATCAAAGTCACTCCAGCTATACTTCTGAAACTTCTCATTTCCACAGTTTCATGTTTTTTCTGCCAGACCCAATGTTCACTACCGTACATAAGTGTGGGCACCAGTACTCCTCTATGTACAGCCAGTCGTGCCTTTTTAGATACTTTCTGGCTACACATAATGTTATGCAAGGCGCCATACACTTGATTTCCCGCCCACACTCTTTGCTCAATATCACCTTATACAGGCTGTTATTTTACTTTTACTTCATAATACATGATAAACTGCTAAAAGCTAGTTGTATTATTATCTATGATTGATATCAGTGTTATCAATGGACCATAACAATTATCTTTTATCATTAAAAAAATCGATTCAGTCCGTAATGCAATTTGTGTCCGACGCGGATAAGTATATCTAGCCCAAGAACGTGTAAAATTACCTGAGAATAGCACTACCACTTTCTTACCGAGGTTTCGTAAGAAGCGACTAAGGTATTGTAAGGACAGCTGTTATTCGTTCAGAATAAGTAATATGCAATGCTGTCACTATACTTCTCGTGGTAACGCTATGGGGAGAACGATTTTTTTTGACTCCTACCAAAATGGCGATCACGTGGTCACCAGCCGTCATGTCACGTTTCCCGAAGCGGCGAATAGTGAGCTACGTGTGTGGCCTCTGCTTACCGTTTATATGGGAAAAGGCGTGACTGTAAATATGAACGTAATTTTTACGTAAAATTGTAACTCTAACCACTAGAGAAGTAGTTTTGGAATACTTCTCTATTGTATTGCTTTCGGCTATCCATTAAATTATGATCTTTATTTTTTTTAAATATTGACAACTAATCTAATAACACAAATGCCAAAAAATCAAATTAAATAGTTTTATCTAAAACATCATAAGTTTTCATTAAATTCCGATGATTTGAATGAAACTACGAGTAATTTTACGGATTTTATCGCGTTTATTTTTTTTACTATTTATAACCCGACGTTTCGAGTGCTTTACAGCACCTATGGTCACGGGAGGACTGAGGTGGCAGATGTCCTGATGTCATACACTCAGCGTCACAAAAATCGCACCTCTCTGAGTTTGCGCGAAAAATGGCTGTAATGGCTAGAAACGAATTATATTTATATAAATATTGGTATTTTTGAAATGGGTATTTGAATAGCTTTACATTATTAATAAAAAAATCATGAAATCATTGAAACATTTATCATTATAGAGCGTCAAAAATAAACACTGTCAAATGCTCGTTAGTAAGGACGCTAGTTACACCACCTAAAAAGGGTATAAAAGGGTCGATCTGGATGAAATATGGGCCAGTCGTAATTTAGACTTTGCAGTGAACAGTGTAACTCAAGTAAGAACAAGTAAAGATGGACACCAGCTCTGAAGAAGCCGCTCAAGTGATTGCCCCATTGCAATCGGGGATGCGGCAGTGTGACGTTGCTCGACAGTTGAACCTGTCCCGTTTTTCAGTTCGACGGGTGTTCCAACGTTTTCAGCAGACTGGTGGTTATGTTAGAAAACCGGGATCTGGAAGAAAACGGTGCACATCAGAAAGAGATGACCGTTTCATCGTTACGACATCTTTACGAAACCGTTTTACAAATGCTGTTGAGTTGCAACAACAGCTTCGATCAACTCGGAGAACATCTGTGAGTGTTTCTACGATAAGAAGAAGGTTACACGAAAAGAGTTTAACAGCCCATAGACCTGCTAAAGGTCCAAAACTTACTGCACAGCATCGCAGAGATCGCCTAGAGTTTGCTCGCAATCATTGCGAGTGGACTCTAGAACAGTGGCGGACCGTACTCTTCTCTGATGAGACGAGGGTCTGTCTCTTCTGCAATGACAGACGTAGAAGGGTCTACAGAAGACAGGGGGAGAGGGTCACACAACCCTGCTTTGAAGAATCCGTCGAATACGGGGGTGGCTCGTGTATGTTTTGGGGCGGCATTTCCGTCGACGGGAAAACGGAACTTGTGTGCGTTTCCCGGACTCGGGGTGGCCGTGGGCAAGGGTCATTAAATGCTGGTCGGTACATTACTGAAATCCTGGAGGAACATGTGGTCCCGTATGCTGGTTATGTCGGTGATGGATTCATGTTAATGCATGATAATGCTCGTTGCCACACCGCGGCTATTGTACGGGATTATTTACAGGAGGTCGATATCCCTGTTATGCATTGGCCAGCACGAAGTCCAGACCTTAACCCAATAGAACATCTCTGGGATGACCTAAAACGGTGCGTGCGAGCTCGAGATCCAGCTCCAGCCACTCTTCAAGAGTTCCAAGATGCGGTACTTGAAGAGTGGGAACAAATACCCCAAGAGGCTGTTGCGATCCTTGTAAGGTCCATGAAAGATCGCATGGAAGCCGTTATCAAGGCAAGGGGGGGTAACACTAGGTTTTAAGAACTGTTTTTGTATTTATTAAGTTTTTTTTTAAATTATTAATTTGCAAATTTGTACATACCCTGTCTTTTTCTTTAATTTCTCTTTCGTCTCGTTATAAATGTAAAATTCAATTAAAATTCCTGAAAGCTAATGAAATTACCTTTCGAATGATACCCTCAAACCACAACATTGCCATTGGCCTGTTGTGTTAAAATAGTATTTAAATTATTTTTTTCGGATGTGCGATTTTTTTGACGCCGAGTGTAGTTAACCTGGGGTACCTTCAGCTTTTAATTATTATTTTTGATCCGATCTACGCAGAAAGAGCTAACTGTGTCTTGAAGCCTTGCAGTGGTATGCTTGGTTTTTGATTTAATTTTATTAATAATAGGATCCCAAGCCGGTGGTAATACCCAACCATCTTCCCTATTGAAATTAGGATGTTTTTTAATTTCAATAGCCTCGCGAATCATCCTTGGTAGGAATCGGTGTTCTTTTGCAAGGATTTGTGGTCTATCAAATCTGATGTAATGGTTGGGATGATCCAGAACATGGTCACAGACTGCAGACTTCCTAGAGCGTCGATGCTTCACATCAGCTATGTGTTCTTTAACGCGGGTTTTAATGGATCTTTTAGTATGCCCTATGTAAGAGAGACCACATTCACAATCCAGCTTGTATACTCCTGCATCTTGTAGAGGGATGTTACACTTGACAGATGGTAAAAACTGACTTATCTTCTTCGGCGGCTTGAAAAATGTTCTTATAGAAGCTCGCTTCAAGATATAGCCAATCTTGTCCGTGACTCCTCTGACATATGGAAGAACAGCAGGTACACGCTCGACTGTGGCCGGCTTCACTCGGTCACTGCGACGTAGGCGCGGAACCCGAAGCTTGTTGTCGTGCAAAACTTGCTTGACATGCTGAAGCTCGGCGGCCAGTTGTTTCCTGTCACAGATTCCTCGTGCTCTCTGAAACGGTAGCTAACTGTGATGGATGGGATGAATCTCACCACCATCCATCACAGTTGAAGCATACCACTGCAAGACTTCAAGACACAGTTAGCTCTTTCTGCGTAGATCGGACCAAAACTAATAATTAAAATCTGAAGGTACCCCAGGATAACTATGACATCAGGACATCTGTCACCTCAGTCCTCCCGTGACCATGGGTAATAAATAGGCTGTAAAGCACTCGAAACGTCGGGTTATAAATTGTAAAAAATTTAAACGCGATAAAATCCGTAAAATTAGTTTCATTTAAATGTGTATTGTTCGCGTAAATATAAGAAATCATTAAATTCCGATGACTTCAGTAGCTGGCTATGTCATGTGGCTGCACGGACAGGTGGATTTGAAAGTGTGAGCCCGCCCTAATTTAGATAACTGCGGGTCTACTGTGTAACTCTGGTTGGGTTCGTGATCATTTGATCCCATTAGCCAATGAATGAGTTTTATTTTGGCGTATGAAGCCGATTACGAAACCAACCAGAGTTACACAGTGGCCCCCATGGTTCTTACATTGTCATGAGAAAAGATATATAACGCCTTTATACAATTAAACCAATTCCGAGTCGACTTAGACTTTTATTGGTGCTCTTTGGCTTCTTCGTTATTTTTGTAAATCGGTCGATTTGTTCATGCCACTGAGAAAAAGTCTGTTTATAAATCATTATGGAATATAATAAAAGCGTGGAAATATTTTATAATTACATTATTAAACCCCTATTGATGACAGCTTTATTCGATTTTTATGCATTTCAGTAAATCTTTAGCTAACATAATTTTATGCCTACAAAACTTTTAGTTTAGAATTTATTGGAATTGCAATATATGTTTTAAACTAATGTTACGATGTTATTATTAAGCAATATTCTAGCTATTAATATTTTTATTGTATTAAGTGAGGAAACGAGCAAAACATTCACTTGATGGTAAGTGCAACGTTTGCCCATAACAAATGCTGTGTCACCCAGAACATTTTTGTGTGACACCACAATGCACCCGTCACTCTGAGACATCAGTTCTTAAGTCTCTAATGCCCTTTGATTGCACTACGTCACAGTGCCCTTCAAACGAAACACAGTAATGTTTGCACACTACTGCTTCACGGCAGATTCTGAGACTCGATTTCCCTATTTGTGTAAAAATATCTCAACTTAATTTAAACATGATTATAGTAAACAGAGAACGGTAGTTAGCTTATCGTGGTAACCGAAGCTATATTTCAGACAACGATAGTAGCAAAAATACAGATTGTGCCCCGTGAGTTAGAAAGCAGTGAGGCATAACTGCACCGTGGTGACCCGATTTAGCCGCAGATGGCGCCGCTGAGGTCGATCAATGGCCGACGCCACCTACTTTACGTTATCTTTAGTTAATATTTCCTTCTAAATATGTGCAGTGAGGAATACGTTTAATAATTTAGTGCATTCGCTTTAAACTAATTTAACATGCATTTTAAAAATGTTATTAAGCAAAAATCTAATTGCGTCTCAGAAGGCACCTTACTGATGGTAGAAATTTATGAAGTAGTCGCGAATTCGAACTAGTTCCAAGTGCTATAAGCGTAAAATTATTAAATGTATGAGTACAATTAAATCTTAAAGGTCAGTTTCCAGGTTTTGTTGTCTTATCCTTACAAGATGGTTCGGTTCTAATAGAAACAATTATAATCAAACCATCAACCATTATTATTACTAATCATTGTTATTACACAATATTATTTCTTTTGATTTTACTGATTCTCTAACATAAAGATGTTATACTAGCTTTGCCCTGCGGTTTCACCCGCCGTTTAATTTAAAAGAAATCCCTCTAAGGTTCGTAGCGTGATGTTAAGTAGCCAATAATCTTCCTCAAGAATTGGGCTATCGCATGCAAAAAAAAATGAAATCCGATTGGTAGTTCCAGAGATAGTTATAATTAGTATAGATAAGCCATTGCATTCCAATACTATTATATCAAATAGTAGTAATCTATCGTCTTGGTGGCGTACATTATTCTTTCTTACAGTTCCGTCGTTGTAAAGAACTATTCCGCTTTCGGTTAAACAATAATTAAATCTGTTGAGCTATTAGATGATCAAACTCTCGTTAAGCGTCGATTTAACTGAACTGTATAGCACCGTTACAGTTTAGTTTCGCTTTTAGTTTATCTACAGCCGACAAAGTGAGAAAACTCCACAGATATGGAGTGTTTCGCTGCCGCGTAATGCCCGTATTTAGATAATGAAGTAACGTTCGTTATGAAAACAAAGTTATGTTATCTGATAGCGGAATGAAATTCATTTATATGCATTTACGGTGGCGAATATACAATTTTTCTTTCGTCAGAAATAATATGACAATAGTAACACTACTTTCTACTGGTGATAGGATTCCTATTCCGAAATCCTTCTAGGAAGTTACCACTGCAAGCAGTAATCTGCAAATATTACTGTGATTCGGTCTGAAGGGGACTGAGAGCTAGTGTAGTTATTGGGCATATGAAACTTAAGAATTGATGTCACAGGGGATATCCGCAGTGTGGTGCCACACAGATGTTTTCTGAGTGATACGGCATTTGTTAAGGGCAGACGTCGCACTTACCATGAGATCATCGGTTCGCTCGTCTCGTCACTTTCTAGTAGAAAAGCGGTCATGAAACGATCTTTTAATTCCGTCGATATCCGTAACTGGCCTTTTTGGGATTTAGGATTTATTTTATCTAAAATTTCGCCACAAAAAATGCCCGAATTATCGTGTTGAAAGAAAAAACACCAGCAGCTATGACCCATTCGGTCTATAATTTTTAATAGCATACATACCTACTTTCCTCTTAGTAAATTATCCATAATTTCAAATTAACTTTTAACATTACAATTTTTACAATAATATTTATGGACCTTATGTTTTTTGATACCATCGTTTTACAATTCTAGAATCTTCAAATATATTTCCGCAAACAATTTTATTAAGTCATTTAGTCAGTCAACAAACTTAGTATTTTTTTTTAACCTGGTTACACAAAATTAATATTTTTATTCCCAGCATTATCCTGATTTTCCTACTTACTGAATTTTAAAAATTAGCACCAGCGTCTAAGGTGCGAATTGTCCTCCCTATTTTCTTTTAAAAAAGCTATGACGCCCAGTAGGATTTGTCCTGTATCGTGGGTGCGTTTTACAGACATTAATTTCACGCGCACAACAGAACCAGACCTACAATTTGGGTTTTGAACAAATTTTGGCTCTGGCTGGGTTTAGAACCCAGTTACCGTTGCGTAGATGTCAGATAGGCTAATCACAAGGCCACGCAGTCGTCGACTGTTTTACAGACTGATGAAGAAGAAATATTTAGCTAGTTCATGGAACGAAGGATGACCAAGAAGCACAGTGTCTATCATTAACATCATAGCATTACCAATCATCTGCTGTCAAAGGATTCTCCAAGAGGAAGAGGCTTTGATTGTAATCAGGAGGATGCATACGGAACTAATTAAGAGACCGCCCGGCTTTGCACGGAATTTAAAGTCTCTATAGAGGAAAAAAACTGCAGGAATCCGTCTAGGTACCGTTTAGTAGGTACGTCTCTTTTTGTCATCATTTGTCACATTATTTTTATCGACTCATTAAGATTTAGGTATATTGACTATGTAAAATGTCTAAAATGTAGGGTTATTCAGTTAGAAAATCTGCATTTAACAAGTTTTCGTGTTTTTTCTTCCTTTTCCACTCGTGGACCAACACGAACTGGGAATTCCCTTGTCCCCCTTGCAATAAGACAGTCGGGCGGGGCCTGGACAGACATCCATCAATAGGCCAGGTCAGGTGAAGCATAGTGGAACTATGGGTAGCTGACGGCTCCATGGTGCCTGGCCCCATTTCTTCCAGAGAAATGTAAAGAAAGGAATTTGGTTATTGTAACGACCTCAAATTAAAAACTCACATTTGCATGATTTTTGTTTGTTCCGGTTTGAAATATATACTGATCACTATAGGGATGCACTAATCGCTAATGTAACAAAATGTACTATGAAAATAATCAGTCGATTTGAGAACGTGTTTGAGAAAGTCAGTAAAAACGATTCTTATTATGCGAGTACTGTTCACATTTAAGTTCCGTCCAAATGTAAGACAGGTATTTAGGGTGGGTAGCTATTAAACTATACTATTATCACATTATAAAAATAAAATAAAGATAAAACTATATATTGTTCAGATTTGGTGACAACCCTAATCCGTTATCTTTAAATCATAATAACTCTTGAATACTTTGTGTTTAGGATTGAATATTTTAGAAGTAAATAAGGAGTGATCAAAAAAGAAATTAACTTAACAATGCATATACTTTGAGAAAAAGGAGAAAAAAAATATCGAAAATGTGATAAAGTTAGCATATCTTGTTTGATATTGGGCCTAAAATTTTAGTTATTGCGTCATAAAAAAGCTTAATATTAAATGTTTTTATATACAGTACCATAAAATTATTATTTTTATGGTACTGTAAATAAAAACAAATAATGGTTGGGAATTATTTAATGGCCTACTATTATTATGTAATTTCTGACTCCCATATAAAAAATACTAATATGGTCATAAATCTGGTTTTAAGTACATCTGAACTTCGGGTGTTCTACTCATGCATTTCAAATAGTATAAAGTATATAATAAAGCCATGGTAGCCCAGGGGCTAGGCGCTCGCTTTAAATTTCATAGTATGCGAGTGACCTGGGTGCGATTCCCGGTGCCGGCACCACTAAAATTGTTAATTGCAATTTTAAGTGCTGATTTACCACGTTCTCGGCGTTAAGGGAAAACATCGTGAGCCAAAGCTGCATGTCTGAGAAATAAAAAATATTTCGAAGACATGTGCAGTCCGCCAACCCGCATTGGAGCAGCGTTTTTTTTTTGTTTTTTCTAAAAAAACGAAGCCCCACAGTAGTATTTTCTCCTGTATCGTGGGTGCGTTTTACAAACATATATTTCACATGCACAACACAACCAGACCCGAAAAGCAACAATTTGTATTTTGCACAAATGTTACCTCCGGCTGGGAATCGAACCTAGGACCGGTGGCGCAGAAGTCAGGTACGCTAACCACTGCCCCACGCGGTCGTCAAGAAAGCATGGCGGATTCTTCCCAGCTCCTAAACCCTCTCAGAAATGAGAGAAGGCCTGTGCTCAGCAATGGGACATTTATAGGCTGAAACTTTTATATAATAAAGGAATAAGATGAGGATGTCCGATTTTTGAGTAAAAACACTGTACGTCGGAAAAGAGATGTATACCAAATTTTACATCAATAGGTCTTGTAGTTTCGGAGATATCGTGATGAGTCAGTGGTAAATAGCTTTTATGTATAGTATATTGATGTTGATAAATAATAAATGGTGAGCAAAACCCAAGGAAAAAACAACGATACATATTATTCACTTACAACACGCAATGAAGCAACACTACGTACTTGTTACATTTTCCTTAAATGCGGTATATATAAATTAATTAATAATAAAACAAGGCTAAAAATGTACGCTTTATCAATTCTTGCTACGACTGAAATAAAGGTCCTACGCATCTTTATAAGACTTATGTGTAAGAGTAACCTTACATTTAAGTCCTGGAATATAAACCGTAAATGTTTGCTTCATTCAATTTGTCAGCTCGGCTCCCATTACCCATTTTAACATTGTTATTATACGAAAGATGCAACATTAATACGTTTCATTATATCTTCTATTTGGTATCGAGGTTATGGTAGGTCAGTTTTGATTACGCAAGCTTTAGCGGGCACGGCATGGACTAAATAACAGCTTAGTAGGTCAATTATAAAAAACAATCAAGTTGTAACGATCGTATAGGAATGATTTAATCTAAAGGAGTGCATATTCTTATTTATACATTTTTAAGTCTGAATATTAAATAGATCAATATAGTTTTTTTTTTACCTGAATTTAGTAAAGTAAAATGCTTTACATTCATCATTACATTTCAGTTATTAAAAGATTTTCTTGTTATATGCTTTAATCCACTAGTATTTGTTGGCAACATTTTTAAATTCTGTGGCGTTTGAAGTGAAGTTTAAAGTACTATGCCAAATCTTACACTCCTCTGAGCGCGCAATATCTCAAGAAGGAGTACAAAGTTTTCTCTTCACGTATCCATATTAACATATAAATGCAAAAGTAATTCTTTCTGTCACTCTGTCTGTTTGTTATTTTTTAACGGTTCTACTTCTGATACCGATCTTGACGAAATTTGGCACAGAGCTTGCATCCTGGAGACGGACATAGGATACTTATTATCCCGAAAAATCTAATAGTTTCCACGGGATATTAAAAAACCTTTACCTACGCGGACAGAGTCTCAGGCATTCGCTAGTTAATAACAGAATGTCCGCATCCCACTGCAAATTTATGTAAACCGCCTTTTAATTCGAGAATACATTCAGCATGTAAAACTGAACGTGATTAAATATATTTGGAACAAGGACTTTACCGGTAAGATGAGACTGTGGATAAAAATCCACTAGAAGTAATTTATAACCGTATCTAATGTATTGATCTCTTGAATAATTTATGGAGAGTTTTTCTTACATATCGCTCGTTCATGCACCGAGTGTGCGGCCTCTTCTCTCGAATGTAGACGAACTGTTACGTATGGCAGGAAACTAGCATGGATGCGTTATTCGCGGGCACTGACTCACTGACAAACTAACGTGTTTGTGATGTTGGGCGTGGACTTTGAATGTTTCTAACAACAACAAAAACTACTTGCAATTATCATCATGTGAACGACTTGCTTGTCTTGAACCTTCGAATAAAAATGAAAATTAAACGAGTTATTGATTGTTTGTTTTTTCATTTTAATTTAATGTGTAAAATGTTTCTCTATTCACGGTCTATGACAGTCCACTGCAGAACATAGGCCCCCGCCAATGATTGCCACAAAAGTTAGTGCCACATAGCTCTCATTTTCAAATCCCCCCGATTTTGCCATAGTTGCCACGCTTGGCGATCGGGTTGGCAACCGACTATACATACTAGCTTACTTCCGACTACCAACTTATACGACACCCACGGGATGAGACGGGGTGGCAAATTCTCTTAAGCCGCCATTACACGGCGATAATAATACATAGATAACGTATGTATGTATTATTTCTCAAAAGTGTTTTTTTGTGGTAACGCTATATCTGCCTTAACTCTTCATCAAAATTTACAAATCCAACATTATTTTAAAGCTTATTTCCTCCGCTACCGACGAAAAATAGACAAAAAGTTCAAAATTAATGTTTTCGTTAAAATACTCTATTTTCAGAACTATCAATTTCGTATTTTCATGAAGAATATAGAAGATGCCAACTGTTTAAGTGACATGCACGAAAGCAGACTGTTGGAGATGTTTACATTATTTAAGGAATGTGAAATGCGCCATCTGTTTATGATCACGATACTGTGTGGCCTAGTGGTCAGAGTACCAGACTTCTACGCCGCGGGTCCTGGGTTCGAATCCCAGTCGGAGACAACATTTGTGCTAAAACACAAATTGTTGGTTTTTGGGTCTGGTTGTGTTGTGTTTGTCCCCGTGTTTCTGACACTGCATCCTAGCCTACCTCCGATCTTATCGCATAAGCGTTACATCGGGCGCGGGTAGGTTGGGACGAGTGAGTGCCTCTGTGTTTGCGCGTACACTTGCGGCACTATAATATCTCCTGCGCAGTTGATGGCTTTCGACATTCGGATTCGGCAGTTGTCGCCGTGGTCGAAATCGGCTAGGAGAACACCATCATCACTGTGTTAAATATTAGCACGGGTTAGCTAGTTTAGTATAATGCTGTTTCGGTTGTCTGTTCGTTTCTGCGATCCAATATAAATTTTTAAACTGGTTGTTATTAAATGAAACTAATTTTACGGATTTTATCGCGTTTAATTTTGTTATTTATAACCCGACGTTTCGAGTGCTTTACAGCACCCATGGTCACGGGGGGACTGAGGTGACAGATGACAGAAATAACAAAATAAAATAATGTGTTTAAAACAATTTTCTCCCTTACAAAAATAGTTAAACAAAGTGACCGATAACATAAAAAAAGCAAAGCAATAATACGAAAATCATGGCTTATTTTTATCTTACTGGCGGCATTCATACATACATACATAAGATCACGACTGTATCCCATAAGGGGTAGTCAGAGACTGGGCACTCACTGCAAAAACAGATGACTGCCACAATCCACGTTTCACCAAAACAATATAATGCACTTGGTGTGATAGGTGGTGAGCCCACCGCCACCATGCGGTGTTGGGTGCACAGTGTAGTTTCTTTAATTCCTTACTCGCCTTTTACGAGATCCAATGGATGAGATGGAGTGGTAGTATTCTTTTAACGAGCCGCCACCACACTTGGCGGCGTTCAAGTTGAAAAGTTACATAACATCGCGCTCGCGTATTACATAATAAAACAACATAATTGGTGTGTTATGACGAAGACGTGAGGAATGCGGCCAGAAATTTTGCCGTCCAAGGCGAATAAGCAAATTTTCTGTTTTTGTTTCGTAGTTCGTATTAATTTTTGATTATATTATGTGTATATACATACACACATGATATTCATTGATATTATTCTAAGAAAAAAATAGTCTGATATCGATGAAGGAAAATCGACCACCACGCCGTATCCCGTGGGTGCCGTAAAAGTAAAATGCCAGAAGAATCTCAGGCCTCCTCTCCTGGTACCGCGAGTCCGCCACGTCCGGGTGACGAGCATAGTGTGGTACACAGTACTTTACAATTGAATTTGATGACACAACACCTGTTATGGCTACACGTTGCATTTACCATCAGGTAATTCATTCGTCTCGTACCTTTCTTCCATAAAAATAATAATTAAAACATGTCACCTTTCAAATCTTTGCCAGGTCCCTTGATGGACTACTCATATACAATGACTGTGCTAATCGTTGAGGAATGTCGGGTGTATTGCTTAATTGACGTATTGTTTTCAGCTGGCGAGTGGGGCAGTGGGTTATTTGCGAAAATCGTTACCTCAGCGCTGTCGGTTGGCTTTGTGGTTTCCGTTTTACTGAGGACGATGAATAACTTACTTATTAAGAAGGTTATTCAGTATTCAAAACTTAATTTGAGTGGACAGTGTTATGCAAGTAGTGACGACCAACGCGTGCTAACTTCATATCTACAATTCGTAATTTTTAGACGTCAGTGAAGGATCCACAGAGCATATCAACAATTGCAATAGTTGATATACGAGTATAAATTATTATTTATTAAAGGATGTGGTCGGTCGTGTGGTGGCGGCGTAAGAGAATCTATCACCACATCTCATCCCGAGGGTGTCGTTAAAGTCGACAGAGGCAAAATAAAAACCAGGAGATGGGCAGCAGCATCTTCGGTAACATCTGAAAAAATAAACTGCCGTTGCCAATTAGCCTGCCAATCGTGGCAACTATGGCAAACTCAATTAGATTAATGACAATAAATATCAGAATCAGGATTACAGCTAGAAACCTTTAGAATTACATAAACTAAATATTAAGAGTTAAATAATTCCAGGTATAGTTATTCTCGAGAATAAGAACGTGTGTGAAATCGGGTCTTAATTTAGAATAATTTTAAATAATTATTCTATTATATTAGGTTCTGTGTGAAATAAAATCTTACGTATTAATACAGACATAATGTTAGAGTCACCAAGTTAATCTCAATTTTTAATAAGAATTTTTGCTTTTGAGTTTTTACAATACAATAGACATGAAACGGATAGCTGTTTGGTCGGATACCGGATATCTGGCTAACCTTCAAGCCGGATAGCCGGATATCCGGCGGCTCGATATTCGAGCGAATATTGAAGTATTTATAACATAACCCATAGAGGAGTCAAGAATATGCCAATAATATGCAATGAATATAACGGGCTCGCAGAAGTCATGGAGAACATAGATATTATCCACGTTAACTTAGTAACGTTTAAACAAGCAGTAATGCGTTTTCTGACGACACGCGTATGATCAAACGCTTTGCTTCAATTGTTTCTTCATTGTTATTTCTTACTTTAGGTTAAAGTATCTTTTTTATGTTGTATAATATGTTGCTAATGCTGTGTACACTAAAGGTATCACATGTATCAGAATATTTAGCATTGTCTTATTTCTATTGTAATGTTATTAATATATGTAATGTAGTGTACTTTATAATAAATAAATAAAAAAATAAATAGGAGCCATATTGAGTCTTTTTTCACCTATGTAAACCGACGCGAACCAGTGACATCGTATGTAACTACACACGCGCATGTGTAGTTTTTGGTGGTAGTAGTAATTCAAAATAGAATACGGAGTTCTCGCAATGAAGCCTTTCTTAGGTTCTCATACTGGAGAAAATATAGCAAGGGACCTTAAAGCTATCGCGAATCACTGAGATATTGATCTCTCAGCAGCCAGCACTAGCGTATACAGCGAAAGACATTTTTCTGAAGCTAGCCTTATCTATGTAGACAAACGAACCCGTTAGATGCCTCTTAATGCACAGAAGTTGGGGTTCATCCACAACAATTTGCCGCTAGTTCATTATGAGTACTATTTTTGTATTTATAAAACGTATTATTTATTACTTATTACGTAATTTTTTTTTCAAAAAACATTATTTTTAAATCTGGTCATTCATCCCATGGGTGTCCCCCCCCATGGTAAACCCCCCCCCCCCCAATGAGAGCTACAAAGTTGTGGCAATCTATGGAAGAGGCCTATGTTTAGCAGAGGAATAGTAATAGGCTGAAATGACGATTATGATATTTTTTAATATTGTCAATGTTCATAATAAAGTTTAAAAGTAAAGTAAAGTTTCAGGCTATAAATGTCCCACTGCTGAGCACAGGCCTCCTCTCATTTCTGAGAGGGTTTTGGTTTATAATATCATCAATTATTTAAGATATGGTTAACCAAATACCTGCAGCACCCAGATGGTTACGATAACAAATGGGTAATTGAATCTCTGTTTGGTTGTCATCAGGTATGGCACAAAGGTTGCTTCAAATGCCAGGAGTGCGGTATGACGCTCAACATGCGGACCTACAAGGGCTACGGGAAGCTGCCCTACTGCGAAGCGTAAGTATTTTTAATAGTTTTTGTATTTAGTTTTATAATCGATGTTTGTTCGAACACGACGAAATGGATGAAAACTTATCTGGTGGAAGAATTCCTATGCAGGAATGCGTCTAGATACCACCGCAGTGCCAGTAACTCTGCTTTCAATACTGTGAAAAAAATTACTGTTTCGGTTTGATGGGGACCGTACTGTATATTGTATTTACTTGGCATGAACTGAACTCACAACATGACTGCATTTTAACTTAAGAACTATTGTCTCAGGATGACGAGCGCGGTGTGAAATGTTCTGCATGACACAGCATTTGTTATAAGCAGACGTTGACTAACCATCAGGTAAACGATGTGCTGGTCCCGTCACTTTCGTCCCATAAAAAATTCTGTACCCAAAGATTTTATGCATAGGTTGTGCGTGCCAACCGGCAGTACCGAATTTTCAGCGCCAACTACTCAAAAGGCTTCTGTATAAACATATATATTAATAATTAATGTTACTTCTATAGTTTTATCGTCTGGTTGGGATATAAATAAATAAAAGCATAGATATATATCTAAAATAAATGAGATAGAATGATATTGATAAGATAAGTATGGTATTGATAAGACATTCCGAACAATACCATACAATAAAATATATAAATAAATCCCCAACTAGACGGGCGCCCTCGGCAGAGGAGACTAAACAGCCGAGGGTTAGGGGGAATGGAAACGAAACCGGCGGACAATGCGGGCCATATAGAGGAGCACCGCCTTTTGCATTTAGGCACAGTGCTAGTCACGGAGTCCCAGTTGCCTCAGATGTCCAGAAAGGCTGACTGGGACTGAATTATTATTATTATTGTAGCTGCAAAGTTGGTCTTGTCATAGAAAGTTCTTGAATACAATAACGACGACCGCGTGGCGTAGTGGTTAGCGTACCTGACTTCTGCGCCACCGGTCCTGGGTTCGATTCCCAGCCGGAGGTAACATTTGTGCAAAAACACAAATTGTTGCTTTTCGGGTCTGGTTGTGTTGTGCATGTGAAATGTATGTTTGTAAAACGCACCCACGATACAGGAGAAAATCCTACTATGGGGCTTCGTTTTCTAAAAAAAGAAAAGAAAATAAAAGAATGAAGCCTTAGTTTCGTGTTAGAATGACAGTTCGTTTGACGCATGACTACTATTTTAAAAACTGAACAATACGTATATGATCAATCGAACTCCATTTAGCATTTGTATGACATGCAGGTTATACGATATGCGTCAACTGGTTAGGTGTGTCAGTTAACTAATTGCTTTATTTTTATTAAGATGATAACGAAACTGGTATTTAATTGACACAAAGATTTAAAAATGGGGCGTCTCATACACACCACCTACAACCATCGTCATCAGCATGTCAATAGTCCACTGCTGGACATAGGCCTCTCTGAAGAAGCGAGGATCACCACAAGCAGCCAAATTGATGATCGCAGTACTGATACGCAAGACGGGCAGAAGCGTGTAAGGTGCGACCTAACACGCTTCGGCCCATCCTTGGTTAGGCATATTTCGATATGGTTACGCCGCAATCACGAATGAAAAAAAGATTATGTCCGAAGCCATGACATTTTCCAGGTATTTTCCTTCCTACAACGCCGGCGTAAGAAGACGGGGTAGCAGATTTTATTTAATTTTCTTATCCGATGTCAAAATATAACTGCGTTGTCACCCTATGATGGAACCACCCATTCCCAATGACTCGTAGGTATCCTATTTTTTAATGAATGAGTGACGGGACGAGCAAATCGTTCAGCTGCGCTTCACAACAGCCTCGTCACTGAGCTCGTCACCCTGAGACATAACTTTTTAATTCTAATATGCACAATAATATCACTATCCGTGCCCTTCAAACCGAAACAGTAATGTTTGCACACTATTGCTACACGGCAGAATAAGCGCTAGTGCCTATCTAGAAGAATTCCTGCATAGAAACCCTACCAACTTTTCTCCTTTACCATCCATACGAAACGCAGCGACGTTTTGCTTTTACTTTTACGCTGATAATCTTACAATGATGTCATATTAAAAAAAAAGTGTATAAATTGTTTGATATTGAGAATATCTTGAACGAAGTCTTCTGGCGAATTTATTACCCACTTATTAAACAATTATCAAGTACTTTTTACATCGCCCAAGTAATTTCGTTTCTTAAGAGAAAACGAAAACGTTCGCTATTTTCAGTGATCTTCTAAATACTATGATCGCAGAACACGCACACTCGTTGGGCGTTTGATCAAGCGTGTCGGATTGTAACGTCGACCATCCATTGTAGAATTTTCACTTTAGTGACGTGTACCAAGCCGTCGGTCGGCTGAATTATTTATTAACTTTCGTCTGATCGACACGGCGATTTGCAGTTCTCTTAGAACTAGAGGCTAGAGACCAGTTGGGATCGACCATCGCTAAACGATAATTCTTTTGACGGTGTTGCCTATTAATTTAAAAACTTTAATGCAATTTTAATTTTAATGGCAATTACCTAAAATGGTTGGGGTACGGACTGCGAAACAAACTTCGGAGGATTGAGTCCAGATCTGAATTACACAGGCCGGAGACTGACAGCAGCGTATAGCGACATCTATGTCAACATGTGGGAAGCTTAAGAAATAACTCATACATCGCGCTATTGAAGTTTCCTTAGGAGATGGGAAGGGAAGGAGGTAGGGCGCTTTAGAGTGGCGATGAGATGTAGAATCAGTGCCTAAATTATCGCTAATACGATTCTGCACACATTGTAATCAAGACCTAAAGACTAGTCGGAGTAGACGTCCTCCCGAGATCAGAGCAACCGATCTGGCGCATAGCTACAGAAAAGAGTAGATAGCCTGCAAGATCTAGTGGTCTCATCTGGGGAGGATGTCTCCTCCAACCAGTTATCTTTAGATGTATACATAATTCGCATCTCAAAAATAATAATGCGTTGCTTTAATAGCGCGTTGTTAAACGTATGAGCTTTTCATGTAGCGATATACACTTTCTCAGTCGCACACAATAGCGGCTGATGTTGGATGATGATGTTAGGTTTAAAGTCTATCGATACGTGTTATTTCTTGTTCTTTAACAGCCCCTTAGTAGGATCTGACGTGATCAGTACGCTAGGGAGCTGTTGTAACTTAGGGGCTTAGCGCTAGCCTTATGTTTCCTCGTTCGCGAGTGACCTGAAGTTTGTTCCCCGGTGTCGACACCTCTAAAATTGTTTTTAAATTTTTAGCACTGATTTACCACGTGCTCAGTTATGAAGGAAAATATCGTGAGGAAACCTGCATGTCTGAGGAATAAAAATATTTCGAGGACGTGACGTCCTCCAACCACCCGCGTTGGAGCAGCGTGGCGGACTCTTTCTAGCTCCAAAGCATTCTCAAAAATGAGAGGAGGCCTGTGCTTAGCAGTGGGCCTAACCGTCCCACAGTCTGCGCGGTCCGGTAAACCCCCCTCTCCCAATCCCAAGGGGGGTGTGAGTGGGTGTGGTATAAGCAGGTTTTTAAGCCGCAGACACACTGCTTTTATTTATTGTTGGCCAAATCCACTAATAAACAAACCTTATTCATTGAGTGAATCAGTTGAGACAAGGCTCGATGGCGTTACTCATATCACAATTACCAGATCACAGCTCACATTGTTTGAGCTCAGTACAACGACTCTTAATTATTTATGTGAATCATACTTGCAGAAATGAGCTTGCCTGTTCCATTAGATTTCCCAGACGCAGGTTCGATTCCGGGGTCTAAAACGCATCCACGTTACGCATAAATAGGCCATAAATAGGCTCTAGTGACACACAGGCTGTTTGTCAGCTACTAAAGATGTATATTCTTACTGGTTCTTCCCAGGACAGAGGCATTTCTTTGCGAACCAGTGTAGTTTAAAAAAAATGATGTTCAATAAGTATTATATTAATGATCTATATTGAATAAAAAAATATTCTATTCTATTCTATATGATGTATGGCCGTGTGCTGGCGGCTTAAGAGAATCTACTACCCTATCTCATTCCGTGGGCAGCATCTTTTTAGAACATCTGAATAAATAAGCTGCGTTTGCCAACTCGCCTGCCTAGCGTGGCAACTATGGCAAAATCCCCCCCGAAATGAGAGCTACAAACTTTTGTGATAATCTATGGAGGAGGCCTATAATGATGATGAAAGATGTATAAGAGTTTCAGAGGATGTTTGAGACTGCACTAGGGACTTTTCTTTGACTCTTGTACAACCTTGCTGGTTAAGAGCTGCAGAAGAGGGTGGGAGTACAAGAAGCATTTTAGTAGGGATTTCAAAAACTATTGTTCAGACATTAATCGTTACTTAGGTATCTAGCTGGCCTCGGCTTGTTAGTGGCTCGATAATGAAACTTATAACTCTTGTGCAGATGCCTGCTCTACAAAAGTATTTGCTACCGCTATAGGCTGCTTTCATATAGTAGATATACTCTCTTTTTTATTGGATACAATGATGAAACAATCAAAACGTTCACCTGATAGTAAGTGCAACGTCTGCCCATAGCAAATGCTGTGTTACCCAGAACATTTCTGCGTGACACCACACTGCGTCCATCACCTTGAGACATCAGTTATGAGGATTAAAAAATGAACTGGATCTACTTGACAAATAGACGCCATTTGCACATTACAACACATCTACAATCAATATTTAACAACGTATGCCTTATCTAAAGACAATAAAGCTCTTTATCCGTAAGTTAATTTAGTGATAAGTCTAGAAATACCACTAAACAAATAACTCACTTTCAGACGACATACGTAATAAAATGCTTTTTAATTAACAGTTAGAATGTATTATTTTGTTCTCATTTTTCCATTAAACGTTGTTATTTCGCAAATATAAAAAATATATGCTTTGCTAATTATAATTTAATAAAAAACAATCACAATCTTTCGCACTCATACTAGTCGCAAAACACTTGCTGACACGAAATATGATCTAGAAAAAATATTATAGTTTTAAAACACATAATTTTATGTTTCACTTAGCACCGACATCAAAAACATAAAACAATTAATAATTACTTAATAAACAATAATTGCTTAATTACATTAAAAGGAAAAACATTTATATCCTGCTTTTGATTAACTTATGATATTTTTGTGTATTTTTTGAAGGTGGTTTCGTTTTTTTTTAAGAATATTTTTACCACGACTTCAGCTCGAATTCGAGCACAGTCCTCGCTTCTTTATTGCCTTTCCTTTGCCTTTTCTTTATTCCTACTACGAAAATCGAAGTACTACGAAGTTTCGTATCCATCTGCAACAAATAGAATTAATGTTTAGTGAAAAGTAATATCGTGATAGGAAACGTGCGATCCGTCAGCCGGTATTTCAATTTTCGATACCAGATCGTTAGCCCTTGTGTCATCACAGCGTCTATATACCTTTTTAGGCTTTTGCTGAAGACTAAAAAATAACTGCGACAATCCTCTTCCACGCATTCACAGAACAAACACTACTTCACTATGAATGAAAACGAAATCGCACACGCCAACCGTCATTCGTGAATACAGTTTTTATGTGGTACTTTACGTATGTGTGTACGTGACTACTTACCTAATTCCAAAAGTGTACAGTACAATAAAAATGAAAGTGAACGAGCTATAAAAGGCTTACACAATAGCGCATCCGTTACAACTCCAGTGAAATGCCATTACGGTTGTGCTATTCATAATCTGTGTTATAGCAATTTCAACTTTCTGTTAGTACAATTAGGGTTGCCAGGTGTCCCGATCTGCGCGTGACGTCCCGATTTTCAGAGGTCTGGTGACGATGCCAAATAAAATGTCCCGATTTTTCACTAACCTCTAAATTCATCTAGATTGTTAATCTGTTTTGTTTCTTGTGTCTACCAATGGACATGCCATTTTAAAAAACTGACCGATAAAAATAAACAATGATTCACAAAAATTCGATTTGAAAAACTAATTCCCGATTATTTTTACCTTCCGTCCCGAGATTTGACATACTGGACCTGACAACATTGAGTGCGATAATACTCGTAGTAAAGGAGAGAAAGTTAATTTGCTAAGATCCGCATGCAAAATGTAAAATAGTTTGTATTGCCTAGTTTCGAAGAGCACCGCCCTCCCTCAACAGTTTACGATAATAGTTTCAACGTTCGCATTACTAAACACGTCCATGATAACTACAATTGATTTATCATTGACGTGTTCGATTTAATTACTTTATTGTAATTAGTGTTATGTCACCGTGGGAACGGTGACATTGTCTGTTGGTTAAGTACACTCAAGTGAGTGGGCTAATTACGCCCTCACTGCCGCAGTTATGCCCGGTTCCTATATTCAACGAACCGTTTTGGTAACAGTTACTATTCGTTTCTTTACTACGGGTAACGAGGCGTTACCCAGCGCTCCACAACTTTTTCAAGTCATCTATATGCTACTGACGTCCGTTAGTTATAGGAACGGTTCTGACTTACTATTCGTAGGTTATTTAACGGATTGTAAGGAAAACGTCTCGCTTTGTGAATATAGGAACCAGGCGTTGGACTTTTAACGGGTACTTAAACAATACATAGAATTTTTTTAAAATAACATATCAGTACTAAGGAAGCAGCTAATGAGTTCCTGGCTCAGGGTGCTCATCGTTAATTTATAGTAAGCGAGAAACCATGGTTAGTCAAATTTGATAATTAGTGATCGCGGTGTCGGAAAACATTTACTGGTGGTAGGATTCCTATACAGGAATCCGTCTAGGTGGGTACCACCCCAGGGCCGGATATTCTGCCGTTAAGTGAAAAAATAAAGCATTGTTACATTTTAATGTGCGCCCAACAAATCAGACGGGTAGCAGATTCATTTTTGTATGAAAATGTTCAATATTAGTTTATTGTCGGTTCGGTTGCTCGAAAAATAAAGCCCGGTAAAAGTTGTAACAGTACACTTACTTGTCCTCGTCGCACCCGCTTGCAGTGAACAGAATTGTTCATGATACATACAACCTTGTGCTGGGAACGATGTTTGTAATAAAGAAATAATTCGATATTGTTGATTTTTTTAACTGTTATGACACCTGTGACGAAATTGTTTCCATTGTATATGTGTATCACGTATCATCATCATCATCGTCTCAGCCTATCCTAACATGCTGAACATAGGCCTTCCTCATAGATTGCCACAAAAGTTAGTAGCTCTCATTTTAGGAATTTGCCATAGTTAACACGCTTGGCAGGCGGGTTGGCCAACGCAGTTTATTTATTCAGATATTCCAGGAAGTTGCTGCTGCCCATCACCTGGTTTTGATTTTCCTCTGTCGACTTTTACGACACCCACGGGATGAAATGGGCTGGTAGATTCTCTTAAACCGCCACCACGTGGCAGTATCACATATAATCATTTTGATATGAAAGAAATGGAATGTAGTTTTATTTTTTACCGCTGTCTCGCATATCTCAAATATGCAAATATGTAAAAAAACGTATAGTCTCCAGTTATGCAAGGTGGCCCAGTTGTCGCGATATTAACATATCCAGTTTAGATTCAAGTCGCAAGCGAAAATTGTGTAACGGACTATTAGTTTTGGTGTAGCTTAGCTGTTGATGTTCTTATGACCTTGACATTGCGATATAAGCAAGTAAAGTAACAGACTGTGAATGTCCCACTGCTAAGCGAAGGCCTACTCTCATATATGAGAGGATTTTTTAGCGTTATCTTCAATGCGGGTTGGCGGACTTCACATGTCCTAGAAATATTTATATTTTTTTTTCCACGAGGTGTTTACCTTGACCGCTGAGCACATGGTAAATCAGCACTTAAAATTGCACAACAATTTTAGAGGTGCCGGAATTGGGAATCGAACTTATGACCGTCGCGTACTATGAAATTTAAGGCGGGCGCATGGCCCCTGAGCTACCACGGCTCCAATTTTTTATCAACGACATTGCAAAATAATCCACATAAATTTGTACTCGGAAGCCGTTTCAATCGGAAATGGGTTAAGACGAATTTCTGGTATTGCATATTCAGACACGTAAACTTCTTAAATATTATTTATTTTGTGTCGATAGAGTCTGATGATTACTAAATAGTGCTTTGTTGTAGAGAATTAGCTTTGCTTTGCTTAGCTCTGACCGTGTAGGGACAGAACTCTGTCGGATGTACTGAGAAAATATTAAAAATACTTCATCGAAATTATCATCGCATATAAATTATCGTCCAGAAACATTATTGAATGTCATTGCCGTATTTAAAAAGACACAGTTCAACCTCTTCAGGAGTATACGTTGACCACGTCTTTTATCCGTATTCCAGGCACGTACCGAAAGCGAAACACACAACAATGGCGGAGACCCCCGAACTGAAGCGAATAGCAGAAAACACTAAACTACAGAGCAATGTCAAGTATCACGCCGACTTCGAGAAGAGCAAGGGCAAATTTACACAGGTACATTCCTTCCTTAGTCTAGAACCAGTAAAAAGCATCGATAGCCAAATGGTTTAGACTACTATATGGGAAACATCGCAGGTTCGAGTCCGCTATTTCGATATTGTTAAGAATCATCTCCTTTTAAGCGTTTAAATTATATCAGTTAGAACAGGAATACTTATTTTTATTTTTATAAAATGACGAAACGAGCAAAACGTACACCTGATGGTAAGTGCAACGCCTGCCCATAACAAATGCTGTGTCACCCAGAACATTTCTGTGTGGCACAACACTGCGTTCTTCACCCTAAGACATCAGTTCTTAAATCTCATATGCCCTGTGATTACGCTAGCTTTCAGTGCCCTTCAAACTAAAACACTAATGTCTGCACACTACTGCTTCAATGTAAAATATCTAGCCCTGGGGTCGTACCCACCTAGGCAGATACCTGCATATAATTATGAAAAAAAAAAACGGAATTCGGCATACTATCACGATCATCGTTCCAGCCTTACTCGTAGCGGATGCAGGGAGAATTCCAGGTGCAGGCATTATTTGCACGCACACATTTTGGAATTCGGGTCTGATAGGTATTATTGCTATCGCTGTGTCAATAA
The DNA here is from genome assembly GCA_019845155.1 of Luehdorfia chinensis. NCBI lineage: Eukaryota > Metazoa > Arthropoda > Insecta > Lepidoptera > Papilionidae > Luehdorfia > Luehdorfia chinensis. The sequence continues at coordinate 1,246,166 of JAHVAK010000107.1, forward strand.
CACTTCATCTGACCCTTCCTTCGATCTAATGTAACAAACCTTACATAGCAACATCACGAACGTAAGCTCGATGAGTTTGCGATATATAGTTGCGATAGTGCTTCTCCTTCGCCGACACGCCGAGGCCCATGGGCCTCTCACATAAAGGAAGCGTTCACATGAAGGAAGCGTTCAAGTTCAAAGTCAAAATTTCTTCATTTGATTTAGGATTATTTAAAGCTCTTATGAATGCCGAAATCTACACCGGTACGAAAAATGAGACCATCTCAGAGTAGAACCGACTGGAAACACTGGGGTCTTTCTTTTTTTTAATGCAGTACATAGTCACGCTTGTCAGACGGATTGGTATATGCAGTACCAGACACCATGTCTTAGATTGTACCACCTGTCACCGGTGTACTTACGGTCTAGCATTTTTCGTGATTGCTATCACCGCTCCTTATCGGAAGATGCAGAGCAGGATAGCGATTTACTAGACCTTTCTCTCAGTCGTCTCTTACGACACCCACGGGATGAAATGGGAAGGCGGATTTCTTACGCCGTCAACACATGGTGGCAATAATGGTAATAACAAGATTGTTAAAATATTGCCGACGGATCTGATATCTTAATATCAGAAAACGAAGGAGAAAGACTTGTACTATAAAATACTTCACAAAGATAAGTGGTCAATAATTTGAAACTTTGCCTTGACTTACTTAAACTTAGGAATCATAGACGGCTTCTGATTTAGAGTCGAGTAGAGTTACAATCGAAAATATACTAATGAAATATTTCTCAAGATCGTTACTTTCTGTGTCAAACGGTCGTGGATAGAAGTAGAACAGAATTCTATTCGTAAATAACTGATATTTCGAGATCAAGTTGAGTTGAAATATCAGATTTCTTTAATTTTTTGACATATCCCATTAAAAACTTTTCAGGTAGCAGATGACCCAGAGACATTAAGGATCAAAGCGAATACGAAAATAATTAGCAATGTGGCATATCACGGGGATTTGGCAAAGAAGGCGGCGATGGAGAAGCAGAGGCAGATAAATGAGAATGGAGAACTTGTCGGTAATTACAGAGCCATATAAAATACCATATATATAATTTTTTTGAAAAAAGAACGCTAGAACTATTGCTAGAACTGTTAATCTTGTGAATGTTCCAAGTAATTAATAAATGGCAAATTTAGAACATTGCCTAGAAACTCATTATGATTTTAACTTTTAATATAAGAGTCTGTCATCTATTTTCTTTAGTAAATGAGCTACGTCAAATAAAGCAATACATTCTTACCTTTTTTTATCACAAATCATTACACGATCATTTGCTACTTTGCACAATGTCTTTGTGTTTCGGGATGGGACGCTTCTGTCTCATTGTTTGTTTAAAAGTTTGACTTTAGACATGTGGAATATGTGAAAATAATTATTCGAAAACGTTGAGAAGTTTCGTATAAAAACAATTTTGTAGTTTCAAGAGACTACTGGTGATTAATGGATATCGTTGTTTTTATAATGTAGTTATTATCTGGATTTAGTAATAAATGTACGATTTCAACAGGTTTCTTGAATAGTTTTTTCTGCAACTGTAATAAATTTCACGTACGTTTTTTCACATGTTCCGCATAAAAAGCGGACTTTGGTTTAGAGGTAAAAATGCAAGTATAACACAGTTTCCGAACGCTGATGTAAAACTTTTAATTGTTTGCTACTGTATCATTATTTTCGTCACGTCGATGATTTTATTAAGACAAAAAACGAATGGAGTTACTTCGTTTAATTTGTTTTTACTTTCATATAGAAATACATTTTCTTATTCATGTGGTAGAACAAAGGTTAATGTGCACAATACGATCTTTTTGTAATCAAGCGAAACAAAAACACTCTAAATTCATAGCGTTTTAAGTTTTCACGTACGCAAACTGCACTTCTATACTTGCAATCAATGTTTGGTGTCATGTCCCTAACTGTAACATTCCATCACTAATTCATGTTTGTCCCACCACCGCTTGTATGTCTAGATGTCGCCACTAACGACAACTATCACCAACAAATCGAGAGCTATGCGACGGAAATGCTACCACCGAACATGGCTGCGGCTCCCAACCTACCACCCAAAAACCACTACCAGACACCGGCGCCACAGACCCAACCCCAGCCCCAAACGACTCAGCAGACCAGACAATACCAACCCGAGCAGCAGTACAGACAGCAAAAATACGAGGACTACTCGTACCAGTATCCTAAGTACGACGAGTACCAGAATCAGTTCGCGTACGGGCAGTACCAACAACCGAACTACGGGGTGAACAATCAACAGAAGATTGGCAGGATCCAGGATTACGACCCACTCAGCGACGGCCCCAGAGCACCCCCTAACATCCAGCATGCGTCAGCAACTGTCATTTACAATAGCACGAGTGATGGGAAGCAAAGAGGTTTGTATGACTTACAGGACGGGAGGTCGCTGTCAAATATTTTGCGTCATTAATATGCTTAGTTAAATACATTTTTACGTAGTACAGGGGCGCTTGACTTCATAATACGCGGATGACTTGACTTCGATTCCCGGTGTCTCTGAATTCGTCCTGCAATTATTAGTACTGATTTACCACATGCTCGTTGTTAAAAGGAAACATCGTGATGAAAAATATTTCTAGGTGATTCACGTCTGGGGAGAAGATTATTTTGAGGACACGTTAAGTCCGCTAACCCGAATTGGAGCAGCGTGGCGAATTCTTCCAAGCTCCAAAACCATCTGAAATAAAAATGGTTGTCACTTTAAGTAAATTTTAATATAGAAACTTAAGTGAAGTTATTTCTACATACTTATATTTTACTTTTTAAAATAATTGACAAGGAAAATTTGGGGAGCTCAGTGTAGTTTGAAAAAAAAATACGTAAATTACCATTAAAAAAAAATCTATTCTATTAAATGTAGATATAGTATCGTCGTTTCCCGAAAAGTTTGTTTTTTGGAATTTATTTTTCAATAAGTTTTCGTTCCGTATAATTAATAATCAAACAAAAAGCAGCAGCAGGTCATGGCAGGAATACCAAATTTCAGGGCTACGAGAACTGGTCGAAAATTCAGTAGAAATTGTAGACCTATGCAAACATACAGAGATTGCAAGTTATAATAAGAGCTTGTAATAATAATAATAGAAAAGCGAGTAAAAAAAATAAAAAAAGCATACATATTCAACCTTGCAATTCAATGCGATAAAAACATTCGTATTTTCAATATCATATGCAGCAGACTCATCATAACAAACGGAGTTGTTCCCGTCGACCTAGAGTTGACCTTGAAATTTGGCGCGAATGTACAATGAAACAATCTGAAAAAACCCGTTACTTTGTACTGAACGCGGAATTATGATTTCATCAATTTTTTTTAGTATTGTATTTTTTATTTGTAGATTTTTGTAGTTTTTTTTCTTCAAAATAACCCAATCTAATGCTATTAAAAATTCCTTAAAGCAGGATTTGAAGTTATAAAGAAATAACATTTTGTGAAGTTTTTTTTTACAAGATTTGTGTTTTCATAGTTTATTTGTTGTGTTACATATGACCGTGTACTTGTTTTTATTTCATGCTTATGTCACAAGGTTGAGGTCCCGTGTGTCATACACTTGCTCAGTTTGTTTCGCTTATTTTTTGTTAAATATTCAGAACTGTGACTAATATACTGTTGGAAAGGAATGTGACGGGCTAAAGTGTATTGACGTCGATATGTTCAGCGGCGGCTACGATTCCTGCACGTTTTTTTTGTTTTTGAAAATACAATGTATAATATTATTTTTATAATTTTATATTCGAAATGCATATATTAAACGTGTTATTCGTATGGACAAAAAATCAAATGGATTACAACAGATTTACAGCTACCTCGAATTATTTCATATCTCATACTCGTAGTACAGTGAAGTGTCGTTACAAAAGTACGGAACTTAGACCTGACTTATGAAAATAATTATATATCATACAGCATCGTTCCATAAAAACTGGCACCCTCTTGGATCTAAATTAAAACCAAGAAACTTTTTTTTAACTTCTTCTGATATAAGGTATTTGATTAAATAAATACAAATATGAAATGCATTTTACTCTATGAAACTTAATATAACAAACGCATTATGCAGTTTCTTTAGACTCAGTACTTGCCGAAGGCTCGTAATGTTTTTAACGGAAGCTACGAGACTAACCAGTACCAGAGGGTAGTATTGCATCGCCTACCCAATAGTGCAGTGCAGCAGTGTCACCCAGAAAAATCATTAGCAAAGTTTACTGTGACACCGCACGTCACCCTGAGACATCAGTTCTTGAGTCTCAAATGCGCTGTGAGACTAGCTTACCAATGTCGAAATATGTTTACCCACCACTGTTGTACCGCAAAATAACTGACACTGCTCTGGTACCTACCTGGATGGATTTCTAGCACTAGATGATGGCTGTTTTAAATAACTTGAAACTTGTCTAGCCCTCCAGACTGTAGAAGCGTAGTGTGTAGAGTAATGAAAATGTAGAGGGAATATACGAGTATATTGCTACCCTAATTTATTGGAAAAATTTCAAGGTGAGAAGAAAGTCGCGGCTGTTATTTTAATGAAATTAATTCAGGCCTAAAACGCCGGTACTTCACTTACGACCCAGAATATCGCCGTTGTGTTATTATTACGTTTATATGCTAGCAGGTGCCCACCAAGTGCAGCAGCAACAAAGCCGACAGATAGGACGGGTGACTGACTTGGACCCGCTGGCCACAGAGCAGCCGCGATCCACCAACAACCACCACCACGCCACCAACCAGGTAATGGTTTGCGATCAACTTGTGGTCGAGTCTGGTTTTTTTTTTATTGGAAATAAGTGATGAGACATTCAAATCGTTCACCTGATGGTAAGTGCAACGTGTGCCCATAACAAATGCTGTGTCACCCAGAACATTTCTGTGTGGCACCACACTGCGCTCGTCTATATCACTTGTTAAGACTCATATGCCCAGTATTTATACTAGCTATCAGTAGCCTTCAAACCGAAACACAGTAATGTTTGCACACTACTGCTTCACTGCATCATAATTGCCACTGTGGCGTTACTAACTGGGTTATTTGTAATAAAATTTTAAAACACTTGTCTGTTGATAAATGAAATAATAGAATCAGGCCTTACTTTGCGGAAATCCATTATAATGAAGGAAAGTAAGTGAACTCACTCTCTCGGCGGCCGTCTGTCGTAGAGTCTATGACGCTTGATAATGCCTCGTTTTGAGGCGAAACACGTGTCGTGTTCTCGACTTCAGTGGTGTATATTATGTAGTGGTAGTATTGTAGTGGTTGGTGGAGGGTATCTGGTGGCGGTTCCTGGTGGCGGTGTTAGTTTGCTTGTGCACGCTACTGAGGGAGGGCGGGCGGTGCTCTTCAAAAAACTATGAAATTTTTATATTTTGCATGCGGATCTTAGCAAATTAACTTACTTTCCTTCATTGTTGATAAATGATTACATTTTATAACTCATTATGTAAAAAAAAGAAATTAGTTTTTTTCCAGAACCGCCGTTGTTCTTATTGTACGAATTGTTTAATGAAAGTTGAAACCGCAGAGTATTAACTATAGCATTATTGCTTTATTCTATATTTGTTACTGAACTGGGTATTCTAAAATGTAAATATATAGGTAATTAAATATTTTCTCCAAGTTATACATGTTTATTTAGTTAATTGTCACCCTTTTGTTCCAGCGGGTGTACATCGCAATGTACGACTACGAAGCTAATGACAGTGATGAAGTGAGTACATTTTGAAACATCACCACCACTACCACGGCCACCGTAGGAAATCCTTGAACTTAGTTCACTGTTGAGTTAAGAAATTGACGCTGCATTCGGTTTCATATAAAAGTCCGAATTGTGCAACTTGTTAGATGAATATATACATACGTTCACGCCTTCTTCTCCCAAGGGGTAGGCAGAGACCATACCCGTATCTCACTTTTCTCCCCCGAGAAAAAAGAGACGTGACGTGATAATATAGCAAAAAAATTACGTGATAAAATGGCTACCTCTACCACTCTATGACTAACGTAAACATTACAGTGTCAAACAATGCGTGACCACTATACAATCAGGATGGCGGAGCTTTGAAACCAGTAGATTTAGAAGTAAACATATATTTATCTCTTTTACTCTAGTTCGCTGGCATGGCGGCTTAGCTTCGATTTGATAGAGATGGCGACATTCGCTTATATGGCTGTGGCCATATCTTGAGTGGTCACGCTTTTGCGCTGTGCATTGATAATCTAGTGTCATCTCTGACTACAATCAATCTTCTGCTGGCTGGCTTCTGTGTATTCTAGATCTGGTATTTTTCAAACGTCTTTTCCGTCTTTTTCATAGTAACACTGGAACATGCTAAGTCTTTGTTTATAATAGTCGTAAAAAGTTTTACATTTACATCAATTGTAAGGTCAACGCGTTCAAAGTACGTGCAGTATTTGTAGTAATCTCACGGTGTTTTATCATATAATTTTATAATGTGAAGATACTGGCTGTAGCATGCAAACGGGTCGACATGATCAGGGAAGGTATTATTTTTCACTGGAATCTTTAAGTAAGAGCATTACGCTAGTGCGTATCGTACGTGGATCATCACATTTCTCAAGAATTACAAATTAACCTACATTTTAATTGTTCTTCAAGAATGGATGTGACTGTGCAATATTGGTTAACAACCGGATGTATTCGTGTGTTCGCTTATCACCATTAATTCGACGACCGCGCGGCATAGCGGTTAGCGTAGCTGACTTCTACGCCGCAGGTTCTGGGTTCGAATCCCAGCCGGATCCAACACACAAATTGTTTGTTTTCGAGTCTAGTTGGGTTGTGCATGTGAAATATATATTGCAGTAAAACGCTCCTAACGTTCCTACTGTGGGAAATCAAATTTTAGTTTTTAAAAGAAATAATTACGTGTAGATCTAAAACCGTGGAATACACAGGTATCATTCCGCGAGGGCGACTACATCTCGAACGTGACGTCGATCGACGAGGGCTGGATGACGGGCGAGGTGCTGCGCACCGGCCGCACCGGCATGCTGCCCGCCAACTACGTCGAGCTGGCGCCCGCGCCGCCGCCGCACTACGCCAACTGAACCGCCGCCTGCCACCTGCCACCTGCCACCTGACACCTGCCACCTGACACCTGCCACCGTCACAACCGACGCAACACACACACATATCCCTCAACTAAACTACGCCTACTTAGCCCCTCCCACCTTAACCTTCCCACATATTAATTTCATATCTGACCCATTTACACAAGTCGTTACATGAGCCACCAACAACTTCAACATCAACTCCACCTACCTACGATCTACCTTAACACCAGATAAAAAAAAACTCTTAGTCCTTAAGTAAAATTTGATTATAAATAATCTGTGAACTGTATTTCATCGCTTAATAAGTGATGATGTTAAATAATACAAAAATGTAATAAACAGTAAAAAAATGCCAAAAAAAAGTCTTCTGAAATATTTTTCATTAAGTACGCAATAAGAAAAAAGCGATTTAGAAAATCTTACTATCAATACATTTTACCTATGAAACATTGACTCTTGTAGTTGATACCAACAGACTAGATTCTTTTGCTTTTTAGGGATTATTATTATATGGCAAGTCTCGCTCCTTCTTAATTTCAATGTGACCTATATGAACCACCCTCTGGTCCTACTGCGCTCTACGTCCGTTTTACAAAAACCGTCCCTTACTTTTTATTTATTAAAAAACCTCTCGCCTCACCGTTATTGCCCCTCCCAAGTCCACGCACTATAATGAGTCATTCTTTGACAATGTTACTGATTTTAACACGAAATGGACGGCAATATAAACAAACGGTATTTGCGTTATCGCAAGAGATACGTCCTAAAAGAAGTCTATTAAAAAGTTGTCGGTGCAAAATACTCCTTCATTACCATTTTGGGTTGATGTGGAACTAAGTTTGTTTGTTATAAAACGTTTATACAATAAATATAATTGTTGACATGTTATACAGGTGCATAGTTTTATATCACACATTAAGTACTACATTTTGTGATAAATATACCTTAATATATTGATAATGCAAGAATGTGTTAACTTCTGTTTTGCTAGAATGACTTGCCAATAAAGCGTAATGTTTGGTTGTTACTTAGATTAAATTACAATAAAATTAGTATAAACATCAGGGCCCTAAGTCCAACGTCCTGAGGATCAAAAAAAGATTATCGTCAAAAATTTTATTGCGCCAAACATTTTGATCAAATATTTAATACATTACATCTATGTAGAATATAAAGTAATTAAAAAGCGAGGCGGCGAGTAATATCGATTATTAGTGAAAAATGAAACGGACAATAATTGTCTTCTAAAAATATTATATTTTGTTTATCTTTTATACAATTCAAAGATATGTATTTTTATATAAATTATACATTAGGATGTATATCTACATTATTTACTAAAATAACTTTTATGTAAAGGATTTTTTCCTTACTACGGACCAATATATGTTCTTGTATCTTGCATTTTTCATTCATTCCAACGCAATTTTTTATACTCGGAGATGTTTCATCCCTCTGTCATATATGATATTCATTTTTGTAGGCATTTTAAAGAATCTTTTGTAAAAACCTTCAGATAAAGAAATTAATAAACACATACCATTTATCTGAAAGTAAATGTCAAATTCTCAGACCGTATTTATTTCAACAAACTAACATTTCCAGTATTCCGTTGTCGCTATGGTATCCAATGTGGTATAAGTTGTTTGATTATGTTAAAACTATACAAACTTCTATTGATGCTAATTTTGTAAACATACAAGCAACCCTATTATGGAAGCGGAAGTAGATAAATAGCCCTTAAATGTTAAGTTTATTTTCCACGAGCATGCAGTATGCGCTATTAACAATTATAACTATTACATACATAGTGAAACGTAGCTCTTAAAGTAACAAACATTCCCAAAAAATACTATTTCAGTTTTATATTGGACAAACTCGTAATGGTATTTTTTTCTTTATATCCTAAAACTGAAATCTTCCATAATAGGGCTGTACACTTCTCCGGTTGGGGATTCTTGCTTTGTAAATAATATAAGAGAACCTTCATGGTTGTAGACCATATTTTATTATTGTTTTAAGTTGTAATTTTATCGACTTTTTATAGTAAATCTTCTATTCAATCGCCCTTGAAATGCATAATATTATTATAAAAGAACTAACAATATTTCCAATTCGAAACTTACTATAAAAAATCCAAACCGTTCGACTATTTTATATATTCAATGATCAGTTGCCAACCAGCATATATTTTGTTTACATAATTTTAAAACGATAAAAAAATTGCTTATTAATAATAACTATTGTTAGACGCAATTGTTGAAGCACGTGTAGGTTAGGAATATCTTATTTATTCTTTATCTGTTGCAGAAAACGACAAAATTGTTGTCTATGGCAATAGATACTGTTTTTATTATAGGAAAGTTAAGTGTTCATCACAAAGGGACGGTACGTTCGAAACTAGAGCGGACAAAAAGTAAACAAACTAAAAATTATATTTTACAATATTGCCAGCAAATATTCAAAAATCGTTTAATAGCCTATAAAAATCAATCGCAGATTGTAAAACATTCAAAAATTCTTACTATTCTACTTAAAATATTCACTGCAGGCAGTGGGTGATAGTTTTAATGTCCCTTTGTCCGCTGTAGCTTCCAACTGGAACCAAAGGCAATGAGATCTTTTTATTGGAACAGTATTACTCGACCGATGTTACAGTGCCTTTGTAATAATATTTAATAAAAATAAGCTGTAAATGTGAAGTTTTATTTAATTGATAAACCGATTTCCCCAAATGAAAGTATGTACCATACTATGTTTATAATATAACCTACAAGGGCCTTAAATGAATTCTTGGTATCGTGATTTACTAAAGATGTGTTTTTTTTTCTTTTTTTTATTTCATAAAATTGACGGAACGAGCAAAACGTTCACCTGATGGTAAGTGCAACATCTGCCCATAACAAATGCTGTGTCACCCAGAACAGTGTGACATTACAATGCGCCCGTCACCCTGAAACATCAGTTCTTAAGTCTCATATGCCCCGTGATTACGCTAGCTCTCAGTGCCCTTCAAACCGAAACACAGTAATGTTTGCGCTCTACTGCTTCACGGCAGAATAACTGGCCCTGGGGTGGTACTTACCTAGACGGATTCCTGCATTGGAATCCTACCACCGGTAAAATTTATTCCAGTAAAAGTTACGAGGGTGGATTGAAAAGTACTCGGCCTAACCAAGAAAATAACCACATACTAAATCAGTTATATTTTTATTTTTCTACATAATCACCATCAAGTTCAATACACTTTTGCCACCTCCCCTTCCAAGCATTTAGACCGTTAAAAAAAATGATTCTTCCTTAGAGTCAAAATATGCGTCTACAGCTGCTTTGACCTCGTCGTTTGTCGAAAATCTTTGACCTCCCAAGTGCTTTTTTAGGTTAGGGAACAGAAAGAAGTCTGATGGTGCCAGATCAGGTGAATACGGCGGATGCGGTAACAGTTCAAAGCCACAGTTGTGAATTCCAGCCATTGACTGTACTGACGTGTGAACACGGGCGTTATCTTGATGAAACAGGACTTTTCTTCTGAGCATTCCTCGACGTTTTTCTTTTACTCGTATTTCCTCTCGTAAACGACGTAGTAAGGTGCAGTAGTAATCAGAGTTTATAGTCTGACCCCTTTCAAGATAATCAATCATAATCACACCTTTCGAGTCCCAGAATACTGAAGCCATCACCTTATTTGCCGACAAAATCGACTTAGCCTTTTTAGGGGGTGGTGAACCAGGTCTTCTCCACTGTTTTGATTGTTGTTTTGTTTCCGGTGTACAATAATGAACCCATGTTTCGTCCATAGTAACAAAACGATTCAAAAAACCATCTGCATCGGCTTCAAATAACTCCAAACAGTCGCGTGAAATAGTCAATCGCGTCCTTTTTTGTTCAACTGAAAGCAGTCGCGGAACCACCTCGCAGACACCTTGTGGAAACCCAACTCGTTGACAATGATGTTTTGAGTTCGTTCATAAGAGATGCCTATAATCTCGGCTATCTCTCTAATTTTTAATCTGCGGTCTCCCATTATTAAATCAAGTACTTTTTTAATATTTTCGTCAGTAGTTGACGTCGAAGGCCTTCCAGAGCGGGGTTCATCTTTCACACTCTCTCTACCACGCTTAAATTCTGCTATCCATGTTTTGACGGATGAATATGACAGAGCACAATCGCCTAATGTACTGACCATGTCATCATGGATGGCTTTTGATGATAGCCCCTTCTTATGGAGGTACTTAATGACGGCACGCTGCTCGATTTGCTCCATTCACGGAAATTATGACCGATTACTTTGTTAATAAATTTATCCAATCACAACTAATTATCGCACACGTTTCGAACTTCACACAATGAACTAGTCTGAACTGAACTAAATTATGTGGGTAGATTTGATTTTTAGAATTGAATGGATCTGTGTTAGGCCGAGTACTTTTCAATCCACCCTCGTATTTGATTAGTGAATTAGGCAATGATATTAACTGAGGGTATAATTATAAAAAATCATAGTTGTAATCAATAGTTTGCTAATTAATCTTAGTCAAAGACAATTGTAATGGCGGACGTATCAACGTTAAAGAAAATCGAGTATTGCGCTGTGAATAAATTCAAATGTGTTCCGGAAGGTGTAGAGAGAGTATTTACGGCCTTCATAAGGCCCGGTTACTGCCTTTATGAACAAGAACGTGAAAAAGTTGAGAAACTTGTACTCAAGGATCCCCATCATCATCTTTTGGAGAAGTAAAACACTACTAAGATAAGTGTATTGATAGTTGGCATTACTATGTACCCAGGAAGGGCAACCGGAAAAAAATTATTATCATCATTTCCATTCCACTCCCTTGGCTAGGGTAGATTCTCGGACATGTTTCCGCCTTTGTCTCCAATTTTTTGTTTGAAGATCTATCAAAAATCTTCAAAAGTTACTGTAAATGGGACGTAAGGTCATCTCTACGACCGTGAAAGTAAGCATCAGTCCATGCCATGGCACAGGAAGAGCACATCTAAATTGCTCAGATACCTATAATTTTGAGCCGTGGTAGCTCAGGGGCTAGGCGCTCGCTTTAAATTTCATAGTAAGCGAGTGACCTGGGTTCGATTCCCGGTGCCGGCACCACTAAAATTGTTAATTGCAATTTTAAGTGCTGATTTACCACGTGCTCGGCGGTGAAGGAAAACATCGTGAGGAAACCTGCATGTCTGAGGAATAAAAAATATTTCGAAGACATGTGAAGTCCGCCAACCCGCATTGTAGCAGCGTGGCGGATTCTTCCTAGCTCCAAAACCCTCTCAGAAATGAGAGGAGGCCTGTGCTCAGTAGTGGGACATTATAGGCTGATACTTTACTTTTTTTTTACCTATAATTATTTTAAAAATAATAGAACTTTTATAAATGTAATAACAAATACATATGGAAAACATAATGCGTAAAAAAATTCGTACTATGTTTGTTCCTGAATTCCCCAAAAGTACCGTTTTTCCAAATTTTTGGAAAAACAAAATACTATTTTTCTTCGAAAAATGGTGGTACCCTGCGCGAGCACTCAAGACTTACGACACATATTTGACATTTTCGATTATATCTTTGCTGGTAGCCTTTTTGGCTATTACAGCTTTGTAGCATAGCTGTGCTCGCGGGCCATGTGAAAATATTTGAAAAAATCGTGTCTCTAATTCATAAAACGGTAGTCTTCGGCAATTCAGAAACCGACGTCAGCACAACGCTATCTATTGATAATATAGAAATAAACTAACTTACATTTGAATCAATCATGGTGGATTTCTAAATTGATCAATTGATTGACGAACGGTCGTCGACCACAATAATCGTAGTAACGTGTAACAATATTTTAAGCTAAAATCTAAACGTCATTCAAGGGCAGAGAACGCAATTCAGAAAATTACTTAAGTGGCACTATACGATATTTTGGTGACATTGTTTAACTATAGTACTTTGTATAAATTATATTATTATAGATTATATCTATTTAATAAATTATTTTTTCACAACAATAGAACCTTATTTTGATATTTCGTTACCATTTCTTATATTAGATTTAAATGTACACGACTCATCGCGACCATTGAACATATTCATTTTTTTATTGGATAAAGTGCTGAAACGAGCAAAACGTTCAACTGATTGTAAGTGCAACGTCCGCCCATAACAAATGCTGTGTCACCCAGAACATTTCTGTATGTGTGTGCCCTTCAAACCGAAACAAAGCAATGCTTGCACACCACTGCTTCACGGCAGAATAACTGGTACTGGGGTGGTACTACCTAAAATACTCATAACTTTTTATAGAATAAACCGGAAAAAATAAGACTAAAAGTTACTGAAAGATGCGCTTTATGATTAGCGCATAAAGAAATAGATAGATAGACAAACAATTATTTTTGGTCCTCAATCATTTACCGCAAAATTTTAAAATATACAGACACGTGCAGTTGACATTTTTATTATGTGTATAGATAATGAAATAAATATTTTTTTGTATTAGATAGCCCATTTTTTTAGAAAAGTTCTAAGCTACAATGTTTTATGCTGTAGTCTTTAGGGCCGCACGATGAGAAAAAATCTTACTGAGAAGGGCCCAATTGTGAACGAAAAGAGAGACTACTGTGTAACTGGTTGGTTTCGTGATTGATTTCATTTGATCCCTTCCAGAGTTACAAAATAGGGCTCCAGGTCAGTGAGGTATCTAAAAAGATATTTTTTATAATGCCCCAAAAACCATGCACCATTACGATCACGTAACGGCGTGTGACGTCATTGTTCAAAAAATAAACCTAAGGTTATTTTTTCTAAGTTGAATTTACTTGAATTTTAATTATGACTGTGTTAAACCTAGGTAACACCGAAAATTTTTAGAAAATGAAAAACGGCTTAATGTAGAAAGTTGCCAATACTTTTATTGTTTTTCGAAGTAATCTCCGTTCCTCTCTACACATCGTCGCATTCGATGGAACCACTGAGAAAAGCAGTGGGTCCATTCTTCCTTAGGGGTCTCTTCTATGGCATTTTCGTACGCTTTCACCGCATCTTCAGTGCTCGTAAAGCGAATACCTCGAATTTTATCTTTAGTTCTTGGGAATAAATAAAAGTCGCAGGGCGCCAGGTTAGGATTGTATGGCGGATGAATCATTATCTCGACACCTGCCATAGTCAAATATTCAACAGTCCGTTTTGCGGAGTGCGCTGAAGCATTGTCGTGGTGAAGGAGGATCCTGCTTCGAGGGCGCTGCTGTCGAATTTTTCCCAATATAACAGGCAAACAGCGATTGACATAACATTCTGCAATAACTGTCCTTCCATCTTCTAGCACAACTGTCGCGAAATGACCTTTCCCTCCAAAGAGAATGAGGCAATCATCTTTTTTCCTTGACTTCTTCCTTTCTTTACCTTAGTTGGCCGATTCTCGAAAGGAAACACCCACTGAGTTGATTGTCTTTTGGTTTCGGGTTCGTGACGATGTCAAATACAACATTTGAGTCACCGCCGTTGAACTTATGTAACATTTGGCGACACCAGTCCATGCGAAGGTGTTTCTGGTCGTCGGTTAAAGTTTGGGGAATCCATTTGGTACAAAGCTTCCTGACGCATAAATGTTCGTGTAATATTTTTTGAACTTGACTCATACCAATGCCTAGGCTTGCCCGTATCTACTGATAGGTCACTCTCGTTATCTTCCTCTATCATGCGTCGCACAGCACTGATGTTATCTTCAGTAGTCGCTGTTAAAGGACGTCCCTCACGCGGATCATCATTGAGATTGTTACGTCTACGCTTAAACTCGTTAAAACAATTGTAAATGTGCCACGAGATGGGGCTTCATTAAGAAATGCTAATCGCAGCCTATCATAGCTTTGTTGTTGAGTAAGTCCACAACGAGTCATAATAAATCATTGACCGAAAATTTTCTCGCGTTAGGTTCATTTTCACGTGTAACAAGAGTTTTAGATTTGCCGCCAATTCACAAAAATAAATGACAAATGAATGCAATATACTACATTAGGTTTTATTTATTAATTGAAACAGTCATAAACTATTTTCCAGTGTCAAGTATACAATCTTCAAGCAGCAATATACAAAATTTTGATCGACAGTAAATTGATAGTTGACTTTACTGAAGATTTGGTGGACTGATGGAGACAAAACGAAAAGCACAATTTTGGTCTTGAATTGAATTTTCCAATAACTGTACACTTTCAGCACTTGCTGCATAATAAACTATCATTATTATACTTCAAAACTCCAAATATACACAAAAATCACAAAATTAAATAAAAAGACTACTGCCATTTTTCGAGTTGCCGCCAAAAGTCTACATTAGATAACCAGAGTTCTAAAATTGAAATTCAAAAAAAAAAAGATTTCATTAACAATGTTTCTAACTGGCCAGTTCTAAACATTTTCAGTGTTACCCACGTATTACTATCAATGCTGCGCAGTGCCTTCTTACACTACTATCAAGACGCCCACAAAGTTTTTTTTATTCATGTCCCGGATTTAAAACAAGTGGTTGAAACTTGCTCGATCAGCGAAATCAAATTATTTTTTCTTGTGATTGTGATTTTTGTTATAAGTAACAAACCATTGCAATACCTAAGACTATTTCTAGTTAAATAACTCCACTTAAGCTTTTTTGTGGTTATGTTGTTAGTAGAGTAAATATTTATTGAACGACGATGTCACTTTTCTGATTAGCGTTTTCAATCAAGTGACTCCCAGATAAAAAAAAACTTAAATAATTTTATCTTTGTCCAGTTTGTATTGTTTTAAGCTTGTTATTAATATACCAATATTATTAAATAAGTTTAATATTAAGCATACTGTCAACTAGCGGATTGGACGTCACCACTCATGTTAAAAACCCGGTCGTGGTGATACCATTGTCTTAATTTCTGCAGTTTCAATATTGTTACCATACATTTTGGAGATTTTGGAAGCTGAACACTTAAGAAAACCAGACATACTTATAAACATTTATTGATTATACAATAGCTTTCCATATAATTGGTATACTAAACACTAAGTAATTCATGCAACAATAACTTGTGTATTTATCGATTACGTATCTATAAAATCTAATAAAACTTATTTTAATACTCCATAATGCAACGAGAGCGGTCTGTACCTCCAGACAGGCACATATAAGGCACTAAATGTTAGTAACCATCACTGGTTCCGTCTCAACATCGTCTTGCGCGACAGAACATTTACAGACTAAATGTTTTATTGGTAAGAGTAATATTAGTAGTAACCTTTATTCAAAAGAGAGAGAACCTACAACTAATTGTCTATGGCGTTACTAATAAAAACAAAGATACCGTAATTGTATTTATTCGATTACGGTGTACTAAAACTAATATAATAAAAGTGGAAAAACTTCAGCTGCCTCCATGACAACTACAAGAAACTTAAAAATAAATAATTGCACAGTGATGTATAATTTATTTTATAACGTAGAATCAAAAGGATTATTCTACGTTATTCTAACAATCAATATTCGTTAAACTAACATCTTAAACATATCAAGCCAAATCGTAAACAAAAATAATATGAATTTAACAAAAAAAAACATTACATTGAGTTGAACAAAAATAACTTAGATATAACATGCATGTTAGTTTTTTCCATGAATAAATGAGGCGAGAAGTTAGCAATATAATAAAATCGACATACATAATACATGGTCCATTAAATGCACATTGCATTATTCAACAATCACATCAGGAAAGTAAAGTTGGTCATTCATGACATAATTTTTTATAACCCTGCTTTAGTGTTCTGCGTGTTTATTTCCATTCAAATCATAAAACGAACAGCCAAATCACAAACGAAATTCGGAAAATAAACAATGGAATTATCAAAATTGTCACAGTGAACAAGTTTATCCGCACATTGTTGTGAGCATACTTAATTTTAAAAGGAAAATTGAGTATGTATATTATGTTCATTTCCAAAGCATTCTTTGGTACACCAATAAGTTTTCCATCATTAAGTGCCATTTCTGCAAAGGTGGCAACATTACTTTAATTTTTAAAGGAATTTTAAATGGCACATCAACAGTATGTAATTTTTGAAAACCTAGTTTAATCAAGATTCTTAAAATTTGTTACAATAATATGATCTTCAGTTCAATAAATTTTATCAACAGCTATGGATAACAGGCGAGATGTAGATATAGTTTGAAAATAATCAATAATTGTATTACTAGCCAACCAAAGCAATGAAACGGCGCGAATGCAGGCTTCACCCTCTGCATGCCGCCTCCACCTTATGGCGGTTTGCATATTTAATATGCAATACTTGAAATTCTACTATGATCCTTGATTTAGTTGTTAAATTTGCTGTTTTTATTGTTATTTAATTTTCAAGTGTGTTTTGTTAGATGTGGGCCAGAATATGAAGATTTATTGTACACCATACAAAAAACATACGAAAATGAGAATCAACGCTGCCATTTCGCAAATCCTGCAGTTAACATGGTAATTAACAGAGTGCTAACATGTTAAAAGAGAACACGTATATACACTACTGGTGGTCCAATTATAATTCTACTGTACTCAATACTATATGGATGACAGCAGTCTCGCAGTAATCTAATAAGATTGACTGGTATTAATAATTTTAACACAATCTAAAACTACATAACATATCAAGCATGATTTATCAATGTCTTTAAAATTGACTAAGTAGGTTTAGTTAATTAAGAAAATTATTTAAAATCTTTGTCTACATAAACATTGTTGAGATAGGGACTACTAGCAGAATAAAAACCCATATCATATGTACATACAATCACGTCTTTTTTCCCATTTAAGGGGTAGGTAGAGACCACATCCGTCGCTCAACGACGTCGCCTGTGTACATACACTTAACATATGATAAAACAAAGGATCTCTTATAAATGGTCGTAACAGGGAACTCAACAGCTGCAAGTTCCTTCACCATCATTTCACGTGGATCAGTTGGTGGTAGCGCTCAGCAGCAGTGTGTTGTCTTCCAGATGTTCCAATCTGAAAGTGGAGTTGTCTGGCATGTGGCGGACCAACTCATCGGTCAAACGTACTCTGGCGCCGTTGGGTCCCAATACCAGCACCGTGTCACAGTCCTAAAAGCAAACATTATGAAATGGTCTTTAGGAAGATAAATTTAAGGAGGAGCTGAATTCGCATATTTCAAAACAAGTATAAGTATGTAACTATAATCAGAGAGCACGAACGGAATGAATGAATGATGTCGATGTTTGACACTTTGGCTGTGGATGTATAATGTAAACGATGAAATAAAAAATTGGAAGCGGTCTTCCGGTCCTTAGCTCTCAGAGCCCTTCAGACCGGAACACAGTAAATTTTGCACTCTACTCCTCCACGGTAAAATAACTGGCCTACAGTGGTACCTACCTAGACGGATTCCTGCATAGGGATCCTACCACCAGCACGATTTCTGTGTATATTTTGAGTTTTGGTGTTTAATGTTGATAGTTATGCAGCAAGTGCTCGTGAAAGTGTACAGTGATTAGGGAAATTCAATTCAAGACCTAATATTTACTTTTCGTTTT
Source organism: Luehdorfia chinensis (assembly GCA_019845155.1). NCBI lineage: Eukaryota > Metazoa > Arthropoda > Insecta > Lepidoptera > Papilionidae > Luehdorfia > Luehdorfia chinensis. Next base: position 1,264,871 of record JAHVAK010000107.1, read on the forward strand.
GTCCACATCAGTTCAGCAAATCTTCAGAAAAGTCATCTTTAAGTTTACTGTCGATCGAAATGAAGTCTTTCTTATAATTAAATTATTACTCGACAAAGGTAAACAAACAGCATTTCAATACTACCAAATTATAGAGTACATATAGTGCAAACATTTTCTATTGAAATGTGACGTTTTGTCTTCGATCGGGTTATATCTACGAGGGTGGATTGAAAAGTACTCGGCCTAACCAAGAAAATAAACACATACTAAATCAGTTATATTTTTATTTTTCTACATAATCACCATCAAGTTCGATACACTTTTGCCAGCTCCCCTTCCAAGCATTTAGACCGTTAAAAAAAAATGATTCTTCCTTAGAGTCAAAATATGCGTCTACAGCTGCTTTGACCTCGTCGTTTGTCGAAAATCTTTGACCTCCCAAGTGCTTTTTTAGGTTAGGGAACAGAAAGAAGTCTGATGGTGCCAGATCAGGTGAATACGGCGGATGCGGTAACAGTTCAAAGCCACAGTTGTGAATTCCAGCCATTGACTGTACTGACGTGTGAACACGGGCGTTATCTTGATGAAACAGGACTTTTCTTCTGAGCATTCCTCGACGTTTTTCTTTTACTCGTATTTCCTCTCGTAAACGACGTAGTAAGGTGCAGTAGTAATCAGAGTTCATAGTCTGACCCCTTTCAAGATAATCAATCATAATCACACCTTTCGAGTCCCAGAATACTGAAGCCATCACCTTATTTGCCGACAAAATCGACTTAGCCTTTTTAGGGGGTGGTGAACCAGGTCTTCTCCACTGTTTTGATTGTTGTTTTGTTTCCGGTGTACAGTAATGAACCCATGTTTCGTTCATAGTAACAAAACGATTCAAAAAATCATTTTTTTTTTTATAGAATAGGAGGCAAACGAGCAGGTGGCTCACGTGATGGTAAGTGATCACCGCCGCCCATGAACACCTACAATACCAGAGGAATAGCAGATGCGTTGCCGGCCTTTGAGAAAGGAATAGGCTCTTTTCTTGAAGGTCCCTAAGTCGTATCGGTCCGGAAAAACCGCTGACGGCAGAACATTCCATAAAGTGCAAGTGCGTGGCAGAAAATTCCGCGAAAAACGCACTGTGGTGGAATGCCAACCATCAAGGTGGTGACGATGGAATTTGAGGTTATGCCGTAAGGTGCGATGGTGAAATTCAGCGGCTGGAATTAATCCGAACAATTCCTCGGAACACTCCCCATGGTAGATCTTGTAAAAAATGCAAAGAGATGCAACATCTCTTCGCAAAGCCAGGGGATCAAGCCGATCAGATAGGACATGGTCGTCGACAATTCGAGCCGCTCTTCGCTGAATGCGGTCAAATGGAAGGAGCTGACACTGGGTTGCCCCCGCCCAGAGATGAGAACAGTACTCCATGTGCGGCCGAACTTGCGCCTTATAAAGTTGCAATCGGTGGGCCGGCATGAAGTACTGTCGCGCTCTACTGAGCACGCCAAGCTTCTTGGAGGCCAATTTGGCCTTCCCTTCCAAGTGACCGCGAAATTGAACGTTGCTCGATATGTCGACGCCAAGGATTCCGATACTGGCTGAGGCAACAAGGGGAGTGCTCTCGAAATGAGGTGATACGACGAAGGGTTTCCTTTTTGCGGTAAACGCGCAAACTTGTGTCTTGTTAGGGTTGAACTCGACTAAATTTAGTCGGCCCCAGTCCGAGATTTTGTCTAACAAAATCTCGACTTCAGACACAAGTTTGTTCCGGTGCTCGTCGACGTGTTCCCGAGAAATATTGGTACGGCCTGTGTATAAGGCATCACCAGTACTGTCATCTGCATAGCAATGAATGTTACTAATCTGTAACATATCATTGATATGCAGAAGAAACAGGGTTGGCGATAGCACACAGCCTTGTGGGACACCAGCGTTCACAGACTTAGATTCCGAGCATGCACCGTCAACTAAGACCTTGATGCTCCGGTCTGTGAGAAAACTAGTGACCCAATTGCACAATTTCTCGGGAAGCCCATATGAAGGAAGCTTCGAGAGAAGCGCTTTGTGCCAGACCCGATCAAAGGCTTTCGCTATGTCCAAACTAACTGCCAGGGCCTCCCCCTTGCTCTCTACTGCCTCCGCCCATCGATGAGTGAGGTACACTAGAAGATCACCAGCTGAGCGACCCCGACGGAAGCCGTACTGACGGTCACTAATCAACTGGTGCTCCTCTAGGTACCTCAAGAGCTGGCAGTTTATAATGGATTCCATTATTTTGGAGAACAAGGAGGTGATGGCGATCGGTCTGTAGTTGGACGGATCTGAGCGGTCGCCTTTCTTAGGGATCGGGTGCACAAAAGCTGTCTTCCATGCCTTCGGCACGACGCCTAGAGAGTAGGAGTACCGGAAAAGACGCGTAAGGACCGGTGCCAACTCTGGAGCACACATCCTCAACACAATAGGGGGAATTCCATCGGGCCCACTCGACTTTTGGATGTCCAGGGAGAGGAGTGCTTTGCGCACTGAGCTCTGAAAAAACCGGATGTCCGGCATAGAGCACTCATTGCACGGGATGGTCGGCGGTGAGTTCCCCCTGTCATCGAGAGTCGAGTTGGACGCAAAAAGAGAACCTAGAAGATCGGCTCTCTCCTTTGCGTCATGGGCCAGCGAGTTGTCCTCCCTGTGCAGAGATCGTAGTGATGGCTGACAGAAATTCCCTTGGACAGCCTTGGCGAGGGACCAGAACGCACGTGTTCCGGAAGGAAGACGAACTAGTTTCTCACCAATTCTGCCAATGTGCTCAGACTTTGCCGCAGCAATGACTCTTTTGAAGGACCTGGAGGCAGAGTTGTACTTCTTCTTAAAATCGCTAGATTTTGAATCCCGAGACGCCGATGCATTAACCCAGGCCTGGTAACACTGCTGCTTTTGGCGAGATGCCATTCTGCAAGTGTCACCAAACCAAGGCTTAGATCTACCACCGATGGGCACCACAGAGGATGGAACGAAGAGTTCCATTCCCTGAAGTACCACATCGGCGACAGAATTGGCAATGACGTCGGGACTATCCAGCGAGAAGCAAACCCGCCCCCATGGGTACGATGCAAAGAAAGACCGCATCCCTTCCCATTCCGCTGACCTGAAGTGCCACACACGGCGGCAGCCTGCAAATCGCGACCGCAATGGGCACATGATAGGCACTTTACTCCGGATCAAGCAGTGGTCCGAAGATCCCAGAGGGGCATCGACGGAAACCACATAGCCGTCCGGATGAGAGGTCAGCAGAAGATCCAGCAGGGAAGGTGTATGATCCTCCATATCTGGAACCCGCGTTGGCGAAGTAACCAGTTGTGTCAGATCGTATGCCAAGGCAAAGTCGAAAACAGATCTCCCCGCATGATCAGTGGTTCGAGAGCGTAGCCATTCGGCGTGGTGGGCGTTTAAGTCGCCGAGTACCACGATCTCTGCGGATGGGATCTGCTGTAGCACGGAATCTGCCGCCATTTGTATGTGGTCGATGAGTCGGTCAGTTTCGGTCGGTATTACCGCTGTGAGACCTATAGAGGCACCCATAGACGCGTGGGTGGTCGTCGCTGTCTATGCGTAGCCAAAGGATGGACAGGTCCCTACCTTCAAGGCTGCCGAGGCGTTGAGAACATATATCCTCTCTGACGTATACACAAACCCCGGCCCGTGGCACAAAGGAATGTTCCAGCTTGTACCCTGGGTAGGAAAGATAAGAGGTATCCGCCGGAGAGGATATCTGCGTCTCGGTAAGAAATAGCAAGGCCGGCTTTGCCGTCTCCAGATGGTAGTGGACGGCATTAAGATTGGAGTGCAGTCCCCTGATATTGCAGAAATCCACGGCAAGCGTGGTAAGGGGTGCCGAAGGTTTTTTGCTACGTTTGTCTCGAACAGTGTGGTAACAGAGCGGAACTTTGCCCCCCCCCAGAATACGAGGGGCAGCCTGAGCATCCACGCTCAGGTAGCGATTGGTAGCCCGAGCGCGGATGCCCAGAGGGGGATTCTCCAGCACCGGTCATCAATCAATCATCTGCATCGGCTTCAAATAACTCCAAACAGTCGCGTGAAATAGTCAATCGCATCCTTTTTTGTTCAACTGAAAGCAGTCGCGGAACCCACCTCGCAGACACCTTGTGGAAACCCAACTCGTTGACAATGATGTTTTGAGTTCGTCCATAAGAGATGCCTATAATCTCGGCTATCTCTCTAATTTTTAATCTGCGGTCTCCCATTATTAAATCAAGTACTTTTTTAATATTTTCGTCAGTAGTTGATGTCGAAGGCCTTCCAGAGCGGGGTTCATCTTTCACACTCTCTCTACCACGCTTAAATTCTGCTATCCATTTTTTGACGGATGAATATGACAGAGCACAATCGCCTAATGTACTGACCATGTCATCATGGATGGCTTTTGATGATAGCCCCTTCTTATGGAGGTACTTAATGACGGCACGCTGCTCGATTTGCTCCATTCGCGGAAATTATGACCGATTACTTTGTTAATAAATTTATAAAATCACAACTAATTATCGCACACGTTTCGAACTTCACACAATGAACTAGTCTGAACTGAACTAAATAATGTGGGTAGATTTGATTTTTAGAATTGAATGGATCTGTGTTAGGCCGAGTACTTTTCAATCCACCCTCGTAATATGACGCAAAATTAGTTCTGACGAAGTTCTAGAGCCCCCACTGACTAACTATCCGTTGCTTGGCCTAGTGGTCAGTGGTCTTTTACGAAGCGGGTCTTGGGTTCGAATGCAGCCGGAGGAAACATTTGTGCTGAAACATAAATTATTGGTTTTCGGAAGTTGCGCCGTGGTCGAAATCGGCCAGGAGGGCATCATCTGCATTGATAAGAGGTTTGTTTCTAACGCTGCAGTAGCTACAAGCTGTGCGTTACCTTGCCGGCGGTGCTGTGCAGCAGCGCCTTCAGCTTGTGCAGCATTTCGTGTGCGCGGCACGCGTGCAGGTACAGCGCGCTGTACACACTGCAGCCTCCCGGACACACGTACACCGTGAGACGGGGCTCGATACGCCTGATAAAAAATTATACATACATATCTCTTTCCATTGGGGTAGGCAATTACCACACCTTCACTTGCTACGATCCTGACATACATTTTTCGCTTTTTCTACTTTCGTCATACAAGCTGGTCGGTTTCGGGTATTTATCACGAGGCCTTTCCTTCAAACGACTCCGATCCGATCCGATCGTGATACGCACACTCGCCTCATAAATCTGTTTCGTTAATCTTCTTTCGGATTCCTGAATAAAAATCGTACCACCACAACGATTCTGTCTTAGAAAGAAGCAACGAATTTATTGCCATTAAAACAACTTTAAGCAATATGACAGTAACTTAATCACAACAAAAGGTACTAAGCTCGGCGTAAGCTATACATGGATTATGGAGAACATCATACAATGCTGGTTTTCAGAAAATCTTAAAAAATATATGTTTTCACCAAATATATATTTAAAAAAAACGACAACATTGTCTACGGAAAAGGAAAGTCATATATGAACATACAAAAAAAACTCATAACACTTAAAAACGTAATGTAGAAGAAATAAATCAATGTAAGGAAATAAAATTGTCTTAATTTACAATTTTATTTAGATGTCTATTTAGGGCGGCGGCGGATGAGTTCGTGAACCAAATGCGGGGCCAGGTGGGCCCGGCATAGGTACTACTGCGCACCCACCACAACGGTTGGGTGGTATCCATAGCCCTTACCCAAACTCCAGTTATGATAGACACAACAAGGACCAGAACTTGTGCTCATAATAACAATTTATATGGCTTTCTAACTTTAAAGTTTTGGATCTTCAAAATCAAACAGTTTTTTTTATTTAATTTTTAGTTTTATGATTCAGTAAGAACAAGAAGCTTAAGAGAATCTACCACCCCATCTCATCCCGTAGGTGTCGTAAAAGTCGACAGAGGGAAAATTAAAAACAGAGGATTGTCAGCAGCATGTTTCTGAAACAACTGCGGTTGCCAACCCGACTGCCAAGCGTGGCAACTATGGCTAAATTCTCCAAAATGACAGCTCGACTTACGTATGTAAACTTACGTGTATTGCAGCAATCTATGGGGGAGGCCAATGTTCAGCAGTGGACTAGCGGATAGGCTGAAATGAAGAACAAGAAGCTAGAAACCGACAGGATGTTAGGTCTCATTTTTATTTATAATTCAATATATGTATAGTGAAAGTAAAAAAAAGTTTAATAGTAAATACTTCATACTCACTTGGCATGTAAAGCATTGAAAAGGCGTATCCCGTCAGCCAAGCCGCAGATCTGGATAATGTCATCGCGAGACAACCTGACAATCATATTCATTTTATTAGTATTTTATAGAAAATTTATGTATATTAGTAACTTTAGTTCTTTAAAGTTACAGCCTATAAATGTCCCACTGCTGAGCACAAGCCTCCTGTAATTTTTTGTAAGGGTTTTGGAGACGCGAAGATTCCGCCACGCCGCTCCAATGCAGACCACGATATTTTCTTTCACCAAGGAGTCGGCAACGGGTATCGAACTGGGTCACTCGAGTACTGTAAAATTTAAAGCAAGCGCCCCGGCCTTGAGCTACTACGACTCTTTGTAGTCTCTAGCATGCGAATGATATGGATTCGATTGTTCCGACACGATCAAATTTGTTAATTGCAGTCTCAAATGTCCGTGCTCGGCGGTGAAGGAGGCATTGTGCGGAAATCTGCATGTCTGAGAAAATATTTCAAGGCACGACTAGAGAACGTCAACCAGCATTGAAACAATGTGTTCTTGGAAACCATTGCCCAGAAGTGCCCATTTATAGGCCGCCACTTTATTACATATTGCCGTGTGGTAGCGGCTTAGAAGAATCTACCACCCCATCTCATGCCGCGGGTGTCGTAAAAGTCGACAGAGGGAAAATAAAAACTAGGAGATGGGAAGCAGCATCTTCTGGGAACATCTGAATAAATAAACTGCGGTTACCAACCTGCCTGCCAAGCGCGGCAACTATGGCAAAATCCCCCCAATATAACAGCTACTAACTTTTGTGGCAATCTATGGGGGAGGCCTATGTTCAGCAGTAGACTATTCATAGGCTAAAACGACGACGAAAAACAACGACTTTATTACATATACTTATACAATTAAACACAAAAAAGATGAAATTAAATGTCACATTATTTAACTATTAAGCACCATTTTAAGAGGTTTCTTTAACGGGTTAAAAAACACGACGTTAATAATAAAACCAAATAAAATTATTTTACAAGAGCATACATAGAGTCACGCCTCTTTCCCATAAGGGTAGGCAGAGGCCACATCTTTCCACTTACGACGATCCTGACACACATCTTTTTGCTTTAGCTTCCTCTACTTTGATTAGTGTTTTTATACAAGCTCGTCGGTTGCGGGTACTTATGACGTGGCCTTTCCTTAAAACGATTTCGATGTGATCGTAATACGTTCGCCTACGTCGACCCTTTCCGGCTTGCCCATTCGCACTCGCCTCTCATTAATCTGTTTCGTCAATCTTCTTATAAGAACATCGGACAACAAAATGCAGGAATCCGTCTAGGTGGGTACCACCCCAGGGCCAGTTATTCTGCCGTGAAGCGGTAGTGTGCAAACATTACTGTGTTTCGGATTGAAGGGCACTGTGAGCTAGCGTAATCACTGGGCATATGAGACTTGAGAAGTTATGTCTCAGGGTGGCGGGCGCAGTGTGGTGCTGCACAGAAATATTCTGAGCAACACAGCATCTGTTATGGGCAAACGTTGCACTTACCATCAGGTGAGCGTTTTGTTCGTCTCGACACTTTATCAAAAAAAAAAAAGCTTTCAGTAACATTACCGGAGCAGGTCGGCGCCGGAGAAGTTTGCGAAGGTTGCGGCGTGCTGCGAGAAGCGGTGCCGCGTCAGCCACGACTGAGTCTCTGCCGACGTCGCCTCCTTCGATAAACCGCCGTTCTGGGAACATGCGGCCATTTTGTATTACTTAAAGTAACCACCTTAAATTGTCTCACTGTTAAGACGATAGCTCCGAGTGTTTTTAGAGGGGTAAGTGACCCGAGTAGACACCGCCACGCCAGCACTGATGCGGGTTGCAAGACTTTGAAACATGTCGACTAAAATTTTTTTAAAGGCAGGTTTCTCCATGTAGACCTTTTTTGTAGTAACTACTCTATGCAATTTATACTTTTAAATACTTTGTCTGTACAGTAATTGTAAGAACGTTGTAACAGATTTATTACATACAGTGAAATTTTATAACTAAACTCATGGGTCCGATGTTTAATTTCATTATGGAGAATAACGTTAGAATCAACCCGCACTGGAGCACTTTGGCGGACTGTTTTCGGCTGGCCGTCTTCTGAGATGTTAGTCTCTTTCAAAATAGGCTGTATACCTCGAAAAAAATAATCTCAATTATTTGATTTTCTTTTATAATACATTTAGTGTTGATCACCAAACGTATGCTAATTACATAAGAATTGCTACTTTATTATTGGAAAATTCGGCAATTGTTAAAATAATGTGGAGGCTTTTGTACACCTACCATTTATAAATAGTATTAGTATTATAGTATAGTATATGGTGGTTTATAGATAGCTATCAAATATATATTTACCGTTGGCATTGAGAAAAGTTTATGATAAAAACTAAGCTGAAGTAATGCGTAAAACTGATATATTCATTATAACGAGTTTCGTTAAGTGCCACTCCGTCTCATCCAATGGATCTCGTAAAAGGCGAGTAAGGAATTAAACTGCACTGTGCACTCAACAGCGCATGGTGGCGATGGGCTCACCACCTATCACACCAAGTGCATTATATTGTTTTGGTGAAACGTGGACAAGTGCGACAGTCATCTGTTTTTGCAGTGAGTGCCAAGTCTCTGACTACCCCTTATGGGATACAGTCGTGATCTTATGTATGTATGTATGTATGATTGTAACGTGTGTGTTCTGCAACAGATTAATGTGTATATTTAAAACTGTACAAAATATTGTCATGTTAATACTGTTGCTGTATTACAAAAAAAATATTCCATAATTCAACTAGTTTAATATTCATTACTACTACTACCACTAAAACGCCATAGATTATTTTTAAATTCATGTAGTAGTAAAAAATATTACATTAAAGAATACATACTTTGTCAGGGTCTTCAGCAGCTTGTGGCAGGTCAGGCAAGATAGCGCCAGGCGAGTGGCATGGCGGGGAGTTCACTTTCACATCGCCTCCACTGCAGAAAAAAGTCGTTGTCCATACAATTAAAAGGCAAAGTATGAGATGGCTAAAGTTTATAATATTGATAACTTCCTTTACGACTTCGAACACGGGGACACCGTTCGGTTTATTCTGAAGATGTTGCCTGCGTCTTAATAGAATATTCATCAACAGCTAGTCTCACCAGGGCGGTTCTCACCGCCCAGAGTTACCGACACACAAGTCGACAGTCCGAATGGAGGATGAATTTAATTCGTCTAATGACCGTCCGATGGAACTCCCTCGGACGGTCATTAGACGACTTAAAATCATTTTGAGATATTCTAAATCGCGCAAGCACGCAGCGAACGCGACAGTCCGAATTTCGAGGTTATTGTAGGAGTTTATTTATGTATTTATGTTTGGGTCAAACCAAACCTGGCACGCGGGCCCATGGCTCGTGGGCACAGTATCCGATGAAGATGTAAAAGCCAAAAAAGGCTAACAGCAATTACATCACCGAAATTATACTCGTATATCAACAGCTAGTAAAACAGTCCACTGTACAGGCGTATACCTATTCCAAATAGGAACGATTTGATGTAATCGCCACGGTTGGCAGGCGAATTGCCGATCGCGACACCGTAGGGTGCCGCCCGTCACTGGTCAGGATATTTTACGTCAGACTTATCTGGTAGTTGGATTTCTATCCAAGAATCCATCTAGGAAGCATCACAGTGCCAGTTATTCTTCCGTCAAGCAGTACTGTGCAAGCATTACTGTTTCGGTTGAAGGGCACTAGTGTAATTATTGGGCATGAGACTTACGAATTTATGTCTGAGGGTGATGACTGTATTGTGGTGGCGTCTCAACTTTTTTCCAACAGTGAGACATCTTAATTACATTTATGTACTTACTCATGACAATACAGCGGTTTCATCTGGCTAGATGCGGCGAGTATGGCTGCAATAGAAAGCATTTATTTTTTAATTGATTGACATACTAATTGGCATGATTTATAAATAATATGAAAACTGAAAACTGTAAATTGACATACAATAACTGACCATGCCATGTTCATATACAAATTAAAACAAATAACTTATAAAAATAGAAAGAAGAAGAAAGAAAGAAAATTTTTTTATTCAATACTACAACACAACATACAAAAAATAAGTAAACAAAAAATACGACGTATTACATTGTCAGACGTACGTTGGGTTGTAGCAACGAAAAGGCTGTCGACTCAGCATAATGCTATGGCAGAGTTGCCACAGCGCTGTTATTCTGTCGATGGCTCAGGTTTAACGAGCAGCTTCCGGACATATTGTTAATTGACTTAGTTTAATTTAAAAGAAATAAATATGCGCACATGTACACGGATACACAAACACACACACACACATATATATATATACATATATACATATACATACACACATATACATATACATACACATACATACATGCACACACATATACACATACATGCGCATGCATTATATATTATTATTATATATTATCAAGATTACAGTTTGTACAATTGAATTAACAGTTTGAGCAGTTGTGACGTTCATGAATAAAAGCATTTAATAAATATTTGATGTCCAGCAGTGGACTGGTACTTGTCAAAACAAATACAACGAGCCCAAACATGACGGAGCTATCTTGCTTAGTTGAGAAGTTCCTATGGACAACTTCCAGCTCTATGGTACCATATCATGGAATTGTTACTGAAGTTGCGGTATCGCAAATTTCAGTTCAATCGGTTAAGTGGACTTCCACTTTGGCTTTGTTGTGGTTGGTTCAAATTTGATGTGAAGGTTTGCTTGGCGAGATTTGAACTTCACATACATACAAACGTGTATGTGAAGTTAAATATAATAGCTTAAAAAAATTAGGTGTGCACAGGAGTGAAGAAAGAAGTGGGAGTGCTACTTTAATGAACTGTACATTCTTGAATGAACCTGTGTGCAGGCTCCATCCAACCCACATTTAAATACACTCAGCCGTTTAAAAATTACCCCATACTAGTATGAATGTGTTGCTCAATTTTGATCAAAAGAATGAATATTGGAACTTTTTTGTAAAATGCTGTTAAAACACAAAGTTATTATGAAAATTTGATTGAAATTTAAAGAAACATGTTATAAATAAATATATATAAGTGTTGCTTACTAGGTTGCGGTAAGACCGGTTTGTTCACTACTGTAGTAGGGCTTGCAGCAGTCTTTGGAGCCACACTGGAACAGGAATAAAGATAAGAACTTGTAAAAGTTTTAGTGGTAGATGTATTTTTAAAAATATTAAATTAAGCACATAGTTTCTACTGAATAAAACTATATTATGATTTATCGTTAATTTAATGTCCCAGTGTTACTTGAACTTTACAGCACCCATGGTTTTATCAATGTGCAGCAATCAGATAAATATAAGAAATTAATCCTGTTCCCCAGTATTACCAATTAATTATAATGATTTTAATATGGGTCACAAAGTATTTTTTAAATAATGTTATGGATGTGAATACATTGCGGTTAATATTCCCTATATCCAGGTGTATAAGAGATTAGATATTTCAACTGATTGTTCAAAAGTTGTATGTGTAGTAATGTTTAGCTTCAGTAGTCGTTTATTTGGGTATAGATGACAGATTGTTTTTTCTTGCAAATGCAGTGTCACTCAGACCATTTCTGTGAGACAACACACTGCACCCGGCACCCGTCACTGAGACATCAGTTCTTAAGTCTCAAATGCCCAGTGATCACACCCTTTGAACTGAAACACAGTAATGTTTACACACCACTGCTTCACGGCAGAATGACTGGCCCTAGAGTTGTACATACCTAGACGAAATCCTGCATAGGAATCCTACCACCAGTGAACCCATGAACTAATAAATAAGTTTATAGAATCTAAATGTAAATAAAGTATGGTTTTACTTCACAAGAGCAGTGAAAGAAAACATTGTATGGAATTCTACATACATAAAAATAAATTTCAAAAGCGTGTCCACTCTCCAATATCCTCTCATATTGAGAAAGCAGTGCACTATGGGGGGATATAAATAAAAACAAAACAACTAATATCTGAAAATGTTTCCAAAGCATAGAGACTAATTTTCAAACAATTATTTATAGTTTCAGATTGTGTATTGCAACATCAATTAAGCCCCGCATCTAGGTTCATGAATACCAGTAAATAGATATAGAGGCATCAGATCGAAACCGGTTACAATATTGGTGTTAAAATATTCAGATTGTACAAACACCAATAACAACAAGTTATAGTTAGAAGGGTAAATAATAACTTTCTATTAATTCTAATTTTTAGAATTATGTAATGAAAAAAATATATGACTGAGAATCTACATATAATTTAGTTAAGAACAATCAGTTATTTAGTAATTATAAAAAATAAATATTTAACATTTTGATGTACACAAATTATACATTGATATAAAAATATTCATTATTTTAATAGCTTTCAGTTTTCTCTTGATATATTTTAATGAAAAGATTTTATACCTTAGATAAATTCATTAATAGGGCGTTAAAATATATTGTAAAAATTTACCTTTATCCTCTTTGATTTGTAATAGTTCAATTTTTTATGAAACATGCAAATAATTAGAATGAATTCCAATTTCTTCTCTTATCTCTTGTATATGTTAGTTGGATATATTTAAGATTTATCCAAATTGTCAAATTTTTTAAAGGAATTAAAACATAAATACGTTTACTTGCAAAGCTAAAGAAGACGTAAGAAGTGAGAAATACTTAAAACTAGTAAAGTAGTTGAGTGTAAAAGTACGTAAATATTATGCATATGCTGTTAAAATACAGTAGAAAAGTTCGGTAAAATCCGGATATTTACACTAGCCGTGAATATCGTGCTGGCCTGACGTGTACATTGGCAGCTTTGAACCGCCGTGCGAGCTCCCGATATGTGTCGGGGTCGGCCTCAATCTCTACTTCGGCTTTCAGCAATGAAAACTTCATGCGCCAACCTCGCGCTTCCACCCCATGCACCAGCCGAGCTCTGAGAACTACCCCGCGCCCCAAATGCCGCGCGCTCAGTCTCTGCTCGAGAACGAGCATAATACTCGTCAGCTGTAGTCTTGTCTTGTCAAATTGAAGAAGATAAAAGCTCCGGAACCGACACGATACGCCAAACCGCCGGCAACCACCATAGCTGGTCCACGGGCCGCCTCAACAACCATTTGTCACGATTACCGTAGGTTCCGCACAGTACACGTTTTACAAAATGTATTTCTATTTTGTTCACTTGTCTAACATTATTTACAAACGAAGTGCAGGGAATAACTGAGTGGAACACTGGGGACGTTGTATTGAGATTTTCAGTTGTATAAACTAAGAAAGTTAAACGAATTAGAATGTCGCGGGATAACACCAGTTACAGTTAGAATACGTTTACCGAATTTACATTTACATCAGCAGAAAATGATATACAAAAACAGAAACAAAACGTAACTAAACAAGCAAAAGAAGACGAACGACTGGGCTGAATGGCCGCTGATTGGTTGAGTGCGGCGCGTTTGTCGATTGGATCCTAACCGGTTAGATTCGGTTCGCAGTGGCCATACCCGGCTTGCGGTAGTGCATCTGGCACCGTCATGAATACTAGTGAAGGGTACGCGTTCACAATCGACACGATAACAATGGCATTTATTTGATTCTATTTTGTAACAATATACTTACATAAGAAAAATATTATGTAGTATGTGAATGTTACAGGAAAAAATACGTTTATGTAATAAAGTCCTTTATGTATTATGTATAAAGAAATGTACAAAGAACTGTAAAATATTTTCACCACAAATGTAACGTTCAAGGAATCTGAAACAATTTGAATAAAATATTTACAATTAGCGATTATTACATTCAGATTTGGGACAATGCCTTAGTTTTGAAACTAACTAAAAAGCACTGAAACCAGATCGAGAAGTTTGAACCTGAGAATCGTAATTGCATACAAACGATTAAGAGGAACTTTATACTGTAGAGTATAAACAGTTTCATTAACTATTACTAACACGCATCACTATCGCTCCAAGCTAAGTCTACGTGTCCGAGGTAATCCGGCCTGACCCAACATTGTAATTCGTAGCTTATTCTGTCGTCATATTCCTAACGATCACAGAATTTATTATATATATAGGTACAAAGACTAACGTTATACGGCACGGTAGGCGTGGTAGCTCTTATTGCTAATTTGAAAACTCGCAAACGACCATTGTAACACGAGCAGTAACTTTAAAAAAAAAACGATGGGGCCCAGTACGATTTCTACTGTGTCGTGGAATAAACGTAAATATCGTCCATAAATTTCACACGCACAACACAGTCCGATCCGAAAACAAACTATTTGTATTTTTTTACAAATGTTGCCTCCGACTGGGATTTGAACTCGGAACCCACGGTAAAGTATTTAAGACCACCAGGCCACGTGGTCGTCACTGGTCGATACTGAGAGCGAAATTTTTCTGAGCATTTAATCAGCATGGAACTAAAAAGTATACATGCAGAAGTTAAACTTCTTCTAACTAACACGCCAAACAATCACGCCTCCTCCCATATAAGGGATAGACAGCGGTCACACACGTTGCCCACTTTTCGCCCTCGTGGGAAACGAGACTTGACGGGTGTCGAACCACGTCGCCGCCCTTTTTGGTTGGAGTCAAAAAATTATTACTCCTCATTGCGTTCCTACCAGCAGTGTAGTGACAGCTCGAATAAAGGCTGCCCGTACAATGTACGTACCTAAGTCGCCTCTTACGAAACCTCGTTGGAAAAGAGGTAGGTGCTATTCTACTCTGCCAGTCACCTATCGGCATATATATTAGATAATAGCATAAAAATTAAATTAAGTAATATTTTGTTTACAAACAGCAAAATTGTATGTAGGACTAATGTGTCAATTTTCGGGATGTAAGGTAAAAATAATAGTTTTTAAGATTATGTTTACCATTGGTAAGGCACAATATATAAAACAAACGAAACTTAAACAAACTAGATAAATTTAGATGTTAGTGAAAAATTGGGACATTTTGCGTCCCGATCAAGGGTGAAACCGGTCGTGTCTCGTGTCACACTCATGACAATCGGGACGTCCCGCGCAAATCTGGACACCTGGCAACACGTGTAGGACTGTTATAATGCTCGAATAATAACTAAAACCAGAAGCAGTAATTTTACTGCTATAAATTTTTAAATGCAGACTTTATTGTGCAGGACTGGCAAAGAGCGGCATTTTTTTCCTTCCTTTATTTGTAGGAATCTGGACTTTGCTAGTTTGCAAAGATCACGAACATTATCGACTTTTTAAAAAGTAGAACATGTTTTATGCCTCTCTAATAATCATTATTTAAACAGACCAACTCTCAACGGCTTTACATCTCCGTCGAAAGTGGTAGAGACGGATTCAATGCGGTTAAATATAGCGCAGCGCAATCGTGGAAATGGGGACGCAATGCTCTCGTTCGTTCCTATTTTTCTGCATTGTATGCGCGGGAAAGGCAGAGGTCAAAGAATTGCTGCCACACTTTTCTGTTCGCGTCTAGTCTAAAATAACTTTAAGAAAAAATAGACAAAGACGTGAGCTTTATGTAAAGTAATTTTTCTTTAGTCGCTAGAGATTTTAAGCAGTATAATTGTATGGGTTTAAGGTTCATATGGGTATGGCACGTAAATTAAATATATTATCAACGGTTTATAAGATAAAGCCTCAACGATATATTTTTTTTTTATTGCATAAAGTGATGAAACGAGCAAAATGTTCACCTGATGGTAAGTGCAACGTCTGCCCATAACAAATGCTGTGCCACCCCGAAAATTTCTGTAACACTACACTGTGCCTTTCAAACTGAAACACAGTAATGTTTGCACACTACTGCTTCACGGTAGAACAACTGGCCCTGGGGTGGTACGTACCTAGACGGACTCCTGCATAGGAATCCTACCACCAGTAAAATAAAATAAAATGATATAAAATATAAAAAATTAAATGAATTCCATAGCATTACGCAATATCTTTTTCTAAGAAAGCAGTGCTGAAGGAGACAGTCCCCTGGTCGTATTCGAGATGACATTGGAAGCAAAGTCAGTGTCACAATACATTCGGACTTTAGTAAACCATAATGTGTTAGTTATTAACATTTCCTGTCATTTTGATTCGAACCGAGGTCCCACGACACAGCAGGCAAGTACGCCAACCATTGAAATACGCACGTGTCTATACCGCTAAAAGATGATTTATATTGTTTCAATTAAATTACAGAAGTATTGAATACATACAGGCACCCCTCTTTCCCATAGGGGTAGGCAGAGACCGCATCAGCCACTTTTCAGACTCTCGGGAAATGAGACGTGACGGGTGGTGAACCACGTCGCCGCCATTTTGGTAAGAGTTAAATTTCTTGCTTCCCATTGCGTCACCGCATTAGAGAAGTATAGTAAAAAAATATAGCATAATACAATGTACCGTTTAATTAATGAACGGTAAATAACATTACAGCTTTATAGGTCATTCAACGTAACGTCACATACATAAGATCACGACTGTATCCCATAAGGGGTAGTCAGAGACTGGGCACTCACTGCAAAAACATGACTGCCACAATCCACGTTTCACCAAAACAATATAATGCACTTGGTGTGATAGGTGGTGAGCCCATCGCCACCATGCGCTGTTGGGTGCACAGTGCAGTTTAATTCCTTACTAGCCTTTTACGAGATCCATACATCACCCTACGTCACAAACAAATAACATAGGAAGTAAAATGAAGATGACGCAACAGGGCAAGTTAACGACACATTTGAGTTTCCCTCGGTCTGTCTTGGTTTTAAAACATGTCACATTTGTAATCTCATTATCATCATCATTTCAGCCTATCACTAGTCCACTGCTGAACTTAGGCCTCCCCCATTGATTACTATAAAAGTTTGTAGCATTTTGAAGAGAATTTCGCCATAGTTGCCACGCTTGGCAGGCGCGTTTTGCAACTGCAGTTTATTTATTCTGATGTTCCAGGAAGATGCTAATGCCCATCTTCTGGTTTTAATTTTCTCTGTCGATTTTTACGACACCCACATGATGAGATCGGGTGGTAGATTCTCTTAAGCCACTTCCACACTGTAAATATCATTTATTTCAAATTATTTACAGTGTAACCGTAAATACATAAATCATGCCTCTTTCCCATTGAGGTAGACAGAGGCCACATATTTCCACATGCTACGATCCTGTCACTGGCCACTTCTAATTTCATGAGTGTTTTCATAAAAGCTCGTCGGTTGCGGGTACTTCTGACGTGACTTTTCCTTAAAACGTCTTCTACTACTACTACTACTACTATTCCTGCCTTGCCCATCCATCGTCACTACGTGTCCAAATCACCTAAGCATATCATACCCTATCTTTGTCACTATATCTTCTACCACACCACAACATTCCCTTATCAAGCTGTTCACTCCACCTATACTTCTTAAACTACTCATTTTCACAGCATTGATCTTAATTTCTTTCTTCTCCTGACACACCCAACATTTACTACCATACAGCACACAGTACAGCCAGTAGTGCCTTTTTAGATATGTTCTGGCTACTCATAAATTTATACTTTTGATTTCCGGAAAAAGCTCCTCACTCAATATCACCGTCATACTTACCGTCTCTCGTAAACTTTGAATCCAAGTACACAAACTCTTTCACTTGCTCTAATCCTTCCCTTTAAATCAGAACTCTGCAATTCGTCGTACTTTCTTCTCTTCGTCTTTTCAAAACCATTACTTTCGTGTTATCTACATTAATTTTCATCCTTTGCTATTTAGAGCACCTTGCATAATATTAGCCACTGCCTGCCCCTCCTCCCCCGATGATGATCTTAATCCTAACGCACTCTCTTTCAAATCTTTTTTAGGCTGATACTTTACAATGAAAAGTGATTAATTGTGCCTCTATCGTTGTTTTTTAATGAACAATAATAAACTACTATTTTATCCATAGCCATTGCTGGAAAAGAAGGCAGCTTTAAGACGCGATCTTTTGATTTGAAGTTTTGTCAAAGTAGATTGACCGCGAGAATAACAACTAAACGTTTATTTTATTTTCATTAGTCCGATTATAAAATGGATGATATGTACTACAAATAAAATTGCATTGCTATATCTTTATGCTATGTATTCTTACAACACAACTAGACCCGAGAACTAATAATTTGTGTGTTGCACAAATCTTGGCTCCGTCTGGGATTCGAACCCAGGACCTGCGGCGTAGAAGACAGGTACTGAAAATACTAGGTCACGCGGTCGCTCCACGTAAACAATAATCACGTGTGTACAACTCGTAACTGTAAAGCATTTTTTATTTGGTAAACCCGCGGAACAAATACGTATGGTAACGGCGCGCTTATCTGATTAAATGGGGCACTAAATAGATAATGTTATATTTAGCTGATATACGAGTAGCTGATATATCCACCCGGAAGTTTCCAAACAATATAGATAACGTATATAAATAATTTGAAAATAGTAAATATGAGGGAGGCCTACGTCAGCAGTGGAGTAGTGTAAGGTTGATGATGAAATATGCAAAAACGCCGAGTTACACTGAATCCAGGAAATATGCAATGCATGAAACTTCCCTAACAGATAGGCACGATTATAATGGAACATTACACTTAAAGGCAGATATTATTTCTCGCGCACAGTTTATTATAACATTATTAACTTTTATTTGTCGATAACGGAAAAAGTTAGTTGCATGTCACACGCGTGAAATGTAAAATTCATGTATTGAGATATCAAAATGAAACGAGGTCAAAATCAAAGTTAAAATTACTTCATTCAATTTAGGCTTGTTTGAAGCTCTTACGAATGTCAAAATCTACACCGGCTCTAAAAATAAGTCCTCAGAGAAGAACCGGCAAGACACGCTGGGGTCTTGTTGTTCAATGTCATATTCCTGATCATCATCATTGCAGCCTACCACCAGTCCACTGCTGAACATAGGCCTCCCCCACAGATTGCCACAAAAATTTGTAACTCCCGTTTTGGAGGGATTTTGCCATAGTTGCCACGCCTGGCAGGATGTTTGTCAACCGCAGTTTTTTTTTGATGTTCCATGAACATGCTGCTGCCCACCTCCTGGTTTGAATTTCCTTCTGTCGACTTTTACGACACCCACTGGTATTCAACTCACTGGGTGGTAGATTCTCTTCAGCCGCCATATTGAGCATGCCATATTACATAATGTAATTTAATGGTGGTAGGATTCCTATGCAGGAATCCTTCTAGGTAGGTACCACCCCAGGGCCAGTTATTCTGCCGTGAAGCAGTAGTGTGTAAACATTACTGTTTCGGGTTTAACCCTAGAAATAAAAAAAATAAACCCTACCCTGGGGTACAAATCGATTTTTTTTTTAAAATCGTTTATAACTTTTTTTCTATTCGACTGTTTGCTTCGCGCGCCGGGGTATTTACGCGGGGCGGGGGGAAGCGTGGATGCTTCAGTTGGACAGCGGTTCTGCTAGGGACAAGACGTCGGACGCTGCTTGTGGGGTACACCAGTACCCCAGAGTACTATCAGCGTAAGTATTTTATTATATATATATTTTTATAATTTTGTTTATTATTATGTGTTTTCAATTGTTTTGAATATGAATTAGTGTAAAAAAATCACAACGTAATGTAGATACTGTATATATGCTAAAAGTTGGTGTTTTTTTGTTTAACATCGATATTTTCTCTCTTTCTTTCTTAGTTACAAATTTTTTTAGCTTAGCTGTTATTATTATTTTTTCAGATGGCGTCACGGCGTATTCTAAATGTAAACGAAATTGAAAATATCTTATTGGCGACGGAAGATGGGGAAGGTGTTGTTCTAGGCGAGGAGCTAGAAGATGAACCAGATGAAATGATTCAAGATTTTCGCTTGGAGGAGGAGCACTTATCAGCATCTGATAATCCTGATGTTTTAGAGTCTGGATCGGATGAAGACCTTGAAGAATCTTCGCAGTTACGCTCCAATGTCGCACCGGTTACCGTTCTCAGTGTTCCAGAGGTTTTGCGTGGTAAAGGCAAGAAAAAGCAGAAAAATAGCGAAAAGTTTTTATGGTATGGATGTCATCCTCGTTCCTCACGCATACCACAAAGAAATATCATCTTCCATCCTCCAGGTAACAAAGGCCCTGCTAAATTTATTAGTACTGCATTAGATAGCTGGCAATTATTTCTCACCGAAAAAGTTTTGGAGAATATAGTATCTAATACGAACCAAGAGATTTCTGTGCAACGCCTATAATATAAGTCAGACAGACCCACTTCCCCTAAAGATGATGACTTTGCCCCTTCGAGCATAAGACCTTCGTTTGTTCGAGATACCACCATAACAGAGTTAAGAGCCCTTTTTGGATTATACTATTTGGCGGGTGTACTAAAGATAAATCATCTTCACTGTGAAAGAAATCTTTGATAAAAATACGGGAATCAGTTGCTTTCGGTCGACAATGAGTGAGAAAAGATTTGAATTTCTAACAAATTGTCTCCGTTTTGATGATCGCTCGACAAGAAGTGAGTGAATTTGATAATGTTGTTCAGACCTCAAATAACCTGTATTCTCCTTCGGACTGCACTACAATTGATGAGCAATTGCTTGGTTTTAGAGGAAGGTGTCCATTTCGTATGTACATCCCTTCTAAGCCTGATAAGTATGGAATCAAACTATTAATGTTTTGTGATGCTAAATCATTCTACATGATAAACAGTATAATTTATACAGGAAAAGGCTCGACACCGAGAGGAATACCCGTTGCTGATTATTACGCGCTTGAGCTGTCAACTTCAATTCATAACACCAATAGGAATATAACTTACGATAATTGGTTTACCTCGATACCTACCGCTCAAAAATTGCTGTCGAAAAACGTAACTACAGTTGGAACAGTAAAGAAAAATAAAACTGAAATACCAAATCATTTCACTGAAACCAAAGAACGTGCTCTGAATACATCAATGTTTGCTTTTCATGATGAACTCACTCTGCTTTCATATATTCCTCCAAAGCTTAGCAAAGGTAAAAAGAAAAACGTCCTCATGCTTTCCACCATGCACTTCGAGGCAGATAAAGACAAGGCTGTGAATTTACCAGAAATCATAAGTTTTTATAATCAAACATAGGGTGGCGTTGATACATTTGACCAGCTTTGTCATACATACAGTGTATCCCGCAAAACTCGCCGCTGGAGCCTTTGTGTATTCTATGGAATTGTAAATATTGTGGGGATTAATTCCATGATATTGCTGCATTCTTCAATGGCCACTAATAAGCAAGATTTCAGAAATAGGCGCACTTACCTAAAGACTCTCGCTTTTAATCTCATCAAACCTCACCTGGAAGAAAGATTTCAGTACCAAACTTTGCCAACGCCCCTGCAAATAAGTATTGGAGGTATTTTAGGAAAAAAACGACCAGTAGCTGTGGCAACTCCTTCAAATTCAAAATTTGGAAGGTGTTCCTTTTGTCCAAGGTCCAAGGACCGGAAATCACGCACACAATGTGCTACGTGCAAAACTTTCATTTGTAATGAGCACCAAAGCAACATATGCCAAAATTGTTTAACGGTTCCTAATTAGTTTACCTCAATTGAGATGTGAAAAGACTCAATTAATGAAAAAAATAGTATGTTGATTTTTGTAATAAAAGTTTATTATCCTTTAGTAAATGCGTTTTTTTTTGGGGTGCATCTGTACCCCAGGGTACTGTTAATGAAATTCTGATATGGGTACGGTTCTAGGGTTAAGGACACTGAGAACTACTGTAATCACTGAGCATATGAGACTTAAAAACTGATTTCAAGGTGAGGGACGCAGTGTGATGTTACACAGAAATGTTCTGGGTGACAGAGGTGAACGTTTTGCTCGTTTCGTCACATAATGCAATAAAAAAAATTACATTAACTAAATTATTACATTATATATTTGGTAGCCAGGGGTTTGTTTGTTATTGTAGATGCAGATTAAGAGTTGTTTCCACACATGTTTGTTCTCCATATAATGATCCATTTTATGGAGGACAAAGATGTGTGGAACTACTACTTTTTATGTTATACTTTTCTTGACAAGTTTTTTGAAATCTGTCAGATTTTTTTGGCCACGCGTTAAGGATTTTTTTTATATATTTACTAAGAAAAGACTTTCTAGTTTCCTCGACCCTGTCTAAAGGATACAGTCAGTTTTTTGTTAAATAATTTCATGTTTATCCGTACGTACATAATTCATTTAAAAAAGGAACTCCCAAAGTTTTTCGTATAGCTTACTTTTTATATTGAAATAGACAACGCTTTAATTTATGAGAGACGGGCACTACGTACTATTAACCAATGATGTCATGTTTCTGCGATGGGAGCTGATGTTATCATTTTTTTTGCTTATTTTGTTTGTACTTTTGCATGCTTTTATGAGTTCAAATAATTATTTCTGGTAGTTCGTATTTATTCGCCAAATATTTCGGGCCAACACAAATGATATGATATGCTATGCAATATTTCGGGCCAACACAAATGATATGACATGATAACACAAATTAACACTTATTTTATAAAACATGCACTAGCTATCACAAAAACTATAAACACTAATATCCGGTAGTTCGTTAATTTAATTTAAGTGCCGATTTACCAAGAGCAGTGAAGGACCACGAGCAAACCGACATATCTATGTAATAAAATATAGTATTTCGACGACCTGTGAACTCTGCCAACCCGCAATGGATCAGCGTTGCGGCCTCTTTCGGCTTCCAAAACCCTCTCAAAATTGAAGGAGATCAAGACTTTTTTTACAGTTTATAATGGATACTTTTTGTTATTAAATAACAATTAGTGTTCCAATTTTAATGTTAACATTTTTTTAAGCTTGCTCCTTTGCACTAGATGTAAAACCTTAGCAATAACATGTTACATTCGGATGCTGTTTAAGAAAATGTTTTCATTTCCTAGACCGCTTAGCTAGACAGACCGGGGTCGCCGTGTTCGGGCGTGGGCCGGTTTGGTCAGTCTAAAATTAGAGCGACAATTGTTGCAATTGAATTGGATGCAGTTCGAGAAGACGTCAAATTAAACGTAATTCTATGCGGGCGACTGATTGTCTGTTATTCCGGTAACGTAATGGCGGATCGTACCGGTTTCCAATTTCAATTTTTTTTAACTAATTTCATTATATCAGGGAGTTTTTTTTGCTTACAATTAAGATATACGCCACATTTTTTTTAAAGAAAGCGGATCCGTAATAAAATGTATGTACAGTAAAAGACAAAGATCCATTTTGGGAGTGGCCTGTAGGAGCATGAGCACCACGTTGTAGTGGATTAAGCTACACTTTAAACTGATTCTTTTTTGATTGTACTCGTAACTGATTGATTGCAATTGAGTTCCACAGGATGATGGAAACATGGTTGAAATATAGTCCAAAGTTTGAGAACCCATGTACTGACGACTTGTAATCGAAGCAAATTTAAGAAATGCTACAATGTAAAACAATGAGTAAAAATAAGGTTCTAAGTTAAACGGTTTTATTGTAAAGAAACATAATAATGATGCAGATAATGTACTTAGAGCTAAAAGATAATTAGGTGGGTTCCAGGTACCAGTCATCACTCCACTCTCCTCGTCATTCTAGAGCATTGACTAGATTATAGTAAAATCGAGGGGCGTACAGTAAATATGTAAATGATCGTTGCCCATCACCCTGAGACATAGGTTCTTAAGTCTCATATGCCCAGAGATTACGCTAGCTCACAGTGCCCTCTAAACCGAAACACAGTAATGCTTGCACACTACTGCTTCACGGCAGAATAACTGGCCCTGGGGTGCCTACCTAGACGAATTCCTGCACAGGAATCCTACCACCAGTTAGATAAGAATACTATTAATATAATCCTATCACAAACCAAGCATACCACTGCAAAACGTAAGACACAGTAAGCTCATTCTGGGTAGACCGAACCAATAATAATAATTTAAAGCTGAAGGTACCCTGAAGGCTGAAGGCTCAAGATTGGCCCGCAAAGGGGGATAATGTGCACAAATGACAATAACAAAGTGAATATCTAAGGCAGGCAAGAGAAAATACGGCAAATCCACATGTTAAACAATGTCGTGCCTAGTCAGTACTTTGGCTAGTTACCAATCGATTCTTCGAAGGGAATGGGTTATTTTCCTACATTTTTTATAATTTGATATAGTGACGAAACGAGCAAAACGTTCACCTGATGGTAAGTGCAACGTCTGTCCATAACAAATGCTGTGTCACCCAGAATATTTCTGTGTGACACCGCACTGCGCCCGTCACTCTGAGACATCAGTTCTTATGTCTTATATGCCCTGTGATTACGCGAGCTCTCAGTGTCCTTCAAACCGAAACACCTTAACGTTTGAATACTACTGCTTCACGCCAGGATAACTGGCCCTGGGGTGGTACTTACCTAGACGAAATCCTGCATAGGAATCCTGCCACCAGTGAACCAGTGAACTAATAAATAAGAAAAATCTACGTACCTAAAAATAAATTTCAAAAGCATGTCCACTCTCCAATATTTTTTCTTATTGAGAGAGCAGTGCACTACGGGGGGATATAAATAAAAACAAAACGCCTAACTAATATGTGAAAACGTTTCCAAAATATAGAGACTAATTTTCAAACATTTATTTATAGCTTCGGGTTGTTAATTGCAACGTCAATTAAGGCCCGCGTCTAGTTTCACGAAAACCAGTAAATAGATGTAGAGGCATCGGATCGAAACCGGTTCTGCGCGGTGCATCGGCGCTCAGTCCATTGCCCGGATATCTCGATCGAGTTACTCATAGTCAGGGTCTTTAGTTTGTTAAACGCGCTTTCCCACTGTTTTTACATACGTGTCTATGCCACATCTGACAAATATTTTAAACTATTAAAATGTAATAAGAGAGCAAAAATATAAACATACTAGCTGATGCCCGCGACTTCGACCGCATGGATATAAGTTTTTTTAAATATAAAAATAGGATAAAAAGTATTCAATGTCCGCCTCTAAGATGCAAGCTAGCTGTGCCGACAATTTCGTCAAGATCGGTTTAACGGTGGAGCCGTGAAAAGGTAATAGACAGAAGCGCAGAGAGAGTTACTTTCGCATTTATAATATTACTAGGCGATGCTCGCGACTTCGTCCGCGTAGGTATAGGTTTCTTAAATGCCTTGTGGGAACTACTTGATTTTCCGGGATAAAAAGTATACTATGTCCGTCTCCAGAATGCAAGCTATCTCTGTGACAAATTGATCGATTCAGCGGTTTAATAGGTAACAAAACCGTGAAAAGGTAACAAACAGACAGAAGGACAGATGGATCTGTCACACTGTCATGGAGACACTGGTATATAGCATTTCCTTATAGTCTAATTTATTAGTGATTTGACATTTGTCAATGTATCTGCCCTTTAATTAGTGTTGCCTGGAGTCCGGATAAAGCCGGATATAGTTAGGCTTTCTGGATCTGGATCCAACCAAATTAGGTAATGTCCGGCCAATCGGGCTTTTTACTTTTTACCAGTCTTTCAGTCAGTTTAATTTAGTTTTGAATTGCATAATAAACAAAACTGATTCATTAAACTGTGTTGCCATTTTATTAGTTTAGATGATCGATGAAAAACGATCAAAAAAGCTTATATTTACACACAATAATATTCATCATTTTAAAAGTGAGACAAAATATTTATTAGTAAGTTGATAAGTTGCTTTTCCCAATATCACCAAAAAGTCCGGCTTAACTGGCTGGTCGGTTCGAATTTCTGGTTCTAGGAAGATTCATATTAACCGTGTGGTGGTGGCCTAAGAGAATCTACGACCCCATCTCATCCCGTGGGTGTCGTAAAAGTCGACAAAGGGAAAATGAAAACCAGGAAATGGGCAGCAGCATCTTCCTGGAACATCTGAATAAATAAACTGCGGATGCCAACCCGTCTGCCAAGCGTGCAACTATGACAAAATCCCCCCCCCCCCCCCCCCGATGAGAGCTACAAATTTTTGTGGGGGAGGCCTATGTTCAGTAGTGGAATTGTGATAGGCTGAAACGACAAAGGAGGACTTCATAGATGTTTGAATTTTTTGTTTTAATTTCAGCTAGGAAATATACACGCACAGTGTGGTGTCACACAGAAATATTTTGAGTGCCACAGCATTTGTTGTGGGCGGACGTTGCACTAACCATCAGCTGAACGTTTTGCTCGTTTCGTCACTTTCTACAATAAAAAAAAAGTAAAATAAACATGCCACGGGTTTCTATTTCACCTACCTATCACACCCTACTTTTTCTGAGAAGGAGTGAACGAAAACCCTGTATAATTGATATAAATACTAAATAAACTTTATGATGATAATATCACGCTGGCCGAATACGAGCCATCACGACATCTATCAATTTATTTTATGGAAGAAAGTGACGTCACAAGCAAGTCGTTTACCTGATGGTAAGTGCAACGCCTACATAACAAATGTTGTCACCCATTTCACATTTCTGTGTGTAGCAACACAGTGTTAATCGCCCTGAGACATCCGCTCTTTGATCTCATATGCCCAGTAATCACACTAACTAACCGAAACTCATTAATTTTTGCATCCCGACCTACCTCCGATCTTATCATATGAGCGTTACATCGGTCCCGGTTAGCTTAGGATGAGTGAGTGCTACTGTGTTTGCACGTGCACTTTGGGCACTATAATATCTCCTGCGCAGTTGACAGCTTCCGACAATATTCCGAAGTCGTCGCAGTCGTCAAAATTAACCAAGGAAACATACATTTTTGCACACTACTAGTTCACGGCAGAATAAATAGCACTACGGCGTTACCTACCAAGACGGAATCCTACCACCGGTAAAAGTTACTAAAACTGTGACTCATGTTGTGATATACTTACATTTTCAGGCAGCATTAAGTAAAAAGTAAAGTAACAAAATATTAATATCCCACTGCTGCGCATAGGTCTCCTCTCCTTTCTGAGAGAGTTTTGGAGCCGGAAAGAGTCTGCCACGTTGCTCCAATGCGGGTTGGCGGACTTCACAGTTAGCATGTCATAGGTAACATATTCTGCACTGCAAATATACTGTACCATTAAATTTAATTTGCAGTAATTCTCAGTTTTGGTCGTTGTTGTAATGAAATGTGTATGCATCTCATCTCGTAAAAGTCGACTAAGAGACATGTTCGAAAATCACATTTTTCAGTTTCCAACAGGTGGCAGAATAACCATTTGAAAAAATACCAGACCGAAAAAACGGTGACGCGGCGCTAAGGTGTGGTTTGATGCTGTCATCTTCACATCGACTGTGAAATGCCCTTAATCTCTGAACACTTCAGACCATTATCAGGGCGGTTTATCGAAAAAGCCGCGGTTCATCCAAACCCGCTGGTGGTTAAAGCAGCAAATTACCGACCAAATAGAAACGCGACCGTACGCAAACGTCGCCCGCGAAACGTGCTAGACGACACGGACGTCTCAGCACTCCCTGACCACGATACGGTCAGTCACGATCCAGGCTACACTGTACACACAGTTAATAGCTTTAATATAACACGCACCACGACGCGCGACCGCCGTAGAGAGCGGCGCGCAGCAGTTGACAATCACACCGCGTACACACGATACACCCGTGTTCCAGGGCGGTTCTCACCGCTCAGAGTTACCGACACTCAAGTCGACATTCCGCATGGAGGCCCGCAGTCTCCCTCGGACGGTCATTACACGACTTAAAATCATTTGAGATATTCGAAATCTCGCAAGCACGCAGCGAACGCGACACAGTCAGAATTTCAAGGTTTTTGTAAGAGTTTATTTAAGTATTTATGTTTGGGTCAAACCAAACCTAGGCACGCGGGCCCCTGGCCCGTGAGCACAATATCAGATGAAGCTGTAAAAGCCAAAAAGACTAACATCAATTACATCACCGAAATTATATATATGCTGTCATCGTTAATCTGACTGCATACGTAGCGATTACGGCAAATGCTAGCGAAATCGCTTTTTCAATGCGGTTTGACGAACTTCACACACAAAAATGTTACAAATAAGGTACTGAAGTGATTGTAGTATTTCTTGAAATATGGAGTTGTTTTTTCATTATAGAATTAGAAATGTAGTGATTTAGAACTTTATAAATAAGTTGTTTTTATAAACTACACTCTGCGTCAAAAAAATCGCACATCCGAAAAAATTAATTAAAATACTATTTTAACACAACAGGCCAATGGCAATGTTGTGGTTTAAGGGTATCCATTCGAAAGGTAATTTCATTAGCTTTCAGGAATTTTAATTGAATTTTACTTTTATAACGTGACGAAAGAGAAATTAAAGAAAAAGACAGGGTATGTACAAATTTGCAAATTAATAATTTCAAAAAAAAATTAATAAATACAAAAAAAGTTCTTAAAACCTAGTGTTACCCCCCCTTGTCTTGATAACGGCTTCCATGCGATCTTTCATGGACCTTACAAGGATCGCAACAGCCTCTTGGGGTATTTGTTCCCACTCTTCAAGTACCGCACCTTGGAGCTCTTGAAGAGTGGCTGGAGCTGGATCTCGAGCTCGCACGCGCCGTTTTAGGTCATCCCAGAGATGTTCTATTGGGTTAAAGTCAGGACTTCGTGCTGGCCAATGCATAACAGGGATATCGACCTCCTGTAAATAATCCCGTACAATAGCCGCGGTGTGGCAACGAGCATTATCATGCATTAACATGAATCCATCACCGACATAACCAGCATACGGGACCACATGTTCCTCCAGGATTTCAGTAATGTACCGACCAGCATTTAATGACCCTTGCCCACGGCCACCCTGAGTCCGGGAAACGCACACAAGTTCCGTTTTCCCGTCGACGGAAATGCCGCCCCAAAACATACACGAGCCACCCCCGTATTCGACGGATTCTTCGAAGCAGGGTTGTGTGAACCTCTCCCCTGTCTTCTGTAGACCCTTCTACGTCTGTCATTGCAGAAGAGACAGACCCTCGTCTCATCAGAGAAGAGTACGGTCCGCCACTGTTCTAGAGTCCACTCGCAATGATTGCGAGCAAACTCTAGGCCATCTCTGCGATGCTGTGCAGTAAGTTTTAGACCTTTAGCAGGTCTATGGGCTGTTAAACTCTTTTCGTGTAACCTTCTTCTTATCGTAGAAACACTCACAGATGTTCTCCGAGTTGATCGAAGCTGTTGTTGCAACTCAACAGCATTTGTAAAACGGTTTCGTAAAGATGTCGTAACGATGAAACGGTCATCTCTTTCTGATGTGCACCGTTTTCTTCCAGATCCCGGTTTTCTAACATAACCACCAGTCTGCTGAAAACGTTGGAACACCCGTCGAACTGAAAAACGGGACAGGTTCAACTGTCGAGCAACGTCACACTGCCGCATCCCCGACTGCAATAGGGCAATCCCTTGAGCGGCTTCTTCAGAGCTGGTGTCCATCTTTACTTGTTCTTACTTGGGTTACTTGTTCACGTGTATTCACTGCAAAATCTAAATTACGACTGGCCCATATTTCATCCAGATCGACCCTTTTATACCCTTTTTAGGTGGTGTAACTAGCGTCCTTACTAACGAGCATTTGACAGTGTTTATTTTTGACGCTCTATAATGATAAATGTTTTAATGATTTCATTATTTTTTTATTAATAATGTAAAGCTATTCAAATACCCATTTCAAACATACCAATATTTATATAAATATAATTCGTTTCTAGCCATTACAGCCATTTTTCGCGCAAACTCAGAAAGGTGCGTATTTTGTGACGCTGAGTGTATTTACTGGTTAGGATTCCTATGCAGGAACCCGTCAGGGTGGGTGGTCCCCCAGGCTAGTTAATCTGACGTGAAGCAGTAGTGGGCAAGCATTACTGTGTTTCGGTTTGAAAGGCACTGAGAGCAAGCGCAATCACTGGGCATATGAAACTTAAGAACTGATGTCTCAGGGTGACGGGCGGAGAATGGTACGACACGGAGGTGTTCTGAGTGACACAGCATTTGTTATAGGGCAGACGTTGAACTTACCATCAGGTGAACGTTTCGTCACTTTATCCAATAAGAAAAAAAACTGTGACATCACTGTTGGCTTCACAATAAGGCCTTTATAGTTAATTGAATCAGGCGTTATTTTGCGGAAATCCATTATAATGAAGGAAAGGAAGTTAATTTGATAGGATCCGCATGCAAAATATGAAATTATGTATATTACCTAGTTTTTGAAGAGCACCGCCCGCCCTCCCACAGTAGCTATAATAATGCCTTTGTCTGAACATATACTGTTTTAGTAACGAAACAAATGCTGTTTCTCAGAACATTTCGTTTCAAACACACTGCGGTCGTCACCATGAGACATCAGTCCTTAGTCTCATATGCCCAGTAATAACACTAGCTATTGACGGCAGAATAACTGGCACTGCGGGGGTAACTAAATAGACGAATATCTGAATAGGAATCTTACCGCCACAATACATGTCTCGATTGTAAAGTCATCAGTAAAAAAATATTAAACAGCCCGATTGTACAAGGTTGGTCACTGGACGTTCAAGACCCAAGACAGCACTACATAGCGAGGTTTAGCGTAGGTGTCCCGCAGTTCACTAGTCTGGGTTGTTAAGGAGGAAAAAAAATTCTCTATTTGGAACAAAAAGACCGCGGCCAACTCAGTACACGTTACGTAAATGAAACTAATATTTATTTGAAATTTGTTTAAAAAAAACAACACAGCAATGCATAGTTCTTTCTTTTTCTCTCTCTCTGGCCAAGTACCTATTAGTATACTAAATTAAACCTTGACATTTTAACAAAAAAGTTTCACTTCAAAAATTACTTACCAGAGTTCCGGTGAGTACGGCGGTGAGGCGGTGACCAGCGATGGCGGCGGCATCAGAGCGTCGTTTGACAACTGTTGACAAAAACATACTCGTATTATGAAGATTAAAGTGCAATGTGCCGAACAGTTTGCAGGGAATATTGATATACAAAAGCCCTAGTATATAAAAATACACATTTCCATAGACAAATCACTTCAAAAAACGTCCTCGATTGATCAATACATTAAAATAAAGACAAAGATCACAAATTCTAATAAATAAACACATATTTAATCTTATACCCACGACACGTAATAGCTTTTTAAATTTGTTTTTGTGGACACGGCTGTCACGATGCTAATCGAAATGAGCACATTGTGCGCTCTTTTTTTTAAAGATGTCTTTGAGTCTCTGACAGTGTATTTTGTATATCAATGGCTGGGACACTCATTTTAATTTCTCATCTTTGTATGAAATAATTTTACGTAGATACGAATTATTTATTTGAATTAAAAATGTGACACCTACAGTATACATATACTCGTAATAACATTACAATGTTTCTTGTATAGTAATTTAGGACGCAAATTAAAAAAAGATTTGATACAAAATTATAGAATCAACTCATAGACCTGATAAAAGAATATAAAAAGCAAATATAAACTAATCACTGTCTCAAAAACAAGTAAAGATTCATTTTTAAGTATTAAAAATGAAGAGTGGAAAAAGGAATGTGAAAAGATAGAAGACAAATATATTAGCTATGATGTTTATATGGATCAAGAACTGGGGAAATTTATTATACGTATATATCTCGATAACAGTAACTTCGAGTCTTATGACAGTTCCAAGTCATAATCTGGCAATGTTTCATAACTTTATTATTTCATACAATTTCATCCGACATCTTCTTACAAATATGAAAAAATAAAAAAAATATGAATATATATGATTTTTTTATAGGATAAAGTGATGAAACGGGCAAAACGTTCACCTGATAACAAACGCTGTGTCAACCAAAACTTTCTGTGTGACACCACACTGCGCCCGTCACCCTGAGACATGAATTCTTAAGTCTAATATGCCCAGTGATTACGCTAGCTCTCAGTTATTCTGCCGTGAAGCAGTAGTGGTACCTACCTGGACGGATTGCTGAATAGGAATCCTACCACCAGTAAAATAAATTGGAATGGAATAAAAATAGTCGTGAGACGAAATGAGTTAGTGATTATACGTGTTTTCCAATTCATGATAATTCTAATTTTAGTCTTACCAAGGTTTCCCGGTGCCAGCACCACTAAAATAGTTAACTGCAAATTTAAGTGGTAATTTGCACTGCTCATTTTTTCTGCTCTCAGAAATGAGAGGTGGCGGTGTGCTCAGCAGTGGGACATTTATAGGCTGTTACTTTACTTTACTTTTTAGTAGTCCACTGCTGAACACAGGGCTCCCCATAGATTGCCACAAAAGTTTGTAACTCTCATTTAAGCGGGATTTTCCATAGTTGCCACGCTTGGCAGGCGTGTTGGCAACCGCAGTTTATTTATTTAGATGTTCCAGGAAAATACTGCTGCCCATCTCCCGGTTTTTATTTTTCCTCTGTCGAATTTTCGACACCCACCGGATGAGATTGGGTGGTAGATTCTCTTATGCCGCCACCACACGGCACAATAATAATAAATATTAAGTAAGGTTATTTGTTTAAGGCTCAAATATGTTTTGGCTCTGTTTGTGGTACTACTCACGGCGCTATAATATACACAACACAGATGGACTGATTGATATTCAGAATATGCAGGCTTCAATGTAATGTAAAGAGGATACTGGATAAACAAATGTAAGTTTTTCAGTACAATTTCTATATCTATAAAAGTAACAGCCTATAAATTGTCTGTCCCACTAGAGAGCGCAGGCCTTTTTTAATTTCTGAGAGGATTTTGGAGCCGAGTAGAGTGACACATGCGATTTCACATACCCTCGAATTAATTTCATTCCTCAGACATATAGGTTTCCTCACGAAGTTTTCCTCTACCGCTTAATAAGCACTTATAATTGCAGAACAATTTCAGAGGTGCTGGCATCGGAGATCGAACTTAGATCACTCGCGTACTACAGCTGTTATAGGGTCATAGGCAACTTCAGTAGTACCCGTAACCGACGAGCTTGTATGAAAACACTAATGAACGTAGAAGAAGCGATGGAAGTGTGTCAGGATCGTAGCAAGTGGAAATATTTGGTCTCTGCCTATCAAAATAGGAAAGAGGCGTGACTTTATGTATGTATGTGTTACTTAACCACCAGGTGTCGTAAGTCTCCTTTATTAATGTGAATAGAATCTCCTATACTTCCTATAGAAATCTGTCTAGGTAGATAGGAATCTATTTAGATAGATCCCCACCGCAGTGCCAGTTATTCTGCCGTCTAATAGTAGTGTGCAATCATTACTGGTGTTACGGTCTAAAGTGCACTGATAGCTAGTGTAATCACTGGGCATATGAGACATAAGAACTGATTTCTCAGGGTGACGAAAGCTTTGTGGTGCCGGAACAGAAATGTTCTGGGTGACACAGCATTTGTTAGACGTTAACCTTACCATCAGGTTTTACTCGCCTCGTCACTTGCTCCGATAAAAGGAATAGTGCTACAAGTATAAGCGCATAAAGAATGCGCTCAGTCGTTCTATATCTGCAAGGAGCAAACTGTTTATCTTTTTTTTTATTGGATGAAGTGACGAAACGAGCAAAACGTTCACCTGATGGTAAGGGCAACGTCCGCCCATAACAGATGCTGTGTTACTCCGAATATTTCTGTGTAGCACCCGTCACCCTGAGACATTAGTTCTGAAGTCACATATGTCCAGTGATTACGCTAGCTCTCAGTGCCCTTCGAACCAAAAAACACAGTAATGTTTGCGCACTACTGCTTCACGACAGAATAACTGGCACTGGGGTGGTACCTACCTAGACTGATTCCTGTACCACCAGTAAAAATTCATTTGATATGAACAGAACAGTTTGCTCGTCCCGTTCCGTTGTTTCATAAAAAAAACTAGAACTAATAAAATGACGTACCGTAGTGAGCACAGTGGCCTCGCAGCCCGGCTGGTACTTGTCGAGGTCGGAGCGAGGTCTTCGCATCACTTTCTCGCGATCTTGCTTATGCTTCCTGTCCGCTCCTTTCAACTTGAACACCTGACAAAAATTTCGAAATCAGTCACCATCAGCCTCTTACAGTATTACTCTTCAAGATATAAGGCTCTTTCAAGTTTTTTTTATGGGAGAAAGTGACGAGGGGAAAGAGAAAACAATTCCAAAATGGTCGCGGTTAGCTAACGGATTTCTGATTGCAAACCATCATCATAATTTCAGCCTATCATAGAGACCACTGCTGAACATAAGTCTCCCCCCTAGATTGCCACGGTCCTGAGCCACCTGCATCCATCGATTTCCCGCAAAACCCTGCAGGTCGTCGCTCCATCTAATAGGGGGCGCCCTACGAGGCTACGACCTATAGAGCCGGCCCATTGCCACTGCTAATCCTTAGGGCTATGTCGGTAACTCTCTCTCTCTCTCTCTCTCTCTCTCTCGAGAGAGAGAGAGAGAGAGAGAGAGTTACCGTAGCAAGTGGAAACGTGTGGTCTATAGCTACCACCATGGGAACGAGATGTGACTGTATGTATGGTAATTGAACATCGTTATGTAGGTACTGTTTCATCATAATTTCATAATGACAAATCTTGTACGATACAATTAACGACTTCCAGATAATTCATACGAGGTACCTTGATTTGGCAGGCAGCAGCGTGGAGACGAGTCGCGTCGTCACTTGCAAGGTGAGTTTCAACTTGTATGCGAAAGGGAACGCCCTTCTCGCCGCCATGCTTCTTCGCGGTAAACTCCGTGGAGATGCAGTTCACCTGAAAAGATGAAGTAAATAAATACACGAATTCTACAAATATGCAAAATGTTGTTCCCTATACAAGTGGATCCACCTGCAGACAGATCAGCAACCAGCGTTGCTAAAACAACTTTTCTACATACATACAGTCACGTCTTTTTCCCTTATTAGGGCAAAGACCACACAAGTAGCCCACTATTCGTCCCCGCGTGACACGAGACATGACGGGTGGCGAATCACGTCGCCGCCATTTTGGCACGAGTAAAAAATCTTACTCCCCATTGCGTTCTCACGAGCAGTATAGTTTGCTTCAACTTAGTAGCTGTCAACATTGCATATTATTGTGTTATTCTGGACGAATATAGGCTGTCCGTACAATTTCTTAGTCGCCTCTTATGATACCTCGGTAGGAAAGAGGTAGGTGCTATTCTACTCTGCCAGACACCGGCTTCGGAATCGGCTAAAATCACCTTAAAATCATCATCCTTGGCTCTAAAAATTATGTTTAACTCCTTACTTCCTTTTTATGGTTTTAGTTTTTCACGCATTAATTAAAAAACCAAACAGTTTTTGAATTATTTTAAAATCAAACATGTGTGCTATTGCCAAGTTACCCCCCATTTTGAGAGTAACATTGTAATATTAACAAATTACATGTAATAAAAAATAAATACTGTAGTAAAAAAAGGTAGTGGATTTCCAAATAGTTTCAAGAAATTAAAATATTTAAATATTCTGACTATTTGTCAGATACTTTATTATAAAATGATACTTTATTATAAAATGTGTTTTTTAACTAGCCTCTTTTAAAATTATTTTTTTTGGCTTTTTTTGAGACGGATAATAATAATAAAAATAATAATAGTATCTTTTTAAATTCTAGTACAAGAAGCGATTTACCTTGATGTAGACGCCGACGTCCTTGGTGGGATCCCATAAAACGTGAAGGGCATTGAGGCTTGTCGGATGCTCCACTCTGATCACTCCATATGACAGTGGAACGTCCACCTACAAAACGAATTGCTTCATTAAAAACATTAAAACCAAATGAGAATGTTTCATTTCATGTTCGTAGTTTGATTCCATAAATTCTAAACTGCAACCTAATTTGGTTGCTTAGATGGTTTGGACACGTAGAAAGAAAGAAAAGAAAGAAAAATCATTTATTTGCTTGAAGCTAATAAAGTAGAGAGGATGGATGAAAGAAGATTCATTGGCAAGCCGGTAAGGGTCGACGTAGGCGAACGTATCACGTTCAGATCGAAGTCGTTTTAAGAAAAGGCCATGTCAAAAGTACCCGCAACCGACGAGCTTGTATGTAAACACTAATGAAAGCAGAAGAATCTAAAGATGTGTCTCAGGATCGTAGCAAGTGGAAAGATACCTATAGAAAGAGGCGTCGCGCCTCGTCACGCGTCAATAGATTTGATAAACCACAAATCCTCGCAAAAGAACACCGCTTCCTATCAAGGATGGTTCGCGAGGCTATTGAAATTAAAAAACATCCTAATTTTAATAGAGAATTTGGTGGGGTACTACCACCAGCTTGGGATTCTATAATTAATAAAATTAAATCAACCAAGCCACTGCAAGACTTCAAGACACAGTTAGCTCTTTCTGCGTAGATCAGATCAAAAATAATAATTAAAAGCTGAAGGTACTCCGGGTTGTCGTGGTCAACCCGGAGTACATCAGGACACACTGACACCTCAGTCTTCCCGTGACCATGGGTTCTGTGAAGCACTCGAAACGTCGGGTTATAAATAGTAAAATTAAACGCGATAAAATCCGATAAAATTTAAATGTGTAGTGTTCGCGTTCGCGTAAATATAAGAAATTAACGATATGTCACTTGGAATCTCTTTGAATTTCATTTTAATGAAGTCATGTGTTTTATATCTGTTTAAACTGAATATAAAGGTTTTTATGAATGGAACTTACATACATTTTATTTATGTCCGCGTGGCCTTGTTTTCAAGGTACCCAACTTATTCGCCGCGGGACCTGGGTTTGAATTCAAGCTGGAGTCAACATTTGCGCAATAACACAAATTGTAAGTTACCACCCCTTATCTCTGACACTGCATCCTAGCCTACCACCGATCTTATCACCTTGTCCTTGTAATTTAATTATATTCGTAAATGTTAATATAGAAAAATTTGCTGGCCGTGACGGTGCGCATTATTTTTTTTTCAATAATTAATGTTAAATACTAAAAACTGCTGGCCGCGGTTGTGCGGTTTAATTTATTTTCTCAATAATTAATTTTATATTTTAAAATCTGCAGACGGCGGCTGTGTGCTTTATTTTTTTTCAATAATTAATTTTATATTCTAAAATCTGCTGGCCGTGGCGGTGCACTTTATTTTTTTTACAATAATTAATTTTATATACCAAAATCTGCTGGCCGTGGCGGTGCGCGTTTTTTTTTTCTTTCAATATACATGTTTATATACTTACGTGGGCTACACTAGATATTTAAATGAAACTAAATTTACGGATTTTATCGCGTTTTATTTTATTATTTATAACCCGACGTTTCGAGTGCTTTACAGCACCCATGGTCACGGGCGGACTGAGGTGACAGATGTCCCGATGTCATAGTTAACCCGGAGTACCTTCAGCTTTTAATTATTATTCCTTGTCCGATCTACGCAGAAAGAGCTTACTGTGTCTTGAAGTCTTGCAGTGGTATGCTTGGTTTTTGATTTAATTTTATTAATTATAGGATCCCAAGCTGGTGGTAATACCCAACCATCTTCTCTATTAAAATTAGGATGTTTTTTAATTTCAATAGCCTCGCGAATCATCCTTGGTAGGAATCGGTGTTCTTTTGCGAGGATCTGTGGTTTATCAAATCTGATGTAATGGTTGGGATGATCCAGAACATGGTCACAGACTGCAGACTTCCTAGAGCGACGATGCTTCACGTCAGCTATATGTTCTTTTACTTTTTTGAAATTAAAAAACATCCTAATTTTAATAGAGAAGATGGTTGGGTATTACCACCAGCTTGGGATCCTATAATTAATAAAATTAAATCAAAAACCAAGCATACCACTGCAAGACTTCAAGACACAGTAAGCTCTTTCTGCGTAGATCGGACAAGGAATAATAATTAAAAGCTGAAGGTACTCCGGGTTAACTATGACATCGGGACATCTGTCACCTCAGTCCGCCCGTGACCATGGGTGCTGTAAAGCACTCGAAACGTCGGGTTATAAATAATAAAATAAAACGCGAAAAAATCCGTAAAATTAGTTTCATTTAAATGTGTAGTGTTCGCGTAAATATAAGAAATCATTACACTAGATATAATCAAAAATCTAAGTGTTAAAAAATCGTTTATTTTTTTACTTAATTGTTAATTAGCTTTTAAACAAAGTATAATACAATTATCTATTATTATTAGTGTTAATTAAACGACAGTGAATTTATCTGCGAGTGGGTGCGCGCAGGTTCATTCGATAATGCGTAGTAAGTTCATTCAAGTAGCGATCACTGGTAATCGATTTTACTTGTACAAATGATGAAACAGATAATAACTGACAGTTGTCATAGTTTATAATGTCAATGAAAATTATCAAGGACTTTTGGCGTCAACTCGAAAAGTGACGGTAGTGTTTTAATAAACTTTCTAATTTCTGTATATATTTGAGTTTTGATGTTTGATATTGATAGTTCATTATGCAGCATTCAATATAAGACCAGAATTGTAGTTTTCGTTTTGTCTCCATCAGTCTAGCAAATCTTCAGTAAAAGTCAACTATCATTTTTCTGTCGATCGACGTTTTGAATTATCTGTTATCACTCTTGTGACTGACTTGACATTGGCAGAATTCGATTGAAAGAGGCCATAATTAAAAGAAGAAGAAGAAAATTATGAAATCGCCATTTAAGCCGATCAACAGAAGCATACCTCGACGATCCTCTCGCCTGGTCTCTCGGCGTGCCACTGCGCGATCTGCTCGCGCTCCATGTACTGTAAGCGCCGCTCGTGGAAGCAGATCTTGATTACACTCTGTAAAATATAAACTTTATGTACTAGTTGCTGATCGCTTGGCCTAGTGATCAGAGTACCTGACTTCTACACCGCGGTTCTTGTGTTCGAATCAAAACCGAAGCCACCATTTGTGCAAAACGTTAGTCGTTTTAAAAAAAAATAGTGTTATGATATAAACCTGGAAAAACTTAGCTAGAAGCTTAGGCTTAGGCGAGACGAATGTTGTTGCTTGTTGCCAGTACCACATACGAGGAGAAAATCTGCACTGTATAAAAACAACTAAACTTTGAGAGAATTAGACGAACGCAGAGTATCAGGAGTAGGATTTTTATTTATAATAATATTGTTACTAAGTTTAAAAATTATTTTACATATTATTCTACATATTATACACACTCCAAGTTTTCAGTTCCAACAAATGACTTATGGCGAGTGGCAGTTGGTAACTAACGTGTGAAATTAATGCTTTGGTATGAAACTGTAGACTGTATTCTATCTCATTCTCTCGCAGGCGAAATACTGTAGATGAATTTGTTTGTTTATTTTCAGTGTAGCTTTTTCATTTTCAAATACATCAAGAAATTACATCGAGTTTCAAATAACAACGATTCCAATAAAGTTTACACTCCACAAAAAAAGTAGATGTATTAGAAAATTTCGAACCCTTTCTATACGATCCACGCATTCTTTGGGTTCAGTGTTCGCATCGCGTCGTTTTCTTGACTTCAGTGTTGTGTATTGCCAAGCGGTAGTGTTATAGTGATGGACGGTATCTGGTTGCGGTTCCCGGTGGCGTATTAGTTTGCTCGTGCACGCTATTGTGGGAGACTTTCTTTTCTCTAAGATTCACTTGTACTAGTCTTTTATTTTCCTCTAGCTTTTACACACGATGTTGTTAAGCCGATTAAGAGAGCCTTTTAATCACCTTGAGTATTTTGCCCTTGTAGTGGGAGAGATCACCGAGCTTCTTGAGTTTGATCTCGTAGGGCTGGCCTTGGTTGAGGTACGTCAGTGTCTCCTCATTCTGCTTCGTTGCGATGGACGTCGCCGCTGCCAATACGTACTGGAACCTGAAGAAAAAGAAGGTCCGATAGATAGCTGCTTAACTATGAGTATTTAAGTTCACAACGAGATACTGAAAGAAATTTAAACTCTCAAAGATACGAGAGCCTAAAAATAAGCCGTATAAATGGTATGTTTCGTCAAGATCCTCATTTAAATGGCAAATTGCAAATTGCACATACTGTTCAATACAATTACCATAAGAAAGCGACTAAGTTAATTTGTCTGCGGATGAGTGCGCGCGGGTTCACTCGAGAATGCGTAGTAAGTTTATTAGAGAATGCGTAGTAAGTTCATTCGAGAATGCGTGATAAATTCATTCGAGTAGCGCTACCACTTCTTTCCTCACCCCTGTGCACACTTAATTTTTGTTAGTATCCGCACGTACTTAACGACGCACATAATAATTCATTCTTTTGTGTGTTAAGTGTTAATGAATTTTAAAAAAAATACTTTACAGTTATAAATATTTTTACGCTTAATTCTGTTTTTGAATCATAACAAATAATGTTACCTGGTATCATCCTTGAAGCTTGGCTCGGAGCGTTGTTGTACAGGCGAGTGCAGGAAGCCGTCCAGCGAGCTCACCGGCGAGCACATCAACAGACCTGCGTCTGACAGATAACGGAGGTCAACGGATCGGTGCGACATCGAGACATTGACATTATTTATACCTTCGCAAACAAGATTTTTTTTGTTACGCATTTATTTATGAAGTAATTTAACAGGACTATTTACGTCCCTCCTCCCCCTCTTACTTTTGAAAGGGTTTTTGATCCGGTAAATATACCACGCTGCTCCCCGCTACAAATCGGTGAACATGTCTTCAGAATATTTAAAACATTTTTATTATGGACAGACGTTGAAAAAAACATGTCGGCAGATTTTCCCACGATATTTTCCTTCACCGCCGAGACAGTAAATCAGTACTTAAAATTGCTGTTAACAATATTAGTGGTGCCGGCACCGGAGATCGGACCCTGGCACTAAATTTAAAGAAAGTTCCCGTCCCCTAGCTACCATTGATCATCATTTATCATTTACTTGTAGGCATGTATCCCAACGTGTAATAGCAATAATGGAGTATAAGGTATGTTAGAACGGGTATCGCGATCAGACGCTCACAAAATAGCAGCGTAAACGTTACTTAATTGACTGATTGACATCATCGGCGCGATTGCCGCAGTGTCTAGCCGCTTAGTTCCCAAAGTGGTCCAGGTGGACCCTCAGGAGTCCACAGGAGACTCGATTGGGGTCTACGTTGGCGTGACAAAAAATGGGTTAGTTAGTTATAGATTTGGGAATATGGTAGAAATGTAGCTGCAGGGGGTCCTACCGGAATCAGCTACATTTTGAAAGTGGTCTATGAGAAATAAAGTCTGGAAACCTCTAGTCTAACCATTGTCGGCTTGGGCTTGTTCCATAGATATGGGAAAAATATTTGTCCCATGTCTATGGAACAAGCCCCAGATGTATGAGAAATCTTAGATATCAAAAACTAAAAAAAAAACAACAAGTATTATATTGACTTAACAGAATAAAAGTAATTTAGGAGGGCAATGTAACCTGACTTATAGCTCATCAGTTATAAATTCAAAACTGCTTTATTCAATTTACGGTTATATGATGATTGGCCTAGCCGATTTTGATCACAGCTACAAATTCTTAATACTGTCAGGAAGCTAACAACTGTGCAGGAGAAATTATAGTGACACTAGTGTACGCTAAAAAAAATTTAGCTCATTCACAGTGACCTACCGGCGATCGATGTAACGCTCCTGCTATAATAACGGAGATAGGCTATGCTTATTTAATAATCTCATATAACGTTAACATTTACAAAAATTTAAAGCACTTCAGATTGACTTCTGGTGGCGGACCTTAGATAATCTACCACCCCATCTCATCACGTGGGTGTCGTAAAAGTCGACAGAAGCAAAATGAAAAACAGTAGATGGGCAGCAGCATCTTCCTGGACAATCTAAATAAATAAACTGCGATTGCCAACCCGCTCGTGAATCGTGGCAACTATGGCAACATCCTTCCAAAACGAGAGCTACAGACTTTATGTGGCTATCCTATGGGGGAGGTCATGTTCTGCAGTGGATAGTGATAGGGCTAAAATGATGATGAATGATAGCCACGTACTTTTATTCTCTTGAGCTCCCGGCGAGTGGTATCCGCCCATCGGGACCAGAGAACCGGGGGGCAAAGTCGATTGGCACTGCATCTCCGGACTGCCAGCTAAATGATAAAAGAAATCAGAATTTACATATACTTGCATAGTAAAGTCAAGTGACACTGGTGGTAGGATTCCTATTCAGGAATCCGTCTAGGTAGGTACCACCCCAGGGCCAGTTAATTAAAAGTATAAAAATAAACTGCCGTGAAGCAGTAGTGTGCTTCGGTTTGAAGGGCACTGAGAGCTAGC
Organism: Luehdorfia chinensis; assembly: GCA_019845155.1. NCBI lineage: Eukaryota > Metazoa > Arthropoda > Insecta > Lepidoptera > Papilionidae > Luehdorfia > Luehdorfia chinensis. The sequence continues at coordinate 1,307,363 of JAHVAK010000107.1, forward strand.
GTAATCACTGGGCATATGAGACCTTAAGAACTTATGTTTCAGGGTGACGGGCGCATTGTGGTGTCACACTGTTCTGGGTGACACAGCATTTGTTGTGGGTAGACGTTGCACTTACCATCAGGTGAACGTTTTGCTCGTTCCGTCTCCTTTATTAAATAAAAAAATAAAAATAAAAAAACCACCCCATGGCCAGTTATTCTGAGGTGAAGCAGTAGTGTGCAAACATTACCGTGTTTCAGTTTGAAGATGCACTGGGAGCTAGTGTAATCACTGGGCATATGAGACTTAAGAACTGATGTCTCAGGGTGATGGGCGCAGTGTGGTGTCACATAGAAATGTTCTAGGTGACACAGCATTTGCAATGGACATCAGTTATTAAGTCTCATATGCCCAGTAATTACACTAGCCAAGCAGTGTGAAACTGAACTATAATGTTTTTGGAAATGATGACAACTTTAAGTATTTTACTGGAAGATTCCGTTGTAGTCAAAATCGTCAAAATTTTCATGGCCGCAGCCATTTCTTTAAAAAAGGCTAGCATGATGTGAACCCGATTGATTTCCAATAACTATTGTTAGTACCCTGCAACCGACGAGCGTGTATGAAAACGGTAATGAAAGTAGAAGAAGCGAAAGATGTGAGTCGGGATCGTAGCAAGTGGAAAGATGTGGTCTCTGCCTACCCCAAAAGGGAATAAGGTGTGACTGTATGTATGTATAATTATGTATGTAACTATTGATGTTATAACCAAGAATAAAACACAGCTTAAGAAAACAGCGCTTCATTGTTAAAATCACGAGTGCTATTTTTGAAACTCCGTTTTGTACTTACAATGTTGAGTCATCATGGCATTATGCGGCGGTGACTGCTGACACGAGCCCTCCTCCATGCCGTCACGGTTCACACTGTCCACAACCATGCTGGTTATCTAAGAAAAAAGATATTTATTTATTTATAGTATTCACCTTATTTAAAAAAAAAAGGATTACAAAGGGCGGACTTAATGCCTTTTGGCATTCTCTCCCAGTCAACCCAAGGCATAGGGAGATATTGTTATAGGTGCTTTACTTTAATAAACTTTAATAAAAACATTACACTAATGGGACTAAAACATATTTAATCAATAATAATTATATTTAAAATTATATTACACTTATAATCAAAAATGTTTTTTTTTTATTTAAATATGACTGTAAAAATAAATGTTTTATGTTTAAATGAAACTAATTTTACGGATTTTATCGCGTTTAATTTTTACTATTTATAACCCGACGTTTCGAGTGCTTTACAGCACCCATGGTCACGGGGGGACTGAGGTGACAGATGTCCTGATGTCATAGTTAACCAGGGGTACCTTCAGCTTTTTTCTGCGTAGATCGGACCAAAAATAATAATTAAAAGCTGAAGTTAAGAGTGAAAAACGCGATAAAATCCGTAAAATTAGTTTCATTTAAATGAGTAGTGTTCGCGTAAATATAAGAAATCATTATGTTTTATGTTTACTGACGGTAGGATTCCTATGCACGAATCCGTCTAGATAGGTACTACCGCAGTGTCAGATGTTCTGCAGTGGAGCAGTAGTGTGCGAACATTACTGTGTTTCGATCTAAGGGCACTGCCAGCTAGTGAAATTACGCCGTTTGGTGCCACAAAGTAATGTTGTGGATGACACAATTTGTAATGGGCAGACGTTGCACATACCATCAGGTGAACGATTTGCGTCTCGTTAATTTCTTTCAGTAAAAAATAATTGTTAATTGGAATTTTAAGGTGCTGGATCATATCACGTAAAAAAATATCGTGAGGAAACTAGTCTGTCTCAGAAAATAATTCAACATTATCAGAAATCCGCAATTTCACACTGTAGCAGCATAGCGTAGTCTTCCGAACCCTCAAAACTCCCACAGAAATGAAAGGACTGTATTCAACAGTGGGACTTCAAAAGACTGACAATATTCTTTACACTTTCCTAGGAAAGGAGATATTTTCAATTTATGACACACTGGTGGTAGGATTCCTATGCAGCAATCCGTCTAGGTAGGTACCACCCTAGGGCCAGGCCAGTTCTGCCGTGAAGCAGTAGCGTGCAAGCATTACTGTGTTTCGGTTTTAAGGGCACTGAGAGCTAGCGTAATCACTGGGCATATGAGACTTAAGAACTGATGTCTCAGGATGACGGGCGCAGTGTGGTGTCACACAGAAATGTTCTGGGTGACACTGTATTTGTTATGGGCAGACGTTACACTTGCCATCAGGTGAACGTTTTGCTCGTTTCGTCACTTTCATTAAATAAAAAAAAAACATACAGTCACGCCTTTTTCCCATATAAGGGCAGAGGCCTCACGTATCCCACTTTTCGTCCCCGCGGGAAACGAGACTTGACGGGTGGCGAACCACTGCGCCATCAATTAAAAAAAAACATACAGTCACGCCTTTTTCCCATATAAGGGCAGAGGCCACTCACGTATCCCACTTTTCGTCCCCGCGGGAAACGAGATTTGACGGGTGGCGAACCACTGCGCCTCCATTTTGGTACGAGTCAAAAAGTTCTTACTACCCATTGTGTTTCCACGAGCAGTAAAGACACACATATGTACATTTTAAATACTATAAGCTATCACAGATGAAAACACTCAGTGTTTAAGCCAACTGCGGTTTTACAAATCATTCGTGTGAACAGGCACGTAATATAACATATCTTTAGGCCAACCGTAAATAGAACAGGTCAAATTCATTCTTTAAAAACTAGTTCATAGGAGATAACGTCCGCCATACCGCCACCGCGTGAAAAGAAGCGAAAGATATGTGTCAGTATCTTAGCAAGTGGAGAGACGTGATGTCTGCTTACACCAATGGGAAAGAGGCGATGTGTATTAAGAAGCTTTTGGATCATATGGGCCTGTTTTCATTACTGCAGTACACACATTTGTGCATAAACTGTGCCGGACAAAGTTTTATGAAAGTTTCCATTTTTATTGTAATTTTTATATATTTCTGTGCCTTCCGCAAAGATAAAATAAACAATTATCTATCTTTTTGACATTAGGACATGTATATTTTCACTCTACCATGGAAAATCAAAATCGCTTCATGTACACGACACATTCTACGCATAAGTGTCCCAGTACGAAATTAATTGTCTATAGTTCATCATCATCATCAATTCAGTCTATAGCTAGTCCACTGCTGAACATAGGCCTCTCCCATAGATTGCCACACAAGTTTGTAGCTATAATCTTGGGGGTATTTTGCCGTAGTTGCCACGCTTGGCAGGCGGGTTGGCAACCGCAGTTTATTTATTCTGATGGGTTAGGAAGATGCTGATGCCCATCTCTTGGTTTTAATTTTCCCTCTGTCGACTTACGACACCCAAGGGAAGAGATGGTGTGGTAGATTCTCTTAAGCCGCCATCACACGGTATCTATAGTTGTAATAGACAAAACTACTACGATCGCCATTTTTAAGACAACTTTTGAGGGTGTAGTGTGGTCGCGGTGTAAGTAAATCAGCCGATACGTTTCAACCAGAGGGTGTCGTAAGAGTTGGCTAGCATAGCAGCTTAACGTCGGTTGATAGAGGTGGCGATATTGCTTGCAGTAACGAGCCCGGTGCTGACTCAAGTCGCGTATATGGCTGTGGCCATATGCTAAGTGGCCACAGCCATATATATAACGCTTTTGCGCGGTGATTGCTAACCTAGTCTAACATACATGTCAATGTCTTTATACATGAAAAGTCTCACCTGCCGATCGTCGAGGCGTCGAGTGCAAGGCCAGGCGCGGCGGGGAGGCGACAGCACGGCGCCCGTCGGGGAAGGCGCCTCCTGCTTGAACACCGACAGGGACGGCAACGACAGGAGCGCCTCGCTGAACCGACAAACAATCTATGCATCTACATACGTACATAAGGCACGCCTCTTTCCCATTTTGGTAGGCAGAGACCATATCTTTCCACTTGCTACGATCCTGACACACATCTTTCGCTTCTACTTTCATTAGTGTTTTCATACTCTAGAATTTCATCTGCACAAGTGCTTATATAAATAACACTTGGTTACTCTTCCGTTAGCTGAGCGCAAAAAATTCTTAACTATATAAAAACTTTTTGCCTTCTCCGTAACGAATCGATCCCGAGTAACCTCGTGTTTTTAAGATAAAAGGAATGCAGGAATCCGTCTAGGTAGGTACCACCGCATGGCCAGTTATTCCGCCGTGAAGCAGTAGTTTGCAAGCGATACTGCGTTTCGGTTTGAAGGGCACTGTGAGCTAGCGTAATCCCTGAGCATTTGAGACTTTAGAACTGATGTCTCAAGGTGACGGGCGCAGAGTGGCGTTGCACTTACCATCAGGTAAACGTTTGGCTCGTTTCGTCACTTTATACTATAAAAAAAAAATCGATCTCAAGAAATCCATTTACTTAAGACCATTCCAGGAATCTACGTAAAAGACATCTTCTTTTTCGTTTCTAAGGAGCTGGTGTTTATTCATACACTCTATAGTTTTTTTGCATGTTAAAAGTTTCAGACGCAAAGGACTACGACAGTTCATCTAAACCCGAAGACTGATAATTTGTATGTTGAATAAATACATCGCCAAGGATTCGACCTTGGGACCCGTGGCTTAGCAGGGAGGTGCGCTGACCACGAAACCACGCGACCGAGCATTAGCGAAAAGAGAACCACTCACTTCATGGACAGCTCGCCGGGCAAATCGAGGTCCAGGTCGTTGACCTGCCAGCCCGGTGACAGGTGCGACGACGAGGAGCTGGTGCCGCTGCCGCCCATCTCGCCCAGTGACGCTGCAAGAAGTTACACATAGGTATATTTATAATGATCAATCAATGCTTCAAAATCTTAACACGGACCAATTTAAAGCATCTTTTAGAGAAAAGGAGCGTTTGTACAAAGTGCAATTGAGGTTAAAATTGGCTCAAGAACCGTCTCAAAACCTATAATCGTAGACGCAGACCAGCGTCATTTCAGTTGGTAATTTCGTTTGGAAAAGGACAAATTTTTGTGTCTAGAGCAAATGTTGTTTATGGCCAAACTAGCTCCAAAATTTTAAAAAGCAATTACAAAAGAGAAATTATCGAATACTGTGTATAAATTAATTAATTGCCGGCATAGATTTAGGTGTATTGCACGCCAAGAATTTAAAACCTTTTATGGAGTAAAAAATAATATATGCATACGAGTGTATATAGATAAGTAATAAGTAGAGTAGTAGAAGTAAGACATAAAAGTTATTTTAGTAGAATGATGAATTGAAATTCACGAACATTTGAGGTCATAAGGTACTCACCTTTTTTTTAAATAGAAATAGTTTATTTGCTTAAAGTCATACAAAAACACATTAATTGTAGCTGAGACTTCATTTTAAGAAAATATAAACTTGTGCCAGGATGCCCCGCTCTTCCATACCTGTGTGATCCTCTTTGTCATCTCAGCGTGAATATTTAAGCTTACCGACAATGTTTCGTAGTAAATTAGTTAATTTGAATATGTGGAAACTATTTTGTTAATATTTAATGAGCCGTGTGGTGGCGGCTCGTTAAAAGAATACTACCACTCCATCTCATCCAATGGATCTCGTAAAAGGCGAGTAAGGAATTAAACTGCACTGTGCACCCAACAACGCATGGTGGCGATGGGCTCACCACCTATCACACCAAGTGCATTATATTGTTTTGGTGAAACGTGGATTGTGGCAGTCATCTGTTTTTGCAGTGAGTGACCCAGTCTCTGACTACCCCTTATGGGATACAGTCGAGATCTTATATTAATGTAATACGTGGTCAGTGTATATTCTGCACAAGGGGTAAATTGACTTTGCAATTATATAATTAAACTAGCTGTGTCTCGGAGTATCACCCTCGTAAAAAAGCCGACCCCGTTTGATGATATACATTTATAATTTCCTATTCCATTCGGATTTTGGCGTTTTTATTATTTAGCGCGTGACCCTATTTATTTTTCTAAAATTAAAGTAGCCTAAGTTACCCGCTTTAATATAAGTTATCTGTTAGTGAAAGTCCCGTCAAAATCGGTCTAGCCATTTCTGAGATTAGCCGGAATATACAGATAGATAGAGACAAAAAGTAAAAAAAAAAATCGTTCTTATAAGTATCGTATATGCTTTCATAAGCATTGAGTAGATACTGTTGTTTTGTTATTATAAACAGACACTTCAATTTTATTATTTGTATTGATGGTAACTGACGTCACTAGAGTATAATCTATATATTTACTGTGGTGTCATGCTATCCTGGAAAAACTGTCCTGGCGCTCTTCAACACAGAACAAAATAAACTCAAGTTCTAGTTAAATAAGTTATAGCATAAGATTTTATTTCATTAAATATATCTGTAATTTTGAATGGATTAAAGACTATCATTTACAATCAGAACCCATAACAATATGCGTGGTGATGTCACCAGTTATCGCTTATAGGGTTGGCGAGGCCGTAACTGCCAGCGTTAAACTGTCAGCCTAAATTTTCAATTAAGATTGCTTACGATATTTTCAGGAAGACAGCCGCATTCATTAAAATCTCATAACATTAAGACATTGCAAAGGAGACATTGAGTGTAGATTTTCATTAAGATCTCAACGAGACGTTATCGATTTAAAAACAAACAACACGCATAGATAAGTGTTCAGACTATCAATAATAACTCTTCAGTTTTATTTTAAATAACGTAAATACTCAGTGTTTGATTGATGTCATAGAACTCTCTCCTCAGGTGGACATCAATACTGCATAAGAAACTACGTATTTTTTTAAAGATTTAATATTTTTTTAAGTACTCGTACTAAATGTTCCCATTTTTTATTGTTGTGTAGCTCAATGAGTGTACTAATTAAATATAGAAGCCGGGAAATATCTACGCACGCGAACGTATCACGGATCATATGGAAGACGTTTTAACCGACGAGCTTTTATGAATACGCTATGAAAATAGAAGGAGCCAAACGATGTGTGTCAGGACCGTAGCAAATGGAAAGATGTGGTCACTGTCTACCGCAATGGGTAAGAGGCGTGACTATGTATGTGTTGAAGGAAGGTAAGTCACTTTGCTTAAGATCCGCATGCAAAATATAAAAATGGTGTATATTACCTAGTTTTTTGAAGAGCACCGCCCGCACTCGGCGGCCGTCTGTCGTAGAGTATATGACGCTTGATAATGCCTCGTTTTGGGGCGAAACACGTGTCGTGTTCTCGACTTCAGTGGTGGTTGGTGGAGGGTACCTGGTGGCGGTTCCTGGTGGCGGTGTTAGTTTGCTTGTGCACGCTACTGAGGGAGGGCGGGCGGTGCTCTTCAAAAAACTAGGTAATATACACCATTTTTATATTTTGCATGCGGATCTTAGCAAAGTAAATTACCTTCCTTCATTATAATGGATTTCCGCAAAGTAACGCCTGATTCTATTAACTATATGTATGTGTTGCATAAAATTACAGTTTATATGGAAAAGATTCATAAAGACTAGTGTATGTCGTTGTCATCTATTAATTTTTTTTTAATGGGGTGATTGTTGTTTGTTTTTATTTGAAAAATTTGTAGTAAACAGTGCTGAAAACTTTAGGATTCATTAAGGATCCCTAAGCCCCAAAGCAGTCCCCTCCTAGGAGTACTTTGTCCTAGGGTAACTGCAGACGCTGGCTGGGGCACATTAAAGAGTCGACTCGACCGTATAGTGACCACTACCGAATACTGTCCGAAGTTACCCGATATAACGCTTATACAAGCAGACGGAGACAAGAGGAATATTTCAATACAACCAGACCCGAAAACTAACATTTGTGTAAATGCACAACTGTTGTCTCTGGCTGGAGTTCGAACCCATGACCCGCGGTGTAGAAGTCAGGTGTTCTGGCAACCAGTGAACCAAAACAGCATAGTGGTGCACCTGTATCGTGAGTCATGAGTTCTGGCGACTCATATCTAATGAGGCTTCCATCCATTATAGTCCTTAGCGGTGACAACGCACTAACAACTTCATTGGACTTGGGGGTCAACACCCAAGTGACAAAGCGACTTATTCTCAGGGCCATCAATTATCAGTTAACTCTGAGCTCCTTTCTTATATTAAAAAAGATCAACTAAATCTTACATTACGGATGCCGCCAAACTTGAAGGAAGAAAATATGATAAATATGTGAAGAAAAGTTACAGGAATTTATATTATTTAGGGTTAACGTAAACTGAACTATACTAAACGATAAATTTATTATAAATACATATAAAAATAATTATATGAATCTTTATAAACAAATGCTTATATAAAATACATATTCATTTCCAGCTTTAATGAATTTTTAGTACTTAATAAAACTACATTTAAAATAACTAAAATCATGAATACATCTAAATATACAAATAAAATTAAAGTGTCTGTTTGTAATGTCAAAATAACAGCTTTTTACTAAATGAAAGTATAATTGGTACTCATAAGAAAAAAACAATTTAATTTATTTTTGTCTCTATGTCTTAAGAGAATCTACCACCCCATCTCCTCCCGTGGGTGTCGTAAAAGTCGACAGAGGGAAAATATAAATCAGAAGATGGGCAGCAGCATCTCCTGGAACATCTGAATAAATGAACTGCGGTTGCCAACCCGCCAGCCAAGCGTGGCAACTATGGCAAAATCCCCCCAAAATGAGAGCTACAACTTTTGTGGAAATCTATGGGGGAGGCCTATGTTCAGCAGTGGACTAGTGATAGGCTGAAATGATGATGATGATGATGATGATGTATGTCTGTCTGTCTGTTCCGGCTAATCTCCGAAACGGTTAGTCCGATTTTGACAAGACTTTCAGTGGCATATAGCTGATAACTTAAGTGTAACTTAAGCTACTTTTATTTTACAAAAATAATTAGGGTTCCGCCCAAAATTGAACCGCACCGTGCGAAACCGAACATTACTGAAAAGAGCCGAACTGTTAATGCTCAATCATGTGGTCGGATTATTTTACGCGAGTGAAACCGCGGGGCACAGCTAGTTTTACATAAAGTACGATTCGGCAACGCGAAATATGAAATACTGTGACGTCACTTTACTGACGCTAGTCCGAGAGAGTGGGCACGGAAGTGTGAGAGAATGGGGCGTTCGATATTCCCCTGTCCGTCTTCACAAGTAACTCTTCTCCATTCATTTCGCCTTTTGTGACGTTAACATTCAACGGGTAGGCAGAGACCACACCCGCAGCGAAGCTTTGGCACCAGTTTTAGTACGAGTTAAAAAAATCTTAGTCCCCATTGCATTCCCACGAGCAGTATAGTGACAGCATTGCATAATATGGTGTTGTTCTGCGCGAATAAAGGCTGTCCGTATAATACCTTAGTCGTCTCTTACGACACCTCGTTAGGAAAGAGATAGATTCTGTTCTACTCTGCCGGACACCTATCGGCACTATTTGCAGGTTTATTTCAATTTAAGATTATAACACGTACTAGTTGATGTCAGCGACTTCTTCCGCGGGGAAATAGGTTTTTTTTTAAATCGGGATAAATATCCATGTCCGTCTCCTTGATATCTCCTTTCTATGGAAAAAAGTCGTGACTATATGTATGTATGCAAATAGACAAACAAAACCCTAACCGTCATCAAATTGGTATCGCAGTTTCTCAACACGAGGCGGGTTTATCGGTCGGGTCGCAGACAATTATAAGAACGATTGCTCTGAACCGATCATTAAACTGGTTATCCTTATCGGCGCTGTCCGGTTCTCTGGTGAAATGTGATGATATTGACTATTTGTTTTTAATGGCCCAGATATTTTATACCTTTTCTTGTCATAGACAGTGGAATAAAGGGTTTCCAAGTTCCTGAGGGTAGTAGGTAGAATGATAATTTGAAAGGATGCACTTGACCCAACCCCCTACTTTATTCCTTTCCCTTAGCCTCTACAACATACCTATGTAGTGACTTAATTTGGGTGTGATCTAAAATAACTAATTTAATAAAGTAGTTCGAGATTAAATTGATACTACTATACTATTAATTCACAAGAGAATGAGACGTTAGAACTGATGTCTGCGGGTGACGGGTTCAGTGTGGTGCACAGTAATGTTCTGCGTGTAATTGTTATGGGCAGTCGTAGCACTTACTATCGAAAAAAGGGTTTGTCTGTACTTTACTAACAAGAATTACACAGCTAAAATTGATAGTTACTATTTTAATTAGTGATAACATCATCTTTTTTATTTATTTATCAAAAATAGCTACAAGAGAGTATCTGTGGAGAATGGCAGTGCCCCCAGCCGAAGTCGATCAAACAAACAACAAGGACACAGCCGTACGATACTTTTCTCGAAGCAACTTAACGCACTTTTAAATACCCTGATCTTCGCTGTGAGTCTGATTGTGTTAGGATTGTCCCAGTGTCGGAGATCTGTATCTTAGCGTACCTCCGATCTCATCGAATAAGCGCTAAATGTGAGCCCCCACTGGGGTGAAAGTAGAATAGGACCAGTGTCTCTGTTTGCGAGTATACTTGTGGCACTATAACATCTCCCGCGCAGTTGATAGCAGCCCACTGTATTCTGAAGTTATAGCCGTGGACGAAGTTGTAGCTCTGAACCATAAATTTATTCACTTCCATGTTATTAAAAATAACACGCCTGCACCATGGACTCGTATTCTTTTTTGAAGCTTGTCATAAGGATTTTTCCTGTATTGTAGGCCGAAATCAGTAGGCCATACGAAATATTTGCAACAATCGAAGACACGGCCGGAAACACCATTAACTTCGAATCAATTTGCTTCATCTAAGTATTCTTTCTTGGACTTTAACCCACCGTGTTGAAATAATAGCTCGTGTCTGCTATCGGTACTATGACCCGGGGCGGTATAACGGCTGAACCGATCTAGTTAGAACTGAACGGCCGTTTGTGGCACGATTGCCTTATAAAAATGGATTTCTTGTAGGTGTAATTAATAGGTTACCTCATAATTACGCTAAAAAAAGGAAAAGCCTGTTTATTGCACAAAGTCCACTGGTGGATATAGGCCCCTCCAAGTTGGAAGGATTTCCGTCATCGTCACGCTTGGCCGGCGGATTTGTGATCGTATAGAATACTACCACTCTATCTCATCCAATGGATCTCGTAAAAGGCGAGTAAGGAATTAAACTGCACTGTTCACCCAACAGCGCATGGTGGCGATGGGCTCACCACCTATCACACCAAGTACATTATATTGTTTTGGTGAAACGTGGATTGTGGCAGTCATCTGCTTTTGCAGTGAGTGCCCAGTCTCTGACTACCCCTTATGGGATACAGTCGTGATCTTATGTATGCATGTATGTATAACTTGGACACCGCACATTTTAAATGCTATCAGATACCAGTCTGAATAATTTAGGCTTGCGTAACTGACATGGATATTCTGCGTATTCCATGACATTTATCCCGGAATTTCCTAAATTTGATCCACAGGAGACACAAACAAAGCAAGCTAAATGAAACAGTTTAAAAAATGGGTGTGTGCATTTAAGTAACGCATGCTAGAAGTTATACTTCTCTAGCGTGATTAAAGTTTTTTTTTTATTTGATAAAGTAACGAGACGAGCAAAACGTTCACCTGATGGTAAGTGCAACGTCTGCCCATAACAGATGCTGTGTTACTCAGAAAATTTGGTAATTTCAATAGTTTTCAGGAATTTTAATTGAATTTTACTTTTATAACGAGACGAAAGAGAAATTAAAGAAAAAGACAGGGTATGTACAAATTTGCAAATTAATAATTTAAAAAAAAAACTTAATAAATACAAAAAAAGTTCTTAAAACCTAGTGTTACCCCCCCTTGCCTTGATAACAGCTTCCATGCGATCTTTTATGGACCTTACAAGGATCGCAACAGCCTCTTGGGGTATTTGTTCCCACTCTTCAAGTACCGCATCTTGGAGCTCTTGAAGAGTGGCTGGAGCTGGATCTCGAGCTCGCACGCGCCGTTTTAGGTCATCCCAGAGATGTTCTATTGGGTTAAGGTCTGGACTTCGTGCTGGCCAATGCATAACAGGGATATCGACCTCCTGTAAATAATCCCGTACAATAGCCGCGGTGTGGCAACGAACATTATCATGCATTAACATGAATCCATCACCGACATAACCAGCATACGGGACCACATGTTCCTCCAGGATTTCAGTAATGTACCGACCAGCATTCAATGACCCTTGCCCACGGCCACCTCGAGTCCGGGAAACCACCAGTCTGCTGAAAACGTTGGAACATCCGTCGAACTGAAAAACGGGACAGGTTCAACTGTCGAGCAACGTCACACTGCCGCATCCCCGACTGCAATAGGGCAATCACTTGAGCGGCTTCTTCAGAGCTGGTGTCCATCTTTACTTGTTCTTACTTGGGTGCTTGTTCACGTGTGTTCACTGCAAAGTCTAAATTACGACTGGCCCATATTTCATCCAGATCGACCCTTTTATACCCTTTTTAGGTGGTGTAACTAGCGTCTTTACTAACGAGCATTTGACAGTGTTAATTTTTGACGCTCTATAATGATAAATGTTTTAATGATTTCATGATTTTTTTATTAATAATGTAAAGCTATTCAAATACCCATTTCAAACATACCAATATTTACTCGTATACAAATATAATTCGTTTCTAGCCATTACAGCCATTTTTCGCGCAAACTCAGAGAGGTGCGATTTTTGTGACGCTGAGTGTAGTTTAAATTCAATCCAATAATTAAGCCAGACTAGAAACACCCGACGGCGAGCAATATAGCTACGCGCATGCGAACGCGGTTTCTGCTCCTCCTCATGGCAGACCGAACCTTTAACTCGAGAAGTTGCTTTAGAATATATATCCATCTCACTCTGTAGCCGATAGTTGTCCGGCAGAGTAGAATAGGACCTACCTCTTTCCTATCGAGGTGTCGTAAGAGACGACCAAGGTATTACGGACAGCCTTTATTCGTGCGGAATCATACCGTAATATGCAATACTGTCACTATACTGCTCGTGGGAACGCAATAGAGAGTAAGAATTTCATGACTCATACCAGAATGGCGGCGACGTGGTTCGCCGTTACGTGGCGTTAAAGTGGGCCACGGGTATGGGTTCTGCCTCCCCTTATGAGAAAAAGGCGAGATTGTATATATGTATGTCTTTGAATACAAATAAGTAGGTCAAATAGTGTAAACATTACTTAATATAAGAAATGCACTGAAATGTTTGTTCAGCATACATAGATATCCGGACATTATAACTTAAATGGTATTTACTTACATATAAACATAATGCTATAGTTTTTTTTCTTTAATGAAACAATCATCTAAATAACCTTTCTTTAAGACATTTGCCTGTATAATTTTTCCCCGTTTCATTTTACAAAAAGTAAAAGTAAAACGAAGCGAAAAATAGGGAACCGATCAAAAAATATATCGCAAGTCGCCAATCGAGACGATTACGGTAAATACTTCCTATTGGGACGCTATTCTACTCTGCGCGACACCCATCGGCTGAATCGATAAAAATCTATATTCAAGAAGTTGACAAAAAAAAATAATTATACATAAAGAAGTACCATAAGCATTGTAAGTGATGCTAGCAAACGCGTGCGCTCCGAACTCAGCGAAGCGTCGTCCTTCTCGCGCTTCTCGAGCAGCAAACTGCAGCACCGCCGCTGCGGACACCCTGTCCGACTGCGACGCTGCACAGTCCTCCACCATTCTGATCAGATTGCTCACAGACTGTCGCCACTTAATTAGCCGGAACAATGCTGTTTTCAATGTTGTCTATCAGATCTCGAAGTACATAGATGGCGCTAATATCAATCAGGTGAGTTAAAGCCTTTTTATCATGCTGGTCTCGTAAGTAGAAGTAACTTTTTTCTTTCTTCTCTATATTTCTTCCCCTTTGAGGGTCAACTTTTGTTCAATTTAGAACGGTGAATATCCATAAAATATGCGATGTGTTATTCTTATTTTTTTTTATATAAATGGCTTCTTATTACGAATTCTGCGAAGAACAAGTCACTCATGGAAGTGACACATACATCGAATAGTGGCGTTGCAAGTCATTTTATAGTACAGTTCAAGAAAAGATTTTATTTATTCACTGTCATAAAATACTACTTCGTTTAAACGTCCACATAACGATTCCCCGTAGAAGCGTCCAATACGTGTTACGCGTTATATTATCACTTTTCGGTGTTGTCATTGTATACGAGTGTTTTAGACACTACAGATCACAGTTTGTGTTGGGGAATAGTTTGCAGTCTGTGAAATTTCCGAAATGCTATTAAATAATTGATGTAATAATTATAATTTATACCTTCAATGCATTATTTATGGGTTTCATAAAAGAATAATTGAACAAATGCAAGAAATACTACAATATCGAGTAATTAAAGTGTGCAATAATTTTCTGTTGATTCTATCGTTAGTTTCTGTCATAAGAATAGGCGTTCTTGTTCCAACGTGAATCAATATTATGGGGCTTTTTTATTAGATGACAGTAACGACCCAAGCAGCACTCAAGCGTTATATACGCGGAAATATATACTGAATTACGGCTTAAGGTTCAATAGCGGTATTATAAGAGTTTACTGGTGGAAGGATTTTTATGCACGAATCCGTCGAGGTAGGCTACCACCCCAGGGCCAGTTATTCTGCCGTGAAGCAGTAGTGTGCAAACATTACTGTGTTTCGGTTTGCAGGGCACTGTGAGCTAGCGTAATCAATGGGTATATGAGATTTAAGAACTAATGTCTAAGGGTGACATAGCATTAGTTATGGGTAGAACTTTACATCAGGTGAAAGATTTGCTCGTTTCGTCACAATATCCAATAAAAAAAAATCTATGATCTGAATTTTAACAGATAAAAAGGTTATTCTGATATATATTTTCGGTGATGTAATTGCTGTTAGCCTTCTCGGCTTTTACAGCTTCATCGGATACTGTGCTCGCGGGCCAGGGGCCCGTGTGCCAGGTTTGGTTTGACCCAAACATAAATAAATAAATAAATATGTAAATAGGTTATTCTGACAGAATGCTCTACAGCCAAATCCGGAATAAAATCTATTCAGGAACAAACCAACTACAACCTGACTAAAACAACATTTATTTACTTTTATAGAGTCAGTGGACTTAAAAGGCTTGTTTTCAAATACCTAGTCTGTCTTACAAATTCCCACCATTAATCTAAACCTTGCTCTCTTGTTACCATACAATTTCACTATCTCACATTTACAAAATACTTTGGAAACGACTAAAGGGTTCCATGTTAGTAAACCAATGCCCATTAAGTAGTGGGTGTAATAGTGGGTGTGGGTCGAAGTCGTCAGAGGAAAAAATTAAAACCAGAAGATGGGCAGCAGTATCTTACTGGAACATCTGAATAAATAAACTGCGGTTGCCACCCTGGGGGAGGCCTATGTTGAGCAGTTGACTAGTGATATGCTGAAATGATGATGATGATGATGATGGTGTTCTATGGATAACTTTCGAAATATCATAGTTAAAGCAATCTATAATAAAATGACGTGCACAGTTATAGTATATATTAAATATTGCTGATGTTAGATAATAGTGTGTTTTACGTCAAAGGTGATAATTTTTCGTGACATTGACCGTATCAAACATGTTGTAGCGAATTGTGAGAAACAAGACCAAAGACTATGGTGAGCTCATGCGTTTTATACGTCAGTAACAAAACGTTTAAATTATAAGACCAGTTCGTACAATTTTAACTGTTTTGTTAATTGATACATTAACATACATACATAAATGCAGAAAACATAATTATGCTCAAATGAATTCGTGTCTGGTTGTATTTACCAGGCATCGAATATGTCAATACAAAAAAAGATATAAATAAGGCAGACCGGTTATAATTTTTTTTTACTTTTTGTAGAATCTTTAAAAAAGTTTTGGGGTTCCTAATTTTTAAGATTAAAATTAAATGCACCGTGTGACGCATCTACGAAGTGGTAACTATTCTAAATATCACTGAACGCTAACAGATGTTTGCTCTCTAAATTACTTGAAATTATTTTTAGGTGTAGTATCTGAATTGCGATAATAATGGAAGAGGAAACGGAGGTGTGTCTACACGATACCTAAGGACGTAAAAGTCAGACAGATTTAATATTTGTGAATAGATTTTAGGGGGATCTGAATTGCGATAATAATGGAAGAGGAAACGGAGGTGTGTCTACACGATACCTAAGGACGTAAAAGTCAGACAGATTTAATATTTGTGAATAGATTTTAGGGGGGGTTATTTATGTTTTGTTCATAAGCAAATATGACGTATATTGAAAGTATAAAACCATGAAATTATATAATATTTAAAAAATAAAATGATGCCTTACAAGTAGGATTTCTCCTGTATCGTGAATGCGTTTCACAGACATACTTTTCACATGCAAAACACATCCAGACCCGAAAACGAATGATATTATTGTAATACTGTAGGTACCGGAAGAAGGACGTCTAACGCCTCAGTCCTCCCGCGATGATGGACGCTGCGAAGTGCTAGAAATGTCGGGAACAAATACAATTAATTAAACGCGATAAAACCTAAACAATATAAGAAATTATTATGATTAAAATGCTCAAAATAATTTTCTTAAAATATTACCCTGACATAGCTTATCTTAAAACCGATTGTGGCGAGTTCAGGTGCTATAGGCTATAACGTTTCAAGCGTTTATCGGTGATTTATCTCTGACTGTGAAAGATTACATAGTAGAATTAACGATGAAATAAAATTCATCGCAAGCATTTTTCTACATTAGGGTGTTGATCCACCTGTGTTTGCCAAGAGAAAGCGTGTCCAACTATTTATTCGTCTGAATGAAAAAATGTATGTACGTAAGTTCTAGTGAGATGGCTTCCTTATGCGAAAAGGTAGCTAATTTGATATACACCTTTTCACGCAGCGAAACTTATTAATATAATTTAAGTACTTCATCATCAACAGTCAGTGGTAGGGTATGTTTAAGCTTGGGTGCATGATGAATAAGATGACTAAGGCTTCCCACACAATGAAAGAGTGCGCGGCGCGGCAAAGTACGGTGCTATCACACCGCGCCCGCTCGTTTGCTGGTAATACGTTTGAGCGTTTTCATACTAACTTAGGGCTGCCATACTTCCTGGTACTCCGGGATATGTCCCGGTTTGAATCGTTGTGTCCCGGTCAGCAAGTCATTTATCCCGGCATGCACAAAATTCGTAAGCTACCGTTACGTATGTAGTAACACCAAAACCCGAATTTTTGAATAGTCGCCTTATTTCTATTCTAAATGTCCCGGTCGGCGTTACAGCACTTATAGCAGCCCTATTACTAACTAGAAGTTTGATTTTGCCGCACTTGCGCCCGTGCCTTCAATGTGGGGAAGCGGTAATGCCGTAAATAATTCGTAGCGATCGACAGCATTACTATATAACCGGCTCGAATGGTGCAGTGGCTAAGCGACTGCCTACTGGGCTGCGGGTCGGGCTTTGATGCCCGTACGGAAAAAAAATAGTGCTACATGCCGCTGTTCCTGGTTTATGTATGTGTAATTTATACTGGCATTTGTTCTTAATGGGACCAGGGACCATCAATAGCGTTTTGAGTAAGAGGCTTCCTGGAATCCGTTTAGGTAGGTACCCCCCAGGCCAGTTAATCTGCCGTGAATTAGTAGAGTGCAAACATTACTGTGTTTCGGTCTGAAGGGTACTGAGAGCTGTATGTAATCACTGGGAATATGAGACTTAAGAGCTGATATCTCAGAGTGACAAGCGCAGTGTGGTGCCACACAGAAATGTTAAGAGTGAAACGGCATTTGTTATAGGCAGACGTTGCACTTACCATCGGGTGAACGATTTGCAGGTCTCGTCACTTTACCCAACAAAGAAACATTCATATCCACGTTTATTAAAGTTAGAGAGATAATGATGAACTTATGTACATACGTAGCATAAATAATAGATTATCCGTTGGTTTAACATTTCAATAACTGCCGATTGAACATACGGGTGTGTATTTTTAAACAATTACCCGTATGTGCGCACTTTTAAAAATAACTTAACGCACTTAACGTTAATTTATTTGCCGACAGTACATTGTCCGTCGCGTCATAATTGAAATTTCCGTGATTTCTCATACTCCTACTCCTTTCAGCTATCACAAGTCCACTGCTGAACATAGGCCTCCCCAATAGATTCTGGAGGGAATTTGCCATAGTTGCCACGTTTGGCAGGTAGGTTGTCAAGGTGATCGAGACACGATCACCTTGATTTTGAGTGCATTTAATTTGCAATAAGTTACCGCAAGGCAGTAAAAAACTAAATTCGCATTTCTTTTTCTTCTATATATTAATACGTAAAGTTTTAGCATATACACGACGGAGTGTGTTATTTGGCATAGTTAAAGTTTCTATGGAGAAGAAGCCAGGAAGCTTAAATTTATATATGTGTTACAAATACATTGAATTGAATAAAATAAAACGTTTCTTATTTACGTTCATACTGATAATGATTCATACAACCAATGTCAAACATACTATAGTCTCTGGTGAAACAGTCGAACAGAGTAGAGATTGTCGACATAGAATTTTAAAATGTTGTCAAGAAACTAATAACTCAAATGTCAATAACGTTCCAACTTTAAAATTGTATAAATTACTGTCGAATTTCGACCACAGGGCGACCGCTGTGTGTGCTTAGCTGTGCCCCGCAGGTACACCGCGCGGGCTAAAATGAGCTCCCTGACTGGCCTGAGCATTCACACCGTGGTAGCTCAGGGGCTAGGTGTTCTCTTAAAAATTTCATAGTACGCGAGTGACCTGGGTTCGATACCCGGTGCCGGCACCACTAAAATTGTTAATTGCAATTTGAAGTGCTGATTTACCACTTGCTCGGCGGTGAAGGAAAACATCGACCTGCATGTCTGAGAAATAAAAAATATTTCGAAGACATGTGTAATCCGCCAACCCGCATTGGAGCAGCGTGGCGGAATCTTCCTAGCTACAAACCCTATCAGAAATGAAAGGAGGCCCGTGCTCAGCAGGTGGGACATTTAAAGGCTGAAACTTTACTTTACTTTTTCTGGATTCTTTGAAAGAACTTCTTCTGGTTGTAAATCAGAAGACGTCCTCGTGTCCGAAGTCGGTGAGAAAGCATCTTCTCGCAACTTTTTATTTTTTTATTTTACTGTTTATGTACACATAAAAATTTCAGTAGAAATTACAAAGATAGTAAATTAGTACAAAGGCACTGCTTATTTTATGATGAAATTTCTTCCAGCAGGCCTGTTACTGGATATCCTTAAATAGAAGCAGACTCGATGTGCACTTTTGATTAAAAAAAAAACAGAAAAAAAAGAATTTTATAAAATCACAAAATATATATACATATACACACACACTGACATAATAACTTATTTATATACATATGTACTTACATACATACATACATACATACATACTTACATACATACATACTCATACATATACAAATATACACTAAAGTGGCAAAAGGGAGAGGTAGTGCTCTTTAACTCGTTTTTTAAATAATGACACTGTTTTAGCCACTCAAATGTCCCGACCACTAAAGTCTCACGAATTGTAAAGGGGAGCGAATTCCACACTCTTACTGCTTGTACAGAGAAGAAATGGGAGTAGAGGACGCTTCTATAGACTGGGAACTTTAACAGGGATTTCAGATGTGATCTGCAGATCGCATTAGGGGAATGGACAAAAGAGAATCGATCACGCAGATAAGGCGGGTGTGTGGGATTATGTATAATATTGAAAAGAAGGCAAAGAATCCTACTGTTCCTGCGAAGACGGATCGGTAGCCACCTGAGCTGCTTTCGGTAAAACGAAACATGGTCAAACTTTTTTAGACCGAAGATGTATCGGATGCATAAGTTTTGCAAGCGCTCAAGTTTATTTAATTGCTCCTCTGTAGCATCCAAGTAGCAGACATCAGCATAATCCAAGGTCGGCAAAATTAGGGTCTGTACTAAAGAAATCTTAGTCTGCAAGGGCAAGAAACCTTGAAGACATTTTAAAGAATGGAAAGCAAACGAAATTTTCTTGCCAATTGTAGTTATTTGTTCGCTCCAAGATAATTTGCAGTCAATTAGAATACCCAAGTTTTTGACAGTGTAAAATAATCTGTTACATAAAGAGCGAACGTCACAAAAAATATTTTATGATAAGAAATGATAGCGTGTCATTGCTCGACGAACAATTCTTACACATCGTGTGAACGTGATTTAAGTGCATACGAAACGTGAAATAGTTTTATGCGGAAGGACTGAGACATAGAAAGTCACGTATCTGTTTAAGCGGAAGACGCAGACAAGACAGACTGACAATTAAATAAACTTTAAGGAAATATTTTGTTAAAAAGCTGGGCAAAATACCTCTCTACACGTCCAAAAGCTGCCCTAGTGCCGTATTGATGACTTTACTATTAGAACTATAACCGTTGAGGCGTATGCCCCGCCACTGAGCTATCGCGGTTAAATTTTGTCGTAATTAATCGAAACTGTATTAAAAGGATATAGTTGTAGAGGGTTGATTTACGCTTATCGAAATCTAGTAACAAATAACATTCGATTACCTACTATTCATTTCTGTTATCTTGGTAAGTATAAGTTGCAATATTGTTTAAAGACTTAAGATGCGTATGCGAAATTACAATTTCGGTTGGTAGTACATCCTAAATGCAGAACCGACCAAGGTAGAGGCTTATAAAAATATTTATTTTTAAACTTCTTTATAATTTTTCTAGACCTATCTAGCGATACCTCACACGCTTATGTGGGCTGAATTTTTTTTCATCCCACAGTTACATGGTGCGTAATTTCACTACACCAATATATATTATATATATATAATATAAGTATAGCGGTTCATGAAAAATACCTGCCTTCCAAATTTCATCTATATATTGCCTACAGTCTCCAAGAAAAATTGCTGTGACATGACATGAATTATAAGGGTTACGTTTTTACTACGGAACCCTATAAACGAAACGCGCTATGCTCGCGGCGCAGTATCAGACGCCCCGCGCTTAGACGCTATTGGTGTCACCCGTCTGTGTATTTTATGGTGTTGCATATTTCAAGATGGTTATACTCGTATCGCTACCTATCGTATATAATTACATTTTTAGGCATTACTCTTGCTCTGCTTTTAAGACACCCACGGGAAGAGACGGAGTGGCAGTTCGGCTTACACCGTCCTTTGTATTTGCAAGTCCACACACCCTCATTTTTCCTACTAATATGGACCGGCCCGTATTTTTTGGGAATCCAGTGTTTGTCGGCTCGGTTGGTGCGGTGGCTAAGCCCTAGGCTTCTGCGCCGCAACTATCTTTAGGCCATACAAATATTTGTATGGCCTAAAGATAGTTGTTCCGGGTCTGGGTGGTTTTTGCATGTGGAATTTATGTCTGTAAAACGTACCCACGACACAGGAGAAATCATCAGGCATCGTTTTTTTAAAAAAAAACAAAAGTTTTCAATATCGTATAATTACAATATTCTTTAAAACATCGTGTCATAAAAATAAGAGTATGTGTGATAAAATGAAGAACCCCGTTATAATAATAAATATTAACCTGATATTCCCTGTACTAATTAGAAACTAATTAAAACACTTTCCTCTATCTAAGACACAATATGGTGCTTTATGATAATGTGAGAAGATCAAATTAATTTTTTTTACAAAATCAGTTGATAATTATTTAAGAATTGTATACGACGGACTGCAAACTTAATTGTTTTATAAAATAAGCACTAAAACCTGTAAATCCACACACAGCACTAACTAACACTGCATCACAAACATTTTATATCATAAACAAATCCCAGTATCAATGCACATAAGGTCACGAGCACAAATCCGATAATGTGTTAAGAGCGAGCGCGCGTCGATCTGGCGCATCGCGGTGTTTGTTACTGCTTACTGGGTTTGCACGAAAGTTTATAATTTGTCTTCCCATTATCAGCTCTATATCAACAGAGAATATTAAATATATAATAAATGAGTTTATACCTAAGTTTTAATGTCTCTGGGAGACCAATGGGACTAGATAACGATTCAAATTGCATGCGATATATTTAGTGCCATTAATACAATAGCACCAAAATCATTTTGGCTTTTGCGTTAAAGTTATTAAAACATGCAGTCAGTGTAACAGAGAGATCCCTAATATGAAATTAATTCCTTTTGTAACCAATCCCATAGCACTTTTAATATAATAAATCTGAAAGCTTATTTGGATGATGACCCACAACAGTTTTTAACTGTATGCGGCATAGTAAAAGTTAAACTTAAATATGACTACGATTCCACTTTTTATATGATCGACTATGATATACATAATCATGAGCAGTTCAGCTTAGAAGAGATTGGGAAATGGAATGAATATAGATGTGAACAACTTAAACCCCATATTGTTCATTTATGTTTTCAACTCCATGGCAAACATACAACAAACAGTCAGAGACCGCATCTTTCCACTTGCTACGATTCTGACACACATCTTTCGCATCCTCTACTTTCAGGTGCGTGTTTATACAAACTCGTCGGTTGCGGGTACTTTTCGCGTGGACTACTTTTGGCAAACATATTGTGTGTGTGACCACTTACTGTTCTAATGGTGACTGCGGGTCTGATATCTAATAACTGATCAGTTTTGTTTTGAATGGTGAAGCTTCGAACGCATTTATTTACTCTAATGTATAACTCTCGGAACATTGTAGATACGTCAGTAGGTACATAGTCTTTGAAACAAGTCTGCACGTTACTGGTCGATTAATAACAACACAGTCGATCAGCGTGAACTGCCAGTCTAATGTATAGATTGCAAATCAAATAGAATGTGCTGTAGGTTATTGTCTACGCCAATTTTCTTTGATTAGAAAAAAATATTTTGAAAATATGCATACTGTCATTTCATTTAACATATTGCAAAAAAAATATTGTATGTCAAGCAAATTTAAAGAGTTACACATTGGAGATGAAGGAAAATGTTGGAAGATTGGCAGTAATTGCCTTGAAGACGTATTGTTGAAGTAGTATTTTGGTGTTTTTGTTTAGTGAATTCTTGATTATAATAAAACTTATTTCATGTACCAAAGTAATAAGAGGGACAATACGTACCCATAACTTTTTTCGGTGGCACCTTCCTCGGCTCCTTTTCTTCGTTTTCGTCCCGCCGCATGGTCTTTCCGTCGACTTCGCCGTGGTGCCACTTCCTCTTCCGACCCTCTCTTTCCTCCAAATACATCCCCAGTTCTTCCTCTCTGCCCACAAGAGTGAGTCTCACTGACGACTCCCACGTGAAAGGGTCTTCCTTTCGCTCGTCATGCATAATAAGCCCCGTATAGTCTCTGTCTTCGTCATACAATTCCATCACACCCGGGCCATACCGCCCGCACTACACTAAAAGTCACTGAATGAACGATGAATGATGATGAATGATAGATTTATCTCAACACGGCGATTAGGTTAAAAGAGTACAAAGAACGAATTGTACAGCTTTTTGATCCCTGTCGTCTCTCTTTGGCGGTGACTCTGAAGCAGCTCGTTTTCGATTTTCAAGAGCATGTTTGTGTTAGAACGACAGAGGTGGTATTGTATGTGTGGGACCAGGCCCGGGAATACTTTCTTCGTGAAACGATTGCCGATCAAATACGTTCGCTGGCAGCTGGGAAAGGTCTCCATGGGGTATACTTGGTGAGTGAAGAACTTCAGCTGAGCTCTAATCCTTTACTCGATTGGCTTGTGCCTCGTCGGCGTGGCTGGTGAAGTGATGCTACGGCTCCTGTAAATAGAACAAAAATTGATGTAAAAAATAATATGATTTCACCTTTTCCGGAAACCCAGAATAAATCAGCTTCTTAATGTTACTAATTTATTAGCTGACTTTAACTACTATGTTATAGCCAACGCATTTCCGCATCATGAAAAGAAAAAAAAATTACAACACAAAAAAATTACAACATTACAAAGTAAGCAAATTTTAGAGCACTTTCGATCTGACAGGTCCGAACTGTCGTAGCTGACACAGTTGAACGAACTGCAATTTAATATTTGCGTGTAATACAATACGCAAAGTTACATATAAGGCAATGTTATGTAATTAGACGACAAGGTGCTGCATTCAATATACGAGTACATTAAATGTTTCACGAGATAGTAACATAATATAAGGATTATACAATTAAGAATGTAATTAATTTACCAATTACTAGTCGAGTCTATAAAAAATACATAACAAAAAACAACTTAATGGCATATCTGTAGTATCTTTTATATGGTAATACGTGAAGAGAAATCTTAGTACCTCTTTTGAAGCATATTGCGCGAACGGTGGGGTGTGAGGTCTGGCATAGTTAAAGTTTGTATAGAGGAGAAGCGAGGAAGCTAATGTTTGTAAATAATATCGCGATCACACTCTCGGCTCCGTCACCGATGCTTCGAGATGATTATTCCACCCACCGTTAAAGCCATGGGATTATCCAGGCATTTAGTCGTCTCTGTAGAAGAGGGATTTCCAAAACATTTTGGACAAGAGATCCCTTTTCCAAAATGGACTGATACTTCAGACCCCCATAAACAAATTTATTTTAAAATCCTATGTGAAGTTTTTTTCCCTATACGTATAAAATACTTAACAATTTAAAAACTTTGCGGTTGGTTCAGTGAGTACCTAAACTTGACATGATTTTCTCATCAAAATTTAACAAAATAAATAGACTTAAAATTCAGTAAATATCAAGTGTAATTAATAATTATTTATACAAATTACGTAAAAATACCTAAGTATAAATTTTTTGAAAAAACATTAAAGCAACTTAAAACTTTCGCAAAGTAAAGATAAAAATATATAAAATTCTGTGTGATGGATGAACCTGGTGACTTTCTATCAATTTAGCTAAATCCGGTTCAATATTGGTGAGTTGCAGCCTTAAATCTCCGCGTTCGTTGATTTTAAAACGGTTTCATTGTTTTGTCGAAATGTTTCTAACCGCACTGAACCCTTTTTGACTAGGTATGATGACGAGAAAGCGACTAGGTATTTTTCAGCAATGTTCCACAATGCAGGATACTGTGTTGCAATGTTAATTAATAGGAGTCGATTTTAAGACCCCATCGATCCTCAAAATCAGTTTATGTCGACCCCATAGAAACCGATTTCTATCCCAAGGGGTCAATATCGGCCACTTTGGGTATTCCTGCTGTACACTCACTGGATGACACGGGTGGTAGTGTTCTTATTCAGTCACCCGGTTTTAAAAACTTACTTCATGGTGCTTGAGTTTTTCGACTTGTGGTAAGCAAGTCAACTTTACCGAAAAGCACTAGATGGGAAGGATGGCCTCTCAGTTGAAGGAAAAGTAACTTCCGTCATGCAGATAAAGGGAGGTGCTCTTATTGCTGAAAGTGAAGAAGAGGTGGCTGAACTTTTAAGTCGCATTGAATCAGAAAGCCAGAAATTAGCCCTGTACATATACTAGTCAAAAATTTAATGGAGATCTATCGTTCGCAGACTACTGAAATTATCTACTGTCTCTCAAGTTTGCCAGAATCGCATTTTATCATTTTTTTTGACATGCTGTACGTCGTAAACCCGAAAGTCTAGAGAAAAAGATTCTCTAGGGGAAAGGTAGAAGGGATGCATGCAAGAGGAAGAGCACCCGCGAGGTGGTGTGATCGAATAAGGGAATCTGTGTCTCATAATCTACAACAATCGTTACACGCCGCCAGTAACAGAAAAGAGTGGCGTATATTGAGAAAGACTGAGTATACTGAGAAAGATAGCGACAAATCTACATCCTTGATTGTTTTGCCGGTTCTATTTTTATGTGTTATGATCATCTTGTGTCAACTGCAGAACAGTTGATATATTTTTTAATTGGATAAAGTGACGAGACGAAAGAAACATTCACGTGGTAAGTGCAACGTCTGCCCATAACAAATGCTGTGCCACCCATAACACTTCTATGTGGCACCACACTGCGCCCGTCACACTGAGACATCAGTTCTTAAGTATATGAGACTTAAGAACTATCCAAGTGATTACACTAGATCGCAGTGCCCTTCAGACCGAAACACAGTAATGTTTGCATACTACTGCTTTACAGCAGAATAACTGGCCTGGGGTGGTATCTACTCGTACCTACACGGATTCCTGCGTAGTAATCCTACCACCAGTAAATCTATTGTATGTGTTTTTTTCGTTCGCTGATTGTCAGTTTATGAAGTACGAGTTACGAGTACGAACCGAGATTTTTATTTAGTAAATTGCAAGTAGCTTCTTCATTGCCATGATTTATCATAATTCTACTTTAAAAATCCTTTTAACTTTCGAGCTTACCATCGAGGACCTTAACGTCACTTTGCAAAAGATGGACAATTATTGACGTATTCGTAATTTAAAAAAAATTATTCAACAAAATTTCCTGACAAATTGGAGGAAACTGGAGGACAGAAAAAAAAAGATAACACTTTTTTTTCATTCCACCCGGTAAAAGGCCTATATTTGTTTATCTCAATGTTAAAAGGTTTTCGGCGGTAAGATAACTTCGTAATCGACAAATTATAGTCTGTTATAATTACTGTGTACTAATTGCTACTTCCAAGCAGACTGTGGACTGTAATGTATAGACATAATAGATTCTGTCCAATTATGATACAACACTAAATATCAGATAAGGTATGTTTGCACAATGAGCAAGTTAAGTGTTTTAGACATTTTTTTTAATATTTGCTTTTTGACTATTACTAATGTTTAATCAGTTTTTTGTAATAAAAAAAGAAAACAAAGTTTGTATTTGTGAAGATAATAGATAATAATAGAATCACGCGATAATACGAAGTCAAGACCCAATGTGATGTAATTGTTTAATCTGACTTAAAGTAAAGAAAGTAAAGTTAGTTAGTAAAGTAAAGTTTCAGCCTTTTTGAGGCTTTTGGAGCTGGGAATAATCCGCCACGCTGCTCCAATGCGGGTGCACGGACGTGCACGTCTTCGATTTTTTTTTTATTTCTGTGAAATGTTTCAACACTTAAAATTGCAATTAACAATTTTAGTGGTGCCGGCACCGGGAATCGAACCCAGGTCACTCGCGTACTATGAAATTTTAAGCGAGCGCCTAGCCCCTGAGCTTGTTTGTGTAATTTGGAAGTCATGTAAATAGAAAACCTAATAAGATGTAACGACAAAACAAACAATTTTTTTGATTTTTTTAGAAAGTCAGTAGTTTTTTATTTATTCAGCCGTAATATTGTCTGTCAAAAAAAAGAGATTTTATACCCGATACTTGTGTATGTAATATTGTTCAAATGACGTAATTTTTGCATATGTTGTTCTTTTAACTAATCTAACAAAAATACCAAATTCCGGAGACATATGATTGTCTGTCCGCGAATATCTTAGAAAATACTAAAACGATTTTGATAAAATATGTTGCTTTCTATTAGTTTTTATTCTAAGTTAACGGTAGAAAAACAAAAATCGGTTGAATATTGTCTGATAATGTAATATTTGCACATTACTTAAGACAGTAAAAATGCTAGAGCATAAGAAAAACGTAAGACAATGTAAGTAAGTCAGTCAAAATTTCCTTATCGAAATTAAATTTATTTAAGCGAATGAACGTCCAAAAAAAAATACACTTATTAAAAATATGTCCTTCTCAGTGAAGAACCAGCAAAAAACGCAAAAGAAAAAAGAAAAGAAGAAAAACGAAGAAAAGAAGGCTTTTTTTCCAATGCCATGTTACAATGTTATTTATAAATTAATTTATTAGAATATCTTATATGTATGTTTTAACAGCCAGGGGTTTTGCAAATGAATAGTATGGAGTTATTTCCACACATCTTTATCATAAAGATAAGAATGCCTCTAATTTGGGTCCGTAATCAATTCAGACAATCCTTCATGTTCAAAGTGATTAATGTAAAGTATTTCAAGGTAGTGATGCAGAAAAGTAAATGAGACATTTATGAATAAATAAATACCGACGAAACTAAAACTTGCCAAACCGTAAATATCACCATTCAATAACTGCATAGATCAAACCGCAGACATTTCCTCACCTTAAACGTGAGTCCCTTGCAGTACACTAATCATACACTTTTAAAATGTCCAATACGGTCGCGTACAGATACATTTAAGCCATATTGGCGAATTTCCACTGAGCTTCCATGAGCACGGCCATGATACGTCCGTCGCCGTCTTTAAGGAACATAGCGTGAATTCACCATTTTGAAATTATAGAGGATGCGTTAATAAACGTTATGCCAATTTGCAACCGTTTATTATGGCCGTGGACTTCCGATAGTACCGTATTTTCGAAAACTATGCAATGATTTCTGGATCGCGAGCGCGTGCGGTCGTCGACGGTAGAAGCCGGGCTTGTTGTGCTAAATGGATGGTACGAAGACGGTCAAATGAATAAGTACGCAATATTGTCATTAATTCACTGGCCAATAGCAAGGAGAGGAACGTTGTGCGGACGACGGGAATTGGGACCACTTGGACGGCAGGGTCAGACAAACGCCGGGTCAAGACGTGACCGTGGGGTACCGTCATTGTGGAACGCGGTTCCGTATAATTCAGTTTGTTTCCAACACTCGTGATATAGCGCCATATGTTAGAGAGAAAAATGGGTAAAATGTCTCGTCATCACAAAAACAGATTCAAACCTCTGATGTATGTATGTGTATATGCAAAAATTATAATTTATTTAAATGATCGGTTGTGTATAGTAGCTGTTTATTTTTCTTGAACAGTTTTTTTCTTTTACTAATATTTTAATCATGCAATGATGCATGTACTTACCAAGTTTTACTGGTGGTAGGATTCCTATGCAGGAATCCGTCTAGGTAGGTTACCACCCCAGGGCCGGTTATTCTGACGAGAAGCAATAGTGTGCAAACATTACTGTTTCAGTCTGAAGGGCACTGTGAGCTAGTGTAATCACTGGGCATACGAGATTTCAGAACTGATATCTCGGAGTGACGGGCGCAATGTTGTGCCGAACAGAAATGTTCTAGGTGAAGCAGCATCTGTTATGGGCAGACGTTGCATTTACCATCAGGTGAACGTTTTGCTCGACTCGTAACTTTAGCTAATAAAAAAAAATGCCGAGTATGATGAGAGTACGTGAAAGCATTTTTATTAACGCATGATTAGATATTCTTCCATGTTGCAAAGTCTTCTTAAACCTAATACTGAGCAAGGTAGTTGACACTTATAGCATTAATAACTATTTAGAAGAATTGTAAGAATAAATAGGTTAAAAATTTATGAAAGTTGAAGAAAATTAGAGCCGTAATGATCAGAAGCTAGAATTAAGTTAATCTTCATAATCGTTTGTAAATAATATAATAGAAATTCTAGATTTAAAACACAATAGGTTTACGATTTATGTAGTATAGAGACAATTGACAGGAATCTATCCCCCGGAATTTTCCAAGACGTGATTTTAATCCCTATAGGAATAAGAAGGTTCCACTCGTGATGAAGATGCGCGACAATCGTTGAGGATTTTAATTGATATTTATTGGTGACAATTACTCTGTGGTTCGCGGAACCACTTTATTGGCAATTTCAATGGAGCGCAAAATAAAAACAAGTTTAAGAACTAATTAATAAGGTATAATTCCCCCGATCCACAGAAATATGAGTAATTTTTGCGGATTCCGACCCATTTCGCGCGGGTGAAATTTACTAATGAAAAAACTGAAAAGTGCGAATGTGATACTGAACGTGTAATTTTTTGTTGTTGTTATGAAAATATGTGACAGCAGAACGTTACTTTTTTATTTAGATTTTAATACAAAAATACCAAGTAAATTTTTGATATTTTCGGTTGATTTTCCAAAAAATTTTCATACAAACCTGACAATTACGTACACAACTGAAATGATGAACTGAGATGATGTTTTACCATTACCATACCATACTTACCATAAATATGGTATGGTGGCAGCGTATAAGCGACCCATCAGCCCATCACGACCCGTGAGTATTATAAAAGTCGACTGAAAGAAAATTTCGAGAAAACTTTCTGAAAATTGTTGTTACAGATCAGAACAGATGCAGAGTAACCATCTCAAGTATTTAAGACTTATTAAAAGTTCAGACCGGTGACGAGCTTTTGGATTAAAGATGTGAGGCGTCAGGCACTTCACCAACCCACCTGCCAAGCATGATGCCCAATTTGGAACAGTCCTTTGAATGAAAATATGCTATGAAGCTCTGCAGTCTAATATTTTGAAACATTGTTTTTTTATTGGATAAAGTGACTAAACGAACAAAACGTTCACATCATGGTAAGTGCAACGTCTGCTTATAACAAATGCCGTGTCATCTAGAACGTTTCTGTGACACACTGCGCTCGTCACTCATAAGCCTAGCGCAGTGCCCTTCACTGCTTCACGGCAGAATAACTGGCCCTGGGGTGGTATCTACCTAGACGGATTCCTGCATAGGAATCCTACCATCAGTAAAAAGTGTTATCTCAATATGACAGAACTTTAAAGACTTCTATATAATAGTAAATACACTTTAAAATCTTCTATATAATAGTAAATGAGCGAAGGAATTACATGAGTTAATTCCCCCTTCCATCATCGGACAACAAGACGCACGGCGGGTTTCCATCCTTTTGTTGTGGATATACCCTGCATTCGGACGAAGCGTTTTGCTTCGTCGTTCATAATGCGTACAGCAAAGGACTGGAATAATTTGCCTGCATCAGTCTTTCCGTCCGATTACAATGTGGGTGTCTTCAAGAGAAGAATGAATAGGCTTTTTCTAAGCTAGTGTGCCTACCAACAAAAACTACATCGCCACTAACCATCAGGTGGGATTGTAGTTAAACGCTAGCTTATAATGTTTAAAAAAAATGATAAACAGTAAATAGCAAAAGCAAATTGAACGTTAAATCAAAACAACAATAGAGATTAAGTCGACAATGGACGCTGTGCAGTGACCGGAAATCTACATAATTGAGATCTACATGTAGTATATAAGTGCTCTATATAGAGTTTCATTGAGGCACTAGATTTTGATGACCATAGCTAGGCATAGGCGCGTTAATGAATGTGTTTAAAGATGTACCATGGTCAGTTCATGGGAATTTAAATTAGAAAGAAAAAGAAAATAAACACAGGGGAAAACATAAGAGTTGTATCTACATATTGATAGCTTTCAGTGAAGCCTGTGTAGCTCACAGTAATAAAATCTTAGTATAATATAAAAAGTTGTAAATGGAAAAATACTTATAAAACTACATACTAAACTTATTACAGTTGAAAAAATTAGCAATAAATTCTTTTTGATGCGAACTTCTTTGGGCTCGATGTGAGGAAAATTTTAAGATCGCATTTGAGTGCAACGTGTTCGTGCCACGTGACTGTTAGTCTTCATTAATTATTCATTTAATAAAACTAATTTTAATACTTATAAAACTACATACTAAACTTATTACAGTTGGAAAAATTAGCAATAAATTCTTTTTGATGCGAACTTATTTGGGCTCGATGTGAGGAAAATTTTAAGATCGCATTTGAGTGCAACTTGTTCGTGCCTCGTGACTGTTAGTCTTCATTAATTATTCATTTAATAAAACTAATTTTAATACTTATAAAACTACATACTAAACTTATTACAGTTGGAAAAATTAGCAATAGATTCTTTTTGATGCGAACTTCTTTGGGCTCGATGTGAGGAAAATTTTAAGATCGCATTTGAGTGCAACGTGTTCGTGCCACGTGACTGTTAGTCCTTATTAATTATTCATCTAATAAAACTAATTTTACGGATTTTATCGAACTTAATTTTTAAACTATTTATAACCCGACGTTTCGAGTACTTAACATCACCCATGGTCACGGGGGGACCATGGGTTGGGGGTTTAAAAATTAAACGCAAACGTAAAATTCGCGTAAATATAAGAAATCATTAATTAATTATTGTTTATATACTAAACAGTTATTTTACAGTGACAAATATATTAACAGTTTTTTAAACGTTAGATATCAGCCGTCTCACTGAGTGTGCCAGAACGTTTTTTAATACAATTAGGTATAACATGCTATTGCTTACGATGCTGATTGAACCAAACGTTTTGAGCAGCACAACGTTGTAGTTTTGTCAGTTTAATGTGGAGTCTTGCCTGTTCGGCCATGCTAGCCAATTTACTATAGTTATACACAGCCGGGCAGCTGACGTTGCTGTATGTAAGAAATATTTTTGTTAATTTATTTTAATTTAGATCATATATGTTTCACTTCTGTCACGTATACTGAATTGCACGCGCTTATTGTTTTCGAAAAGAACGGGACACCGTTCTTTAAAATACAAACAGAAAACATAAAAAATAATAATAAGTGAAATAAATTAAAAAAGGAAAGTGGCAAATGACTATACGAGGGGTGATCCAAAAGTAATGATAATCAATAATAAACACAATGAATAAAATAAATAAATAAATTTATTTCTCAACATAGTCTCCTAGCAAGTCTATACATTTAGTCCATCTCTTTTCTAATCCTAAAATTCCCTTAGAAAAAAAATCTTTATCTTGACTCTCAAAAAAGTCCTCAACCGCGGCCATCACGTCGCTATCATCGTCAAATTTCTTGCCTCGGAGGTGTTCCTTGAGTCGTGGAAAGAGATAGAAGTCGCTGGGGGCTAGATCTGGTGAATAGGGGGGGTGTTCCACCAGCTCAAAGCCCGCTTCCTGAATGGCAGCCATGGCAATTGCAGCTTTGTGAACCGGTGCGTTGTCTTGATGGAACAGCACTCCAGCCCGCAGTTTGCCTCGCCTTTTCTCCTTAATAGCCTCCCGCAATCTTCTTATTTGTTCTGCATAGTAGGAGCCTGTAATAGTGGCCCCCTTTTCCAAGTAGTCCACCATGATTATTCCTTCAGCGTCCCAAAAAACAGACGCCATAACCTTCCCTGCTGAGCTTGACACTTTGAATTTCTTCGGCGTCGGTTCATCGGATCGTTTCCATGTCATCGATTGTTGTTTTGTTTCAGGATCAAAATGGTGGATCCAGGTCTCGTCCATGGTCACAAAACGTGACAAAAAATTATCCTTGTCTGCCTGGAACTTTTCGAGATTTGCTCTTGACATGTCGACTCGTTTCTTCTTTTGCTCGTCGTTTAACATTTTCGGTACCCAACGCGCGGAGACCTTTCTCATATGCAATTCGTTCGCAAGGATTCTTTGAATGCTGCCATATGAGATCCCTGTGACCTCAGCTACATGCCTGATAGTCACTCTTCGATCTTCCAATACAACTTCTTCAACTTTTTTCACATTTTCTTCAGTGAGGGACGTCGATGGGCGTCCTTCGCGGTGTTCGTCTTCCGTCGATGTTCTTCCCAACTTAAACTCCTTAGCCCAGCGTGCAACTGTGGAATATGGAGGAGAAGAGTCCCCTAATGTTTCCACCAAGTCGCTGTGTATGTCTTTGGTAGACATTTTTTTCAAGCAGAGGTATTTAATGACAGCTCTGATTTCGTGTTTTTCCATTTTGATGTTCACTCCTTGACAGTCCGTATTCAAATGAATGTAGCTCCCGGGAATCGTGGCCTATTTATATGATTTTTTTTCCCTGAACTAGTGGTTAACTGAGTAAGTGACTGAAATTTTTTTGTATTTTTGTGTGCACTAGAAATAACTGATTATCATTACTTTTGGATCACCCCTCGTAAATGTCCCACCGTATAGTTCAGGCCTCCTCTCACCTCTGAAATGATTTTGGAGTCACGAAAAGTCTGCCACGCTCTGCTGCAAAAGCCACACACACAATCACACATAATTATACACACACGCACGCACTCACTGGTGCCTTGAAGCAGTGGCGTGCAAGCATTACTGTGTTTCGGTTTGAAGGGCACTGTGAGCTAGCGTAATCACTGGGCATATGAGACTTAAGAACTTATGTCTCAGGGTGATAGGCACAGTGTGGTGTCACACGGAAATTTTCTGAGTGACACACATTTGTTATGGGCAGACGTTGCCCTCAGCATCAGGTGAACGTTTTGCTCCTTTCATCACTTTAGCCAATAAAAAAAAAGATAGCTCGCATCCAGGATATTCTTTATTTCGAAAAATCCCATCCCAGAGATCCACGCGGACGTATTTCATAGCTTGTCTAGGAAATCACTGATATTTAATTAGTTATCTCATTTTTTTTATTTATTAAAGATAATTAGCAAATATCAAAAATTAACAAAAAATGTTTTGTCTCCAAAGTTGACTTAGATGCCTTATATTTAAAACAAATATATATATATATATATATATATAAAAGGAAAATATATATGTAAAAGGCGAGTAAGGAATTAAACTGCACTGTGCACCCAACAGCGCATGGTGGCGATGGGCTCACCACCTATCACACCAAGTGCATTATATTGTTTTGGTGAAACGTGGATTGTGGCAGTCATCTGTTTTTGCAGTGAGCGCCCAGTCTCTGACTACCCCTTAAGGATACAGTCGTGATCTTATGTATGTATGTATGTATTTAAATCCTCGAAATATTTTTAATCGTCAGATATGCAGGTTTCCTCACTGTTATCCTTCACTACTGGGCACTTGATAAATCAGCACATAAAATTGCAGAATGATTTTAGATGTGCTGGGATCCACCTCGTATCTAAACTAAGTGTAACAACATCATACACAATGGCATATAAAATAGAAGTACCTTTTTGATCTGTCTGTACATACGAACGGATTTAACTCAAGATATACAAGATTACATACAATAACTTTGGGACCAAAATTGACTATCAGTCTTTGACCGTCCACATAAAGTTGCTTTTGAATAAGATTTTCTAGAGCACCAATTTCTTTTATTGAATTTCTATTTTATTTACACTTATATTTTTTATAATGGATGTCGTGGATATAGGTACAAGTAGTGTTTAATACGCTGCGTATTTCAAATAAAACCCATACACTGTAATTATTTTGAGTGTGCCGTGCGAGCTCACGTAACTAACTTTATTTAAGACGCATTTAGGTTCACGTGGCAGAAAAGTAATTGCGTCTCTGTTGTTTACTCTTTCTTAAAAATATCTTATTCCTTGAAGGCTTAATAGAGCCATGTTTTTATCTTTTAGCGGATTGTAAATAATTTTTTTCTTTGTAATAAGTTTAACAGTAAGTTTTTCTTTTTGTGATAAATTGCATTTTGGAAATAAAACTTTCTTTTGTCTCGGTAGACGCTCGCATTTCTTAACGCAGCGTTAAGAAATGCGAGCGTCACGAAAAGTGAAACTAATTTTAATTTAGACGTCTGTGTATTTGGTTAAGTTTCCAATCGAATTTCATTTGAGTATTATATATAATGATTTGATTCAACCCGCAAACCGTACATTAGCGCGAATTTAAAGCATTTTAAAGTAATGTTGTTTCAAGACCTACTCCAATCACGACAAAACATGTGTGACTACTCCAGTATCTTACCCCGTTGAGGGTATGTCATTTTCATATTCTTAATAATTGAACATGCACTAGCGTACGCTATATGCGGGTGAAATTTTAATTTGTGCGATCTTATAACGTTAGTTTTTTATTCTAAAAATTACTCTTTCATAGAACAGGTAAATTTGTTTATAGATTGTAATTTATTTATGATTTTCTAAATATTTTTATATAATTTAAATGCTCAAAATGTATGCGCCGAATATGTTATGACCATCGGTCATCGGTCTGTCGGCGTTTTAATAAATAATTATCCGAGTCATTAATAATTTATTAAAATGTTTTCTATTGTTAATGAAACATAAAAAAATATATTAATAAGTTTTATAAATATTTTCGTAGGTAAACTGATTCTTTCGTTATTGTAAAGTATAATACATGAAATTTAATTTAATTATAGCATCTACACGATAACACGATTTGATTATTTCAGTTTTTTACTATAAACATGTTATTCAAGTTAATTTTCAGAACTACCATGGATTCGGCGGATAATGTTACCCCAACATCATATTTGGAGTTGTACAATTTCGTATCATCTCTAAATTATTATATAAAATCATGAAATCCCAATTTGCACTAGTGTACGGTATGAGGGGGCTTGATTTAAGTGTGCGGTTTGAGGGGTTTAAATATATAATATAATTAATTTTATTAATTCATCTAACACTATAAATGACGACCGCGTGGCCTAGTGGTTAGAGTACTTGATTAGTACACCGCAAGTCTAGCGTTCGAACTCCAGCCGGAGCCAACAGTCGTGTAAAAAAAGTAAAGTAACAGCGTATACATGCACCACTGTTGAGCACAGGACTCCTCTCATTTCTGAGAGGGTTTTTGGAGCGGGGAATAGTCCGCCACGCTGCTCAAAAGCGGGTTGGCGGACTTCACATGTCATCGAAATATTTATATTCTTCCCCTTCACCGCCGAGCACGTGGTAAATCAGCACTTTAAATTATAGAACAATTTTAGAGGTGCTGGCATCGGGGATCGAACCCAGGTTACTCGTGTACTATGAAATTAAAACCTAACTCAAAATATTTGTATTCTTCTCCTTCACCGGCGAGCACGTGGTAAATCAGCACTTTAAATTGTAGAACAATTTTAGAGGTGCTGGCATCGGGGATCGAACCCAGGTTACTCGCGTACTATGAAATTAAAGGCGAGCACCTTGCCCCTGAGCTACCACGGCTTTCATTCGTGTAGGTACACAAATTGGTGCTTTAACGTTCTGGTTCTGTTAATGTTGTTTTTTCTTTATGTATAGAAGAAAGTGACAAGACGAGCAAATCGTTCACCTGATGGTGTCTTACGTGCCCAGTAATCACACTTGCACGTTCACTTGTGGGCAGTATTCGCACAGAGGTCCGGGAATATTTTTCTTTTCTTTCTTAAAAAGAAAACGTTTACTTACAGTAGATGGGGTTCACTTGTAACGTGGGTGCGTTTTACTGTCATAGATTTCACATACACTACACAACCAGACCCGAAAACTCTCTATTTGTGTTTTTGCACGAATGTTGGATTCCGCTGGGAATCGAACCCAGTACCCGCGACGTAGAAGGACGGTACTCTGGCCACGCGGTCGTCAACAGCGATCCTACAATAACCTTGGGGTGTGATTACAGCATCATCATCATCATTTCTGCCTATCACTAGTCCACTGCTGAACCCCTGCCTCCTCCACAGATTACCACAAAAGGTTGTTAGTTTTCACTTTGGGGGGATTTTGCCATAGTTGCCACGCTTGGCATGCGGGTTGGTTACCGCAATTTATTTATTCAGATGTTCTAGGTAGGTACTGCTGCCCATTTCCTGGTTCTCATTTTCCCTCTGTCGACTTTTGCGACACCCACGGCACGATATGGGGTGGTAGATTCTCTTAAGCCAACACACGGTTACGTTACGATTAAAGCATATGTTAATGTAACGAATAGCAGATAAAACAAAGTAAATCATTGAGACTATGAATCAAATATCTAGAAATATCCTTACCATTAATGGTCTAGCACCATCAAAAAGTATATCTCAATAGTCAGCCCAAAAGGGTGAGCGCGGGAAACACTATCTTCATTACCAACATAAGAGCGCCAATGTAAGTGTATTCCATTAATGTTCACAACGCGGCGGTCCCGCTGATGTACCACTGCCTTCCGTCACGTGTCACCTATATCTAGTTCAATCTTACTCGTACTGGATGCAGTTAAAGCACTTGATTGAATGACTTCTACTCAGCGAGCGCTCGTTCTGTAAAGAAAGAAATAACATGCCTTAATTCATCGTATATTAAACACTGTTAAATTGTTTTGTCGGCTCTGTTGACCCAGTGGGCACTATAGTTAGGACAATATTTGTATGGTCGGAGATAGTTGTCCCGGGTTTTAGTTTAATGCATGTAAAAATAAACGTCTGTAAAGAGCACCCCCGATATAAAAGAAACGTTAGTGGTATCTTTTTTTATAAACGCTATAACTGCGAAGATTGCATAAATAGATTTGAATTTATTTCTTGTTTATTTTTGTTCTTACTTTCTAGTATGCCGATGCCCCACACTAGGAATTCTCCTGTTAATGAGTGCGTTTTACACACAAACTTCACATGCACAACTGTTAGCGTTAGCTGTGATTCGAAGACTTGACCACAGGCAGTGTAGAAGTCGGTTACACTGGCCACTAAGCCACGTGGTCGTAGATTCCAATCTGCGTACATGTTAGTTAAGTGTATATAATAAGGAGTTACTAAATACAGGCGTAAGTGTTTGAATAAAGTCTATTTTTAACGAGAACGTTTGACAATAATTACACGTCATATAGAGTAGCTTTATATTTAAAGAAGTGCCCGAATGGATCTCAAATATGAAAATGCGGAAAAACAGGTCCGCTATATATTATTCTAGAACTGTCGTTGATCCATGGATGGGCTTCATGAACCC
This sequence comes from Luehdorfia chinensis, assembly GCA_019845155.1. Taxonomy (NCBI): domain Eukaryota; kingdom Metazoa; phylum Arthropoda; class Insecta; order Lepidoptera; family Papilionidae; genus Luehdorfia; species Luehdorfia chinensis. The sequence goes on from JAHVAK010000107.1 coordinate 1,345,792, forward strand.
GGAGGTTATCAATTGTTATTCAGTATCTTGACATAATATGATTAATGGAAGTCTGAGCTTAAGCTTTTGGTGTCACTTTATGTAAAAAAGTAAAGTACAGTAAGAGCCTATAAATGTCCCACTGCTGAGCACAGGCCTCGTCTAATTTCTGAGAGTGTTTTAAGACCGGGAAGAATCCGCCACAGTGGTCCAATGCGGGTTGGCGGACTTCACATGTCCTCGAAATATTTATTTCTCAGATATGCAGGATTCCTCACGACGTTTTCCTTCTCCGCCGAGCACGTGGTAAATCAGCACTTAAAATTGCAATCAACAATTTTAGAGGTGCCAGCGCCGGGAATCGCGTACTATGAAATTGAAAGCGAGCGACTGGCCCCTGCGATGCGAACTATATACACAACATCTAAATATTACTAGTAGGAGGACCTCCTCTCCAAATCGGACCACCTAATCTGGCGGATAGCTACCCTTTTCCTTGGCAATATAATACGCCAAATATAGTGTCAACCAAAAAACAAGGTGTTTTTGCAGATAATTATTAAGTGATATTGACTCTACTACAGACAGTCGACGAATGACACTGTCGGGTGGGGCACTCTTCAAAAACTAATAAAACACCCCATTTTTTTATATGTTTATGAAGATCTTTAATTTTGTTTCTCTCCTTTACAGTAATTATGTATTTACATTTTGTATTTACAGACGCATTATGTATTTACAGACTCCAACCTTTACCTCACGCTATACGAGTATTAGTGTTACGAGTGTACGTCAAAATTTATGACTTACAAATTCGTCTTTTAAATTACCTTAAAATAGCAAGAAATATGAAATATAGGAATAAATAAATACGTGTCGTTTTGGAAAACAGACAATGCATGCGAAAAGTATGTCTCTAAAACTGACTGACTGACGATACGGGAGAGATTCTAGTGTAGGGGAACATAGCGCTGTAATTACAAAAAAAAAGAGAGAAAAAGAGGTTATGATACTAAAAACTGTCCTGAAAGACCATACAAGAATTACAATTGCAAAGGACAGACGCCACAATTTATGCGAGTGAGCTACAAGTGATACCAGTACTACATCGTACAACTAGTGGATCACTAGATTTAACTAGTATTTAGTAGTTGTAGTACGTAAATGGGTCGTCTCGGCCAGTGAAGGACCACGTGGCCCTAAATTCTTAAAACCGTCTCAATTGGCAAATAGGATGAAGCGATTAGTTACTACGCTACGGGTCGCGGATGCGATTCCATTAACAAATACTTGTATAACCATCAGATAGTTATTACAAATCATCTAAATGTTTGTGCATGTACAATTTATGTGTGAAAAGCACCCACGACTCAGGACATCTAAAAGGAACGAAAAGACAAAAAAAAATATTTGTTAATAGAGAATATCACAGCATATAAATCTGGCGAATTTAATACATAGATTGACTAAAAATTGAGATATTGTCTTAGTCGATAAGGGTGACAACGAAGTTCTATAAATCTTGAATTGAGAACCAAGATGTGGTAAGAACTCCACCGACCATGGCGTCAACTTGCGAATACTGTTGGTAGCTGAACTACAGGGGTAGTCCATGCAGGAATTCGTCAAGGTAGGTACCACCGCAGTGCCAGTTATTCTAACGTGAGTGAGCAAACATAACTGTGTTTCTGTCTGAACTGGCACTGAGAGCTAGTGTAATTACTGGACATATGACACTTAAGAACAAAAATATGTCTCAAGGAGACGGGCGCTGTGGTTCCACACAGAAATGTTGTGGGCGACAAAGCATTTTTGATGAACGACATTGCACTGACCATCAGATTTTATCGCTAACAACGTTTTTTATATACACTAACTAGACTGCTAGTTAGTGTATATAATATGCTCGTAATATGCTATATAGTATGCTCTTTAGACAGAAACAAGGTTATGTACGGCACGTTTACTGGTGGTAGAATTCCTATGCAGGAATCCGTCTAGATAGGTACCACCCCAGGGTCAGTTATTCTGCCGTGAAGCAGTAGTGTGCAAACATTACTGTGTTTCGGTTTGAAGGGCACTGTGAGCTAGCGTAATCACTGGGCATATGAGACTTAAGAACTTATGTCTCAGGGTGATGGACACAGTGTGGTGTCACACAGAAATTTTCTGGCTGACACAGCAACTGTTATGGGCAGACGTTACACTTACCATCAGGTGAACGTTTTGCTCGTTACATCAATTTATCCAATAAAAAAAAAACGTGAAGTAAGGACATATACATTAAGTGCTGTTATTGATGTTTGAATGCTAAATTGCTAATGCTGCCCTGTGGTGGCAACGTAAGCAAACCTGCCACCCCACATTATTTTTATTGGATAATGTGACAAAACGAACAAAACGTTCACCTGATGCTAAGTGCAACGTCTGCCCATAATAAATGCTGTATCACCCAGAACATTACTGTGTGACAACACAATGCGACCTTCTCCCTGAGACATCAGTTCTTAAGTGTCATATATCCTGTAATTACACTAGCTTTCAGAGCCCTTCAGTCTGAAACAGTAATGTTTGCACACTACTGTTTCACGGCAAAATAACTGGGCCTGAGGTTGTACATACCAGCATTTGATTGACTGATTCCTGCATAGGAATCCTACCATCATCCCGTCCCATAGGTCTCGAAAGGCAAAGATAATCTCTAGGCTTCCGATAGATGCCGGAATAACCATCTCGGAAAGAGCAAGGCTTAAAATACACACCTCACACTCACACTTCTGTGGTACGAGGTCTGGTACTGCGATCCGCCAGCCACATACATACATACAGTCACGCCTTTTTCCATATAAGAGGTAGGCGGAGATCAAACACGCAGGAAATTTTTCGAGACGTGACGGGTAGCGATCCACGTCGCCGTCATTTTCGTACCAGTCAAAAACATCTTATTTGCCATTGGGTTCCCACGAGCATTATGGTGAAAGCACTGCAAATTATGGTATTATTCTATACGAATAAAGACTATCCGTACAATACTTTAGTCGCCTCTTACGACAAGAAAAGAGGTAGGTGCCGTTCTACTCTGCCGGATACCTAACAGCTAACACGCGCGATAATTATGGCAAATCTCCTTTCTTTTGAGAGGCTTATGGCCGGCAGTGATACTAACAAGCCGATGAAGAAGATACTAAACTAGCGATATACTGTATTTTATACTTTCTTCGATGAAAAAAAAGTTTGACTAAAAATCTCCTCAGACAACAACTTGAGTATCGGCAATTATGTCATGACCGAAAATTCCATTCTAACCTTACCTCCTTTAAAAGTAAGTATTTTACTTTCGAAGCGACAGGACTTTGGAATACTTTGCCACTACATATTGCGCAAGTAAAATCACTTCAGACTTAAAAAAAAATTCGCTATGATTAACATGTGATTTTTCTACGTAATAGTTTACTTCAACTTTCGTGATAAATTATAAATTACAATTTTTATGTACATAGATATAAGTAATTATATAATTATGTGTAGATTAGAGATTATAATTTATTAGTCGATGGGTGCAGGCTTAGGACCGCGTTTTTATTTTGCAATCTAGGCAGGTAGGTCTACGTTCATCAGTGGACTTGTGAACCTATCCAGATCAAATACTAAAAATACTTGAGGATATTATTTATAACATAAAATAAAATGAATATAGCTAATTACATGAAATCGTTTTATTTTGTACAGTGCAGTGTCGTGGTATAAGAAAATCTACCACCCATCTCTTTCCGTGGGTGTCGTAAAAGTCGACAGAGATAAAATAAAAACTAGGAGATGGGGAGCAGCGTCTTCCTGGAACATCTGAATAAATAAACTGCGGTTGCCAACCCGCCCCTAAAGCTAGTCAAATATGGCAAAATCTCCCCAAAATAAGACCTACAAACTTTTGTGGCTATCTATGGGGGAAGCCTATGTTCAGCAGTGGACTAGTTATAGGCTGAAATGAAGTTAATAATTGTTGTTTTGCTATTAGCGAATAACAAAGCTATTTAGAAGCATGCATAGGAAAATGGATCCCAAGACATGAACTGAGGACGGACTACGTTGGGATACGTGGACAGACTGAAGATCGTTTACACACAATGTATGGTTGTTTTGTTCGGATCGAACTGGAATTCGCCACAGATCGGAATGTTACTTAAAATTTTGAAAAATCGCTCTTAATTAATATCCAAAAAAAAAGCATATCCGGCTTAAATACCAACATACAATAGATACTATGTTATATTAAGTTAAACAGTTTTTAGTAAAATACAAAACAAATTATTGTTATAAAAATTAAACATAATATACTCACATAATTTTCATTTTATTTTTATTAAATATAATCGGTCCATAAAATTAATTAATGTTAAATTTATATACATTTTCATAACAAGAACTTACCAAAAAGCGTCATACGCGTCAATAAACCAAAAAACACTCATTTTGAAAATTAATTAGCGAGCGAAAAATTTTAAAATGTATGTAAAAAAAAAGATACAAATTATAATATCTGTGACTGAGGAGTGCGCGCGTGCTGCGTCGGATTCCGTTGAGAGCTGGGATTGTAGTATACGTGTCTAAATTGTTCCAATGAGGGGGCCTTACAATTGGTGCACTACAATGACCGCTAAATAGTCTCCATTACTGATTTCGGATAACCCTACTATTTGAAATTATTCTCGTATCTATTTTCTGCGCGGGATTTTAAGAAAGTTTTGCGCGCAAGTTAATGTTCTGTGCCGTGTCAGCTGGATTAGTTGTTGACTTAAAACAATATCTACAGATTAAAAGCAAAGTATGGTTTATAATTTGGTAAGCTGAAGTAAAATTAATGAAGGAAAGGAAGTTAATTTTTAAATAAGCAAATTAAGTTCCTTTCCTACATTATAATGAATTTCCGCAAAGTAACACCCGATTCAAAGCTTTTTAATGTGGTCAAATTGTAGGTAACTTGCAAGAATTAGACGTTGAAATGCCGAAAATATTCATGAACTCCATAGTACGCGAGTGACCTGAGTTCGATCCCTGGTGCCGGCAACTATAAAATTGTTCTACAGTTTTAAGTGTTGATTTACCACATTCTCAGCGGTGAAGGAAAACATCGTGAGGAAAACAGCATGTTTGAGGAATAGAACTATTTCGAGGACACGTGAAGTCCGCCAACCCGCATTGGAGCAGCGTGACGAACTGTTCCCGGCTCCAAAACCCTCTCAGAAACGAAAGAAGGCCTGTGTTCAGTAGTGGGACATTTATAGGCTGTAACTTTTTATTCGTTTTTTTATAATGATATTTTTAAAATGAGATTGCAGACGGAATGGCAATCGATGTTGCAGACACCTCGTGTCACAGACGCTGAACCCGTCATTAGAATGTATTTTATGACATATTATCTCCATATCTTATATTCCATGTAGAGTCATTGGAACTTAATGCTTTGTCACACTTGAGTTAAAAACTATTAGATTTAGCAAATAACAAATTAATATCCACCGACGCTATAACACAGGGGAGGATGCCATCTGACCCTAATCTAATAACGCTATGTCGCGTCCATTGCGTCGCTAAATCCCAATGCTATTTCGTAGCACTATGATTCAATAAAGTTTATCAAGGCATTGTTGCTACACTGATATCCAGTTATATTTATAATCGGGTTGTATTTAGAAAAGAAAATGGTAGGATTTCTATGCAGGAATCCGTCTAGGTAGTTTACCAGTTATTCTGTGAAGCAATAGTGTGCAAATATTTCTGGATGACTGGCGCAAGGGCCCCCGAGGGGGGGGGGGGGGGCTCGGGTTGGACCACCGTCGTGTGCGCGAGAGTAACTGACCCGAGGGTGTCCAAAGGGGCCGGCCTCGGCTCGGAAGTCGCTTCAATCGGGAGGGCAATATTACTACTACTATTATGCGTTTCCGCTGGAGAAGAAATGGCGCAACAAACTCCAGCGACGCTTCTAATCATGACATTACTGTAAGTAGGTGAAAACCGGCCTGAGATGTGGCGGTATCGCGAATAAATTTTGTCTGATACGCCCTCGCCGACAGCGTGGGCGGTATGATCGTGATTGTGTTGTGTGTATGTCGTGTTGAGTAGAGCGCTTGGGCCCTAGTGGTCGCGCCGTCAGGGTCCTCGAGGACGTGCCTCGGTCTCCTTTTCCCGCAAGTCGAGTTTTGGTGAAGAGCGAAGGGTATTTTGTGGCGGCACTTACAACCAGTGGCTTGGGGTGCGTGGCGGCAGAGTTGAAGAATCGGCGGGAGGCCAACTTTGATATTGGGCTATGGTAGGAAGCCCTAAATCGACGTGAAGTTTTACATTACGTGTGCACCATGATGTCCCGTGGCTTTGCGCATGAATCGATTTTGTAGTACCTGAAGTCGGCGAATGAGACGCGGGGAGGCATGCGCAAATACGAAGCTTGCGTATATAATAACAATAAATAACATAATTGGCCGAATACAGACTTTATAGAGTAATTTTTTTACGTAGGGACTTTTTACTATTTTTATTTAATTACGGATGTAGTAGGCCGAGGACGAAAACCGCTCGGTTCCTTACTTGGTTAATGTGGACCAAAGGTGAGTCGAGTCTAAAAGGAAGTCCTAAATATTTCACTGTCTTTTCTCAGGGGATAAGACTATCAAACAACTCTATGGTAGGGAGATGTGACTTTATAAGCCGCGAAAATTACATGGCTGCACTTTTGGTGGGGTTGACCTGGATCCCCCATTTCCGAAACCAGTTTTCGAGGGTTCGGGCTGCAGATTGGAAGCGTTTAGAGATAGTGTCTGGATTACGTCCAGTACGTATAGAACTGCCTCTAAAGGTAAAGTCTGCGAAGAGAGCGAGTTCGACACCGCTAATGTGCGATATGTCGTTAGTGAAGAGGGTGAAAAGGACGGGACCGAGGACTGAGTCTTGAGGTACGCCGTCATGGATGGGATGTTTCGGATTTCCTCAACGCGGTAGCGGAAGGTGTGATTGTATCCGAGAAAAGGAAAGCCTGGCTGGATTGGTTGACTAAAAGAGCCAATCAAAGAAAGCAAAAAGCAACGAATGAGGATGTAAGAAAGGCAAGGAATGAGTCTAACCTGTACAAATAGTGTGGGAAGATAGAAAGATAATGATAGAAATGAGTTTGATAGGTCAATCTAACGACGTTCGGAACACTTCACGATCTTCTGGAGACCATAAGATGAACCAGAGGTAAAATCAGAAACCAGGGTGGAAGTATTGTGTGAGGAGTTAGATGTGTTCTAAAGAGATACTGTGTACTAAGAAAGATGATTTCGAAAACTTATTTGAGAAAGAAGATATGCTAGTACAAGCCCCGTCCGGGGTATGAATGATGGTTGCGATGAAAGTGATATTAGTATGGAAGAGAATGTGGAAGCATTGAAAGTATGAAATTGGGCAAGGTTGAGATAACGGTAGAGATGCTGGAAGGCGTGGTAGCTAGTCAGCTGTACCGCCGTTTTAACCTTTGGTGGAGGAGCGGCAACGTTATAGGACACTAGAAGAGTCTAGAGTATGCAACGGTTTTGATTAACAGAGTAATGAATGAAACTAAAAAGAAGATAGAAGAGTTTATTTCTTGTGTCAGGGCAAACGGGGCTTACATAGACTAGTTTTAGATCAAAAAATGTTTTTAGACAGGGATAAGTAGCTTCGCCGGGGTTGTTTAACCTATTTATAGATAATTGCTTGAAAGATTTGAAAGAGAGTGCGTTTGGATTAAGAAATAATGATCTATCAGGCCGTGCGTCTATGGAATGAATTACCTGTGGCAGTGAGACGGGCTGTCTTTAATAATATTCAAAAGGCTTGTCAAAAGTTACTACCACGTCTAAGTCGCTTTAATTAAACCCCTATTTCTGTCCAGTTGTAGTATGTATGTTAGTGTGTATTAATGTATATATGTTTTATATGTAATAATTATTATTTCATTATATACTAGGGCTATATATTATTCGCCGGCACACCCTCTTTAATAGTTTCTTCAGTTATGTCCATTTACCGGTTGTGTGGAAGAAATCGCTCCAGCGATAACCGCCGATTGCTATACCTCTTGCATTAATGTTTTTTTGTTTATTTCATTTCTTTTCATGTAAATTGGTGTGTAAAGAAGTATTAACTGGTGGTAGGATTCCTATGCAGCAATCTGCCTAGGTAGGTACCACCCTAGGGCCAGTTATTCTGCCGTGAAGCAGTAGTGTGCAACCATTACTATGTTTCGGTTTGAAGGGCAGTGTGAGCTAGCGTAATCACTGGGCATTTGAGTCTCTGGGTGACACAGCATTTGTTGTGGGCGGACGTTGCACTTACCATCAGGTGAACGTTTTGCTCGTTTCATTACTTTCTACAATAAAAAAATGTATATAAATAAATAAAAACAAAAAAAAGTAAACGATCTTAGTGATAAGACTGCCGATTGCTGCTTGCTTACCATTTTCTTTAATATTTTTGTGTATTACATTTTTTCATATACATTGGTGTGTATAAAAATATCATATGCCTCCTATACACTGATGATCACGTTATTTTAGCATATTTCGATGAGGACAACGCGATGGTTAATATTATGGACAAAGTGAGGAACAGCATGATAAGGGAACGTTGTGGTATGGTAGAAGATGTAGTTACAAAGATAGAGAAACGGGATACTTAGATGGTTTGGACACACAGACAAAATGGATGAAATAAGATAGACGAAAACGATTTATGAGACGACAGTGTATGGGAAAACCGGTAAACGTCGAAGTAGCCAAACGTATCACGATCAGATCGAAGTGTTTTTAAGGAAAATATGTAAAAATATATTAAGTCATTGTCTGCATTGCAGACCGAAAAACACCCTCTGCTGAACCCTTTCGAAGCCGGGAGATTGTGTTTGAGTTCTAATTTTTGATGAATGATGTTTGCTACTCGGTTGTGTCTATGAGTGTAGTCTGTCTGTGTGAGTGTTGTTTATGCTCTAGTTACGTCTTGTGTAGTTTCTGATTGAATGTGGTGCCTGCGGTATTTATCGTTAGTCTGCTGGGGCATTTATTGTGTGTAGGGTCTTTGATGATATATTTCCTGTAGTTTTTAGTATTGATGATTTGATCTTGTATGGCTACCTCCCCCTCCCTAATCCCTCGGTTTCTAGGAATAAGTTTCTTTTTTTAAGCCATTTATTATGATGCTTCTAGGTGTATGTGGAACTGTTCTAAACCATGGTGTCTACCGCACTTCGCACTTTCCAGTTTTCAAGGTTTTGCTTTTGTGGGTCAGTGTTGTTTATTTGTACTTATTAATTGTACACTTAAATTGAGCGGTATGTAATTAAAATCATTTAGAGTACTGACTTTATGTATGTCACTGGTACAAAGATTTGGTATGGAAGAAAGTTTTTAGCTTAGTGATTTGCTTCTGCCAAAAATTATGGATAAAGCCTCTCCCTCCATTCTGTTGTTTAATGGTAAGTCTTTCAATTGCGGATTTAGGGTGTAGGTTATTTTGATTTGTGAGTGTAGTGCATGTGAACAACTATTATTATTATTATTTACTTAAAATAGTTAATTTACTAATAGCTTTGAACAAGATTTTCAATGCATTTGTTTCTTATATACTTGAAAAATTGCAGAAACACTCTTTGGAAGAAAGATAGAAAGAAGAACATTTTATAAATGGATATCATTAGGAGTTAAAATTATATTGAGTGAAAAGTGGAAAAAAATGATATCTTCTGTACAGATTGAAAACTGTTTGTCAAAGTTCTTTGTGTTGCAAATAATGAAGCACCATCCACAAGTGCCTTGGTACATCTTCACACTGTTTAGGGCAACTAGCTCACATTGGGCAGCATTAGACCAAAGTATGGCAGAGTTGACAACAAATAAGGACAACAAATAACACAACAATGAAGGAGCTTTACTATTAGTTGTGGTTAATAGAATCAGGCGTTACTTTGCGGAAATTCATTATAGTAAAGGAGAGAAAGTTAATTTGCTAAGATCCCCATGCATAATGTAAATTGGTGTGTTACCTAGTTTTGAAGAGCACCGCCCGTGCTTCCTCAACAGCGTGCACAAGAAAACCAATACCTCCACCCTGGCCCACCTACAACTAGGCAATACACACCACTGAAGTCGAGAACTCGACATGTGTTCCACCTCAAAACTAGGCATTATCAAGCAACACCATTTTTTATATTTTGCATGCGGATCATAGCAAATTTACTTTCTCACCTTTACTATTAGTTGAAAAACTGAGGAAATAAAAATGTATAAAATAATCATACCAAAGATATTCATATATAAAAAATATTCATATTGACCATGAAACAATTTTAAATTAAAAAGTTAAAAGGAATTCAACAATGCATACTTTTAATAATTTAAAGTCACATTATTTACTTTGATAAAAAAATTCAAAACTTTATTTAGTATAATTTCATTGGAAAAAATATAATACAGCACATGTCAAATAATATTAAACTACACAAATCCTGTAAATACTTCAAAATGGTGATTTAATGCTGAAATAGTCTGCAGTTTGCTTTTTGATTTCAGTGCACCATAAAACATATTATCAAAGCAAAAGAATATTCTTTTCGCTCTTGCATGAACTAATGCCATAGAACACATCACACAAGGCTCTCTTATCAGATAAACATAATATCCAGTACACAAGTAAGGACCATCACTAGAATTTTCATTTGATTCATCACTTGTAATGTCTCTTTTACTTTTAAATTTGCGTGCACCAAAACTAACACTAGGGAATTTCAGCTTCAAATATGCCAGTAACTCTTCACTTACACCACTTAATGTCTTGTTAGAATTAATTCCAGTGTCCAACCAGACACCCCCATTTTGTGTCTTTGCAACATTGTCTATAGCTATCATAGATGAGTGTTGAATGGGGTTCGCTTCCCTGTTATCAAAAGATACAGCAACCACTGACTGAACAGTTGGATCAACAACTATTGCACCATTAATGTTTTTAAAGACATCCTCTCTATCAATATTTATATCTAAATAATGAGTATACCACCTGCATACTTCAAAAACCATTTCCATATAAGTTCTATGAAAACAAAGTTCTGTAGGTGAAAAGAAATCACCATTCACAAGTTTTTCCAAGTATGGATTAGGGTGAAAATTACAGGACCAAATTTTATTGCACTCTTTAAATTGTTTTCTTACTTTTGGTGAAGTAAATGGAACATCTAATTCTTTGAAATACTGAAATGTATCCTTAAGCTCCATTACATTACACTCAAGGTATTCCTGGATAGATGACATTCCAATAATAAAGTTAGTAGGGCACAATATTACCTCCTTTTTCCGGACCCGCTTCAAATGCTGTAATTCTTTCAAGGGGATCTTTTCATTTAAGATTGAAACAATTCTCGATAAATCTTTGGGATCTTTAATAATACCCACAAATACTTTAATAAATGGTAAAGATTGTTGAAAATCATCACTTAAAATAGGTTCTAAATTTTTCTGAGAGTTCTTAATGTCTTCAATACACTTGTCAATTATTTTGCTGCTGAATTCATCTTTATTTTCAAATATTTTTGCTTTTTTCACAGGAGGTTCTAACTCAACTGACATGGTCTTGGTTAAATATCTTCTTATGAGCCCACTGATGTTCCGAATTTTTCAGCTGAAATGAGAGAACAATAGCACTTTTTCATCACACACACTGCTAATCACTTTTAAAGTAGCACTAGCACTGCTGTTAAGAGTTATATATAAGAAATCTTTGTTGTAGTCAAAATGAAGTAAAGTTTTAAAATCATAAATTTAATATATCGTAAACATTGATGGAGATGGAAATATAACAATTGTCTGTGTGTTGGCTTGACACAAAAATGTGTTGATTCAAAAACATTTAGAGATTGTGTAATTTACTCTATACGATATTTTCTAAAAACAAAGTATAAACGCAATTTGAAAAAGAACTAAAATATTTAAACAATAACTAGGTAACGGTTTTGATGGCAAGATTATTACACTAATGTTTATTACACACAGAGTAGTTTGTTACTAAAAATAATCGGTCATCCCGAGAATACAATCATTCCAGTAAACATTAAATTGCAAGCCTAATTAGTTTCGGTGATAATATAAGCATAAAAGTAATTTTCGACAAATTTACCTCGGTACAGATTTATTTTTCAATCACAATGGATAACCACGGCGCCACGATTTCTTCTACAAAAGTCACTTGTTAATTAATGTTGAATTGTTTAAGCACCTTGATATAATTTGTTGACAGAAAAACAATAAAAATAATAATTTGCCACACATGTAAAATGTAAGAGTAAAGCAGCCATTAGACAGATAGAAGGTTCTAGTTTTCGATTTCGAAGTTTCACTCTAATATCGTATTGGTTTATTTGATTCATTAACCAGTAGAAAAGATCGTGCCAATTGTCAAAATAAATACTTTGACATTTGCATAGTAACAGAGAACAGGCTCGTATGCGTTCCATTATTAGATGTTTGGTAACCACTCTCCACAACTTAAAGCATAACTTAATCACAATCCCCTTTCCATAATAAGTGAAAAAACTAATTTTAATGCGTAAATTATTTTATAACCTTAAGAAAATTTTATGATTCCCGTCAGCCCGTTTTTACCCTATAACCCTTTTTTTTACGTGGGGAAATTTACATGGATACCCGACTGGCAAGGTGGGCAGCCGCTTTATGTCGGACTCTTACCGACTAAAACCCCACGGTGGCCTCCATCAGCACTAAAGAGGGGTCACGGGATCTCCGTTCCGAACGCAACCGTGGCCCCTCTAACGCATCGCTATATATATATATATATATATATATATATATACCGACACGGAGACAGTACTCGCTGCCCTCAGCACTCTCTCGGTGCTATCACGATGAATCGAGACCACATCGAGTCATCGTCCTCCCCGGGGTCGCTTTACTGGGCGTTCGGGTCCCCTGCCCCGATTGCCCGCGATCCCGAAGGTGCCGTTTGTGGTAGGGGAACACCGTTGCTGTTAGGAAGGCCGTGACGAGGCCCGCCGTTGCCTCGACGGCGTCGTCTCCGATAGGGATCTGTCCTCCCTCGATCCCTCTCGGCAGCCTCCTTCTGGACCCACACGATCTCACAGAAATTGGCTACGGCCCTCCACGCCGTGTCCCCGCTCAGCATAGCCGACACTACTGCTGGCAGGGAGAGGTTCCGTCCGATTCGGCTGACCAGGATACTCAGTTCCGACTCCCAAGCTGGGCACAACGGTGTGGGATGCGGAGTCCTGGTCCCTTCCACCGCATTGGATGCAATGCTCGCGTCCGATCTTACACAGATAATTACCGAAATAGCCGTGCCCGGTAATTATCTGTGTGAGCCTGTAGGTGAGTCTTCCTTCTCGTCGCTGCATGCAGTCCTCGAAGACCGGCAGGACTGTACTGACGACGTTTGCGAGTATATTCCTGCCGTTTGATGGACTCGAGCGCCTCATCTGGCTCGCTAACACCTACATCCTTCGCTGGACACTGTAGAGTTTTGTTCTACAGCGTCGGATGACTAGCCTTTTTGCCCATACAGGCGCCCCATACAAGGCTTACGGATCGTACTACCCCCGCATAAAGGCGGCGGACTTCCTCCTACGGTCCCCCGAGATTGAGCAGCAGTCTGTGCATGGCACCCGCTACCCTCTCGATCCGGGGGACCAGGCGCTCGAAGTGTTCTTCGACGCCCCAGCGACTATCCAGATGTAGGCCCAGACATTTCATATACCGGCCCACTCTAACTTAAGACCCACCTACTCGGACGCACGAGTCGGGAGGTTCCTTGCTACGCGGCAATTTGTGGAACCATAGCGCCTCGGTCTTGTGAGGGGCTATCTTCAGTCCCAACTCGTGGATTTTGGCGACGACGATTACCGCCCCAAGCTCGGCGAGCTCCTTGGTCCTCTCGAAGGTATTCCCACTGGCGACCACCAGTGTGTCATCTGCATAGCAGATGATGTTTACAACAGCGGGAAGATCGACACGCAGGACTGCATCGTAGGCGATGTTCCACAGTAACAGGCCTAAGACCGACCCCTGCGGAACACCGCACTGGATCTCCCTCCGGATTCTCCTACCGTCTTGGTACATGTACATAATGTACCTGTCGCGCAAGTAGTCCGCGATAACGCTTCGCAGGTAAGGGGTGGCAGGTGATGATGTGCTAGTCCCCCCTTAATCGCGCCCCAGGGAAGAGAGTTAAAGGCGTTGACGATATCGAGACTTATCAGTCGGCGAGATCGGGACCGACACGCGACATATGCCGGTTTAGACGAGTGGCAACGATTATTTCGAACTATTTTTATAGTTTGCCAACCTCGTCCAACAGGCATATGGGACGGTACGCAGAGAGAGAATCTGCAGCCCTACCTTCCTTCTTCAAGAGGACCAATCTTGCTACCTTCCAGGCCGTGGGGAACGTGGCACTACGGAGACAGCTGTTGAACAGTCGCCTCAGCCTATCCCCCAGAGCAGCCAGACTCAACACCCACACCCGACCGGGTATTCCGTCGGGTCTTGGCGCGGTGTTCCGGGCTCTCAAGCGGCTAACAGCTCGGTCCAGCTCCTGTACGGTCACCACCAACTCGTTCTGCCACTCCCGAAACGGCGGGGGGTATACAGAGGGACCGTCCGGCCCTCCGGGAAAAGCGACGTGATCACTTGTCCCAGCAGGTCCGGATCTAGAGTCTCCGTCACCGGAGGCGTCCATTACCGAAGTTTTCCCAACACCATCCGGTAAGGACGCCCCCACTTACCCTACCCTATAACACTATAATCTAGGTCAACCTGGTGTAATGTTCTTCGCCCCAATGGGTCATGGTCAATGGGTCGTGGCGGGGGCTAAGTAACCGTGGCTTGGTCACCCTCTGAAAAGCTAAGTGGAGCCCGATGGGTCTGTGACATCAGGCTTGCCCAGGGTGGTCACTCGGAGTGAGCTGAGAAAGCCGAGCCGAGGACTCAGAGTCTTCCGAGGTGGGGCCGCGAAGAAAGAGGCCCCGTGGCCTCCGCTTGATAGACTCGGGGTCAGTTTCGCGCACAGAGTGTTGTCTGTTGGAAGGCGCGTCGTTGTGTTGCTGGGAGGGAGAGAGGAGAGGAGTTGTTCTCTCCCGAGCAGGGGCCATCGATGGTAGGCGGCCGGGGCCGATGGGGCCGCGGACGTGTGTGTCAGCGTTCCCTATCAACTTGCGACGAAGGCTGAACAACATGGGGTTTTAGTCTGTGCAAGTCCGACATAACCCGTCCGCGGTATCCAGGTTAATATCAAGAGAGGACTGCCAAAACTACCAGTCGCGTTTTTTTGCTCAGAAGTCCCAAAATTTTTATTTAGATTTTTTCATCGAATAAAATGGCACATATATACTGTAATTGAATTTAATAGACTTTGAAAAAAAATGCCTTGAGTTTTCATATAAAAAGAAACTTTTTTCCTAACCTATTAGTAAAGTGTGTGTGTTTGAAACAGTAATTTATGTTATTAATAAAAAGTACGAAAGAGTTAAAATGGAACCTAAAGCCACCCCAGAAGTTTTTTTTTTAAAACGATGCCCCACAGTAGGACGATGCTCCTGTGTCGTGGGTTACAGATATAAATTCCACATGCACAAACACCCAGACCCGGAACAACTATTTGTAGGCCATACAAATATTTGTCCCGTGCGGGAATCGAACCCGCGATCCGCGGCGCAAAAGCCAAGGGCTTAGCCATTGCGCCAACCGAGCTACTTTTATAATTAGAAGCGAAACCATAAGCGACAACTTGCTGCGATCTATTTTTCACGCATGATTTCACGTGAAAAATAGACCGCAGCAGATTCTTCAGAAAACCATCTCAGCAAGCAATTCCTCGAGTGCCGCCACTAAATGCCACCTTATGCAATAATACATCGTGATCTTCTATCCTTCCAGATTACATCGCTTTCATAAGGCCTTAGATTCACCGTTTTCAGAGATTTACCGGCCTTAGGGTAACTGGAGTATTCTTTACGGCTTTACTGAGTTGATCGATCGCTACTAGGTGTTTACACAACTTTAACGAATTTAACGGAGCTCGGCAATCACTGAGCGAATATGAACGACTGGCGGCGCGGTTATAACAAGTGGGTACAGCAGTACGCACTTGTGGTTTCTCCCGAGTCGTGGGAGTGTTTTACATACATACATTAGTTATATGCGCTTTACATATAGTCACGGAATTTTTCCCATATGTGACATAGGCAGAGACCACATACGTAGCCAACTTTACAGACAAAAATTTCACTTGACAACTTTTTTTGTGAAACGAAAACGATAGTCATTAATTTGTTGTTTTGCACAAATGTTGGCTTCGGCTGAGATTCAAATCCAGGATACGCATCGTAGAAGTCAGGTAGTCTGTCCACTAGGCCTCACGTTCGTCGAATTTTATCTTATCTTATGGGCATCGTCGTAACGTCGTCAGCAATTTTTTCCATGCTACAATAAACTGTTCAGGTGATGTTTTCTTTTATTTACGCGAATACTACATATCGAAATAAAACTATTTTTTACGGATTTTATCGCGTTTAATTTGAACTATTTATAACCCGACGTTTCGAGCGCTTTACAGCACCCGTGGTCACTTGAGGACTGAGGTGACAGATGTCCTGATGTCATAGTTAACCCGGGGTACCTTTAGCTTTTAATTATTATTTTTGGTCCGATCTACGCAGAAAGAGCTAACTGTATCTTGAAGTCTTGCAGTGGTATGCTTGGTTTTTGATTTTATTTTATTAATGGTTGGATCCCAAGCCGGTGGTAATATCCAACCATCTTTTCTATTGAAATTAGGATGTTTTTTAATTTTTATAGCCTCGCGAATCATCTTTGATAGGAATCGGTGTTCTTTTGCAATGATCTGATGTAATGCTTGGAATGATCCAGAACATGGATGAGCAGACTTCCTAGAACGACGATGCTTCACGTCAGCTATATGTTCTTTTACGCGGGTTTTTATCGATCTTTTTGTTTGGCCTATGTAAGAGAGACTACATTCACAATCTAGCTTACTCTCCTACTCTTATACTCCTGCATCTTGTACAGAGATGTTACACTTGACAGATAGTAAAAAGTGACTTATCTTCTTCGGCGGCTTGAAGACTGTTTTTATGGAAGCCCGCTTCATATTAGTTTTATTTAAACTGTTCAGGTCTGCAGTTGTACGATATTATCGTATGTTGAAGTGAAAAGTTCTTTTGTGATTTGAAACTCGATGAAACAAAAAAGCGACTCTAAAATTAGACGAACATTTAAATCTATACCTATAGAATTTAGCCTGCAAAAGAATGAGAAACAATACAGTATGCTGCGTTTCTTATTATACAATTTATGTTTTCAAATTCTTATTCTGTAAATATGTAATTTATAATATATTAATATGTAGATTTCAATGTAAAATAATACTCAAACATGGTAACAATATTATCTATACTAATATCATAAATGCTAAAGTAACTCTCTCTGTCCCTCTGTCTGTTTGTTACCTTTTCACGGTTCAACCGCTAAACTAATATAGACAATATTTGACACAGAGACAGCTTGCATCCAGTGGACGGTCAAAGGTTACTTTTTATCACAGAAAATCGAGATTATTAAAAAACCTATATCCACGCGGACGAAGTCGCTGGCATAAGCTAGTAATAAATAAACCTATAAATACCTATAACGGCTGTTCACGATATTAGAAAATGCCTCGATAAACTCTCTAAAAACTTTAATATGTCCACAATATGCAGGTGATGAATATGCTTACGTACCTTCATACAAACCAAGAACACTTGAGATGGGACTTACAGCGGATATCGTCTCCAGATATTCTTTGCTTCTCCTGGCTCCTGCGAGTTAATAATAATTGGAAAGATTATGGGAGATACTTACTATTCCGCCCTCCGGTACGCCGGAGTCGAGATCAGTCTATTGAGTGGTATTTTGACCCACGTTGACGCCCGCGAAGATAGCAAGATAATCACTTAGAACTCAAGGGAGCGACTCTTAAATGAGCTAAAAAACTAGGAGGATATCGTAGTCGAATTTTTTAAAAGCATTTGAAAAGTCCACAAGCGTCACACACTGTCTTATTTTCCATTCCTTCTCAAATGTTATCAGTAATTTAAGTAAAGCTGTTGTGGTGCTGTGTATATATATTTCCTCGTTTACATAAACATAACCTATCTACAGGTTATGTTTATGTATAAACGAGGAAATTTTCTTACAGACAGACTTCCAAAACTGTAGATAGTAATGGCAAAATCGATGTAGGGCGAAAATTACTAGGAAGAATAGGATTAGGCACTATAGGACGGGGTCGTACATAGGCCTTTCTCCAAAGAGTAGAATACTGACCTGATGATTTCTTATATTTACGCGAACACTACACATTTAAATGAAACTAATTTTACGGATTTTTTCTGCGTATATCGGACCACAAATATTAATTAAAAGCTGAAGGTACTCCGGGTTAATTATGACATCAGGACATCTCTCACCTCAGTCCCCCCGTGACCATGGGTGCTGTAAAGCACTCGAAACGTCGAGTTATAAATAACAAAATTAAACGCCATGAAATCCGTAAAATTAGTTTCATTTAAATACTGACCTGAGTCAAGAGAATAATGATGTGTCTGTGTATACATGAAGAAAATTAAGGGTGCGTTGAAGACCTTTGAGAAAGGCTCTTTTCTTAAACATTTATTTAGTTTCTTTTCCAGCTTATAGCCACGAGTCCGCAAGCTGATGGAACTGCAAAAACAATAACGGCTAAACCTCCTTTTTTAGAACAATAAAAGCAATTTGCTAATTTTCTTTATCTTGAAAGCGACGAACTTACAGTATATCTGTTAATGGTTTCGGAGAGCAAGGATATAAGTTTTGTGTGTAGATAGATTATATTTAATGGACTTTGTAAAGTTTTTGATATTGCATCACATCACTCAGATAATTCTTAAGTAATTAGTTTCTTATTAAAGCTAATAATGGATCTTAAGCCTTATAGTACCTAATAACAATACTTTATTTGATGGAACGGAATTCTTTATCCTCTTTGTTATATTTTTTTGTCCTGAGTGGTATTGCAATTTTCATGTAATATTTATAGTAATTGGACAAGTTTATGTATTTTAAGTTTCTTTGTATACTTCAAGTAATTTAAGAATGAATCGAACTGTGTGGGGGTCGCCAAACCACGTGTCACGAGTGTGTCGTAAAAGCCAGAAAAATCATGTGACTTTCGACCGATTGCGATCAAAAATGTCTTAATTATCCTGACCGATGTAATGACTACTGTATTTGTATATAATTTAAGTATACTATAGGACTGCAAAGTTTAATGTGCGGGGCGATCTGGTAATGTAATCGACTATTCGCCTGCCAAGTATATAAGGCAAGTCCTCTTATTGAAAGATGTGTCCGTTTGCGGACTTTGCGCTCTTTAGAGACTCCTGCAAAAGATGATAAATTGACCGGCAAAAATTAAACAAAATGTATAGCTAATTCATTTTATTCATTTGGCTTATTTCTAATTTTACATGTATAAATACAATTACTACACGAGTATAACATTATTTGAGATTATGAAAGTTTATCATAAGTAAGGGAATAGAAAGTTGGCAATTTATTTTTTATTTTCCAAGGACTGAAACCATGCCTGGCAAGTTTCAGAAGCGATCTCGCACAGCGCCGACATAGCTTTTCCGGTTGTGTCATTTTCTGAAAAGTTTTATTTTTTATATTTACTGTTATTTTGTTTTTATTAAGTATATTGGTATCAGTATTATTAGACAACAAATAAATTAAAATTTAAATAATATAACGTTTCTGATGTTTTTTTTACCTGCCTTCAGTTCGTCTATACTTTAATATTTTGTAAGCTTTCCTATATTCTAAACTAAAGCTAAAGGGAAACAAGACGGATTTCAGCCGACTTTTGGATAAAGTGACGAAACGAGCAAAACTTTCTCCTGATGGTAAGTGCAACATCTGTCCATAACAAATGCTGTGTCACCCGTTCTGGGTCGTACCACACTTCACCCGTTACCCTGAGACATCAGTTCTTAAGTCTTATATGCCCAGTGATTACGCTAGCTCTCAGTGCCCTTCCAACCGAAACACAGTAATGTTTGCACATTACTGCTTAACGGCAGAATAACTGGCTCTGCGGTTGGTAACCTACCTAGACGGATTCCTGCATAGAAATCCTACCATCAGTAACTGACTTAGCAATATGACGCTGTATTTAGGCACTAAAATTACAACTTATGTTTTATTACTACAATGACCTTCGCACGGCTCAGTGGTCTACATATCTACCAACTGATTACCCTACCGACCGATTAGCTAAAAGGTCTTGGGTCCGGAAGTTCAGCGGACTAGAATATTTTCGCAAAATACTGTTACCTGTATTTCCTCGTTTTCCAAAAATGGATCCGTTGAAAGGAGGCTTCCTATAGTTGGCTTCACTAGGAGTAATCAGATATATGATCACAGCGATGAGGCAGAAGGCTATGACTGCACGCATTTTGATTCCTGAAAGTTAAAAGTAATTTTTATATTTCAACATCATTATCATTAAAAGCCTGCCCATCTCAACCCATGGGTGTCGTAAAAGTCGATAGAGGGAAAATGAAAACCAGGAGAAGGGCAGCAGCATCTTCTTGGAACATCTGAATAAATTAACTGCGGTTGCCAACCCGGCTGCCAAGCGTGGTAACTATGGCAAAATCTCCCCAAAAAGAGAGCTACAAATGTTTGTGGCAATCTGTGGTGGAGGCCTATATTCATTAGTGGACTAGTGATAGGTTGAAATGATGAATAATCCAGTGCAGAAATAGCCTCGCCCAAGAACTCCTCCCGATTTCCGTAACTTTCACGCGTGGCAAGCGGATTGGCGATCGCAGGTTTTAGTCGTCTCGACTCTGTGTATTTTGTGTTTAGCATTATTCGTGATGGTTATTCTGACATCTGACGATCTAGCGAGACATGAGAGCATTTCTTTTGAGACATTTCCTTTAGTCTCCTGTTACGACGCCCACTGAGAGTGACGATGTGGCAGATTTTCTTACACCACTCCCACACGGATAAATTTTAAACAAATTAGTACATTTAAATGTACTGTTATAGTGTGAAATTGAGTCGGCTTTAATTGACAGAGACACATGCTAATTTACAGCAGGTTATATAGGCAACAGGGTACAAAACTCGTATTAATGTGTACTTGTTCAGTCCGTTTTGGTTACAGCGATGTATTGGGACATCACACAAAATAATTATCCACCCAAAACCTGAAGAAAAATCCAAAAGACAAAAAAAAATGTATTTAGATAAAGCATGTAAGCAATACGATGTGTCTACCCAAGAGCAACAATGTACTGGAAGAAATCCTACAATATATGATTGTCCAAAAGTAACGATGTGTTTAGATACAAATAAAAACTTATTATGCACCCAAAAAAAATATTTTTTATAGATGAGAAAGTGAAGATAGAGAAAGAGATACTTAGATAGTTAGGACACGTAGAGACGATGGATGAAAGAAGATTGACGAAACAGATTTATGAGGCGAGTGTGAATCGAAGAAGGAATCGACGAGCGTGGAAGGAACCGTACATGAAAGTAGAAGCCAAAGATATGTGTCAGGATCGTAGCAAGTGGAAATATGTGGTCTCTGCTCAACCCTAATGGGAAAGAGGCGTGACTCTATGTATGTATGAAAGTGTTGAGACCAGCAACGTCTGCCTAAAGAAATTGCTGTGTCATCCTTATCATTTCTGTGTGGCACCACTCTTCGCTCATCACGCTGAACATCAGTTCTTAAGCCTCGTTTGCCCGGTAATTACACTAGCTAACAGTTTGTACACTACCGCTTGATGACAGAATAATTGGCACTGGCAGTACGGTGGGACACACCTAAATGGATTCCTGCATAGGAAATCTACTACCTAATTAAAATTAAATAATACAACCAAAAGCAAAAAGTGAATAGTTGGCTTAAGTCGATAAAAGACGACTTGTTGTATTTACTAAGATATAAGAAACCTGTGAAAGCGATTTAATGTATAAAATATTTTGTAGTATACATTCTTGAATTCGTTCTAAGCCTCAGCGGTTCCGTTATGATTAAAGACAAAAAAATTGATTAAAACTCTAAATAAAATAACTTTACCTTTAAATATTTCGGGGCTTTGGATAACAACACTGGAAGCGCAGGGATGAATCTGATGCTCCGTCTTTTGTTCCCCCAGCTTTTATACTACGATGTGAGCGTCAATTTTTTGTGTGGTGCGTAGAATGTTTATTATAATAACGTTTTACTTCAATTACATCGAGTAAAATTTTATAAAATATGGTTAGAGTCTAATTGCGTCTTGGGGATAACCAACAAATCCAAGATAAGTTTAAAAAAACTATGTTGTGCTTTGGTATGTAGTATAAATTTTAGAGAAATTATGATATTAACATTGGGAAAAAGGTCGAATGCAATATTTGAGCTATATTCAACTCAGGGTGTTGAAATATTTATTCCATTTCCCAGAGACTTGGCGGACCAGGGTCCCGGTTCTTACCTTCAATTTCACAGTACGCGAAAAACTTGAGTTCGATGTTCGGTGCCTGTGTTGTTATAGATTATTACAGTGCTCGTCCCTCAGACGAAACTTTTCGACTCTTTACGATACTTTTAAAAAAAACCTATAAAACCGAGTGGGGCACTCGATTGAGCGTTTTTACAGACATAAATTCAATATGTTCAACACTTCCACACACCTAGACCCAGGATCACACAAACATTTGTCCCTTGCAGGAATTAAACCTACCTAAATAAATTTTATTTAAATTCGGTTTAAGACTTAAAATACTGATTCACATGCCCACTCTAATTAGTCAAAAACACTTATTCTTGTAAGAGATGTTTTAAGTATAATATAATATAAAAATATAATATATAATAGAATCTGATTAATATTACGTTATATTCTAATCTTGTTCTGGAACTAAGTTTTAATCCCCAGAGATGGGGTCCGTCCATTGTCAATATGCGGCTAGTATCCAATAATCCAATAATTGAATTTTGCTATGAGATGAGAACATGGAAAACTGTACTATATAACGGCAAGTAAAATGCTTTTCAGCATCATTCAAGCTTTAGCTTCCTTTAGTGACACCAGTAAATACATCCCAAATTTAATTGAAAGTATGGAATAGTTTCTACCATTTTCATTACTTTAAAAAAATCCTATACTTCTCTTCTTTTTATGTCTTATATCTAAACTTATACAGTACAATATTTTATTTTTCTAGATGGCTGGAAGCATTGCAAAGTTCACTGTATGGTTGGTCAGCATTGTAGCAGTCTTGTTGTCACTTGTCGAAGTTAGTCACGCCAATTACAAAAATGCGCCGATGAATGGAATAATGTTCGGAAAAAGGGGACCTTCTGGTAAGTTAAGTGAAATCATATTTAACATTTTACTTCCTTGTTTTTTTTTATAGAAGTGGGCAAACGAGCAAGCGGATAACCTGATGGTAAGTGATCGCCGCGGCCCATGAACGTCTACAATACCAGAGGAATAGCAGATGGGTTGTGGTGGCTGAAGTAAATTCATGATTAGTCCTCAGTTTCGTAGAATTGGATGCAAAAGGATAGACTGACAATAATTCAAGCAATTTTATAATTTATGCTTAAATCTGATCACATATACTATAATATTTCGTATTAAGCCTTTTGAACATTTCTGCAAGCTGTTGTAATCATTTCAGTACTGAGTATCAGTACTTTAAAGTAAATAATACCTTACCTATTTTTTATCTACTTATATAATGTACACAATTTATAATGTCTTTTGTGAACAAACATGTTATATATTTTTTAATTTTTTCTGTATTTGGCTACTTTTTTAGATTACGATTCTCGAAGCAAAACATTCACAGCATTATGTGAAATTGCTACTGAAGCATGTCAGACCTGGTTTCCTATCCAAGAAAACAATTAGAATTTTGATTACAAAATGATTACTTTAAAATGGAAATAGCATTGGTCTACGGTAAACGATTTAAATTTATATTAGTTACCATGCAGATTGAGAAAATTATATTCACTGTATTCAATTTGTTTAAAGAGTTTTGTATAAAGCTGTCAAGCCTATTATGTTTTCACAGTATTGTTAATTATAACAATGTTTTAGCTGTTACATTTAACGCTTAAATAAATAATACTTCCTTACATTGTCTTTTATTTTTCTTTCATTACATATTTTATACTGTTTCTTGAAAACTAATGAAGTTTCTTGTAAACTAAAATCATATTTTTAGAGATGACAATACCTACGCGAAAAACGCATTGAAAGAATTTTTAAATTATCAATAATTTTTAATTGGGTTCCATTATTTCAACGTCTTATATAATCGCAGAAAAATATTTCCCATGGAGAGAAAATGGTTAAGATATTCTTGGTGATTATTGAACGGAATATGATTCGCCTTTTGACGTATGTCAATAACAATGCAGTGACGTTTCGCAATTCTCATTGGAAAAACTATAAGCAATTTCGGATCTACCTTATTTCTAAAATGGATTTTAAAAGTTCTGAACTCGTGGTGAAATAATGAAATAGAAATAACTTTATAATATATTTAAAACGACCGTAGTTAATTATCAACATGACAACAAAAGAGCTGTATACCAAGGTAAATTTCGATAATTTTATGTTTTGATTGTATTTTGTTTAATTTTGGCCGCTATAATATTTATAAATTGGGAAGCATCGATTACAAATTTTAATGACTCTAATGCCATTATACACTTAAAGCCAAAATACATTAATCCGATAGATTTTCAGTCACTTTCGAGTATATCTGTGTCTATAAGCTTATGAACAAGATACGAAGATACGATTCATGAACTATTAACATTTGATTGCATTTAAAGCCGGTATACAAATATAATTTGATAATTCATTCATTCGTTTCATATGGTGAATCTGATTATATTTGAATATCTTATTTTTGCTATTCAGAATGATTTTCTTTGCATTTGGTTTATTCTGTTGTTTTTATCTAGTTGTTCGATATTTTTCTAGTGCATTTGTGTTATTAGCTTTTTGATTAATAACTATTTTCTTTTATTTTAATATCATTTTCAATTGTTTAAGTAAGTTACCTTGCAAACTTGAAATAATGTTTTAAAAAGCCTTCCATTTATATAAATATTTATTATAATACATATTTTATAATGACATCACTTTTATTTCTGTAAACATAGTAAAGTACCACTGCTGACCACAGACAGGGACCTCATTTCTTAGAGGGTGATATAGTAGAAAATTAGTGATTATTTGAAAATATTTTTGTTAATATTTTTATGATTCACTAAATTATATGAGTGTTAAAATGAAACTTCTTGTTTGATAACAAACTTGTTAATATTTAAGTATGTAATATTTTGGGTTGCATAATCATGTTGCTGTACCTTCTTTAGTTTTTTATTAACACTAAATGATATTAATTAAATATAGAAACAAACTTGTGCTGCATTTAAAGATTAGAGCTCATAAGTTTTAAATATAACACTTGTTAGTATGTCACAAGAGGCTAACTTAATATTTTAGCATTGTTTATTTTACTGTCTGTATGTTAAAAAAACTAGCAATAAGTTGCAAGTAAACCTGTATGATTTACTTCCAACTTATTGCTTCCCCAAAATTATAATTTTTAATTTTGCATTTCATGCTTTGTAATAATACTATTTGCTAACATTAACATTTATATTGTCTTTGAAATATTTTTTGCAGAGCAAAAACAAAGTAATTAATAAACATTTATTTTAATCTTCTATGTAACAATAATTTTTGACAATCACTTGTCTAGAGGTCAGAGTACCTGATTTCTATACTGCTGGCTTAGGTTTCAAATCACAGCCATAGTGAAAATTAGGTTTGGTTAAGTGAGTGCCTCTGTGTTTGCGCATACATCTGTGACACTAAGATTTGCTGCATATATAATGCTTGTAGCAACTTTGATAGGCGAAGAATTTTGGATAAAAATATTATTATTTTTTACATGCCCTACTCTACTATTAATTAATAATATCAACAAACATTATAATTTTGCACTAAATTTATTGTTAAATCAATTAGGAAATAATAACACTGATTTATATCAGGAACATATTCTCTCAACAGCCAGATTTGAATCAAATAATATTTGATGAAAAAGAAAATTTAATAATCAAGTATGTAAGTGCATGTGTGTAAGATGAGAGTGAGTGCCGATCAAACATAGTTAGGAAAATATGACTTCATCATAATCATTATGATCAGTTTGCCTAGTTTTTGTAACATATGGATAGTCCTGCTGCTCTAGATGCCTCTCCAAGGATGGAGAATATGCTGCAATCACTTGATAGGCAGGTTGACCTTAGTTTGAATTAGTTTGAATTTTACCTTATATTGAATCCGCTACTGTCATTGACATTTTTCAATGTTATTCTACCCACTCAAGGAGCCAGCAGGCATTATTCCACATAGTCAACATACCAAGTGATTTAGATGGCAGATTTTTAGATTTTATGTGTTGTAATTACTATTACCCATCTTGGTTGATACCACCAAAGTGCCAGTTATTCTGCGCTCAAGCATAATTGTGCAAACATTACTGTATTTCGGTCTCAAAGGGTACTGGTGTAATGACTGGGCATATGCAACTATAGAACTAACGTCTCAGAGTGACAGGTGCAGTGTGGTGCCACACAGAAATGTTGTCATGGGCAGATGTTACTTTACTTACCGTTTATCATCAGGTGATGGTTTTACTCATCACATCACTTTCTGCTATATAAAAAAGTTAGGTTTTTTCCTAAATGTTGGCTGACTGCTTGGCCTAAAAATTTGAAGGGTTATTAATATACATTTTTATGGATAACAAAACACTTGAAAAGATTCACAGAGTTAGAACTTTACTTATTAGAAAACATCAGGGTAAAATTTTATGAGGCATTATTTTGTTATTACTTTTATCAATATTTATATGTAAATGGCTCTTGTATATTGATGTAACTTTCATTTTTGAAATTAGCATATTTAGGTATTTTACATTGTGTTATGTTTTATGATCAATTTAACAAATATTTGATGACTGTGTTGCTCATTGGTTAGCGTACTTGCCTATTGAGCACAGTGTGCCATGGGTTCAAATCTTAGTTGAAGCCAGAAATTGTTAAACATGCAACTTATTTACGATAATAATCTTATATGCACATTATTATATTTTCCGGCCTAAAAAAACCGTTTCTAAAAATTCTAAGAATATTGTTATTTTAAAACTGTTGGACACTTTTATTATTTATTTTTTTATTTGGTAAAGTGATGAGACAAGCAAAATGTTCACCTGATGGTAAGTGCAATGCCTGCCCATAACAGATGATGTGTTACTCAGAATAATTCTGTGTAGCACCACACTGCCTGTCACCCTGAGACATAAGTTCTTAAGTCTCCTATGCCTAGTGATTATGCAAGCTCTCAGAGCCCTTCAGACCGAAACACGAGTAATGTTTGCACACAGCTTCTTCACGGCAGAATAACTGACCCTGGGGTAGTGACCTACCTAGACGTGTAGGAATCCTACCACCAGTTTCATCAATAAGTTTCTAAAAAATCGAAGTAAAAAAAAAAAGTTTCAGCCTTTAAATGTCCCACTGCTGAGCATAGGCCTCCTCTCATTTCTGAGAGGGTTTTGGAGCTAGGAAGAATCCGCCACGCTGCTCCAATGCGGGTTGGCAGGACTGCACATGTCTTCGAAATATTTTTTTTTATTTCTCAGACATGCAGGTTTCCTCACGATGTTTTCCTTCACCGCCGAGCACGTGGTAAATCAGCACTTAAAATTGCAAATATCAATTTTAGTGGTGCCGGCACTGGGAATCGAACCCAGGTCACTCGCGTACTATGAAATTTAATGCGAGCGCCTAGCCTTTCTTACTCATAAACATATAAAGGTGATATTGGCCCGTACCCTCTTTACCTATATTATAAGTATTTTTTAATATATGTATCTGTAAATGTGTATGTGTATGTAGTATGTATATGTGTAACATATATTATTATGTGTGTATTGTATATATATATATATATATATATATATATATATGTATGCGTGTATTATATATTATTGGATGCCACTGAAAATCAGGGTAGGATCATGCATCCTAGCATATCCTGAGTGGCCGTCCTTTTTGGAGCATTGCACCATGAACGGATGGATTTAAATTTTGTTTTTTCTGTGTTTTTTTTTCTATACACTGTTAATCTGTCTGTGAATTGTGTGCGTGTGACAAATAAATGTTTCTTTCTTTCTTTCTTCTTGATAGAGGAGAACCCTTATAATTTCGTCCTGTCCATCTATCTGAATGTCACAGCCATTTTACTTGGAGACTATTGGCAGTTTATAGATGAAATGTTGAAGGAAGGTGTTTTGAAACCACTATACAATTGTGTAAAAAAAAAATTATAAGATGTGGAAAACCATCTATGTAACTAACGGTTGAAAAAAAAATTCAGTGCTCATAAGCATGTCAGGTATCTTAACATAGGTCTTCACTACATATGATATAGGTCAGTTGGCAAAAATGTTTCAAAATATATTTTTTTTAAGTCAATAATTGGGAAGATATGCCCTTCAAAAGTCGTAAAAAGGTGGTGGTTTGAATAAGATACACCATATAGTTTTGGAGATATGGAATATTTTCGGTTACATGCTATTCCCTGTTATGGAACCTTATATAAATAAGTATTTATTTTTGGGTCAAACCAAACCTGGCACGTGGGCCCCCTGGTATCACAGTAACCGATGATGCTGTAAAAGCCAAAAAGGCTAACAGCAATTACATCACCGAAATTATATGTTATGGAACCTCTTCACCGTCTAAAGTCCGACACGCACTTGGAAGATTTTTTTTAAATATTGTATAGAAAAGGAGCAAAATTTTAAGTTTGGGTTTAGCCTATCTAAAATTACGTCTTGTATATTATTCCCTGGTCATACTTTCGTTGATGATTCTAATGATAACTCGTGGAAGGAATACTCTCCCACTCTACGACGATTGCATATTCAAAGGCCCCTGATGTTTTGTTCACCAGGGCGTACTTATCTTACTCATAGTTTGATGTTTTTCATGCTGTTTTGGATTTAGTTCAGGGCCAGCCGTATTAAGGGTTGGCTTATTTTGCCTACGAGTTTTGAACGTGTCTAGATTGCCAGAACGATGCGTTCGGGTTGCCATTTGTAAAAATCATACCAGGAAATAGGGTCTGTTTGCCTTTTTAAATATTTCCAAGACTTGTGAAGTCCGTCAATCCGTATCGGAAAAGCGTGGAGGACTCCGCGAGGATCCAAAACCCTCATAGAAATTAATAAGGCGAAGGTTGCGCTCAGCGGTGGTTAATCTATAGTTATTTTATGCGAACTGACGCTGTCTTTTCGATGGAGATACAGGATAGATAAGTCTATACAGAATTGTTGATCTACCAAAACAAAACCAAGCCCCTATCGTAGTGGTAACCACCAGTTCTTTAAAACTAATGCCTGCAAAGCGGTCCTCTGGTCTTTGTATATCTGCCTATTTTCATCAAATACAGATTTTTGCAGGAATCAGTCTAAGTAGGTGCAGTGCCACCCCAGTGCCAGTTATTCTGCCGTGAAGTAGTAGTGTGCAAACATTACTGTGTTTCGGTTCGAAGGGCACTGAGAGCTAGCGTAATCACTGGGCATATGAGACTTGAGAACTGATGTCTCTGGGTGACGAGCGCAGTGTGGTGTCACACAGAAATGTTCTGATGACACAGCATTTGTTATGGGTAGACGTTGCACTTACCATCGGGTGAACTTTTTGCTCGTTTCGTCACTTTCTTAAATAAAAAATTAAAAGCCTAGTCTAGTCTGTGACGTACAATGTCGTGCCAGTCTCCATTAAGCGGTGGTGGTATCCACGGATAGTACCACGGACGGTAGGATTCACGGATCGCAATGTTTTTGAGACCTACGAAATTTGTTAATAATCATTAAAATGAATTATGTAACTTTCCTAGTTCTTATCACCTTATTGACAAAGTGGCGGTAGTATCGTGGTTCGGTCCACATCTTCAGAATCCTATTGGCTGAACCAGTTTCTCGAAATTGCTGCCAGGTCCTCAGGAGCGTTGAATGATTCTCCTTTATTTGCCGGGACACGTAACATTGTATGGCCTTCTGCAAGTAATGCTGTAACATTGCAGCTCTTATCCATTTATCAACCATAAGCAGGACAAATAACTGCATTAAAATTTTTAAACGTAGGTATATAATTTACGCAACTTTTTTTTTTTAAATTACAACAGTGGACCTGCGTTATGCTGTAATGATTCTGATGTGATGATAAGTTTTGCAGTGTTAAAAAAATATTCAAAAAAAATGTTAAATTATTATTATTTAATGATTTAATTTACGCTGGAACATTTCATCTCACGCCAGTAACTTATTCTCGCACGTAAAGATTTTAAGAGTGCCCCAGAATTACTGTTAATAATATTTTAAGAAATCATATTCAGTCGTCTATATATCGATCGTGTCTAAAAAATAATCAGTGTATTCTTGTGATAAAATAAAGTATCAAAACCTTAACGTTTGTTTAAGTTTATGTATGTTTAAAATCTATCTGTTGAACCACAGGATGCCCGAGTATGGGTGGAGCATCCAGTGAAAGTATGGGAAGGTGCTACAGTGACCTCTGACTACCGTTCAGGGGTTCTCATTGTCAAGATAGACCAGACTGGCGAAATACGACAAATCAAGGTAAAATATATTTCAATGTTATGAACACGTATCTATAATAAAAATGTTGCCTACCTAAAGGCGTGATTGTATGTATGTATTTTCATAGAAATTTGTGATAATATTCGAAAACCTGTTACAAAAAGGACATATAGAATTAAGTTACTAAGTCGTAAAATTAAAGTGTTGTGTATTTACTATAGTTTCTAAACCTTAACATTTAAATCATTTCAATTTATCATTTCTAAAAAAATAAAATTGTTTACGATACAAATAGGAATAAACTTTTTGTTTTCGATTCTTATCTTATTTCTTTGCTCGACTATTCGTCGCAGCATAGAAATGATGTTACGGTTGTGATTTTTATGGACCCAAGAATTATGAACAATATTTTTATTAAATAAAGATTTTTGTCACTGTTATTCCAACAGATTAAAGATGAAAAGCAAATGCCACCATTGCGCAATCCTTCGCTACTGATCGGAGAGAATGACCTCACATCCCTTTCTTACCTCCATGAGCCCGCAGTTCTACATAATCTTAAAGTCAGGTAACTAAACTTACATGTTTT
The DNA here is from genome assembly GCA_019845155.1 of Luehdorfia chinensis. NCBI lineage: Eukaryota > Metazoa > Arthropoda > Insecta > Lepidoptera > Papilionidae > Luehdorfia > Luehdorfia chinensis. The sequence goes on from JAHVAK010000107.1 coordinate 1,377,202, forward strand.
TAAAGGTTCTCGAATGGAAGCGTATGTTATAATATGTTTTAAAAATTTTAGACCAAGAATTCACCTGTATCGTGAGTGCGTTTTGCAGGCATACATTTAACATGTGTATTTTTCTAATGGATATTAATGAAGGAAACGAAGTTAATTTGCTAAGATCTGCATGCAAAATATAAAACCCTCGCCCACCCTCAGTAGCTTGCACAAGCAAACTAACACCGCCACCAGATACTCACTACCACTACATTACTACCACTAGGTAATATACTCCATTGAAGTCTAGACGACACGTGTTTCGCCCCAAAACGAGGCATTATCGTGTTATAAAGTCTACGACTGACGGCCACTCGGCGGATCTTCGCAAATTAACTTCCTTTCCTTTATTATAATGGATTTCCTGCAAAGTAACGGCTAATTCTATGAACTACCTATACTAATGAATATTGTAAATGGAAAATTATCATATGTCTCAAATAAATTACAAACGTTTATTCATATATTGCGGTATACTATTTTTAAGTTTCCTGAATTTTCATTTATAGGGATCCGTACCTCCGAATGAAAAAACGGAACCCTTATAGGATCACTCGTGCGTCAGTGCATCTGTCACAGCCAATTTGCTCTGAATCTACTAGACCTAGTAAGCTGAAGTTCCGAAATACGTCTCAAATACGGACGTGTAACGTCAACAAATGAATTTTCAATATGGTGGTCAATTAGTTGGGTTAATTAGAAAAAAAAAACTGTACCGTGTGACATATCAAATGAAAGAGCTTGTTTATGGGTCTCAAATATGTTTTATAATTTTGAAAATATACTTTTTCAAGTTTCAAACAAGTACAAACTGACAAATATTAAGCATCCGAAGCTAATATTTTGAAAAAAAAAAACAGAAAATAGTTTTTTAATTGTAGATTACAGGAAAACCTATATAGATCTCTCTATGGTTTTATAATTACATAATACATTTCTCAAAATTTATGCATACAAACTTACAAACAAATTTGGGTCAGATTTAAGAAATCTTGGAAGGTATACAATGTAACCCTCTCCTCGCGAGTTAAACTAGCAATTGTCCCTTTTTTATTTTCTTTAAAATAACGATGCTCAACTCTAGAATAAATCCGGTATCAAGAATGCGTTTTACAGACGTAAATTTCACATTAACAACAAAACACTGGGATTCGAATACTGGACCTGCGGCGCAGAAGGCAGGTACTCTGACCACTAGTCCACGTGGTCATTTAATTTCACCTATACGCATTTATCTATAAATGAACTATGTATACATTTACGAATTCTGTATACAAGAAACCCATTGATGTAAATTACGCATGGCCATTTCTTCTGCCGCTGCAGACATAATCGAGAGGTTATAGATAGTTGGTACAATTTGACAAATGTTCAAAGGGTTAAAAACATTATAAAAGAAATCTAAGATATTTTTTTTATTTAAAAAAAAGTAAAGTTTCAGCCTATAAATGTCCCACTACTGAGCACAGGCCTCCTCTCATTTTTGAGAGGGTTTTGGAGCTAGGAAGAATCCGCCACGCTGCTCCAATGCGGGTTGGCGGACTTCACATGTCTTCGAAAATATTTTTTATTCCTCAGGATAAAACTTTATTACAGTCTCATCGGAGAACTGAGCTTGGTTTAAAGTTAATATTATCATCGTATCGTATCACTCGCGTGTGTCTTGTGGGATAGTTCCTCTTGTTATTCTTTCGAATATAAATCATATCTGACCGTCCGAAGTAGGTTCGGATCTCTTTTTAGGCTGTCGACTTGGTATCTCTGGGCGGTAAGAATCGCTTTTGAACGCGGGGGTCTCGTGGGGGTATCGTGTGTTGGTAGTGTTGCGCGGGACGTCCCGACTTTCAGGGATCTGGTGAAATATCCCCCTTCCGAATCTCTCGATCGGTTCCCCAAATTTCCCGATTTTTTACTAACCTCTAAATGTATCCAGTTTAAGTTTTATTTGTTTTGTTTCTTGTACTAACCAATGGTAACATATAATTTAAAAAAAAACTGACCTTTCGATAAAAATAATAGATAATTCAGAAAAACCCTGTGTTTTCGTAGCCATCCCGATTTGGAAACCAATCCATTATTTTCACTTTCCGGCCCGAAATTTGATTAACTTCACCTGGCAACATTAGGTGTTGGCCGTAACGCGCCGCTCTCTACTGGCGGTCGCGCGTCGTTGTCATTGTTTTTAATAATTGTAATTGAGTGTACAGTATTGTAACTCGTATTCCTTTACACTGTACAGTATACCGTGCAACACTGTGCACACACTGTACACTGTACAGTGTAAACGAATACGTTTCGGGGGCGACGCCTTGCGCGCAGTCGTGTTTCTATTAAGTTAAGGTAATTGGCTGCTTTTACCACCAGTGGGTTAGGATGGAGTGCGGTTCTATCGAAATATCACCGCAACATTTCTCTGAAGTGTGAAAAATTTGAGACTACCGAAAAACGTTATTCGTAAACGCTCTATGAGTATTCAATAAGAACTTCTTGACTTAAAGAAGACCTCTAATAAAGAAAACCAGGGGCGATTTTAGACGACAGACGAATTAGAACTGAAGTTTTCAGTCAAATATACATATACATAATGACAGATCATCTGTGTACATATTTTATTTGGTCAAAACGACAACATAATCATGGAAAATTACCCCATAGCGGAATATAATCATTCGTTTAATATACCTTATGAGGGTTATAGTTATGGAAGGTTATAAAACTTTTAAAGGGAATTTTAACACGGACGGAATACAACACGGAATGAATACTACTCAGTATGGCAATGTTTTTAAAGACAAATAAAAAAACAATGAAAGAATGCTTGCGTTGTATAATATTGCATTAATAATGTAGATTTTTATTTAATTTTCACTATCGAATAGGTAGTTCTAGTCGTAGTATTTGAAACATAAAGTTTTTTTTATTGGACATAGTGACGAGACTTTCACCTGATGTTAAGTGCAGCTTCTGCCTATAACAAATTCCGTATCACCGAGAACACTTCTGAATGGCACCACACTGCGCCCGTCACCTTGAGACATCAGTTCTTAAGTCTCATATGATTACACTAGCTCTCAGTGCCCTTCAGACCGAAACACAGTAATGTTTGCACATTACTGCTTGACCGCAGTTTGGCGCTGCGGGCTAGACAGATTCCTGCATAGAAATCCTTCCAGTAATTATTATTTATTTTGCAGAAATATGATAGGTACAAAGTCTTTAAATAATTAATATATTTAGTAACACATATTTCGTCAGCATAAGTCCGACATGAATGTTAAAAAATATATAAGGACATAATTATTTGTATATGACATTTTGATTCAACATAAATAACATAATTAAAACTTATAAAATCAATCGCAAATGAATGTCAAATCTACAACTTTATAGTATACAAATGCAAATTGCTCAAAAATTTTACTAATTAAATAAGTTATTTTATAGATGCCTAGATAGATAGATACACTTTATTGCAAACCAAAATAATTTTTTTATATACCAATACATACTTTAAGTTTAAGACAGTACAATAGCGGTCTTATCGCTAAAAGCGATTTCTTTCAGATTTTATGATATAAAGGAATAATCCATACTACTATTATAAATGCGAAAGTTACTCTCTCTGTCCCTCTGTCTGTTTGTTAACTTTTCACGGTTCAACTGCTGAACCGATCTTGACGAAATTTAGCACAGAGATAGCTTGCATCCTGTAGATGGACAAAGGATACTTTTTATCCCGGAAAATCACAAAGTTCCCACGGGATATTCGAGAAAACTATATCCACGCGGACGAATTCGCGAGTATCAGCTAGTGTTAAATATAAAGGAATGAATGTTAGGAGTACCTGATTTCTACGTCGCGGGTTCTTTATCCGAATCTTCAAGCCCAAGCCTTCAAATACGATCGGCACCTGGAGGTCTATTTTGTAACTTTGGTAGGCTTCGTGATCGGTTTTATTTCGGCGTATGGAGCTCATTCATTGGTTAATGGGATCAAATGAAACCGATTACGAAACCAACCAGGGTTACACAGTAGACCCCCTGATCTGTCTTTACCGTTGAATAGTCCGGCACCTTCTTGCCTTTTGCTTCTTTGGGTTCTGGGTTGGAATCCCAGCCGGAACCAACATTTGAGCAAAACTCAAATTGTAGTTTTTCGGATCTGGCTGTGTTTCGGCATGTCTATAAAACGCACCCATGGTATAGGAGAAATCGTACTGTGGGGCATCGTATTTAAGAAAAACATAACTCAAGTTCTAACATCTAACATATTCGAAACATAATTCCTCGTAGCGAATAAATACATCGGTCGTTCGACACGGCCTTCAATTTAATATTTGGCTCGAATATTGCAGTTCACAGAAAAATAGCATCTTATGTGTATAAGCAGCATGCGATATTACATCTGAATTAATTTGCCATATCTACAAAACCACTTATTAGCATAGATTTGAAGTAATCAATATATTTTCGTATTTATCAATATCGTCAAATGTGATATTAATACAAGATATAGAAAGTAATCGCGTAGATGACTCATTTTTACAGAAGATATTTTTTTTAATCGTCGTCGTCGTCGTCGTTTCAGCCTATCAATAGTCCACTGCTGAACATAGGACTCCCCCATAGATTGCCACAAAAGTTTGTAGCTCTCGTTTTAGGGGATTTTGCCATAGTTGCCACGCTTGGCAGGATTGGCAACCGCAGTTTATTTATTTAGATGTTCGAGCAAGATGCTGCTGCCCATCTCCTGGTTTTCATTTTCCCTCTGTCGACTTTTACGACACCCACGGGATGAGATGGGGTGGTAGATTCTCTTAGGCCGCTACCACACGGCCAATTTTAATGAAATATTATATATCCAGAATGTCAATATTATATAGTCCGCCTAGGTTCGTGTAGCTGCAGTGCCAGTTATCCTTTTTTTATTGGACATCTATAAGGATTTATATATGACAGTGTTGAACAGAATCAGGAATAGAAGTGTTGTCGATCTGTGCTTTTCGATTTTTTTTTTTGGTTTAAAATGTTTCATCATTACGCGACAATCGCTTGCTAAAAAGAATAATAATAAATCGGATGTACAAATATCCTCTTCCTGTCTGTACGGTAGCTAATAAATAACATAAGAGATTGGTATCTAATTTGCATGTATTTGGTCATCCCACATAAACACCAATACATACATTTTTGAGTATATTGTGTTATGTTATGTTGACGACCGCTGGTCCTGGGTTCGAATAGATCCGAGCGAAAATGTTGTTGTTCGGGTCTGGTTGTGTTGCGATTGTCGCCGTATATCCGACACTGTAACCGAGCCTAAGTTAGATCTTATCGCTTCACGTATCGTAAGAGGGTTAGGACAAGTGAATGCCTCTGTGTATGTTCACATACATGTGGCACTATAATATCACCGGCGCAGTTAATAACATCCGACTATATTCGGTGGTTGTTGATGTGGTCGACAACCGGATAGGAGGCTATAATCATCAAAAGGGTCTATTCTCTGGACAACCTAAAATTATGAGATAAGCTTATACATACATACATAAGATCACGACTGTATCCCATAAGGGGTAGTCAGAGACTGGGCCCTCACTGCAAAAACAGATGACTGACCACAATCCACGTTTCACCAAAACAATATAATGCACTTGGTGTGATAGGTGGTGAGCCCATCGCCACCATGCGCAGTTGAGAGCACAGTGCAGTTTAATTCCTTACTCGCCTTTAAGAGATCCATTGGATGAGATGGAGTGGTAGTATTCTTTTAACGAGCCGCCACCACACGGCATAAGAAAGAGAAGATAAGCTTATACATATGTTAATGTTATTTATTTATTTATTCTTCATTGTTGACGCCTTAAGATAAGGGCTACAATGAGCGGACTTGATGCCTAGTGGAATTCTCTACCAGTCAAGCCTTATCATGTTGAAAAGTTACAATTCAATAAATGTTATGCAATTTTCTAGATTTGTTGTCAATTATAATGAACAACTAATCGATATTAGATTGAAACCGGAGGTCAATTAAGGTTTGTCTAAATTGCGTTAATAATACAGTATAGTAAGATTATTTTAATCAAGAGTAAAACGTGTATCCATACTAATATTATACATGCAAAAGTAACTCTATATGTCCCTCTAACTGTTTGTTACCTTTTCACGGCTTCAACCATTGAACCGAACTTGACAAAATTCGGCATAAAGATATCTTGCACCCTGGAGACGGACATAGGTTACTTTTTGTCCCGGAAAATTAAAACAGTTCCCGCGGGATTTTTAGAAAACCTAAATGGGCGCGGACGTAGTCGCGGGCATCGGCTAGGTAGTAATATAACCGCCGTGGTAGCTCAAATACTAAGCGCTCGATTTTAGTTTCATAGTGCGCGAATGATCTGGGATGGATTTCCAGTGCCGGCTCGTGCGTGAAGGAAAACATTGTGAGGAAACCTGCATTTCTGGAATATTTCTACGACATGTGAAGTCCGTGGTAGCGGCCTAAGAGAATCTACCACCCCATCTCATCCCGTGGGTGTCGTAAAAGTCGACAGAGGCAAAATGAAAACCAGGAGATGGGCAGCAGCATCTTGCTGGAACATCTGAATAAATAAACTGCGGTTGCCAACCCGTCTGCCAAGCGTGGCAACTATGGCAAAATCCCCCCAAAACGAGAGCTACAAACTTTTGTGGCAATCTATGTGGGAGGCCTATGTTCAGCAGTGGACTATTGATAGGCTGAAACGACGACGACGAACGACGATGTGAAGTCCTTCATGCTTCATTGCGGGTTGCCCCGCAATTTTGTGGCAGACTCTTATGGCTCCAAAAACATTTCAGAAAAGAGGAGAGAGATGTGCTCACCAGTGCGACATTTAAAGGCTCAACTTTTATAGATTATTAAAAACGAGAAACTTTTGTGAAAAATTTCATGCTTCTTAATACACCGGTGTAGACTGAGCGTCGTCGGTCAGTCAGTGGTAGGATTCCTATGCAGGAATCCGTCTAGGTAGGTACCACCCCAGGGCCAGTTATTCTGCCGTGAAGCAGTAGTGTGCAAGCATTACTGTGTTTCGGTTTGAAGGGCACTGTGAGCTAGCGTAATCACTGGGCATATGAGACTTAAGATCTAATGTCTCAGGGTTACGGGCGCAGTGTTTTGTCACAAAGAAATGTTCTGGGTGTCATAGCATTTGTGTTATGGGTAGACGTTGCACTTTGACGTTTGACGTCGCATTTTGACCCACTTCCAGACGATTTCGAGTACGATGATTTCTTACGGTTATAAGGCAAGTCATTAAAATTATTGTGTAATTGCCGATTGAACTGCGGTTAAAATTTATAAAATCGACGTGTTTTTCGGTTCATGCAGAACTGAAATTACAAAAAATAACCTAAATAATAATAAGACAAAAGTCCATCGATAAGCTTAGAAATAACAATACACTTAACTGATTTCGATTATTCTTCCACCGTGACCTAAGTTGAATAACATCTCAGTTTCGTCTAAATCCGTTTAGTAGTTATATTCCCTTACTAACAAATAGGGCTGTTGCGGATGTAGATTTTTTAACATCCGCGGATGCGGAAGCGGATGCGAATTTTTGAAGGCTCAAATTCAAGGATACGGATGCGATGAGTGATCTTAAGAATGTAACCAAATTAAATGTAAACAATGCCACAAGAACAACTTACTTGCATCAGTTTTGATCTTCTGCAATTGTTTTGCTTTATTTGAGCTTCAAATTAACTAAACTATTCTGGGTGTAACTGTCCAATACTTACTGTACAGTGAAACTGAAATTCTCAAACGACAAGGGCAACTAAACACGTTGTGATTGATTTACGAGAAACAAATAATAAACAATGAAAAAAACTCTGTCAACTATAAAGCTAAGGCTAAGCAGAGATAAAAATTATGATATGTTAATAGAACAATGTCGCAAATGTCATTGGATCAATATTGTAAAGATTCTGGCTGAGATGTCCCACAGCTGCGCACAGGCCTCCTCTCCTTTCTGAGAGGGTAATGGAGCTAGGAAGAACTCGCCACGCTGCTCCAATGCGGGTTGGCGGACTGCACATGTCTTCGAAATATTTTTTTTTTATTTCTCAGACACGCAGGTTTCCTTTACGATATTTTCCTTCACCGCTGAGCACGTGGTAAATAAGTACTTTAAAATACAATTAACAATTTTAGTGGTGCCGGTACCAGGAATCGAACCAAGGTCACTCGCGTATCATGAAATTTTAAGCGAGCGCCTAGCCCCTGAGCTACCACGGCTCTTCTGGCCTATATGGGGTAGGTTAGGACGACTAACGGCACTACAATATCTCTTGTCCCACTTGATAGCTTCCGATAGTAATTCGGAATAGTCGCCTGGGACGAAAATCGAGCATGGTGGATGTCGTACATAGATATGTATAGAATATATAAGTCTAAAATTTTGAAGTCTAATTTTAAAGTCGGTTAAGAAATGCTGAAGCTATCCAAGCTTAGCTAGCTAGTTTTAAAGTTAATGTTATACAGTTAAAGAAAATTCTCTAGAATTTCAAACACAAATGTCCTTCATGATGCTAATTTTTTTCGATGTGAAAGATGGTTCCGGGCTTTACGATCGAGACCTCCAAACATTCATTACCTTTTATTTTTCTACTAAAACGTAGCGGTTATATTCTCTGTGTTTTATATTATATTTTTCTTAAAACAAAAAACGATATATTACAAAAGTATTTCTCCTTGAAACGAAACGTGAAACACGAAAGTGCGTTTTACAGACATAAATTTCATATCCACAGCACAACCAGGCCCGAAAACCAACAATTTGATTTTTTTGCACAAATTATGGCTCCGAATGGGATTCGTACCCAGGACCGGCGGCATGGAATTCAGGTATTCTGAAAACTAGATCGCGCGGTCGTCAATTTTAGACACTAAGAAATTTTACACGCTTCGGAATCGATAAACCATAACCAACAATTTTATTTATTTTTAATGCATTCAATGAGAATTCGATGAAAACTTTTCTATGGAATCTTCATCACTTTCATAAAGAATGTCGGCAACGTCGTTGGGTTAAGTTATTAATAATCTTGTTACGATAAACGTGCTTTGAATTAGCAGCGGTCTTAAGTAAGAAATGTCACAAGTCGATATTAAAAATCCTTTTATTACAATACGCAATACACTACGTGAAAGCAACAATAACGAGGAAATGCATTTAGCGGGGGCTGCAAAAACAGCTTTACATTCATTTTAACGACTCAAGAATAGACGGGAAAAAGAGAGAGTGAATATAAGAATTAATGCCAAGGGAAAGTGTATGTGTATTTTATCATCATCATGTAGTTAAAAGTCCACTGCTGGACATAGGCCTCTTCCAAGAAGGAAGAAATTGCCGTAATCAATAATTTAATGTAATAATCCGTAATTTACTGGTGGTAGGATTCCTATGCAGGAATCCGTCTAGGTAAGTACCACCCCAGGGCCAGTTATTCTGCCGTGAAGCAGTAGTGTGCAAACATTACTGTGTTTCGGTCTAAAGGGCACTGTGAGCTATCGTAATCACTGGGCATATGAGACTTAAGAACTGATGTCTCAGGGTGACGAGTGCATTGTGGTGTCACACAGAAATTTTCTGGCTCATACACGGCAGACATTGCACTTACCATCAGGTGAATGTCTTGCTCGTTTCGTCGCCATATCAAACACAACACCATGCAATTGACGGGCGGATTAAGGACTACTGCTCATTACTGGTCTGTGTATTTTCGTCGACCAAGGCATTTCCCAGCAAGTGACATTTCCAGTGCTAAATAAAACTGCACTTACTGACTTAACGCGTGGTCGTGCGTGAGGAAGGCGGTATCTAATAGAAAAACGTTTGAGGACAAGTTTAGTCTCGCGTACCACATTTGGACAGTGTAACAAACTTCCGTGTGGTGGCGGCTCGTTAAAAGAATATTACCACTCCATCTCATCCAATTGGATCTCGTAAAAGGCGAGTAAGGAATTAAACTGCACTGTGCACCCAACAGCGCATGGTGGCGATGGGCTCACCACCTATCAAACCAAGTGCATTATATTGTTTTGGTGAAACGTGGATTGTGGCAGTCGTCTGTTTTTGCAGTGAGTGCTCTGTCTCTGCTTACCCCTTATGGGTTACAGTCGTGATCTTATGTATGTAGTGTATGTGTAACAATCTTCCCACGCTTTTTGACCTATTACAAATTAGAGAAAAAAATATAAAGAACGATGGGACATATACTGGTGTTGGGATTCCTATGTAGAAATCCGTCTAGGTAGACACCACCCCAGTTATTCCAGTTATTCAGGCCACTTATTCTGCCATGAAGCAGTAGTGTGCAAACATGGTTTCGGTCAGAAGGGGCACTAAGATGTAAGTAATCATTGGGATATGAGACTTAAGGACTGATGTCTTAGTTCCGTGACGTGACGTGATTTAACACAAATGTTCTGGGTGACACAGCACGTAGCACTTAGCTTCAGGTGTAGTTTTTGATAAAAGTGCATCGTTTTTATGTAACATTTCTGTTGTTCTGATTTAATATTTGTTGATTTAATGTTTATTTATTATTATTTTAACCAAATTTCTAATATAAGTTTCTAATCTGTCACTTGTACTGGGTTTTATGCGCAGTTTCTTACTATATTGATTTTGTAAAAAAAAAGTTTATTCAATTAACATTTACTTGTTAAAGTATGCGGAATTCAGCATTCACAAATACATTGTTGCAAGCAGTTCGTTAAAGGAATTATGAAGACTTATGGTGACCGGGCGCCGCTCTAAGACTCTTAATATTAATGCCTTAAGCCACAAATTTCACATTCAAATAGCAATAGAAGAAATAATGTGTTTTACTCGAATTACTGCCATGGAAGTAACATTATTTTTTACTACGTTTTTCTTTTACTACAATGTCATTATTATTTCAGCTCAACACAAGTCCATTCCTGAACGAAAAGTATGCTAAACTAAACTTCCAGACTCGTAATTTTTTTTATTGGATAAAAAGCTGAAACTAGCAAAACGTTTACCTGATGGTAAGTGCACCGTAAAGTAAAGTAAAGTTTCAGCCTATAAATGTCCCACTACTGAGCACAGGCCTCCTCTCACTTCTGAGAGGGTTTTGGAGCTAGGAAGAATCCGTCACGCTGCTCCAATGCGGGTTGGCGGACTTCACATATCTTCGAAATATTTTTTATTCCTCAGACATGCAGGTTTCCTCACGATGTTTTCCTTCACCGCCGAGCACGTGGTAAATCAGCACTTAAAATTGCAATTAACAATTTTAGTGGTGCCGGCACCGGGAATCGAACCCAGGTCACTCGCGTACTATGAAAGTTAAAGCGAGCGCCTAGCCCCTGAGCTACCACGGCTCTGCACCGTGCACCGTATCAACCAGAATATTTCTGTGTTGCGCCCGTCACCCTGTCTCATCAGTTCTTAAGTCTCATATGCCCAGTGATTACACTAGCTCTCAGTGCCCTTCGAACCAAAACATCAACGTTTGTACTATACTGCATCACGTCAGAATACACCAGCAGAAATAGGCCTCGCGAGTCCCGTGGCAGACTAAGAGCCGATTTAACCGATCGATTTGGAAAGCAAGTTTAATAAGACCACGTTTTACTTAACTGAGTTCAATTGTATCATTTGATTTCCGTTTTCGTCTAACCGATTTCAACGGCTCCATTTTGATCGTGTTAAGAAAAACGAAGTTTACATGAAATATCGTCACAATATAAAAGACAAGTCCATGTATTTCGTATTTTGCGACATCAAACAGCCTCTTTTATGCATAGGTTACATAGGTATGCAAACAATAAAAAATACGAATTAAAAATAATGTTTGTGTTTACAGTGTGCAATTGACAATGACAGCTCTCTAAACGCGTTTAAAGAGCTGAACGTCGAAAATTGAGCGTTCAGAATTTGAATCGCGTTTAGCATTGACTGCTTTCATTTGATGTTGATGAAATGCAAACTGTAGCATTGAACTCAGTTAAACGCTTAAACTTCATTTTTTTTGAACTGATCGCGTTTAGTTTCAACGGTAAAATCCGCCCTAAGAAACGATTTCACCGTTCGCCTTTTTATACATAGATTACATAGGTATGTAAATAATAAACGATACGAAATAAAAATAATTTTTGGATTTACTTTGTTGTGCAATTGACAATGACAGCTATCTTAACGCGGTTATAGAGTTAGGGCGGATTTCACCGTTGAAACTAAACGCGATCAGTTCAAGAAAAACGAAGTTTAAGCGTTTAACTTAGTTCAATGCTACAGTTTGCATTTCATCAACATCAAATGAATGCAGTCAATGCTAAACGCGGTTCAAATTCTGAACGCCCAATTTTCGACGTTCAGCTCTTTAAACGCGTTTATAGAGCTGTCATTGTCAATTGCACAACGATGTAAACACAAAATTTATTTTGATTTACTATTATTTATTGTTTGTCATAAAAACATGCTGTTTGATGTCGCAAAATACGAAATAAATCGTCTTTTTGTTTTAGATTGTGACGATATTTCATGTAAACTTCGTTTTTCTAAACGCGATCAAAATGGAGTCGGTGAATTCGGTGAGACGAAAACCGAGATCAAATGATACATTTGAACTCAGTTAAGCAAAACGCGGTTTTATTAAACTTGGTTTCCAACGCAATCGGTGAAATCGGGTCTTAAACGTCGAAACTTGGGCGTTCTGTATTATAACCGCGTTTAGTTTTAACTGCGTTCATTTGATGTTGATAGAATGCAAACTGTAGCATGGAACTCAGTTAAATGCCTTAACTACGTTTAGCTTGAACTGATCGCGTCTATTTTCAACGGTGAAATCCGCCCTCAGTGACCTTATCTAATCTTGACCAAGCGTGATATCCAGTATACTTATTTTGTTAGTGTGTCATCGAAATTTATTTCCTTTGAGCTACACGCCCGTTGTATATTTTTAGCATCTGTGCAAACAAACTGAAAAGCATTATTTACATTTGTTATATTCACATGTACGTGGCAAACGTACTAATTAAATATACTCTTAAAAGAACGGTTACGTTTTGGCAAATGCCTTAAAATAGTTATCACTGTTTTTGAAGCGAGTTATAATTGATACATTGTATGTATTAATTCGTAGAGTCACGCCTCTTTTCCATTGGGGTAGGCAGGGACCACATCTTTCCACTTGCTATGATCCTGACACACATCTTTAGCTTCTTCTACTTTCATTAGTGTTTTCATAAAGCTCGTCGGTTGCGGGTACTTTCGACAGTGGCCTTTCCTTAAAACGACATCGTACTGATTGTGATTGACCCTTACCGCCTGGCCCATTGCGCACTCGCCTCATAAATCTATTTCGTCAATCTTCTTTCATCCATCCTCTGTACATGTCCAAACCTACTAAAGCAGACTGATACATATATACATATTTTTTTATGGATATAAAGAGTGTACATAAAAGCCGTTTAAAAGCCGGTTAAGTACGAGTCCATAATGAAGTAATTATAATGTCTTTTTAGAATTATTAGTACTCACGGATATTACAGTCGTGGTAGCTCAGGGGCCTGGTGCTCGCTTTTAATTTCATAGTAAGCGAGTAACCTGGGTTCGATCCCCGGTGCCAGCACCTCTTAAATTCGTCTACAATTTTAAGTGCTGATTCACCACGTGCTTAGCGGTGAAGGAAAACATCGTGAGGAAACCTGTATGTCTGAGGAATAGAAATATTTCGAAATCATGTGAAGTCCGCCAACCCGCATTGGAGCAGCGTGGCGGATTCTTCCCAGCTCCTAAACCCTCTCAGAAATGAGAGGAGGCCTGTGCTCAGCAGTGGGACATTTATAGGCTGAAACTGTACTGTACGGATATTTCAGAGTATTCTTAATCGGCAATCGTGTCAACAATCGCTGTTGTGTGTCTTCATTAGTAGCGAGAGTTTTGTTATATGTAGGTATTCTATGCATTGCTTGCTTTCAACTCTGTCATACGAACTTGACATCATTTGAAACATAAAAATTCTCAAACCATGTTTTATGTGTGAAGCTGAAATTATGTAATTAGGTTCAACAGAAATGTTCACAAAAATGTTGGCTGCGGCTGGTTGGCTAACGGTTGCGCCATGTACAATCTAAACAACGGACACGGTTGGCGTATTGGCTCAATGAGTGTGTTGTTCGCTAAGGGACGTGGGTTCATTTTTATTTATAGAAGAATGGGTAAACGGGCAGGCGTCTCACCTGATAGTAAGTGATCACCGCAGCAACATCATAAGAATTGCGAGTGCGTTCCCGGCCTTTAAGAAAGAGCAGTCTCCTCTTGAAACCTTTAACGTAATTCGTATTGCTTTGAGAAACCACAGGCGGTGGCAGATTCCACAGTGGTCATGCGTCGCAGCATATGCCAAAGATTTCCGCATGGAGCTTTTGCATGGTCGTTCCAGCTCTGGGGTTGATGGGAAATTTATGTCTGTAAAACGAACCCACGATTTAGGAGAACGCTCAGTGTGGAGTAACGTTTAAAAAAGCTCGATAAACGTTATGCAATGAACCATAAAAGTGTATTAATATACATAGGTGAGAGTCGGCGCTCGGCGAATTCATGAGAGAAACAATATAAAAACATGTTAATTACGTTATGGTGAGACGCAAGCCATGAGAAATATATCGTATTTTGTGCTTTGTTTCCATTATACTCGTTCTACGTTACGTTCACTGATTTAATAGGAATTTTGTTTTAGTCTTGATAAATCTCAATTAAAATACAGTTAAAATTGTAGTGTTAAAAATTTAGATTAAAAAGTAATTAAAAAGAGAATACAAATAGGTTGTTTGTATTTTATGACATTTTTATACATTATATTAAACACTGATATAAAAAGATTCACACAAAATAAAACACAGATTCACACAAACTAATGGTAATATTGAAGTAAAAATATATTTATTAGAATTAAAAAAAACCGGGCAAATTACCTAATTAAAATTACATCATCAAGATGTGATCAATTTCGACGCAATGATTCGTCGAACTTGGAGCGCAAATTTGCAAAAACTCTCGCACATTACGCATGGAATGGCAGCCAATTCTTGGAAGATGGTTACTTTCAATTGGGCAATTGCTGTTGGATTCCCCATATGAATTTGACTTTTCAAGTATCTCTATAGAAATAAGTCAAGGTGAATTAAGATTGGACTCCTGGGAAGCCATGACAATATCCCCTCGGCGCGATTGGCCCCGTTGGCTTCTGATTTAGATTTGAACCAGTAGCCTCGAATTTTCTAACCCAAGAACGAATTAAACTCGCTGGCCGTGTGAAGGCGGCTTAAGAGATTCTACCACCCCATCTCATCCCGTGGGTGTCGTAAAAGTCGAAATAGGGAAAATCCCTCTCAAAATGAGAGCTAAAAACTTTTGTGGCGGTTAAGCGATGGACTAATGATAGGCTGAAATGATGATGATTAAGGGACACTGACTATAATCATGTAATCCATATTCGCGGTACAATAACGTAAGAATCACTGTTCTTGTAAAAATGTTTTACACGAAATGACGACGTTGTTCGCCCGTGAATCGACACCAGCTCCATTGCGACTGAATTTCCGTGAACCGAGCAACTGCTTCGCACCACCCGCGTCCCCTTCCGCGGTGCCGCTTTACCACAATAATGTTTTGAAATTCGTATATGTTTATGGACCGCCTTGTGTAAAATTGTACAAAAATATTTACTAAAGAAAGGCGGGCTTTTTGTCACTCATAAAAAAATATACCTTGATACAACTGTTACTGCTGTCACTTGTTTAGCTTAGAATTAGTTACTTTTAGCTAATTTAAAAATAATATATTTTTTATTTTTTTGAACACGATCTTATTAGCTTGACCTACGAGTAAGTGTATTTTGCAATATGAAATATGAATTAATGGAATCTTTCAATTAAGTTTCCATCTTCTTTCAGACGTCCGAATAATTTGAAATTTAGCACATGTATAAACCGATGAGAATACAATTATTTCATGTTTATGACCTGGAGGTCTATTTTGTAACTCTGGTAGGTTTCGTGATCGGTTTCATTTTGGCGTATGAAGCTCATACATTGGTTAGTGGGATCTAATGAAACCGATCACGAAACCAACCAGAGTTACACAGTAGCCCCCTGGCAGGCAATAGGTGTCCGGTACAGTAGAAAAACACCTACCTCTTTCATACTAAAGTGTCGTAAGCGGCGACTAAGGTACCCAATGGGGTGTAAGCATGTTTAGGCTCCTACCAAAATGGCGGCGACGTAGTTCGCCACCAGTCACGTCTCGTTTCCCGCGGAGGCGAAATGTGGGCTACTGTTCGTATGTATGCATGCTCACTAGGATCATCATCTCATTGCTGTTGAAACAAGTTTTTTAAATTATAACTTATTTTATTTCTCAACATAAAAATGCTATTGACTACCAATGTTTTACCTCATTCAGAGCCATTTGAAGATATTTACTTTTTTTAGTAAATTGGTTATAGTACGTCAGTGATATGTCGTATATCGTTAATGCAAAGATTGTATATCGATTAAACTAAATTATTTGTAACAACGTTTCGCTTTATAATAATATGTTTCTATAATACCGATATTACATATTTTATGCCATGTGGTGGCGGCTTAAGAGAATCTACCATCCCATTTCATCCCGTGGGTGTCGCAAAAGTAGACAGAGGGAAAATGAAAACCAGGAGATGGGCAGCAGCATCAACCTGGAACATCCGAAAAAAACTGCGGCTGCCAACACGCCTGCCTAGCGTGGTAACTATGGCCCAAATCCCCTTTAAAATGAGGGCCACATACTTTTGTGGCAATCTTTGGGTGAGGCCTATGTTCAGTAGTTGATTAGTGATAGGCTGATATGTTTACTACGATATTCACTGGACACTGAAGCTGCGGGGGAAGTGCTAGTGTCTGCTTATCTTATCTATGGTTCTCATAGTTTATCAATAATATCATTTGCCTGTAAATAATTCATTGCTGAATATAGGCCCTCTTTAAGAGGTAGCAGTGGTCGTATTAGTCACGCTAGGCAAGGCAACGCTAGATTGGTAATTGTCATATAAAATGCTTCGCGCCTTTAGACGTCACTGACCGTCAGAGGTCCGTGTTTTTGAGTTTGGTATTTTCCGGTTTTCTTTCCCGGTTTTAGCTGATAAGTCTCCGGCAGAGTAGAACAGCACTGACCTCCTTCTTACCGAGGTATCGTAAGAGGCGTCTAAGGTATTGTACGGACAGCCTTTATTCGCGCAGTATGACACCAGAATATGCCTTGCTGTCACTATACCGCTCGTGGGAATGGGGAGTAACAATTTTTTGACTCGTACCAAAATGGCGAAGACGTGGTTTATCACCCGTCACGTCACGTTTTCTGCGAGGGCGAAAAGTGGGCTACGTGAGTGGTCTCTGCCTAGCCCTTATATGAGAAAAGGCGTGACTGTATGTATGTGTATGTATGATAGTGACGAGATGAGTAAATGGTTTGCCGGATGGTAAGTGTAACGTCTCCCCGTCACCCTGAGACATAAGTTTTTAAATTTCATATGCGAAGCAATTACACTAGTTAACAGTGCCTTTTAAACTGAAACACAGTTGTGTTTGCAGACTGCTGCTTGACGGCAGTATAACTGGCACTGCGGTGGTACCTACCTAGACAGATTTCTGCATAGTAATCCTACCACCAGTAACAAGGTTACGGGCGCGGTGCAGTGCTACACAGAGCTTTCCAATGCAAAGTTCTGGGGGACGCTGCACTGTCGGTGGTAGGTGTGGCACATACTACCTGGTTAATGACTTGCTCGTCTCGACACTGACATGAAAAAAATATGATAAAGATAAATATCTCCGCCGCGGGTCCTGGGTTCGAATTCCAGTCGGAACCAACATTTTTGTAAAAACACAAATTTCGTGTCGGGTGTTATTGTGCTTGTGAAATATGTGTTTGTAAAACGCACCCACGATACAGGAGAAATCCTACTGTGGGTACTAACTATTCTTTTAAATAAAATAAAAAAGAGAATAAAAATCCATTGACATATTACAACACCGTTGGCATTTGGTACGATTGTTTATTTCCTAACAGGTCTGCTGATATATAGATAAAGTGAACAAGTGTTAATTAAGTCATTCGTATGCGTTTCTTACGAAATTATGTAGCTCTTGCTTTGTCTAATCATTTAACTTACAATTATTTTCAGGTTCTGTGATAGAAATGCAATTATGTAGCTCTTGCTTTGTCTAATCATTTAACTTACAATTCTTTTCAGGTTCTGTGATAGAAATGCAATTATGTAGCTCTTGCTTTGTCTAATCATTTAACTTACAATTCTTTTCAGGTTCTGTGATAGAAATGCAATTATGTAGCTCTTGCTTTGTCTAATCATTTAATTTACAATTCTTTTCAGGTTCTGTGATAGAAATGCAATTATGTAGCTCTTGCTTTGTCTAATCATTTAACCTACAATTCTTTTCAGGTTCTGTGATAGAAATGCAATTATGTAGCTCTTGCTTTGTCTAATCATTTAACTTACAATTCTTTTCAGGTTCTGTGATAGAAATGCAATCTATACGTACTGCGGTATCGTGCTTGTCGCTATCAACCCCTACTATGATCTGCCTATTTATGGTAAGTTTAAATTGTGTCATACAGGCTCTGTCCGTGGCATTGGTCGCTTAGATTAGAATACATGTCCTTCCAGAACCTTTTTAGAAATTACGATCAACCAAAACCTTAGTTTTTATATGTAAATTTCATTTGCATAGCTTGGATAAAGTGAGCATGATAAGGGAACGTTGCGATGTGGCATTCTTTTTGAGAAAGTATTACGACATCTAGGGTTCGAATCACTTAATAAATATTTGTGCAATTATTTTAATTGCATTAAGTATTGGTTTCCGTGTCTGAATCCATTGTGATTGACCTCGTGCCGTTGTCCTATCCTCCGATCCTTTTACCAAAGCCTTACATCGAATACAGGAAGGTAAAGATAGGTGAGTGCATCTGTGTTTGTTCTTATTATCACGGCACTGTAACACATCCGGCACAGTTGAGAACTTACGGTTGTTACCAGTAGTTGTCGCCGAATTCCACATGAGTCTTCATCATCGGCATGTGACCACTTTTGGTACCTCACTATACACTCCACCAGAGGCTTTGTTCGAGTTAAGGCATAATCTGTGGTGTATTTTGTAGGTGATGAGACGATCATGGCATATCGCGGTCAGGCCATGGGAGACCTGGACCCGCACATATTCGCCGTCTCCGAGGAGGCCTACACAAAGCTGGAGAGGGAAAGGAGAGACCAGAGTATTATTGGTGAGTATGCGATGTATATTTTTGATATTCAACAAATTTATATGCCGAAAATAGCACAGTTGCCAGTATATAATACAATAACTACATTTCCAGCTTCTGTACTGACGTACGAACTTCCTAGAACACACTGTAATTACTAAAAATAATTACTAATGGAATCCAAGTACAGTTTTTGTAAAATAGTCCCCGTGATTTTGTGCGTGTGGATATTCAACAACTTTGTTGTGATAACGTTTTCTTTTATTTACGCGAATACTAAACATTTAAATTAAACTACTTTTTACGGATTTTTTTTTTTATTTCATTAAAGTGACGGAACGAGCAAAACGTTCACCACCATCACCATCAGGTGATGGTAAGTGCAACGTTTGCCCATAACAAATGCTGTGTCACCCAGAAAATTACTGTGTGACACCACACTGCGCCCGTCACCCTGAGACATCAGTTCTTAAGTCTCATATGTCTCATAAGTGATTACGCTAGCTCACAGTGCCCTTCAAACCGAAACACAGTAATGTTTGCACGCTACTGCTTCACGGCAGAATAACTGGCCCTGGGGTGGTACCTACCTAGATGGATTCCTGCATAGGAATCCTACCACCAGTAAAGATCTATCGCGTTTAATTTAAAACTATTTATGACCCGACGTTTCGGGCGCTTTATAGCACCCATGGTCACGGGGGACTGAGGTGACAGTTGTCCTGATGTCAAAGTTAACCCGGAGTACCTTCATCTTTTAATTATTACTTTTAGTCCGATCTACGCAGAAAGAGCTTACTGTGTTATGAAGCCTTACAGTGGTATGCTTGATTTTTGATTAATTTTATTAAAAATAGGATCCCAAGCCGGGGCGATAAATTCCGTAAAAAGTAGTTTCATTTAAACTTTGTTGTGGTTATTGTGGCGTATAATTTCTGTCAACTCCATGACAGAAATTTTTAAGCTTTTGAAGTTATCATATTTCATGTCAGTATATCGCTGTATATATTGTATATATTACTGTGTTTTGTTTGAAGGGCACTGTGAGCTAGCGTAATCGCTAGCAATATGAGACTGAGAACTTATGTCTCAGGGTGATGGACGCAGTGTGGTGTCACACAGAAATTTTCTGGGTGACACAGCATTTGTTATAGGCAGACGTTACCACCAGGTGAACGTTTTGCTCGTTTCATCACTTTATCCAATAAAAAAAACTATGAATGTCCCACTGCTATACACAAGCCTCCTCTTATTTCTGTGAGGGTTTTGGAGCCGAGAAAAGTCCGCCACTCCTCTCCAGTGCAGTTTGGCGGACTCTTTACGTCTTCGAAATATTTTTATTCCTCAGACATGCAGGTTTCTTCACGAACACCCAGACCCGGAACATTGTCTGCACGGAATCGAACTCGTTCCCCGGAGAGCAGAAGACAATAAATTGCGCCGGAACTTTTATTCGTAAAAGATTTTATTGTCTTGTATTTTTAGTGTAATTTTGTAAACGACACGTACCATTTTTTTTCTTTAACTTTCGACACATAATCCAATAAAAAAGAGACTAAGCATAGAAATCATTTTAATTTTGGTTAAAACTAGTCGGGTAATAAATTCTGTCACAACACTTAATATAAATGTCGAATACTGGCCAGAAATGTTTGAACTGATTTTGAATAAGGAACATTTGCGCCTTTTGATTGATTTTGTTCCATTTAAAAAAAATGAAGTGGACGCAAAAGGAAGATCGCGGTTATTGCGCTGCACCGCTGCGGTTACGCGTCATCTGACATTTTCAAACTTGAGGCCTGTATTAAAAATCAAGGAGGGCATTTCGAATGACTTTAAAAAAATCGAATAACAATTTAAGAAATTTAAATCGTATCAGTCTTTCAATTAAGTTTTAAATGTTTTGTCTGTCAGTGAGCGGAGAGTCCGGAGCCGGTAAGACAGTATCAGCAAAGTACGCGATGAGATACTTCGCGGCGGTCGGTGGAAACGCCAGCGAGACGCAAGTGGAACGGAAAGTGTTAGCCTCCAGTCCCATAATGGAGGTAAGAATTGATAAAATCTCTATAGTATGTAGAATAAAAAAATGCCCTTTATTTCTACGTATGTTTGTAATGCATCGAACTGCGATCCAAATGCGAAACTGATCAATGATTTATCACTAGTAAAAGTTTTCGATCGCGCTAAAACGCGCTAGAACAGTGCATCACTCTGATGAATTTCTAAGAAAAATTCGGATTTAATCCAATTGGATTAAATCTGAATATTCCTTAGGAATTCCTTAGAAGTCGGCCGATGGGCGCGCAGCAGTTGCTCCGTTGATTTAACCGAATTGATTTCAAACAAAATATCACTTCCTTTCCATAGGGTATGTGCTCGATGTTATAATTTGGTCGCTGCCAAGCTATTTCAACATCTTTATGTTTATTAAACTATTATATTGTTAACAATGACAGGCATGAAAAAATAATTATTGCTCGTCTTTCCCAGGACAGACATTTTCGCAAAGCAGGTGTAATTTAAAAAATAACGTTTAATTATTATAACGTTTAGTTATTAAATAAAATTTTTTGCCCTCGCGAGAAAAGAGACGTGACGTGTGACGAACCACGTCACCGCCATTTGGGTAAGAGTGAAAAAATTCTTACTCCCCATTGCGTTTCCACGAGCTGTACAGTGACAGCATTGCATATTATAGTGTTATTCCACACGAATGAAGGCTGTACGTACAATACCTTAGTCTCCTCTTACGACTCCTCGGTAGAAAATAGGTAGGTGCTATTCTACTCTGCCGAACGTGTAACGGCTTTTCACTTAATCAAATTTTCATTCAAATTAAACTCCTCGTCTCCAGTCGATCGGTAACGCGAAAACTACTCGCAACGACAATTCCTCCCGCTTCGGAAAGTTCATCGAGATCCACTTCGACGACCATTATCGCATATCAGGCGCCAGCATGCGGACCTACCTGCTGGAGAAGTCGCGCGTGGTGTACCAGAGCGCTGGGGAGAGGAACTACCACGTCTTTTACCAGCTGTGTTCTGCCAGCGCCCACATGCCAGAACTAAAACTTGGTAAGCTGATTATTGGGGGTAATATGTTTTATCAGGAATTAAGCAATTTTATTCAACGTGTTAGCTTTCGCAGTTCACGTCTGTCAACATGTTCGCTCTCTTTTTTTACGTTCTTGTAAAAACTAATCTTTATTTTCATATTTACAGACCACCAGGACTCATTTCATTACCTGAACCAGGGCGGCAGCCCCAACATCGACGGCGTTGACGACTTGAGAGCTTTCAATGAAACCAAAAATGCCCTCACAACTTTAGGTAACCCTTAATAGCGTCTATTTATTGCAGAAAGTAATGTTATCTGTTTCTCTTCTTCTTCATTATCAGCATTTACTAGGTCCACTGCTAAGCAAAGGCCATAATTTGCCATCGCGCCATGCGAATATTGCAGTAACTTAACAATTTTACATGTATACAATCACGCCTTTTATCCATATAAGGGGTACGCAGATACCGCCCGTAACCCACTTTTCGCCTGCGCGGGAATCGAACCACGTCACTGCCATTTTGGTACGAGTCAAAAAGTTCTTACTCCCCGTTGCTTTCCCACGAGCAGTATAGTGACTGCATTGCATAGTATGGTTGTTATTCTGCACGAATTTAGGCTGCTCCTTGGTCGCCCTCGCCTCTTACGACACCTTCGTAAAAAAGGGATAGCTTGTGACTTTGCTATATTTGTAGTGATTGTATTTTTAAGTATTAAGTCGTTCGTGTAGGCTTTGGAATTCCTGTAAATTCAGAATAATCACTACAAAAAAAATCTAATTTAGTTTTATATTTATTTAAATTTTGTTTTATATGTTAAAGTTCGGAGAGTGCTATACAGGTGTTCCTGAATGTTGCTGTGGTCGGCACGATCTAGGAGGACATTACCTTTTTTTCTTGCAACAGGTGTATCGGAAACGGAGCAGCAGAACATGTTCACGGTGCTGGCGACCATCCTGCACCTGGGCAACGTGCAGCTGTTCGACTGCGACCCTGACGCGGGGCCCAACGAGGAGTCCAGCGACGGTGCTTACATTAGTGTAAGTGAACTTCCCCTTTGTTGTAATCTTCAGTTTTGTTATGTATGTTCAATTACGAAGTATATAAGAGCACGGATCAGACGATGCTAGACGCTTTCCAGATCCTCGCAACTTAGTGCCTCATATATACTTAATATATACAAAGAGAGAAAAATTCATTTTTTCTTGAAAATTAATGTATAATATATATAAATGAATGTATATTATAAATTATAGTATAATGAAAAAAAAAACATACTGAAAGTATAATAATATAAATAAAATTAAACGAAAACAGAAAAACAAATAAAAAAAATACTATAACCTTTTTTTTGTAATTAAATAAAAATGAAATAGTTCATGACATTGCAACAAAAACGTCTGCGCTCAGTACTAGGTGCGGAAACCCGCAACACTTATTTAATCCGTTGTACCTCTTATTCTCGAGCTTTGTAGCTTTACACTTTGTAGGTACAGGTCTCGTCATGATAAAAGTTCGCTAACGGTGGTAGGTAATCACTGGTGGTAGGATTCCTATGCAGGAGTCCGTCTAGGTAGGTACCACCCCAGGGCCAGTTATTCTGCCGTGAAGCAGTAGTGTGCAAACATTACTGTGTTTCCGTTTGAAGGGCACTGTGAGCTAGCGTAATCACTGCGCATATGAGACTTAACAACGTACGAGTATGTCTCAGGGTGATGGACACAGTGTAGTGTCACACAGAAATTTTCTGGGTGACACAGCATTTGTTATGGGCAGACGTAGCACTTACCATCAGGTGAACGTTTTGCTCGTTTCATCATTTTATGCAATAAAAAAAAAACGGTCAACCTGCGCAGCAAACGCTTATCGTTCTATCCGGCGGTACGAGGTATGGCGAGACGGAGGGGTTTCGCGTCCCATATCGATGCCGTCGCGCTATTGGTTCCTCATTCGCGCGCCTCTGATTTTTTATTCCTAGTAGAGGGCCGCTCTACACTGCGTTTGCCGGAACGTGGTTGCCACTAGAGAATCTTTCTTCTCCAACGGTTATCGGTTCTACGAGCTATGTGGCTGGCCCATTGCAACTTTTGCTTGCTAATATAGGCTACTAGGGCTATGTCGGTTACTGTAGTTCTGCTGCGGATATCAATGTTGTGTAGGTGATGAGTGGAAGTTGAATAAAACCACCATAAGCTGCAGAGAAATTCGGAGTGTTTATTTTGAAATATCACGCTTTTTATATACATTAAAATCGGTTACACAATTGGTCGAGTCTGGCTGCAGTCTACATTCTCGATGCGGGCCATCAGAGCACGAGTCTGGTTTATGAAATTTCCTGAGCTCTGATTGGCCACTCATGATTGATCATGATTGACATGATTGATGATTAAACTTTAAGTATGAATTCCTACAAGCATATAATGCATTACATAAGGCATTATATTATATAAGTGAATTTCGACTGAATCTTAGTTTCTACAATGCTAAAATTTACAATCAAATACAGAATTTCTATTAATAGTTTGTATAAAGCATTATTTAAATAAGATTACCATCCCATTATTTTTATAAGATTAACAACAATCATCGTTACGGGTTTTATGTCGCAGAGAAACTCCGGGCATAGCCCTTTCCATAGCTTGCTGAGCGACTCACAGCTTCCTACTGGGGTCTGTAGTGGGACCACGTTTCGGTTCCGTATGTCATCACTGGCAACACGCACTGGTTGTATACTTTTGTTTTAAGGCTTTGAGGTATACGCGATGAGAAAACATGACGCAGTTTCCCGGACCTACTTAGTCGGACAATCTTTCCAAGGTATTCATATTCGTCGACTACTTCGATCGTAGTGCTACCAACAACAACCGGTATAGGTGTGACAAGGCCGTTACACTTGATCTTCCGTCTTGTCCATGTTCATCTTAAGACCTAATCTTTAGGATACACTAATGTGGATTACATACATACTGTGATTACATACTCTAATTTATTTATCACAGTTGTCTAGTTAATTATTTCTCCGGCTCGAAGGACCATGTACAACTACACACTGTCAAAATACAAGATGGGTTTACTAGTATTGAAACTCCAAATGCATGGTGGATGTTAATGTGTATGTGTGTACCTTTTGAGATGTTAATGTGTTTGTTAGCGGGTTATAAATAAACAATTTAAATTTACTAGCGCCTTCCAGTGTTCAGTGAAATAAACTTTTACATTTACGGTTTACATTTTTCTGTTTCTGTTTCTTGCGAGGTGCAACATAAGTGTCATTTAAATAGTGGCGAGCGGCATGTACTCAACTAAATATTTTCCTACATTAATATTACAACAGAACAGTTTAAATAAATAGACGATATTTTGTAGGGCATTGTAAGACCTTCAAAATATCGTACCTAAATATCTCATTACCTGTTAGGACGAGAGATGTCTAGGTTTTAGGAATTGGGTACTTAAATAAAAACGTCACATAATAATCTGTAACTCTTGCTTACTCTTAGTCGTCGTCGTCGTTTTAGCCTATCACAAGTCCACTGCTGAACATAGGCCTCCCCCATAGATAGCCACAAGTTTGTAGCTCACATATTGGAGGGATTTTGCAATAGTTGCCACGCTTGGCAGGCGGGTTGGCAACCGCAGTTTATTTATTCAGATGTTCCAGCAGCATCTGCTGCCCATCTCCTTGTTTGAATTTCCCTCTGTCGACTTTTACGACACCCACGGGATGGGATGGGGTGGTAGATTCTCTTAGGCCGCTACCACACGGCTCTTAGTGGTATGGGACAATTGTTAGATGGCGCTATTTCTAATTTTGAGTGCCACATATTTGTGGTGTGCCGTTGTCAGCTTGTGTCTGTGCGATGTTGACGGGCTTTTTAACTTTGACACTAAATATTTTGTTGAGATCTGGGAAGATTTTATCATTATTGCCAGAACAAGGAAGTTTGCAGTCAAAATTGCAATTGTTAAGAAAACATGGCCTTGATTAATATTACTCTAAGCACCAATAAATTGATATTTATTTGTGCTAAGATTTTGAGATATAGGTGGAGCACTTTAAGCAAAATAAAATTAATTTGTTTGTAGAAAAAGCATACTACCCAAAAGATATAAGTTTGAATTTTCAGACTGGCCACTCACAAGCACTTGCTACATAATACACTATCAATATTAAATATCAACACTTGAAATGTACACAGAAATAAAAAAAAAATTAAATACACAACCGTCACTTTTCGATTTGGCGCCAAAAGCCGATATGTGTATTGCTAGAATGTAGATTCGGCAATGATTTCTAATTATTAACACATACATACTGTTGCTTTACATTTGCGAGATTTTGCGTTTAATTTCAGTCAAACGACAAACACCTGCACATAGTGTGCTCCCTACTCGGCGTATCCAAAACGGAGCTGTTGCGCTGGCTGACACACCGGCGCATCGCGTCCGCGCACGAGGTGATCGTGTCCCGCATGGACGTGCAGCGGGCCGCCTTCGCGCGCGACGCGCTCGCCAAGCGCATGTACGGCGAGCTGTTCGCCTGGCTCGTGCGCGCCGTCAACCGCGCGCTCGACACCGGTCACGCCAAGAAGCACTTTATCGGTGAGTGCTACGGTCGCTTCTCGCCCGCTCGGCTCGCCAAGCGCTTGTACGGCGAGCTGTTCGCCTGGCTCGTATATATATATTTGACATTGGATATTTATTTAGTGTTTTTGTAGCTAACATCATTCTGTAATTTCAAACTGTTAATTTAGTCATCTCAGAAGGATATTATACGTATTATTCTTCGTTGCAGGCGTCCTTGATATTTACGGGTTCGAAACGTTCGAGATCAACTCTTTTGAGCAGTTTTGCATCAATTATGCCAACGAGAAGCTGCAGCAGCAGTTTAATTCACACGTTTTCAAACTTGAACAAGATGAGTATATTAAGGTACAGTTTCTGTTGCTTGATTTCTTCATTTTTTCTTAGTATGAAGGAAAGTAAGTTAAATTAATCATCATATTATTATACTTAATAGGATGGCTCCAACCCCCCTGTATGTGTTATGTAAATTTACTGTTGTGAAATAAAATATTTTTCATTTTCTTAAATTGTTTCCTTTGAATGCTAATGATATATTTCATAACTGAATTTTCATTACACTTTAGGAGGAGATATCATGGAAGATGATCGATTTCTACGACAACCAGCCATGCATCGACCTGATCGAGGAGCGTCTAGGAGTACTGGCGCTTCTGGACGAGGAATGCCGCGTGCCGCAGGGCTCCGATGCCGGCTTCGTCGCCAAGCTGCATCAGAACTGCGCCAAATATCCACACTTCCTTAAGCCGAGATTTGGCAACGCGGGTTCGTTACCTTGTAATATACGTGCCTAATAACCATGTATTGTAAGAAAAAATATAACTGAACTGCTGAACATAGGCCTCTCCCACAGAATGCCACAAATTTGTAGCTCTCATTTTAGGGGAATTTGTCATAGTTGCCACGCTTGGTGGGCGGGTTGGCAACCGCAGTTTATTTATTCAGATACTCCAGGAAGATGCCGCTGCCCATCTCATGGTTTTCATTTTCCCTCTGTCGACTTTTACAACACTCACGGGTTGAAATGGGCTGGTAGATACCATATAGAATTATAATTTTATAAAAAAAATAAGTTAATTTGCTAACATCCGCATGCAACATATAAAATGGTGTACCTAGTTCGAAGAGCACCGCCCGCCCTCCCACAGTAGCGTGCGCAAGCAAAGCAACCGCCACCGGGTACCCTCCACCACTACAATACTACCCCTAGGCAAAACACACCACTGAAGTCGAGACCACGACACGTGTTTCACCTCTAAACGAGGCTTAACTTACAATTATAATACAGTGCACTTCTTTCTATCGTGGGGAAATCTTTATAAATACCCTTCACTCATTTCTGTACCAGGGCCGCATGGGATTTTTCAGCCTTCACGAGCCAGCCTGCAGATCAGTTATATGACCGCTGCCTTGTCTCCATTTTCAAGGGGACTAAAATTACTGAAAAAGTTCTAACGATTCTTGCTGATGCTTGATTTTAGCTGTCATAGATTACAAGTATTTATTTTAGCAATGCTTTTAACGTTACTAATCACTCCAACTGAAAACTGACTAATACTGAAAGGTTGAGTTGTTGATAATTTGCAGCAGCAAGGGAAGGACGGGCTCGAATCTGCGACATTTACTTCTGTCCCAAGCTTAAGTACGAAACCATAAGGTTTGGCGGTTCCCACGCAACTGAGTTTATGTTGTTAATTCTGGATATTTGCAAATGTCGGTCTAATAGATGTTTTGTCCACAGCTTTCATCATAAAGCACTTTGCCGACAACGTGGAATACCAATGCGGAGGGTTCCTGGAGAAGAACCGTGACACTGTCTCTGAAGAACAGTTGGAGTGCGTAAAGTCGGCGACCAGCTGCCGACTCATCCACACGATTTTTGCTGAGGAGCGCTCAATAGACCAGACCTCAACGCTTCCGCCGCCATCGAGAAGGAGAACCACTCCATCGCTCCATATTGGTAGTCTCACGGTAAGTTTTGCATGAAGTATTCTCATTATTCTCCTTTTGTATATAAATATTGTCACACGTTTTTCTTAAAGAAAAGTCAATAAAAGACTTGAGATTCTGTTCCACTTTTCCCCCGGGATTGGAAAGTGTCTACTCCTCTCTACCACGAAATGTATACTTTAATGGTTCAAATACTTCCAGTCGGCATTTTAATTCCCTCTTCCCAACTAGGATTCCTTGTATTTCGGGCACTGGACTACGAAATGATAAAACATAAAAGCATAATTTCCACTGAGATACGTAACTTGCGTAACTATGTCTTCTTCTTCTTAGGGTGCCTCTGCAACTAGTGCAGGTTGGCTGTCGGCTCTGCATATTTTCTTTCATTCTTAGCGAGGCGAAATAGTTCGGCGGCGCTCGCAATCCCGGTCCATTCTCGGATGCTACACAACCACGATATTTTTCTACGTCCAGATTTGATTTTTCTACCAAGTTTTCCAATCATTATAAGTTGAAGCAGATCGTATCTGTCGTGCACACGTGCCTAAGCACGTGTCCTAGATATTCAACTTTCCGTTGTTTGATGGTTTGCAAAAGCTTGCGTTTCTGGCCCACTTGGCGTGGAACTTCCACATTGTTATCTTTTTGAGTCCCGTATCTCAAATGCCTCTATTAATAATTATATAATTTCCTAGGATGGTCTTTAATAGTCCAGGCCTCGCATCCGTATCCAAGTATTGGCCACTGAAAAAGGCGAATGCGCAAAGGGATCTTTAGGCTGCGGTTGCATAGTACCTTCTTCATTTTGGAAAACGCAATACGGATAACTTCAATGCGGGTCTTAATCTCTGTTTCGCTGACCCATTATCTCGTATGCCATGTGCCGATGTACTTATATTTGTGTACCCTTCCCAATTTTTGACCGGCGTTATTTCCGGCTGGAGATTGCGGTCGTTGGATTTGACCATTAGCTTCGTCTTGCTAACGTTCATTCTGTGACGGGCCTTACTAAATATAACGGTAGTAGGATTCTTATTCAGGAATCCGTCTAAGTAGGTATCGCCCCAGGGCCAGTTATTCTGCCGTGAAGCAGTAGTGTGCAAACATTAATGTGTTTCGGTTTGAAGGGCACTGTGAGCTAGCGTAATCACTGGGCATGTAAGACTTAAGAACTGATGTCTCAGGGTGACGGGCGCAGTGTGGTATCACACAGTAATTTTCTGCGTGACACAGCATTTGTTATGGGCAGACGTTACACTTACCATCAGGTGAACGTTTTGCTCGTTCCGTCACTCATATGAAATAAAAAAAAAAGTCTAAAAGTCACCGTTTTTCTTATGTTTTACTTCTAAAACAGTTAATAACCTAACAAACCTTGAAATCAAACATTATGTTTAGGCACCACCACGACGGGCCTCGGGCCAGAAGCAGACAGTGGGTGCGCAGTTCCGCGCCTCGCTGTCCGCGCTCATGGGCACTTTGTCGGCCACCACGCCCCACTACGTGCGCTGCATCAAGCCCAACGACACCAAGCAGCCCTTCAGCTTCGACCCGGCCCGAGCCGTGCACCAGCTCAGGTACTACCGCGCTCATGGGCACTCTGTCGGCCACCACGCCCCACTACGTGCGCTGCATCAAGCCCAACGACACCAAGCAGCCCTTCAGCTTCGACTCGGCCCGAGCCGTGCACCAGCTCAGGTACTACCGCGCTCATGGGCACTCTGTCGGCCACCACGCCCCACTACGTGCGCTGCATCAAGCCCAACGACACCAAGCAGCCCTTCAGCTTCGACCCGGCCCGAGCCGTGCACCAGCTCAGGTACTACCGCGCTCATGGCCACTCTGTCGGCCACCACGCCCCACTACGTGCGCTGCATCAAGCCCAACGACACCAAGCAGCCCTTCAGCTTCGACCCGGCCCGAGTCGTGCACCAGCTCAGGTACTACCGCGCTCATGGGCACTCTGTCGGCCACCACGCCCCACTACGTGCGCTGCATCAAGCCCAACGACACCAAGCAGCCCTTCAGCTTCGACCCGGCCCGAGTCCGTGCACCAGCTCAGGTACTACCGCGCTCATGGGCACTCTGTCGGCCACCACGCCCCACTACGTGCGCTGCATCAAGCCCAACGACACCAAGCAGCCCTTCAGCTTCGACCCGGCCCGAGTCGTGCACCAGCTCAGGTACTACCGCGCTCATGGGCACTCTGTCGGCCACCACGCCCCACTACGTGCGCTGCATCAAGCCCAACGACACCAAGCAGCCCTTCAGCTTCGACCCGGCCCGAGTCGTGCACCAGCTCAGGTACTACCGCGCTCATGGGCACTCTGTCGGCCACCACGCCCCACTACGTGCGCTGCATCAAGCCCAACGACACCAAGCAGCCCTTCAGCTTCGACCCGGCCCGAGTCGTGCACCAGCTCAGGTACTACCGCGCTCATGGGCACTCTGTCGGCCACCACGCCCCACTACGTGCGCTGCATCAAGCCCAACGACACCAAGCAGCCCTTCCCTTTGATGACACTAAATGTTTTTTTTATGCCAAATAACTGCCAGAAAGTGGTTAGCATTTATTTTATTTGACACAGCATTTATTCCACTCACGATCAGGTGAACGATTTGCTGGTTATGTCAATTTCTCTCATAAAAAAACTGCTGCCTTTCGTATGATGAGTCGCGAGAACCTAAAACCTATTTACTGAATACTGTATCTGTCATGTTCTGAGGTGACAATGTATCTAAATCTTAATATTTCACGGAGGAATAATGTTTTCATGAGTCACCGTGATCAATGAGAATAGACTGTGTGCTCACTGCATCTTCTACTTTTAATACCTTTTTTTGTTTAATTTTGTAGAGCCTGTGGTGTACTGGAGACAATAAGAATATCAGCGGCTGGCTTTCCGTCACGATGGCTGTACCAGGACTTCTTCTATAGGTAAGAAATATGTATATAATAATTACAATAACAACACTGTCGCTATCACATAGTAAGACTTTTTTTAAGGTACTTTTGAGGCGTTCCTTTTTGTATATTAATGTAACAGATAGAATGATTTTCAAGACGGCCGTAACAGTAACGGTGTTTTATTTCCACAGATACCGACTGCTCTGCTTACATAAAGATGTTGATCGTGCAAATATCAAATCCACGTGTGCCAAGATCCTCGAAAAGCATCTCAAGGATCCTGACAAGTATCAATTCGGAGCTACGAAGATATTTTTCCGAGCCGGACAGGTTAATTGTTTTAGTATTATTTCCAAAGAAAAAATCCTTCGGTTGGATGTTTCCTATATCGTGGTTGCTTTTTATAAACATAAATTCCATCTGCACCTGGAACAACTATCTTTAAGGTTTAACTCTTACACCCAAATTTAAAGAAATCTTTTGGTGTTGGATCTTCGTTGGCGGTTTCGACCATTCACCATGAAGGGACCCGTGCTCCATTAGCCTCACTTTATTAAAAAAAAAATAGTTATTTCTACGGTAAGGCTTTCCTGTCATTGTACCGTATTCTCTGCATCAGAACTTTTAAGGCATTTTCATCATCTTATCTTAGTCCATTGTTGAACATATGCCTCCCCCATAGATTGCTAAGATTGATTTTTAGACACAAGAGAATTTAATATTGCAACATTTACTACATGATGGTTATTATTATTTATTGTAACCACCATTATGTGGCTAGGTTAACTGCATCGATCTAATAAAATAACTGATACTAGTCATACACAGGTTATGAGTTTTGCAGCACATATGTATTTTAATAAATATATAAATATTTAGAGTAATTTAACAGCCTGAGAACATACCACTGCTAAACTGGTGGTAGGATTCCTATGCAGGAATCCGTCTAGGTAGGTACCACCCCAGGGCCAGTTATTCTGCCGTGAAGCAGTAATGTTCAAACATTACTGTGTTTCGGTTTGAAGGGCACTGTGAGCTAGCGTAATCACTGGGCATTTGAGACTTAAGAACTGATGTCTCAGGGTGACGGGCGCAGTGTGGTGTCACACAGAAATATTCTGGGAGACACAGCATTTGTTGTGGGCGGACGTTGCACTTACCATCAGGTGAACGTTTTGCTCGTTTCGTCACTTTGTACAATAAAAAAAAAAACCAAAAAAAACACTGCTTTGTTTTAACGAGGGGGCTAAAGATCTGCAATGTGTTCTGCAAGTAGTTGGTGCAAATATAATCTGTAAGATGCCAGACCTAAATTGCATAGAGCAAAATATCTGGTATTGTGTGCCAAGCATATAAAGCAAAAAAAAAGCAAAACCTACAACGTAGTAGCTCTGAGTCCACTTGTAGAATCCATGAAAGGTTTAGGTAGAGGCCACACACGTAGCCCATTTTAGACTGCGTTTTTTTTTTAGCCGTGGTAGTTCAGGGGCCTTTAATTTTAATTTCATAGTACGCGAGTAACCTGGATTCGATCCCCGGTGCCAGCACCTCTAAATTTGTTCTACAATTTTAAGTGCTGATTTACCACGTGCTAAGCGGTGATGGAAAACAATGTGAGGAAACCTGCATCTCGGCGGACTTTTCCCAGCCCCAAAACCCTCTCAGAAATAAGAGGATGCTCAGCAGTGGCACATTTATTGGCTGTTACTTTACTTTTTTTTTACATTGTGTTCCCACGTGCAGTATATTTGATGACAGCATAGTATATTGTGGTGTTATTCTGCTCGAATAAAGTCTCTCCGTACAATACCTTAGTAGTCTCTTACGATACCTCGGTAGGAAAGGGGCTGCTACTCTACGGTGCCGGACACCCATCGGCTGTTAAGAGGCCGATAATGACAAAGACTTTTTACGCAGGTGGCGTATCTAGAGAAGATCCGCGCGGACATCCAGCGGTTGTACTGCGTGCGCGTGCAGAGCTGCGTGCGGCGTTTCGTGGCGCGCCGCAAGTACCTGCGCCTCATGCGCGCACTGCGCGGCCTGCAGGCACATGCTCGCGGATACTTAGCCAGAAGGTACGTGCGCTGGAGTTAGCTTACGTTATGTACAAATTAATAATACATACATACAGTCGCGCCTTTTTCCCTTATAAGGGGTAGGCAGAGGCAAACGAGACGTGACCGGTGGCGAACCACGTCGCCGCCATTTTAGTACGAGTCAAAAAATTTTACTCCGCATTGCGTTCCCACGAGCAGTATAGTGACAGCATTGCATATTATAATGTTATTCTGCACGAGTAAAGGCTGTCCGTACAATAATTTAGTCGCCTCTTACGACACCTCGGTAGGAAAGATGTAGGTGCTATTCTACTCTGCCGGACACCTATCGGCTACTAATAATGGTTACATCATATTAACGTTTATTATTCGCATAAAATCTGTCTATCTCATCATCATCATAATTTCAGCCTATCACTAGTCCACAGCTGAACATATGCCTATATTTAAATATATAATATATTTCTTGTTGTTCAGAAAAGCACAAGAAGTGCGCCGCAACCGCGCTGCAATCAAGATCCAGCGCAACGTGCGTGGCTGGCTCGTGCGGCGCCGCTACCTGCGCCTGCGCAGCCTGGCCCTCGGCCTGCAGGCACACGCGCGCGGCTACCTCGCGCGCCGCCTCTACCGCGACCGGCGCCGCGTGCTGGCGGTGCGTACCCTGAGCTCTGTACTCTGTAGCCCCTCTACCTGCGGCCCGCTACCTGCGCCTGCGCAGCCTGGCCCTCGGCCTGCAGGCACACGCGCGCGGCTACCTCGCGCGCCGCCTCTACCGCGACCGGCGCCGCGTGCTGGCGGTGCGTACCCTGAGCTCTGTACTCTGTAGCCCCTCTACCTGCGGCCCGCTACCTGCGCCTGCGCAGCCTGGCCCTCGGCATGCAGGCACACGCGCGCGGCTACCTCGCGCGCCGCCTCTACCGCGACCGGCGCCGCGTGCTGGCAGTGCGTACCCTGAGCTCTGTACTCTGTAGCCCCTCTACCTGCGGCCCGCTACCTGCGCCTGCGCAGCCTGGCCCTCGGCCTGCAGGCACACGCGCGCGGCTACCTCGCGCGCCGCCTCTACCGCGACCGGTGCCGCGTGCTGTCGGTGCGTACCCTGAGCTCTGTACTCTGTAGCCCCTCTACCTGCGGCCCGCTACCTGCGCCTGCGCAGCATTGCTGCCCTGGATGGAGTCCTGGGACCACACCGGACCGTCTCGAGGGGAAGGGAGTCGGAGATTCTCTTAGCTTCACCGTAAATGACTCAGCCATTTATGGTGAAGCTAAGAGCTCAGGTTTTACTGGTTGTAGGATTCCTATGCAGGAGTCCGTCTAGGTAGGTACCACCCCAGGGCCAGTTATTCTACCGAGAAGCAGTAGTGTGGAAACATTACTGTGTTTCACAGAAATTTTCTGGGTGGCACAGCATTTGTTATGTGCAGATGGTGCACTTACCATCAGGTGAACGTTTTGCTCGTTTCATCACCTTGTGCAATAAAAAAAAAAGGCCACGACAAGGCCCCCGCTGGAAGGGATGCAATGCAATTCTCTGTGGCGCCTTCTCCGATTCCTCGAAGGAATAAAAATAAAATTTATCATTGTTCAACCCTACTATTGGTTTCAAAAATTCTGTAACGAGCCGGCAGGAAATTCATCGATTCCTTTTAAGTAATACGTTGAGTAATTTATGCTTCTATTTTTTGGTTTCTTCGTATATAATCTATTTCCTCATCTATTTCCACAGGTCATTACCATCCAACGCTACGCTCGCGGTTTCCTGGCGAGGCAGCGGGTGAAGAAGATGAAGAGAGGGATTGTTATTGCGCAATCTACTGTGAGTTCCATTTGTGGCATACTTTCTTACGAACGAAATCATTCTAGTGTATAGTTTTTAAAATGTCTGCAATAATAATATTAGACGAATTTGTTTTTTTGGTTACGTTATTTAGGCGCGAAAATTTAATTTTATAAGCTTCGCTCCGAAAAACATGTAAATGTATTATTTGTACGCGCCGTTGCAGGTCTATGTTATAATTGGATTTCAATATTTTTTGCACAGGTGCGGCGTTTCCTAGCCCGTCGCCAGTACAAGCGGCTTCGCATAGAAGCTCGCAGTCTGGATCACGTGAAGAGCTTGAACAAGGGTCTGGAAAACAAGATTATCAGCTTGCAGCAGCGTTTGGGCGACGTCATGGACCGCGCCAAAGTTATCGAGCCGCTGCAGACACAAATAGCAGAGCTCAAGTTAGTACCGTGAAGTCCTACCAGCTGAAACTAGGGTCAAATAAAGATTATCACCCAGCAGTTGAATATAGCGTACCTGACTTTTACGCCGCGGGTCCTATGTTCAAACCACGCCTGGAAACAACATTAGTGCAAAAGCGAAATTGTTGGTTTTCCGGGTTTGGTTATGCTGTGCATGTGAAATATACTTGTAAAACGCTCCCACGGTACAGTAGAAATCCTACTGTGGGGCATAGTTAAAAAAATATGTAAAGTAGTAATAGTTTTTAAGGCACTTTACAAATGAAATGAGCCAATTTACTGGTGGTAGGGTTCCTATGCAGAAATCCGTATAGGTAGGTACCCGGGCCAGTTATTCTGCCGTGAAGCAGTAGTGTGCAAACTTTACTGTGTTTCGGTTTGAAGGGCACTGTGAACTAGTGTAATCACTGGGCATATGAGACTTTAGAACTGATGTCTCAGGGCGACGGGCGCAGTGTAGTGTCACACAAAAATGTTATGGGTGACATAGCATTTGTTATGGGTAAACGTTGCACTTTACATCAGGTGAACGTTTTGCTCGTTTCGTCGCTCTATCCAATAAAAAAAATGAAAATTTATTCTTCAACGTGAGAAATTTAAATTTCGTTTGAGAAACGTCATTTTTTTACAATGATCCCTAATGAGGTTCCTCTGAACGAGAAGAAAAAGGCGAAAGAAACTACTTAGGTATCCTCTTTTTTGTTTTTTTTTATCTTAGTAAAAAGTATATTATCAATATATTTACAAAAAATTGTCTCATAGAAGTTGAGTCATGTACTAAGTACCCATTTTAAACGACGGAGTGGTCAAGTGGTAAGACTACCGGACCACGCCTCGGGGCTTTACCAGCCAGAGCCAACATTTGTACTAAAACACTTTGTTAATTTTCTGGTCTGACTGTTGTTCCAATGCTTCAGACATTGCATCCTAGCCTACCTTCATTTATCGCGGGTACGTTAGAACGAGTAATTTGCGTGTACACTTGTTGCACTATAATATCTTCCTGCTCCGTTGGTATAAACCAGCAATATTCGGAAGTAGTCGCAGTGATCGATCAATCGGTCAGGAGAACATCGGGTCTTTTTCTCCCGTCATTGATGATCGGCTTATAACCTACATATATTTTGATCTATCATAAAATTATTCAAACGTCGGTCTGTGTAGTATGACGTCAGCAACCAAAAGAAATGATCATTAAAGTCATGTAGGCGTTTCCTGCTTATTATCCACACTAACACAACCTGAGATAACTAAAGTTTCTTCGTGCCATAATTTATAATTGAAAATTTTTTTTGTACGCAGGGCTAAACTGGAACTCTTAAAGCTAGTTGAAATCGAAGCAAAGACTCTGAGAGTGGATATTCGAGACAAGGACAGCCTGATTGCGTCCCTGCAGGCGGACCTGACAAGTGAGCGAGACAGCAACAAGCGCCTCGTGGAGGAGAAGAACGAAGTGGAGAACAAGTACAATAAGCACAAAGATGTGTGGCTGGAAGAGAGCAAGAAGTTAGCCAATGAGCTCAAGAGTACTAAGGAACATTTTGAGATGGCCATTGAAGGTAAGGTGTTCTATGAATTATTTTTAATTTGGACTGGAAAGGATTGTTGTTGAATATATAAAAATTTTAGTTATAAAGTTTTATTTTTTTGAAAGACTTATAACCACGTGTTAGGCGCACGTAGTCAACCTGGTTAATCTCACATAGACATATACTCGTACACTCTTGAACGAGTCAGAGATCAAGATGGAGATTTGATGACACCCTTAGTAAATATTAGTAAAAAATATCGTATCTATTCACATATTATTTTTCAAAGGTGTTTTTATTAATTATTAAATAGTTCCCTTATTACTGTATCAAAAGAAATGGTTTATACGCCATTTTGGAAATTATTTTTCCCTCCAGTGACTAAAAATAAGTAAATGTCCGAAAATTATTTAACAAATTTAATTATAGAAAGCGCCATGTGTTGACAATCTGTTCAACTAACATGCACGACAACTGTCGGTTGGAGTTGTTCATATTATTTGAAGATCATACAACCATAAAATCATAAAACCTACATTTGTGGAAAAACACAAGCCTACCTGCTTGTGTTTTTCCACAAATGCAGGTTTTATGATCACCAGGATTCAGAAATACGAAGTTTCGGCAGACGGATCGCAAGTTTCCTACCACGTACGTGTTTTGGATCCGACGATCGATCGAGTTCGGTGTTTGACATTTTGTCTTTGCATTGGTCACTTATGGCTCCGAAACAAAGGCCGTCCGTGGAGGTTGCATCCGAAGTAAATTGTTACTAGTCGGACAACGGACGTCAAACATAAGCCATGTTTGACGTCCGTTGTTGCTTTGAATCGATCTGAAACTTTGTACAATTCGATTTTTTTTTTTTTATGTTAGATGAGGCAAACGAGCAAACGGCTCACCTGATGGTAAGTGATCACCGCCGCCCATGAACATCTACAATAGCAGAGGAATAGCAGATGCGTTGCCGGCCTTTGAGGAAGGAATAGGCTCTTTTCTTGAAGGTCCCGATTTTGATTTTCGTAGTGGGCCCCCAGGACTTGTGTGGTCGCATACGTAAATATGTATTTACATATACTTTTTGTGTTTGCCTATCAAGTCATGCTCAGGTCACCGTGGTAAAAAAAAAAGTAAAGTAAAGTTTCAGCCGTGGTAGCTCAGGGGCCTGGTGCTCGCCTTTAATTTCATAGTAAGCGAGTAACCTGGGTTCGTTCCCCGGTGCCAGCACCTCTAAAATTGTTCTACAATTTTAAGTGCTGATTTACCACGTGCTTAGCGGTGAAGGAAAACATCGTGAGGAAACCTGCATGTCCGAGGAATAGAAATATTTCGAAGACATGTGAAGTCCGCCAACCCGCATTGGAGCAGCGTGGCGGATTCTTCCTAGCTCCTAAAACCCTCTCAGAAATGAGAGAAGGCCTGTGCTCAGCAGTGGGACATTTATAGGCTGAAACTTTACTTTACTACTTTACTAAAGTTTCAGCCTATAAATGTCCCACTCATTTCTGAGAGGGTTTTGGAGCTAGGAAGAATCCGCCACGCTGCCCCAATGCGGGTTGACGGACCGCACATGTCTTCGAAATATTTTTTATTTCTCACGATGATTTCCTTCACCGCCGAGCACGTGGTAAATCGGCACTTAAAATTGCAATTAACAATTTTAGTGGCAGCGGCACCGGGAAATGAACCCAAGTCACTCTCGTACTATCA
The DNA here is from genome assembly GCA_019845155.1 of Luehdorfia chinensis. Taxonomy (NCBI): domain Eukaryota; kingdom Metazoa; phylum Arthropoda; class Insecta; order Lepidoptera; family Papilionidae; genus Luehdorfia; species Luehdorfia chinensis. The sequence continues at coordinate 1,416,613 of JAHVAK010000107.1, forward strand.
AATTCTCAACAAGTCTCCTACTATGAAATTTAAAGCAAGCGTCTAGTCCCCTGAGCTACCACGTCACCGAGGTACCATGCCGTAAAGCGCAATCACGTGGTCGGTTTATTTTACGCAGGTGAAACCGCGTCAAAAACTAGTATAATATGTTAGTACGGATTTAATACATAACATTAGATAGCAAAGATACGTTATATTAAAAGATACCATGTTTAAGATAAAATTAATTGCATGAGTATCCATTATGAATGTCGTTGAAAAAATTGTGTTGGCTTATTGATAATGCGTTGTATTTATGAGAAATAATTTCGTGGTTCGTTGCTTAATTTGCACAATAAATCCGATAAACTATAATAAGTATATCTCTGCTTACTATGAAACGGATGTATAAAAGAACAAGGTTAAAGTTGTAGAATAATAGTGTTATTATTTAAAAAGTTGTGGTTAATAATTATATATGAAGTATAATTGTATACCAAATTATATATGAAGTATGTGATGTGCAGTGTCGATATAAAAGAAACAGAGATTTAGATACAGTACTATATATAATATTATCGACAGTGAATGTAATACATAATTCGTCGTATCTCAGACTGAATATTTGAATCTACGGCATTTTTTTTATGGAACAAAGTGGCGAGACGAGCAAATTGTTCACCTGGCGATAAGTGCAACGTCTGCCTGTAAAAATGCTTGCTTGTGTGCTTGTGGCATCACACTGTGAACGTCACGCTGAGACGTCAGTTTTTAAGTCTCACATGCTCAGTAATTACACTAGCTATCAATGCCCATTAGATCGAAACCTAGTAATGTTTACACGCTGCTGTTTCACGGCAGAATGACTGGCACTGCAGTGGTACCTACCTAGACGGATTCCTGCATAGGAATCCTACCACCAGTAAACTTAGACTGATAAATCTAAATAGCAGAGTGCAGGACAAGCCTTTCCGATGTTGGCAAGATTCACCTTATGTGCCACGAATGGCAGGCGGATTGGTGATCGCGAGTGACAGACACGTCGCATTTAAACGTTGCTTCCTATTGCCGGATCATTAAGGTCTGGCATATTTGAGATAGTTATAGCGCTATTTCCTTCCCGCACCTCTTGTACCAGTCTGTCTGGGTAATTTAGATCTGTAATGATTTTTCTGTCATTTCCCCTAGTAGAAACTTACGACATCTCCTATAGCTGTAGACCTATATCATAGATACTCTAACGCCGATTGCCGTCCTCCTAATGAGGAAGACTAATCAGTTCAGCTAAGGATATACAACGGGCTACAATCTTTATGTTGATATGATTCAAATGTTAGTAAAGTGACTGAATAAAACTTAAGTGCAGTATAATTATTGATGTAAATTAGGGGACTCTGAAAACTACTGCTTACATGTTGTTGTGACCTTGGCCAGGTCGTGTTAATATTATATTAAGTCTTGGGGTGAAGTAATGGGTGTCTTTTCTGACATTATTATTGAAGAAGCCGACGAGTCAGCTAAACATATCGATTTGACAACATGGTCTAAAGCTTTCCAGACACGCGCACAATTTTGGAAAGGTATTCGTTTTTCATATCACTGGATTTTGTGCAGTTAAATAATTTGTTGTAGTTCGCATTAAAAACTTTAACGCATTTGTTGACATAATTTTTATTTAATTACTTTTTAAAGAAGGTAATGATAAGTCCTTTACCTGATGGTAGACGGCTGTGGTAATGGATTTCAAATGTTGTGTCACCCAGAAGAGATTTGCCTGGCATCATTCTACTTTATTCATTCGTCAGTCTCATACTTGGGTACTAAGGGATAGCAATTACACAATCTAACAGTGCCGTACAGACAGCAACACAGTAATGTTTGCACATTACTGCTTGACCGCAGAGTATTTGGCACTGCGGTCGTACCCACCTCCAAGGAATCATAAGAATTCTACCATTAGCAGCAATACACTTTCTTGCTACCGCATTAATTACGTAAAGTTTAATGCAAAGTAGACAAACATTACATTAAACAGGTCAATAGTAATTATAACTTCTTAAACATTGTGCTCTACTGTAACATTATGAAATCTCTCGAAGATTGTCTCCTATGATAAATTTTGCAATTCGGTACGAGTTTTCTCACAGACAGGAGCATCACGGTCGTAGTTTATTGTGCATGCTCAAACTCCATGTTCGTCCCCAATCTCGGATTGAGACCAGACTAAATTATCGGCCAATATCGGAATCCATGGCGTTGACATATCGAGTGACGTCCTGTTTCGCAGTTACCTAGATGAAAAGGCCAAATTGACCTTTAAAAAGCTTGACATGTTCCAAAGAGCCGAACAGTATTTCATGCTAATCCTCCGCTTGCAACTTTCCAAGGCAAGGCCTTACACGGAGAACTGTTCTCATCTCTGACCCGGGGCACCCCAGTGCCAGCTCTTCCATTTGACCGCATTCAACGAAAAGAGGGTCGAATCATCGACGAACCGGTTCTTTCCCGATCGGCGTGTCCAAATCTTTGACAGCGCTTTGCATTTTTGTGTACGCGGAGAGTGTTTTGTGGAATTCGGATTAATTCCAGTCGCTAAATTTCTCTCACATTACGGCATAAATTTAAATCTCACAATTGAAAATGACAGCTGGTCTTCACTGGCCAATATAATCTCCGTCTGATTTTCCGAACGCTATGACCTACGTATTTTTGATATTTTATACTATTTTATATCAAAATTTAGACGACATTCTTGAAAACTATTCTACTGTTAGGCGACGTAGCAAAATATGTGTTGGATAGTTGTTGATAGGAGTTATGTTGGACACTCAGGTTTTCATACCTTCATGTCTAAGCTATCTGTGTTCAGCAAATAGACGATTACAATTAATGCCTATTTAAAAGTACACAACTAAAAATGGGCCTCGCCTATAATTTACCAAACAGCACGATACTCAATCACCGCAAACCTGGCGACGTCCCATAAAATTAGACAGGTGGTCACTTAATGAAAATAAAAAAAAACTTATTAATTTTAGAACGTGACAAGCAGCAAGAAGCGGAGAAGAGAGCACTATGTGCGGAGCTGGAAGCCGAAAGACAAAGTCGACAGAAACTGCTGTCTTCGCAGTATGAATTGCAGGAGAGATTCGACACATTGCAAAGGTATTATTTATTGCTACTTTTCTTATAATATTCGTAGTCGTCGTTTCAGCCTATCACAAGTCCACTGTTGAACATAGGCCTCCCCCAAATATAGCCACAAAAGTTTGTAGCTCCCATATTGGAGGGATTTTGCCATAGTTGCCACGCTTGGCAGGCGGGTTGGCAACCGCAGTTTATTTATTCAGATGTTCCAGGAAGATGCTGCTGCCCATCTCCTGGTTTTAATTTCCCTCTGTCGACTTTTACGACACACACGGGATGGGATGGGGTGGTAGATTCTCTTAGGCCTAATCCACTATACTATTATTGTGTTGTAACTATGCATCAAGTTTCTCAAGCAAAGTCTCTCGTTGCTGCAAGCCATCGACATGCAATTATGGCAGTACGTGACGGGATGAGAAAATGTTTTACCTGTTTCTAAGTGCCAGGCGTGCTCGATAATAGGTGCTGTGTCATCTAGAAACATCTTCCGTGTAACACCGCTCTACTCTCGTCACCATGAGATAGGTCGTATATGCCTTGTAATTACATGGTGTTGGAACATCACTGCTTTATGGCAGAATAACTGACCCTGGAATCCCTCACCATCACTTGAGCCGCTTGCCGGATTGTCCCCTGTTCTATAAAATAACTCAGGTTGCTTGTGGTATTATGTATGTATTATTATATATGCAGTACTAATATCCTGAGGGACCATCGTTTATTAATAACTCCTACACTATAAAATTAGCAGCCTTGCGTCATTTTGACGGGAGTCGGGACAAGAACTTGACATTGACGCCCCTTTCCTTCCTTTCCCATTTCATTTCACTTTAAAGATTATAAAAACAGCTAAAACATATGAATGTGACGCCCCGTTGAATTGCCGCCCGGGGCAAGTCCCCCCGTCACTGAAGCCGGGGCTACAAATTAGTGATGATAAAAATTTATATTTTGTTTCGCAGAGCACCAACGTCTAAAGAGCACAGAAGGTCGCTTTCAGATGCCAGCAACACCTCGCAGCAGGAGACCACCGTCGAAGATGTGAGTTGATCATTTACGTTAGCTTATAGACTGTTTAAATATTGCCTTTAGTGATTTATTTTTCGGCGGTCGATGCTATTTATCGTTTTTATATCCAAAGCATGCCGTTTATTCTATTAAACTAAATGATTTAGGTGTAAGACTATTAATAGTGGCGTGCTATGGAGGCGGCGATAGATTCTTTATCACACTTTTTGATGAGTGTCGTAAAAGTCAGCTAAAGAAAATGTAAGAATAATTAAATTATAGACTAATTAAATTATCCTGATCCTCTGTCTGGTGCTGAGAATGCCAATCAGTCTGTAAAATACGTACATGATAAGAGAGAAGTAACTCGTTTTTATTCTTAATTAAAATATATATATATACTTGGTCGGCTCGGTTAGCGCCTGGCCTACAGATAGTTGTTCCGGGTCTGGGTGGTTTGGGCATGTAGAATTTATGTTTGTATAACGTACCCACGACACAGGAGAAATCCTACTGTGTGTCATCGTTTTTAAAATTAAAAAAAGAATAAAAAAACGAAAATATTGATTAATGAATAATGTGTGGCGGCGGCTTAAGAAGATCTACCACCCCGTCTTACCCAGTAGGTGTCGAAAAAATCGACAAAAGAAAAATTAAAACCAGAAGATGGTTTCAAAGTTTTGATGGTGCCAAGCGGGGCAACTACGGCAATAAATTCAAAATGAAATAAAATTCCCAAATGATAGCTGCAAACTTTTGTGTCAATTTACGAGTGAGGCTTATGTTCAGTGCTTATATGCTGAGTGGACTAGTGATCGGCTGAAATGATTATGATGATGATCGGTTATTGGTTCATATGATGTTGTGGCCATAGAATTTAAAATGGTATTGTAACACTGCAAATCTAATATTGTATATAGTTCGTAAATGATTCGTTTCGATAGGCGAAGGTCCGCGCTCGGGTGGAATACCACCGCAACACTGCAGTGTTTCAACAATTAGTAGGAGAACAAGAGCAACACTAGATTGGATTTTTGGTCTACAGATAGTTGTGGTCAAGTAATTTTGTGGGTGATCGACGAAAGCGGCCCAGGCGAAAATATAAAACAATAGTAAAAAGATTCTTATTACTTAACTTAATGTGGATTATGTCTTTAATGCTCGTTCATCATCATCATCATTCAGCCTAGTTCACTGCTGAAGATAGTCCACCCCCATAGACTACCTGAAAAGTTTGTAGCTCTCATTTTGGGGCGATTTTGCCATAGTTGCCACACTTGGCCAGATGGGTTGGCAACTACAGTTTATTATTTCAGATTTTCCAGGAAGATACTGCTGCCAATCTTCTGGTTTTCATTTTCCCTCTGTCGATTTTTACGACACCCACGGTATATGATGGGGTGGTAGATTCTCTTACGTCACAACCACACAGCCTCGGTCTTCGTTACGTAAATAACATCGTTTTTGGATATCCGTATTTGCAAGTAATTGTTGTGGTTTGTGCAGGACTACGGGTACGGGTCAGTGCGCTCGGTTGAGACGTCGCGGCCGGCGCTGGAAGCCGTCAACTGGTCCGCCGGACAACACAACGGACCCACGCCCGTACGTGCCCCACTCCCAACTCCCACTGACATCGACCGGCCTTGCACTCCACACTCATCAACACCAGATGGAGTCACCTGCAATCTCCATACACACATATACACTTTAAACAACACCATCTAGAGTCACCCGCCGTTCATGTTACAACAAACCCTATACACCTAATAACGCTTTTTACTGGTGGCAGTTTTCCTATGCAGAAGTTCATCTAAGTAGGTAACACTGCAGTATACTTATTCTGCTGTGAAGCAGTAGTGTGCAAACGGTCTGAAGGGGCCGAGAGCTAATGTAATTACTGGGCATATGATGTATAAAAACTGATGCCTCTGGGTGTCGTTCGCAGTGGTGCCATACAAAACCGTTCTGGGTGACATACCATTTGTTATGGGCCTTCAGGTGAACGTTTAGCTCGTCTCATCAAATTCTTCAAAAACAAACACCAGCTGGAGTCACCGACCACGTCCATACCGCAAACCCAATCTACACATTCTATCATTCTTCAGCAGTTCTTTCACTTACAAATTACATACAATCAAATTCATGAACAAAATTGCATAAATGGTCTCGCTAATTCTTGCATGCTCTGCACATGACTTTGGCAGTCAGATACACTGACTGCTAAGCTACTGTATGAGCAAATAGGTGAAGTCAGGAAAGATGAACGGATATTCAATTTCTACTTTTGTGTTTTAGTATTTTATGTCTCTATGGTTCTTGAATCTGACATATTTCTTTTCAAAGGTAAAATAACTATAAATGGTCAGACACATTGAGGCAAGAATTAATTAAATATTAAAATATATATGTAATGAGTGTGCTTTGTTAACCTTATTATTATAATTAACTTAAACATGTTTACTTATTGTCTTTTGTTATGAAAACTAATTATATTTTTCTTAAACACTATTGTTAGTTCTGAGTAAACATAAGTGCAGATGACGCTTTTGTATTCGTCATTAAGTATATTTCGTCTATTCAGATCGCTGATGCTGGTTTGGTTCTACGCATGCAGAACAGAATATCGGCACTGCAGAGTGAATTGTCCAGGACATCAAAACGCGCGTACGACCTGGAGGAACGTTTGATGAGTAAGAATTCCATACGTTTTATTTTCATTTCATTTCCTTTCAAGGAATTTACTGCCACGTACGTACGCTGAAATACGGAGTTACGCAGCGTTTCACAAATTTTGGACCTCATCTACCGATTTGCAGATTTAATGGATAGTAATGAAAACGTCCCCTTAAGTGAAATTAGGGACCGGGTGGTGGTCACCTTAAAAAACCACCCCTCTTCCAAAAATCCAGCATTTTTTACTGGCGGTAAAATTCATATGCAAGAATCGGTCTAGGTAGGTACCAGTGCAAGGCCAGTTATTCTGCCGTGAAGCAGTAGTGTGCAAACATTGCTGTGTTTCGGTCTGAAGATCACTGAGAGCGAGTGTAATCAATGAGCATATGAAACTTAAGAACTGACGTCTTAGGGTGACGGACGCGGTGCGGTGTCACACAGAAATGTTCTGAGTGACACGGAATTCGTTATGGGCAGACGTTGCACTTACAATCAGGTCAACGTTTTGCTCGTTTCGTCACTTTATCCTATAAAAAAATATATAGGAACCAAGCGTTAGTGACCTTTAAGACTTCTTTCTCAAAAATCGGCAACGCACCCGCAATTCACGAATCACTCATCATGAAGTGAGTCGCTTGTTCGTTTGCCCCCTCTTATTTAGGAAAAAATATATTTTAGAGTTACATTTTGGAGTAATTTTATAAACTATAGGTTATAGAAGATCAGGATCTCCTCGCCATATTTACATTAATAAAAAGAGTCTCCTGCAACTAATCGTGATACGATAATAACTCTTTGAGAGCACTTTGTACTCTACCGCAGCACCGAATCTGCGGCATCCGCCGCCGATACCTCATTTTGAGGAATCTTAATAGGTCCACCTCCATCTTTTTGTCATGGAGCGTGCTTTGGTTTTCTATGAGACTGTTCTTTGAAAATTTTAGTATTTTTGACTAAGATAAAAAAATAACATAAAAGAGGATACCTACGGAGTTTCTTTCGCATCTTTCTTCGCCGTCAAAGGAACCTCATTACGAAACGGTGGTAGATTGTAAAAAAAAGACGTATGACAAACGAAATTTATATTTCTTAGGTTGAAGAATAAATAGTTTTCAGTTCATTTCATTTCATTTCTTCACGTTTCTCAAGCCACAGTGAGACAGAGAGAGAGAGAGAGAGAGAGAAAGGGCGAACATTCTCTTTCTATCATCTAAGTTTTGTGTCAGTGTTCTGCGAGAGCTTTTCCCTTCCTTTGACGAATTACAGCTTTATCGAACTTTATATGTAAACTAAATTAAGCTTAGTGTATACAATACGACAATAATTTCTGCAGATCGCCTGTCATCGCCACCTACCAATCCCAACACCGATCGGTTCAAGGTGGAGGATCTGGAGATAGAGAACAAAAAGCTCCGGGAGCACTTGGATCGGCTCCGCGCTGCCGGTGACAGCATGCTGGTTTCTAAGGAAGTTATTGGTAACTGTACTCCTTTAATTTAACACCGATTGTAAACTACACAAGAGAAGGAAAAGTTTAATCGCTAACATTGATTTCCAGATCAGCTGAGTGTGATGCAAAAAGAATTGGACAGGAGGCGCGACGAGTGCATTCAGCTAAAGAGCGTCCTGACCAATCAGGTACCTAATAATAAATATATATTAAAGTCGAAACAATACTATGTTATTTAAAGAAAATTGTAATGTCGACAAAACCGTGATAACTCAAAGCTGGTTGCGTCCTGATGTATATTGCTCATAATGTATAAGGTTCCATTAATTACGTGAGGCGTTTAGGCGGGGGAGGAGGTCGAGTTTGTTTTACCCACTGTGATTCTAGACGTTCTTAGTTTCTGAATTACCAAATCTCACGCAAGAAACTAGTTGCGAGAGAACTGGGTTAAGTAAAACACACAGAGTACTTTTTAATATATGAAAATAGAAGCTTATCTCAACAGTTAAAATAGGCAACAACGTACAACGCCATCTGAATTTGTTTTACGGTACTAATATCTAACTATAACTATTTTTATACATATATTGACTTGTTAAACATATGATTTGTAATATTTAGGAGTAAAAAAGTATAAACTATTGATTAGTAGCGATTGCTGTTTTCCTTCACTTTATGTACGTGTAAATTTTAAATATTGATAGTATAATTCCGATAGCCTTTGAAAATAGTAAGACTTAAGTAAATTCCATAAGGCGGCAGGAAAAGTATTAATTAAAACAAGAACAACTTAAAAGTCAAAGAATTTCGTTAAGTGTTGCCAGAATTTCTAATTCGTATATTACCACTAAAATAAAGGAGCTTAGTAAAGGACTAAATGAGTTGAATAAAAAGAACAACACTATAGATTTCTGAATATAATTCTATAGTTGCATATTTTAGTTTTCAACACACCTGTTTTATACACTACCTGAGTTTATTTCATTTATTCAAAGGACTTTGTCATCACAAAATTTTACCAAAAAGTACAAGCCTAATTAAACGTCGTGAAAAAATTATTTTACCATTTTTAGGAGACACTCTATATGCTGTTAAGTTCACTATAATCCATACCTACCACTTTTAATGTTATTTTGTCTATAGTGGTGCCATCTGATACCGTGATATGTAACTAACCAATTATAATACTGCTAAATCAAAGAGATCTGTACTTTAAAAACGTCTGATTGTATTTTCTGTACATCAGTTCTATAATACCATTTATTTTGTATGAAGATAGTCTGAATAGAAAGAATAGCCTGCGTAAAACATGTTTCTTTACTAAAATATGAGGAACGCCACTAAGAAGCACAATAGCTCCTCGATTTAATGAATGATTTTCTCACTGTAATTGTTGACATTCTAAGTATTCTTAAATAATAATTAATCAAATGATGTTTTTTTTTTAAATAAAAATACGCGTTTTGAAAAACCTCACGTGACATGAGGTGGGGGAACGGGGTCGAGCCAAATCTCACCAGGGGGAGAAGGGTTGGGGGTCAGGAGGAAAAATCGCCAAAATCCCCTTGCATTAATGGAGGCCCCCTAAAAATGCGTAAAAATGAAATATAAACGTCACCATTTCAACCGTAGAATTTTATCATTTGGCAATTTTATATAACATAGTTACGTCATATAGTCGCGCGTCGCATACGTGTTTGTACAAAGTTTCTAAGAACTTCGTCAGATAGATCCAGTTTTGATGTAGTTTGTCGGCTCGGTTGGCGCAGTGGTGGAGCCCTTGACTCTTCTGCGCCGCGGGTAGCGGGTTCGATTACCGCTCAAGACAAATATTTGTATGACCTACGGATATTTGCTGTTTCTGGGTGTTTGTGCATGTGGAATTTATTTATGTGCGTTTTACATACATAACCCACGACACAGGAGAAATCCTACTTAGGACAACATTTAAAAAAAAAAAGTTGTTGTGTGCTACTACCATTTTGTACAAGGTAGCTAATTTTTATCATAAATTCTACGTTGGATTTTCAACGGATTTACAAAATACTGTATACAACGCTATTAACATTACTAATATTCTCTGTTTACCACTTAATCTTGAAAGCCTAGCTCGGATATGGTTGATGACAATATTCGAATGGCAGGCTCGATCCTGCGACATCACGTTTCGCAGACTGCCCTAAACTATTAGCCTATTGGCGCTGAATTCTACTAATTACATACACTACTCTGTATAATCTGTGTCAAAGTAAATAACTTTAGTACTTTTTTAAGTAATATCGGTAACATCAGACAGATATGACATCTTTTTTTAATTGTGATAATAATTATGGAAGTCTCATATTGATTTAATTGATAACTGCTTATGAAATCTTCTCGACCAATCTTGTACCTCCAGACACCCCTAGCCCCGGAGGCTAGGATGCATTGTTAGAATTACCGGGACAATCACAAAACGACCGGACCCGAAAATCAAAAATGTTGGCTACTACGGCTGGTATTCGAACCCAGCGGCGTAGAAGTCAGGCACTTTAACCACTAGTCCACGCGGTCGACTATTGGTCACCTATGGCATACTTGGAGACAGAAATTTCTCTCGTCACTATTTATGAAATATTATTAAATAGCTTATAAATTTACTCTACTGTCGAGTTAACAAATCTCTCTTATTTGATCAAAAACTTATCAGTGACAAGTGACGTCCTATCTCTGACAGATAAAATTTTGTCAAGGGAAAAAATGTTCCCATTCATAAACATTGCGTGTAAGTGTAAATACTGTGATAGATATGCACCCGTAAGTTTGCGATACTTTAATTGCAGTGTAACGATCCGAAAGCATTAAATGATGTGTAAATAATTAAAACAGTACAATTCATTATTTCATACAAAAAATGTTCCCATTCATAAACATTGCGTGTAAGTGTAAATACTGTGATAGACAGATATGCACCTGTAAGTTTGCGATACTTTAATTGCAGTGTAACGATCCGAAAGCATTAAATGATGTGTAAATAATTAAAACAGTACAATTCATTATTTCATACAAAACATATATAGTGGTAATTTTTTGAAAACATTTTAATCGTATTGATTGTATAGAACAAATGAATTTTCAATAGCCTTGTTAGTTATGTTCATTATAAAGATGTTTAAGTATTCAAATTTTACAATTCTTAATTTAATTTTTCTCCTCTGGTAAAATTATCGAACTATTTTTAACTTGGACCTAAATTGAACGGTTACAAACACAAAGTAAGTTTAACGTATGTATACTTTGCAATACTCGAATAGGGGAGGAATTACACACATCGTGTTAGGTAACTTCTGAACGAACTGTGTTATCATGAAAGATTTAACTTTACCTAAGGAGGTTCAAATCTTGAAGATTTTATACATGGATGTACCTAAGTATAGAAGTGCTTTTAGCTTTCAGAAGAAAAACAAGGTGATTTTTCGTTTTATTTTGTATGTTTATTATTTATTTATTTTATTCTTAATTGCTGACAATTTAAGCTAAGGGCTACAATGAGCGGCCTTATGCCTAGTGGCACTCTCTACCAGTCAAGCCTGGTTATAGTGAACAGTGGATGGCAGGTGATAACCAAAGAATAAAAAATAGTAATAGGAGGACTCATAAATTAGTCTACGTTTCAGCCTATCACACGTCCACTGCTGAACACAGGCCTCCCCCATAGACAGCGACAAAAGTTTGTAGCTCTCATTTTGGAGGTATTTTTTCATAGTTGCCACGCTGGGCAGGCGGGTTGGCAACCGCAGTTTATTTATTCAGATTATTTACAGGAAGATGCTGCTGCCCGTCTCCTGGTTTTCATTTTCCCTCTGTCGACTTTTACGACACCCACGCGATGTGATGGGTGGTAGATTCTCTTAGGCCGCCACCACACGGTATTTATATGTAATATACAATTAATATATAAAATAAATAAATGAGTACATATAAATATTACATTGTTGTGACGGATGCTCTGTGTTATCACGGTTGTTTCTGAAATCAATGTTATTGACATGTCTTATGGTAAAAGAGAATGAGTTTAATACATGAAGTTTTCTACGACCTTATCTGTGCTAAACAACTTAATATGTTGCGCAGAAACCATGGTTCCAAGCGTTGAAGAGCGTCGTGAGTAAAATGATGTGTCAATTATTCGATTGCTTATTTATATTTTTTTTTACTCATGAGTCACATGTAGTCGGTTATGAGGGGTAACGTAGGTGATTTTTCCATTTGGAAGTAGAAAGACATTAGAAAAATAATACTGTTAAAATCTACATCTATGGGAGCTAATTGTAAAAGTATGGAGAAATCACGTTTCCGTTTTTGAAAGTAGAATGGTTAGTGGGGTATTCAATTATAGACCTATTGCACTAAATGTAATTAATAAAATTAGAAAAAAAAAATTACAGTATAACACTAAACATATTTTAGTTACTTAACATAATACGAATAAGTTTTGGTATGATATATATGTATTTGGTAAACCACTTAAAAGATCTCATGACGGCACATATACTAAAATATTGCCAATACCACACTGCGCCCGCCTTCTTTAAACATCAGTTCTTAAGTCTCATATGCCCAGTGGAAAGTGCTCTTGAGACCAAAACACAGTAATCCTTACACACTACTTCTTGAACAGATTTTTTTATAAAAGACTACCTAGACTGATTCTTTGCCACGAATCCATCTAGATACTCGTAGATCACCACAGTGCCTTTTATTACGATATGAAGGGCATTGTTAGTTAGTGTGATTACTGGGTATATCTGACTTAACAACTGACGTCTCAGTGTGACGATGGCAGTGTGGTGTCACACAAAATAGTTCTGGGTGACACATTTACCATCAGGTGAACCATTTGCTCGCCTCGGCACATTTTTTCATAAAAAAAAACTGAACAATTATACTTTGTTCAATAATCTTTAACTATCTTTCTTGCAGCTTCGTGATTCATTTTGATTATTATAAGGAAAAAAATATATTTTGCACTCTGTTCTAAAATTGTCCTTAAACACACAACTTGCCTCAAAAATGTGACTAATATCAAAAGTCTAGAGGAGAAAACATAACACTGACAGTCCTTCAAATCAATCATAATGTTGCCTGTATATGTGTCACGTCACGTTCATGAATTCCTTTTATATAATCTGTACATTTAAATTATATTCATTGTGAGAGGCACATCTATTTTATTGTAACAAAATGTGTCGGAGCTCCATTGTTCCTTGATGATGGGGATATTTTGGATATCCACTTGGATGTAGTAATTTACAATTTTAGAAATCATTTTACTAACATTCTTTTCTTATTGTTTTTTTTTCAACGCGTTCCTTTTGCTGCCATTGCACGGTATTATTTAATTTTTATTATTTATTATTCTCGCACGCCTCTGTGATCGAAGCATATAATTAATTTGTTATATATGTCCGCAGACTGTGAATCTAAAGTCGCTTGCCACGTCAAATTACGGCTCCGACGTGGACATTATCAACGAAGATGGGGAGCTGGCGACGGCTTACGAGGCCCAGAAAGATATCAACAGGTATTTGAATATATTATGAGATAATGATGTCCCTCGACCGATTTTCGGTCACGGCGATAACTTCTGAATACTGTCGAAAGCTCACTTCTGCGCAGGAGATATTAAAGGGCCATAAGTGGTTGCGAAAACGGAAACCAGTCGTCCTTACCTACCCGATTCCGATTTAACGCTCATGGTCATGGGATCGGCGGTAGGCTAGCGTACAGTGTGATTGTCCTCGTATTTGTGTCGTGTGACAACACGAGGACAATCACAATAAAACCAGACCAACAATTTATGCAACAAATGTTAGCTCCGGCTGGCATTCGAACCCAGGAGCTGCGGTGTGGAAGTCAGGTAATATAACCACTGAGCCACGTGGTCGTTCTACGTATATTGTCCTCGTTCCTATATATATTTTAATGACTCGTGCCTTGATGTAGAATTAAAATAAATACATTTGACAAACGAATTTGCTGTAATTGCTTCACATTACGGGTAGATATTGGCATTCGCAATACTTATCGGACTCAGTACATCTGTCCGTGTTGATGTTCTAGGCTTTACTGGTGACAGGATTCTTATGCGGGAATTTTGTAAAGGTTGTCCACCGCAGGAACAGTTATTCTCCTGTGAAGCAGAAGCGTATTTCAATTACTGCGTTTCGGTCTGAAGGGAGTGTTACCTAGTGTAATTACTAGGAATATGCCACTAAAGAACTGAGAACTTAGTGACGAGCGCGGTATGGTGCAGCACAGAAATGTTAAGGTTGACACAGCCTTCATTATGGGCAGACGTTGCACTCACCATCATCATCTTCATTTCAGTCTATCACTAGTTCACTGCTGAACATACGCCTCGGATTTTGCCATAGTTGCCACGCTTGGCAAGCGCATTGGCAACCGCAGTTTATTTATGCAGATGTTCAAGGAAGATGCTGTTAACCATCTCCTGGTTTTTATTTTCCCTCTCGACTTTTTCAACACCCACGAGATGAGATGGGGTGGTAGATTCTCTTAAGCCGCCACCATACTAAGCATTTACCATAAATGTGACCGATTTGAGTGCGTTGCGTCACCTTTCTTTCAAAAAAAGATTATCGAAAAAATATGCTCACACACATTCCGTACTTAATTGTTGAAAATCCTAGTTTCAGACGACCTGAATGGCTAATTTACCACGCGATTTTTTGTTAAATTATATTTCATTTAAGACATCCTTTTGACACGTATCGTGTGAACATAAGCCTCATCCAAAGATTGCCACAGGAACGCACCTGAACCTACCAACACCCGTCGACTTCCCGTACAGTTTTTTATTTATCTTGTTTACAGACAATTACAAGAAGAGCTCTTGGCTGAAAAGAAATTCTACTCTGAGCACATATCGAAGGCCAAAGCGGAGATTGAGCGATTACGGGAAGAGAATGAGAAGTATCAGAAGTGAGTATACATGTTGAGTATTTATTATGTTCAAAAGAGATCCCATTCAGGATGGTTTTCTAAATACTTTAGTATTAGTGCAATCACTGCCATTTTAATTACATCATTCATTTGAGAATCACGTATTCGTTATATATGTAACTTGTAAATGTGATAAAACAATTTTTAGGAAGATTTAATATAATTTTTTTTTAATATACCACCGGTTTATGAATGTTAGTTATAAAGCAATTTTTTTGGGATAGTTAAAATTTTTTCAGACTTAATGTTTATGATTTATGCAAAATGGTCAAAGAAAATGCAAAAACAGCTTGTCGCTTTTATCTTAAGAACACACTTTACATTTTATCTCTTCCAGCCTCACCGAAGGTAAATATCAAACAATGATCTCGACAATCAGAAGACAATGGAATAGCTTCGAAAGCTCGACTACTTATATAAAAACACTGTTTACCAGTGAAAAACTTATCATACACTTTACATACACCGTTTTGAACATTTTGTCGATTTAGTTGTTTTCTTATTATGAATTAGTTAAAAACCTTGTTTTAATTACAGCTCATTAACGTTGGCTTTACTGACTGTTGTTGTTTCAATAAAATATTTCAACAATTTTCATCTATGAATTCTTATGTAAAATGTGTGAAGAATTTACACAACTAAATCCAAACCAGGTAATTTTTTGATATAATTCTTGAAAGCGGTTATAATTATTACATGTTCCCATTTATTCCGTTTTAGAATTACGGGGTATTAATATTTATTACATGTTTTAAAAGTTCTCTTTTATCAAAGCCACAAAACAATACTGTGGCTTTTAACATAGCCACGGAACAGTGTTACTCTGGTTATTTCCAGAACCTCTAAATAGTATAATCCTGGCCATTGCGCCACAGAGAAGTGTAGACTCTGTTTCTTTAAGAGCTACCGAAATATTACTCCAGTTCTTATCAGGGCCACGGAAGTCTGACTCAGCTCTTGTCAAACCCACAAAAGAGTATAATCCCGGCTCTTGTCAGAGCTTTAAGACAGTATAACCCCGGCTCTTATCAGAGTCATACAACAGCATAAGCCCGGCTCTTGTCGGAGCAACAGAACAGTCTAATTCCGGCACTTATTAGGGCGAACAAACTGTGTAAGTACTGCTCTTGTTAGGGCCACGGAATAGTCTAACCAGGGCTCTTGTCAGTGCCACGAACAGTGTGCCCTTGGCTCTTGTCAGAGCTACAAAATATTACTACCCACGGCCACGGAACAGTGTAACTACGGTTCTTATTAGAGCCACAAAACAGTGTAACCCCGGCTCTTGTGAGAGCTACCTAATATTACAATCGGGTTCTTATCAGGATCATGAAACAGTGTAACTCCGGCTCTTGTCAAAGTCCCAAAATAGTGTAACTACGACTCTTGTCAGAGCCATAAAACTGTGTAACACCGACCACAGTTAGAGCTACAAAATATTACAGCCCGGTTCTTATCAGGGCCACAGAACGGTGTAACTACGCTTCTTGTCAGAGCCATAAACCAGTGTAATTACGGCTCTTGTCAGAGCCACAAAATAGTGTAACCCCGGCTCTTGTTAGAGCTACATAATATTACAATCCGGTTCTTATCAAGGCCACGGAACAGTGTAACTCAGGATTTTGTCAGAGCCTCAAAACCGTGTAACTAAGACTCTTGTCAATGCCATAAAACTGTGTAACACCGGCTCTTGTTAGAGTTACAAAATATTACAACCCGGTTCTTATCAGGGCCACAGAACGGTGTAACTACGCCTCTTGTCAGAGCCATAAAACAGTGTAATTACGGCTCTCGTCAGAGCCACAAAATAGTGTAACCCCGGCTCTTGTTAGAGCTACATATTATTACAATCCGGTTCTTATCAGGGCCACGGAACAGTGTAACTCCGGCTCTTGTCAGAGCCCCAAAACAGGGTTACTACGACTCTTGTCAGAGCCACAAAATAGTGTAACCCCGGCTCTTGTTAGAGCTACAAAATATTACAACACGGTTCTTATCAGGACCACGGAACAGTGTAACTACGCCCTTGTCAGATACCCAAAACAGTGTAACTACGACTCTGTCAGAGCCATAAAATTGTGTAACACCGGCTCTTGTTAGAGCTACAAAATATTACAACCCGGTTCTTGTCAGGGCCACAGATCGGTGTAACTACGCCTCTTGTCAGAGCCATAAAACAGTGTAATTACGGCTCTTGTCAGAGCCACAAAATAATGTAACTCCGGCTCTTGTTAGAGCTACATAATATTACGAACCGGTTCTTATTAGGGCCACGAAACAGTGTAACTCCGGCTCCTGTCAGAGCCCCAAAACAGTGTAACTAAGACTCTAGTCAGAGCCATAAAACAGTGTAACTACAGCACTTGTCAGAGCCATAAAACAGTGTAATTACGGCTCTTGTCAGAGCCACAAAAAAGTGTAACCCCGGCTCTTGTTAGAGCTACATAATATTACTATCCGGTTCTTATCAGGGCCACGGAACAGTGTAACTCCGGCTCTTGTCAGAGCCCCAAAACAGTGTTACTACGATTCTTGTCATAGCCACAAAATAGTGTAATTACGGCTCTTGTCAGAGCCACAAAATAGTGTAACCCAGGCTCTTGTTAGAGCTACAAAATATTACAACACGGTTCTTATCAGGACCACGGAACAGTGTAACTACGCCCTTGTCAGACCCATATAACAGTGTAACCGCGGCTCTTATCAGAGCTATAAAATATTACAACCCGGTTCTTATCAGGACCACAAAACAATGGAACTACGGCTCTTGCCAGAATCACAGAACAGTGTCACCTCAGGCTCTTGTGAGAGCTACAAAATATTAAAACCCGGTTCTTATCAGGATCATGGAACAGTGTAACTACGGCTCTTGTCAGAGTAGCATAACAGTGTAATTACGGCTCTTGTCAGAGCCACAAAATAGTGTAACCCAGGCTCTTGTTAGAGCTACAAAATATTACAACACGGTTCTTATCAGGACCACGGAACAGTGTAACTACGCCCTTGTCAGACCCATATAACAGTGTAACCGCGGCTCTTATCAGAGCTATAAAATATTACAACCCGGTTCTTATCAGGACCACAAAACAATGGAACTACGGCTCTTGCCAGAATCACAGAACAGTGTCACCTCAGGCTCTTGTGAGAGCTACAAAATATTAAAACCCGGTTCTTATCAGGATCATGGAACAGTGTAACTACGGCTCTTGTCAGAGTAGCAAAACAGTGTAAATACGGCTTTTGTCAGAGCCATAAAACAGTGTAACCCCGGCTCTTTTAAGAGCTACAAAATAGTACAACCTGGTTTTTATCAGGGCCGCGGAACAGACTTACCTAACGGCTTTTGTGTAATTAACCGAGGTTAGACTCGACGAGGCTTCTACCAGAACCTGAAAACAGTGTAAACAATCTTGCCACGATTGTTGTCTGAAGCATAAAACAAACCACAGTTTTTGCCAGTTACTAAAAACAATAACGCCGCTGTAGTCAGAATCACAAAATAATTTATTTCGCCTCTTATCCGCGAACATTGTAACCATGCCACAGCGCTACAAAATTGTAAACATGCAGTTTGCTACAGCTAGAACTTGTGCTACTGTGTTCAATGCTACGAAATGCATATGTTCTGGGTGACACAGCATTCGTTATGGATACTGTCTATCCATAACAAATGCTGTGTCACCCGTTGCTTGTTTCGTATAAAAAAAACAATGTCAATTTGACAAAACAATTTGTCAGACATGTGTTTGGGGGAATATCAAAATCACTAACAACAACGTCAACATATAAATATTCACGCGTTACATAATAACTCAATTTATCAAACTTTAAAAAAAAAAACTAAGCCTTCTTAAATTCTTTATAAAGAGGCTCGAATAAAGTTCACATTGAAAACAATTAAGAGCTGATAGGAGTCGATTGTCTTCACTAGTGCCAATTTTCCTTCAAACTATTCTGGTACACAATTATTAATATTTATTTTAGGTTACTGAGCGCAGACTTAAGTCAAGAACCCAAGAATAAGAGTCAGGAATTCGCGCAGAATGAGATCATCCGTCTGGCAGCAGAAGGCCTCGCAGTACAGGTACAGAATTTTAAACACTTGATCACAAATTCCTTAAAACTATTCAATTACTATTTCTGATTCGGAATACGAAACGATTTATGTTTTGGGAAACGCTCTGCTTACATAGAATGGTTAACAATCCACAAACAAACCACTTCAACAACTTCCGAATACTGTCGGAAGCCGAGAGGTATGACAGTATTTCAAGTGTACGCGTAAACTCAGGCACTTATTACTCTCTTCCGATGTAACGCATTTAGCGGCCTAAGAGAATCTACCACCCCATCCCATCCCGTGGGTGTCGCAAAAGTCGACAGAGGGAAATTAAAACCAGGAGATGTGCAAGAGCATTTTCCTGGAACATCTGAATAAATAAACTGCGGTTGCCAACCCTCCTGCCTACAGAGCCTGCCAAGAGTCGCAACTATGGCAAAATCCCTCCAATATGAGAGCTATAAACTTTTGTGGCTATCTATGGGGGAGGCCTATATTCAGCGGTGGACTTGTGATAGGCTGAAATGACGATGACGATTGAGCGCAGGATCAAAGCACCGAAAGAAGGAATGTGATTGGATTCCTATGCATAAATTCATCTATAGGTACCACCGCAGTATCAGTTATTCTGTCGTTAACATTAACTTGTTGTGTTGTATTGGAAACATTACTGTGTTTCGGTTTAAAGGGCACTGAGAGCTATTGTAATTACAGGGCATATCATTCATCATTTCAGCCTATCACTAGTCAACTGCTGAACATAGGTCTTCCCATAAATTGTCACAAAAGATTGTAGCTCTCGTTTGGGGGAAATTTGTCATAGTTGCCACGCTTAGTTGGCAACCGCAGTTTATTTATTCAGATATCCCAGGGAGAAGGTGCTGCTGCTGTCTCCTGGGTTTCATATATGATGTCTCAGGGTGAACAAGCGCAGCATTTATTTAAAGTTCATATTATTTCGAAATCGAAATCGTTTTAAGGAAAGGCCTCGTCAAAAGTACCCGCAACCGACGAGCTTATATGAAAACATTAATGAAAGTAGAGGGAGCTAAAGATGTGTGTCAAGATCGTATCAAGTGAAAAGATGTTGTCTTTGCTTACCCATATGGGAAAGAGGCGTGCCTCTATGTATATATGTATATTATTTGCGCACTTGTGGAATTATAACGTCTTTTGCGCAGGTCATAGCTTCCGGCTGTATTTGAAAGTTGACGCATTCGTCGTCGTAAGTCGGCCAAAGGAACATTATCATCAACATGCATTAAGTAATGTAACAATAATTTTATAGGAACGCGTCGACAAACTGTCGGAGAGCTGCCGACGGTACAAGAATCAGATCCGACTCCTTGTCAGCAGGCTGCAGGAGGCCGGTGTTGATGACGTCAACGATATTTTGGAGAGCAATGGTATTGTACTATGTAACTTATGACTAGGAATTCATATGACTAACAAGGAAAATAATCTACCCGCTGGGTTTCTTGGTGCTTCTCAGGCCAGAGGCTTATTTTGCGAACCAGGGTAGTATGAAAAAATACGTTCATTGAGTATTATGTAAATAATTTATATTGAATAAAAATAATTATATTCTATTCTAGTACATTGGAGCTGAGGAAGCTCAGGAGCCGAGAGCCTGCCTTAAATTATATAGTACACGAGTGACCCGAGTTCGATTACCGGTGTCGGCACCTCTAAATTTCTGAAATTTTAAGTGCTGATATATCACGTGCTCAGCGGTGAAGGTCGATAGGTGTCTGGTAGAGTAGAATAGCACCTATCTCTTTCCTACCGCGGTGTTGTAAGAGCCGACTAAGGTATTGTCTGGACAGTCTTTATTTGTGCGGTCACTATACTGCTCGTGGGAATCCAACGGAGACTCAGTTTTTTTTTTAATCGTACCAAAATTGTTCGTGCCAAACGTGGTTCGCCACCCGTCAAGTCTCGTTCCCGCGGGGGCGAAAAGTGGGCTAATTACACCATCTTCAGTTTCTTTAAAAAAACACTGCTTGATGGCAGGATTACTGGTACTGCAATGGTAAATCTACCTAGACACATTCCTGCATTGGAGTCCTTCCACCAGTATTTCCCTGACATGCACCTTTTCTCTAGGTTTTCCTTCACTGCCGAACACGTTGTAAAAAAGCTGCTCAAATGACGAATTTTATTGTCTGCATCGGGAGTCGAATTCAGTTTATGTATATGAGTACGTTCCGTCTTTATCGTCACAATCGTCGAGCTACGAAAAAAGTTAATTTCTTTAAAAAAAAATGTTATCCTCACATAAGTGTTGTAACTGTGTTGTAATATTTTATTTAAATAACCCAGTTACGGAGTTGTTGAAATACTAATGGTTGCGGTTAATAACCACAGAACAATGTCGATCCGAGAATCGATGTCGAAAATCATCCGTCATTGTCCAACGATCGCGACGAATTGCGACGATTGCCTTTAAGTAATTCTTACTGGCATGCATCCAACGGTCTCAGTAACATTTGAAATGCTTAACTGATTGACGAAACAGATTTATGAGGCGAGTGTAAATGGGCAAGCCGGTAAGAGTCGACGCAGGCGAACGTACTACGATCAGATCGAAATCGTTTTAAGGAAATGCCACGGCGAAAGTACCCGCAACCGACGAGCTTGTATGAAAACACTAATTAAAGTAGATGAAGCTAAAGATGTGTGTCAGGATCGTAGCAAGTGGAAAGATGTGGTCTCTGCCTCTTATGGGAAAGAGGCGTGACTCTATGTATGTATGTAACTGACGTTTTTCTTTTGTTCTCAGACACAGTGGTGACACAGCACGCTTTGTCCACAATAGAAATGGCGCCCGTGACTCGCAAGAAGGAGAGGGAGTATCTCGGCATGTTCGAGTACAAAATACAGGACGAGCCGATCATTATCAAGAAGCTTATTACCGGTAAAAACTATTACTGATATAGATTATGTACTTATTATTAATATCTATGCACTGCAAACAACATAATTTAATAACATATAATAATACATATACGTGTGGTGGCGGCGTTAGAGAATCTACCATCCCATCTCATCCCGTGTCTGTCCTAAAAGACGACAAAGGGAAATTTAAAACCAGGAGATGGGCAGAAGCGTCTTCTTGCAACTGCCAAACAAATAAACTGCGGTTGTCAACCCGCCTGCCAAGCGTGGCAAACTATGGCAAAATTCTCCTATAATATATGGGGAGGTCTATGTTCAGCAGTGAACTAGTGATGGGCTGAAGTAATGATGATGATGATACGCCATATTTATTAGCTAACCTCAGAAAAAAGGACAATATAACAGTAGGAATAATTTATGGTATTAAGTTTAAACAACAGCGTCTTATTTCAATTTAACTATTAATTTTATTTTAATATGGCTGAGGAGGGCGATGGCTGCAACATTCGTCATACTTTTGAACAGGTGCTGCTTGTAGATCGCCTTCTTTGAAATTTTGTCATGGAGCGGAAAAATAAATTTCATTTCTGTGATGATCTTTTAGAGCCACCGTTATAGGCTTCTATGTTCGCTTGGTTCTTCGATTTGATGCCTTTTATCCTACTTTAAGATCTGAAACCGCGAGTAGCAGTGACTCTCCTACCCGGCCTTCCTTCCTACATCCTGTTCATGATGTTGCGGCACATGGACCACGTGGATGACGAGCCCAAAATGCACCAGCTCATGAAAGCGGTCCGCACCGGCGTTAAGAAGATGCTGAAGAAACGCGCGGACAGCGTTGAGTACAACGCGCTCTGGCTGTCCAATATGCTGCGGTGAGTAATTTTACAATATCTCATTATTGGCCCTTAGGCAGTCCACTGCTGGACAGCCTCCCAGTCTACCTTACTACGTTCAGTGGTAATAATCATTGTGCAAGATTTTGCCCGCAAAATGCCGTTCCCGTCAGCGGTTTGAGTATTTTAGGTCTGGCATATTAAAGCATAGCTCCGGGGATTAAACTCAGGTCACTCAAATTGGCGTGAACGTCCACGCCAATTTGAGTGACCTGAGTTTAATCCCCGGTGTTGGTACATCTAAAAATGTTTCATAAGTTTTAATGCTGATTTAACACGTGCTCAGCGATAAAAGGTAAGATTGTGAAGAAACGTGCAGGTCTGGGGTATAAAAATATTAAAAGGAACGTGTAAGTTCGACAACCAGCTTTGAGGCATCTTTACGGAATCTTTCTTGTTTCATTTAGCTCCGCAGTGGGACATGGGTTACCTTATATTAAAGATTATTTCTATATTTGTTAGAGGTCACGAGATTTTCTTGACTTTTGCCTTTGCCTGCTGTTATGACAGTCACCTTTTTAGAGGAGTACTACTCGAAAAAATTGCTAATTTCCCATAACAATAACTAAAGCATAGAAACCTGCCGAAAATGGCAACTGAACTTAATATATTTGCTTCTCTTCGACTTACGGAGCCGCTATTATGTTAGAAAAGAACACGTACACGAAAGACGTTTCGGAACTTCTTAGGTTGTCACTAATTTTATTGTAACTAGTGATGTTGACGCTCTATTTTGAACGTTTGATAGAATTTATAGATGACATACATAACAAGATCCTATATTGCCAAAAATAATATATCTATACATCCCGGCAGGCTTAGGCTTAGGGACGATGTGTATATGCTCCAAAAATATTATGAGCCTCGTAGCTTGATATCTGTAGGAGATATGACTTAAAGAATTTGCTTAAAACTCATAGGTGACCCTGTTATACAGCTGATCGAGGCAATGAACTCATAAATTTAATTGGGCATTTTTCCATTAAGCTGCTATCGAAAGAACTCGCAAGTACTATGATAACATAAAGCTTAAGGAAATCGGTTGCGAAGTAAATCTGTTAGAATGACGCCGTAGTCATCATCATCATCATCATCAGCCTGCGGCAGTCCACTGCTGGACATAGGCCTCTCCCAATAGGCGCCATTTAGCCCGATCTTCGGCTTCACGCATCCAGTTGCTGCCAGCCGCCTTGCGCAGATCGTCGCACCATCTAGCCAGAGGACGCCCCACACTACGTTTGCCTAAACGTGGTCTCCACTCCAGGATTCGCCTACTCCAACGCCGTAGTAGGGATAACATAAATTAAATGGAGAAGAAAACGTATTTTGAATTTGTCTGGTTAGGGGCAACGACTTTCTGAGTTACGGTTGCGTAAATATTTACAAAAAAAAAATAATGTTAAAGTTTTGTATGGACATTTTTAGTATTCAATTTTGTCATTAAAGCTTCATCGTTGTGTTTATCTAATCAAAGTAGCATGGGTAGGTGCCGGGATGTTATACCAATTATGAATAACGCTGTATATGCCATAGAAGTATATGAGAAATGTTTTAAGCAGCTATTACTTAAAATTAATTTCTTATATTTATTTTCTTTTAAGATGCAATTTATGATGAAATCATTTACCTTAAACGAACCTGAATGAACCTGAAATGAAGCAGAAAGGAGAAATTGATAATATAGAAATAAAGCCACGGATTTAACGGATAATTTATTGTTATTATAAAATCGTTTAATTTTTTTTAACACCTTAAATAAACAAGTTATTTTGAGAAAACTTCGCAACTTTTCAGGGGGTTACCAATTTGATTTATCCATTCAAGGTTTATCATATCCTCTTTAGGAAACCTGTAAAATAAAAGTATCGATAATATTATATTTCACGTCATCACGTAAAATGCAGATAATCTCAAAGCAGTTTCCGAATAATCGCTAAAACTTGTAATAAAATTGATACTATCTCTAGTTTTTAAGTAATTAAATATCTCACAACAATGGGAGAAGATCGTAATCTCCATAACAAACGCAAAGACAAAGAAAAGCTAACAAGTCAAATAGTTTAACGAACAAACTGTCAAGCTTTGAAGTAGAGTACTGCACAATTTGGCCGGGTTGTATTAGGACCAATACACCCAAATGACAGTTCATCTTGGGCTACAAAAAATGAAAGACAAAGTGAAACTTTTTATCCTGTTCCCACTTCCTTTATTGCACCATAAGATAAAACGGGACTGACGGCAGTTATTGAAGTCTTATTTTAGCCTTCCTTCTATGCTTTAGTTATTGTTCTGAGGCTAATTTGCTATTTTAAAGTATTTGTAAAAATCCTTACTAACGTCAATATTGAAGTTACTTCCTTATTAATTTCAACCACGTCTCTTACAGCTAGATTAGAAATTGCCTTCTATATAGGAATATTTATAGTGTCTTACGCGATCCGTAACGCGTTTACGGTAAGGAGGACCAGATGCAATGTCGACAGCGCGGGACTAAAACAACACACCCATATCCAATAACAACAAACAAATAAACTATATTGACTATTGGTTCGATTTGATCCCCGGGCTTGACAGATACGCTGAAGACGGAATCGTACGGTCCTCAGAAGTAGTTGCTAATGATAGGAGGTGTATATACATATATATTGTTACTTACATACATACAGTCACGCCTTTTTCCTATATAACGCGTAGGCAGAAGAGACTTACGTATCCAATTTTCGCCCTCGCGGGAAACGAGATGCGGGTGTCGAACCACGCCGCCAGCATTTTCGTACGAGTCAAAAAAAATCTTGCACCCCATTGCCTTCCCAAGAGCAGTATAGTGACAGCATAGCATATTATTAGGTTATTCTGTACAAATAAAGGCTGTCCGTACAATACCTTAGTCGCTTCTTACGACATCTCGACATGAAACTCTGCCGGTCACCTATCGGTTAACCTCACCCTAACCTAAACCTAAATAACAACATTTAGACTATTTTAATGTATGTTTTATTAGATGCAGTGAGTTTACTTGAAAGTATGGGGATTCAACAAGGTTCTATTCTAGGACCACTTTTATTTCTAGTTAACGTAGATGTAAATACTTTATACATAATAAACTCTTCATGTCCACTTCATGCTCTAAAAAAATAACAATATCTAATATTGTGTGCGTAATTTAAAACTTATACTCCTAGCAGTTGAGGAAAAGTATTTTGTTGAGCACAATATTTTATACATAGCCGCAACTATATCCATATACATTTGTACAGGCTTCTCAACAACTTGCGGCAGTACAGCGGCGACGCAGTGTACCAAGCGGCGAATACACCTCGCCAGAACCAGCAGTGCCTGCGCATTTTCGACCTGTCTGAGTACCGACAGGTGCTCAGTGACATTGCCGTCTGGATCTACCAAGGTTCAATATACAGTTTTAGTTTTCTTACCTTCATTTTTAGACTTTATTTCAACATTTTGTCTAACACTACTTCATCATAAATCATACTTTCGTTCATAATTATGATTAAAAAAATCCATACTAAATCTGAAACAATTGGGAGTTTTCGAAATGTTCGGACAATGAACGACTTTGAATTGGTATTCTAAGTAATGATTTTTTATATTTACGCGAATACTACACATTTAAACAAAACTGATTTTCACGGATTTTATCGTGTTGCGTAAAAACCCGTCGTTTCGAGCACTTTACAACCCATGGTTTTACCCAACCATCTTCTCTATTAAAATTAGGATATTTTTTAATTTCAATAGCCTTCAGGAAGACAGTGCGTCTGCAGTCTGTGACCATGTTCTGGACCATTACATAGGATTTGATAAACCACAAATCCTCGCAAAAGAACACGGATTCCTACCAAGGATGATTCGCGAGGCTATTGAAATTAAAAAACATCCTAATTTTAGTACAGAAGGTGCTATCACCAGCTTGGGATCCTACAATTAATAAAATGAAATCAAAAACCAAGCATACCATTGCAAGACTTCAAGACACAGTTAGCTCTTTCTGCGTAGATCGAACCAAAAACTCGGGGTTAACTATGGATGCTTTAAAGCGCTCGAAACGTCGGGTTATAAATAGTTCAAATTTTATTTAAAACTAAGACTTTTTAAGAAGGTTTATTATAATGTTTAAATAATACATGGGTGATGAAAATCCCTGGGACTGAGGTGATCGCTGCCAAGGTATTTTTGATCTACATGTTTATGCTTTTGGTTTTGTATATAAAATTGTATAAAAAATTACTGAAAGGAAAAAAAACTGGCCGCTGGGTTTCGTTTTTCCCAGGACAGACACATTTTTTGCGAACCAGTGTAGTTTAAAAAAAATGACATTAAATTAGTATTACGTAAATAATCTATATTGAATAAAATCGATTCTATTCCAATTCTTGGAGAACCTAATTTGCCATGCACTATGGGTTTACCAAAACCTACATTTCCATGTTGACAGGTTTGATCCAGCTTCTGGAGCGTCAGCTGGAACGCCTTATCCTCCCCGCGATCCTGGAGTACGAGGAGATCAGCGGACTGTCGGGCCCCGCGCGGCCCGCGCCCGCCGCCAGCGCGCCCGCCGGCCCCGCGCGCCTCAAGCACGAGCTGGCCGCCGTGCGCGACCACCTGCGCACCTTCGCCGTCGACGCACCGCTCACCGTCATGATCTTCAAGCAGGTGGGTCCGCAGCAGCCCGCCTCCGGCACGAGCTGGCCGCCGTGCGCGACCACCTGCGCACCTTCGCCGTCGACGCACCGCTCACCGTCATGATCTTCAAGCAGGTGGGTCTGCAGCAGCCCGCCTCCGGCACGAGCTGGCCGCCGTGCGCGACCACCTGGGTGATTAACAGGCTCCACGACCGTACAACAGTTTCTTCTATGGTGCCGGGTCGAAGTGTTTGTTCAGCATGGGTAACGTTTTGAGTCTAAAACAGGATGAATCTGTTCCAAAAAACAAAATAGTGTAAGCCGGGGTGGTGTAGTAATATTTTATTCCAAAAACAACAAACTGCTTGGGAGATCTCTTTATTGGTAAATACATTACTTACCCTTATATTTACTGACAATCTGGTCAGTAAAGTGGAATCGCTGCAGGAAATAAGCACTATGCCTAATGATCTCAATGATCAATGGACACCTAACTCGTAGTACTGTCCATGTTGGTCAAAAAAGAAACAGCCTTGTACCGGCAATTGCAATATAAGGCTACCCCCTACTAGATGGTGAATGTTCAAAACCGTGCTTGTGGCAATTTATCCAGGAAGCCTATCTTCGGCTGGAGACATGTCATATATTGTACTGATGATAATGATAACCACTTCGTTCCCGAAACCGATAAAATTGCTTGACTTTGAAAAAAATGTTAAATGTAAAATTGAAATGACTATTTTCCTTTCAGCTCTTCTACTACATCTGCGCATACAGCTTGAATCAGCTGCTGCTTCGCAAGGATCTGTGTTGCTGGGCCAAGGGTCTGCAAATCCGATATAACATCTCACATCTCGAGACCTGGATCAAAGAACATCTCGCTGAATATGGACAGAAGAGTGTACGTGTCTTTTAATTTTACTTATTTTTAAGCAAATAGCGTAAAGGGGCAAATACAATTTTATTTTAAAAAGACATAAAAGTATTCGTAATGGAATTTTAAAGATTATTTTAGATAGAGTTTCTTGTGGAGAAATTAAAGTTTATGTACAATAAACAAATACAGCAAGAAATAGTTTCGAGGTAACTACATACATATCTGTGCAAATTACATGTAAATTTTTGTATTATTTTGCGAGCCATAGACGGACAGACGTTAAATTTTTTACATAAGTTTTGGTTCAGTAAGCGTACACACAACATGTATTTTAAATGAAAAAATTGTAAATCACACGGCCTCCTTGTTTAATTCTTTTTCCGATAGGTGTACGGGAGAGTAGAGTAGCAACCATATCTATCCTACCGAGGTGTCGTAAGAGGCGACTTAGCTATTGTTCGGACAGCATTTATTCGAGCATAATAACACCATAACATGCAATGCTGTCACTATACTGCTCGTGGCAACGCAAGTATTGATTTCAAAAACATTGGTTACATATTAGACGCGTAGAGGCAGTATTCGAGCAAGAAATAGACCAATTATATTTGTAGCTACATCTACTTTTGTCCTTATCTTTTATTTGCCATGTGAGTGTATATTCCGCATTCCCCTTAAGGGGTCTAGAAGATTATTTGTAAATTTGGTACTAATGTTATTGTTGTATACATGATAACAGTTGTTTTGTTTGTCCAGGTGGAGGAAATCCTTGGTGTTCTGAAGCCCATCACCCAGGCAGTGCAGCTGCTGCAGGCGCGCAAGTCCATGGCCGACGTCCAGAGCACCGTTGAAATGTGCGCCGACCTTACCGCCATGCAAGTCTGCAAGGTAATTTTTTCAACATGTTGGACCCCCAAACAGTTTAGACTAGAGTGTCGCAGTGTAAAATACCTAGGCAACTGTCAGAAATTAACGCGTGAAATGCGAGGTATGTGGTAGCGGCGTTAGAGAATCTACCACCTCATCTCATCCTGTGGATGTCGTAAAAGTCAACGGTGGGTAAAGTAAAAGTCGTAAAAGCAACAGGAGATGGGCAGCAGCATCTTCCTGGAACATATGAATAAAAAAGACGTTGCCAACCCGGCTGCAAAGCGTGGCAACTATGTCACAATCCAATCAATGAGTCAGATCAAAGGTTCAACCGTGAACTAGTGATAGGCTGAAATGATGATGATAATGATGCGAGGCGTTTAGTACGTCTATCGCCACTTATGATCGCCACTACGATAATTACTCCCAACATGGCTGAGTCTCATATCCAGCAGTTGACTGCGTTTTTTATTGGATAAAGTGAGGAGACAAACAAAACGTTCACCTGATGGTAAGTGCAACTTAACCGATAACAGATGCTGTGTCACCCAGAATATTTCTGTGGTGCACCACACAGCGCCTTTTACCACAGGCCGGCAACGCACCCGCGACTCTCCTGGTGTTGCGGATGTTCATGGGCGACGGCGATCACTTAACATCAGGTGAGCCAGTAAAAGTGTTAGTGCATAGTGGCTTATAACGATGACTCTGAATATTTAATTTATCTTCCAGATTTTGAATATGTACACGCCAGCAGAGGAGTACGAGGTGAAGGTGACGCGCGAGTTCATCCACGAGATCCAGAAGCAAATGCAGGAGCGAGCCGGACCCAAGGCCAGCAAGGAGCCCGTAAGTACTTACACTGGGGTAGGAAGTTGGAGAACTTAAATTGATATCTCGCTCTGGTTGTATATATTTTCTTTTTTTTTTTCAGCAAAACTTGCTGATGGACTCGAAGATGATATTCTCAGTCCAGTTCCCGTTCAATCCGTCGTCCATCCGCTTAGAAGACATCGAGGTTCCAGAAGTCCTCGAACTGGACGGATTACTTACCAAGATATAAAAAGCTTTCGAATAGTTGTTTGTCGATTGCTCGTGTGATGTGTAGACCTACTGGTGTTTAGTTCTGGTTCTAGGGTTCCATTAAACGTATGTTTTCTTTTTTTTGGCACGACTATTTGCAATGAAAAGCATTCTCAGTTAAAAATCGGCCGCCGAAATAAAATCAAAAAAACGCTTTCGCTTTAAACTTCATAGGGAGTGGCCTAGCCTGAATCTCCAATATCGTCACCACAAAAATTCATTTTACCACGTAAAAGAAAACATTGTGAGCAAACTACTCTCTCACTCTCTGACTCCAAAATCTCCCAAAAGTGAGAGAATGCCCTTGCCAGCAGTGGGACATTAAAACTTATGTTATGGTATCTCAATTGGCCGCAATCAATGAGGTCCAAGATGGTGAGTATTTTAACGTAGACATTGGAGAATAGAAGTTTCATAAGAAATTATCCAAGTCTAAAGTCGCTTTACAACATTCTTGCTACCAAAGTTAAAGTGATCAATGACTTGAGACTATAGTCATGGCTGGAGCTCACCACTAGTACCATTACTGCTGTTTTTTTTTGTCTATGGAGTGAATGTACTTAATACCTCTTTGTTGTCTACTGAATGTACTTCTGGTGTGGCTATTAGGAAGATTATGCTTGCTTAGAGTTATTCCTTGTTAGAAAAAAATTCCAACTAAAATAAAATCACATATAATTTGGCAATCAGTTACAGCACTTGTAACTGGGAATGGTTGAATACATTCTATATATTTAATAAAATCAATAATATTACTTAAATCGGAAAGTTTAAAAAGTTTAATAATTTGCGTCTCTTCCTAAATTCACCTATTTTTAAATTTTCACCTATTTCTTTCCCATCATAATGCAATTATTCTTTAAGTGTATTTTAAGGATAGATTTCCTCACGTTTTCTCTTTCATAGAGAAACAATAAACATTTGACAAAGCAACATTTTCATTAATTCAGTGCTTCTTCAATCCTAACCAACTTTCTTTTAATCCATGGTCATGATGATCAAAAACTTGGAAATGTGTGTTGAAAATTCTTACGCTTGCAAATTTTAGTTTCAAATTTATTACTTAACTCACTGTATCACAAAGTTTCCCTTATTAATAAAGAAAAAGGAAAAATTGTCACGCCATTGTTCACTGAAAGTTGTTTCCAATCTTATTAACGACTAGATGATGCCCACGACTTCTTCCACTTAAATATATGTTTTTAAAATATCCCGTGGCAACTAGTTAATTTCCGTCTCCATGCAAGCTACCTTTGTGTCAAATTTCATCAAGATCGGCTAAGCGGTTGAGCTGTGAAAAGGTAACAAACAGATGGATGGACAGAGAGAGTTACTTTCGCATTTATAGTATTAGTATGGAAGTATGGATATAGATTAATCTGAGTCACATGACTTCGGCCATCACAAGTACAGTGAACATAGGCCTCCCTGATACACTGCCACAAAACACGGTTACGACTTACCGCAAATCCGTGCGGGTTGTAGCCCCATCTAGTGCAACTCTAAACAGCGTTTTCTAGTACAAGGTTGCCATTCCAGAACTTATGTTTCCCAACGGTTATCTTATCTACGAGGTTATGGCCGGCCCATTGCCACTATTGCTTGCTAATCCTTAGGGCTATGTCGGTTACTCTAGTTCCGCTGCGGATACCTTACGGATTTTATCTAGCAGAGGAACATGAAGCGAATGTTCAATGTGGATGGAATCTGCTGCCGCCAGCAGTTTTTCCGGACCGATACAATTTAGGAACCTACAAGAAGAGGCCGGCAAAACATATGCTATTCCTTTTGTCTTGTAGATGGTTATGGGAGGTGGTGATCACTTACCATCAGGGGAGCCACTTGCTCGTTTTGCTTCCTCTTATATAAAAAAGCATCTTCCCGTCGCTCCCATAAATCTGCTTACTTCAATTATTTTCAGGATTTTTAAATACACAAAAAATATTGCAAACATTCGTAGGTCTACACAAATATCGAAATTAATACATTCCATTATTGACGAAGTCTTGCCCCATAGCATTTCATATTATATGTTTAAAAGAAATTAAAATTCCTATGTATTCCTTTTGTATGCCATATCAGGTTTTTAGTGTCGAGTGCCATTGATTTTTATATTTACACTTCGAAGGTACAAATGTTCGTTTTATTAGACAAGAATTATTTTGGTTTGTTATTATAAATAAGTTGAAACTTGATGTCATGATTGTGCAATTAATTATTCCATTTATAAGTATTTATGCCATGTTATCGACGGTTTTAGCAATATCAAATATTGATGTTTTACAATCGTTGGTGTTTAAAGTAAGCCAATCTGTTTTCAGTGACATTAGAAATAGAGTATTAATCGGGTTAACTATGTAAAATTTAATCATAAAGCAAATGGGTGAATTTCATATATATATTATATTTAAGTGATTGTTGTGTTAAATTAATATGTCTGTTATGAAATGACACAATAATCAATATTATGTGTAATTAAAAAGTTTTAAAAATTGTACCGGCTTTGTCATATCAAAAACAATATTGTGAGAGCCAGAGACAAGACGGATTAAAGAAAAATGTACCTTATATAACAGGTATAGGATACATAGTTACATTATATTCTCTATGATTATATAAACTCCTTTTAGCTAAAATATCTAACGACAAGTGTATTTGGTATAAAAGAAAATGTACTCTGTGTCATTATTAATAGAGTATAATATATTTAGTTGTTGGAAATTATGATATTAAAATATATACTTCGTCTAGGATGTTATATAGCATACTACAACCGAGTAGACCACTTATTCAACTTATAGATTATAGCGCAATGGTGAACTTAAGTATAGACCAAATAGTGTAAAATTGGAAATGAAAATGTTTTGGAGTAAAAAGTATTACAATTATAATATAAATAGTATGATGAATTTAACAAGAGCTATCGCTACAGGAGATGTCCTGAACAAATGCATTCAATAATAATATTATATTAAAGAGCACAATATTCATACCGGTCATTCATTTTATAGTTCCATTCAATTGCCATCAATGTCTCATAACTGAATGTAAAGTGTTATCCGTGGACAATAAATCTAGTTCGTGATTTCATGCATGTTATGAATATATTGCATATGCATATACGACGTCTATCTATATTATATTGAATTTATTTGTTGAACGACATATAAGTACTTATGCAATTATTATTTAATTATATTAGCCAATATTTAAATTACATTATATTTTATTAAAAAAATTGTGTCAGCGTAAAAAAAACACGTTAAATAATTACAATTAAGTATATTTGAAGCTAGCAACTCATCCACGTTTAGCTCAATCGAGAAGTTTTTGTAACACAATTTTTAAGGTTTTAAACATATCCTAAAACGAACCGGAATAGCATTTAGGAATAGGTTTCCTAACAGTGAAAAATATATCTGTCGTTTAGTAGAAGTCGTGGTAGTTGAGGAGTCGTTCGTCCGTTTAAAACATAGTACAAGAGTTTACATTCGAGTTCCAGGTACCGATGCCACAAAAATAGATTTTTACAGTTTTAAGT
Organism: Luehdorfia chinensis; assembly: GCA_019845155.1. Classification (NCBI taxonomy): domain Eukaryota; kingdom Metazoa; phylum Arthropoda; class Insecta; order Lepidoptera; family Papilionidae; genus Luehdorfia; species Luehdorfia chinensis. Next base: position 1,450,740 of record JAHVAK010000107.1, read on the forward strand.
AGGCACTGATTTAGCACTTGCTCGACTGTGAAAGACAGACGTCGTAAGGAACCAATTAAATATTTCGAAGACATGTGAAACCTGCACTTACTACCCTCTCAAAAAAAAGGCCTGTACTCAGCGGTGAGGCTTTAAAGGTAGTTTTACTTTACCAAAACATTTTGAGATTATACCACACATAAAAAATAAGCTTACGCTTTCTTTTAATATTATCATAGATTTGCATGTTGTATTGCAGACCTGATTTGGCTTTAAGCCATATTCACAACCCAATGCACTACAGCAGTTAAATATTTCAATGAAGTTTAATTGTGTAAGAAAAAATTATAATATGTTTAACGATAGATAATTTACTGTTGGGTAAGAAACTATGAGTCATACATAGTCCAACTTGCATTTTACGAAAGAATGATTGAACTTTGAAACTGAAAATTATAATACATCCCATATAAGGTAAATCTCATCGATATTGAAGACTTATTCAAAAAATGCCATAACAAAAAGGTATTTTTAAGAGAGACGTCTTTTCCTATAAGTTATTAATTAAGAGCCGTCTTCATTATTCTAAACAAAGAAAAAAGTTTTTTTTTAGCAAAAATATTTTCGTTACTTCCATAGTTCCTTATGTTTATGCAATTACTAAATTATCTAAGATTCCAAATCTTGCATAATATGAGTTTTACTGTGATCAAAATGCAGCCACAACAGCTCATTTAATAGATACGGTGTTGAATATTAAAAATATATAAATATTATACAAGTGTTACCATTTTCCCGATGCTTGTAAAGCAAGGTTATGTAGAATTGTATATAAACGAAATAATATTTCATTTGTTGATTAGACACTATAGTGAATATCTCGACATGTACTTAATTTTTTATACACATTGTTCCTTTATAATCCATTATGTTTACTAGTATATAGAAATTGTTATGATATCGTTATTTTTGTTTCACAACAAAATTGTAGGAATTACGTAAAAATAACGGAATAAACAGAATTAGCGTGAATTTAGGTACTAAACTGTTCCTTAAATATTGAAATAATTGGAAAATATAAGTACTTAAATTTATATCGTTAAACGTTAAACACTAATATATATACCAATTATTTTACAACTAGGTACTTAATTATTTTTATAGTTATTAAATTTTATCAAGTAGGTGCTCAAGCGTTTCTTGTTAAAAATATTGTCTTGTTTTAATTGTAAATTTCTAAAAGAAAAGTTAGAATTTATATGTATTATAAAACAACTTAAAACCATTTCATATACGTTAAAATGAGTAATATATCAATTTAATGCATATGTTTACTTTTTATTATCTGTATTATGTCAAATATTTAGCGCGTTTTTGAATTGCATTGTATTTGTGTGCGTTCTGCGCATAATAGCATTGATGTATTTTAGTGTGAAGTAGTTTTAATTTGCAAGTTGCATTTCGATTTTTACGAAGTAATTATAATACATTCAAGATATGTTATAAAAGTTAAGTATGTCACAATTCGATACGGTTATTTTCATTATTACTTACAACAAATGTGAACGTTTCTTGCTATATTGAATTACAACATAGAGTTTTTTAAACTTTTTTTGTTATATTTTTTCTCTTTAATATGCTAATTTTACTTTACAATAATATTTTTTATATATCTAATTTATTATGTATTACTTAAAAGATATCTCAATTATGTAAAATAAATTGTTATAATATATTTTGTACAAAAAATAGGGTTTACATTAGGTGATGAAACCTTCCAATATGTAGAATTTCTTAGTGAATCAAAATTAATTGTATTTAATGAATTTATAACTAAAGCAATAATTTGCATATCTTTCCATTATTACTAATGATTTATTAAAATCTATATATATTTCTTTCGGACGTGCATTTTGAAGTATCTTATTTTAGTTCTCGTTTAAAAAAAAAATTAAATGTCTTTACTCAAATCTAATTGCGTTTCTTAGTTGAATATCAGATATTATGATAAGATTAAATTTATGCTTTTACACAAGTTTGACAACTTTTGATACTTTATTATTTATCCTAATTCCTTGATTGACTTGATATCGCTGTTAAAAACGTAAGTACCTGTTAAATATTAATTACATTTTTGGCATCAAGTCATGGTATCTTATATTTTTACAACATACCGTAAATTAATATTACTTTATATATGTTTACTAGTAATTTGAAATTATTTCTGCGATACATTTCGTTACTATTACTTTTTCAATTAAATGTGTCTTTTTTCATGAACTTAATTAATTCATTGGTTTATTAAAACTGTTTAGAATTGTTGTTCCTTCGGTGTTTTGTATAATATACAATATATATATGTATATATATTTATTGAATGTTATACCCTTTAAATAAATTTGTAAATCGTCATAGTAAATCATTTCGCTAAACTCCAACAGAATTATATAGTAGTGTTTACTAAAATATATATTTGGATGTTAGAGAAGTAAAAGTGTTGAAACGAAATGATATGTGCCACAGAGCATTTACGGTAAAAAATATAAATGAATATTTAGCTAAATATATTTCCCTTATTTAATCGGTACTTCCATCGAGATGTATTTATATAGACAATTTAGTTATAAGTTATGATTCGCTGATGTATTTATATTTGTTCCGTATTTATTTGTAATGTGGTTTTATGCTTCACCATTCCATATGCGTGCTGCGAACTCGATACATTCAGTGTAGCTTAGGCATAATTTGTTGTATTCGTATTTTCAGTTTTTCTTTTGGTTGTAAAGTTCATAAAGAAATAAATAATGTTAGAGATGTGTTTTTTAAATCATTTTGCATACCCTAACGTTACATTCGGATGGCTTCCCAGGGTGACCGTTTAATTTATTATTTACAGCGTTATAGAGTAAAGACGATCGGGCAGTACATTGACGTTTAGTGAAAATGATGTGAAGATGCTACATTATGTCTATGTCTTTTTCTGAGTATGCCAGTTCAGTATAATCTGTAAAATGTACAATTTCCTAAAGAAAAGGTGCCAGTTTCAAAGCATAAATTTGCCAGCTGGCTTATTAAAGGAAACAACAAAATCTCTAAACTGTTACAGGATTTTTATCGGAATACCGTCCCATCCAGAAGCAATTAACTTGCAATTTACTTCCGATCATCAGATCATCCTTTAGATCAGGTTCCCATAGGACAAAGAAATGAGCATAAGAATATAAATTAACAGTGGTAGCAATTTTTAACGAGACAGGGCACATCTCCCTCGATAAAATTTAAAAAAAATAACTTGCTTTAGATGTTTATTACGTTGGATAAATGATGAGCAAAATATCATTCGTAGTTTTATTTCTATTCATGTTTCAAATATCCAAAAGTTTTCGGCCCACCATACATAACATTGTTTCGCGCCCACTTGCTGTAGGGCAGCGGAATAGAACCTGTTTTGTTACGCGTCTTTATCGTTTTTAACTTTCTGAAGCCTGCGACTACGTCCGCGTGTATTTAGGTTTTATTTAAATACCGTGTGAACTCTTTGATTTTACGGAATAAAAAGTATCCTACGTCCGTCTCCAGGGTGCGAGCTATCTCTGTGCCGGATTTCATCAAGATCAGTTCAATGGTTGAGCCGTAAACAGGTACAGGTATCCTATACACTCACCACATGCTGATATTTTATATGATGCGATAAGAAAACATACATTTATGCACTAACGTTATTAACTTTCATTTACAATTTTTGTAAAACCATATTAAACAGCATTTCTAAAGAATCGGTTTTTTCTAGTGTAAAATTAGCGTTTGTACACTAATGGTTCGGTCAGACAGCGGGCGGGGCGGGACGGCGACGCGACGGAACTTTGTATTTAATTACAAAAATGGACAACGAAAAAGTAGAAAAGCTCATTGAATTGTTCGAGGCCAATTTTTTTGTATGACCACCTGCAATCTAAAAATGCTGGTCAAAAATTGACGATTTGAGAATCATTACGAAAAAATTGCTCGAAAAATCACGCTCAATGCGACGGGACGGCCGGCGGGACGCTGACATGACCGCTACAACGCCAATGTGACATCCACATCGCGTCGCCGTCCCGCTTCGCCCGCTGTCTGACCGAACCTTAAGTAGATATTGGCAAATCGTCGACGATGTGACGTTTTAACCCCATCAACATTGGGCGGATTTTCCAACTTGACCATTTTGAGTTTACATATCAACTATAAATTATTCTGTATTTACTTGTTTTTATTTATAACTAATATTATAAAAACATTAGAACATAAATTCAACTACAAAAATGCACATCGGCAAAGTCGTAACTCATATAGTTTAATATTTACCTTAGGAGAGGTCACCAGCACCACTCTACACTTGACTTTCGAGTTCGAAACACAACTAAACTTCAGACCCCGTTTTCTTGTATTTGTAGTTAATGTAATTTAATTTCCGATACAAAGTTGGTACTTACTTAAAAATTTTGCCGTTTTACCGAATGAGTCGGCAACATCGTAATTCATTTAAGAATTATCACAAATGAGTGTATAGGGTATTGCTCCTGCAGGTGGAGTTGCCCTCTTTGACCTTACTTAAACATCGGGCGGGGAATTCGTTCCTGCGCCGCATCACACTGGCAAAGGTCGCCTTTGAGGCTTTTTAGAAAAAACCATTGGGCGAATATAGGCTATGTATGTGATTCTTAGCAGACCGCTGAAATCTCGTAATGAAAACTGTTTTCTGTTTCTAACTACACTCGGCGTCAAAAAAATCGCACATCCAAAAAAAATAATTTAAATACTATTTTAACACAACAGGCCAATGGCAATGTTGTGGTTTGAGGGTATCATTCGCAAGGTAATTTCATTAGCTTTCAGGAATTTTAATTGAATTTTACTTTTATAACGAGACGAAAGAGAAATTAATGAAAAAGACAGGGTAAGTACAAATTTGCAAATTAATAATTTAAAAAAAAACTTAATAAATACAAAAAAAGTTCTTAAAACCTAGTGTTACCCCCCTGGCCTTGATAACGGCTTCCATGCGATCTTTCATGGACCTTACAAGGATCGCAACAGCCTCTTGGGGTATTTGTTCCCACTCTTCAAGTACCGCATCTTGGAGCTCTTGAAGAGTGGCTGGAGCTGGATCTCGAGCTCGCACGCGCCGTTTTAGGTCATCCCAGAGATGTTCTATTGGGTTAAGGTCTGGACTTCGTGCTGGCCAATGCATAACAGGGATATCGACCTGTAAATAATCCCGTACAATAGCCGCGGTGTGGCAGCGAGCATTATCATGCATTAACATGAATCCATCACCGACATAACCAGCATACGGGACCACATGTTCCTCCAGGATTTCAGTAATGTACCGACCAGCATTTAATGACCCTTGCCCACGGCCACCCCGAGTCCGGGAAACGCACACAAGTTCCGTTTTCCCGTCGACGGAAATGCCGCCCCAAAACATACACGAGCCACCTCCGTATTCGACGGATTCTTCGAAGCAGGGTTGTGTGAACCTCTTCCCCTGTCTTCTGTAGACCCTTCTACGTCTGTCATTGCAGAAGAGACAGACCCTCGTCTCATCAGAGAAGAGTACGGTCCGCCACTACGTTCTAGAGTCCACTCGCAATGATTGCGAGCAAACTCTAGGCGATCTCTGCGATGCTGTGCAGTAAGTTTTGGACCTTTAGCAGGTCTATGGGCTGTTAAACTCTTTTCGTGTAACCTTCTTCTTATCGTAGAAACACTCACAGATGTTCTCCGAGTTAATCAAGGCTGTTGTTGCAACTCAAAACCATTTGTAAAACGGTTTCGTAAAGATGTCGTAACGATGAAACGGTCATCTCTTTCTGATGTGCACCGTTTTCTTCCAGATCCCGGTCTTCTAACATAACCACCAGTCTGCTGAAAACGTTGGAACACCCGTCGAACTGAAAAACGGGACAGGTTCAACTGTCGAGCAACGTCACACTGCCGCATCCCCGACTGCAATAGGGCAATCACTTGAGCGGCTTCTTCAGAGCTGGTGTCCATCTTTACTTGTTCTTACTTGGGTTACTTGTTCACGTGTGTTCACTGCAAAGTCTAAATTACGACTGGCCCATATTTCATCCAGATCGACCCTTTTATACCATTTTTAGGTGGTGTAACTAGCGTCCTTACTAACGAGCATTTGACAGTGTTTATTTTTGACGCTCTATAATGATAAATGTTTTAATGATTTCATGATTTTTTTATTAATAATGTAAAGCTAATCAAATACCCATTTCAAACATACCAATATTTATATAAATATAATTCGTTTCTAGCCATTACAGCCATTGTTCGCGCAAACTCAGAGAGGTGCGATTTTTGTGACGCTGAGTGTATGTGTCGAAAACTACGTTAAAACAAAAACACATTCCATTACGTCATACAGTTGGCAATGGTATGTAGAGTACTGAAAGACATTAAGTAATTAGCAAGAGAATACAGAGTACATTATATTTACACATACAGTCACGCCTCTTTCCCATAGGGGTAGGCAGAGACCACATCTTTCCACTAGCTACGATCCTGACACACATCTTCAGCTTCTTCTACTTTCATTGGCGATTTCATACACGCTCGTCGGTTGCAGGTACTTTTAGCGTGACATTTCCCCAAAAGTTCACCGATCTGATTGTGATCGACCTAGGCGTATACGTACGCCCTTGCCGGCTTTCCCATCCACACTTGCCTCATAAATCTGTTTCGTCAATCTCCTTTCATTCATCCTCTCTACGTGTCCAAACCATCTAAGCATCCATTTCTCTATCTTTTTCTCTACATCTTCAACCACAGCGCAACGTTTCCTTATCACGCTATTTCCCACTTTGTCAATCAGAGTTACTCCAGCTATATTTCTCAAACTTCTCATTTCCACAGCGTTATTCCTACTTTCATGCTTCTTCTACCAGACCCAGCATTCATTACCATACATAAGTGTGGGGACCAGAACCCCACTATGTACAGCCAGTCGTGCCTTTTTAGATACGTTATGGCAACTCATAAAGTTATGCAGAGCCCCATTCACTTGATTTCCTGCCAATACTCTTCTCTCATAATATTCTTCATAACCATCGCCTGCAACTCCTCCTCCGATGATGCTAATATAACCTGATCATCGGCGTATAGGAAGCATTTGTCGGTCAAATCATTCATTCATCCAAACACACTCTCTTTCAAATCTTTTAAGCAATTGTCTATAAATAGGTTAAACAGCCACGGCGAAGCCACACATCCCCGTCTAACACCCATTTCGATGTTAAACCAGTCTGTGTAAGCCCCGTTTACCCTGACACAAGCATTGGAATCCTTATAGAGTGATTTCAGTGCTCGTATCAAGCTGCCTTTCACCACATACATATACAATGTCGACCACAATGCATTCCTTACTACCCTATCATAGGCCTTTTCCAAGTCCACGAATGCGCAATAGACCTTTTGACTTTGAGCCAAGAATTTTTCGGCTATGCTTCGTAAGGAAAAGACCTGATCCATGCATCCCATTCCTCTCCTGAATCCCGCTTGTACATCCCATATCTTCTCTTCAGTTTTATTCATCACTCTCTAAATCAAAACCTCTGCATACAGTTTGCCGACGATACTGAGCAAGCCAAATTAAGCCTCGGTAGTTTTTGCAGTCTTGCTGCGACCCTTTTCCTTTGTAAAGCGGTACGATAACTGCCTTACACCAGTCTATTGGTGCGTTGCCGCTCCTCCAGCGAAGGTTAAAAAGGCGGTACAGCTTACTAGCTACCACGCCGTGTTCAGCTTTTAGCATCTCAATCGTAACTCTATCATACCCTGCAGCCCAATTTCATACTATTCATCGCTTCCACAATCTCTTCCATACTAATTTCTTTCATCGCAACTATTATATTTATCATAGTAAATATGTATACATTATTGCACCGGATCGAGAAAGTGACATAAAACGGTAACAGACGACCCATCTAATTTTGAGAGAAAACATATTTGTAGCGTGATTGTGTGTGTTGTGTTGTGATTGCCTTTGTGTTTCTGACACTGCATCCTAGCCTACTTCCGACCTTTTCGCACGAGCGTTACATCGGGGACGGGTAGGTTGGGAGGAGTGAGTGCCCCTGTCTTTGCGTCACTATTGTTTTCACATTGTGGCACTATAATACTCCTGCACAGTTAATAGCTTCCGACACTATTCGGTAGTTGTCGCCGTCGTAGAAAATCGGCCAGGAGGATATCGTCATCAACATCATTAGCAATTTTATATACGTTTATAAATTTATGATAATTCTATGGTTTGTTAATGTGACCAGGTGTCCGGCAGAGTAGAACAGCACCTACCTCTTTCCTATCGAGGTATCGTAAGAGGCGACTAAGGACAGCCTTTATTCGTGTAGTATGACTCCATAATACCGGGTAGCATACTGGGTCCAACGTTATTCTTAATTTACATTAATGATCTCTGTCAGTTAGAACTCAAACACTGGAAAATTATAACCTTTGCTGATGACACAGTTCTGACTTTTAGTTCTCAAAAAAAGATGTTTTCGAGAACGCACAGTAGGGTTTCAGTCAGGTTACGGAGTGGTTAAATGAAAATATTCAGACCATAAATACAGAGAAAACTAAATATGTTTATTTCTCCTCACATACCATTATATCCCATATTTCGCGTTCATGCGGTAATGGATGTACTTGCCCAACACTTCAAAGTACTAAATGTAGAAAATATTTAGGTATTCTAATTGACAATAAACTAAACCTTCATAATCACATTGATGTAGTATCCGGTATGCTACTTAAGTTAATATTTATCTTTAAACACCTAAGACACGTGGCTGATAAAACTACTCGTATAATAAAATCTGTGTACTTTGCGTTAGGCCAGTCATTGTTCACATATTGCATTACTTCTTGGGGAGGAGCTGCAAAAACAATTCTACTTAAGATAGAAAGAGCATAACGAGTAATTTCAAAGGTTAGCTTATTCCTACCATTTTATTATCCTACAAGTGATCTTTACAAACTAAGTTGGGTCGTAACAGTGAGACAACTCTTTATAAAGTATCCGATGAAACTGTAAAAGCCAAAAAGGCTAACAGTAATTACATCACTGAAATTATATACTCTTTATTCTTCATACAGTACTCCGACAACATTCCATTTTAATCTGTGCCCAAAAACGTCATTCACTAGCTCAAAAAGGATTTAGTGTGTACTATTCCTGCACTCAATACTAAGTTCTCACATCGTTTCTTTTGTTTCCAATGCTGTAATCTTTATAATAAAATAAATAAATTCTTAATTATCAATTTATTGTTTATCAAAAATCAAAATCCGCTTGTAAGTTAGTCGTTAGTGAGTGGTTGCAGAAATAAAAATAATACTTTTACGGTGCACCTACTGTAATTATAAAGAAAAAATTCAAGGATTGTATTTGAAGAGTATTAATTTAAACATATACCGCATGAGAAGTATACACTTCGGCTCTTACACACGCAAACGAATACACACACAGAGACAGACTCACTCCTATACACTCACACACTGCGTGTGTGACTTTTTTTTTTTTAGTACTGATGGTCACTGTTAGCCCGAAGGCATTTACAGCTTCGCCGGATTGAAAGGTGAGCTGAGGGCGCTTAGCCGAAACCTTTATTTATGGATGACTGGCGCAAGGGCCCCCGAGAGGGGACCTCGGCTTGGACCGTCATCCTGTTCGCGAGAGTAACAGACTCGAGGGTGCCCAAGGGGGCCGGTCTCGGCTCGGTCAGTTACTGCAATCGGGAGGGCAATATTACTACTACTATAATTATTAATACCATGATTATTATTAGATAAGTTTACCACCAATTCGGAATGCGTTTCCGCTGGAGAAGAAATGGCGCAAGAAACTCCAGCGACGCTTCTGTTTATGTCACTACTGCTAGGGGAGAACCGGCCTGAGATGCGGCGGTATCGCGAATAACTTTGTCTGATACGCCCACGCCGACGGCGGGGGCGGTATGATGGTGATAATGGGTGTTTGTGTAGTGTTGAGTAGAGCGCTTGGGCAATAGTGGTCGCGTCGTCAGGGTCCTCGAGGACGTGCCTCGGTCTCCTTTTTCCGCGGGTCGAGTTTTGGTGTATCGCGAGGGGGTTGTAAGTGGCGGCACTGACAACCAGTAGGTTGGGGTGCGTGGCGGCAGAGTCGAAGTATCGGCGAGAGGCCAACTTTAGATATTGGGCTATGGTAGGAAGCCCTAAATCGATATGAAGGTTAGCATTACGCACGAACCACGGTGCTCCCGTGGCTTTACGCATGAATCGATTTTGTATTACCTGAAGTCGGTGAATTTGACGCGGGGAGGCATGCGCAAATACGGGGCCTGCGTATGTCATAATTGGCCGAATACAGGCTTTGTAAAGTGTAATTTTATTACGTAGGGACATTTTGCTATTTTTATTTAGTAACGGATGTAATCGGCCGAGAACGAACGCCGCTCGGTTCCTTACTCGGTTAATATGTGGACCGAAGCTGAGTCTCGAGTCTAATAGGACGCCTAAGTATTTGACTGTCTTTTCCCAGGGGATTGGACGATCGAATAACTCTATGGTGGGGAGATGCTGCGTTATGCGCCGCGAGAAGTACATGGCTGCACTTTTGATTGGGTTGACCTCGATCCCCCATTTCCGAAACCAGTTCCCGAGGGTTCGGGCTGCGGATTGGAGGCGTTTAGAGATAGTGTCTGGATTACGTCCAGACACATATAGGCAGGTATCATCTGCGAAGAGGGCGAGTTCGACGCCGCTGGTGTGCGGTATGTCGTTCGTGAAAAGGGTGTAGAGCACGGGACCTAGGACTGAGCCTTGTGGTACGCCGGCTAGGATGGGATGTGATTCGGATCGCACCCCCTCGACGCGGTAGCGGAAGGTTCGACTGCGTAAGAAATCTCGTATGATGAGTACGAGGCGATCTGGCACACCGAGTCCATATAACTTGTATATGAGCTCGTTGTGCCAGACCTTGTCGAACGCTTTCGCCACGTCGAAGAAGAGCGCTCCGGTATGAAGCCCGCGTATGAAGCGGGATTGAATGTGCTCCGTTATGCGGTGCACCGGCTGGGTACATGAGTGTTTGGCACGGAATCCAAACTGCTCGTGGATGGGAATCCCTCGAGACTGCATGAAGTCTCTTAAGCGGGCGAGAAGTAGGCGTTCGTATATCTTGCCTAAAGCCTTGAGGAGGCTTATAGGCCGATATGCGGTGGGATCGGACGGGTGTTTAGAGGGCCTTAGAATCCCTACGACCTCTGCTTCTTTCCAGGTGTTCGGAAAGATTGCGTTGGCCAGAGCTGCGTTGTAGATTAATACCAATAGCTGAATGATAGTAGTAGGCAGGAGCTTAACTACTTTGTTAGTGATACCATCGGGACCGGGAGATTTCCTCGGACGGAGGTTTTTAATAATAGACTCTACTTCGGTGCTGTTAACCGGCGGTATGGAATCGCGGAGCGGTTGAGAAGCCTTCCGATCGACCTCGCTGTCGACTAACGCGACGTGGGCGGAGTCGACCGGTAAGGTGCTTGGGAGCATTGAGATTTTAGGCTGTCAGCTAGACATTCTGCCTTTTCTTCGTCTAGGAAGGCAGGCGGTTGATTGGGTCGTACTAAAGGGGGCATTGAACGGGATGTGCCTCCTTTTAGTGATTTTGGAAGTCGCCAGAAGGCGAGGTGAGACGGTTCGATGTTAATGAGACTGTTATCCCACCGATCGTTTCTGAGCTCCTGCATACGTATTCGGATCTCACGTTGCAGGGTGCGTAGTGTTGTTCTATTGCTGACGGTAGGATATAAGTCGTGAGCGCGAGTGGCTGCGTTCTTGCGCCTCATTAGGTCTCTAATGTCGTTAGGCAGGATCCAGCGGTAGTCGTCCGCCACTGGGACCTGTCTCGAGGAATCCTCGACGACAGTTTGGATGTGCCTAGTGAGTGCATGAGCCGCAAGGTTCGTGTCACTGACTGAATTGATGGTGGATGGAATCGCATTAAGGTGCGGAGAAGTTTGCTTAAGTTTTTCGGCTAGCTTTTGCCAGTCGACTACTGTTTTTTTGGGTGGTGAGGCTTGGACGGAAGGTCCTAGCCGAAGTAGAACGGGGCGGTGATCAGATGTTAGTTCGTGGATCACCTCTATATCGCGGATGGCGAGATTTATATTGCTAAGAATGGCTATGTCAAGCACATCCGGCGTGTGTCCCAGTGTATGCGGGAAGTGGGTCGGTATTGTAGGCGCCAGGACGTCGAAGTCGAGGAGGTCGACAAGCGAGTCTAGGGCCACCCTACGCGGGTTGGTTGTTATTGAGTTCCACCGGGTGTGCTTGCTATTAAAGTCGCCGGCAAGGATAGTGAGCTCCCGAGGGAGAGAAGTGCTTCCAAGTCGCTGCTTGTGATTTTGGCGTCATTTCTACATGGTAAGTAGACAGACGCGATAGTAATGGGGGAGTGGCCGGTCATGGCTAGCTGACAGACCGATGCTTCAAGATGGCTGAGTGGCGGTGTGACGACAGGTACGCAGTGCAAGGACTTTTTGTAGTAGATAAGAGTGCCGCCTTTCGCAGCGGTAACTCTATCGTTCCGAATGATGTTGTAATTTGCGATTTTGGGATCGCGAGTGTGCGGTTTCAAAAAAGTCTCTTGCACGAGTAGTACGTCGACTTGGTGGTCGCGAGTGAAATTAAAGATTTCATCGCGTTGGTTTTGTATACCGTTAGCGTTAAAAAATGCTTCGTTAAGGGAGCGCGGTTTCTCTCTGCCTATGTGAGTCATTTTTAAGTCCTAAAATTTACAATAGCGTTAATCACGCTTTGATAGCGCATCGTAGCGGCGATCCTCTCACTGGGATTATTGTTGGTATCCCGGAGAGCCGTGGCGAGAGCTGTGATGTCGGCTCCGTTGAAGGCGGTAGCGAAGCGACAGACTAAGTCTAGATCGCTTTCGACGACCGGTCGGCTCGCGACAGGTGCGGCCTGTGATGGTGCCGGTATGTTGCGCGTGATAGCGACCGGGGGAGGCGCGTTTAGGGTTGCGCGGGTCGGAAGTGGCCTCCATACGGAGGGTGGTGGTGGGGGGGGGGGGTACTACGCGTGTGTGACACACGTTATTTCTATTATGAAAGAAAAATAAATTGTATTCATTAAGTAAATAGGTTCACCGGTCCCGAGGGGTGAGATAGATGTCACTACATGTTACATTGACATGTAACATGTAGTGACATCTATGTCGCCACATGGGAAGCTCAAGAAATATTCACATACGTCCAACTTCGCGCTATGAAAGTTTTCTGAGATGTGAACTATGTATGTATCTAAAATATTACTAGTAGGAGGAGACGTCCTCCCCAGATCAGTCCATTCGATCTGGCGGGTAGCTACCCTTTTCATTAGCAATATCATCCGCCACAGACACATTGAGATTGTACTGCGAGGACATCAGCTCCTCACATTACTTACTGGAAATACCTTATATTCTTTTTTGTAATTTTGTGAGGAGAAATAAACGTTTTTATTATTATTTATTTTTTATTATAATATGCAACGCTGTCACTATATTGCTCGTGGGTACGCTAATGGCTAATGGGGAGTAAGAAATTTTGACTCGTACCAAAATGGCGGCGATGTGGTTCGCAACCCGGCACGTCTCAGAAAAGTGGACTACGTGTGTGGTCTCTGCCTAACCCTTATATCGGAAAAAGGCGTGATTATATGTATGTTAATGTGCAAAGCCTATGCCGTTCTTTAATTCCCATTATAGTCGATTTTAACATGACATTACTAACGATTTAAGTATAACTCATATTTTGTAATCACATCTAATTATTAACTAAGATATTACTAATCGACTATAATAATTTGGTGTTTTTAAACATGATATGATTTATAATTAGCATATCCATTATATTTACGATATTGTGGCGCCGCTAACATAATTTAAATTATGATATTATCACGAATAATAATAATATTTCAAATTATATGCCAAGATTTAAGTGAAAACAGCTATTTATACGACGCACAATCATAAATTACCGATTTTGGAATTTTTGTATCTCTGTCGAAACGGCTGAACGGATTTCAATAAAAAAATTACGGACTTAAACGGGAATTTTAACTTAAACAGTCGTGAATGTTCGATATCTTGCATTCAGCAAGAATTTCAACGTACTCGTACCAAAATTGCCGGCGGATGTGATGTCTGCCAACACCTTATTTGGAATTGCGTGATTGTATGTATGTACGTTTATTTAAGGATAGCCCGAGGTTATTACACCAATAAGTTATATAATTACGTTCATAAATAAGGATCAAACCTATTTTAGGCCACAGCCGCAAAATGCTTATAGAAAAGTAACAAAAAAACGCAAAACCTAAAAATACTATAAAGAAAAAAACAGGAGATTTCATTTTTTAATTTTTTATTTCTAATATTACCAAACATTTTATCTCTTAGTAAGTGTAATATTGTTTTTTGAAAGAAGCCAAAGTCACAGAAAACGTCACAGAAAGCGAAATATTCTGGCAATAATACTATTATGGCCTAGATTGGATCTGTGAGGTAGTGGGTAGAATAATGGTTCGGATTTTCGAGAATATCGTCGAAGAATATTAAATTTTATTTCTCGTAATAGCTCGGCCCCGTCAATAGTCCCTTGTACTATTTTGTAAAACATTACCATACCATAGCAAGTCATTTAAGTTCTCTTTCATTTCAAGTTTACCACAATGTCTCAAAAATCACTTTTGTACCCTTTCTATGCTCATCTTATGTACTTTGTACTGTGAGAACCAAATTATATACTGCTAGCTGACGTCCGCGACTTCGTCCGCGCGGATATAGTAACCGTTTGACTTTTCGGGATAGAAATGTCCGTTTCCAGGATGCACGCTAACTTTGTGCCAAATTTCGTCTAGATCGGTTCAGCTGTTGAGCTGTGAAAAGGTAACAAACAGACACGAGGGACAGAAAGAGTTACTTAGCATTTATAATATTATTATTTACTGCCACAAAAAACGCTTGACTTCGAAACGCATCCCACAGTCATCGTCTACGTAGATGACTAAATTTTGAACAGAATTTTTATCGATACAACATTACTATATGAAATTTGTTTGTATTATTCTGTCTCAATCGATATCTTTCACAATACCGCATTGCAACTGCTCGCTGTCTGAACGGACAAGGCCGGTTATCAAACATTTTTCACTTTGGTGCAATCGTCTGCAGTGTTTATTCGATTTTTCTGAAAGATTGATTGAATATATGTGTATATAAATCGTTCATATGTTTGAGACTTCGTTAGCTATGAATTTGAACCAATTAATGTGATGAAACAGGAAGGAGGACTGTTTATAAGTCGTATGATTATGAATTCTTGTCATATACAGGTATTGAATGTTACAGTCACTATAGCTATAAATGCCGTACTTTACACTCAACACTGTGACAATAGGTTGAAGAGTGAGGGCTCTCCTCTCTTGAATATATTTCGGATAAACAGCCAAATGGAGACGACTTCGTTTAGTTTCAAATATTTGGCCGTTGATGCTGCCGCAGTGTGTGACTGACACAATTGGGATAGGCTTACCACGACTGGGAACCCAGTTATATAAAGTGCATGAAAAGGCCACGAGATTACAATAAACCGATTTTTAGGTAAAACTAAGTGAAGCCCGCGACTACGTCCGCGGGGATTTAGGTTTTTTAAATATACCGTGGATCTCTTTGATTTTCTGGAATAAAAAGTATCCTACGTCCGTCTCCATTGTCGAGCTAACTCTGTGACGAATTTTGTCAAGATCGCTTCAACGGTTGAGCCGTAAGTTAACCAAAAGCTAAGAAACTGACAAAGAGACAATGAGAGTTACTTTCGCATTTATAATATTAGTATTAAAGTTAAAGTTTCAGCCTATAAATGTCCCACTGCTGAGCACATGCCTCCTCTCATTTCTGACAGGGTTTTGGAGCTAGGAAGAATCCGCCACGCTGCTTCAATGCGGGTTGGCGGACTGCACATGTCTTCGAAATGTTTTTTTTTATTTCTCAGACATTCAGATACCGTCACTATTTTTTCCTTAACTTAAGGTTAAGTCGGCACTTAAAATTACAATTATCAATTTTAGTGGTGCCGGCACCGGGAATCGAACCCAGGTCACTCGTGTACTATGAAATTTAAAGCGAGCGCCTAGCCCTGATTTCTGTAATTAGCGTCGCTCATTCAATTGTGTTCTGATGCAACAAAAAGAATGACATGAATGTCCAATGTCATTCTTCTGTTGCGATTGACATTTAGGTATATAGCTTACATAAAACGCTTCCGCGCATTTTACTCAGATGGCGCAGTTTTCTGCTTTGATGTGTGACAACTGTCTCCGGACTGACGCTTGTTCAAACCAAAGTGATTGCGCCTTTGATCGTTCTTTTAGCGAATGTTGTTTGAAAGGGTTTTAGTATCTATATATTTTGTCAATAGAAAGCCTACCTTTGTTGTTCTTTACGTGTAGATAGAGTTAAGTAGGTATTGAAAACAACTAACATTAGAAGCTTGTTTGTCTTAAAGTAAGCGACTTCATTAGTTTTTCATTAAATCATCGGTAACACATTAACCTTGAGCAGAGTTGATACGTTCGTCATACTAGGTTCTGTCAAACTTAGGAAGGTATTAAATGACTCAGATTTCCTACAAAAGTTCAAGTCGCCGCATGGCTTTATAATCAAGAGCATTCCACCTTTCTTTCTTAATATAGATTTTGACAACCGCGTGCTCTAGTCGTTAACGCACATGACTTCTACCGCCGCGGGTCCTGGGTTCGAATCCCAGCCGGAGCCAACATTAGTGCTAAACACAAATTTTTCGTTTTCGGGTCTGGTTGTGTTGTGCATGTGAAATATGTCTGTAAAACTCACCCGCGATACAGGAGAAATCCTACTGTTTGGCATCTTTTTTTTAAAAAAAAGGTCACTAAGATCATTTTTAAATTACGTTAAATTATTGTGTTTGGGTATGAAAAGGCGTTGATGCATGCACTTGCATTTTTGCATTTCCTTGATTCTTACGGCACTTTCGTAGCCAACTTCTGTTAATATCTGATAGATGTCATTGTGAACTTGACCTGAAATATTTATCTGCACGTCACACAAATATTTGCCGTGGGAGAATAGAACCCACGACCCGTAGCGTAGTAGCCTACCGCTGATCACTGCGCTAACCAAACCATCTTATTTTGTCTTATATAGGATATAAATCTCTTGCCAAACTAGACAATTTACAAAGTCTAACTTTTAGGGTAGCAAATGATTGCGAGCTGATCACTATATATGTTGTAACTCTGCTACAAGGTACATCGTTACAATTTTCCTTCAAATCTTATTCCAATCGACGCACGTGGAGTGTGATTTCAACGATTAAATTCTAATGTGACCCGGAATGTTCGGATTTTTCTGTTTTATATCATCATCATCATTTCAGCCTATCATAGTCGACTGTTAAACATAGGCCTCCCCCATAGAATGTCACAAAACACCTGACGGTCCGACTTGGCAAAACCGTACAGGTCGTCGCTCCCTCTAGGTGGGGTGTCGCCCTACACTGCGTTTTTGCCGGTACGAGGTTTCCACTCGAGAACCTTTCTTCCCCAACTGTTTCATATAGGTTATGTTTACTGTTCAACGAATAGGTACGCCATTTCTTTGTAGTTGTAAACGTAATTCCGATATGTAATAATCATTAGGAAATTAATATCTGTATATAATTCATATTCATTCGTAAAGTCATTGATAGAGTTGCCTTCCTACGCCGAGGTGAAACTCATTACGTGTGAGCGCTACAGAGAAACATAAAATTATTCTATTTGATAAATAGACATTGATTGCTCAATAACTTAGAAATTGCTTAACCATAAATATCTTTCTGCAGGTAGTTTGCCGATTCCTTTTAAATACTTAAACATTATAGTATTGTCTTAATTAATGTCACTCATATAATTCGTGTTAAACATTAAAATCTTCTCTTTACTGGTAGTCATTCTCCATGTTTTTCTCACTAAAAAGACATCATCGTCTACCTTTCACCTGTTTGCGAAGTAAAGCAATGAAACAGAAATATTTTCCGCACCAAACAAGCTCAACAAACGACCACTGACCCGGGATGAAAGGGTGACCTAAATTTGCTTTTATTGCCGTCATCGTAGGAATTTTTGGGAAAGGATAGAGTGGAGAGAAGGGTTTATCCTGTCCCGCTGGTTATAAATTGAGTTTTCAATTACTCAGTGTTACCATAAATAATTTAAGCTTTACATTAATAATGAGTTATATAAATACAAATGTAAACATATTATGATGCAGGTTAAAACTCTTATTTCGCCGTGAAGACGTAGTGTGCAAACATTTTTGTCGCTTATGTTTCGGTTTGAAAGCCGCTATAAGCTAATGGGCATATGAGACTTAAAAATGACGTCTCAGGGTGACGAGTGCAGTGTGATGCCATACAGATGCTGGTGGTAAGATTCCTATTCAGGTGTCCGTTTAGGTAGGTGCCACCCCGAGGCCAGCTATTCGGCCGTGAAGCAGTAGTGTGCAAACAATACCGTGTTTCGATGTGCAGGGCTAGCGTAATCACTGGGCATATAAGACTTAAGAACTGATGTCTCAGGGTGACGGGCGCAGTGTGGGTGTCACACAGAAATTTTGTGGGTGGCACAGCATTTGTTACGGGTGGAGTTACACTTACCATCGGGTGAACGTTTTGCTCGTTCCGTCGTTGACTACAAACCCATCTGATTGTAAAGTGTATACGAGTTTCAAGAAAATATGTAGGAGATAATAATCGAAATAACTGTTTGTTAAATCAAAATCATTTTAATTATCTACATTAAAACTAATAATATAAGATTATTGTAAGAGCCGTGGTAGCTCCTGAGACGGGTGTTCACCTTTAATTTCACAGTACGCGAGTAACCTGGCTTCGATCCCGGGTGCTAGCATTTACCACGTGCTTAGCGGTGGAGGAAAACATCGTGAGGGAACCTGCATATCCGATCTGCATGTAATAGAAATATTTCGAGGACATGTGAAGTCCGCCAACCCGCTGTGGAGCAGCGTTGAGGACTATTCGCGGCACCAAAACCCTCTCAGAAATGAGAGGAGGAGGCTTGTGCTCAGCAGTGGGACATTTATAGGCTGTTACTTTACTTTACCTTTTAATTGCAAGAGCGTAGATGTAACAAATTATACTACACGCGTTTGTCTTGTTTTATTGATAGAACCAGTCTTGTTTATAACGTATATCTATAAGACTCATACAACATACAACAGTTAATGATTTCTTATAAGAAATCATTAACAACAGTTAAATTAACTTATAAGAAATGTAATATCCGCGTATATATATATACGCGGATATTACAGTTCTTATAAGTTAATTTAATCCGCGTATATATATATATACGCGGATATTACTCATTCAATTCTTCAGTTAACCAATGTCGTGTAGTATTTTTATAAATTAATACGTAAAGAGAAAACTTTGTACCCCTTTTTAAGCATATTGCGCGCACGGAGAAGTTTGAAATTTGGCAGTTAGTTTATATGGGGGCAAAGAAGCTAAATTTTTTATATAATACGTGTTAGAAATATATTAAATTCTATTAAAAGAATCTTAATGAATTACGGTCGAATTTCGACTATTGAGCAACACGCGTAGAGATCACACGTTTAGATTAAACAGCTAGGGCGGGGGAGGTTACAAACAGACAGAGGGATCGATCGATTCATCGTCACCACCTTAATGGTTGACATTCCAGCACAGTGCGTTTTTCGCGGAATATTCTGCCACGCACAAGCACTTTATGGAATCTGCTGCCGCCATCGGTTTTTCCGGACCGATACGACGTAGGGACCTTCAAGAAAAGAGCCTATTCTTTCTCAAAGGCCGGAAACGCATCTGCTATTCCTCTGGTATTGTAGATGTTAATGGGCGGCGGCGATCAATTACCATTAAGTGAGCCGCTTGCTCGTTTGCCCCCTCTTCCATAAAAAAAGGGACAGAGAGAGTTACTATCGCATTTTACTTTTTCTTAATATATTTAATCAAGTAACCTATTTTTTTATTCTTAATTTATTAAGTAATCAGATTTGTTGTGAATTAATGTCGCATGGTTTGATTTGTAATATTAACTTATGTGCTACGAAATTCTAGCTCTAATTCATCTCAAGGTTTTCTTAAACACTAAAAGTGTCTGTTTTTTCTTCTGCTGTATTTATTTCTTGTAAACATATAATGGATATGTACCACTTGTGGTAGTATTTCTACACAAGAATCCGTCTAGATGGTTACCGACACAGTGCCAATTATTCTGCCGTTATGCAGTAGTGCGAACGTTACTGTGTTTCGGTTTGGAGGGCACTGATAGCTAGTGCTATTACTGGGCATATGAGACTGAAGAATTGATGTCTTTGGGTGACATGCACAATGTGGTGCCACATAGAAATGTGCTTGAAAAAATACGAGTACGTATGCTATCTACCGTAAAATTTTAAGTAAGCATATTGTGTTTTCTCCTCGCTTAAGAAATCGTATTTAATATGGTTTCCGAAGACTTTCAAAAAAAAAACCAGTGTGCAGTGCTAAGTGACGGCGCGAAGACGTATTTGCGAAAATCGAAGTGTTTCAACGTCGAATTTATTTAAATTTCAACAGTGCGTTGAATTTATATGTTTTTTGTTAATTTTAAGTGTAATTGTTGTGGTGCGAATAATGGATAAACTGTGTTTGGACTTAATGTTTACAGTGAGTCATTTATATATTTCATTATAAATATATTACTATAAATACATTTTAAAAAGTTGACATATTCTTTTTGTTTTAAAGCACAATGACACCAGGATTTGTCTGTGAATGTGTTTTACGGCCATAAATTTCACATGCATAATTCAACCGGATCCGAGACCCATCAGGACATGTTTTTGCACATGCGTTGACCCCGGCTCCGATTTGAACTCAGGAGCCGCGCCGAGGTAGCCAGGTACTCTGACTACAAGGACATTCACATTGCTTCATTTTACTTTGTATTTTTTTTATTTTTTTATTGGATAGAGCGACGAAACGAGCAAAACGTTCACCAGATGTCAATCGCTATGTCACCCAGAACACCTCTGTGTGACACCACACTGCGCCCGACACCCTGAGACATCAGTTCTTAAGTCTCCTATGCCCAGTGATTACGATAGCTCACAGTGCCCTTGAAAGCGAAACACAGTAATGTTTGCACACTACTGCTTCACGGCGGAATAACTGGCCCTGGGGTGGAACTTACTTAGACGGATTCCTGCATAGGAATCCTACCACAAAATAAAATAATAAAATTTAATAATAATAATTAATAGGATAAGTCGTTATTTTGCAGAAAACAATTACAGTCAAGGAGAGTAAGAAACTAAAGTCGCTAATACCTATGAGTACATGATAAATTAAAAATGAATGAATTAGACGTACTACACTAGTGCGTTCATGCAATAGTGCGCCGAACACCATTTTTAATATCGCAATTCCTTTTCTATTTATAACTTACTAGCTGAAGCCCACGACTACGTCCGTGAGGATCAAGGTTTTTTTTTAAAATACCGTGCGAACTCTTTTACTTTTTCTTTGACTTTCCGGAATAGAAAGTATCCTGTGTCCGTCTCCAGGTTGCAAGCTATCTCTGTGCCGAATTTCGTCAAGATCGGTGTAACGGTTGAGCTGTGAAAAGATAATAAGCAGATAGACGGACAGAGAGAGTTACTTTTGCATTTGTATGGATAATGCCTATTACTAGCGTTTACAGGTTTTTGGCAACAGATGTGAAAGTGTCCTCTTAGTAGTCTGCGGGTAGCAGAGGTGTCGACTTTCACTGATACCAATCATAATTTTTTTATGTATTTAGTAACCTGTTACTAAATCACCAAAAATTGCTAAAACAAAAATTTCTTTCATTGTTATTTATATAATCATCAACTATTTTCACAGTATTTAAATAATGTAATGTAACCTTCTTTAAATAATGTAAACAACTCCAACCGACAACTATCGTGCATCTTAGTTGAACGGATTATCAAAATATAGCGCTTATTATTAATACAATCTTTTTAATAAATTTACTAACGAAACCATTAATTTTAAGACATTAACTTACTTTTCGTCATTAGAGGAAAAAAAATATTCAAAATGGCATAACACACATTAATGTTGATATATTAAGGTAAATATTTCATACCGACAAAAAAACACATTTGGAAAATAATATATATAGTGTAAATAATAATACAACAATGTCAAAAATAGTATCATATAAAGGAATTTTTAACATTTTACATTTTTTCATACGAGGGTGGATTGAAAAGTACTCGGCCTAACACAGATCCATTCAATTCTAAAAATCAAATCTACCCACATTATTTAGTTCAGTTCAGACTAGTTCATTGTGTGAAGTTCGAAACGTGTGCGATAATTAGTTGTGATTTTATAAATTTATTAACAAAGTAATCGGTCATAATTTCCGCGAATGGAGCAAATCGAGCAGCGTGCCGTCATTAAGTACCTCCATAAGAAGGGGCTATCATCAAAAGCCATCCATGATGACATGGTCAGTACATTAGGCGATTGTGCTCTGTCATA
This sequence comes from Luehdorfia chinensis, assembly GCA_019845155.1. Taxonomy (NCBI): domain Eukaryota; kingdom Metazoa; phylum Arthropoda; class Insecta; order Lepidoptera; family Papilionidae; genus Luehdorfia; species Luehdorfia chinensis. Next base: position 1,473,410 of record JAHVAK010000107.1, read on the forward strand.
TTCATCCGTCAAAAAATGGATAGCAGAATTTAAGCGTGGTAGAGAGAGTGTGAAAGATGAACCCCGCTCTGGAAGGCCTTCGACGTCAACTACTGACGAAAATATTAAAAAAGTACTTGATTTAATAATGGGAGACCGCAGATTAAAAATTAGAGAGATAGCCGAGATTATAGGCATCTCTTATGAACGAACTCAAAACATCATTGTCAACGAGTTGGGTTTCCACAAGGTGTCTGCGAGGTGGGTTCCGCGACTGCTTTCAGTTGAACAAAAAAGGACGCGATTGACTATTTCACGCGACTGTTTGGAGTTATTTGAAGCCGATGCAGATGATTTTTGAATCGTTTTGTTACTATGGACGAAACATGGGTTCATTACTGTACACCGGAAACAAAACAACAATCAAAACAGTGGAGAAGACCTGGTTCACCACCCCCTAAAAAGGCTAAGTCGATTTTGTCGGCAAATAAGGTGATGGCTTCAGTATTCTGGGACTCGAAAGGTGTGATTATGATTGATTATCTTGAAAGGGGTCAGACTATAAACTCTGATTACTACTGCACCTTACTACGTCGTTTACGAGAGGAAATAAAAGAAAAACGTCGAGGAATGCTCAGAAGAAAAGTCCTGTTTCATCAAGATAACGCCCGTGTTCACACGTCAGTACAGTCAATGGCTGGAATTCACAACTGTGGCTTTGAACTGTTACCGCATCCGCCGTATTCACCTGATCTGGCACCATCAGACTTCTTTCTGTTCCCTAACCTAAAAAAGCACTTGGGAGGTCAAAGATTTTCGACAAACGACGAGGTCAAAGCAGCTGTAGACGCATATTTTGACTCTAAGGAAGAATCATTTTTTTTAACGGTCTAAATGCTTGGAAGGGGAGGTGGCAAAAGTGTATTGAACTTGATGGTGATTATGTAGAAAAATAAAAATATAACTGATTTAGTATGTGTTTATTTTCTTGGTTAGGCCGAGTACTTTTCAATCCACCCTCGTAAGTATTGTTATTACGTAAAAGTTACAAGAAAAAAACTATTACACAAATATTGTTACTGTTTCCATAAACATTATCATCCCACTGTGACTGTATTGTACTGAATGGTAAGTCAACGTCTGCTATAACAAATGCTGTGTCACCCAGAACATGCTTGTGTGGCAATCAGTTCTTAAGGTTCATATACCCAGTGATTACAATAGCTCTCAGTGTCCTACAGAAAGAAACACAGTTAGTCACGGCAGAATAACTGGCTCTGCGGTGGTGCCTACCAAGACGAACTACTGCATAGGAATCCTACCACCAGTAATTAAATCTAGTCAAAATACAACCCACATCACGTTTTGCTAAATGCGGTCACGGCTAGCCGTACAGTAAACAAAAAAAACCTTTTCGCGCAGAAGTTCTACCAGGAAAATAATGAGGAAAACAGAGTCTTTTTGTTAAATTTTTTTAGGTGTTTATGATCAATATTTTAGTGAAATGATATAATATTTTCCGATCATAGCTTCAGAAAAGGATGCATAGATGGTTTACACGCGTAGAGAGGTAAGCTAAAAGAAAATTACCGAAACAGTTTTATGAGGCGAGTGTGAATGGACAAATCGGTAAGGGTCGACGTAGGCGAACGGATCATCAGGTCGAAGACGTAATAAGGAAAGGCCACGTCAAAAGTACGCGCAATCCTCGAACTAATATAAAGACGCTCACGATAATAAAATAAGTGAAAGATGTGTGTCAGGGACGTAGCAACTAGAAAGATGTGGTCTTTGCCTTCCAGAATGGGAAAGTGGCGTGACTGTATGTAAATATTATAGCGTCAACACTTAATAAAATATTAATTAGGTATTGGTTAAATTCATAAGAACGTTAATTGCTTTATTCATTTTTCGACGACGTTGCTGCTACAAAACAGTCAACTGCTTATGATACAATGTAGTGCTGTGCTGTTTGTAAGTGACACCCGGTCACGGAAAAACACTGAGTGTTTCTGTATGTAAAGACTAAATGGTAGGATCCGGATAAAACCAAAAATATAGCATTTTTTTATTCTTCTTCAGTTCTTTTACCCGGCTTACAGTAGAGTGAATTGGCAGAAATCGTCGCGTAAGGAAAAAGCGTTACGCTCTCTCCAGGCGACCTTTCCCTCTTTCTCTTGGAATTGTTCTCTTTTATAAGGTTGAAAGTGTGTGTTCAAGTAGCGAGATAGAGAATTTTTAATAAATGACTATTTTTCTTAAAATATTACATAATAGTTTTTTTATTAAAATCCTTACTTTACAATTTTGCGTTAAAAAATGCACTAATACTCGTATAATCAATAGAAATCTAAATATTAAATCACTTTTAGAGTTGAACTTCGTCCTCGGTAAGATTGTGACTAGACGTGCAAATCGTAAACACAATCCAAACACTCATAGTGTTTACGATTTGGACGTGTTTACATTGATGTTAGGACGAACAAACGAACTCATCGGTGCCTTTACCCGTACTTACATTATAATTGACATTTGTCACAATGTTTGTAATGTGTCAATGCTGCAAAGCACATGTCCAATAATTATAATATTACAGGGTAGTGAACAAAGGTTACGGTATTGTGTTAGCTAATATTATTACTAATATTATAAATACGAAAGCAACCTCTCTGTCCCTCTGTCTGTTTATTACCTTTTCACGGCTCAACCGTTAAATCGATCTTGACGAAATTCGGCACAGAGACAGTTTTCGTCCTGGAGACAGACATAGCATACTTTTAATTCCGGAAAATGAAGTTCCCACGGTACTTTTAAACTCAAATATAAGAGTTTGTCTACTGGTAGTAGAATTACTATGTAGGATTCCGTTTAGATAACTAACACCAAAAAAAAAGTAAAGTAACAGTCTATAAATGTCCCACTGCTGAGCACAGGCCCCCTCTCGTTTCTGAGAGGGTTTCGGAGCGGGGAATAGTCCGCCACGCAGCTCTAATGCGGGTTGGCGGACTTCACATGTCCTCGAAATATTTCTATTCCTCGGATATGCAGGTTTCCTCAAGATGTTTTCCTTCACCGCTGAGCACGTGGTAAATCAGCACTTAAAATAGTAGAACAATTTTAGAGGTGCTGGCACCGGGGATCGAACCCAGGTTACTCGCGTATTATGAAATAAAAGGCGAGCACCCGGCCCCTGAGCTAACACGCTGATAGGTAGTGTAATTACAGGACATATGAAACTTAATGTCCCTCATGTCTCAGGGTGACTAGCGCAGTGTAGTGTCACACAGGAATGTTCTATATGGATGTTCTATCTAGCATTTGTTATGGGTAGACGTTGCAGTTATCATTAGGTGAATGATTTACTCATCACATCGCTTTTGTCCATAAAAAAGAAGTTATTTGCTAAGTTTATATCAGAGAGCAGTACATTAAAAGAATTCTAGATAAACTTTGAATTCTAGGGTATATCTTTAAACTTTCGTTTTTACATTGTTAAACAAATGTTGACTGACTCATTCATTGCTTGCTCGTGGGTCAGCCATATATTTTGACTGTTACTCCCATTGAACAGGGCCTAATATTTTTTTTTATTTGAAACGAACGATGCCAATTCTCCTGTGTCTTGAGTCCGTTTTACAGACATAAATTTCACATGTAAAATTACTTTAACCTTTACTTTTACTTGTTATACTGAAAGGAAGTGCATAATGATAAGAATTAAAAAAAACGTGCAAATGACGCGTTTCATCAGTTTTAATTTAAACTTTGTAATTGTAGTACATATACAGCTTAATGACATCGTCCCACATTATATATACATACATACAATCACGTCTTTTTACTATATAAGAGGTAGGCAGAGACCACACCGCCCCCGCGGGAAACGTAACGTGACGGTTGGCGAATCGTTATTTCGAAAAAAATTCTACAGCCCATTGTGTTCCCCAGAGCAGTAAAGTGATAGCATTGCATATTATGGTATTATTCTGCACGAAAAAAAGCTCGGTAGGAAAGAGGAAGGTAGGCTATTCTTCTCTGCCGGACACTTATTGTTATTATCTCCATTTTCCATCGATTCATTTATGAAGGGATAATTCTTATAATTGCACGCTTGGAAATGAGTTTCACGACCGCGATAATGACACGACCACAAAATAATGGTGATGACATTTCCTCGTTTATCCTCTTACAAACCCACCATTACGCCTCCACCACACGCAAAATAGAGAGATAGAAGTTGTACAAAATAAGTTAAGAATTTAGGTAACCTTGACTACCTTCTGTCCTTTTGAATCGTTATTTATTTCAAATTAAATATCACTTGATACATGTTCCTAACAACCCACTCGATACAGGAAGAATTCCATCACATTTACTGGTTTTCGCATCTCAAAGTTTGTTTTGTTTATAATGCAATCCTATTAACATTAGTCATATTCAAGTTAACGACTCCAACTAAGCTTGAAAGCTTGTGCTAGGAGATGGTTCACAATAATAGTCGAATGGCGGGCTCGATCCTGCGACATCATGTTTCATAGTCTGTACCCTAAACCATTAGGCTATTGGCGCTTTGAGCGACCAGAGTTGCTGTTGCTTAAACTAGCTGTGCTCCGCGGGCTCGTGTAAAATAAGCCGACCACATGATTGAGCCGTACGGCATTTTACCTTGCTTGTTGCTGTTCGGTTCGCAGAGTGCGGGTAATATTATTTTCCGCGGAACCCTAATTCCTAAAATAAAATTAGCCAAAGTTCTCCTTATAACATCAGATATATGCCAGTAAAAGTCCCGTCAAAATCGGTTCAGCCTTTTCGGTGATTAGCCGAAAGAAACAGACAACAGACAACATTTAAAAAAATTGTTCTTTCCTTTAAGTACCATATACTCGTACACTTTCATATGAATTTAGTAAAAACCTGTTATTTTGACATTACAAACAGACACTTTAATTTTATTTATATGTATAGATTCATGTATATTTACATAAGAGTCAATAAAGTGATTAGTGAGGACTAAAATGTTATAACATAAAATAAAAAAAAATGTCAAAACTTTACTTTTCAGTTCTTCTTCTTCCTCAATAGCCTGATAATAATTCACTACTGGGCATAGAGCTCAGAGAGAAAGATAGGATTGTCCGTAATAACCACGCAGTATTATATCTAAGAGGTTGGCCACCGGGGCGGCTGCAATGGTCGCAAACCTCAAGCTCTGATTATATAATTTCGATGATGTAATTGCTGTTAGCCTTTTTGGCTTTTACAGCTTCATCGGATGCTGTGCTCGCGGGCCCAGGGCCCGCGTGCCAGGTTTGGTTTGACCCAAACATAAATACATAAATATTACTCCTACAAAAACTTGGAAACTCGGACTGTCGCGTTCGCTGCGTGCTTGCGCTACTGTGAATATCTCCAAAAAATATTTTTAAGTCATCTAATGACCGTCCGAGGGAGGCTGCGGGCCTCCGTTCGGACTGTCAACTTGTGTATCGGTAACTCTGGGCGGTGAGAACCGCCCTGGAACACGGGTGTATCTGGTGTACGCGGTGTGATTTTCGACAACTGCGCGCCGCTCTCTACGGCGGTCGCGCGACGTTGTGCGTGTTATGTTAAAGCTATTGACTGTGTGTACAGTGTTGCTCGGATCATGGCTGACCGTATCGTGGTCAGGGAGTGCTGAGACGTCCGTGTCGTCTAGCACGTTTCGCGGGTGACGTTTGCGTTCGTTCGCGTTTTTATCCGATCGTTAATTCGCTGCTTTAACCACCAGAGGGTTTGGATGAACCGGGGCTTTTTCGAAAAATCGCCGTTATACTTCTCTGAAGTGTTCAGAGGTTAAGGGCATTTCACAGCCGTCAAGCTCTGATTACGATACCGCCTAAAATAATCTTTAATCAAAACAAACTATGTAACTGTTCTTGCGCTGAACGAAAATTTTGCTATCTTTGTATATTTGCCAGAAAATATATTCATACCCTCTCAGATCGACCAGGGTAGCAAAACACTGCGTGGGGAATCTTCGTGATACATTTGTTCTGATTTGTTGTTGTCATTTGCCATAAGAATAAAATCTTTAAATTGAAGGTGAAAAGACTCAACATAGATATTTGGAGATAAATAAATTTGAGGGCAAGAGTCAAATCTTTCCTTGGGTGCTTATGATCTTAGCTACGACAATGTGGCGGGTGAAGGATTACTGTTACACTCTACCATATCATACGACTTGAACTGAAGTGCCAATTATGCTAGTAAATTGTATCTTATCAGGCTGCTATGTTATTGCTATATCATTGTTGTAGGGTAAACTATTTGCTATTCAAGAACACAAATGATAATTATAAAGTATGTTTAATCATCCCCGTGGTCTAGTAGTTAGAGTACCTGACTACCCCGCCGCGGGTCCTGGGTCCGGAACCAAAATTGTTGGTTCTCGGGTCCGGATGTGTTGGGATTGTACTTGTGCCTTTGGCTCGCATCCTACCTCCGATCTTATCGCATGCACATCCATCTGGCATTGCTTCTAATAAAATTCCTTCCAGTTTCTGAAAGTGGTTGCGTGCTAAACGAAGAATAATGGCAATATTTTCTTACGTAAATGTTAAATAGTACAAAAAACTGTTCTTTGGCGGACTTTGGTATTCATCTGAACAAGAACCTCTTTATGCATGATTAGTGATGCTTTTTGTCAGTATCTGTTTAAGATCCACAAGTCGTCAAGGTGACAGATTTGGTGGGTGATTTATGCAAATTGGCATGATGTTAAAAATATAGTTTGTGCCTGACGGTGCACTGAGGTTTTTCAACCGTTCGGTCATTACGTTCGATGGCAATGAACGACTGGCGATCTCTCCTTACTGTATAAATTTTAGAATCACATTCTTCTGTTCGATGTCAAGCTAATATTTTTTTAATTAGGCTCGCGTCTCCTGTCGTTGACCGATACCATATATTTAAACGAAACGTACTGATGTTCAAATAGTCAGGCCAATCTTGATTGTTTCGCATACAGAATTACAGATACGTGAAGTAAATCTGAGTATTCAACAAGGGATTCGTTTAAGGTCGCATCATTCGCTTAATTTCTCTTAAACATCATGTACCACGTGGTAGTCTCAGCAATGTAGCATGGAATCTATATATGAATATGTAGTGTTATCAATTTAATTTTTAAAAAGAAGTTATTTATAACCATAAAAACCGTTCAGAAAAGAAGCTGAGTAGTAAACATCAGCCGAGGATGTTGATTTAAAGCTAAAGTTAGCTCCAAAAACCAGATTTGACAACACTACATATGCACCTCCCTGAAAATAATGCTACCGGCGGCCATGTTTTCCTTGTCGAATTTCAGATCTATAGTGACTGCCTTAGTTCATTACGTTCTTCAAATCGTTACAGGAATGTTAATCAAACTAACTCTTCTTGCCTTCGGCCGTCGATATAAGCATGTAAAACGTTACTTCGAGGTTGTTAAAGCTAATAGAGTCATGATAAAGTGATATTTTACTACACGTGTGGCACGACACTGTGCCCGTCATCCTGAGATTTCAGTTCTCAAGTCTCATATGCCCAGTGACTAGACTAGCTCTCAGTGCCCGTCAGACGGAAACACAGTGACGTTTGCACACTACTGCTTTACGGCACAATAACTGGCTGTGGGTGGTGCCTATCTAGACGGATCCTTGCATAGGAATCCTACCACCAGTATCATATTTCACTGATGGTAAAACTTCGATTAGAGAAGAATTCATAACTTTTCAACAAAAAAGATCGCAATGCTTTTATTACGATATTGTCATTGTTAAGGACTAGAAGAATAACATCACAGACCTTTGGCGCCAATCGAATGTTGATGTTTAATATTGATAAATTATTATGTAGTATGTGCTCGTGAAATTGTACAGTCATTGGAGAATTGAATTCAAAACCAAAATTGTACTTTTCGTTGTGTTTCTATTAGTCCTCCAAATCTGCAGTAAATTACTGTCGGTCGAAAATAACAACCTTGTTGCTTAAAGACGTTTTTTTAATTTATTTTTAATTATAAAACCTAAAGCATATTCCAAAAGTTACAAAACAAATCAAACATTATAATAATATAAATGATATTATATTATTATGCACTTCATTAACCTTTTTATTAAAAAAATAACTTTCTTAAGGTAATAATATATGTTTGAATATCTCGTGCAGTGGCTTTTGAGGTATTAATGAAAAACGTTTTTCTTTCATTTTTCCTATAAATTATAGTTTTTCCGATAACTATGTTATTCTGTAGGCCTGTATTATGTGTCAGTAGGCCATCGCATTTTTAATGAAATTGGCAAGAATTCAAAGTCCTTGTGGCCCGGAATAATATGATTCGATAAAAATGTAAATTATACAACGTAGAATGTGATAAATGAAGCATGTATTTTATCAATTTATATACGTAATAAATATTTTAGATAAGTATTTATGACATTGTACCTATTTTGTTTGTAGTTGCTACTACGTCGTGGCAAATTTGCAAAAAATGCTTTGTTAAGTTTAATATAATGCCGTATAAGTCTTATATAATTTCAAAGGATTATTGAAACCGGTTGTCCTTTTATGAATAATGAGATAACTAAATTAAAGACTAAATTAACGTATGTTCGTTGATTACTCAGCCTGAGTTGATAACAGGACGCGTAAATGAACCTCTCGCTTATCTTCTTCTATTAAATATCTTATCATTTTATACAAGCTGTTCAGTTTAATAATATCTATTTCGGAGCGCTCATGTGTGTATTTTCCAAAAACGTTCGCCCGAGTTTTCCCGTGCACGTGTCAGTGTGTATGTGTGTAGTTCCACCATTTATTTAGTTTTTATTCATCAAAATAGATCGAGAAATATTCTCCGGTCAACATGAAATCATGGTGAGTGGATGATATGTTACTAAAAGTATTAAGCTGCCAGTTTACTGAGAAAGTTTCATATTTTTAAATGTATACAATATGTGGGAAATATATATTTAAAACTTTGCATGACGATTCCGTGCTCTTTTTCATGTTTACTTTTTTTTAATTGGATAAAGTGACGAGACGAACAAAACGGTTACGTGATGGTAAGTGCAATGTTTGCCCATGTCAAATGCTGTGTCACCCAGAACACTTCTGTGTGGCACCACCACCCTGAGACATCAGATCATGCCCAGTAATTACACTAGCTCTCAGTGCCCCTACACAGAAACACAGTAATGTTTGCACACTACTGATTCACGGCACAATAACTGACGTGGGGTGTTACCGATCTAGACAGATTCTTGCATAGGAATCCTAACACCAAATTTATTTTGTATTAATGTCATGAAATTGTTGGATATTTTTTCGGTGCATTTCAATTGTATTTATAAAGCGAATAGGTGACCCGAGCGAAGCCGGTCGCACGAAAGTTAGTTTTTAGGAGTAAATTCCGATCTTGGTGGGTCCGAAAAGGAAAAATTTAGCATACATATTATGCTAAATTTTAAGTCTTGGCCTTGTATTTTCGGAGATATCGCGATGACTCAGTGGTAAATCGCTTTTATATATATACTCGTAGATAAATTACATTTCATTATACTCACAGCTTCTGGGATACTGAAATTCCATTTATCGTCTGTGACGCTGCTGACTTTCACTGGCTTGGAAATATTTTATCTAACCATACAGGTATCGTCAAAAAAATATGCGCATAATTATTTATCTGTCTATAATCAGTCCACAACTGGACAAAGGCCTGAAGTTGGAATGACTCCGACAATGTCTCCAGTGTTTGACTATAGTTTTTTTTTTAAATAATGATGCCTCACAGTAGGATTTCTCCTGTATCGTGGGTACGTTTTCGAGACATAAATTCCACACGCACAAACCACCCACACCCGGAACAATTATCTGTAGGCCATATAAATATTTGTCCCGTGCGGGGATCGAACTCGCGGCGCAGAAGCTAAGGAAGGGCTTAGCCACTGCACCAACCGAGCCGACAGTTGATCTTAGATGTGGGTTTAAAAATGAAAGTAGCCTGTAAACCCCTCTGCTGGGCACAGCTCTCATTTGCTCATTGCTCTCATTTTTGATAAGGTTTTGGAACCGGGTAGAGTCAGCCACGACGTTCCATAGTGGACACAGATAGAGGACAGAGATGACTTTACATGTCGTCGAATAATTTTGGTTTCAGAAATGCAAATATTTCCCTTCGCTCTCAAAACGTCGTGGTCGTCGTCGTTTCAGCCTATCACAAGTCCACTGCTGAACATCGGCCTCCCCCATAGATAGCCACAAGTTTGTAGCTCTCATATTGGAGGGATTTGCCATAGTTGCCACGCTTGGCAGGCGGGTTGGCAACCGCAGTTTATTTATTCAGATGTTCCAGGAAGATGCTGCTGCCCATCTCCTGGTTCTAACTGGTTCTGGTCTCAAAACGTGTTCAGGTAAAATACCTCGAACATCTCTTAAAAAAATAACACCGGGGGTTGAACTGACGTCGACCGCATCGGGAGTTAGCTTAGAGAATGAATAGTGAAATTTTAAATTAGTGACAGACTCTGAATTATTCAGTAATAAAATTATTTAAAATAAAAAAGCAGGTTGTATGATTTTAAAATTTTAAATAAATTTATATCGCTAACTTAATTAAACCTTGGGGTCTACTGAGTAACTGTGGTTGTTTTCGTGATCGTTTTCATTTGATTCCATTAACCAACGAATGAGCTTTATTATGGTGTATGAAGCTCATTCATTGGTTAATGGGATCAAATGAAACCGATCACGAAAACAACCAGAGTTACACAGTAGCCCCCCTGGTTAGATAACAGCTCCCTGCTGTATGGCCATAATTCATAACCAACGCCCGCGCCCGCTCCGGCCGCAGCGAAACCCGGTCCCGCTGACGGGACTACCGGGCAGAGCAAAAGCCAGAGCGCCGCGCCGGCGCCTAACGCATGGACAAAACCGTTGCCCATGACGCAAAAGAGCGCAGCCGCCTCACGGCCCGCGCCTCAAATCGCAACGCCTAAAATACAGGGCTCGTCAAATTTCGCCGCAGATTTCTCGCTAATTTGCGGCTTCATGCGCAGCATAAATGTTGCCGAACTTTCGACTTTAGCACGCAAAATCCGCGAAGCAAAGTCTCCTCAAGACCGACTCATGGCTACCGTAGAGCACATGAACGTCATCGACGCGATTTGGACGTTTCAATGCGCCTAAACATCACGCGCCGCGTCGAATATAAAATTTTTAATTGTTACCAATGGCGTCCCATATAGGTAGGATTAAACCACGCTCTCTGACTGTCTCGTATTTTAACGCAAACGATCTTAAGACGCAGTTAGTTGAAGTCGCGAATTTCCTTCGTGACCAAGACATCGACGTTATGCTAGTGCAAGAGACTTTCTTAAAACCTAGTATGCGCGATCCAAAGATTGCCAATTACAAATGCATCCGAAATGACAGAGCGACCGCGAAAGGCGGCACTCTGATCTACTATAAAAAGTCCTTGCACTGTATCGCGCTCGATACACCCGACTTAGTCAACATCGAAACTTCCGCGTGTAGGTTAGCAATGACCGGCCATAGGCCGCTTGTACTAGCATCAGTCTACCTCTCGCCATCCAAACAATTATTAGAATCAGACCTAAAATCCCTACTAGATTTAGGCCGTTCTGTTATTCTCGCCGGAGACTTGAACAGCAAGCACGGCAGTTGGAATTCCAACGTAAATAACACGAACGGTAATATACTGTACAGATTAGCGGAGAGCCATAACGTAAACGTTATAGCTCCCGAAACACCAACCAGAGTTCCGACGCAGTTAAATCAGCAGCCGGATACTCTCGATGTAGCCATTATCAAGGACGTGAACTTAGAAATAGACTCTATAGTTACGCTTCACGAACTTGAGTCGGACCACCGTCCGGTCATTTTTAAGCTGGGCCGGCCAAATGGTGAGGTCACACAGACCAAAACCATTGTGGACTGGCGTACCCTCGGGGTCAAACTCGAGGCTACGAGCTCCCAGCACTTGGATGAAATACCAGATATTATCGACTCGCCAGAGGTAGCCTGTCGAGCGATAAAATCATTCTCAAGTCATCTCAAAACAGTCGTCGGAGAATCCTCCCGGACGGTTACGGTGTCGAGCGATCGACGCTGTAATCTACCGGCGGACCTCCGACGCCTGATTAGAGAAAAGAACCGTGCGGCCAAAGCGCACGATAGATATAGAACAGACGCAAATAGACTCAGACTGCGCCTCTTACAAAGGGATGTTAAAGAGCGCTTATCTGAGTACACTAAAGACAGCTGGGACACTATGCTTGGAGAAATCGAGCCGTCGCACACTGCCTACTGGCAGTTGGCACGATCTCTCAAAGCAGAGCCGGTCTCACCCATGCCGCCACTTATTAGATCGAACGACAACTCGCTCGCCTTCGACGACAGCGAAAAAGCCGAATGCCTTGCAGACAGTCTAGAGAGCCAATGCACTCCGTCTCTCGCGCCTGCGGATCCCGACAACCTGCAGCAGGTGGCCGCGGAACTCGAACGCAGGGCTGCCATACCACCAGTGGGCGAACCACTGACTCCAGTGACTCTCGACGAAGTCACGAAGATTGTTAAAAATCTTAAAAACCGATCCGCGCCCGGCCTCGATGGCATAAACAACAGGGTGATCAAATGTCTAACTACGCCGCTATTGTGTCTGTTAGTCAGTATTTTCAACGCGCTCCTCTCCAGCAGATCCTTCCCGGACGACTGGAAGGAAGCGGACGTTATAGGTATTCCGAAGCCTCACAAGCCGAAGAACATCCCGTCCAATTATCGCCCAATAAGTCTCCTCAACTCGATGGCCAAGATTTATGAGCGAATAATCCTTAGTCGATTAAAAGACTACGTCCTTAATAATAACATCCTTCCAGACGAGCAGTTCGGCTTTCGCCCCGAACACTCGTGTACCCATCAAGTGCACCGCCTAACGGAGCACATATTAGAAAACTTTCACGACCGCCCTAAGCCAGTAGGCACAGGGGCCTTATTTTTCGACGTCGCAAAGGCATTCGACAAAGTCTGGCACGACGGCTTGTATTACAAGCTGTATCACACAAAAGTGCCGGACAGACTCGTGAACATCATACGAGCCTTCTTGTCCAATCGCCGATTTCGCTTCCGGGAACGCGCTCCTCAAGCCGCCCTCTCCGTGCGGGTGTCCCTCACGGCTCCTGCCTCTCTCCACTCCTGTTCTCGCTATACACTAGCGATATACCAAAAGACCCTAAAGTCAATCTTGCGCTTTTCGCAGATGACACGGCCCTGTATTATTCCGATAAGCACAAGGGCCGCATAACGATTCAGCTCCAAGCCGCAGCCGATCGCCTAGGCGAATGGTTCCGGAAATGGAGAATAGAGGTTAACCCCGAGAAAAGTGTAGCAATATATTCCTCGAGGGGCACGCCTAAGCCAGCTAGACGTTACCACACAATCGGCAACAATCAGCTAGGCTCGATCACCCTGTTCGGACGCCCTATTCCCTGGGAAAAGAGCGTCAAATACCTCGGGGTCACGTTAGACGCAGCAATGTCGTTCGCTGATCACATTAAGAACGTGCGCAACAGGGCGGCTTTTATCGCAAGCCGTCTATATCCGTTAATTTGCTCTTCAAGCAAAATGTGCTTAAGACACAAACTTCGCCTCTACAAGACATGCATTAGACCCGTAATGTCCTATGCATGCGTCGCGTTCGCACACGCGACGGGCAATCATATAAAGAAATTGCAGACAGTGCAAAATTGATTCTTGCGAAGTGCCACCGGAGCCGGCTGGTACCAACGCAATGTCGCCCTTCACAGCGACTGTGAAATGCCCGTACTCTCTGAACACTTCAGAGAAGTATCACGGCGGTTTTTCGAAAAAGCCGCGGTTCATCCAAACTCGCTGGTGGTTAAAGCAGCGAATTATCGATCCGACAAAAACGCTACCGATCGCAAACGTCGACCGCGAAATGTGCTAGACGACACGGACGTCTCAGCACTCCCTGACCACGATACGGTCAGCCACGATCCGAACAACACTGTACACACAGTTAATAGTTTTAACATCACACGCACAACGTCGCGCGACCGCCGTAGAGAGCGGCGCGCAGCTATCGTTAATAACACCGCGTACACCAGATACACCCGTGTTCCAGGGCGGTTCTCACCGCCCAGAGTTTCCGACACACAAGTCGACAGTCCGAACGGAGGCCCGCAGTCTCCCTCGGACGGTCATTAGATGACTTCATATAATAAATTTATGGAGATATTCACTGTAGCGCAAGCACGCTAGCGAACGCAACGGTCCGAACTTAGATGTTTAGTAGGAGTTTATATTTATGTATCTATGTTTTGGGTCAAACCAAACCTGGCACGCGGGCCCCGGGCCCGCGAGCACAGCTTCCGATGAAGCTGTAAAAGCCAAAAGGCTAACAGCGATCACATCACCGAATATATATATATACCATAATTCATAAAAGATTTATCTACACTGCACAAATAACTTGGTTTTTCGGTTGGCGTAGTGGTTGTTATTCATAACGACCGCGTGGCTTAGTGGTTAGCGTAACTGACTTTTACAGCGCGGGTCCTGGGTTCTAATTCCAGCCGGAGCTAACGTTTGTGCAAAACAGAAATGATTGGTTTTCGGGCCTGGTTGTGTTATGCATGTGAAATCTATGTCTGGAAAACGCACCCACGATACAGGGTAATTCTGAGGGGCATCGTTTTGATGCTTACACGCGTTTAAAATTTTCAAAAAAAAACCCAACGCAATAAATACTTGTGACAATGATGCCCTTTTATTCAAAATATTTGTACTGCAATGTACTGCGTCACTGGTGGTAGTATTCCTATGCAGGAATCCGTCTAGGTAGGTACCACCCTAGGGCCAGTTATTCTGCCGTGAAGCAGTATTGTGCAAACATTGCTGTGTTTGAAGGGCACTGTGACCTAGCGTTATCACTGGGCATATGAGACTTAAGAACTGATGTCTCAGGGTGACAGGCGCAATGTAGTGTCACACAGAAATGTTCTGGGTCACATAGCATTTGTTATGGTTAGACGTTGCATTTTACATCAGGTGAACGTTTTGCTCGTTACGTCGCCCTATCCTATAAAAAAAATATACATATTATTAATTATGTACGAGTATGTTACTCTAATATAAGCCTTTTGTGGTTTTTTTATAGGAGAGAATGACGAGACGCGGAAAACGTTCATCATTATCATCATTTCAGCCTATCACTAATCCACTGCTGAACATAGGCCTCCCCCATAGATTGCCACATGTTTTTAGCTCTCATTTTGGGGTGTTTTGCCGTAGTTGCCACGCTTGGCAGGAGGGTTGACTACCGCAGTTTATTTATTCAGATGTTACAGGGAGATGCTGCTGCACATCCCCTGGTTTTTATTTTCCCTCTGTCTACTTTTACGACACCCACGGGATGAGTATGGGCTGGTAGATTTTCTTAAGCCGTCACACCAGATGGTAATTGCAACGTCTGCCCATAGCAAATGCTGTGTCGTCCAGAATACCCGCGACATCATTTCTTACGGCTCATATGTCCTACACATTAGCTATCAAAGCCCTTCAGACCGAAACACAGTAATGTTTGTACACTACTGCTTGCCGGTAGAATAACTGGCACTGCAATGGTACCTACCTCAATGGATTCCTGCATAGGAAATCCTTTTGTTCGATATTTGGGGTTAGGATATATAACAGTACTATAAGTAAAGCTGACATTAGCTCCCAATATTCATATATTTTGTATGATGATAGATAAATAAGGACCCTGATGATACCAGAATTCTTTTTAAACGTTTTAAGAATCCTTTTTTTCTTTAAATAGGAAATTATAATTATATTTAAAGTACACGCGGTATGCGAAACATGATTTCGCAGGATCGAGCACGCCATTCGACCGTTGTCGTCTCCTTAGTCCTAACACAGTCATTTACATACCAGGAACAAGCACAAATTAATAATGCCAGTTAGTCGACGTCACAGAGTCAGTACCTCTTTCATGCGGCAAATTAAGGAATACATGGATGATGATAACTCCTGGGTATGGGTGATCGCTGCCAAGCAATTCCGACATCTATAAAGTACTGCTATAATTGTATATAATTTTTAAAATAACTGAAAAAAATCCCGCTGGGTTTCTCACTTGTTCTTTTCAGGACAGAGGCATTTTTAAGCGAACCAGAGTGGCTTAAAGAATGACGTTTTATGAGTATTATGTCATTTACATAATCTATATTGAATAAAAAATATTATATTCTATTCTAATCTGAGTTGCAGTGGTTAACAAGAATATTAGAAATGTTAATATCATTGTCTTAAAAGAAAAATCTTATTTAAAAAAAAAAGTTTAGAAATGTCTTCTATAAGTTACCTTCTGGTTATTTATTATTATTAGTATTATTAATATTACTGGTCGAGTCTTTCATCAACGTTTTTTTTCTATCATATTCTTCTACTAACTTTTTAAAAAAAATTTAAATCACGTCCATTTCACCGATTGTAGCTACGGTAAAAATTCAATAATACAGTACCTTGGAGATGGTTTGATGATGGAGCCGGCAGTTCGCCATAGGAACTCCTCAACTAAGCAAGATAGCTCCGATATGGTTGGGCTCGTTAGATTTATTTTGATAAATACTATATATTTTTTTGATAAATAATAAATAATTTTGATAAATAATATATAACATTTCAAGTGTATGCAGACATACATAAATACAATCACGCCTTTTTTATATATAAGGCGTAGGTAGAGGCCACATATGTAGCCAATTTTGCGCTTCCGCGGGAAACGGGACGTGACGGGTGGGAAACCACGTCGCTGCCATTTTGTTATAAGTCAAAAAAATCTTACTCCTCATTGCGTTCCCACGAGCAGTATAGTCACAGCATAGCAAACTATGGTAATATTTTGCACGAATGAATGCTAAATGCTAAATGTCCGTAAAAAAAGGTATTTTCGTTGTCGCCTATTACAACACCTCGGTAGGTACTATTCTACTCTGCCGGACACCTATTGACTACTGCTGGACATTGGCCTCACAAATATAAGCTTGTAACAAAAATATGTTTTTTGTTTAATGTTTTTTTAAGTATGGAAAGGAGTAACTATCAAATTACGTATATGACTTACTTTGATAGTAACATTAGATATACAATGCGAGTACAAATAGAGACAGTGACAGCTGATGTAACATGTCTGAGGCATTAACAGCTTGCAAATGGGAGTAATTATTTCAAAACATAGTAGACGTAGACATAGACGTAGTTGAATATACAACTATTGATATCTCTTTTAAAAAACCCGATTGCCGCCGGCGGGTTAAGTGAATCTAACACCCCATCTCATCCCGTGGGTGTCGTAAAAGTCGACAGAGGAAAAATTAAAACCAGAAGATGGGCAGCAGCACCTTCCTGGAACATCTAAATAAATAAACTACGACTGCCAACCCGCCTGGCAAGCGTGGCAGCTACAGAAAAATCCTACCAAAATGAGAGCTACAAACTTTTGTGGCAATCTATGAGGGAGGACTACGTTCTGCAGTGGAATAGTAATAGTCTGAAATGATGAAAAATAAATTTAATTTAAACAAGAACATAACTGGCTACAATAAATAAAGAATAATTTTTTTTTCAACTTCTTAGGCTTAGCTTTTACTAGAAGAAAGAATACATGACTTTTGTCACCAAATCAAAAAGTTTTGGTAGTGTTTTTATTGAATTTTGTAATTTCTGTGTATATTGTGAGTGTAACTTTAATATTGATAGTGTATTATGCAACAAGTGTACAGTGATTGCAAAATTCATCTCAAGACCTTAATTTTACTTTTAATTTTGTCGCCTGTATGACATCTGTCACATTCATTATTTTTGTAGTGTGCTTCAAAGTTACTAGATGTCGCTATGAGTTTGTGTTATTTATTTACATTGCGATGTTGACATATCTTTGGAATAGTACATAAGGATTATTTAATTTAATATACATGCTTTTCGACTCCTACTGCTAATTGATAGCTTGAGTTTTATTTCATGAACCCTATCTCTTAGTGGTTCTTTATTTTGTTTTGTTCTCAATCTTGCTGCATTGATCTTCAGTAAATTTGACTGTCGATCTAAATAAAGTCTTTCTTATAATTAAGTTATTACTCGATACTGGTAAAAGTAGATCGGTTTATTAGGTTATTGCCAGGATTAAAAAGAATACAAGAGATCAAGAAATTACCTTTTAATGATACTTTAGGGCGTTTTGGAATTAGTGCTCGCGATCTTGTTTGTGTATGTCTGTTTGTTACCTTATCTAAATTCGAGGGTGGATTGAAAAGTACTCGGCCTAACCAAGAAAATAAACACATACTAAATCAGTTATAGTTTTATTTTTCTACATAATTACCATCAAGTTCAATACACTTTTGCCACCTCCCCTTCCAAGCATTTAGACCGTTAAAAAAAATGATTCTTCCTTAGAGTCAAAATATGCGTCTACAGCTGCTTTGACCTCGTCGTTGTCGAAAATCTTTGACCTCCCAAGTGCTTTTTTAGGTTAGGGAACAGAAAGAAGTCTGATGGTGCCAGATCAGGTGAATACGGCGGATGCGGTAACAGTTCAAAGCCACAGTTGTGAATTCCAGCCATTGACTGTACTGACGTGTGAACACGGGCGTTATCTTGATGAAACAGGACTTTTCTTCTGAGCATTCCTCGACGTTTTTCTTTTACTCGTATTTCCTCTCGTAAACGACGTAGTAAGGTGCAGTAGTAATCAGAGTTTATAGTCTGACCACTTTCAAGATAATCAATCATAATCACACCTTTCGAGTCCCAGAATACTGAAGCCATCACCTTATTTGCCGACAAAATCGACTTAGCCTTTTTAGGGGGTGGTGAACCAGGTCTTCTCCACTGTTTAGATTGTTGTTTTGTTTCCGGTGTACAGTAATGAACCCATGTTTCGTCCATAGTAACAAAACGATTCAAAAAATCATCTGCATCGGCTTCAAATAACTCCAAACAGTCGCGTGAAATAGTCAATCGCGTCCTTTTCTGTTCAACTGAAAGCAGTCGCGGAACCCACCTCGCAGACACCTTGTGGAAACCCAACTCGTTGACAATGATGTTTTGAGTTCGTTCATAAGAGATGCCTATAATCTCGGCTATCTCTCTAATTTTTAATCTGCGGTCTCCCATTATTAAATCAAGTACTTTTTTAATATTTTTGTCAGTAGTTGACGTTGAAGGCCTTCCAGAGCGGGGTTCATCTTTCACACTCTCTCTACCACGCTTAAATTAGTAAGTAATTAATAGTCTGAACTGAACTAAATAATGTGGGTAGATTTGATTTTTAGAATTGAATGGATCTGTGTTAGGCCGAGTACTTTTCAATCCACCCTCGTAAATGATTAATAATTTGAAAAAAAACGTTTATTGTTGTTTTTAAAAATGTTTGATGGCTGCTCGTGAGTTTTTTTTTTGGTTAAGAGCAATGATAGAATAACAGCGCTGCAGCTGTACCACTGCAGCATAATGCTGAGTCGGATGCTGTTCATCCACCCTGAATTACAACAACGAATAAATTTATTTCTTTCATACGTAACTAACGTAACGTAAATGAGTGATTATTTGAGAATGTGCATAATTTGGTTAAAAAGTGAACTCAAAAAAATGTTTCAATTACTGTTTTATAGAGTTATCTTACTCTTTGGATTGTTAACACTGTATTTATGTCAAGGGGACACTAATTTGTAAGTTATATTTTGAAAAATAAGCAAACGTTTTCTTTAATGATAGTCAGTAATGAAGTCAATGACAACAATGTAAAATGATTATTATAAATGACAATGTCATTTATAAACCCTAAAGCGTAAATTTTTTACTGAGATATAATCAAAAAAATAAGTTTAATAGTCATAGATCATTTTACTCTACTTCATTCTTTTTCTTTTCAAATCCTAAGATAAAAAAACCATTTAAATCGAAGACAAAATATTTTCTACTAATTCACTGTAAGAAATTATTTCATTCCCTAAAACGAGCATTCTAAACAAGTTAAAACCTTCTTCGTCATCTAGATTAGATTCACATTCCAGTTAATGCGGCCTGTAGAGACCACGTCGCGGTTCCGTATGTTTTCTTAAGTTGCTTCTAAAATTCCTTCGTCGTTTCAGCCTATCACTAGTCCACTGTTGAACATAGGCCTCCCCCATAGATTGCTACAAAAGTTAGTAGCTCTCATTTTGGGAGGTTTTTGCCATAGTTGCCACGCTTGGCAGGCGCGTTGGCGACCGCAGTTTATTTATTCAGATGTTCCAGGAAGATGCCCATCTCCTGGTTTTTATTTTCCCTCTGTCGACTTCGACGACACCCACGGAGTGGTAGATTCTCTTAAGCCGCTACCACACGGCTACAATACTAAAATTCCTTAAAACTCCCGAAAACCCTGCACACATCCACATTATTCAAAAAAATCTGTCAATGGTTTTCGCACTTCAGCACAGCTTTTTTCGGTTTTTTAATCTTTGGCTTTTATTCAAATCTTATTCTTCTTCTTTCTTGTCTTTGCAGAACAACATATGGACCCAGAATCGCTTTCGCATGCAAAAGTAAGAAGTAACTAATTTTACGAAATTCTGAGAAAATCTTAAGGTTTTTCATCATTTCTACATAGTATACTCATAAATACTTTTTGTTTTTCGAAATTTTTTCATTCTTTTTGGCATCATCGTTTTCAAAAAAGATGTGAAATTCAATCTTAAAATTTTCAAGTGTTTCCTCCTTCCTTTTCTGTAATTTTTTTCTCTTAAATTCTTATATTCCAGTAAATTGCGGACCAATTTTAAAAAACCATTTTTAGAAACGGGATACCTTAAGGGGTCCTATATAATTTTGGTCATTGTTACTGTTTTGTCTTCTGTTATCTCATAATGGCTATTCTTTTTCGCTGTCACTGACACCTATCAATTCTAAGCCTAAAAATTGTCATCGGTAATAATAAAGGCAGAACAATGTTTGTTAGTTCCTGTATTTTGGGACATTGTTTACAAGAAAGGATGCTAGAAATATTAAAAGGAGAGTGAATGTCGGAAGCAAAATGAATAGAACTCAACACTTTATTGTGTACAGCCAGTTGGTACCTAGAAGAGCACGCTGAAAGAGATAGCGTACAACAAGTAGAGTAAAGTGTAGAGCAAGACGTTCACAATGACGTCTCGATTCTACCACTTATGAATAGCTAGAAAAAGCGTGAAGAAATGTGTGATGTTAGACTGAGATTCATGAAACGGAAAGTCCTCTTTTTATGCCCACTAGCACGGCATTATACTAATTTCTATCATATCCGTTATACGTTTTTAACTACCACGCTTATGACCGGTTGCAGTTTTATGAATTGGTAATCAGACGAACGGTAATTAGAATTTGAGACATTTTATTTCACCGAACGTTCCTTATCGTAGATATATTGTTATCTTTACAACCTATCGTAACTTATACTTTAATTTACATGTAGCAAAACGTTATTACTTACAGAAAATAAAAACTTTATTATCATTGCACACGAGATCGGTACTGAGAAATTTTTTCGACCAACGCCTTTAGATAACGCAATACGCAACTTTTGAACTTTGTGGTGACAGTAACGCTCTTTAACACATTTTGTGCTACTCGGGGCTTGAGCCGCGGCCGATACGCGATTAATGAAATTGTATTTGAATTTTCGTAAACAAAATTAAGGCAACCATCCTTGTAAATGATAGTGAAGTGACAGAGCCAGGATATTTTTCAATATGTTTGAAATGGAAGTAGTTATAGTCTTTACACAAACATAAATTACTAGCTGATGCCCGCGAATTTGTCTGCGTGGAAATAGGTCTTTCAAATATCCCAAGGGAATTATTTATGTAAGATGCAGCGATGTCGTTCACTGCACACATTAAAATCGTACGCAATAGAGCGGCTTTTATCTCAAGCCGCTCACATTTCTTTTTTTTTTATTGTATAAAGTGACGAAACGAGCAAAACGTTCACCTGATGGTAAGTGCAACGTCTGCCCATAACAAATGCTGTGTCACCCAGAATATTTCTGTGTGACACCACACTCCGCCCGTCACCCTGAGACATCAGTTCTTAAGTCTCAAATGCCCAGTGATTACGCTAGCTCTCGGTGCCCTTCAAACCGAAACACAGTAATGTTTGCACACTACTGCTTCACGGCAGAATAACTGGCCCTGGGGTGGTACCTACCTAGACCGATTCCTGGGTAGGAATCCTACCACCAGTGGATTCTTACATTCATTAACTTGCTCTTCAAGCAAAATGTGCTTAAGACACAAACTTCGCCTCTATAAGACTTGCATAAGACCCGTAATGGCCTATGCTTGCGTCGCTTTCGCTCACGCGACGGGCAATCAATTAAAAAAGTTACAGAGCGTTTAAAATTGATTGATTGAAACTGCCACCGAAGCCGGTTGGTATCAACGCAACGTAGACCATCACAGCGACTGTGAAATGTCCTTAATCTCTGTACATTTCAGAGAATTATCACGGCGGTTTTTCGAAAAAGCCGCGGTTCATCCAAGCCCGCTGGTGGTTAAAGCAGATAATTACAGACCAAACAGAAACGCGACCAAACGCAATCGTCGCCCGCGAAACGTGCTAGACGACACGGACGTCTCAGCTCGGACGGTCATTAGACTACTTAAAAACATTTAAGATATTCAAAATCGCGTAAGCACGCAGCGAACGCGACACAGTCCGAATTTCGAGGTTTTTGTAGGAGTTTATGTATTTTTGTTTGGGTCAAACCAAACCTGGCACGCTGGCCCCTGGCTCGCGAGCACAGTATCCGATGAAGCTGTAAAAGCTAAAAAGACTAACAATTACATCTCCGAACATGTTTATAGGGAATTATTTGATTTTCCGGGATAAAATGTACCCTATGTCCATCTCCAGGATACGGGGTATCTCCGTGCCATGTTTCGTCCAGATCGGTTCAGCGAGTGAGCCATGAAAATGTAACGAACAGACAAAGGGACAGGGAGAGTTACTTTCGCATTCATAATATTAGTATGAATTATAGGATTGATTAACTATATAAATTGTTTCCAATCCATTTTTAAAACGAAATATATTTTTACTGAAATGTTCAGAAAATTGGGAAAAGTGATAATAATGGTAAGAAGGATTTGGCTTTTTCATCCATTTTCATTTTTTATCACAGCTTTGTGCCGTGTTTCAAAGTTAAATCGTAAATTTTTTGTGAACTGCTGTGACAGTAACCACTTGAGATCATATGATGTTTTAAAATGAACTGTTGTTTGTGGTGTTTGAATTTTAAATAAATAAAGAATGAAGACTTGCTGAGCCGGTTAGCAACAAAATTAAGCTGCCAATTTAAGCGTATTTAATCTTTAAATTTATATTGGATTAATGTAGTGGGATGCAACGTTGTAACTTCTTCCATGCAGCAAAATTACCTGTTATACTATTACTTTTCGTAGTTGTTTGTAATCCCTAATAATTGAAATAAAACTAGACATACAAGACAAAATACGAGTATTATTTATGCTGTTTGCATATATTCTCGTATTATTTTGTAAACTGTAATGTAAATAACAAGGTCTTATCACTTTTAAATCGGATTACAGTGGACTAATTGTTACCTTTTACTTTTTTAGGAATGCCTGACGAGTCTATACTATATCTTTTAGACCAGTTACTTTTAGAAGAGATTGTAAGGGTAAGGTTTGCATGCAGAAGGTCCTTTGTAAAATCGCGCAAAATGATGTAAATGCCCTAGTAGTAAAACAGGGAAAAACAGATGGCGACACGAGTAGTACAGATAGAAAAATTTCTCAGAGAATTCCACTATTCTGTTGTCATATTAGAACTCCATTTCGTAAGATTTTTAAGAGGAATTGGTCCTTTTAAAAAGTTCTCAGTTTTCCTTCCGGATCACCCAGATCCATAACCGAATATGATAACGAATTGAAGCGGAAAAACTAACACACATTTTTTTGTTGATTTCTTTTCATTTTTATCAAATCCTCATCTTTTATCTCCTATATAAATAAAAATCAATTGACGCATGTATGAAAGCTCATCACTTCGGAACGGTTCGACCGATTTGGCTGATTCTTTTATGTTGACATCGTAATTGCCGGGAGGAAATTTTCAGAAAATCCACTGGAAAAGTCGAAATTTAGGTGGTGTTTTTGTATTAAATCTCAATAAAAAAAGCGACGTTCAGTTCGTCGTTTCGGCTGTCACATGTTCATTTTCTTCATTAGTAAATACCACCCGTGCGAAGTCGGGGCCGGTCGCTAGTTTCTAGTATATATAAGTCTCTGTACCGTCACGTGTAGTGAGTTGCTCGCGCTTTTTTTTTTTGAGATCCATTTCTTGAAAGACTGGCATATAACTGGCCATGACAGAATACTTCACTTCGGAGATCTTCGCCGCTTACTTTTAAAGTTTGTCCTTTCGCCTTATTAATTGTTAGCAAAACACGTTTTAATTTGCAACTGGTTTCTTGTTTTCGAACACATAAAAGGCAAAGGCGATTTTGTTGTAAGCGTTCTTATCTTTGGATATCTATTTACTCAACTCGAGATATGTATGCGTAAACATGAGCTTGAGCTTCCATTTAAGTAGTCTCTTTATATGCATAGTCATCATTTCAGCCTATCACTAGTCCACTGGTGAAAATAGGCCTACCCCATAGATTCCCACAAAAGTTTGTAGCTCTCATATTGGGGGGATTTTGCTATAGTTGCCAAGCTTGGCAGACTTTTTTATTTATTCAGATGTTCCAGGAAGATGCAGGTGCACATCTTCTAGTCTTAATTGTGTATCTGTCGACTTTTACGACACTTTCACGAAATGGGGTTGTAGATTCTCAAAAGCCACCACACGGCACCATATTAAATAGATAAAAGAAACATACATAAGATTACGACTGTATCCCATAAGGGGTAGTCAGAGACTGGGCACTCACTGCAAAAACAGATGACTGCCAAAATCCACGTCCATTTCACCAAAACAATATAATGCACTTGGTGTGATAGGTGGTAAGCCCAATGCCACCATGCGCTGTTGGGTGCACAGTGCAGTTTAATTCCTTACTCGCCTTTTACGAGATCCATTGGATGAGATGGAGTGGTAGTAATCTTTTAACGAGCCGCCACCACACGGCTTAAGATAAAAGAAAAATGAATAAATAAATAAGATGAGTGTGCCAGGAGCCAGGCGCTCGCTTTAAGGTCACTCGCGTACTATACGCGAGTGATCTGTGTTCGATCCCCGGTGCCAGCACCTCTAAAATTGTTCTGCAATTTGAAGTGCTGATTTACCACGTGAATTCACACACGTCACAGAAATATTCTGGGTGACACAGCATTTGTTGTGGGCGGACGTTGCACTTACCATCAGGTAAGTGCAACGTCCAATAAAAAAAGAGCTACGAACTTCATATTCATAATTTAGGACACCGGAAGTTAAGGTGTGAGAGGTGAGGAAGAATACAGAACAGATGTAAGAGATTTCAGAATTCTAAAAATCACAAATATGGTGATAGCTTCAGAAAATCCGTCTTCTTATCTTTTCCCGTGAGTGTTGTAATAGTCAACTAAGGGAAATACTAAAAAAATGTCATGGCTTCCGACATATCGTGGAACAACCATCATGAAAAATGCCAATCCGCCTGCTATGCGTGGCGATAGTGAATCAGATTTTATAGATATTTACGATTATCAAGAACAACAATTGATGAAATTGTGCAATCAGTCACTATAGCGTCAACGGCGGCGCACCTGTCTACCAAAAACGCAGCGTGCGTAGCATAACAAATGTCACCCAGAACATTTCTGTGGGATAACACACCGCGTCCGTCTCCCTCAGTCATCAGTTCTATATATACCTAGTAATTACACTAGCTTTCTGTGCCCTTCAGACCGAAACACAGTAGTGTTTGCACACTACTACTTCTCGAATAACTGGCCTTGCGGCGGCACCTACCTAGACGGATCCCTTCAGACAGGAATCCTACCACCAGTAATAGTAGGTGGCTCCGGACCGTGTTTTGTAGCAATGCATGGAGTGTGGGGGGGGGGGCATGTTTTTGTTACTGATGGAAATTAAGTGCATTTTATATGAAAAGTTATACAGCATACTATACGTTTTAGTTCATGACCTCGCGATGATAAGTTTTGTTAAGGAAATTAGTTAAAAAAAAGTTTTGAAATATACCTATTTGATGGCATTAATTGATTACTTATCAAAGTAGATAAAGTATTTGTCGATATTAGGTTTTATCGCGTGACGCAACGTATTTAATAAAAAAGTTAATCCACGACTAGTATCTCAGTATAAGATGCGAGCGCGTTATTGAGTGCAAATTCCGAAGTACCTGTGATCTACGCCATGGGTCCTAGGTTAGAACCCCGACCGAAACGAACATTCGTCCAAGCATCCAAATCGTTTGTTTCCTGGTCTCGTTATGTTGTGCATGTGCCACGATACAGGAGAAATCTTAGTATGGATCATAATTTAAAAACAAATCAACAGGTAAAATACCGTATAACCCCTGAGTAACATCGTGGAATGTCTCATTGTCATTATAAAGATAACAAATCATTTCGTTATTATTTTTCAAGACCAATGTAACGATATCTCACACGCTTGTGCACTGAATCGCTTGCTATGCAGATGACAGCACTGGTGGATGCCGTATACACCGGCCGTGCTAATATTTCTCGGGAACACGTTGACGAGTACCGGAACAAACTTGTGTCTGAAGTCGAGTTTTTGTTAGACAAATCTCGAATTGGGGCCGACTAAATCTAGTCCAGTTCAACCCCAAGAAGACACAGGTTTGCGCGTTTACCGCTAAAAAGAAACCCTTCGTCGTATCACCTCATTTTGAGAGCACTCCCCTCGTTGCCTCAGCCAGTATCGGTATTCTTGGCGTCGACATATCGAGTGACGTTCAGTTTCGCGGTCACCTGGAAGGGAAGGCCAAATTGGCTTCCAAAAAGCTTGGCGTCCTCAGTAGAGCGCGACAGTACTTCATGCCGGCCCAACGCTTGCAACTTTATAAGGCGCAGGTTCGGCCGCACATGGAGTATTGTTCTCATCTCTGGGCGGGGGCGCCTCAGTGTCAGCTACTTCCATTTGGCCGCATTCAACGGAGAGCGGCTCGAATCGTCGACGACCATGTTCTATCTTCTATCGGCTTGATCCACTGGCTTTGCGAAGAGATGTTGCATCCCTTTGCATTTTTTATAAGATCTACTACTAGGGAGTGTTCCGAAGAATTGTTCGGATTAATTCCAGCCGCTGATTTTCACTATCGCACATTGCGGCACAGCGCAAAATTCCATCGTCACCACCTTGATGGTTGGCATTCCAGCACAGTGCGTTTTTCGCGCAATTTTCTGCCCCGCACAAGCACTTTATGGAATCTGCTGCCGCCAGCGGTTTTTCCGGACCGATACGACCTAGGGACCTTAAAGAAAAGAGCCTATTCCTTTCTCAAACGCCGGCAACGCATCTGCTATTCCTCTGGTACTGTAGATGTTCATGGGCGGCGGTGATCACTTACCATCAGGTGAGCCACTTGCTCGTTTGCCCCCTCTTACATAAAAAAAAAAATCTTTTCATCCTTCAGTTATATCAATGGTGTGCCACCCCTATTTTTTTTTTGTTATTTCACTACACCATTGTTAACTGTTCATAAAAAACAAGTTCCTTTCAAATCTCAACTTAAAAGTGCTAATAGTCTTCAAGTAAAATGGCTGTGACAGTTTTTTTTTATTGGATGGAGTGTCGAAACGAGTAAGCCGTTCACCTGATGTAAAATGCAACGCCTACCCATAACAAATGCTATGTCACCCAGAACATATTTCTGTGCGACATTACACTGCGCCCGTCACCCTGACATGTATCAGTTCTTAACTCTCATAAGCCCAGTGATTACGCTAGCTCAAAGTGTCCTTCCGACCGAAACACAGGCATATGCAGGAATCCGTCTAGGAACATTATTCCTAGATGGATTCTTGCATAGGAATCCTACCACCTGTAAATTATATATAAGGGTTATTAAGGCGGGCGCCCAAACCTGAATAGAATAGAATAGAAAATAAAATCCGCCCCCAGAAAATTGCGGATTACATTTTTTTCAATTCTCTCAATATGACTGTAGATAACAGAAATTCGACTCGCTTCACGATTTAATTTGAGTCTGATCAATGCTCTAGATTGAAGAGGAGAATGACTGGTACCTGGTGCCTACCTGATTATTTATAGCTTTTAGTACATTATCTACATCATTATTATATTTCATTAGAATAAAACCGTTTAATTTTCAAAAAAAAAAATTTATGTGTCTCGCATAATTATTAAAAATAAAAGAACTGCCTCTATAATTCTATATACTACTGTTTCATGTGTACGATTTTTAATCTTAATTCATGTCTCGATGCACTGTATTAGCCTTTCTTTTTTGCTGTTTTTACGGCACTTATCTTTATAACTTTTTAGATATTATCTTTATATCAATTATATTTATAACTTTTTAGATACATTTTATAATAGATAAATTGCTCTTTTAGCCTATAATTTAAATACATATACAAAGCGTGAAAAAATTTTACACGCTTTGTATTTGTATTTTTTTACTTTAGTTCTGCGAATGCTCTGTATGTATTTAGTAAGCCTGATTAAATAAATAAAAAAATAGAATAGTATTATCAAATATGCTTCTATTTAGTAATTTATTGATCGTCCAATTGTCATTGTGACGGCCGCGCAGAATACCCGACTTCTATCGGTCGTTTTGTGTTTGTGTTTTTGTCTCTGGCGCACTAAGGGCCTCTGTGTTTGCGCGCGTATGTTAGTATGGATTACTTTTAGCACTGTAATCCATGCTTATCTTAGATTAAGTAATAGTCTCTACTGCGCTCCAACGCATTGGATATATCGTTAATCTATAATACTAATATTATAAATGCGAAAGTAACTCTCTTTGTCTCTCTGCTTCTGTCCTCCCTGTCTCTGTGGGTTTACCTTTTCACGATTTAACCTTGCAATGTTGCATTCTGGAGACATTGGGTACTTTTTATACCAAAAAAATCAAAATCGCACGGAATATTTAAAAAACCTATATATACGAGGACGAAGTCGCAGGCATCAGCTTGTATTTATATATTGGTTTACCTCAATTTCTCGTGCGCAGTTGAAAGCTTCTATCGCAGCTCTATTCGGATATTGTCGCCGTGGTCGCAAATAGGCGAGGGAAGTCATGTAATTTAATTCGTTTTCTTTTTACAACAAATATATATAATATGTATCAGTTCGTTGCATAAAGTCGAAGATTGCTGTATATAATAAAATTGAAAAATCATAGCAATAATCGGATTTTTTTTATTAGTTTACTTATCTTTACCTGCAACGACATTGGGAGATTAGTCCATTTTACTTATGTCTTTCCACGGTCAGTAATATCAACGTGTTTCATTATCTTAAATCATAATGATAACACGAGTAAATTGGTAAGTTTCATGTTTGCTAATAAAAGGACGTGGTAATTATTATGGCTTATATTATTTCTACTGGTGGTAGGATTGCTACGAATATGAAGGTAGCCGTCTAGGTAGGTACCACCGCAGTGCCAGTAATTCTGGCTTAAACAGTAGTGTGCAAACATTACTGTGTTTTGGTTTGAAGAGCACTGCTGTAGTGTAATTGCAGGGCGTAATATGACACTTAGGAACTTGTCGAGCGCAGTGGGTGCCACACAGAAATAATCTGGGTGACACAGCATTTGTTATGGGCAGACGTTGCACTTACCATCAGGTGAATTTGCTCATCTCCTTTACATAAAAAAATTAAAAATTATTCAGGTATAAACTAAACATTGGCGACAAAAACTATAAATATTACTACGAAGTAAATTTTTTTGGGCACGATGAAAGTAAATATTTAAGGTCTAATTTTGTGATGATCATGTGAAGTCATTTATGATTCCAGAAGCTTTAAAATTTATTTGTAAAATATGGTAACGAATTAAAAAAAAAAACATTTTATTGAATAATGTTATCATTTCTTCTAAAATAATAATAAGTAAATTGTAAAATATTTTAATAATGCTAGGTTTCCTCCACACGACTCGTCATAAGCATTTAATCTTAACTTTTCTAAATAAATGAACAATAAACAAAATAATTATTAATGAAGAAAATAAAAAAAGGAAAGTTCGTAAGGATCGAACCGATGGTCCATGAATTCGAAAAATCTTTGTAACCAATGTGAATTGTTCCATATTAAGTCCGCTTTATGAGCTACCGAAAACTGTTTATTTTTTGTAAACAACTGGTCGCAATAAAATCGTCCTTATTTTAAAAACATTTACTTCAGGAAATTAAAAAAAAGACATTTGTGTCCTACCTAGTTTATTATGTAAATTTTACAAAATTTATAAATTACTCAAGCTTAATACTTTATGTACAGTGGTCACAACTTAGGAGTTATTATTTGACCTTTGCATCGCTTGATGTGTTCACCTATTATTAAGAAATTTTTGCTCATACAAAATGTATAAAAACGCAGGTCCATCTGGACGTACGAGAAATAACGACTATTTATGAATTATAACAATTTTAAGTTAAAATAATATAATAAGTATTCTGTATGCTGATGATCTGCAACTTTATGTACAATCAGGCATTAATAATCTCTGCAGTAATATTCAAATTCTTAATAATAATGTTGAGGCCATTTGCGTTTGGTCACACAGATATGGTGTCACAGTTAATCCGGCCAAATGCAAAGTGATGGTTGTAGGTAGTCCAAAGATGCTGGCTAAGATAGACTACGGTAACCTTTCTCCTGCTTTTAATAATAATATGTTGATCCCATTCAGTAGCACCGTAAACATTTTTTTTCCGCTTTCCGCTTTCCACTTTTGCTTCGCTTTTGTTTTGTTTCGTTGTTATTTCGTATTTTATTTACTATATGTCTTTTATGTATAATGTATCTATTTATATGTTAGATTGTGTTTCAATTAAGATTTAGTGATTTTTCTCTGTATAATTGTTCCCACAATAGTTTTTTTTATTTACTTACTTAATACTTGTCATTGTATTTAGTTCATTTAGTGTCTCATTATTACAATGCTTCTTTCCTGAAGTCCTGAATTTGTTTTGATTAGATACCTAGATTTCAGTTTTAATGTGTTGCCTGTCTAAACTCGAAGATCCGCCATTTTGTTTCGGACGCCATTTTGGAATAGGATTTTTTTAAAGTGTACTGTGTTCTACTTGTCAAGCCCTTTGTAAATATGTAATCAGCCATTTCGTTGCAGCGGCTATCTTGGATTTACAATGATACTAAATATACATAATGTATTGTCATCAGAACTAAAGGTGTATACCAAATTTCAATGGACAGGTATTTAAAAAAAAGAAGTTACACCCTCTAGACGGACTTGTCCTGTAGGAGGAATGCCAACATTGACCTTGCATAGAACCACGCGATTTAATTAAATGTTTTAATTATAATTATCTAATTAAAAGTTTAAATTATATTGCGGGCGTTAACTGGTCTAAATTTAAAGGTCTAAGTTCCGACATTAACACATTTTATGTTGCACGTGCACAAGAACTGTTAATTGAGAATGTCGACTAACGACCAAAGTCCAGCAGTAGTTTTCATTAAGCTTCTTTGTTAAATTCAATCAGTCCGCGGGCTGCAGCTAACGAAAACTAAGTATTGGAAGACTTTATGTTGCCGGTTTCTATACGTACGATTTTCCAAACTACTTTAAATTTTTTATCTGCAGATTGAATTTTACGCCTTAAAAAATAGATTTATCGATACGGCATACCGTTTTAAATATTTGCGAATGTTTTACATCATTTTTAAATTATAT
This sequence comes from Luehdorfia chinensis, assembly GCA_019845155.1. Lineage (NCBI taxonomy): Eukaryota > Metazoa > Arthropoda > Insecta > Lepidoptera > Papilionidae > Luehdorfia > Luehdorfia chinensis. The sequence continues at coordinate 1,505,358 of JAHVAK010000107.1, forward strand.
CGAATGAAGGCTTTTAACATGTAATTCGTAAAACTTATCCCTGCTTTTACGAATATCTGCGGTAGCGCAATTATTATTAACATTCAGTGGCTTAATTTTAAAAATCTTGTTAAATTCTATAACATCAAAAAATCTTCATAAAAACCATGAGCATCTGTAGCAGTGTTTCCCAACGTGGGGCCCACGCCCCACTGGGGGGCAATTTGATAGTTAAGGGGGGCAATTTAAAAATGGACTCGACACGACTTTAACCCTTTCGCTTTGAGTTATTTAAATGCAATGCTAAATATAATGAAGTAATATGGCTATCCAAAGAAAGGAAAAGGACGCTCATCGGCAGATTTCCCAGCCAGTTCCCTCTGTTGACTTTTACGTCACTGATGAGATGAAAGGGTTTGGCTGATTTTCTTACGCAGCAACTACTAACGGCATATTTTTCTAGTTATCTTATCTTACTACTATTATACACACGGAGAGTGAAGATTAGCACTTTCAAATATTGAAAGTGCTAATCTCAATAAATAGTAAATACTAAATCGAGTTAAAACATTATTTTGGTATTAGATAGCCTGTTTATTGGGGTACTTTCTGATGAACTGGCGCTGAATCTTGCGGGAATTCCCAGTGTCTGTTTTCGATCATTGTTTGAGAAAGAGGTTCCACAATGTTTTTAAGACGGGTATTTGATTCACAACAGCGCTAGTTTTCACACTTCAAAAATATTTTCGTCTGAAAATGGATTTCGTGGTATTTTTTTCCCGTGTACCGCTTAACAAAGACTTATATAACTCTCGAGTCTTAATTTTTTCACGCTCATCGCTAATGTCCTCTTTTTTATCGATAACCTTGGAGTATCAAGTCTTCATTAAGCGCTTTTTTGACAGCAGTTCTGCTTAACACCAATTGAAGGACTAACATTTTTTTGCTTACGGAAGGGATTTCGTTAGATTCGCGCCCGCACGTCCTTGGTAACCGCTGGTGTCCCTAACTGTTCGAGGTCGGTCGCTGTAATACGGTCTTCAAAGGTCGAATCATCACTAAATCGTTAGATAGTAGCATATACGAACTTCAGCGTTATTTCCAAATTTTGCAGAAGCTTAAAAATGTCAGTTGGCGCGTAACCGCAGCGGTGCAGTGCAATAACCGCGACTCGTGTCTTGCTTTTCGTTTTTTTTCATTAAAAAAAAATATTTTTATTAAGATGACGCAGAAGTTCCTTCTTGAAAATCAAAATTTCTGGCCAGTATTCGAAATTTAAATTAAATAAGGTTGTGACAGAACTTTCACGTCTGTGATTCGGATATTTGAACAATTGCCGGATCGACATTTGAATGTCGACGAACTGTAGACTTGTAAGGAGTAAATCTTCAATGGAGTAGAAGGTGACCCCTAAATCGGGCGGCCATCGACCACGTGCCTCAACCCATCTTTCCACGATCGCCATTAGGGGAGTATTACCTCGACCCGAGCCAGCTAAATCAATTCGGAGCCAGCCATAGTTGTGGACAACTTAATTTTTTTTTGTGTTATGTAGTTTATTCATTAATTGCTGCAACCACGTGTTTTCATTGAACACCGACTAGTTATATACATATATATTCGACCGCGTGGCCTAGGGGTCAGAGTACCTGACTTCTAAGCCGCGGGCCCTGGGTTCGAATCCCAGCCGGAGCCAACATTTGCGCTAAAACATAAATTGTTTGTTTTCGGGTCTGGTTGTGTTGTCCCAGTGTTTCTAACACTGCATCCTAGCCTACCTCCGATCTTACCGCATCAGCGTTACATCGGGCGCGGGTAGGTTGGGACGAGTGAGTGCCTCTGTGTTTGCGCGTACATTTGTGGCACTATAATATCTCCTGCGCAATTGATGACTCTCGACAGTAGACGGAAGTTGTCGCCGTGGTCGAAATCGGCTAGGAGAACATCATCATTTACATATTTTTTTACCATTTCATCAATTTGTCTGATTATAATCCTATTTAGTATTTTATCTATTTGTATCTATCTACTCATTTAGTTTACATTATAAAATATTTTTTATTGTGTTATTACTTATAGACTTATAGACAATATATTAATTTATTTATCATTTAACATAATATTGTTACGCGCCCGTTTGCTATAGCGCCGCGAAATCAAACCTGTTTCTTCGACGCTGCTCTTTGCTTTTTGTTAATTATTTTTAGGAAAATAATAAACCGGGCGCCGAGAGCCATTGCTAAACCACTAAGCCAGTCGGGCCCTAGCCACCGGACGCGAAATCTACGTCGCTGGCGCTCGCTACGCTACCTTGCATAGATAAAACAGTATATTAGGGAACCGCCTAGTCAAATATTACGATCGAAGTAAAAGTTGTTTATATTTTTTTATTTCTTAGTACTTCTGTCTCCTATCGCTTACGAGCTTGTGTCTTTCTAACTGTATTAGCCTTATCTTTTTTTTTTATATGCTATCGCTTAACTACCATCCCACCTGATGGTAGTGGCGATGTAGTTTTTGATGGTAAAGCACAGCAGCCACAAAAGCTTGTAGCTCGCATTTTGGGGAGATTTTGCCTTAGTTGCCACCCTAGGCAGGCGGGTTGGCAACCGAAATTTATTTATTCAGATGTTCCAGGAAGATGCTGCTGCCCATCTCCTGGTTTTCATTTTCCCTCTGTCGACTTTTACGATACCCTGATGAGATGGTGTGGTAGATTCTCTTAAGCCTCCACCACACGGTGGTCACTTTCTATTTGGTGATCCCGAATAGAACATTGGAGAAGAATGAGCAGTGGCGGTAGTGACATTCGCAAAGGAGGGTGCGGCCAACAAAAAAAAACCTCAGAACGTGGCTATTGACGATGATTCATCGGAAGTTTTTCGAGTTAGCGTAAGAATGTCACCTTTCTGGTCCGAAAAACCTCTAATATGGTTCTCCCAGATCGAATTAATTTTTTAACCATAATATTTTTTTTAATCTTATTTCATTCTTAATGGTTTTTATTTTGTTTCAGATAAAATGATTTGTGTAGGGTCAACAAAGCAGTGCGTGTTACTGGCCACGTAGAAATTGAAGCGATCTAGTCATTGAAAAATAAGGATAAAGAAGAAAATTAAACACATTAGAAATTAAAATGGACTCCAATACAACATCACACGGACGGACTAATGGCGTAAGCATAAATAGGGAATAAACAACAAAATTTTCTCTTACTTAATTTATTACATTTAACTTAGTAGTCTCTCTTACTTAATACTAGTTTGATAGGAACTTACTGCGATATTATTGTATACTCTGTTTCATTAAGACATCTGTGGTATAAGGAAAATATGCCTAAAATTCTATAACTGTACATATTTGATTACTGTTGCCGAAGCGGACAAATATCCAAAAAAACATAATACAATAATTGTTTTTTATTTTTTATTAGTTTTGTTATTTAAAAGTCTTAAAAACGTATAATAATGATAGTACAGACATAATAGTATTCGTAAAGCACATAATTAAATTCGTATGAAAAAAGTAATATAACTCAAATTATTGTTTGTATTACAAATAATGTTTCTATTACAAAACGCTCTTACGAAAAACGCGGCGCTTATAAATGCTTAAACATAAATTAATCATAGTTACTAGGTAATGTAGCCTTTATTGTAAAGTACAAGTAATTAGTGTCCTTAAATATGAAATTGGCGTTTTGTATGAGAGGAATATATTGGAGCAAGGCAACCTTACCTTACCGTGTAAGGTTGGAACTCCCCGGGAGTACGGTGTATGTCTGGTGAAAGATATCTGCCGTAATCGTTTGACCAGATTTTAGAAAGCTGTAGTGAACGACACCGGCACTAGTCCACCAAACATTCACAAGTAACTTTTTCTGAGTAAAATTTTCGCTTGGGGCAGGATTTGGCTAGTTCTCCAGGGTTCAGCCATTGCGACGAGCGCTTCCGATTATCGTACAGGATCCACTTTTCATCACAGGTAAAAAAGCTTGAACGGTGGGTACCTCATGATTTGAGTGAAGCAAACCAGCAAACACGCGTCGACTGCTGCGTTACATTGCTCAACCGACACAATAATGAAGGGATTTTAAATCGGGTCATTGATTTAAAATCCCTTCATTATTGTGTCGGTTGAGCAATGTAACGCAGCAGTCGACGCGTGTTTGCTGGTTTGCTTCACTCAAATCATGAGGTACCCACCGTTCAAGCTTTTTTACTTTCCCTGTTTGCTTCAAATGGATTAAAACAGTTTATCACTCACAACGAAGCCTGCAGCTAACTCTGAAGTGGTTTGCGATGGATCCGCTTCCACAATAGCCAATAGCCTTCTTCATTATCCACTTTGGTCTCCGGCCGTTCACGGGACTTGTTCTGAAGGTCGAAATTTCCATAACAAAAACGTTGGAAACAAAAACGTACCGTGTTTTCTTTTGCGACACCAGCGCCATACGCATCGCTAATCCTTCGAGCTGATTCTGTAGCACTGGTGCCACGGTAGAATTCGTACTCGTAAATAAAGCGATATTTCAAGTTTTCTATCTATTGTCTTTAGTATCTATTATGCAAATTGAGCGACGCCATAGAAAAAACTTATGAGTAAAAAAACAAATGAATGACTGTTTTCGAAGCTCAAATATACCAGCTAAATGGATTTATAAATTTAAATTTGAATTCTTAACCAAAGAGAATATATTTCAGATCAAAGTGGCTAGTACGACAAAACGCCAATTTCATATAAAAGTTAAACAGTAAAACAGTTAAAAGTAAAGTAACAGCCTTTAAAACCCCACTGCTGAGCACAGGCCTCCTCTCATTTCTGAGGGGGTTTTGGAGCCGGGAATAGTCCGCCGCGCTACTCCAATGCGGGTTGGCGAACTTCACATGTCCTCGAAATATTTCTATTCCTCGGACATACAGGTTTCCTCACGATGTTTTCCTTCACCGCTATAGACGTGGTAAATCAGCACTTAAAAATGTGGAATAATTTTAGAGGTGCTGGCATCGGGGATTGAAGCCAGGTTACTCGCGTCCTATGAAGTTAAAGGCGAGCACCAGGCCCCTGAGCTACCACTGCTTATTACAATTTCATATGTAAGGACCTAATAGATATATACTAGTACAAGGAATGCAAATATAACAGTTTGTTATAAAAGTTTGTTTTGTAACAATTACCTATATAATGGAAGGGATGATGGGTCACTGTTAGTCGAAGGCTTTTACAGCTCCGCCGGATTGAAAAATAGCAGAGCGCTGTGGGCGCTTAGCCGAACCCTTATTTAGGGTTCACCAGCGCAAGGGCCCCCCGAGGGAGGACCTCGACTTGAACCGTCATACTGTGCGCGGAAGTCACTGACTTAAGAGTGCCCAAGAGGGCCGGCCTCGGTCAGTTACTTAAATCGGGAGGGCACGAATCGCTGTCGTTTTCACTGATTATTAAACCTTTATAATAAGCGTGACAATACGACACCTAAGAACAATACAATACGAAAGCTTCTGTTAAAGGTAACTACTAAGCCCTTGCTACTGACCTATTTATGTTCTTTTAGGTTAGTATACAAATTGCATGGCTAGAAGTAGCGTTCCAGATATGATGCAATTAAAACACCACCCGTTCAAATACCGATAAGGTTTATTTCGACGTCGTTAAGCACGTTCTACCTAGTTGCACGCTTAAAACTACGAGATCATAATACTTATAAGAATTTATTGTCAGTGTGATAAAGCGAAATAACGTTGAATAACACGTCTACGATAATAAAGCAAGTCTTAAATTCTTTATTTTTAAGAAGAAAGTAACGAGACAAGCAAATCGTTCTCCTGATGCTAAGTGCAATATTTGCCGATAATAAATTTAATGTCGCCTAGAACATTTCGGTATGTCTTTTGTCGCACGACTCTGCGCTTGTCGCCTTGATATATCAGTTCTTAAGTCTCATATACCCAATAATTCCCTAGCTATTAGTGCTCAGACCGAAACACAAAAGTGTTTGCATGTTTTACTGGTGGTAGGATTCCTATGCAAGAATCCGTCTAGGTGGGTACCACTCGAGGCCAGTTATTCTGCCGTGAAGCAGCAGTGTGCAAACATCACAGTGTTTCTGTCTGAAGGGCACTGAGAGTAATTGTAATTACTGGGCATATGAGAGTTAAGAACTGATGTCTCTGGGTGTCGGGCGCATTGTGGTGCCACACAGAAATGTTCTGGGTGACATAACATTTGTTATGGGCAAACGTCGCGCTTACTATCAGGTGAACGTTTTGCTCGTCTCGTCACTTTATCCAAAAAGAAAACGTTACTGCTTGACCGCAGAGTAACCATCACTGCGGTGGTATCCATCTAAGCGGATTCCTGCATAGGAGTCCTGTCCACCAGTCACCTTTATTTATGGATGACCAGCGAAAAGGCTCCCGAAAGGGGGCCTCCGCTTGGACCGTCATCCTGTGCGTAGGAGTAACTGATACGAGGGTGCCCAAAGGGGCCGGCCTCGGCTCGGTCAGTTAGTTCAATCGGAAGGGTCAATTACTAATAATTTGTCGACTTAACAGGCGGACAGCGCGTTGCCTCGCATTTTCGACTCCCTAATTATTAAAGTTTAATTATTGTGCTTCTATGACTTATATACTTGTTAGGGTCGGCTGTAAGTGCATGTGCAATTTATGTCTGTAAACCGCACGATGCAGGAAGAATCCTAGTGTCGGGCGTAGCTTTTAAACAAAAGAAAAGATATATCGGATTACAACGGCAATCCCTGCAGAATCTACTAAGTTACACAAAGGCTTAGAAGGATCTCGACATTACACGGAGCTAGAATTTCATCTGAGATCAGAATACGGCATACACTTTTTAATTTACCATTGTTTAGACTAAAATTTTACGCGGAGACCGAGTTAGGAGGTACATATATACGAGTATCGATTTAACCAATCGATATATATGTATATACATACTCCTTTAAATATTAAAGGATTTATTTTTAATTGAGATTCGTTGGAATAATATTCTTTAGTACGCAGTACGTCTCTTCACAGTGTTTTATTTCATGGTTATATATCAATGGTCCTGAATGATACATATTTACTGAGATGTTTAACAATAAATGATAATATTTCAACAAAGTTATTTCGTTATTTCGCTATGTGTCAGACATGACTGCATTTTTAACTGTTTTGATGTATACAGTATGTACAACAAACACACGTAACCTGAAAACGTTTTTCTGTTTACATTTATATGAAATAATAAAGTGTAAGGGTGTCACTTCACTAGCGCTTTCATTTGTAAAAATTTGGCGGATATTGCCAAGGAAAAGGGTAGCTACCCGCCAAATCGTGTGGTCTGATCTGGGGAGGACGTCTCCTCCTACTAGTCATATTTAGATATTGTATATATAGTTCGCATTTTAGAAAACTTTCATAGCGCGAATATGGACGTATGGGAATATTTCTTGAGCTTCTCATGTGGCGACGTAGATGTCGCTATAAACATTTTCATGTTTTTATTTTTGAAGTTAGACTTCCTTTGGCGCGTTGAGGGTAAAATTGTAGCTGGCAACGAATAGTGCGCGCTCTCGTCTTTATTTATGTCATCATCATTTCAGCCTATCACAAGTCCACTGCTGATCATTTTTAAGTCAAACCAGATTCTCTTCGGCTTTACTGTAGCGATCATTTCGTGTTTTCATCTTTTCACCGACTAGATTATTTGCGTCTCTTATATCATCATCATCATTTCAGCCTATCACTAGTCCACTGCTGTACATAAGCCTCCCCATAGATTGCCACAAAAGTTAGTAGCTCTAATTTTGGGGGAATTTTGCCATAGTTGCCACGCATCGCAGGCAGTTTGGCAACCGCAGTTTATTTATTCAGATGTTCCAGGAAAATGCTGCTACTCTTCTCCTGGTTTTTATTTTTCCTCTGTCAACTTTTAAGACACTCACGGGATGAGATGGGACGGTAGATTCTCTTAAGCCTAAAATATTTATTAGTGCATAAAACCTTTGAAGAAGTTTTCTAAATATAATTTGTAAGATGTATTTGTTTACAATTTTAATAACTTTCTTCGATAATTTTATCGTTTTGCCTATTTGCATGCGGAATCATTTTGATTACGCCCAAGAAGTTTTTTATATTCTCTTTTAGAATTAGAAGGGGATGGCAGTATTTGAGAATTTGCAACGCCGTTTCGTCTCATGGGCGAAAGTGACGAGACGGCCAAAACTTTCACCTAATGGTAAGTGCAACGTCTGCCCATAACAAATGATGTACCACCTACAACATTTTATAATAAACTACTTGTTTCAGAATTGTAATTTTCTTATGGGAAAGTTTTAATAGCAAGCAGTATGCAGTAAGAAATATGTTGCCGTTCTCTGTTTATTTTTAATTTAAGTGATTGTGACGAGCAAGTTACCTGATAATACTTGTATTACCACATGTCACTGAGAAGCACCTTCATAGCACCTTCTGTGTCGTTACGCAAAAGGTGCTATGCAGGTGCTTCTCGCTGCTTCTGCACTGCGCTCAGTCAGTCAACATGAGACATCAGTTCTTAAGTCTCGTATGCCCTGTAATTACATAAGCGTCGGTACCATATGTTTGACGGAAACATTTATGAAATCAGGCTATGAAAATTACCTTGAAATATTCAATTTTAAATTAGTTGCATATTTTTCGAGGAACAAGCAAATAGGGGGTTCGTGTATTTTAATTAAAAGTGAGTTGTACTCTAGAGATCTATTTTTTCTAAAAAACTATGCCGAACAAAGTTGCTTTGAATGTTGTGGGGTAGAAATTGTTATTATTTGGATCCATAGGACCCCTTCATCCGATCCAAAAATATTTTTATAATATGTACATGAAAAATATCGAAACAAAATTATTATTGCGGGCGATTTTAACATAAATACCCTTATATATTATATATAGCATATAAACGAGCCAACTCGAAAAATATCATGTATTGATGACCATATTCTAAGTAACATAAGAAATGCTACTTCATACGTATTATCGCTCCAAATTTCCGACAATGAAACTGGTGTTCCCTACAATATAATATAATATATAATAGTTAAGACAGTTAAAACGAATTGAAACTTTATTTACAGACAAGATTATAATAAAGAAAATATTCTAAAATATAAGCATTGCTTAAGTAATATATTTTGGACCGATATTTATGAGGAGAATGATTTAAATATAGAGTTTATAAAATCTATACCCTCATAACCATGTTCTATAAAGTTTGCTTTCTTGGAATAAAAGTAAAAATCTCATTTAACAATGGTAAACAAAAATGGGTTACTAAAGGACTACATTTAAGTTGCCAAAAAAAGACAATCTTCCATATATTTACTGCAAATATAAAACACTTATACTTATATCACTTATTCTGAGGTCAAGAAATGCAAACATTATTTTTATAAATAGAAATAAAATTAAATTTAAACCCTCATTGAAAATAGTTAAAAATGAAATTGATGGTAAAGAAACATTAATAATTACCGACCTATTACATTAATTCCAATATTTTTTTTATTTTTGAAAAGTGTATGCACAAAAGACATATTTATATATATATATCTTTTTGAATTACTTTAGATTAATTAACACCGAAAAATATGGATTTCAGAAAAATAAACATCCTCACGCCTCCTTTGCTGGATTTTCTCAAAAAATTACTACAGCATTGTTTTTACATTTATGTAAGGCTTTTTATCATGTCTGCCATGAAGTCTTATTGCAGAAATAAGAATCAAACGGAATTAGAGGTCCTTTTGAATAGATCTAGTCGTACCTAAAAATAGAGAAGTTAATAGTTATTTCTAAATTAAATGAAAAAGGAAGTCGTGACGTACTCATCAGATTTTGAAATTAATATATCAAATTTACATAAACGATATCATAAAAGCTACAAATCATAAGTGCTCATGACATTTCAATAATTGAATCTACTGACAAAAATAATAAGACAATAATAAATCATGAACTTGACATCAATATTACAATCGAATCTATAATTAAATGGCTTAATATGCATAATTTGAAAATAAATCTGACCAAAACTAAATACGTACATTTAATTTATTTTAATACTAAAGAGAATAAATTGAATAAATATCATAAAAACACTAAAGTTGAAGATGTAATTCCGCAAATTTCTTAGGGCCAGCAATAGACAGCCAATTACATTGGAAAAAAACATGTAGGTATTCTATTTAATAAAAACAATAATTTTGTTTTTGTATGAAAATAAATTAAAAATATAACTGATATTAAAACTGCACGTATGGTATATCATTCATATGTTACATCGTTGCTTCAATACGGATTAATAATATAGGGCAATAGAAACGATATTAAGAGTGCTTTCATTGCGAAAAAAAAAATGTGTTAGAGCCAGATGTGGCGCTCCACCTGAACAGTCTTCTAAAGCACTTCTTAGAAGACATTGATTGTTAACACTTTACCACTTAACCGTTACTTTACATTTTTGAAATTTGTATCTTTGTGATGATTGGTGGTAGATTTGTTGTTGTTTGTTTTTTGTTTGGTTTTGGAAGATTTGGTGGTAGGATTTCTATGCAGGAATCCGTCTAGGTAGGTACAACCCCAGGGCCAGTTATTCTGCCGTGAAGCAGTAGTGTTTAAACATTACTATATAGTATATACGTTTTTCATATTTTAAAACTGTCTCATTTTTATTGTAATTCTCAGTCTGCTTTTAGTAGATAAGTTTTCTGTATTTTTTAATAATTTCTCTTTATTTAATTGAGACATACTCATTTTATTTAAAAATTGCATTGCCATAACAGGGTTCATGTCGTGTAAATAACATCTTATACAACCGCATGAAGCAATAAACGATATGACTATGACTATGACTACTACGTTTCGGTCTGAAGGGCACTAAGAGCTAGCGTAATCACTGGGCATATGAGACTTAAGAACTTATGTCTCAACGTGACGGGCGCAGTGTGGTGCGTGACACAGAAATAGAGTAGCGAAGCATCTGTTATGGGCAGACGTTGCATTTACCATCAGGTGAACGATTTGCTCGTCTCGTCACTTAATGAATTAAAAAAAAAATAAGACAGACACATTGAACTATTTAAAAAAAACGACAGCTAAAAGTTGACTTCCAGATAAGCACTAATTTTAGAAAATGTACAAAAATCGATACAATATAATAAAAGTTGTCCAGCCGTGTGTATCAAAGTGTATAATAAAGTTCCCGGAGACATAGAGTTATTGACATTTATGACTTTTAAAATTACATTGCACCGTTGGCTTTTATCTTGTAATTTCTATGACATTAATGACTTTATGTTAAATAACTATTAGTTAGACATATGCTTATCATTGTCGTTTCGTATTGTTAGTACTCTATTAACTAATTTTGACACTTTTATAAATATTATGACATTTGCATTCTGCAAGTATGTGGCGAAACATACTTGCAATACAATGTTTGTGACAAATAAAAGATTATTATTATTACCCTACAAACCGCAATAAGGTAAAGTCACCTATTTTCGAGGCGTTCTAAAATTGGCTTAACAAGCTCTATTTAACTGCACGATCACTTTTATTCAGTTGATAATAATTTGTCTTTTCGTTGTTATATTACAAAAGAGTGATTTTACATATATACATATAAACATACAGTCACGCTTTTTTCCCATGTAAGGGGTCGGCAGAAGCCACTCTCATAGACCACTTTTCCCACCACTTGCCCACGCGGGAAACGAGACGTAACGGGAGGCGAACTAAGTGGCCGCCATTTTGGTACGATTCAAAAAATTCTTACTTCCCATTGCGTTCCCACGAGCAGTATAGTGACAGCATTACATATTATAGTGTTATTCTGCAAGAATAAAGGTTGTTCGTACAATAACTTAGTTGCCTCTTACGACACCTCGGTAGGAAAGAGGTAGGTGCTATTCTACTCTGCGGACACCTATCGGCTTCTATATATCACCTATCGGGATAATTATTCATATTATTTCAAATAACATCATTTTAGGTCTAGGATAATGAAACCGACAATAAAGTATACAGAAGAGGATTTCCGAAACGCTATTACATAAATCAGAAGTTGCTGTGGCGTTTATAAAGTTTACGACGTTCCAGAAACTGAGTATAAAATACTCAGCTTCTGGAACGTCGTAAACGTTAAAATAATTATTATCGCGGTAATAGTTATTAACGCGTATTAGTTACAATTTATTCTCTTAATGGAATATTGCGCAGTCATTAATTTTATGAATGATCTAAGAAAACATTTTTTTTTATTGTATAAAGTAAACGAGCAAAACGTTCACCTGATGCTAAGTGCAACGTCCGCCCACCACAAATGCGTGTCACCCAGAATATTTCTGTGTGACACCACACTGCGCCCGTCACCCTGAGACATCAATTCTTAAGTCTCAAATGCCCAGTGATTACGCTAGCCCACAGTGCCCTTCAAACCGCAACACAGTAATGTTTGTACATTACTGCTTCACGGCAGAATAACTGGCCATGGGGTGGTACCTACCTAGATGGATTCCTGCATAGGAATCCTACCACCAGCAAACATAGACTAAGACTGTTCTTAGAATTATTGAAACCAAAGTCAATAAACAGAGTTGATTTTTGAACACTAATTAGCATTCTTTCTGCTTCCCTTAATCATTTGTACACTCAGAATTAGGATCAAAATGCATCGAAATAAGGATTTTTAAATCGGAATTAGGTGCTTCGTACTTTTTTCATGTTTTATTTTATTTTACATTTAAATTAAGATTTAATAGTCTAACTTTTAGATTATTTCAGCAGTAAAGTCAATAAAACTAGTGATAAAAATATCCAGTTCTTCAGAAATGTATAGAGAGTAGAAACAGATGCGCGTACCTTTTTTGCACACCACTGCTGACAACCGTACAGTCGATTTCCTGCATAGGAATCTATCTGCTATAAAGGTCTGTAATTATTTTGCCACCAATTGGAATACATTTATGCGAAAAAATGTTTAAGGGGTTGCTGTCTGACAACGGTCTAGAATTTATTAATGATAGGAAGTTATACAGTACAAATAAATACCACTCTTTGTACCATACGCTTCGTTTTCTGACTCGGTTTTTTGTTGCAAATATTAAACCAACTTTTGCAAATGTGTCGTCAATGGATGCCGTTGCTGATTTTAAGCAAAGTACGCAGTTCGCCCACACCATGCCCTAATCTGCCAGGCCGGCCACACATGGTTACGTAAAGTTTTGCAAACGCAATTAGCACAAGTCTCGGTATCAAAATTTGAAACAATTTTCAAACTTGCGCAAGTATAGAAATTTTTAAGACAATTGTCACAACATTCGTAACTGTATAATTGTGAAAGTATATTAACCATTACTTTCCTTTTCAAGGCTGCAGATGGAACCCTCGTTGAAATGGGCGATACGCAGAACAAGAAAGCAGATGCTAATGGAGAGGTGAGAATATCAAAAATTATTCGTTTTGATTTGGTAATTTCATTATCTCGTCGACACAATCTTTATTTAACTGTATGAGTATCGTTTCCTTTTTATTGGATAAAATGACGAAAGGAGCAAAACGTTCACCTGATGGTTCACCCAGAACATTTCTGTGTGTCTCCACACTGCGCACTGTGACGGGAATTAGAAATCAGTTCTTAAGTATCATATGCCCAGTGACCACGCACGCTCTCAGTACCCTTCAAACCGAAACACAGTAGTGTTTGTACACTACTGCTTCGCCGTGTAGTGGCGGCTTACGAGAATCTACCACACCATCTCATCCTGTGGGTGTCGAAAAAGTCGACAGAGGGAGAATAAAAACCCGGAGATAGGCAGCAGCATCATACTGGATTATCTGAATAAGTAAACTGCGATTGCAAACCCGCGTGGCAAAATGCTCCCAAAATTAGAGCTACAAACTTTACCATAGCGTCACTAAATATCTTACCCATAGATCTCAAATCTATGGGGGAGGCCTATGTTCAGCAGTGGACTAGTAATAGTCTGAAATGATGATGATGATGACTACTGCTTCACGGCAGAATTAGTGTGCCTGGTCGGCTGCCTAGTCGGATTCCTGCGTAGGAATTCTACCACCATTAAACTACTTTGTACTACTACTAAGGAACCTAGTTTAGTACATAGAGTGGTTCTGATCCCCACACTTATGTATGGTAGTGAATGCTAGGTCTGGCAGAAGAAGCATGAAAGTAAGATTAACGCTGTGGAAGTGAGAAGTTTGAGAAGTATAGCTAGAGTAACTCTGATTGACAAAGTGAGAAACAGCGTGATAAGGGAACGTTGCGGTGTGGTTGAAAATGTAGTGTAAAAGATAGAGAAAGGGATGCTTAGATGATTTGGACACGTAGAGGGGATGAATGAAAGGAGATTGACGAAACAGATTTATGAGGCCAGTGTGGATGGGAAAGCCGGTAAGGGTCGACCTAGGCGTAAGTATCACAATCAGATCGGTGAACTTTTGAGGAAAGATCATGCTAAAATCAACCGACGAGCGTGTATGAAAACGCTAATGAAAGTAGAAGATGCTAAATATGTGTGTCAGGATCGTAACAAGTGGAAAGATGTGGTCTCTGCCTACCCCATTGAGAAAGAGGCGTGATTGTATGTAAGTATGTATGTCGCGTCTTCCTACTTAGCTCTACCAGTACAACACAGGAAATATAGTTTCTCCATGACACTCTTGATATTTTTTTCGGAAATTACTGAACCTCCCGTATTACGTACCTACCTACTACATGTGAGCAGAGTGCTGTTCAAATTTGACGATCTTACAAATTATCATTTTACTTTAGATAACTCACGAAAACCTGGACTATGAACCAACAGGCTGGTTCGAATTGACGTTGTCAAGAGTTGGCAGTTCTACCGAAGTCTTTCTTAAGGAGAACGGATCAGCCATGAAGACTATAACTATATTTGTGCTTAATGGCCTGGTCATTGGGTTTTTCTTAGGATGTTTATATTACTGGATGAATTATAGTAAGTATTTCCATCATATTTTTTACAGGAGAAAGTGACTAGACGATAAAATCGTTCACCTAGTGGTAAGTGCTACGTCTGCCCATAACAAATGCTGTGTCACTCAGAATATTTCTGTGCACTGTGGTGGTACCTATCTAGACGTATTTGTGCATAGGAATCTTGATAGTTAAATCTAGTTTTCAACTGGGACAAATTTTAAAAGGTGGCATATTGTTTTACTCTGCCGTATCGTGTAAGAAAATCTACCACACAAATTCATCCCTCGGATGCCGTAAGAGATAAAGGAAGTGCGATGATAATCTCATAGTTACCGACAGATGGCAGAATCTCGCAAAGTGCCCAACTGAAATACACAGATCCGTGACGAGCATCAGCGTCTGAGGTGCGAATAGTTGGTTAACGATCACCAGACCGAAGAAGAAGAAAACAGTTGAACCTTTAAATGTGATAAATTTTAACCCACTGCGCTTTCCGTCGGCAAAGACAGAGACTGGCGCCAGTAGACAATTCTTTTCCTAGGTCTCTTGTTTATAGGACTGTCAATTATTTCACAAGCGGGAAATAAACAGAGCAGAGTGGACAAGCGCCTTGGTGATTACGCGGATTCTTACGGCAATTTTATATGCGCAGATGATAACTTGTGTTGAAAACTGGACGACATGGAGATATTGATATCGTTCCGTGTGGTGGCGGTTTAAGGGAATCTACCACCCAATCTCATGCCGTGGGTGTCGTAAAGTCGAGGGAAAAACCAGAAGATGGGCAGCATCTTCCTGGAACATCTGAATAAACTGCGGTTGCCAACCCGCGTGCCAGTCGTGTCAACTATGACAAAATCCCCCCAAAATGAGAGCTACGAACTTTTGTGGCAATGTATGGGGAGGCCTATTTCGGCCCTGGACTAGGCTGAAATGACGATGATGATTTTTTTGTTAATAAGCTTACGCCTGACTATGGTCTCACCTGGTATATTAAGTAGTGATGAGATCTAAGAGTCTTGCTTTGAAGAGTTCCATCTTTTAGTGGCCCGGTAAAACCGACGCGGGGAAAAGTTCCACAAGTTCCAAATAAAGTATTAGAAACTTAACCGTAAAATGCTTTTTACTGGTCTGCTACACAGTAACCATGCAAGGGAGCAATCTATTACATAGTCTTTCTAGGTTTATCAGGCGCGGATACAAATTAAGACGAATTTTCTGTTAGATAGGAAAAATCACACAAAAATTGAATTATGATGCAAAAGGTATCCCCCAAACGAAATCCTTTACCCGCGCTTGACGTTGATCTTCAGCCGACTGTGTTAAACAACCTTTCATGTCACAGTTAATCACTGTTGAATGGTATGTCTATGAATATATTTTTCTTTATACAGACTGTCATAATGATGACAGTTAGATTATTTATCACAAAATTAAGAATTACATACTTCTTTATACGAGTATTGTTACGAACATTCTAGAACGTTATGTCTTCCTCTTAACAAATAGAGAAGTTTCTAGAACGTAATATGGAAGACATAACGTTTTAGAAACTTCTCTATTTTTTTTTATTGTATAAAGTGACGAAACGAGAAAAACGTTCACCTGATGGTAAGTGCAACGTCCGCCCACAACAAATGCTGTGTCACCCAGAATATTTCGGTGTGACACCACACTGCGCCCGTCACCCTGAGACATCAGTTCTTAAGTCTCAAATGCCCAGTGATTACGCTAGCTCGCAGTGCCCTTCAAACCGAAACACATTAATGCTTACACTACTGCTTCACGGCAGAATAACTGGCCCTGGGGTGGTACCTACCTAGACGGATTCCTGCATAGGAATCCTACCACCAGTAAACGAAGAACGAAATTAATATAGTGTATTATTATATTAGTTATAACGAATAACAAAGTTTCTATATTAAACAGGAACGTCGTATATCGGGAATTTCAGAATTTTCTAGGCGCTCTAGAATATTCAATGGCATATATAAATGCGACCGGAGGGCAAATTAAATGAGTCTGGTCCGGTCGCATTTATATATGCCATTGAATATTCTAGAGCGCCTAGAAAGCCAAGGTATAGTGACAAGTTGATTAATCAGATCTTGAAAAAATATACATCTATCTTCGGATTATCGTTTTATTGGTCCAAATCAGAACCAGTGCATAACAATATGACACTGAATATAAGTAATAATTTAAGCATGTAATAAATATTAAAGCAAAATAGTTTTGCAGTGTAGGTAATACCTAAATCACATACACAGCTTATGATGGCTGTAGCTGGTTTTGTCATCGTTATTACACGCACGCACACAATCCTGAATTCCCATGTTTTATAGACGAATTTGCGATAGCAGTAACAGACGTATCGAACCTTGGACGGCGTTACCTTGGAGCCGTTTAAGTATTACATTTAGATATAAAATAGTTAATAATAATTAAATTCATCAAATTAATCTATCGGTGGCCATGATATTTTACTAGTTCTACCCTAGTTAGCGTTCAGTGTTACTACTAGATATGTCGATAGATTATTTTAGGCTATTGCCACACCCACACGGCAAGCTGTTGTTTAAAATCTTTTGATTGTTCACAGGCAACGAACCTTTGGAGCTTTGCAATGGTTTCGGAAGTTTAATTGCTTTTTTGAGTATAATATATTTCTTCGTTGTTTACTTCTACGTGGTGAAGAGGTACTTCGGCGAGTGGTTTGAGAAAACAATATGGGTGAAGATCGAGGAATTTGCCGGATGTCTTTGGAAAATCGTGTAAGTTTGATTGATTATCTTGATCTTTTTTTTATAGGAGAAAGCGACGAGGCGAGCAAAACGTTCACCTGATGGTAAGTGCAACGTCAGCCATAACGAACGCTGTGTCACTCAGAACATTTCTGTGTGACACTACACTGCGCTCGTCTCTTACTTGAGACATCAAATCTTAAGTCTCATTATGCTCAGAAATTACACTAGCTAAGAGTGCCCGTCAGACCGAAACGCACTAATTTTTGTAATCTACTGCTTAACGGCAGAATAATTGGCACTGTGGTTACTTACCAAAACGGATTCCTGAATAGAACACCTACCACCAGTAATTGTCATTATAAACTAAATATGTAGCTGATCCGTGCGAATATTTCGCGTGGGTCATGTACAGATGACGCCATCTACCTCCTTTAAAGCATTTAAACAACTCCAATCGACAGCTGTCATGCATGGTAGTTGAACAGATTGTCAACAGATGGCGCTTTCGTCATTTGAAGTTCTTTAGTTATTTTTTTTACTACTACGTTTTGCTCATTACTACGTTTCGATCATTAATTTTGATGTAGAATAAAAGGAGATATAACGTTGATACAAAAACACAGATAAATAATATACACTCAGCGTCACAAAAATCTCTCTCTGAGTTTGCGCGAAAAATGGCTGTAATGGCTAGAAACGAATTATATTTATATAAATATTGGTATGTTTGAAATGGGTATTTGAATAGCTTTACATTATTAATAAAAAAATCATGAAATCATTAAAACATTTATCATTATAGAGCGTCAAAAATAAACACTGTCAAATGCTCGTTAGTAAGGACGCTAGTTACACCACCTAAAAATGGTATAAAAGGGTCGATCTGGATGAAATATGGGCCAGTCGTAATTTAGACTTTACAGTGAACACACGTGAACAAGTAACCCAAGTAAGAACAAGTAAAGATGGACACCAGCTCTGAAGAAGCCGCTCAAGTGATTGCCCTATTGCAGTCGGGGATGCGGCAGTGTGACGTTGCTCGACAGTTGAACCTGTCCCGTTTTTCAGTTCGACGGGTGTTCCAACGTTTTCAGCAGACTGGTGGTTATGTTAGAAAACCGGGATCTGGAAGAAAACGGTGCACATCAGAAAGAGATGACCGTTTCATCGTTACGACATCTTTACGAAACCGTTTTACAAATGGTTTTGAGTTGCAACAACAGCTTCGATCAACTCGGAGAACATCTGTGAGTGTTTCTACGATAAGAAGAAGGTTACACGAAAAGAGTTTTACAGCCCATAGACCTGCTAAAGGTCCAAAACTTACTGCACAGCATCGCAGAGATCGCCTAGAGTTTGCTCGCAATCATTGCGAGTGGACTCTAGAACAGTGGCGGACCGTACTCTTCTCTGATGAGACGAGGGTCTGTCTCTTCTGCAATGACAGACGTAGAAGGGTCTACAGAAGACAGGGGAAGAGGTTCACACAACCCTGCTTCGAAGAATCCGTCGAATACGGAGGTGGCTCGTGTATGTTTTGGGGCGGCATTTCCGTCGACGGGAAAACGGAACTTGTGTGCGTTTCCCGGACTCGGGGTGGCCGTGGGCAAGGGTCATTAAATGCTGGTCGGTACATTACTGAAATCCTGGAGGAACATGTGGTCCCGTATGCTGGTTATGTCGGTGATGGATTCATGTTAATGCATGATAATGCTCGCTGCCACACCGCGGCTATTGTACGGGATTATTTACAGGAGGTCGATATCCCTGTTATGCATTGGCCAGCACGAAGTCCAGACCTTAACCCAATAGAACATCTCTGGGATGACCTAAAACGGCGCGTGCGAGCTCGAGATCCAGCTCCAGCCACTCTTCAAGAGCTCCAAGGTGCGGTACTTGAAGAGTGGGAACAAATACCCCAAGAGGCTGTTGCGACCCTTGTAAGGTCCATGAAAGATCGCATGGAAGCCGTTATCAAGACAAGGGGGGGTAACGCTAGGTTTTAAGAACTTTTTTTGTATTTATTAAGTTTTTTTTTTAATTATTAATTTGCAAATTTGTACATACCCTGTCTTTTTCTTTAATTTCTCTTTCGTCTCGTTATAAAAGTAAAATTCAATTAAAATTCCTGAAAGCTAATGAAATTACCTTTCGAATGATACCCTCAAACCACAACATTGCCATTGGCCTGTTGTGTTAAAATAGTATTTAGATTATTTTTTTCGGATGTGCGATTTTTTTGACGCCGAGTGTATGTACGTTTTACATATATTATAAATGCCCGTGCGTATGAAAAGATGGCACAATCTACCTTCTTTAAAGAATGTAAACAACTCCAACTGACTAGCTGTCGTGCATGTTAGTTAAACAGATTTTCAACAGATGGCACTTTCCAACTAAATAAATTAAATCAGTCTTTTTGATCATTTTTTAACGAAATCATTAATTTTATGACATTTACTTATATTTCATCAATAAAGAGAAAAATATTCTTCAAAATGGCGTGTTGGACATAAATTTTGATAAGTATTAAGAGACATAATTCATACCGACAAAAACACATTTGAGAAAATATAAATAGATAGATGAACTATCTATATATATAATTTCTCAAAGGTTAATAATAACATTATAGTATGTACTGCCTGGAATAAACAAAATTATTATTATTATTAAGTACCTCCTTTTCCGCAGATGGTTCCGTTGGTTTTTTTCAATAGCCGTTTTGGCTGCGATCGCTTTCTTCTTGTACATGGACACCAGAGATGCCCCGGAAAGACTGATTTCACTTCTCGGTCTCGCTGTTCTTTTGCTTTTAGGTAAGAATCAAAGTAGCTCTGAAGCTGTGCGCTTGCTTTAAATTTCATATTACGTGAATAGCTTCAGGGGTTATTGGCTAAAAAAAGTAAAGTAAAGTTTCAGCCTATAAATGTCCCACTACTGAGCACAGGCCTCCTCTCATTTCTGAGAGGGTTTTGGAGCTAGGAAGAATCCGCCACGCTGCTCCAATGCGGGAATCGAACCCAGGTCACTCGCGTACTATGAAATTTAAAGCGAGCGCCTTATTGGCTAATCTGGACATTTTAAATGACCGAGATAAATTTCTTGACCAACTTTTATGTTTACTAAGCATTTCATAACTTAATTTTTTTATTGAATGAAGCGACGAGACGAGTGAATCGTTAACGTGATAGTAAATGCAACGGCTGCCCATAACAAATGTGTCACCCAGAACATCTTTGTGTAACTCCACTCCACTGTGCCTGTCACCCTGATCCATCAGTTCTTAAGTCTTATATTCCCAGTACATTACCTATCAGTACCCTTAAAACCTAAACAGAGTAACGTTTGCACACTACTGCTTCACGGCAGAATGTTTGGCACTGCGGTGGTACCAACCTCAACGGATTCCTGCATAGGAATACTACGACCAGTAGAAGTATCCTGTTGGTGGACATCAGTTTACAGTGATCAACAGCACGCGGGTGGATGGAACCGAATTGTATCCCCTCAGTCCCCGGTGTCGTTTCAGTCTATCACAAGTCCACTGCTGAACATAAGCCTCCCCCATAGATAGCCACAAAAGTTTGTAGCTCTCATATTGGAAGGATTTTGCTATAGTTCCCACGCTTGGCAGGCGGGTTGACAACCGCAGATTATTTATTCAGATATTCCAGGAAGATGCTGCTGCACATCTCCTGTTTTAATTTCCCTCTGTCGACTTTTACGACACCCACGGGATGGGATGGGTAGATTCTCTTAGGCCGCTTCCACACGGCGCGATACGTCTTGCGCGCCACCTATTGTAATAATCGTACCTCTTCAAAGTTTCCTCGCAATGTGATGAATGGGATAGGAACACATATTTGTAGTGTTATAATTATGTATATATTTACATTTATGTATAATTATGTATATATTTATGTAATCATATTCATAATAAGTTTTTTTTAATCTCTTTTCATTGTTCGCTGAACCGCCTATCATCACGTGTTTATTCTCTGCTTTGTCTTATTTTTATTATCTTTATTATCTTTATTTATTATCTTTATTTTGTCTTTATTAGTAGGTAGGTAGGTAGGTATTAGTACGCCATATGTTCTAGTGCATTAAAGTTTAAATAAATAAATAAGGGATAAACAAAGTAACATTCATTTTTGTATGTGTAAGTAAATCTGTCCTATTCTATTCTTTTAGGATTCGTGTTTTCCGCCCATCCGGGACGTATAAAATGGCGTACCGTTATCACAAGTCTGCTCATACAATTCGCCTTTGGGTTACTGTTCATCAGATGGAACTCCGGAAGGTTGGCGCTGCAATGCTTCTCTGATAAGGTACGAATTGGTTGAATAAATTTTAATAAACCTGTATTGCCGATTGTCAAGCACTACGACAACTTCGATACGAGATATTTAGTGTCGCACCTGTACGCGCAAACACAGTCACTTATTCGTCCTAACCTAGTCTGATGTAATCTTTGGTTTTTTTCATGGTGCTGGTACTTGTGGTAGGATTTGTATGCAGGAATCCATAATAAGTACCACCACTGTGCCAGTTATTCTGCCGTCAAGCAGAAAAGTGCAAATATTACCGTGTGGTGTCGGCATAAGAGAATCTACCACCCCATCACATCCCATGGGTGTCGTAAAAGTCGACAGAGGGAGAAACCAAAAAACAAAAACCCGGAGATGGGCAGCAGCATCTTCCTGGAACATCTGAATAAATAAACTGCAGTTGCCAACCCGCCTGCAATGCGTGGCAACTATGGCCAACTAAATCCTCCGAAAATGAGACCTAGAAACTTTTGTGGCAATCTTGGGGGAAGGCCTCTGTTCAGCAGTGGACTAGTAATAGGCTAATTACAAGACATATTATGTGACTACTGATGTCTCAGTGTGACGAGCGCAGCGGGGGGGCACATAGAAATATTTTGGGTGACACAGCATTTGTTATGTGCAGACAGTGCGTGAACGAATCGCACGTCTCGTCATTTTCTTCCATAAAAAAGACATAATCAACGGCTCCTCTAGCTTCTTCTTCATCAACCTGTTGAAACTGAAACATCCACTGCTGAACATAGGCATACCCCATTATGGGAGGATCAGCAGTATTATAGTCAGGCAAGTTCGTGCGCGACCGTCAAGCGGAGCGACAGACGAGCAAGGTTACACATGTAGTAAGCTTACACTAGCTTGCTACATGTGTCCGGGTGTCCCGAATTTCGCGAGACGTCCCGATTATCAAAGGTCTGGCGACACGTTCAAATCAAATCATTTATATTGTGAACATAAATTATAGTAAGATGTCAGTTATAATTTATAAGTACACTATGTCCCACCAAAATGTTGGACAACTTAAAAAAAAACAGATCGTCGGATAAAAATAAAAATGAATTATTTTTACCTTCCGCCGCGAATTCTGAAGCACTCGACCCGGCAAATTAACTGAAAGGTAATGCATTGCCCTCCCCCGCCTTGCTACTCACTCCCTCTTACATGAAGAGCACCTCTTCCCCGTCACCGTCTGTCGCCCCGCGCGACGGTCGCGCACGAACCTCTATTCCACCCCTATCGGAAGACGACAAACGATTTTTAAGGCAACCCTTTAGTCAACTCTTACGACACTCACGCGATGAAATGGAGTGGTATGTTCTGAAATGCCGCTACACATTAAGCACTGAAGTTTGTTTATCACAACATATTTTAATGAAGAGATTTTTGAAGAGCCACGCCGGTCCTCCAACGATACCGCCGTCAGATGCCCTCCACCACTACAACACTACCACTAGTCAATACACACCACTGTAGTCGAGAACACGACTAGTGGTTCACCTCGCAACGAGGTATTATCCAGTGATATTGACTCTACGACAGACAGCCGCAGAGTCAAACGGCGCGTCGACCGTCTATCGAATTGGTGGCAGTATTACTTTACTTCGCGCTTCTGTGCGGTGCGGTTTAAAATTTGCTGCATGATTTCAGCAAATTAGCTTTCTTTCCATTGTTACAATGGATTTCCGCAAAGCAACTCCTGAATACATATTTTAATTCATTAAAATTAAATATCATAAAAGAAATGTTAAGACTTATGAAATTTTAACGTATTAAGTCTATATCGTAAAATGTATCATTAAATCTTTAACTTTATTCCGTGTTGAATTATTTTTAATTTATTTTCATTTTCAGGTAGCTACGTTCCTGTCATATGGTGTAGATGGCGCTGCATTCGTTTTTGGAGATTTTCTAGTCAGGACCGAGGCGGTTTTCGCTTTCAGCGTAAGTTATTAGTAGTAGTTAAGTTTGTTTTCCGTGTAAACGGTCTAAATTATTAAGTCACAGTGAATATATTAGGTTGGGGAATAAGTTTCTTCGCATTTTATATGAAAACTCAAGACATTTTTTTAAAGTTTATTTACATTTAATTCCAGCATATATGTGCCATTTAAGTTGATGACTTTTTGCCATCTTGAAGGTAGTGATATGATCTCGTTGCTGTAGAAATTTTGGGACTTCTGTGCAAAAAAAAACGCGACAAGTAGTTTTGGCAGTCCTATCTTGATGGCTACCTGACACTACCTAAAGAATTCTGAAGAGGCCGAAACAGATCAAATCTGAAGGTTAAAGGTCAGGGCTATATGACGAATGAATTTACATCTCCTAGCCAAACTCTCTTAATTTTTGCTGAGCGGCTAAAGATGTGTGTGGTTTAAGGTTGTCGTAATGAACGACCACACACTTTTTATTGATCAATTCTCAACTTCTTGCTAATAACTAGCCTTCTTGATGAACGCTTTCTCTATTATATAGCTAAAAACAACATTTTACTAATTTGATTCTTTTTTTTAAATGTAACCCTTATAATGACATCAAAACCAGCCAGACAAATAGTACAGCCAAAGAGATTTTATTACAAGTTTATACACACTATATGCGAAAAGACTTTTTCCCCGACCTATTATATCATTCATAATCTTCTACGTCTTCTTTATCGGCCTATTAATAGTCCACTGCTGGACATAGGCCCCTCCCAAGACGGGGGAGGGGAATTTTGCCAGACAGTTCCCTCTGTCGACCCTTACGAAACCCACGGGATTCGATGGGGTAGCACATTTTACCGACTACACAGCGATCTTTAACTTCAGGCCTATAAAATACTTTCATAATCTTAAACAATTATTTATCTTCTTAAATACTTCTTCTTGTACAATGTGTGTGTGTAACAATGTGACTTGCTAAAGAAACATGATAAAATCTCGGTCTGCCAAGAGTGGCGAAAAAGCGTATCCTGTTAACTTTGGAAATTCTATCTCGTCTATTTGAGTACATAGCATGACTGTAACGGATAGTATTTTTTTTTTAAAAACGACGTATTATTTTTTTGTTTGTGAAAACTTGCAATAGGCTGCATAAATATTTCGTTAATGTTAGCTGTAAGTTTTCAAGTATCAAATAAACAAAATGAACAATATCGATTAACATTTAACAAAACTGAATTGTTTCCTCTTATTCCAGACGCTCCCTGTTATCTTCTTCTTCAGCATGTTAGTGGAAGTGCTGTTCTACTGGGGCGCTCTGCAATTGTTTTGTCTGAAGCTGGGCAATCTGCTGCGTGTAGCTACTTCTACAACTGTCTGCGAGAGCGTCATAGCCGTGGCTAATGTGTTTCTTGGCCAGGTCAGTTTGAGAGACGAAATTTATAATATCGAACCAAATAACCTCGGTAATCCGGCCCCTGTCTTATCAGGCGCAATCTGTAATCTAACATGCAAATTATATGTGTATAAAAATGTAACATCACCCAAGGGCCAGTTATCCTACCGTAGTGTGCAAATATTACTGTGTTTCGGTCTAAAGGGCTCTGTGAGATAATGTGATCAATGGGAATATGGACTTAGGAACTGATGTCTCCGGGTGACGGGAGCAGTGTAGTGCCACACAAATATACTAGGTGACGGCATTTTTTAGCACGTTGCACTTACCACTAGGTGAACGTTTTGCTCGACTCGTCACCTTCTCCAGTACAAAGAAGTGATTAGAATTATGATGAATGTCCCATAACAAGTTTTTTTCCTGTCTTACGATTTAATTTCTTTTTTCAAGTCGGAATCAGCGCTGATAATCAAACCGTACCTTTCCGTGCTCACCCCGTCGGAGATACACGTCGTGATGGCGTCAGGCTTCGCAACGGTATCTGGCAAGTCTTTAATTTTTTTGAATCGAATGTTGTGTTGAATGTTCATGACCAATGTCGTATTCATGTTATTCTTAGCAAATTTTAATAGTGCTATAATATATGTACTTTCTTGGTTCAGCTTAGTTTATAATGGTAGGATTCCCTCCCATGCAGAAATCTGTCTTTTTATAAAAAATGGGGACGTAGGGCAAAACTTTTGTGTTACCCAGGACATTCCTGTGTGGCCTCACTGCACCAGTCGCCCTGAGACATTACACTATCCGAAAAGTAGTTAGCTGAATATTTTACAATACTTTTCGAACGCTTAAGCTTTTTTTTTATTGCTTTATTTGGATTACCAACAAATGTTACACTTATACATATATTAAATTTTATACACTGAATAAAAACTAAGTGCACATTTATTAATAGGTAAACACCGCATGCTTAGTGTTCATAGCTCCCGTACTAACATTATAGTATAAAAAAATCACCCAACAACTTCAAAATTAATTAATAATAACAATATTACACGGCCATGTCAATGTTTTGGTGAATTTTTTGCCGAAAAACGTTAAACGTATATCTAATATGTTATTATAAGTATTTAAAAGTCTACTAAGTCTGGGGAGAGGGGAATTAAATCCCAGTGCAGTTCTACGAAGGGGTGGTGAAAGAGGAGTAACAAATTTTCTAGGATATCTACATGGAACACGAAAATTAAATTTACGACGTAGGAGAGGGCAATCAAGATTATTTCTAAAAATTTTGAATAATAACTGTAAGTCCAAAATGTCACGACGTTTCGACAGTGAGATCATATTAAATGTTTTTAATCTATGCGAGTACGATGAATTTTTATACGCTTTTCGAGTTGAAAAAGCCAAATCCCATAAAAATCTTTTTTGGATGCGCTCAAGACGAAGAGAATGGGTTGAATAATGTGGACGCCAGACTGTGCTTCAATATTCCAATATGCTTGTAACAAATGAATAATAGAAGCGTTTTTTTGTGTTAATGTTACGAAAAACTTTACAATTTCTCACAACGAAGCCTAACGTACGTGATGAATTTCTAATAACATTTTCCAATTGTGGTATATTTTTATCAAAAACTGCACCTAGGTTCTTTACAATCTCTGCTTCTTGAATTACTTCACCATTAATGCTATATACAGATGGGAAAATATTATTTTTCCGTGTGAATTGAATATATAAACATTTCTTAATTTCATTTCATTAATATCACACCATTGTGAGAGTCTAATAAAATCTTCTCGGAGAAGTAACATGTCTGATATGTTATTTACTATTTTACAAAATTTTAAGTCGTCTGCATACATAAAACATTTGGAATTTAAAAAACAATTAGGAATATCGTTAATAAATATATTAAATAAAATCGGTTCCAAATGCGATCCTTGAGGAACTCCAGATGTTATGGGAAATATATTTGAAGTGAATCCATTGACAGCAACAAAGAAAAATCGATCATGCAAATAAGACTCAAACCACGCAACCATATGCCTTAAGTTTGTTTAAAAGTATAACATGTGACACTCGGTCGAAAGCTTTGCTGAAATCAGTATATATAACATCAATTTGCTGTTGTGTGTCTACAGCCTCGACTAAGGTTAACAAAAGCGGCTAAGTTGGAACAGGTTGAGCGAAATTTAACAAAACCATGTTGATTGTCGGTAATAAACTGCCTTATATAGTTTTGAATATTGGGACATACTAAATATTCAAATATTTTTGCAAAGGTTGATAAGATTGAAATCGGCCTCTAATTACTAACCAAAGTGTCATCATCACCCTTATGGATGGGTACAAGTTTTGCAAATTTCCATACTTTTGGAAAACATCCTGATTGTAAGTATTTGTTATATATAAGACAGAGAGGGGATGATAATACTGTAGCACATTCAGCGATGAAGTAAGGTGGAATAAAGTCTGGACCAGCTCTTTTTTTTCGGTCTAAGTTCTTTAGTTTCTTTAACACTAATTCCTCATTCAGAACCAATGCTCCGAAATGGCAATAATTGTTATCAATAGATGTTAGATATTGACAATATGAATCATTTATTTTATGATTAATGGAATCATTGACACTGTATACTGAAGAGAAATGAGACGCAAAAAGATTACAAGTGTCAGTCCCATTAGTGCTCGTTATACTACCATCAGACATTGCACTCGGATATGTACTAAAACCACCACGTTTATTTTTGATGAAAGACCAAAAACCTTTAGAATTGCTGACCATATTATCTTCTATAGTTTTTATATAAGTTTTTAAACAGGTCTTAGCCAATTTATCACACCTCTTATTAAGTAGCTTAAGAGTGAGTAAATCCATTGGGTTGTTATATTTCTTACATTTAGATCTTACTTTATATTTTTCCTTCAGTAACATAATCAACCGACGACTAAACAAAAACAGGATATCTTTTATTTTTTATTATACACCATGGGACATATTTTTCTATTGTTGAATGTTGAGTGGAATCTAATCCTTGGAATCGTACATTCCAATCGACTTTGTTTAAATATTCACGAATGTTGTCATAATCGGCTTTGTAAAAATTACGCCTTTTATCTCCTGAATTCAATTTCATCTTTACTGTTTCTAACAATGATAAATATATTTCAATAGGAGGATGGAAAGGATCTACGACGCTCAAAACATTATTCGCCTCATTAACATTGCACTGTAAACAATCCATTAAAACTAATTCGAGAGTTTTTCCCATATTGTTTATGACATTATTGTACTGTCGTAACAAGATTCCAATCCACGTTAGGTAAATTAAAATCTCCCACTATACAAGTCCTTAACGATAGTTTATCAAACACAGAATTACAATTGCATATGAAGCATTCCAATATTTTAGATTGAATAGGTGGGGGAATATAGACAGCACAAAGGGCAATTGGAAAACATTTTTTGCCGTCTGTAACGTCAACGGTAACCCGAAGATCTTCACATGCACTTTCCCATGTAATCATTCTTTTTGAATTTAGTCTACTAGGTATAGCTATCAATACTCCTCCACCATCTTTATTATGATGAAAACCCGTAGATTCTCTCTCTTCTATAAACTACATATCTGTTATCAAATAGCTCATTACTGGTAATGGTATTATTCAACCAAGTCTCTGTTAAAACTATTATATCGTAATCAAAACAGCACATTTTACGATAAAAATCGTAAGTTTTCGTACGCAAACCACGCACATTTTGATAGTAAATACACAAACATGATGGAGTGAATTTTAGGGGGAAAATACAATATACATTATAATTAAATCTATATAAAAAAGAGATTACATTAATTTTTCAAGTGAACTTATGTTTTTGATAAGATGGTAATTAGAATAGTCATCCTTTCTAATGTAAATCCGTCCGTTTCTCACCCAAACGTATTTATAGTTCTTTTCTTTCGCTTTCATCCTGGCGGCTGCGTGCAAAGCTTTATTGGCTGGAGACAAATGTTCCATTATGTAGACGGGAATTTTATTTCCCGAAAAGCCAAGGTGTGTCGAATTCAGTTTGTTGGTGACATCGATTTTGTTAAATTTGATCGCCGAAGCCATAAGTTGGTCACGTATGAAAGGCGTAGTAAACTGAACAACAATTGACCGTGGTCGTGAACTGTCCCGATTCATTTTTGCTATTCGTGTACAGTTAACAATTTTATCTTCACTTATTTGAAAAGAGGCTTCAGGATACAGGAGACTTTCAAGAATTAAGCAACGAAGAAGTTACAGTACCTTTAACAAGTAAAACCTTCAGAATTCGTTCTTCAGAATATTTCGAGAGCTTAAGAGAATCTACCACCCCGTCTCATCCCGTGGGTGTCGTAAAAGTGTCGACAGAGGGAAAATTAAAACCAGAAGATGGGCAGTAGCATCTTCCTGGAACATCAGAATAAATAAACTGCTTTTGCTAACCCACCTGCCAAGCGTGGCAACTATGGCAAAATTCCCCCCAAAATGAGAGCATCAAACTTTTGTAGCAATCTATGGGGGAGGCCTATGTTCAGCAGTGGACTAGTGATAGGCTGAAATGATGGTGATGATGATGATGATGAGACGAATGCAGAGTATCGGGAGTAAAATAATTATAGGATTCATTTATTGGAATATTGTTACCAAGTTAAACATTATTTTATATTTATTCTACATATTCCATTACATATTTATGAAATAAATGCTTTGGTTTGGATTAATATATCTTTGAAATACAATTACAGTTTTGGATCTTTTTGTCGAGCTTAAAGCAAAATCTACCAATATTTGGTCGAATTCGAAAATATAAATATAACAGGAAACACAGTTTACTGTATTCTATCTCATTCTCTCGCAGGCTAAATGCTACATATGTATATGTTTGTCTCTTTTTAATGAAGTTTTTTCGAAGAAGTTTTCACTTTAATTATACAAAAGTTAAAAAAAATCCACAACCGAAAAAACTACTGTCAGTAATCCAGCAAATAACAGCGATCTAAATGATGCAACGAATGCGGGGCTCATAAACCTAACGACACAAGAACTGCTGGAACGTGAGCTTAGTAATTCAATAAACTCTGGAAAAGACAAAGGACAGGCTACAACTTCACGTCTATGCAGCACTAATTTTCAGCGAAGCCCAAAAGCTGGTTTGCGCCCGCGCTGATCATAATGGTCAAAAGTACATTACTGTGCCAACTTTCATGGTGATCGGCCAACCGCTCTCTAAGTTAATCTCAAACAGATCTACCAACGTCTATTTTTATATATATCGATATATTAAAGGAGAGAAAGTTAGTTTGCTAAGATCCGCATGCAAAATGTAAAATGGTGTGTATTACCCAGTTTGGAAGAGCACCGCCCGCCCCTCCTCAACAGCGTGCACAAGAAAACCAATACCGCCACCGGGAGCCGCCACCAGATACCCTCCACCACTACAACACTACCACTAGGCAATACATACAACTGAAGTCGAGAACACGACACGTGTTTCACCTCAAAACGAGGCATACAACTATGACTATGTGATATTGAATCTACGACAGTCAATCGCCGAGTGACTGTCGTAAAGTCAACAGTATCAGTAATATCACTTGCCGACACGGTTTAAACTACTCCATTACACGCACATTCCACGCATGTAATACACACCATTTTACATTTTGCATGCGGATCTTAGCAAATTAACTTTCTCTCCTTTAGATATACCAAGGTCCATTTTATATATATCGATATATGTTTGACTTGATGCATTCACAACCAGGCACAATTCTGGCGGCGTACATCGCGTTCGGCGCGGAGCCGGCGCACCTGGTGACTGCGAGCGTGATGTCGGCGCCGGCCGCCATCTGCTACGCCAAGCTCATGCTGCCCGAGAGCCGCCGCTCGCTCACCACCGTCGACAACATACAGCCCGTGAAGACGTAAGTAAACACGCGCTGCTGGTAGCTTGCGGACTCACTGTATCACATCTTCTCGGAGTATGAAGGTGTACATCATCATCCCTTCAGCCTATGACTAGTCCACTGCTGAACATAGGTCTCCCCCATAGATTGCCACAAAAGTTAATAGCTCACGTTTTGGGGGATGCCATAGTTGCCACGCTTGGCAGGCGGAAAAAGAACTAAAAAGTAAAGTAGTCGATTTTTTGGAAGATGACTACGCCAGCAGGTTGACCGCTGGAAATAAAGAAACCATAACGCGTAAAAAAGACAAAAAACAGATACGACTTCTCAAACACAGCTTGCAACACCTACGCGATACGTTTATCAACAAAACTGGCATATCTATATCATATCCTTTGTTTTGTAAGTACAGACCGTTCTGGATCTAACAACCTACACAAAAAACGCATATCACTTCTCTGTATTATTCATACAAATGTCGGCAACTTGGTTAAAAATGCAAAAATGATTGAATCCAGTACACCCAAAAATCTGTCACAAACTATTTGTTGTGGTGATAAGCTCGAAGAAAAATGTACATCATCATCCCATCAGCCACATGACAGCATGACTAGTCCACTGCTGAACATAGGCCTCCCCCATAGATTGCCACAAAAGTTTGTAGCTCACATTTTTGGGGATACCATAGTTGCCACGCTTGGTAGGCGGGTCGGCAAACCGCAGTTTACGTATTCTGATAATTCAAGAAGCTGCTGCTTCTTCTGATTTTAATTGTCCCTCTGAGGTCTTTTACGACACCCACTGCATGTGATGGGGTGGTAGATTCTCTTAAGCCACTACCACACGGCGGGAAACCTGCATGTCTAATAAATAAAAATATTTCGAGCACATGTGAAATTCGCCAACCCGCATTGGAGCAGCGTGGCGGACGCTTCCCGGCTACAAAATTCCATAGAAATGAGGCCATAGGCTCAGGGCCGTGGTAGCTCAGGGGCTAGGCGCTCGCTTTAAATTTCATAGTACGCGAGTGACCTGGGTTCGATCCCCGGTGCCGGCACCACTAAAATTGTTAAATGCAATTTTAAGTGCTGATTTACCACGTGCTCGGCGGTGAAGGAAAACATCGTGAGGAAACCTGCATGTCTGAGGAATAAAAAATATTTCGAAGACATGTGAAGTCCGCCAACCCGCATTGGAGCAGCGTGGCGGATTCTTCCTAGCTCCAAAACCCTCTCAGAAATGAGAGGAGGCCTGTGCTCAGTAGTGGGACATTTATAGGCTGAAACTTTACTTTTTTTTTTTGAGGCCATAGGCCTGTGCTCAGCAGTGGGACATTTATAATCATTCTTATCATTTCTTCAGCCATTAATCGAAGGCTATGATCTTTTCCTGATTTTAATTGATTCTTACGTCACCCACGGGATGAAATAAGGCATTATATTCAGTATTCATTGCATGAGTGTTAGTCACTCTTCTTTTATGGACAATAGTGCCAAGTCGAGCAATTCGTTCAACTGATTATCAGTGCAACGTCTGCCCATTACAAATGCTGTGTTACGCAGTACATTCCGCGCCACACTACGCCCGTCACCCTGAGACATCAGTTCTTAAGTCTCATATGCATTTGATTATACTAGCTATCATTGCTCTTCAGACCGAAACACATATATAACTGGCACTGCGGTGGTACCTACCTAGACGGATTCCCGCATATGAATCCTACCACTATTAAATAGCGTTGTTGAGCCTATAGGACTTTAATAATATGAAGGGTATTTTAGCCCTTACTAAGTAAGTAAAAAAAGTATTTGTGATGAACAGCGAGGACCAGTCAGCTCTATCAGCAGCAACGCGTGGGGCGACCAACGGAATCTCGCTGGTACTAAACATTATCGCCAACCTGGTGGCGTTCCTGGCCGTCATCGCATTCCTTAACGGTATCCTTGGGATACTGCGGCGGCCTGCTCGGCAACCCCGACGTTAACCTCGAGCTGATCCTCGGCAAGATCTTTATTCCGCTGTGTTGGTTGATGGGTAAATACTGATTTCATATAATGGTATAATTTTTATTAAATACTGGCTGTGCTCCGCAGTTTCGGTTCCTCCAACCCTCATGATATACGTATCTACTCCCCTATTTAAAGCGGATTTAGAGGTTTTCATTTTTTTGGGTAGGGGTTCTAATTATTTTATAAAATTAAAGTAGCCTTAGTTACCCGCTATAATATCAGCTATCTGTTAGTGAAAGTCCCATCGAAATCGGTCTAGCCGTTTCGGAGATTAGCCGGAACCAACAGACAGACAGACAGACAAATTTTTTTTTAAAATAATTTTTAAAAATAAATTTTTTCTCATAAGTACCGTATATATAGTTTCATAAGCATTGAGTAAAAAGCTGTTATTTTGTTATTACAAACATACACTTCAATTTTAATTATTTGTTTAGATTTTTTTTTACATTACAACTTTTTAAGTGTAATTTTTAAACCCCGAGGCGAACAGAGGGGTTTTATAAGTTTAACGTGTCTGTGGCATCGCAGCTCCCAAACGGGGGATCCGATTTGGATTTAGTTTTTATCTGTATAAAAATCTGTTAGCCGTTTGAAGATCATCAACTCTTTTTTTGTTTATGTGGGTGCAGGGATGTAAGCAAAATCCACAGGTGTGATCGTATCGAAATTTGGTATTCTGTTACTTCAATGATATTGTAAGAACTTTGTGACATTTTGAACATTAAACCTTGGCCGGATTTTTTGTCGGGGATTTTTTAAATTTTAACTTGCTTAGATTTCTTTTTCACTACCTTTATCTCTAGTCAACTGCTGATCATAGGCCCCCTCCATAGATTGCCACAAAAATTTGTAACTCTTATTTTAGGTGGATTTCGTCAAAGTTGCCACGCCAGTTGCCCACCCAACTGGCAGGCGGGTGGGCAACCGCAGTTTATTTATTGAGATGTTCCAGCAAGATGCTGCTGCCCATCTTATTGTTTTAATTTCTCCTCTGTCGACTTTAATGGGATCGGGATGAGATGGGGTTAGATTCTCTTTAGCCGCGACCACGCGGTTAAATGCTGCTGCAAATAGGTGTCACAAATAAAAGCTTGTAACAATAATCTGATTTTTGTATAAAACTTATTTAAACTACAAAAATGCCCCTGACTAAAAACTGCAGTACCATTCAGTTACCTGGTAACGATTGACCAAGTGCTCACAGGGAAAAAAATCATTAGAAAACCTCAGAATTGTAAAATATTTTCATGACATGACTGCCAACTCGCCTCATGAGGTTGCCATACTGCTCCAGTAAGCAGTGTGTATTCTTGCCGGCTCCAAATCCGTCTCGAAAATTACATGAGGCATTGCCCAAATGCAGTGGTGGTTGCGGATGAAAAAGTAAAAGAACAACTTATACATGTCCCACTGCTGAGTACAGGTCAGCTTTCCATCCCATACGATGCTCCAATGTTGAGGGTCTTCGAAATTTATTTCGAATTTTTTATTCCTCCAACATGTCGGTTTCCTCACGATGTTCTCATTCACCGCTGAGCACGTGGTAACTCAGCACTTCAAAATTGCAGAACAATTTTAGAGGTGCTGGCACCCCCCACTAGATGGAGCGACGACCTGCATGATTTTACGAGTAGTTGATATGATGATGAATAACGTTTAATTGTGACCAGGTGTTCCGTGGGAAGAATGTGAACACGTTGGAACTTTAGTGGGATTAAAGACGGTAGTTAACGAGTTCGTGGCCTACCAGCGCATGGGTGAGATGAAGAAAGCAGGTCTGCTCTCGGTAAGAATTTTCATAATTATCAAAAATTGCTAACATTTTACTACATTTTTTATGCAAGTAATCAGACCAGCAAGTGACGAGACCAGCACATCGTTCACATGATAGTAAGTGCAACGTCTGCCCATATGCTATATCACTCAATACATTTCTGTGTGGCACCACACTGAACTCGTCCCCTAAGACATCAGTTCTTCAGTCTCATATAACCTCTAAATTTATCCAGTTGTTCAAGTTTGGTTTTTTTTGTTTCTTGTACCCTCCCTTTATAAAAAAAACTGACCGTTCGACAATAAAAAACGATGATTCAGAAAAACCTGTTTATTTGAAGGCATTGTAGCCGTCCCGATTGGTAAACTAAATTCCCGATTAATTTTACCTTCCGTCCCGAAATCTGACACACCTTGCAACACTAAATGTAACGCTGATGCAAGAAGATCGGAGTTTGGTTAGCTTGCAGTGTCAGAAACACGGGACGATCATAACTTAACCAGACCCGAAAATCAACAATTTGTGTTTTAGCACAAATTTTGGCTCCTGCTGAGATTCGAATCCAGGAGCTGCGGCGTAAGTCAGGTACTCTAACCACTGGTCACGCGGTCTTTAAAAATACTGCATATTCACATAATTTCAATCAAACTGTTCACAGTCCCGTGGCGAGCTGATAGCGACGTATGCCCTCTGTGGATTCACCAACCCCGCGTCTGCGGGAATTCTGATAGGCGTTATCTCAGCCATGGCGCCCAACCAGAGAGAGACTTTGTCCAGTGTAAGTAACATATGACATGTTATCATCATCATTATCATCATCTCAGCCTATCACTAGTCCACTGCTGAATATAGGCCTCCCCCTTAGATTGCCACAAAAGTTTGTAGCTCTTATTTTGGGGGGATTTTGTCATAGTTGCCACGCTTGTCAACCGCAATTTATTTATTCAGATATTCCAGGAAGATGCAACTTCCCATCTCCTTGTTTCAATACCCGCCCCCCCCCCCCTTTCCCTCTGTCAACACTTACGACACCCAGGGGTGAGATGGGGTGGTAAATACAGTTACATACAGGCGCTAATACATGTAACAAACTACATTACAATATGAATTTATGTATATTGTAATGCCAGCCGATAGGTGTTCGAGGCCTACCGGGGTGTCGTAAGAGGCGACTAAGTTATTGCATACACAATGATGTCACTATACTGCTCGTGGGAACGCAATGGGAAGAAATAATTCTTTCACCGGCCACCAAAATGGCGGCGACGTCGTTCTAGAGACGGTACGTGGCGTCTCGTTTCCGGGGTGGTCGAAAAGTGTGATCTCTGCCTACCTCTTATATGGGAACAACACGTGACTGTATGTATGTATTGTACAGAAATTAAACGTTTTTGCAGGTCGCTGTGAGGGCATTTTTCACCGGATGCGGAATTTGCTTCATGACGGCATGTATAGCAGGTATTTGAGACTATCATTTTTTGGCATTCGCTGTAGTACAAGGAACTCTTATAATTTCGTTCTGTCTGTCTGTCCTAAGGGTCACAATAAAAGTCATTCTTCTGATGGTAAGTGCACGTCCTTAATGGTTTCCGTTTCGCCTAGAAGCACCTTCGCTGCGCTCGTCACCAAGAGATATTCGTTCTTAAGTCTCATAAGTTCTGTAATTTTACTATCGTGAGTGGTGTTTGCACACTACTGCTTGAACGCAGAATAACTGGTACTGCGGTACCTAGGAGGATTCCTGCATGGGCGTCCTACCACCAGTAAAATTAATTAAGGAATTGCAGGAATCCGTCTAGGTAGTTACCACCCGAGGAATAGTTATTTTGTCGTAAAACAGTTGTGTGCAAACTTTACTGTTCGTTCAGAAGGGCACTGAGAGCTAGTGTAATCACTGGGCATATGAGACACAGAAATATTCTGGGTGACACAGCATCTGTGATCAAGAAAACACGCAAACGAGCAAGTGGCTCACCTGATGGTAATAATCCAGAGAATACCAGGAGAATCGCGGGGGCGTTTCCGTCCTTCGAGAAAGGAATAGGCACTTTTCTTGAAGGCGCCTAAGTTGATCTAAGATTATTGAAGATCGGTCCGGAAAAAAATGCGCTACAATATCAGCTATCTGTCAGTGAAAGTTCCGTCAAAATCGGTCTAGCCGTTTCGGAGATTAGCCGGAACAAACAGACAGACAGACAAGTTTTTTAAAAAAAAATTTTAACAGTACCGTATATATTTACATCAGCATTAAAAAGCTGTTATTTTGTTATTACAAACAGACACTTCAATTTTATTTATTGGTGTAAATATTATATCCGTACTTGTAGTATATTCTTATTATCTACGAGTATCTCCATTTGTTTAATCGTTATTGTAGTGAAACTTCTTTGGGCGCGATGAGTGTAAAATTTCCAGGTCGAATTCGAGTGCAACGTTTACGTGGAACGGTTCTGTTATTCTTAATTAATATTTATCGGTTAATTAATAATGTTTATGTACTGAGCAGTTATTTTACAGTAATATGTTTAAATTAAAAAAAACGGATTTTATCGCGTTTAATTTAAACTATTTATAACCCGATGTTTCGAGCGCTTTACAGCACCCATGGTCGCGGGAGGACTGAGGTGACAGATGTCCTGATGTTATTTTTTTAGTCCGATCTACGCAGAAAGTGCTAACAGTGTCTTGAAACCTTGCAGTGGCATGCTTGGTTTAATTTAACTTTATTAATTATAGGATCCCTAGCCGGTGGTATTACCCAACCATATTCCCTATTGAAATTAGGTTGTTTTTTAATTTCAATAGCAACGCGAATCATCCTTGGTAGGAATCGGTGTTCTTTTGCAAGGATTTATGGTGTATCAAATCTGATATAATCGTTGGTGTGATCCAGAACATGGTCACAGATTGCAAGGGCGTCGGGTTATAAATTGTTTAAAATAAACGCGATAATATCCGAAAAAAATGTTTTATTTAAAAAAGTAGTATTCGCGTAAATATAGGAAACCAATAATTTGTTAGTTAATTTTATTTTTTATTTTAATTAAATTATTTTTTTTTTCCAGGTCTTCTTATGCCTGAGGGTTCCTTTGGTTAATTTTATCGAGATACTTAATTTTATAATTTAAGGCGCTTTAATTGTATTATATTACTTAAATGGAAGTCGTTGTAAATTGTTATTTATTATTTAATTAATAAATTTATATATTTTGTATCAACTTTTTTTTTAATAAAAATATCAGACAAAGGTGACAAGCGTGATGCTAGTAATGATCTATAGAGTCCTTTGCTGTTAGACGACGAGTACGAGAAAACCCAAAGACTCGAAGAATCTATGCGTTTTAGAATCCATAACGCAGATATCCGCAGAAGAACAGCTGGTGTTCGATTTTTGATGACCGCGTGGTTAGAACACCTGACTACCACGCCCCGGGTCCTGGTTTCGAAACCCAGCTGAAGCCAACATTTGGCAGAACAGAAACACAAATTCGTTCGTTTTCGGTATGGTTGTGTTGTGATTGTCCCCGTGTCTCTAATACTGTATCCTAGCCTACCTTTTTATTTTATCGCATAGGCGTTACATCGGGCGCGGATAGGATAGGATGAGAGAGAGCCTGTGGTCCTTTGTTGTGGTCGACAATCGGACAGGAGGACATCATTGTTCGCCGACATAGACCAAAGCATCAGTAAACAAAATTGACGTTTGCTCCACCACATACGATAAAGAACCGGTAACCGTTAGGAAAGTATGTCTTATCGAGTAGCAGCGTACGAAGCTGACACACACACACCAGTCAGGATAAATCCTAGTGTGTGATATCGTATTTAAAAAAATAGTAAATACTTTCTTACTAACAAGTCATTATCATCAATACTAAAACGATTCTCCTCACCTAATATAGTTCAATTCCTGAAATTTATATTTTTACAAAGTAATCCGCATAACGGATTCAAGTTCAAAGGCATATTTGTATTCTGACCATTAAATACTCTGTGAATGTTGCTTATGAAAATTATTAAAAAGCGCATAGTTCTGTTTTCAAATTGTCTAAAATGTCACTGCACCATGCACACTATCGGGAAGTGTTTTCATATTTTAAAAACATAAGTGGATTTTTTTGGCAAAGTGCATTAGTTATGATACCTTATCATTTTCAAATTTACGTGAGTGTGTCATTCTTTTTACTTTGCAAAATCCTTAGTTTTGTAGTAAGTTATATTTTAATGTTGGAGACGAAACGTCCAACTTTGATGAGTATTCCCGAAAAGAACGAGAGCGGCGAAGAGGCTGTATGCAAATGGATTCCTAAGAAGAAACACGAGGTCTTAAAAGCTAAGTACAAGTGCTTAAAGAAGCTCTTCCAAATCTACGATGCCAGTGTCATAGGCATCCTACCTAATACATACGCCCTTCCTGGAAATATAGAGCGAGAGGAAAGGAAACATTCGCGACGGAGGCGTTCGCATAGAACAAAAACTGACGCCTGTGCGGGAACCAATGAAGTTTCCTGTGGCGATATCACAACACAATCTGTCGTTGAGAAACGCTCTGTAGCGACCGCAGTCATTCGGGAGTTACAACTGCAGTATACAACAACATCGAACCCGGAATTTAACGCCAAATCTTTGAACAATCTGCATGATAAATTAACTCAGGAGTCCACGGACAATCCTTCGACTAACATTAGCGAAAAGGAATGTGAATTCACGCAAACCTCTGAGCTGCTAGAACTAGAGATGCCGCATTTAATGGTAAAAAATAAACAACCGAAGCCCACACGGTTTCAGATGTTTCTCCAACGTATCATTGGTATACGACGTGAGAGGTCTAATTACGTTCTACCAGATCACATTTACGCGGGGAGCGATAATAACATCAGTAACCGTTGCGTAAGGCGAAAACGGAGCATTCGGTTCCGTAGACGTCGAAGTGCGAAGACCATACGCTCCGAGACAGCGCTAAGAAACAAACAAAGCCCGGTGATTTTATCGTACGTACAATCCGTGCAGAGAAATTGCTTGATGGATACCACGCCCAGACAATGCCCCTTTGTTGGGTGCAGAATGATGTTTTATGGTATGTTAGCTTCATAAATCTGAAATACCCTAAGAGCTAATTATGGTTTACTAGCTGATGCCCACGACTACGTCCGTGTAGATTTAGGTTTTTCGATAATACCGTGGAAACATTTGGATTTTCCGGAATAAAAAGTATCCTATGTCCGTCTCCAGGACGCAAGATATCTATCTATGTGCTACATTTCATCAAAATCGGTTCAGCGGTTAAACCGTAATAAGGTAACAAACTGACAGAGGGACAGAGACAGTTACTTTCGCATTTATAATATTAGTATGGATGGTACGTTATCTATAAGTGATGATGATTATGTTCTCCTAGCCGATTTCGACCACGGCGACAACTTCCGTCTACTGTCGATAGCCATCAACTGCGCAGGAGATATTATAGTGCCACAAGTGTACGCGCAAACACAGAGGCACTCACTCGTCCCAACCTACCCGCGCTGCGCGCGGAGGTAGGCTAGGATGCAGTGTCAGAAACACGGGGACAATCACAACACAACCAGACCCGAAAACCAACAATTAATATTTTAGCACAAATGTTGGCTCCGGCCGGGATTCGAACTCAGGACCCGCGGCCTAAAAGTCAGGTATTCTGACCACTAGGCGTTACTTATGTATTTGTATTTAGTAACGCGTCACTAAATACAAATACATAAGTAATTGCCTATAAATGTGGCACAGCTGAGAACAGGCCTCCTCTCAATTCTGTGATGGCTTTTGAGCCGGGATGAGTCCATCACACTGCTGCATGCGGTTTGGCGAAAATAACATGTTTTCGAAATATTTTTATTTCTCAGACATGCAGGTTTCACCACTGAGCACGTCGTAAGTCAGCACATAAAAATTGCAGAACAATTTTAGTGGTGCCAGCACTGGGGACCGAACTCATGTGACCCGCGTACTATAACATTTAAGACAAGCTCCCGGCTCCTGAGCTACAACGGCTCTTATACCCATATTATTCATACAAAGAATACAAAGACGGAATTAACTAAGTGGTACCTAATTACAGTATGATGTAAAATATCTAAAGGACTGACAACATGAATGACATTTAAAGGATTTTTTGTTCATACATTTACATATTTACCAACAATTGTTACACTAACCATAATCATCACCATCATCATCATTATCATTACAACCCCTCACAAGTCCACTGCTGAACATAGGCTAACCTCACAGACGGCCACAAAATACGGTCCTGTGCCACTAACATCCATCAACTTACCGCAAATCTAGTTCTGCGGCGGATGTCATCGATACGAATTCTATATCGCAGAGAAAAATCTCTTTCCATGGCTCGCTGAGTGACTTTGAAGTTTCCTCATACTAATACTTATACTAAATTCTATAAGTTAAATATTTACTAGTACACATTTCCTGTTGATACAAATTTTAAAGGTTTAAACATTAAATATAAAATATCAAGCACTACTTTTAAAATCCATTGCCGATAGACGTTCACGGCATAGTAGAGCCTCTTTCCTACCGAGGTGTCGTAAGACGGGATGAAGGTAATTGTACTGACAGTTTTTGTTCGTACAGAATAATACCATAATATGCAATGCTGTCACTATACTGCTCGTGGGAACGCAATGGGAAGTAAAAATTTCTTACCACGTACAAAAATGGCGCTGTGGTTCGTCACTCGTAACGTCTCGTTTCGAAAAATGGGCTACGGGTGTGGTCTCTGCCGACATATTGTGGGAAAAAGGCGTGACCGTATATAAGTGTACTATTAAAACTAAAAAAGAAGATGACAGAAAATGCACTTTGATGATTTTTTTTGTTTTATTTGATTTTGTTGTAAAACATATACATTACCATATACATGAAAGAGTTACTGAATCTGTGAAGCGCGTAACTGGCATTAGAGGCATTGGCCTCCCCCATAGATTGCCACAAAAGTTTGTAGCTCTCATTTTATTGGGATTTTGCCATAGTTGCACGCTTGCCAGGCGGGTTAGCAACCGCAGTTTATTTATTCAGATGTTCCAGGAAGATGCTGCTGCCCATCTCCTGGTTTTCAGTTTTCCCTCTGTCGGCTTTGACGACACGCACGGGATGAGATTGGTTGGTAGATTCTTATTAATACACAATTATGTTATTAATTCTTATTGTTAACAGGAATCATTAACTACAATGATCATTTAAATGTATGCCATTTCGTCAACCGTAAGTTCTTTTGTCATTATTGCCACGAAGGATTCCTGAGAGAGCGTGATAAATTAGCGCATGAAACTGAACATATTGGTATTCCAAAACTTAACACAATCCTGACAACAGTACCGTCTGATCGACAGTCGTCAAAAGTAGCCAGCGTTACTCAAACCGACCCTGAACCGAAGATCGAAATAAACGAAGATAAACTGAAGAAAATTGTATCCTTCTTTGATAAAATTGACAATCCAGAGGAAATAATAGCTGAAATAAAGAAGAGTCGCCATTCTGTATCTAATTTGAACCTATCCCGTCAGTCTTCAAAAACCGAAAGTACGATTTATGAGGCCAGAAAATCTAATTCAAATTCCCAGAGGTCCTCCAGCTGTGTTCATCTGCATAAGGCTAACAGAAAGTCCGTTTCATCTGCAAATTCTGATGTTCTATCAGATCATTCATTAACATCATCGTTAAAGTGCCAAATGTGCGGAGAAAACTTCGATCAAAAGTAAGACTCAATTAATATCTACTATTTTTCTACTATCTAATATAAGAGTATAGCAATTACGGATAGAATTGGCAAGAAAGAAAGGTGGATGAGTCAATACTTACCATATGTTAAAGTGAGCTCTTTAGCTCTTTTTGACGTGAGGAAATACCAAAGCGCCATTGCCGCCGAACCTTATTGGCTAAAACCTAAAATCACAAGGTGTTCCTCGGCGCCACTCGTTACGACTACGAGAATACCACACGCA
This sequence comes from Luehdorfia chinensis, assembly GCA_019845155.1. Classification (NCBI taxonomy): domain Eukaryota; kingdom Metazoa; phylum Arthropoda; class Insecta; order Lepidoptera; family Papilionidae; genus Luehdorfia; species Luehdorfia chinensis. Next base: position 1,548,461 of record JAHVAK010000107.1, read on the forward strand.
GAACCTTATCCTTCAGTCAACGGAACTCTCAAGTCCACCCTCCGGCCTGATTTAAGTGGGAGTTTAAGAGTGCTAGTTGATCTCTTCTCCGAAACCAGTCAGTAAAGTATTCATGGAAGTTGGTATTGTTTATTGATAGAGTCCGAAATACATTACATCGATTTATATATATTGTGACTGTCTTTGCGGTCGACACTCAGCGGCAGCTCGAGTCCCAACATTCGTGTACTGCCATTTTTAGTCACTGAAACCATAGCTAGACAGGCAATTTTTAAATAAGAGTGACTGAGCACAACAGACTATTGCGCCCGTACAGTATACGCTGCGCACCACCGACACGTAACCGATGTTCCCTGACTGGTGGTAGGATTTCTATGCAGGAATCCGTCTAGGTAGTAAACTAGTGAATTAGTAGTGTGCAAACATAAGTGTGTTTCGGTTCGAAAGGCACTGAGAGATAGCGTAATCACTGGGCATATGAGACTTAGTATGTTTCAGGGTGACGAGCGCAGTGTGGTCAAACAGAAACGTTCATCAGGTTAACGTTTTCCTCGTTTCATCGCTTTATTAAATTAAAAAAAAATCATTAATAAGCTGAAGTGTCTGGCCTTTTTACCCAAAGTCCGGCTTAACTGGCTGGTCTGCACGGATTTCTGGTTTTGGACCAGGCACCGCTAACCGTGCACACTAACGTTTCCTGATTATAATTGGCAGATCTAACATTTTTCAGACGACGTTTAAATCTTCACGTGGATGTAGAGCATCGAGACCGCAATAAACATTCAAAGTTTCAAGAGCGTGCTGACGTAATAAGCCCCCAGCGTGATCAAGGTCTCACGGAAGACGATGATATTCGCAGCCAGTGTAGTATCAACAGCACTGAGCACAGCTATACGACTGTCCATTGCGTCAACACGTCATCAACACTCTCCCAGTGTAAGGCCGAAAGCGACAGTTGTGACCCATCAACCAACATTATATACTACTCCTCATTGGAGTCACTCAAGAAGCCCTCTGTAATGAACAGCCTAGTGAGGAGAGTGCGAACGGGCTTCAGCAGCTACAAATGGGAGCCGGGTACTAAGGCTGTTCAGGCTTGATTTATTTATTTTGTGGTGGCGTTTTTTGTTTTGATATAAAATAAATATAAACACCAAAATTTTTTGTTTGTAATCCTTCAGTATCATCTTTTCAGTCTATCAATAATCCACTGCTGAACATAGGTCTTCACTCTATTGCTTTATCTTTCAGCAATATTTATATTGCCAATCATGGCGATCATGACAAATACTGCCAACTTAACAGAAGTCTATACCCACTAGTTTAATTTTTATAAGCTGATGATAATTGATTTCTGCCTAGAAAACAGATTGTAAAAAGGTTATTTCTAAAAATAAAAAAGATTTATACAAACCACATGTTTATTGCAGGTTTTATAATGTTTACACAACTCTTACTTGATCTGTGAGATCGCCAACAAAAGAAAACAGCAAAATAAATCGTAACACCAATGGAAGCCACGTTTCTAATCTTTCTTCGTTTACACCAAGGGAATACATTAAAACTTATATACTATAGATAACATAATCTTTCGTAAAGTATAACATATGATACTCTAAACACAATTACAAACCAAGTTCAAGATATCCATAATAATATTTAAGATATAAATGGAAATATATTTGAGATAAAAAGAAATATAAATGTTAGCGGTAAAAATAACAGTATTAAAATGATAAAAATAACAACAAATGTTAGCCAATATTACTTAACAGCCTTTATTTATATATGTTTTGCTGCAAAGTTAGACACACAGATGTTTATTCTAAACAAACAAAAATTAAAAACATTTAATTTTTTGTTAAATTACCAATTAATGATAGCTCTCTATAAACACATCTATCCTTTATCTGGGATTGGTTACCTAGTAACTAATCGACCGTTATTCAGAATTCATACAAATTATAACAATCACCATGGCAACATAATTTAGATAACGGGTAGTTAAGATATTAAAACCGGCCTTAAAGTTCAAAAACCTTCCAAACGATATTAACCTCTACCTAGCTAAAACAGAAGATACGTTGTTCAAAAGTCCGTTTATTAAACAGTGTAAACTAAACTTTTCTACAAAACTGTAATAATAATATGACATAATATAACAAGTAATTTCGAAGCTCTATATATATTGCAGTACAGGTGTACAAATGTGTGTCCAAGAAGTATATAACAAAATCAATAAAAATTATACAGTTTGGACGAGCAAAATTATATATGAAACGGAGATCAGTACTTTTAAAAGAGATTTTGTCTCGTCACAATAAAAATACTTACTATTTTGGTGGCAAAAGAAAGCGTTCATGATCACGCGCTGGGTATCCTTGTCACTCTCGTTGTAAACGGAGTAAGGTTGTCTCTTTTGTTTGCGATTGCGAGTCATGGCAACGTTTGAAAAGGCGATAATTTCTTTTATTTTATATATAGAATTCCTGAGCAGAACTAGATATTTCTGAACTCTAGATAGTTACCACCTCATTTCCAGCTATACAGCGATGTGCCGATGTCTCATGGTGACGTGCTCTGTCATATATAAAACATTTCAGTACTAGGTAACACCATACAGGCAGGCAATACCACCACTTACCATCAGGTGGACACAATGACAAAGTTTGAAAATTATATTATTAATGCTTATGCCATTGTGATAAGATTCAAAATGTTACAACTACTTATAGAAGAAAACGCATCACGCGCTAGCGCGTGATCGGAGGCGGGTGTTAATACGCCAAAAAATATTTTTTTTAGTTACTACAGTTTTGTATTAGCAGTGCGAGGCGTTCGACGACTAATTTGATATTATTACAGCGTGATCTGATAACTCTACACAAACGTAAGCAGAGATCTTCGCTTCGCATATAACTTTGACCAGTGCACAGCGATCTCACAACATCAAAAATCTCAAATAGCATACCACACCAAATCCTCTTTTCACCGTAGCACCTTACCATGATATTAACACTTCACGAGAATGCATTATACTTTTAAAGTAATTTATAAACAGTTGGTCGGGTTAGAATGACTAGTAATGCAATTGCAGTTTCACTGTTATTAGGGCAGCAACACATTAGTTTGTTTTCAGAGTACGTTAGAAATGTACGTACACTAAACGTCTACGTGTTAGATACGTAATAGTGTACATACAGTCACGCCTTTTCCCATATAAGGGGTTGGCAGATACCGATACGAGACGTGACGAGTCGCGAGGCACGTCGGCGCCATTTTGGTACAAGTCACAAAATTCTTACTCCTCGTTACATTCCCACGATCTTTATGGAACTATTCTGCACGAATAAAGACTGTCCGTACATTACCTTAGTCGCCTCTTACGAAACTTCGGTAGGAAAGAGGTAAGTGCTATTCTAATCTGCCGGACACTTATCGGCTATATCGTATCGTGTGTAATCATATTATTATAACTAAAAAAAATTACATATTAATAACAATCAAATGTAATGTACTTTCTTGACGGCTCTTGTGAGCTTTAAATCAATTATGACTTTATAAAAAAAATACAAAATGCGACTTTATTTATTAATACATAAAGTCGTAACTTCGGAAAAGTTAATTTTGAATCAATAATGAGAAATCTAAGTAAATGGTAATTTATCATAAGACATCGCTGAGCATACGTTCCTGCTATATAGAAAACATTATACTCAATCCATTGCAACGCAGAGCGCCTATCAGGCAATGTAAAGGACAAGAGCAAAAGTAGATGTAACTAAAATTACATTACAATTACTTACTTAGCCTTTAAATCAATACCTCATGACGCTGCCAATGCGTCATATCCCTAACCAATAAAATTAAATAATATTTTCTCAGTGGTAGATCGTTTCTGTGGATGGATTTTTTGCAGATTCCCAGATTAAATTTATTTAGTAAGTTAAGAGTAGTAAGTAACGCCATTTTCCGTATGACATTATTCCTTACATAATGTTATATTTATTCACATATTTCCAAATTTCAAACTAATGTTACATTGCCCTAATAAAAACGAAAAACTATACACATAGTTGTGGTGAGCAAGCAATTGGCATTTTCCAACACAACCCTAATTTCTGAAAATGTATCCTCGATTGAACTTCATACAAATTTAATGGAAGTAATTTATGGGAAAACACCATTCAACTACTGTTGCTTATAACACATATTACTAAAACATGCACTTACGTCTATAATGAAATATGCGAAAATAATCTTAGGACATGCAAATTTTTACAATTTTCCAAATTGAATACAGATAATAGCGGCGTTTTACCTGAAATAAAACGCATATTAAACACTTACCTTATTAGAAGCTTATAATATTGAGATAGGCAGTTCCGTTTCCCGTTGTATTTTACCTCTCTTTCTACCTCGTATGGCTATCTCTTTCGCACCCCTCTCTTTTCAACAGGCGCAGGAGTGGTGGTCGGCTTGAGGCCTCCACACACTTGTTAAGTCATTGTGTCGAAATATGACCAGGCAGAAATTAAAAGTAAGCTTCTAATAAGGTAAGTGTTTAATATGCGTTTTATTTCAGGTAAAACGCCGCTATTAAACGACTTGACCGTTATTAGAAGCTTATAATATTGAGACCTGTTTGTTATCGCCTGGTTAAAAGACGCCAATGTGAATGTGACTCATTGGGAATTTACGAAATTAAAGAATGTGTGCGAAAGAAAACTGAAACATGTTTATTAAAAATTAAATATTTCTTTAACTTCAATAAGTTAAGTTCATAGTAGCAGGTTCTATATTCATTTACATCAATATGCTGCTAGAACCCAAATCTTCTAATTATAATACTTAAGGCTAAATTACTGTGTTAATAAGTTATTTAAATCATATATTTATTAAGGAGTACTTCAATCAATGCACCGGATCAAATAATGTAGTAATAGAAGAATTATTTTTAGCTAATAAAATTTCACGTCGATAGAAATTTTGAAAGGTTTTAGCTGATTTCCAATTTCCTCGAGCTAAAATATCATCTAGGGGAAAATTGTCAACCCAGTTACTGGAAGCTACCGCTGATCGCACGCTTCCTGGAGTCGCTGTGATACCTGCTTCCTGCATAAGAGATTTGATCCACCCAGCAATAACTGTGCGGGAAGCAGGCAATGGCGACCCTCGTAAAGTTATGAATAAATTTGATGACCCAGAGTTACCACGTCTTTCATTTAAGATTGTTATTGTTTTGTTGATCCAGTAAACGGGGTTTAAATTCTGGCTCTCCATGTTCACCAACAGTCTCCAACCTGATTGTCTGTATTCCCTACAATCAGTTTTCGATCCAAATAGAGGCCAAAAGACTATACATTTATCTTCAATAATACAATGCTCACTATCTGTGCTTAATAAGCACAAATCGTGGATTCTACGTCCTGAACATAGACTCAACAAAGCTGCTGTATGTCTCACAGTTTGAAAAATATTTTTACTATTTACGGTATAATTGCACATAAAGTTTGTAAGCACGTTAATCTCCCAGACAGGTGGATTCGGCAACTTGGGATTTTTTAAAGACATCGATTTCAAAATATGTTTCACTAAGACATCTTCACTTAATCTGCCCGACAACTCCGTATTACAGAGCGTGGAAATTACTGATTTATGGAGAAGTATTGTATTATAAGAAAGTTTATATGTTAAGTGAAGATCGGCCAGGAATTGAGCTAACTCAGCCCCTCCGGGCTGTCTCGGATTGATTTTATGCTGTTTCGTCCACGAAATCCAGCGATTCCAAGGCGCTTTATAAGTCTTCCATGTTGAAGGTCGCCATGAAGATTTAAGGAGGGCTATTTGATTAGAATCCCATGATTTTATCTTCTCACTCCACCCCCACATTTCCAGATTTCCAGAACCATGTCCTGAACTTTGGGAGGCGGAAGCCCCGTTGTTGTGTCGATCAGAAACGATTTCAGATTCGTCAAGGTGTAGGGGGCTGCAATGGCCCGTGACTTCAGATCCGCTCGCCAAAAAACTTTTTCCCAGCGAGGAACCACAAACAGATACACTCCCGATGCTTGGTTGAGGTGCATCAATACACGGGGAATGAGAAATGGTGGTGGAAAAATCCAAGCTAAAGGGTAATTCCACTCCGCGCTGAATGCATCGTGGAACATTGCTTCCTGGTCGCAGAGGTCTAATGTTGCGTAGTTTACTACTACTCGAGCAGTCCTCGATGCGAACAAGTCGATCACGGGTGTTCCCATCCTTGCGAATATCATCTCTGTGCAATTTGGAGTTAAATGCCATTCCGGGACTCGACGGTGCCTCGATAAGCAATCCGCGTGGTTGTTGAACTTCCCGGGAATGTAAAAAATTTTTAACTGAATCTGATGATAGTCCAGTATATGAAAGATTCGGTGAACTAGGTCCATGAGTGATTGGGACTTGGTCCCGCCCTCGTTTCGAAGATAAGCTACCGCAGACCGGTTGTCGGATTGAATTAAAATTGAACCTTTTGCTATGTTCGCCGCATGGAGCTCTAGGACTTTTAAGACTGCTAACAATTCTTTCACATTGCTGTGTTGACATTGTTCCTCTAGATTCCACATTCCTGACATCGCATGGTTGTTGAGCTGTGCCCCCCACGCTGTATCCGATGCATCCGTTGTCAGAAAATGAGTTGTTGCGGGGATATGAATTGGTGATGCGTGATGACAGTTTCGAAGCCACCACCGCATTTCTCTTAGCACTTTGCAAGGAACAGCGTATTTTGCCGAAATTTTGTTCTTTGGCAGAGTATTTAGAAAGCCGAGAGCAGCACGGTGATTTAATCTGCCTCGCGGTACAGCAAAACTGGCAAAATTTAGGAGCCCCACCAGACTCTGAAGTTCCTTCAGTGATGTTTTCTCCGTTTCTAAAGTCTGCGAGACTTTTTTGACGATACTGGCAGACTTTTCGACCGGGAGGTGCTTGTAATTTGTCCACGGGTTCCAAACAATTCCTAAGAATGTTATTTGTTTCTGTGGGACAACAACAGACTTTCCGTAATTTACTTGGAATCCGAAGAATTCTAGTGTCTCTGACAGTAGGCTTACATGCTTTAACAAAATATTTGGATTTTGATGTGCAAGGAGGAAGTCGTCGAGGTACACGATTATTCTTACACCTTTTTTCCGATGGATTTGTGCTATCCAGTTCGTGAGGCACGCGAAAACCTTCGGGGCTGTAGTTAGTCCGAGCGGTAGGCACGTCATTTCGAGTATTTCGTCCTTGTATAGAAGACGTAGAAATCGTCTGTGTGAATGTGCTATCGGAAGATTGAAATATGCCTGCGACAAGTCCACCTTGCACATCCAATCCCGAGGTTGAAGGAACTCCGGGACACGGTACATGTTTATTAAACGAAAACGATCTGTTAGCACATATTGGTTCAACAATCTTAGGTTGAAAATGGGGCGATATGAACCATCGCTTTTCGGTACCAGAAACATGGGAGAAACAAAGCTCTGAGATAGAGGTGCTGCCTCCAATACACCTTGCCTTTTCATTTGCCGAATGAGTAGCGACATTTCGTCCGACTCTATAGTGCGACGGCGATCGTGTTGTAGGTTTGGTGTAACCAAGGGCGGCCTTTGCAGAAAAGGTATGCGATACCCTGTTATTATTTGCATGATGAAGTCTGATGCTCCCATTTTCCTCCAACGACTGGCATATCGCGCTAACTGACCGGCTTGGAAATGTCGCGAGTCATTGTCTTTGTCTTTTGTTGCCCTTATAGTCAGAGGGCGAATAGTGACGCTTTTGTCCTCTTTGAGACAGCCTTGATCCGCGAGATCGAAAGGAAGATCCTCTAATGTTAGGAATATAGCAGTGTTCTTGGCTCATCTTGTTCCTTCCTTTCGGGGGACTATTTTGTGAATGGTTATGATTGCAAGCCCTAGAAGTACTTGGAACCGAATTATTGTTAAAGCCCGAATGACCATGCGATGGCACATCGTTATGATTCCTGGCTTGCCCCTGCGAGGGGAACCGTACGGCTGTAGAGGGTTTAGCTTGCGAAGCATTCCCCTTGCTATGCCGATTAACTGGCCAAAATGCACTTCGTACTCCACCTGCTTTCTCCAGCACAGCTGTAAAAGCTTCTGGGTTGAATATATGAGAATTTGAAGGAGGGATCTTATTCATGGCCACTCTAACTAATGAGTCACGAACAGATCTCAAAATACTATCCCTTCTCATTTCTATAGTCTCTGCTCTGTGACCGCATGCCATTTGTAGTAGGTCTGCGGATACCCTTTGAAAATCGTTTTTTAGAAAAAGTTGGTCGATTTTTCCTTCGAGGTCGAGGAGTGAGGCATCACGTGTTTTAGACCATGCTAACAAATTACGCAAGCTGCTAAGAAAAACTTCTTTTTGTTTTAATATGCAGAACGTTATAGCTGCGTAGGATTTATCAGAGTATGCCAAATGGCGTATACTATCGTACAGCTTGACCTCTTCATTTGTTTCTAGTTCTGTAAATCCTGGTGAATGATTGTACAATTTTTGAGTTTCGGAATATCTTACATCAGACCACGTACTACTATCAAACCTCTGAACCTCATCTAACATTTTTATAAACTCTAATGGAGTTGGTGGTACCGTAGGTTCTTTAACTTTTGTCTCAATATTAAAAGATAAATCCGAAGTGATATTTGAGTTTTCAGTAACCGGATTCGGTACCTGCGAGGCACAGCAATCATAAAGGTCGCCGCTAATATCTGACACACATGACTCACTATCATTATTAGGGTAACTTCGAGATTTTTCGTAATTTTTAATAGTTTTTTGCAATCCACCTACATCATTTGATAATTTCTCTAAGAGACGACGATCACGTTTTAGTTCTTTGGAACGACGGTAATGAGTATGCTTTTTCTTTTTCTTCGAATCTTGCGCAGATTCAGAAGGGCTTGACGACGGCGTCAAACTGTTACTACCACTACTGATACAAATCGATGCCGACCGTCGTCGCTCATGTGACAGAGATTTACAGCCTTGCGATCTGACATCGGAAGTAATTGCGGATGTTAATCCACTAAACTGATTCTCGTTATCCATTAGATAACTTGTATCTACATTTAAACCGAACTACGGCCCTAAACGGAACGAACATTTTATAAACATTTGAAGGTAGAAAAATATAATAAGAAAATTTTGTGAAACACGAACGGTAAGACCGTTATAAAAAAAATTAAAAATACTTGTGCAACTTACGTGTAGAAATATCACTTTCGAAAACTGTAACACTAGAATTATCTAAATCTATAATTATAATACAGTTTTAAAGTAAAAGTGAGAGCACTTTTAGAGCACAAGCGTCTTCAACGGGAAATTTCACGCCAATGACTTAACAAGTGTGTGGAGGCCTCAAGCCGACCACCACTCCTGCGCCTGTTGAAAAGAGAGGGGTGCGAAAGAGATAGCCATACGAGGTAGAAAGAGAGGTAAAATACAACGGGAAACGGAACTGCCTATCTCAATATTATAAGCTTCTAATAACGGTCAAGTCGTTTAATGTATGTATTAATGTAAACCGCGAATGAACAAAGACGTTACACGTAAATACTAAAAAATATTAGTAAAATAATAAAATAGAAATTTTAAGGCAATAGGTGAATTGGAAGTTATATAATACATCCCCATTTCTTAAAATACGATACGTAGGCATTATGAATTTAAAAAACAAAACGAATGTACTTAAAGACTTTTTATAACACTTTCTACTCCACTATTCTTCATAATGCCATTCCGTATCCCTTCACATCCATTTCCAACAATATACCAACGTTATAATATTCTCTTTTATCTCTTTCTATCATAAAACTTTTCCAAAATAACCTCTTTTTTTTTAAATCAATTTCGTTTACCCTCCGAAAATGTTAGTGCGTTTCTAATGGTATACAACAATTATGTGCTCGAGTAGGGCCATGGAAAGGAAATAAATAAAATACAACCGTAGAGGAACTGCTAAATAAATTTACAATAAAATTAAGCAAGCAAATGAGTGGGTTCATTCAAGAATGTAATAACCGACAGTTCAAACAATCATAGTTCCGTCTTCTGTTTTTGATCCGGGCAATTAGCTACCGAAACGAGCCATTTTGCCACTATAAAGTAATTATTTAATCATAACAAAAACTTAACTTATCGATAGTAAAATGATAGTTGACTTTTACTGAAGATTTGCTGGACTTCTGGGAGACAAAACGAAAAACACAATTTTAGTATTGAATAGAATTTTCCAATCACTGTACACTTTCACAGGCACTTGCTGAATAATAAAATTAATAATAATAATTAAACTCTCAATTTTACACAGAAAAACTTCTGCCACTTTTCGAGTTGGCGCCAAAAGTCCAACCAATCATAATTATTTGCGCACGTGATTGAGCTTCCACCCGCTCTCCCACTTCTTTCCTCGTCCCCGTGCGAACGCCATTTTTTACCGACTTCAAAAAAAAAAGGGAGTGGTTCTATGTTAACCGATATTTATGTTACTGTGCATTGTACATCATTACTTCCATGACCCCACCCGACGAAGACACTTTTATCCAATCGTTATACATTTCTACATTATGATATTGTAATTCTCACAGGGATACAACAAATTTCAACTTACATAGTCATCTTTAGTTATTTCCGCCCACTATTACAGTGCATCCTATCCTAACAAGTAAAGAATATATGTGGGGGTTGCAAGGTAAAAAAAAAACAATCTTAAATCATTTATGACTGATAATTTATATATTATTTTACACAGAAAAACTTCTGCCACTTTTCGAGTTGGCGCCAAAAGTCCAACCAATCATAATTATTTGCGCACGTGATTGAGCTTCCACCCGCTCTCCCACTTCTTTCCTCGTCCCCGTGCGAACGCCATTTTTTACCGACTTCAAAAAAAAAAGGGAGTGGTTCTATGTTAACCGATATTTATGTTACTGTGCATTGTACATCATTACTTCCATGACCCCACCCGACGAAGACACTTTTATCCAATCGTTATACATTTCTACATTATGATATTGTAATTCTCACAGGGATACAACAAATTTCAACTTACATAGTCATCTTTAGTTATTTCCGCCCACTATTACAGTGCATCCTATCCTAACAAGTAAAGAATATATGTGGGGGTTGCAAGGTAAAAAAAAAACAATCTTAAATCATTTATGACTGATAATTTATATTTGAAGTTTTAGTATTCATAATACTTATGTATTTTTACAGAGGAAATATCTAAACACGTGCTGCGATTTTGGCAAATATTAATATTAAACATTTGAATATCATTGCAACCCCACATAAATTTCTCTTATCCACTTCTTAACCACATGCTACTTTACGTTTGTTACATAACATATAAATAAGAAGCGTGATGATATCAAATCTGAAGATACCTATATATTACGTGTATTGCTAAAACTATAAACATTGTTTAAAAACGTAATAAATTGTAATGACTGCTAACAAATCTCGAAACTGTAAATGCTTACATGATGGCAAAAAACGTAGTGTCAACTGGTGATTTATGTACATATCGTGTAAAATATACTGCAACGTTCCGTATATATTACAAAAGTCCCGACAAAACAATTACTGAAAAATATTTGAGTATTAAAATTAGGGATATATTACGCATCGCTAAACTATTTCAATGTCTACCTGTACACGTTAAGAAAATATTAAAACTATTTGTTGTTTGATAAAAATTCAATTCAAAAATAAATCCTGCTGTAAAAAAGCATCGCTCAGAAATCTATTGATCCTTGTCTTTGATATACAAAAAAACCTTTTTGAGTTGCGAAAAACATCCTCAAAAAAGAGCGCACAATTAGCTCATTTAATTCAAATTTTATTGCCTCAAATTAGCAACATATTTAAGAAATAGTTGATTTCATTTAAAAAGCTCCTCTATGTAGTGGATTTCATAAGATTAAATTTATGTTTATTAAATCTTAATTTGTTATCTTTGACCTTACTTCTACGTTTTGATCGATCAAGGACGCTTTTTTAAGTGATTTTTGTATGGAACTGTGTATCTTGGGATTTTGTATATCAATGATCCTTGTATATACTTATTTTAAATATACAACAGATAAATGTTAACAACGAGACTCATCAATGCTGCTGCGGGAAGTTGACCCAGTCTTAACTCTTACAAAAAATGTATTGTAGACTAGAAGAGATTACTCAATATCTTTTGATAAAGGATTAATTCTCAAATTATATTGTATTCATTATTTTATGTACATCCATGGTAATATAAACAACCTTTATTTCAAAATGATGAAATTATACAAAGAATTTATGTATTAAAAAATCGCAAATTTGTCATTAATTTGAAATGTAAAAAATATTGTTCATTAAAATATCTTTTTTACATCTTACATGCTAAACGGATATTTAATGACACAAAACACTGTAGCCAATGTAAATTTACCACTAAAACTAATATAAACTTTATTAAGACTTATATTTGGAGGTATTCGTTCTTGAGCTACGCTTAATTTGCTGTCAATAGAAAGACTACTGTGTGTACTAGACAAGTGATTACTAAATTGTTTCCAAACTTCTCTCCGCAAATGTCTGAAAATTAAAGTATTATGATGTAATTTTTCCATATGTCTATATGAAATGCTGGCAAATCTAGTTTCGTGATTATGCTTAGATATTTAGATATTTCATATTATTGCTTAGATTTTCCATGAGACAAAATAAAGCGTTTGAACTGAGGCAGATAGTTTTTAAGAATCTTCTTAAGAATCAGAAGAAAATAAATACAATCCAAAAAAAAAGGAAGGAAGATTGATATAGCCTATAAATATCTCACTGCTAGGCACGACTTCTCACCATTGTTATTGTTAATGTTAAGTAGGTGATGAGTGGAGGGTGAATGTAACAACATAAAGTCGCAGAGTAACTCTGAGTGTTTATTTTAAAAAATCACGCTATATATACACATTTAAATCGGTTCCACAATTAGTCGAGTCTGGGTGAAGTCTACCTTTTCGGTGCGGGCCAATCAGAGTACTAGCCTGGCTTATGTAATTTCCTGAACTCTGACTTACCAATGTAACTTTGAGTACGAATTCCTACAAGCATATAGGTCATAACATAAGGCATTTTATATTACGTAAGTGAATTTCGAACGAATATAAGTTTATACAATGCTAATATTTACAATACAAATAGTTCATATAGTTTGTATAAAGCATCATTTATATAAGATTGCCAGCTGTTATGTTAGTCTGTACAGAAAAGAAAAACAGCACCAGCCTGTGTACAGATTAAAAAGTGAATGTTTATAAAATCCGTTCCTGAATGAATATGATGTCAAAAGATTATGTATGCCAAATTTCAAGTCAATAGGTCTTTTAGTTTCGGAGGCGAATTAGTATGAGTCGTGGTAGTTCATACTAATTACTAGATAACTACGTGCTCAGTAGTTAAGGAAAACGTCTTAAGGAAACCTGTATGTCTGAGGAATAAAATATTTCGACATGTGAAGTCCGCCAACCCGCATTGGAGCAGCGTGGCGGACTTTTCCAGGCTCCAAAACCCTCTCAGAAATGGGAGGAGGCCTGTGCTCAGCAGCGGAGCATTAATATGATTTAACTTTTTTTAAGTTAATTAGGAAATGCAAAGAGACGTCCAAAGAGACATCCTAATAAACAATATTCTAACACTTGACCATATATGTTACATCAGAGTACCCGACGAAATTTAGTTTTTGAAATTCGGCGTGCTTCTCTAATGCGGATTGGTGGGCCATGCACGTACTCGAAACATTATTCAATCCTCAAATCTGCCCTTAACAAATACTGTCAACCCCGAATATTTCTGTGCGGCAACTCACTGAGCCCGTCATCCGGAGACATAAATCCTTAACTCTCATATGCCCAGTAATTACATTAGCTCTGTTAGCCTAGTGCAAAAGCTACATACCGGCACAGTAATGTTTCCACATTTCTGTTTCACGGCAGAATAACTTGCACTGCAGTGATACCCACCTAGACAGATCACAACATAGGTATCCTAGTGAAAAATGAAGTACTAAGCCATTGGGCCTCACTGGGAATCACTAAATCCTAAGAGATAGCTTTTGGTAGTAACTGGATCTGAACCCGGTGATCGAAACCACTTACCAGCAGGTAATAATAAATAAAATAAAATATATAATCATACTTGACTCCACCAACACAATAAATTCTACATAGATTGAAAAAGTTAGTGTAGTTATCCGTGTTCTTAATCTATCACTCCATTTCATCCCATGGGTCGTAAAAGTCGACATAAATGATGACGATGAGATTGTAAAAATATTGATGTACTTGGTGTACTCTGTCGATAATATACTATTACATCACACTTTATTTGTTTTGAGCACATCCTTTAACTGATGGCAAATGTATAACAAGCGCTGTGTCACCCAGAACATTTCTGTGCGTCGCCACACTGCGCTTGTCACCTCAAGAAATCATGTCTCTTATGCCCAGTTATTACACTTGCTAAAAGTGCCCTTCGGACCTAAACATACTAATAGTTGCGGTCTCCTGTTTGACGGCAGAATAACTAGCACTGCGGTGGTACCTAGATGGATCGTAAACTTTGTTCGTAATCCATTATTCTCTACAACATATCTTACTCTGGTCTTTAAAATATGTAATCTTGGTAGCAGCTTGGTTAAGTGATTACATAAACAGACCTTGCTTTTCAATTGTCTGGTTTGTATTTAGCACTTGTATTTGTACCTAGGACATTGAGGAGCAGGGCAGGCGAGGGCTGCCCATCTGAGTGAGTACTCGGTCAAGCCACTGCAGAGGTCCATTCAAGTGCAGCTCTATCCAACATGGAGTGGACGTTACAGTTTGCCGTCTGTAATAAACATTAATATGAAGCATGTATAGGGTATATTAATGAGTTCCATTACATATAAGGAAAACTTTTATAATTTCAAATACAGTCTGATATTGAATTCGAGTAACATTCGATTTTAAAATTATTACGATACTTTGTACGGAAGAGAAGCGGGAGCGCTACTCGAATGAAGTTACTACGCATTCACGAATGAACTTACTTAGCATTCTCGAATGAATTTACTACGCATTCTCGAATGAAGTAACCACGCACTCGAATTTAATTACTACGCATACTTATAATAAATTGTACTATACATCAAACATATAGTAGACTTATCGAACGATAATAATTTTCTACCCAAATGACAACTTCAGACACTTAACCGTATGATGTAGTCAAAACAGATAATTTTTATTTGTGTGAAAAAGATGATGTAGAAGTGTCAAAATAACATTACCTGTATTCGGCGCCCCATCCTTTAACGAAACTCATCCGTATAGTACACATACGCGTCAGCTGGAACACAGCCTCGAAGCCTTGCGACACTGATTGCGATAGCAAGGCCGCGAATTCTTGGTTATTAAAGATTTTTAAGTTGCATCCTGTAACAATATTAAATGCACCAATCCATCAATACACTACAAAAAGTATTCTCTCAGATCTCTACAGAGACTTTTTCGATTGTCTATTTTATAAACTGATTTTGTCCACCGCGTGGCCTAGTGGTCGAATTACCTGACTAATATGCTGCGGGTTCTAGGTTCGAAATTCCAGCCGGAGCCAACATTTATACTATAAAATTATATAAAACGATGCTCCACAGTTGGATTTCTCCTGTAACGTGAGTGCGTTTTACAGACATACATTTCACATTCACACACAACCAGACACAAATATTGGGTCCAGTCGTGATTCGAACCCACGACGGCGTAGAAGTCGGGCACTTTGACCACCAGACCACGCGTTCGTCAAAAAAGAGGTTGTGTAAAAACATCATATTGTCAGGTTGTATTTTTATTGTTCCCCCCGCCTCCGATCTTATACCACCGAAAAAAGCCGGCGAGAAACTGATGGTGTAAAGGATGGAGAAAATTGAGAATTATTATTATTAAATATTATTTTATTACAGAGCATCATGCAGTGCAGCAGTGGCAGCTTACGAGCCGGGAGTCGCTTTAAATTTAATAGTACGCGTAATAGTGATGATTAGTAGTAGTGATGAGTCCGATCCCCGATGCTGGCACCTCTAAAATCGTTCTGCAATTTTGAGTCGTGCTGATCTCCCACCTGCTCAGCGGTGAAGTAAAACATCGCAGTCAAACCTACATGTCTGAGCAAAACAAATATTTCGAAAACGTCCGGGAAAAGTCCTCCACGCTGTGCCTGCGCGGGTTGGTGTACTTAACCCGCGCAGGAACAGCGTGGAGGACTTTTCCCGGCTCCAAAACCCTCTCAGAAATGAAATGAGGCATGTGTAGTACAGTAAAACAAAGTTCAATACGAATCACTATTATGATATTTCTTTTTTAGAAACGTGCCTGGTGGTATTTTGCAGACAGTAGCAGGATGCCATCCATAGCGCTGGTTGCAATTAGGACTTTGTACGAAGATTGATGAGTCACTGAGGCACTCTGCAAACACTTCGCCTGGAAAATACAAACTTGCTTATTGGAATAGTTATTGGAATCAGGCGTTACTTTGCATCACACAAATCCAGTAATATAATTTGCTAAGAAAACCGCATACCAAAATTAAAAAGTGTGTGCATTATCTAGTTTTTAAGAGCACCGCCGGCTCTTTCACAATATAACTACAACACTACCTTTAGTGGTGTGTATTGCTGTTTAATGGTAGTTATTTATAGGTAGGTAGTTATAAGTAGTGGTTTTTGGCATTTGGTGGTAGTTACCGCTGGCGGTATTAGTTCGCTTGTGCATTGTGAGAGGGCGGGGAGTGCCTTTAAAAAAATAGATATTTCCAATGAAATTCATTATACTATAAATTTCCTTATAGTTTAGGTAAACTTCAAAATGGGGGAATAATCATTTTTTTCAACAAATTTCACGAGCGAAGTATCCAAAAGAAGTTATAACATTCAATTTATAAATAAGTTCTATCCTTTCAAAACCTGCAGATTGTAAACAAACTACACGAACAGCGTACCTCCTATATAATACAGTCTGACCCCTTTGCCAATGTGCCGGCGTGTTTGTTCCACGACTTCGTTTCTGTTCACATTTGACAGAAGACCCAAGCAGAACCTGCAATTAAATTTTATATCATATAGAATAAATTTTCAATTAATAGGTTTGGACAAAAACACTGCGTGTTTGGAATGTTTTCAAAGCGAAAATGAAGCAAGGCTAATAGTCAGAAAATACCTAGTGGTCAGAAGTACTTGACTTCCATGCCGTGGGTTCTGGATTCGAATCACAGTCTGTTGTGATTGTCGCCGTGTCTGTGCCACTGCAACGTAGCTTAGCTTCAATCTTATCGCATGAGCGCTATATCGAACGCGGGAAGGTTAGGAGTGAGTTCTTCTATTTGCTTGCGCGAACACTCGTGACGCTATAGAATCACCTGCTTAGTTGATAGCGTCCGACAGTTCAGTCGTCTGCGTCAGTCATTGCAGTGGTTGGAAACCGGCCAGGACTTAAAAGAAAAGTTAAATAAGTATAAGCGCCTATATGTAAGCACTCATTCGACTTTGCCTAAAAGTATTTGTTATAATACTGAAGCAACCAAACTGTAGCAGACTTTAAATAGATGTCAGAGGTCACCGGACAATCACAAAACGTCCAGACCCGGCACTCTGGGTAACCCATAGACGCGGTAGGCGAGCAGTGGTCATCACCTCTCGCTGTTGCTGGGGTCGGTGAAGCCGTCGACGGTGATGGAGGGCTGCGAGGCGTGGAAGGTCTCGCCCACGCGCGTGTTGAGCTCGTAGTAGCTGATGCTGCACCAGAAGGCCGGCTCGTGGTACAGCACGGGCGCCGCCTCGGTGGCCAGCCCGGGCGGCGACGGCGTCAGTCGCGTCAGGTCTGCACACAACAACATCACTTACAGAGTTCACTCACTCACTTCAGCCTGTTACAAGTCCACTGCTGAACATAGGCCTCCCCCAAAGATTGGGGGGATTTTGCCACAGTTGCCATGCTTGGCAGGCGGGTTGGCAACCGCAGTTTATATATTTTGCTGTTATAAGAAGATGCTGCTGCCCGTCCCCTGGTTTTCATTTTCCCTCTGTCGACTTTTACGACACCCACGGGACGAGATGGGTGGTAGATTCCCTTAGGCCGCCACCACACGGCTTAGAGAGTTCATTGTTTTACAATTGTAGCGATACTTGCGAGATGCTCAAGAAACTACCAATACTTACGGTAGTGTAATGTTAATTATATGGATACAGAAGTTGGAAAGACTACTGATAGGAGAGTGCTGGCGAGTTTTTTTTTATAGTAAGAAAGTGACGGAGACAAGCAAAACGTTCTCATGATGGCAAGTGCATCGTTTGCCCACAACAAATGCTGTGTTACCCAGAATATTTCTGTGTGGCTGCATCGCGCTGCACCCGTCACCCTAAGACACCAGTACTCCTGTCATTTATAGCGATTATGGGATATTCTCTCAAACTGAGAGCCAGGCAGTAAGCTCTTTACAGTTTGGCAGATGAAGGTGTCTGATAGAGAGTATTACTTGTGGTAGTATTTCTACGCAGAAATCCGTCTAAAGAGGAACCATCGTAGGGCTGGTTATCCCGCCATGAAGCAGTAGTGTAATTACTGAGCATATGAGCTAATAAATAACTGATGGTGGAGAATGACGAATTGCAGTGCAGTGCCACATATGATTGCCACCAATTAAAATTTCAGCAGCTGACAAGGGAAGGCGTGGTATTTACTATCAAGAGAACGAAGTCTCTCTCTCGTCGTCTTATTACTGTTTTTTTTGTAAAAAGTGACGAAACGAGCAAAACGTTCACCTGACGGTAAGTGCAACGTCCGCCCACAACATATACTGTGTCATTCACCCAGAATATTTCTGTGTGACACAGCATTTGTTGGAATCCTACCACCAGTAATACTATAAATAAATAATATGTTAATGTCTATGAGAAAAAACACCCATTCAACGTTTGTTTAAATGAAATGTAGCTAGTACGCAATAAATTAACTAAATACATACATACATACAGTCACGCCTCTTTCCCATAGGGGTAGGCAGAGACCACATCTTTCCACTTGCTACGATCCTGACACACATCTTTATGCTTCTTCTACTTTCATTGGCGTTTTCACACACGCTCGTCGGTTGCGGGTACTTTTAACGTGACCTTACCTCAAAAGTTCACCGATCTGATTGTGATACGTACGCCTAGGTCGACCCTTACCGGCTTTTCCATTCACACTTGCCTCATAAATATACAAAAATTATTTATTAATAAATATTGAGTACAAACTCACTCATGTTGTCATTGTGATCCATTGGGTCGCCGTCTTCACTCATGTAGCCGGGTGGTGGTGTCTCCACTGTTGATGAACTCCTGATGACACATTGGAAGACATTCATTGAAATACTCATTTTGCGACGGTGAGAAAAAAAAACTGTTCAAATGCATGCATCTATATAGTTAGTGGCAATAGACCTTCAATTAAAATCGCCGTGACATACGCACAGACGGACAGGATGAAATTATGTGGATCCGAAAGAGATCCGTTTTTACTATGGAACCCCAAAAAGCACTTAAAGTTTGAATTGATAGAAGTGAGCTGGATCGTGTGAGCGCAGTACATGGGTTCATTAGGAGCATGGACTATATGAGGTAGATTGGGTACATGAGGTAGGTTGTGTACACGGGGTACATGGTCTAGGCACATTGGGTACATTAGTTACTTACACATGCACGGTGGTGTTGCCGGGCACCTGTTGCGCTAGAGTGGCTTCGAGGTAGAGGGCGCTGTGAGCGCCGACGCCCACCACGCCGCCGCTCTGCATCACGCTTAGAGACAGACTGAAACAATAATTAAATTATATAGCTTTTCGATAATGTAACACAGAAGTTAAAATATTGGACTTATAAGTTCATAATCATCAGCATCTTCGTAGTCCACTGCTGGACATAGACCTCACCACAGTTGGGAGGATGGGCTATTATAATACCAGACTCCTTCCACCCTAGCAATGAAGTCCGTCACCGGTTTTGATAGTTCTACCAGAGGTCAAAAGGTGTTACCTAATAAAGAAGGAACTACGCTCAATATCTAGTAGAAGCTAGTGCCATGTAAGGGTAAGGGTAAAGTCAGGTAGGAGGGTAATAAAACTTGATATAATAAATAGATCAATGAGTGTGGGGCCGCGGTTTCAGTCGCGTAAAAAAAGTCGAAAAAGTTTCATAGTCTAGAATCCTTTCTTAATTATGGGACTATCTAATTCAAAAATAATTTTAGTAATCGGATTAGCGATTCCTGAGATTAGCGCGTTCAAACATACAAACATTCCAGCTTTAGAAAGTAACATATAATATATAGGGCCATGATAGGTTATAAAACTCTCGGAACTGATAACGGCTGGGGAAAAAGGTTTCTTCTCGAGGGAGCTACCTCGTACCGGCAAACGCAGTGTAGGCCGAACCCCACTAGACAGAGCGACGACGATTTTGCGGAAAGTCGATGGATGCACGTAACTCAGGACCTTGTTTTGTGGCAATCAATGGGAGAGGCTTAGTTTAAATAGTGGCCTTGTTGTGTTGTTGATGGACTAAATTGATGATGGTGATGATAGTAAACAAGTAAGAAAAAGACATCAAGTTAAGACGATTTTGGAAGACATCGCCAGATCAAGTGGCCTGATTTGAGCATATAGTTCGCATCGCAGAACCAATTGCGCGATGTTGGATGTATGAGTTATTTCTTGAGCTTCTCATGTGGCGACATAGATGTCACCACACGATTGTCAAGCTTTCGGATTAGAACACGCCCAGGAATAAGTCTGTCACAGACAGTGTCTGGTAAACTTTTATAGGCTCTTTTATATTTTCAATCATCGACACATGCGATATTATAAAATAATAATAAATACTCACGCGTCGGTATGCTCGTGATGCGGCTGATGGTAGTCGGTGTAGGGCGGAGGGGCGCGGACTTCGCCCTCCGCGCAGCGCGGCACCAATATCGGTGGGAGCGCTAACAACATGACAAAGATTAAGTTAATTTCAGTAATGACTTTATAGGAATGACTTAAATTCAGTCGACAAATTATTTGAGGTATTAAGAAACATCTACAGTGTATGAGACAATGTATAAAAACCCTCGGTTGTTTAAGAAATGCGAAAGAATTTATTAGCAACTTGTGAACGTAATTTTGTTATATAAAAAATAATGCAGATATGAAACATACGTATTTCAGTACTATATAGATCAAATAGTTGTCTTCAAATCCTCGTTACTTATATACTGTACTGACGCGTTTCTTTTCCATGACTAATGGTCTCTTCTACTAGAAAAAACCGAATAAATCTAATAAATTATCGCAAGTAAAATAAAAGGAATATGCTAGAGTATTTTTTCTGAAATAACAAAGCTAATTCGTCGGCTGCAGCTAGTATGCTATGTTCTTTAGAAGTGACGAGTCGAGAACGTTTTTCACCTGATGTTAAATGTCGCGCCTTTTACATTTGCGGTGTTAGGAAGAAAAAACCCTACACAGGACTTTGCACAGGAAAGTTATGCGTAGGGTTGCCAGGCGTCCGGATAAAGCCGGACATAGGCCGATTTCCGACCAATTTAGACGGCGTCCGGCCTGTCCGGTTCATGTTTGGCTTTTTATTTTACCAGTCATTCAGTAGAATAGAATAGAATATTTTTTATTCAGTATAGATTATAAAATAAATTGTGAAATATTTCATTTTTTTAAACTACACTGATTCAGAAAAAATGCTTCTGTTCCGGCAAGAACCAGCAAGAAACCCAGCGGGCAATTTTTCTCTTTTTCTCTTATTATTTTTTTCAGTTAGTATAATTTACTTTCGAATAGCATAATAAAGAAAACTGACTTTGTTGTCCTGAAAGTGTACAGTGATTGGAAAATTCAATTAAAGACCAAAATTGTGCTTTTCGATCGCTTTACGATCGCCATCAGTCCAGCAGTCTTCAGTAAAAGTCAACTATCATTTCACTATCGATCGAAATTTCGAAGTCTTGCTGCTTGAAGATTGTATACTTGGATATGTTACTTACACACTGGAAACTACACTTACACACGGACAATGGAAAATAGTTTATGAACGTCGACTGTTTCCATCAATGAATAAATAAAATAATTTATCATTTTAAAACTAAGACAAAAAATCTTTAACAAGTTGAGGTGTTCGGCCTTATCAATTTTACCAATAAGTCTGGTCCAAAAAGTCTTTATCAAAAAGTCTAACTGGCTGGTCTATTTGGATTATTTAGATTTGGGACCTGGCAACCCCAGTCCTGTGTGTCACCGCATCGCATCATGAAACATCGGTTCTTAAGTCTTATACGTCCCGAAATTACACTAGCTACCGTTAATTACGTGAGTTACTTCTTACCAGGCGAGTCGATTTTGTTGTAGTGGTAAGGGTTGATGCAGACCTCGTCTTTCTTCAACTGGTAAGCGTAAGCGCAATGGTCTACCGGCTTCAATTCATGTTGGCTCTGTAAAAAAAATTGCAATTAATCTAAATATGCGTAGATGCGTAGATGCGCGATGCGTAGATGCGCGATGCGTAGATGCGCGATGCGTAGATAAGGCCCGAGACAAAGTAGCATTTCATTAAGGTCTGCTACCTTTGCGTGATTGGCTTGATAGATTTCCCCGATCTATATGCCGAGTGGGCCCGGGCTAAGGGCGGTAGAATTTAGTTATTCACAAATAAAAATGGTAAGCATCAGTATGTAAAGACAATGGTTGAAATAACTGTATCATTTACAGACTTTCGTTATTTTTTCATTTCATCCTATCACTAGTCCACTGCTGAACATAGGCCTTCCCTATAGATTGACACATAGGTTTGGAGCTCTCATTTTGGGGGGATTTTGCCATAGTTGTCACGCTTGGCAGGCTGGTTGGCAACCGCAGTTTATTTATTCAGATGTTCCAGGAAGATTCTGCTGCCCATCTTCTGGTTTTAATTTTCCCTCTGTCGACTTTTACGACACCCGGGGCGGCAAAAACAGATGACTGCCACAATCCACGTTTCACCAAAACAATATAATGCACTTGGTGTGATAGGTGGTGAGCCCATCGCCACCATGCGCAGTTGGGTGCACAGTGCAGTTTAATTCCTTACTCGCCTTTTAAGAGATCCATTGGATGAGATGGAGTGGTAGTATTCTTTTAACGAGCCGCCACCACACGGTTAATTGTTATACGTCATTAAATCTTTCATGCTTTGCAAGGAGTGCCTTACTTCTATCTTCCGTAAGCCTAGGACATCCAGGCTGTATATATAGGGTATAGAGCCCCATTAATGTACGAAGATAAAGAGATTATATTTCTTTACACCTGCGTGTAAAGATTAAGAAATATATTTATATAGGTATATAAAAAAAAACATACATACAGTAATATCGATCTTTGATCAGTAAAGATTTCCAACTACGAGATAGTTGGAAATCTTTGAACGAGCGATCATGATGACACTATTTTAACCACGGCGATATTACCCTGTTACTAACATGATGATGATGACGCAGTATATGTATATTACAATATACAAGTGCCCACTACACTCAGGAAATAACCCGAAGATGGCCGGGGAGGAGAGAACGTAAATGGTCACTGTCGTAATGGTCACCCAGTTATAGACTAGCCCGCTACGTGTCGGTTTGCGCCCGAAGTTCTATCACGAAATTACTCATTACACACTGTTTCGTAATGAGGTTACTCGAGGTTAAGATCTTAAGAACTAACTGAACTAGTTCAGTTATTCCCCAAGAATATTTAAAGAAAAAAACACACTATTTGCCACATACATAACAAAATACACCTACGGAGTTTCTTTCGCCTGTTTCTTCTCCGTCAGAGGAACCTCATTACAAAACGGTGGTAGATTGTAAAAAATGACGTTTGACAAACAAAATTTATGATTCTTACGTTGAAGAATAAATAATTTTCATTTCATTTCATTTCACACATCTTCTTCCATCAGCAATCCGGAACTAATAATGCCGGTAAGAATAAGGCAAGGCCTTGGTACAGAATAAACGATAGGTTTCTGGCAGAGTAGAATAGAATACCTCTTTCCTATCGAGGTGTCGTAAGAGACGACTAAGGTATTGTAAGGTAGTGTAAAGGCCGTCCCTTTATTTGTGCAGTATAATACCATAGACACATAGTGGGATGGTGGGACCGCAAAGTGTTACAATTTTTTTTGACTTCTACCAAAATAGAAAGCCATGAGCTATTTTGCTTGTAATTCTCAGTGCACACTGGCCACCCTAAAAAGGAATCTAGTATGATGAAAGTTCTTCTTCTGTTTTGATCCTAGCAATTAGCCAACCATTTTTCCCAATGTCTACTACCAAAGGGAACCATTTTTGAAGCAAAATAAAGAAAGCTTAAAATATCACTGTAACTCGACACTGTTAGAGCGTTTTGCGTACATCAGAAAATCAAACAAATATTTAAAAACTGAAGGTAGCCTGTATTAATTATGACATTAGATCGTCTAACGCCAAGTCTCCGTAACCTTTGTTTTAATTAATGTAAACTTTGTTCTAATTAATGTGTATTATACGCGTAAATTTAACAAGTCATTAAAACATTTAACCAAACAAAATCAGATGCTTAATGCAGATAAGGTAAATAAATTTCATGCAATTAACTTAAAATGGGCTTCGATAACAATCTTACTTCAATGCTCTACACACAAAATGTGTAAATGCGGAAACCGTTTATATAAAGTGAACAATGTGGTATACTAACTGTTACCCGCCTGTAAGTAATAAGTATAATAAATCTTTAGAAATAATGGATTTATGTCTTATTCCACGACATACACAGGGTTGCCAACCGTACTGTATGTAACTATGAGTCCAATAGAGTACGCTAAAATACGCTTTTCAGTTAAGCTGATTAAAAAAAATATTACAAAAACTAAACATACACACATGGAAAGTTTATGTATAGAATTACAATTTTAAAAGAACCACAGGGCTAATAATGCTCTCAAATCTCTCTCAAATTCAATAACTCTTTATTTACCCTCTCTGAAAACAGATATACATTGGTTTTGAATAAAAAAAATAACAAAAACTTGATTTTGGGAACGCCTACACAAATAGAGAAGGTTATTTCAAGATGTTCCGCCGTTGTCAATGGTGAGACAATTGAAAGAGTCCATCTTTGAGTTTAGAAGCGAGGAATCTTGGGGTGATGATGGATGAGAAACTTCGCTTTGAGGAGGATATTATTGATACTGCTCGTAATTGTTTCTACAGGTTAAATGTGCTTTATCGCATTTGTGATTACCTAACTGTTACTTTACGTGTCAACCTCTGCGAGTCACTAATCCTCTCCAAATTTAATAACGTAGAGTCCCTAATAGGATCGCATCTAATAGCGCCTGCAGAACAAATAATTCAAAAAGCGCCTGCGCGCGGTTCAGTTTTAATGTACCGCCACGGACACACGTTACCCTATTCCCTAATAAAGCAAACACTTTAAAGATGGAGTACAGCAAGCGACTATAGTTCGCCACTCTATTATTGAGATAGTCAAAAACAAAGAACCTATGTATAGGTTATCCATAATAATATTATAAATGCGCATTTTTTATAGGATCTACCATGGCGAGTGTTCCGAGGAATTGTTCGGATTAATTCCAGCCGCTGATTTTCACCACCGCCCATTGCGGCACAGCGCATAATTCTATCGTCACCACCTGGATGGTTCGCATTCCAGCACAGTGCGTTTTTCGCAGAATTTTCTGCCACACACAAGCACTTTATGGAATCTGCTGCCGCCAGCGGTTTTTCCGGACCCATACTACTTAAACGCCGGCAAAACATCTGCTATTCCTCTGGTATTGCAGATGTTCATGGGCGGCGGTGATCACTTACCATCAGGTGAGCCGCTTGCTCGTTTGCCTCCTGTTCCATGTAAAAAAAGGAACGCTTTCTGTCCCTCTGTCTGTTTGTTACCTTTTCACGGCTTAATCGCTGAACCGATCTTGACAAAATTGGGCACAGAGATAGCTTGCATCCTGGAGACGGACATAGGACATTTATTATCCCGAAAAATCAAATAGTTCCTACGGGAAATAAATAAAATATCCAAAATAATCACGCGGACGAAGTCGCGGGCATCAGCTAGTAGGTATAAGTCTATAATGAATTGTCTTGGACCAAAGACCATAATTATATATATACATATAACCAGATCTTCTGATCATGAGTTCATATACCCAAAGGACTTTTTTACTGTATTTTGTGCTGTATGTTTACGTTGCGAATAAATATAGGTTTTACTTTCATACTATTTCTTCTAATAAAAGTTTCACATTTTTAAACACGTTACATACTCCACTTCAATGCCAAATTTCATTCGAATCTTTCCAATTCGAGCGTGATTGAAGGGCAAACATCCAAACAAACATACTTTCACAATTATTAGTAAAGATGTACTACTTAAGCGGTCGTGAAGTTAGAGCGGGTACACTGCAAGAAAAAAAACAGGCCGAGTGTCTGCCGGACCACGCACAGTGAAGGGTTCCGTAGTGGGGAATAGCGTGTAACAGAAAATATCCCATATTTCAAAAACTACACGACATATCTTATTCAAACCAAAGAGTCAACCACACTTGGCCACACTTTTTACGACTTTAGAAGCGCATATCTCACCAACTATGGGCTTAAATAAAATAGTTATTTTGAAACTTTTTTTTTTAAATTTTCCTAGACCTATCAAACGACCACGACGACACGCTGATGTGCATTGAATTTTTTCATCCTTCAGTTACAACATGTGAAATAATCAATTGGATCTTTTTAACATTGGTTTTAAAGAAAACATTAATTTAAAGATATTCACTTATTTTTCGTCATTAGAGGGACTTTAGAGGGACAGCATTAACGAAGATATTTTATACAGATAAAAATACCATTGAGAAAATAATATGTTTATAGATTTCGGTATAAAAACTGAGTATTCTATACATATAATTTCATTTTCAACATCAGCATAATAATTTTCGATTTTCGCATATATACCCGGGCTCAAGCCTTACACATTTATAAGCTTTAAGGCTTCAGAACACGTTTACGGATGCTTCATTGTGATCTTTGGCTTCATTCGCTTCAGTAGTTTTATTTCGGCACCACTAAAATTGTTAGTTGCAATTTTAAGTGCTGACTTACCACGTGCTCGGCGGTGAAGGAAAACATCGTGAGGAAACCGGCATGTCTGAGAAATAAAAAATATTTCGAAGACATGTGAAGTCCGCCAACCGGCATTGGAGCAGCGTGGCGGATTCTTCCTAGCTCCAAAACCCTCTCAGAAATGAGAGGAGGCCTGTGCTCAGCAGTGGGACATTTATAGGCTGAAACTTTACAGGTGTAGTAATTACACTAACGCATTTTTTTGTTTTTTTTTTTAAATAATTTGAAGCCTAATTTTTTTTTAAATAAATTGAATAATTTATCTAACTCTGTATTTATTTATTATTGTGTTTGTATATTTTTTAAGTGCGTGTGTCTCGTCTATTTGTGCGATGCTAATCAATATTTATTGTTTTCTTTTCAATTTTTATATTTAATACGACATACATGCTTGAAGGACCATTTATAATACTTACTTGTAGCTGCGGCCACCGCCACAGCCTGCAGTAAATGACATGAGGCAAGCCCTTCCTGAACTGTCCGTTGACTATGTTATCGTTTGGTTTTACTCTGTAAAAGAAAAGGTAACTAACCTTATTTGTAATATTTTTTTTACTTACTTTAATAAAACACATTAGAAAATGCACAACCTCACATCATGGATCTTCGTAAGAACTCGAAGTAGCAATAAAGCATGAGATTGAATTTCTTACTCTTCTAGGTATCTCCATAATCGCAATTCACTATTTTTATTATCCATACTAATATTATAAATGAGAAAGTAACTCTCTCTGTCCCTCTGTCTTGTTACCTTTTCACGATTCAAATGCTGAACCTATCTTGATGAAATTCGGCACGGAGACAGCTTCCATACTGGAGACAGAACATAAGATACTTTTTATCCCGGAAAATCGAATAGTTGCCATGGTATAAAATTAAGGCATCCATCCTTGTAAATGGAAATGTAATTTTAAAAAATTTTACTGACCCACTATAAACATAAACATTTTAAACATCATAAATTTCAGAATGCCTACTCAGAGATAAATCTTTTGCAGATTGTGTTAAGACTTTAATGTTACGGTCAATATGTCAAATATATTTTTTTAAATTGGATAAGGTGATGAATCGAGCAAGACATTCACCCGATGGTAAGTACAACATCTGCCAGTAATAAAAGCCGTGTAACTTAGAAAATTCTTGTGTGTCATCACAATGCGCCCGTCACCCTGAGTGAGACATTAGTTCTTAAGTCTGATATGCCAAGTGATTACACCAGCTCTCAGTGCCTTTCAAACTTAAGCAAATTAAGGATTTGCGCACTACTGCTTCACAGCAGAAGAACTGGCCTTGTGGCGGTACCTACCTAGATAGATTCCTGCATAGGAATCCTACCTACCACCAGTAAAATATATTTTATATTTTTATATACTGAACATCTTGAGTGCACACTTCCATTTCATAAATTTAATCAATACTTTTTTTTTTTATTTCTTCACTAAAGGTTTGCCCAGATGAGGTTGCTGTTTAGCTATAAATTCACGTAATTGAACAATTAGCATAAACATATCTTTATTTTTATAATGAATCGTAGAGATTGGGCAATGGGAGAACAGGCTAAATTGATTCTCAACAATATGTTTTGTATACTATAATGTATTGTAGTAATATCCTTTGGGTAGGTTGGAACAAGTGAGTGCCTCTGTGTTTGTGCATGTAGCACTATACTATCTCCTGCGCAGTTGAAAGCTCTCGACAATATTTGAAAGTTGACGCCATGGTAGAAAACAGCCAGGAGAATATCATATCATCAGTAATCGCCTGTAATTTTTCTTCTACTAAGCACAACCCTCCTCTCATTTTTGTGGTGTATTTTGGAGCCAAGAAGTAATAAATAATAAAATTAAACCATTAAGGAATTGAATATGTTTTAGGCAACAAGCTTACTAACATCTTACCAGAAATTGTCAAGATAGTTGAGGTTCAGGCAAGAATGCAACTTGATGAGTTTAACTAAGTTTTATCTATATTACTCTTTGCCTGTGAGTATGGAACATATTGTAGATTGGAATGCGCAACCCTTTGCGCGCTTTGAAGGCTGGGTTTCCACCAACTGCACTAGCTGCAAAGCTTAGTGATCTTGGGCTGAATGACAACTACTTTAATGTGTTTACAAAATACAGTATCTAAAATATAGAGTGCATAAAATTAAAAGCATCTTTATTGAGGGGCCACTCCAAAGTGGCGTAGTTGGCAACAAAGAAATAAATGAAAATGAAAATATGTACACAAACAAAACTTAGAACCAAATAAATATTAAGAAATAAAAATTGTGTAATAAATTATAATCAGCTTTTAAATGACCACATGTTGTTCATGTCACTGGTGGTTGAAAGGTATAAGACACATTTAAAAATTTAAAAAGGAATAGTAGAAACTTCTAAGAAATTATAGTTAAATCACATTTTACACAGTAAATCCCACTATATTTGTACACATTGAACACATCCCACATTTTTAAATATAATTTTTAGATTTTTTCCTACTTATTTGTGATATAATTTATAAAAAAATAACTTAAAATTTTTGGAAAATCATAGATAACGTCATCGAAACGTAAAAGCTTGCATTTAGTAATATCAAAATAAAATCTTTCCAACATTGATTATCGTAAATTACAGGCCGTAAGAAATGAATAGAAAAAAACAGGTGCAAGGTCAATGTATTAGTTATTTAAACTCCCTATCGAGAGTCGTATATTTCGAATAAATTAATTCCCTTTCAATGTTCGTATACAATCATAAGGACTATTAAAATTCGTTACCTTAACTATCGACGAAAAGGTAACACAGAACAAAAGTCATCACACAAAAACTGGTCTTCACTATTCCTGCAAATCTTCACTCAAATACACAAATAAATATGCATGAATATTAGAAAAACTGAGGTCTAAAAATTTCGCCGCCATATTGATAAAAAGCTTCGATTGTTTTGACGGCGATTTGACCTTCCTTTTTGGATTTTGCGTCCTGTCTACGGTTATGTAACCGAAATACGATGGTCAGTAGAAGCTACAAGGTCAATGAGCTTGCTGTACTTTAATATTTGGCAAGGTTCTATTCAATGGACGTTAAACGAAGGTTAACTATATTCACAGCACACTACATAAATACGCGGAATTCATCATACAGTTAACTAAATAAATAAAAATTACATTCATACGCACGAATTATTATTACATAAAGTAACAAATATTAAATAATTGATTATTTATATATAAACCCACACACTTTTACTTTCGTATACAATTTACATACATCACCATTAATAAGAAAATATTTTAAGACAAATTATTCGACAAAAAAATTTAACTTCATTTTTCGGTACCAAAATACAAGAATCGTATTGGAGTTTCGTTAATGCCGAAGACAAAATAAATTATAGCGCTCAAATATAACAATACCTAATAAAAATAGGAATTTCAAGACAAAAGGGCCGTAATGATTGTTGTTGGAACAGTTTAGTGACCTCAGAACGTCAAAATAAAGGAAAAATATGAATATCAGTACTAAAAATACGAGATTATCAAAATAAAACAATCAATATAGGAACTAACCTGGGTATTGTGACGCATCTAGTGTGACTATTCTGGCTAGATATAGCCTTTTCTAATTCTTCTAGAGCTCCACTTTTCTTTAACTTCTTAACTAAACTTTTCACTGCCTTTTCTGACCATTTGTCCTCCGCGGCGGATGATCCTTCAGGACCTTTTTTCCACTCTAAAAGTCGTTTCACTACTGGCGGCGTTAGCGGAAACATTCCGCAATGTTTCACTTTTTTAAGCCATCAAAACTAACAAATTATAAATTGATTCGCAAACTATATTCACACTTGATAAATAATACGTCTTGGTATTTAAATCATATATCGGCCATTATACACACAATTAGATTAGATTAATGAAATTGACAGCTTTCAGCTTACTTGCCAAATTAAAAAGATAATCAAAAAATTTCATGTGAAGCTGTTCTTTTGTGATAGTAATGAATGTGCTATTATGATTTATTTTAAAACGTATATAGACCACCATATTATAATTTATTAGAAATAATATATAGTTAAAATGTACGTATCGTATAATAGTTGTAAAACATTTAAATGTTGATTTTTTTCTTTGTGAGTGTCATAGATATTAGATAACCTGAAAACAGTATAGTATTTTAGAGAATTCCTATTGTAAAAATATTATACACTAGCTGCTGCCCACTGTCGCCACCACTTAAATTTTTCCCCTGAAACAGAATTTAAAAATCCCCTAAAACGTCAAAATTGAACATTTGTAAAACACAAAGTATGTCGACAAAGTAGATTTTTGTCTACTTTTTAGTTTTTGTAAGTCAGTTTTTATTTAAAACAAAAAGATTATTGATTTAGCATTAAAGTAAAGTAGTATCAAAATATTCCTCAATTGTAATTAAAATAATAACTACAAATATTGAGAATTAATTAGTTCTATTAAAAAACTTATAAAACAGTTATAAATAAAACATTACTTATATAAATGTTCATATTTAAAAATACTTCTTCGATTACAATAGAATTTTTCTCAGTCTCTCTGTATTTTTTCAAATAATACATTTTATAAACTATATTTAAAAACACCTAAAAAGGTAAAACCACCAGGATTTTCGTCCTCAAAAAACCCCGGTGCAATTTTTCCCCTTAAATTTGGGGGGAAAACTTCTAAGTTGGCTACACTGCTACTGCCTTTTAAAATAAAATTAAATAAAAATGTACATTATGTTTTACTTATAATGTGAGAATTTAACACTATTTTAAAATAATGTCTTTTTGTTCCCAAATTATTTATATAAGTGGTATGTAATTTTGTATGTTATATTAAAAAACAAAGTAAATTGAACTTTGTTTTACAACAGAATTACAAGAATTCTTTACTTATTTTTTAAGTATCTAGACTGACCACCAGATTGGTATAGGAAAATTTCTAGTATTGCGTAATGAGTTCAGCTGAGTCACTACGCAATAATAAAATTGCTGGAGATTAAATAATAAATAACTAGAATTCCCATGATTTGAATAGGTTCATAGGTAGAATGTATTGATTTAAAAAGTAGCGTAAATTTCAAGTTCAAGTTTTGAATTGAGCTGCTGTAAAAAAATAATTTATCGATATTTTTTGTACTTTTGATAATGGAAAACACTGGCAACATTATAAGTTTTGACTAGGAAATGACATCATCGCTTTTAGATATTTTTAAATTTTCCTGAGCATTTTCCCTTATTTTACTTTTATCTATGGTTATTATTTATATGATTGACATCTAATTTCATTGAAAAATTGATTTTCATTTCCTCATTCTTGACTTAGGATTGATATCAATTGTTTCATTTGTTTTGTTATATTTTGATGTGCCAGTTGCTTAATAATATTCTTAATGTGCTAAAGCTAAGCATTTGGTTAGTTCATAAATTTTATATAGTATTATTTGATTATTTATACCTAATATTTTTAAAATACTCCGTTCGTTTATTGTCACTGGCCATCATCGCTATTTTATTGGCCTGTCACTAGATTGATGTGTTTTCCCGCTTTGAATTTGATGTGGCTTGGCTGGAAAATTTTCCTTAATAACCATTTAAGATAAATAAATACATCATACACAATGAACATTTGCGCTATGCAAAATGTTTTGCACTTTCAATATAAATTTATGCCCTATTTAAAATGCAGATTTTCTTTTTTCGTTGTCATCATACACATTGCTTATTTTAATGAAATTTACAAATGTTCATCAGTAGTCAATAACTTTAATTTTGTATATTAACTCAATCAATAAATTTTGGTTATCATCTTAATAATTAAAATATAAATATGCTAAAATGTACTACCACAATTGTATCCTAAATTGCACTATTATATTTTAGCAGTATTTTAGATTATTTTACATTCATGTTTGGTGTATTCATATTATTTTCAACACTCATACTTTCTGTTCTTATAATTATGATTTAAAAAAATATATATTAATTACTAAAATAAAAGCCTATTTATATCTAACAAATAGTTCTTGCACCCTTTTAAAACTAAAACTTACAAAAAAATCGAGAAAAGTAGAATGTACTATCTATGTAACATTAAAAATGAGTTTTTATGCAGTTCACAAGATCTCTTCCCCTAGTTGGGAATTTTTTCTTTAATGCAATGCCATAACATATTGCTATAGCAAACCAGTCATTCTGCTAGCTTGAGGACTTATGATTACAGTACATCCTTGAAACAACAACTATTTGTAAGATATAAAGAGGCTTTCAATTTAATAATTAATATGTTTGTTTTAATATCACAGTGAGTTTATTATCATAAGTTACTTTTACCACTGTGGAAGTAGCAATACACTTAATAATCAATAATTTTCAGCTATTATTATAATGGAGCAACAATTACCACCTTTAATACTTTGCATGGAAAATATGAATGGAGAAGAAGTAACACTTAGCATAGAGCCTAATGATGATTTCCAAACTTTTCTGGACAAATCCAAGTACCCATGATCCCTCCCTTATCCTTTATTTCCTTTTATAAATCCTTTAATGCTTTTATTAAAAGCAGTTCGCTTTGCTTTTGATATTAAACATTTGTATTAGTTTGTGATACATATTTTTTTTATATAAATATTCGTTTCTATTTTATTATGGAGTTCTTTGATATGAATTTAAAATATACAGTACATACAGAGATAGTACATGAAATAAAATAGAAAATTTAATTAAGTCTTGTTTATATTTGAATTAACATTTTTGAAATATAAAACGGTTAAAGAATTTAATTGTGAATAAAAGTTGTGCAAGTTCAAGCAAGCAGCTTTATTATTCATATTCAGTTATATTTTGGAATAATTTTATAACCACTTACTTTTTAAGTTAAGACAGGTAATTCTTAATCTATGATATCAAGTTTAATCTCATTTCAGGTCTTTACTAGGTTTTGATGTAGATGTTAACTCCATTACTGGTAACCACACTGTTTCTCTCAATGAAAATATTTATCATTACCTCTTAAATTCGGAATTGAGTTTTGGAAATGATCTTGAATTAACTGCACAAAATATTGATCAAACAGAGCAGAATGCACATGGTTCTGATGGTTTTATGTATGTCCTTGACGATGGAACGCAAATACGTGCATCTCAAATACATTTTGATAATGAAGATCCCCCGGTAGATTTAACAGCAGAAGAAATACCGTTTGTCAAATATGCAAATGACACTGCAGACGAAGATGAAGAGGAAGGTATAAATATTGAAAATACCAAAAAGATCAGTATAGTTGAAAGCCCGGTTATACGTTGGTCGAGTAGGAACTCCGAGCCCGAAATGCAGCTTTGTCAACAGTTTACCTTTTAAGCTTGTCTGTTCAAACACATCTAATTTTGAAGCCCAGTTTACCAAATATTTAGAATCAAGCACTCCTAAAACGTATGCAACTTTAAATCCCGTTGCTGGTACAAATAGGTCCCCGAGAAGTTTAATTAAGGAAAATTACAAAACATACGATGATAACTATAAGAGTCATCGTAGCAAAGACGATTTTGCTAGTTTCACGCGAGAAGAAATTCTCAATATGTTCAAAGATTCGCCGGTTACATCGTTACCTTATGAAGAAAATCAGAATTATAATGAAAAAAGACGGCACGTGCGTAAAACTGACCCATCTCGGGTACATAAAAATTGGAATAATAAGCCTTTACCTTATATAGACGTCAAGAGAGCTGAAAAAAATGAACAAAATTGTTTTATTTGCGAAAAAGTCGATACAAATTTGGAAAAGTTATTTTTATTTGATAAAGAAGATCAAAAGTTACATAGATGTTCTTCACCTAAAAACTATCCGACTCATCTTAAAATTATATGTGATCAGTGCTTAGGCGAAAATTTTAAATCTTGTCGAATGAAAAGTCCTTCTCAGTCACTTAGTTCTGATGAATACTTGGTTATTAAAAATAACCAACAATTCATCTTCCAAAAGGTAACTGATTTCAAAGTAACTAAGAACTCAGAAGTAATGGACAAATTAGAATCACATATCCCCAAAGTCCCTCAAGAAAGCGAAAATCAGGAATTCGTAAAGGTTGAAATAGGTTCCGACGGAGAAATAGTAACTAAATGCATAGACAATGACACCAGGTCTTCCGATGACGTTATTATTTTAAAAGACGTGAAAAAGGAAAGTTCTAGTGATGTTGAAATCATTGAGGTCGATCCAGATATTGATGATAAAATAATTGATAATTTGGAAGACGCCGATGAAGAAGTTAAAGAATTTTTGGGAAAATATCAGTGCGATGATAGCAACAAACTAAAAGAATTAAAATGCAGGTGTGTTATAGAAGATTACATAAGTAATTACGTACAGACGTAGAAATTATGGGCTAAAACTCTTATTCTTACTTTGAAATGCTAACGGTAGCAGATATTAGTTCTGAAGCATTTATTTTTCTTAGACATTCAGGTTTCGTCATGTTGTTTTCCTTTACTGAAAGTCAAGTGATAAATCAGAACATCATCATCATTTCATTAGTTGTAAGTTATTAATATTTGGTATATTGATAACTGATAGTTTCATTAAAGCAATTTTTGCTTTTGCGATTACCAAAAACTTCTTTCTCATAACTTGGAATATCACAGTTTTTTTAGATATCAAGACGTTTACAGGTTCTGTGGTAATATCTTTCAAGAAATTTCTGAGGTGATAGAACACGGCGAAGACCACAAACATAATTTAGATGACGGAGAAGTATTTCCATGTCCCCTATGCGATTACGGTATATTCTTCCATCATTTTATTGATCATTGCTTTGATAGTATTAATTCATAACTTTTTTAGTATAAAACTATAAAACGATGACAAAGTGAATAATAATAATCTCATCGTTTCCGAATTAAAAAAGAGAAACGTGAAATGACAAAAATCCACGAAGCAGGTTATTATGTCAAATTATTTATAATATTTCCAGTGTTTGCAATGTGGGCTGCGATGTTTATCTAATTACAGAACCGGAGTGCTCCAATCCAATTTCAGAAAGTCGCTGCATTGGAATCGATGACGAATTCTGTTTCCAGTGATAACACACATAAACAAAATGTGATCGTTTATTACTAGCCAAAGTAGAAAAAAGTAGTGCTCGGAATTTCTCTGTGATAGAATCGAATCCATTTCGTATCCATAAATATTTGAAGTCAGCTGAAGTGACAATTATAAAAGAGATTCCCGAGTGGCAGCCTCGTATCGTCCTTATCATTTGATATGATGACGGCCTGTTTAATTTTGGGGGAAGTCGATTAATGCAGGTGGCTCAGGATCGGGCTTTCTGGAAATCTAAGAGCAAGGCTTTTATTTAGCAAGTCCACTACTTGCAATAATGATGACGATGACGATAAAATCTTTTATCGTAGGTCTAATTTTAGTTCAAAAACTATCATTTACAGTACATTTTAACGGTAACCCGAGGATCGCCACAGACTTTGGTTGCAGTTATTGTATTTTTTTAGGTTACGCTAATTTTAAATGGCTTAAAGGGCATCTTAAAGCAGCCCATGAAAGGACGACTCCGCCTGAAAATAATGAAAATGCTGTAAAAGAACGACTAAAAGGTACGCTGATCCTATACTAAAAGTTAAAACAGTTTTATATTTTCTTCATAACAGTAGTTTATTTATAATGATTTATTATATTTACGCGAATACTACACATTTAAATAAAACTATTTTTACGGATTTTAATCGCGTTTAATTTTTGCTACCTTGACATTACAGAAGTACAGCTTAAAAAAACTCGAGCGAATTCAAAATTTGTTTCTTCGATTCGTATTTGGGCTTCCCAAATATGATCATGTATCTGAATTTCGTAAACAACTCAAGTGGCTTCCCATCCGACTTCGCAGGAATACTCATATACTTTCTGTTATGTATATGCTGTTCAACCCATCTACTCCTCTGTACCTAAAAAATCGTTTTGAGTATATTTCTCTCTCCCGTGATAAACTTCTTTGTTCTTCTGTCAACCTTTCCCTCCTGGACTTTGTGCACTACACTTTTTTCGTTTGTAAATCCTTTACTGTCACAGCTGTGCGCTTATGGAACTCCTTACCTTTGCACATAAGACGTGCTAAGTCCCTTTCTTCCATCAAAAACCTGGTTAGAGCTCATTACTTGGATATTTAACTCTTGTTTTCAATTATCCGTTTGTTGTTAATCCTTTACCTTAGTCTGTCGTTTTTATATGATCTAATGCTATCATCTAGTGTTTTTTCATAGATTTATATGGTTTAGTGTACACCACCCTCTTTTTCTGGTTTTTCATTCTGCTGTATTCTCTGCGCTAAGGTTGTCTGGAAGAAATCGCGTTCAGTGATAAGACCGCCTTTTGTACCTTAACTTAAATATAGTACTTAGTCTTTATTTTTGTATTGGTGTACAATAAAGAGTATATTGATTGACTGATTGATTAAAGCACTCGAAACGTCGGGTTATAAAAGTAAAGTTTCATCCTATAAATGTCCCACTACTGAGCACAGGCCTCCTCTCATTTCTGAGAGGGTTTTGGAGCTAGGAAGAATCCGCCACGCTGCTCCAATGCGGGTTGGCGGACTTCACATGTCTTCGAAATATTTTTAATTTCACAGACATGCAGGTTTCCTCACGATGTTTTCCTTCACCGCCGAGCACGTGGTAAGTCAGCACTTAAAATTGCAATTAACAATTTTAGTGGTGCCGAAATAAAACTACTGAAGCGAATGAAGCCAAAGATCACAATGAAGCATCCGTAAACGTGTTCTGAAGCCTTAAAGCTTATAAATGTGTAAGGCTTGAGCCCGGGTATATATGCGAAAATCGGAAATTATTATGCTGATGTTGAAAATTATATGTATAGAATACTCAGTTTTTATACCGAAATCTATAAACATATTATTTTCTCAATGGTATTTTTATCTGTATAAAATATCTCCGTTAATGCTGTCCCTCTAATGACGAAAAATAAGTGAATATCTTTAAATTAATGTTTTCTTTAAAACCAATGTTAAAAAGATCCAATTGATTATTTAAATAGTAGTAAACTCCATATGTCGGCAACCTGTTCAAATAACATTCACGACAGCTGTCGGTTGAAGTTGTATACGCTTTAAAGAAGGCAGATGACGTCATCTGTTCATAATCACCGATATTGTGCGAAATATTCATTTATTTAAAATCTTCAATGCTTCCCTTGCATATAAAGGATGCAAGGAGCGGACTTAATGCCTTTAGGCAATATTCGCACGGGTTAGCTAGTTATGTTTTGTTTTTAAGCCTGATTTTAAAATCATTCTGCCAATATGATACCAGTCCCGGCAGTGAAGATAAATTAAAAGAGACAGTAGTAGGGAAAATTAAACTCAAAATCTTAGACACACCACGTACATTTATAACACATGCGGAACACTCGGTTCAAAAAATAAGCAAAGACTGATTCTGGGTTTGAAAAAACTAGCTGTATTTCAAATGGTAAGCCATACCTAGTTACAGTCATTAATAGTAAATCTCTTTCTAAAAATAAACCCAGTTTTGCATTGGATCCAGAAACACTGAACGAAAGACCTATGTAAAGAACTAGAAGGATCTTTACCTGTTTTGAAAACTGGGATACAATATTGAGTTTTCCACTCAAAGAAATACACTGATATCTGCTTAATTTATGATGTTTAAAAAATAATTGAGACAATAAGGAATATATATAGTTGAAAATTGACAGGGACTTCCATCAGCAAAAGTAAGACACATCTTGTCGTAACGACTAAAATATGCTTCTTAGATAAATTCCCCCCGCTGTTCCCTTTATATCACGTTATTATTCAAATTTAGTGTTTGGTTTTAAACTAAATTCCCGAGAATCTAGAGACTTGTAACTTTAAACATAGCTTAGAAATGGATGACGATTCATTATTAACTCGCTTTCTTGTCTATGTCTGTTTGTTTGTCTGTTGGGTACAAATTTTCCAAATGATTACAAACTTACTTTTAAAAATGTGTATATAAAAAAAGTTTTTTATATGATACTCGTTTGTACGTATCTCTTAATTATTTATATAATTGGAAGTCGTAAAATGTTTCTAATAAAATTTAAGCAGCCCACTTCGATCAGCGTAAACTAGAATTTAGAAAAGATTAACGTTTTTATTGATTTAAAAATTGTTGCATACTTTTAATGTAAAAAAATTTCGACACGGCAATAATTATCGAAAACTTACAACAGTAAGTTAACAACTGCGCAGAATATTACGGCGCTAGTGGTGATAAGGTCGACTTGTTTTACGCGGGTGAAACCTCGAGCTATAGTCAGTCGGGCAATAAATGA
Source organism: Luehdorfia chinensis (assembly GCA_019845155.1). Taxonomy (NCBI): domain Eukaryota; kingdom Metazoa; phylum Arthropoda; class Insecta; order Lepidoptera; family Papilionidae; genus Luehdorfia; species Luehdorfia chinensis. The sequence goes on from JAHVAK010000107.1 coordinate 1,588,115, forward strand.
CTTGCATTAGATAAACAAATCGAGACTCAAGGGGTGGGAGGTGGTGGTTGGGGGTGACAGATGCCCTTCCCTGCTTTTCTTTTCCATCAGCCTGTTAATAGTTGCATAGTTGCACTGCTGGACATAGGCATCTCCCAAGAAGTAAGGATTACCCATAATCACCTCTCGGCAGACGGAGGAGGCAGGAGGCTCTCCTACTTTTTTAGATTTATTTTGAAGAGGTTAAATTATTTACCCCTTCTTTGGATAACCTTTTCATAAGAATGTCAGAACGAATAACGCCTTCAAATCAATCATTCCGCTTACCAAAATCAATTGAGGGAGCAACCACGATGATAGCGGTTACCTTTTGAACGGGTAACCCTTTTGCACTTCGTAAGAATTACATTTTAGTTAACTCGAGTTGGGTTTAGCTCGAATCAACTCGAGTTGGATTCTCTCTAACTCGAATTGGGATTGGCGCTGTAAATAAATAGCTCCTGCAAATAATCAAAGCTAGTACGCGATTGACGCTTTGTCATTCTTTCGTTTTGTTCGTTGTGTGCGAGCTTGTGGCGCGAAATTTACCGGTGGCACTGTGCATGTAACAGCGCATGGTGGCGATGGGCTAACCACCTGTCACACCGAGTGCATTACATTGTTTTGATGAAACGTGGATTGTGGAAATCATCTGTTTTACAGTGAGTGCCCAGTCTCTGATTACCCCTTATGGGACATAGTCGTGATCTTATGTATAGGTTACTACGAGTATGTACCTGAATCGTAAAGACTGATATTATTTTATAAAGACTATTATGTGTGTATTTTGTTGTTACTAAATATGAATACTTACAACTTACTTACTTACCTTAACTCACACTTGACTTTAATCTTCGAATTCGAATCGTTAATGCCACTCAGTGCATGCAAGATATTTTTCCTTATCAACTAACGCGAGAATCAAAAAAAATCCTAACATTAAAAATGTAAAAATGTTTTTAAATGGTTTTATATTTAATTAAACTTCAGATGAAGCTGTGGCATCCCCGGTTTTGTCTCCAGTAGCTAAGAGAACTAGAAGTGCAATAAGAAAAGTTGAAGTCGAAAACGAAGGTCCTGTCATATTCATATCTATTCAAACCTTTTTTTATCCTTTTCAGTAAGGTAAAATAGATTTTTCATCACAAAGCCTTAAGTACCCATCTGCACCTATCTTATACGTATGACTTACACATACGTAATTGTTTCATAATGATAATTATTTTTGCAAATAAAAGTCAACGTCTTAACAAAGTCCTCCGTTAAAGTAATAATATACGACTATTTGTAGTTCTTAATGGTCACAGTCGCCACGTTTAGTAGGAGGGTAGGCAATCACAGTAGCTTCCACCAATGTATGCTGCGACTCATCCTCTGGATTATGTGTTTATTAGTTGACAGTGGCGATATCCACATGATGAAATGGGCTTACTTGATTCTCTTACACCGCTGCCAGATTGCAACGTCATCTCAATTTTTCAAAAATTTTACAGCCAATGAAAGAAAAGATCGTACACTTGGCAACAATTACAATGTTTTAATTAAAATTTCGCCGTGTGGTAGCGTCCTAAGAGAATCTACCACCCCATCTTCTCCCGTGGGTGTCGTAAAAGTCGACAGAGGGGAAATAAAAAACCTGGAGATGGGCAGCAGCATCTTTCTGGATAATCTGAATAAATAAACTGCGGTTTGCCAAGTGTGGCAACTATGGCCGGATCTCCCAAATAGAGAGCTACAAACTTTTAAGGCAATCTATGGCGGAGGCCTATGTTCAGCAGTGAACTAGTGATAGGCTGAAATGATGATGATGACAATAATGTTTGCATACTGCGATGCGGTGGCACCTAGACGGACTCCTGTCCTGTATAGGAATCCTACCACCAGTAAAATCGAAGGCTGATAATGATGAGTAAAAATAATTAATTGGAATGGGCCAACAAATTATGTTACTTTATTGGCCCATGCCAATTACTTCTGCACTTGATATTATTGTTGATTTGAATTGAAATTTCAGTTTTAAACGTATGGTATTCATGACTACAACGCGGTTTGCCCACTCTGTCTAGTAGTAGCGACGGTCATTATGATCCGCCTTCTGTACCAATTTCTTTCATAACTTTATGATCCTGTCAAACGTTGTGAACTAAGCAGGATTTATAACAGAGTTAAGGATTCATCTCCGTGTGGTGGTTAAGAGAATCTCCCACATCTCATCCTGTGTCGTAAAAGTCGACAGAGAGAAAATTAAAATCAGAAGGTGGGCAGCAGCATCTACCTGAAACTTATGCAATATAAAATAAACTTTGCAAACAAGCCCGCCAAGCATGGCAACAGTTGCAAAATATTCCCAAAATGAGAGCTACAAACTTTTGTAGCAATCTATGGGTGAAGCCTATATTCAACAGTCGACTAGTGATAGGCTGAATTGATGATGATAAAGGATTCACTCAAGCAATAATTTAATTTTAATATGTTTGTGTTGATTGTTGGTGTAGTGTAGATAAAATAGAAATGGTTGGATCTTCATTTCTGACTTTAGAGTGCCCAAACTATTCTCTGACTCACTTACAGCATTAAGTCGGATACGTTAAGCTTAAAAAGAGCAACTGCATCTGCGTTTGCTCCAATACTAACGGTATACGATATAATGACGACCTTGGTCAGAGTACCTGACCACTATACCGTGGGTTCGAATCTCAGCCTGAAAATAAGAACACAGTTTTCGGGTCTCTTTCAGACAGCACTTTCACAAGATTGTCCACGAGTCTGATACACACAGCATCATAGCCTACCACCGATCTTAGAGCCTTTCATTGGTCACGGGTAGGTTAGACGAGTGAGTGTGTATCTTTTCGTGTACACTTGTGGCACTGTAACTCTTGCGCAGTTACTTCCGACAGTATTCGAAAGTTGTCGTGGCGGTCGGAAATTCGACCAGGAAGACATACATGTCGCGCAAAATGGTATTTCTGATTATCAATCGGAAGTTATATATATATATATATATATATATATATAGATATGTAAAATATCTAACACTTCGTCGGCCAACATATGGAAATTTCTTAACACGTTAGGATTTGGAATGCGTACGTCTATAGCTAGGATTTCACAATTTCCACTTGATGTTGTCAATAATCATTTTTGCTTCACCTCTAATCTCGATGCTGATGCCAAATCTAACGCTAGTATCTTTTATATTTTCCATGGGAAGGCCCACTGCTGATTTTTCCTTTTCTCCGGTTTCTGTCGATGATACTTATAAGGTCATCAACTCTTTAAAATCTAATGCCGTTGGCTTGGATTGACGGGATTAGTCAAAACATGCTTCTCCTCGTTCACGATCATCTCCTTCTTACTATCAATTACATTATTTACTTTTCATTTAATTCCGTCACAGTGGCGTAAAGCCTTCATTGTCCCCATACCCAAAATTCAAATTCCAAGCCAAATTAATCACTACAGACCAATACCCATTCTTCCATATTTATCGAAAATTCTGTAAGCTTTAGATCACAAGCAAATTTCTGCCTCCATCTTTAAAAATGAGCCCCTCTCTCTCCTTTTCAATCTGGTTCTCGTTCAGGACACAGTACCTCTACTGCTCTAATCAAGGTTACTGAAGACATTCGTAAAGGCATGAAAAATTCTCTAGTTACTCTTTTAGTACTTATCGATATCTCGAATGCTTTCAATATGGTAAACCATGACATACTCTTTGCTATCCTTCAACACTATAAATTTTCATCCACTGCATTGGACTGGTTCTCGTCTTATCGTCGCGGTAGACAGCAAGCCGTTCGTATTGACCGGCATCTTTCCACATGGAGTGAGATACCTTCTGGTGGCATTCTCTAACCCTTGCTTTTTTCCGTATTTATCAATTTACTTAAATTTTCTCTTAGCTGTTCTTTCTCCACTTATATACTGATGACTTGCAAATCTATGTTCATTCCTCTTCTGTTTCTGATATTAACTCTGCAGTTACAACTGTTAATAAAAATCTTGCTGAGTTTAAGCCCTGGTCTGATAATTTTGGTATCATATTTGCAGGCAGTTCACGACAGCTCGCCAAATTAGATATGGGGTCAATACCACCTGTAACTTTTAACAATGAACTGATAACATTTTGTAAAAGTGTAAATAACCTCGGCGTCCACATCGACACTACCTTAAGCTGGACAGTTCAAGTCGCAGAAATCTATCGTAAAGTCACGGCCATGCTTAGCTCCCTTAACAGACTTAGAAATTTCCTTCCCATTAAAACAAAAATTGTCCTGATTCAAGCTCTCGTTTACCCATTTATTGATTATGCCGATGTGTGTTATCCGGACGCAAGTGAAGCCCTGCTTAACAAATTGGCCTTTCCCAAAATCCATCGCCTTATTAATAATGCCATTCGCGTTATCTTCTGTCTTCGTAAATTTGATCACATTTCTTCATTTCGGTCCGAACTAAATTGGTATTCTATACGTCAAAGAAGGACTATGAGACTTCTCTCCACTCTTTTCTCTATCCTCATTGATCCATCTTCTCTTGAATATTTAAAAGGTAAATTTCAGTTCCTCTCTGACTTTCATGATCGTCAACTTCGTTCTTCTAATAACTTTATTATCTCCGTTCCCCTTCACCATTCTGGTTTTATGTCCAACTCCTTTACTCTCTAAACTGCTAGACTTTGGAAGAACTTCCTAATGACATTAGGACACCTACAAGCAAATGTACTTTTAAACATAGAGTCCGTAAGTACGAGTATGATGATGTTCTCCTAGCCGATTTCGACACGGCGACAACTGCCGACTACTGTCGAGAGCCATCAACTGCGCAGGAGATATTATAGTGGCACAAGTGTACGCGCAAACACAGAGGCACTAACTGGTCCCAACCTACCCGCGCCCAATGTAACGCTGATGCGATAAGATCGGAGGTAGGCGGGGATGTAGTGTCAGAAACACGGAGACAATCACAACACAACCAGACCCGAAATCCAACAATTTATGTTTTAGCACAAATGTTGGCTCCGGCTGGGATTCGAACCCAGGACCCGCAGCTTAGAAGTCAGGTACTCTGACCACTAGGCCACGCGGTCGACGATGATAATACAAAGTCTCTTTCTTAACACATTGTATTATCATAGGTATTTATTTGTGCATGTGTGAATATTTATGTAGGTGTACTCGTATTTGTGTGTGTTTAATGTATGAGTTTATCGATTTTATGTATGTAGATATGTATGTTTGGATAATATTTTTTTTTTTCTTTAGTGTAATCTGTCTATATATCTTTGTCATTTTTTTGTACCGCCATTGACTTTATCTGCTATCCCAAACGTTGGCTAGTATAGAATGCATATAGCATTAAGCCCGCCTATTGTACCTTTACCTTTATTATGGTCAATAAAGAAATAAATAAATATATATAAAGATAAACATATGCACTCATATCTTTCAAATTATAGAGACTCCAGACAAGCCTTCAAATGGTACAAATAATTTCACGACGAAGCTTCAGTCAGTTAGTATCTCTTTACGTAAAACATACATTTAATTAACATATAAAATTTATTAATCCTTAGTACGTTATATGAAGGTAAATATCGATTATATTAAAGGATAGAATAATTATACAACCCAGATTATTAATTCGATATTTTGTAAAAGATATTTGAAAGTATACAGAATATGCTTTAGTCCGTGGATGAATCAGCCGCACTAGGCTTTTTTTGAAATTAAAATAAATTTACAATTAACCACAATAATAAAGTGACCGCATGGTACTTATTATATCTCTCAGTGCCCTTTACACCGAAACACAGTAATGTTTGCACACTTCGGCCGAATAACTGGCCTAGGGTGGTATCTATCTAGACGGATTCCTGCATAGGAATCTTACCACCATTAAACTACTAGAAGAGTTTGATTTTGCCGCAACCGTGCGGATATAAAATATAGAGCCCCGCAGCATGTTGGCTATAGTAGATTACTGGCGTCAAATAACATTTATCTTTCAATTTAAAAAAAAATAATGGCTATAAGGTGTAGCGACATCTATGTCGCCACATGAGAAGCTCAAGAAATATTTCATACATTCCATAATCGCGCTATGAAAGTTTTCTGAGATGAGAACTATATATATACAACATCTAAATATTACTAGTCGGATTCGATCTGGCGGGTTCCTTTTTCTTGGCAATATTATCCGCCAAAAAGGCATTCTGTTCTAGTCCATAGAGGAGACAATTTCTCGTCGAGGATGGATAAAGATATCCTCGACCACTTGTCGCCACATACACTGTCTGCTACTTTACAATATACTATCTATGCCTGGTAAGAATTGTGATGTGTTCTTGAACGACATTGGTCGAGACACGCAGGCATCACTCTCCCACAGAATTCCACCGTACTGTTACTGCGCTGTGTCCACCATCTGATCGGCGTATATTTCTAGCTGAAGGCTGTATTAGATATTCATGTCTGGATATATTGTGATGTACAATGTGATGCATCTGACACTGCCCTCCATGTGCATCTTTTTTCTTCTTTAAAGAAACGTGTAAACTCAGTAGCTATCTTTGCCCTCCTCCTAGGGTTAGATTGCGTGCACTCAGAAGACAACTTCCGGTTGTTTTTCGGAGGACATCGATACATTATTTTTTAATTGCATAAAGTGATGAAACGAGCAAACGTTCACCTGATGCTAAGTGCAACGTCTGCCCATAACAAATGCTGTGTCACCCAGAAAATTTCTGTGTCTGCCTATCACCCTGAGACATAGGTTCTTAAGTCTCATATGCCCAGTGATTACACTAGCTCACAGTGCCCTTCAAACCGAAACACAGTAATGTTTTCACACTACTGCTTCACGGTAGAATAACTGGCCCTGGGATGGTACCTACCTAGACCGACTCCTGCATAGGAATCCCACCACCAGTATCATCCACACATTATAATCCGCTAATTATTATTGTTTAAGAACGAGTCGACACTTACTGTTAAGACTGAAGTGAAACAGGAGTGCTTGGACAGTAGTGACGACGAGGCGATATGGATCGTACAGACTGTTGATCATGAATCTACAGAACAACTGGAGAATTTACTGAAGGTCGCCACCGTAAGTGTACCATGTTCGAAGGGCCTTTAACACTAATTGATATTTATTCCTAATTTTGTACAGACCGCGATCCTGTGGCCTAGTGGTTAGCGTACCTGACTTCTACGCCGTGGGTCCTCTGTTCGAATTCCAAGTTGTAGCCGATATTTGCAAAACACAAATTGTTGGTTTTCGGGTCTGGTGTTATGCATGTCAAATGTATGTCTGTAAAACACACCCGCCACACAGGAGAAATCCTACTGTGGGGCATTGTTTTGTTTAAAAAAAGGAATGCTGACAGAGGTGCCTACGTAGGTGCCACCCAAGTGGCAGTTATTCTGCCATCAAGTGGCGCACAACTGCACCGTTTTTCAGTCTGAAGGATATTTTTCATAATTACATAAATAAAATAAAAATAAAATCAACTATAGCCGGTTTTAAATAATTCTTATTGAATGCAACTTTCATAAAACAAGAGCATAGCGTAAGACAATGAAAAATATGCGGAACAAGACCCTTTCTTTTCATGTTCCGTTACCATTCGAATTTTCGCTGAATTAAATTATACGTCATTTTTATAACATATTTTTAATTTTTAGTATAAAGATGAAGACCAAGAAGGGAATATAAGGAAGAAACATAAATGCAACAGATGCAGGTAATTATCTAAGGTTTAGGTAGTACGCTACTGTATTTTTTACTGTACAAGACATAATACAATGAACTGCTTGATAGAATTGAATTTCTTCAACATTATATAAACTGTACGTATAATATATATATATATGAAAACAAAAGTAGCTAAATGTAGTTTAAAATTGTATCAAAGTTATTCGAAATGCCCACGTTGATTTAGAATACAGCCCCTCAACTTCCGAAGCCAGTCGTCGATCGCAGCACGCACAATTTTCATGTCTATATCGGCCACTGCATTCATTAGGGATGCTTTGAGAGACTTCAAATTCTAGTGAGATTTAGAGCAGGCTTTCTCCTGCAAAAGTTCCCATATTTTGTTTGTACGACCGCAGGGCCTGTTTTTCTGTAGTGAAGTGGCGTATAAACATTACAGTGTTTCGGTATGAAGGGAAATAAGAGCCTAGTGTAATTACTAGGCATATAAGACAAAATAAGACATATAAGATGTTTTGGGTGACATAACATTTGTTCAACCATCAGGTGAACATTTTGCTAGCCTCGTCGCTTAACTCAATAAAAAAAAGGTTCACTCGTTAGGCAACCTAACTGATAAAATTTCGAAAATTCGCCAACAAATTTTAGACAATTGATCGTTAAATAATTTTTAAACAGAGCCATCTGACAATCATTTTGTTGCAGTCAAATATTTCCTTCTTCCGAGAGCTTGACCACTCACAAGTGTCGACGGCGCGGAAGAAAGCGGAAGGGTCAGAACAATGGCGACTCCGTCGTATGCGTTCCGTCTGAAGAGGATTTTTTCAGGGTACCTAATTTATTTAATGATAAGCTATTTAGTGGTTGTTGAGCCGTGGTAGCTCAGGGGCTAGGCGCTCGCTTTAAATTTCATAGTACGCGAGTGAACTGGGTTCGATTCCCGGTGCCGGCACTACTAAAATTGTTAATTGCAATTTTAAGTGCTGATTTACCACGTGTTCGGCGGTGAAAGAAAACATCGTGAGGAAACCTGCATGTCTGAGGTATAAAAAAAATATTTCGAAGACATGTGAAGTCCGTCAACCCGCATTAGAGCAGCGTGGCGGATTCTTCCTAGCTCCAAAACCCTCTCAGAAATGAGAGGAGGCCTGTGCTCAGTAGTGGGACATTTATAGGCTGAAACATTACTTTACTTTACTAGTTGTTGTAAGGAGTTAATTAAGTTATCTTTTTGCGATAATATTACCTTAAAGACTAACTTAGTTCTGGCGTTCATTATCATCAACATACTAATGAATGGCAAGGTTCTTTTTGAACATAACCCTCATTCGTGTTGTCAAATGACGGCAAACCGCTGGCACCCGTCACTTCCTGTACACTTGGACAGCTTGTAGCCGTTCAGACTAGAGGCACGGCTTCAAAAACTGGGACACTGTTATTGAATTAAAGTTTTCTTCTTAGACCCGTGGTAGCCTAGGCCGGGCGCTCGTCGTAAAATTAATAGTATGCCGGTGACCAGGTCGGGGACCTGATACACGGTCACCTGACACCACTAAAACTGATATTTTAAGTGCTTATTTGCCACGTGCTCAGTGGTGAAGAAAACATCGCGAGAAAACCTGCATTTGTAAGGAATAAAAATATTTCGAGGACTAGTGAGTCCACCTAACTGCATTGGATCTGTGTGGAAGACTCTTTTCGGCTTCGAAACCCTCTCAGAAATGAGAGGAGTTCCTGGCTCAGCAGTGGGACATTTATTGGCTGTAACTTCACTTATTCTTTTTCTTCTTCAGCCTATCAACAGTTCACTGCTGGTCGTAACACGTCAATAGCACACAATCGTAGGTCTAAGCACGAGACGATTAATCTGCCACCTGTCAAAATCCTTGAGATTTTCCAAGCATTTCCCTTAATTGACTCTTACCACAACCACGGGACATGGGCTGGGAATTTTGTTTTATTGTATAGCCGATGGTAAGTACAAAGTCTGCCCATAACTATCCAATTCAATATTTCTGTGTGGCACCACACTGCGCCCGTCACCTTGAAACATCAGTTCCTAAGTCTCATATGGCCAGTGATTACGCTAGCTCTCAGTGCCCTTCAGACCGATCCACAGTAATGTTTGCACACTACTGTTTCACGGTAGAATAACTGGCCCTGTCAATGGAAACTGGAAACCAACACCAGTAAACTAGATTTTCTTACGCCACAACAATACGGCGCTTATCGATATTCAAAATAAAGATTGTTGATTGATTCTAGATGTTAGTTTGATTTGATATTTTTTTTTATATTCTTTTTATATAATTTAGATTAATTGTTATTGTTTTTTAATTTTTTTCACCATAGTTCAAGTTTTTTCTTTCTCATAGTCAAATCTGCTAACCATATAATATTTTTTTTTTCCTATTTTAAATAAATGTGTTCGCCTCTAAAAAACCTAAAATATAAATTGTAAAACGTGGATAGTTGTAATTGGCTAACAGAATTGTATTTCTGGATGTTGTAATGTATATATATTTTTTTGCTGTAACTGTCCCGAGTAATAAATAAACAAATAAATAAATAAATGAACTTATTTTACAGAGGGCACAAGGAAGACCTAAACATAAACATCAAGCTGGAGATAATGATTTGCTTGTAGTGGTAAATATAAATAAAATTTTTTACTTACATTGCGTGCTTACTCCATTAAAACTGTATCAAAATTAATGTTTGATACGCTATTTCGAAGAATAACTTTCCCTCTAATGACAAAAAATAAGTAAATGTTGCAGTTAAAAAAATTGATAAAATATATAAAATCTAGAAAGCGCCATCTGTTGACAATCTGTGTAACTAACATGCACGACCGCTGTCGGCTGGAGTTATTTACGTTCTTTAAAGAAAGTAGATGGCGCCATCTCTTCAAGATCGAGATCCTGTGCGAAATATTCGCATGGTTCAAGCTAGTAATCGTTTTTTTTATTGGATAAAGTGACGAGACGAGTAAAACGTTCACCTGATGGTTAGTGCAACATCTGCCCATAACAAATGCTGTGTCACCCAGAAAAACAAGTGGCACTACACCCGTCACCTTGAGAAATCAGTTCTTAAGTCTCATATGCCCAGTGATTACACTAGCTCTCAGTGCCCTTCAGACCGAAACACAGTAATGTCTACACACGGGAGAATAACTGGCCCTGGGGTGGAACCTACCTAGACGGATTTCTGCATAAGAATCCTACCACCGATAATAATAAACGTATCTCAAGAACTGTAGTTATCTTAAGTTGCCTTCGGGACGACGCCTAGAGAGTAGGAGTACCGGAAAAGACGCGTGAGGACCGGTGCCAACTCTGGAGCACACATCCTCAACACAATAGGGGGAATTCCATCGGGCCCACTCGACTTTTGGATGTCCAGGGAGAGGAGTGCTTTGCGCACTGAGCTCTGAAACAGGATGTCCGGCATAGAGCACTCACTGCACGGGATGGTCGGCGGTGAGTTACCCCTGTCATCGAGAGTCGAGTTGGACGCAAAAAGAGAACCTAGAAGATCGGCTTTCTCCTTTGCGTCATGGGCCAGCGAGTTGTCCTCCCTGTGCAGAGATCGTAGTGATGGCTGACAGAAATTCCCTTAGACAGCCTTGGCGAGGGACCAGAACGCACGTGTTCCGGAAAGAAGGCGAACTAGTTTCTCACCAATTCTGCCAATGTGCTCAGACTTTTCTGCAGCAATGACTCTTTTGAAGGACCTGGAGGCAGAGTTGTACTTCTTCTTAAAATCGCTAGATTTTGAATCCTGAGACGCCGATGCATTAACCCAGGCCTGGTAACACTGCTGCTTTTGGCGAGATGCCATTCTGCAGGTGCCACCAAACCAAGGCTTTGATCTACCACCGATGGGCACCACAGAGAATGGAACGAAGAGTTCCATTCCCTGAAGTATCACATCGGCGACAGAATTGGCAACGACGTCGGGACTATCTATCGAGAAGCAAACCTGCCCCCATGGGTAGGATGCAAAGAAAGACCGCATCCCTTCCCAATCCGCTGACCTGTAGTGCCACACAAGGCGGCAGCCTGCAAATCGCGACCGCAAAGGGCACATGATAGGCACTTTACTCCGGATCAGGCAGTGGTCCAAAGATCCCAGAGGGGCATCGACGGAAACCACATAACCGTAACATAAGCAGAAGATCCAGCAGGGAAGGTGTATGAATTTCCACATCTGGAACCCGCGTTGGCGAAGTAACCAGTTGTGTCAGATCATGATCAGGCAAAGTCAAAAACAGATCTTCCCGCATGAGCAGTGGTTCTAGAGCGTAGCCATTCGGCGTGGTGGGCGTTGAAGTCGCCGAGTACCACGATGCGGATGGGATCTGCTGTAGCACGGAATCTGCCGCCATTTGGATGTGGTCGATGAGTCGGTCAGTTTCGGTATTACCGCTGTGGGACCTATAGAGGCACCCATAGACGCGAGGGTGGTCGTCGCTGTCTATGCGTAGCCAAAGGGTGGAGAACATATAGGATATACCCAAACTATAAATAAACTCTGACGTATACACAAACCCCGGCCCGTGGCACAAAGGAATGTTCCAGCTTGTACCCCGGGTAGGAAAGATAAGAGATATCCGCCGGAGAGGATATCTGCGTCTCGGTAAGAGAAAGCAAGGCCGGCTTTGCCGTCTCCAGATGGTAAGTAAAAAAAAACGTAAGGGGAGCATTTACGCTCAGGTAGCGATTGGTAGCCCGAGCGCGGATGCCCAGAGGGGGATTCTCCAGCACCGGTGGTGCTGGTGGGGTACCTGGGCTAGATTTTTTATTTCCGATACCATGTTTTGGGGGAGGGGGTTGGGTGTGACTCCGGTTACCTGCACTCACCAGACATAACGCAGAAGTTTGTTAAACATCTACTTCACGCCGGTATTCTGTGAGGTCGTGGTACTTCCCCGGTCGAGCCGGCCCATTCATGCAACAACAAAAGCGGATGCGTGGCACTACCTAGCGATCACGGAGACATCATTAAACAGCTGTCATTCGGTCGTCATGATGAAGACATATATGAGAGATGGTTATTCGGGCTTTTGCCAGGATGCCATAAGATTTTTCTGGAATTCTCCTTAGTCACATTTTTAAAGAAAGAAAGAAACTTGTTTATTCGCAGGCAGTTTAACTACAGCACGATAATTACGGTATACAAAAGGTATATAAAGAAAATAAAATAAAAAAAAAGAAACTATTACTAACCTTATATAAAATAATTAAAACTAATGTGACCAAATGGTTAAATCTGTGCTGCAGCATTAGCCCACGAAATGGATCGAACTCAGCTATTGTCAAGATAAACCGACACTGGTTTTCAGTCCGACCCTTAACTTATGGGAACTCGGGCGGCTGCGCGTGCGCTTACAGGAATTGAAAACATAAATTATCTTATTTAACCTTATAATTACTTATATTTAATACAATTTCATATACACTACATCGCCGTATTATAATTAATTTACCCCTAACCCTTCAATAAATACGACAACTAAATAAAAATAAAAATCATTACAAAATTAAAAGGAAAAAAAAATTGTCATGCAAGTGACGAAATTAGAAGCCAGTCTCCAACGCCGCCAGCACATAGCATAGATATAAATATGGTTGTTTATGAAATTTATGTTTCTTTACAGAAACGAGCCGCGGTAGCTAGACTAGGCGCTCGCTTTAAATTTCATAGTACGCGAGTGACCTGGTTTCGATTCCCGGTGCCGGCACCACTAAAATTGTTAATTGCAATTTTAAGTGCTGACTTACCACGTGCTCGACGGTGAAGGAAAACATCGTAAGGAAACCTGCAGAGAAATATAAAATATTACATAAATAAGATAAATAAAATAAGACATGTGCAGTCCGCCAACCCGCATTGGAGCAGCGTGGCGGATTCTTCCTAGCTCGAAAACCCTCTCAGAAATGAGAGGAGGCCTGTGCTCAGCAGTGGGACATTTAGAGCCTGAAACTTTACTTCTTTACTTACAGAAACCCCGTAAAAAGAGGAATCGCGGACCGAACTCCGACCCGCAGATCGTCACTTGCCACAACTGCAACGAGTCGTTTACGTCTAAAGTCCGCCTTAAATTTCACATGTGAGTCAATATGTAAAATGAGTATTTATGTATGGTTTTGCGCATGAGTGTATGTATTTTTAGCATCGGTGATTTTTTTTATGTAATTTTCACACCTGCCAACCTTTTTTGACTCTATTTCCGCAGGACTGATAAAGAATTTTCACGAGGCATTAGGTAATGCTGCCAATTGTTGGAGACTCTTAGAGTAAGATGTCTTACAATAAAGTATAATTATTATAATATTAGTATATTATACTATAAGCAAGTAGGTACAATATTACACTTAAAAATCTTTATTGAACATTTGTACGCAGTCATTTAGAGTATTGTTCTCCGATCGGAATCCTATACAATGTGTAATATACACGTTAAGAATCTATTCAGAAACGTTTTCTCAGGTTTTTATAATTTCGAAGTAACTGTTTAGTGGTAGAATATGGAGGAATCTCAGATCTGCTGAAATGATGATGATCATGATGAGATCTGAAAAAATATCTTTACAGCAAATTTTTTGTATTTCTGTTTATAGTTCTAGAAATGTTGGGGCTGCCACAGTTTGGACGGACGGGCTATGGAGCCCTAAAAAGAGTTTTTTTTTCACGTCTTTATTCTCACTAGGGGGAAAATTGGTTGCGACTACGATGTGACGGAAGTAATTCTGACGGATATGATGTCATCTAAGCGTTAATGTGGAAGGCAAATTATAATTCTTTGCTAGTGGACCGAATTCTTTCAGAATCTATATCTGGATGTTATAGTAATCATAAAAGTATAAACTTTTTCAAAATTTTATAAAGTCAACGTCGTTTTGAAATGCGTTGCTATTCAACTGAATTCTTTCAAAATCGATGCACCAATTTTTTTCAATATCTATCCGCTCCGATATTCTCCAGGCAATTCCACGATACCACAAACCTGCTGACTCCGGACGGACAGTACGTGTGTCCAGAGTGTGAAGGTGCACACTTCCCAACGGAAAGCGAGCTCTTCGACCACGTCCACTTCCAGCATCACAAGCAGAAACGCTGGCAGTGTCCCGTTGAAGAATGCGGGAAGACATTCTATTTGAGGTAGCGGAGATTTCCTTATCACTGAAGCTAGTGTAATCAGCCTCGATCCGCGGCTTAGGCCTAATTTGAGGGGCGGAAAAATTATGGAGGTTGCCAAAATTTTAGGAGCAATCATAAATAAAAAATTTAATAAATTATGGAAACGCTGAAAATCAACATTAATTGAAAATACAACCAGTTCTGATGAAAATAATTTGAAGCAAGGTTTTGTCTATGAATACTCTATCCACACACTCGTACCCATAAATTCATAAAAAAAAATCTTACGAGAAGGGCGGCATATTAGCGCAGGCCTGTATTCAGGCCATCCTTCGCTGAATGTAATAACAGGGCATATGAGACTTAAACTTATTATATTGTTCTGATGAAACGTGGATTGTGGCAGTCATCTACTTTTGCAGTGAGTGCTCAGTCTCTGACTACCCCTTATGGGATACAGTCATGATCTTATGTATGTATGTATGCATGTCTCGGTTAGCAGGATTGGCGATTTTACTACCCGATGCTTGAGACGTTACCTGTTACCGTATGGATCTGTTATTTGATGGAAGCCCTTATTTCACTTTTTGGACACTCACGGAACGCTATTGGAGTTTAATTGATAATGTATACTTTATTTTCAAAGGGCGACACTGACAAAGCACAGTCGCACGCACACAGACACGCGGCGCTACGTGTGTGTAACGTGCGGGAAGCGGTTCCTCGATAAGCAAACCTTGGATGAGCACGGAGTCACACATCTACAAGTTAGTTGTAACTGAAAGAAAGTAAAAAAGTAAAAGTAAAGTTTCAGCCTATAAATGTCCCACTGCTGAGCTCAGGCCTCCTCTCATTTCAGAGAGGGTTTTTGGAGCTAGGAAAAATCCGCCACGCTGCTCCAATGCGGGTTGGCGGACTTCACGTGTCTTCTTTCACCGCCGAGCACGTGGTCAATCAGCACTTAAATTGCAAATAACAATTTTAGTGGTGCCGGCATCGAGATTCGAACCCAGGTCACTCGCGTACTATGGAATTTAAAGCAAGAGCCTAGAGCCCCTGAGCCACCACGGCTAACTGAAAGAACAAAATAGAAAATAATAAAAACATATGTGTGCAGTTCACACGCTGTAGAAGTGAAAATATCAGAAAATGAAACTTCGAGAGAATGAGACGAATGCAGAGTATCAGGAGTAGGATGATTGTAGAGTTTATTTATTATAATATTGTTACGATATTAGAAAATTATCTTACATTTTATTCTACATACAACATTCAATATTATACAAACTTAAAAAACAAGTTTCCAATTTCAACTAATGACACGAGGGGCTAATGGTAATTAAAGTCAAAGTAAGATCAATATATCTTTGAAATACAACGTCAATTACTATTTCTGATATTTTTATCGAGCTTATGAAAGCAAAATCTACGAAGAAATCGAAGATTTGGACGAATTTGAAAATATAAATATAATAGGAAACACTGTATACTGTATTCTATCTCATTCTCTCGCAGGCTAAATCCTGTAGATGTATGTTTGTCGCTTTTGCGTTTCCTCGAGTTTCAAATCACAACGATTCTAAAGTAATTTTAATTTCAAAAAGAAATATTTATTTGTGACATGCACACAGATCACAGGTGGATTTTTGGTATTAAAAAAAACGATGAACCGACACTGTTAT
This sequence comes from Luehdorfia chinensis, assembly GCA_019845155.1. NCBI lineage: Eukaryota > Metazoa > Arthropoda > Insecta > Lepidoptera > Papilionidae > Luehdorfia > Luehdorfia chinensis. The sequence goes on from JAHVAK010000107.1 coordinate 1,604,683, forward strand.
AAGAAGAATGCCTAGTGAAATACTTACTAAGAGTAAAAATAAACCCAATGTGGTGGCGGCTTAAGATAGTCTATCACGTCTATCTCAGCTCGTGGGTGTCGAGAAAGTCGACAGAGGGTAAATGTAAAACTACTTTTTCTCATCATCATCATCATTTCAGTCTTTTACTAGTCCACTGCTGAACATAGGCTCCTCCCCCATAGATTGCGACAAAAGTTTGTAGCTCTGATTTTGGGGGGATTTTGCCACCGTTGCGACCGCAGTTCATTTACTCGTATTCTGACGTTCCCATCTTCTGGTTTTCATTTTCCCTCCGTCGACTTTTACGACACCCACGGAATGAGATTGGGTGGTAGATTCTCATAGGCCGCTACGCTTTAGCTTATTTAATAATGATAATAATACGTTGATAATAATGGGTTTAAGTATATAACTTACGTTGTTGTAATCATTTAAACAGTGTCTTGTGAGAGCCTGGTGTTAGTACTAGGAAAACCCTCCGTCGTCCCTTTTAGGTAATATAATATCAATATCAATATAAATAATATAATTAAATTACAGTCCGCTTTATCTTTCGCCGACTATGCCATCAAACATGCTATTCCACTCCGCCGGACACCTATCGGCTGGGAAAGAAGGAAGGATGATGTTTTGCAGATAGTAAAAAAGTAAAGTAAAGTTTCAGCTTATAAATGTCCCACTGCTGAGCACAGGCCTCCTCTCATTTCTGAGAGGGTTTTGGAGCTAATGAAGAATCCGCCACGATGCTCCAATGCGGGTTGGCGGACTGCACATGTCTTTGAAATATTTTTTTATTTTTCAGACATGCAGGTTTCCTCACGATGTTTTCCTTCACCGCCGAGCACGTGGTAAATCAGCACTTAAAACTGTAGAACAATATTAGAGGTGCCGGCACCGGGGATCGAAGCCAGGTTACTCGCTTACTATGAAATCAAAGGCGAGCACCAGGCCCCTGAGCTACATACATACATACATACATAAGATCACGACTGTATCCCATAAGGGGTAGTCAGAGACTGGGCACTCACTGCAAAAACAGATGACTGCCACAATCCACGGTTCACCAAAACAATATAATGCTCTTGGTGTGATAGGTGGTGAGCCCATCGCCACCCCTGAGCTACCACGGCGATTTTGCAGATAAAGCCGTTCCAATGCCACATCTGCCTGAAGCAGCTGACGCGCCGGTCGCGGCTGCGCATGCACCTGCGCGCGCACGAGGAGGAGCTGGCGCCGCGCCTCGTGCGCGTGTGCGCCGCCTGCGCGCGCGCCTTCCGCGACGCGACCCACGCGCAGGTCAGCCGCCCGCGCTCTTGAAACAAACAGACAAACAGATATTTATTCCAAGCAATCACAAAAAAATACTGGTCACAATATAAATACAATGACATCATCATCATCATTTCAGCCTACCACAGTCCACTGTTGAACATAGGCCTCCCCCATAGATTGCCACAAAACACGGTCCTGTGCCACCTGCATCCATCGACTTCCTGCACAACACAACACAATGACACAGTTTTCTAATCAATGAACATATAAAATAACATTACTAATTAAAAATTATTTAAATTAAATTATTTATTTTAATTATTTCATTATTTTTGGCCGTGTGGTGGCCGCTCGTTAAAAGAATACTACCACTCCATCTCATCCAATGGATCCCGTAAAAGGCGAGTAAGAAATTAAACTGCACTGTGCACCCAACCAAAAAAAAAAAAGTGGAAAAATTATATATCCATAGTGAAATGCTTCATAAAGGAATGCCACTCAGGATATGCTAGGATGTATTAACCCAACACAACCTCGCCCTGATTTTAATTTTTTCGTGGTATCCTATATATTTTTTTTTTATTGGATAAAGTGATGAAACGACCAAAACGTTCACCTGATGCTAAGTGCAACGTCTGCACATGACAAATGCTGTGTCACACAGAACTTTTCTGTGTGACACCTCACTGTGCTCATCACCCTGAGACATCAGTTCTTAAGTCTCATATGCCCACTGATTACGCTACCTCACAGTGCCCTTCAAACCGAAACACAGTAATGTTTGCACACTACTGCTTCACAGCAGAATAACTGGCCCTGGGGTGGTACCTACCTAGACGGATTCCTGCATAGGAATCCTACCACCAGTAAAAGCACCTCCGTTTTTGAGAGGATTTTGCTATAATCGCTGATGTAACAGGAAGATGCTGCTGCACCCCTCCTAGTATTTATTTTCCCTCTGTAGACTTTTACAACATCCACGGGAATGAGATGGTAGATTCTCTGAAGCCGCCATCACATGCCACATTTAAAAAAAAAGTACCACAACTTTAAACTATGTTTTATCGCATTTGTTTCACCGATTTTGAAGTTATGAACATTTTTTGATAATATTGAACAAAACGTTATCTACGGTACAGTAGCAAAACCCTTGACAATTCAAAATGTTTTCAAAGGCCACCATTTTTGATGTATATTGGTAAAGACTACTGTTAATTGATTTTATGGAATAAGATCGACCACGAATAGTTGCTTTTGAATAAAAAAATTAAAGCACCATTTAGTTGTTCTTCAGGAATATATGGGAAAAGGCGTGAGTGTAGTATGTATAAATCAGTCACGCTTTTTCCCATGTAAAGGGTAGGCAAAGACGTGACGTGTGGTGAACCTCGTCGCGGCCACTTTGGCACGAATCGAAATTACGATTTTGGTCCCACGACCAGTATAGTGACAGTATTGCATATTATGGTATTATTCTGCACGATTATTGGCTGTCCGTACTATACCTTAGTCGCCTTAAGACATCTCGGTAGGAAAGAGACAGGTGTTATTCTACTCTCTTATAATTATATGTTTATATTTCAATTATATTTTCTTTATTAAGCTGTCCAAACAAATTCAAAAGTCGAAGCGAACGAAAGTCGCGAATATAGCTGGTTTAAATATGTATATGCAGGAACACGCCGACAAATCAAAGGAGTGCATAGAGCAGTTAAGTCCTGCTGTTAAAAAAGACAACGAAGTCACCGTCCAACTGTCGCCGACCAGCGGGCTGGTGACGCACACTCTAGCGGTTTTAGGTATGTTATAGTTTACTGTGATAGAGATTTCGTCTCTTATTTTTTAGGTTTTTAGCATTAAACTATAAACTTTTTTTGTTGTTTTTTTTTTTGTTTATATTGACTTTTAAAACTATAAACAAACTATACATTTTTAATAATGTATGATTTTTTAATTGAATGGGAACGATTGTTGCATTTTTCTTAATTTAATTATTAATATTGTTACGCGCTTGTTCTGATCTGGATCAATAAAACTCTCAAAGGTACAAAATCAGACTAATCAACTTGTCACTATCTCTTTATTTTCGCCATGTAGTATGTCTCAATTCATCTCATTTTCCCTCCGGTCGCACTTATATATACCGCCGAGAAAATTCTAAAAATCTCGATAAACTATGTTCCTGTTCAATCTAGGAACTTCGTTATTCGTTATAACTAATATAACGAAAAAACGTTACAGCAACTTCGTTATTCGTTAAGGGAAAGATATAACGTTCTAGAAATTTGTCTATTTGTTAAGGGTAAGACATAACGTTCTATTTGTTAAGGGTAAGACATAACGTTCTATTTGTTAAGGGTAGGTAACGTTCTAGAAATTTCTGAATTTCTTAAGGGTAATACAAACTGTTCTAGAATGTTCATAAAAATATATTAATCGTACAGACATTCTTACAATTAATTCATATAATTTATTTTTAAATCCATCAGCGCAATCCCCGCAAATAGACTGCGGACCAGAAGGCGAAGCCCTGTTAGCAGAGCTGACCGACTCCGCAAGGATAATTATCAGAGTCGTCGAGATCGAGAAAGCCTTTCGTTGCGAGTACTGCGAGGAGTAAGTGGATATATAAAATTATTATAAAATGAATTTTAGGTAAGAGCATAGTGGAGAATCTAATACAAATAATACTCTCTGCATCCTGTATCCGCGATACCGTTGTCACCTTGTCAAAGTTAGTTCCCGAGTAGCGGTGCCTCTGCGATCGATACAATTTATGGAGCCCAAAATCAAAGAAGTCTGTATGGCTGAGGAATACAAATTGATTTTCGTTGCCAGGTCGCTGTACCAGGCTCCTAGCATGTTACAGAACCTAATAGTCCTAATGCCCGTCACCGGTCTGTCTACTTCCAGTCTACTTACTACTCCAGTATACTTCGTGTTGGTCACCTTCACTTTCATTTACACGATTTCACCTTAACTTCGGTTATTCGCTAATCATTGGGCATGCCATTTTATTATTATATATTTCAGAATATATTCCATATCTTTAATCAGAACGAATAAGTAAATTTACATTAATATTAATTATATATTGATTTACCGTGTGGTAGCGGCTTAAGAGAATCTATCAACCCATCTCATCCCGTGGGTGTCGTAAAAGTCGATATAGGGAAAATAAAAACCAGGAGATGAGCAGCAGAATCTTTCTGGAACATCTGAATAAATAAACTGCGCTTGCCAACCCGCCTGCCAAGCGTGGCAACTATGGCAAAATCCCTGCAATATGAGAGCTACAAACTTTTGTGGCTATCTATGGGGGAGGCCTATGTTCAGCAGTGGACTTGTGATAGGCTGAAACGACGACGACGACGACGATGACTCTTATTTAGGCGACCAGCTCGGTGCGTTGGTCTTTGCAAAACACATAAATTGTCCGTCTCGGGTCTCGATGTATTGTGTCTCACAATTCACGACTCTTGGATTTTATCAATTAAGCGCCACGTCGGATTAAGAAGATATAGACGAGTTCCTATTTATTTTTGTATTTATTTAAATCTTTATTGCTTCCTTTAAAATAAAAGGATAGGGCGGACTTAATGCCTTTACGCATTTTCTCCCAGTCAACCCATGGAGTGGTGAGATTTTGATTAGGTGTAGCAATAAAGTCAAGCAGAGAAAGAAAGAAAGAAAGAGAAAAAAACCTAAATATCTCATAAATAAGTAGAACATAAATATAGTTACATATATATATATATATATATATATATATATATACATACAACAAACATATGTATAAAACAATATAAATATATATTAAAGTCATAAACCTAAAGACTATATATAAATAAGATATATACAGCATACATATTAGAGATGCAACGAATAGTGATTTGGCCGAATACCGAATATTTGGCCGCCGGCGGGAGATCTAGCACACTTCACGCGAACAAGTTACGACACGTTTTAGTGCGGCGCGTGCGGCGGTCGTGTCACAACTTTCTGTATTATATGATATCGTATTTAAAAAATAATGTATATTGTCTAAAATGGCTTCAGTTGTGAATAAAAGTCTCCTATTTGGAAATATTTTGAAATTTTCAGTGAAGATTCCAAGTTAGCTGTGTGTGTATGCTATGTACTCGTATAGTCAAGATCTCGAGTGGCGGAGAAGGGAAAAAGTACACCCGGCCTCTAAACTAAAATTGTGTTGTTAAAAGTATTGACGGTGGCAGGATTCCTATGCAGGAATCCGTCTAGGTAGGTTCCACCCTGGCCTGGACACTACTGCTTCACGGCAGAATAACTGGCCCTGCCAGTTATTCTGCCGTGAAGCAGTAGTGTGCAAACATTACTGTGTTTCGGTCTGAAGGGCACTGAGAGCTAGCGTAGTCACTGGGCATATGATACTTAAGAACTTGTGTCTCAAGGTGACGGGCGCAGTGTGGTGCTACACAGAAATGTTCTGAGTAACACAGCATCTGTTATGGGCAAACGTTGCACTTACCATCAGGTGAACGTTATGCTCGTGTGGTCACTTTATCAAAAAAAAATTGATCTAATTTTACAATTTTTCAGCGTTTTCTACCTTGAAGATGCTCTTAATAACCATCGCGTGATCCACAAAGGCGTGAAGAATCCCTTCACCTGTCACATCTGTAAAGTCAGTTTCGCCACCTACTCCAGGTATATCTATTTAACTTTTAAATACAAGGTATTAGATAAATTTTGGCTATGATTCTTGCAATGGACCGGCAATGGACCGTCGATGGGTAAGAAAGGTTCTCGATGGGCACTCTCGTATCGGCAAACACAGTGTAGCAAGCCTCCCCCCCCCCCCCCCACTAGATGGCAACGACTTGCACGATTTTGCGGGAAGTCGATGGATTTGACATACAAGTAAAAGTCGAAGTAGAACCGATAACCGTTGGGGACGCTTCCTTCCGGAGAATCTTTATTCGGAGTGGTAACTTAGACTTACTAGATGGAGCGACGACCTGTTCAATTTTTGGCAAAGTCTCTGAATATAGTTGAACTGTGATGATGGCGATCAGTTGATGCTGGGATAAGATAAAGATTGGACATAGTAAGTGCGTAACAAATATTTTGTTTTCAGGTGTACCACCCACAAGACGACACATGGCTTCTACAAGCGTTCCCTGGCCGATTGCAAGAAGCAGTCCACAAAGTGTCCTGGTAGATCTGAAGCTGGCCCCTCGGCTACAGGTATCCTTGGATATGGAGGCTTTCCGGTTGTCAAGCACTTCCTATGCGAGGTAATCCATGATGTTTGATAATGTATTGGAATACTCATTTATAACAATAATCTTATCATCATCATTTCAGCCTATCACTAGTCCACTGAAGATAGACCTCCCCCGTAGATAACTACAAAATTATGTAGCTCTCATTTTCGGCAATTTTGCCATAATTGCCACGATTGGCAGGCGGGTTGGCAACCGCAGCTTATTTATTCAGATGTTCCAGAGAAATGCTGCTGCTCATCTTCTGGTTTAATGTTGACTTTTACGGACACCCACGGAATGAGATAGAGTGGTAGATTCTCTTAAGCCTCCACCACACTGCACATAATCTGATAGTTTATTAAATAATCTTATAGCTAAAATTATAAAAGAGTTGACTGGGAAATGCCTGGAAAATTTAATGGATTCCGACAGGTAACTGTAGGAGGATTTCTATGCAGGAATCCCGTCAAGGCCTACCTTATACCTTCGCAGGGCTAGTTGTTTTATGTGTCTCATATGCCCAGTGATCACTCTAGCTCATTGTCCTTCAGAGCGAAACAGACTACTGCTTCATTGGAGAATATCTGTCACAGCCATGGCACCTACCGAGACTGGATTCTTGCGTAGGAATCCTTCCACCAGATAACTTCTTCCGCTTGCTTTTCTAGAACAAGTTCTAAACCAAATTACCTTTCTGTGTTTAACTTAATTATCGTCTCAGGACTGCGGTCGTTCCTACCTGCACTGGACTTACCTACAAGTGCACCGTCGCATGAAACACGCCAACGAAAACTTCCTTTACAAGTGCAATCAGTGCGAACTTACGTTTCCTAACAGGTCTGTAAAAATCCTCTTACAATTTTCTTACGACCGGATGGGTTACTGAGTAACTGACTGGAGGTAGGATTCCTATGCAGGAATCCGTTAGATAGGTACCACCACAGTGCCAATAATTTTTCCGTGAAACAGCAGTGTGCAAACGTTAGTGTTTCGGTTTGGAGGGCACTGAGGGTAATTACTGGGCACATCACTTGGTGACGAGCGTTTCTGTTGCAAAGTTCCGGGTGATACAGCATTTGTTATGGGCAGACGTATCATTTTATGCAATAAAAAAATATATAAATTTTGTCGAGACGATGGTTCATAGCTATTCTAGGATCCGATAGCGCTGTAGTGAAGTTATTATTAGTTATATAGGGACTAAAATAGCTCATATCCACAATATAAATATGTTGATTTTGCAAAAAAAGAAAATTACACAAACCTGTCGGTGGCGCTGTGATCGTGTGGTTGTAAAATACATGCATACATACATAAGATCACGACTGTATCCCATATGGGGTAGTCAGAGACTGGGCACTCATTGCAAAAGCAGATGACTGCCACAATCCACGTTTCACCAAAACAATATAATGCACTTGGCGTGATAGGTGGTGAGCCCATCGCCACCATGCGCTGTTGGGCGCACAGTGCAGTTTAATTCCTTACTCGCCTTTTACGAGATCCATTAGATGAGATGGAGTGGTAGTATTCTTTTAATCCTTAAATCACTCAAGAATCAAACTGATCGCGTCACATACCGAAACGGGCAGGGCAATGTCTGTCGGGCCAGCTACATTTAATAAAACTATATTAGACGTCGCAGTGCTATCAGTCGCGGGTGCCACCTGGTTACGTTTTGCGTTTGTCTGAGTTGCTTGCGCCACGGACATTCCGCGATCGTGATGTATCCACCATCATAACTTACCATCATAACTTGGTAAATGTAAGGATTGATATAAAATAAGATATTTTTATTTTTCTTCAATAGCTCGCTGAAGCGATTCCGAACTTCCTAGAATCGCACAGCGAGCTATTGAAAGGGCTATGCTCGGAGTTTCTATGCGTGATAAAATCCGTAACGATGATATCAGCAGCAGAACTAAAGTAACCGATATGGCCCTAAGGATTAGCAAGCTGAAGGCCGTTGGGGAAGATAGGGTCTCGAGTGCCACTCGTACCGGGAAACGCAGTGTAGGGCGTCCCCCCACTAGATAGAGCGACGACCTGCACGGTTTTGCGGGAAGTTGATGGATGCAGGTGACTCTGGAACATGTTTTGTGGCAATCTATGGGGGAGGCCTATGTTCAACAGTGAACTAAAATAGGCTGAAATGATGATGATGATGATGAAGATATTTTTTTGTTGATAGCCGTGGTAGCTCAGGGGCCGGGCGCAAACTAAGATATCGTCAACGACGTCGCGGATAGAGTTGACTAGTTTACCACAACTATGACTGAGTTCACTAGGCCATATACTATATGACAAGATAGTTAATAAGTATATTAATATAAATGAATAAAATTGTAATTATACCCTTACCAACGATATCGCATTGGGCTTAAAAGTCTCTTATGGTAGTTGTTGAGTGAAAAAATAATAAAAAAATGTATAATAAGTAATTGTAAGACATTTTACTAAAAACAGTTGGAGTGTGGCGTATCATAGAAAAAAGATGCATGGAAAGTGTGGTCCGGAAGATGGCGGCGGCGCCACCAAGATAGCTAAAGATGATCATAGGTAACGCCTAGACAAGTTTCAGCATTAATTGACAATGTAAATAAATCTTCACAGTATATAACTCTCACTATGATTAGTAGTGTTTTGAGACACATAGATGGTCTGCGTTCGGGTGAGTGTGTATGTAATTTTTCTAGGACATCTGTATTCGCTCAGATCCGCCAACTGATACGGGAGCAGCGTGGCAGACTTTTATCAGCTCACAGGAGACTTGTACCTAGCAGTGGTATACTTTAGGTGTGTTACTTATACCTAAAAAACAACCAGCGTTCGCGTACTGTATTGTGGGTTTAGTTATGGTTATGTTGGACACTCTAGCTCTGCTACGGATACCATCGATACGGATTCTATCTCGCAGAGAAACACCAAGAATAGCCCTTTCCATAGCTCGCTGAGCGACTTTGAGCTTACTCATACGGCTCGTAGTGAAAGACTACGTCGCAGTCCCGTAAATGCTGGTTAAAGATCTTAGTTTTAAGTCATTGACTTAAACTCGTCATCTTGAGAAGAGGATATGATGGTGCAGTTTTCCGAACGGGCACCGTTAGCCCTACTGGGCTAACGGTGCCCGTTGGCCCAGTAGGGCTAACGGTGCCCGTTGGCTTGGCTAAAATTCAACGATGTAAAATCCCTCTCCTCGCCTTTTTCCGGGACTACGGGAATGCTTGCGCGCAGTACCGCAGCGCCAGCCTTAGCGGCTCTATCCATACAAATATAGGAACGTAGAAATTCTAATAAAAGAAAAATATGTTTCATACTAAACTTCATATTTCGTTAAGGATACCGTGCCGAGACTGCAGCGAGTCCCTGCCAAATAAAACAGCACTTTATGCACATAGACAAAAGAAGCATAGTGATATGACGTCAACCGTGAGTGATGAGCAAGGTGGGTATCTGGTTCCGTTCCCAAGTTCTACGCATTGTGCTTTAAACATTAATTAAATATTTAAAGATAAGTCTGGTTATTTTGAGATAAAGACATTTAAATTTAGTTTCTGACTAATGTGTTAAATTATCATGTCGGTAGGTTAATTATTTACAAGATTACATAATTGCCGACATACACACAGTTTTTAGAATATAATAGTGAGATATTTATCCACCGAAACATTACATATCACATATTAGAAAGGTAGGATTCATAAGATAAATGAATGGAAATAAAATCATATATTTATTTACTAAGGAGAAATTCCTACAGTAGAGTAAAAAACCATTTTTTTTAATTTAATTAAAAATATCACTCGTTAAAGAAACTGCTCGAAGGATTCCTATTAAGGAATCCATCTAGGCAGGTACGAACGCAGGGCCCAGCGGCAGAATAACTGTCTTTGTGCAAACATTACTGTGTTTCGGTTTGAAAAACACTTGAGTGCTAGAGTAATTACTGGACTACATGATACTTAAGAAATGATGTGTCAGGTGATGCCACAAGAAAATATTCTAGGGGATTTGTTATTGGCAGATATCGCACTTACTATCAGGTGAACGAATAGATCGTCACGCCACTTTCTTCCATAAAAAAATTAAGACATCTCCATTGTTTTTTTTTTATTGGACCAAGTGATGAAACGAGCAAAACGTTCACCTGATGGTCAGTGCAACGTCTGCCCATAGCAAATGCTGTGTCACCTAGAACATTTCTGTGTGATACTACACTGCGCCCATCACCCTAAGACATCAGTTCTTAAGTCTCATATGCCCAGTGATTACGCTATTTCACAGTGCCCTTCAGACCGAAACACATGTTTGCACACTACTGCTTCACGGGAGAATAACCGTCTAGGTAGGTACTACCCAGTACCTACCTAGACGGATTCCTGCAAAATGATTTGTACAAATAGTGAGTAAATTATAATATAACAACATCCTTAGAGCGTTCAGTCTTTGTTTTCCCTAAGAATAAATAGTCTTACGTGGTATAACAACATTTTTGTGATATTTCTGTATTTTATAGATTCGAGTCACACGGACACGCAAACGCGTGCGCACGCAACGCGCGCTACATCGTGCAGCAAATGTGGACACAGCTTTACCGAACCGCATGCACTACAGCGACATCTCAAGTAATTACATTTTCTGTAAATTTTAGTAAGTGTAACGATAAGGTCATTTGTTAAAAAAAATTATAAATAATTTTTACAATGTGGAAGTAACGGGAAAACAAAATATCTGGACAGCAAATTAGTGAAATTGAAAATAATGTTTCGTTTTTCTAGGTCATATTGCTGTGATGCTGAATAGAAGCATAATGAACTTGATCGTATTGCATTATATATATCGTATGCTTAATAGAATACTGGCTTAACTTAAAACAATAGATTTCTGTGAAATCGCTATTTCATGTCTTACAATCAAGGTCCGGTCGGTTTATTGGCAAATACAATAAATACGTAATTTATAGTTAAATATAATACAACACATTACCGACTCAGAAGAATCAGACACTAATTCCCAACTTTGACGCAAGCTCTAATAGGTCAGTATTCTATTAAGCATGCGATATATTAGGTCCTTACATATGAAATTGGCGTTTTATCGTACTTGTTTTTTTTTTTTTTTTAAAACGATGCCCCACAGTAGGATTTCTCCTGTGTCGTGGGTACGTTTTACAGACATAAATTCCACATGCACAAACCACCCAGACCCGGAACAACTATCTGTAGGCCTCACAAATATTTGTCCCGTGCGGGAATTGAACCCGCGACCCGCTGCGCAGAAGCCAAGGGCTTAGCCACTGCGCCAACCGAGCCGCCAACTGTACGTACCGTACTGGCCACTTTGATCTGAAATATATCCTCTTTGGTTAAGAATTCCAAATTCAAATTTATAATTCCATTTAGCTGATATATTTGAGTTTCGAAAACAGTCATTCATTAGTCCCCAGTTCCCCATTCAGTAATCCCCGTTAGTTTTTTCTTTGGCGTCGCTCATCTCGCACAATGGAAAACTAGTAATATCGCTATATTTACGAGTACGAGTTCTACCGTGGCACCAGTGCTGCAGGCTTCTCTGTGAGTGATAAAACTGTTTTAATCCACTTGAAGCAAACAGGGAAAGTAAAAAAGCTTGAACGGTGGGTACCTTATGATTTGAGTGAAGCAAACCAGCAAACCCGAGTCGACTGCTGCGTTACATTGCTCAACCGGCACAATAATGAAGGGATTTAAAATCGAGTCATTACCTGTGTTGAAAAGTGGATCCTGTACGATATGTGGAAGCTCTCGTCGCAATGGCTGAACCCTGGAGAACCAACCAAATGCTGCCCCAAGCGAAACTTTACTCAGAAAAAGTTACTTGTGAGATTTTGGGTGACTAGTTCCGGTGTCGTTCACTACAGCTTTTTAAAATCTGGTCAAACGAGTCTAAACAAACGAGGCTGGTAACAACAACGCTAGACCACACACTGCAGAACAGGCCGCCGCTAAACTAGAGGCGCGGCAAATGGAGTGTAGTATGTTGTTACGTAGTAGTAGTTGGGAGTACGGTGGACGTCGCTGATCCACCGTACTCCCCGGAACTTGGTCTAACAGATTACCGTTTTTTGCGGAATTTGGATAACTTCTTACAAGAAAAAAAAATTCATCTCCGATGTGGCAGTCAAAACTCCAATATCATATGTAAGGACCCAATATATATTTCCAGTTTCTGATAGATATCGGTTATTTCATTAGTTCCTAGCCTCACCTAAAATTAATAAAAAAAATGTAATCTTAACCACAGAGAGGTCCACGGTCATGAAAGTGAGGTCCGCACGGGTCGAATGCACGCATGCGCAGTGTGCGGGCGCGGGTTCCGCTCGGCGTCCGTGCGCAACGAGCACCTGCGCGTGCACACCGGCGAGCGGCCCTACCCCTGCGACGTGTGCGGCGTCGCCTTCCGCCGGTGAGTGCTGGCCACTGCGGCACTGCGGCACTGCGGCACTGCGGCACTGCGGCGCGCTCCGCTCGGCGTCCGTGCGCAACGAGCACCTGCGCGTGCACACCGGCGAGCGGCCCTACCCCTGCGACGTGTGCGGCGTCGCCTTCCGCCGGTGAGTGCTGGCCACTGCGGCACTGCGGCACTGCGGCACTGCGGCACTGCGGCGCGCTCCGCTCGGCGTCCGTGCGCAACGAGCACCTGCGCGTGCACACCGGCGAGCGGCCCTACCCCTGCGACGTGTGCGGCGTCGCCTTCCGCCGGTGAGTGCTGGCCACTGCGGCACTGCGGCACTGCGGCACTGCGGCGCGCTCCGCTCGGCGTCCGTGCGCAACGAGCACCTGCGCGTGCACACCGGCGAGCGGCCCTACCCCTGCGACGTGTGCGGCGTCGCCTTCCGCCGGTGAGTGCTGGCCACTGCGGCACTGCGGCACTGCGGCGCGCTGAGCTCGGCGTCCGTGCGCAACGAGCACCTGCGCGTGCACACCGGCGAGCGGTCCTACCCCTGCGACGTGTGCGGCGTCGCCTTCCGCCGGTGAGTGCTGGCCACTGCGGCACTGCGGCACTGCGGCACTGCGGCGCGCTCCGCTCGGCGTCCGTGCGCAACGAGCACCTGCGCGTGCACACCGGCGAGCGGCCCTACCCCTGCGACGTGTGCGGCGTCGCCTTCCGCCGGTGAGTGCTGGCCACTGCGGCACTGCGGCACTGCGACGCGCTCCGCTCGGCGTCCGTGCGCAACGAGCACCTGCGCGTGCACACCGGCGAGCGGCCCTACCCCTGCGACGTGTGCGGCGTCGCCTTCCGCCGGTGAGTGCTGGCCACTGCGGCACTGCGGCACTGCGGCACTGCGGCACTGCGGCGCGCTCCGCTCGGCGTCCGTGCGCAACGAGCACCTGCGCGTGCACACCGGCGAGCGGCCCTACCCCTGCGACGTGTGCGGCGTCGCCTTCCGCCGGTGAGTGCTGGCCACTGCGGCACTGCGGCACTGCGGCACTGCGGCACTGCGACGCGCTCCGCTCGGCGTCCGTGCGCAACGAGCACCTGCGCGTGCACACCGGCGAGCGGCCCTACCCCTGCGACGTGTGCGGCGTCGCCTTCCGCCGGTGAGTGCTGTGCCACTGCGGCACTGCGACACTGCGGCACTGCGGCACTGCGGCGCTGCGGCGCGCTCCGCTCGGCGTCCGTGCGCAACGAGCACAGCCAAAGGGACGGCCCACACTATCTTTGTTTTAACGCGGTCTCCACTCTATGATGCGCCTACGCCAGCGGTTGTCACTTCTGCCACAGATGTGACTAGCCCATTGCCACTTCAGTCTGCAAATACAAAACTGTGTCGGTGACTGAGTCTCCGGCGGATTTCTTCATTACGAATCTTATCTACCAGAGTAACCCCGAGCTCTTTATATAGCTCTTTTGATGACTGTGTGGACGAGTGGTTAGATTACTTGACTTCTGCGCCGCAAGTCCTCGGTTCGAATCCCGGCCGGAACATCTGTGCAAAAATACAATTGTGAAATTCATTTATGTATAACGCACCCACGACATAGGAGAAATCCTAATGGGGGCCATCTTTTAAAAAAAACTCTTTCCATGGCTCCTTCAAGCGACTTTGAGCTTGTGAAGCAACAGTACCGCAGTCACGCTTCGGCACCATAGGTATTCACCTACAGGCAGAACACACTGTTGGGCATTTGGGACTTTGGGCTTTGCGGTATGGGAGACGAGAAAACCTGATGAAGGAATATAAAGAACATAACTATTCCTTTCACTGCATAGTAATCCTACCATCTGACATGTGGTAGGATTCCTATGCACGAAGGTAGTGGTGGTACCACAGGGCCAGTTATTCTGCTGTGAAACTGTAGTGTGTAAACATCGCTGTGTATCGGTTTGAAGGGCACTGTGAGCTAGCATAATCACTGGGCATATGAGACTTAAGAACTGATGTCTCCGGGTCACGAGCGCAGTGTAGTGCCACACAGAAATGTTCTGGGTGACACAGCATTTGTTATGGGCAGACGTTGCAATTACCATCAGGTGAACGTTTTGCTCGTCTCGTCACTTTATCCAATAAAAAAGAATGCTTCTCAAATGCCCAGTCCAACAGAAGTCTCAAAGTTGCTTCTGCCTTTCCGCTGGTATATAAATTTAAAATAATTCAACTGTCTGGACTGGTATGGATATAATGCTTTATGAGTGGAAATGGATCAGATCAACGGCTATGCGCAATCACCGGTTGATCCACTCCGGGGTACGAGCTTGGGCGTGCACTCGCTGCCCCAAACGTTTCCGCATCCGCTCCGATCTTCGCACGCACTTGCGTCTGAAGCACCCTATGCAGCTTGTTGTTCTCGAGGTAGGTTACTGTTAGGTTTACTGGTGGTAGGATTCCTATGCAGGAGTCCGTCTAGGTAGGTACCACCCCAGGGCCAGTTATTCTACCGTGAAGCAGTGCACACATTACTGTGTTTCGGTTTGAAGGGCACTGTGAGCTAGCGTAATCACTGGGCATATGAGACTTAAGAAATTATGTCTCTGGGATCACCCATCAGGGCGTTACACAGTTGGTGTTACACAGAAATTTTCTAGGTGACACAGCAATTTGTTATGGGCAGACGTTGCACTTACCATCGGGTGGACGTTTTGCTCGTTACATCACTTTATCCATTAAAAAAATTTAAAAGAAATTACCGATACTACCACCCTGCCGGTGTTTGCAATATCCGAGTGAGGGACATGCCAGGAAAATCTCGCAACTTCCGTTGTCAAATGCCAAACCTTTCGGATTTGAGGGGTGGATTTGATACTCTCGGCCTTCGTAAGATTGCCGCCCCCCTACTCTCTGTAAAGCACGAAATGACGTATAAAAAACAAATTACAGAAAAAACAACGAAAGTCTGTAAATGATAAAATTATCTCAATTAGTGTGTTTAGATACTAATGCTTATAATTTTTATTTGTAAGTAACAATGAATAACAAAAAAAAAATATCCCACTAAATTTTGCCGCCTTAGGCCTAATCGGCCTATAGGGAAATCCGCCCCTGCCAGACCTTAGATATCCAGACCGATTGCAAGCAGCACCGTTTAAGGCCTTAGGCGCAAGTCGCGTGCAATACGCTGCACTTTTGTTTATTTATGAACCTTATGTAATTGTGATAAGGTACAAAAGCTTTAAAAAAAGCATAATGTATAGTACATTCAACTTTTTAATGGAAGAAAGTGACGAGTCAAGCAGATCGTTCACCTGATGGTAACTGCAACGTCTGCCCGTAACAAATTCTTGTGTCCTCCAGAACAATTCTGAGCTCGTCACCCTGAGAGATCAGTTCTTAAGTCTCATATGCCCAGTAATTACACTTGTTTGCATGGTAGTGCTTAAAAGCAGAATAACTGGCAAAGCGCTGGTACTTACCTAGACGGATCTGCATAGGTATCCTACTAGTACAAGTTTTTGGCGTTACCTATTGTCGACTTTTGTATCAGATTGAAGGTTTAAATCCTACGCAAGAAGAGATAACGCAGCGTCTCCGAGATAACAACATAATTCAGGATCGAGTCATCGAGATCACAAAAATGTCATTCGAGAAGGTAATTATTGAATTATTTTATTTAGAACTAGCTGTACCATTTTGGAGTTTTGGTATCTTTCAAATTACCATATGAGATTAAGAAAAAGTCTTTGTTGCGAAATCACAGACAGACACTTCAACTAGTAAGACTACCAAGAGTTAGAGTACCAACTCTAAGCCAGAATTTACGAAAAATGGCACATAGATGGTGGCATAATCATCTTAAAGTAGCGTTTGCGTCAATTCCTCACATTGGGGCAGTCCATTGTCTAGAAACGAAGTGTTTGGATGCTGCTTCCAATGGTTAGAACAATGAAGTAGTTTTTAATATAATATTAAAATAATATCTAGAGAAGAGGACAGGTTTTGTTTGGTGATCGTCAAACCGAGTAGAGGTCACATTCAAGTTGACGGAGACAAGTGACTTAGGATCTTGCTTTGTGGTAACCTCTAGAGGTGGCTTATGTTCAGCAGACTTGTAATGGGGGCAATTATGAGAATATGAAATTGTTTGTTTGTTTATCCGAAAGGTACTGGTGGTAGGATTCTAGCAAATCTATGGTACTTGAGATAGGCTTATGTTCAGCAGGCAGTGGCGTAACTATACTGTGGTAGCTCGTTGCAAATTAATGAATTACTCGCGACCTTCTCGGGTCGCTGTCGATGATGTAATTTTGGAGAACTAATAACGTAAAGGTATGCCCATCCCTAGTTTCTAAAAAGTGCTGACTCGATTATTTTATTTTTTATAAAAGAGCTTTTTTGAAATCGAGACAGTCCAGTTCTAACTCATGTATCGCGTACACCGTTTGTGGCTAAGAATTTTTTTTTTTTTATAGAATAGGAGGCAAACGAGCAGGTGGCTCACGTGATGGTAAGTGATCACCGCCGCCCATGAACACCTACAATACCAGGCTAAGAATCAAATATAAGTTTTGGTTCAATAAAGAAGAGAACTTTGGGTCGGGGTAAAAGTGTTTTTTTAAAGACATCCAGGACCTCCTAACAGTACGACAATATACTCGAGACCACGACACTGCTATTAACTATACGATAGACTTAATAATGCTTTGTTTGGAGGGGAACCCGTGTCATGGTCTCGACTTCAGTGGTGTGTACTGCCCAGTATGAGTTTGTGGAGGGTATCTGATGATGGTTCCCGGTGGTGGTGTTAGTTTGCTTGTGCACGCTTCTGTGGCAGCTTGTAGAACTAGTAGAGCGGCAGTATTTTATATTTTGCATGCGGATCTTAGCAAATCAACTTCATATAATGGACTATATGGCAACGTAACGCTTGATTCTATGAACTATAAATAAAAATAAATCACCGCTAAAATAGTAACAGATGAAAACAGAGTGCACGGTATCGGGGCGAAAGTGGTTGGGAGTGCGAGTGAGGGAATTGAGTCCTCCGCGCGCACTCACGGGCGGACTGCGACTGGTGTAACACCTTCGTCAACTCTAGAGGATACTAGAATTTATTTAAACCCAACTCCAGACACTATATAGGTACCAGCGCAGTGGCAGTGAATCTGCCGACCAACGCAAATATTTGACATGCTGTATCGGATACTGCGAAAGTTTTTCCGACTTGAGGCCAATGTCCGTCAGTGGACGCTAAGAGTGGTGGTAGGAGTCCCATGCAGGAATCGGTCTAGGTACGTACCAGTGCAGGGTCATTTATACTGCCATGAAGCAGTGCGTTTCGGTTTGAAGGGCACTGGAGCTAGAGTAACTGCAAAGCATATAAGACTTAAGAACTGATGTCTCATGGTGACGAGCGAAGTGTGGTGCCGCACAGAACTTTATTCGAAGCTGAAGGTGACATCACCGCGGTTATTGGTGGTTATTGGTGGCTCTAACCTTAGGTGACTTGTTCCTCTCGTCACTTGCTTATATTACAGACACCACAACTGACTACAATAATCATCATCATCATCATCATTTCAGCCTGTAGCTAGTCCTACATCCACAAAAGTTAATAGCTCTGATTTTGGGGGATTTTGCCATAGTTACCACGCTAGGCAGGCGGATTGGCAACCGTGGTTTATTTATTCAGATGTTCCAGGAAGATGCTGCTGCCCATATCCTGTTATTTTTTCTTCTGTCGACTTTCTTTGTCTTTTACGGCACCCACGGCATGAGATGGAGTGGTAGATTCTATTAAGCCGCTACCACACGGCAACTCTACAATAATTTAAACGTATTCACAATGAAGGGTAGCACCAGTATAGTGCCGACGAGCGCCCGCGCGTTGTCCCTGCTGAGTGCAGTGCCGCGTACGAAGATCACTTGCGAGCCGCCGGCGCCGCTCAGCATTGGTGAGTATTTTGTTACATCGACTACCGCGGTGTTAAGTGCTCGGTGTACCAGACTTCTATGACCCTCGGTTCGAATTCCAAGTGGGGTCAATATTTTTGCAAAAATACACGATAAAGGAAAATCCAGTATAATCCAGTGTAAGGCAACGTTTTTATATGATGATGATGTTCTCCTAGCCGATTTCGACCACGGCGACAACTTCCGACTACTGTCGAGAGCCATCAACTGCGCAGGAGATATTATAGTGTCACAAGTGTACGCGCAAACACAGAGGCACTCACTCGTCCCAACCTACCCGCGCCCGATGTAACGCTGATGCGATAAGATCGGAGGTAGGCTACGATGCAGTGTCAGAAACACGTGGACAAACACAACGCAACCAGACCCGAAAACCAACAATTTATGTTTTAGCACAAATGTTGGGATTCGAACCCAGGACCCGCGGCTTAGAAGTCAGGTACTCTGACCACTAGGCCACGCGGTCGTCGCGGTTTTTATATATATGTTGCGGAAATCGAACCCGCGACCTATAACGCAAGGGCCAGTCGCTTAGCCGATAACCGAACCGACGTATACGATATCTACCGTAGCACATGACTTTACCGGGGATAGTGATGACGCTCTCACACCTTAAACCAAAGCGGTCGCGTTTGCTGAAATCCGAAGGTCGATGTGAATTTAAGATAAACTTGCATATGATTCAATACTATATTTTATAGACGTGTTCCAACCAGCCCGTCGCGGCAGAGGAATCGCCAAGGCCCTAAGGAGGCCTAAGATCCTGCAAAGTCATGATGTCAGCAACTTGGACCCGAATTCATATCCTATGGCCATTGAGGGCAGTGCGCCGGTTAGTTAAGATTTCTTTTTCATTCAATTACATACATATAGTTGCGCCTTTTTCCTATATAAGGGGCAGGCAGAGGCTACACATGTAGACCATTTCTTTTTGCGCACGTGGGAAACGGGACGTGACGGGTGGCGAACCACGTCGTCGCCGTTTCGGTACGAATCAAAAAAAAAACTGACTATTGCGTTCCCAGTGTAGTGACAGCATTGCATATTATGGTGTTACTTTGCAAGAATAAAGGCTGTCCGTACAATATCTTAGTCGCCTCTTACGACCCCTCTGTAGGAAAGAGAAAGGTGCTATTCTACCGGACACCTATCGGCACATATATCATTCAATTATTTCAACATTATTCAAGCATTTATATTTCATTCAATTTTGTATTATTCAAACTATTTTAAATAATTGATTTTATAATTATTCAAACATTAAAATTATTTATAAGTCAGTTATTACAAATTCATATAACTTTTAATTATTTTAAATGATCGAAATATTCAATTATTTTAAATAATTTATTTTCAAAATATTCCGCGTGCAAATATCCCGTTGTTTTGACATAGGATATACCTGTGTTTTGGCATAGAATATATCCCGATACAAGCTATCTCTGTGCCCAATTTCAGTTAAGTTCGGTTCAATGGTTGAGCTGTGAAAAGGTTGCAAAAAGACAGGGACAGAGAGAGTTACTTTCGCATTTCTAATATTTCTTTGTGACTGCGCTCGTCACCCTGAGACATTAGTTCTTAAGTCGCATATGCCCAGTGATTACGCTAGCTCTCAGTGCCCTTCAAACCGAAACACAGTAATGTTTGCACACTACTGCGTCACGGTACGAGTAGAATAACTGGTCCTGCCTAGACGGATTCCTGCAAAGGAATCCTACCACCACCAATAAGTACGTTTTCGCGTCTCTATTGTTGAACCGATCTTGACGAAATTCGGCACAACGATAGCTTACATCTTGGAGACGGTCATAGAATACTTTTCGTCCCGGAAAATCAAAATTTCCTACGGGATTATTTAAAAAACCTTAATTCACCTTAAGTCGCAAGCACCAGCTTGTGATTAATAATCTGTTATGGCTAAAAACCCTACACCAAATTCATAATAATCACACGATAATGAAATGATGATGATGACGATGACTATACCTCTTTCATAACGCGGGAAGCGAGACCTGACTGATGACAAATCACGCGCTGCCATTTTGGTACGGTAATTCATTTTAATTTATTGCGTTCCCACGAGCAGTATAGTGACAACATTGCATATAGTGTTATTCTGCACGATTAAAGAATGTCCGTACAATACCGTAGTCGCCTCTTACGTCACCTCGGTAGGAAAGAGGTAGGTGTTATTCTACTCTACCGGACGCCTATCTGCTTTTTGCAAGTTAAATGAAAGGTCATAAAAAGAAATGACTACCCATTTTGTAATTCAGTAAAAATTTAACGGTATTAATAAAATCGTTTGCTCCAGGAACTTCCAGAGCTGAATGTCCAACTGCTGTTGAGCGACGGTGCGCTGCTGAACGGAAACCAGATGGTGCAGCTGCAGCTTGACGATAGCATGCTACTGGAATAGTGTTATGAATGCTATAATATCGCAATTATTACAAATTTGTAGTAACTCCTAAATGGGATTTTTTTGCGTATTAAACGTGCATAATTCCTGGTGTTAGGATTCATTTGCAGGGATCCGTCTAGATATAGGTGCAACAGCAGGGTCAGTTATTCTGCCGTAAAGCTAAAAACTAATGCCGTAAAGTGGCGGCTTACAAGAATCTACCTATCTCGTCCTGTGGTTGTCGTAAAAGTCGACAGAGGAAAAATTAAAACTAGGAGATGGGCGGCAGCATCTTCCTGGAACATCTAAATAAATTAACTGCGATTGCCAATCCGCCCGCCAAGCTTGGCAACTATGGCTAAATCCCTCCGAAATGAGATCTACAAGCTTCAGTGCCCTTCAGACCGAAACATAGTGGTGTTTGTACACTACTGCTTTCCGGGAGAATAACTGGTACTGCGGCGGTACCTAAGCGGATTCCTACCACTAGCGTATTTTTTGTCCTCCCGGACACAAAAAGGTACGTCGTGAATTGCTAAAACTATATAATAGGGTTAAGTGCAAAGTATATTTTTTAATAGAAACGAATGTTTTGTTTTTTTTTTCTGTTTTAGTTTTGCAAATAAAATGTGGTTTGATTATTTGATGTATTGTTTAATTAAACCCTTTTATTACTTGTCTTGTTGCTCTCATTTCTAAGATAGTCTTGGAACTGGGAAGAGTCCGCCGCGCTACCAATGCGGATTAACGAACTTCATATGTCCTCGAAATATTTTTAAGCCGGTATCCTCGCGGTCCATTACGTGGAAAAACAGCACTTTTTTATTGTATAAAGTGATGAAACGAGCAAACGTTCACCTGATGGTAAGTGCAACGTCTGCCTATAACAAATGCTGTGTCACCAGGAAAATTTCTGTGTCCATCACCCTGAGACATGAGTTCCTAAGTCTCATATGCCCAGTGATTACGCTAGCTCTGTGCCCTTCAAACCGAAACGTAGTAATGTTTGCACACTACTGCTTCGCGGCAGAATAACTGGCCCTGGGGTGGTACCTAAATAGACGGATTCCTGCATAATTTAGAGGTGCCGGCACTAGGGATTGGCCTCACTTCACTGGCGTAATATGAAATATAAAGAAAGCGCTCGACCTTTGAACCCCGGCTCTTTTTTGAAGACTATAATATGAAAAATTGTGTCTTTAGTGCTCTATGTAGGTTGCTTGCGGTGTGGCTGCAATAGTTTGATTTAAAAAAAATACTTTTATAGATATATCTGATGGAATAAAAAAGAAAACACAATTATGCGGTACAAGAACTATTAAAATAAAAAATAGCAATTGTCAGTGGTCACAGCATGTGACGTTGGCGTGTGCAGTGCAAATACGCGGGAAACTGAGGAGATTCCGCTGTGCATTAATAATTGTTTTTTAAGTAATTTAACATTTTATTTCAAAATTTCTCTTTAATTAGAGTAAGTAAATGTTACGTACTAATAATTTTGTGAGGTCTTCATATGCATAGATCTACACGTAAGCCGCGTTAGCTCCACAGAATGATACTTAGCAACTGAAGCTTCGTATGTATGTGAAGTCTTATGTTCTAGTAAGTTTAATGAATTTTTTTAGTCTGTTGATATTAGTGTAGATCTTTAAATACCAGTAAAAGCATTTTTTATCCACTTTTTGTTCTATCGGAAAATCTACAGTATAGGAAAAAAAAATTACCTATATTATACTTTAGAAGTTATAGGTGCTTCATATTGGATAAGGCGGTACTAGTTTTTTCAAATTAAATATAATAATAAGCGAGTATATAAGCTGGTAACGGTCGACGTAGGCGAACATATCACGATCAGATCGAAGTCATTTTAAGGAAAGGCCACGTCAAAGTACCCGCAACCGTCGAGCTTGTATGAAAACACCAATGAAAGTAGACGAAGCGAAAGATGTGTCTCAGAGTCGTAGCAAGTGGAAAGATATGGTCTCTACCTGCCCCAATGGGAAAGAGGCTTGACTATGTAAGTATAAAAGCTAGGCCAAGTCAGGGAATGTACAATACATTAATAACCAGTTATAGTTAAATAATACTTATATTCAATAGATATGATTCGTAGTAATTATCTTTAATCGAAGTGTAGATAAAGCTATCTGTCGTTGATAATACGAATAACATCGTCGGTCAATCTTCACTCAATCGAAATTTGATTGTCACATTAAAAATATTGGTGGAATTTGTTTTGGCGTGAACGAGTCTGACGAGGTAATGTTTACTCGCTTTTTATTTATTATTTTTGATATGTTGTAAATTAACTAACTTACTATACTAAAACATCATAGTTTTAAGCGCGAAAAAATTGCATTTCTTATTATAAATACGATCTGGTAAAGTGGATAGACAAGATATTTTTAACTTTGAAAATGTTTTAGTTTGCGAGATGTCAGTTGTAACCAATACGGTTGAATATTCAAAAAATGTATGCGTGCACTAACCAAACCTTGATTATGCTCATAGAACAAAACAGCCTTTTGTCCAGAAGACGTATTTAATATGAATTATTTAATTTTTTTACGGCATCAATTTATTTTTCGTTTATTTTATTCAATCTCGAATATTATTGTAGCTTATCTGCCTTATTTATTTAAACATAGGCTTTTTTATTTACTTAAGTTTTAGTTTTTTTAGTTAAGAAATTTATTTTATAGACACTGATTGCGTTTCCTTCGAGTAGTTATGATTACAAAGTCTGAAAACTAAAGTTCATACAACGGTTTGAAACAATGTCTTAGCCTTTTGTAAATGGCCGATTTCTCCCCTTAGATAATTAACGCGTCGTAATTGACATGAATATTCTTAATATTTTGACAAGTACCGTGCTAAGCACGCTGCGAGAAACCTTCGTACTAAAATATTTTACAGATTATGAAAATGATTTTTTTATAGAGAATAAATATGTTAATCTACATATAATTAGCTACGTACCCTTATATAAGTAGTGAACTATATTATGAACATAAAACAGGTCAGTCGAGAAACTGTTTAACAAAATTAATTTAATTTATTTAACCGTCTGGTGGCGGCTTAAGAGAATCTACCACTTCATCTCATCCCGTGGGTGTTGGTCGTAAAAGTAGACAGGGAAAATAAAAACCAAAACATGCGCAGCAGCATCTTCCTGGAACATCTGAATAAATAAACTGCGGTTGCCAACCCGCCTGCCAAGCGTGGCAACTATGGCCTAGTTATAAGCTGAAATGATGATGATTATATTTTAATATAAATTATATACTAATATTAAACAGTTTAAATAGCATAGAAAAATAAACATCTTTCCGGTTCTTTGAGGTCTTATTTTGGGAGGTCTTATATAGATGGACATTCATAAGACCTTTGAACTAGCCTAAATTGAATAAAGAAATCTTGACCCTGACTATATTTGTTACGCTGCTGGCCACAATCCTACTTTTTGTTTGTGATAGTACCGAACCAAAGCATTCGCTTTTCAAATGCAAGCGACCTCATTTCCTCTGAATGCTTTTTTTCTCAGAGATGCCGGTTTCTTTACGATGTTTTCCTTCACCGCCGACATCGTGGCGAAACGTTTTAATTAGAGGTCAAACTTCGTCACTACTGTCTAAACAGATTGTCTAATTTCATTCATACCTCAACAGTTTTTCAGGTGGTAGGATTCCTATGCAGGAATCCGTCTAGGTAGGTACCACCCCACGGCCAGTTATTATGCCGTGAAGCAGTAGTGTGCAAGCATTACTGTGTTTCGGTTTGAAGGCCACTGTGAGCTAGCGTAATCACTGGGCATATGAGACTTAAGAACTGATGTCCCAGGGTGACGGGCGCATTGCTGTGTCACACTGATGTGGGTGACACAGCATTTGTTATAGGCAGACGTTGCACTTACCATCAGGTGAACGTTTTGCTCGTTCCGGCACTTTTATCAAAAAAAAAATCTACAAATTATTTTCATTGCGTATAGATATTAAGCGAATATGCCAGTCTTAAAATTATAGTAAATCGATAAAAAGCAGTACAGCATGCAGTGTAAAACAAAAAAAAAACTCGGCTATGGAAAAAACTTAATTGGCAAGGGCAAGAAACCTTGAAGACATTTTTAAGGTTGATTATGTCACTCCGCAGTTGATTATATTATTAAAAAAAAAAAACGATTGAGTAGTTTCTGTAGATTTTCTACTTAATTTTTCAATGTATCAAGCAGAAGCATCAAAGAAATTCTTTTTCAGAGCCGGAGCTTGAACAACTTTGCCGTTTATCGCTAGAAAATGCGTCTTATTCCGTGTATAAAATCTTACGATGAAAGTGTAGATCACTCCAAACAGATAGACCGAGAGATCAAGGAATGGATCAAAACATACAACGAGGTAAGTACCGACGCCGACGCACCCCACCTTATTCCTTCTTGTAGCGATCCTGTCCTTCTAACGGTTATCTGGAAGATATTACTCCCAGAAATTAGACCGCCTATTGCTTACATTAATTTTTTACTTATTTTGTACATTATTTTTATTTTAACAGTCTTTTAAATTTAACTTGACCTGTATTAATGTAAAGGAATCATCCAATTCAACTTTCACTTCTAGACGTCCGTATAATTTGAAATATTGCACACCTATTAAAGATCTATGACAATACAATCATTTCCTGTTATTCTCATCAGGGTCATCAGCTAATTGTTGTTTAAGCATTTTTTTTATTTAAAAAGAAATTAAACTGAGTATACATAGTTAGCCGTGGTAGCTGGGCTAGGCGCTCGCTTTGAATTTCATAGTACGTGAGTGTCCTGGGTTCGATTTCCGATGCCGGTACGACTAAAATTTTTAATTGCAATTTTAAGTGCTGATTTACCACGTGCTCGGCGGTGAAGGACAACATCGTGAGGAAACCTGCATGTCCTGAAAAATAAAAAAAAATTTCAAAGACATGTGCAGTCCGCCAACCCGCATTGGAGCAGCGTAGGCGGATTCTTCCTAGCTCCAAAACCCTCTCAGAAATGAGAGGAGGCATGTGCTCAGCTGTGGGACATTTATAGGCTGAAACTTTACTTTTGTTTATACATAGTTACAATCCCCCACTGAGTGAAAAATAAATTTTTATACATTTATTTTTCACTCAGTGGGGGATGCCATTTAATAATTATTGTTTTGCAAAAGAAACACATGTTTAAAATACAGTTATGAAATGTTTAATGATCAAAAATTAAAATGCGAACTAATCTTGTGTAATCTTCACCAGATTACTGATTACTGATGCTGGCATTTTATTATTAATATATTAATGGAAAGAGTCATAAACTATTTTCCAGTGTCAAGTTACATATCCAAGTATACAATCTTCAAGCAGCAACATACACAATTTGATCGACAGTAAATTGACAGTTGACTTTTACTGAAGATATGGTGGACTGATGGAGGGAAAACGAAAAGCACAATTTTGGTCTTGAATTGAATTTTCCAATCACTGTACACTTTCAGGAGCACTTGCTGCATAATAAACTGTCATTATTAAACATCAAAACTCCAAATATACACAGAAATCACAAAATTAAATAAAAACACTACTGCCATTTTTCGAGTTGCCGCCAAAAGTCCTTGGCATATTATATTTTTCAGATTCTTTTAGCATGACTTTAGTTTTGTCACAGCGGAACATCTTAACGCATTTTCGGGACAGAGGGACACATAGCTTAAAAGCGTGGTCTCGTTAAGTACACTGTATACTGTGCTGATTTTTTTTTTTTTTTTCTTTTTAAAAAACGATGCCCCACAGTAGGATTTCTCCTGTGTCGTGGGTACGTTTTACAGACATAAATTCCGCATGCACAAACCACCCAGACCCGGAACAACTATCTGTAGGCCATACAAATATTTGTCCCGTGCGGGAATCGAACCCGCGACCCGCGGCGCAGAAGCCAAGGGCTTAGCCACTGCGCCAACCGAGCCGAACCAGTTGTCAATTTATTGCCTCGGTCCACAGGGCTAATGTAGGACCCTTAATGTTGTGACTAGTCAGTTTCATCTAGTACTAGGAGCAAGATCTCTTTACCATAGGCGGCCCTGACCACTTAATGGCGGAGACTGTTTTTCCATATGCCTCAGTTTTCTAATAAAAATAGCTTAAATTAAATTCTGATGACCGCATAGTCTAGTGGTCAGAGTACCTGACTTCTACGCCGCGGGTACTTGGGTTCAAATCTCAGCCTGAGTCAACAGTTTGTGTAAAAACACAAATTGTTGGTTTTCAGGTCTAATAAACACACCCATATGAAATCTCTTAAACGCACACACGATACAGGAGCAATCCTATTGTGGGGGATTTCTTAGAAATCAAAAATATACTGGACAGAGGAGACTTATGAACTGATGTCTAAGGCGGACGGGTGCAATGTGGCGCCATACAGAAATGTTCTGAATGACACAGCATTTGTTACCATGTGGTAAACCTTGCACTTACCATCAGGTGAACGTTTTTCTTGTGACGCCAATCTACAAAGGCACTGCTTATTTACAAAATTTATCGTTAATAAAATTTAACTACATTTTTTTATGGTTACTCTTGGCTTGTAGCCCTGGTTGCCCTCCTCTAAATCCGGCTATGAGGTGACTATTAAGAAACTGAAGAAGAAGATTGTTTACTCGGCGGTTTTTTATATGTGAATGGTAAGTGCAACGTCTGCCCGTAGCAAATACTGTGAATCCATACCTTCACACAACGCCCAGGACGTCAGAGACCTTGTTGTCGTCGGGTATATTTTCAGATCCAGAAATCGAAAATTAATTCATTACCTAACATTTGTGACGTCACTGCCGAGTTGACATCGGGTATACTTTCAGATTTAGGATTTCGCGCGTAGGTATTTTAAAACGTACCCGACCGCAAGGAAGCAATCTTTAAGTATTCTTTTTTCACTTTACTATTTCAATCTTTCTTTCCTTTTCGGCCGCTGGCTGGTGCAAGAAACGTAAAGATAGGGCATTAGGAAAGATTAAATCTAGGATTAACTTACACAGAACGCACAACTAAACTTAAGCGAAAGCGTGATTTGGGACAGAATATTAAAATGAATGTCCTTAACGCGCGCTAAATTCTCATTTTAATTTTTTCTAATTTATGTCAATTGTATTTTTATAGAAAGAACATTTCCCTTTGTTATAAACGTTTTTAATCCTCTTTTCTTCTATAATTTATCTTCATCCTAACATATAAAATTAAGCGTTTCTTTGTCTGTCTCGTCGTTAGCGTGATTAAAAGTGGAGAGACACCGAAACGGGTATACATTATAGTGTAGCAAAATGCGAGTGTCCTAAATGAAAGTATACCCCAAAAAAAATGTTGCGGTCGAGTATATTTCGAAATCTTTATTGTATACCCGACGCGTATATATTTTCATTGTATACCCGAACTCAACACTGTAGAGCGTTGGCTGAAGGTACAGATTCCATATACGCTACTGCGCTCGTTGTCCTGAGACATTAGTTCTTAAGTCTCATATCCGTCTAGGTACGTACCACCTCAGGGCCAGTTATTCTGCCGTGAAGCAGTAGTGTGCAAACGTTACTGTGTTTCGCTTTGAAGGATAGCGTAATCACTGGGCATATGAGACTTAAGAACTTTTGTCTCAGGGTGATGGGCACAGTGTGGTGTCACAAAGAAATTTTCTGAGTGACGCAGCATTTGTTATGGGCAGACGTTGCACTTACCATCAGGTGAACGTTTTGCTCGCTTCATCACTTTATCCAATAAAAAAAGAATTAAAAAAAACGTTATATCCAGTAATAATAATTTTACAAAATATCAAAAGCAATCGCTTAGTCCTTACAGTTAAATAAGATTTGTAATCCAACGCTTAAATCATTTATAAAATATTTTATCGCACGGATATCTACCCGCGGCACTGATGAATCTCAAACGTTAAGTTTTCGCTATATCTGTGTCCTGATTACGAGATAGTCAAATGGATCTGATAAGAAATTACCGGTATAAGATAACGTATGATACAATGTGGTATTTTGATATAAGGATCATATTATGGCGCTTACTAATGCTTAGGGTAATACTTTTTATTAGTAAGCATTTAAAATTATGATGACAGTTGACCGGGAGAGAATGCCAAAAGGCATAAAGTGCGCCCTTTGTAATCCTTTATTTTCCAATAAGGTGAATACAACAATAAATAAAGAAATAAATGCGGAGAATTTTTTTTAGAATTCCCATAGGTGTCTGGTAGAGTAGAATAGCTCCTACCTCTTCCCTACCGAGGTGTCATAAGAGGCGATTAAGGTATTGTATGGACAGCCTTAATTCGTGTAGAATAACACAAAACATGCAATGCTGTCACTATTCTGATCGTGGGAACGCAGTGGGGAGAAGACTTTTGACTCTTACCAAAATGGCGGTGACGTTGTTTGCCACCCGTCACGTCTCGTTTCCCGCGGGGGCTACGTGAGTGGCCTCTGCTATCCCTTATAAGGGAAAAAGGCGTGACTGTATGTATGTACGTAGTTTTTTAGTCCATGTCTAATTTTATTTAACACTTGCTGTCTCCAGACCGCTTCGCTCGGCGTAAATTATAATTTAGATACATACATACATAGAGTCACGCCTCTTCCCATAGGGGTAGGCAGAGACCACATCTTTCCACTTGCTACGATCCTGACACACACATCTTTAGCTTCCTCTACTTTCATTAGTATTTTCATACAAACTCTTCGGTTGCGGGTACTATTAACGTGGCCTTTCCTTAAACCGATTTCGATCTGATCGTAATACGTTCGCCTACGTCGACCCTAACATGCTTGCCCATTTACAATCGCCTCATAAATCTGTTTCGTCAATCTTCTTTCATCCATCCTCTCTACATGTCCAAACCGTCTAAGCATCATCGCTATATTTGTCAATACATACTACCCTTTGTTATGTGGGGCCCTGCATAACTTTATGTATAGCCAGAAAGTAACTAAAAAGGCCACGACTGGCTGTACATAGAGAAGTACTGGTCCCCTACACTTATGTTGGGTAGTGAATGTTGGGTCTGGCAGAAGAAACATGAAAATAAGATTAATGCTGTTGAAATGATAAGTTGAAGAAGTTGAAAAGTGACTTTGATGGACAAACTGAGAAACAGCGTGATAAAGGAACGTTGCGGTGTGGTAGAAGATGTAGAATTTACAAATAATAGAATAATAAAAAAATCTAATTAAAAGCATCCTATAATGTTTCCTATGACTAAATATAACTCTATACCAAGTTTCATTCCCTTCAACTGTTTTAGCGTTATTGAATGTCAAACAAACATACAAACTCACATTTATAATATTACTAGCGATCCGCCCCGGCTTCGCAGGGGTACAGTTTTTTAATGGTGCACTTAGCAAAGAAGTATTAAAGTATGTTGATTTTATGATATGTCCATCCAAATATAATTCTATTTATAATGTTATTGGATTATTGGATGCCACTGAAAATCAGGGTAGGATCATGCATCCTAGCATATCCTGAGTGGTGATTTAAATATGAAACTATCATATATCAACTATCAAATTTTCTACTTTTCCGTTCATTTTCCAAAAAAAATCTGTCATACAAACCTTCTCCGGGCAATTACGAACACAACTGAAGAAACCGGCCACATCGTTGAGCCGTTTTCAAGTGATGATCTTTTATACATGCGGCAATTGGTTTTAATTTATGTAGAAGAAGACAGAAGATAAAGACTGTCGTCGTCGTCGTCCTCGTCGTTTCAGCCTATTAATAGTCCACTGCTGAACATAGGCCTCCCCCATAGATTGCCACAAAAGTTTGTAGCTCTCGTTTTAGGGGGTTTTTGCCATAGTTGCCACGCTTGGCAGACGGGTTGGCAACCGCAGTTTATTTATTTAGATGTTCCAGAAAGATGCTGCTGCCCATCTCCTGGTTTTCATTTTCCCTCTGTCGACTTTTACCTGTCGTATCGAGTAGCATATCGACTATTATACACCCTTGAACAAATAAGTACTCTACAAATACTCATAACTTTTTATAGTGGAATGGAACCGATTTTAATTTTGAAGATTTTACTAAAATTTTCAGTAAAATCTTTTATACAATGTTTTTAACTATCTCATTAATTACAAACATTATTATTTTCAACACCCATATATTTATTACGAGTATTTATCTTTTATATTAGATATCGGACGGTCAGTGCAATTTTTAATTCTAGAAAACTATTATTGTAAGAACGATCAACCTTAATACGGAGATCGCATGGCAGATTGAATTGTTATACCCTTCAATAGTAAGATCCTCGTATGAGTGGACCTGGTATCTCCTACACTTAGCAAATACTGTCATTGTAACCTGTTGCAGGCGATCAAGTTACTACTTCTGGGCACTGGAGAGAGCGGGAAGACGACCATAATAAAACAAATGAAAATACTACACGTGAAAGGATATTCTTATAGGTACGGGATGATCAAGCTGCTTTTGGGTTTTTCAGTAGCATTTGTATCATCAACTCCTAATACATAAAGAAAATTGCAGCTTTTTTATAGTTGATAGAGTTCATTACAGTTTTTTATTAAGTGCCACTAAGTTTTCTGGCGGGTGGGGGACACTAGACTGTCTGATCTCCCCCACATACCTAACATAACTATTTACATATATGGAGAATATAGTCTCTCCCCTGAGAGCTTTACGTAATCGACCGACCTTCTTGGACGGCAAGCCAACACAAATAGTAAGACACCTTACACTGTAGATGCTTTCGTGACACTCAGGAGACAAAATTGAATAATCCATTCTCCGACAGCTAAACCACTTGGTTACGGCAAATTTCAATTATTTTGAAAATACATTAGTACATACACACGTACTCCTCACCACGCCTCTTTCCCATTAGAGTAGGCTGATACAGTTACTTTACTCTTATCTTTTTTTTTCAGTGAGCGAATGGCAATGGTGCGGCACATTCGTTTCAACACTCACGAGTCGATCTACGAAATAATCCACAATATGCCCGTGCTAAGCATCGCCCTACAGAATCCTAAATACATCCGGGCTCAGCAGTACCTTCTCAAAGTAGGACCCGAAGGCCCACAGGAGTATACTGAGGTGTTTATTCATTATTTTACTGGTGGTAGGATTTCTATGCAGGAATCCGTCTAGGTAGGTACCACCCCAGGGCCAGTTGTTCTGCCGTGAAGCAGTAGTGTGCAAACATGAAGGGCACTGAATGCTAGTGTAATCACTGGGCATATCAGACTTAAGAACTGATGTCTCAGGGTGACGGGCGCAGTGCAATGTCACACAGAAATGTTCTGAGTGACACAGCATTTGTTATAGGCAGACGTTGCACTTAATTAAATTAAAATAATAATGTAACTTGATTGGACACCATAATCAAAAGATACAAAAAGGAAAAAGAAAGTTTACCAACTTACCATCAGGTGAACGAGCAAAAACTCGTCTCGTCACTTAATCTAATAATAAAAAAAATGCGCTCTATCTGTTTCGAGGAGTTGTTCGGATTAATTCCTGCTGCTAAGTTTCACCATCGCACATGGCGGCGCTTTCCACCACTGCTCGCTTTGCCAGAAATTTTCTGCCACGCTCAACCACTTTGTGAAATCTACAGCCGCCAGCGAAACACCGGAAAAATTCTGACCGATACCGACTTAGAACCTTCAAGAGAAGAGCATGCTCTTTTCTCTAAGGCCAGCAACGCACCCGTAATTCCTCTGGTGTTGCGCGGTGATCACTTACCATCAGGTGAGCGGCTAGCAAACGAGCCCACTCTTCTACAAAAAAAAATGGAAATGTCATACGTAAACCTTATATGTATGTATACATTGTAGTAGTTTAAAAATACGTTCAATAAGTATCATGTTACAATCTATTTTGAATAAAAAATATACTATCCTATTCTAATCTATTATGTATGTAATTGTATTTTTTTTGGTTTTTTATTTTTTTGTTCTTAAAAAACGAAGCCCCACAGAAGAATTTCTCCTGTATCGGGGGTGCGTTTTACAGACATAAATTTCACATGCACAAACACCCAGACCCGGAACAACTATATGTAGGCCATACAAATATTTGTCGCGTGCGGGAATCGAACCCGCTACCCGCGGCGCAGAAGCCAAAGGGTCCCTGCGCCAATCGAGCCGACGGTATTAGGTGGTCATGGCAATCACTAATTAGTACATATATTAACTTAAAGGAATATTTCGACAACGTGCGAGACTTGTGGCAAGATGGTGGCGTGAGGGAGTGCTTCAGAAGGTCCAACGAATATCAACTAATTGACAGCGCCGAATAGTAAGTATTTTTTTTTTTATTTAATGAAAGTGACGGAACTAGCAAAACGTTCACCTGATGGTAAGTGCAACGTCTGCCCATAACAAATGCTATGTCACCCAGAACAGTGTGACACCACAATGCGCCCGTCACACTGAGACATCAGTTCTTAAGTCTCATATGCCCAGTGATTACGCTAGCTCACAGTGCCCTTCAAACCGAAACACAGTAATGCTTGAACACTACAGCTTCACGGCAGAATAACTGGCCCTGGGGTGGTTTTAATAACCAAACGTAGCGTTGGAAATAAAAAAAAATCTCTTATGCTTTACTTTCTTCGTAAACGATTTTAAATCTTTGCATATGATGGTTTTGAATTCAATAAAATTATGCCGTTTAGTGTTTTGTTACCTTGAAATTGCAAGGGGTCGTCCTTTAATCATGCGAGGTTCGAACTGGGGGGGAAAGGGTCAATAAGGGTTATGTGACAACCACGTGTATTTTCTTTCGAAAATTGGATGGTATTTTTGTATTCAAATCTCAATTAAAAAAAGTGACGTTCAATTTCATCGTTTCTGTTTTATCATTAGTAAATTGCACCCGTGCGACGCCGGGGCCGGTCGTTAGTTTAATATGAAAATATAAGATCCTTTAAAGACAGTGCCGCGAAATCGAGACCACTTTAGGCAAATTCTCTTTTATTATTTATTTTCAGTTTCTTAGACAGGATAGACCTGATTGGAAAAGAAGATTACGTACCTTCGGACGCAGACATTTTGAGATGCCGGCGGAAAACCACTGGCATACAGAAAATCGAGTTCAAAGTTAAGGTAATGTAAACAAGAATATACCATCGCATCTCATCCCGTTTTATTGTATAAAGTGACGAAACGAGCAAAACGTTCACCTGGTGGTAGGTGCAACGTCCGCCCACAACAAATGCTGTGTCACCCAGAATATGTCTGTGTACACCACACTGCGCCCGTCACCCTGAGACATCAGTTCTTAAGTCTCAAATGCCCAGTGATTACGCTAGTTCACCAACACAAACCGAAACACAGTAATGCTTGCACACTACTGCTTCACGGCAGAATAATTGGCTTTGGGGTTATGACCTACCTAGACGGATTCCTGCATAGGAAAATAAAAGCCAGGAGATGGGCAGCAGCATCTTCTGGAACATCTGAATAAATAAACTACGGTTACCAACTCGCCTGCGAAGCGTGGCAACTTTGGCAACATCCCCCCAAAATGCGAGCTAATAACTTTAGTGGCAATATGTGGGAGGCCTA
This sequence comes from Luehdorfia chinensis, assembly GCA_019845155.1. NCBI lineage: Eukaryota > Metazoa > Arthropoda > Insecta > Lepidoptera > Papilionidae > Luehdorfia > Luehdorfia chinensis. Next base: position 1,639,606 of record JAHVAK010000107.1, read on the forward strand.
TGTTCAACAGTGGAATAGTGATGGGCTGAAATGATGATGATGAAACATGGCCGCGTGGTGGTGGAATACGAGAATCTGTCATACCGTTACATTCCGTCCGACGTCGTTGGAGTCAACTGGAAAATTAATAATGGAAAATGTATCGTCTCGAAGTCGAGTCAGCCATTCGACCTTTGTCGTACCACGTCCTAGTACAAGTTTTTAAACTTAGTTGGAGGTCAACAGTAATATAAGAAAGAAAGAAAAAACATTTATTCACTAGAAGATAGACGACGATAGAAGAGATAGACGTACAATAAATGGCCGATAGATGTCTCTTCACTACCGATGTGTCGTAAAAGGCAACGAAGGTATTGCACAGACCGGCAGGATATGGGCAGCAGCGCCTTCCTGGAACAGCTGAATAAATAAACTGCGGTTTTCAATCCGCCTGCCAAGCGTGGTAACTATGACAATCTATGGGGGAGGCCTATGCTCACCAGTGGACTACAGACGGGGCGACAGACGTTGGGGGAGGAAAGGTAATACGTCACACTAGTGCCCGGCTACACATATAGTGAAGCGTATATACGCACTGTCCCTCCCCGCCACACTACCCACCCCTCTTACATCTAGATTACCTCGTCCCCCCGCGATCCTATCGCCCTATAGTACTGAAATATCTAATCCGTCTGCCGAGTGTTTACTTGGGAGAGGCATGTCCAGATGTAGACAATTTAACCGGCTGCTATAAACAACGCCATCTAGTGTCAACGGTTGAACTGACTAGTTGATTTTTTTTTGTTATGGAAACAGTCGTTAACTATCTTCCAATGACAAGTAACATATTATTCAAGTATACAATCTTCGAGCAGCGAGACTTCTAAATTTCGATAGACAGTAAAATGATAGTTTACTTTTACTGAAGATGGACTGATGGAGACAAAACGAAAAGTACAATTTTGGTCTTGAATTGAAGTTTCCAATCACTGTTCACTTTCACGAGAACTTGCTGCATATTAAACTATTAACATTAAACATCAAAACTATATATACCTATACAGAAATTACAAAAGTCAATTAAAAACACGACCGTCACTTTTCGAGTTGGCGCCAAAAGTCCATCTTGAACTATACGTAGGTAATCTTTTCTGTTGATGTAATTTGCAGTGCCTATAACTGACACTAGATGGAGCTTCTTTTAGAGAAAATAAATTTACTAAATATGTAGTCGCAAATTATTAAGTATTTATTATTTTGGGAACTTACAATTCTACTACAGTACTACAAAAAAACATATAACCAAGTAACAAGAAGCCTTTATAGAAGTTTTCCAAAAACATGTTTTTGTGTTTTCTTCTGGGAAACTAAAGAAATAAATAGCAATAAATGATTTTACATATTTCATTTTCAAGACAATGTACATAAAGAAATGACTTACCCTATTTTAAATATTAACTCTTTAATACTATCTTACACTGGTAAAAGTTAAAAATTGCTGTAACGACGATAAAACTAAGTGTATTCACAACACGCAATGTAAATAAAACATATAATAATTAACTGTCCGGCGAGCTTAGGCTTCTTTCCAGAGCACAGGCATTATTTTTGTTTATCAATATTATATTCAAAAAGTATTTTGTTAATAATCTATATTCATAATGATCTTTTGCTTTGCTTCTGTTCCGTTCACTATATTCTGTTCTATTATATTATATACCAACTGCAAGAATGTTGCTATACCGCAACTACTAATCTTATCTTCTTTTTTATTTGTATATATATATAACTCGATTTACCACTGACTAATCACGACATCTCCGAAACTACAAGACATATTGTTTGAAATATGTCATACATTTTCCTTTATCGACATAGACACTCACTAGGGGCGTACTAATGGGCCTGTGCTGTGCTTCTCTATAAAAACTATAACTTCTGCTAGAAGACGGAGCGGATCAGCTAGTATGCTATATAACTGCCCATAAACGGGACAACTTTGATTTAAAAAGAAAAAAAATGGCCTCTGAAAAACGTGGTAAACCGGCGCATTCGAACCTCATTTTATATGTTTGCATGCTCGCAAACTATGAAATACAATGATTCACGACAAACGAGCGCCCTGCTCTTTAACTCCCGAGGCTACCTAAACCAGCTTTTAAAATAGTGCAAAAGAAAGAATAACCTAAAGCTATTCGTATGGACTTATAATCTATAAGACATTTCACATTCAAAAACATGGAAAGCAGCATGGGTTAAATAATTTCAGGTGCCGAAATCAATGCACGGTGGTACCCAGGACTTCTGGATGTTTGATGTTGGCGGACAGAGAGGCGAGAGGAAGAAATGGATACAGGTTAGATGTTGTGTATGATCTTAATATTATTAAAAAAAAAACCAATAATTTTAGGTAACTTCTCTACCCTTAGTCCATTTTCTACCTAATCCTTATTCTCTTTCTCTTTGCCAAGCCGGTTGCCGTGCCGATGGCTTCGTGTCTTGGGGCGAACCTAGTCGTTAGGGTGCCGATCTGGAGGTCTATTGTGTTACTCTGGTAGGTTTCGTGGTCGGTTTTATTTTGGCGTATGAAGCTCATCAGGTTAATGGGATCAAATTAAACCGATCCCAAAACCGACCAGAGTTAGATAGTAATCCCTGCTCTGGGACCGCGCGCTCCAGAATAAGGCTAGCCTTTACCTTTGTCGCCAACTCACAAAGTAGCGGTGGTGTTTTTATTGAATTTTGTAATTTATGTGTATATTTTGAGTTTTGATGTCTAATGTTGACAGTTTATGATGTGGCGAGTGATTGGAAGATTCCATTCAAGACCAAAATTGTACTTTTCCTTTTGTCTCCATCAGTCCAGCAAATTTTCATATCCATCATCATTCATTAGTCTAGAGAATCTTCAGTAAGAGTCAACAACAACTTTACAGTCGATCGAAACGAAGTCTTTATTATAATTAAATTATTACTCGACTATTGGCAAGAATGGCTCGATTTGGTAGCTACAATAAGTAGCTAATTGGTAGGACCAAAACAGAAGAAGAATGCGGGGCTCTGTTTCGGTGGAAAACATCTTTCTTAGCTACTCCTGGGAACACAATAGGAGCAAGAAATTTAACTCTTACCAAAATAGCGGCGTCGTGGTTCGCCACCTGTCACGTCTCTTTTCCCAAGAGGTCGAAAAGTGGGCTACTCTGTGGTCTCTCTCTTCGGAAAGAGGCGTGAATGTATGTATGTTAGTTTAAAAGAATACTACTACTGCATCTCATCCAATGGATCTCGTAAAAGGCGAGTAAGGAATTAAACTGCACTGTGCACCCAACAGCGCATGGTGGCGATGGGCTCACCACCTATCACTAAGTGCATTATATTGTTTTGGTGAAACGTGGATTGTGGCAGTCATCTGTTTTTGCAGTGAGTGCCCAGTTTCTGACTACCCCTTATGGGATACAGTCGTGATCTTATGTATGTATATATGTACTATGAGTTAGCTGTGCCCCGCGGTTTAACCAGCATAAAACAGACGGCGATGAAACGAAATTCATAGTAAATTATAAAAATTGCGATCATATTTCTTTCGCACTTCGCCTTAAACTTTGATTATTTAAAACTAGCTGATGCCTGTGTCTTCGTCCGCGTAGATATAGGTTTTTTAAATATCCCGTGGAAACTATTTAATTTTGTTGAAAACTGTGCTACGTCCGTCCTCAGGATCCAAGCTATATCTGTGCCAAATTTCGTCAAGATCGCTTCAACGATTGAGCCGTGAAATAATAACAAACCGACAGAGCAACGGAGAGAGTTACCTTCGCATTTATAATATTAGTATGGCTATGGATAGACAAAGGTTTAATGGAAGCATGTGACGAGACAAGGCAATAGTTCACCAGGTGGTCCGTGCAACGTCTGCTATAACCAATGCTGTGTCCCGCAGAACATTACTGTGCGACATCGCCCTGCGCCTGAGACATCAGTCCTTAAGTCTCATGTGTCTAAAAATTACACTAGCTATCATTACTATTAACCAATCGGACCGAAACCCAGTAATGTTTTCACACTACAGCTTCTCGGCAGAATTACCTACCTAGATGGATTCCTGCACAGAAATCCTACCGCCAGTTGACTTTTAAATTTAATTTTCACTACCTACAGATAGTTGAAGCCGTGTGGTGGCGGCTTGTTAAAAGAATACTACCACTCCATCTCGTCCATTGGATCTCGTAAAAGGCGAGTAAGGAATTAAACTGCACTGTGCACCCAACAGCGCATGGTGGCGATGGGCTCACCACCTATCACACCAAGTGCATTATATTGTTTTGGAGAAACGTGGATTGTGGCAGTCATCTGTTTTTGCAGTGAGTGCCCAGTCTCTGACTACCCCTTATGGGAAACAGTCGTGATCTTATGTATGTATGTATGTACAGATAGTTGATCCGGAAGTATTTATTGAAATTCATGTCTGTGAAACGCACCCACGATACAGAAGAAATGTAAGTTCAATTTGCAGGTGTTCGAAGGAATCCACGCGATCTGGTTCGTGGTGGCGTGCAGTGACTTCGACCAGACCTTAAGAGAAGACAACTCACAGAACCGTCTCAAAGAAGCACTTATACTGTTCGAGGATGTGTGGCAAAGCAGGTTGTTGCCGATTTAGTGGATTTTAATTTAGCTTTATAAATGCGGAGTTTCTTTCGCCTCTTTCTTATTAAGAAAGTAGACGTTTCTCTTACAGATTGTAAAAAACATACATTTGACAAACGAAATGTGAATTTCTTACGTCAGAGAATACATTTATGCTATCGCTAATTCGCCGTGTGGTGGCAGCTCGTTAAAAGAATACTACCACTCCATCTCATCCAACTGGATCTCGTAAAAGGCGAGTAAGGAATTAAACTGTACTGTGCATCCAACACCGCATGGTGGCGATGGGCTCACCTACTACCACACCAAGTGCATTATATTGTTTTGGTGAAACGTGGATTGTGGCAGTACATCTGTTTTTGCAGTGAGTGCCCAGTCTCTGACTACCCCTTATGGGATACAGTCGTGATCTTATGTATGTATGTATGCTAATTCGCCTGCTAAGCGTGGCGATTGCGGTTACACGCCACCCAAGTCGAGAAAACCTCAAAACGAGGCATTATCAAATAATATTGACTATACGACAGACTGCCGACGGGTTCATTCGCCACGTCACGCTATTTTCTTTTCAAAAACTATTTAATACATATTATTTAAAATGTTGCATTCGGATTCTAGAAAATTAACTTCCTTTCCTTTATTATAACGGATTTCCGCAAAGGAATGCCGTGCCGCGAGGTGGCGGCTAACAGGATCAAACAAAATTCAAGATCGAAATTGTGCTTTTCGTTTCGGCTCCTACTGTCCAACAAATTTAGCATAAAATGGAACTATCATTTTACTGTGGGTCGAAACTTCGAAGTGTTTGAAGATTGCCAATGATCTAAAAATTTTATTTATTTATACCAGAACATGCTACTTTGAAACTGTCAAAAAGTTTACGACTTGCCAAAAATTAATTAAAAATAATCATACATATTAAGTTAAAATTAAGATATTTTGTAGCCCTGTGATGTCAATATACGAACATTCAAATTGATAAATGTAATAACCCTAGTCTCATAAAGGTTTCTAAGAATTTACACATTTGCCGTGTGGTAGCGGCTTAAGAGAATCTACCACTCCATCTAAACGCGTGGGTGTCGTAAAAGTCGATTGTGGGAAAATATTAAAACCAGAAATGGGCAGCAGCATCTTCCTGAAACATCAATAAATAAACTACAGTTACCAACTCGCTTACACAGCGTGGCGACTATAGCAATTCCCCCCAAAATCCGAGCTACAAACTTTTGTCCATTGATCCCATAATCAGGCGTTACTTTGCGTAACTATCATCATCATCATCATCACTAGTCCATTGCTGAAATAGGCCTCCCCCATGGATTGCTACAAAAGATTGTAGCTATAATAATTATTCTCTTAAGCGGCCACCCCACGGCAACGGCGTAGCTATATTGCATGACAATTGTTCCAGGTTTCTTCTCGAAGCAGGTCTGATAGTATTCCTCAACAAACAGGACGTTCTGGAGACTAAGATCAAGCAGGGCCGAAGTATAGCACCGTACTTTCCTAAGTACAACCACTTCGAGGCTTCCAGAGACGAATACACGAGGACTAAGCTATTTATAAGGAGTCTATTTGTGGTTCGTACACAACATTCACATGTACAGCACAAACAAACTAGAAAAACAACTGTTTTTTTTTTTCCATAAAAGTGACGGAACGAGCGAAACGTTCACCTGATGGTAAGTGCAACGTCTGCCAATAACAGATGCTCTGTCACCCAGAACATTTCTGTGTGTCACCACACTGCGCCCGTCACCCTAAGACATAAGTTCTTAAGTCTCATATGCCCAGTGATTACGCTAGCTCTCGGTGCCCTTCAAAACGAAACTCAGAAATGTTTGCACACTATTGCTTCACGGCAGAATAACTGGCCCTGGGGACCACCCCAGGGCCAGTTATTCTGCCGTGAAGGTACCAACCTGCCTAGACGGATTCCTGCATAGGAATCCCACCACCAGCTTGACTTGTGTTTTTGCACAATTGTTAGCTCCATCTGGGCGAGCCCAGGAGCACGTAGATGTCAGGTGAACCGACCACTGGGCTACGCCGTCGTCAAACTACAATACAATAAAGTAGCTTCAAGAGTTAGACGCCTCATCATAGTCTTTAAGAACCTAAGAATTGTTGCCGCGAAAAGACTACTGCTTCAAACATGTCATTGTATCATTAATTGTTATGATGATCTCTTGGCCGTATTCGACCACGGCGACATCTTCCGAATATTGTCGGGAGCTATCAACTGCGCAATAGACATTATAGTGCCACAGGTGCGCGCGCAAACACAGAGGCACTCACTCGACCCAAGCTACCCGCGCCCGACGTCACGATGATGCGATATCGGATCGGAGGTAGGCTAGGATGCAGTGTCAGAAACACGGGGACAATCACAACACAAGCTAACCTACAGTTCTAAATTGGTTAAGGTAATACGATTATGATTATGACGCAGTGTAGTGGCACATAGAAATGTTCTGGATGACATAGCATTTCTTATGGGTAAACGTTGAACTTAACACCAGGTGAACGATTTGCTCGTTTCGTCACTCTATCCAATAACAAAAAGAAATTTAAGTCATATGCAAGCAACCTTAACAAATACAACATAACAGACAACCATACGTACAAATATCAACACACATGCACGTTCATCTCATACACACCAACACTCACACGCATGCACGTTCCCACACAAACGCGCGTACACACTTACATTTTCAAACACATGCATAAAACTTTTGTATGGCATCATGTTTTTTTTTCTATATATGTTCTGCATTGTACACAACAAATAAGCCACAAAAGTGGGAACTGTCTTCTGTTATACGGGACTTCAACGAATCCTTGAATAATTCGATGATCAGAAAAGAATTTAATTATTTACTAGCTGATGCCTGCGACTTCGTAGCATATAGGTTTTTCAAATATCCCGTGGGAACTATTAGATTTACCGGATTAAATCCTATATCCGTCCTCCAGAACACATGATATCTCTGCGCCATATTTCGTATAAATCGGTTCAGCGGTTTAACCGTGAAAAGGTAACAAACAGACAGAGGGACAGAGAGAGATATTTTCGCATTTTTAATATTAGTATGGATGAAGATATCGTGATGATATTTTTGCGTGATGTGCGCAACGGCAGACCTCTATTATTTAAACTATTATAGATTTATTTATTAATATAATTGAAGACTTGTTAGTTGAACTTCAACAGAACCTAACGACGAAGAAGAGGGAGCGGCGCGAAATCATCGCGTCAGCGGAGAGGTTCGTGGTGCTGGAGGCGAGCCGGCCTCGCGAGTGCTACTTCCACTTCACCACGGCCACCGACACCGACAACGTCCGCACGGTCTTCCGGGACGTCCACCAGATGATACTCACGCATATATTGACCAACATCGGAGTTTACTGATCACTGAACTGGAGTTGGGAACTGACGAAACAGAGAGAGAGCGAATAAGAGGGGCGAGTGTGAATGGGCGAGCTGGTAGGGTCTACGAACGTATCACGATCAGTGCGAAGGCGGTTTAGGGAGAGGCCACGTCGGAAGTAGCAACCGACGAGCTTTTATGCAAGCTCCCGTCACGTCCCGTTTCCCGCGAGGGATGACTGGGCTACGTGAGTGGCCTCTGCTGACCCTTATATGGGAAAAAGGCTTGACCGTGTGTATGTATGCATAGATATTTATGTATGATGGATTAGATTAAGTGACGTCATACGACTTATGAGATTTACTCAATCTTGACTTTGATAAATTTGTTTTTAATTTAATTGTTAAACTAGATATTTAAGAGTATTTAATTATTTTGATTAATTTTTATAAATAAGTGTATGTAATACGAGTTAATGAACGACTGTAAACAACATTTCTTCTTTTATTTTTTGAGATTAAAACCAAAGAGTTTGAATACCACACTCCTTTTATTTAGCACTAGATTAACGAAACCCGTCACGCTGATGGGTTTTCAATTTGAAGCTTTAAATTCTGAATAAAAAAATATTATTCTTTAGCGATTATATATATCTGGTAGTTTTATCTGAAACAGCTATATTTTATTATATCTAGATGCTGTCTATAATTATCGTGTAAGTAATATGTACAGAATATAGATGCGCGCGATATTCGTAATATACCCTTCCCGTCCCGTCCGTCAATGCCTGTAAATCTAGTGTTGAACCAATTCAATTTGATTAGATCAAACTGTTTTGAAGATGTGTGATGGCGGCTTAATAGAATCTGCAACCGTAAAAGTCGACAGAGGGAACCGAAAACCAGGAGATGGGCAGTAGCATCTTTCTTGAACATTTGACTAAATAAACTGCGTTTGCCAACTCGCCTGCCTTTGGCAAAGCCCCCAAAATGGGAGCTACAAAATTTTGTGGCAATTTGTGTTGATGATGATGCAACTGTTTTAGGAAAGCGTATTTTTTTTGTAAAAACACCATGTTTCACACTGGGACTCCTCTGGATCGTGGGTACGTTTTTACAAATACACCATTTCACATAGTACACAATACAACCAGACCCGAAAACAAACAATTTCTGGTTTCGCCCAAATTTGGCTTCGGCTGGGATTCGAGATCCCGGGACCCACGGTGTACATACACAAATCAGTTTTTCATCAATTTCAATCATCATTCGATCGTTGTGAACAGGTGCTGTTCGGTGGAGGCTGGTCTGCTCGAGTTGCAATATACTTATATATTTACTATTGAATCTTATCTAAAACTTTAAGATTGAGCGTGCTTTGGTTGTCTTCTTTGTAAATTTATTTATAATAAATTTTTGACTAAGATAAGAAAAGGAATTACAAAATCTACAGAGCTTCTTTCGCTTGTTACTTCTCCATCAGATGAACCTCATTACAAACGTGGGTAGGTTGTAAAAAAAATACGTTTGACAAACGAAATTTATATTTCTTACGTAGAAAAATAAAGAAATTACATAAAATCATTATAAGAAATTACATTTCATTTCACTTCAATTCTCAAACTGCAAATACTTTTTGCAGGTATTACAAAATATTTTATAACGTTTACATAATAACTTGGTGGTAGGATTCCTATGTATATTCCTATTCCTGTAACTGGCTTGGGGTGGTACCTACGTAGACGGATTCCTGCATAGGAATCCTACTACCAGCGTAAATACTCGTACCACCGTAATAAACAATTTTCAGCTGTAATTATTCTCAGAGTTCTCCAGAAACATGAAAAATTTCGGCTCTCATAAGAACCTTGTTATATTAATTATTTATATTTATTATTTCATCAACATTTATTTACAATACTTCATTATTATACGTAACTTCATTAACCTAAAATTCGGGGGTAGTCAACAAAAAAAGCGCTAAGTCGATTTGTCCTGCGTCCTGCTATTCATGTACATGGTGACAGCTTTCACTCCTTCTATGTTAGCGTGCTTTGCTAGCTCTCCAGGAATAAGCAGTTTTATAGCAGATTGGATCTCTCTGCTGCTCAGTGTGTTCTTCTTTGAATGTGACACCAATCTCGCCGCTTCTTCAGCTATCTTCTCCAACATATCGTTCACGAAATTGTTCATTATCAACATCGATTTCCTGGAAATACCCAAATTTTCCTTTGTAACACTCCTCAGTAACTTGTATAAATATATGGAGAAGCTTTGATAGTTTTTCTTCTTCATCTTCTTACTCTTTGATATTGGTTTCTCTAATGGTTTTTCCATAGATTTTAACGCTTTTTTTGGTTGCTTTACTGGCGCCATTTTGTGATAATGTCTAATCTTTTAGTTCAATTTTTTCTTAAAAATGTCGGCGTTGATTAGATGGTTTTGATATTTACTTATAAGGTATCGCAAATAGTGGGTAATGAGTAGAGCAGTTCAAGCGTTAGCCAATCGAAATGGTTAATTACATGTTTTTGTTATTTATAATTTTGTGACGAATCCAACAGGAATACGAACGTTTCAAAATAACAATGTGACAACTCCGCATAGCAGGCGAAAGTGCGAAAATAATGCATTTAAAAAAAATAGCTGTTTTACTTTGCTTTTTCTCGGAAATCACAGTATTTTCATAAAAGAAAGTAACGAGACGAGCAACTTGTTCATCTGATGGTAAGTTATGTTTACGTTTTCCCATAACATTTCTGTGCGGTACCTTAAAGCACACATTAGTCTGAAACATCAGTTCTTAAGTCTCATATGACCATAATAACACTATCAGCGACCTTCAGGCCGAAGCACAGTTATGTTTGCACACTTCTGGTTGACGACTGAATAACCGGCACTGCGTTGGTACCTAAAACGATTCCTGCATAGGAATTCTACCACCAAGGCTTACACTTTCGAATTAGCTCGTCTTTTTATTTTTTTGTCTAGCTTGTCTTTTGCATTGTGAAATAAATAAATATAAATACTTTTGACATGCACCGGGTGTTTACTTTAACAACGCATTTTAAACGTCTTACTTCAGAACGCAAACCTTAGTATTGATAGGGTTTCGGACTTAGGAACTCCATCAGGCGACTCTGTTGGCGGACTTCACATGTTTTAAACATGCAGGTGTCCCCAAGATGTTTTTCTTAACTGCAGAGCACATTCTAAATAAGCATTTCAAATGCAATTAACAAAGTATGCGGAATTCGAACTCAGGTCGCGTTCTGTGAAATATAAAGCAAGCTACCACGTGGGCTAGCTAAACCAACACATCACGGCATTGCATAAACGTAATTCTGCAAGCGAAAAAGTAGCTGACGTATAATAATAAAAGTGTACTACGTGTGACGCCTCTGTCTATCCCATATATGGGAAAAAGGCTTGGCCGTATGTATGTATATATACTCAAAAATAACAATAACTTCCCTGCGATGCCGGGACAGGCCATCTAGTTAGTTACTTAATAGACTATCCCGAGCACGAATCCATTAAACATCCATACTAATATCATACATGCGAAAGTAACTCTCTCTGTCTCTCTGTCCGTTTGTTACCTTTTCACGGCTCAACTGCTGAGCCGATTTTGACGAAATTTGGCATTACCTTGCATCCTGGAGACGGACAAAGGATAATTTTTATCCCGGAAAATCAAATAGTTCCGACCGTTACATTTAAAAAAAACTTATGTCCACGCGGACGAAGTCGCGGGCATCAGGTAGTATTTTTATATATTGTGATTCTGTTCGCGTTAATATCAAGAAAAAAATTCACGACGTCCCGGTGATAATGATCCCATTCGTTAAGTTCATGATGGATTTACAATTTAAAAATTTGTGAGTCATGACGAAATTCAGTTAAAGTTGAATTTCTATCATTTATTTAGAGAGGATTATCACTTACGATCAGGTGAGCCACTTGCTCGTTTGCCCCTTCTCCTATAAAAAAATTAAAAAAAAAAAGGGAAGAACAACATATTTCAAAATGTAGTAGTAAAAAAACAAGTGTAAATGTGATCAACATTTCATCAAATCTAAAAATTTACCACCATCTTTAGAAGTTAAGAGCTAAAAAAAAACGTTTTTCATATCGACGCTTCAGACCATCACAAGTCACTGCGGAACATAGGCCTCCCCATAGATAGCCAAAAAAGTTTGTAGCTCTCGTTTTGGAGGGATTTTGCCATAGTTGCCAGGCTTGGCGGGCGGATTGGCAACCGCAGTTTGTTTATTCAGATGTTCCAGGAAGATGCTGTTGCCAATCTCCTGGTTTTCATTTTCCCTCTGTCGACTTTTACGACACCCACGGGATGTGATGGGGTGGTAGATTCTCTTAGGCCGCTACCACACGGGTATTTTTAATAGGGTATATAGGGTAATTTTCATTTAGTGATAGATAAAAATTGATTTGCAAATTATTTTTACATTGCTTATATTTACGCATATAAGATACATAATATGTAGTTTGTTGTCTTATATATAGTTCGAACTTTGTTTAATAAGAAACAAGTATCGTAGTAAAAAAAAAAGTATAGTTTCAGCCTATAAATGTCCCACTGCTGAGCATAGGCCTCCTCTCATTTCTGAGAGGGTTTTGGAGCTAGGAAGAATCCGCCACGCTGCTCCAATGCGGGTTGGCAGACTTCACATGTCCTCGAAATATTTCTATTCCTCGGACATGCAGGTTTCCTCACGATGTTTTCCTTCACCGCTAAGCACGTGGTAAATCAGCACTTAAAATTGTAGAACAATATTAGAGGTGCTGGCACCGGGGATCGAACCTAGGTTACTCGCTTACTATGAAATTAAAGGCGAGCACCAGGCCCCTGAGCTACCACGGCAAGTATCGTATAAAAACCTTTTTTTATATACCGTAAATTTACTACTTTGACCCATCTTTTCCTCATTTTTTGTCGTTTGTTATCATTCCTCTGTATTTAATAAATACATTCATTCTATTTTAGTTAAATTGACAAGGATTTATTTTAATATTATTTCCAAGAAAAATGTACAAAAGTTATGTGTATTTAATTTTTTTTTTTTAATTTTGGTCCAGAGTTGTACTATGGGAGTGGTTTCAATGTCCCACAACATTTATCTCCTTCATAATGTCAGTTTTTAATATCACGGGTCAATGTAGTCTACGTTTAATGGTAAATTAAATATCTTCAAAATATTTCTACAAATCACCGTAACAGAGTCAACACGTTTTTGAAACGGACTAAAAGTATAATAAAGTTAGTGTATAATCGGTTGCAAAATGTCTACCAAAATTATGTCTCTCTAGCTCCTCGAGAAGTTAGTTTAAAATTACAAAATTTGACCTGAACAGACACATTATAGGAAAGAGTGTTAATAAAAACGTGGTTATAAAATACACAATTGCATGCAAACGACTTTCGAATGTTGCGGCTTGGCTTGACTCTGTCGTTATGGGGAATAGATACATCTATGCTAATATTATAAAGCTGAAGAGTTTGTTTGGTTCAACGTGCTAATCTCAGGAACTACTGGTTCGAAAAAAATACTACCGATTGCGTTCCCACGACCAGTATACCTAGTGAGAGCACTGTATATTATGGTGTTATTCTACACGAATACAGGCTTTCAGTACAATACCTTAGTCGCCTTATGCGACACTTCGGTAGGAAAGAGGTAGGTGCTGTTCTACCCTGCCGGACACCTATCAGCTAAGTTGACGTTTAAATAGAAACAAAGAAAAATTTTGCGGTCCTCAAAAGGACCTTGTCAATACTGTTAATAAATTAGACCATAGTATTATACATCAATAATTTTATTTTAAATTAACCCCCAAAACCGTATAACGTTCTGCCTTGTCGTTTTAAAGCATAAACAATGTCCATGGCAGTCACTGTTTTTCTTTTTGCGTGCTCTGTGTACGTCACGGCGTCGCGTATGACGTTTTCAAGGAATATTTTCAAAACTCCTCTAGTTTCTTCGTATATGAGACCTGAAATTCTTTTGACTCCTCCACGCCTCGCCAATCTTCTTATCGCAGGTTTTGTAATTCCTTGGATGTTATCTCTTAAAACTTTCCTGTGGCGTTTCGCGCCACCTTTCCCGAGACCCTTACCGCCTTTGCCTCGACCTGTCATTTTTGGAGCTTGTGAAGGAAGTGAAGTGCGTCGGTTTGTGTGGGCTTTTATAAGGAGCCATTCGCGTTAAATTTTTACTTAATTGCGGGTATTTTTAGCCGATCATAGTTTTTTAATATTTATCTACCCTCCATAATGCTTATTAAAAGTTTAAAGATTCTTTTAATTGTAATACAAAATTGATCATTCAATAGCGATTTAAATTCACGGTTTTGCAGGAAGTCGATGCATTGCGGTTGTTTAGGCCGTGTTTTGTGGCAATCTTTGGGGAAGGCCTACAATCAACAGTGGACTAAGATTGGTTGAAATGATGACTACGGGATATGCCAGGAAAATGTTCCGATAGATGGGTTATAATCATCATCTCGAAAAATGCAAGAACGGAAATATACAGACCGGTGAAGGGTAACAGGATCTTAGGTACTATGGATTGGAGATACAGGGAGCTACTCCAACTGCCAACCGTGGCGGTAACGGCATATCTTTTTTTTTTAAACTTTGATTATAGTTTTGGGCTAAAACAAACACTAGGATTTTGTCTGTATCGTAGGTGCGGTTTACAGATATAAATTTCAAATCACAACATATCGAAGGGATGTGTACACTTGACAGATGGTAAAAAGGATCAGGACATCTGTCACCTCAGTCCTCCCGTGACCACGGTCGGGTTATAAATAGTTAAAATTAAACGCGATAAAATCCGTAAAAATTAGTTTTATTTAAATGGGATGGTGTTGTTTTTCTCTATACATACCTAAAAAGCGTAGCCGATCGGTGTCCGGCATAGTAGAATAGCACCTACCTCTTTTATTTACCGAGATGTCGTAAGAGGGACTAAGGTATTGTACGGACAGCATAGCATGCAACATGCAGAATAATATAATAATATGCAATGCTTTCACTGTACTTCTCGTAGAAACCCAATAGGGTGTAAGAATTTTTTTGACTCCTAAGAAAATGGCGGCGACGTGGTTCGCCACCCGTCCCGTCTTTTTTTTTTTTCAATAAAGTGACGAGACGAGCAAAACGTTCACCTGATGGTAAGTGTAACGGCTGCCCATAACAAATGCTGTGTCACCCAGAACAACGAGTGGCATTACACTGCGCCAGTCACCTTGAGACATCAGTTCTTAAGTCTCATATGCCCAGTGATTCTAGTAATCACTGGGCATATGAGACTTAAGAACTGCCCTCTCAGTGCCCTTCAGATCAAAACACAATAATGTCTACACACTACTGCCTCACGGCAGAGTAACTGGCCCTGGGGTGGTACCTACCTAGACGGATTCCTGCATAGGAATCCTTCCACCAGTAAATTAATAGTTTCCCACGGGCGTGAAAAGTGTACTACGTGTGTGGCGTCTGCGTACCCCATATATGGGAAATAGGCTTGGCTGTATGTATGTATATAACCTAACAATAACTTCCCTGCGATGCCGGGACAGGCCAGCTAGTTAGCTACTTAATAGACTGTCCCGAACACGAATCCATCGAACATCCATAACAATATTATAAATGCAGTGTAGTAGTAGTGTGTAGTAGTGTAGTGTGTGTAATTAACTAAGTAAAAAGTAAATAGTCTCTGTCCCACTGTCTGTTTGTTACCTTTTCACGGCTCGACTGTTGAACCGATCTTGACAAAATTTGGTACTTAGATAGCTTGCATGCTGGAGACGGACATAGGATACTTTTCATCCCAAAAAATCGAATAGTTTTTAAGGGATATTTAAAAAAATCCATATCCACGCGGACAAAGTCGCGAGCAACAGCTAGTAATATATAATACATTATTTCAGATTGCAATTAATATAGGCAAATTTGCTACACGGCAAAATATTAAATGGAAGTTAGTTTCATACAAAAACAAGCCAAGAACTATATTAACTCAGGGGCCGGGCGCTCGTCTTTTGTTTTACAATACGAGAGTGATCAGAGTTCGAACTCGGGTGCTGGCAACACTGTTGTTGCATTAAAATGTTGACTTACCACGTGCTCGGTGGTGAAGGAAAACGTCGTGAATCCAGAATGACAGAAATAAAGAAAATGTTTCTTTGCCCGTTATCAACAATCGCATCTCCAAGGCGCTACTTCGTCTGAATAAACCCCAAATCAGAACGATCAGTAGTGCTATAACTGGACATGGATCATTTAACAAACATCTGTTTAATTTAGGTTTTACAGACAGCTCTCTGTGCAGAGCCTGTATGGACACGGACGAAACGGCGGCCCATGTCCTACTTGACTGCCCTGCGGTCGCCCTATACCGGGTCAAGCATCTCGGCTCGCCGGTACCGCTCCCTGAGGTCGCGGGGAACATCAAGGGCCTGCTGCGATTTCTGGAGGTGCTTGGTTGGCTCAAGTAGCAAAACGTTCCTGCCTACACACAAAATACGCGCTAGACGTGGAGTTGCGGAAACCGGCCCGTTGCAATCTACAATCTACAAAGAAAATGTTTTTCGAGGACGTGTGACCTCCAACCAGTCAATAATTGTAATTAGTAGTAGGTACTTTTACCTTACGGGGATTAATTTTTGAGTTTAGAGTTTTTGAGTTTTGAGTTTAATTGCTCATTGTACATTATTATTATCAACTGCAGGGTTAAGGCCTCCGCCTATTATGAAATCATCACAGCTTTTTTGATTTCGGGGCGGAAGGTAAAAAAATCGGGAATTATAATTTCAAATCGGGACAGCTACAATGGCTGCAAACAAACATGTTTTTGTGAATCATCTTTATTTTGCCGGACGGTCAATTTTTTATTAAAGTGATATGTTACCATTGGTTAGTAAAAGAAAAAAAAAGAAAAAAAAACTTAAAGTAGATGGACAGTTTGCATACCAATGAATGTGTGAATCAAGACGTGTCACCAGATCCCTGAAAATCGGTACGTGCCGCGCAAATCAGAGACACCTGCCAAAGCTAGTTACATCACACCGAGAATCAACTCAGTATGTATTTTCTGTGTGGTTAGATTATCCCATTTCATCCTGTAGCAGCTACTTTGAAACAGCTATGGGCAGGCAGACGCAATAATAAGTAGGGGGTAGGGAATACCAACTGATTAATGTATGACAGTGTAAGTAAACAAATATTTTTTTTTTTATTAAAGATAAATCATGCATTTTACAATATAAACTTTAAATTTAATTCGTATCCTACTTTCAATGTTAGCTTAAAATCAAAATTAAAATCCTTTTTGGTATTTTAATGCAAATGTGTAAATTCTTAGAAACCTTCATGAGACCATAGTATTATACATCAATAATTTTATTTTAAATTAACCCCCAAAACCGTATAACGTTCTGCCTTGTCGTTTCAAAGCATAAACAATGTCCATGGCAGTCACTGTTTTTCTTTTTGCGTGCTCTGTGTACGTCACGGCGTCGCGTATGACGTTTTCAAGGAATATTTTCAAAACTCCTCTAGTTTCTTCGTATATGAGACCGGAAATTCTTTTGACTCCTCCACGCCTCGCCAATCTTCTTATCGCAGGTTTTGTAATTCCTTGGATGTTATCTCTTAAAACTTTCCTGTGGCGTTTCGCGCCACCTTTCCCGAGACCCTTACCGCCTTTGCCTCGACCTGTCATTTTTGGAGCTTGTGAAGGAAGTGAAGTGCGTCGGTTTGGGTGGGCTTTTATAAGTAGCCATTCGCGTTAAATTTTTACTTAATTGCGGGTATTTTTAGCCGACCATAGTTTTTTAATATTTATCTACCCTCCATAATGCTTATTAAAAGTTTAAAGATTCTTTTAATTGTAATACAAAATTGATCATTCAATAGCGATTTAAATTCACGGTTTTGCAGGAAGTCGATGCATTGCGGTTGTTTAGGCCGTGTTTTGTGGCAATCTTTGGGGAAGGCCTACAATCAAGTGGACTAAGATTGGTTGAAATGATGACTACGGGATATGCCAGGAAAATGTTCCGATAGATGGGTTATAATCATCATCTCGAAAAATGCAAGAACGAAAATATACAGACCGGTGAAGGGTAACAGGATCTTAGGTACTATGGATTGGAGATACAGGGAGCTACTCCAACTGCCAACCGTGGCGGTAACGGCATATCTTTTTTTTTTAAACTTTGATTATAGTTTTGGGCTAAAACAAACACTAGGATTTTGTCTGTATCGTAGGTGCGGTTTACAGATATAAATTTCAAATCACAACATATCGAAGGGATGTGTACACTTGACAGATGGTAAAAAGGATCAGGACATCTGTCACCTCAGTCCTCCCGTGACCACGGTCGGGTTATAAATAGTTAAAATTAAACGCGATAAAATCCGTAAAAATTAGTTTTATTTAAATGGGATGGTGTTGTTTTTCTCTATACATACCTAAAAAGCGTAGCCGATCGGTGTCCGGCATAGTAGAATAGCACCTACCTCTTTTATTTACCGAGATGTCGTAAGAGGGACTAAGGTATTGTACGGACAGCATAGCATGCAACATGCAGAATAATATAATAATATGCAATGCTTTCACTGTACTTCTCGTGGAAACCCAATAGGGTGTAAGAATTTTTTTGACTCCTAAGAAAATGGCGGCGACGTGGTTCGCCACCCGTCCCGTCTTTTTGTTTTTTCAATAAAGTGACAAGACGAGCAAAACGTTCACCTGATGGTAAAGATGGTGTAACGTCTGCCCATAACAAATGCTGTGTCACCCAGAACAACGAGTAACACTACACTGCGCCAGTCACCTTGAGACGTCAGTTCTTAAGTCTCATATGCCCAGTGATTCTAGTAATCACTGGGCATATGAGACTTAAGAACTGCCCTCTCAGTGCCCTTCAGACCAAAACACAATAATGTCTACACACTACTGCCTCACGGCAGAGTAACTGGCCCTGGGGTGGTACCTACCTAGACGGATTCCTGCATAGGAATCCTTCCACCAGCAAATTAATAGTTTCCCACGGGCGTGAAAAGTGTACTACGTGTGTGGCGTCTGCGTGCCCCATATATGGGAAATAGGCTTGGCTGTATGTATGTATACATACCTAAAAATAACAATAACTTCCCTGCGATGCCGGGACAGGCCAGCTAGTAAGCTACTTAATAGACTGTCCCGAACACGAATCCATCGAACATCCATAACAATATTATAAATGCAGTGTAGTGCAAAGTAACTAAGTAAAAAGTAAAAAGTCTCTGTCCCACTGTCTGTTTGTTACCTTTTCACGGCTCGACTGTTGAACCGATCTTGACAAAATTTGGTACTTAGATAGCTTGCATGCTGGAGACGGACATAGGATACTTTTCATCCCAAAAAATCAAATAGTTTTTAAGGGATATTTAAAAAAATCCATATCCACGCGGACAAAGTCGCGGGCAACAGCTAGTAATATATAATACATTATTTCAGATTGCAATTAATATAGGCAAATTTGCTACACGGCAAAATATTAAATGGAAGTTAGTTTCATACAAAAACAAGCCAAGAACTATATTAACTCAGGGGCCGGGCGCTCGTCTTTTGTTTTACAATACGAGAGTGATCAGAGTTCGAACTCGGGTGCTGGCAACACTGTTGTTGGCATTAAAATGTTGACTTACCACGTGCTCGGTGGTGAAGGAAAACGTCGTGAATCCAGAATGACAGAAATAAAGAAAATGTTTCTTTGCCCGTTATCAACAATCGCATCTCCAAGTCGCTACTTCGTCTGAATAAACCCCAAATCAGAACGATCAGTAGTGCTATAACTGGACATGGATCATTTAACAAACATCTGTTTAATTTAGGTGTTACAGACAGCCCTCTGTGCAGAGCCTGTATGGACACGGACGAAACGGCGGCCCATGTCCTACTTGACTGCCCTGCGGTCGCCCTATACCGGGTCAAGCATCTCGGCTCGCCGGTACCGCTCCCTGAGGTCGCGGGGAACATCAAGGGCCTGCTGCGATTTCTGAAGGAGCTTGGTTGGCTCAAGTAGCATAAAGTTACTGCCTACACGCAAAATACGCGCTAGACGTGAAGTTGCGGAAACCGGCCCGTTGCAATCTACAATCTACAAAGAAAATGTTTTTCGAGGACGTGTGACCTCCAACCAGTTAATAATTGTAATTAGTAGTAGGTACTTTTACCTTACGGGGATTAATTTTTGAGTTTAGAGTTTTTGAGTTTTGAGTTTAATTGCTCATTGTACATTATTATTATCAACTGCAGGGTTAAGGCCTCCGCCTATTATGAAATCATCACAGCTTTTTTGATTTCGGGGCGGAAGGTAAAAAAATCGGGAATTATAATTTCAAATCGGGACAGCTACAATGGCTGCAAACAAACATGTTTTTGTGAATCATCTTTATTTTGCCGGACGGTCAATTTTTTATTAAAGTGATATGTTACCATTGGTTAGTAAAAGAAAAAAAAAGAAAAAAAAACTTAAAGTAGATGGACAGTTTGCATACCAATGAATGTGTGAATCAAGACGTGTCACCAGATCCCTGAAAATCGGTACGTGCCGCGCAAATCAGAGACACCTGCCAAAGCTAGTTACATCACACCGAGAATCAACTCAGTATGTATTTTCTGTGTGGTTAGATTATCCCATTTCATCCTGTAGCAGCTACTTTGAAACAGCTATGGGCAGGCGTGGCTCTAACCACCAGGAGAAAGACTTGTTTCCTCGCTTTCTACTACCATAAAAAATATGCCTTAAGTATAAAATACAGAAATACCTAAATATTAAACAACACCATTTTATACAAAATATGCTAGTAATATAAACTGACCATTGAAAATTTTAAAACATCATGTTATGATTTTACCATCAAATTATATCAATTTAGCGGGTATTTTGTTTTCCCATCAATAAATCTACCCTCAAAACTTTTAATTTTACTGTAGGATAATACATTACTTAAACAAAAGTGGGGTGAACTAAACACTATATAAGTCGGCGTTTACGGCAGATTACTGTGCATGTTATTTTGTAAGATTTGACAAAAAAAAACAGCAAATAATGGCGCGAACCAAGCAGACTGCTCGCAAATCCACTGGTGGGAAAGCACCGAGGAAACAATTAGCAACGAAAGCTGCTAGAAAAAGTGCTCCAGCGACGGGCGGAGTGAAGAAACCTCATCGCTACAGACCGGGTACCGTCGCGTTGAGGGAAATAAGACGTTATCAGAAAAGCACAGAGTTGTTAATACGAAAACTACCGTTTCAGCGGCTTGTCAGAGAAATAGCGCAAGACTTTAAAGCTGATCTGAGGTTTCAAAGTTCAGCGGTGATGGCGTTGCAGGAAGCAAGTGAAGCGTACTTGGTCGGGCTGTTCGAGGATACAAACCTTTGCGCTATACACGCTAAAAGGGTAACCATAATGCCCAAAGACATCCAACTGGCCAGAAGGGTTCGTGGCGAGCGCGCATGATTCGCGCCATTTTTGTGATCGACGCGGATTTGAATAATAATATATGTAAGTATTGAATTATGTCATCGACAAAGCTCTTCTCAGGGCTGCAGTTCATCTTAGTTTCTTGACGTCAGTATAATACATTGACGTACATACATACATACATACACTCACGCCTTTTTCTCATATAACGGGTAGGCAGAGGCGACTCATGTGGCCCCCTTTTCGCCCTCGCGGGAAACGAGACGGGTGGCGTACCGCGGCGCCGATACATCGAACGAAAAAGAAAGAAACAAATATTATTCGAAGCTACAAAACAATATAAAACATTGTTAAATAGTAATCAAAATGTAGCTACGCATAATAAATTTACATAAATGCATCGATGGTGACCTTCTCAAAGATGTAATTTGTTATTGTTTCTTAGCATTGCGATAATTATTCACAATAGAGACGACGCAATAATAAGTGGGGGGTAGGGAATACCAACTGATTAATGAATGACAGTGTAAGTAAACAAATATTTTTTTTTTATTAAAGATAAATCATGCATTTTACAGTATAAACTTTAAATTTAATTCGTATCCTACTTTCATTGTTAGCTTAAAATCAAAATTAAAATCCTTTTTGGTATATTAATGCAAATGTGTAAATTCTTAGAAACCTTCATGAGACCAGGGTTATTACATTTATCACAAGGCTACAAAATATCTTAATTTTAACTTAACATGTATGATTATTTTTAATTTATTTTTGTCAAGTCGTAAACTTTTTGACAGTTTCAAAGTAGCATGTTCTGGTATAAATAAATAAAATTTTTAGATCAGGGGGCAATCTTCAAACACTTCGAAGTTTCGACCCACAGTAAAATGATAGTTCCATTTTATTCTAAATTTGTTGGATAGTAGGAGCCAAAACGAAAAGCATAATTTCGATCTCGAATCATTGACGTCAAAACTCGAAAAATGAATACAAAAAATAAAAGTTTTACTTTCTGCCAGTGTCCAAGTTCGTGCCAACTCGAAGCATGGAAATGTCATCAGACTTCAAGTTGTTGCAAACATCGACAATAAAATGTAAAAGTAAAGTAAAGTTTCAGCCTATAAATGTCCCACTACTGAGCACAGGCCTCCTCTCATTTCTGAGAGGGTTTTGGAGCTAGGAAGAATCCGCCTCGCTTCTCCAATGCGGGTTGGCGGACTTCACATGTCTTCGAAATATTTTTAATTTTGTCAGACATGCAGGTTTCCTCCCGATGTTTTCCTTCACCGCCGAGCACGTGGTAAGTCAGCACTTAAAATTGCAATTAACAATTTTAGTGGTGCCGGCACCGGGAATCGAACCCAGGTCACTCGCGTACTATGAAATTTAAAGCTAAAATGATAAATGATAGTTAACTTTTACTGAAGATTTGTTGAGTTAATGAAAATTTAACTGTAAGTGTGATATCTGCCTTGAATTGAATTTTTAAATCACTTCGCTTTCACGAGCTCTATCTGAATAACACATTATCAGTGTTGTACGTCAATACTCGAAATATACATACTAGAAATAACAAAATTCATTTAAAAACACAACCGATAATTTTTGGTACGCGCCTACAGGCCTTTTCAATTAACGAATATACACCATATATATTCGTTAACTTTATCACTGAATACTTCTTTTTGAAATTCCATCAGAAACAATTAATATGCAGCCCTGAAAAGGGCTTTGTCATTCAGGTCATTGTTTCGACCTTCATCAAGCGACGCAAATAAATTACTAAACAACACAGTAAATAAATAATTATAAAAAAAGTATATAAATATTATGTTTTATTGTGACGCGCTCTTCGTAGTTTTCTTCGGTAACAGTTGGGGTTGGATAGATGGAAGTACGCCGGCCTGAGAAATGGTTACACCGGACAACATTTTGTTCAGTTCGTCGTCGTTGCGTATAGCGAAAAGGATGTGACGTGGTATAACCCTGCTCTTGTTATTCTCCTTTGCCGCTTCCGCTGCCAATTCCAGTATCTCAGCGGAAAGGTATTCTAGGGCTGCGGCGAGGTACACCGGGGCGCCGCTCCCTATCCGCTGCGCGTAGTTACCCTTCCTCAATATCTTGTGTATTCTTCCAACGGGAAACTGAAGGCCGGCGCGGGAAGAGCGCGACCTAACCTTATTTCTCACTTTTGAAGACATTTTTACTTTAATTTACAAAATAATCGGTACGTTTTAGTTGGGGCGGTGAACTGCGTAAGTACGCTCTAAATATTGAATTATTGAGTTGCTCAACTAGTGGATGTTATTAGAAGTATTTCATTTTTTTATATCTCAAAACAGAAAGAGAGACAGCGTGTATAATTAGAAACAATATAATATAACAATACAATATAAACGTAAAATGTATTACAATGTAAATTACTTAAGTAGTTTTTAGTAAGCAGAGGGTACATGCCCGTCGAAGCGAATGATACATACATATATACAGTCACGTCTTTTTCCCATGTAAAGGATAGGCAGAGGCCACTCGCGTAGCCCACTTTTGGCTTTCGCGAATTTTACTTACAATCATCATTATCATCATCACTTCAGCCTGTCACTAGTCCACTGCTGAACACAGACCTCTCCCATTGATTGCTAGAAACGTTTGTAGCTCTAATTTTGGGGGATTTTGTTATAATCTCCACGCTGGACAGGCGGTTTGGCAACCGCAGTTTATTTATTCAGGTGTTCCAGGAAGATGGTGCTGCCCATTTCTGGTTTTAATATTTTCCCTCAGTGATTTTACCCAAAGTTTGGGGTAGTAGATTCTCTTGGCCGCCACCACCATAAAAATCGGTAACTCAATAGTAAATAAATTAAAATGATATCGACGCTCATGTACACGACTATAAACCAGTAAAATATGTATGTGTTAGCAACATTAACGACTTAAATTAGACTCGCGTGATCTGCGTATGCTTCTAAACCTTCTTATTTTCTTATAAGAAGCTTATGTTCTTTCAAATGAATGCATTAATATGATAAAAAGCAGTTTAACAACGTTAATGAAATTACTTAGCAATTGTATGTTTTTATACGTAAACTTTCTTTGGTCGCGGTGACAGTAAAATTTCAAGGTCGTATTTGAGTGCATCGTTTTCGTGAAACGTGTCTGTTATTGTTAATTAATACTTATCAATTAATTTATAATTGTATTTATCCTGGGCAGTTATTTTACAGTGAAAATATTTTGATTAATACATGATTACGTATTTTTATCTTAATCAAATTTCTAATATAAATATTCACTTCTGTCAAGTTTAATAATTTATAAAGTTAGCAAAATAAATAATAAAACAGTGTACAGTTTTTTTTGCTTTAAACATGATTTTAAAATGTAAAGGTAGTTGAAAAATTTTCATACACTTCTTTAATCTTAATACCCACAAAAATTAAAAACATGCGTGAAGTCACAGGTCGTAATTTTTAGTTTAAACTGGACCCAATTATTAAAACCAGTGATTTAACGAAGCGACTAAGGTGCGGGGTGTCTAGGTGTTTAGTACGGCGATCGCCAGTCGGCAGGGCGAGCGTGTCAATGGCGATTGCGTTAGATTCACATCTGGGAGTGGAGAAAAGTGGGAAAATTCCGAATATTGTCAAGCTTTGCAGGAGATATTATAGTGGCACGAGTGTAATTAACCACCTAAATAACCTTCTCGCGCCCGTTGTTACGCTCATCTATACAAATAAATAAAATTGAAGTGTTTGTTTGTAATAACACAATAACAGCTTTTTATTCAATGCTTATGAAAGTATATACGGTACTTATGAGAAGAAAACAATTTTTAAAATTGGTGTCTGTCTGTCAATCTATTTGTTCCTGCTAATCTCCGCAACGGCTTGGCCGATTTTGACGGGAACTTTCACTGACAGATAACTGATATTATAGGGGATAACTTAGGCTACTTTTATTGTATTAAAAATAATTAGGGTTCCGCGCAATGAAATTAAAACCCCAAAATCCGATTCAAATAGGGAAGTATATATGTATATCTTCATCGATCTTTTTTACGCGTCCAAAGCCCACAGCTATAGCTATAATATAACTGTACTACTATAATATACCACAACCTGTTTATCAAGATGGTCGCTATAGTAATTACCACTTTATATATTTAATTTTTAAGTCCTATGCTCAACTGTGGATTATTGTAGGATTTTTTTAATGAATAATAAACACGAGTATACTGGCAAACAGAGACATTAACATGTCCTAACATGTCACAGATACGGGGATAATCACGACATATATCTAGATCCGAAAATAAACAATTTAAAAAAAGGTTGTCTCCGGCTGGGATTCGAACCCAAGACTCCGGAGCGGTCTCGCTGTCGACTTTTACGACACCCACGGAATGAAATGGGGTGGTAGATTCTCTTAAGCCGCCACCGCATGTCTACTATTATACCTATAGTACTTATTAGTGGTTATATATATATTTAACTGTACCAGACTGTATCACCTGCTCGCTTTCCGCGGCTGTCTTTGAGTATGGTGGCTTTGTCTGTTCTTTGGGTTTGACATGTCTTTTTTTCCTGCCAATATTTTTTTTATTTCATGTCCCTGTTAACCTTGGTAATCCTTAATATTTCTTTTTTTAATTTTTCCCCATGCCAGATGTTACAAAAAAGGATTACAAAGGCAAAAGTTTGCCTTTTGTAATCCTTTTCATTAAGAAGCAAATTACACTAATTAACTTAACTTAAGTAATTACACTTAAACTACAATAATAAATTTTTGTGGTTGCGTTTTATGTAATGATTTTAATGAACACAGCATGTAAAAGCAGAGTTACTAATCTAAAGTTGAATATTTATAATATTTTCTATTTATAATAACAGTTTATTACTATGTTTGCTGGTATTGCGATCAAAATAATATATTTTCTTTTGTTATAAACTATATGTCAAGGTCATAATCGATTTATGTTTTCGTCGGTATTATATAATACGGGTATTACCAAACGACCGGTGCGCGGGCAGGGCTCACCAACCTTTGGCTAATAAAATCGAATCGTAAACAGTTATAAGATATTTGCATAGTGAATTCAAAATTTAAGTTAATGCTAGAATACAAGTCTCTGCAGACTGTGGCAAGAGAACTAGGTCTTTTAAGCTTAATTACCGAATGGCGGTGACGTGGTTTGCCACCCTTCGCGAGTCGTTTCCTGCGGGGGCGAAAAGTGGGCTACAACTGTAGCCTCTACCTACCCCTTTTATGGAAAAATCGTGACTGTTTGTATGTATATATGGTAGCTCAGGATGCTTGCTTATAATAACTTTTTGACCTTTATCTACACAATTGTGGTTTACGGGCCAGGTGTTCGCTTTAAATTTTATGGTACGCAAGTCAGGACGTTCGATTTCCGCTACTGACACCTCTAAAATTGTTTTGCAATGTAAGTGCTGATTCACCTCGTGCTCAGCGGTGAAGGAAAACTTTGCGAGGAAAATGGTCTCCCAACCCGCATTGGACCAGCGTGGCGAACTGTTCCCGGATGGAAACTCTCTCCTAGATGAGAAGAGGTCTGAGATTAGCAGTGGGATATTCATACGAGTAGGCTGTTACATAGTATGGCGATCGCATTAAGTATATCGCGATAATTAAATATTTATCCATTTTCGGCACCTAATATTTATCAAGCATTTAGAATTTCTATTCTAAATGCTTGATTGCTATTCTTAGAATAGAAAAAACATTTATTCAGCACAAGTACACATTAAATAAACAAATGAAGAAAAAATATAAAACTAAAGAGAACAAAAATAGCCATGTGCCGAAAAGGGGTTGGCTCAGCATGTGCTGTGTAATAGTAATCCCACACAGTCAAAAACCTATGCATTGACATCACGGACGTAACGCGGCTGTCACTGTAATGACTTATATAATGATTTTTTATAAATACGCGAAACCTACGCATTTACCCTTAACCAATACTTACGAGACTCTAAAATTGATATAAGATGGTAGATTTTCTTACACCACCACGACAAAGTAAAAAGTGTTTCTTTTGAACAAAACCCTCATCCGCCTTAAACATAGGAATAACAGATTCGAAAGTATATTTTGAACTCAAACTTCTGTAGGTGCTTCATTGAGTGTAACGTTTTGTTAATTAATGTTTACTTATTTTTTTTATCAAGTTTCTATGAAACGTTTTTAAGTTTCGAAGAAAGTTTCACTTCTGTGGCGTGCACTAATAGTAGTGTTTCAGGTACAATTGTTTAAAAAAAAACGATCCTTCACACAGAAATTATCTAATATCGTGAGTGTGTTTTACAGACTCAAATTTCACATACATGCATAAATACAGTCGCGTCCGTTTTCCCATATAAGACACCTGCTAGGGGCACTTTTCGCCACGTCGTCGCCATTTTGGTACAGAGTCAAAAAAATTTTACTCCCCATTGAGTTCCCAAGAGCAGTGACAGCATTGCATATGTGGTGTTATTCTGCACGGAAACAGGCTAACCTTAGTCGCATCTTACGATACCTCGATAGGAAAGAGGTTTTTTTATTTAAAATTTAGGTTCTACAAAATTAATTCACAACACAACTAGATTCGAAAACGAACAATTTGTGTTTTGGCACAAATTTTAGTTGCGGCTGGGATTCGAACCCAGGACCGGCGCAGAAGTCAGGTAAGTAAGCCACGCGGTCGTTATATGTGTATTTAACAGTATACTATAAGATCAAAAGTAAGTTTTAGTTTTAGTAGCACATTTCCATAACATGTTGAACACCCCTGCTTGCAGCTGTCACCCGCAGCTGCTCCCGACCGTTACGCGCAGTGAGCACGTGCCATCGCCCCTCGCACTATCATTATTATTATTAAAAAAAAAACAAAAACGGGAGAGGTCGTTGAATAAAAGCACTTACATTAATAGTTACCTGGCAACTTAGTCCGGCTGAATTTAAGAATAAATACCAAATAGATGTTTTTAAGTCTTTCAGGCTATCTGATCTGACACAATTTAAAACTCCTTAAGAAATTGCCGTGTGGTGGCGGCTTTAGAGAATCTACCACCCCATCTCATACCGTGGGTGTCGTAAAAGACGACAGAGGGAATTAAAAACTAGGAAATGGGCAGCAGTATCTTCCTGGAAGATCTGTATAAATAGATTGCGGTTGCCAACCCGCCTGCCAAGCGTGGCAACTATGGCAAAATCCCCCGAAAATGAGAACCATAAACTTTTGTGGCAATCTATTTATATAAAGACAAAGCGGGTTAATTAAAACTAAACATAGGATTTGATGTCATTCGTCGTCGTCGTTTCAGCCTATCACTAGTCCACTGCTGAACATAGGCCTCCCCCAGAGAAAGCCACAAAAGTTTGTAGCCCTCATATTGGAGGGATTTTGCCATAGTCTCATATAGTTTGATGTCATTAAAATACACAAAATTCGGACAAATTGTGTTACCCGTCGTTTCTATGTTTCGGTTTGAAGGGTACTGAGAGGTAGTGCAATTACTGGGCATGTGAGACTTAAGAACTGGTGTCTCTAAGTGACGAACACAGTGTGTTGCCACACGGAGGTTGTCTGGGTGGGACAGCATTTGTTATGGACAGACGTTACACTTAGCAACAGGTGAGCGTTTTGCTCGTCTCATCACTTTCTCCAACAAAAAAATAAATAAAAATAATGGTTCCGTGCGACAATTGACTCGTACTTCAATCTCTTAGCCACAGCGTCCACCAAGCTTAAGTCTATATTTAAGAAAGTAGCTAAAGTAGTTATCGAGTTCAATATATATTGGAAAATTTATGCGCCGAAAGACAGTGAAATCCATACTTATCACGACGACCGCGTGGCCTACTGGTCAGTGTACCTGTCTTCTACGTCGCGGGTCCTGGGTTCAAAACCCAGCTAGAGCCATCATTCGTGCATCGTTTTGTATTGTGCATGTGAAATTTATGTTTAGAAAACGCAGCCATGATACAGGAAATCTCCAAGCATTATCGTTTGAAACAAAAAAAAAATACAGCTGTCCTAATCTCTTCGTTTTTTTGTAATTTGCAACTCAATGTGCTTGTAAAATTTTAGAGGCATGTACAATTTATTCACTTTTACTTCGACCTTTATAAGAACAAAGAACGGTGCATACTCTGAAAATAAAGTAATCGTAAAAGAATTTTATTTTGCACTGTGTACTACAGTGCAAAATAAAATTGTTAAACTTATATAGAAAAAAAATCATACGGACGAATGTCGCGGCACCCTTTTCCGTTTGTCGAGACTCATTCAGTAGTTGTGCAAACTTTAACTTATTCACTGCTACTTCACCCCGCCACATCAATATGAGCTTTATGTTAAAATAACTAAGATAAAAAATAAACAATATTATCACAAGGAACATACGTCTATTTATAAAAAGAGCATAGAGGAAATATTGTCATTGCAAAAATTACTTAAAAGTCTTAACGATAAGATTATAAATTACTTGACTGTATTTAAATTTTACAAAATGGAATGCGTAGGGCGCGTGCGCGTCTGTTTACCGGGGGTGCGTTTGCGCCATTTCCGAACCCAGTTTTTTGAATTTGGAATCCCCTTCTTCAGTTTACGGTTGATCGTTGAACGGTTAAGACGAAGTGTATTACAGCTTAGTGTTAAAAAATATTATAACAATTGAATAATATTACATAAATTTATATTAAAGTGTCTACGTTTTTTGGTTTAAGTGATATAATTTATATGTTTCGTGAGTGATTAAGTTACTAAAATAATAAGTTGCATAAGCTTAAATACTGTAAAGGGTCAATTGCATCACCTTTTATTTTTCATTCTATACCTTTAAGTGTAACCACGATGAAAACTAAAAGACCGCGACGGTTACGCTCAAAGAAGCACCCTTAATACAGAAAAAACTTCAACAATCGTACATATAATAAGTTTAAGTCATAACGTTGGGGAAAGTATACGCTTAGTACAATGGATTCGCCAAAAATCATTTACAAATATTACTCCAACCCCGCTTTTTGCGCTCAAAGCGAAGTGGTGTTTGGACAAAAGACATGCGTAACCAAGATAGTCTCTCCAAATAGAAGAATGCCTCCACTGGGGGGCAATTCTCCGCGGAAGTGCGAAATTGACAATCGAATTGTCAGGACCGATATTTCTGATAATCCTCTACGACTAACACCAGGCGCAAGAATGAGAGAGGAACCTCCAGAGCTGCCGCCGAAGCCGGCGAAGTATCAAAGGCAATTTCAGAGACAGTCTTCGTTAATCTGCAAACCAACCAGACAAATTGTGCGATGCAGGTCCCGCAGCGAGGATTTAGAAATGGCGGAATTAAGGCAATTACAGAGACGTAAATACGAAAGGAACGCTGAAAGTGATGACGGCTTAGACGATAACAGACTGAAGCATCGATACGAAGTCATCAGAGACATTGACGATGCTGCAGACTATTCTCCAACGAAAAAGAGAATTGTAGAAGCAGACGCCAGTGAAATAGAAGAGTACAATGTGGATGGACCCGACGAAAATGAACTGAAAGAAATACCAACAGAAATAGTGACGACAGTAAATGGTAAGACGCTACGATACGCCATCGTTCCGTCTGATGATGAGGAGCCGAGGAAAATGAACTTAACCTTCTCATCACCAATCATGTCGCAGAAGAATTTGATCGCAACTCAGAAACTTCATGAGTTGCTGTCAACGCCACGGAAATTAAAAAGTTATGCGAGCCAACCTTCTGTAAGAATAACACCGAACAAACAAACTAGTCCAAATATGTATGTTGGTACACCGAAGAAGCTGGTATCAAGTACGCCGACACAAGGAGTGACTCCTTCTAAGTCCTGCGCCAATTTAACACTAATGAGAAGTGGATCCTCACCCATCTCACCAAAGGCTCAGCAAAAGTTGAACTACGGTTTACCCGGGGATTTCGAGAGGCAGGATGTCTTTGTGACTAGTTTTAGAGATAAGAGCCGCGATAGGAGTTTGGAAACGGACAACAGAGAATTAAGCAGAGACAGCAGGAGAAGTTACGATGTTAAAGGAAGAGATGAAAAAAGGAGAGATAAAACTACCGCAATTATTATGCCTAGGTGAGTCTTTTATTTTTATATCCTAATGTTATTTTATAATATACAAATTAAAGGAAATTTCTTTATTATTCATCGTAAGCAATAAATATTTTGTTTGTCAATGTAACTTTTTTACAAGACACGTTTGGTAATGAGGTTCTTCTGACAGTGAAGAAACAAACTTCGTAGATGTGCCTTTTTTAATTTAAAATCTTTATTAAATGTATTAAAAACAAATTTACAAATAATAGTCTCATAATAACAGTCTGATATAGATATACGACAAAATATACGCTTACCATATGAACTATCTATACATTACAGAGTAGTAAAAAACTTTTTAAAAAATGCGTCCAACAATCTCCAGATGAAATGTCAGCTGTTGTTTACCGTCTTGCGAAATTGACTATAAAAACTATAAAATCGTCTTCGTTTTAATAAATCGCCTAAGAAACATTTTTTATTGCGAATAGGTCAATGTTGGACCAAGATCATCTGGTGTTAAGTAGGTGACATTTCTTATGCTCTGTTAATTTACGCTGAATATATGATGAAGTATACTAAGCTAATACTGCTGAGGTCATCCTATATTGCGCTTGATCGGTGCCGACATTGGAACTCAAGGCTAGCCTTAAATTTCATAGTACACGAGCAGCCCGAGTTCCAATCCCGATGCCGGCACGTTTATGTTGCTCTGTTTGGTGTTTAACAGCATTTTTAATTTCTTTAAATTTTTCGTTAGGAAACTTCCGTTGATTGTGGCTCACGACAATAGTCGAATGGCGGGCTCGAACCATCGACGTGACGTTTCGCAGTCCATACCATTCTCTAAATACGGCCGCGTAGCCTAGTGGTTAAAGTACATGACTGCCACGCTACGGGTCCTTGGTTCGAATCCCACGATGTGACGAGTGCCTCTGTGTTTACGCGTACACATGTGGCACTATGTGGCACTATAATATCTCCTGCTCAGTTGATAACTTCCCACAGTATTCGATAGTTGTCGCCGTGGTCGAAAATCGAGGACGTCGCCAAAACTAATCCATATTGCGCTATTGGCGTTAGTACGAGGGAATACGAGAGCATAGTCCGCCACGTTGCTACTCCCGTATGCGTATAAAAAAAATATTCTCTAGCCCCACAGAACACATTTCATTTAGCAGCTGCATCATACTTAATCTTCACAATTAGTAGCAGCTGGTGAAACAGGTGTATTATTATTTAAAAAAATATTCACGTTAAATATGACATTCACTTAGTATAATTTTTTTTAATGGAATATAGTGACGAAATGATCAAATCGTTCACCTGGTAAGTGCAACGTTTGCCCATAACAAATGCTGTGTCACCTAGATAATTTCTATTTAGCGGCACTACACTGCGCCCGTCACCCTGAGACATCAGTTCTTAAGCCTCATGTGCCGAGTAATTACACTATCTATTAGTGCCCTTTAAACCGAAACACATTTATATTTGCACACTACTGCTTCGCGGCGGAATAACTGGCCTGCGGTGGTACCTACTTGGAAGGATTCCTGCATTGAAATTTTACCACCAGTTTGATATTATGTTATTTCATTTTCATTACAAACATTTCTCTTAACTAAACTGCTTGGGGGCGTGGGCCTCTTCCAAGCTAGAACGATTTACAGTGATCAGCACACCGAGTAGGCAGATTAACGATTGCAGTTCGAGGCTTCTCATTTCTGAGAGGGTTTCACCTGTAGTCGTTCGAGCCCATCATATTTTTTACTAGCTGATGCCCGCGACTTGTTCCGCGTAAATGTAATTTTTATTTTAAATATGCCATGGGAACAGTTTGATTTTCCGGGATAAAAAGTATCATATGTTCGTCTCCAAGATGCAAGCTATCTCTGTGCCAAATTTTGTCGAGATCGGTGCGGCAGTTGAACCGTGAAAAGGCAACAAACAGACAGGGGGACAGAGTGAGAGTTACTTTCGCGTTTATAATTTTATGGAAGTAAACGACGAGACGGACGTTCTCATATTTATTGGCAACTGCGCTAACTGATCCTGTAAAACCAAAACACATTGACGTTTGTATACTACTGCGGTAGTACCTTAACTCAGTAGATTCCTGCATAGGAATCCTACCAACAGAAAAATACCCGTAAAATGAAACAAATGTGGAGAAACGCATGTAACTATACATGTACATGTGCTGTCTTTTTTTTCGATCACGTCGACAACTCACGAGTACTGTCTGAAGCTATCAACTGTGAAAGAGGTATTATAGTGCCGTAAGTGTACGCGTGAATACGCCCTCACTCGACATTTCCTACTGGCATCGCTCGCAACACATCCAGACCCTTTAGGTTAGGTCAGACAGGCTAGGACCAACAATTTTTGTTTTTGCACAAATGTTGGCTCCGGATGAATTCGAACCCAGGACCTGCGGAATATAAGTCGGGTACTCTGACCACAAGGACACGCGGTCGACACATGATTACATGTAAATGCTTAGCATTATACACGAGTATAGATGAAAACAGTATACGGGAGTAAACGCGGTCACTTTTATGGCTTCACAGGGCTACGTACGTACCTTTACAGAAAAAATGTGACCATTATAAAAGCGCTTGTGAGTCTATCCGGCAGTCGCTAAATAATACGAACATTTATAAAATTAAAACTATTTTTTTTTATTTCATGAAAGTGACAGAACGAGCAAAACGTTCACCTGATGGTAAGTGCAACGTCTGCCCATAACATATGCTGTATCACGCAGTGAAATTCTGTGTGGCACCACACTGCGCCCGTCACCCTGAGACATCAGTTCTTAAGTCTCATATGCCCAGTGATAACGCTAGCTCTCAGTGCCCTTCAAACCGAAACAGTAATGTTTGCACACTATTTAAGTACTTAAATATATAGACTTAAATATTTTATGGGAACTATTTGATTTTCCAGAATAAAAAGTTTGTATTGTATGACCGTTTCAAGGATGAAACCTACCTCTGTGCGAATTTTCGTCAAGATCGGTTCAGCGTTGAACCGTGAAAAGGTAACAAACAGACAGAGGGACATAAATAGTTACTTGCGCATTAATAATATTAGTATGGATACTTTGTAAAATAATTTAAGACGAGTCAGAATATCATAATTTTTCTACAAAATATTCCGAAAAATGCCAGTATGTGAAAATAGACATTATAAGGAAGGACCTACAAATCTTACAGTTTTCTAGAAATAAAGGATTAGCAAGCTGAAGTGGCAATGGGCCGGCCATATAGCTCGTTGAACCGATAACCGTTGAGGAGGAATCGTTCTCGAGTGGCAACCTCGACGACATGCACGGTGTTGCGAAGAGTCGATGGATGCAGGTGGCTCGGGACCGTGTTTAGTGGCAATCTATGGGTGGGGTTAAGTTCATTATTCGACTAAGATAGGCTGAAATTATGTTGATGATGATATCGGCCAGGAGGATATCATCATTAGTGTTTCGGTTTTTATTATTTCAGTGTTGTAAATAATTAAAAAAAAAATATGCAAAGTTTTTATTTCGTTTATATTACGGGTCAAATTTAGTAATTGATTTTAAACTAACTTCCCGACGAGCTACAGGGTTGAAAATATA
This sequence comes from Luehdorfia chinensis, assembly GCA_019845155.1. Taxonomy (NCBI): domain Eukaryota; kingdom Metazoa; phylum Arthropoda; class Insecta; order Lepidoptera; family Papilionidae; genus Luehdorfia; species Luehdorfia chinensis. The sequence goes on from JAHVAK010000107.1 coordinate 1,674,801, forward strand.
ATAATATCTTGGAACTGGATGACAATTTATTATTCTGTCTGTGTCTTTGCCTGTCTCTTTGTCTGTTGGGTATAAATTTTGCAATTAATTATAAACTAACGGTCTCATTGATAAAAAAATACTTGCGATAGATTTATAACACTGAAAAATTATAAAGCTAATTAGATCTACTAAACGTATTACAAAATTCCACTATGGGATACTTCAACATGGTTATGTTCGTCGTAACTGTCGTCCGATGTACCTATACCGCTCATTTATTCCTACAAATTATTTTTCCAGGGTAGCACCACAAAGCCCTTCACTGTACTCTGAAGAAACTTACAAGTCTCTATCAAGCCTCAAGGCCGTAAACAGCTCGGTAGCATCGTTGACCATCGCTGCTCTTATGCTGACATTGTGTGGCGGCTTGACAACTGGACTAAGCTTCTATATGATGTACAGCGTAAGTATCATAATCGTTAAAACGTCTGATTTTCTCAAAAGTTGGTTATATGTATGATTTAAAAAGATTTTATATTGGCAAGATGATGTAGAATTGTAGATACTTCTGATAATAATTCAGTCCAAGGTGCCATCATGAGGATAGTATTTCAAATCTATTATTTACGTAGATATTATAGTGTAGGAGATATTATACCTACTGTTGTAGCAGAGTGATAGTGCCTCAGCTTTCTATATTTTATATATATCGGAGGAACGTTCTGTAGCAATGTTTTTTTTACCGAGAGAATATCGAGACTTGCAAATGGTTCACCTGATGGTAATGCAACGTCAGCCCGCAACAAATGCTGCGTCGCCGAGAACATTTTTTTTATTGGATAGAGCGACAAAATGAGCAAAACGTTCACTTGATGTAAAGTGCAACGTCTACCCATAACAAATGCTATGTCACCCAGAAATGTTCTGCACACTACACTGCGCCCGTGACCCTGAGACATCAGTTCTCAAGTCTCATATACCCAGTCATAAGCTAGCTCACAGTGCCCTTCAAACCGAAACAGTAATGTTTGCACACTACATATCTGTGTAGTTCACAGTTTTTCTTATTTTAGTGAGTGACGAAACGAGCAAATCGTTCACGTGATGGTAAGTGCGACGTCTGCCAGTAAAAATTGCTGTGTCAGCCAAAACGTTTCTGTGTAGCAACCACACTGCGCCCGTCACCTTGAGACATCAGTTATGAGGTCCCGTATGCCCAGTGATTACACCAGCAGTGTCCTTCAGATCGAAACAGAGTTTTATTTGCACGCTACTGCTTTACTGAGGATACTGTGCCAGTATCCTACTTAGACGGATTCCAGCATAGGAATCCTACCACCAGTATATTTAAGAACCAATATGTCGTGGTTACGTGCGCTGGGTGGCGCTGCAATATTTTTAAAATACATAAAATCAATGACAATTTTTCACTAATGTTAAATTTGCAGATGGGTCGTCGTTACTATCTGGACTTCGGAGTACTTTCAGGCTTCACATGCTTCCTGCTTGGATTACTGGGCTTGAGGTCTAGGAGAAATCAGTTGCTACCTAATAGGAATTATATTTCTGGTAAATATATAGTTCTTTATTTTTTATTTTTATTTTATTGTAAGTTGCCATTGCTTCTCGCCAGATTTATATTTTAGCATTTTTTATTGGGTAGTATTTACCAAACAAAAATAGTGGGTAACGGGAGCCTTCCCAACAAAGAGACTCTTTTTAGAATCTATGAAATAATTATATAATATAATAGTAGTTCCTTGATTATCTCTCATTTAAAAAATGCGCGTATCAGTGAAACTTCTGTCTATGAGTTTTACTTCCTTTCTATGAATTTCTTTCTATCCTACTTTTATAGTACTAGATACATAGTTTAGATTTTTAGAGCTTCCTTTAAAATTTGCATCTTAATTTAATACTATTTGAGGGACATATTTTGATTTGATTTGATTTTGAGCACCGACTCTATAGTCGGTGCTCCTTACCTGTACACTCAATAGTCCAATAGCAAAGAATTTCAAATGTGCACCGACTTTTTAAAATTTCGACAAAAGTTTCCTTTCATAAGATTACTATATCAATTTTGAAAGATCTAATAGCAAATAATTTCATTATGGCGTCGTCGGCGGTTTCGGAAATTCTTGTAACGGCTTAGACGACGTCATATTCGTCACCATTACTTCCATCACATCGTAATTTTTTTCCCATGCCGTCCCTAAAGAAGTTTGACTTCAAAAATAACACTCTTTATTTATATTTATATTTAGGCACAACCGGTTGTATGTTTGTCCAAGGTTATGGATATTACACAATCATCCAACGTCCCGTCCTTATCCATACTAATACTAGATGATCCCCGCGACTTCGTCCGCGTGGATACACAGGTTTTTTTTAACATCCTGTGGTAACTATTTTATTTTACGCCATAAAAAGTTTCCTACTCGTATGTCCGTCTTCAGGTTCCAATCTCTCCAAATTTTGTCAACATCCGTTCATCAGTTGAACCGTGAAAAGGTTGCAAACAGACAGAGGGACAGAGAGAGAGTTACTTTCGCATTTATAATTTTAGGATTATAACCAACCGCTAAACCGATCATTATGAAATTCGGCACAGAGATAGTTTGCATCCTAGAAACAGACATAGGAAAATGAAATAGTTTCCCCGAAATATTTAAAAACCTATATGCAAGCGAGCGAAGTCGCGGGCATCAGCTAGTGTTGTATAAATGTTTCTTGTGTTCCGGGCGCGAATCAAAGCCGCGAACCGTAGCATAGAAGATTTTATTAAAGATGATGAATAATTTTAACTTTACAAGATACTCCTCATCCGCTTTGAGGTCTACGTTGCTTGTGAAAGATTCATTACTATATTCTCGCCCGCATAAGTTAGAAAAACCACACCGTTCCTTCATTCTGACCGCTATTGTTTTCTATAGTAATAACTTATGCTTTTTAAATATGCGGGTCTTATCGGGTTGTATTGGGTTGTATTTACCTAGTAAGTACAGTGTGCTTACTTTAGGTGCCCAGACATGAACTCTTAAGACTCTTAAGACTCTCCATAAGCTCGAAGTCACTCGAAGAGCAGTGGAAAGGACCGTGCTCGGGGTTTCTTTGATACAAGAGTTCTTAGTGACGAAATCCCCTGGAGAACCACGGTCACTGACATAGCCTTCCGTGTTTGAAAACTGACGTGGAAATAGGTTTTCTGTCAGAGACGTGACCGCTACTGCTTCAGGCGCATCTTAGTGTGGAGATCGCGTTTAGAGAGAACGTAGAATGGGGTGCCGTTTGGCTTGATGGAGCGACGATCTGCGTAAGAATTTGGCAACAATGGGATGCATGAAGCTAAAAATCGGGCTAAATGGGTCTCCTTGAAAGGGGCAGAGTCAGGTATCCAATACTGGACCATCCGAATTTATATATAGTCGTATCTGCTAATTTATTTAAGTAGATTGTCGATTTATATGTAGGAGTAAACTCAAAAATCACTAATCACTAATCGATTCAAAAAAATCTTTAAGCTCTAGAAAATCGTACTATACCAATTGGACAAAGATCATGTTGGACATGTCCCACTCATCATCACATCATCATCATCATCATCATCACTTCAGCCTATCATTAGTCCACTGCTGAACATAGGCCTCCCCCAGAGATTGCCACAAATGTTTGTAGCACTCATTTTGGGGGGATTTTGCCATAGTTGCCAAGCTTGGCATGCGGGTTGGCAACCGCAATTTTTTTATTAAGATGTTCCAGGAATATGCTGCTGCCCATCTCCTGCTTTTCATTTTCCCTCTGTCGACTTTTACGACACCCACAGGATGAGATGGGGTGGTAGATTCTCTAAAACCGCCACCACACGGCCAGACATGTTTCTCACTAAAAATTATTTATTTCCAGGATACATAGTACTCTCCTCGTTCTCTCTACTCAGCGCTTTTGGCTTGCTGATTTTGCTGTCAGTACAACCGAAGCCGGGAACCGCGCTGAATGACATCACTTCAGGAGCCGTCTGTAGCATAAGCATTCTTTCGTTGTGCCTTGCAACCATTGGATTGTTAGCTTCTTACTGTTGTGCTAGAGATCCACCTGACAACAGAGTTGGTTCAACAAGGTGGTATTAGAAATAAAATTTTGTGGTATTACTACTTTTTTAGGAAGCTGCATGAGTCTTTCAGAGAGGGACGATAGAAAAGAGAAATTATACGGAGAAATCGTTTAATATCAACATGAGAAAGTATTTTATAATTAGAAGATTGAAAGTTTTGTAAAATATATTAATTATTGGTTTACTCCAGGAGATTATAGTTTTTTAATATGTTAAATTTTTAATTTCTTCTCGTACAATCGAATTTACCTCTATTGACTATTTTATCCACCACATTGATTTAAACTAAGGTGATTAATTTGGTAAATAAATTATTTTTTATTTAAATGTATATATACAGTTACATTACGCATTTTGCAGCTTTGTTTTATTTATGTAGTTAGGAGCCCGATTAATTTTTATATAAGAAACAATCATTTTCTAAGATCCTTCAGATAATTGGTATAAACAGTTGAATTTTTTTATTAAACCAAACACTGATTAACGTTGAAAACAAATTAATAGTTTCTTGTTTTTGCGCTTTATTATCAGAAACTCTTGTGTTACAGTTGTTACCCTGTTCAGATCTGTGCATTATCGATAGAAAGGGGACATGAGTCTAATTCTAAGACACCTTGACAATACTGCCTTTTTCCAACTTTGTAATACGTATACAGAAAAATTAATAATTAAAAATATCCTAAGACTTCATCCACGATAAAGAACATGAAAATGTAATTATTTAGCACTACAAAAATGCAACCTTCGACGTTTGTTGTATACAATAATTATGTTATTTCCTTATTTTAAAGTTGATGAAGTAGTCTCTGATTTCTCAATAGTAAAGAAAAATGGTTGTTGAATGGTGTTGCTTGATAAATTAGCATGCTAAGTAAGTATCTCGCTGTATAAATATAATTATAATTTACGCCTTTCACAGTCCTTGATTTATAAATCATACTTTCACATGCCTACTTTTTAAAAAGGTAAAAGACAGAATATAAAGAAAGACCTGGGGATACGCGGACCAAATTACTTTTTTTATATAAATGTTAGATTAAGTAATAAAGTTATATATTACATACATAAATAACATTGTTTTATTTCAATATATTTGGTCGATGAAATCAGAATTTTCGTAGGTTAAAAGAGTAGTGAGACGAGTAGAAATTTCGTAGGATATAAATACGGATAATCTCTATTAATGCGCTTGTAAAGGTTTCTTAAAAAAAAATTTGTGAACCTTTTCCTAGAGGACCTTGTACGTACTTTCGTATGGATTCCAAATACAGGAACTAGCTTCGAGTTTCGAACGAACCAGTGCATTGAATATAAAGCGTATTACGGTATCATTACAAAAGTCTCCAGAATTCCTGAGAAAAAACCTCAACCGGCTGAATGATTCCTTTGCTAACTTTGTTATGTGAACATGGGATGTAAGTTTTTGATCAAATGTAATCCGTAGGTATATGAAATGGTTAGTACGTATCATAACGTGACTGATGATTTTAGAAATGTAACAGATGGGGTGTAACATTCGACAGAAAGACATTGTGTAACACTTGTCTATGTTAAACTCAATTTGGCTCACAATAATCCACCGGAAAATAGCACCCACACCAAGCTGTGTGGCACTACCACAATCAGATTGACTTTATCTCCATAAAAAGTTTTAAGTCCTCCGCGTAAAATAACATTTAACAGAGAGTGCAACGAATGTTAGGAGGTCATTAATCATTAGCGGCATTGAAAGAGGGCCATAAATCGATCCCAGACTCACTCCAGAACGCGTGTGATAGGGTCGCGACTCGTATAAACCGAGTCTTACATAATGCTGACGATCACGAAGGTAGTCTGCGAGTATTAGAGAATACCTAGGGCGAAGCCAATGGCTGCGAGCTTAATAAGAAGCTCATCATTATTAACCCTACCAAAAAGCCTCCGATAATCAAAATATCATCGACTTGGTACCGTCTATCAAGGTGCGAGGAAATATAATCTAAAAGAGACAATAGATAAGTGTCCACACACCTTTTATGTCCGAAACTGTGCTGCTCATTGGTGGTAGGATTCCTGCGCAGTGTGGTGTCACACAGAAATATTCTTGGTGACACAGCATTTGTTGTAAGCGGACGTTGCACTTACCATCAGGTGAACGTGTTGCTCGTTTCGTCACTTTATTGTATAAATAAAAAAAATCTACTTGCGTAGAAAATTATTTATGCAATGCTTAGTTTTTAGAATTTTAGCCGGTGATGATAAAATTGCAATAGGCCGATATTCTTCAGCTACCACTGTGTTTGGGCTTTTTGGTAGTTTCCTTTGTGGAGGATAAACTCAAACTTTAAGGCTAAGTTCCCGTGTAACGCGTGTTAGCGCTAATCAACGCGCAATCAAATATAAAGAGAGTTCTGATGACGAACGCTAACGCGCGTTACGAGTACGCGTCATTCTGGTTCGGTAGAACTTAGAAAATTGACATGGGAGAGGCTATTATTTTGTGGTTATATTATAAAGAAAAATATGGGAAAAGAAAACGGACACTTTGAAGTCAGATAATTTTGAAAAAAAGAACCAGTTCGTTTGCGACATTCACTGGCACTGGCCTTTTTCTTCTTCATCAATTAGAAGATCGATGTTCATCTTCACATTGATTCATTATAATTACGAAAATTATAAAAGTTGCAAAAAATATACATGTAATCGCGATGAAAGCGCGTGCTCAACATAAACAGCAAACGGACATTACATTGATATCAAAGCGCGCGTCAACGTGCGATCGCCTGCGTCTAGAGACTTTTCCTCTGAGCGCTGCGTTAACGCGCGTCGACGCGATGATCGATTGTAGGTAAATGGATGGATGGAACCAGGATTTCTAGACGCGCGATCTGAAAACGCGCGTCAAGATTTTGCCATCTGAACATAGCCTAAATGTCAGGGTGAATATATGACACAGGGGACCACAACAATATCATCTTAGCACTTCCAATTACGTAAAGTGGTAAGTTACCCAGTAGGGCCTATTTCACTATTCGACTTTAACCTTTTTGTTGCAAAAACAACGTCTGCAGGAGTAATCTCTATCACATTGATGACATTGCGGTTCTTGTCATGATCCGATCAATAAAGTAACCCTTGTAAAAGGAATACAGCGGATCTAGATGCAACGATGCGGCTACGAGCTTGCGAACCTTTGTGTTGTGGGACTAGACCAGTTTATTTGGCAGATATTTGCGTACAAATATACAGACATATGCAGACATATGCTACTAATCATACACAAACCGATAATCGGGCGTCTAAGGTGCGAAGCGTCTGGTATTGCGATAGTCAATCCCCTCTGCCAATCATGGCAATTACAGCAAATCCCTACCTTGCCCAAGCCCATATCCAGCAGTGGCATATTGATAGGTAGAAGATGGAGATATTTCTATTCATTACTGATTAAAGATCTACATAAAATATTAGATTTGTATTGTTGGTACTAGCAAAATATAAGTGGTATCGTCTGATAAATGTTTTAAAACCTCATGTTTTTGTACATAAATTAATAAAATATTAAATCTATGTTTTGGTGGTAATTGTGTGTGTGTGTGATAGTGATGCTATGTTTAATAATCGCACATTTGAATAGCACTAATGAATTTTAAACGTATGCTTTTATTGTATGTAATGAAATTTCATTTGCATGTATCGAAAAATACCAAATAAATAAGTACCTAGTTTAAATTACACGTTTAATTTGCCGTCAGTCAGTTTCTGTTCTAGAGAAAAATGACCAAGTAATAGAATGAGTTATGGACAAACTAATGAAAAAACAAGAAATGCTATATAGGTTTAGGAACAGATTACATGAACAGGTTTAGGTTTTTAGAATTTGTTAAGTACTTATTTATGTCGAAATCATAAATATAGTTATGATTCATTCTGAAAAGTTTTTACTTATTGTTATAACGGAACGTATTAAGTTACAGATGAAAAAATAAACCAGCCCTAAACAAAACAGACGTCATTTCAATTAGTTCAATAGGATGCGGTCGGAGAGAATAGAATCGCTTTAATTTGATAACATTTTTCAGAAATCTTTGTCAATGTGTTGTGATTTCAATAACAAAAACGTGATGTGATTTTAATTGTAACTTGAACTATCGAAAAATTGAAGTGACCGTGAAAACATATGAGTTTCTTAAATTGTAAACATTAAAAGTAAGTCTTTGTTCGTTTATCAAATAAAATTTACTAAACTAAATGCACTTTGCCTATGAAATGGGTCACAGTATTACTTAATCCTGATTTTAAATAAAGCATGTTGGGTACTCCTGCGATACAAGAGTTAAATATTCCTATTAGGAACTATCTACACTGAATAATTTCAAGGTAAACATAAAATAAAAACTACAAAAACATGATTTTAATATACGTATATAAACATTATTTTGTTTTGTTTGTGTTGTTTTGTCACAGTCTTATTTTGTAATAATAGCTAAATATTTTTAGTTATATCTTTGGTATAGCTTGGTTCATTTTTGTAGGACAGTATTTTGAAACACCAGTAGTCTACATATGTGTAAATAATTGTTATAATTTTTATAACCTATACATACCTGTTGCTTGTTGTAAGATTCCTATGCAGGTATCTCTTCCGGTAGTTACCACTGCAGTGCTAGTTACTCTGCTGTGAAGCAGTAGTGTGCAAACAATACTGCACTTCGGCCTGAAGGGTACTGTTAGTTAGTGTTATTACTGGACAAATGGGACTTAAAAGTGATGTCTAAGGGTGACAATCTTAGTTTGGTTGGTTTGGTGGCACATGGGAATTTTCTGAGTGACAGCATTTGTTATGGGTGGATGTTGCAATTTCCTTGGGGTGAATGATTTGCTTGCTTCGTCACTTTATTACATAAATATATATATATATATATATATATATATATATTGAGTCATTAGCTATTTAATATTTATTTATCATGTTATAGTTATGTATAACAGAACCTTTTAATACTAAAAATGCTTGTAACAGCAGAAATATTTCTAAATTCAAAAGCAATGTAGAAAAATTTATGTTGTTTAAAAATGTTCTATGTTGTTATGTTGTTTAATAATGTAAACTCATTCTGCAGTTAAATATACAGGAAAAATGAACAAGTATGCACTTTAAGCCAAACAGAGTATGCTCAAAACTCCATAATTTGCCGTTCGATAGAAACTTTACATCTATTGAACTTTTTTGGCACAGTAGAACATCTTTTAAGAAAAATTATATTACCCTTAAAATAACAACTTGTAACATTGTTTTTTTTTGCTTTTCACTTCAACATTGTCTACACACACACTATCTTTTATTTTGTTTTACTGATCTGTGGCAATGCTTTTAGCTAATGACAATGTCTGTGTCTTAATGAAAATCAAAAATAGGAATCTGTAATTGGCAATAACATGATTTTATCTATGTAATTTTTTGAATGTTAATTCCATGATAATAAATAAACTAAATCAGGAGTGGGGACTATTTATAAATAAAATACTGGGGATGGGATTCCTATAGGAATCTGCTTAAAAAGGTACCACTGCAGTGCCAGTTATTCTATCATCAAGTAATGGTGTGTAACTATTACTGTGCCTCGTAAGCGCTGAAGCTAGTGTAATTACAGAGTATATGAGATATGGTTTTCCACCCGACCCATGGGGACAAAAAGTGGGCTCACGATTCTCCATACATATAAATGAAATACTATGATAGTTATGGATAAATCAGATTATAATTTTAAAATGCAAGAATTTTTGCTTTAAACACCTTGGACATAATTACTTATAAAAAGGTCAAAACGGACCCAACCACAAACACCCTCAAAATAAGTAGCAATCTAATAAAGAAACACGCTGAGAAACCCAAATTACAGAACTTCATGATCCACTACGTCCAATAGTCAGTCAGATTGATTCACCAACTTACAGATTGGCTCTGCATGTGGGTAAAGACGTCAGAATTAGATGTAGAAGAGTCAGAGGACACACAAGAGCACATTCAAAGGATTCATACCATTTTGTTAGTGAGTTAAAGACCTACATCTTACTGAAAATGAAACTATGGTCAGTTTTGATGTCCAGTTGTTATTATCATGTATATCATGTATGATGTTGAATACTGCATCTTAATTGTAACTAGACAGCTAATAGAGAACAACATGCCTCAACAATATGCAGAGTTACTCAGACATGCGTAATATCTGGCCATCTATGGTGGTAGGAAAAATACTACAAGCAAGTAGATGGTGTTCCGATGTGCTCCCCAGTACCTCTCATTGTTGCCGACATATTCATCAAAGACTTTGAGGAGAAAGCCTGTAAATCCATGATCCTACAAGCAGTATGTAGATGACCCTCACAATTTTACTATCTGAAAAAGTAACTGCATTATTAGACCACCTTAACTCCATAAATTCTAAAATACAATTCACATAGGATTTAGAGACAAATATTTTGTTTAGCTTTTCTATGTATTTTTTAGTAATTCGGAATTCTAATAACACCTTGTGTGTGTAGAAAAAAGGCGCAAACGAATAGGTATTTAAACGAGGAATCTCACCACCATCCATCACATTTAGCTACTGTGGGTAAATCTATATTTCAGAGAGCACAAGCGATCTGTGACAGGAAACATCTGGCAATCAAACTTCAGCAAGTCAACAAGTTTTGCACAACAACAAATTTCGGGTTCTGGGCCTATGTCACAGTGATTGAATGAAACTACGGAGGCTACAGTCAAGCTAGGTACTACCACATGCTTGGAATCCTATTACTAATGAAATTAAATCAAAAATCAAGCATACTACTGCAAGACTTCAAAACACAGGAGGCTCATTCTGCATAGATTGGACCAAAGACAAAAAAACAAAAAAATCCGGGTACCTATGACATCTGGACATCTGTCACCTTAGTCCCCTTGTGACCATGGGTGCTGTAAAGCGCTCGAAACGTCGGGTTACAAACATTAAAATGAAACGCAGTAAATCCGTAAAATCTAGTTTTGCTTAGACGTCATTGCCAAAAAATTAGCTGAGCTGAGGTAGCTCACGGACGGGGCCCCATCACAAGGCGCTGGCCGCCATTTCTAAATTGTTCTACACGAAAGTAAAACATACTCAGGAAACCTGTATGTCTGAGAAATAAAAATATTTCGAAGACATGCAAAGTCCATATTTCACATTCACAAGGCATCGAGGACTCTTCCCAGATTCTCAAAAAAAAAAAAAACCAAATGAAAGAAAAGAGTAATTATTTTTAATTTATAGCGAACTTGTTAAGCTGAAACTACAAACCGTTTCATTGTCGTTTAGTTTAGATAAGTTAAAACTATATTAAGTAATCACTGTCCATTGTTCACAACCCACAAGTGAAGTGTTCCGTGATTTTGTTTACATTTTGCAATCAGTGTTTATGAAACGTGTTTTTTTTGTGTCCTCACATTTCACAGTGGGAATTAATATTTTTTATTTTAAGGCAAAGGGCCGTGGTAGCTCAGGGGCTAGGCGCTCGCTTTAAATTTCATAGTACGCGAGTGACCTGGGTTCGATTCCCGGTGCCGGCACCACTAAAATTGTTAATTGCAATTTTAAGTGCTGATTTTCCACGTGCTCGGCGGTGAAGGAAAACATCGTGAGGAAACCTGCATGTCTGAGAAATAAAAAAAATATTTCGAAGACATGTGAAGTCCGCCAACCCGCATTGGAGCAGCGTGGCGGATTCTTCCTAGCTCCTAAACCCTCTCAGAAATTAGAGGAGGCTTGTGCACAGCAGTGGGACATTTATAGGCTGAAACTTTTCTTTACTTTACTAAGGCAATTTAGCTGATAGGTGTCCGGCAGACTAGAATAGCACCTACCGCATTCCTACCGAAGTTACGTAACAGGCGACTAAGGTATTGTATGAGTAGCCTTTACTCCTGCAGGATAACACCATAATATACAATCCTGTCACTATACTGCTTGGGGGAACGCAATGGGAGTAAGAATTTGTTGAAAATGGCGGTGTAGTGGTTCACCACCCGTCACGTCACGTTTTCAGCGGGGGCGAAAAGTGACGAAAAACCCTTGCCTACCCTTTATATGGGAAAAAGGCATGATTGTATGTTTGTATGTAAATTGCACATGCACGAATACCTGGACTTGGAATAACTATATCAAGCCCGACACTTAGTACAGAAGCCGATTGCTGTGGCTAAACCAGATTATATATAAAAATCAATATATATATTTAGATATAGAAAAGCTATTTACCACCGACTCATCGAGATATCTCCGAAACTACAAGACCTATTGACTTGAATGTTGGCATAAATATTCCTTTCCCGACATAGACACCCACTAAGAGCGGGTTTTTCAAACATTTCCTCATAAATTAATGTAAAGTAACGGCAGTTACGTCGCCATAACGGAATTTATCCCAAAATCGTGTTACTCTAAATAAACACAATGTAATGCTTATGTGAAAGCGAATCGTTTATCGTAAGCGTTTATATATATATATTTATTATATATATATATATATATAATTGTTTCAGCGCCATTAATCAAACAGTGAAGTGCGCGGAGTAGTGTTTACAGCACTCAACACACTGAACTTTTAGTTGCCTAAAAACTTGAAATCTTGAGAACCTTAGCATTGTATTAGAAATAGTATTTTAAGCTTTTGAACATGTTAAAATAATCAGTTTCCATTCATCAATCAGGGAACTGCGTGTAGTGTAGCGCCTATTACACTGGCCCCTCTGTCGCCTAAGAATCGCAGCTTTGTACTCTGTATACTACTATACAACGTCATTCATAAGTGGTGTAACATACCGGCGGCTACCCATTGTACTTTGATATAAACACAACGGTGAAGCTTTAATTACTAAATTGAATACTGAAAATGTCCATACAAAACTTTAAAATTATTTGTATTGTAAAAGTTTTGTGAAAGTCGTTGCCCCGAACCAGACAAATTGAAAATACGTTATCTTCTCCATTTAAATTATGTTACCCTATATTATCCTAGTACTTGCGAGTTCTTTCAATGGGAGCTCAATGGAAAAACGCCTAATTAAATTTATGAGTTCATTGCCTGGATCAGCTATATAACAGGGTAGTCACCTATGAGTTTTAAGCAAATTCTTTAAGTCGACTTGTCTCCTACAGGTATCACGCTACGAGGCTCATTATATTTTTTGGGGCATATACACATCGTCCCTAAGCCCAGCCTGCCGGGATGTATAGGACATTACGAATGACCCTGTGTAAACTGTTGAATTCGTTAAAATAATTAGTTGTAAGCTACCAGCTGCACTGTTAGGATTTCTTCTGTTAGGAAATTAAAATAAAATATATTTTCAAACTATCCTGAGACCGGTTTGTGCTATTTTTGTCTACACAGACTTTAAAACAACTTCCTTGCGAAGCCGAGACGGGCCGGACATGCCATAAAGATTTTGAATACGAACAATGATTACATTGTTGCCCTTATCAAATGATGTATCTAAAAGCCTATTGTAACTACTGATGTTTATAAATCATTAGTTAATGGAATGGTGCTTATTAGCGTTTCAGTTATTATATGATTGTTACAGAGGTCAGTATGGCTGATCACCACATAAGGGAAGCTGCCGAATCTCTACTTGAGAGTGTTACTAACCCACACTATAGGACTGTATGTGAGTAATCTTAGTCTATATTCTATTTGTTAATACGAGTAATATGAGAAGAGATATCTGAGGAGTGTGAGATTTTGGCATAGTTAAAGTTTATATGGAGAAAGAGTGCAGAAAGCTTCAATCTTTACAAATAAATTTCATTAAAGTGTCTGTTTGTAATAATAAAATAACAGCTTTTTACTCAATGCCCATACAAGTATATTCGGCACTCACAAGAAAAAAACTGTTTTTAATTTTTTTGTCTGTCTGTCTGTTTGTTCTGGCTAATCTCCGAAACGGCTGGACCTATCTCGCCTGGGCTTTCACTGACAGATAGCTGATACTATAGCGGGTAACTTAGGCTACTTTAATTTCAAAAAATAATTACGGTTCAGCGCAAAAAATTTAAACCCCAAAATCTGATTCAAATACATACATATATGTATATCATCGATCGGGGTCGACTTTTTACGCGAGTGAAACAGCGGGGCACAGCTACTTTATAATGAGTGGCAGAGGCGCAACAGGAACAAGAACGATTTTATTTTAAAAGTTTAGACATACTCATGAACAGTTGTGCTATTCCAGAAGCTATTTGGCCGGTCTATAGCCATTTTATCATTTTGTATAAGTGAATTACTTAAGTTGATAGGTAAATCTTTAATAATGTTTTAAAAGAAATATTTATTTCTATTCATAGTGCTATATTAGAAACTTAAGTGGACCTTGCTATCAACATAATTCCAGCCCCATATATCCCACAGCTGCATTTCTATTTTCCCAATATAATCAAAAATCTAATTAACATTGTTGTAAGTTGTCACGCTAGGGAGTGTTGTGTCATGTGCTTTTTCTCACCACATTATGTAAGGAGTGACAGTCAAATATATATATGTATAACTAGCTGTCTGTCTACTTCGCTGGGCGCAATGTGTCCAGCTCGTTTATACATTTAGGACAAAATGTTCGTAAAATCCATTCTTAGTGTGTGTCTGTGCTGGGAAAGGAATATATATGCCAAATAAGATAATAATATCGTTCACTGCAGGCCGCATGAGGAAGCTCAGAGTCGCGCAGCGAGTTATGGAAAGGGCTATGCTCGAAGTTTCTCTGCGAGATAAAATCCGTAACGATGTTATCCGCGTCAGAACTAGAATAACCGACGTAGCCCTAAGGATTAGCAAGCAGAAGTGGCAATTGGCAGGCCATATAGCTCGTAGAACCGATAACCGTTGGGGAAGAAAGGTTCTCGAGTGGCAACCTCGTACGCAGTGTAGGGCCCCCCCCCCCCCCACTAGATGGAGCGACGACCTGCACGGTTTTGCGGGAAGTCGATGGATGCAGGTGGCTCAGGACCGTGTTTTGTGGCAATCTATGGGGGAGGCTTATGTTCGACAGTGGACTGTAATAGGCTGAAATGATGATGATGAAGATAATAAGTTTTAGAGATGTTGTGATGACTCAGTGGTAAATCGCCTTTATATATACTTCATCATCATCATTATTCCACTACCATCCAATACCACAGCCTATCACTAGTAAACTGCTGAACACACTCGGCCTGCACGGAACTCGGCAGGCAGATTTGCAACCGCAGTTTATTTATTCAGATGTTCCTGGATGCTGCTGGGTTTTAATTTTACTACTGTCGACTTTTACGCCACTATGGTATGAGATAGGGTGGTAGATTCTCTTAAGCCGCCACCACATGGCTTCTATATACTTACGAGTATATACATTAAAATATTTATTTCAACATTTCAGCTCACTCACAATCTGTAAATCTAAATACAGAAGACCTGCTGGCCGGTTATAGGCCACAGGGAAGGATGTCTTCTATCCGGAGGTTTTTCTGTTTGTTTATCACATTCGACTTACTGTTCACAAGTTTAATGTGGCTCATTTGTGTTATGGTAAGTGTTATGATGAGTACTATGCATTTTTAATCATTTATAAGCACTTTTACACTCAGCATTCTTGTATGCTTGTTGCCTAGAGATCAGCACCCGACTTTTACGCCGCCTGTCCTGGGTTCGAATCCCAGCCGGTGGCTCCGGCAAAAAACATTAGTGCAAAAACGAAAAATTTTGGTTTTCGCACAACGGGTCTGGTTGTGTTATAATTGTCGCAGTCTCTGTGACACTGCGTCTTAGCCTATGTCCATTATCACACAATCACATCGGGCGTTGGTAGGTTAGGACGAGTGAGTGCCTCTGTGTTTGCGCGTGCACTTCTGTCACTATAATATCTACTGCGCAGCTGATAGCTTTCGATTGTATTTGGACGTTGTCACTGTGGAAAATAGGCCAAGGGACACCGTGTTCGTTTTTGTAATAATCTGCCTGTAAACAGTTTTTGGTTAGATTATCACAGACAGACAGACTATTTACAGATAGTTTGTAGTGTAAGTATTTCGAAGACATTTGAAGTCCGCCAAACCGCATTGGGGCAGCGTGGCGGATTCCTCGAGGTCTGTGCTCAGTAGTAGGACTTTTTTGGGGTTAATATAATTTTTAAAACAGTGACTAATTTGTAATAATCTGGTTTCCTCAACTCAGTAGGACCTTTTTTTTTATTGAAGAAAGGGACAAGACGAGCAAACCGCTCACCCTGAGTGCAACGTCTGCCCATAACAAATACCCTGTCACACGAACCTTTTTTGTGTGGCGTCACACTGTGCCGGTCACGCTGAGATATCAGTTTTTAAGTCTCATATGCCCAGTAACTACACTCGCTCTCAGTGCCCTTTAGACCGAAACAGTAATGTGTGCAAACTACTGCTTCAGGGCGGAATAACTGACACTGCGGTAGTACTTACCTCGACGGATTCCTGTATAGAAATCCTTCCACCAGTAATTTTACCTAAACTTACTGGTGGTATAATTCCTATGCAGGAATCCGTCTAGGTAGGTACCACCCCAGGGCCAGTTATTCTGCCGTGAAGCAGTAGTGTGCAAACATTACTGCGTTTCGGTTTGAAGGGCACTGTGAGCTAGCGTAATCACTGGGCATATGAGACTTAAGAACCTATGTCTCAGGGTGATGGGCACAGTGTGGTGTCACAGAGAAATTTTCTGGGTGACACAGCATTTGTTATGGGTAGACGTTGCACTTACCATCAGGTAAGCGTTTTGCTCGTTTCATCAATTTATGATTTAAAAAATAAATAAAAAAATCAGACGTTTTAAGGAAGTAGAGTTTTAGAGTTTGAGAGTGATTGAGTGGGAGGATTCTTTTACGGGAATCTGTCGTTGTGTGTATTATAATCTACATAATTGATGTAAGTTATGTTAGATTATATTATAAGTTAATTGCTATGCTAAAATGGAATGTTTTTTTAGACTCGAATTTTAAGTTCCATTTCCCACCTCTTAACATCGGATTATTTCCAGATGATTTTTTTTTATTTTTTATTTAATAAAGTTTCGTGACGAGCAAAACGTTCACCTGATGGTAAGTGCAACGTTTGCCCATAACAGATGCTGTGTTACTCATAATATTTCTGTGTAGCACCACACTGCGCCCGTCACCCTGAGACATAAGTTCTTAAGTCTCATATGCCCAGTGATTACGCTAGCTCTCAGTGCCCTTCAAACCGAAACACAATAATGTTTGCACACTCTACTGCTTCACGGCAGAATATCCTAATTTAATACGACAATAATTGTGATGTGTTTTCTTTACAGATGCGAGGCGAGACTTTAGCGCAAATTTTTAATAGGGAAATAATTCAATATAGTATAAAGGTGTCTCTCTTCGACATAGTGCTAGTTGCGGTGCTGAGGTTTCTATTGCTTCTCCTCTTTTATGCAGTGTTATATATAAACAATTGGAGCATAATTGCTGTAAGTTACTGTTTTATTTCACTCATAGCTTAGAAAGACGCGTGGACTTAGAATGTACTGTCGTATAGACGAGCTGACAGCCCGATAACGCGTGACAAATATTGATTCATCATTGTGTGCGTTAACTAGCGATTTAAAAATAGATTCTTTCGAATTCTCATAATTAATATTAGTAATAATAAGTGCATTTCATCATTATATTTCTTTGACAACCTTGTTCATGCTGATCCTGACTATAAAGTTACTTAACATTAGTTTTAACTAATGACATATTACATTTAATAAAAGTAATGTTAGGGATTTTATCGCCTTAATTTTAAGTATTTATAATCCGACATTTCAAGCGCTTTATAGCACCTATAGTCAGCGGGGGTTAGACTGAGGTGTCAGACGTCCTGATGTTATAGTTAATCCGGGTTACCGGGCTATGGATCCCAAGCCTGCGGTAGTTCCCAACCATCTTCAATATTGACATTAGGGTGGCAATCTATAGGGGAGGCATGTCTTGAAATATGTGAACAAAAAAACTTCGGTTGCCAACCCCAAAATGAGAGCTACAAACTTTTGTTGCAGTCTATGGGGAGGCCTGTGTTCAACAGTGAACTAGTAGTAGGCTAAAATTATGAGACAAATTATATTATATATGAGCAGATTAAACATAGAGTCGAGTCTGAATGGGCAAGTCGGTAATGGTCGACGAAGGCGAACGTATCACGATCAGATCGAAATCGTTTTAAGGCAAGGCCACATCAAAATTACCTCGATCCAATAGTTAGGACCGTAGAAAGTGTAAAGATGTGGTCTCTGCCTACCCCAATGGAGAAGAGGTGGTACCAATACCACATTTTGCTCCTATTTAATATAATTGTGTCCGTAGCGACACCTATGTCCCCACATGAGAAGCTCAAGAAATATCTCATATATTCCATAATCGCTCTATGAAAGATTCCCAAATGCGAACTACATATACAACATCTAAATATTACTAGTTGCAGGAGACGTCCTCCCCAGATCAGACCATCCGATCTGGAGTGTAGCTAGCCTTTTTCTTGGCAATATCATTCGTCAAAATGGTGACCCCGACGTGATATGGACACTCAACCTTCTGCCAAACTCCATTTTGGCGGATAATATTGCCAAAGAAAAGGGTGGTTTATCTACCCACATCGGGTGGACTGTCGGATAGTCTGATCTGGCAAAGACGTGCCCTCCTATCAGTAATCTCTAGATGTGATTTATAAAGGTTACCATCTCAGAAACTTTCATAGCGCGATTATGGACGTGTGACATATTTCTTGAGCTTCTCCTCTGGCGTCATAGATGTCGCTACATGTCTATTAAATATTTTTTTTCCTTTTTGTCCTAAAGAAAGTGTTCATTTCAGCTTTCGACTGGTGGGACCTGTGCCTTCTTAATAGCCAAAGTGTTCGTTTTTGATGTAAGTATGAGGTAAATAGTATGCTTTACCAATATTTTTTTTAGTTTACAAAATGCGATTAGATTGTTATTACTTTTAAGACGACGAGGAACAACTCAAGTTCCGTCTCCAGGCTGAGATGATGGATTCTCTTACACCATTACATTGCGACGCATAGTTCGCTAGTTCGGTTGCGATTCGCGTCAAGCATCGAGTAGGGTTGTAATCGTAGATTCCTTAAGAGGTCTATGTGGTGATTGGGAAGCCCCCAATTATCACAGTTCCCGCCTAGAGTGAGGGGAGTACCTCAAAACCAGCGCTAAATGGGTAAAGGAAAACGTTCTACTTATGGTAAGTGCAACGTCTGCCCATAACAAATGCTGTGTCAACCACCGTATCAACGCCCGTATCAGCAAAAGAAACCTACTGCATTAGATTATCATTAAGATCTTCGCGTGTACTGTTGTTTTTTTCTTTGTGACAATAATAATTTTAATTAATTAATTTATTTACTAACCACCGACTTGCTTTGATGTTTTACATCTAAAAAGGGGCAACAAAGCATGGGCATCTCTAGCTTTACGTCGTGAAGTCAATAGAAATTGTATTAACGTATAAGTTAGCTTTATAAGTCTCTTAACACATCGAAACAGTGTCCAAATGTCAAATTTCATAGCTTATTCTACTATAATTTGCCTCATTGCTTTAGACGACAAACTAATTTTGTTGCGAACCCTCTGAATAAAGCAGAATAATCGTCTCATACGTAGCTCGTACCACAGTGGCCTAGTGGCCTGTGTACCTGACTTCTACGCCGCCGGTCCTGGGTCCAAAACACAAATTGATGGTTTTCGGGTCTATATAATATGGGGAATATATAATAATATCGAATCGTCGACGACCATGTCCTATCTGATCGGCTTGATCCACTGGCTTTGCGAAGAGATGTTGCATCCGTTTGCAATTTTATAGGATATTAGGATGGGGAGTGTTCTGTGGAATTGTTAGGATTAATTCCAGCCGCTTTTCACCATCGCACATTGCGGCACAGCGCAAAATTCCATCGTCACCACCTTGATAGGTGGCATTCCAGCACAGTGCGTTTTTCGCGCAATTTTCTGCCACGTACAAGCACTTTATGGAATCTTTATTGGACCTTCAAGAAAAGAGCCTATTCCTTTCTCAAAGGCCGGCAACGCATCTGCTATTCCTCTGGTATTGTAGATGTTCATGGGCGGCGGTGATCACTTACCATCAGGTGAGCCGCTTCCTCGTTTGCCCCCTCTTCCATAAAAAAAAAAACTGAATCTCATATAAAAGTTTCGAATAATTGCGGATAGGGGCGGAGTCTAACTGAGACGTTATGACATGTTTTCGCCTGGCCGAACAGACACTAGGCCACGTCGCTTGCACTGTTCAGATGGTTTTTATTATTTCTATTGCATAGCCATATTAGTGTTTTTTTGTTCTGTGATTATAGTACCAAATGATAACCTAGAAATAAAGTCATAACGTTATCTTGTATTATTTGTATTTTCCATTTACAATTCTAAAAAAAAAATTTATCCGTAACCGAAACTATCGCATAATGCAAAATCATTTTATATCCGTTGCTGTAACTGAAACCGGCATAATTATATTTATATATCCATATCCACATCCAGATCCGAAATTTCATATCTATAACATCCCTGGTTGATACATACATACATACGAGTACATAAGATCACGACTGTATCCCATAAGGGGTAGTCTGATACTGGGCACTCACTGCAAAAACAAATGACTGCCACAATCTACGTTTCACCAAAACAATATAATGCACTTGGTGTGGTAGGTGGTGAGCCCATCACCACCATGCGCTGTTGGGTGCACAGTGCAGTTTAATTCCTTACTCGCCTTTTACGAGATCCATTGGATGAAATGGAGTGGTAGTATTCTTTTAACGAGCCGCCACCACACGGCACAAGGGTTGATAGCTCCCGATAATATCCGGAAGTAGTCGCCGTGGTGAAAGTAAGCCAGGAGGATCGAAGGACAGAGGAGGCGACTACGATTTCTCATAACTTCAGTAATAACTACGTTCAGCAGTGGACTGAATGTGATAATAATGATCGAGATTCATCGGGATCAAACCTCGATTGGGCTCTTTCTTTTTATTTTCATTGTCGGCGCAATATAAAATGAGTTGGCAACCGCAGTTTGTTTATTCAGATGTTCCAGGAAGGTGCTGCTGCCCAATTCCTGGTTATCATTATCCCTCTTTCGACTTTTACGAAACACATGGGATGAGGTGAGGTGGTAGATTCTCTTAAGCCGCCACCACACCGTGGTTGCCAATCTCTAGAGCTCTCCAAGTCTCCAAAGCTCTGCCATAGTTCGCATGCAAAGCATGCCAACTATGGCAGAGTCGAGTTCCAAAAAAATGGGATCTACAAACTTTTGTGGCAATCCATGGGGAAGGCCTATGTTCAACAGTGGACTATTCATAGGCTGAAACGATGATGATGAAATATGTTTCGTGAATAGTATAACAAGCGGTAACTTACACGTGCAACCTATACTAATAAATGTTAGGCGAACCCAAAAAAAATAGCTGCTCCATAAAGTATGGTCGATTTTTTTTTGCGATGTCATATTTGACCACCTATAGTAGAAGTTACTCGTATTGTCGGGTATTTTCACTCCCTTTCGGGTTGTTTACCTACATACATAGTAGGCAGGGATGACATACGTAGCACACTTTTCACTTGCGCGGGATAGAAGACGACGGGCTACTGCGCCGCCATTTTGGTACGTGTCAAAAACATTTCACTCCCCATTACGCGTCCTATTTACCTAACACGATTTATATCTGTGCTTTTTGTTTTGTCTACATGTAATTGTGTTTTTATAGTGGCCCGATGCCTCTCAACCTGTTTACGAAGTGTTCCTCATACTCACGTCGTTTACCCTCGCGTGGGGTGAGGCTTGGTTCCTGGACTTCCGAGTGCTGCCACTGGAGATGGAAGCTAATGGTGAATAAAGAATAATAATTGAAAATTATTTAACACTATGTAAACAATTTGCACTGTATTATTAATTAATATAATTTCTTAATAACATTGTATAATATGGCACTTAAAAAAAGTATCTTGCTGGTTTTTCTTTTTTGTGCTGGGAAGAACCAGTAAGAAACCCAGCGAGCAATGGTTGTCAACTTGCCGTTGAACCTAGGATTAGACTCTCCTGGGATCAAAAGTGGTTCATCATTGTCATTTCCGCCTATCTTAGTTCACTGTTGAACATAGGACTCCCCCATAGATTGCCACAAAACACGAGATCCTGAGCCACCTGCATCCATCGACGTGGTTAGCAAATGAAAATGTTAAGTAGTAATACATAGTGTTGTCGTGTGATGGCGGCGTCATAAAAACTGTTACCCTCATACCGTGAGTGTCGTTAGGGTCCACGGAGAAAAATGGAAAGTCTCAAAGTGGAAAGTTCCGGTAAGTGACATGTAAACATCTCTTAAAACGCCAGACCTAAGATACACAAACCGGATGACGGGCAGCAGCGTCTACGGTGCGAGGTATTTGATCTTCAATCCATCTGCCAATCGTGGCGACTACAGCAAATCCTCTCAACATTGTTGAGGCCTGTTTCCAGCAGTGAACTACTTCGAAACCGATGATGATCATGCAGAGTATTATTATTGGTGCTAGGATTCCTATGCAGAAATCCGTCTACGTAGGTACCATCCCAGGACAGTTATTCAGCCGTGAAGCAGTAGCGTGTTTCTGTCTGAAGGTCACTGAGAGCTAGTGTGTAGTGGGCATATGAGACTTATGAACTAATGTCTCAGGGGGCCGTACGCAGTGCGGTGCCACACAGAAATGTTTTTGGTGACACCGCATTTGTTATGGGCAGATTTTACACTTACCATCAGGTGAACGTTTTGCTGGTGTTATCACTTAATCCAATAAAAAAAAATATTTCTATCGTTTACCATACTTCTACGATTAATTTGCAAGACATGCATTCATTAATCTTTGGAATGATGACGGAGCATTTTTTAATCCAAATGACATATAATTAAATTGAAATAGCGTTGAGAAAAAGATAATGCTGTTTTAGGTGTGCCTTCTGGCGCTTCTAATATTTGATAATAACCTGATGCAAGGTCTAACTTAGTTTTTTTTTAAATTTTTTCTAATTAATCTAATTATTTATAGCACAGCGGGCGGTATCGGAAAGGACGCCACTGCTCAACCCTACAAGGCCGCTCGGCGTCCAGTCGACTTACGCGGAGTCTACGGTGAACTGGTTCTCGCCGGTCGAGACCCCGGAGTCCAGCCCGCGGCCCAGGAGGCCTGGCGAGCAGGTCATTTTGACGCAGGAACTAGTGAGTGCGGTTATTTTTACTTCTTAGCTCCTAGACCTACACGTTACTTTTACGAATATAACTGTATTAAAATATTAGATTACATCTATGTATATTCATACTAGCTCTTCCCCGCGTAAACAAACAAACCCCGATCGATGATATACATATATAATTCTGTATTTTAATTGGATTTTTTTAATTTTTTTGCGCGGAACCCTAATAAATTTTCTAAAATTGAAGGAGCCTAAGTTACCCGCTTTAATATCAGCTGTCTGTCAGTGAAAGTCCCGTCAAAATCGGTCCAACCTTTTCGGAGATTAGCCGGAACGAACAGACAGACAGACAGACAAATATTTTAAAAATTGTTTTTAATTTGCCAAAACTTTAAAAAAGTATCGTACATGCTTTCATAAGCATTGCGTAAAAAGCTGTTATTTTGTTATTACAGACACTTAAATTTTATTTATTTGCGTAGAAAAACAAGTATCGTAAAGAAACTTTTATATACCACGTTTTTAAAACGGACTGAAAGTATAAAGTTTAAATGAAACTAATTTTACGGATTTTATCGCGTTTAATTTTTTTACTATTTATAACCCGACGTTTCGAGTGCTTTACAGCACCCATGGTCACGGGAGGACTGAGGTGACAGATGTCCTGATGTCATAGTTAACCTGGGGTACCTTCAGCTTTTAATTATTATTTTTGGTCCGATCTACGCAGAAAGAGCTAACTGTGTCTTGAAGTCTTGCAGTGGTATGCTTGGTTTTTGATTTAATTTTATTTATTATTGGATCCCAAGCTGGTGGTAACACCCAACCATCTTCTCTATTGAAATTAGGATGTTTTTTGATTTCAATAGCCTCGCGAATCATCCTTGGTAGGAATCGGTGTTCTTTTGCAAGGATCTGTGGGTTATCAAATCTGATGTAATGGTTGGGATGATCCAGAACATGGTCACAGACTGCAGACTTCCTAGAACAACGATGCTTCACGTCAGCTGTGTGTTCTTTTACGAGGGTTTTTATCGATCTTTTTGTTTGGCCTATGTAAGAGATACCACATTCACAATCCAGCTTGTATACTCCTGCGTCTTGTAGAGGGATGTTACACTTGATGATTAGATGGTAAAAACTGACTTATCTTCTTCGGCGGCTTGAAGAATGTTTTTATGGAAGCCCGCTTCAAGATATAGCCAATCTTGTCCGTAACTCCTCTGACATAAGGTAGAATAGCTGGTACACGCTCGACTGTGGCCGGTTTCACTCGGTCACTGCGACGTAGGCGCGGAACCCGAAGCTTGTTGTCGTGCAAAACTTGTTGTGCTTGACATGCTGAAGCTCGGCGGCCAGGTGTTTCCTGTCACAGATTCATCGTGCTCTCTGAAACAAGGATTTACCCACGGTAGCTAACTGTGATGGATGGTGGTGAGATTCACCGTTTAAATATCTGTTAGTATGGGTCTTTTCCCTATACACAGTGTGACTCAAGGTGTTATTAGGATTCCGAATTACTAAAACATCTAGAAAAGCTAAAGAGTTATTTGCCTCTAACTCCATTGTAAATTGAATTTTAGAGTTTAGGGAGTTAAGGTGGTCTAGAAATGCAGTTACTTTATCTGATGGTAAAATTGTGAAAGTATCATCTACATACCGCTTGTAGAATCTTGGATTTACTGGAGAAGTACGGAGGGCTCTCTCCTCAAAGTCTTCCATGAAGATGTCGGCGACAATGGGAGATACTGGGGAGCCCATCGCCACACCATCTACTTGATTGTAGTACTGTTCCTTCTACAATAGATAGCCAGATGCAAGGCAATGTCTTAGTAGTTCTGCATATTCCGCTGGCATGTTGTTTTCAGCTAGCTTCCTAGATACAATTGAGATGCAGTCGTCTACTGGTAGGCATGTGAATAGAGACTGGACAACAAAACTGACCATATTTTCGTTGTCAGTCAGGTGAAGGTCTTTAATCTCACTGACAAAATGGTATGAATCATTTGTGTGTGCTCTAGTATGTCCTCTGAGTGGTGAGAGTACTTTAGCCACATGCTGAGCCAATCTGTAGGTTGGTGAATCGATCTGGCTCACTATTGGACGTATTGGAGCATTTGGTTTGTGTATCTTTGATAACCCATACAACTTCGGTGATTTGGCACAAGATGGTATTATCGAACTAACGTCCAGATTCAATTTTTCGGAGTGTTTCTTAATAAGATCGCTAGTCGTTTTAAGCGTATTAGTAGTTGGGTCTGATTTGACCTTTTTATATAACCAAAAATAATAATTAAAAGCTGAAGGTACCCCAGGTTAACTATGACATCAGGACATCTGTCACCTCAGTCCTCCCGTGACCATGGGTGCTGTAAAGCACTCGAAACGTCGGGTAATAAATAGTAATAAAATTAAACGCGATAAAATCCGTAAAATTTGTTTCATTTAAATGAGTAGTGTTCGCGTAAATATAAGAAATCATTAGTATAAAATTTGTTTATGCCAAATTTTGACCCTACCGACAAACATATAGAAAGACTTACAAGAAACCGAGTTAATAATGTATTGTCATCCAGTTCTAAGCTATGTTTATAGTTTCAATTCTCTATCTACTCGGAAGCTAGTTTAAAATCAATTACTAAATTTGATCCGAACAGACATACACAACAGTGA
Organism: Luehdorfia chinensis; assembly: GCA_019845155.1. NCBI lineage: Eukaryota > Metazoa > Arthropoda > Insecta > Lepidoptera > Papilionidae > Luehdorfia > Luehdorfia chinensis. The sequence goes on from JAHVAK010000107.1 coordinate 1,700,837, forward strand.
GTTAAAACAATGTGGTAATATTAGAATGGATGTTTGTTTTTGGGATTACGACACAGTTTGAGCCATTGCAATGAAGGTTTGCACATATATGTATTTTTTTTAATGGAGAAGGATTTTATGCTATCCGTTTTGTTGTAACTCACCACTAGATGGCGCTGTAGCATATCCACCTCTATACCGTTCAATTGACTGCCAAAATCATAACGAAGTTTCTGGATCCTCAATAATAGACGTAAATAAATATACACAGGCAGAACAACGTCATTTTGCTATTTATAATATAAAACAGGTGTAATCTCTATCAAACTTTGCGCTTAGTACCAAATACACTTATTTTGATGCTTAAAAGAGACGGGACGAGCAAATTGTTCACCTGGTGGTAAGTGCAACGTCTGCCCAACAAGTGCTGTGTCACCCAAAACATTTCTTCTTGGTACTGCACTGCGGTCGGCTCTCTGAGAAATGAGTTCGTAAGTCCCATATGTCCAGTGATTACACTAGGTCTCAGTGCCCTTCATACGAAAACATAGTAATGTTTGGGCACTACTGATTAACGGCAGAATAATCTTAACGTTCTGGTTGTCTCAGCACTTGTCATGGGCAGGACCTTGCACTTACCATCAGATGCATGTATTACTCAATATTATACAAAAACAAAAAATGAATATGATTTGGTTATATTTTCCCATTGGGCTTGTAATATTCTCAATAAATCTTCTTGAGATGTTGGATAATATTTCCGAACTTGTCTTTCCAGTACATCTCACAGCATCTCTCGGGTTTAAGTCTGGAGACAGTATATGACTTTTAAAATATTTTCTTTTTTTTTTCCAAAAACTGCTTACACCGCGTGCATGTGTGTTCGCAGTCGTTGTCTTGCTGAAAGACAAACCCTCGACCAATTAGATGTTTCAGAAGAACAACATGATTTTTCAGTATGTCCTTGTAACCTTTTTTATTCAGTTTTCCCTGTATTTCTTGTACTTCCTATATTTGTTATTCTTACAATGTCTACCACAGCGGAACCACCGAAACAGTCCCAATTTATAACATAGCCTCCACCATGCTTAACTAAAGGGACGGTGGCTGTTTCTAATGCTCTCTCATCAGGCCGACGGCGGACAAATACTCTTCTCTTCTCGTGGGTGTCGTAAGTCGACAGAGGGAAAATTGAAAATGACCTATAATTATTCATTCCTTTTTTTATTTAAGAAAACGAGACTCAAATCCCTACCTGATGGTAAGTGCAACGCCAATAACAAAAACTTTGTCACAGGGAACGTTTCTTCGTGGCACCATACTGCGCTCGTCACCCTGAGACGTCAGTTCTGTAGTCACATGCCCAGTAATTTCTTTTTTATGAAACTAGGCCTCGAACTGGTGGTAGGATTCCTATGCAGGAATCCGTCTAGGTAGGTACCACCCCAGGGCCAGTTATTCTGCCGTAAAGCAGTAGTGTGCAAGCATTACTGTGTTTTGGTTTGAAGGGCACTGTGAGCTAGCGTAATCACTGGGCAATAAAAAAAAACTCCGATTTTTCCTGTACCGTGTGTAAACTGCGTTTTACATACACATTTCACACGCAAGATAAACCTGCAATTAAAACCATCAATTTGTGTTTAAAAAAATACTCTAGCTATTAGTGCTCGTCAGACCGAAACAACGGTAATGTTTGCACACTACTGCTTCACGGCAGAATAACCGACACTGCCTAACCTAGACCGATTCCTGCATAGGCATTCTATCACCAGTAAAGAACCCTTCTTAAACGGGGTGCAACCTCTTAAATAAACTTAAAGGAAGGAGTATTTAAATTAATAAATTATTTGCTCGTCTCGTCGCCACGCCATGGAAGAACCAATAAAAAAAGGTTCTGTGGAACCGTGAAAAAATAATTTTGTACTTTTCGCCCCCGCGGGATCGCTGCCTATTACAGTGACAACATTGCATATTCTGGTATTATTTTGCACAACTAAAGGCTTTCCGCATACCTTAGTCGCCTTATACCTTACGTCACCTCGGTGGTGCTATTCTATTAGCCGGGCACCTATCGCTCCGAAAAAAAGTACAAGGTAATTAAAGACTATTTTAGTTGTTCGTGTATACCTAATTCCGCCGCGGCTTAAGAGAATCTACCACCCCGTCTCATCCCGTGGGTGTCGTAAAAGTCGACAGAGGGAAAATGAAAACCAGGAGATGTACAGCAGGATCTTCGTAGAACAATTGAAAAAATAAACTGCGGTTGCCAACCCGCCTGCCAAGCGTGACAACTATAGCAAAATTATATATTAGTGTATTATTGAGTGTGATTGTGCGCAGTGGCAGATCTCTAACGTCTCCATCACACTGCGGAATAAAAGTATCAGCGATGTCAATCACACAAACGCGGGCAGTTTCAATCAAAACAAATTAGTCTAAACGAAAAAAGCGTTTGACGTATATAACGTGCCTTATCCGTACGTTTATCTTGTAATTATTAGATTACGAACACAATATTGTATGTCGGTACTAATAAAATGAATGTTACGATAATAATATGCGCATTTATTTTACATCTTGTAGTTCCGGACAATTAGGTCCGTTAATTATTTTTACGTTTGTAGTCGAGAATATTGTTGTAAACAAGGATTGTTAAAGAAGATATAGTATTCAAAAACGGAAGTTGTCTGTTTAATACGGCTTATTGTGTGCCTTAGTTGTGTAATGAACATTCGCATTCGCAAAAAATGCGCGAATATTATGCAAAACAAATACTTCATATTTTGCTTATAAACTTGTAAGAATAATATTGAAAATGACAAATAAACATTAGTTTGATTTTATTATAAAAGTTAGTAATTCTCTCCTTTTACCCGACCACGGCGAAAACTAAAAAGAAATGTTATGTTATTAGCGGTCTATGTATGTTTGTATTTACATATATAATTTCGGCGATGTAATTGCTGTTAGCCTTTTTGGCTTTTACAGCTTCATTGGATACTGTGCTCACGCGTGCCAGGTTTGGTTTGACCCAAACATAAATACATAAAATAACTCCTACAAAAACCTCGAAATTTTGAATTTTGAAATTTAGAATATCTCATATGATTTTAAGTCGTCTAATAACCGTCCGAGGGAGGCTGCGGGCGGTTATATTGTATTAACATAATAATTTCGGTGATGTAATTGCTGTTAGCCATTTTTCACTTTTACAGCTTCATCGGATACTGTGCTCACGGGCCAGGGGCCCGTTTGCCAGGTTTGGATTGACCCAAACATAAATAAATAAACAAACTCCTACAAAAACCTCGAAATTCGGACTGTGTCGCGTTCGCTGCGTGCTTGCGCGATTTAGAATATCTCAATATGATTTTAAGTCGTCTAATGACCGTCCGAGGGAGGCTGCGGGCCTCTCAGGCATTCGGACCGTCGACTTGTGTGTCGGTAACTCTGGGCGGTGAGAACCGCCCTGGAACACGGGTGTATCGTGTGTACGCGGTGTGATTGTCGACTGCTGCGCGCCGCTCTCTACTCATTAGAATTTTGCTACACTAGCAGTCGGTGCCCTTCACACAGTTTGCACACTACTGCTTCACTGCAGTATAACAGGCTCTGCGGTGGTACCTACCTAGTCGGATTCCTGCATAGAAATCCTACCACGAAATTGTCAATAAATAATCAAATACACAGTCAGCTTAGTTCGGATTAGTCAGCAAATCCTGGTATAAGATCTTAACAACGCTAACGTCGACTTGCATGGTGTACCTGCAATGACACTTAACACTATAACTTTTAATGACATAGCTATGGCGCTAGATTTTAAAATAAAATATAGCAAATTCGGACAAATACCGGAAAAATTAAATTTACTACATCACTATTACAAGTTACGACCACATTGCTCACCGGCCAGATGACTTACCTTTCGTGCCGTAGATCTTGGATCGGAATCCCAGTTGTAGGTAGTCAATATATGTGAGTCATAAATGATCGAACCTCACCATTTAGATTACTGTGACATTAGGTTTAATAAAATAACATTGTTGGTTTTATCGTATCCTAGCCTAAATCAGATCTTATCGTATCAGCGGTGTATCGGACGTTTACAGACTTGTACGAGTGCCTGTGCTTGCGCGTATATTTGTGCGTTAGCAGTTGCAGTTGTTTCCTTCGCATTCGGAACTGGTGGTCAGAGTGGTCAGAGCAGAAGCTCCCAAACTTTATAATACGTAGACCACCTTGTTTCCGAAACATATTAATTTTAACATACCCTCATTTCATTTCAGCCTATCACTAGGCCACTGCTGTACATAGGCCTCCCCACAGATTTCCACAAAAGCTTGTACCACTCATTTTGGTATGGTATAATATTATTGAGAGCGGTGGTAGCTAAGGGGCTAGGCGTTTGCTTTAAATTTCATAGTACGCGAGTGACCTGGGTGTGATTCCCGGTGCCGGCACCACTAAAATAGTTAATTGCAATTTTAAGTGCTGATTTACCACGTGCTCGGCGGTGACGGAAAGCATCGTGAGGAATCCTGCATGTCTGAGAAATAATATATATATATATATATATATATATATATATATATATATATGTATATTTTTCGAAGACATTTGCAGTCCGCCAACCCGCACTGGAGCAGCGTGGCGGATTCTGCCTAGCTCCAAAACCCTCACAGTAATGAGAGGAGGCCTGTGCTCAACACATACTTATATTTTTAACACACACTATACTTTTACATTTATACAGGCTGAAACTTTATTTACTTTACTTTTTATTGCTAAAGTTAGTTATTTATTCAGATCTTCCATGAAGATGATGCTTCCGATCGCCTGGTTTTTATTTTCCCTCTGTCGACTTTTCAAACACCCACGGGATGATATGGGGTTGTATATTACATTAAGCCGCCACCACACGCCCTATTATCGCAAGAGCGTAAAGCGAACCTAAACGAGCGTAGTTTTGTTAGTTGTCAGTTAGCAGTAACATGCGAATGTGAGAACTCATCTTGAGTCATCGTGTGGCGCAATCCAGACTTATATATGATACGGAGTGCCAGTGTAAATTACTCTACAAAATCCGCGACTTTGTTAGTCTCTCAAAATTACCCTCGTTTCACCTCACCCTTCATTTTCTCGCATCCGAGTCCGAACGTGGGTCCATTTACAACACTTTGGCAATCTACGATAGACTACCACGACAAATATGTTTTCAATCTACCCACTCTCGAACTTCAAGGTAGAAATTGTATGCTAATTGTTCACAATCGATTCGCGATCGCCCGTACGAAGTTTATTAAGGTCAATTGGTTCCCAATTAGGGTTAATCGGCCCACTGACCACACGTGGATTAAGTACTAAACGAAGACCACGATGACAGTTTGCATGACACATCGGACGTTCTTTTGACAAAATTAATAAGAATACGGCATACGGAATAACGGCGACAACTTTCGAATACCGTCAGAAGCTATCAACTTAGGGTTGCCATCCCCAAATTTGGAAACCAGGATTTGAAGGTGTGAATATCAGAACATTTCGGTTTATAAACAGAACGCATTACAAGAGCAGTAGTTTATAGTAATACGGACTGAAAACAGGATCAGTGAAACTCCACTAATAGCAATTACATCATTATCATCATCATCATTTCACCCTATCACTAGTCCACAGCTGAACAAAGGCTTCCCCCATAGATTGCCACTAAAGTTTGTAGCTCTGTAGATTTATTCAGATATTTCAGGAAGATGCCACTGCCCATATTCTGGTTTTAATTTACCCTCCCTTACCGTGTGGTGGCGGCTTAAGAGAATCTACAACCCCATCTCGTTCAGTGGGTGTCGTAAAATTCGACAGAGGGAAAATAAAAACTAGGAGATGGGCGGCAGCATCTTCCTGGAACATCTGTACATAAATAAACTGCGGATGCCAACCCTTCTGCCAAGTGGTAGCTATGACAAAGTCCCAAAATGAGAGCTACAAACTTTAGTGGCAATCTATGGGGAAGGTCTATGTTCAGCAGTGGACTAGTGATAGGCTGAAGTGATGATTATGACGATGTAGTGCATTATGTTGGATTGTAGAAAATGATTTTCAGTAGTGTCTAAGATAAGAAAACTGGTGGGAGTTAATAAAGTCTAAATGCGCCATCACACGCACAAATTGTAACTTAAATGATATAATCTTATCTATCGCTCAATCTGTACGGTTTGTTACAATACCGTCATAACATCGCGCAGTCATGTTTAATTGTGCGTAACTTGTGGCATCCGAAATACGGAAACCAGTTTCGTTTTTAAGTTATGTAGTCTATATAGTTTTTATACCAATACTTGGCGAAGGATTAAGTCAACGTTTCTTCATGAAGACTTTTCTGGCAACTAGTACGTTTAATTTTTAGACAGACACACCCTGCGGTTTCACATGATTGCGCCGTACGGCGTAGTACCTCGCTGACCTGGGGGTCTACTGTGTAACTCTGGTTGGTTTCGTGATCGGTTTCATTTGATCCCATTAACCAATGAATGAGCTTTATTTCGGCGTATGAAGCTCGTTAATTGGTTAATGGCATCAAATGAAACGAATCACGAAACCAACCAGACTTACACAGTAGACCCCCAGGTCAGCGAGGTACTATGCCGTACGGCGCAATCATGTGAAAACCGCAGGGTGTGTCTGTCAAAAAATTAAACTTACTAGTTGCCAGAAAAGTCTTCATGAAAAAATATTGACATAATCAAGCATTCCCCCACCCCCTCACCCCTGAGCATTCACAGTTCGGCCCTTCGTAAGGTTTATTTATTCAGATGTTCCAGCAAGATGCTGCTGCCCATCTCCTTGTTTTCATTTCCCTCTGTCGACTTTTACGACACCTACTGCACGAGATTGGGGTGGTAGATTCTCTTAAGCCGCCACCACGCGGCCTGAGGTCGTGAAGTTTTATAGCCTAGAACCTTCCTCAATACATGGGTTATCTAATTAAAAAAAAAAATTCAAATTGGATTAGCATTTCTTCAGATTAGCGCGTTCAAACATACAAACTCTCCAGCTATTGTAGTAAGATTTAGACACATCTTTTTTTCTTTATATTTTTTTATTGGGAAACAAACAATTTTACATTACACATACCAAAATAGATATTTCACTAATAGATTGTACATAAAAATAAAAAAGCGATAGTAGGTGCAGTAACTAAATAAAGCACTGAAGAATATGTAAATGGATCAAGCTAATCTAAATAAGCGTAACAAAGACAAGGAATTATTACGTTTTAATAATGCCGCAAACTGTCTGACCAATACGATCGTTAATCGTTCTTTTACATGTTTGTTTTACTGGAACAGATCTTTATTTTTTATCGTATAAAGTGATGAAACGAGCAAAACGTTCACCTGATGGTAAGTGCAACGTCCGCCCATAACAAATGCTGTGTCACCCAGAACGTTTCTGTGTCACACCTCACAGTGCCCATCACACTGAGACATCAGTTCTTTAGTCTCATATGCCCTGTGATTACGCTAACTCACAGTGCCCTTCAAACCGAAACACAGTAATGTTTGCACAATACTGCTTCACGGCAGAATTACTGGCCCTGGGGTGGTACCTACGACGACCTAGACGGATTCCTGCATAAGAATCCCACCACCAGTTAATCTGTAATTAAAAAAAAACTTTTGTCTTCTCTGACGGCTCGTTTAGCGCAGTGTCTACGTAATTGGCATCTGCGCTATGGGTCGCGTGTCCTGCACGTGATAAATAGCCTACAGATAGTTGTTCCGGGTTTAGGTGTTGCAGCATGTGTCATTTATGTCTGTAAAACGTTTTTTAATGTGATTTGATGGATGATATTGCCAAGGAAAAGAGAAGCTATCCGCCAGATAGGGTGGGCTTGGACCGTCCATCTTGAGGGCGAGAGTAACTAACTCGGGAGTGCCCAAGGGGGACGGCCTCGGCTCGGTCACTTACTTTAATTGGCAGGGCAATAATACTATTATAATTATCGTAATTATCTCGGCATGACGTCACTTGTGGGGGTATCTGTCTGGTTTAAAGAAAGTGACGAGACAAGCAAACCGTTGACCTGATGCTTAGTGCAACATCTGCCCATAATAAATGCTGTGTCACCCTAAACATTTCTGTGTGGCAGCCCACTACACCCGAACTCCTGAGACATCAGTTCTTATGTGTTTTGCCAGTGATTAAACCAGTTCTCAGTGCCCTTTAGAGCGAAACACAGTTGAAGATTTGCTTTTATTGCCACTTTTGGCAGGCGGACTGGCAATTTCAATACCACACAACTCGCATCTTAGATTCCGTCTCTATAGAAAGTCGGTAACGTTTTTCTGACATTTTTCGTGGTCCACTTATACGATACCTGTTACGGTTAACTAACGCCGCAACAACGCGGTGGTGTGGATGTATTGTGACTCCTTCGTGTTCCCTGACACTACATCCCGTCTCGTCCCCGGTCTTATCTGTATGCAATGGTAGAGATGATGACATATTATGCATAACATAGAACATACATTTAGATCAACAAGACATATGCATCACTCCAATTATACGTAAGCACAGCGAGCTTCAGCAAGGTTTAGTGTTGGCAATACAAACTAGAAAAGTAAACATATATATAATTACGAAATAAACTACCTTGAATAAGAAAAATCTTTTCAGATTTTTCTTTTAATGAAGACTTGTAAGTGGCCAGTGAGCATGAAACATCCGTACATTCTAGAAAATACATATTTATTATATGTGAACTAGGTTAGTGCGACAGGATTTAATAGCAAAAGGCGCATAACAGGATCAGGAGTTTGGTCCTGGCATCTCATAAAAATGATAGGTGCTCGCTCAGCAGCAAAAGCGTCGCCAAGTTCTCTCCCCGTATAGGCGGTTTACTTTCTTTATCTCAAACATATAATCTACAAAGCAATCGACAAGATTGTTATAATATATATTTATCAAGAAACACGAGGTTCGACTATATTCGTCAATTTCAAGACTTTAAGCGGAAATAAATTCAGCAGTAACATATCCTGCTCAGATAACTCAAAAAATAAATATTGTAACCAATTGGATCCGGCAAAAGAAAGAAACAAAGATGTCGGTGCGATTGTGACAAGTGACCTCTGTTCGATCCCCGGTGCCAGCATCTCTCAAATCGCTATTTATGGCGCTGGTTTAACACGTGCTCAGCGGTGATGGAAACCCGTATTGGACGCGTGGCGGACTTTTCCCAGCTCCAAAAACCATCTCAGAAATAAGAGGAAACCTGTGCTCAGCAGTGGGATATTTATAGTCTGTAACTTTTGCTAACGGATATCTGTTTCGAATTTTGAAAATATTCAAGTTTTGTTTGCAAAACGCACGTACGATAAAAGTGTAATCAAAAAATCGCAGAAAAGTAGTCGATTTTAATGGTCTTACACACGTAAATATGACGTTACTATCAAATACGACCGATTTACAAATTTACCACTTAAAGTCTTGTGTTCACGTCTTTAGAACTAAAGGAATTAACTCCAATGCAAATGGAGGCTTCATTACACTAATAGCCCTTAATTCCGTGCACGTGCAACCTTACACTTACGTAATATTTCTCTAATAGTGTTACCCTTACTTATATTACGTGGGCCCTGAAAGTGGGTAATCCCCTTACAAAGTCAAAGTGCATGTGTAGGTGGGGCAACGTATTTAATTGCGATTGAGTTGTTTTTCAATGAATTATGAATAAACTGCCCTCGTAACTTGTTTACATTACACGGACATTACAATCGACGTCATTTTGTAAATAGTCCACCGCTGCATTTTTTGTAGGAGAAAATGACGAGACGGGAGAAACGTTCACATGATGGTAAGTGCAACGTCTGCCCGTATTAAATGTTCCTCTGAGACATCAGTTCTTATGCCCACGTCACATATGCCCAGTAATTACACTAGCTCTCAGTGAAGGACCGAAATACAGCAATGTTCGCACACTACTTCTTCACGAATAACTGGCTACGCGCAGTGTGAAATGTTTTGCTAAAACAGGTTTTTTCGGCAGGCGGAATTGCAATCGCAACCAAACCCCTTAGACGTTACTGTGCGTCACCTGCAAAAGATTTTATTGTTATAGTTTTTCTGATATTTCCCTGAATCGACTTTTCGACCACTCCATCTAGTCCCGTAGTTACAGTAAACCCACGGGGCGCTATAGGATAGTAATTATATATACACGCCTACAAAACACAGCATGTTTTTTATATTTCTAAATCTTCGCATATCTAAAGTCGATTGAATCTTAATCTGTACGTGTCGTGAAGAATGATGAGAATCGATACAAATAAAAAAACTTTATGCAAAAAAATTAAGTTTAAGTAAGTAAGTAAAAAAATTAATATTATAACGATGCATATATGTTTCGCTCCGTTGAGATAATAATAGCAAAAAAAACTGTAATTTTATGCAATAAACACCAATAATTACAAACTGCAAAAAACAACAAAAAATTCAAAACCTAACGTCTAATTTGGTTTATAAATACAGTCCAGTTTCACGCTGATGGCAGTTAAACGCCTGGTACGCTCCGCAGTCTGATGGTTTCTATTGTACTAAGAATTTAGTCGCAGAGCTATTGCTGTGGTTTGTTCCGTGTTTTGGATAATAAAAGGTTTACCTTTCCTGTATTGTCCGTATCGATGATAATATTCGCGAAAACGATTATATAAATTCGGTTTTCATTGTCTTTGTCTACAAATCTAGACAGATTTTACAATTGTTTTTGTACAATAACTGATAAATGGTTTTTTGTGATTTTTTAAAGGTTACAGTAACAAAGTGATATATAATCTGTACATCTCTGTACATAACGTAACCATTTTATTTTTTATATTTAACTAAATAGTTGATGAAATATTTTTTATATTATTTATATTATATTTAACAAAATAGTAGTTAAAGTGATGAAACGAACAAAACGTTCACCTGATGGTAGGTGCAACATCTGCCCATAACAAATGCTGTGTCGCCACACATTTCTTTGTGACACCACACTGTGTCCATCACCCTGAGACATAAGTTCTTGAGTCTCATATGCCCAGTGATTACGCTAGCTAACAGTGCCCTTCAAGCCGAAACATAGTAATGTTTGCACACTACTGCTTCACGGCAGAATAACTGCCCATGGGGTAGTACCTACCTAGACGGATTCCTGCATAGGAATCCTACAACCAGTCTAACCTATCTCATCTCCAAACAACATCGAAACGCACACTTTTTTGGTATTGTTCTTTGTAATGTTCGGTTCCAAGCATGTAGCTCCTTAAGGTCTTAGCATGAAGTTTTGTAATCTATTTCATAGCCTAGAGCCTGTCTCAATAAACGGGCCATGTAATGCAAATGCAAAAACGTTTTTTCAATTCCGATTAGTATTTCCTGAGAGACGCTATTGGCGTGTGTGAGCCGTGGTAGCTCAGGGGCCTGGTGCTCGCCTTTAATTTCATAGTAAGCGAGTAACCTGGGTTCGATCCCCGGTGCCAGCACCTCTAATATTGTTCTACAATTTTAAGTGCTGATTTACCACGTGCTTAGCGGTGAAGGAAAACATCGTGAGGAAACCTGCATGTCCGAGGAATAGAAATATTTCGAGGACATGTGAAGTCCGCCAACCCGCATTGGAGCAGCGTGGCGGATTCTTCCTAGCTCCAAAACCCTCTCAGAAATGAGAGGAGGCCTGTGCTCAGTAGTGGGACATTTATAGGCTGAAACTTTACTTTTTACTTTTTTATTGGCGTTCAAAAATACAAACTCTCCAGTTTCATTATGGCAGTAAAATTGTGGGATTTACTTTATTGGAATAAAAATGGATTAAAATGAGAACGCACCCAAAACTAGGAAAATAATATTTTCTTGGTATTTGCATTACTTATGTTGTTCCGTTATTTTTTGTGTTTGTTTTAATAAATATTTTTATAAAAACTTTTCAATAACTTTAGTTATTCATAATCAGTTTTGGTAAACGTCTAAAAATTTTTTAGTAGTTTTTCAAAGTTTAACTTTTGGAACTAATGCTCTTTTATGTACACTAATGTGATTATCGTATGTGTGTGCGTGGTTAATTGTGTAATCGTATCCTGTGGAATGTCGATTCTTTATAACAGGCCAGTGTGCGGTTGTGACGCGTGCCTATTGGACGTATAAAAAACTTTTTTTGATTTCAATTTCGATCGATCTTCGGAATAATTTAATTTCTACTCTATATAAAAGGAATACTTTTTATTATTGACTACACCCAAAAAATGGAGTCCATATCGAACGGAAAATCGCTGAAAATATCGGAGGATGAATTTAAGAAAAATCTTAGTGAATTTGAAAATATTGAGACTCAAGAAGAGATGGAGAAGAAGTTGGAGAATTTGATGAAAGGGGGCTTCTTCATCACAAGCTGGATGAAGAGTTTGTTCAACAAAAGCCCCAACGAGGAGTTCAAAGCTGTGTGGTTGACTGTAAGTACGGTTCTTTTTTCTCTGGTAGTAGGATTCCTATGCAGGAGTCCTGCTACTAGAGGCGTCGGCACCGGGGATCGAACTCGGATCACTCGCGTACTATGGAATTTAAGGAGAGTGCCCAGCTCCTGAGCTACTGCTATATAATGAGCTACCGCCATACAGCCCTAATCGTTACGAAATTTTGTTACATTGTTTACTCTACTGGTGGTTGTATTCCTATGCAGGAATCCATCTAAGCAGGTACAACCCCAGGGCCAGTGATTCTGCCGTGTAGTGTGCAAATATTACTGTGTTTCTATTTCAATGGCAAAAACAGATACCTCAGGGTGACTGGCGCAATGTGATGCCATACAGTAATGTTCTGGGTGACAGCATTTTTAATGGGCAGACGTTGCACTTACCATCAGGTGAACGTTTTTCACGTTTCGTCACTTTATCCTCCTGTCGTCTTAAGCCATTAATTCTTAAGTCTTATATGCCCAGTCATTACGCTAACTTTCAGTGCCCTTCAAATCGAAACACAGTAATCTTTGCGCACTATTGCTTCACAGAAAAATGGCACTGGGGTGGTACCTACTTAGACGGATTCCTAATGATTAGAGCCGTGGTAGCTCAGGAGCTGGGCGCTCTTCGTAAATTTCATAGTACGCGAGTGACCTGAGTTCGATCCCCGGTCCGACGCCTCTAAAATTTTAAGTGCTGATTAACCACGTGCTCAGCGGTGAAGGAAACACCGTGAAAAAACGTGCATGTCTGAGGAATAAAAATATTTCGGGGTCAGAGTTCGCCAACCCGCATCGGAACAGAGTAACTCCCCGGCTTAAAAACCCTCCCAGAAATGAAAGAAGGCCCGTTTTCAGCAGTGGAACTTATTGGTTATATTACTTTTTTTATCTGACGATTTTTTAAATTTACGCGATTAGTACACATTGTACGAAATGGATTAACGGATTTTATCCCGTTGATTAACTTTCCCGCTGTTTCAGGCGCATTGCTGCACCATTAGTCGCGGCAGGAATTTTACTATTTCGGGAAATCTTAAACCGTGTAAGATATTTATTTCCCGAAATAGTAAAATTCACTTAGGCATATAACGTCCAGATGATATACTTGAAATATATTCGGACCAAAAATTAAGAGGAGAAATAAAAGCTGAAGGTAGCCCAGCTCATTTTAACTACGACAAATATTCGACTCAAAACCAGAATCTGCGACTAATATTTTTGAAGGGTTCCCAAGCATTGGCTTATTTAGGCTATTTTACACGGTCTATCCACTTCGATCTCTACCAGAGGTTCCCAGACTTTTTTCTCATGGACCACTTTAAAAATTTAGCTGGTTCTGGTGGACCCTCTGCAGCTACATTTCTACCATATTCCCAAAACTGTAACTAGCTAACCCATTTTTTTGTCGCGCCAACCCCTGGGGGTCCACCAGGACCATTTTGGGAACTAAGGATCTATACAAATAAATAAAATTGAAGTGTCTGTTTGTGATAACAACATATCAGCTTTTTACTTAATTCATATGAAAGTGTATGCAGTATATAAAGTATAAACTTATAAGAAAAAACCAATTTTTAACATTTTTGTCTTTCTCTCTGTCAGTCTGTTTGTTCCCTCTCCAAAATGGACCGATTTTGATGGGACTTTCACTGACAGATAGATTTTTATAGCGAGTGAGTTAGGCTACTTTAATTTAAAAATAATTAGGATTCCGCGTAAAAAAATGAAAACTCCAAAATTCGATTAAAACAGAGAAGTATATATGTATATCATCGATCAAGGTTGACTAATAAAAACTAGATACACAATCAGCGACCAAAAACGTCCTCGCCAAATGATCACCCACTTGAACTTTTCGTGCTCTTGTAATGTACCGCATTCAGAGTTGACAGTATGCTGAAAAATTAAAATTAATTATTTAATAATATTAGTGTATTGATAAAAAGGGTAGGGCAATACGAATATGAAAAAATATAATGATTTCTTATATTTACGCGAACACTACACATTTAAATGAAACTAATTTTACGGATTTTATCGCGTTTTATTTTATTATTTATAACCCGACGTTTCGAGTGCTTTACAGCACCCATGGTCACGGGCGGACTGAGGTGACAGATGTCCCGATGTCATAGTTAACCCGGAGTACCTTCAGCTTTTAATTATTATTCCTTGTCCGATCTACGCAGAAAGAGCTTACTGTGTCTTGAAGTCTTGCAGTGGTATGCTTGGTTTTTGATTTAATTTTATTAATTATAGGATCCCAAGCTGGTGGTAATACCCAACCATCTTCTCTATTAAAATTAGGATGTTTTTTAATTTCAATAGCCTCGCGAATCATCCTTGGTAGGAATCGGTGTTCTTTTGCGAGGATTTGTGGTTTATCAAATCTGATGTAATGGTTGGGATGATCCAGAACATGGTCACAGACTGCAGACTTCCTAGAGCGACGATGCTTCACGTCAGCTATATGTTCTTTTACGCGGGTTTTAACTGATCTTTTTGTTTGCCCTATGTAAGAGAGACCACATTCACAATCCAGCTTGTATACTCCTGCATCTTGTAGAGGGATGTTACACTTGACAGATGGTAAAAACTGACTTATCTTCTTAGGCGGCTTGAAAAATGTTCTTATGGAAGCCCGCTTCAAGATATAGCCAATCTTGTCCGTGACTCCTCTGACATATGGTAGGACTGCAGGTACACGCTCGACTGTGGCCGGCTTCACTCGGTCACTGCGACGAAGGCGCGGAACCCGAAGCTTGTTGTCTTGCAAAACTTGCTTGACATGCTGAAGCTCGGCGGCCAGGTGTTTACTGTCACAGATCCCTTGTGCTCTCTGAAACAAAGATTTGCCCACGGTAGCTAGCTGTGAAGGATGGTGGTGAGATTCACCGTTTAAGTACCTATTTGTATGGGTCTTTTTCCTATACACAGTGTGACTCAAGGTGTTATTAGGATTTCTAATTATTAAAACATCTAGAAAAGCTAAACAGTTATTTGTCTCTAACTCCATTGTAAATTGTATTTTAGAATTTATGGAGTTAAGGTGGTCTAAAAATGCAGTGACTTTATCAGAAGGTAGTATTGTGAAAGTATCATCTACGTACCGCTTGTAGAACCTTGGATTTACTGGAGAAGTACGGAGGGCTTTCTCCTCAAAGTCTTCCATGAAGATGTCAGCAACAATGGGAGATACTGGGGAGCCCATCGCCACACCATCTACTTGCCGGTAGTATTGCTCCTTCCACAATAGATAGCCAGATGTTAGGCAATGTCTGAGTAATTCTGCATGTTCTACTGGCATGTTGTTCTCTGTTAGCTTCCTAGTTACAATTGAGATGCAGTCTTCAACAGGTAGGCATGTAAATAACGACTGGACATCAAAACTGACCATAGTTTCATTGTCAGTAAGATGTAGGTCTTTTATCTCACTGACAAAATGGTAGGAATCCTTTGTGTGTGCTCTTGTGTGTCCTCTAAGTGGGGAGAGTATTTTAGCCACATGTTGAGCCAATCTGTAAGTTGGTGAATCGATTTGACTCACTATTGGACGTAGCGGAGCATTGAGTTTGTGTATTTTGGGTAACCCATACAACTTCGGTGGTTTGGCACAAGAAGGTACTATCGAATTTACGTCTAGATTTAATTTCTCGGCGTGTTTCTTTATTAGATCGCTAGTTATTTTAAGCGTGTTAGTCGTTGGGTCTGTCTTGACCTTTTTATAGGTGTTTACGTCCGCCAAAAGTTCTTGCATTTTGAAATTATAATCCGACGTATCCATTACTACCGTAGCGTTACCTTTATCTGCGCGGAGAATCGTGAGTTCGGGTCTGTTTCGTAAGTTATTTAACGCTTTTAATTGGTCTTTGGGAAGATTCAGTTTCGGCACAGAACTTCGACGTAACATAGACGAAATGTCTTGACGTATAGCCTCCAAATCTTCTTTACCGATATTATTTTTAAACAGACAATCCTCAACACTACAAATAATTTCTTCATACGGTATTCTTCGCGGTGTTATTGCGAAATTCATTCCCTTCGATAATACTTGTAAAGTTGATTCATCCAGTGTTTGTTTTGACAGATTATAGACCGCGCGTAATCTATGATCTGTGTCTTTACTCAACGGTCGCGTTCCGTTCATTCGTTGAGATTGAAGTTTGACATTTAATTTGGTCGTTAACTTTTGATATTTTTGTATATGTTTATTTTTGCATTCATTATATTTAGTTGTTTCGCGCTTATTTATGCTTGTTTCTGCATCTCTTACAAACGCAAACAAAATTCGCCGGTTAGAAGATCTCAAGACCAAGCGCGCAAGATTTATAACATCTTTAAATTTCTTGAAGAGATGCAGAGACCATAATCTCATTCCTACGTGTGTCAAAATATCAGCTAAAAAGGACATTCGAGGAAGCGCTAAGATCTTAAATCAGGCAAGTAAAAAGTTGTTACGAACGGTGATTCAGCATAACCGTACCGATCTGCATAGAATAAATACCGCCATAGACAATTCATCCAGTGAACTAAAAACAATTTTAACGACATTTGATTTTAATAATTGCATCGAAACCTTAAATAAGCGCGAAACAACTAAATATAATGAATGCAAAAATAAACATATACAAAAATATCAAAAGTTAACGACCAAATTAAATGTCAAACTTCAATCTCAACGAATGAACGGAACGCGACCGTTGAGTAAAGACACAGATCATAGATTACGCGCGGTCTATAATCTGTCAAAACAAACACTGGATGAATCAACTTTACAAGTATTATCGAAGGGAATGAATTTCGCAATAACACCGCGAAGAATACCGTATGAAGAAATTATTTGTAGTGTTGAGGATTGTCTGTTTAAAAATAATATCGGTAAAGAAGATTTGGAGGCTATACGTCAAGACATTTCGTCTATGTTACGTCGAAGTTCTGTGCCGAAACTGAATCTTCCCAAAGACCAATTAAAAGCGTTAAATAACTTACGAAACAGACCCGAACTCACGATTCTCCGCGCAGATAAAGGTAACGCTACGGTAGTAATGGATACGTCGGATTATAATTTCAAAATGCAAGAACTTTTGGCGGACGTAAACACCTATAAAAAGGTCAAGACAGACCCAACGACTAACACGCTTAAAATAACTAGCGATCTAATAAAGAAACACGCCGAGAAATTAAATCTAGACGTAAATTCGATAGTACCTTCTTGTGCCAAACCACCGAAGTTGTATGGGTTACCCAAAATACACAAACTCAATGCTCCGCTACGTCCAATAGTGAGTCAAATCGATTCACCAACTTACAGATTGGCTCAACATGTGGCTAAAATACTCTCCCCACTTAGAGGACACACAAGAGCACACACAAAGGATTCCTACCATTTTGTCAGTGAGATAAAAGACCTACATCTTACTGACAATGAAACTATGGTCAGTTTTGATGTCCAGTCGTTATTTACATGCCTACCTGTTGAAGACTGCATCTCAATTGTAACTAGGAAGCTAACAGAGAACAACATGCCAGTAGAACATGCAGAATTACTCAGACATTGCCTAACATCTGGCTATCTATTGTGGAAGGAGCAATACTACCGGCAAGTAGATGGTGTGGCGATGGGCTCCCCAGTATCTCCCATTGTTGCTGACATCTTCATGGAAGACTTTGAGGAGAAAGCCCTCCGTACTTCTCCAGTAAATCCAAGGTTCTACAAGCGGTACGTAGATGATACTTTCACAATACTACCTTCTGATAAAGTCACTGCATTTTTAGACCACCTTAACTCCATAAATTCTAAAATACAATTTACAATGGAGTTAGAGACAAATAACTGTTTAGCTTTTCTAGATGTTTTAATAATTAGAAATCCTAATAACACCTTGAGTCACACTGTGTATAGGAAAAAGACCCATACAAATAGGTACTTAAACGGTGAATCTCACCACCATCCTTCACAGCTAGCTACCGTGGGCAAATCTTTGTTTCAGAGAGCACAAGGGATCTGTGACAGTAAACACCTGGCCGCCGAGCTTCAGCATGTCAAGCAAGTTTTGCAAGACAACAAGCTTCGGGTTCCGCGCCTTCGTCGCAGTGACCGAGTGAAGCCGGCCACAGTCGAGCGTGTACCTGCAGTCCTACCATATGTCAGAGGAGTCACGGACAAGATTGGCTATATCTTGAAGCGGGCTTCCATAAGAACATTTTTCAAGCCGCCTAAGAAGATAAGTCAGTTTTTACCATCTGTCAAGTGTAACATCCCTCTACAAGATGCAGGAGTATACAAGCTGGATTGTGAATGTGGTCTCTCTTACATAGGGCAAACAAAAAGATCAGTTAAAACCCGCGTAAAAGAACATATAGCTGACGTGAAGCATCGTCGCTCTAGGAAGTCTGCAGTCTGTGACCATGTTCTGGATCATCCCAACCATTACATCAGATTTGATAAACCACAAATCCTCGCAAAAGAACACCGATTCCTACCAAGGATGATTCGCGAGGCTATTGAAATTAAAAAACATCCTAATTTTAATAGAGAAGATGGTTGGGTATTACCACCAGCTTGGGATCCTATAATTAATAAAATTAAATCAAAAACCAAGCATACCACTGCAAGACTTCAAGACACAGTAAGCTCTTTCTGCGTAGATCGGACAAGGAATAATAATTAAAAGCTGAAGGTACTCCGGGTTAACTATGACATCGGGACATCTGTCACCTCAGTCCGCCCGTGACCATGGGTGCTGTAAAGCACTCGAAACGTCGGGTTATAAATAATAAAATAAAACGCGATAAAATCCGTAAAATTAGTTTCATTTAAATGAAAAAATATATAATTAATTAATTAAAGATTTTTTTTATCATTTATTTAACCAATTTTTTATCATTTATTAAACATTTATTCTAATTACAAAATAACCTAGAAACAATGTTAAGTTGAAGTGGAGATATTTAACTAGAAATAAAGTCAAGGGCAAACGTGCAAGCGGCTCACCTGATGGTAAGCGATCACCGCCGCCCATGAACATCCGAAATACTAGAGGAATTCCGGGTGCATTGCGAAAGGAGTCATTTCTTACATCAAAATGATGTTCACTAAAAATAAATTTGATTTCGCTGATACACCTCTTTCATTCAATCGAGGAAGTTTCTATACTTATTTCGAATATCTATTAACCATAATAACCGCGACGTGAATAAACAACTTCGTAAGCGTCGGTATAGTAGTAGTGTTCGCGTAAGAAGGCACAGCATAGCATTGACAGTAATTTTTCACACTCATAATTAAATATTGCCGTGTGGTGGCGGCTCGTTAAAAGAATACTACCACTCCATCTCATCCAATGGATCTCGTAAAAGGCGAGTAAGGAATAAAAATGCACTGTGCACCCAACACCGCATGGTGGCGATGGGCTCACCACCTATCACACCAAGTGCATTATATTGTTTTGGTGATACGCGGACTGTGGCAGTCATCTGCTTTTGCAGTGAGTGCCCAGTCTCTGACTACCCCTTATGGGATACAGTCGTGATCTTATGTATGTATGTATAATTAAAATTTGGGCAAATACAACTTTGCAAATAATAACCTTAGTTTTATTTTTTGAACAATGACGTCGTACGCGGTCATGTGATCATAATGGCGCGTTTTTAAATTTAAATTTAAAATGAAAAATATCTTTTAATTGCATTTAAAGGTAATAATTTATTAACACTAATTCACGGGTATTATTTTGCACTCGTAAAATGTTTAAAATGATTTTTCCAGAAGTTGTCCATTATCCGACTGAATAGACTGTTAATAATCAATCGTAATAAAAAATCGTATCAAACATGCTACTGCATGCCCGCTCGAGTTGTTCGGGTAAATTTTAGTGCTTTTTTTTAATCAATTTGCATTAATGTGTGTTGCATGAGTGCCCCTGTGTTTCCGCGTACACTTGGGCACTATAATATCTCCTGCGCAGTTGATAACTTCCGACAATGTTCGGTAGTTGTCACCGTGATCGAAAATCGGCCAGGATATCATACTCAGGCAGGTTCGTTTTGGTACGCTCAACTCATAGCTTCTTAGTTTTTTTTAATATTTTCTCCTCCCGCCATTTTGCATACTAAATCTAGTAAATAAAAGCATGTAACTAAAAACTTTCCGTTCCATTCCCTCTCATAATAAGAACTAGCTATTTAGAAAATAGCACGTGATAAATTACTTGCTTTTTCTCTATTTCCCACAAGTTTGACTTGTAGAGAACGCTACAAGCCAATGAATCCACCCGTTGTATAAATAAATAAAAATAGAACGAGGAGTCCCTATCGAAACCGAATTATCTTTACTTCGAATTTCTTTATCGGTAGTGTCCCCTTATCGAACGTTGTTTCGTATGCAAAAAATACATACATAAGATCACGACTGCATCCCATAAGGGGTAGTCAGAGACTGGGCACTCACTGCAAAAACAGATGACTGCCACAATCCACGTTTCACCAAAACAATATAATGCACTTGGTGTGATAGGTGGTGAGCCCATCGCCACCATGCGGTGTTGGGTGCACAGTGCAGTTTCTAATTCCTTACTCGCCTTTTACGAGATCCATTGGATGAGATGGAGTGGTAGTATTCTTTTAACGAGCCGCCACCACCTTTTACGTCAAACCCAGTTCTCATGAAGTCTGGTTTATACACAAAGGACTAAATCTATGCAAAAAATAACAGCCTTTTACTCAATGCTTATGAAAGTATATACGGTATAAGGTAAGGTATAAGATTTTTTTTTTTTTAATTTTTGTCTGTCTGTCTGTTTGTTCCGGCAAAACTCGGAAACGGCTGGACCGATTTTGACAGGACTTTCACTGACAGACAGCTGATATTATAGCGGGTGACTGATTCTACTTAAATTTTAGAAAAATAATTAGGGTTCCGTGGAAAATAATCAAAACCCCAAAATCCGAATCTGACAAATGGGAAAGTAATATTTATGTCATCGATCGGGGATCGGTTTATTTACGCGGGTGAAACCGCGGGGTACAGCTAGTTATCTAAATAAACTACATTTTTTTATCATACATAAATATTTATTGTACGTAAGTGCACTTTGACCATTTCTAAATTGGAATAGATTGTAGCAAGTCTATTCTGAACTATCGAATATTCTCGAAGATTAATAAGAAATGACGCTAGCATAAAAGTAAGCCAATGCTGCAGGTTAAATGCTGTCTTATGCACGTTAATTGGTCGTCTTTCTCATATGTGTTATTTTTTTTTTAAAGAAACTGATCGAGAAAATTGTTAATCTGATAGTTACTGCAACGTCTGCCCATAACAAATACTATGCCACCGGGAACATTCCTGTGTGTTACCACACTGCGCCCTGATACATCAGTTCTTAAGTCTCATATGCCCAGTAATCACACTAGCTATCAGGGCCGTTCAGACCGCAACATAGTAACGAATTATAACAAAGCGTCAACAGCCTAATGGTACGAGGGGTGATCCAAAAGTAATGATAATCAGTTATTTCTAGTGCACACAAAAATACAAAAAAATTTCAGTCACTTACTCAGTTAACCACTAGTTCAGGGAAAAAAAATCATATAAATAGGCCACGATTCCCGGGAGCTACATTCATTTGAATACGGACTGTCAAGGAGTGAACATCAAAATGGAAAAACACGAAATCAGAGCTGTCATTAAATACCTCTGCTTGAAAAAAATGTCTACCAAAGACATACACAGCGACTTGGTGGAAACATTAGGGGACTCTTCTCCTCCATATTCCACAGTTGCACGCTGGGCTAAGGAGTTTAAGTTGGGAAGAACATCGACGGAAGACGAACACCGCGAAGGACGCCCATCGACGTCCCTCACTGAAGAAAATGTGAAAAAAGTTGAAGAAGTTGTATTGGAAGATCGAAGAGTGACTATCAGGCATGTAGCTGAGGTCACAGGGATCTCATATGGCAGCATTCAAAGAATCCTTGCGAACGAATTGCATATGAGAAAGGTCTCCGCGCGTTGGGTACCGAAAATGTTAAACGACGAGCAAAAGAAGAAACGAGTCGACATGTCAAGAGCAAATCTCGAAAAGTTCCAGGCAGACAAGGATAATTTTTTGTCACGTTTTGTGACCATGGACGAGACCTGGATCCACCATTTTGATCCTGAAACAAAACAACAATCGATGACATGGAAACGATCCGATGAACCGACGCCGAAGAAATTCAAAGTGTCAAGCTCAGCAGGGAAGGTTATGGCGTCTGTTTTTTGGGACGCTGAAGGAATAATCATGGTGGACTACTTGGAAAAGGGGGCCACTATTACAGGCTCCTACTATGCAGAACAAATAAGAAGATTGCGGGAGGCTATTAAGGAGAAAAGGCGAGGCAAACTGCGGGCTGGAGTGCTGTTCCATCAAGACAACGCACCGGTTCACAAAGCTGCAATTGCCATGGCTGCCATTCAGGAAGCGGGCTTTGAGCTGGTGGAACACCCCCCCTATTCACCAGATCTAGCCCCCAGCGACTTCTATCTCTTTCCACGACTCAAGGAACACCTCCGAGGCAAGAAATTTGACGATGATAGCGACGTGATGGCCGCGGTTGAGGACTTTTTTGAGAGTCAAGATAAAGATTTTTTTTCTAAGGGAATTTTAGGATTAGAAAAGAGATGGACTAAATGTATAGACTTGCTAGGAGACTATGTTGAGAAATAAATTTATTTATTTATTTTATTCATTGTGTTTATTATTGATTATCATTACTTTTGGATCACCCCTCGTATGTTGTACAGTCACGTGCAATGACGAATATACAATTTGGGAAACATAAACTTTATTACCATTGTGATAAGCTTCTAGCATTTTCGATTGTGTATACATGTCATTGCTCATGACTGTACGGAATGCGAAACGTGACGTCACAGGATCGAGCCCGTCATTTGACTATTGACGTGAACAATCTCCTAACACAAACTAGTTGAAATAATTAACAGGAATATTAGTAATGGTAATAGCATTCACTGTAAATGAAAAAAGACCGCGTGCAACGTGACCTGACTTTTGTTTAAAATTAAAACTAATAAACATGAATTATAAATTTATTTTTTATTGAACAAAGTGACGAAACGAGCGAAACGGTCCTGCTGTGCACTCTGCCCATAACAAATGCTCTGTCACCCAGCGCATTCCGCCCGTCACCCTCAGACATCAGTTCTTAAGACTCATTTGCCCAGTGATTACACTAGCACTCAGTGCCCTTCAGACCGAAACACGGTAATGTTTGCACACTACTGCTACACGACAGAATAACTGGCCCTGGGGTGGACATACCTAGACAGATTCCTGCATAGGAATCCTACCATCAGTAAATAATATAAAAAATTATTATTTTATTGATAAATATTAATTAAGAATAAGAAAAAACGACCTTGAATATTTTCTCCCATCGCACCCCAAGAAATTTCACTTCAAAAATGTATGTCCGTGAAGGCGCACGGTTCAGATGAAAACTGAATGCATTTCTTTTGCACACTAAATAAGTAGTTTGTCAACAGATAGATGAATACACGCAGCAAGCGGAGGAGAGCATGCAGAACGCCTGGCGAACCCTCAACTTGCCCAACTGGCGGTTGGAGAAACGCGGCACCCACCGAGGGGACATCGTCGAGTCCAGGAATACTGATCTATTTGGAAAAGTGTACAAGTTTACGGTGAGACATTTATTCCTTACGATATCTTTTAAATCCATTGTTGACGAAGCTTAAACATTTTAGGGTTCCGTAATCTGATAACCAGAAACCAGTGTCACAGTCGTACCGGAAAGAATGAAATTTGGTATGAAGTAGACACAGGCAGAGTACCCGTTCACTACTCTGTACTCGGCATATTCGGTTTTTTTTTTAAATACTTATACTCGTAGTAGGCCGAATAACCCAATGTAATTGGCGAGTATTATATAGAAATATATTTTTTTTATTTATGTACTTTATTACACACCCGGCAAAACTAGCTTCTCTACATGCACCGAGCACTAGTATGACGTTACCTTACCTACCCCAACGTCTGTCGCCCGCAGGACGCGTCAGTCGCGCCCAACTATAATAGTAACTAAGCTGATTTGTCCGAAGTCTTCCGCTGAAAGGGTCATAGATTAAAATAGAGCAACCTGAGGGTAGATTACTTTACTTCAAACCTTTTTGAGAGTTCCTCAATACAGCAGCGTCACTTAACCTTATATAACCTTCGGCTTTCAGGGTATAGTGGAATGTCCCGCCAAGTTCCTTTACGATGAGTTCAAAAACAATATGACAAGGTTACCCGAATGGAATCCCACCATACTGAAGACTGAATTTATCAAAGTAAGTATCTACATTTGTGATGATTATTTCTATTGTATAATGTTGCCGTGTGGTGGTGGCGAAAGAGAATCTACCACCCCATCTCATCCCGTGGGTGTCGTAAAAGTCGACAGAGGGAATATGAAAACCAAGAGGTGAGCAGCAGCTTCTTCCTGCAATATCTGAATAAATAAACTGCGCAAACCAACTATGGCAAAATCCCTCCAAAATGAGAACCACAAATTTTTGTGGCTATCTATGGGGAAGCCTATGTTCAGCAGTGGACTTGTGATAGGCTGAAACGATGTAAACCACTACCATTATTCGTCATCTGACATCATCTGAAAACCTTGAACACCAGAGTGACTTTGGAGCCACTCTCATTAAAGAGATATTATCTACCATTTAAAACAATAACGAGACGTGAGGGAGAGGCCATGTGGGCCTCTATGTTGGGCGCAGTTAGTAGTTCGGATAAATAACCGCAAAAATATCCGCATAATGATGGAGAGCTGGATAATGGAGGTGTCACTGTATTAGTATGGATGTATACGTTTGTCGGCTCTGCGGTATACATACATTTTCATGTCCCACGCAATTTTTCCGGTGCTGTGTGTATATGAAATGTATGTCTGTGAAACGCACACACAATACAGGAGAAATAGTAGTGTGTAAGTGTGGTGACGCCCTCATCCCGTGGGCATAGTAAACGTGCACTATGCCTGGAAAATCTCCTGGCTCGGGATATTATTTAAACCAGAAATCAGGTCAGATAAATACCGAATGACTGTCGATTGAATGTATGGATGGAAGCACGTGTTTATTGGTTGCGATGATCCCCAACTTTGAGATGGACAGTCTTTCAGTTCAGTTCTCTTTTGCCATTAGGCACTTACATCTTCTTTATCATAAGCCTGCTAATAGTCTACTGATGGACTCCCAAAAATTAAAGAAGTACCTTGATCACCACGCTTGGCATGCGGATTGTACTAGACACCCTAGAAGCTGCTACTGTCACCAGTCTGTGTATTTATGGTGTAATCACTTGTAGATTTAAAGGCACACACACAATCAACAATCAACAAGTTTCTGAAATCCCTTCGTCGGCCTCTACGGCTCGATTCCTTCGGAGCACGAGACCTTTTACGATATTTGAAGAAGTCTCTTGTCCATAGGAAGTTGGTCCAGGTATTGACCTGTCGTACCAAGTGACTGCTGGAGGCGGCCGTGGCATCATTGCTCCGAGAGACTTCGTCATATTGCGGCGGACGGCGCAGCTCACGCGAGAGGGGAAGGTCACAGACAGTGAGCCGTATTGCTATCTGACCAGCGGCGTCAGTGTGCAGGTGCCTGGATATCCGCCACAGAAGGATATGGTCAGGTGAGTGACTCGACGAGTTGGTGGGGTATTTATGCGTTTGATAGATGTAGCTACTAGCCAGATCGCCTGGTCTGATCTGACCTCATCTCTCACCAGTAGTCTTTTGAACTTGTAAATACATATAGTTATCGTTGATTAAACTTCAATAGCGCTAACCAGAACGTATTTGCAATTTTTTTACATCACTCCCCCCCGATGTGATTGGAAGTCGCAGTGAGTCGAGAGAGAGTAGAGATTAGACGTCAGGCGTAGTTGAGCAACCTGGCGATGCGGTTAGGCTGTGTCTAGGTCGAGACTTATGGAGACAGTGCTTTTTGATGCCGCAAGAGTCAGTTTGGGAAGGGGAGTACCATGATTGATGTTCCTTACTGTCTGAGAGACTAGGAAGCACGGGTTCTGCCGACAGTAGACCGTTGCTGCGACTAAGATGGCTGCCGATCACGTTTGCGTTTTCAGACAACGTACAAGTCACCATTGGAGTGCCGAGGAAACGGAGTAACTATCCGTCCGTATGATCTAGGGAGGAGTTCCCCTCCTATATCTCCCCTCCTCTTAAGAACTTGTATATATAGTGGTGGTAGGAATTCAGAGGTATTACTTGTCACCTTGTCAGTTCTCAGTATCATTGCTTTTATTTGGAGATAGCGACGAGACGAGCAAATCGTTCAAATGATATGGTAAGTGCAACGTCTGCCCATAAACAACTGCTGTGTCACTTGACACATCACTTTGTGTGTATAAATAAAAAAGTAATGAAAGCCGAAATAGAAGTCGAAACACTTTTTATCTTTAAGTATACATACTCCGATTTCCGCCAACCATAAGACAGGGTCGGATTTAATTCAAAAAGCAAGTGTTTAGAAAATTCAGGATATGCCTCATACTATATTATTTAAATCATATGTTGCTGTTTTAGTTAACACACAAATATTACATTTAATATAAGCAGTGGTAGCTCTGTCGTCGAAATTTGACTGAATTTTTTTTTAGTTTAAACATTATTGAGGTTTAAAGTTATTATTTTTCCATTATCTAATGAATGAGCTTCATACGCCAAAATAAAGCTCATTCATTGGTTAATGGGATCAAATGAAACCGATGTCGAAACCAACCAGAGTTACACAGCAACCGCCCAGGTCTCAAAAATGAATCATAACATTATCCCCAGGGGCAACAACAAATTGGGCTGTTGGATCATGAAGCCCAAAACGACCCAAACGGCGGGCGGCAAGATCGAGGAGTGCACGGTCTTTCAGTGGCTCATGTGTTGCGACTTGAAGGGTAAGCTGTAACCACTATTCTGTACTATTTCTAGATATTTATTAAAAAAAAATTTGGATAATACGAGCAAAATATTAACCTGATGGTAAGTGCAACTTCTGCCCATAACAATTACTGTGTCACATAAAACATTTCTGTCTCACACTGCGCATCACCCTGAGACATCAGTTCTTAAGTCTCATATGCCCAGTGATTACACTAGCTTACAGTGCCCTACAAACTGAAACACAGTAATGTTTGCACACTACTGCTTAACGACGTAATAACTGACCCTGGGGTGGTACCTACCTAGACGGATTCCTGCATAGGAATCCTATCACCAGTACTAACTATTTATAGATTGAAAATCCGTGGTAGCTCAACGACTGGGCGCGCTTGTCTTATTTTTGTTATAGTGACCTGAGTTCGATCACCTCTAAAATTGTTCTGCAATTTAACGTACTGGTTTACCACGTGCTCAGCGGTGAAGAAACACATCGTGAGGAAACCTCCATGTCTGAGAAATAAAAATACCTGAAGCAGCGTGGCGAAAACTCTTCCCGGCTCCAAAATCTTTTCAGAAATGGGAAGAGGAAAGAAAACAAACACTTATTGCAATAATACGCCACAGACACAAATACTTTACAACTCGACGACCGCGTGGCCTAGTGGTTAGCGTACTTGACTTCTACGCCGCGGGTTCTGGGTTCGAATCCCAGCCGGAGCCAACATTTGCCCAAAACACAAATAGTTGGTTTCGGGTCTGGTTGTTTGCGCATGTGAAGTATATTTCTGTAAAACGCACCCACGATACAGGAGAAATCCTACTGTGGGGCTTCGTTTTTTAAAAACAAACAAGGTGGTAGAATTCCTAATGGTGGTAGGATTTCTACTGGTTGTAGGATTCCTTCACTGGTGGTAGGATTCTCATGCAGGAATCCGTCTAGGTAGGTACCACCCCAAGGCCAGTTATTCTGCCGTGAAGCAGTAGTGTGCACATTATTGTGTTTCGGTTTGAAGGGCACTGAGAGCTAGTGTAACCACTGGGCATATTAGACTTAAGAACTGATGTCTCAATGTGACCGGCGCAGTGTGGTGCCTCTCGTTGTTCTGGGTGACACAGCATTTGTTATGGGCAGACGTTGCACTTACCATCCGGTGAGAGGTACCGTTTTGCTCGTCCCGTCACTTTATCCAATAAAAAAAATACAACAGACAGGAAAATTTACTGGTGGTAGGCAGGAATCTGTCTAGGTAGCAGTAGTGTGCGAACATTACTGTGGTCGGAAGGTGTTTCGGTCTGAAGGGCGCCGAGAGCCAGTGTAATCACTGGACATATGAAACTTAAGAACTGACGTCCCAGGGGGACGGGCGCAGTGTGGTGCCACACAGAAATATTTTTTTATATGTGTAATGTTAAATATTCAATTGCAGCCATATGTAATTTTCGAGGCATTTTTATGCAACTTTTTCGAAACTTACGGGGCGGGTATCGTCTGCGGATGCACATTCTAAAGTTATACGCAATTAAGATAGGGCAATTCCATTGAATTCTAAACTCACAAATGGGTACTATTGATTTCAGGTAAAATCCCACAGTTCGTCCTTGATGCGGCCTTCGCCACCGTCATGTTGGACTACATCGTACATGTCAGGAAGTTCGCTGCCGAGAGCAAGGCCAAAGGAATGTTTTAATTATTATCTTTGAGGTAAAAGCGATAGGACAAGTTACGACCACACATAAGTGAATTTTGAATCATCCAATCGAAGAATGGTGCTAATTTAGTATGACAGGATGAACACCAGCTTCACGTTAAAACGCTGATAAAACGGTACATGTAATGCATATAAGAGAGAAAAATAATTAATATTCATTATAGTACATAACCTTCATTGTGAATGTCCATTTATACCTAATGAGATTGCCATTTTATGACCTACCCTTTGTAAGGAAACCCTTAACGCACAAATAAAAAAAAAATACGCATAGAAAAATTGGATTCTAAATTTAGAAAAACCATTTAAAAATCATGGCAACATTACATCACTGAATAGAAGAGTACTAAACGCAAGCTTCATTTAACGTGCGCTCCAGTAAAACACAAATAAAAGTTATTATAACTGCCTTGTTACCTTTATTGTATAGCGCTGTCTCTCTCTCTCTGCTTTGGCCTTAACAACTGTCGTCTCAGGGGGACGAGTGTTGTGTGGTGCCACACAGAAATATTCTGAGTGACACAGCATTGCTATGGGCAGACGTTGCACTTACCATCAGGTGAACGTTTTGCCCGTCCCGTTCCTTTCTTCAATAAAAAATGTATAAACTCCACTAAAGTGGAGTGTAAATAATAATAATTCTCTATTTAAAAATAGAGAATTATCATTATTTACACTGCAAGTTATTCCAGAAATGTAAGCATACAGTGCATTTGTTAGATACAAGTACCCATTATTACGTTCCGTATAGTATTATTTTTCGTAAGTCGGAGTATTAATAAATAAAGTCGGAGTCGACAACCCTACCACTAAGGTGTTTAAAGTGAAGCCTCCTGTACTCTCTCTATTTTGTGTTTACTACATGTAACACAGAGACAAGTAAATCGTTGGGTTGGTGATAAAATGTTTACATACTTGGGACCATTTACTATCTTAAATCTATCACCAAATATCCTCACTTTTAACTTACTAATACCATCTTAAAGCGCCTACACATGTAACGATCGCAGGGCCAACCTCCTATGTTGGCCCTGCGATACAGACAGTAGTGCGTCTTATTTCATTGTATAGCTCTGTCCCTCTCTGTTGGTTTTACAGTCAGGACGTGCGTTAGCTAGGTACTTTAGACTCCAATATCTCTGATAACGTTGTCTGTTGTCGATAAAAGTCTGGTTGGAATTGAGCGTTAGTTTACTAAATATATCTGATAATAAATAATAAAAAGTAAAACGCATTTAAATTTTCGAAATATAAAAACTATTAAGCATTTTTACACACATAAGATGACGTTATTTTAAACGCATTTGCGTCGACTCCTCGAGTAATTAGTTATTAGCAATTTTCTGTTAGCTCACATAAATCAGTATAATATTTGTACAAAATAATCATAGTAGAAATCAACTTTTACGTTATAATGTTAACTATACGTAAATTAATACTCAATCTTACAAAAATCACCCAAATATTTAAAGTAAATCTTACATGAGAGACATCCGTGAGAGATAGCATCAAAGGTCTGCCAAAGAGTGTTTGAATGTGTGTGTGGCGTTTAATTCGTTGACTATAAAATAACAAAGAAACTATCGACACTAATTATAAATAGGTTTAAGGAAAATGATTTAATCAAAATCATCGTACTTCCGTTTCGATGGACCATCAATTGATCTAATATTTAATCACAACGTCCTAAGTCAATAATTCCATGACATATTTGTGAAAATATTAGACGCAGCGCTAGATGAATTTTAGAGCTTCTAGTTTTTTTAACATCTAGGTAACTCACGATACCCCACATTGTACAAATATTACTTTGGAAATTTCTTACGAATAAGTTTTCAAGGGAACACATTTACGCTTTTTGGTAAGAAAAAAATCCAATTAGGATAAATAATCCAAAGGTGACAGTTATTAAACGCTCTTTATTAATTGTTTTTTTTTTTGATAATTTTAAACACATACTATGTTAATTCGGTGTTGCCATTTTTCTTCTCTCAATTACTCGATTTAAGGGTGAAAATCAAATATATTATCAATGGGCGTGTCGGGACGAACATAATTCTAGATTGCTTAGTTAGACATAAAAAAGTTAAGGTCCAAGTGACTGAGTACAGCGCTTGTCAACCAAAACTAGCCTGTTTTGGTTGACAAGCTTAGTCAAGAGGCCACATTTGTATATATTTACGTCAGTAAACTGATTTTTTTAAATTACCATAACAAGATCTAAAATTAATAAAAAATAAAGAATGTAAAAAGCAGCAAGCCCGTTTTGGTTGACAAGCTTAGTCAAGCGGCCACATTTGTATGTATTTACGTCAGTAAACTGATTTTTTTAAATTACCATAACAAGATCTAAAATTAATAAAAAATAACGAACGTAAAAATCAGCAAGCCCGTTTTGGTTGACAAGCTTAGTCAAGAGGCCACTTTTGTATGTATTTACGACAGTAAACTGATTTTTTTTAATTACCATAACAAGATCTAAAATTAATAAAAAATAACGAACATAAAAATCAGCAAGCCCGTTTTGGTTGACAAGCTTAGTCAAGTAGCCACATTTGTATATATTTACGTCAGTAAGCTGAATTTTTTAAATTACCATAAGAAGATCTAAAATTAGTTAAAAAAACGAACGCAAAAATCAGCAAGCCCGATTTGGTTGACAAGCTTAGTCAAGAGGCCACATTTGTATATATTTAAGACAGTAAACTGATTTTTTTAAATTACCATAACAAGATCTAAAATTAATTAAAAAAAAACGAACGCAAAAATCAGCAAGCCCGTTTTGGTTGACAAGCTTAGTCAAGCGGCCACATTTGTATATATTTACGTCAGTAAGCTGATTTTTTGAAATGACCATAACAAGATCTAAAATTAATAAAAAATAACGAACGTAAAAATCAGCAACACGTTTTGGTTGACAAGCTTAGTCAAGAGGCCACATTTGTATATATTTACGTCAGTAAACTGATTTTTTTAAATTACCATAACAAGATCTAAAATTAATAAAAAATAAAGAATGTAAAAATCAGCAAGCCCGTTTTGGTTGACAAACTTAGTCAAGTAGCCACATTTGTATATATTTACGTCAGTAATATGAATTTTTTAAATTACCATAACAAGATCTAAAATGAATTTAAAAAAAACGAACGCAAAAATCAGCAAGCCCGTTTTGGTTGACAAGCTTAGTCAAGTAGCCACATTTGTATATATTTACCTCAATAAGCTGATTTTTTTAAATTACGATAGCACGATCTAAAATTGATAAAAAACGAACTTAAAAACCATTTTTTTGTGATTATGATCCTCCATAAGTAAATCAGTTAATTTTTTATACATACATACATTAGATCACGACTGTATCCCATAAGGGGTAGTCAGAGACTGGGCACGCACTGCAAAAACAGATGACTGCCACAATCCACGTTTCACCAAAACAATATAATGCACTTGGTGTGATAGGTGGTGAGCCCATCGCCACCATGCGCTGTTGGGTGCACAGTGCAGTTTTATTCCTTACTCGCCTTTTACGAGATCCATTGGATGTGATGGAGTGGTAGTATTATTTTAACGAGCCGCCACCACACGGCTCTACCTAGATCTGGTTACCATAGAACGAATTATACGAAGCAAGATGGCGAAACAGTCTAATTTGCTAGATATCACACATGAAAACTAACTTAGAAATTCTGCGTGTCTAACTTGCATATCCAGAATTTTTTTCGACCGTAATTCGAACTAAACATAACATTTATGCCACTTCCAAGTTATTACAGCGATCCCGCTGGTCGCAGTAATAACTTGTTGGCTTAACAGTTTGGGCCACAATTGAGTTGTTTAAACCATTTCGTGAGAGCTGTGATTGTACTAGAGCGTCTCGTGTATAAACGATAATTTGACAGCTTATAATTTTTTTTGTAAATTATTTAAGACCAGTAGTACACCGCAATTAAACAATTAAGAAATATTATATAAAAATGTTACCATTTATTTTTTGCATGCATTTTATATTAATAGTAAACAATTGTAATTTTAAGATATCTATTTTTAGCATAGTTGTAAAGGGACTATTGTAAGTAGAATACGTGTTATTTTTGTATTAATAAACATATTCGCTGTAAATACTATTTAAGTGAATAAATGCTTATTTTTTATGAAAATGCCTTCGTGTTTGATTTATACATACATACACTCACGTAGCCCACTTTTCGTCCTCGCGGGAAAAGCGACGTGACGGGTGGGCAAACCACCTCACCTTTATCCTCATTGTGTTCCCACGAGCAGTATAGTAGCATGCACGGCCGCGTGGCCTTGTGGTCAGAGTACCTGACTTCTAAGCTGCGGATCCTGGGTTCGAATCCCAGCCGGAGCCAACATTTGTGCTAAAACATAAATTGTTGGTTTTCGGGTCTGGTTGTGTTGTGATTGTCCCCGTGTTTCTGACACTGCATCCTAACCTACCTCCGATCTTATCGCATCAGTGTTACATCGGGCGCGGGTGAGTGCCTCTGTGTTTGCGCGTACACTTGTGGCACTATAACATCTCCTGCGTAGTTGATGGCTCTCGACAGTAGTCGGCAGTTGTCGCCGTGGTCGAAATCGGCTAGGAGAACATCATCATCATCATCATCATCATCATAGTAGCATTGCTTATGCACGAATAAAAGCTGTCCGTAAAATACCTTAGTCGCCTCTTACGGCAGGAAAGAGGCAGGTGTTAATCTACGCCGCCGGACACCTATCGGCTATTTGATTTATACCATATCTTGGTACCCTATTTCAGAAAGCTGTTGCTAAAGTTTGAATCATCCTGCACAGTCGCGGGTTTTGTTGGTTTTCGGGACTGGTTCTGCTGTCATCTCAGCCTATCACTTCAGCTATATATCATTTCAGCCTATCACTATCAGTCCACTGGTGAACATAGGTCGCCCCTATAGACAAAAAGTTTATTGCTCTCACTTTGGGGGGTTTCGCCATAGTTGCCATGCATGGCAGGCGGGTTGGCAAACGCAGTATATTTATTCAGATATGCCACGAAGATACTGCTGCTCATCTCCTTCTGTCAACTTTTACGACAGCCACGGCATGAGATGGGGTGGTAGATTCTATTATACTTACCCTATTAAATTACTAGCTACATTTATTTTTTATTGTATAAAGTGAAGGGACGAGCAAAACTTTGACCTGATGATAAGTTCAAAGTCTACCCATAACAGAAGCTGCCTCACCCAGAGACATCAGTTCTTAAGTCTCATATACCTAATGATTACACTACCTTGAAACCCTTCAGACCAAAACACAGTTATGTTAGCACGCTACTGCTTCACGGCAGAAAAATGGGTGCTAGTGTAATTAACAGTGCTCAACAGTGGGATTTCATAGGCTTAATTTTATAGGCTGTTACTTTTTATTATTTCAGCTTAATATCTGATTATGAGGCACTACGGTGACACCTACCTGGACAGATTCCTGAAAAGGAGTTCTACCAGCTGCCAGTAATCTATTCATTCTAACTTGGGACAAAGACAACTAGACACTTAATAAAAATAACAATGGAATAACGAGAAATGAAACGGAATTATCCGGAAACAGCTTTCTCATATCATCAAGTTGATCGATAGTAATGACGGCGTATATAACCCGACCGCCTACAAAACGTCAAATTTAAATGAAAAGTTAACACAACTCTACTTACTCTGTGATTTGGTAACATTAAAATGCATTCTAAGTGAGAATTATCTTTTTTATGGTTTGATTACATTTTGTCTCACGGCTCCCTGAATAGACTAAAGAAACTTGTTAGCCATACACAAAGTTGCTCCATACACAACACATTATTAGTTTTCGACTTGGGTTTATCTATAACTGGTGGTAGGAGTCCGTCTAGGTAGGTACCACCCCAGGGCCAGTTATTCTATCGTGAAGCAGTAGTGGGCAAACATTACTGTGTTTCGGTTTGAAGGGCACTGTGAGCTCTCGTAATCACTGGGCATATGAGACTTAAGAACCTATGTCTCAGGGTGATGGGCACAGTGTAGTGTCACACAGAAATTTTCTGGGTGGCACAGCATTTGTTATGGGCAGACGTTGCACTTAGCATCAGGTGAACGTTTTGCTCGTTTCATCACTTTATGCAATAAAAAAAAATCTAATGAAGAAGAAAAACTAACTTTTCATCGATTAGCTATTAGGAGAAAATTTAGTTAGGTACTCCCGTCAGAGATATTTGCTGATCGCAGTGTTCGAGCAACATGGAAACCAAAACGAAGGAGCCCAGTTGCCCGCAACGGAACGCGAAATATAATTATTATTAGCTGTATTTAAAAGGGCAATATAGAGTACTTCTTGCCGTGTGCCGGACTTCTTCACATCTCGATAGGCAAGATCCTAAGGTATTGTATAAACAGCCTTTATTCGTGCGGAATAACACCATAAAATGCAATTTTAAGTTTTTTACTCGTACAAAAATGGTGGCGACGTGATTCACGTCTCGTTTCCCGCAGGGGCTAATAATGGTCTACGTGTGTGGCCTCTGCCTACCCCTTATATGAGAAAAAGTCACGTTCATAAATACAACTTCATAAGTTCTGCCCAAATAAATTATTTTGGAGTGACACTAAATATTACGATGATGCTTTCAGTTCCTTCCACAAATCAAGGAAGCAGCAAAATCGAAAGCGAAGACTAACAAGAGGAGTTCGCAGAGGTACGAAGGCCTCTTTTAAGAAGATTCTTACGTTGGTATATCGTTAAAACTAAATGCATTTGTGTTGGGGGAGTGCTGTATACAACTACTCGGAACACTTATAAAATACCAGTTAACTTTGTGCCAAATTTCGTCAAGATCGGTTCAGCGGTTGGCCGTGAAAAGGTAACAAAAAGCAGAGGGACAGAGAGAGTTACTTTCGCATTTATAATATTAGTATGGATGTCTTCTGCATAGCAAACCTAACATAAAATTCAAAAGAACATAGTTACCATAAAAAAATTAAAAAATACTGTAAAATAATAAGAGAAAGTTTACTTTTAGCTGTTGTTATTTTGTCTTATCTTACTACTGTAATAAAGCCGTAGAGTTTGTATATTGGAACGGGCTAACCTCAGGAAATACTAATCTGATTTGAAAAAAATATTTTTGCATTAGATAGCCCGTTTATTGAGTAAGGTTTTAGGCTATAAAACTTATGCTACGGCCTTAAGGAGCCGCACGCTGGGGTAATATGCCGTTCTCAGTATATATAAGTTACTATATGATATGCCGTACGGCGCAGTCACGAGGTCGTCTTATTTTGCGAGGGATAAACTGCGGGGCACAGCGTTATATATACTTAGAATAGTATAGAATAGAACATTTTTTATTCATAGCTGCGAAAAGTATTAACAATAAAAGGTACAAATAGCATCTTAACCTAAAAACTTCATAATAGAACAAAAAAAAACGTTGAATTTATTGTCGTAAACATGAAAACGAAGTTAAAATTATTTAATAGCGAAACTAAATTTAAGTAAAAGACAATGAGTCTGTAAATGACATAATTATATCTAATTATACTTACCATTTTTATTGGTGAATAAAAAATAATTCTACGTTTTGCCGCCCTCTAAACTTTGCCGCTCTAGGCCCGGACTTACTCGGCCTATAGGGAAATTCACGTCTGATCCCATGTTCGAGACCATGGGAAATCAACTAAAAATGACAGACCAGAAAATACGGAGACCGGTGACGGACAGCAACGTCTAAGGTGCGAGGCGTCTGTTACTGCGATCAACAATATAAGGCGTGGTGAGTGGTGATTACTACAACATTCTTCTTAGGGCGAATTTCACCGTTGAAACTAAACGCGATCAGTTCAAGAAAAACGAAGTTTAAGCGTTTAACTGAGTTCAATGCTACAGTTTGCTTTTCATCAACATCAAATGAACGCAGTGAATGATAAACGCGGTTCAAATTTCGAACGCCCAATTTTCGACGTTCAGCTCCTTATAGTCTAAACGCGTTTAGAGAGTCTGTCATTGTCAATTGCACAACTTTAAAACACAAAAAATATTTTTAATTATTTATTGTTTGTATTCCTATGTAACCTATGCATAAAAACAGGCTGTTTGATGTCGCAAAATATGAAATAAATCGTCTTTTTGTTTTAGATTGACGATATTTCATGCAAACTTCGTTTTTCTAAACGCGATCAAAATGGAGTCGGTGTAATCGGTTAGACGAAAACCGAGATCAAATGATACATATGAACTCAATTAAGTAAAACGTGGTTTTATTGAACTTGGTTTCCAAAGCAACCGGTGAAATCGGGTATGTCCAATAATAGTCTGTTAACAGGCTTGTGAATTTAACTTTTTTCCCTATTCGGAATTATAAATCTGTGGTCGCCGACTCACATGCCGAGCGTGACAACTACGGCAAAAAATGTGCTTATAAAAGTAACAGCCTATGTCCCACTGCTGAGCACACTCTCATTTCTAACAGTGTCCAATGTGGCTTGCCGGACTTCACACATCCTCCATTTTTTTGGATTCTCAGACATGCAAGTTTTCTCACTATGTTTTTCTTTGCCGTCGAGCACGTGGTAAATCAGCATTTAAAATTGCAGAACAACTAGCGGTGCCGGCACTGGGGATCGAACTCCGGTTACTGGCGCACTATGAAATTTATGGCGAGCGCCCGGCCCCTTAGCTATCACGATTTCTTACTACTTTGGTGTTCCTTATTATCTTTAAAACTGTTTTTTGAGAAGGATTGGATAACAGGTTTCAATTTTTGTTTACTAAGTAGGCAGTTATGTAAATGTCAAACTGATCTTTTTTCACTATGGCGGCTAAAACTTGCGTAGGATTAGCGGTATTACATAGTGCCTACAAACCCACAAATAATCATTTCTATCAATTCTAATCAATTTATAAGATTTTTATGGTAAATTAACATAACAAGTGTCTGATTATTTTTTAACATTTTTAATTTACAATAATACAAT
Organism: Luehdorfia chinensis; assembly: GCA_019845155.1. Taxonomy (NCBI): domain Eukaryota; kingdom Metazoa; phylum Arthropoda; class Insecta; order Lepidoptera; family Papilionidae; genus Luehdorfia; species Luehdorfia chinensis. Next base: position 1,738,981 of record JAHVAK010000107.1, read on the forward strand.
AGTATTTACATGAATCACTCAAAAACAATTAAATAAAAGTTATTAATAATTAAATAATCATCCACCATTATACATCAACTGTTCAGCCTTTTGCCTTGGGCCTCATTTTTGGCGGTTTTATAATCGAACCAATACTTTTTCTTTTCATCATAGCTGCCCTCTTCTTGGCGGGAGTTTGCATTCCTTTTGCCAGCTTTCCAGACTTTGTTTTTTTCATTTTAATTTCTTTGCCTTCTTCTTTTGTTTTAACCTTTTTTTTATTACCCTCGACTTTGCTATCCACTTTTTCTTTCTTCTTAGTTTTCTTTTCGACACTTTTCTTTGCTCTGGTTTCGGTTTTTGTTTCAGTCGAGATTTTAGGTTTGTCTTCTGACTGTTTGGTTTTCTCCGATAGTTTTTTAATCTTCGCTTTCTTTTTTTCGACTTTATCTTTCCCTACGACTAATTTAAATGATCCGGTGGCACCGATACCTTTCGTTTGTACGATGGTCCCTGCTTCAACTTCACTTTTGATAAGTTTCTTGATAATGTAGCTAATTTTTTCGACATCGACATTAAATTTCTCCTGTATATACTTCTTGATGGCGTAAAGAGAAGTTCCTTTCCTACTTTTTAGATCAGTTAGTGCTTGATGAACCATGACTTTCGTGCTCATCTTCTTTGGTTCTTCGTTTCCCTTTAACACTTCATCTGAAGGACTTTTGGGTATTTTCTTTGTTAACTTCTTTGGCAGTGTTGACTGCATCTCGATATCGGAGCCGTCAGACATTTCGGCTATTATATTTTGCAAAATAGCAAAATTTTTACGAGGAGGTGAAGTAGTGCCGAGCGTTACCTTAAAGAGAGCTAGTTGACGCGCCATTTAAAACAAGGAATATTTGCTTAAGGTGCCGCGTTATACGTTTTCATTTACACAAATAAACTCTGTAGGAGATATTTAACAATGAAGAGTAATTAAAATTTTAATAAGTTTTAATATATTTATAAACTTTCTAAAATTAAAAGATCCCGGGCATTGAGGTGTTCACAGGCCACTTAGATAGACATCTACATTTCTTTTTTATTAGTAAATAACCTTCTATAAATTATTATTAAGTCCATATATTCCTTAACATTGCCACTTTATAAATAAGCCATAATTACAAAAACTATAAAAGTGTAATGTTCCACATTAAGCTCGAGTGAACTTCATCATCATCATCATTTCAGCCCACCACTAGTCCACTACTGAACATAGACATCCCCCATAAATTGTAACAAAAGTTTATAGCTCTAATTTTGGGGGGATCTTGCAATAGTTGCCACGCCTAGCAGACGGGTTTGGCAACCGCAGTTCATTCTGCCCATATTCTGGTTTTTATTTTCCCGCTGTCGACTTTTACGACACCCACGAGGCGAAAAGGGGTGGTAAATTCTCTTTAGCCGCCATCACACGGCACGCGTGTTCATAAAATCCACATTCTACGATTCAACAAATACCAATAAGTTTTTCAGTCAAAAACATTCTAGGCGTGTGTTTATCGACGCTTTTGTCATTTTCGATTGTATCTGTTTGAGTGGCATTGTAAGAACAAACTACGCTAACAGTAATTAAAACTGAATAATAATGAACTGAATAAGAATGTGTCTGTCGGTTGGGAAAAAAAGAACTGTCCGCTAAGTTACTTGCTGGTTCTTCCCAAAACAAAGGCATTTTGCGAACCAGTGTAGTTTTATTTTTATTTTTTTAAATTTTTTTTTGTTGTTTTGGAAAACTTACAGCTAATACATCACGAATTACAATAAATTAAGTAGAGAAAGAAGGCCAATTAAAAGTTTTCACAAATTAGTTGAATAAGATAGAAAATCACTATAAAAATTAGCTCAGAACATAAATCAATAGTAAAGCACATACACAAAGACTTGTTAGAGAAAATAGTGGTTACACAGCATTATTTTTAGATCACTGATACCAGTAAGAATAAATCTATGTTAACATTTTGTACAACGGCATTAAAACTTCTGCATGCCCTTATCAAATAAGAATTTTGCCGATATTTACATTTAACTAAAGGGACATGCAAAAGATTTGGATTTCTTAATGATGCCGACGGTGTGCGTAATCCAATATTAGATAATAGCTCTGGGCAATCCACAGCACCGTTGACAATACCAAGAAGATATACTAAATCTTCTATTCGTCTTCGCTCGTGTAGGGGAAGTATGTGGAATTTTTTGCAGCGGCTAAAGTAATCATGTACGTATTTTCTAGTACGAATTATATAATAAGTTTAAAATAATGACGTTCAATAAGTACTGTAAATAATCTACATTTGAATAAGAATAGAATTCTATTCAATTCTTATTAAATATCAGAAAGATAATAGACAATTTCTTTTGTGTTTCTTATTAATAATTAATTATAGTTCTTAAACCGTATATTGACTTAACATGTAACGAAATATACCTACTTTTTTTAGTGACTATTACGCTATTATTATTTCTTAGATATATGTGTATTAAAAGTTACTCCGTTCTAATTATACCTGCATATATGCTGTACCTGCCATAATAATTTTGTAGGATACAAAACATTGCATCGTAGTGTATGTACTTTGAAGAGTTAAAAATAATAATGTGGGTATTTGTGTAATAATTGTGCAACTCCAAAGAACTATAAAAGAGGACAAACACATTACAGTCTCCTATTTAACTAGTGTACGAGTTCGCTTACTATATTATACGCTGCCTATTGCAAAAACTCCCATCAACACGCACTTGTAAATGGCGTCTGACGACGGCCATTAACAACAAAGTGATCGAGACGATAATAACTTTAAGAGTAAACAAAGTTTAGTTAGTACACCTAATAAACAAAATTAAATTAAATATTGTATTAGTTTTGTGTGTGTATAAGACTTGCAAAATAGGGCCAAATAATTATTTATAATATTCGCTCTAAAGTGTCTCTTAGAATTTAAAGAAATTAACATCTTAACCTTGGCCTCTCAATATGTATATGAAAACGTATTGTATGTACACAAGAACATAAAACAGTTTACTAAAATAAAGTGATGTTCATAATGTATATATATAACAGGAACAAGCACAAATTAATAATTCCAGTTAATCGACTTCACGGAGTCAGTAACTCTTATGGGGAAAGTGCACAAACTCTTTCAATGTAAAAGTTAAATTTTTTGTTATTAAACAAAGGCTTTCATAAATTGTTATTATAATATTAAATAATGCGTGGATGATCATAACCCCTGGGAATGAGGTACCTAATCTCTGCCAAGCCATTTCTATATCTTTATAATACTGCTGTAATTGTACATTATTTTTAAAATGTATAAGAAGAAAGAATTGCTCGCTGGATTTCGAGCTTATTCTTCCCAGAACAGGTTTTTTTGCGATCCAGTGTAATTGAAAATAAATAAAAATAAACCAATTAACATACAAACATAAACATAATATTAACATTTATAATACATATTATACAATTTATTATAGTATGAAAACGATAAAAAATAAAATACAATACGGTGTTTATGGTGAAATAAACTATTGGGATAAAAGTCATAAAAAGGAGCAATTTTTAAACGTTTTAGTTGAGTTTACGCTTGCTGAATATTTATTAGGAAAATTATTGCAGAGTAACTGCAGGGAAAGTAAAACATACTGTCAAAGGGGGTTTTGGTCGAAGCTTTATGCAGAATATATGAAATAAAACCATAGTTCTCATTAATTTGGCTTAAACACAAACATTTTACATTTTAGAGGCCGATTATATGAATCTACCCCATCATTCAAACTCACACAGACCGCTATTCTGTTTTCAAAGTGCTGCTGGTAGGATTCTAATGCAGGAATCTGTCTAGGAAGCTACCACCGCAGGGCCAGTTATTCTGCCGTGAAGCAGTAGTGTGCAAATATTACTGTGTTTCGGTCTGAATGGCACTGTGAGCTAGTGTAATCACTGGGCATATGAGACTTAAGAACACATGTCTCAGGGTAACGGGCGCAGTGTGGTGTCACGCAGAAATGTACGCTGAAATAAACGTTGCTCGTTTCGTCACTATCCAATAAAAAAGTCTACTTCGATATTACCGAATGGAAATCAAATGGACCAATAGCGTCAATCAATCAATCAGTCATTTATTTTCAAAAATGTAGGTAGGTACTATTCCAAAGGTAAAATTTAAAAAAATATGTAACCGTGAACATTTGGATTTTACCTAAAGAATATAATGAAATAAAAAAAATGTGTCTTACATACAAATCCAATCAATCCTAGTTAACATTTTGCCTTTACCTAAAGAACATAGTGAAATAAAAAAATGTGTGTTAAACTAATGTTTTTCTACCTACATTTCCTCGAAAAAATCGACGAGGCTTTTGGAGCCAGGAAGACTTCGTCGCGCCGCTCCATTGCCGATGGGCAGATTTAAAGTCAAAGTCAGAATTTCTTTATTGAGTTTTGCTTGTAAAAAGCTCTGATGAATGTCAAAATCTACACCGATTAACCGACTCGTCAATTTTTTTTTATATTTCAGACGCTTAGTGTTTCTCGCCATGTTTTTCTTCATCGTCAAGCAGAAGCACGTGGTAAATCAGCGCTTAAGTTATGTAAACACCGGGGATCAACCACGGATGCAGGCTTATAGGGATATATAGGGTAGTTCAAGGATAGATGCAAGTCTCCTAAAACTGTTTTCTTGTGCCTATTATGTGCATTATATTATGTGCGTTGAGCCACATGGATCAACGAATCTTCTAAGTCGTAAGACTCGGTTTGAAAGATGGTCCGAGTAAAACATTTTTGCAAGACCCAAATAAATTATCTATAGCCTCAAGATGTAGTGCCACGAAACCGCCGAATATTTGCCGAGTGGCAACCTCGTACCGACAAATGCAGAGTAGGGCGCTCCCGACTAGATGGAACGACTACGACTACGGTTATGCGGGAAGTCGATAGATGGAGGCGGCTCAGGACCGTGTTTTGTGGCAATCTATGGAGGAGGCCTATGTTCAAAAGTGATAGGCTGAAATGATGAAGATGATGATGAATCGCTATGCACAGAAAAAAAGAAAGTGGGGACGAGTAACGCTAAAGTGATGAGTAATTCATTTATATAGGGCAGATGACAGCTTCTTATTGTTTTTTAAAATTGATATTGACCAGAATTCTTTTGTTTTAATTTTATTAAAAAAAAAACTAGAAACGCACTCACGCCCACACTAGAATTTCTCCTGTACAGAGTGCACTTTCAAGACATAAATTTCTCTTACACAGTACAACAAGACCCGAAAACAAAAATTTAGTGTTTCCGCACAAATATTAGCTCCGCCTGGGATTCGAACCCAGGACCTGCGGCGTAAAAGTCAGGTGCTCGGACCACTGGGCCACGCGGTCGTCACAACATAAGAACATTATGATCATTATATTTGGAATAACGTGTCGGTTTGATGATATATCTATATAAATAAAAATCAATTGCCGCTTAAAACGATCATCACTTGAGAACGGCTGTACCGATTCGGCCGATATTTTTTGTCGTGATCGTAAATCGGTCGGTTTGTATGAAAGACAATTTTTGAAAATCCACCGGAAAAGTCCGAAATTTAGATTAGTTTTTGAATTGAAATCTCATTAAAGTAAAAGTGACGTTCAGTTTGACAGTTCAGGAGATAGACGTGTTATAATTTTTTGCTTAGCGTACTTCTCATTTTCGTAATTAGTAAATTGCACCCGTGCGAAATCGGGGCGGGTCGCTAGTTTGAAATAATTTCTATTCCAAGTTAACGCTAACTATCTTTTTGACATTTAATAACGACTAAATATAAGTTTTGCCGTGTGGTAGCGGCCTAAGAGAATCCCCCACCACCACCCCATCTCATCCCGTGGGTGTCGTAAAAGTCGACAGAGGGAAAATGAAAACCAGGAGATGGGCAGCGGCATCTTGCTCGAGCATCTAAATAAATAAACTGAGATTGCCAAACCGTCTGCCAAGCGTGGCAACTATAGCAAAATCTCCCCAAAACGTGAGCTACAAACTTTTGTGGCAATCTATGCGGGAGGCCTATGTTCAGCAGTGGACTATTGATAGGCTGAAACGACGACGACGACGAAATATAAGTTACAGGTCGATGTAAGAGCTTGTAGGTCAGGGACCGAGCTCTCGCCTTAAAGTTCAAATGACGCGCGTGACCCTTATCAACGGCGATTGGAATCGAGGTGTCGACCTCCGTCATCGTTGGATCTTTCCTTGTTAGTCGGGTACAATTTGTGCATTTGTTATAGGCAGACGTTGCACTTATCATCAGATGAACTATTTGCTTGTCTCGACACTTTCTTTAAAAAAAATGAGTTTAATCATCATCATTTCACCCTATCACTAGTCCACTGCTGAACATAGGCCTCCCCTATAGATTGCCACAAAAGTTTGCAGATCTTATTTTGAGGGGACCTTGCTATAGCTGACACTCCTGGCAGGCGGGTTGTCAACCGCAGTTTATTTATTCGGATGTTCCAGGAAGATGTTGCTGCCCCTCTTCTGATTTAAATTTTTCAATTTTTCTTAAAAAAAATTAAACCAGGTTTTACGGTGAGATGGGGTGGTAGATTCTCTTAAGCCGCTACCACACGGCTAATAAAAAAGAGTTTACTTCTGATTTTAGTGAGGGTTTTGTAGTCAGGAAATCACCACGTTGCTGCAGTGCCCTTCAGACCGATATACAGTAATGTTTGCACGCTTCTGTTTCACGGCAGAATAACTTTCCCTGCGGTGGTACCAACTAGACGGATTCCTGCATAAGAATCCTACCACCAGGAAGTATAATATTTTTGTATTTATAGTATACAGATTTACGAGACCTTCCTTCCATCCAGGCCGCCACAGTTAGCTAAATAAAAAACGGTAAAAATTATGAGGTGTATTTCACCCGTCCTCGGATATAAGGGAGATTATAATTTTTCTCCCCTTTAAAAGAAAATTTTACAAAAATGTCAGTAAACGCACGCTGATTATTAAGTTACTAGCTTTGCACTGCGGTTTCACCTACCTATAATAAAGTTACTAGCTTTGCACTGCGGTTTCACCTACCTATAATAAAGCCCACCACATTATTGCATCATACGGTATAGTATCTCGCCCTGGTCTTTAATTCTCCGTTCTCAGCGTGAGGCTCCAGGTTTTAGATAAAGTTTTATATAGCCTATAACCGTTCTGAAGAAAGGAGCCATTAAATTTAAAAACAACTTTTTAAATAGAAAAAGCATTTTCAAATATTAGCGCGTTCAAACATACAAACTCTCCTGCTATATTGTAGTAGTAAGATTAATACTTCAGATTAGTTTTGTAAAGCACTGTGCGTCCGCAATATCGCGCATAGACAAACTATTGCTATTTTTACTACCTGTATGTATGTCTGTTCTGTTTAAATAGTTTGCGCTGCCAAATAAAAAAAAATAAGAGATACATAAAAAAAAAATTATGATTTTAGCCAAACAATTTTTTTTAACTTGAAATCGAAAATAACATATGTTCGTTTCATTTCAAACCTCTTTATTTTTCCATATAGTCTCTTTAACATTCCGTCTTCGTAGTATCTGTTTTTATTAGCTATATTTGTGTGTATATTATTCAGCTTATTCAATGACCAGCTGTAACCGCGTGAACCTTTGGATTTGTTTCGACAGGTTATTAAAAATTGAAGTGTAAATACTTACATTATACTTTTACATGCAAAGTTTTCAGTAGTCAAGGGTTCTGCTACTATGCCACAGATGGCGTTCTGTGTGTAAAGAGGTGAACTGTATTTTTGGTTTCTATTGGTGCTGGCTAATTTACCTTAGTAGGGAAATAGAAGGAGGACCTCGTAAATTTGCGTGTATAATTTTGTATAACGGTTATAAAAGAGAAATGGGTAATAACAGTGTTGCTAGTATCAACATTGCAAAATAGTGCCTAAAGTTAATGTTGTTACATTATTTGCAACATGCTGCGGCCTCACGAAAAAAATTTACTACTAAGTCGTTAGTCCCGCGAATACGATGTAATTTATTGGGATGGTACAAAGACCAAGGCGGGTAGAGGACTTTACAGAGAGAATTCTAAGCTATTTTAATTTCTGAAATATTTAGAGTTCCTGCGTAAAATCTGAAAAACTAATCTAAATATTAGAGGCTGTAATTTCTACAATTTCAGCCACAACGGCTGACAGCAAAAACATCACCGAAATTATATCAAATATTTGACGTTAAGACTGTGGGTGCTATCTCAAAACTCTGTGTGTTTTGTTCTTCTTTTTTGGTCTTGGCAATCGGCTACCAAATCGAGACATTTTTGCGAAATAATTTAATTGTAAAAAGGACTTTGTTTCGATCAACACTAAAATTATAGTTGACTTTTACTTAAGATTTGTTGGACTGATGAATGGTAATGAAGACGGAGATAAAGATTTGCTGGACTGATGGAGATAAAACAAAAAGTACAATTTTGGTCTTGAATTGAATTTTCCAATCACTGTACACTTTCACGAGCACTTGCTGCATAATAAAATATCAATATTAAACATCAAAACTCAAAATATACGAGTACACAGAAATTACAAAATTCATTAAAAACACTACCGCCACTTTTAGAGTTGGCGCCAAAGGTCCACTCTGTGTGTTGATCGAATGGTCTGGATGAATGTTGTATTGAACTCATAGCAATCGTCACAACTTTGTTTTAAATCCCTTTATTTATTTAATTAATTGTAGGGTTATTAACTATTATTGCAGGTCAGTTAGTTTACATGTTTCCCATTAATTGTAAATACTTATATTTTAATTTACATTTTTTCTATACAAATAAATAAAATTGGAGTGTCAAAACGAAAACAAAACTTATACAACACCTGATATATATTGAATTTACAAGATACCAAAACTCAAACACGGGTTTTTTAAAGATTTGTCTGTCTATCTGTTTGTTTGTCCGAGCTAATCTCCGAAATGGCTGAATTGATTTTGACGGGACTTTCATTGGTATGTAAGGGACTTTTAAGAGAGCTATCTACGCTACTTTTCATTTCGAAAATATTCAATGTTCCTGCGTAAAATCTGAAAAACTGTAGAAATTAGAGGCTATGGGATGAACGTGTTACCCGTGGCTTTAATTTGCATTTTGGTCATCATTATTTTCGTTCATGGCAACTTTAATATTTCTCATAATATCTTATCTATTAGTTTAGAATATTCATAGTAGGTACATTCTTTTACGTCTTTACCTTATCTATACAAATAAATAAAATCGGAGTGCCTGTTTGTGATTTCGCAACAAAGATTTTTTCGTAATATTATATGGTAATTTGCAGGATACCAAAACATCATATTACGTTTTTAAAAATCTTAATTGATTTTGACGGGACTTTCATTGGCTTTTCAGAGAGCTATCTAAGCTACCTTTAATTGAGGAATATTTATGGTTCCTGCGTAAAATCTGAAAAACTGTAGAAATTAGGGGCTATGCCCGCGGCTTTGATTTACATTTTGGCCATCATAATTTTCGTTCGTTTGTTCTTAACATTATAAATGCGAAAGTGAAAATCTCTGTGCCTCTGTCTGTTTGTTACCATTTCGCGGTTCAACCACTGAATCGATCTTGACGAAATTTGGTACTGAGATAACTTGCATCCTGGAGACGGACATGTATCCTATTTTTATCCCAGAACATATATAATAATCACCACGGGATACTTATAAAACCTATATCCACGCGGACGAAGTCGTGGGCTATATGTATATATATATAATATATATAACAAAGCCGCACCATTTTTAACTCAAGAACGGCTACACCGATTTTTATGAAGTAGGACTAGTTGGATTTCTCTCCGCTCCGAATAGCAGAATAATTATTAAAACATCGAAAAAATATCACGAAAAGAAAATATTGAGAAAATTCATTTTCTCATTCATTTTCCGGATACAACGCCACCTGTAACTGTCATACATGACAAAAACTAATCATAAATTATTTTATAAGCATGACAGTTCTGTGACATTTAATTTTTTTTATTTCTTTCTGTCTTCTTTCATTATCTTCTGACAGCTGATTTAAGTGCCTTTCCTTGCATACAATTGAGCTAGCTGTGCAGACGGGCGCCGCTATTAATCAGATTTTTTTTAGAGTTAAGTAATTTTCATTCAGTTTACGATCGTTATTGCATTTATAAGTCAAACGGTAAGTTGTCTTTATAGATGTTCACTTTATGAGGTTATCAAATTTTTGATTGATAATTGCTTCATTATGTAATTAAGAATTGTGTGACCACTTTACCTCTGTGTTATTTACAATGCCGCGAGCCAAAAGATCTAATCTTTCATATCGAAGCCGTAATGTAATTAGACTTCGCAATATCGAGAGAATCAATCCATTGCAGATAAAAATTACAATACTCCACGTTGCAATGCGCCTTGAATGTTTTGGAAAAAAGTGGCGAATACAGAACAATCCAAGTGCTGTCGACCACTAAATCGTTTCTTTTCACTTTCGTTGTGATAGTTCTACCGTTATATCCGTGCATGGTCCACGGCAGGTGTTCCAAGCGTTATCCACGGCATTTGACGGCAAAGATGGTTATCCAATGTATCCTCGTCGATAGAACTGTAGAGAATCGTTAACCGCTAGCATATCGTTGATATAATTCTAAAATTTAAGTGGAAAACCAAAAATGAAAATTACAAAATCCGACTCAGTAGGTGGCGCTGTGATCGTGTGGCTGTGCAGTTTCATACTTAAATTTAATTCAGAAATCAAACTCATCGTTTGCCGGGCCAGCTAGTACAAAATAAATCTAAATATTTTTACTTTACCGGTGGATTTTCCAAACATTTTCTTTCATACAAACCTTGTCCTGGCAATTACGATCACGAAAAAAAAATCGGTCGAGCCGTTCTCAAGTGATGATCTTTTTATACATGCGGCAATTGATATTTATTTATGTAGATTTACTTAGTTTTATCATCAAACAGACACGTTATTCAAAATATAATGGTCATGATGTTATTCTTATGTTATTAGGTCCGGTTAAAAGTCTTTTCGCATATAATATGTATAAACTTGTTATAAAATCTCTTTGGCTGTAATATTTTTTATTTTATTGTATAAAGTGACGCAACGAGCAAAACGTTGACCTGATAGTAAGTGCAACGTCCGCCCACAACAAATGCTGTGTCACCCAGAATATTTCTGTGTGACACCACACTGCGCCCGTCACCCTGAGATATCAGTTCTTAAGTCTCAAATGCCCAGTGATTACGCTAGGTCACAGTGCCCTTCAAACCGAAACACAGTAATATTTGCACACTACTGCTTCACGGTAGAATAACTGGCCCTGGGGTGGTAACCACCTAGACGAAATCCTGCATAGGAAGGATTCCTATTTGTATCTCGCTGGTTTTGATGACATTAAAAATTTCCGCAATAAATGTTTTCTTTCTTTCTTTATTTCTAAAAAAATTAACATTTCCAAAAAAGGAACAAATTAATAAAAAAAAATGTTTCCTGCTATTTTTCATTTGTTTTTCTTTCTGTCAAAATGAGTTAGATTCACTCATTTTGACATTTTGAAGAAATTCAATGCATTTTAAAATTTTATTACAAAAAAGGAATAAATGCAACGCAAGCCGCGTAAAAAAATTGTGATGTTTATGGACCTAATGCAGTGTCAGTAAGAGTAGCACAAAGTTGGTTTAAGCGTTTTAAATCCTGGAATTTTGATGTCAAAGACACACCTCGCGTTGCCGCCCTGTTACGGATAAAAAGGACGCCATTTTTGGAAAAGTGGAGCAAGAGCGGCATACCAGTAATTTCAGTAGTTACGACATAGCTGCTAACTGAAAGAAACGAAATGAACCGTGTAATCATTTGCGATTCTTTATTGAATGAAACCGAACCGTTTTTAAAGAGATTGATAACTGGTGTTGAAAAGTGGATTTCGACACGAACGTGCGAAAAAGGTCGTGGTCAAAGGTCGGTCAGGCTTCACAGACTGAGCCAAAACCTGGGTTAACTCTATAGCGAGTTGCAGGTGATGCGTGTTTATGGTAGGATTGGAAGGGCCTTGTTCATTATGAGTTTTTACCGCCAGGCAGAACCATCGATTCGGATCACTACTGCCAATATAAAATTAAGAAAGTTTGACTGGGAGGTGTTAATGCATCCGCCATATAGCCCTGACCTTGCACCTTCAGATTTCCACCTGTCTCGGTCTCTTTAGAACTCTTCAGGCAGTGTCAGGATGACATTAGTAGTTTTCGTGTTGAATTCGTGTTTGTATTTTATATACATACTAGCGGACCCGACAGACGTTGTCCTGCCCGAACGTTGGCTTGCCTGCTGTTAACACATTCAGCAAACGATTTTTCGATATTCGAATATTATCGATAAACTATATACTGAGTGACTTTTGTCATTTTCCTAGAACTCTTTCGCAGCGCCACCTACCGGGTCTAATTCTAAACCATCCAGGGAACCACACAAACACAAAAAAAAATCGTCAACATCGGTCCAGATATTTTTTTTTAAGGGATACATACAAATTATATAACTTATAAATAACAAAAACAGCTGTAGCACATAAACCAATAAAGTTTCCACAAAAAATTAGAACTTACAAACTAAACTCTGTCAATGCATTTATTCACAAAAAAAACACACGAATCTATAGGGCTCGGATCAGCTCATGACAAGGCTAAACCAGTTTTCAGAATCCTTCTCTTATAATGAGCAGGAGTTACTGAAAAAATGTCAATGTAGTATGTCAGTGTAATATGTTTTGTAGGAGTTCAGTGACATACACACGCATAGAAGAATTATATATATAAAGATATGTACGATAACTTGTAAACAGCTCTGACGTTCGTTTTGGATTTCGGAGCACGTAGCCACTTAAACTTAAATCTAATTTAAAATGCTCATTTACTACGTGCTTGGCGGTTAAGTAAAATATCGTGAGGAAACTTGCCCGACGAAAATAGAATATAAAAAAAAATTAAGGGGTTCAATAATACCGACAATCCACATTGTAGCAGCGGAGCTGAATATTTCCGTCTCCGAAACCCTAACAAAAATATTTTTTCAGAAGTGGCGATTTGCTCAAAATTTAGGTACGTACTGTATACTCTCTTTAAGCGTACGATCCAATGTAAATACTGATGATGTGCACCTGTCCGTTTTTCGACTACAGTGTCTACTTTATCTTTTGTATTACTAAAGCAACATATTATTTATTATTATAATAAAGAAGAAATTAAAGGTCGCCTTATTTCTGGTGTTTCGAATACAAAAATATTTTCAATACAATAAAAGTGGCAATCGTATATTAACGTATTACTGGTGGTAGGATTCCTATGCAGGAATCCGTCTAGGTAGGTACCACCCCAGGGCCAGTTATTCTGCCGTGAAGCAGTAGTGTGCAAGCATTAGGTACTGTGTTTCGGTTTGAAGGGCACTGTGAGCTAGCGTAATCACTGGGCTTAATATTTGAGACTTAAGAAATGATTTCTCAGGATGACGGGCGCAGTGTAGTGTCACACAGAAATATTCTGGGTGACACAGCATTTGTTGTGGGCGGATTGGCGGTTGCACTTACTATCAGGTGAACGTTTTGCTCGTTTCGTCACTTTATAAAAAACGTAGAAAAATTAAGGTACTAATACTATTTCATAAATAAATAAATAGAATAAAAAAGACTTTTGGCTCCAACTAGATAAGTGTCGGTAGTTATTTTATTAAATCTTGTAATTTCTATGTATATTTTTAGTTTTGATGTAAGTATAATATTGATAGTTTATTAACAGCAAGTGCTCGTGAAAGTGTAGAGTGATTGTAAAATTCAATGCAAGACCAAAATTGTACTTTTCGTTTTGTCTCCATGAGTCCAGCAAATCTTCAGTAAAAATCAACTATTATTTTACTGTTCATCGAAATAATGAAGTCTTCCTGCGTGAAGATTGTATTACTGTATATGTTACTTGACACTGGAAAATATTTTACGACTGTTTCCATAATAAAAATACAACAAATAAGCAAGTAACTGGAGACTTTTGGCGTGAACTCGCAGTGGCGGAGGTGTTTTAAAGATTTTTTTAATTTCTGTGTATATTTTGAGTTTTGAAGTTTAATATTCATAGTTTATTATGTAGCAAATGCTCGTGAAACTGTACAGCGACAAGAGAATTACATTTAAGACCTAATTGTACTTTTCGTGTTGTCTCCAACAGTCTAGCAAATCTTCAGTAAAAGTCAACTATCATTTTACTGTTGATCAAAATTTTGACGTTTTGCTGCTTGAAGATTGCAACTTATCTAAAAAAAAAATTATACCTTGATATATTACTTGACACTAGAAAATAGTTTCCACTGTTTCCATAAATAAATGAAAGTGGGGAACTCATTCCGCCGTTTTTTTAGATAGTTTAGAATACTCAAAAAATATATGCAACTAGTAAGCAAAAGATGATGTTTAAAACTGCATCCACTAATATCTAAAATAAGAAATACTTTAAATCTTAAAAAAATAATTACTTGTAACATTCTTGTTGCAGTATTTATTAATAAAGTCGTAAAATTCCATCGTTCTCCAACAAATTTCATTTTAGTTTTTTTTTTTTTAATTACATACGCAAAGTAGCATAGACATTTTTGGGACTGATAGAATGTCGACTAAAATTGTTTATATAATAGGAAACGAACAACAATATCAAGATTTATAAGCAATAAGGCTTAATGTAAATCGAATTTTAGGCCTAAAGTATACATACACATTTATGTATAGAAATCATCTATACACTATTGAAGTCACAGATTTAAGCCATGACATCATCTCTACGCAAAGAATTTTACAATTTATATAAGTTTAATCTTTATTCCATTTTGACATAAAACACACTGTTGTTTGGTACTCAAGAACAAAAGATATTTTGTACTAAGCTTGCCGTTTTAAGAATCACCACTCTCGCTCTGTTGTACAGAAAAAATGTGTAAGTTAGACAGAGATGAACATATTAGTCTCGTATACAATTGAATTAACGAGAAGATATTGGGGTCATAGCACGTGTTTGAATTTCGAAACACGTTCCGTCCAATGCGGTGCGTTTGTATCCCGCGTATTATCATTGGTTAGAGCTAACCGGTACCAGAAAACGCCAGATTTTAGTTTAATCGATACCAAGTATCGCTTTTGGAGTGGCAGAGAGCGATAATGTTGCAATATCGTTATCGCTAGAGGTTGCGTGGTACCAATGTTACACACTGTTGGGTGAATCTTTTACGTTATTCGTGCAGCCATTTCGACGCGAAAGATGTCCGGAGTGACCGTATTTATGGCGTTCTGAATTCGTTCTCCTTAGTTTTTTGTGTATTCCGAAGTGCGTTTTGTACAACATATTGGTAAAGGTAAGAGATTTTGATAAATTCGATTTCTGATTTGAGTTTACTGTGTCCGTTTACTTTTTATTGTATTGCACGTCACGTCACTAACATTATTTTCAAATTTAGAAAATAGGCGACTATTCTACCGCCTCGTAATTTGACTTTTGTAAGTGTTATTGATATCTTGATTGAGTTCGGTATCAATGTTTACCTTTTCAGTCGTGCATATTTATTATGTCATGTTGAGAGCAAATTTTATTAGTAAACAAAAGTAATGGACTTGGTTGGATAACTGACACCTTTTTATATACCTCGTCATTTTATGATAAGTATAAGTATGTCATTACAAGTAATCATCAAAGCCTTATTACAATGGTATAAAGTTGAAAATTCCGCGTCACTTTTTGAACTTTCATGCCTTAATTGTATTTCTTACGCCGTCTCTGTTTAACATGTTGATGATACTCTACCGAGTTTCTCTTTCTTTCCCTACTGATTTATTTATAGGACGTCCGCGAGATTTGCTGCCCCCCAGGGCGCTCTATATTTGTTTTAGTGTTGGACCTATCGATAAGAACCTGAAGTATATCAATAAATTTATTTATGTGTAATTATCATTAACTAATTAAAACTATATACCTATTTGAATTTTAAATTAATATTAGGGATATTTTTAATTATTAAACAAATTGGTGTATGGTAGCAGCATAAAAAAGCCATAATCTTACATTAACTTGTGGAATCGAAAAGGCGAATTTAGGTAAATGCCAAAAATATTCCAAGGCCAGAACAATGAGCCAAATAATTACAGGGATTATGGCGAACAAGATTTGTTATTTCCCCGAGTTGACTGGCACGAAATGTCTAACGGCATTAACTCTAATCTGCACTTTGTTGCCTATTTTTAAGAAGTTTATGAATTAAATAGAATAAATATTGGAATACACGTATGAAAAATGTACAGATTTATCGGCTATGCATAGACAATCGCAATGATTTCGCTGTTTTGAATGCTTTAATTTAGATTCAAATATATTGGTAGATAATATTTATAAGATAAAATTAAATCAAAGATGAAAAGATATTAATTTTGTACCATTATTTTGTCATATTTAATTTATGAACATTTACAAATGTTGTGATTATTACAAATAGGTTTCATAGGAAGTAATAAAATGTACGTTTACGTTGTTTATTAACTATATTTTTACAGGCTGTGTTAAAATTTACGAAATATTTGACTCGATTGAATATTTTTAACTTTAATTATCTTTTTTATTAATCAGTTGAAGTAAACTTCACTAAATGGTGGTATGATTCCTATGCAGGAATTTGTCTAGGTAAATACCACCACAGTGTCAGTTTTTCTGCCGCGTAACGGTGTCTAAGCTAAGCGCACTACTAGCTTGTGTTTACTTGGTATATAAGATATAAGAACTGATGTGTCTGATTGATAAGCGCAGTGCGGTGAGACGAAGAAATGTTCTGGGTTTCAAAGCATTTGTTATCGACAGACGTTGCACTTACCAACAGTTGAACGATTTGCTCGTCTCGTTAACTTCTTACATAAAATAAACTGTTTGATCGTGGTTAGCTAAATTTTGAGTCGTGACTTACTCACAGTTTTACCGCTTTACTTTTTACATGTTGTTGTATAGAGCTATCGTCTAAGCAAGTGTAATTACCCCACCCGCAGTCCTTTAACCCACATATGCCCGAATTTAGGTCCAGTTTTTTCGTGAATTTTGGATCCCCAGGGCACATACTGTTTAATAATTTGTTTTATCTTAAATTTTATTATAGGACAAAGTTTGATATTTTTTAAGTCTTTTCTTACTTTCGTTTGTTTTAAACTATGGCATCTGTTTTAAACGAAAGCTATAAAGAATTTCATAATTAAAATAAGATTAAGTTTAAACTAACATAAATATAAAAAAAAATCCGAACAATAATAATAATAACATATCGATACGCTTTTTGGAACAACACTAAGGCAAAAAATGTCTGCCGCTTCTAAATCGAAGGGACTACTACTTGACGATAACGACTTACGCAGTCTAGAAAGCATCTAATTTCCGAGAGCTTACAGTTTAATTTTCAATAGTTGAAACCGTAACAAATAAATATGCGGATAGCATGGCAAACGAATACGTGCTCTATGAAATTGTGATATGGTTGAAGTTACATTGTAAACCTTTATCAAGATCGTATAATACAAAGTTAAAATGGAGACACAATTCCGTAGTTTTTTGTAGCATTCTATACAGTAATTTATGTAGGGTGAAAAATGGAGTCTGACTAGGAGCGCCATTAGATTGTGGGGCGATGAGTAAAACAAATTTAAAATAAGTTGCTTAAGTAACTTGATAATTTTTAAAAATGTTAATAAATTCTAGTCTAAATTGGGCAAGTGGCTCGAAAAGTGGCGGTAGTGTTTTTATTTAATTATGTATTTTCTGTGTATATTTGGAGTTTTGATGTTTAATATTGATAGTTTATTATGGAGCAAGTGATCCTGAAAGTGCACAAAAATGGAAAATTCAATTCAAGACCAAACTTGTGCTTTTCGTTTTGTCTCCATCAGTCCAGCAAATCTTCAGTAAAGGTCAACTATCATTTTACTGTCGATCAAAATTTCGAAGTCTTGCCGCTTGAAGATTGTATGCTTGGATATGTTACTTGACACTGGAAAATAGTTTATGACTGTTTCCATAATTAATAACAATTGTTTCCTAAATGGCCGTGTGACTTAGAGGTAGAAATATCGGTCTACTGAACAATCGGTTCTACATTCTAATATCACCTAAAGCTCTACTTATGCAAATAACAAATTATTACTTTTCGGGTCAATCTTTATCATCAGCACCAGAATGTCCACTGCTGGACATACGCTAGAAAAATTTGCCGCATTCGCCTTGGCTGGCAGACGAAATGATGTAAGCAGCACTAGACGCCTTCCACCTCAGATCGAGGATATAACATCATCATCAGGTGCCTGTGAAGTGTGTGGTCCACAGTTGGACAGAAGCCTCATCCAACTTGAGTAATTTGCTGAATTCGCCACACATTTTTTATACTATATCATTACATAAGACGAGCAAAAAATTAATGTGATGGTAAGGGCAACGTCTGCCCATAAAAAATGATGTGTCATCCAGAACAATGGCAGTTCAATTCCAATTCGTCGTTCGTTTCAGCCTATCACTAGTCCACTGCTGAACATAGGCCTCCCCCACAGATTGCAACAAAAGTTTCTAGCTCTCGTTTTGGGGTGATTTTGCCATAGTTGCCACGCTTGGCAGGCGAGTTGGCAACCGCAGTATTTTGATGTTCCAGGAATATGTTGTTGCCCATCTCCTGGTTCTCATTTTAAATTCCAATTACCACCAGTAAAGTACATTGCGCGTACACTTGTGGCACTATAATATCTCCTGCGCAGTTGATACCTTCCAACAATATACGAAAAGTGTCGCCGTGGTCCAAATCCGGCGAGAAGGTGACCGTCATAATAAAGATAACTTACAAAAGATATAAGCTTACGTTGGTCTCAAAACTGGACATAAGCCGCCTCTACGTTTTAAATGGGAAACTTAGCCGTGTCCAATACACTACTCTGATAAGAGTTTTTCGTATCGTGAATCGGTCAACATTTGACCAGGACCACTAGTGGTAACTCGTAATATCCCCTAAGACTGTCTGTAGGTT
Source organism: Luehdorfia chinensis (assembly GCA_019845155.1). Classification (NCBI taxonomy): domain Eukaryota; kingdom Metazoa; phylum Arthropoda; class Insecta; order Lepidoptera; family Papilionidae; genus Luehdorfia; species Luehdorfia chinensis. The sequence continues at coordinate 1,758,090 of JAHVAK010000107.1, forward strand.
AGCCCGAATGCTTTTACAGCTTCGCCCGGATTGAAAAGTGGCCGAACGCTGAGGGCGCTCAGCCGAAACTTTTATTATGGGAAACCAGCGGAAGGGCATTCGAGAGGGAACGTCGCCTTGGACCGTTAACCTGTCATTTCAGCCTATCACTAGTCCACTACTGAACATAGGCATCCCACATAGTAAAAAAAAAGTAAAGTAGCAGCCTATAAATTGTCCCACTGCTGAGCACAGGCCTCCTCTCATTTCTGAGAGGGTTTTGGAGCGGGGAATAGTCCGCCACGCTGCTCCAATGCGGGCTGGCGGACTTCACATGTCCTCGAAATATTTCTATTCCTCGGATATGCAGGTTTCCTCACGATGTTTTCCTTCACTGTTGAGCACGTGGTAAATTAGCACTTAAAATTGTAGAACAATTTTAGAGGCGCTGGCACCGGGGATCGAACCCAGCCTAATCGCTTTATTTCACGTCCCCCACAGATTGCCACAAAATTTTGCCACTCTTAGAGGATTTTGCCATAGTTGCCACGCTTGGCAGGCGCAGCTTATTTATTCAGATGTTACAGGAAGATACTGCTGCCCATCTCCTGGTTTTCATTTTCCCGACGACTTTTACGACATCCACGGCATAAGATGGGGTGGTCGATTCTCTTAAGCCACCACACGGTTACCCTGTGCGCGTAAGTAATTGACTCGAGGGCGCCCGAGAGGGCCGAACCACGGCACGATCAGTTACTACGATCGGGAAAAGTATACAAGTGTTCCGTTGAATCTGATGAAAATCTGATGATGAATAGACGTTCCGCGACTTTCCGGAAAGTAAATACTCTGGTACACCTTTATAGATCTTCTACATTATATCAGATGACGGGTGATAGATAAATATTCCGCAAAAAACTGGGAACCCCTAGCCTAGATGATGTCTATTCACTCTAGCCTTGAAGAGTCCCATTATATACTGTTCTGGGAAGACCGTCGCTGGCAAAAAGTTTCAATCGCGATGAGCACCGAAAACGTAGACTCGAAATGCGTTGTAGTGATACGGGTTACGTCAACCACGTTTTACCGATGGTAGGATTCCTATGCAGTAATCCGTCTAGGTACCACCGCAGGGCCAGTTATTCTGCCGTGAAGCAAACGTAGTAGTAGCAGTAGTGTGCAAACATTACACTGTTTCGGTCTGAACGGCAACGAGAGCTAGTGTAATTACTGGGCATATGATATTAAAGAACTGATGTCTAAGAGGGACGAGCGCAGAGACACACAGACGTCCATGTCCCTTTTTTCAATAAAAACAAATTACTTAAGGCGGTAATGCATACGTGAGTCGTGTCGTTTGATGGCAAAATGGTATTGGAGGAATCACTGAATCTTTCTTGGGTTTCACGCGTTCTGGTAATTGCCTCGTCGTTTATAATGAGTACAGCAAACGACTGGAATAATTTGCCTGCCTGAGTCTTTTCGTCCGACTACAATGTGGATGTCTTCAAGGGAAGAGTAAATAGGTTTTTACTAAGCTAGTGCGTTTCCCATCTGTTACACTGAAATCGTACTTTTCGTACTATTTCGTTACGATTCTTATAAAGGAATATTATAAATTCGAAAGTAACTTGTCTCTCTGACTGTTTACCTTTTCACGGATAAACCGTTGAACCGATCTTGACGAAATTTGGTACAGAGATAGCTTGCATCCTAGGGACGGACATGAGATACTTTTTATCCCGGAAAATAAAGTAGTTACCATGGGATATTAAAGGAAACCTATGTCCACTCGGATGAAGTCGCAAGCATCAGCTAGTCCATACTTATATTATAAATGCCAAAGTAACTCTCTCTGTCCCTCTGTCTGTTTGTTACCTTTTCACGTCTCAACAGCTTAACCTATCTTTACGATATTTGCCACTGAGATAGCTTGCACCCTGGAAACGGACATAGGATACTTTTTATCCCGAAAAATAAGTTAGTTACCACGGGATGTTTAAGAAACCTATATTCACGCGAACGAAGTCGCGGGCATCAGCTAGTTATTATATATATACGAAAGGAACTATGTCGGTTTGTTACCTTTTCACGGTTTAACCACTGAACCGATCTTGACGATATTTGGCACAGAAATAGCATGCATCCTGGGGACGGTCACAGGATACTTTTCATCCCGTAAAATCAAAAAGTTCCCACGGGATATTTAAAAAACTCTTAGCGCTCAAAAACTCAAATCCCAGCGGACGAAGTCGCGGGCATCAGCTAGTAACTTATAAATCGTTCTCTTACTACTATAATAAAGCTGGAGTTTGTATGTTCGTACGCACTATGTTTTGTAAATTACACAGATATTCAGAATTTACTGCCGAATTAAGCTATAAATTCCTCTAAAAATGGGCTACTTGTGTGGCAATGGTCAAACTTTTGTGGCAATCTATGGTGGAGACCTATTTTCGGCAGCGGACTAGCGATAGGCTGAAATGATTATGACGATGAAGGAAGGAAAGGATTGATGTAAGGGTTGCCTCCGTCTACCCATATCCGTATACTATAATAATAATAAAACTTTATTGTCACAAAACATTTGTACACAATCTATATGTGAAGTCCCTGACTTCTGAGCTAGGTTTATTTAAACCTTTGTTACAGAAGTCAGTGCCTTCTCCCGTTTGCAATGACGCATTCATTTAGTTGTGAATAAAGACTACACTAATGAAAAAATAAAACACACTTTAGTTTGCGTTAGTGCATGTGTGTGTGCATGTATGTATGTGTGTGGTGGTGTGTGTGTGTGTGTGTGTGCTGTGCTGTGTGTGTAGACTTGTATCTGGTGTACTGGTATCCGTTTGAATTTCGTCAATGTTTTCCGTCAAGTTAGCGGACTGTGTTTTGGCGTCATGAATCATTGTTTATCATTAAATTATTCGCGAATGGCGAAATGGCGTTGAGTAATCACTAATTGTTTCACTTTTTTATTAAGTTCAAATAAATGATGTCTTATTTTATTAATTATTAAAACTTGTATTATAACTTACTCGTCTTCGTCACTTGCTTCCATAAATAAAAATAAACAGAGCGGTGCGTCAGACTGAATCGCAATGGTTAAGAAATATCCCGGCATAGTCCCAAAACTTATGTGTATTTGAAATTCTCGATAATCAAATACTGGTGGTAGGATTCCTATGCAGGAGTCCGTCTAGGTAGGTACCACCCCAGGGCCAGTTGTTACCGTGAAGCAGTACTGTGCAAACATTACTGTGTTTCGGTTTGAAGGGAACTGTGAGCTAGCGTAATCACTGGGCATATGAGACTAAAGAATCTATGTCTCAGGGTGATGGGCACAGTGTAGTTTAACACAGAAATTTTCTGGTTGGCACAGCATTAGTTATGGGCAGACGTTGCACTTACCATCAGGTGAACGTTTTGCTCGTTTCGTCACTTTATGCAATAAAAAAAAAATCAAACCTTATGCCTACTGCTATTTATGGAACATGTACATTATTGGCACCATGCCTATATATACCATAATAGAAAAAGAAGAGATAATAATAATGAAATTCCTATAAAAAAAAATGCGGACAAGAAATCAAAGGAAAAAGACTCAGCTTGTTCTGTATTAGGACCGTAATCCCACATGGATTCGATGCAATGTCAGAGACACTAAAACAGTCACAGGTAGATCTGTAAACCAGCAATTTATTGTGTTAGGTAACTGCTGTTTCTGGATGTGTCGATCATTCGAACTCAGGAACCACGATTCAGCAGATAGCTACGCAAACCGCAAGATCACGGTACTGGTATAGGGTAAAGAAAAGATCGAGTCCTATAAAATACACAGCAAAGATTGCTGTGTATTTTAATGTGCGGATTTAGCGTGGATTTAGGTGTCGCCGAATATTAAAACAATATGACAAGACAAGGGGGGCTGTATCCAGCAGTGAAATATTATTATGCTCCTACGTAGAATATGTCGGTGGATACGTGCGATCCAAGTTAAGTCAAAATTTCTTTATTTTTAGGCTTGCATAAAGCTGTTATGGATGTCAAAATCTACACTATTTCCAACAGTACTATAACCCCTTTAGAAATTTATGTAATATAAATAAAATATATAAATTATAAACCCTTTAGAAAATGTTGTCGGTTAAAATCTTCAGGTTCTGATGCTCAAAACGGCAAAGTCCAGTTTTGAAAAATCCTATTTTGAATTCATCATCATAAGCATAATTTAGCCTACCACTAGTCCACTACTGAATATAGGCCTCCCCATAGATTGCCACAGAAGTTTGTAGCTCTCATTTTGGGTGGAATTTGCCATAGTTGCCACGTCTAGCAGGCGGGTTGGCCTCCGCAGTTTATTTGTTCAGATGTTCCAGGAAGATGCTGCTGCCGATCTCCTGGTTTCATTTTCCCTCGGTCGACTTTTACGGCACCCACGGGATGAGATGGGGTGGTAGGTTCTCTTAAGACGCCACACACGGCTACCACCGTACTATAATTTATCCTTTAGAAAATTTTGTCGGTTAAAATCTTTGGTGCAGATGTTCAAAATTGCCAAGTCAAGTTCTGAAAAATCCGATATTGAATTACTGAATTGAAATACCTATTATAAATTTTTATTCACATTAAGATGTTAATGTTTCGAGTAAACTCTGTCTCATCAATTTACAAGTACATTATATGCTGATAAGATTTTTCACGCCAAGTTTTTTTTGTACAGATGCAGCAGCCGATATATCAAGAACAACAAAGGTAAGAATTCCTTAACTCGCAAGTACATTCCCTTTAAGTTTACTTCTGTTTTTGCCCAGTGTCCTGCAGTTCAGGACTTTCAAAGAAAGAATTACCTTCCGAGTAGGTATGTCAGAAGACAAGAAAATTACCAACAGCCTAATTTATTATTTCCGTGTGCCGGCAACCTGCTAGTGTTCATGCATTACCTAGTGGTAGGATTCCTATGCAGGAATCCGTCTAGGTAGGTACCACCCCAGGGCCAGTTATTCTGCCGTGAAGCAGAAGTGTGCAAACATTACTGTGTTTCGGTTTGAAGGGCACTGAGAGCTAGCGTAATCACTGGGCATATGAGACTTAAGAACTGATGTCTCAGGGTGATGGACACAGTGTGGTGTTGTCACACAGAATTTTTCTGGGTGACACAGCATTTGTTATGGGCAGACGTTGCACTTACCATCAGGTGAACGTTTTGCTCGTTTCATCACCTTATCCAATAAAAAAAATTTTTTTTGAAGTAAAACTTCTTGGCGCGGTGAGACTAAATCCGATCCAGTCGAATCCGAATGCAGCGTTTTCATGCAACGTTACTGTAATTTTTACTTAATATGTATCGATGAATTGTTTATACAATAAGCAGTAATTTTGTGAGCATTATTATTGTTCAAGTATGTTCATTTGTTTTTATTTGAATACAACAAGCACGCGCACTTTTTTTAAAACAAACTTATTGAGGCAAAAACAATTAATTTTATCCTCCAAGTGTATGTTTAATTTAAAAATGTCGAATGTAATTCAGTCCCTAACTAACCTCACTTTGAAATAATTATGATAACCTTTTGACTAAAAGTTTCGGTTTTAAATATTTTTTTACCTAATGTTGGTTTCAGCGATATATTTTCGTATGTGAATGGTGAAAATTGTAGATCCTTTTTGTGGGTTCTTCTTATCCCGTAAGAAATTATAAATCATATAGATCCATTGAATATATTGCAATGAAAGATAGGCGCCGATATATGGTTTCACTCGTTTTTCCTTCTTTCAAATTCCTATTACTATAATTCAGGGTTGAGGATGTCAAAACAAGAAAATTATGTTTAAAGCAAATACTTGATAAACGTTGTAATTAAAAACCTGGGATTCATGACTGATCGCGAAATCACGCGGTACGACTTACTTCATTTTGAACTACTCTTACGCTTCCCTCTTAATTCTTAGTACTAACTCTTCAGACACGCAGAACTAAATAATTAACTGAAGGAAAGTAAGTTAATTTGCTAAGATTCGCATGCAAAATATAAAAAAAATGTGTATATTACCTAGTTTTCGCCGAGTACTCGGCGGCCGTCTGTCGTAGAGTGTATGACGCTTGATAATGCCTTGGGGGAGAAACACGTGTCGTGTTCTCGACTTCAGTGGGGTATATTATCTAGTGGTAGTATTGTAGTGGTTGGTGGAGGGTATCTGGTGGCGGTTCCTGGTAGCGGTGTTAGTTTGCTTGTGCATGCTACTGAGTGAGGGCAGGCGATGCTCTTCAAAAATAGTTTTTTGAAGAAATATAAAAATGGTGTATATTACCTAGTGGTAATATACACCATTTTTATATTTCTTATAGATCTTAGCAAATTAACTTACTTTCCTTCATTATAATGGATTTCCGCAAAAGTAACGCCTGATTCTATTAACTATAAATAATTAACTCTTCGATGTTTAGAAGATAAATTAATTTAACTAGTTCCATTCATTTGCAGCAACCAGCAAGGGACAGGACAGCAGATGCTTCTCTGTCCAGTGCGGCTGGTGTACGAAACTCAAATATTGGTACAACCGGGTAAGTTAGTATGTCAAACAAAAAACGGGGCTTATAGACTATTTTCATTTTAACTAATTTCTACTTACTACTTCTACTTATAACGCAGTTCAGTTTGACTATCCATTCAGTGAAACAGCTAACCTTAAAGTTTATTGCTAATTTTATTAAAGCTAAATTGAAATTACTTTATTTCAGGTGATCAAATACAACCAAATCAGACTATATTCATAAACCCTCACAATCCACCGCCATGGATACAAAACAGACCACAAAATCAAGTTTTATATGTCCAACAAATGGCACCAAACAATCTAATGCCGCAAGTGCAACAGCAAGCCGGTCAAAATCAGTTATATATGCACCAGAATTTCAACAATTTTCAGCAAATAATGCCACAGCAAATTATATCGCAAACGCAACACGAAGAAGTAAGATCTGCTAATGTCCAAATGGCAAACATGTTATCGAGAAGTGCTGTTCAAAATTTACAATCTGGTCATAGTTCCAACAATACAAACATCCCAAACGAATCTACATTAGGTTCACCAGTATCCAATTTCGGAATGGTACCTCCGTACTACGCAAATACCAACCAAATTAGTCACAATCAAATCAATTTTATTCATACAAATCTCAACAACAAACATAATGTTTCAAATGTACAAACAGCTCCCAAACAGGTCACTACTAATACAATGTCATTTTCTAGAAATATTGAAATGCAGCCAAATGTTTATAGGCCAATAATTCCACAACACACCACCAACTACCAACATGACAACAAAGTGATACCAACGTCCCTGCCACAATCTATAACAATGGTTCCAATGCAAAATATGCCAACCTTTCAAAGAGCTAACACCAACAATGCAATTGATCAAAACGTTGCACAAATACGTCCAATTCAATCTCAGAGTACGAATGCACCAAGCTTACCTCAACCTATGAGTACTGTTTCCAATATAACAAATGAACGGATATTGAGGAAGGTAGCAACAGTAACGCCAAAAGGAAATAATGCAATAAGTACTGTATTAAACACTGGAGCTAAAAATGCTGTTACATATAGCTATAGACCTATCCAACCTAGACCACAGCAACAGAGAAATTCTACACCTAATTTATTACCAAATACCCCCTCTCAAATAATAGTACCAATGCAGCCTTCGATTGTAACTAACAATAACATAAATACTGCAAACTATACGGTACCTTCTACGCTGACATCAAATTACGTTAAAAGCGATCAAATTGTCTTCAACAGAAAAAGGAAAAGCGAGTCACCAGATGAGACTCAAAAGAAAATGGCAGTTAATAATATTACACAAAATATTGCATTTGCTCAGGTTGGAAATACAAACGCTTTCCACAATATTGGAGTAAATACAGCTTCGTTACAAAAAACAAATGACAAAGCTCCTAATCCTATTTCCATTAATCAAAATATTATAAACAGTCAAAGTACAAAAGGAATGGAGATAGTAAAAGAGAATTTACAACATTCAGAAAACCAAACAGATAAGGATCTTAATTCAAAGCAATACAGCGAGACAGAAAAGTTACTTAGAAATACAGTATTTACACAAGCAAGGAATCGAGTTTTGTCTGATAAACAAGAAATTGTCAACACAAATACTATTAAAGTAGAAACAAAAGCTTCTGAGACAGAAACTTTACCTGAAAAGGGAATTGATAAAGATTTAGTCAAAGACAATGATAGTATAAAAGAAATTATCAAAAGTGAAGAAAGTCTGCATTTAACAGTTGTTGAACCTAAGAAAGAAAATAATTCCAATGAATCAGATAATCAGCAAACATTTAAAGAGATTAACTTACTTGGCAACAGTAAAATGGACGATGGAAATGGCTTTGTTCTGACGCATGTTCTGGATGGTTACGTTATTCAAGAATCCAACATTGCTTTTCCGGTAAGTACTTTGATAATCAGTCATGTGGTGGAGGCGTAAGAATATCATATCTCCACATCTCGGTGAATGACTTAAGAATCGAAAAAAGGAAATAAGTCAGGGGCTAGGCAGCTGTAAATGTAAATCGTCACACTTTGTCGACCTTATTTGTTTAGTAATCATAGTACCCAACTTCTAAGCCGCCGGTCTTTGCATCGAATCCCAGCAGGAAGTTCGAAAACATAAATTGTTGGTTTTCGGGTCCGGTTGTATCGTGAAATTTGCCTTTAAAACGCTACCAGAGGGCTACTCGAGCCCTCTGGAACTAAATATATAGGACAAGTTAACTGTGAATTCTCTTGGGCTGAAATAATAATGGCTATGATTACTTAAAACGGATAATAAAGATCAGTAAAGTATGATACTTAAGATTAAAAACCAACTAAGGAAATTGCTGTTTAATTAAGCATTTTCATGATTTCATACCTTATATGCTCACAACGTCTCGTGCGTCTGGCACGTTTATCCGTCACATGCGTAGCAAGCGAGGTGATTACAGAAAAGCCTTCGAAATTTGAACGGAAAAACTCCGAGAGGCCCTGCAAAAGTGTCAACGAGCGGATGTTAATGATGATGCATTACCTCAATAGGCACGCACACGCCAACTCTTACTAAAATATAAACTTACAAAATTATTACACCCAAACCCAATAAACTTTTAATAACTTTCGTCGCTCCCAGGGTGTCATACAAGAATTTCCACTGTAATGTTCTCGGTGGAACGGCTACTACTACAGGTAGACGTGTAACTTTCTTTGATGTGAACGATTTGCTCTTATCACCACTTAAATATAGTTTTTTTTCTTTGGAATTGCAAAGAATATTGTAAATTTAGTAAATAACTATGGTCGTATACCTTTTCTCTTGGTCCAGATAAGAAAACCGCTAAAAGAAAAAACCATTCCTCATAACGTTGCCGAGTCGGAAATCAAAACGGAAGATTCAAAAAATGTCAAAGCTAGTTACAACAACAGCAAGATCTTCAGTTTATCGTTTTTGCATTTGAACGAGAATGAAGTTCAGAAAAGGCCGACTGATGATGAGAGAATCGAAGACTGCGAAGATAAAGTAAACAGTAAAGGTAAAATTATTATTCATACTATTGCGGCGTTTAGTGCAGTGACATATTTAATACTACAGTCATAAGTAATATTCAATTATTTGATTAGATAAATGCGGCACTACTGAACCTATTTATCTTACCAAATAAATGAAGCACTGTTTATCTGATTGGCCATTCTGTAGACACAATGATCACGAAAACTGTCATTATCCTAATTATATCATTTGATTGAGGAATTGGTTTGTACGGGAACACACTACCATCAAACTTTCGAAATTCAAAAGCCAGCATTAATTACATATTAAATTTAATTAAAAAAAATGGTAACGCTGTGTTTGATTTTCATTTCATAAAACATTTTCCTTTTCAGACCATCCTTTTGCGGAGCTTAAACCGGCAACCGTTAAAACATGGACGGTAAGCAGATCTCATATTATGTTTAAAAATTTTGGCCAATAATACTATATTTTTTGTAACTTTTTCGCCAATATAACCATTGAGTCCATGTTAAGGAAATTCCATAGTATTCTAAATTTAAACAAAATAGATTGTCTGGCAAAGAAGCTAACAGACTTTTAGCGTGAACAGTGGCGGTAGTGTTTTTATTGAATTTTGTAATTTCTCAGTGTATATTTAGCGCTTTGATGTTTTATATTGATAGTTTATTATATACTTGCTGCAAGTGCTCGTAAAAGTGTACAGTGATTGGAAAATTCAATTCAAGACCAAATTGTATTGTAATTGTTTTGTCTCTATCAGTCCAGCAAATCTTCAGTAAAGTCAACTATCATTTTACTGTCGATCGAAATGTTGAAGTCTTGCTGCTTGAAGATTACTACTTATCTAAAAATAATATTTTTATACCTGTTACTTGACACTAAAAATACTTTACGACTGTTTCCATAAGAAACAGACGAAATTTGTTTAGTATAAAGGTGACAAAATAGACCATAGAGACAAAATAAAAAAGATGCTATGACAGCATCTTACAAACTATATTTTATTTATGGTAGGAAGTGATGCGGCGAGGAAGTCGTTCACCTCATGGTAAATGTCTCGCCAGCCCATGACACATGTAGTATCCAAGACCTTGAATTTCATAGTCTCCTTTGATACACTAGTTGGTTTATTGGAGAGCTAGGAAAATTGATCCCCTAAAAAAGCAGTAAGGCAAGGACAGAAACGATTTCCGAGCATAGAATAATTTTCGGAAATAATTCCTATCATTCTTTATAGCAGAGTCATTCTGTTACTTCAGAGCAATTTAAATATAAAAAAATATATTAACTATTCCAGGTGGAACAACTGTCAACACACCTTTTAAAATACCATTGGGTAGAAACTGTGTCAGTTTTACGCGAACATGAAATCGACGGCGAATCATTGTTCCTCGTGTCAAAGAATCAACTCACGAACATCGGTGTAAATGAGGACCACGCTAGCCTCATCTGTGAATTTGTTAGAAGTTAACATTTTAATTATTAATTACATATTTTGTGTTCTTTGGACAATTTCTAATCCGATGATATATAAAAAGCGTCTGATCGAATTTATCCAAATCGAATGTTCAAATGTTACGGATATTCTTGATCTTATTTTTTTGTTTCTCGGTAATAGTTTGGTTATGTTTTCGTTAATGGATTGACATCGTAAAACATAAAGCACTGACAGATTAAAAAGTAAGTAGTTTAATGAATAGATTTTAGAGGTGTGTGGTCTCCAGTATCTTTGCTTTTATGTTTGCTGCTAGGTAAATAAATAAAAGAATGACCCAAACTTTGGAACCGGCAAAAAGATCCTAGCTATTGCCATTGACAAAACAAGGACTTTGGCGCCAATTTGAAAAGTGTTTTTATTGTAATTTGTTATTTCTACGTATTTATTTTATTATTATATTAGATTGGTAATGTATTATGCAGCTATTGCAGATTGGTACTTATCTTAAAGTTATATATTCTATATTTATTTTGTATATGATGTTACTTTAACTTTTTTTACTAGCAAAAAGGTTAGGACGGTTTCATTTTTTTTGTTACAACTAAACAGTTGACAAGCAGTTCTTATAAAAAGAATCTTTACTTCAATTACAGTATCTGTCAATTAATAATATCTGTGTAAAAAGTAATTCTATAATAATAAAGCAACTGACTTTTGGCGCCAACTCGAAAAGTGGCAGTAGTGTTTTTATTTAATTTTGTAATTTCTGTGTGTATTTGGAGTTTTGATGTTTAATATTCATATTTTATTATGCAGCAAGTGCTCCTGAAAGTGTACAGTGATTGGAAAATTCAATTCAAGACCATAATTGTGTTTTTCGTTTTGTCTCCACCAGTCCAGCAAATCTTCAGTAAAAGTCAACTATCAATTTACTGTCGATCAAAATTTTGTATCATGCTGCTTGAAGATTGTATACTTGGATATGTTACTTGTCACTGGAAAATAGTTTATGACTGTTTCCATTAATAAATAAAGCAACTGTAACTTGACGTACTTGCACGCACTTGGTCCATGTGGACCAAGTGCGTGCTGTACGTACGCAAATGCATACATATGCATCATTCGCAGCGTTAAAAGCATTGCGTACGTCACGAATGATTTTAATATAAATACACTGTTAAATATTTATATTTTCGATTCGACATTGAACGCGAAGTGCGACCGCTGCGTGCGCCGCGTTGCCAGTCGCAAATCAACTTATCAATTTATTAGCATTCTTGAGATTTATCTTTGTTTTTAGTAACACAGTACCGTTCGATGCATACGTTTGCAGCAAATGCTTATTGTTTACGAGGCTATACGAATAACAATGCGAATAACGCATTAAATTCTTATAATTCTTAGTGCTTATAGTTAATGCCGTTTATATTTTTTCAAAAGATACAAAAATTATGGAAGGAGGTTTTTATTTTTGTAAGTCAAGAATCATTGTAAATGAGCAAATCAAGTTATTAATTCCTGAAGTCCAGAAGGGTTTCGTTCTCACTTGGAGGGTAAAAGTATCGCTTTATCTATTTATTTATACTTTATTTTACACCAATGTACATGAAAAATGTAATAAACAAAAATATTAAATAAAATGGTATAGCAATCGGCGGTCTTATCGCTAAGAGCGATTTCTTCCAGACAGCTTTACTTTCATCATTTCAGACTATCACTAGTCCACTGCTGAACATAGGCCACCTCCATAGATTGCCACAAGCTTGTAGCTCCCATTTTAGGGGGAATTCTGAAACAGTTGCCACGCTTGACAGGCGGGTTGGCAACCGCAGTTTATTTATTCAGATGTTCCAGGAAGATGCTGCCGCCCATCTCCTGGTTTTTATTTTTCCTCTGTCGACTTTTACGACACCTACGAAACGAGATGGGATGGTAGATTCTCTAAAGCCACTAATTTATCTAGTAAATATAATTTATTAGTTATTATTTTATGTCGAAAATTTTACAATACGGAAGTGACGTGTGTTCAATGCTCTTTTATGTGCTGATTTAACGCTAGCTCGGCGGTAAAAGTAAATATTGTGAGGAAACAACTGTCTCTACAACAGAATAGAAGTAGTATTTCGAAGATATCCGCGAACCCGCACTGGAGCAACTCTTCACATGGTGGTAGGATTCCTATTCGGGAATCCGTCGAGGTAGGTACCACCCCGGGCCAGTGAAGCAGTAGTGTGCAAACATTACTGTGTTTCGGTTTGAAGGGCACTGTGAGCTAGTGTAATCACTGGGCATATGAGACTTAGAACTGATGTCTCAGGGTGACGGGCGCAGTGTGGTGTCCGGAAATATTGTGGATGATACTTTTGCTATGGCACGTTGTACTTACCATTAGGTGAACGTTTTGCTCGTTTCATCATTTTAACCAATAAAAAAAACATCTTCAAAAACTCTCTTAAAGGTGAGAGAAAGGCATGTGCCAATTATATTATAACTAATTATAGAAAATGTAAAGTATAAGCGATACAGTTATGTAATAAAACGTCTTCCTTTTAATTTGTAGGTCAGTATAATATACAAGATTAAACCTAAGAGTGTTCAATTAAATTTAAGTAAATTATTAGTAAATAATTAGTATAATTGTGACAGTCGTAATCGCAGTTAAGGTATACCTATGTATCGATTTCAATTATTGTATATTTTAGATGGATTGCAATAATAAAGCTGTTTCAATAATATTTGTTTAATCAATACATTTAAAACGAAACGATCCTTTTAATGTTAATTACTTTAAAAATATTACGTTTGGAGTTTTGCTCGTGAATTGCGATTGATCTGCTGCAAGAGAATGCCACCTGCGTCTTACTTCAATAATTACCATATAAAAAATTTTGGATGCTGTGATAAAGATTTGCCGGCTCGGTCGACATGATTAGATTTACGGGTTCGATTCCGGTGCTGAATTAATATTGTGTGATCTACATGTAGTTTTTCCGGGTCTCGATGTTTCTTTATATGAAATTAATGTCTGTAAACGCTTCCACGATAATTGGGAAATCCTAGTATGGGGCAAGGTTTTTTAAAAGAAAAAGATACACACGCCATTTTTCCATGTAAGGGGTAGGCAGATGCCACTCACGTAGCTCACTTTTCGCCCCCGCCGGAGACGATGACGGTCGGCGAACCACGTCGCAGCTGTTTTGGCACGAGTCAAAAAATTCTTACACCCCATTGCTTTCCCACAAGCAGTACGTACAGTGACAGTATTTCATATTATGGTGTTATTCTGCACGAATAAAGGATGTCCGTACAATAAATACCATAGTCTACGCCTCTAACGACACCTCTAGGAAGGAGGTAGGTACTATTCTACTCTGCCGGACAACTATCGTCTACACAGATACGATCCACATATTTCGGTTTTTGCTGTGTTCAAAACCAGAAAATTACTCAACTTATCGTCATGGAAATAATGATTAAACATTTACTTAGTGTTGGCTAACAATAATTCCAACAACTACGCCTACACAATATATTTGATAATGTCCACAAGTAATCATAGCTACGTAAATGAGATATACTATGAGCAGTGATGGATTTAGGCTTAGACCCGTAATTCCTGGACGTAAGCGGCACAATTAAAAGAACTTAAAGCAACAAAATTTAATGCTTGGCCATGTAAGTAATAATGTCGGTACCTAATTCATTTAAATGAATGGAAGACACTATCAAGCATTTGACTTTTTCCATTCATTTAATTTTTTTTATAGAACATTTATTTATTTAATGTAAATATATTTATTTCTAGTAGCTACATGTATTATTCTTATTTTTAATTCGAATATTTAGCCGTGTGGTGGCGGCTCGTTAAAAGAATACTACCACTCCATCTCATCCAATGGATCTCGTAAAAGGCGAGTTAGGAATTAAACTGCACGGTGCTCCCAACAGCGCATGGTGGCGATATTGTTTTGGTGAAACGTGGATTGTGGCAGTCATCTGTTCTTGCAGATAGTGCCCAGTCTCTGACTACCCCTTATGGGATACAGTCGTGATCTTATGTATGTATGTATGTATGAATATAAAAGTTTCTTCATCGTACTTTTTTTTTTGAAACAAAAAATAACCCGGTCATGAAAAGGACATATTTAGTGTAAAAAAATCTTGTATTTCAGAAAAAATTACAAAGAACGGTTGTTTGAGTCGTGGTCGCTCAGGGGCGAGCGCCCGGGCTCGTCTAATATTTCATAGTACGCGAGGAACCTGAGACAGATCCCCGGTACCGGCACCACAAGTGCTTACCTGTCTAGAAAAATTTTGAGGGGAACTTGCGCGTCTGCTATCTTATACTTAAGTTAATATGCCACAAAATAAAATATTTTGATGATTTGTTTAATGTTTGAATTAGTAGTTATATTATAACAGTGTAGCGGTTTAAGAGAATCTACCACCCCATCTCATCCCGTGGGTGCCGTAAATATCGACAGAGAGAAAATTAAAACCAGCAGCATTTTCCTGGAACATCTGAATAAATAAACTGCGGTTGCCAACCCGCCTGCCAGGCGTGGCAACTATGGCAAAAGCCCCACGCAAAATGAGAGCCACAACTTTTGTGACAATCTATGGGGAGGCCAATGTTCAGCAGTGGGCTAGTGATAGGCCGGATATTACGTTGAGGGATCTAGGGCGTAGCCTAAACTAAATCCGCCTCTGACTATGAGTGGGTTTTCCAACAGCGTGGTTAGGTTAGCGTCGTCTACCTATTCGTAGGTCCAGAATTCAAATGGCGGCCGAATCCAGTGTTAAAACACTAATTATTGATTTTCGTGTTATATGTCTCGTTTCTCTGATGAACTTATAGATCGTGAATTTATAGATGGTCTGACAGAACAGGAAAAGTAAAACGAAGTTTTATTTTATGGAAGAAAGTGACGAGACGAGCATATACGCCCATAACTAAACACATCTTTGTGGAACCACACTACGCTCGTCACCCTGAGACATCAGTTCTTATACGCCCAGTAGTAGTAGTATTAAACAAGTTCTCAGTGCGCTTCAAACCGAAACACAGTAGATTGCACACTACTGCTTCACGGCAGAATAACTGGCACTGCTCTAGTACATACCTACCTAGACGGATTCTGTCATAGAAATCCTACCACCGGTTACCATCGTATCACAGTTCTTAATATTAGACTGTACCCTTGAACGTTAAGACGCGATAGCTGGTCTTTTTTAATTTAGCAGAGATTACCTCAAAAGAGCAGAAATCTAAGCTACATACACATTTAATTAAAATTAGTGGTGTAACAAAGCATTAAAAAAAGTACAGAAAACAAAATCACAAACGTAAAAACATCTATAAAAATCACCAGTGATGAAACAACTGCCCGCCGTAGTGCAACACTAATTTCTCTTCGTTGTTTTTCCCATGAAATTTACGACTTGAGCTAACGGTGCGAACTTGCCGCGTCGACACCTCTTTTTCACACCCATTTCTGGCACAACTTCGTCCGACTCGACCATAGACGAATCCATATTTTTTGACGCGAGCTCTTCCGAAAAATCATCGGTGTCATTTTTCTCACTGTCTGTAACTTCTCGATATTTTTTACTGTATTCTGCTTTTGCGCGAGGTTGGCTCTTGTCGCGTCTGGGTTTGGAATTGTCTGTGGGGAGCTTCGCATAGTCAGGCGGCTGGCACATAAGTGTTTCGTAGAAAAATCTGTCAGCCCTACCTTCAGTTTTCGGTCTCTGTTTATGGTGGTCTTCATCTGAACTTTCGTTAGAGGAATGCAGTATTGGAGAACCAGGTGACAACTTTTTATGTGTTCGTTGACTGAAAAATTATGGTATATTAATATAAATATGTATCATCTTAATCTCTCTTGTATCTGATACGTTCAAGGCATAACTCTCAGACATCTGTTCCGAGTAGCAGTTGCCTAGGGGAAGTATCGCTGAGGATAGTCAACCTAGGCATATTTAAAAACAAATTGAAAAAGTCTGTAACGATTTTGAGTATATTTACAGATATGGGATACGAGAAAATTATTTTCAACTTTTGTTATTTTTATTAAGCATATAACACGCTGTGGTATTCAGTAGATGTCGCTGAATCATTAGTATGTTTTAATTTGATATCAATTCTTTTCGAAAGAACTTTGTTAGACTTGATGCTGTCTAAATAACCGTCTTATTATGCCACTTATAAACAGTTCCGTGTGGTGGCGGCTCGTTAAAAGAATACTACCACTGCATCTCATCCAATGGATCTCGTAAAAGGCGAGTAAGGAATTAAACGGCACTGTGCACCCAACAGCGCATGGTGGCGATGGGCTCACCACCTATCACACCAAGTGCATTATATTGTTTTGGTGAAACGTGGATTGTGGCAGTCATCTGTTTTTGCAGTGAGTGCCCAGTCTCTGACTTCCCCTTATGGGATACAGAAGTGATATTATGTATGTATGTATGTATGATATGAACGGTATTCAAAATTGCTTAATCTTACCACCGCTTGGTATCTCCAGCTAACAAATTCCCACCAGCACGCGGTGATTGCGATTGCGCGAACCCGGGTCCCGCTTCATCACCTATACCCTAGTGAAAGAAATGTATAAGTATTAATGTATATAAACTTAAAACGTGATACTTGTAATCGTGAATTACAAAATAATATATATTACAATCTTATATTTCTGTCACTCAGGAGTTAGCGTAATGTCAAGTATCGTGTACAAAGTTTTAGATCAATATCAACGTCTTTACTATAAAAACGAGACTTCTCTTCTGCTCACAAAAAAAACAATTTCATAATGTGGGAAACTCTTGCCATCCGCAGTACAACAGTCAAACACACGAAATAATTAGAAAATGTTTTATTTAGTACAGATTCGAACAATTTTTATATGCTTGTAAATGTAAAATATCCTAGAAATACTTCAATTCCCTATAAAATGTTCCTAAAATATTAATTTTTACTGTTTGAATCACTTTGATCATTATTGTTTTGCATGAAAACTATATAGTGGACAGTAAGTACGTACTAAAAATATTTTAATGTGTATGCCACTACTCCTTATCATTAGGTCGGTTCGTTTGTTACCTTTGCTACTTATTGTTACTTAAGAAAATTACGCACGAACGTGCGTAACCGTTACGGCGACCTCACCTTCAATCCGAAATGAAAGTAGCAGTGCGTGACCTTCTCGACATCCGCCCAGGCGACGATGTAGCGCGCCATACTCAACGGGATCTTTGGCAGGAAGTTTGAGTGGAACTTGCCCTGGCAGTAGATGGTAATCACGTCTGTATCCTTTACCTCGAAAACTATTCGGAATATCGTCCCTGCATTGAATTAGATTTCTGATCACAAAACCGTTGATGGTTACATTTAAGACTAACATTACGCTAAGTCTAGTAAAGATTTTTTTAGACTTATTATCACTTTTATTTATAAATAGCATTGACTTGGATATATATAGTTTATCATATTTATTGCATAATTGCACTAGGCATGGACGATAGCAAGGCTTGCTAGCAACACCCACGCAAAGAGGTTGCATTCACCGCCGCTCTAAAGTCACCACCTCAGTGTGATAGTAGCGATCACATTTGGAAACAATAAAACATTTTTAAGTCCGGCCGCTGGAAGAATGCGTTCCTAACAGGTCGTGGTCATATGGATGTTGTAACTTTGAAATGGCGAAGACTTTAGGATAAAAAAATATTATCGCTTAGTAGCCGTACTAACGAATAATTACATGAAAAATCATGTCAACTTACAATAAAATTGATTAATGTTATCATATAATTTTGCGGTTAATTTAATATTAAATAAATAAGAAAACAACTGACAGACGCCAGGATCGCGTTCTGTCAGCGACCAGACTTTTTTTACTATCGATATATTTCGCCACTACAACTAGTTTATGTAGGCTTTCGATTGCGCATGGGTCTCAGACCAAGATATTATAAAATAAAAGAGGTAGATACGTTACCAGCGTTCCGTGAGTGAAGCTAAGAAAAGGCGACAATTATCGCCTTTCAAACGGTGTCATGACTATGCAATCGCAAGGAAAGAGACAACCTTACTCCGTTTACAACGAGAGTGCCAAGGATAAACACCGCGTGATCATGTATGTGTTTTGTGTTGTCGCTGCGTTCGGAACGCTTTCTTTAATTGTCTTCTCGGAATATAACGTATCTATGTATTATGAAGCTAAATTAGATTGTCCACCACTTTTAAACAAAATAAATATCTTCGCGCCTAAGAAAATTATTTCACGGCGGCGATAACCTTGTCTTTCGTTCTTTCGATTCCATCATTCTATCCATTATTTATCTAATTATAGAACTAAACTCCTTTTTCTGTCGCGTTCCCTCCCTGTTTAATAAACAGGTTGACCGATACGACATTGATTTTATAGTTAAAACCACTGTGGTTAAAAATAATCTAGCGAAACAATGGTTCGATTCTTTTGAAGCAAATGTTCCTTTTCTTACCTGTGGTTTTACATAGTTACACTTGTTTTTAGATAAATTATATGTGAAAACATTTTAATATCATTAAGGTTTTTTTTTATTTTAGTTGTATGTATCGTCTTATTGGTATGCTGTTGCGCAGTGGCTAAGCCCTTGGCTTCTGCGCCGCGGGTCGCGGGTTCGATTCCCGCACGGAACAAATAATTGTATGGCCTACATGTAGTTGTTTCAGATCTGGGTGTTTGTGCATGTGGAATTTATGTCTGTAAAACGTTCCCTCGACACAGGAGAAATCTTACTGATGGGCATCGTTTTTAAGTTTTAGAAAAAAAAAATCATTGTCTTAGACAGACTCTCTGATAAAATGTTACTTAGGCCGCTTCGGTACGATCTGTGACTGTCTGGATATTCCAGACATTAATTGATTAGTCAGTGATCAAAACGCTCTCTTCATTTCTTTTTGTTGTACCAATTTTATTTTAGCGTGCTATTTTTTCCCCGAAATTAGTGTTTATCAAAATTAAAGAGAATTTTGCTTCAAATAAACCAACAGTTGTAAATTCGAACGAATATTTTGTATAGGATTTTCTACATCAACAGACATGCATTTACAATATGAAAACATTATTTCATTCTTTCTCCTTTGCGTTCCCACAAGAAGTACAGTGAGAGCATTGCATTTTATGGTATTATTCTGCACGAGTAAAGGCCGTATCCGTACAATACCTTAGTCTCCCCTTAGGATCCCTCGTTAGGACAGAGGTGGGTGCTAGTCTACTCTGTCGGACACCTATCGCCTTCGTACATACATGAATAACGGTCTGTAAAAAATATTGTCAAAACTAACCAGGCACAAACATATTATAGTTAGTGTCGTAATTTCCGCTGCCTATCCAGATGCCGTTTTTTCTTGACAAAGAGATAATATTGTCGCGATGGAATCGCACGTCGAAATGCAGCACAACGTCCCTTGGTTCCTCTCCTTCTTGAGCACAAAGATTAACCGACATCCTAAAATTGGTATTAACATTATTATTATATATACATCAATACTACTTTTTTTAGTGTATACCAAAAAAGGTAGGTATACTGAATAGTGGAAGAAGATAAGCCAATAGTTGGCATTAATCGAATAAGCTATAGTGTTTCACGAGTGTGTTTCGAAATATAGCCTACTAATGGCATACATTTTTCTGGAGAACGGAGCTGAAAGAGCTCGTTCTAAATCCATACTCTAGATTCTTCTAAGCTAATGTGATCTTGAATTTTATTTGCTACATGTTAATCTTTTTTGTATATATTTCTTTGGTAATTGTATTTAACAACAAAAACTATTACAATGTGCGCCTGTCGTGAAGGAAATAGCATTTAACAGAAAATTCCCATAACTTAAAACTACACGACATATCTTATTCAAACTAGTTTTCGCTTATAGTGTTTTCTACGTTCTGCTACCTTAATGTTATTCAGAATTTTCCACCCCATAGTTGAAAAGGTAGAGCGGGAGCGGAGAGGCTACATCATTGTATAGCGGTTCTTAAAAAATACCTTTCTTCAAAATTTTATGTTTATAGTGCCAATAGTCTCCAACTAGAATGGCTGTGACATACGGATAGACGGACGAAATTATGATGGTTACATTAATACCACGAAACACTAAAAACGCAGATGTTCATTTTATACGACTTTATATTATATGATAACTAATGAACAATGTTAAATCCGTCATACTTTGCATAATTTACCACGATTAAATTATTATTATTATTATACAACCTACTTATTCACTTTCAGAGCTTTTTTTGTGTGTGTGGTATGCTGTTAGCTCGGCGGCTTTAACAGCTTCGTCGGATGAGATTCGCGAGCAGAAGGCCCGCAAGTAAGAACTTTCAGGGTGAATATTTATCCTGCTATTGTGTTCACCATTCTTAATGTTGCCACGTTGCACCAGATGGTATTTTATTCAAACGAAGGATTATGCTTAATAATAGTGAAAATGTTTAAGCATAAATAAGTGTTGTCAAGATCAGTGTGTCTTACTTTCGCGCGTTTTCCTTGATTTTGCCACCGATTTCAATTTTGTCTCCAATTTTAAGTACACCTGGTATGTTAGCCGTAAAAACAGGCATTTTATAATATGATCTATTAAACTACAATAATATTTCACTTCAGTTCTTTTCACATCAGCGTTGGCAATATTTTTTGACATTTTGGACGAATAATTTAAACATAACAGCGGTATTTAAATCGTGGGTTGTGTAATTTTCGTTTATAATAAAATGTAAATGCGTTTATGACACCTGCCACCAAGACATAAGCTGCCAGAATAGTTATTTTCTTTAGTACAACAACAAATCCCAATACATTTGAATAAGTTATTTAAGGTACCTACATAGTTATTTTTTTTCTTCTGATCAGTTATAAATTCGATGATACAAAATAATAGTCACAATATTCTATACGACTTCATTATATTCTTTATTATTTAAATACTTACTAACAAAAAAATATATATTAAAAGCCTTGAATGTATACTGAGACCGATGTTTAAAGAAAATGACATCACGTCATGTGTCATGTTGATGTCAAAGTATACACTCCGTATGTCAAACGTCAAAGTGAACTTACAGAAGTTGACCGACCTATCAAACATAACCTATTTCAATTAATCTCTAACTTTCTCTCTACTTTTTGTTTGTGTATTACTATTCAAATTCAAACGCTGGATATTGTCAATTGAATATAACACTTTCTTGGTAAGTCCCTTACAGTGTAGATGAAGTTCCTGTAAAAAAATGTTATTTATTTTCATGTAATCACAGTATTTCATAATTTTTAGTCGGCACATTTAGTGGAAGTGATATAAGGTTCGTCGCTTAGACCTAAGGTATGACGTGATCCTGTAAAAAAAGATAATTTATTTTAAATCATCAACACTTACAATATTTATAAATTTAATGTGGGATTTAAATAAATATTATAATTTCTGGCATAGTTTATATTTATATATATTTTTGAATGATCAAAATGTTTTTAGTCAGTTATGACTAGACTTATACTGGTGTTAGGAGTTTTAAGTGGGAGTCTGCCTAAATATGGGCCACTACAGTGGTAAGAATTCTGCCAAGAAGCAGTAATGTGTATGCATTACTGTGTTTGCAATTTGAAGGGCACGGTAGCTAGTAAAATTTTTAGGCATATGAGGGGTGACAATTGCAAGTAGTGTCACACAATTGTATATCAAAATACTGGATTACACAGGAACTGTTCTTTTTGTTGTGAAAGAAAGTGACAAGACAATAATTTACCTGGTAGTTTCTGTGTGGCACCACACTGCACCCGTAACCCTGAGACGTTAGTTCTTATGTCCCATATGCCTAGTAATTACACTAGCTATCTGTATAGCGGGGCCAGTTATATGGCATCACAGCAGAATAACTGGCCATGCGGTGATACCTGCCTAAAAAAGTACCTGTATAGGAATCCTACCAACAGTAAATTAAGTATAATGATTGTTACTGTGCAGGTATGCTCAGTTATGATAATTCAATGATACCAGATTTACTGAGGTTGACTGCTGAGCAGTGTAATGAAGCAGTTAGTTGCATATATATTGCATCATTTTGTATACCTACAACTTCACAGAATAACCATGTTTTATTTATAATTTATGTTATCTATTAGTATGTACAGTCTTACATTGTAAAGTACTCTGTAGCTCCTGTTTAAAATTGATATCACAGGTATTGTGTAAATATTGCATTACAGATTATTTTGTGACACATTTATATTTGTTTTCATTAATAGTACAATCAATATTAAAAATAAATAATTACATCATGTTTTATTTTTTAATATGTACTGTAGAATTAATTTAAGTTAATAATGTACATTTTATTTTTCATATTATGGCATTATTTTTTATAATCACTTTAAGCACCCAACTCCTTCCTACTGATGTGTTGTAAGAGATGACTAAGGTATTCTATGGACAGCCTTTATTCATGCAGAATAATAATCCATAATAATTTTTTATTTCATACCAAAATGGCGGCATTGTGGTTCACCATCCCTCACATTACATTTCCCATAGGGGTGAAAAGTGGGCTATGGGTGTTGTTTCTGCCTACCCCATATACGGAAACTTTTACAGTAGGTGTGATTTTATGTATGTAACTATTTGAATGGTGTGTTTTTTTATTGATGTTAGTGACAAGGAAGTCATTCTCCTGATGGTAAGTGCTAGGTATCACCCGGAAACGTCTGTGTAGCATCTTCTGTGTAAGACCACACTGCACTTGTCATCATGAGACATTGGTTCTTAAGTCTTATGTGCCCTGGAATTACAATTCATTACCCTTCAAAAAGAAACATGCTGTTTGTGATGTGAATGTGTAACTGAGTAATCATAATTTTCTCTTTTTGATAGATTTTTACGATATGGTAGTGTCAGAAGAAATACAGCCGACTGTGGAGGGAGATGCAGCTTCAAGTAAGAAGGCTGCTAAAAAGGCAGCAAAAGCTGCTGAGAAACAACAGAAAAAAGCTGAGCACAAGGTAGTTACGCAATCTGCACCCCCTACACCTGATCATAATATCACCATGTTGATCATAACAATATGTTGATTGTGATTAAAGACATTTATGATTAATAATTTTTCAAAGGCTAAGATAAGAAATCTTGTTTTGCTGCATCATATTGCTCTACATAGGGTTAATACTGATATAACTCTTTTTGTATTATGATTAGTCACTTTGGCTCCCAGTAACCAATAAGCTGAATTGTAAAAGAGCTTTTTGTAAGATAGTGTTATAGAAGCTAAGCATTTCATTAAATATAAAAACGTGTACCCTATAGTCTTAATTGAGTGTTGAACAGATGTTTGTAGAGACAAGTTGTCTTTTTAAAAACCTTTGGCAGCGCTCTCAAAACTTAACTGTTGGGCTTATGGAACATTTTATTGTTTATTTCATAATATATTGCTTTTTCGTTGTTTATTTGTAATACTGAAGAGTGAACAAGAGAATTTATCGAGGAGAAATACGTCTTCTTTTAAGCTAATGTTGACTAAGGCGAAAGCTTCCAGTCCTAGTAATCATTATGCAGATTATGTTATAGTGCTGCAAGTGTCTACATAAACACAGTAACATTCACTTGTCGACCTTCTCATCCCAAGCAATGCAATCATAGGCTTGTTTGTATGCAGTGAGTCAAAAAATGGAAAGTGCTCTAGAAGAAGAGTGCATTATTTCCTTGGTAAGTTCATCACCAAAACATATCCATGTATATAACATGTTTATGAGAATTTTTTTTTATTGGGTAAAGTGACGAATCAAGCAAATTATTCTGATGGTATGTGCAACGTCTGCGCATAACAAATGCTGTGTCACTCAGAACGTTTTTGTGTGTCACCACACAGCACCTGTCACCCTGACATCAGTTCTTAAGCCTCCATGTCCAGTGATTACACTAACTCTCAGTGCCCTTCAAACCGAAACACAGTAATGCTTGCACACTAATGCTTAACGGCAGAGTGACTGGCCCTGGGGTAGTAATTACCGAGACGGATTCCTGCATGGGAATCCTACCACCAGTAAAATGAGATGAAAAAGAATTCTTATTGAATTTAGGCTTGTTTTTATAAACAAATTCAATCACTCAAGACTGTTTAAAAGAAAATACTTCATTTTCCTAGGCTGCATCGGGACAGTCATCACAGAATGATACATCAGAACCCGACATCTCAGAAGGACGGTACGGAACAAGAAAACTAATACAGTCATCAGGGGAGAACCGTGACAGAGTTTACACAGATGTGAAGGACCTTAGCACTAGTTTAGATGGACAGGATGTTTGGCTCAGAGGTAAGCTCTTCAAGCAACGCTGGGAATGAAACTTAAAATGGCAACATCTGACTACCACATGGCTTCGCAATCGGAGTACCTGACTTCTACGCTGAGTCCTGAGCATCCCAGCCAGAGCCAACATTTATGCAACAACACAAATTTTTAGTTTTCGGTTCTGGTAATGATGAGCGTCAGAAATTTATGTCGGTAAAACGCACTCTTAATACTGGGGAACTACTGTGGGGTATTGTGGAATATTAAAGGCTAGGCTTTAGGCTTCTGCGCCGCGGGGCGCAGGTTCGATTCGATTTCGTTCGATTAAACATTGTATGGTCTGGGTGTTTGTGCATGTGGAATTTATGTCTGTAAAACTCAACCACGACTCAGGAGAAATCCTACTGTGGGGCATCTTTTTTTTTAAATATATTAATAAATAAACATATACATCTATAGGATTTAGCCTGCGAGAGAATTAAATAGAATACAGTATACAGTGGTCCCTGTTATATTTATATTTTCGAATTAGTAACAATCATCTATTTCTTTGTAGATTTTGCTCTCATTGCTTTGGTAATAAGATCAAAAACAGTAATTGCATTTCAAAGATATATTGATCAAATCCAAACCCAAGCATTTATACTTTAGTTACCACAAGCAACTTGTTTCATTTGTTGAAATTGAATACTTGGGAGTCTGTATACTTAGTAATGCATATGGAGAATAAAATTTGAAATATTTTTTAAACTTTGTAACAATATATATAAAAACCTTCAATTTTCCTACTCCTGATGCATTCGTCTCCTTCTCTTGAAGTTTAGTTTTCTGAACGTTTCACTTCTGCCGCGTGAGAACTGTACACATGCATTTTTTACTTCCATATGTGTCTAAATAATTTAGCAAACGAAAAGCAATTTTAACGATGACGTCATAGATGTGTATTTTGCGCAGCCCGACTTCAAACCTCGCGAGCGAAAGGCAAACAGTGCTTTGCCGTGCTCAGACAGAGTTCGAGCACTGTTCAGCTGCTGATCAACGTCAGTGAAGAGCGCAGCGTCAGTAAACAAATGGTCAAGTTCGCCGGCAAGTCAGTATAATATTATGAATGTGTTGCCTACACTTATGTACAAACACACACACATTTAACAAAAACGCTATTAACCCTTTTAATTTTTAACCTTGAACCTATGGAATTTAAGTCAGTTTTGGCTATTAAGACTTGTCTCCTTATAGTCCAGGAGACAGTGACAGAAAATTTCTAGTGACTTTCCATTTGTTTGTCGGCTGGGTTGGCGCAGTGGTTAAGCGCTTGACTTCTGCGCCGCGGGTCGCGGGTTCGATTCCCGCATTTGGAATTTATGTATGTAAAACGCACCCACGACACAGGAGAAATCCTACGGTGGGGCATCGTTTTAAAATACGAGGGTGGATTGAAAAGTACTCGGCCTAACACAGATCCATTCAATTCTAAAAATCAAATCTACCCACATTATTTATTTCAGTTCAGACTAGTTCATTGTGTGAAGTTCGAAAAGTGTGCGATAATTAGTTGTGATTTTATAAATTTATTAAGAAAGTAATCGGTCATAATTTCCGCGAATGGAGCAAATCGAGCAGCGTGCCGTCATTAAGTACCTCCATAAGAAGGGGTTATCATCAAAAGCCATCCATGATGACATGGTCAGTACATTAGGCGATTGTGCTCTGTCATATTCATCCGTCAAAAAATGGATAGCAGAATTTAAGCGTGGTAGAGAGAGTGTGAAAGATGAACCCCGCTCTGGAAGGCCTTCGACGTCAACTACTGACGAAAATATTAAAAAAGTACTTGATTTAATAATGGGAGACCGCAGATTAAAAATTAGAGAGATAGCCGAGATTATAGGCATCTCTTATGAACGAACTCAAAACATCATTGTCAACGAGTTGGGTTTCCACAAGGTGTCTGCGAGGTGGGTTCCGCGACTGCTTTCAGTTGAACAAAAAAGGACGCGATTGACTATTTCACGCGACTGTTTGCGAGTTATTTGAAGCCGATGCAGATGATTTTTTGAATCGTTTTGTTACTATGGACGAAACATGGGTTCATTACTGTACACCGGAAACAAAACAACAATCAAAACAGTGGAGAAGACCTGGTTCACCACCCCCTAAAAAGGCTAAGTCGATTTTGTCGGAAAATAAGGTGATGGCTTCAGTATTCTGGGACTCGAAAGGTGTGATTATGATTGATTATCTTGAAAGGGGTCAGACTATAAACTCTGATTACTACTGCACCTTACTACGTCGTTTACGAGAGGAAATAAAAGAAAAACGTTGAGGAATGCTCAGAAAAAAAGTCCTGTTTCATCAAGATAACGCCCGTGTTCACACGTCAGTACAGTCAATGGCTGGAATTCACAACTGTGGCTTTGAACTGAATACCGCATCCGCCGTATTCACCTGATCTGGCACCATCAGACTTCTTTCTGTTCCCTAACCTAAAAAAGCACTTGGGAGATGAAAGATTTTCGACAAACGACGAGGTCAAAGCAGCTGTAGACGCATATTTTGACTGTAAGGAAGAATAATTTTTTTTAACGGTCTAAATGCTTGGAAGGGGAGGTGGCAAAAGTGTATTGAACTTGATGGTGATTGTGTAGAAAAATAAAAATATAACTGATTTAGTATGTGTTTATTTTCTTGGTTAGGCCGAGTACTTTTCAATCCACCCTCGTATATATATATAATAAAAAAAATCGAACAAGTATTGTGACCCTTCAGAAGTCGGATTATTAAAAAAAAATAGAGATATAAATATAATATATAAAAATATTTTGAAGAAAAGAATAACCTGTTCTAATGGCGGGCCATACCAGCTATGGCATTGCGCTGCCGCCAAGCAAACTTTTTTTACCGGAAAATTCGAGAATCCTTGTGTAGCAAATCGTTTGCAACCCGTAATTTATCCGACCAGTTCAATCTTCCTGCGCCTCGACGACCAGCGATATTACCATTATCTGGAGGGTCGCCATACTTGTAACAATTGGCTGGGAATTTTCTGTCACCATCTTCCGGTCTATGAGACTTTCCAAGTAAACTAAGGGATAACGTAAGATCAGGGAAAGCTTATGGCCTCCATAAGATGGCAAGACATACATACAGTCACGCCTTTTCCCCATATAAGGAGCAGGCAGAGGCCACTCACGTAGCCCACTTTTCGCCTTTGCGGGAAACGAGATGTGACGGGTGGCGAATCACGTCACGTCTCGTTTCCCGCGAGGTCTTATATTCTAGATGTGACTATTGTAAATACTCTTAATTTAAGAAAGCTTTGGACTGTGCTGGACTTATGGTGAAGAAGAGAACTTTGGCACATTCCCAACTTTATTAAATTAACTTTAAACATTGAATACGCGAAGGGAAACACGAGTGAGTGTCTCAGTTTTTGGTATTGTACTTTCGGCACTATAATATTGCTTGTCAACATGAAAGCTTCCGGTTGTTAATAAGATGTCGCTGTAGTCAGTAGGTATCGGGCAGTAAGCATATTTGCACATCATCATTATCATCATTTCAGCCTATCACTAGTCCACTACTGAACATAGGCCTCCCCCATAGATTGCTGCAAAAGTTTGTAGCTGTCATTTTGGGGGGAATTTGCCATAGTTGCCATGCTCGGCAGGCGGGAAGGCAACCGCAGTTTATTTATTACGATAGAACATCATAATAAATATAATAAACAGAAGATGGGCAGCAGCATCTTTCTAGAAAGGAAGATGCTGCTGCCCATCTTCTGGTTTTAATTTTCCCTCTGTCGTCTTTTACGACACCCACGGGATGAGATGGGGTGGAAGATTCTCTTAAGCCGCTACCACATGGCAACATACATACACATACAAACAATCAATCAGGCACACACATACAAAACAATCAGGCCTTCTCCCCATATTAGGGTTAGGCAGAGGCCACAAAAGTAGCCCGAGTGACGGGTGGCGAATCACGTCGCCGCCATTTTGGTACGAGTCAAAAAATTGTTACCACGAGTACTGTAAAGGGACTGATGGCGTCACCTCGATTAGTGACGGTAGTGTTTTCATTGAACTGTGTAATTTATGTGTATATTTTGAGTTTAGATGTTTAATATTGATAGTTTATTATGCAGCAAGTGCTCGTTAAAGTGTACAGTGATTGGAATATTCAAGACCAGAATTGTACATTTCGTTTTGGACCAGAATTGTACTTTTAGTTTTGTCTCCTCTGTCCCTCATCTCATCAGTCCAGCAAATCTTAAGTAAAAGCTATTCCTGTGACTGACTAGACATTGGCAGAATTCTATTGAGAGAGGCCGGAATTAAAAGTAGAAGAAGGAAGTATGGTGACTGTATTGCCTATGATGGTATTATTCTGCCCAAATAAAGGCTGTCCGTACAATACCTTAGTCGCCTCTTACGACACATCGGTAGTAAAGAGGTAGGTGCTATTCTACTCTGCCGGACACCTATCGGCAATCATCTTAACAAACCATAAATTAAAATTTATAACCGTAAAATAAAAAGGGCCGTGGTAACTTAGTGGTTAGTAGCTCGCTTCAAATTTCATAATACGCGAATTACCTGCGTTCGATTCCCGAACTCTAGTAAAAATGTCCGTTGCAATTTTAAGTGCTGTTTCAAACTTGGCGGTGAAGGAAAGCATCGTCAGGAAGACTGTCTGAGGAATTAAAAAACATATTTCGAGGACGTGGGAAGTCCTCCAACCCGCATTGGAGAAGCGAGGCGGACTTTTCCGGGTTCTAAAACCCTCTTAGAAATCAGAGCGGGCGTGTACACTCCACCACTCCATCTCATCCCGTGAGTATCGTGAAAGTCGACAGAAGGTATATTAAAACCAGGAAAATTAAATAAATTTCGGTTGCCAATCCGCCTGTCAAAAGTGGCAACTATGGCAACTTCCCACTGAAATGAGACCTTCAAACTTTGTGGTGAATCCATGGTGGAGGCCTAAATTCAGCAGTGGACTAGTGTTAGGTTGAAACGTGTACTCAGTAGTGGGGCATTTATGGACTGTTACTTTATTTATTTTTTATTTAAACTTGAATCGCACAGCATCACGAAAGAGTCGATAGTAGACGTCCGCGGAACGGTGGTGAAGACCAGTGCTCCGGTGGAATCCTGCACGGTCCGCGATGTGGAGCTGCTGGGTGCAGAGCTGTGGCTGGTGTCTGCTGCGAAGCCTCAGCTACCGTTGCAGATCGAGGATGCCTCCAGGCCGGAGAAAAATGATGTATGTGTCCTGGTTTTTCTCTGGATTTAAATTCCAGTTGACACTTACATACAGTAAGGCCTTTTTCCCATACAAGGCGTAGGCAGAGGCCACACACATACCCCACTAGTTGCCCCAGCGGGCACCGAGACTTAACTGGTGGCGAAACCTCGATTACTGGTGGTAGGATTCCAATGCAGGAATTCGTCTAGCCCCCCCAGGGCCAGTTATTCTGCCGTGAAGCAGTAGTGTGCGAACATTACTGAGTTTCGGTTTGAAGGGCACTGTGAGCTAGCGTAATCACTGGGCATATGAGACTTAAGAACTTGTGTCTCAGGGTGACGGGCGCAGTGTGGTGCTACACAGAAATATTCTGAGTAACACAGCATCTGTTATGGGCAAACATTGCACTTACCATCAGGTGAACGTTTTGCTCGTCTCGACACTATCAAATAAAAAAACATTAATAAAAGTGTCACACACATTATAATAATACTAAATTAAGCACGATCTATAATATAGCTAATAGAATTAGGCATTACTTTGCGGAAATCCATTGTAATATTAGCTTTTTATTTTGCATAGGACCCAGAAGCCCTTAGGATCCGCGTGAACCAAGATACGAGACTTGACAACCGCGTCCTAGATCTGCGTACCCCGGCCAACCAGGCCATATTCCGTATCGAGGCCGGTGTTTGCAGGCTGTTCCGAGATATACTCACCGGAAAGGGTAAATATTTCACGATGGTGTCCTCGTGGTTTTCGTGGTGTGTAATGCGAATTGGCGACGTTTGACCAGGATCCCAGCTGGTGTCAAGTGGTGATAAAGTCCAAGGTGGTAAAATCCTGATAATTAGGCTCTTATCCCGCCAAAAACCGTGGGATGGCGGCCCAAGAGAATCTACTAATCTCGTCCCGTGGGTGTCGTAAAAGTCGACAGATGAAAAATGAAAACCAGAAGATGGGCAGCAGCAAATTCCTTCAACAGCTAAATAAATAAACTGCAGTTGCCAACCCGCCTGCCAAGAGTGACCACTATGGGAAGTAATTAAAAAAAGTAAAGTTATAGTCTATAAATGGCCCACTGCTGAACACAGGCCTCCTCTCATTTCTGAGAGGGTTTTGGAGCTAGGAAGAATCCGCCACGCTGCTCCAATGCGGGTTGGCGGACTGCACATGTCTTCGAATTATTTTCTATTTCTCAGACACGCAGGTTTCCTCACGATGTATTGCTTCACCGCCGAGCACGTGGTAAATCAGCACATAAAATTGCAATTAACAACTTTAGTTGTACCGGCACCGGGAATCGAACCCAGAACACGCGTACTATGAAATTTAAAGCGAGCGCCTAGTCCCTAGGCTACCACGGCTCTAATCTATGAGGGAGGCCTATGATCGGCAATGGACTTATGACGGGCGAAGTGAGTGAGTGAGTGAGACTGAAGAACAAAACAAAATCTAACTTATTCCCATTCCTTCAGAATATTCTGAAAGGCCTCATCCTCAATCTCAATTTGAAGCTGTAATAAAAGCTGCAAGGCTGAAAAGAGGCTCTTCGCCATGCCAGATGTTCAGTACGCAATTGGGTACATTTTTGTAACGTCTATTTCAGGATTTGTGGAGATTCACACGCCGAAGATAATATCAGCAGCGTCTGAGGGCGGTGCGAACGTGTTCACGGTGTCTTACTTCAAGTCGTCGGCCTACCTAGCGCAGAGCCCGCAGCTCTACAAGCAGATGGCCATCGCGGCCGACTTTGACAAGGTCGGTGGAGTGCGCACAGACGCACAAAAGCACGCTCGCACATATGCACATAAACGCGCACGCTCATATGCACAATAACGCGCACGCTCATATGCACAAAAACGCGCATGCTCATATGCACAAAAACACGCACACTCACACGCACAAAAGCACGCTCGCACATACACAAGTACGTTTGAAGTATGTAACTATTGGTTATATGAAATACGTATATTTTATAATATTGTATTTTATGAAATATGACCGACCGTTGATGACCTCGTGATCGAATGGTCAGAGTCCCTGATTACAACGCCGTGCTTCCTAGACTGGAATACCATTTAAGCACACACTCACGTGCATACGCATGAACACATACACGCACTTATGCACAGACGTATCGATGCGCACACGCTCAAACACACACACACACACATTATCTCACTCACGTACGCGCACACACACGCACGCAGACATTAATAAAAAATATTTCAGTCATCGTTTAGGTCTATGGTTTTTCAATTTCTAACTTACTAATTTATTTCAGGTATTCACAGTGGGTGCAGTGTTCAGGGCCGAGGACTCGAACACGCACCGCCACTTGACGGAGTTCGTGGGACTCGACCTCGAGATGGCGTTCAAGAACCACTACCACGAAGTGCTCGACACGATCGGCTCCACTTTCACGGAGATGTTCCGAGGCTTGCAGGAGCAGTAAGTAAAAGCTGGTAATCATGATAACATGTCATTGATGCCACAATTACAGTCACATAACAAATAAATAAATGCATTGCAAACTCAAGCGCAGTGTGGTGCAACACAGACCTTTTGAATCCAAAATTCTGGGTGACACTGCAACTGTTACGAACAGGTGTGCCGCTTACCATCACGTAGGTAAGTCTTGCTCGTTCCGTTCCAAGCGGGGTTTCAACCCTCAATAAGAAAGCTCTGAAAGACTTCACACTTCTACGCCATTAGTGCAAAAGCACAAATTGTTTATTTTTTTCATTGAATAACGTGACGAAACGAGCAAAACGTTCATCTGATAGAAAGTCTAACGTCAGCCCATAACAAATACTGTGACTCTCAGAACATTTGTCTGATACCACACTGCGTCCGTCACATTGAGACATCAGTTCTTAAGTCTCATATGCCCAGTGATTACGCTAGCTCACAGTGCCTTTCGGACCGGAACACAGTAACGTTTGCACACTACTGCTTCACGGTAGAATAATATGCCCTGGGGTGGTACCTTCCTAGACGTATTACTGTTGTTTTGAGTGTAGTTGTGTTTTGCTTGTGAGATCTGTAAAACATACCCATAGATACAGGGGACGCGATACGCCTGCAAAGTCCCTCTTATATGAGAGCTACAAAATTTTTAGGCAAACTATGGGGGTTGCCTATGTTCAGCAGTGGACTTGTGACAGGCTGAAACGACGACGACGAACGACGATACAGGGGAAATCCTAGTGTTGTTTTTTTTTTTAATGATAACGTTGCATTCAAATTCGAATTTCAAATTTTATTCTCATCTCACCCAAAAACCAAATCACCCGTTGACAATCGTTTGACGACGACTTGCAGGTTTGCGTCCGAAATAGCGACGGTCGGCCAACAGTTCCGAGTGGAGCCCTTCAAGTTCCTCGACCCGCCGCTGAGACTCGAGTTCCCGCAAGCCATACAGATGCTGAGAGAAGCTGGTGCGTTTACATATTTACATGTTTAAATTGAAACAACGACGGTCGACATATACGACGGCCCTCATCACCATCATCATTTCAGCCTATCACTAATTCATTGCTGTTTTTCCATCATTTAGGGGAAGGGGGAAATAAACAGTTGCAATTTTATCTAATGTAAAATGATAAGGTCTTAAATATAAAGCAGCTTTCGCTCAAAAGGGCACAAAAGGTTATTATTTTCTTTTGCAAAAGTCTCGGTTTCAGTGTCGCGGACGTGTTTAGTATATATTATGTATTTATTTAAATTTTTTCTATATTAACTTCCTACAACACCTACCTTATTCTGTCTCTGCATCGCCCTTTGGTAGACTCGTAGAGAATGCCTCAGGCATTAAGTCCGCCTATATACTAGAGTGTATATGAAGTTTAATAAAAAAAAAAAGCCCCTTTTACAGGTGCTTCACACTAAACGTGGTACCAGGACGCCGAAAGTAGTTGACGGTATATCATCATCATTTTACTAGTTCACTGTTGAACATAGGCCTCCCCCATAGATTGCCTAAAAAGTTTGTAGCTCTCATTTTGGGGGAGTTTTGCCATAGTTGCCCCGCTTGGCAGGCGGGTTGGTAACCGCAGTTTATTTATTTAGATCTTTCAAGAAGATTTTGCTGCGTTTTGATTTTTCCACCATCGACTTAACGTCACGGGGAGAGATGGGGTGGTAGATTCTCTTAAGCCGCTACCACACGGCGCAATGTAAAAGCATCGAATAAAGTTGTTGATAAAAGTACTTTAATGAAAAATGAAAAAGTAGTGTAGTGAAAGTTAACGCTTTAACTGATAATATCTAAAAACTTGAAACAAAAAATATAAATAAATATAATACAATTTCATATTTAGCGCTACATTTCAAATTTAGAACGTTTGCTACAGTGGCGCCATCGTAATTTGACTCGATTTCTCGGACACTTGTTACATGGAGCCGTTCCTCCTTATCTCTACTCTCCATAGCTGCCATCTATGAAGTATAAATTGAAGTTTACACTTTGCTTAGATTTTTGAAGTGAAACTTTTTTGGGCGCGTTGAGAGTAAAATTTCTTGTTTAAATTTAAATTGACGACCGCGTGGTGAGCGTACCTGACTTCTACGCCGCGGGTCCTGGGTTCGGATCCCAGCCGGAGTCAACATTTGTGCAAAACACAAATAGTTGGCCTCCGTGTCTGGTTGTTTTGTGCATGTGAAATGTATCTCTGTAAAACGCACCCACGATGCAGGAGAAAACCCGTGGGGCGTCGTTTTAAAAACTAAAAAAAAAGTAATGAACGCAACGAAGTTAATTTGCTAAGATCCGTATATAAAATGGTGTATATTACGCAGTTTTTGAAGAGCACCGCCCACCCTCCCTCAGTAGCGTGCACAAGCAAACTAACAAAACCACCGGGAACCGATACCTTCCACCACTACAATCCTACCATTAGGCAAATTATGCCTTTAAACGTTTTGCGCTCCAAAACGAGACATTATCAAATGTCATAGACTATATGACGCAGCCGCCGAGTGAGCGGCGCGGTCAAGGAGCTGCCTCTTATTACTAATATTTTTGTTACACTTTTATTTATTGGAGAAAGGGACGAGACGAACAAAACATTCATATGTTAAGTGCAACGTCTGCCCATAACAAATGCTGTGTCATCCAGAATATTTCTGTGTGGCACCACATTGCGCCCGTCCCCCGAGACGTCAGTTCTTAAGTCTTATATGCCGAGTGATTACGCTCGCAGTGCCCTTCAAACCGGAACAGTAATGTTTGCACGCTACTGCTTCACGGCAGAATAACTGGCTCTGCGGTGGTACCTACCTAGACGGATTCCTACCCACAAATACTTTTTTATACTTTATGTAATTGTTTGTATATTGAGTAGTTATTTTTCAGTGATTAATATTTTTGTTAAGTCGTGTTTACCTATATTATTTTTTATCAAATTTGTACTACATATAAGAAGATGAACTTCTTTTTTTTTAATAACCTAGTTAAAGAAATCGTTAAGTGTAAGCCAACGATGTCGTTAGTTACCTAATTACCTTACCTTACCTTACCTAGTAGGGGACAACCATGATATAGTGTTGTTTGCTGATGATACATCTTTGATTTTTAAGATAAAACGTCAACTTTTATTATATGACGAGGTGAATAATGCTATTTCAAAATTAGTACATTGGTTTAACGTTAACAATTTGCTTTTAAACGGCAATAAAACAAAATGTATTAGATTCACAACACCCAATGTTAAATAATTGGATGTAAATGTGCTTGTGAATGGGGAAGAGTTGAGCCTTGTGGATACTGCTGTCTTTCTTGGAATAACTCTTGACGCAAAACTTCAATGGAGCCCCCATATATCTAAACTTGCAAGTAGACTTACCTCTGCAGCTTATGCTGTAAAAAAAATAGGAATTAGACTGACGTTGAAACTGCTAGATTGGTTTATTTTAGTTATTTTCATAGCATAATGTCTTATGGTATTTTGCTATGGGGAAATGCAAGTGATTTAGAAGTGATTTTTGTTTTGCAAATGAAAACGTTTTGTATGTACACAAGAACATAAACCAGTTCACTAAAAAAAGTGATGTTCATAATGTGAATACCAGGAACAAGCACAAATTAATTATGCCAGTTACCCGACTTCACAGAGTCAGTAACTCTTTTATGGGGCAATGTATACGTTTTTACAACAAAATCCCAGCAAGTACTAAAAGTCTTTCAATCAAAAAGTTTAAATTTTATATTAAACAAAG
Source organism: Luehdorfia chinensis (assembly GCA_019845155.1). NCBI lineage: Eukaryota > Metazoa > Arthropoda > Insecta > Lepidoptera > Papilionidae > Luehdorfia > Luehdorfia chinensis. The sequence continues at coordinate 1,794,880 of JAHVAK010000107.1, forward strand.
ACTTCATAAAAAGGGTTATTATAATATTAAAGAATACATAGATGATGATAACCTCTGGGAATGAGGTGATCGCCGCCAAGTCATTTCTACATCTTTATAATACTGCTGTTATTTGTACATTATTTTAAAAATGAGTAAAAAAAAAGCCCGCTGGGTTTCTTACTGATTCTTCCCAGTAAAATAGTAGTTTAAAAAAAATAAAAAAAATAACTTTCAATAAGTATTATGTAAATAATCTATATTGAATAAAAATGTATTCTATTCTATTCTAATAATAACTTCAGGTGTAACCCTCGGGGAGGAGGACGACCTCTCCACACCTGACGAGAAGCTGCTGGGTAGATTGGTGAAGGCCAAGTACGACACTGACTTCTATATCCTGGACAAATACCCCCTGGCCGTCCGTCCGTTCTACACGATGCCTGATCCGAACAACCCGGTATGTATAACGCATTAAAGTCTACCATGACGGCTGGCCTTATATCCAGAGTCCTGGCCAGCATTGTAATAAACACAAATTGCTGGTTTTCAGGTTTGGTTGTGTTGCGATTGTTCCCGTGTATCTGACACTGCATCCCAGCCTACTTCAGTCTAGTCCAGTAACTACACTAGCTATCAGTGCCCTTCAGATGGCAAAACAGTAATGCTTGTACACTACTGGCATTGCGGTTGTACCAACCTAGACCGATTCTTGATTAGAAATTCTGCTACCAGTAAAGTGATGAGTATGTTGTAACTGTCCCCGTGTTTCTGACACTGCATATCAGCCTACCACTGATGTTATCGCATGAGATTTGCATCGAGCGAGGATAGGTGAAGACGAATCATTAATTGGCCAAGTGTTTATTCTATCTACCCACGCCTTTAATTCAGTAAGATGACCAATTTTTTATAGAAGATAGCGACGACGAAAGTCGTTCCACCACACTACTCTGAAACATCAGTTCTTAACTCTCGTATGCTCAGTAATTACAGTACCCCTCAGTGCTCTTAAAGTGCTCTTTCAAAGGGAAATACAGTAACGAATCCTACCACCAGTAATCCCTTTCAGATTTTCGATTCACTGGAACTTGGATTTTGAACCCTGACACTTTTGCAGAAAGCGTCAAATTCGTACGACATGTTCATGCGCGGCGAGGAGATCCTGAGCGGTGCGCAGCGAATTCACGACCCGGAGTTCCTCACGCAGCGCGCTCAGCACCATGCCATCGGTGAGTCGCCACCGTCTGCCACCGCCTGCCAACACTTGCTATCATCATCATCTTCATCAGCCTGTTAATAGCATTGAAAAACGCACGTCCCAGTGGTCACAAAACTTACCATCATCCTCTTCATCAGCTTGTTTTAATATCATTGAAGAACGCGCAGGCCAGTTTCAATTTTTTTTTCGGTTTGATGTGACGAGACGAGCAATATGTTCACCTGATGGTAAGAGGCCTATGTTCAGCACTGAATTAATTATAGACTGAAATTATGATGATGATGATGATTTAAATGATGATGATGATTAAAATAACGCAGACCATTAAGCTACTTATAGAACTTGTCTTATTATAATCTTTTCAGATATCAGTAAAATTGCTGCGTACATCGAATCGTTTAGATTGGGATGTCCGCCTCATGCAGGTAAATATATTTTTATAACTTTTGAAAGCATTTGCGCCTTATTGTATTTTTAATGAATTCTATTTTTTTTGCAAAACTTTTTTTTTTGAGCAAAACGTTCACCTGACGGTAAGCGCAACGTCTGCCCATAACAAATGCTGCGTCACTCAGAACAGTGTGATACCACACTGCGTCCGTCACCTTGAGATATCAGTTCTTAAGTCTCATATGCCCAGTGATTACGCTAGCTCTCAGTGACCTTCAGACCGAAACACAGTAATGCTTGCACACTACTGTTTCACGGCAGAATAACTGGCCCTCGGGTGGTACCTACCTAGACGGATTCCTGCATAGGATTCCTACCACCGATATTTATTGAAGCAGTCGTATACTATTTTCCAGTGTCAACTAACATTATATCCAGGTATATACATATTATTATTAGATAAGTAGCAATCCTCTAGCAGCAAGACTGCAACATTTCGATCGACATGATAGTTGACTTTTACTGAAGATTTGCTGGACCGTTGGATACAAAGCGAAAAGTACTATTTTGGTCTTGAATCGAATTCGCCAATCGCTATACACTTACCGATAGGTGTCCGGCAGAGTAGAATAGCACCTCCCTCTTTCCTGCCGAGGTGTCGTAAGAGGCGACAGCCTTTATCCGTGCAGAATAATACGATAATATGCAATGCTCATGGGAACGCAATCGGAAGTAAGATTTTTTAAAGTAAAGTTTAGTTTCTGCCTATATGTCCCGCTGCTGAGCACAGGCCTCCTCTCATTTCTGAGAGGGTTTTGGTGCAAAGAAGAATCCGCCACGCTGCTCCAATGCGGGTTGGCGGACTGCACATGTCTTCGAAATATTTTTTATTTCTCAGACATGCACGTGTTTCCTCACGATGGTTTTCTTCACCGCCGAGCACGTGGTAAATCAGCACTTAAAATTGCAATTAACAATTTTAGTACCGGCTTTAGGTTAGGCACCGGGAATCGAACCCAGGTCACTCGCGTACTGTGAAATTTAAAGCGACCGCCTAGCCCATGAGCTGCCACGGGATTTTTTTAAATCGTACCAAAATGGCAGCGTCGTGGTTCGCCACCCGTCACGTATCGTTTCCCGCGAGGGCGAAAAGTGCGCTACGTGAGTGGCCTCTGCTCTGCTCTCCTCTACACCTGATATGGGTAAAATGCGTGACTGTATGTATGTATGTACACTTGCCGCATAATAAACTATCAATATATCAACTATATATCAGAAATTACAAAATTCAATTAAAATACTACCGCCACGTTTGAGGTTGGAAGTGTTATTTACAAGTTTCTAAATGATTCTAACAATGCTACAGGTTCCGTCCAAATAATTTAATATAAGATGTAGATACGTTACCAGCTATCCGTAAGTGAAGCTAAGAAATATTCGCCTTTTCAAACGTTTCCATGACTACGCGATCGCAAGGAAAGAGACAGCCTCACTTCGTTCACAACGCGAATGACAAGGAAAGACAGATCATGAATGTGTATTGTTGTCGCTGTGTTCGAAACACTTTTTTTTAAAGAATACTAGAAATGCTATTTACATTACTAATAACCACCTTTTTCTGGTGGTAGGATTCCTATGCAGGAATCCGTCTAGGTAGGTTGTTCCGTCGTGAAGCAATAATGTGAAACATTACTGTGTTTCGGCTTGAAGGGCACTGTGAGCTAGCGTAATAACTGGGCATATGAGACTTAAGAACTTATGGTCTCAGGGTGACGGGCGCAGTGTGGTGTCACACAGAAATGTTCCGGGTGACACAGCATTTGTTATGGACAGACGTTGCACTTACCATCAGGTGAACGTTCTGCTCGTTCGTCACTTTTATCAACAAAAAACATATTCCTATATTCCTGTTAACCACTCCAACTACGCTTAAAAGCTTGTGCTAGAAGATGGTTTACGTCAATAGTCGAATAGCAGGCTCGATGCTGCGACGTCACGTTTCGCAGTCCGTGCCCTAAACCATTAGGCTATTGCCGCTTTAAAGTATCTTTAGTTGTATTCGGGGAATATGACGTTCCCCGATGAGGTATTAATCTTTCGATTAGTAAAATATAACAGTGGACTGTATGTATAACATTTTTATTTATCTCTTGTACATAGTTGTAAAATATTGCGGTTTGATACGAGTATCTATATCGTTCGCTGTCGAGTAGAAAAGTGTTTTCTTAAACCTCCGCGCGGGGTCGCGGAGTGTTGGACGTGGTAGCTGTATTATATCATTGGTACCGTCACGTAAAAGGGCAGTACACACGATTCACCCGTGTTCCAGGGCGGTTCTCACCGCCCAGAGTTACCGACACACAAGTCGACAGTCCGAATGGACGCCCGCAGCCTCCCTCGGACGGTCATTAGACGTCTTAAAATATTTAAGATATTCGAAATCGCGAAAGCACGCAGCGAACGCGACACAGTCCGAATTTCGAGGTTTTTATTTATTTATTTATGTTTTGGTCAAATCAAACCTGGCACGCGGGCCCCGGGCCCGCGAGCACAGCATCCAATGAAGCAGTAAAAGCCGAGAAGGCTAACAGCAATTACATCACCGAAAATAATGACACACAAGTGAAAACTGAGTTGCGTATTTGCACAAATGTTGGCTCCGGCTAGGATTCGAACCTAGGACCCGCGGTCTGTTAGTCTGGTGTTCTAACCACTAATCTGCAACGTCGTGGACGTACCCTGAACTATTAGCTTATTGGCCTTACTATGGTGCCTTTCTACTAATTACTTGCTTACTACTACAGTACAGAGTAGCCAGTTAGGCAGGACATTTGGGTAAAATTGATTTTAGGTAAAAGCCGGCACTTATGCTTATTAAGAATTTTGTGTCTTAGTTTTAAAATGATAAACATTATTGTATGTAAATCCAGGCTTTTACGATCCTTCACAATCAAATCGTCTGAACTTCTAATGCAATAACAACAAAGTTTAATGAATAAGTCTTCTTTATTATGCAATTCAATAGAGAATTAATATTATACGAGGGTGGATGGAAAAGTACTCGGCCTAACCAAGAAAATAAACACATACTAAATCAGTTATATTTTTATTTTTCTACATAATCACCATCAAGTTCAATACACTTTTGCCACCTCCCCTTCCAAGCATTTAGACCGTTAAAAAAAATGATTCTTCCTTAGAGTCAAAATATGCGTCTACAGCTGCTTTGACCTCGTCGTTTGTCGAAAATCTTTGACCTCCTAAGTGCTTTTTTAGGTTAGGGAACAGAAAGAAGTCTGATGGTGCCAGATCAGGTGAATACGGCGGATGCGGTAACAGTTCAAAGCCACAGTTGTGAATTCCAGCCATTGACTGTACTGACGTGTGAACACGGGCGTTATCTTGATGAAACAGGACTTTTCTTCTGAGCATTCCTCGACGTTTTTCTTTTATTTCCTCTCGTAAACGACGTAGTAAGGTGCAGTAGTAATCAGAGTTTATAGTCTGACTTCCTTCCCTTTCAAGATAATCAATCATAATCACACCTTTCGAGTCCCAGAATACTGAAGCCATAATCGACTTAGCCTTTTTAGGGGGTGGTGAACCAGGTCTTCTCCACTGTTTTGATTGTTGTTTTGTTTCCGGTGTACAGTAATGAACCCATGTTTCGTCCATAGTAACAAAACGATTCAAAAAATCATCTGCATCGGCTTCAAATAACTCCAAACAGTCGCGTGAAATAGTCCATCGCGTCCTTTTTTGTTCAACTGAAAGCAGTCGCGGAACCCACCTCGCAGACACCTTGTGGAAACCCAACTCGTTGACAATGATGTTTTGAGTTCGTTCATAAGAGATGCCTATAATCTCGGCTATCTCTCTAATTTTTAATCTGCGGTCTCCCATTATTAAATCAAGTACTTTTTTAATATTTTCGTCAGTAGTTGACGTCGAAGGCCTTCCAGAGCGGGGTTCATCTTTCACACTCTCTCTACCACGCTTAAATTCTGCTATCCATTTTTTGACGGATGAATATGACAGAGCACAATCGCCTAATGTACTGACCATGTCATCATGGATGGCTTTTGATGATAGCCCCTTCTTATGGAGGTACTTAATGACGGCACGCTGCTCGATTTGCTCCATTCGCGGAAATTATGACCGATTACTTTGTTAATAAATTTATAAAATCACAACTAATTATCGCACACGTTTCGAACTTCACACAATGAACTAGTCTGAACTGAACTAAATAATGTGGGTAGATTTGATTTTTAGAATTGAATGGATCTGTGTTAGGCCGAGTACTTTTCAATCCACCCTCGTATATTCGGCTATATCCGGACGTCTGGCAACCCTAGCTTGGTGGCATAATTACTGTTACTGTGTTGGTACCTACTTAATTTGGATTTCTTTCAAAACTATTATAAATGGAAGGCTATCCGTTGGTCTATATAGACTACTTTGAGAATAAACGTTCTAGAGTAATGCGCTCTTAATCTTGGTGGTGATGAGACGACCCTTTTTTTACGTTTTATTTTACCTTTAAACGGTTTTATCAAACGTAATCTCTTCCGGGGTCAGGCCTAATCTATTTTAAAGGGTTATTGAGCCGAGAAGCCCGCAACACTGCGCCACTGCGCTTTGGTGGGCGCTACGTTTCCACTTTTTTGTTTTACTCAGACATGTTGTTTTGAACACTTGTTGGATTCAAATTTCGGCAAGATGGGTTCAACGGCTGAACCGTGAAAAGGTAACAAATTGACAGAGGGACAGAGAGGGTTACTTTCGCATTTATAACATTAGTATGGATGTATTTTTATTTCAGGCGGCGGCATAGGGCTCGAACGCGTGGTGATGCTGTACCTGGGTCTGGACAACATCCGCAAGACGTCCATGTTCCCGCGCGATCCCAAACGCATCACGCCTTGAGTTTACATATTGTACAATTTTTAACTTAATATATTAATAAAATTTGTATTTACCAGCGTGATTTCGTTTTCTTGAATATTTACCCTTGTATTGGAAGGTGCAAGTCGCATATTGTGAACAAATATCATTCCGTGTATCAAAAGAGAGCGCGTTCAAAAAGAACACGTGATAGCAGTGAAACTGTCTTATTCTGTCGCGCTCATCTATCTCTCTTTTGGGTTGTTTTTTTTTCGGTGGGTTGAGTGATGCAATGAAAAAAAAATAAAGACAAGAAAAACTAATTAGCAATGCTTTTTTTTCTCTCTGGCCAAGTACCGGTTTTCCGTCCTTTTCACGAGAGATTCGTTTGATTTAAAACCTCTTAGATTTAAGGTCTCCCTATACTTCTTATATTCGAAACGTTTCACTAAATTCGACCTCGGATTTTATCTCCTCGTTCTTAACACTTTTCACTTAAAATAATCTCTTTTTGTTTTCTCTTTTGTTTATATTCATTCGATTATTACACATTTTATAAAACTAATTTTGCGGATTTTATCACGTTTAATTTTTAACTATTTCTTATCCGGCGTTTTGAGCTCTTTACCCTTGGTCACGGAGGGACTGAGGTGACAGATGTCCTGATGTCATATTTTACCCGGGGTACCTTCAGCTTTTAATTATTATTTTGGGTGGTTATTTTTGGATGATTCGCGATGCTATTGAAATAGATGATAGATGGTTGACTACTACCACCAGCTTGGGATCCAATTATAAATAAAATTAAATCAAAAACCAAGCATAGCACTGCAATACTTCAAGACACAGTAAGCTCATTCCACGTAGGTCGGACCCAAAACTAATTATTAAAAGCTGAAGGTACCTCGGAATAACTATGACGTCAAGACATCTATCATCTCGTTCCCCCATGATCATGAGTGCTGTAAAGTTCTGTTTATAAATAGTTAAAACATAAATGCAATAAAATCCGAAAATTTAGTTTTATTAAATCTCTGTTTGCTATCTTCCGTTTAAAATTAAGAAGTCATCGGTACACCATATGTTGTATGAGTCGAAGTGTTCAAAGATGCTTAGTCTTCAACACCCCCGGGTGTTTGTACACACATATGGTACGATAAAGGAAGTCCTAGTTTGTAAGCTCCAACTTATACAATAACTAGCTGATGCCCGCGAAATCGTCCTCGTAGATATAGTTTTTTTAAATATACCGTGGAAATTATATGATTTTCCGGGATAAAAAGTATCCTATGTCCGTCTACAGAATGCAAGCTATCTCTGTGTCCAATTTCTTCAAGATCGGTTCAGCAGTTGAACCGTGAAAATGTAATAAACAGACAGAAGGACAGACAGAGTTACTTTCGCATTTATATATTAGTATGGATTAATACGCTTGGGTACTACGCTCATACGCTTGATACAGGAAAATAAAACACAGTGAATGATACGAATAATTCATATATTACAATATAGTTTACCAACCGTACGTCAAATTTATCACACTTCGCTCAAACTTATCTAAGATCGTTTTCGCGCTTTTTTGCTATAATTGCGGCGTTTGGTATTACTGTCAAAGTTTCAGTATCTCACTATAAAATATACAGGCTGTAAAATTATGTTTAAAACAGAACGTTTTGGCTGTTGTTTATATAATTTTAGACATTGTCAGAGTATAAATTTATAGTTTCCCTTATTTAATTTTTTGACAATATTAACCAGTCGCATTATATTCAATATCGCGCACACTTCCAACATGATTGCAGGTGAACACAGATTATTAACGAATCACTTAAACGTAACTTATTAATAATATTTGCTTAAAATTAAAACATAATTTTTCCTTACGATCGTCTTAACCTAGCAAACAATAGTTTCGGTTTGAATTCAGAAAAAAAAAATAACAGTAATTTATTTAACGTGTTATGTGACGATCGCAAGAAACAAATATTGAAACACATAATTAATGTTCAAAACTTTCATAGCAAATATATATTTAAAACTGTATTGACACTCTAAAATGATATTGACATTCGGCGTTAGAATGGCATTGTTAACAATTAAATCAAACAATCGAGAACTAGTAACGCGAAAAAAAATATCATTTATGTACCGCCATTGAGTTTTTCTGCTATCCCAGAGGTTGGCTTGTACAGAATGCATAATTATAGCATTAAGTTCGCCAATTGTACCTATACTTTTATATGGTAAATTAAATTAATACTTAAATAAAATTTGTGTAAAGCTAGCACAGCATGTTACTAGTACATAGGCTTATTAAACATGCCTAGTATCTGGTTTGAGGGTCATGTGTTCAAGAGAACAGAATAGACAGCACAATACCTGACCCAATTCTTTTCATCTTATTTTTAAAGTGAACTGGAGTCAGTAGAACTCAAACGCCACTATTCATGTCCTTGAATACGTTATGCAAACTGTGTTCTGGTAGGATTCGATATATTACCGCATAATGTATGAAAATAATTAACACAATTTCGGATTTAGTTTTGCTATGAAAGTTCCGAAGTTTTTTGTATACGGTACATAATAAAGTTTTATCTTAAAAAGAACTCATCTACTTAAAAGGATAATAGGAAAACCCTATACATATTAGATATTCACAACAATTATGATTTTCAGCCCAAAAATATATATATTCAAACTACACTGATGAGGTTGTAGTGCTAAGGTGAGCCTTCAAGCACTGACGAGCATACTTAATGACGCAACATAATTTTTAATTGTTACATTTGTGACAAAATAAAAATTTCAACATTACATTCATCCAATCAGCTTCAGGCTTTTGTTTGCAGTCGAAGTAAAAACGGTGCACCAATAGTACTAACCTAAATTGTGAAAAATTACAGAGATTGGTAATTAATATTAAATGATGTGTTTAAAACACTTCCAGTGTAAATGTAAAATATTTTAGCTATTTTATCTAAGTTCAGAATCAAATTAATAAATAAAATGCTGTGTTACAAAAAGCACCGCACTAATACGCGTGCAATGTGCAATTATAAAAAAAAAAGCATGTAATACTGGTTTGAAAAGATTTCAGCCCAACATATTCGAAAGAATGTTAACAGTTAATATTAATTAAAAAATATCATAGTTGCTTCACATCAACGTTTATCTATATCCATACGATATGTAATACGAATACGATCCAGAGTAACATATCAAATTAAATTCGAAAAATAATTGCAAGTTGGGAATATAATTTCTGTACCTTAGAGATAAACAGTATTGGGTTAAAAATACAAGTACGACGTGTGGCGTAAGAAAACCACTTATCAAGTGGTTATCTTTAAAATAAAACATCTGCAACCGCTTTGAGACAAAAGCAAATCATGACTGTTTGTGAGATGCCTATATCTGCAGTGGGCCATTTGGAGGAGGATGAACCTTGTGTATTGAAGTTATGGAGTTTTCCTTGAATTGGTTAACATTGAATATATAAAAAGTACATTTGAATTATCATAAGTCAGCGGTCAGTGAAATTCGCACGGGTACAGGTGCGGTAACAAAAAAGGTGTGAGGAAGGAAATGGCGCTCCCTATTTGAATGATTGCTACATTCACTGAGCTTCCACTAAACTAAAGCCCGGTTCATTCAGTAAACGAGACGTTTTCCTTACATTCCGTTAAATTATCTACGAATAATAAGTCAAAGTCGTTACATTAACAAATAGTGCATAACCTCTCATTACTCATAGCAAAAAAATTAGTGGTCAGCTACCACTAATTTTTTTGCTATGAGTAAAGAATTTACAATATAAGTTAGTTGAATATAGTGAGTCGATTATGTTTTTGCTTTATATTTCATTACCACAATAAGTGGAGTTACTGTTGTATAACTCTAAAGTACAGAATTGTTAAATATTAGTAAAAAAAAAATTCTATGTGAACTTAAATGTAAGATTTTGTACTAACAATGTATAGATTTCTTGGTGCTTTATAACTGTAAGTGGCTGTTAGCTAGTTGAACATGTACAGTTAATAGAATGAGGCGTGACTTTGCGGAAATCCATAATAAAGGAAAGAACGTTAATTTGCTAAGATACGCGTGCAAAATTTAACTGGTGTGTGTTACCTAGTTTTTTAAAAGCCCACCCTCCCTCCAAAGCGTGCACAAGCAAACCAATACATATCTTAGCAAAGTAACTTTCTATCCTTTATTAATTAAACATGTATTAAGCAAAATGTATTTTGGGTTGCACCTATACCTATGTAACTAAGATACATCTATAAATTTATGAAAACGTAAACATCTTAATGTAAATTAACTCACATATTGAGTATCACTAAGAATATAATTTTCAATTCAAGTTGCGAATGCTTATTAAACATAAATAAACCTGTCTTTTGAATATATCGTATATCAAAACGATAAAGTATAGGCAGATGATTGGGGAGGGGGGGGGGGGGTAGTGGAGCAGTCATTTTAAAGATCGCTTCATACTCGTACATTTCAGTTAATGATCACTCTAATAGTAATATTCGTTCTTTTCGGACAGTAGTTGTAATGGATTTTCAAACAGCTGTGAATAATTGTATAAGATATAATTTGCATATCTTGACTCCATCACCTGCCGCGCTTGCCCGCACTCACAGTTCCGTCTCACACCGAGACACAGCGTCCGAAAAGACCGTGTACGATTGGCAAATAAATACCGACCGAATGATAAAGATTTTATTTTTTATCCCAGTAAGCACTGATAGCGTGATGCGCCAAAATAAGAGTTAAGTTAATTATGTTACTAGCAAAATAGGAGTACTTTAACCATAAGGCCATCAGTGCGTACACTCATTCTGAAGAAAATGAACTAATAGTCCGATGAACAATTTAGTTTTGGAAATCAGTATATTAGTTCCAGTGTCCGGAAACATTTCTTAATCGTACATTTTTCATGAATGAAGACTGCTTAGTCCGCGGGATAGCACGAACTTGACGGACTATAATTTTTTTATATTGAAGAGTGGTAAACGAGCTGGGTTTAGTAGCCAAGAAGACTTATCTCGTTACTATAACAAAGCAAGAGTTTGTATGTTTGAAAGCGATAATCTCAGGAAATGTTAAACCGATTAGAAATTTTTTTTTATGCATTAGATAATCTGTTTATTGAGAAAGGTTCTAGGCTATGAGGTCATGTCACGTCTTAAAACCACGCTGAAAATCGAATATAACCAAGAAAGTCCGAACTGTGAATGTTTAGGCGAGGTACCTTGCCGTACGGCGCAATAATGTGGTTGGCTTATATTATGCGTATAAAACACCGGAGCACAGCTTGTTTATGCATATAACTCTTTATCCTAAGCTTTCGGGACTCATACCCAAAATTCAATTAAGTGTTCAAATAAGGTGCAAACATAGAGACAATGATTAGCACGCTGAAGTGGCAATGGGCCGGCCATATTAGCTCGGAGAACAGATAACCGTTGGGGAAGAAAGGTTCTCGAGTGGCAACCTCGTACCGGCAAACGCAGTGTAGGGCGACCCCCACTAGATGAAACGACGACCTGCACGGTTTTGCAGGAAGTCGATGGATGCAGGTGGCTCAGGTCTGTGTTTTGTGGCAATCTATGAGGGAGGCCTATGTTCAACAGTGGACTATGGTAGGCAGAAATGATGATGATGACGATAGAGACAATTAAAAGAAGTAATAAATGTGAGAGATTTCAAGATTCGCTACCTCAATACAAAAGTTGTCAATTCACAAGATTACTTACTGTATACCATCAAGATGAAGAAATGAGAATTGCAGAATCAAGTAAATGTGTGAAGTTAATAAGTACTATGTGTAAAGTTGTTCCTTGATGCAAAATTATCTTTTTACTACAATTATTTTATTACGCTTTTCATTTCCTCTATACATAGAATGTAAGCCATAATAATTTTCCAAAAAATCAAATCCTGTGTTTTCTATTTCTAGTTATATATATATAATAGCTCTTAGAATTTTAGCTCTATTTTGTCAATCCATTTATTTTGACATTGATACTAAATTTGATTTGGTATAATTTTGTATAATAACATTGATTATGACATATGATTATATACCATATGATTCACAGATACTTTGCAAGCTTTAAAAAACAATTAGGATGCTTATGGATAAAAAAATAATTCTGACAAAAAAATAAGACAAAAAACCGTTCTGCAATAATTGACTGTGAATGAATTGTAAAAAATATATTATATTAATAATCTTATGTGAAGCTTATATTTTAAGAATTTAGCTTTCATAATATTCTTATTAACAACTCACGACTTGAATTGAATTTTTTAAGGGAAGCTAGTAATGTTTTCAGACATTACTTCAATTTCAGCTAACACTAATGGAAGGCAAACTTAAATGCTTAATTATATTATTTTGAATTTTTTAAGGCTGTGTTTCACAGAGAAATAAAGTAAGAAATGAAGTTTGTCACACAATAATAACTTAGACTTGACCAATTTATATATTTTATTACAAATCCTATTTATTTAAGTAACTGTTACATGATTAAGTATCTTCTAAGTTGATGCTTATATTTTACAATGTGATTTGAGCGCTGCCTAAGTACATCACAATTATTTCATTTTAAGAGTTAAGTTACAACACTTGTATTCCACAATGGATAAGTACAAGAAACAATATATATTCTTAGGAACTGCTTACCCAAAAACACAGAAGGGAAATGTTATAAAGCACCAGTTATAGCATTCGCTATTGTTGCCTCTAGATAACTTTCGTTTCGCTGTCACATGAAGTCTTGTTTATGATAGCAAACAATGAGAAAGTAATTTCTTTTAGCCAATGTTGAATAAGAGAACATGGTGAATTATTTAATTAGATTACTTTATCCTAGATAATGGTCAATATGACCCTCAAGATATTATAATTTAATTAAGACCCCAATATAATTGAAGTTAGGAAAACACTTACATTACAAATTCGAAATTCGTACACTTGATTTAAATCACACGAGTTCATTCACACTGTTTGGTTAAATTTGACACTTTTTGGTTACTGTTAGGGAACATTTTCACTTATTAACACTTATCACTGGGTTGTCTAACTGCACTTTCACTTTGTTTAACCAAAGAGGTTTTTCAGGTCATGCTCATACATTGCAATGACAAGCATTATGCCTATTCCTGATGCCAGGCCCATGAGTTGCAGGATACATTGACAGAGGGTGCCCTCTTTGCTGTGAGATGTACTTAATTCTGGCATCTGAAACATAAGGATGCATTAGTTTATCAATATTAGTACATATAAACAACATATTTAAATTTTGCATAAAATGAGAGGAGGCCTGGGCTTCGCAATAAGACATTAATAATGATTTCTTATATTTACGCGAATACTACACATTTAAATAAAACAAATTATATCGCGTTTAATTTTCAACTTTTAATCCCGACAATATCCCGACGTTTCGAGAGCTTTACAGCACCCATGGTCACGGTAGACGTGCATGGTCAGGTTCAGTTTTTTTTTTATTATTATTTTTTGTCTGATCTATGCAGAAAGAGCTAACTGCGTCTATGTAAGAGAGACCACATTCACAATCTTGCTTGAGTATAAGTGAATGTGGTCTCTCTTACATAGGGCAAAAAAAAATATCGATAAAAATTCGCGTAAAAGAACATATAGCTGATGTGAAGCATCGTTGCTCTAGGAAGTCTGCAGTCTGTGACCATGTTCTGGATCACACCAACCATTACATCAGATTTGTTAAACCACAAATCCTTGCAAAAGAACACCGATTCCCAGGGCGATTTGCGAGGCTATTGAAATCAAAAAACACGCGACCTGGGTTCGAATTAGTATTACTTGAGATTAGCGCGCTCAAACATACAAACTCTTCAGCTTTATTAATAGTACAGATCGTTTCCAGGGTTTGGTTTTCGGGTCTAGCTGTTCCCACAACACTGACACATTACAAGCGAAATACTAGTGTGGGGCATTGTTTTTTATAATAATTAATTGACGATCCAAGTCACAGAAGCTTGCGAAGCGATCGCAAATGATTTTAGGCAATTTTCCCAATGCCTAATATCACGCCGCCAACAACCGAAGCGACCGAAGCGTCGGAAGCGATAATGCTTCGGAGACTTCGGTCGCTTCGGACACAGTTTGAGGCGAGTCACTCACCATGTCAACGAGCGCGATGTAGAGGAACATGCCGGCGGCGGCCGCGAACAGCCAGCGCGTGGCGGAGGGCGCGTGCCCGGCCAGCACGCCGCACACCATGCCCGCCAGGCACAGCGCCGACGACAGAGCGTTGTAGCACACTGCGCGCTTCACCGACATGCCCGCTTTCAGAAGCACCGCGAAGTCGCCTGGGAAAATGGTTTAGTTAGCTCGCAGTAAATAATGTAACGGTTAAAACGGACCCAGCGCTATCAATGGTTCTGGATGATCATACAAATGATTCGGAATGATAGCTTAGGTAGTTCTGGAGTTATAGACGTCCGGACAGACAAATACAAGAAATTATTACGAGATTTGATTTCATCGTCATCAGCCTCTTAATTGTCCATTGCTGGGCCTAGATCTCTTCCACGTTGACTAGTTAGTCAATATTACATTAATAAATATGTTTTTTTTTAGAAACGTGGTAGCCTCATGAGCGAATATGCGAAAATCATGGACGAACAGACCGCTTCTTTTATTTATTTGTATTGTATTGGTATACTGCGACCCTTTCCAATAACAAAGCTAACCTAAGAAAGGGCTGGTCTTCTCTCCAGAAGAGCGTTTACTTTATTTTACTTAGGTTCGCACTTAAAAACCTTTTTCATAAGTTAAACACAAAAAAAAAAATTAATAAAATGTCTTGAAAAGTGATGCTGTCGCAGCTAGCTGGGTTCAGTAGTGGGACATACACAGATTACTACATAAGTTACTGTGCTTTTTTCGTGTACACTTACCTAGTTCGTGAGGAAGCTCGTGACACAGGACTGCAATGGCTGTGGAGAAACCGCCGGCGATATTTGATGCGAATGCCGCTCCTGGAAAGGGAATAGTTTAATATAACAATTCTTATAATCCACTGCTCGATTGTTCTCTTCTACTAGGTATTCAATTAAAACAATATTTAGACCGCCCACAAAGAGTAAAAGTTAAAAGTAAAGTTTCAGCCTATAAATGTCCTACCGCTGAGCACAGGCCTCCTCTCATTTCTGAGAGGGTTTTGGAGCTAGGAAGAATCCGCCACGCTGCTCCAATGCGGGATGGCGGACTTCACATGTCCTCGAAATGTTTCTATTCCTCGGACATGCAGGTTTCCTCACGATGTTTTCCTTCACCGCTAAGCAATTGGTAAATCAGCACTTAAAATTGAAGAACAATTTTACGAGGTGCTGGCACCGGGGATCGCACCCAGGTTACTCGCTTACTATGAAATTAAAGGTGAGCACCAGGCTCCTGAGCTACAAAGAGTACCTACGTGGAATATTTATCGTGTTAAATATTTTGATGAAAACATAAGAGAACTCCTCGTAGGCTCCTGTCTCCCACAAGTAAGAGTGCTTGTGGGTGACAGGAACCTACATTTAGTTATTTATCATTTCAGCCTATCATAAATCCTTTCTCAAAAGGCCGGCAACGCACCCGTAATTACTCTGGTATTGCGGATGTTCATGGGCGGCGGTGATCATTTACCATCGGGTGAGCCGCTTGATGTTTGCCCTCTATAGATAAAAAAACGCATCGCGGGCGGATAGATGATACGACACCTCATACCTTAGACACTGCGGCAGGTCTGCAGGCATTTGATTTAGGAAGGCTAATCTATCCCTATTCGCCGCCACCACACGTTTTGCACGTTTGTCTTAAGAGAATCTACCACCCCATCTCATCCCGTGGCAGTCAAGTCGACAGCGGGAAGTCGATGGGTGCAGGTGGCTTTGTGGCAATCTATGGGGGAGGCCTATTCCTCCCCGAGGTTCAACAGTGGACAAAAATAGGCTGAAACGATGATGATGAAAAGAAAACGCAGATTATGTTTATATTGGGTAATATGTAATAGTTTTAAGCCCCTTGGTATTCTGTTGTAGATTGCTTTAATACACACACGCAAAAGTACTGTTGTAGCTCTGTGCACGCAGTTTGGTATTATCGCGTCGATTACGATCCTTTACATCTGACATGTGCTCTAATAGGGATCATCATCGTCATCATTTCAGCCTATCACTAGTCCACTGCTGAACATATGCCTTCCCCATAGATTGCGACAAATGTTTTTTTATATATTCAGATATTCCAGAAGAATGCTGCTGTCCATCTTCTGGTTTTAATTTTCCTTCTTTAGACTTTTACGACACTTACGGGATTGGATGGGGTGGAAGATTCTCATTTATTTTTTTACCACACGGCGATTTGAAAATGACGCTCTGAAAATTAAAAACAAAACAGCGGTCCCACTTACCGATAGCCATTCCGTCGGTGAAGTTGTGCAGGCCGTCGCCCATGATGACCATCCAGGCCACCGAGGACATGGAGGAGGGAGGCGCGTGCACGTGTCCGTGCGCGTGCGAGTGCCCGTGGTGCGCACGCGAGTGCTCCCTGCAACAACCGACCACACCCGTCACCAATAAATACAGTCACGCCTTTTTCCCATGTATGGAGTAGGCAGAGGTCGCTCACGTAGCCCACTTTTCGTGGGAAACGAGACGTGATGGGTGGCGAACCATGAGTCAAAAAATTCTTACTCACCATTGCGATCCCACGAGCAATATAGTGACAGCATTGCATATTAATGTGTTATTCAGCACGAATATAGGCTGTACGTATTCCTTAGTCGCCTCTTACGACACCTCGGTAGGAAAGAGGTAGGTGCTATTCTACTCTGCGGGACACCTATCGGCACTACACCCAACCCAAAGTACGACAACAGAGATACTGGTGGTAGGATTCTAAATACAGGAATCCATCGAGGTAGGTAACGCCGCATTGCCGTGTGACGGCTTAAGAGAATCTACCACCCCATCTCATCACGTGGGTGTTGTAAAAGTCGACAGAGGGAAATTTAAAACCATGAGATGGGCAGCATCTTCCTGGAACATCTGAATAAATAAACTGCGGTTGCCAACCCGCCTGCCAAGCATGGAAACTATGGCCAAATCCCCCCAAAAAGAGAGCTACTAACTTTTGTGGCAATCTAGGGGGGAGGCCTATGTTCAGCAGTGGACTATAAAAAAGCTGAAATGATGACGTACTGTCACAGGGCCAGTTATTTTGCCGTGAAGCAGTAGTACGTAAATACTGGGGGTATGACACTTAAGAACTGACGTCTCAGAGGGTCGGGCGTAGTGTGGTGCCACACAGAAATATTTTGAATCAGCGGACGTTGCACTTACCATCAGGTACGAACGTTCTATTAAAAAAAAGGATTCCAATGCAGGAATCCGTTTATGTAGGTACCGCCGCAGGGCCCGTTATTCTGCCGTGAAGCTGTGCAAACATAGCTGGGTCTCACTCCGAAGGGCACTGAGAGCTGGTGTAATCACTAGGCATATAATAAGCACTGACGTCTCTCGTAGTGTGGTGTCGCACAGCAATGTTCTGGGTGACACAGGACTGCTATGAGCGGACGTTGCACTTACAATCAGGTGAACGTTTCGCTCGTCTCGTCCCTTTCTCCAATAAAAAGAATTGATGGTAGGTCTTCAGTGTCACTTGCTATCCTGTAGACATATGATATTCCCAGAGTGCTGTCGCTCGAGGTTACGACTTAATTGTCACCTATCCTATACTTATAAGAGCCCAGAGGTTATTCAACAACTGGTAGGATTTCTTAGCAGGATTCGCTGACAGTGTTAGTTATTCTGCCGTGCCATTCAGGAACAGAATAGTATATAAAAATAAGAGTAACACGGTAATATATAGAACGCAGCTAGATATAAAAAAGTGGTTATGTTTGTCTGTTATATATATACTTATAGGTGGTACCAAAACCTCGTACGTACGAATCAGATATTTTTTGATACTTACCTAGTTAGTATTTGTGAAATTTATAATAAATTGTTCTCTGTCTACGGCTTTGTATATCGAATTCGAAATCCGGACGACGCAAAGGCTGAATATCGTCTTTTAATAATTAAAAAATAATAAGCTGGAAAGCGGACCATTAGTCAAGCCGGAACTTACGCTGGTACTAAAAAAGCGTTACATCGGGTGCGGCTTCGTTAGGACAAAAGAGTGCATCAGAGTTTGCGCGAACAGTCGTGGCACTATAGTATCTCCTGCGCAGTTGATACCTTCCGACAGTATTCGAAAGTTGCCTAGACGACGTCATAATAAATACTGTTGTTATAACTTTTCAAGTTGGTGTCGTTACGAACTTCGACTACTACAACCCAGTAGTCGTCGAAGAGGAAATCACAAGGAGACAGCACTCACCTCAAAATAACTGTGTAGCTGTCACCGTCTTTCAAATCCTTGGCATCGTCCTCCTTATGCTTGATGTTATTCATTTCGACCACCGCTGGAGTAGATTCCGCTTTCAACAGCCAGTCCTTTGCGGTAGGTTCGTTCTCCTTTCCTTCTGTATTCAGAGCGTTGGAGGACACCACGCTAACAGAGTTGTTGTGTTTGTTATTCGCTTTTGGACTTGGCGGTAGACCATCCCTCATATGATGCTCATCGTGAGTGTCCGTGTCGATTTCATCATAACAGTATGGGTATTCTGAATACTTGTGCTTGCAAGTCTTCGTCATCGGATCACCCTTTTCATCCCTCTTGAAGATCTTCATAATGTTGTTCGACGTCGAATTTGTTATCGCAGCTTTCGAGCCTCCTGAACAACCTCCGACGGTCTCATCTTTCAAAACTCGAACTCTAGTGGGCAGTTTGTCTTCTTCCAACTTCTGACGCCTTTTTCTCCATTCGACGACAACTGTTAATCCTTTCTCCATGAAGTAGAAGAAGACGACACCCAACATGGCCGCTAATCCCTTCCACATGCCATCGTCATGTGATGTTTTGATTTCTATAGCACCTCCGTCGTGATCATGGTCATGTTCCATGGGACTCATCGCGTGTGGCATTAGATGTAACAGCGCATCGCCACATAGAGTTCCAACTGCTAATGCAACGAGGAACTGTAATATATGATTGTAGTAGGTCTTGTGCATTATTGGAATCACGGCAACTCCAAGTAACCCGCAAGCACTGATCGCTGTAATACTCAATGAAGAGTACAACCAAACAGCGTACATATTTTTCGTGTACGCATTTTCTAAGGGTTTAAGTTCTTTATGGTCTATCCTTCTATTGGGTAGGTTTAATTCTTTAACGCAGCCCAACCTTTCTATTGAGGTGTTAGCTAGTTTCTGATATAGTAAAATGGGGCAAATCGCCTGTAAGGTCTCCTCGGATATGAGATTCTCTGCTTCGTGTTCATTAACTCCATGGTCGTGGTCGTGATCGTGAGGTTTTAACCTCGTGTTCACTGTTGTGATGAGCTCTGCGCTGCTTACGCACTGAAAGTGTACAAAAAATTTACAATCCGTCTGAATATTTGAGATACATTTTAGTTAAAGGAAATAACCAAATATCTGGTGGTATTAGGACTTATATGTAGAAGTTTGCCGCGGAAGGTACCACCACAGTGCCAGCTATTCTGCCGCCAAATCAGTTGTGTGCAAGCTGTTGTTGAAGGATGGCTGGCTGGATAAACAGAAAACTCTTTTGGGAAAATCATTATATTGCGACTGTCCAACTGCTTGCAAAGTGAAGCAACAAGATCTTTGTTCAACAGTGAAGCATTACAGATTAAAAACAGTCAGCTGACGACGTAAATAATAGAATGATACATAGCAATGATACTTAATGAAGGACTACTACAAAATCTAATTCATTATTGTCATCAGTTTCCACTGCTGAGCATACGCGTCTCTTATTTTATCCACGACGTTTGAGTGGTTATATAGAATAAAGTAAGAAGACGAGCAAAACGTTAGTCTGATGATAAATGAAACGTCTGCCCATGACATAACATTTACTGATGGTAGGATTCTTATGCAGGAATCCGTCTAGGTAGGTACCACCCTAGGGCCAGTTATTCTGCCGTGAAGCACTAGTGTGCAAGCATTGCTGTGTTTCGGTTTGAAGGGCACTGTGAGCTACTAGGCATTTGAGACTTAAGAACTGATGTCTCAGGGTGACGGGCGGATTGTGGTGTCACACAGAAGTATTCTGGGTGACACAGCATTTGTTGTGGGCGGACGTTGCACTTACCATCAGGTGAACGTTTTGCTCGTTTCGACACTTTCTACAATAAAAAAAAATAAAAAAATGATAAATGCTGTGTCACCCAGAACTTTTATGTATGACACACTGCGCCCGTCACCCTAAGACACCAATTCTTAAGTCTCATATGCCCAGTGATTATACTAGCCATCAGCGTCCTTCAGACTGAAGAAACGCAGTAATATTTGCACACTACTGCTTCACGGCAGAATACTGGAGAGGTACCTACCTAGACGGATTCCTGCATAATACTCGTATTATGAGGATGTAGCTGTTGGTGGCGGACTAGCGATAGTAGTTACGAATGCATAGACAAAATAGACGTTAGTTTCCGTAACCAAATTTTTTATAATTTATATCTTGAATATTTGAAGCGAATAACCTAGTATATTCCCTTAGACGACTTGTACGACACTCACGGGAAAAGACAGATATTCTCCAATGAGCACATTTGTGAGATTATTTTCCCTTCTCTTTTTTAATCTATAATTTAATGGTTAAAACTTTCTGATAGGAATTCTGTACAAAACATGATTTTTGTTTTAATACTCACATTGACGACATCTGCCTTAGCTTCCGTCTGTCCATAAATGTAGTCCTTACTTTCAGTCTTTTGAATACCACCTTCAACCAGCTTATGCAGGTCTAAGCCCTCGAGCATCTTATTGAAACCTGTAAGGTTCATCGTCATGGTCCCAGCGTCACCGTATAACCTGAAGATTTGCTCGACATACGCATTTGGATTCACATTCCTGACTTCCCTCTTCTGCCTTATCTTCTGCAGTTTCTGATGGTATCGTTTAGATTCTATTCTTCTCTTACCCAGATCTACCGTCATGTGTTCGGTATCTTTCAGCACTGGCTCGTAAGACAGCACATCGTTGTGCACGTCGACATGTGAGCCGCATGTGTGCGCCGCGCATAGTAGGCAGAACATGCACACAGTCACCAAGTGGTGGGACATCTTAACGATTGATGATTGATGTAGCTATAATTATGTGATACTCAGTCCATCGACTTTTTATACGATTCTCGAAGCGTCACGATTCGTACATAGCTCGAGCTGTGGACAAGAATAAAACAAAAATAAGTAAACTGTCTGGAAATTCAATAGTAAGAAACGCAGGCTGTACTGGTAGGATTCCTATGCAGGTATCTGTCTAGGCAGGCACATCGCAGGCCATTTATTCTGCCGTGAAGTAGTAGTATGAAAACATTACTGTGTTTCGGTCGGAAGGGCTGATACCTAGTGTAAATACTGGGTATATGAAACTTCACACAAAAATTTTCTGAGTTATACAGCATTTGTTATGGGCATACAATACACTTATCATTAGGTAAGCGAATTCTTCGGCTCGTCACAAGTAGATTTAGGTTTAGGAAGTCGAAAAGTCGATAGAAATTAACGCATTGAATGGTAAATATTTAAGTATACTAATAAGCGTTCATTATTTTTACTACCGAGTGGCCAAGTGGACAGAATGGGTGATTGCTACGCCACGGTTTCCCAACTGTGGCCAACATTTGTTTGCAATAACACAAATAGATTTGTTTTGGGTCTGGTTGAGTTGTGACCGTTTTTCTGACAGTGCATCTTAACCTACCTCCAAATTTATCGGAAGAGCATTACGTCGGTTGCTGGTAGGTTAGGAGTTTTTTCAGCGTACTCTTGTGGCACTACAATATATATTGCGCAGCTGATAACTTTTTTTTTTCATTTTATTTCAATCAGCATCCATTAACAACAAACCGTAATTAGGTGTTTAACATTTACAGTATATGTATATATAAATGCACTAAAGACGTAATTTACAGTTCTATCAGCAATAGTGACTCTGAAGGTCTTTGTTTTTTAGTTGTCTTTACTAGAAATTTTTTATTTTGTATTGTATAAAGTGACGAAACGAGCAAAATGTTCACCTGATGGCAAGTGCAACGTCCGCCCACAACAAATGCTGTGTCACCCAGAATATTTCTGAGTGACACCACACTGCGCCCGTCACCCGAAGACATCAGTTGTTAAGTCTCAAATGCCCAGTGATTACGCTAGCTCACAGTGCCCTTCAAACCGAAACACAGTAATGGTTGCACACTACTGCTTCACGGCAGAATAACTGGCCCTGGGGACCTACCTAGACGGATTTTGCCATTAAAGATAGCAGAATGACAAAGGACACGTCCCCGAAACCATATTTGAGAAATATTACAATTACAATTGAAGCTAGTATCTCCATATATTTATTTACTAGCTGTGCCCCGCGGTGTCACCCGCGTAAAAAAGCCGACCCCGATCGATGATATAGATATATACTTCCCTATTTGAATCGGATTTTGATGTTTTAATTTTGTTTGCGCGTAACTTTAACGAGATACAATTACTTAGTGAACTCCGATCGCTGCTGTAAACAATACTGTAATGATTTGTTCCATGTTGGTCTCAAGAATTACCGTCTATGAAACATTGAACATTAAGATCAAAAACAGAAATGTTCATAAATTATTAAATATAACTAATGAATATAGAACGAAAAGTAGATTAATAATGATTTATGTGTTTTTGGAGAATTTTTGAAATGGAATAGAATGAAATATTAATGGTGAAATTAAATGAATTATATTTATTTTCTGAAGTAAGATATCCAGATTTCGTTAGGCAAATGCAATTTTCTTACAATCTACCACCGTTTCTTAATGATGTACCTCAGGTACGGAGAAGAATCAGGTGGAAAAAAAAACCCCGCAACTATCCTCTTTTTTAGTCACTTTTCAATGTCTTTTCAGAATAATAACAAAAAAATATATATATTACATGAGAAATTAGTATTTAAAAACAGCCTGACAGTGATCACCTTATTCCCAGGAGGTTATCGTCCGTGTATTCTCTTATATAATACTTAGTCTATGTTAATTATTTTTTTTTTATCTATTGGCGCGTAGCACCGTAGCTTCCTAAGCTACGTTGCTACGCTCGCCCATAACAGTCCCGGTGTCATCCAGAACTTCGTACTCGAGAGGTAACACTGCGCTAGTCACCATGAGACATTGGTTCTTAAGTCTCATATGACATGCAATTACACGAGCTTCAGTGCCCTTCTAACCTACTGCTCTACGGCAGTATAACTGACACTGCGGTAGGTATAGGCAGATTCCGGGAATGCTACCACCAGTTAATACGCATAATTACACGCGAGGAATAGTAGTGACAATTAATAAGTAAAGCTATCGCATTTTTAAAGTTGTATATCATTGGACTAGATTATTCGATTATTGGAGGTTTTGCTGCAGACGCTGAGCACTTCAGACGCCCATGACCAGTCTGGACGAATCTGGGAAATTTGAGGCGATTGCTATACCACTAATCAATGACATTTCTGACATTAGCATTAGCCTGCTAAGGCGCAGGTGATAATGAGTTTGGTAAAGATAAAATATATTTACATCACAAGACAAATACGACTAAATATTTTGTGGAGAAGAAGTAAGATATATCTGAAGCTGAGAAAGACTTCGTGTTCCTGACCGAACCAACTGGAGTGACCAGTATATTGTTGATCAAGAAAAATACATGAGTTTAACAATGAATATCTAGAAAATAGTATGGCACTCGTGAACGGCAGTGACAAATTGTGTGCTTTCGTACTAGTTGATGCCCTATATATAAAGGTAGTGTCCAAAGAATGTCCCTTATACTCATGGCTACGATGGAATATACCAGAGAAAGTGGGGTGTTGTGCATTCAGCCTAGGGCAGTAGGCACATGTTCGTTTTTTTTATTGTATAAAGTGACTAAACGATCAAAACGTTCACCGGATGGTAAGTGCAACGTCCGCCCACAACAAATGCTGTGTCACCCAGAATATTTCTGTGTGACACCACACTGCGCTCGTCACCCTGAGACATCAGTTATTAAGTCTCAAATGCCCAGTGATTACGCTAGCTCACAGTGCCCTTCAGACCGAAACACAGTAATGCTTGCACACTACTGCTTCACGGCAGAATAGCTGGCCCTGAGGTGGTACCTACTTAGACGGATTGCTGCATAGGAATCCTACCACCAGTAATCCGCATTATTCTCAGAATAATTACGAGTCACATCAGAGACTACTTAAATACCTGTGCCCAAGTCACAACCTTGTGCTACATGATTAGTGGTCAGTCAGTCGTTTTAAAATAAATTGAAAAACCTTAACGGAACGGAATTTGCACGTTCCCTGTTGATCTCTTGCTAGCTTATGAACTGGAATAATTTCAAAACCAGTTTTGAAAGGTTGCAAGCGTTGTAAAAATATTACATGTTACATGTTATTAATAAATAATTATGATCTCAGTCTATATACGTCCTACAGCAGGATACAGGTGTCCTTGCATTGTTAGAATAGAAGGTTAATATTACCGCCTAATAAGTGCCCTAATGCGCAGACGTCCTCTCATTTTTGACTGTTTTGGAGCCAAACTTTATTTATCAAGCTCAACCAAGATTTATCAATAAAAAGGATATATGAGAGTTGCAATTGAATGGACGCAAGCGGAACCCACCAAAATAAACATTGCCCCGGCTGACCAATCGATTCGTTCCGTCGCTGATTGTGATCTAACTAGCCATTGAACTACATCCAATCTACATAGCCTTATTGAGAGTGGCGACATCTTACTATCGCTAAATAAACATGCGCTGTTTTTGTTTAATATCATTTCTGTGTATAACTGAATGAAATAAGCAAGACATATTAAAATATGTATACATCAATATCGGCCCTGATCACTGTTCAGTCTGGATGGAGATAGAGAGAAAGAAAAAGTAAATTATGTAAGAAGTGTCTGACCGAAACACTATTTTCAGCCGAAACTGTAACCGAATATTGGACTCTTCTAGTTTCGGCCGAAACCTTTACCGAAACCGAAACTTATGTAGTTAAAGTTAAAATTTTCGCGATTTTGCGACCACGGTGTCAATTACCGAATACTGTTGTAAATAAACAAATCGAGTGTCCCCCTGGGCGACGTCCTTGGTAGATAGGTAGGTATGCGTTTTGAAACTGCAGAGTACGAGTTATTTGCGAACATGTACTCGTATTTGTCCTCTATATTATAATCTTTTTTATAATATGCAATATCTAATAATGTCTTCTTGACTTTATGAAATGAAAAGAGAAAAGGTCAGTTTTCAGATGTACGTAACAATCAGAATACAACCATATTCTAATGGGCACGTACATCTGTAAACTGACCTTTCCTCGTATAGTGTGGTGCGATTCCTATGCAGGAGTCCGTCTAGGTATGTACCGCCGCAGTGCCAGTTATTCTGCCGTAAACAGTAGTGTGCAAGCATTACTGTGTTTCCATTTGAAGGGCATTGATAGCTGGTTTAATTACTGAGCATATGAGACTAAAGAACTGATGTCTCAGGGTGACACAAATGTTCTGGGTGATACAGCATTTTTTTACGGACGGACGTTGCACTTACCATCAGGGAACGACTAGCTCGTCTCGTCACTTTATACAATAATGAAAAAACTTTATACAATAAAAAAAATTCACGTTAAACGTATCGAGGGAGCATAAGCCGTCACCGTCAGTTTAAAAATAAAAAGAGGTTTGTTAGAATGGCTAGAAAGTTCAAGGCGTTATGGTGCGACTGCGTGATCGCGGGAAAATTATCTAGTGTAAATGTTAACCTATTTGTATTCTGACCCGTAATATTTCGCTATAAGACGTGCAAAAAGTAGACACGCCAAAAAAAAATTCGTTTTTTCACCTCTATTTTATTTAATGTTTAATCACTATTTTTTTCTTTTAAGGGGGAAATTAAATTGTCCTATGTACGAGTACTTATCATCGTCATTTCATCCTATCACAAGTTCTCTTTGCATGTACCCACAAATGTTGGTGTAACTACGCATTACAAACAATGGGATCGATGCGTTTCGAAACGACACTCGGCCTTGTAGTTGTTTTGCTTTTGTCCGATATTTAGCACGTAGACAATTTCACTGCGTTACTGTTTTTAATTTACTACGTCAATAATGATGGCACTAACTACACGTGCCGTGTGGTAGCGTCTTAAGAGAATCTACCACCCCATCTCATCCCGTGAGTGTCGTAAGAGTCGCCAGAGGGAAAATTAAAACCGGAAGATGGGCAGCGGCATCTTCCTGGAACATCAGAATAAATAAACTGCGGTTGCCAAACCGTCTGCCAAGCGTGGCAACGATGGCAAAATTCCCGCCAAAATGTTAGCTACAAACTTTGTAGCAGTGTATGGAGGAGGCCTGTGTTCAGCAGTGGACTAGTAATAGGCTGAAATGGTGGTGGTGGTGGATTACATTCTAGTGCGTAGTCTAGCTGCGATGATTAAAAGAATCTATACCGTATGCCTAGGATCTGCGATACATAAGACTGAGCAACGCAGTCGACTGATTGTTCGAAAAAACGGACCTCATTATACTCGTACAGTACTAGCTGATGCCCGCGACTTCGTCCGCGTGGATATAGGTTTTTAAAATATCCCGTGGGAACTTTTTAATTTACCGTAATAAAATGTATCCTATGTCCGTCTCCAGGATGCAAGCTATCTCTGTGCCGAATTTCGTCAAGATCGGCTCAGCGGTTGACCCGTGAAAAGGTAACAAACAGACAGAGGCACAGAGAGAGCTACTTTCGCATTTATAATATTAGTATGGATTACATCCGTGAATCTATTCATTTGCGACTTTAAAACCCCCGGGCGGCAAAGTTATTCTCGGCGGCAAAGTTGTTCTCCAAAGTGAAACATTATACAACTTTTTTAATTTAATAAGCTTCGAGACGCAGTTCATTGGTGCGCCTTGTATGGGGCTTACGTCCCGTGCAGTTTTGCAAAGTTATCTAACGAGATTAAACTGCAAACTTCAACGTAAACGTTCGAGTGCCACGATCGATTGTTAAAAAAGTGCAAGTTTAAATTTTATAGAGCGGAATGCATGACTTTTTTATGGTAGAAAGTGACGAAAGTGATCGTACGCCTGTTATTTTTATTGGATAGTGATGAAACGAGCAAAAACGTTCACCTGATAATAAGTGCAACGTCCGCCCATAACAAATGCTGTGTCACCTAGAACATTTCTGTGTGTGTGACACCACACTGCGCCCATCACCTTGAGACATAAGTTCTTAAGTCTCATATGTCCAGTGATTACGCTAGCTCACAGTGCCCTTCAAACCGAAACACAGCAATGCTTGAAAACCACTGCTTCACGGCAGAATAACTGGCACTGGGGTGGTAACTACCTAGACGGATTCCTGCACAGGAATCCTACCACCAGTAACCTAGAACCTTCCTGTGTGGCACCACACTAACCTCGTCACCTAAAGACAGCGGTCCTTAAGTCTCATATGCCCTGTAACTACATTTGTCAACAGTGCTCTTCCGACGGAGACACAGTTATTTTCGTACCCTACTGCTTGTGGTTAGAACGACCGGTACTGAATGGGGTACCTAGATTAACTCTAGCAAAAGAATCCTACCACTAATTAAAATCGGTAAATTATTATCCCATAGGCCATATTCGGTAAGTCGTTGCGAACTCACTTAGATTTTAAGCTCAAAAATTTGATTAGATATATGATTTAATTAAGATCGTGAATACATATTACAGAATTTAGTAACGCTGTCCATTCACGATGGGTGTCCGGCAGAGTAGAACAGCACCTACCTCTTTCCTGCCGAGGTGTCATAGGAGGCGACTAAGGTAAGGTATTGTACGAACAGCTTTTATTCGTGCAGAATAACACCATAATATGCAATGCTGTCACTATACTGCTCGTGGGAACGCAATGGGGAGTAGGAATTTTTAGTAAAAAAAAAAAAGAATTTTTTGATTCGCTTCTCCGCGGCGACGCGGCTAGCCACCCGTCACGTTTCCCGCGAGGGCGAAAAGTGTCCCTTGTATGGGTAAAAGGCGTGACTGTTTGTATGTATGTATGCATTCACTATGTAAAAAAAAATAGGCAGGAATACGAACGGGCGAACTGACGGCGAGTGATGCCCCAATTTTTACTGTCGATAAAAAACGTATATACTTCGAATGCAAACATCGAAAGTAATTAGACCAAATAAAAATTCAGCGTTCGGCCTTAATTATAAATTAAATTAAATTTTACAAGAAACGGAAGGAATTAATGCAGTGATAACGGAACATAATGAAACACTTAACGTCTTTTGCACAATTAAATTAATTTAAAACTCTTTAAATAAAAAGGCGATAAAGACAAACACTGGGCACAATTACAGTAACGTTAATGATACAGATTCATAACCCAAAAGAAAGAAAGAAAGAAAAGGTTTATTAGTACCAGCAAAATACATACGAGAAATAAGACAGATATAAAACAAGTTTTTCACACAAAAGAAGATAATCTTAATGATTCATCATCATCATCAATCATCAGGTAGTCCACTGCACGGTTTTGCGAAAAGTTGATGGATGCAGGACTCAGGGTCACGTTTTGTGACAATCTATGAGGGAGGCCTATGTTATGCCTATGTTACAACAGGGAAGAGTGTATGTCCCGGGGGTGTGACCAGCGCAGGTCTGGTTAAGCAGTAGGTCACAAACAGTACTGTGTTTTAAAGGCAATTAAGCTTGTGTAAATACAAAGCGCATCAGACTTCAGAACCGATGGCTCATGGTGGCGGGCGCAGTTTGATGCTACACAGGTCCCTACAATAGAAAGTCCTGAGACACCGGAACTGTTATGGACAGACAGTTTGCACTTGCCATGGTGAACGGTTTGCTCGTATCAATCATCTTTTTATTTAAAAAAAAAAGATCTTATTTATTATACGTAAGCTATAACTATTATGAAATTGAAGGCCAGCGCGCCCGGACCATACTAACATTAGATTTTACAGCAAACAAGTGAATTACACTGATGATAGTATGCAGGAATACGCCTAGATTCTGCCGTGAAGCGGTGGTGTGCAAGCATTACTGTGTTTCGGTCTGAAGGCACAAGAGCTAGTGTAATTACTGGGCATATGACACTTAAAAACTGTTACCCAGATGGTGACGGGCGCAGTGTAGTGCCACACAGAAATTTTCTGGGTGACTCAGCATTTGTTACTATAAGGTGAACGATTCGTCCGTCTCGTCGCTTTCATATATATAAAAAAAAATGAGTTCAATGCCGAAACTGCTAAAATTGTTACTTGCAATTATAATTATGGCCTTCCGATAAGCTCGCTGAAGAACTTAAGTAAACCTGAATTTCAGAGAAATAAAAACTTTGAAGACGTGCGAAGTCCACCAATCCGAACTGTATCAGCATGATAGGGTTACCACCCGAACATTGTAATAAAGTGTTGTACGTTATTTAGGGCAATTGTATACGTTAATAAGAAATTACGTTAAAATACTTTATTTCACATAGGTTGACATTAAGCGACAGGACGAAAGAGAAGAGAAGACCCCTTGTCTTCGAATTTGATAAAAAACTAATTCTTTATTTATCTAAACGTAAATGTACATTGCAAAGATGCTGTGAAGCTGTTTAGCAGTGACAATTATTTGTTAAAGATAGCTATAAAAGAAGCTAAGCAATAAAAATATGATTTTAATTAATAATTTAATTATAATACTTTATTTCGATACAGTGTACTTTTTACCAACCATATCAACCGATCTATTTTATTTGGCCAAGTAAAAGATGTTAATGTATGATGATAATAATGCATGACCCACTTCTCGG
Organism: Luehdorfia chinensis; assembly: GCA_019845155.1. Classification (NCBI taxonomy): domain Eukaryota; kingdom Metazoa; phylum Arthropoda; class Insecta; order Lepidoptera; family Papilionidae; genus Luehdorfia; species Luehdorfia chinensis. The sequence continues at coordinate 1,825,368 of JAHVAK010000107.1, forward strand.
CTTCAAGTTCGTCTAAAAATAAGAGGACTCCTTTATCCAGAAATGAGACATTTATAGGCTAGTTCATTTTACTACGTCTGAAAGGTAAGTATATTATATCCGACTATGTAACGACTATGGAGCGACGACGACGGTTTTGCTTGAAGTCAATGCATGTTTTGTGGGGCATTCTATGGGGGAGGCCTATGTTCAGCAGTGGATTTGTGACAGGCAGGAATGATGATGATAATATAGCAACCTTTAACGTATAGAGGAAATGATGCACATTGTGTCGCAACATTGCTACGCGCGCCGACTGCCCTCCTTGTCCGTAAGGTTGCTCGAACATGCACCGCCTTTTGTATGGGCAAATTTTACGCTTTAAACAAATTCAAACTACATTTTTATAGATGTAAAGTCCGTTATTGCTTACAAAGCAGAAGCCTGCGCTGACCCATAAGCGGTAATTCATTCGAAAGAATCCATAGGACGGTGCGTAACCTTGCTAACTGACATGCAAATACGATTATTAAGCAATGTGTGGTAACTTCCACGATAGTTCGCTTCCGAGTGCTAGTTCATGTCGATCACATCCATAACTTCCGATTTCAGTGATACATATTTAAAAATTTCTAGTTTAAAAAACCCACAAAAGTATTAATCGCTTATCGTGGTTTACATGCCGCAAACTACCAAATCCGTAACAACTAACTGTAGCGCATGGAAATATATTTTCGGGTTGTTGTGGAATCGAATCAGCGACCCGTAGCGCACGAGCTAAACGCTTAGCCACTGCGTTAACCCGCGTTGAGCCGCGAAAGTACAGGGAATGTGAGAATGCAGTATCAGATATGGGAACAAACTCAATATACCTGAGACACACTAATTTTTCGGTTGGGATTCGACAAAGGTATTGTACGGACAGCCATTATTATATAGAATAACATCATAATATTCAACGCTGTCACTATACTGCTCGTGGGAACGCAATGGGAAGTAAGAATTTTATGACTCGTACCAAAATGGCGGCGACGTGGTTCGCCACACGTCACGTCTCGTTTCCCGCTACTACCTACCCCTTGGATGGAAAAGGCGTGACTGTATGTTAATTAGTCAAATACACGCCGTGTGATGGCGGCTCAAGAGAATATACCACCCCATGGGCTACTACGAGTATGGCCTCTGCCTACCTCTTATATGGAAGAAAGGTGTGAATTTATGTATGTATGTATAACACCCACAAAAGGATTACTACTTCCTCATCGTGGTTTACAGTGCACATGCACAAACTGCCAAATCCGTATATATAATTTCGGTGATGTAATTGATGTTAGCCTTTTTGGCTTTTACAGCTTCATCGGATACTGTGCTCTCGTGCCAGGGGCCCGCGTGCCAGGTTTGGTTTGACCCAAACATAAATACATAAATAATACTCCTACAAAAACCTCGAAATTCGGGCTGTGTCGCGTTCGCTGCGTGCTTGCGCGATTTCGAATATCTCAAAATAATTTTAAGTCGTCTAATGACCGTCCGAGGGAGGCTGCGGGCCTCCATTCGGACTGTCGACTTGTGTGTCGGTAACTCTGGGCGATGAGAACCGCCTTGGAATGCCAAATCCGTAACAACTATCTGTAGCCCATAGAAATATATATTTAGGATAAGTGAGAAGAGAATTTGAGGATGCAGCATCAGATGTGCGAACAAACTCAATATATCTGCGACACACAAGATTTGGTTCCAGTACTACGGAGGCGAACAGTGGGCTACGTGTGTGTCCACCGCTTATATGGGAAAAAGGCCTGACTGTATGTATGTATCAAAGAAAACCTAAACATAAATAGGTATAACCTTTTGACATCGATTTTATTCTCGTTTGACTTTCAACCTTAGCACGGCTGCGATGTCTCTCGGCGTCTCGACCGGTTAAAATGGTAAACATAGCTTAGAATATTCATGTAACAAAAAAACCTTGACCCAAACATTTGCAAATTGTTCAAATGTTTGAATTAGTTTATTTGCTTTCTGGTTCCCGATTGCTAGCGGGTTTTATTAATATTATACGTATGTATATAGTATGATTTACGGACACGATGACAACTTCAGAACACTGTCAGTAGCTATCAACTGCGCGGGAGATGTTATAGTGCTACAAGTCTGAGATGGGCAAGGATAGGCAGTGTTAGAGACACGGGACAATATCACCGCAACCAAACCCGAAAATCATCTTTTTATGGTTTTGGTTGAATGTTGGATGCGGCTAGGATTCGAACCCGGGACCAGAGGGGTAGCAGTCAGGTATTCTCGACTACATGGTCGTACGATTTTTACAAAGATATATAGTGAAGTAAATTTCGTTTGTCAAACGTAATTTTTTTAACATCTGTCTCCGTTTCCTAATGAGGTTCCTGTGACTCGGAAGAAACTCCTTATGTGTCCTCTTGTTTTAATTTTTTTTATTTTTATTTAGTCGAATGTACATTATAAATAAATTTACAAATAATAGTCTCATAGAAAACCAAAGCGCGCTCCATTACAAAATGTTAGACCAAAATTCAATAACAAACTTTTAAATGCATTGCAAACTCGAGCAGAACAGCCTCCACCAACAGCATCTATTCATAAGTACGACGCATGTGGCTTAAAGAAAGCGCTTTCAAGCTTTCAAACATCCCGCTGCTTTTTTTTATTGCATAAAGTGATGAAACGAGCAAAACGTTCACCTGATGGTAAGTGCAACGTCTGCCCATAACAAATGCTGTGCCACCCAGAAAATTTCTGTACACTGTGTACTACACTGTGTCTCGAATGCCCAGTGATTACGCTAGCTCACAGTGCCCTTCAAACCGAAACACAGAAATGTTTGCACACTAAGCAGTAGTGTGCAAACATTTCTGGTAGAATAACTGGCCCTGGGGTGGTACGAGTACCTACCTAGACGGACTCCTGCATAGGAATCCTACCATCAGTAATGCAGACCACTGGGCACAGACCTCTTGTGATGTCTGAAAGAATTTCGTCGGAAGGCAGTTGCATCAAAGATATGATATTACGAGTATAAACAGGATTTTAAGTCAAAACACAGACTATTCACTACTTAAACACAACATATATTGGAATATTATTTAAAACGACAAATATACATTGGGTTGCAGCAACAAAAAGACGACAGCATGGACAGTGGCAGTTCTGCCACAGCCACAGCCACAGCGCTGTTATTCAAAGAGTGCCTTAGGTTCACCAAACAGCTCCTCGACATTTCAAGTTTATTTATTTATTCTTTACTGTTAACACCTTTAAGGGCTATAATGGGCGGACTTATGCCTTGTGGCATTCTCTGCCAGTCAACCCTGACGATGGAAAAAAAAAAACATGTCAGTTTTATATATTTTATGAAAATCACGAGAGCTGCAAATCGTTCATCTGATGGTAAGTGCAACGTCTGCCGATAAAAATGCTGTGCCACCCAGATCAGGAATTACACTACCTATCAGTGCCCTTTAAACCAAAACACAGTATTACTTGGATACTACTGCTTGACGGCAGGATAACTGGCACTACGGTGGTACCTACCTAGATGGATACTACCAGTGAAATATAATGAAATAAAACCTACCCCTAATTCAATTTAATGTCCATACTTTTCAGTTAAAATAAAGGAGTTTTTTTATATCTATTACTGAAGAATACCAGGTCAGTAGAGCGATGTTATCGACTTCCGTCGAAAATTGCAAAATAAGGCTACGTTAAGGAAAGTGACAATTTGACAAACATATTTTCGCAATATTTATATAATTGATAACGTCAGGATTAAACCTAACATCGATTTAAGTGGTGGTATATCGCGACCACTACAGTAGTGTTCGAGATTACGATTGATAAAAGTTGTTTGTAAAGTTTATGAGCTTGTCTGCTCTGTTGGCGCAGTGGCTAAGCGATTAGCTCGTCTCTGCCGGCCGCTGGTTGAGTTCCGTGCCGAATTTATATGATATACAGATAGTAGTTACAGAGTGAGCGCATGAATCATGTCTTGATTTGTGGTGGACTACATTTTATATTAAGGAATAATGTTTTTGTTACGAAGTAACGTTAACTTTGTTTTATTTACTATAAAACTAATTCAATGGAACCAAACACTTCTTGAAAAAAAAGAGCGTAGAGCGTAAATTAAAAATACCTAATAATTTTATTTTTAATTAAAAACACAAACAAAGAAAGAAAAAAAACGCACATCCTGTTAAGTTGGCGAGGAAAGGGGGATTAACAATATGCATTTCTTGACATATTGAAAGCATTTTGTTAAACGCCCAGTACGAAAGCAGCTGCTGTCATTTTGAAAGCAAGACATGAAAACTAGTACCAACATAATAAATTAATTAATATTCTTGGCATACTTTATAAAAACAACGCGATAAATCATATCACAAGATAATGCTTAACTTGACATACCTCGGAGCGTCACGTTTGAAGCGAACGCGTTATACGAGACAAAACAATAAAACTCACGTTCTATATTTATCAGTTTATTTTTTACAATTTGAACCATAAACACTTATGCAATCAAAGCGATTATGCCACAAACCGTGCCGGGTCGTAGCTGCTAAAGAGAATCTACCACCCCATGTCATCACGTGGGTGTCGTAAAAGTCGACAGAGGGAATGTAGAAACCAGGAGATGGGCAGCAGCGTCTTCCTGGAACATCTGTATAAATAAACTGCGGTCGCCAACTCGCCTGCCAAGCATGACAAGTATGGCAAAATCCTCCCAAAATGAGAACTACAAACTCTCGTGGCAATCTGTGGAGGAGGCCTATGTTCAGCAGTGGACCAGTGATAGGATTAAATGATGATGATGATGCCACAAACTAATACTTACAACCTACAAGAGTCAACGACAAAAAGAAAAGCGACGTAAAAAAACACCGATAAGTACAGGGCGATCGTAAAAGTCAATCTTATGTAATTTTTCTCTTATTGACGATCAAATCATCAAATTCCATCAATAGTCCGGCAAGTTCGTGCCCGTCCGTCCCGCGGAGCAACAGAATAGAGTACTCTAGGTGTAAGAGAGGGTGGGTAGTGCGGCGGGGAAGGGAAGCGTGTAACTACGCTTAGCTACAGGTGTAGCCTCGCACTATTGCGACGTGTTGTCGTGCCTTCTTCAAAGTCTGTCGCCCGCGGGTCGGTCAAGCACGAACTTGCCGAACTATAGTCTAGTCTTCTGGTCAAAAAACCTTTTGCCCTATCGCATACTATTGAAATATCCCCTTCTTCATCAACCTGTTGATAGTCAACTACCGCATAAAGGCCTCTACCAAGAACGGAGATGAACGGAGCGATTATACACGCATACACACAGGCATTCTCTTGTTCTAACATAACGCTAAAATATAAGATCGCCGTTACAGGATGCAATGTCAGCGACAGGGACAATCACAAAACAACCAACCAACCAACAATTTGTGTATCTGCTGTTGCAGATTTGAACGCAAGATCCACGGCGCAGTGGTTAGGCACTCCGACCAATATTCGGCCACGCGGTTGTCAATCAGGATACAATAACCACGTACCATCAAGTATTGTGAGCCTTATTTACATAAAATAGTGGATACTGAAATAACAATCAGCCTCGTGACTTTTATCACAAAATTGCATTCACTGCAAACATTATGAGCATGGCGGGGTAAATATTTTTCTAAGCACGTGACCAGAGAAAGTTAATTTTAATTTACTTTGACTTGCAACCTTTAACATTTGACGCCACACACACACATACACACGCGCGCGCACACATAAAAAAAAGAAAGTAAAGTTTCAGCCTATAAATGTTAAACCCACTGCTGAGCACAGGCCTCTTTCTGAGAGGGTTTTGGAGCTAGGAAGAATCCGCCACGCTGCTCAAATGCGGGTTGGCGGACTGCACATGTCTTCGAAATATTTTTTATTTCTCAAACATGCAGGTTTCCTCACGGTGTTTTCCTTCACCGCCGAGCACGTGGTAAATCAGCACTTAAAATTGCAATTAACAATTTTTAGTGGTGCTGGCACCGGGAATCGCACCCTGGTCACTATGAAACTATGAACTTTAAAGAGAGCGCACAGAATCCACACTTAATATTATAAATGCGAACTCAACACTCTCTGTCCCTCTGTTGGTTACCTTTTCATGCTTTTCACCTTTTACGTTAGGATACTTTTTATTTCGGCGAATCAAAGAGTTGCCACTATATTTTTTAAAAACACTAAAACGCGGACGTAGTCGCGGGCTTCAGCCAGTACTATATAGTTGCATTAAGCATTAAAATAAAAAAACTCAACAAATTTCACCTGACACTTGTAACGTTGAATTATTATCTGTTTAAATACAATAATTAAAAATAAATAAATAGGAAATAATAAAGCCACTTACAATCATATATGCACTTAACGGATACGGCACTCGAACGATAAAAATGATAATACGATTCTTCAAAAAACGGAATACCGTCCTAACGAATGGCGGTTCTTGAATGTTCCGCGTTAGTCGTTATACGGCGTTATAATACATTCGAGTCCAATATGCGCTCTTATGTCTAGAAGACAAAAGGCAAACTGATATAATATGAACGAAAATAGACTTAAAAACAATGCACACAAAGCGCACGTAGCAAATCATTTAAAATTGGCAGCGTAATGGCAAGTTAATATATACACTGAAACAAACAAATTTGTTTCTTATGTTTAGAAGAATAAAGTTCATATAAATGCCATTCATTTTGTTTAAAGTTTACGACAGTATGGCGTAATGAAATGTAGACGCTATTATCTTTTACATACGGGTGGCAATGTTAAAACAGTATAAGACGTAAAGCGCCACATCATCGCAATTTTCGTTCGCGTGACACAGCGGTCGTATTACGAGTAACGAAAGACGACGAATTCGTTAGCCGATACGGAAAAATGTTCGACTAGTTAGCGCCTCCAGTTTCACTTGTATTGCAGTAAAGTTGGTAAATTTCCTACTATTATAGATATTATTTTACACAAGGATTTCTGTACAGTGATTTTACATACGTGTACATACATTTTACATACACAACACAACCAGACCTCAAAACAAACAATTTGTGGCACAAATGCTGGGATTCAAACCCGGGACCCGCAGTATAGAAGTCAAACACACTGGCCACAAGGGCACGCGGTCATACTTAATTACGTACTTAAAAGTAATTTTACATATGATTTCAAATGATCTTCTATATATTAATACGTGCAGAGAAAACTTTGTACCTTTTTAAGCATTTTGCGAGAACGAAGGAGTGTGAGATTTGGCATAGTTAAAGTTTGTATGTAGAAGAAGCGATGAAGCTAAAATTTGTATATATATATATGTGTTATTGTAAATATGTATATGTGTTATAAATATATTAAACTGAATGAAATAAAACTTTCATTATTCACCTCCATACTGATAATATAAGTCACATAATAGTCCCTCGTTTGTTTACGGTCACAATGTGGAAGAAATAATAGTATATGGTCAAACAGTTGCATAGAGAAGAGATTGTCACCATGTAATTTTAAATATTTCACAACACAAAAATTGTGAAGTGATTCTGAACCCACATTCCGGCTCCAAAACTGATGTAACGAGAAATTTATAGACAGCGATACCTTATCTAGTCTTTGTTTCATTGCAAAATCGCAAAGAGACAGTAAGGTGTATTTGAATTGTAGGTGTATTTGAATTGTAGGTGTATTTGAATTTGTAGAAGCAAAGTCGCCATCACAACCACTGTAAACCCCCGAGGAGGCTTCCGAATACATACTACAAACAAACAATGTCCGTCTGTCTCGCATGCGCAGACGACTAAATAACCACAAGTGCGTCCTTCCACCGGACCGTTGAACGGAAAAAAGCGGTTCGCGGTATGCCATAAGCAATTTATTCTTTTTTCCTTCTCTCAATGCAAGAGACCGTCTGCCAAAAAAAAACAAACAAATGATTTTAGACTTTAAATCAAAACGATAAGAGTCACTCAAATAAGCACAGACAAACAAAGTTATCTAGTTATCTATTATCTTAAATGTTCTCACTCCAGTAAAATTTACCGACACTACGGATTTATATTTTCCTTAGACTGAAAAAAGCAAAAATTTATACTAATCAATACTAATTGACGACCGCGTGGCCTAGTGTTTAGCGTACCTGACTTCTACGCCAGGTCCTGGGTTCGATCCGAGCCGGAGCCAACTATTGTGCGATAACGCAAATTGTTGGTTTTCGGGTCTGGTTGGGTGACAGTGTTTTTTATCTTGATATAAACAAAACCTTTAAAGTTAAAGCTGAATCCAATAATGTTCAGACATTCTCAACCAGTTTAAATCGTACGGGAAACGAACCTGCGACCCGTGACGCAGGACTCAATCTTTCAGTGCTACCAGCTACGAAAAATATTTACGGGAATTACGCGACATTGGAATAAAATCAAAATAAAAAAAGGTACTCACTAGCACAATTTGCGTTACAAACGCGGTTCACAATATTTACAAAACTGGAACGCGTGCGCTGCTAACCACCTCGCGTATACTAAACATAACGACGACTACGATAACTCTATAGGAACGATAACGGTGCCGTTAGCTTACCTAATGTAACGACACACGTTGGCGTTATTCAACACAGATTGCGCAATGTAGACGCGGCAGATTAGTTTCTACCTACGTCACTCTTTTTTTAGGATTTGTGTGATGGCGGTTTGAGAGAATCTACCACCCCATCTCATCCCGTGGGTGTCGTAAAAATCGACGGATGGATGGCAAAATCTCACCCAAATTAAGAGTTACTAGTTTCAGGTTCAGCAGTGGACTAGTCATAAGCCGAAATATTAAGGGTTTCGTGTCTGGTTTCATTTAAAGTAATTATTAACACAGGAGAGCTACATTGCAGCTATTGTTTTGGCTGTAGGTTTAAGCTGGGTTGGGAACCACAGTTAAGCGTATGAGAGATAGAGAACGAGAACCGAAAAACCATTTGCCGCAAACTAGCCATTCCATTACAGTGCACAGGGGTGCCCAAACCGCTACTCCTTGATTGAGACTGCGCTCGTTTGTTACTCTTACTTACTAGTTAAATAACCAGACTGATTATTGTAACAAAAGGTATGAAAATTTTCTTGATCAACTTCTTCTTTTCTTCTCCTCTTCTCTTTACAAGCTAATGGTGCTCGTCATCAGATGTGACAGTTGTCAACTACATACTAGTTTAAATAAATGAAATTGCTTGTCTTTGTGTTCTCTGTCTGTCTGTGCGAACAGATTTCACATAAAAATTAAACTTGAAACCGTTGATGTAATTTATAAGGTAAAAAAAGTAAAGTAAAAGCCTATAAATAACCCACTGCTAAGCACAGGCCTCCTTTCATTACCGAGTGGGTTTTTCGAGCTAGGAAGAAACCGCCACGCTGCTCAAATGCAGGTTGGCGGACCTCACATTTTTGTTTATTGGATAAAGTGATGAAAAGAGGAAATAGTTCACCTGATGGTAAGTGTAACGTCTGCCAATAGCAAATGCAGTGTCATTCAGAACATTTTTGTGACACCCCACTGCGCCCATCACCCTGAGACGTCAGTTCTTAAGTCTCAAATGCCCAGTGATTACACTAGCTCACAATACCGACCTTCAGACCGAAGCAATAATGTTTACACACTACTGCTTCACGGCAGAATAACTGGCCCTGGGGTGGTACCTACCTAGACGGATTCCTGCATAGCTTCGAAATATTTTTTATTTCTCAGACATGCAGATGTTTTCCTTCACCGTCGAGCATGTGGTAAATCAGCACTTAAAATCGCAATTAACAACTTTCGCTGTGCCGGCACCGGGAATCGAACACAGGTCACCCGGGTACTATGAAATTTAAAGCAAGCGCCAAGCCCCTGAGCTACCACGGCTCATTTTATCGTTTCTCGGCCTTTATAAGGTAGCCCCGAGTTAAAGAGATTACTTAAAAAAAAAGAATTACGTGACATTACTTTTATAACTTCTTCCAATTCTTACTCCATACGTACAAAATCGCGAGCACATAATATAAAAAATTCAGATGGACTATATAAATCTGCGATTTGTTTGTAGTCTTACTCAAGACATCCGAATTTAATACCAAACATCTATTAATAATAAGCTGCCAAATGTGCCTCCCAGAGGCGAATGTCCTAATTTTGTACCTATTTATCATTCTAGAGACATGCGACATCTCATGACGTATCGTATATTGGGTGAGGAAAAGCCAAACGAGGCTACGGTAGCGCTGGAGGCCGAGTAACACAATTTTATGGTTACGCGTTGTTCGTAGAGTTGTTTATTTAAGTGCACTGAGCGAATACTTGGTGTAGTTTTCGTTACTGTTATATTTGTAACAATTAATACTTATTTAAATATTATATGGTTGCTAAGGATTATTTTTTAATTTTCTATGTATTCAATAGTAGTAGTATCCGATACGGGTCCGGCGGTGTTACGTATTTTAAGGTATTGTACGGGCAACTTTTATACGTGCAGAATAAACCATAGTTTAAAAGGCACTGGTGGTAGGATTCCTGGAATCCGTCTAGGTATTTACCACCCCAGGGCCAGTTATTCTGCCGTGAAGCAGTAGTGTGCAAACATTACTGTGGTTCGATTTGAAGGGCACTGTGAGCTAGCGTAATCACTGGGCATATGAGACTTAAGAACTGATGTCTCATGGTGTTGGGCACAGTGAGGTGTCACACAGAAATGTTCTGGGTGACAGCATTTGTCACGGGCAGACGTTGCATATACCATCAGGTGAGCGTTTTGCTCGTTTTATCACTTTATACAATAAAGAAAAAAACTCGCACTTTTCGCCCTCGTGTGAAACGAGACATGACGGGTCGGGGGGACAGCGAGCTACGCTGCCGCCATTTTGGTACGAGTCGAAACATTTTCACTCTCCATTGCGTTCTAATGAGCAATATAGTGACAGCATTACACATAATGGTGTTATTTTGCGTCGTCCGTACAATACCTTCATCGCCTCTTACGACACCTCAGTAGGAAAGAGGTAGGTGCTATTCTACTCCGCCGGATCGTCGGTAATACTATCACCTGTAATGCTAACTCCCAACTTCATGTTTATATATTTATCTAGCACACGGTGGCCCCGTCTCGTCGCTAGGCGTCGTTTTTCATTAAGCGTAATGTATTATGATGTCATTGTAGCTTTCATGTAATGAAATATAATATGTAATGACATAGATCACGTACAAATGTAATTACACGATACACTTGTAATTACAATTGTAATTATACGGTACGTGATGTTTGGTCTCTTACCAGCGACGTTGTGAAATTTTCACGGTGAAGTAAATATGTATATACTGCCATTTGAATAAGCGATAACAAAACTCAGACTTAATAAAAAAAAAAGGTAAGGCCTTGTAAGTCTACAGACGTGTGTTATCCATACTAATATTATAAATGCAAACGTAACTCTCTCTGTCCCTGTCTTTTTGTTGCTTTTTCACGGTTCAACCGCTGAACCGATCTTGATGAAATTTGGCACAGAGATACGAGTAGCTTGCGTCCGACTGACATCATCATCATCATTTCAGCCTATCACTAGTCCACTGCTGAACATAGGCCTCCCCCATAGATTGCCACAAGTTTGTAGCTCTAATTTTGTGGGTTAAGGCGTACATTCTGTCGGGAAACAGTAGTGTGCAAACATAACTGTGTTTCGGTTCGAAGGGCGCTGAGAACTAGTGTAACCACTGGACAATTAAGACTTAGAGCAGTGCCCAAACTAATGTGATCTGGGTGACGCAGCATTTGTTATGGGCAGACTTTGCACTAACCTATGGGTGGAGGAGGGGGGGGGGGTTCATGACATTACCTTTAGTAGTTCTCGAGTTAAATCCGTTCGCACGGACAGCCAGCTAATAAAGGTACTTCTTATAACGTATGTATGTCGTTGTATATATTATATATACGTTAAAATCTACGCAGTTCATTAAAATTCATGTACCTACTGCGCTCGAACATACATGGGTTATAACAGTGCGTAAATCAATGGCTAATGGGAGCATATTGTGTTGAATTATGGCTTTTGCAATCATAAAATGAACGACATTATGTCGGATCGTGTAGCGTTGGGATCGCGAATTGGACACGGGGACTCTAGAGGTGTATCCTTACATTTATAAACTTTGCTGCGGTTGATACGTTAGACGCTAGATACCAAGGTTCGAATCTTCATGATTTCCTCATCATCATGAGGCCTCCCCAATAGATTGGCACAAAAGTTTGTAGCTCTAAATTTGGGCGAGATTTTGCCATAGTTGCCAACCATGGTTTATTTATTCAGATGTTCCAGGAAGATGCTGCTGCTCATCTCCTGGTTTGTATAATCCTTCCGTCGACTTTTACGACACCCACGGGATGGGGAACTTTTATATGCTTTTGACAGCTGTTTTTTTAAATTTTATTCGACGCTCAAGTAAAGTCAATCCTAGCCAATATTGATGCCTCATTATCTATCTATATCTATACATAGTGAAAGGGAGCCCCTGGCGAGCATCTGTCATTCTGTATGATCGCGATATCGAGAAGATTTAAGTGTATTCAAAATTGTCCTGGCTCTTGTAGGTGTTGAGCATTAACAATATTAGTGAATCAAACCGGGAAAAAGTCTGTCAGACACTTTCAAATATTGTTGTTTTTCTTTCCTAATTCATATATTGCCTGTAAACGACGACCGCGTGGCCTAGTGGTCAGAGTACCTGACTTCTACGCCGCGGGTCCAGGGTTCGATTCCCAGCCGGAGCCAACATTTGTGCTGAAACACAAATTGTTGATTTTCGGGTCTGGTTGTGTTGCGATTGTCCCCGTGTTTCTGGCACTGGATCCTAGCCTACCTCCGATCTTATTGCATCAGCGTTACATCGGGCGAGGGTAGGTTAGAACGACTGAGTGCCACTGTGTTTGCGCGTACACTTGTGGCACTATAATATCTCCTGCGCAGTTGATGGCTCTCGACAGTATTCGGAAGTCGTCGCCGTGGTTGAAATCGGATAGGAGAATATCATCATTGCCTGTAAAAATAAAATTTTATACGAGCGAAACCGGGCATGGACCTAGCGACCGCTAGTTTAAAACAATACATGATTTTGTAGTTATGAAATTTTTACGACATTTTGTAATGGAAATTGTCAAACATATGTATTTAATACGGTAATAAAATAAAATTAGGTTACATCTAAAATACACTTGTGTACATGTGATGTGGTGGCATTTCATATCTGGAGGTGAATATTTTGAATACGCATAGCATATCAAAATATTTCAGAGCTATATTATCGCAACTTATTTCTTCACTTATGTACGTTTTCCGAATCGGAAAATGCTTGAACATCAGGAACGATTTACCAAACGCCGCATAAAATTTACAGTATGCAAATCATTTTAAAAACATTAAAATAAAAACTTACCTGTTTTATCGATTACAATCCAAACGGACAACACACTACTTGAAATTAAACACAACCTGATAGGATGACATGCATCCCGAAACTGACCAATTTACATAGAAGGGCGCCATTTTATAGGTAAAAGCGCGGGAAAAACGAACCGACCAATGCGGAAGCAGGAAGGATGCGTTTTTCATCGCGATCGCAATCTGAACGCTCCATTAGGCAAATTGTTGGCGCCCTTTTGTTGAACGCGGATTGCCGTATTTTTTTAAGTCAAATTGATTTTAACGCTATGCGAAAAAACTTTCATTCGTGTTACTTTTTGTCAGTGTCGATTTGGTTGATTATCCTAAAATTTCCGTAAGTTACTTCATTCTCTTATATACAGAGCACACGCTAACACGCTTTGCTTAACGCAAAGCATGTCCAAGTGAAGTATCAATGTTATCTATTTTTGTTTCAATATATGGCGACATTTTCGGACTAACAACCAACAGATGACATCTACTGAGGACCTGTCATAGGCACTATGACTATTCAGGTCTTAGAAACCGGTTAAATTTCCAAACTGGTTTCGGTTCTTAACCCCAAACCGTAATGATTATTCGTTAAGGTTTCGGTTAAGTTTCTGATTACCGGTTAATAATGAAATCGGTTTCGTTCCGTTAAATTAACCGGTGAAAGCGATTTTTCATGGATAGCCGCGCCGAACGACCTCTGTTATTTCTTATTTATATTAATTTTTGATAGAACATATCGTCATTTCAAACGCCATTGCGTAATCACGACTGAAGTTGAAGTACCTAGGTGATACTAATCGAATAATCGAAATAAATAATTTTTGTGGACGTTTAAGAGTCGCTGAATATGTATCTTAGGTTTTTCGTATGTCAATGATACGGACACACCTGCTAAAAGAGTATCTGAAATTAACCGGTTGTGTCATAACCGGTTAAATCTAAATCGATTCTTTAAATTTTTAACCGGTTAATCCTTTAACCGGTAAATGCATAAATGGCTTATTAACCGAAATTCAACCGAAACCAACCGGTTTTTCGGAACCCGTTCTAAGCCCTGATGCCTTTCACGTATTAACGCAAACACCGACACTCGTCTTCACCTTCTCGTATCAGAGATAACGCCTGTGGGATTAGTTCGATGGAAGCGTCAGATGCAATGTAGAAGACACACTGTATTATATACATGGAGTACCAGTGAGTAACAGTGATATCAATTATGGTTTTCATTTATAAAGTAGTATGAAAATCCCTAGAATGGAAAGCAAAACAAACAAAACGTGTGCAGTTCTGACGCAATAGAAGTGAAAACTGCAGAATACTAAACTTTGGGAGAATGCGACGAATGCAGTGTATCAGGAGTAAGAGAATTGTAGGGTTTATTTATTATAATATTGTTACAAAGTTTAAAAATATTTTTACATTTTGTTCTCCATAATACATTACATATTATACAGACTCGCAAGTTTTCAATTTCAACAAATGACACGAGTGATTTATGGTAAGTAAATTACGAAATTAATGCTTTGGTTTTGATTTCATCAATATATACGAGTATCTTTGAAATGCGGCGTTAACTACTGTTTTTGATCATGTTGTCGAGCTAATGAGATCAAAATCTACGAAGAAATAGAGTTTCGTCGTCGTCGTTTCAGTCCCCTGCTGAACATAAGCCCCGAATAATAATAAGCCTATAGATGGCCACAAAAGTTAGTTGCAACGCTTGGCAGGCGGGTTGGCAACCGCAGTTTATTTATTAAGATGTTCCAGAAGATGGTGATGCCCATCTCCTTGTTTTCATTTTCCCTCTGTCGACAACGGGATGACATAGGGTGATAGATTCTCTTAAGCCGCCACCACACGGCGAACTATAATTTACTAACCTTTATTGAGGTGGCAGCCCTATTTCTATTGGCCTTTGCTAGATGATAAAACGAGATATGACTCGTCTCTTACGACATAGTCTACTTAGACTTAGTCTACTTAGAGACCAATGTGTCGAAGGCACAGACTTTAATACATTGTTAAACAAAGTAAACTCTTATCATATCTATTAACTGAACGGAACTGAAGCATATAAATACTATGCTAAGCAACTGAAGAATATTTATTTTTTATTAATTGAACTTGAACTATACTGAATGTAACATGTACAAATTTTATGCTCTTTTATGTTATTGTTAAATCAATATGAATGGAACCAAGCGGATAAAGAAACCATAACAGCACTCAATGCGTATTTACGTGGACTTTATACAAATTATTTGTTATATAATGATTTCTTATATTTACGCGAAACGCTAAATAAAACAGCGATCTTTTGCAAGGATTTGTGGTTTATGAAATCTGCCCAACCATTGCATCAGATTTGATAAAGAACACCGATTCTACCAAGGATCATTCGAGGATATTGAGATTAAAAAACATCCTAATTTCAATAGAGATGGTTGGGTATTACCAACGGCTTGAGATCCTATAATCCATAAAATTAAATCAAAAACCAGGCATACCACTGAAAAACTTGACAGACAGTTCAAACAGCTCTTTCTGTGTAGATCGGACCAAAAATAATAATTGAAAGCTGAACTCCGGGTTAACTATGACTTCTGGACATCTGTCACCTCAGTCCTCCCGTGACCAAGGATGCTGTAAAGCACTCGAACGTCGGGTTAGAAATAGTTCAAAATTAAACGCGATGAAATCCGTAAAAATTAGTTTTATTTAAATTGTTAAGTAAAGTTTTAGTAGTTAATTAAGTCCGAATGGAGGCCCGCAGCCTCCCTCGGACGGTCATTAGACGACTTAAAATCTTTTGAGATATTCGAAATCGCGCAAGCACGCAGCGAACGCGACACAGTCCGAATTTCGAGGTTTTTATGTTTGGGTCAAATCAAACCTGGCACGCGGGCCCCTAGCCCGTGAGAACAGTATCCGATGAAGCTGTAGAAGCCAAAAAGACTAACAGCAATTACATCACCGAAATTGTATATCATTTTATTCCATAAAAAAACTGTCATGTCTAGACGTTTACTTTATATATATTTTTTTATAGGAGAGAGTAAAGAGACGAGCAAAACATTCAACTGATGGTAAGTGCAACGTCCGCCCATGATATGCTGTGTCACTCAGACTACTTCGCGGTACGACACCGCGCCGGTCCCCTAGTTATTTATCATCATCGTCATTATAATCAGGGTGTAAGATGCTCACTGCTGAACACAAGTCATCAAAGATTGTTTTTTTATTGTTGTGCTTGGCCAGTAATCACATCATCATCATCACTCCAGTCACTGCTAGTTCACTAGTCCACTGCTGAACATAGGCCTCCGCCATAGATTGCCACAAAAGTTTGTAGCTCTCATTTTGGGGGATTTTGCCATAGTTGCCACGCCCGGCAGGTTGCCAGTAGCGGTGGCTAAAAGCATCACTGCAGTACTCGACACTTAGCACCTTAGATGCCGATAACCGGTCCGACTATATTGAGTCTGGCAAAACTTGAGATCGTTCGAGACATTTCTGGCGTTTTTTTTTTTTCATTATTAAATGAAACATGCAGTACCTACATAATTTCTCGCTGAATGCGAAGCTAAGCTAAACTGATCGTGCAATGTTTTGCCATTAGTATTGCAAAAGAATTTTAATCGATAACATTTGCACGCCGTTCAGTTAAACTGTAACGTAAACGACATTGATAATTTTCAGACTATATGGTAAAGGTATGGTAAGCTAACATTAAAACTATGTAAATTATTTTACAACGTTTTTATTAACTCATTTTCATGTCTGTTTTTTCGGTACAAATTGCAATCGATTTTAAACAAACTTCCCGATGAGCTAGATACTTGAAACTTTTAAACAAAGCCCGGTTTGTTTTTTTGATTTTGTTTAATTACATGTCAGACCGCCACGGAGATGGCCCAAGAAGGGAGGGATTTGCCGCAATCACCACTCTTAGCAGGCGGGTTGGCGATAGCAGTACCAGGCGCATCGGTACCTTGGACGGTGCTGCCCGTCACTGGTCTGTGTATTTCCGTTTGAATTGAGGACTTTAAGCATAAGTGTTTGGGGCATGATATTGCCAATGAAAAGGTTTGCTATTCGCCAGATCGGGTGGTCTGATTAGATGATTTAGATGTTGTATACATAGTTCGCGTGGCTCAGTGGTCAGAGTACCTGACTTCTAAGCCGCGGGTCCTGGGTACGAATCGCAGCCGCAGCCAACATTTGTGCTAAAACATAAATTGTTGGTTATCGGGTCTGGTTGTGTTGTGATTGTCCCCGTGTTTCTGAAACTGCATCCTAGCCTACCTCCGATCTTATCGCATCAGCGTTACATCGGGCGCGGGTAGGTTGGGACGAGTGAGTGCCTCTGTGTTTGCGCGTACTCTTGTGGCACTATAATATCTCCTGCGCAGTTGATGGCTCTCGACAGTAGTCGGAAGTTGTCGCCGTGGTCGAAATCGGCTCTGTGAACATCACATAGTTTGCATCTCAGAAAACTTTCTTAGCGCGATTATGGAATGTATGAAATTCTTTGAGCTTCTCATGTGGCGACATAGATGTCGCTACAATTGCGAAGGTCCTGCAGCGATTCTGCCATTATGGCTATATCGTCGGCAAAGCGAAGGTTAAGTGATGTATTCGCTAATGAAGTTAATACCGTATCCTTTCCAGTCCAGTAGCTTGAAGACATCTTCCAATACAGAGGTGAGGAGATTTGGGGATATGACATCACTCTGACTTACACCTTTCTGCGGTGGTATCGGATGGGTTCGTAGCTTTGCTGTACAAAAACTGCAGCACACACGATATACCGACAGACAATCTGGCACCACCGCAGTGACTGTAGCACCGCCCAAATTTCGACGGCATCAAAAGCTTTTTCTTTCATAATTAGGTTCAATTCCAATAAACTATATACTAACTATATTTCTAATAAACCATAGCGTGAATTACGGCGCGTATGAAGAAATGAGGACTCCCCTCACGAGTTGGCACGCGGCCGTCGTTTTGGCACCCAGCCTATTGGGTTGCTGTAACGTCACATGTACAGAAAAAAATCGTTGTTGGTCCGGCCGAGAGTCTTACTCATTCATGGATGCCGGAGATAGTAGTAGGCGGAAAAATCTAGTTCCCCGATAGTTTGGCTACGTGTATTTGTTAAATTTAGACATTGTATCTATATTTCCGTCTTGGATTCCGCTGTAAAATTCTTACTACATATTAAGTGATTATCCGGACCCATAACGTACTTTTTGAGATTTTAACTAAAAAACGATGCTCCACGCCGTTTTACATAGTAACTTAACATGTGGTAGGATTCCTATGCAGGAATCCGTCTAGGTAGGTACAACCCCAGGGCCAGTTATTCTGCCGTGAAGCAGTAGTGTGCAAACGTTACTGTGTTTTGGTTTGAAGGGCACTGAGAGCTAGTGTAATCACTGGGCATATGAGACTTAAGAACGGATGACTCAGGGTGAAGGGAGCAGTGTGGTATCACACAGAAAAGTTCTTGGTGATACAGCCTTTTTCATGGGCGGACGTGGCACTTACCGTCAAGTGAACGATTTTCTCGTTTCGTCACTATTTCAAAAAAATAATATTAACCAAAACCAAATACCAACAATTTGGCTTTGCACAAATGGCTCCGACTGGGATTTGAAACCAGAACCCGCGGCATAGAAGTAATACTGTGATCACGCGTTTCATCGCATTGATGAACTAAGTTTACATGCTACCAACCGCAGACAGGTGACCGCAGAGCTGTGGATCCTGGGTGTGAAGTCCAGTTGAATCTAATACTTGTGTAGCACACAAATTGTAAGTTTACGGGCGTCGATGTGTCGTGAATGCCATGTGTCCCTGACACTGCACTCCGATCTTGTCATCAGGGCGTTACATCAAAAACGGTGAATAGTGTATACTAGAGCTTCTGTTTTCATTGTATGCCTTGCTGGTTGTTAACCGGAAATAACATACCCAATCCTAAAGAGAATTATCGTATTATTCTGTAAAACATATATATATAGATAGTTATATTTAATCCCGTCGTGAATTACTAACGAAATGAACAAACAGGTGATTGTTCTTTAAAAATACTAATAGTGTTTGATTGTTGATGTCTTTGTTTAACTTCTGAATGAAATTATATATATTTTTTCTAATTTACGCGAATATTATTAATTTAATAAAACTAAATTTACGAAATTTATCACGTTTAACCATTGATATACGAAAAGACTGCAAAAAAAATAGATATATGTTTGCACACACAGCCTAACGCTAACACAGGTCGCCTCAAAAGCGTCCTCAAAAATAGAGCGCACAGTGCGCTTATTATTTATTTAAAATTCTATTGCGTCAATTGGTAAAAAGTTTAAAAACGTCATACAAAGATAGTTGATTTCGTTTAAAAAGATACTTTTTGCCGTAGGCATAACATTGAATCTGTGTTTATTTAATCGGAATTTGTGACCTTTGTCTTTGATTTCTGTTTTGATCAATGGAGGGCGGTTTTTGAAGCGTATTTTGTATAGAAATATGTATCTTGGGTTATTGTATATCAATGCGTTTGACTATTTATTTCCCAAAGTTTAGACGTCTTTACAGCACTAATGGTCACAGGACGTCTACTTTGTTAGGCGTCCTGATGTGCTGAATCCGGGCAACCGTCTTCTTTTATTTATTACCTTTGGTACGGTCTACGCAAGACAGGCTTACAGTATCTTGAAGTCTTGTAGTGGTATGCTTGTATATGTATGTGTATATATATATATATGTGCCAAATTTCAATTCACTAAATCCTGTAGTTTCGGAGACATCGTGATGAGTCAGGTAAATCGCTTTTATACATAGATAAGATCCCATGCAAAATTATTGACGACCTAGTGGTCGGAGCACCAACTTCTACGCCGCGGGTCCTGGGTTCGAATCCCAGCCGGAGCCAACAGTTGTGCTAAAACACAAATTGTTGGTTTTCGGGTCTCCGTGTTTCTGACACTGCATCCCAGCCTACCTCCGATCTTATCGCATCAACGTAACATCGGACGCGGGTAGGGTGGGACGACTGGGTGCCTGTGTTTACGCGGACACTTGTGGCAATATAATATCTCCTGCGCAGTTGATAACTCCTGACAATATTCGGAAGTTGTCGCCGTGGTTGAAATCGACCAGGAGGACATCATTGAAATTAGGCTGTCTCTTTTTTGATTGTGTTTTGTTAAATTAAATATATATATATATATATATATATATATATATATATATATATCACATTTTATGTGTGTATATATATATATATATATATATACACACATAAAATGTCAAATATTTCCATTTAGAATTGACGTGCTTCCAAAATCGTTTGATTAAAATAAATATTCGAGAACTCGATGAAATATAGATATCCGAGTTGATAAATCATTGCTTAATGTGCGTGTGTCATTAGCCGTCCAGTGCAGCGCACCCACGCGCACGCAAATTAACTAGCTTGCACCTCACACCTGCGCCTCGACTGATTTGTGACACTCTAATATAATGCCCTGAGAAAGATTAAGATAATAAAGAAGTATTTTTGTATTAAAGGAAAGAAAATTAATTTGCGAAGATTCGCATTCAAAATATAAAATATACACCATATTACCTACTTTAGAAGAGCACCGCCCGCACTCTCAAAGTAGCGTGCACAAGCAAACAAACACCGCCACCGGGAACCGCTACCAGATACCCCCCACCACTACAGCTGGCTCTGTCACCATCATCATTTCAGCCTATCACTAGTCCACTGCTGAACATAGACCTCCCCTATCAGACAGCCACAAAAAGTTTGTAGCTCTCATTTAGAGGGGATTTTGCCATAGTTCCCACGCTTGGCAGGCGGGTTGGCAATCGCAGTTTAATCGTTCAGATGCTCCAGGAAGATGCTGCCCATCTACTGGTTTTTATTTTCCTATCGACTTTTACGATACCCACGGGATAAGATGGGGTGGTAGATTTTCTTAAGCCGCTACCACACGGCGGCTCTGTCGGCGAGTCAATTCCACTTGATAATGCCTCGTTTTCAGGTGCAACACGTGTCGTAGTCTCGACTTCAGTTGTGTATATTGCCTAGTGGTAGTGTTGTAGTGGTGGGTATGTGATGGCGGTTCCCGGTGACGGTGTTAGTTTGCTTGTGCACGCTACTGTGGGAGGGCGGGCGTTGTTCTTCAAAAACTAGATATATACCATTTCATTTTCCGGATGTGGCTTATCAAATAATTTCCATTCCTTCATTATAATGGATTTCCGCAAAGTAACTCCCGATTGTATTAACTATATGTTTGCATTGTGTGTGTATGTATATGTTCTCCTAGCCAATTTCGACCACGGCGACAACTTCCGACTACTGTCGAGAACCATCAACTGCGCAGGAGATATTATAGTGCCACAAGTGTACGCGCAAACACAGAGGCACTCACTCGTCCTAACCTACCCGCGCCCGATGTAACGCTGATGCGATAAGATCGGAGGTAGGCTAGGATGCAGTGTCGGAAACACGGGGACAATCACAACACAACCAGACCCGAAAACCAACAATTTATGTTTTAGCACAAATGTTGGCCCCGGCTGGGATTCGAACCCAGGACCCGCGGCTTAGAAGTCAGGTACTCTGACCACTAGGCCACGCGGTCGTCACGTTGTGTATATATAATACAAAGATCATAACTTCGTGATTCGTTTCTAGTATTTTATTCATCACTAGCTGTGTCCTACGGTTTCGCATGCATAAAATAATGCGACATGGTACCTGACTGACCTGAGCATTCACAGTTCGGCCCTCCTCGGTATTATTTTGCTAATACATACATACATAGAGTCACGCCTCTTTCCCATAGGGGTAGGCAGAGCCCACATCTTTCCACTTGCTACGAACCTGACACACATCTTTACGTTCCTCTACTTTCATTATTGTGTTCGTACAAAGCTCGTCGGTTGCAGGTACTTTTGACGTAGCGTTTTTCTTAAAAGGCCTGTCTACGTGTCTAAACCGTCTAAGCATCCCTTTCTCTGTCTTTGTCACTACATCTTCTACCACAGCGCAACGTTCCCTCATCACACTGTTTCTCTGTTTTTCCATCACTTTTCACTCGGTTTTCATTTCAACAGCATAACTCTTATTTTCATGCTTCTTCTGCCAGACCAAACATTCACTGCCGTATAAGTGTGGGGACCAGTACTCCTCTATGTACAGCCAGTCGTGCCTTTTTAGACTTTCTGGCAACGCATCAAGTTATACAAAGCCCCATATAATTTATTTCCTGCCAACGCTCTTCGTTCAATATCACTTTCGTACTTTCCGTCTCTCGAAAATTTTGAACCCAAATTAACAAACTCTTTCACAACACAGCTAATTAGCCAAGTAGAACTCAATTTTCTTTCTCGGTAATGTTCTGTTATCAGCCTGAGGCTCCTTAAGGCCGTAGCGCGAAGTTTTGTAGCCTAGAACAGGGGTTCCCAAACTATGTTGCGCGGAGCACAAGTGTTCCGTTGAATCTGGACAGGTGTTCCGCGACAATTTGGAAAGTAAACGCACTGGTACACATTTAAACATCTTATCCTTTATATCGAACTAGCTGATGCCCGCGACTTCGTTCGAGTGGATTTAAGAATTAAATATCCCGCGAAAACTATTTTATTTTCCAGGATAAAAAATATACCATGATGCAAGCAATCTTTGTGATAAATTTCGTCAAGATCGTTTCAGCGGTTGAGCCTTGAAAATGTAACAAAGAGGCAACGGGCTAGAGAGAGTAACTTTCGCATTTACAATATTAGTATGGAAGTATGGATGACAGCTAATAGCTGAGTGTTTCGCAAAAATTCCGGATGTGTTCCGGAAAAATGTCCCGATGATAGTCAAGTGTTCCGCAAATGTAGATTCGCGAAGTGTTTGCTCCCTTGCAGAGAGAGTTTGGGAACTCCTGCCCTAGAACCTTCTTTAAAAAGGATCTATCTTAAGCCAAAACAATTTTTCAAATCGTATTAGTATTTATAAAATGTCAAGTCAACGCGATTTATTTATTTATTTAGATTGTTTTACATGAAATTAAATTATAAAATTCATGTACCCTGTCAGGCGCGGCAATGAATGTATGTGAGAGGCAGACATCTATCTGAATCATTTTTCAAAATATTCTTCAATATTATAATAACTTTTTTCTATTAGGTACGCTCTTAATTTTTTCTGAAATGTTTTGTAGTTTTTTTCGTTTTTTATGTTAATTTATTATATATTTTTATAGACATGGAATAAGGGCCAGAACTATGCAATTTTAATTTAGACGATGACTGGACTAAGTCCTGTTTTCGGCGCGAATCATAACGCCGAGGTAAATCTTTCACAGAAGAATAAAAATTTGGGTATCGTCTAACAAACTTACATATTTCGTGTATGTACATGCACGGTAAAGTGAGGAAATTTAAGTTTTTAAAATGTGCCTTACAGCTTTCGGTTTGATTAATGTTGGTAAGTATGCGAACACATTTTTTCTGTAAGACAAACAGATCTTGCATGTTAGCACTATTGCCCCACAAAATAACGCCATAGCTTAGCCATGCATAAGCATAAGCGTAGTACGCGGTGATAGACGTTTTTAGGTTAGTACATTTTTTAATTTCCCGTAAAGTGTATAGAAATTGCGACAAATTTAGATTTGACTTTCTGTATATGAGCTTTCCAATTTATATTTGAATCAATGACTATTCCGAGTAATGAAAACGTCGTAACTATTTCGAGTGGGATTCCATCGTAACAAAAGTTAATATTTAATTCAGTTTTCTGATGTGGCCTAATTTTTGTTAAAGTAACAGTCAATATGCTGAGCCACAGATCTCCTCTCATGTCTGAGAGAGTTTTGGAGCCGGGAAGAGTCCGCCTGGCTGCTCCAAAGCGGGTTGCACTTAAAATTGCAGAACAAGTTCTCAGGTGCCTGTACCGGATATCGAACTTACGCGTTAAAATTAAGACGATCGTTTAGCCCCAGAGCCACTGCGGTTCTTTAATTAATTATATAGTTATACATACATAAGATCACGACTGTATCCCATAAAGGGGTAGTCAGAGACTGGGCACTCACTGCAAAAACAACTGAAACTTTTAACTACTATGTAATATTGATGTTTTGAAGTGCAGTGTGGTGTCAAATAGATCTTAGTGACGCAGCATTTGTTATGGACGGATGTTGTCCTTGCTATTGGATGAGCTTTTTGCTCATCTTAAATAATAAGAATTATTCAAAATGTTCAGATAGTAAGGTGCAACGTGCAAAGTGTGCCCATAAATGTGACCCAGTATTTCCAATTGCAAGATCTTGTGTGTCACCTTGAACGTAAGATATTTAAGTCGCGTATGCTCAGTAATTTACACAAGCTAGTGGCGTTACACCGGAACACAGCAAAAGAATCAGTAATCGTTGCCCACTGCTGCTTCACGGCAGAATAACCGGGCCTGGTGTTGTACCTACCTAGACGGAATTCTGTATAGGCACCGGGGATCGAACTCAGCTCACCCAGTCATGTCAGTTAATATTTACAATATATAAACGAATAAATAAAAATTGATATCAATTTCAGCAATAAATTTACTCTTTGTCGATTGATAAAAGTTCCCCCTTCATATCACGTAATACATGTTAACTGCCCATCACGATATCTTATATGCATTGAATAACAATCGCGGCATTGATGAGCGGGCCCTGACCGCGAGGTCACGGGTTCGAATCACCAAAGAGACGCTCGGCGATGGTTTGTTGACTATCTATATTTCATATATGTCGAGACGTTTATTGACGCTGCATTTTAAAAATGAATGTATGCTGTTCTCATGTTAACAGAGAATACAGAATGTTTACTGCCAAACATAGGCATCCACCATAAAAAAAGTAAAAAAAAATTGTAGCTGTAATTTTGGAGGAGTTTTGCTATAGTTGCCTCTCTTGGCTGGCGGGTTGGCAACCGTTTAGTTAGTTTTATTGAGATGTTCTAGGAAGGTGCTGCTGCCCATCTCCTGTTTTTTTTAATACGCCCTTTACTTGTTGTAATATTCAGGTGCAATAGAGTAAATAAATAAATAAAGTATAATTGTTTTCAAAAGAAAGCACAATTAAGAGTAGTTGGATATAAAAAAAAAACAAATCAATCAATTATTATTCTAGCGAACTACGAGTACCTACACGTGGTGCTCATAACACAGACTAAATTCGTCTATAATAGACTATATATACACATTCGTATATATGTATTTTATTTGATAAAGTAACGAGACGAGCGAAACGTTCACCTGGTGACACGCATTTGGTATGGGCAGACGTTGCACTTACCATCCGGTGAACGTTTTGCTCGTTTTGTCACTTTATGTAAATAAAAATAAAGATACTGTGTTACCCAGAATATTTCTGTGTAGCACCACACTGCGCCCGTCACCTTGAGACATTACTTGTTAAGTCTCCTATGCCCAGTGATTACGCTAGCTCTCAGTGCCTTTTTTTGCACACTACTGCTACACGGCAGAAAAACTGGCCCTGGGGTGGTACCTACCTAGACGGATTCCTGCATAGGAATCGCATAAGAATTTCACATGTAAGTGAATTAATTTCTTATGTGAAATAAATAAATTCTTAACCTCATACAAAAATATTGTTTTCTAATTAGCTAAGTAGAACTGAATGAAATTTGCTTAGATTTTGAACCATCTATATCCTTAGTTCCCAAAGTCGTCTAGGTGGACCCCCAGGGGTCCACGGGACACTCGACGGGGGTCTACGTTGGCGTGACAAAAAAAATGGATTAGTAAGTTATAGTTTTGGGAATATGTTTGAAAAGTAGCTGCAGGGGGTCCGCCGGAACCAGCTAAAATTTGAAAAAGGTATATGGGAAAAAAGTCTGGGAACCTGTGATCTACATTCACACACTTACGTAATTTTACACGATAGGTAGTGTGTCAAAATGGAGTTGGGATTAAATCAAGTATCATCATCATTTTATTCTTTAGTTCGCAGCTGAACATAGGCCTCCCCCATAGATTGCCACAAAAGGTTTTTTGCTCTCATTTAGCAGGCCTTGCCATAGTTGCCACGCTTGGCAGGCGGGTTGGCAGCTGCAGTTTATTTATATATATGTTCCAGGAAGATGCCGCTGCCTAACATCTGGTTTTCATTTTCCCTCTGTCGACTTTTACGACACCCACGGGATGAGATGGGGTGGTAGATTCTCTTAAGCCGCCACCACACGGCTAATCAACTAATTCAATCTAAATTATTACTCCCAACTATCATTCCCTATTTCATACAGCTTACTTTAGTTTAATGAGGTGATCGTACCAGTTTCTAAATAATAATAATTAATGTACTATTTCTTTTATAACATAACTTCAATTATAAAAATGTTGAAAATAAAGCTGCGGAGTTCCTTTCGCGTGTTTATCCTATGTACAGAGAAACCTCCTTACGAAACGGTGGTAGTTTGCAACAACAAACGATATTTTTTATTTTGTTTTTCTTGCGTCAGAGAACATACATTTAATTTCATTACAGTGAATGGGTATCTCATCCTCCTTCCACTGGAAAGGAGTGACCTTGTCAAGTGAGAGGAAGTCGATGAAGGCTGACTATGTTGCCACCACACTAAGATTTCTCCTGTATCGTGAGAGCGTTCCACAAACATAAATTTGACACAACACTATCGTTGGCTCCGGCTAGGATTGGAACCCAAGACCTGTGCGTAAAACTCAGGTATTCTGATCACCATGCCACGCAGTTAAACTGCAATAACGCTTCACCGTGGCAAAAGTGCTCACCACTTGGATTGTGATCGTCAAAGTCGGTAAAAGCAGTTCAACTTTTGCTCATCTTTTTTAATGGAATATATGGTAGGATTCCTGTGCAGGAATCCGTCTAGGCAGGTACCACCCCAGGGCCAGTTATTATGCCGTAAAGCAGTAGTGTGTAGACATAACTGCGTTTCCGTCTGAAGGGCACTGTGAGGTAGTGTAATCACTGGGCATATGAGACTTAAGAACCGTTGTTCTGGGTGACACAGCATTTGTTATGGGCAGACGTTGCACTTACCACCAGGTGAACGTTTTGCTCGTCTCGTCACATTATCCAATAAAAAAAAAATGGAAGGAAATGTCGAGACGCAAATCGCAAAAGAGCAAATAGTTCACCTGATAAAAAATGCAACGTCTGCCCATAACAAATTACTCCCAATTTCTAAACAAGCTAAAATCTAAAAACACACAACGCGCTCGGCAACCTGAGACAGTTCGCAAGTCTCACATGCCCAGTGATTACACTAGCTGTCAGTGACTTGACCGAAACACGGTAATTTTTCCAAACTACTGCTTCACGGAGGAATAACTGCGGTGGTACCCATCTAGGCAGATTGCTGCATTGGAATCCTACCTTTTTATCTTCTGAAAAAGCAATTAACTTTCATATATTCATACAAAACTTATATCACCTGCTATGTCTGGTTAAAGGAAAGCCATATTTCCGGTTCGTGTTCATTTAAATGTTATCAAAGACTATATAAAATTATATACAGACATTCCACAATATCTTGCGTCGCTGTTACGTAATGTGTGACGTATAAGTTACGAATACGAGTATTTTTGTAGCGCATTCGCAAAACCGAAAGCGTTCGGTTTCACGCACGTGCCTAAATATATATACAACTAGCTATTCCACGCGGTTTAACCCGCGTAAGAAAGCCGACTCCGCTCTATGATATACGTATATACTTCTTATTTGAATCGGACTTTGGGGTTTTAAACTTTTTCGCGGAACCCTTATTATTTTTCTAGAATTAGAGTAGACTGAGTTACCCGCTATATCGGATATCTGTCATGAAAGTCTCGTCAAAATCGGTCCAGTCGTTTAAGAGATCAGCCTGAACAAACGGACAGACAAAGATTTTAAAATTTTGTTTTTATTCTTATTAGTACCGTATACACTTTCATAAGCTGTTATTTTTTATTTATTTATTTTACACTTTATTACACACCAATATACATGATAAAAAAAAACTTGCTGCGGGTTAGAGTGGAGTTCGGCTGTTACTAAAACCGCCGTGATAATTCTCTGACAATCAAATACAAATAACCTAAAACAATCGGTGCATAGACCTAACAATTTTGTATATAATCCAACAGATCAAAAACACATGCGAATGCGTGTCGTTGGCGATTACATTACGCGTAGTAAGTCGATAGATCGTGCGTTGTAACGACCACGCGGTGTATAAATAAATTTTTCGTAACTATAATAGAAGCGCGTGACGCTCTACATCGACGGCCCACTGACCTACACGAAATAAACTGACACACCCACGCGGCAATGTACTCTAGATAACGCGGTAAGATCGGGAAAAGCCGATTCGGCATTATCGCCGGGGCCGCGGTTATTTTTTTAAGGAGTCTGCTTCCTAATATGAATCGTTTCAAAATCTGCGTATTTCGTAACAATAAGATTTTTATTTAGAATTAGCTAAGCTATAAGCCGACCACATGATTGCTCCGTACGTCATGGTACCTTGCGACCGGAGCATTCACAGTTCGGCCCTTCTTGTTAAACGCGCAACTCAAGTTGTAGCATGAAATTTTATTGCATACAATCTTAAATAAATAGTTAGTTATAAATAGTTCTAAATTAAACGCAATAAAATCCGTGAAAAATTGTTATTTTTAAATTTGTAGTATTCGCGTAAATATAAGAAGCCATTATTAGCCTATATTCTTCCTTAATAAAGGGGCTATCGAACTCAACAATAATTTTTCAAACAGAATAAGTATTTCCTGAGTTTAGCGATATTAAGAGAAACATGTAAATTGAATTGAAATATGGAACTAAAATAATAATGACCAAAATGCAAATTAAAGCGGCTACGCGCTACAGCTGTTTTAGAGGTTTGCCCGGACAAACAAACAGACAGACAAAAATTTAAAAAACACGTGTTTGCGTTTTGGTGTCCTGCAAATTACCAAATGAGATTATGAAAAAGATTCTATTGCGAAATCACAGACAGACACTCCAAATTTATTTTTTTGTATAGATGAGACCTTCATTATTGATACTTAAGGAAAGTTGGATCTCCAACTAAAGATAAACCCTGCTCAATATAGATATGAAAAGTACCATAAAATAGTAGATTAGACTAATGGCCATGTACATTAACACAATATACTAATATGTGATAAAGCACTGTTATTATCGAATTATTAAAACTGTGTACATTTTGAGTTTTGATGTTTAATATTGATAATTTTTTATGGAGTGCTTGGGAAAGTGTAAGTGATTGGAACATTCAAGAACAGAATAATTGTACTTTTCGTTTTGTCTCCATCATCGCTACAAATATTGAGTAAAAGCAATTTTTTTTATTGTCGATTGAAATTTTGTACTTGTGTTGCTTGAAGTTTGCTACTTGTCTAAAAATGGATATGTTACTTGATATTGAAGAAAATGTTGATGACTGTTTCCATAAATAAATAAATAAAATAATATAAATACATTTTCAAATTTGCATATTTATAGACATGTTTTGACAAACATGACATCAAAACCGGACTCAACAACAAACAATTAATGTTTTTCAGAAATGTTGACTCCAGCTGGGATTCAAACCCAGAACCCAGAATCTTATTATCAGCATCTTTTTGTTTGTTTTTGTGTTTTATGTCTTGTCATTGTTTGTGTTTGTTGTTCTGTGTTAGATCAACAATCACAAGCAATTGCAACCCAAAAGAAAAAAGTAAATGAAATAAATAGAATGTACTTTTGTTTAGAGAAGGTGTTGTTAATTATATCTTTAACTAAGTAACCAATAATAGATTATTTGGATACAAAATATTATCCTTGGTACATGCCCTTAGGGTAATGACGGAAATGCTTGTCTGGGTTTCATATGACACTACTGGCAACATGCATCAAATTGAGAGGAATACTTACAGCATTACTAAACAAATGTAACAATAAAGTTATTTAAAACTTAAAAAGACTTTAACACCATTTGAGCAAGCATCATGAAAGTTGGCACATAGATTGCATCCTGAAGACAGACATAGGACACTTTTTATCCCGGAAAATCAATGAGTTCGCAGAGGATTTTTTTAAAAGCGCAAAATCCATGTGGAGTAAGTCTCAGGCATCAGCCAGTGCTCATCCCTCTAAATAAGATGCAAGAGTATACAAGCTAGATTATCCCTTCTGACTTGTCCATGGGCCTTCTGCTTGCAAGTCTCTTCTGACAAAGTTTGTTAAAGCCCCCGGGTTAACAACATTACACACAAACAAACATAATTATAAAGTATTATTAAACAAAAAAAAAGTTACTATTGTGAATGTGGTCCTCTTTTTCCATAAAAGAGGTAGGCAGAGGAAACAAGACCTGATGGGTGGCGAACCATGTCGCTGCCATTACTGTGTTTTGGTCTGAAGGGCACTGTGAGCTAGTGTAATCACTGGGCAATTGTGACATAAGAACTGATGTCTCAGGGTGATGGGTTTAGTGTAGTGTCACACAGAAATGTTCTGGGTTGCACTTACCATCAAGTGAATGTTGTGCTCATTTCATACCTTTATTAAATAAAAAAAAATTAAGACATTAGGATGTCTAACACCTCAGACCCTCAATGACCATAGGTGCTGTAAAACACATGAAACATGGGGAAATAAATAGTTTAAAATATATACATAATTAAATCTATTAAAATTAATTTAAAGTATGTTCCTAGTCTTATATTTCATTACCTCATATAGACATTAATTTAATAATTATTTAGTTTTTTAAAATGGTCACCACCACATCATTATGTTGATTATTCTAATACCATAATATATATAATATGCTGCACTAACACACTTTCACTAAACTTTCTACTCACTAGTTTTGATTTTAAAGTCTTACATCTATTATTTTAATAGAGATTTATAATGACACAGAAAAATATATTCATATTTTCGTGATAAAAATTTAAAACATTTAGAAGTAATGAATGTAACATCATTAAATAAAAACAAGACAACATACACAAAATAAGTTTTTCGTAATGGAATTTTAAAAAGTAGTTCTATCAAAATATGTAATAATAATAGTTATTTTTACATTCATGTTTATTTAGACGTTTGGTTTTGTTTTATGGACCGAGCTGATAATAATGATTGTTTGTTTAATTCATGGTAATAGAGTAATTGTCAATTACTTCGCTAATAGGTGCTTCTAAAACTGTAGCTTCTAAACTATAATAAATACTAAAATAGTTAACACGCGCGTGGGTTTATCTTATGAGACATAAAGACATAGAGGCAGAAGCAATTATAAGCGGTATTCAGCCAACCGACACCGCTGGAATCGCAGCCCGGCATCCAAATAAAGACATCAAAGTTATGACATGTCGACCATTCGACAAATACTGACCTGTTTTTTGCAACCAACGCTTCAACAATGCTACGATGAGATTCCATTCATGAATTTATTTTTCAAAAATCACGAACGTTCACAAATTCAGTCCATTTCACACAATACCCGTATATTTTTACGATTTATCTTTTGGTGACACTCGCGGAATTAAGGATTCGGCCGAGCGCTGGAGCGAAACTGCTACAGATAAATAACAAAAAAAGTCTCTCAGGGAGACCCCTTTGACATAGACTACTTAGAATTTCACCAACTAAATTATTTAATTTCCAAAGGTACCTATTTTTTATCTTCGTTACACCACACAGAACTATAATTTATTATCGAATTTGGAATGATTTAAAATTTAGAAAAACATAGATAATTATTTATATTATAAAGGTTTGCGAGATCTAGTGTCACGATTATGCGTAGTCCCTACGTTTTGTTCCGGTCCAATAATGTAATAAATAGCGTTGCACAGTAGATCCGCGAAAGAAAAGAAACGCCGAAGTATGGTAAATGTTCATAATTATATTTATTCACTATCACACGGAATGTAAATATGAAGCTTACATTAAATAAAATAGCTGTATGAATTAGACGCAAGAGTTTTATGGTTATTAATTTGGAGGATCACAGTAACAAGTTATCATTCTTACGCCCCAAAATGAGAGCTACAAACTTGTGGCAATCTATGGGTGAGGCCTATGTTCAGCAGTGAACTAGTGATACGCTGAAATGATGCAGATTATTTAACGTTTTGATCTTAATATTGATAGTACATTATTCAGAAAGTGCCTGTATAAGTGTACAGTGATTAGAAAAAGTAATTCAAGGTCGACATCGGACATTTCGTTTTGTTTCCATCAGTCAAACAAGCCTTCAACTTTTGTTTTTATTTGAAGAATGGTACCTGAACGAC
Source organism: Luehdorfia chinensis (assembly GCA_019845155.1). Lineage (NCBI taxonomy): Eukaryota > Metazoa > Arthropoda > Insecta > Lepidoptera > Papilionidae > Luehdorfia > Luehdorfia chinensis. The sequence continues at coordinate 1,858,185 of JAHVAK010000107.1, forward strand.
TTCGAGACCTTCAAGAAAAGAGCCTATTCCTCAAAGGCCGGCAACGCACCCGCATTCGATCTGGCATTGCGGATGTTAATGGGCGGTGGTGATCACTTACCATCAGGTGAGCCACTTGCTCGTTTGCCCCCTCCTATAAAAAAATGTTAATTTGACCTTGGCAGAAAGCTTATAGCTTTTGCATTAAAAAAAACAATAAAGAAAACTGTCATTGTCAAATCAAGTGTCAATTTTAGAAATCAATGATCTAAGTAGAAATTTTTTCTTATTTTTAATTAAATCATTCTTCTAGTTCTTTTCTGCTTTCATATCGCATAAATGAATACTCTTTTGCTATAGCCGGAGAACTGCAGATATAATTTAAGATGATCAAAGCAATATTGGTTTTTAACAATCATGGGAAACCACGATTGTCGAAATTTTATCAATATTTTGTAAGTAATATTAACTATTTTCCACGTTTCAATCGTATTTACATTGATAAAAACAGTTGTCTTAAAAAAAGTTCTGATTATTACTGCAAATTACTACGTTAGGTATGTAAATTTCTGAAGTGCTTTCTATCATCTGCATCATTATCGTGATCATCATCGTTATGACCCTGTGATAACGTTTTTTGGCATAGGCCTCTGCTAAGATCCGAAAGTATTCCATGGCTTTCAATTTAACTGTAGATTAAGATTTGGCTTGAATTATATCTTATACTTTATACTTCATGAATAGTTTATAAGAGCATCATCATGATCATACTGACAGTTAACATTCTATATACAGAAAACATGTCAGTTGTCAAAAACTTCGAGTAATTTAAAACAAAACTAGGAAGAAAATTATAAATTATTTTGTGTAACAAGTGTTAGTGTGATTCTTTTATATATTTTTATTACATTATACATAAGGATATCATTATTCAATTCGAAAACTGACTTCACCGCAGCAGTTCCAAACATGCTTATGCCAATTTAAGAGTTTGATGATTTCCTCAAGGATTCCAACATAAGAACTTGTCCAGTATTATATAAGACCTTCTTTCTCATAAAAAAGAAATCATTTAAACAGAGAAGTTATGCATGGTCACACATAAAAAAAATTGGGTCAACATGCAATCCTTCTCCATTTTTTCATTGGTCTGTTTTAAACTCTAAAATAACTGAAGTAATTGATATGTATTTTACACATGTCACATATAATTAAAACTCCAGAAACAACTAGGACTATTTTTTTAGATAAAGTGACAAAAGGAGCAAAACACCACCTGATTGTAAGTGCAACATCTGCCCATAACGAATGCAATGTGTCACCTAGAAAATTACTGTGTGACACCATACTGCTCCCGTCACCCTGAGACATCAGTTCTTAAGTCTCATATGCCCAGATTGATTGAGATGATTATGCTAGCTCTCAGTGCCCTTCAAACGGAAATACAGTAATGTTTGCACATTATTGCTTCACAGCAGAATACCTAGACAAATTCCTGCATAGGAATCCTACTACCAGTAAAAACTATGTTTAATTGTCTTTGTTTCACCATTTTTCATTCCAAAGTTATGCCCTTTTTTCAAATTATATTGCACAGAATGCCATCTATAGTATAGTAGCATTACCATTAAATATTGTAAACAGCAAATAAAATATGTTGACAATTACCTATATTTCAGAATGAAGACATGCAGCAACAGATAATTAAAGAGACTTTCCAGTTGGTATCCAAAAGAGATGATAATGTCTGCAATTTTCTAGAAGGAGGAAGGTATGAGATGCAAATTTGACCAACTTATTTTTATTTCTGTGATTGTATTTTTATTTCCAAGAACACAGACATAAATTCTCTGCAGTAATAAGTTTTAAGCATTTGCATAGGTGCCCTCCATCTAGATGCTGTTTTTCCTGTAGGCTGAGTAGGGCTGGGCAAAATTTAAGATGCGGCAAAACTTAGTGTAGTCTTTGTTACTCACAAATAAAAATAATAAGCAGTACTATCTATAGACACTGATTGAGATAATTTTATCATTTACATTTTTTTTATTGAAATTTAATTCTTATTCATAATTAAATTTTTCATTGGTCTATGGTAGCCTGGGTATCAAATGAGAAAAACTACTAATGATTCAGAATCTAGTTTCATGCCCTATAACATTTATGATACTAATATTAACTGATAATGACTGCTTCACTTCTGTATCTCGTCATAAACTTTCTGTTTCTCTTTTGGTATTTGTATGTGGTAGTAGTAGTAGTAGTAATAGTAGTTTGTTGGCTTAAAATGGTTGAAACACAGTGGCTGAGCGCTTGGCTTTGCGTTCCGGGTCGCGCAAGGTGAAAATATTTATATGGCCTACAAACATGCATATGGTACGACTCCTATGCAGGAATCCGTCTAGGGTAGGTACTACCCCATAGCCGGTTATTCTGTCGTGAAGCAGTAGTGTGTAAACATAACTGTGTTTCGTTTTGAAGAGCACTGTGAGCCAGCGTAATCACTGGGCATATGAGACTTAAGAACTGATATCTCAGGGTGATGTATGTAGTGTAGTGTCAAACAGAAAAGTTCTGAGTGCCATAGCATTTGTTATGGTTATACATTGCACTTTACATCAGGTGAATGATTTGCTTATTTCGTCACTATATCCAATTAAAATGAAAATACAATCACGCCGTTTTCCCATAAAAGGGGTAGGCAGAAACCATATCCGTAGCCCACTTTTCGCACCCGCGGGAAACACGACGTGACCTATTTTTATTAGATTGACTGTTGTTGAATAAAAATAATTCTATTCTATTCTACATTGCTGTCTTACACAGGTTGGTGTGTTTTAGGTCTGGGATATTTAAAGCAGCTATTCTGCCATTCCTAAGACGCCAATAGATTTTTTTGTTATTTCCATTGTTGATTTTGACTTTTAATGGTGGCATCCTGAATTATCTTGAAATACTGTCAGGAAATTAAAATCAAAACAGATATGGGATTATTTTGGGTTTGAGTTTAGGCATCAACATTTTAATGAAAAATCATTATACAAGCAAAAAATATCATTGTTTCTTTTCATCATTCATATCATCATAATTTCAGCCTATCACTAGTCCACTGCTTAACAAAACTCTCCCCATAGATTGCCACAAAAGCTTGTAGCACTCCCATCCCCCAAAATGGGGGATTGTGCCATAGTTGCCGTGCTTGGTAAGCGGTTTGGCAATCACAGTTTATTTATTTAGATGTTCTAGGAAGATACTGCTGCCCATCTCCTGGTTTTCTTTTTCCCTCTGTCGACTTTTACGACACCCACGGGATGAGATGGGGTGGTAGATTCTCTTAAGGCACTTACCATCAGGTTAACAATTTGCTCATCTACTCTTTGTTCCATAAAAAAAATATAATTTATAGTATAATTTGGTTATTTTTCAGCCTTATTGGGGGTTCAGACTACAAATTAATCTACAGGCACTATGCAACTCTTTACTTTGTGTTTTGTGTGGATTCCTCGGAGAGTGAGCTTGGTATCCTAGATTTAATACAGGTGTGTACTTAGAATTAATATGTACATATTGTTTTATATTTATGACTACTTTTACATTTGAAAGTTTGTTAGTTAAATTTAAACTTCTGGAATGTTATTGTAATATATTTTTTTTTACTACCTAAAATGGTGATAGCAAAACAAATGATGGCATCTTTTTTGCGCGTTGTTTTTTCCAAGTTTTAAGTCTTTATATCAAGTTGATTTTTATTTTCTGGAAAACTAGATGATATATTCGTATGTATATGTAACATTGTCACTAACCACAACACACAAACTTTCAAGCGCGCCTTGAAAGAAGCGGAAAAAACTGAAAAAATTTGGTTAAACAACCAGTAACTGTAAGTTGCCATCTGGTCAAAATATTGAGGCGGTACGGTAAGCGTAAGCACACGAGGCACTCGTCCACACCTACTCAATTAGAAGTTTCGCCTTTTCAATAAGATCCAAGGTTCAGATGCAGTGTCTGAGACACGAGACATTGTTGATTTGGATGCGTATATGTAACATTGTCACTGTCTTTCTAATATCTGAGACACAAGTCGGCCACCCACAATTTCTTTCTCTAAATTATTTGTAGGTAATACCTTTTTGCAGGTTTTCGTAGAAACCCTAGATAAGTGTTTTGAGAACGTCTGCGAATTGGATCTGATTTTCCACGCGGATGCCGCCCATCAAGTTCTAGATGAGCTTGTGATGGGTGGAATGGTGTTGCAGACAAACATGGCCGATATATTGTGCCGGCTGCAGGAGCAGAATAAAATGCAGAAGGCTGAGGTACATATTTATTCAAATTACATTTAGATTTAGAGAAAGTCAAAATATCACTGAAAAAAAAGTATCACTGGTGGTAGCTTTCTTATGCAGGAATCCGTCTAGGAAGGAACCACGGCAGTGTTAGTTATTCTGTCTAGGAGTAAGCAGTGGTACGCAAACACTGTTCATATGAGACTTAAGAACTGATGTCTCAAGGTGACACGCGCTGTGTGGTGCCACACACAAATGTTCTGGGTGACACAGCATTTGTTATGGGCAGAAGTTGCACTTACCATCAGGTGAATGTTTTACTCGTCTCATACTTTGTCCTAAACAAAAATAAGTGTAGTGTAAAATTTTGTAATGAGTTACATTACAAGATGATCATGGCCATATTGTTTGCATTTTTTGATAGTTAAAAAAAAAGCGCGTGCAACTGCAACACAGAAGTGACTTGACACACTTGACAGAAGTGAAATTGAATAAAAATCAAAATGAACACGAATTTAACAAAATTTATTAAACAAAAATATTACTTACTGTAAAATAACGGGTAGCGAACCACGTCGCCGCCATTTTGGTAATTGTCAAATTCATTGCGTTTCCACGAGCAGTATAGTGATAGCATTGGATATTATGGTATTATAGTCGCCTCTTACGACATCTTGGCAGGAAAGAGGTAGGTGCTATTTAGTACAGCCACATCACGCATAGTTACATAATTAAAAAAGTAAAATGCATATAGTTATCATGCCCAAATAAGTTTCACTTCAATAATAAGTATGTCGTCTTGACCGATTTTGATCATGGTGTTGTTTTTAGGATTTTACAGTATCCTAAGTATTAGTGTAAAAAGTAAATACCGATAAACGTATGGTTGACGGCGTCTAGAAGGTGTTTTATTAATAAAGCAACTCTAAATATCCAAGAAATGAACGCCTATTTAATCACTTTATCCGGCTCGAAGGACCAATACAGGCAAAAAAATTCTTAATATTTTTAATTGTGTTTCATTTAATTTTCCAGGCAGGCATTTCAGCGGCACCAGCTCGAGCTGTCTCTGCGGTAAAAAGCATGAACTTGCCACAACAATTGCGCGATATGAAACTGCCCGACTTGCCGCAAGCGATTAAGGTAATTAAAGCTCTATGTTACTTGTAATAAAAGCTCTGTCATATTTGTAATAAAGTACACCTTACTTTGACCCATTTCGGATTTTTTACACAGAAAGAATTAAACAACATTATTTGAATTTCTTCAATATCATTAATGTTTGTATTTCTACAGTACTCTGCAGTTAAATAAACAATTATTGTACATTACCATTTTATTTAATATCATAATTTTTTGACGCTATTATAGTTTGCTGCAGGAAGCTCTCCGTTCTCCTTTCGTGGGCTCCTTATACCTAGTCGGGTCATAAGTTCTATTACAAACACTTCATTAAATAAATAGTACGACTTTTGTTGTCCGTGATTAATTTATATATGAAAACAAAAGTAGGTAAATGTGGTTTAAAATTATATTAAAGTTAGTCGAAATGGTCTCCTTGATTTTGATATGAATACAGGCCCTCAACCTCCGAGACCAGTCGTCGACCGCAGCACGCACAATGTTCATGTCTATATCAGCAACTGCTTTAATTAAAGATGCTTAGACACCAAATTCTGGTGAGCTTTAGCATAGGTTTTCTCCTCTAAATGCTGCCATATTATGTAATCCAACGGGTTTAAGTCTGGGCTGGATGAGCGCCACTCGTCGTGCCCGATGAAGGCGATAACCCAGTTTTGCGTGCTTGCTGCCCGATGAGCTGGCGCTAAATCTCGTTGGAATACTCAGTGTTCGTTTTTGAATATTGTTTGGGAAAGAGGTTCCACAACGTTAGTAAGTTTTCACCATCTTTTCACAGAAAAACACGAGACTCCAAGCCAAACTATAAATGACGAAGGGTAATGGATTCTCTGGATTCTCGGGATACGCCTGCTAGCTTTTTTACTGTTGTGGGCATACATTTTATCATTTTGTTTGCCGTAACTTTCTTCGAAGTTAAAAATCTTTTCGTCTGTGAAAAAGGATTCCGCTATATTATTTTCCTGTTTTTCGGTGGATTTGCGCCCTCATTGCTTGTTAATTTTTTTAATAGAAATAAATCAATTTCTTTTTTATTTTAAGATTGCGAAAAAGTTCTTATTCAAAATATGTTCAAACATTTCTAGCTGTTGTACTATTGTATTTCTAGTAGTTGCTGTACTGGACAGGCAGACTGGCCTTCTGAGCAGACGCAATGGTCTGCATAAGTAGGACGCAGTAGCGCCTTCACTGATCTTCGCTTAACGACTCTTACGACTTTCGAGAAAATAGGCTGATCTTATGCAGGCATCACACAGTTATGTCAGTATGTGTATTTTGTCCCCCTAGGACTTGAAGTTCTGACCTATACAGCAGGGCGCCTACCCAGCCTCGCCCGCCGCGTTAGCCAGCAACATTTTCAGCACCATCTACCCACACAACGAAAAGTATCACAACATGCACCGCCCAACCGAGAACATGACCAACAAGTTCTTCGGCTCGGAAACCCTCAGCACCCGCTTCTCTGAATCCTTCTCCGAGAACTACCAGCAGACCGAAGGCATCAACTTCCCGAACTACGAAAGCCACAATTCTGAGGGCTATCAGGATCTGAGTGGCACGACAATGGAGTGCGAGTGCAGTGAAGTCAGGAAGAGAAAGAAGAAGAAGAGACAGGGAAAATGAAATCACTGAATATTTTAATTTTCGTATATGCACAGAAGAGGGATTTTGTTGAATTAGCTTCATGGAATGTACGGACTAAGCTATTGAATTCTAATGAATAGGTCATTTCAGATTTTTATAGTCTATAAAAAATAGTAACCTTATGAAAGTTATTAACTGCTTTTGCTTTTGTGGAATAGCATGATATAACTTTTCTATATTCTGTCAGTGGTGAATGTCTAATACAGGTATGCACTTGTCTATATACAAGTATAGCAAAACAATCTGTTTATGACGGCAGCCATAACATAAAACGGCATGGTGCAATTACATATGTTTTTAATTCTACAAAACGTTTCTTGAAAACAGACACAACTTGCTCATCTGCTTGCAGAAAATAGACTTTTATAAATGTGTCATTTATTACACAGATTATACAGACACAGATTATACAGACACAGATTATACATAGATTATACGGATTTTATGTTCAGTAATAACAATTAATAATAATTACTGCTTATGCAGTATTTGTGTTATAGTTTCTGTCAATACTTTTATTTCTTTTTTCTCTACAAAACATTCATGCTTTCAATTTAAAATAATTAACTTTGTTAAATTATTATTAAAGAATTTTAGAAGCAAGCAATCAGCGACAGTGGTTTGTGGTAATGTTACACTTTTTTCCCAGCAATGACAATGTTGTTAAACTTATCAACTCGTGTTCGATGTCACATTACAGATTATAAAATATGTCGCACTACAGATGAAAATAACCCTTTTTTCACATGTCTGTTATTGCATAACCTATAATTAATTAGTGTTGCCATAAAAAGCTGTTCCGTAAAAAAAAATCATTGATTTGGGCAACTTGACTTAAGGTAAGAGGTGTGCTAATTTTGAGTGATTCGGTAATAATTTTAACATTCCTTTGACTCTCGAATTTATCAGAAAAGGCATATTTTTAGTACCAGCTATTGGCGTTTAAGCATATCTTGAAAGATCTTGGATTGAAGTTCTTGGTTTGTGAGATATGAAATATATATATATAAGGCACTCTTAATTCGTCACTTTATAGTTAGTACAAAATATAGGGAATTATAAAAGAAATGTTTGCTACAGGTCCCGTCACGTAAAAAGAGCACTTAAGGTCAAGTATCTGTTGGCAATACACTTACCAGGATTGTCATAGATGATCTGACGATGGATGTTTGTTGGAAAACCGCGTGGTCTAGCAGTGAGTACCTGACTACCAAGCCGCGGATCCTGGGTTCGTATCCCAGCGGGAGCCAACATTTATCCAAAACAAATTGGTCATTTTCGGGTCTGGTTGTGTTGTGATTGTTGTTGATTGTGTACTTATATCCGCGATACTGCATACTAGCCTACCTTTGATCTTCTCGCATGTGCGTTACATCGGTCACCGGCAGGTTGGAACGTCTGAGTGCCGCCTCTGTGTTTGCGCGTACACTTGTGGCACTATAATATCTCCTGCGCAGTTGATGGCTTCCGACTGTATACGGTAGTTGTCGCCGTGGTCTAAAATCGGCCAGGGAAACATCAGATGATTGTATAATTGGAAACAAAACTTGTACATATGTACGCTTTAATACAAAACAAAAACAAACTGATTTTACTAACTGAACAGCCTTGTGTTTCAAATTTGACTACAAAATACCTGTGTGAATCAAAAATCAAGATACGTGATATCATGAGTAATTATTCTAGTATTTTTTTTTATAAATTAGTATGATTTTAGAGTCATGGGTTTATAATAAAAAAAAAATGGTTGGCAGCCCTGTCGCTTACTGCCTAGGAGGTAATTATCCACAATTACCTCCGAGGTCAATCATCTTTACATAATTAAAAAAAAACTCTCAGAACATCTCTCTGTCAGACAATTTATCTTGTAGGAATAATAACTGGTATGCTGTACCAGCTTTTACAATCTACTTCAATTTCTGTCTTATGTTTTAAATAGATTGTTGTATAATGTGTCGAATTATAAATGTATATCTCTCTAACGTGGTTTATATGTACTTTAACTAATTATACGTATATAATAGTTTATAAGAAATATATGATAAATAAATATATGTTATACCGCATACAGTTTAGTTTTCTTATATCCATTTTGGATAATTGATAGTATTTTCTGTTTTAGAGAGTGTCAAATTCTTAAGATGGCGAATATGCATCGTAATCAATCGAAAAAAATTGTTAATAAGTATTTTTATATTATATATCTTGTATGTATCATTACAAATCCTGTATGGCATTAAGCATCTTCGTTTCTTCGTTTGCTGCACCTACCATACGTTCTCAACATATCCAGTATTGATTGGTACAGAGTAACCTTTTTAATGTAAGGTTGACAAAATAGAATCAATAAATAAAATAGCGGTTTTACCGGTATTACTTTCGATTAATAGATTGACGACTTTATACATATATACTTGTGCTGTGTGGTGGCGGCTCGTTAAAAGAATACTACCACTCCATCTCATCCAATGGATCTCGTAAAAGGCGTGTAATGAATTAAACTGCACTGTGCACCCAGCAGCGCATGGTGGCGATGGGCTCACCACCTATCACACCAAGTGCATTATATTGTTTTGGTGAAACGTGGATTGTGGCAGTCATCCTTTTTTTGCAGTGAGTGCCCAGTCTCTGACTACCCCTTATGGGATACAGTCGTTATCTTATGTACGTATGTATGTATATATGACGAACTGCACGGTTTTTCCGATGCATGCAAGTGGTTCAGGACCGTGTGTTATCTATGGTGTGTGCCTATGTTCAACAGTGGACTAACTTAGCCTGAGATGATGATGATGATTACGAATGTATTGCACATTTTGCTTTATTTATTGCGATGTTTTTCCATATTTCATATTTGATATTCACACGTAAGCCTTTAATTTTTCTCTCTCTTTCGAGAAATCTTGTACTGGATACGTTCCCTGTTGACCTAAAGAACGAAGCACTTGTTTATAAATCAAAAATATTGCGATGAAACAGGATTGCGACAGCCACTACGAAAATCTTTTAATAACACATTCGAGAAGTCATTGGAACATTAAATTACAATGTAAAATCGTTACAGGATTAAATAATAGATGGCGTAATGGTAGGCTAAAGTAAGTTTTGCCTGTCAACCATAGATGGCGTTAATTAGTTTTAACTTTAATGTATCTACTTGTCAGAAGATGGCATTTATTACAATTGAAATGGTTACAAAATAATTTTTTTTAATTAAAAAAATATTCATTCTTTTATTACGCGTCTGTCCTCGAATTTTTATAGTCCAGAATTTAGATATATTTTCGTTTAAATATTTTAGATTTTATCACGATTAATAGTTAAATTAAGCGAAGTAAGCGAACTTCTGTATTTGGGGCACATAGTTTTATCAAATACCAGCTTCTTCAACTTATTTTGCCAGGAAAGATTCGGGGAGTAAGAAAGCCTTATAGAAGAAGATCATTTAGGCTTATAAATCTAAGCCAGTGAAATTAAAAATCATAATTTATCGATATAGCAGTGCAAAAAGTGGTGACAGCTTTTATGACAGCCAACTTTCCATAGGAAACGGGACTACGAAGGTGTTTGAAGGAATATGTTAAAAGTTTTATAACGGCCAGCCTTAGTGAGGTAGTTGCGTCAGATCATCAGCCCATCAAGAATGGTGATAGGGAGCAGGTTTCAAGTGCTGCTTCGTCAGTTCATCTGTTAAGCGTGGTGATTAAAATGTCTCGTAGTGCCGAGCGCAGTGCGGTGCAACACTTCACTTCGACTACGCAAGGTTCTTGGTGGCATCGCAATTGTTATTGGCAGACTTCCTTATTTGGTACAAAATATGTCTGAGGTAGTTCTGTTTGCTGATGATACCTCATTGTTGTTTAAAGTATACAGAAATGACGCTGGAACAGCCCAATAAAACTATTGGATATTGTTTCCAAATGGTTTGCGGCACATAATTTACTTTTAAATGCGGGCAAAACAAAATGTCTACACTTTGGAATGTCCAAGTCGGCACATAATATTAATATTAAGTTAGAGAATTCTAACCTTTCTTTTGAGAATTCAACTGTATTTCTTGGAATCGCTATTGATTCCAAGCTACAGTGGGGAGCAGATATTAAAAAAAAATTGTTTCAAAATTAAGTTCTGCCATTTTTGCTTATACTTCCACGGATTACAACTATATAATTACAACTATTCAAGGATACTAATATTTTGACACTTTTGATGCCATTTGAAAATATAATGTACGTACGGAAACACATGTATTTATTTAATAAAAAAGTGACTCTATCCTGTAGAATGGGCCGAGGTGACACACTAGAGGTTCGTGTGTTTAGGTTGGCCAAAACTAGAAAATCTTTTCTTAGTAGATCCATATTTTTATTTTAATTATTCCTAAAAGTGTGACTCAACAAACTGACAGAATTCAATAAACTTGTCAAGAAGACATTATTTGAAAATAGTATTATAAAATAGATCATTACATAGAGGACAGTGATGTGTGGAAATAACTCTTACTCTGCTCTAGCAAACCCCCTACTAAATTTATGATGTAATTTTTATGTAGCTTATAAATGACATGTAATATGGCTTTGAAAAAAGAAAGACCCCAGAGTTTCTTGCCGGTTCTTCTCTGAGAAGGTCTTATTTTTAGAACCGGTGTAGATTATGACATTCATAAGAGCTTTATACAAGACTAAACTGAATAAAGAAATTTTGATTTAGACTTTGACTTTGACATGACACTTACCGTCAGGTGAACGACTCGTCTCGTCACTTCAAGAAAAAAAATCAGTTTGTGAGTTAGAGAAACAATTGTATAAAGTGACAAAACGAGCAAAACGTTCACCTGATGGTAAGTGCAATGTCCGCCCACAACAAATGCTATGACACCCAGAACATTTCTGTGTGACACCACACTGCGCCCGTCACCCTGAGACATCAGTTGTTAAGTCTCAAATGCCCAGTGATTACGCTAGCTCACAGTGCCCTTCAAACCGAAACACAGTAATGCTTGCACACAAGTGCTTCACGGTAGAATAACTGGCCCTGGGGTAGTACCTACCTAGACGGATTCCTGCATAGGAATCCTACCACATTTTGCTGTTCTCAGATTCGAACCCAAGACCCAGTACTCAGCGAGTATACAGTAGTGTATCGCTAAATTCCGTTAACGAAGTGATAACTCGAAATTGCACAAGTTTAAGTGTCGTGATTAGCTGTTGATATATGCTTAGCGCTACTGCATTCGGTTAGTTTGGTTAATGACCGACAAACACCGACCGAGAGCGACTGCGAGCGTTATAATTGCGACCACTAGGTGGCACCTTTGATGCTTGGAGTCATGTTAAACGTGTTATTAAATCAAAACTTTTTTATTTTTTTCTCATTCACAGTCGTTATGGTTGATTTTTTTTATATTTTTTAAATATAAAAAAAATCACTTTTAACTAAATGCAGGATATTCGACCCAGTCATTTTTGGCTAAAAATATAGGAACGCTCCCATTTTTGTTGCCACATTGCTACAAGTTGCATCGCATATTATTTGAATGAAACTAGCTCGGAAGCTAATTAATACGCATTTAATTATACCTCCAGTGTAAATAGTTTACGTATAAGTTTGTACGTGCTAAACTATTTACATTTGAATGAAATAAATCAAGCCGCGTTGTAAACAATACTGACGTTTGAGTAAATAAAATAGCTTGAGTTGCACACGCACTGTTTCAATGGGTTATATTTTAATTTTTATGTTGCATAACATTCTTAATCGACAAACATAGTATTCTGTAACTTTTTTGTAGCGTTTTAAAGTAGTTTGTTCAAAGGAGCAAATATTTTTGATCACTAGATGGCGCTACTGCGTAGTAGATAGCGATAGTACTACTTAATGTTTTATTCGTGTTGTCATCTAAGCCACCATTAATAGTTAAAAAGATAAAGAGGATGTCTATATTTAATTCAATTATTTCATCCCCCAAATGACAACATTACGTGATTTTTAATTATGATCGTTAATCAAGTTGAAAATAGAAACAAGATATATTTACGCGAGCACCACACATTTAATGAAATTAGGTTAATGGATTTTGTCGTGTTGTATTAAACTATTTATAGCCGGAAGCTCCGTTTCCAGCGCTTCGTTGCATCCAATCCCAAGACTCTTTTTGCTTAGATCGACACAAATCATAATTAAAAGCTGAAGGTACCCCGGATGTCGTAGTTAGACATCAGGACTTCGGACACTTCGGTCCTCTCGTGACCATGAGCGCTATAAAGCGCTCGAAACGTCGGTTTATAAATCAATACAATTAAACGCAATCGAAGTGTTTGCTTGTAATAATAAAATAACAGCTTTTTACTCAATACTTATGAAAGCATATACGGACTTATAAGAAAAAAACAATTTTTAATTTTTTTGTCTGCCTGTCTGTTTGTTCATAGATAGCTTAAATTACAGAGGGTAACTTAGGCTACTTTTATTTTAGAATAATCCGTTTCAAATAGGGAAGTATATATGTATATCATCGATCGCGGTCGGCTTTTCTACTCGAGTGAAACCTGTTAAATAAAATGCGATAAAATCTGTAAATTAAGGTTTAGAAACGACATATATTCACTCAACTAGTGGATGCACGAACTCATATAGATATCACTTTTGCCATTTATTTTGCCGTCAAGAAGTGGTGTGAAAACATTATCGTTTTTCAATTTAAAGAAAGGAAGAAAGAAATAAGAAAGAAAGAACATTTCTTTTCACTCCTGCAAAAAAGTATTAATAATACAAAAAACGAAAAAAAAACAGTAGCACCTTTACCTAAGAACTTAAATAAAACCTTAAAGAACGTAATAATAGAAAACCATACCATAAAAAGTAAAAAAAAAACCCTATGAATAATGTAAACTTATAAATTAATTATAAAATTATGTCTGCATAAATATGCATGAATATGCGCATACATGTATAATATATATTATTATACACACACATGCTCGCGCACACAAACATATACAAGATGCAACTAAAGGAATACAAACAGAAGTGCCCACTGGATTGCAGCAACTAATAGGTAACCCACTCAGCATATTGCTACAGCAACAATGTCACTGCAGCGCTGATATTCTGACGGAGTCAAAAAAAATCTATACAAATAAATAACATTGAAGTGTTTGTTTGTAATAACAAAATAACAGCTTTTTATTCAATGCTTATGGAAGTATATACGGTACTTATAAGAAAAAAAAAATTTAAAATTTTTGTCTGTTTGTCTGTCTGTTTGTTCCGGCTAATCTCCGATACGGCTAGACCGATTTTGATGGGACTTTCACTGGCCGAGAGCTGATATTATAGCGGGTAACATAAAGGCCAATTTAATTTAAAAAAAAAATTAGGTGGCGCGCAAAACAATTAAAATCCAAAAATCCGATTCAAATAGGGAAGTATATGTGTATATCATCGATCAGAGTCGGCTTTTTTACGCGGGTGACACCGCGGGGCACAGCTAGTAAATAAAATAAAAACAATATCAAAACTCCGTGTGGTAGCGGTTTAAGACAATCTACCACCCCATCTCATCCCGTGGGTGTCGTAAAAGTCGACAGAGGGAAAATTGAAACTAGAAGATGGGCAGCAGCATCTTCCTGGAACATCTGAACAAATAAACTTCGATTGCCAACCCGCCTGCCCAGCGTGGCAACTATGGCGAAATCCCCCCAAAATGAAAGCTACTAACTTTTGTGGCAATGGGGAAGGCCTATGTTCAGCAGTGGACTAGTGGTAGGCAGTGATGATGATTAAAACACAAAGGGCACTGAAGCTAGTGTAATTACAGGGAAAAAGACTTCATAAAAAGGGTTATCGTAATACTCGTATTAAAGAATACTGAGATGATGATAACCCCTGGGATTGAGGTGATCGCCGCCAAGATATTTCTACATTTTATAATACCTACTGTTGTTATTGTACACTCTTTTGAAATTACTGAAAAAAATATCACGCTCGGTTTCTTACTGGTTCTTCAGGATAGAGACATTTTTTGCGAACCAGTGTAATTAAAAAAAATAGCTTTCAATAAGTATTATGTAAATAAACTATGTTGAACAAAATGTTATTCTATTCTAAAATATTACTTACCTTGACTATACCGTTGTGGTAACTGACGAGCGCAGTGCAAAGCTATCTCAAACTTTCTAATGCAAAGTTTTGGGTGTCATCGCAATTGTCCTGAGCAGGCAGTGTCAGTACCATTAGATGGTGCAGTGGTGGTACAGATGGTAACAGTCAGTTACTCGTGGTGGGATTCCTGTGTAGGAATCCGTCTAGGTAGGTACCACCCCAGGCCCGTTATTCTGCCGTGAAGCAGTAGTGTGCAAATATTACTGTATTACGGTCTGAAGGGCACTAAGAGCTAGTGTAATCACTGGGTTATGACATTTATGAACTAATGTCTCAAGGTGACGAGTGCAGTGTGGTACCTCTCAAAAATATTCTGGGTGACGTAGCATTGCTATGGGCAAATGTTAACATCAGGTGAATGTATTCCCTGTTTCGTAACTTAATCCAATAAAAAAATATGTACGACTTGGTTGTCTCGTCGCTTACTTCAATAAAGAATAATGTTCTACGGCCTGGGCCCAGTCCTCTATTTTTGAGGTTATGATGTTTTAAGGCGGGAGGCATCCGCCACACAGCTCTAGTGCGTGCTAGCGGAACATAAAAGTAAAAAAAAAGTAAAGTTTTAGCCTATAAATGTCCCACTTCTGAGCACAGGCCTCCTCTCATTTCTGAGAGAATTTTGGAGCTAGGAAGAATCCGCCACGCTGCTCCAATGCGGGTTGGCGGACTTCAAATGTCCTCGAAATATTTCTATTCCTCGGACATGCAGGTTTCCTCCCGATGTTTTCCTTCGCCGCTAAGCACGTGGTAAATCAGCACGTAAAATTGTAGAACAACTTTAGAGGTGCTGGCACCGGAACGAACCTAGGTTACTTGCTGACTATGAAATTAAAGGCGAGTGTCAGACCCCTGAGCTACATGTAGTGGAAATATTTTTTATTTTGTTTCACCGCTATGCAAATCGTAAATGTGCACTTAGAGTGACAGCATTTGTTATAGGAAGATGTTGCACTTACCATCCGGTGAACGATTTGCTCATCTCGTCGCTGTCTTCCACAAAACAATATTATTATTATTCATTTAAATAAAACTATTTTTTACGGATTTTATCGCGTTAAATTTAGAACTATTTTAACCCGACGTTTCAGGCGCTTTACAGCACCCATGGTCACGGGGGGACTCTCTTTGCACACTACTGCTTTACGGCAGAATAAAAGGCAGGGCTACCTAGACGGATTCTTGCATAGAAATCTTACCACCAGTAATAAATAAATTATATTAATTTATTGCAATGTCATTTATACCGATAGGCTTGCGGCAGAGTAGTAATAGCCTCGTCCTCTTTCCTATCGAGGTGTCGTAAGAGGCGACTAAGGTATTGACGGACAGCATTTGTTCGTGCAGAATAACAACATAATATGTAATGCTGTCACTATACTGCACGTGGGAACGCAATGGGGAGTAAGATTTTTTTGGACTCGTACCAAAATGGTGGAAACGTGGTTCGCCTCTCGTCAAGTCTCGTTTCCCGCCGGGGGGAGAAGTGGGTTACGTGTGTGGTTTCTTTCATACCCCTTGAATGGGAAAAGGGCGTGATTGTATGTATGTATGTTTGTCATTTATTACAATATTATATGTGTAAGTGGACGGGTGCTTGCACTTACAAAGTAAGAATTGTTAAAATAACATACATACATACATAAGACCACGACTGTATCAGATAAGGGGTAGTCAGAGACTGGGCACTTACTGCAAAAACAGATGACAGCCGCAATCCACTTTTCACCAAAACAATATAATGCACTTGGTGTGATAGGTGGTGAGCCCATCGCCACCATGCGCTGTTGGGTGCACAGTGCAGTTTAATTCCTTACTCGCCTTTTACGAGATCCATTGGATGAGATGGAGTGGCAGTATTCTTTTATCGAGCCGCCACCACACGGCAATAAAATAATGATCAACATAATCATCTTTATTTATTATATTTAAAATATATCTTTAATAATTTAATTATTTAAAATGGTAGTATGTATATGTTATTTTTTATTATAACCGCCTTCGCTGTTTGCTTACTGCACTAAGGTTGACTGGCAGAAAATGCTATTAGCATTAAATTCGCTTTTTGTTCCATTAGTACATGTGTTAGGTCGGGGGAAAAGTCTTTTCGCATATAGTATGTATAAACTTGTAATAAAATCTCTTTGGCTACGCTATTTGTATCTGGCTGGTTTCGATGACATTAAAAAGGTATTTCAAAACAGAAACAAATTTGTAAAATGTCGATTCCAGCTATTTTTCCTTTGTTCTGTCAAAATGTGTGAATCTAATGAAGAAACTCGATACGTTTTAAAATTTAATTACTAAAATAACAGAAATGCAACGCAAGCCGCGAAAAAAAATTCTGATGTTTACGGAATCAATCCGGGAATTTTTAAGTCAAAGATGCACCTGTCTCTGGTCGCCCTGTTACGTATAAAATGTACGCCATTTTTGAAAAAGTGGAGCAAGATGGCATATCAGTGGGAACGACGTAGCTGAAGAACTGGGAATTGGCCACAACACACAACAGTTTTGACCCATTTGAATAAAGCTGGGTGCACAAAAAAGCTCGATATTTGGGTGCCACACGATCTCACCGAAAGTAACCTAATGAATCGCCTACTCATTTGCGATTCTTTATTGAAGACGTAATGAAACCAAATCGTTTTCGAAGAGATTGATAACTGGTGATGAAAAGTCGATCACGTACAACAAGAACGTGCGAAAAATGTAGTGATCAAAGGTCGGTCAGGCTTCACAGACTGTGCTGAAACACGAGTTAACTCGCATGTATGGTGGGATTGGAAAGGCGTTGTTCATTATGAGCTTTTGCCGCCGGGCAGAACCACCAGGCCGGAATTGGTCAATAGAAAGGGTGTGGTCTTTCATCACGACAACGCTAGACCACACACATCTTTAGCCACTCAGCAAAAATAAAGAGTTTTGCTGTGTGGTGTTAATGCATCCGCCATATAGCTCTGACATTGCACCTTCAGATTTCTATTTTTTTCGGTCTCTTCAGAATTCGTTTTTTGCTCAGAATTCCCAAAATTTCTACAGCAACGGGATCATGTGACTACTTTCAAGATGGCAAAAAGTCATCGAACAAAATACATACACATATACTGGAATTAAATGTATATAGACTTTGAAAAAGAATGTCTCGTTTTCATATACAATGCAAAGAAACTTTTTCCTCAACCTATTATGTAAGGTTCAATAAAATTAACAAACGGTTTAATAAAATGTAACATATTTAACAAAATAACTCTACTTATCATTTTTCCATATGTCGACCATTCTCGATTGTTATAAAATGGTTTATTTCGCAACTTACACCGTTTGTTCATAAGTGGTCCGTCAAATTACCGACTCGAGTTCGGACATTGTGATTTGGTCGTGTAATAAAGAAGATGATTACGAAACTTACAGGGTCGGTCCGCTGGTTACGATTTGAGGTCTGCGGTTGCGCGGGGCTCGTTAAAAGCGCAAAAAGCTGACATTACCCCGTGTACCTTCCGTTTTGCGTTCTCTTTCGATGTAATGTCAATAATTCGAATAATTCTTTTTTTAAACTTTTTTTTATTAAACACTGAAATTTTTTCTGCATCGCGGTAGCATTATATACGCATAAATTCTACACGCATAAAAACCTAGACTCTTATGAGTAGACCTTACAAACGACGACCTTGTGGCTTAGTGGTTAGGTACTTAACGCCACGGGTGCTGGACTCGAATCTCAATCGGAGCCACCATTTGCTCCACACCACTTGCTAAAACACAGATCGTTGGTTTACGGGTCTGCTTGTGTTGTTCATGTGAAATCTATATCTGTAAAATCTGCACACGCGGTGTTAGTGTGTACATGTTTTTTAAAACATATATAATACTAGCTATTGCTCGCGACTTGGTCCGCGTGGACATTTTTTATATATTAAATAACTATTCGATTTTCCGAGATAAAAATTATTCTATGTCCGTCAAAAAAAAGCTTATATATAAATAAATCGAAACCGCGACACAGTGCAGAATACAGTCACTTAGCAACTGCGCCGTACTACCAGACCGCCGCAAAACATAGGGCTCTCGCAAATTGATAGGATTTGCAGTAATGGCCACGTTCGCAGTACCAGACAGACAGCGACAGGTAGGTACGAAACCTACCCATAACCTGTCTGGATAATTTAGGTCTGGAAAAATTTGATGATTATTCCGATGTCTTTCAGATGTTATGAGATTTTTCTGGCACGTTTCATGCGTTACTAAACTAAAAAGGTTGAAGCACCCGTATATTCTTTCTCGTATATTCTATTTACGTTGTGGTATTGTTAATGAACTTCGCTGTAGGATTCCTATGCAGCAATCCGTCGGTAGGTATCACCGCAGGGCCAGTTATTCTGCTGTCAAACAGCAGCCGGCAAACATTACTGCGTTTCGGTCTGAAGGCACTGAGAGCTAGTGTGATCACTGGGCATATAAGACTTGAGAACATGTCTCAGGGTGACGGGCGCAATGTGTTTTGAATGACACAGTATTTGTAAGGGGCAGACGTTACACTTTTTTTTTATTTGATAAAGTGTCGAGACGAGCAAAACGTTCACCTGATGGTAAGTGCAACGTTTGCCCATAACAGATGCTGTTACTCAGAATATTTCTGCGTAGCACCACACTGCGCCCGTCGCCCTGAGACATTAGTTCTTAAGTCTCATATGCCCAGTGATTACGCTAGCTCTCAGTGCCCTTCAGACCGAAACACAGTATTGTTTGCACAGTACTGCTGTTCCTGCATAGGAATCCTACCACCAGTAAGCCACCACTTACCAGCAGGTGTAGGATTTCGTCACCAATACCAAGACAGTGAGAACATTGAACATGTATGAAGGTCATTGATGGAAAACCTGTCGTGCTATGAAAAAAATAAGATTCGTTCACATTCATATATGTAAATGGGAAAGGGTTCCATTCCAAAATAATTCAATGGAAGTCTTCGCAGACATCGATAAAGTTTATGCAATGTTATTTGGATATTCATTTGCGAGGCTATAAATTGTAAAAAAAAACCTTGGTAACCCTTGCCAATACTGAATGATTATCCTTATTAGTATTTCATTATTTCCTTAAGGAGGCTTTTATTATTTTTTTAAATATTCTATTTAAAAAATAAGTCGCAATGTATTTAGGTCAGTAATTTGATGCTCGGACGGTAATTTTGCGGTGCGGCCGACGGCAGATGACATCCTGTGGTGACCGCGACGGACACAAGATGGCGACTTTCACCGCGTTTCTGGTTTCGAAGATCAAATAATTCGGAGGATTACATTGTTAGCGTGGTCAAATTCGCGGAACAAAATTTCGGTCGCATAATGTTTTTTTTTTCTAAAAAAGGCTGACAGAAAATGAGCGGCCAAAAAGAAATGGAACTGGGTGCTCGTATAAAGTTTCATATTACGAAAGTGCCATTTTATTTCCAGTGTCAGCCCAAAATTGTTAATTGCGATTTTAAGTGCTGAACTACCACGTGCTCAGGGGTCCAGGAAAACGTCGTGAGGAAATCTCAATTAGTGAGAAATAAAAAAAAATACGGCTTCTTGCAAAGTCCACCAAACCGCACGTGACCATCGTGGTTTATCCTTCACAGCACCGAAACCCTCTTAAAGAAAACCTTTACTGGTGGTAGGATTCCTATGCAGGAATCCATCTACGTAGGTACCACCTCAGGGCCAGTTATTCGGCCGTGAAGCAGTAGTGTGCAAATATTACTATGTTCGAAGGGCACTGTGAGCTAGCGTAATCACAGGGCATATGAGACTTGAGAACTGATGTCTCAGGGTGATGGGCACAGTGAGGTGTCACACAGGAATGTTCTGGGTGACACAGCATTTGTTATGGGGAGACGTTGCACTCACCATCAGGTGAACGTTATGCTGGTTCCATCACTTTAATCAAATAAAAAAAATTAACCACGAGTCGAATTTGTAAGATCTGACAAATACAATATTGATTTGGAAGATAACTTCCAAATCATTTGTCAGATAAAAAACTTCATATAAATGAAGTTTTTTATCAATTTTTGCCTTAGTGAAATCTTTCGCTTACTAAAATTGGATGGTATCATTCAATATTGTTTTTACAATCCTATTAAAATATGATTAAGTTTTATTTGATACGTGTTGTACAAATATTGCTTTCGGCTGATTTGAATCCAATATTCTATTTTGTGGGACGCCTACCACCAAGCTAAGCGGTCGCAGTCGATATCCACTTCGAAAGATCGCATTGATTGCAGTAAACAATATGTTCTCCCAATGCTGAACAGCCGCTCGGTCATAATAAATTCTTCTCTGTAATTTACCTTACCCGCAAGGATTGAATTGATATGGGCGTCCGTATATTCCCCGTGAAAATAATTTGAAATCTATATTTTCTAGTACGTGACGAGAAATTCATTTAAAAATGAACCCATTTTATCCCCTTTAAAAAAACAGAATTCAAAAACAAGTCAAAATACGAATATTTCACTCACAACACCGCCGCCAAACAATTACCTTTGATATATTTCTTAAGGCGCATTCACACGCAAAAAAAAGTGCCTTTACCCCCCGCAATTACACAATGTTTTGACATTTCCACCGGTCCATTATTGACGGTTATTTATAGGTCGCGGCGACTTTAACATTTTTTTTATTATCAATAGAACTTTACCTGGGCTTTATCATATATCAAAATGGCTTTCGCGGTGTTTTTAAACATGGGTGGTCGCGCACCAAGTGACAAAACAGAACAAAATATATTTTTTTTTTCACAAAAATAAGTTATTGTTTTATTTACGTCGGGTTTGCGTGAAACCTGGGTGTATGGTGCTTTTGATAAATTAATTTTCGGTCTTTGATATGGAAAACTATGTAGAGGTGTTTTGGGCGAATTCTTGTTGGTCAGAAATTGCTGATTGTTGTCGGCCATATTTTAAGTTACTAATTTTCCTTGGCGCCAAAAAACAACGCTAGTTCAGTTTTACAGTGTAATTAAAAGAAAAATTATGCTTTATGTCTTGATTTCTTTATAATGAAAAGCTTTTATTATTTAATAATAAATAGAATTATTAGTGGTTATTATTAAGTAATATACATATTATTAAATAATAAATTAAATGATACATTTGCAATACGTACCACATAAATGTCAGTAACAAAAACAATTAGATATTTATAAAAATATAAATAAAATAAAAATAAAATATATATTTACAAAACTAAATATTCCTATTATTATTTTGCCACCGCAGCACTAGTTATTTTGCCGTGAAGCAGTAGTGTGCAAACATTACTGTTTTGGTTATATGAGTTTTAAGATCTTATGTCTCAAGGTGACGGGTGCAGTGTGGTACCACACAGAAATACATATAATTTGAATGATGCAGCATTTTTTATGGGCAGACATTGCACTTACCAGGTGAGCGTTTTGCTCGTCTCGTCACTTTCTCATATAAAAAAAAGATTGGTCAAATCGCCGGTCTAGCAGCTAGTCGATTATTGGCATTTATACAACTTACATCACACAAAAAAGGAAATATAAATGTTTGTTTGTGATTTACGAAGGTTAAAGTGTCTGACACCTTTTCCTGTGACTATTTCCGCCATCTTGAAAAGTTTCTTATTGAATTAATTCACTATGTGTATATTTCGAGTTTACATGTTTATATTGATAGTGTATTATGTAGCAAGTCCTCGTGATAGTTTACAGTGACTGGAATATTGCAATTCAAGGCCGAAATCGTTCTTTGTGTTTTATCTCCGTCAGTTCAATAAGTTTTCAGTAAACGTGAACTATCATTTTATTGTCAATGTTCGTATATATTTATATCTCTAAATTCAACTTTAAGACTGGCAGAAAGCTTACAACTGTTGCTTATTGTATATTCGTGTACATTATTACTCTGTCTGTTTGTATGTATGTATGACCTGAATTAAATTTAAACGAGCTTAGAAATGTACTGAAACTCTTTACATTTAATGTACAAAGATTATAGTTATGATTAAAACAAATTGACTTTATTTTGATTTTTATTTAATTTGATAATGTGACGAAACGAGTAACAAATGCTGTGTAACCCAGAACATTTTTGTGTGACACTGCGCCCGTCACCCTGAGACATCAGTTTTTAAGTCACATATGTCCAGTGATTACGCTAGCTCTCAGTGCCTTTCAGACCGTAACACAGAAATGTTTGCACACTACTGCTTCACGACAGAATAGCTAGCCCTGGCGTGGTACCTACCTAGACGGATTCCTGCGTAGGAATCCTACCACCACCTAATTATTACGGAAGTCGGCTCGTTAGGCGCAGTGTAAGAGATTTGCTTCTGTGTTTTACGTCGTGGGTTCAATCCCCGCACGGGACAAACATTTGTATGGTCTAAAGACTGACAGTTGTTTCGGGTGTTTGTGCATGTGCAATTTATGTCCAAATTGCACACGCACTCGTTTTTGCAAATAAAGACTAATACAGTGCTTACATTCTTTAGTATGTGAGATATTACGTAAATAGGATCATCCCTACCATTAATAGCTCTCTGCTGGTCAGAGTCTCCCCTTCTTCGCAAAAGGGAGGAGTTGCAGTAATTGCCACACATCGCAATCGCCTTTAACGCTACTGCCGGCCACCGGTCAGTGAACCTCCTGTCCGGCATTTTTTGGAGATGGTAATTCCGACATTTTACGGAATCTATCACTTCTAGCAGGTGTCTGGCGGAGTAGAATAGCACATACATCTTTCCTCACGCGAGGTATTATAAGAGGCGATTTACTGTACAGACACCCTTTACTCCTGCAGAATACACCATAATATGCAATGCTGTTACTATACTGCTCGTGGGGAGTAAGAATTTTTAACCAAAATGGCGGGGACGTGGTTCGCCACCCGTCACGTCTCGTTTCTGAGTGAGTTGAGTGGACTATGCCTAACCCTCATATGAGAAAAGGCGTGACTTACATACATACATACGTATAATTTTTAGGCATTTCCCTTAGTCGACTCTTACGGCAGCCATGACATGTGACGGGATTGGGATGATAGATTTTCCTCCAACGCCATTACATCTGCACTTGAAAACCCCACGGCTACCAAATATATGATGTTTTAATATTTTTTATGTAAACTAAAATCTATGTAATATAGCATTGAAAAAAAGAAAGATGCAAGAAATTCTAGCCGGTTTTTCTTTGAGGACATATTTTTCGAACCGGTGTAGATTTTGACACTCGTAACAGCTTTAAACAAGCCTAAATAAAATAAAGAAAATAAATACTTTGATTACATAGCAGTAAAAAACAGGATATTACAAAACATGCAAAGTTATAAGGCAAAAAGTATTGAGGAGAAATATTATTTACTAAAGCAATGTCAAAATCTGATATAGTATATATGCTGCTGACATTAGTGATTTCTTTTGGACATAGCATTGGCGATTTTTTACAAAAAAAAAATACTGCAGTCGACGGAGATAGTATTATATATAGTAATATAATCACGATTTTGGTTTTGTAATAGACCTTTGTTAAAAAGCGCAGGTATTAATTTTTTTGATTTACTATTTACGAGGTGCTCATAAATATTGAGAAGACATCCAAACGACCATGGTGAAGCGTATGTATCTTGTTTCCTAACGAAAAACCAAAATATAGAGTCATCTGGCCGGCCATAGATTATATGAAGTCATCCGGCGGCCCAGATTATCTTCCCGCCATTATTATTAACAAAATTCAACATGGCTCACAAATCTGTCAATAATATCCCCATAATTCTTGGTGATGTCGGACAAATCTGAGTGGTGCGACCTTATTTGCGGGAAATAAAAATATAAAATATACGCTTAGACTAACATAATATTTACGCTATCAAATAATATAAAGAACGTGTAGTAAATTATGCACAACAGATTATCAGTTCTTGATGAAACGAAGTCAATTTGATCTGTTTATAGTGTTTGTTTTAAGTTTTTTGGTGCGTTTATTTTTGTTTGTGTGAGTTCATTTTTTTAATTGTCTCTTGAAGAGACTGACATTGTGTTCTGTCGAGGTAGCTATACGTTAACAATGCGAAATGTCTCAATTACGTCAACATTATGCCGATTATTAGTAAAGGTATCTCCATTAACAGTCACTACGTCAAATATAAGATATACTATCAAATATTATACATTTTTTTCTTCTCAAATACAGTTAAATGTCCTTTTTGCAAATTTTTTCCAGTTTATTCGATGTCACGATAAGGTTTATCTATTTTCTGTAAACAATATTGAGAAATTAGTTGCGCTGCTTAGTGTACCTGGGTAAGACTATTAACCGATGGACCTAGCAAATTGATATAGTTTGTACATTTTCATAGTGTATAAATCATATAGTGTTGTACTTTGGGGTTCTACAAATGGTTTAGAAACCACTAAAACGTCCAACTAAGAACTACTTACAAAAAGCTACTTTGATATATCATTGCCTGAGTTATTTAAAGTAATATGTAAACAAATTCTTTTAACTTCGTATGATAAAAGAAAAATTGATTGATTTTTACTAGTGAATAAATTTTTACTACTGGTAGGATTCCTGTGCAGGAATCGGTCTCGGTAGGTAACACCCCAGGGCAGTTATTCTGCCGCGAAGCAGTAGTGTGCATAGATTATTGTGTTTCGGTTTGAAGGGCATTGAGAGCTATTTTGATATAAAAATGCAAACCAAATTTCCGACATTTCCTCTGGATTTTTCAAAAATTTTTACACAGGCCTTGACCTGATGACCTTGATGCGACACTTGATTTTTATTTATATAGAAGATAGACCAAGATTTATTTATATGTAGTTCTCCGGGAAGTTTGCTGGTACCTTCTGTATAGGATATACTATTTCCTGTATTGGTACACGGGCATCACATTCATTAATAATGAAATAACAAGAGTTTCTTGCCGGTTCTTCCCTGAGGTCTTATTTTTCGAAGCGCTGTAGATTTTGAAGTTCATAAGAGCTTTAAAGAAGCCTAAATTGAATAAAGAACTTTTATCATTGACTTTAACTATGCAAAATTGTACAATTACTTGTTAAATTTTAGAACAGAAAATATACTATGATTGAGCGCGGATGATTGTGTGAGTTATACATAATGAATTATGTTAACACATAAGTCTGGTAGAAAAAATTACACGCAGAAGTTTGACGAAAAATTTCTTGTCGTGTCCTTCATTAATAATGTATAGTATGAGAGAAGAGACGTGTCAACTATACTTCAAAATCTTATAAATTATGTATCTAAAATTGTCGCCAGTCGACTGTTGGACGTATACTTCTTTTAAATTACTGTACGCAGCTCCGTTTTGGATTTTACATGTTTATCTTTCCGATACTTCGAAGAGAACATTGTACAACATCTGAAGTTTAGGATGAATTGTATGTAAAACGTAATAATTTACTGTTAGTGAAAATTATTTGTGTAAGCGTAAAACCGTATTGTAGTAGAAAATAATATATATTTGAATGTGAATTATAGAATTCCGAAAGAATAATGTGTCTTAAACTTGATGTCCGTATTAAAATATGGTTTTAATAAAATCCGTCAAATATAAACCCTTTCTAAATTGCACATATTCCATCATCCGCGAGAACTCAGATGTGTTCTCCTCGTATTTACTTTTTTACATTTATGATGTAAAGACTAAATGACAATAATCGACAGAATGTAGCTACGGAAATCAGAATAAGGAACTATTTATAATTCATCCATACTTGTTTTGATAGCGAAGGTAACTTTAACCATGAATCAACATGAAATATGTTTCAGTAGCAGGATGCCTGCGTTCTGCAGTGGGACGGTTATAGGTTTTTAATTTACATTTTATTTTTATGTCTATTTGCCATAAGATGATTCTCTTTGAAGACTAACCAATTAAGAGGTCTTTTTATCGACTTTGAAACACGTTCATTTTAAATTGTAATTTTCATGCAGGCGATGTCGTGGGTGACTTAACAATAAATAAGGATTGAAGGTGGTTGTACAGTGGTGCGACAGCTTATTATAGCTAGTTTTTGCTTCCAAATAACATGGAGCGCGTTAATAAAGGTATAAGTGCAAATACCATCGCATATTTATCGACGGGTGACACTTAATTATGTGTCACTATATATGACAACTATTAGGAACCTGTCCACACATATTTTTATCATATTCACCCCACACCCTTTCGAAAGTGATAAAAAATGAAGCATAGATAATTACTATTTTACGGGGCCTAAGTAAATTATGTGTTCTGTGGGAGCTAGTGATGCGACTAGCGGCCATTTTGTGTTGAACCTTGACATTTCGAGCGCTCTCAATAAACCGGATCACTTTATATCGGCTTTATACAAATTATTAATATTGTAGTGGTCGACCATTTTGGGAGAGAGTGAGGGAGATGGCGATGGCAATTTGAGCGCGTTAGAAAAGGTTAGATGTTATATTTTTACGGTACTCAGGAGTGTATGGGCGGTATTCGTTTGTGATTATTACTGTCTGTGTATATGGTGTTTCATTTAAAACGGAAAGTAAATATAAAATTGAATATTCATATTCTTTTTAATTATATTCATTTAATAGTAGTAAAAACACCTTACAGTATATTTATTATTAACAACTCAATTAACATATAATTAATAATTATTATATCAGTTTTTATGTCTTACAATTACGTTTTTGTGTTGGCAGACACTTCACACAATAAAATGATGTACATAATTTTTTATTATGAATATTTCTTTTGCATGCAGGTTTCCTCACGACGTTTTCCTTCATCGCATACATACGAGTATAATCTATACAAAACATTGTAACAGGTTTGCAAAGTATTTACCACTTGTGAAGACAATATAATGGTCAACTGGCGTTGAAGTATAGGAATGGTGAATTCTTTTGTTGCAGAAGTTTGACCTCATATTTTTTTAAGTAAAAGACAGGTAAGTTATTTCTAATATAATCATTTAGTGTTTTTTCTTTGAACAAACAAAACGATAATAGCGGAAAGCTTGAGATTGTATATGAAATGAATGAATGATAAAGTTAGAAGGTTCGTTGTCAGTTACTTGTTGTCAAAATAATTAAATGTAAGCCGATATTAACATTTTAATTGGTACTTACCAACAAGTCAATTAAAAGGTAACATAATAATTAACATGGCGATAATTATCTGTAAAATATTACTTTGACTTTTAAAAGTTAAATTAAAACAGCCTGCTGTATAAGAGGTCGCTGGTTGCACAAATGTGATAATTTTGTCTTGAGAGCACTCACACAGACACAGTGACACGCACAATATAATGTTTTTATTTATTACTTAGTTACTTTATTAGGGTTCACCAATACTTCGCGATAAACCTTTGTTATCAATATACCAGTGCATTAATGTAGCATTCCAAATATTGTCTGTCTATATATTTTTGGATTAATATGGAAGTGATACAAAAAATGTACCTTATAAAACAGAAATCATATCCTATAAAATATCAGTACACAAGCAGCATTTAAAATGTTTAGTAAATAATCGATGAGATTTCGTTAACTGTCAGTAATTACCAGAGACCATAATTTAACCACTGGTGGTAGGATTCCAACGCAGTGCCAGTTATTCTACCGTTACGCAGTGGTGTAGTAACACTGCGTTTTAGTCTGAAGGGTACTGATAACTGGTGTAATTGATTTCTTCCGGGTTTCGACGACGTCATTAAATACCGAAAACCGTCGTAACAACTACGCAGGAGATATTGTAGTGCCACATTAAACAGATACACTCATTTGTCTCAACCTATCCAAGCTCGATCGCTCATGCGATAAGATCAGAAGTGAAGGTGGAAATTTACGCTTGAAGATTGCTACTTATCTAAAAATAATATTTTTATACATGGATATGTTACTTGGCAATGGAAAATAGTTTAAGACAGTAATTTTAAGAAATAAATAAACAATTACAAAAACACAAGGACTGCCGCCAAAAGTCTCAAAACAATGAATCAAACACGCATATACAGTTGCACAATGTATTAGCGTATATATGCGTATACATGTACACAGGCGTCTATACTTTTACTGGTGGTAGGATTCCTATGCAGGAATCCGTCTAGGTAGGTACCACCCCAGGGCCAGATATTCTGCCGTGAAGCAGTAGTGTGCAAACATTACTGTGTTTCGGTCTGAAGGGCACTGAGAGCTAGCGTAGTCACTGGGCATATGGGACCTGAGAGCTTGTGTCTCTGGGTGAAGGGCGCGGTGTGGTGCTACACAGAAATGTTCTGAGTAACACAGCATCTGTTATGGGCAAACGTTGCACTTACCATCAGGTGAACGCTTTGCTCGTCTCGACACTTTATCAAATAAAAAAAAAAAAAAAAATACCACGCGTCGCTAGTCTGGCGCAAGCACGGTACGTCACGAGCGTGTCGAGGTCAACCGTGACCAAAAATCGCTCAACGCGTCTAAAGAATTTTTATACTTAAAATAAATTTCAGCACCGACGGGGCCAAGACGTACAAGTGTAAGTTCTCATAGACTGATGTGCTCCTGGTATTAACTATTTTTTTTCACTTTTGACGAAACGAGCAAAACGTTCACCTGATGGTAAGTGCAACGTCCGCCCACAACAAATGCTGTGTCACCCAGAATATTTCTGTGTGACACCACACTGCGCCCGTCACCCTGAGACATAAGTTCTTAAGTCTCAAATGCCCAGTGATTACGCTATTAATATCTTCAATAAACAATAACACTTCAACTATTTAATTTATGCGGAACTCCTAATGATAATTTTTGAAACTCATCATCTTCATTTGTTCTGCCGTGGGATCCGTACAAAAACGAAACGGGACCGTAGTAACGCTTCGACCGTTGTAACAAATTAGTTCACGAAATAAACGATTTTTTTTTGTTCTCTTCTTTAATGTCTTTAGAGAATATAGTACTCTTTCTTACGAGCAGAGAATTCTTTGTATCTTTATTAACGATTTTTTTTTTAATTTCTAAGAAGCACCTCATGTTATAGTAATTCATCATCTGCCAGGTATCACCGACGCAGGCTTTACCTATGTTTTTTTATGAAAGGAAGTGACGGGACGAGCAAATCTTTCACCTGATGGTAAGTGCAACGACTGCCAATAACAAATGCCATGTCACCCAGAACATTAACCTATGGCACCGCACGGTGGCTGTCCCCCTGAGACATCGGTTCGTATGTCTCATATGCCAAGTAATTACACTAGCCCTATCAGCGCCCTTCAAACAGTATAACTGGCATTGTATTGGTATCTAGCTAGACGGATTCCTGCATAGGAATCCTGCCACCAGTATGACTATGTTGACGTTTACCGTAATAACAACGCTTCGGCAAAAACTTCAACTGGCGGTGGAACTGCAAAACGGCTCACACCTTCGAGCAATAAGTTCATAGAATAATAAAAATGCTACGTCATTGTTAAATTATAATATATTATTTTTATAAATAGATGAATTTTTATGATCATCATCATTTCACCTCGCCACAAAGCCACTGCTAAACAAAGGCCTCCCCAATAGATTGCCACAATCATGGTCCTGAACCACCTGCATCCATCGACATCCCTCAAAACAGTGCAGGTCTTCGCTTCATCTATTGGGAGGCTAGGGTATAGTGCCACTAGAGAACCTGTAATAATTATTAATCTAAATAAAAAAATAGGGAATGCTATTGGGTTTATATATGTATCACACTTTTATTATTATTGAACCTTGCTATGTTGTTTGTTTTTCTTATTTTAATTTTGATTATTAAGTTATTGACCGACTTTTTCAAAAAAGAAAATGTATACTTTTTGTGTATGTTCGGCCATTACTTTTTGTTTATGAACCGATTTTAATAAAAAAAAAATATTAGATAAGGGATCGTATCCAATATAAATTTGGTCTAGTTTTGATGATGGCATCTATGAGAAAGTCATGAAACTCAAACTTAAGTTAGCATCACCATGTTCGGTGTTCCCTTATTCGACCTTTACGCTACCACACTGGCTAAAAAGTTAGTTCTCATCGGATTGACGGTTTTAGATTGAAAACCGTAGCTGGTTTCCACTCTAAAACCGTTTTAATAAATACGATTTGTTTTTAAATCAAGTGAAGCAGGTTTTATATTTATTTTTTTGTATTTTTTTACTGGAAATGATTTTTTATATTTACGCGTTTAAATAAAACGAATTTTTACGGAACTTATCGCGTTTAATTTTGAACTATTTCTAACACGACGATAAGATCAGTAAAAATATTAGATAATATATTACAGTATATATTAGTTAGGTACTTATATACAGTAATATATTAGATAGGTACTTAAACATTTCAAACAACAGTAAAATGATAGTTCACTTTTACTGAAGATTTGTGAGGACAAAAAAAAGTACAAATTTGGTCTTGAATTTTTCAATAACTGTACAATAATACCCCGACTTACGCTAAACCGTCTAACGCCAATCCGGAATTACGTGATTTTTGAATCTTTACCGATTCCTCTTTTGGACCGCGTAACTCTTGATTCCCCTCGTCACCCACAGCCTACACTATTGTTCAGCATATAACATGTTCGGAAACGTGTTTCGCGCGGAATCTACGCACGTCTACAAATTGTTTTGTTCGTAACATGTACTTTTTATGTCACCCAAACGAACTGATTCTTAAAAGTAAAGTTATATGTGTGGTGGTAGGATTCCTATGCAGGAATCCGTCTAGGTAGGTGCCATCCGTCTAGGTACCACCCCAGGGTCAGTTATTCTGCTGTGAAGCAGTAGTATGAAAACATTACTGTGTTTCGGTTTGAAGGGCACTGTGAGCCAGCGTAATCACTGGGCATATGAGACTTAAGAACTTATGTCTCAGGGTGATGGGCACAGTGCGGTGTCACACAGAAATTTTCTGGGTGACACAGCATTTGTTAGGGGCAGACTTTGCACTTACCATCAGGTGAACGTTTTGTTCGTTTCATCACTTTATCCAATAAAAAAAAAACAATTTCAGAGGTACCGGTGCCGGGGATCGATCATAAATCGTTTGCGTACTATGAATTTTAAGGCGAGCACCCGGCTTCTGAGCTGGCACGACTCTGATTCTGACATATCAAACTGATTCTATAACTAAAAAAATATTCTTATTTGACAGTAATATAATTTGTTATTTAAGATTTTATTCCACATTTTTCTTTTAAATTACTGTCTTAATCCCTTTCCCAAATTAAAAATAATTTGTATGTATTTAAATGCAAAAGTGTATTCAGATTTACGCGAATTCAACTTGCACGGTTACTGTTCGATACCACCTATCGCGTAAGAAGTACACACTTTCATGAGCACTTGCTGCATAATAAACTATCAATATTAAACATCAAAACTCAAAATATACACAGAAATAACAGAATTGCATAAAAACACTAACGCCACTTTTCGAGTTGGCACCAAAAGTCCTAAGTTATCGTTTTTGAGGATTACAACATACTTTTTATGTCAAGACTTACCAAACGTTTTAAAGTCATTAAAAATAAAACTAATAATATGAATATAATTTTCGGCAATTTAAAAGCCAGGGTGGTACGACATTTTAAAGAGTAATTTAACTAAATTAAATAAAAGTGAGCAGACACTGGCCGCAAATAAGTCTGTAAACACTTTATCGCACGCCGACTTGAAAGCGACGCCTTAAATTACCTAAAAAAACTTGCTAATTGTGAGCCAGTCTAAAAGAGGCGGGTTCCGTTAAAAAAAAATTGCGTAAAACTGAAGCCGACTACCATGTATTTTTGTTATTTGACACTGGAAAAAGTTTACGACTGTTTCCATAAATAAATAAAAAAAAACTTAGTGTTTTTTTTTACTCACCGCTGTCAAGTGTAATTATAAACAATATATATTGTAATGTTTTGTGCTTTTTCATGCTTACATTTTTATTTTTTACGTTTATATGAGATCATAGCATTAGATATGTCGTATTGATAAATGAAATTATCTTTTCCTGTTATGTTACTTTTATTACTATGTTTTAATTAATGAGTGAATTACATTGTTTTGTAACTAAACCTTCGCGACCATTTAACGTGTGTCACCTCTCTGATGGAAAACGGCAGATTTGAATTAGGAATAACACTTGTGCGTATTTTTAAACGCATTTCGGGTGTTTTGCTGTACGTTTCGTGAAAGACGTTAAGTAGAATTGGTTTTTGTTGTTTAATTTATAATACTTTCAATACTTTTGTTTATAAATAATACGGCGTGAAGATATTGTTCAGCCTTCAGCCTATCACTAGTCCACTGCTGAACATAGGAACATCATGTTCCCCCAAAGATAGCCACAAAACTTTGTCGCTCTCATTTTAGGGGATTTTGCCATAGTTCCTTGGCAGGCGGATTGGCAACCGCAGTTTATTTATTGAGATGTTCCGATGTAATAATTCGGACATTTTACAAGCATGGTAAAAGTTGTCTATTCGTTATCGGCAGATATTGTTATATCTGAAACTATTAATACGGCTACTTTTTGATAATCTCCCCATATGTCAGGGTTCAAGATCATTTAAATATAAAAATTCGGAAGAGCGTTATGCGCATCGAGTGCGATTTTTCATTCGTTCCTTTTTTAAAACATAAACGTTTGTTTTTTAAAACGTTTTAACGCAAAGATATAAGATTCCAGGTATCACGCGATATGTTTTATGCAGAAGTTTTCTTTTACAAATAGTTCTTTGGCCTTTATGCATTCATAGGATATTTAATTTTTAAATTTTTGAATCGGGAATTATAAATGATATCAAATTTATGTTACGTTTATTTAAGGTTCGCCAACAGTTGTTACAATTCCTAGAAACATTGATATTAACAAATGTAAGTAACAAGTATAAGTAAGCAACCTCAGGGCTCTGCTCTGAGTCCTTTGTTGTTCAATCTTGTGCTAGATGCTATGTCGGCAAACATCCAGGGCTCACCACCTTACCTGATGATGTACGCTGATGACATAGCGCTTTTGCGTGAATAATTGGAGAAGTGCGCTGGAAAATAGCGGTCTTTACCTAAATGTGGCGAAGACCGAGTACATGTCTTACGGGTGTATCGCTTGTATTCCGTATCGCTGAGTGTAGGGAACGAGCACGCTATGACGGAAAGCGTCAATTACCTGGGATCCCTACTATATCAGTCCCGACTATACATCGATTACACGCAGCGTAGTCCAAATGGCGACGGGTAACAGGTATTACCAGCGTCCAACGGGTACCTTTAAAACTAAAAGGCCAGATGTATAAGACCGTTATACAACACGTACTTCTATATGGAAGTGAGACGTGGCATGTCCAGTTGCTACACGTCACCGAAATGATGCTCCGTTGGATGTGTTAAGTTCTTAGAAGCTGCAGGAAAGCCGTTTAACGTACGGGCACGTACGCCGCAGATCACAAGGGTACGTAGGGAATATGTGCTGCCCTTTAAAGTTCCGGGTTTGCGGCCGCGTGGTAGGCTTAGACTGCGTTGGCTGGATGCCGTAAAAAACGACATAACTTCCAACAAAATTACTGAAGAGGATGCTGAAGATCGTGCAAAATGGAGCAGATTATGCAGGAAAGCTGACCCTGGCTATAGCCGGGATAATACTTAAGTAGAAGATGAAGTTATAGCACAACCAGTTGTAGGTAATCACCACATACACTGTAAAAACCAGAACCACAAATTTTTGGTAATGCTATATGCAAAGGAGAGAAAGTTAATTTGCTAAGATCCGCATGCAAAATGTAGAATGGTGTGTATTACCTAGTTTTGAAGAGCACCGCCCGCCCTTCCTCAACAGCGTTCACAAGAAAATCAATACCGCCACCAGATACCCTCCACCACTACAACACCGATCAATCGGCGGTTGACAGTCGTAGAGTCAATATCACTTGATAATGCCTCGTTTTGAGGTGAAACACGTGTCGTGTTCTCGACTTCAGTGGTGTGTATTGGCTTGTGGTAGTGTTGTAGTGGTGGAGGGTATCTGGTGGCGGCTCCCGGTGGCGGTATTGGTTTTTTTGTGCACGCTGTTGAGGGAGGGCGGGCGGTGCTCTTCAAAACTAAGTAATACACACCATTCTACATTTTGCATGGGGGTTTTAGCAAATTAACTTTCTCTCCTTTACTATAATGGATTTCCGCAAAGTAACGCCTGATTCTATTAACTACAATGCTATATGCGTATAATTATAATCAATTAAACATTTTTAACTTCAACATTTTATGTGGTTGTCGTTGTCGTTGTCGTTTCAGCCTATCACTAGTCCACTGCTGAACATAGGCCTCCCCCAGCCACAAAAGTTTGTAGATCTCATATTGGAGGGATTTTGTCATAGTTGCCACGCTCGGCAGGCGGGCTGGCAGCTATTTATTCAGATGTTCCAGGAAGATGCTGCTGCCCATCTTCTGGTTTTAATTTTCCCTCTGTCGACTTTTACAACACCCACAGGATGGGATGGGGTGGTAGATTCTCTTAGGCCGCTACCACACGGCGAATCAATCAATCAATGAATCAATTTTATTTATTGAAACAATTTGCCTTCTATTGTGATTTCTTCCCTAATATAGTTAAAAGCGAATTTTAAAGCTTTAGCTTATTCTTCCACCTGTAAAGAGTCCTGAGTCTTGCAGTGCTCTTAGAGCAGATTCTCTTAAACCACCACCACATAGCTATTGATAGGCTTCGTATTAATCAGACTATCTATAGTCCACAGCTGGACATATACTCAAGAAGAGAGGATTTAACATAACCCGCTTGGTAGGAGGATTTATGATAGCAGCAGATATATATTTTCGGTGATGTAATTGCTGTTAGCCTTCTCGGCTTTTACAGCTTCATCGGATACTGTGCTCGCGGGCCAGGGGCCCGCGTGCCAGGTTTGGTTTCACCCAAACATAAATAAATAAATTACTTAATTACTTATGATTTGAAACTAGATTATTTCATTCATTCTTTTAAAAATACTGACAAGGGTACATAAAACAGATATAAGTTAACTTGCTCTTGTACAATGCCTTTGGTAAGCCTTACTTTTAGTATCCTCAGAATCCAAAAATTTAACTCTTGTCTTTAATGAGTTTTCGATCTTTGTGCTTAAATGGAAATTTTAAACATCGAACAGCTAAGAGACTAATCGACTGACACCGAATGAAGATTGTATAGTTCCATTTTTATTATTTTGTACAGAACACTGAAATTTAAAGAGTGGAAATAGGGCAGAATAGACTGTTCAAACCAACATAAAAATCTTAATAAATTGCAATTCCCTTCAGTTGTAATGTTAAAATGTATTGTTTAGATATTTTTAAGCACTGTTGCAGTAATGACGGGGGTCTTGCTTTTACTCTTAGATTGATCTCCAGTATGGCGGTCAATTCTCATAGTTGCAATGCTTAGTAGGTGGCTTTACAACCGCAGTATTAATATAAACTGATGTCCCAACCCATTCCCCGGTTGATTCATTATCTTATGCGGTTTACAGCTGTTTAACTTGATACTTATTCTAAGATAGCGTTTCCATTTTCACGCTGTTGAATTTTCAAATTATTCTGTTTATTTTAGTGAAAATTAATAAACTTTACTAACTGCCAACTAAATAATTATGAAGAATTCCACAAACGTGTGCTATATATACGGCTTTCGTGACTTTATCTATTTTTCAAAAAACTGCAGTTGTTGTCTTACGTGGATGTGGTCCTTTTAAAAGCTTATATTGCAGGCGCCAAATGCCTAATACTCGTAATCTGATTATAAAGCTCGAGACGTTTAACTATTATATCGTTATCAAGGACAGACAAGACGTGAACAATAGGCGGAATCAAAAAAGTAAGTCCCTTAAAAAGCCTGCCCGGGTCAAGTGACATCCGTAAAAATTGCCGCAATTAAACTGAAGCAAGAAAAAGTCATTTTAAATTCGACATTCCAAACGAACGTTCGGGAGACAATGGCCCATTAGGGGCCCGTAGATAAGTATCTAGACCAGTGATTTTCAAACTGTTTAAAGCTACACCGTTTTTTGTGGGTAGACTACACAAAAAAAAAGATTTAGTAATGTTAAGTTGATTGGTCAATAGATCTTTTCTACTAACGGATCCGTTTTTAGAATTCTTATTAACGGCAAGAAAAACAGGTTTTTTTCGATTTCAATTTATAGGTTTCTTATTTTTAATTGATTTAAATGAAACTAATTTTACGGATTTTATCGCGTTTTATTTTATTATTTATAACCCGACTTTTATATATTTACTTAAATTCATAACAATTACATTACGGAGTAATAGATTTGATGCAAAGTTAAAAATATTTATTGTAATATAGTTAATAAAACTATCCAGAATTAAGTTTGTGAATCGCTGGCTTAGTCGACCCAATTGTAGTTTCGTTTTTGAATTTTAGAGCGCTGTGTTTGTTTTTTTGAAGGTTCCGCCCGCGGCGTTTCGTGGTGTCGATTTTTGCGGCTAACGATTTGGAAACGATTCCCGCTCCAATTTACCAATCGAATTCACGATGTCAGTGCATTTGTATTGTGGATTAGGTTTCTCGAATACTCGTTACTAAAACGGCTATTAAGACATAAGTGAATCATTGAATATAATAAATCTTCTGTCGGTTCAATAAACTTATTGATTTAAATCACATGTTCATAACTTATTCCATATTGACTTCATGAAAGTGTTAAAACCCCAAGAATGGTACGAAATTTATAACAAACTAAGTATTTATTTATTTTTCTAATTTGCTACTTATTATGATTTTGGTCTTGCCTAAACTTTTTATTTTTTCGCATCGTTGAATCTCAAAGGTGAATATTCGGTTCGGGTAGACATTTCAGAAATGTCACGGCCTTTGACTTATTTTTTAACAAAAATGGCGGGGCGCGCGAACACAGACCGCACACGTAGATACGCATATATCTGCATAGTTGGCCAAATAACACGTACATTTCCTTTTTTGGAATGTTTTTCTATTAAGTTCGAATTTTTAGCTAAATTCATCAACAGAAATAATTTGTTTAAGAGTAGAATGAAGTGAAATAATATTAATGTAAAAAGTTCCTATGTATAGATAGATATATAAATTAATAACTCCGAAATAAATAAATATTTATACAGTTTGCACACTTCCCCGTCCAAGTGTCTGCTGAACCTTACCAGGTACTTTTATATATATTTTCATTGATTTTTTAAGGAGAAAAAGTTTATTATGATTTTATATTCGGATCTTAGCTAATAAGCTTTTTGTTCTATTGCAATGAATTTCTGAAAAGTAACGTACATATTAATGACTACTTTGAATTTTTTGCATTGCGTCAGTAGTGACTTAACTTTTAATGTAGATTAAAACATCTTTTTTTTCTGGTGGTGGTGAAACTATGATGTTAACGTTAGTTAACAATAGAGAAACGATGGGGTGGTGGTGTAAAAAAATTGAGAGGGCTTTGCAGCTGGGAAGAATCCGCCACGATGCTAGAATGTGGGTTTTCGCCAAAAAATATGATAATAACTACATTATTAGAATGTTTCTTTGTTAGTTTTTATCCTTTTCATTAATTAATACAGAGTACAAATTCACGTTATTTAAAAATAATTATCCTTTGATACTTAGATTACTAATTATTCCCGCCTTTCAATCGAAATGTCATGCTGACACAAAAATTATTACCGCTTCCTGTCACCACAGATAAAGGGTTTAAATCGGTTTAAAATCTTTTTGCTTTGCCTTTTTTTAAAGATTGCGTTCGACATTAGGGTGGAAAGCCAATCCTTATTTAATGACATCAAATCGTAATTCTTTCATTTCTATTCCAGTCACACAGTGTTTTAGGAGCG
Organism: Luehdorfia chinensis; assembly: GCA_019845155.1. Taxonomy (NCBI): domain Eukaryota; kingdom Metazoa; phylum Arthropoda; class Insecta; order Lepidoptera; family Papilionidae; genus Luehdorfia; species Luehdorfia chinensis. Next base: position 1,897,258 of record JAHVAK010000107.1, read on the forward strand.
GAAGTACCAAAGTTTTTTCGGTATAATCGGCCCATAATGCTACTTTATAACATCCGGTTAGGTATTTTATAATAGTAAATGGTTTCAGTTGAGTAAGGATGGTGTATGTAAATGCAAGCATAGAGAAAGAATTTTGTTGTGAACATAATGATTGTTGTCGATAATGATCAGTATTCCTGTACTTTTAAATAAGCAATTTATTTTCGATCAGAGCCGTTAACATATACATGGCATATGTTTGCCTTTTAATAATGTATGTAAATTATTATCTTTTTTTAGGAAGTAATGACCAAATGCCCGACTTTATTAAAACAGTCTAAAAGTGCATTTTAGTGTTATTATCATCATCATCAGCCCATTGATACATGGCGACCACTTGGCCTATTGGTCAGAGTACCTCAATTCTACACCGCGGGTCCTGGGTTCGAATCCCAGCTGCAACTTACATTCGTGCAAAATTCAAATTGTTGGTTGTCGGGTCCCGTTGAGTTGTGATTGTCACCGTGTCTCTGATACTGCATCCTTACCTGCCTCCGATTATATTGCATGAGCGCTGTATCGGGCGCGGGTAGGTAAGAACGAGTGTCTATGTGTTTCCGTGTATACTTGTGGCAAAATAATATCTCGTGTGCAGTTGATAGCTTACGACAGTATTCGGAAGTTGTCGCCGTGGTCGAAGTCCCAAGAAGGAATTTAGAAGAAGCGTGGAATCTAAAATCTACATTATTTACGATAATTCCGACAATGTCAATCACAAAATTTGTTTTCTTCTTCTTCTTTGTTTAATGGCCGCTCTTAAAATAATTTTGCCAATAACAAATTGTCTGTCGATTGTTTACATTTATACTGTCAATTTCAACACGTAACAATCTCCGGTCAAACAGTTGCACAGAGTATTTAAAATGTTCACAACAAATAATTACTCAAATTTCAGCAACGTTAATAATTTAAAAAAAAAACGACCACTGACGGGCATCTAGTTTACATAAATATGTATTTAGTGATTTCACTAAAAGCAAAATCATTCTTGCAAAACAATATTTTACTAAGCACCATTTTTACCATTCTTCATACTACGTTCCGTATGTCGGCAAACGGAAAAGTAAATGTCCCACAGAGTCTACATAAAAAAAAAATCAAACTATTGCAGACCCGAGTACAAATTATGTAAAAGAAACTAATCCACTTTCATGCGGTGTTCGCAAAGCGTTGCCTCCAGCGACGAACGTTCGGATTTTGAAAATATTTTGACATTAATGACCGCCTTTGTGAGCGGCCAGTGACGTTCAAGTGAAGTATTGTCGAAGTCCTTTATTTTTTTTAGTACTTAAAAAAAGGTAAAGCGTTGAAGCGTTGCGAAGTTAACTAGTTTTGGGTGTTACGTTTTGAACAAGTTATCGGATTGAATTGGTCGTATAATATTTACAATAAAAAAAGGTATCATGTGAAACGTTTCTTCTTTATAGTATTTAAGAAAAGATGGCTTAAAAGTTTTAGTAGCTTATTGTAATTTAAAGTTTTGTTAAAGCTTAACGATCGTGTTAGTGGCTTCCTCTATATACGTAAAAAATATTTTTATGTTATTATTTAAATGTATATACAAAACTATAACAGTTATATATTTGTCTTATTTGAATTATACGATATCGCATGGTTTAGCGTCCAGCGTACTTGAAAGTTGTAGTGTGGGTTCGAATCCTAATTTAACTGGATTTTGTAGCAACACACAAATTATTGGGGAATCGGGTTGTACCGTGACTGTCTAACTGCATCAGACCCGTCCAACAGTCTTGATGCTTAGTTTTTACGTAGACTTTGGGAACGTGAGACTGAGCGTTTGATTTTCTGAGTTCCCATAGACACTTGCTAGTAATTTTACTTGGTATAGAAGACTAAATAACTGACGTCGTCTGGTGACTAGCACAGTCAAGTTCTTGATATTTTATTGTAAAGTAAAGTAAAGTAACAGCCTATAAATGTCCCACTGCTGAGAGCACAGGCCTCCTCTCATTTCTGAGAGGGTTTTGGAGCCCGGAATAGTCCGCCACGCTGCTCCAATGCGGGTTGGCGAACTTAGCATGTCCTCGAAATATTTCTATTCCTCGGACATGCAGGTTTCCTCTCGATGTTTTCCTTCACCGCTAAGCACTTGGTAAATCAGCACTTAAAATTGTAGAACAATTTTAGAGGTGCTGGCACCGGGGATCGAACCCAGGTTACTCGCGTACTATGAAAATTAAAGGCGAGCACCAGGCTCCTGAGCTACCACGGCTATATAATATATTAGATATTTTATTGGTGTTAGGATAATTATGCAGGATTTTGTCTAGGTTGGTACCATCGCAGTGCTAGATATTCTGCCGTCGATCAGTAGTGTGCAAACATTACTGTTTCGATCTGATGGACACTGTTAACTAGTGTAATTCAAAGTCGAAATTTCGTTATTCAATTTAGGCTTGTTTAAAGCTCTTATGAATGTCAAATATACGCCGGTTCTAAAAATAAAACCGTAGAACCGAGAAGAATCGTAAAGAAACTCTGGGGTCTTTCCTTTTTTCTTCATTGCTGTGTTTTTACATACATACATACATAAGATAACGACAGTATCCCATAAGGGGTAGTCAGAGACTGGGCACTCACTGCAAAAACAGATGACTGCCACAATCCACGTTTCACCAAAAGAATATAATGCACTTGGTGTGATAGGCGGTGAGCCCATCGCCACCATGCGCTATTAGGTGCACAGTGCAGTTTAATTCCTTACTCGCCTTTTACGAGATCCATTGGATGAGATGGAGTGGTAGTATTCTTTTAACGAGCCGCCACCACACGGCTGTTTTTACATAATGTGTTTACAATTTACGTTAATTAAATTATTGGAACGTAATATTAAGTAGTTGCGGGATTTTATAATGATCTATTTTAAATACGCTAGCAATAACGTCTGCTTGACGAGTTTTTTTTAAATCTACGTCAGATTTTTGCGACACATATTTAGTACTTAGTCAAACTTTAGGAATTACTGAGCTGATATTTTAAAACTGACGTCACAGGGTGACGGGCGCAGTGCGGCGCCACATAGATGTGTTCTGGCACAGTATTTGTTATGGGTAGACGACGTACATACCATCAGGTGGACGATTTAATTAAAAAAAACATATAATTATATAAATAAATATTAAAAATGCGTGACTGAAGTGACTCTCACTCTGTCCCTCTGCCTGTTTGTTACCTTTTCACGGCTTAACCGTTGAACTCTTGACGAAATTCGGCACAGAGATAGCTTGCATCCTGGAGACTGACATATGATGACTTTTTATTCCAGAATATCAAAGAGTAAGTACTTAAAACCTAAATCTACGCGGACGTAGTCGCGGGCTTTAGCTCGCATTGAATACATTTGTCATTGCTGCGCAGTTGACGTATACATTCATGTCATCCTCACCTGAAATGTCCTATTCGTTTACAATGTTTGTATTGGGCCCGTTACACCTGGTTAACGCTTGTTTATTTTGTAACACGTGTCCAAACTACACTAGTACAATGCCGGACAAAAGTGTTACATGCGATCACCTTCACAGGAAATGGCTGGCCACTTTACAACAAAGCATCGGACAAGCGGAGGTTTCTTTAAAAAAAAAATCCCCCAATTTATGGTGTCTACATTGACAGCTGTGATTTTCCCCGGCGTATTAGGGATGTTATGTAAAGGTTCTGTAATTATCTAACTACTGTTATTAAGCGGGAGAGTTTGTTCGTTTGGATGTGCTAATCTCAGGAACTACTTACACGATTTGAGAAATTATTTTTGCAATTCCGTTAATTGAGAAAGGTTCTAGGCTATATATATATACCGACCAAGTAGGCATGAACTGTGAATGCGCGAACACGCAATCATATTGTACGCTTATTTTATACGGAGGAAACCACGGGGCTCAGCTTGTTTTTTTTAAAAAAAAACTTTTAACTACACAACTTACAAAAAATACAACTTTTGCGATAACCGTTGTGCTTGGGTGTGTGTGTGTGTGAGAGAGAGAGAGTGCGTGTGCGTGTGTGTCTGTGTGTGCGTGTGTGTGTGCGCGCGCGCGCGTGTGTGTGTGTGTGTGTGTTTGTGAGAGAGTAGGTATGTGTTTATATCAAATACTATGCTGTTACTTTTAAACTTACTTTGTTTGTAATTAAAGTTGGTTTCTACCAACATCACTAATACTCGTATAAATAACATGCGTACATAAGAAATAAATTATTATTGCACATAAAGCGCCTACATCACAAAAACCTTAAATAATCCTTGGCGCGTAAGACTCCAAAGCGTTTCGGAACGCTCCAAAGGCACGCAAATTTCAAATTTGTTTTGTAAATAAAAAAAGACACTTAAACAAGCGGACAAACATCAGCTGTCAACCACAAACTGACCAGGGTAATGACGGTACTATACTACCATACACAATATGGTATTGTCTGAAACAATAAATGACCAGTATACAATGATAGCACTGCTCATCGAAAGTAACATCAATTCAAAGTTCTTGATAAGCTGGTTTCTCTGTGCTGGATCTGGTCTCTCATTTGGTTACAAATTAGAGAATTTACGGACTCTCTTACACTGGATGGTTTACGAACGGTCCGTTCCTGCTTGGCCTGTCCTCGAGAAGAATAATAATGGAGACTAAGTTCATACTACAATTGTTTTGAGAATTTTTGTTTGTGCGAAGGCGCGTGCTGAGAAAGGCGGGTTATTGTTGCGTTTTGTAAATTTGTTTGGAGAGCACACAATGGAAGATGTTGCTTTTGAGTGATTGTTTTGGAGGTGTAATTCGATTCGGCTACCGGTTGTATTTAATGCGTTTATGATAAAGTACTTTTAGGAATAAGGTTAAGAGAAATTTACAGACAAAAATACAAAAAAAAGAGTTTGCATTGTATGTATTAAAATACTAAAAATTGGATGGTTATGTAATAAACATTTGACCACACACCAGGCACCTTTCAAATAACTACTAAATAAAATTATATCTTTGTATTTGACTATGGAAAATGTCAAAAACAAAATAAATGTCGTGACTTCCGACAGATGTCGAATTCTCTATCGCAAATATTTTTAACCGACTTCGAAAAATCGAGACGGTTCTTAGTTCGTCGGAATGTTTTTTTTATATTATCGCTGATCATACAGCGATAATTCTTTACCACGGGGGTCGATTTCGCTAAATCTTTTTTTATTAGAAAGGGGGCAACCTAGAGGTGGTCCCATATAAATTTGTGGAAGGTCTGTGGTGGCAGCTTAAAAAAATCTACTACCCCATCTCATCCCGTGGGTGTCTTATAAGTCGAGAGCAAGGAAATTAAAAACCAGGAGGTGGGCAGTGAGCAGCATCTTCCTGTTACATCTGAATAAATAAACTGCGGTTGCCAACCCGCCTGCCAAGTTTGACCACTACAGCAAAATCCTCTTAAAATGAGATCTACAAACTTTTGTGACAATCTATGGGGGAGGCCTGTCTTCAGCTGTGGACTAGTCTGAAATGATGATGATGAGAAAATAATCAAACTTTTAAATTCGCATTAGCATGTTTGGAGCTGCTGCGTGGAAGTAGGTTTTTTTGATAAAATATTTATAGATTTAAAATATTCAGGCCGGTGACGGGCAACTAACGTCTAGTATATAAGATTATACTACGATTGCCTATCAACGTGCCAAGTTTGGTGATACGGCAAAGCCTCGCATCGTCATCATCATCATTTCAGCCCGTTACAAGTTCACTGCGTCCATCGACTTCCTAGAAAACAGTAGTCGTCACTACTGCGTTTGCCAGTACGAGGATATCGCTCAAGAACATTTCTAACCCAACTATATCGGGCTATATTCTACGGGCTATGTTTTTTTTTTGTTTATTTCATAAAAGTGACGGAACGAGCAAAACGTTCACCTGATAGTAAGTGGAACGTCTGCCCATAACAAATGCTGTGTCACCCAGAAAATTACTGTGTGACACCACACTGCGCCCGTCACCCTGAGAAATCAGTTCTTAAGTCTCATATGCCCAATGATTACGCTAGCTCACAGTGCCCTTACAAACCGAAACACAGTAATGCTTGCACACTACTGCTTCACGGCAGAATAACTGGCCCTGGGGTGGTACCTACCTAGATGGATTCCTGCATAGGAATCCTATCACGAGTAAATGTGCCTCATTTCCACTACAACTTTCTGATTTTAAAGGCTACGTCGGTTATTCGTGTTCCGATGCGATATCATAGTTACAGATTCTCGCATAAGTTACATATATTTACATAATATGATTCTGTCGACGAAAGTGGTCGCTATTTGAGGACCTGCTGCTCGCGAGTCTCTTCTGAAGAAGGTATATATAATTTCGGTGATATAATTGCTGTAAGCCTTTTTGGCTTTTACAGCTTCATCGGGTATTCTGAAGAAGGTATAAGGCGCCGGGTAACCGCGTACTACTTACAAAGGAAAAAAACAAAACTGAAGACCAGAGCATCGACTATGGCACGTTAATTCGTAAAAAAAAATATATATAAATCGCATGTACCTGGCCACTTCACTATCATTAAACGATCTACTGCACCCCTTTTCCCCGCCAATAAAACAATTGTCACTGTCACAACATTGAATAAACAAACATCCCACAATCTCATAACAACCCATAATCCGTTTATGGGTGTCCTCTATCCCTTTGTCGCGCCCCGTCCCTTCGTCGAGGGGTTGCGGAGTTGTCAGTTAAATCAGAACTCGGAAATTAATTCACTTGCACGGAGCTCAGTCATAAAACTGCATCCCGTGGGGTTGGTGAGATAAGGACAATGCAATAAATAATTGTTTTTATGTGTGCTTAAAAATACACATTGCAATTCATTTATATTCCTCTATTTGTGGTACATTTATAGTAAAAATTCGTAAAAATTCGTCTCTGTTGTTTGACACTTGCTAAACTAGAACATTACCTTAAAAATGATTGGAACGCCACGTGTTTTGCAATGACTTTTTTATTGATTGAATAAGTTTTACTGGTGGTAGGATTCCTATGCAGGAATCCGTCTAGGTAGGTACCACCCCAGGGCCAGTTATTCTGCTGTGAAGCAGTAGTGTGCAAACATTACTGTGTTTCGGTTTGAAGGGCACTGAGAGCTAGCGTAATCACTGGGCATATGAGACTTAAGAACTGATGTCTCAGGGTGACGGCCGCATTGTGGTGTCACACTGTTCTGGGTGACACAGCATTTGTTATGGGCACACGTTGCACTTACCATCAGGTGAACGTTTTGCTCGTTCCGTCACTTTTATGAAAAAAAAATAAAGTGTCGTAGTTTTTACCTTAAATAAGAATACTTACCTATTCAAATACTGAATCCGTATCAAAATAAATTGTTTATTAGTTTCACGCAATTATAAATTACAAATACAACCGGGCTTTTAAGCAAAAGTCAGAAAAAAAATTATTTTTAATTTGGCCTGCTGAAGCTTGCTTGAAGTTATTTCCAGCCATCGGTAGAAATAAACTTATGAGAAAAGAACTGGCAGTTATTGCTGTTGTTCTTTTCATGAATTTGAATGTGTCATCATTTGGAAATAAATCAGAGAACCATTCTGAAATAAAAAAGTAACCAAAGAGATACTTAAGAACTGATGTCTCAGGGTGACGGGCGCAGTGTGGTGTCACGCAGAAATATTCTGGGTGACACAGCATTTAATGTGGGCGGACGTTGCACTTACCATCAGGTGAACGTTTTGCTCGTTTCGTCACTTTATACAATAAAAAAATATTTCAACACAACGCATGTAATTTCTTGTTGCGGACGTTGGGCGGCAGTGATCACCTACCATTAATGAATCGCTTGCTGGTTTACCCCTCTTCCATTGCATGATCTATGGCCAGCAGTGAACTGCTTCATGCTTATTATTATTTAACAGGGGCTGTGTAGGTCATACCCTACCAGTATCATAGGGTGTAATTAACACTATGTGCTATTTATCCTGAATTTTTACAATAAATCGTAGTAATTGCTCAGTGACGAGGGTTTTTTTTTCTGGTTGAAGGCGTACACACTACACATACATTTATATAGCATTTTTGCTTTCGGCGAGAATGTTGAAACGTTTCGTCTGCTTTCGAGTACGTTCTGCACATTCTCATATTGCAGTGTACACTACTGGTACTGTTCACTTGCAAGCCGTGTCTTGGATCCGTTAAGCTTTTTTACTGAATCTTGAAGTTAATGATGATACAGCACCAGTCCTGTCACACTTTATATGTGTTTACTTAATTCATTAACACGGAACTCTAATGCCAGATTCAGTAGTGGATAGACATTTTAATTATTTACATAATTTGATTTCAATGAATGCATTGGCATAAAAGGCTTCTGAAGAATTTTCTTGTTCAGATTTCTAACTAAAATTCTAAGTTAACGAGCTTACCATACCAACCAACGAATTTATATCGGATAGGTATGTGCGAGAACATAATTATGCTCACAGTAAAATAAATACAATGAAAAAGTTATTTGAACTAATTATTCTATACATTCTACGAATATTTCCTTTGTCATCATCAACATTACTGGTGTTTACTGCTAAATATAGATCCAGCTTTTAAGTTTTTTATTGACAGGAGTTTGAATTTATTGTAGTTCAATATTTCTTACATGTTTCCCAATTATAATTACGTACTTATTATGTATTTAGAGTTTAGAAAACATACAGTAGAAATATTTGTATCTAGTTTTAATTCTATTTATAAGTTTTGTTAAGTATTGTTAATGTGAGTGTAAGTATTCGCATACATTGCAAAGTCATGGTTTCTAAATACCTTCTAGTTACACTAGAAGTGTTCTCATTTATAATAGTAATGATAAATGTAGAAGAATTTACTCAAAAAGTGCAAGAGTCATTAAATCTGAAAAAGGTGCGTAATGACTTTCTTTTATCAAAGTCTTAGTGGTTTTAGATAGGTGATGTTAATAGTCGTTATATCTAAAAACTTTTTAAAGATATGAAATCAATACGTACAACTAATGAGAGAGATGATGCATTTGAAAGATTACAAACAAAATCACAAAAATACAATTGCAACCTTTGTCTTTTCAATTAAATAATAGCTCCGTGTAAGCCAACCTCCTTTCAGCCGTCACCGAAGCAAAAAGAACCCACCTACAACAAACCAGCGACAAAGGAAAGATCACAAATTACGCTTGCAATTTACATAGAAAAAGTGACAACAAGCGACGCGGAACATTTGTTAGCCCCCATTGTATTGTAAAGTATTATATCCTCCCGCTTTTTCGCCTTATTTATATTTATAAATGCTCGTATTTGGTACGTACTAACAAGATGTTTACGCGCGGGAGTGTCAAAGTGCCCGCCAATATGTGTTAAGGGATGTTCGAAATGCATGTACGAATTTTTATTTTATTAAAAAGTATATTTTATATGTGAGTTAATTGTTGTACTTTTTTTAATAAAAAGGCTTAGAAAAGTAACTAATAATTACAAAATAATTTTAACTAAATTTGAAATTGCTGTATTTACAGTATAAATCACGAAATTACTAACTTATTATTGATTTAAGATCAATTTGTCTTTTAATTAAAAAATATGTCAGTTACGCAGTAACTATTTATAAGTGAGAGCACTTATTATAAATCGTTATCTTTTTGTGCTAGATTCCTAAAAGCTTATTGTTAAAAGTATAATTTTTTTTTTTTAGTCAGCAGATTAAAGTCTTTTCGTAATTGTTTTAGTTAATATTATATACAGCTTTTAAATGTCGATACTTTGCAAGCATCTCTATGCGCTATAGTTACTTGAGCGATATTATATTTTTTGAAATCACAGCTTTCTTATATCGGCAAAGGTCTTTGACGTACAGCCATGCGGTAGGTGAACCAATTGTTGTTGAAATCGCTACGTAACTTTTCCTCACAATCTGATTTTTGTCATTGGGATTGTAATTGATGCTTTGATATTTGAAATTGCGGTTTAATGTAACGTAAAATTGATCCTGTAACTTGTAAAATGAATGGTATATTTTGATTTTAGAAGATTATTCCAAATAGTAACAGAGTTCATTTTATTGGATAGGATTAGAAGATATTTTTTCAAATTCATTGCCAAATGCATTTTTGGAAACTAAATGGAAATAGTGTTGAACATTATCAGATATTTTATAGAAACGTTATTACATTTTGGCGCTCTGTCAGCAAGCGGATCCAATAACGCGTTACTTTGCCCCCAAGTCCAATAAAAGTGGGAAAAAACTTTGCAAGATCGCGGGACCACAGAGGAGTACTTGTAAGCACGTGTCACACCCAATATGGCCGTATACATTTTACTTTATTACTACTGTTATGGAAGATGTTATGTGTTCCTAGTAGGTATATGGATATTTACTTGATAGAAATATTTACAGCATGTGTTAACATTTCAGATATTAGCACGTGATTAACTGTTTTAGATTTATACCCGTTTGTTGGAATCTGCTTATTTCTGTCTGTTGCAACATGATAAGACAGGACCTATTACCATTTTTTAAGCAGTTAAAAATGTTCGGTTCTATGAATTTTCTCTCGATTCGTCGACGAATGACAAATAATATATATTAATTTTACAAGAATATGAAACGTACCAATATTTCGTAAGTTTTATTTAGAAAATATTATAATATAACATAAAATTAGGTAATAACTATCAATGGTAATATTTACTTGAAAGTGTTTTTGTTGTGGCCATAAATGTAGAGATTTTTAAAAGCTTTTCAAAAAGTCATTTACTGCGTCGCATATCGATAAGAAATTAAATTGACACGTACGAATCATAAAATATCGGTAATAAAATTGTTGGAATCGAAATATAATCGTAACAAGGCAATTTTACGACGCCGTCTTGAGACATCTAATGATCTGTGATTGGTTATAGTACTAGGAAATTTATGTCGAAATTTATCATTATTGTATATTTCATTACAGTGACAATGATGAAAAAAGAACCTGTCTGGACAAATATTTTATGTAAACAACTCTTTGTGGATTTTTTATAAATTATTAGTTTCGCCGCATATATTTTCAGATATCTTATCCAAAATTTTTTCATATCTCCAGCAAGTTAAACAAAAGCATCAAATTATTGATGGCATACATTTAGAAACCGGACAGGAAACGATGGGCGCGAACCACTCCTCCATTTTGCTACGAGTTAAGCATTTGCATTGCATAAGCTTTATGTTATCCTTTTTGATCCTGGCAATTAGCTATGAAATCGAGTCATAATTTATTTACAAGAAATACTTCATTTCGATCGACATTAAACTGGATTGATGGAGACAAAAAGAAAAGTGCGATATTGGTCTTGAATTGAATTTTCCAATCACTGTACACTTTCACGAGCACTTGCTGCTTAATAAACAATCAATGTTAAACATCAAAACTCACCATATACACAGAAATTACAAAAATCAATAAAAACACCATCGACAATTTTCGAGTTGGCGCCAAAAGACCTATTATGGTATTATTCTGCATGAATAAAGGTTGTTCGTACAATACCTTAGACGCTTGAAAGAGGTAGGTGCTCACCCAGACGCGTATCGGCAATTATTTTTGAATATTTAAATTAACATGTAGCGAACTAATTTACAAGACAGATACTGATCATTACCAAACAGTCACTTCTGCCTCAGTGGCATATAAACGAGTGCCGTACCCCGTTCAAGCGTAGGAAAACTCTCACAAAGAATATCAGCAAAAAGTAGCAGCCTGCGATGTGATATTTCTTATGGTACGTGAAGAAAATCTGACCACCTCATTTTTTTTAATAGCTTAGAGTAAGGAGACTAGCAAAACGATTACCTAATGATAATTGTAACGTCTGCCATTAACAGTTTCACGCGAAACATTTCTGTGTTGCACCACACTGCGCCCGCCCCGCTGAGACATCAGTTGTTTAATCTCATATTTTCAGAAATTTTGCCAATGTTTCCACGCTTGGCAGGCGGGTTTGCAACCGCTTTTTAATTTTTATTTTCCCTCTGTCGACTTTTACGTAAACCACGGGAGGAGATGGGGTGATAGATTCTTTTAGGCCACCACAAGGCGGATATAAGAAAAATATGTATAATAAGGAAGTTTCAGGACAAGACGGATAATAAATTTGAAAAGGAAATATAACAAATTATTATCTGATCACGTTTCTTTTCATCAGATTTCATTTCCTTTGAAAACGTAACATTGGTGTGACTGTTCAGGCATTTTAATCGTAGTCCTCAGGTGTGACAACGTTCATATATTTTCGTTGCTGTGTGAATGTATGTGTTTATTGGATTGCTCTGCCCGGATTGCCTTCTTTGTCAACACTACGGATCGCACTATGGACAGAGCGGGAGATGCCCGTCAGTAGCATTGAACTGGGGGTGTCAATTTTTTTCCCTAATTTAACCATTTGTAATGGATTATAAATCAGTTGTGGTCTCTCTGGTGAAGGCAAAATTTTAGGTCGTTACGTGTTCTGTGCTCCATAAATGCGTCCATACTAATATTATAAATGTGAAAGTAACGCTCTCTGTCCCTCTGTCTGTTTGTTACCTTTACACGGCTCAAACACTAAACCGACCTTGACGAAATTTGGCACAGAGATAGCTTTTTATTCATGAAAATTAGTAGTACGTAGTCGCTGGCTTCAGCCAGTATTAAATATTATTTAAAATCAAGTGTATTATCCGTTAAACTTCACTTTTTAATATAACATCAGCGTAATCCTTTGGTCCTTCGAGTCGGATACATCCAGAGGTCTATGGATTAGGCTATCATTATCATTTGTCATATTGTCTCTGAAGTAGATTTGTTCCATACTTGGTCAGACTTTATTTAGTAAATGGGGCTTTAAAAATCCCATCCCTAAACGAGATCATAACTATCGCTTTCACATAATGATTTCTTATATTTACGCGAACACTACTCATTTAAATGAAACTAATTTTACGGATTTCATCGCGTTTATTTTTTAGTACTATACTATAGACTTCAAGACACAGTTAGCTCTTTCTGCGTAGATCGGACCAAAAATAATAATTAAAAGCTGAAGGTACCCCAGGTTAACTATGACATCAGGACATCTGTCACCTCAGTCCTCCTGTGACCATGGGAGCTGTAAATCACTCGAAACGTCGGGTTACAAATAGTAAAAAATTAAACGCGATAAAATCCGTAGAATTAGTTTAATTTATCGCTTTCACATTAAAATTTAACTTTTATTATTTGGACCATTGTATACATTGAGGTATCTAGCACTACAATAAGTAAGAGAGCCAACCAGCCATATTAGGAATAAAATTAGGAGAGCACAAGCCTAGGTTTTATATTAACATTACATTAAAATTCGAAATATTGTAATTGATGGCTATAAAATATTAATTACGAACTCGCGAGCGCATTTTTTGCCTTTTACGTAAATAAAAATTACTAATCGGTGCAGCCACCATAACCTTCTATAAGCATATACAAGTCATTACAGTTTGCACTACATACCGTGAATACCAACTTGGCAGATTTATTTGCAATTAAGTACATAAATACTTGTATATTTCCAATTAGGCGATCTACGAAAGGTGTTTTAATGCGTTTATTAGCTATCGGGGTAATTAAAAATCTATTTTGTGCAATGAAGTGACTACTTGAACGGCAGTAGACAACTGGAGGTGGACTTGTGTGCTAGGAACATGTCTTAAGACGTAATGTCAACGTATGAGTGTGACTGGTTATTAGTTAGCGGTTGGCGTATTGTGAATATCTTATAAGAAACAAAAATCAAAAGTATTCAGACATCTGTCTATGATGATTACTGTCACCTACATGCGTATGCCCCAGGGTTTTGATGCAGCACGTCTTATACTTGCTTGTGTTAAGTGAAAAGCTTGGCATATTGACACAACTTAAAATTTTATTTTTTACATTTTTTTCTATAATTTATAGTAATATTTAAAAATCTTTTAAAGTCTTATATTTTTGATATTTTTGTGTTAACCGCACACTGTGGCAACATTTCAACAAATAACTAAAGTTATTATTTCTATGTAAGTACGCGGCAATTTTACAGTAAAAAAAGTATAGTAACAGTCTATAAATATGTCCCACTGCTGAGCACAGGCGTCCTTACATTTCTAACTACTACTTTTAGTGACGGGAGGAGTCCACCACGGTGCACCAAGTGGTTGGCGGACTTCACATGTCCTCGAATATTTATTTATATTTTTTTTCGAACAGCCATGATCACGATGTTTTCCTTTACCGCTGAGCACATGGTAAATCAGCACTTAAAATTGCAGATCAGTTTTACAGGTGCCGGCATCGGTGATCAAACTCAGTTCAATCGCGTAAATTTAAGGCGTGTGGCGAATTTAGGTCTTACCTGAAAAGTGTATTTATTTACAAATTTGTCACCAAATCAGACAAAGACTAAAAAGTTATCAAAAATTGTCTTTGTCAATTTTTGGTGAGATTTGCCCTGTTTTCTAGATAACTTTTTAAACCAGCAGGTTGTCCCTAGCCATCGAATTTGTCGTTTATGCCTCTAGTTGAGTCTGAAACCTAAAATGTGTTTTTTTTATTTTTATTGTATAAAGTGACGAGACGAGATAAACATTCACCTGTTGGTAAGTGTAACAAGTGCCGTGTCACAAAGAAAACCTCTGTATGGCACCACACTGCGCCCGTCACCCTGATCCATCAATTCATAAGTCTCATATGCCCAGTAATTACACTAGCTTTCAGTGCCCTTCAGATCGAAACAGCACTGTTTTTACATTACGGCAGCATAACTGACCCTACCTAAACGGATTCCCACATGGGAAGCTACCATCAGAGTATTATACAAATTTGGTATTAAATTTTTATTAAAGGAAGTGACGAGACGATTAAGTCATTCACCTGATGATATTCCGCGTGCCCCGCTGCCTATAACAGTGCGGTGTCATCCACATTCCACTGGAAAAGATTTTGTAGCTACGCCAGTCACCATGTGACATCGGTTCTTAGATCTCATTTAACCTAGCTACAGTGCCCTTCAAACTAAGTCACAGTACAAACAGCACATCACTGCTTGATGGTTGAATAACTGCCACTGCGGTGGTACCTACCAACCAGTCTATTACCATCGACTTCAATTTATCAAGTACAGTTCAACGTTATTAATTTCTTATTTCTCTAAAATAGGAATAAGGACTGGTTCAGTTTGGTAATGTTGTAAATTAAAGCAAAATCTATTGAATGACAAGGATAGCTTATTTTAAACTTGTGTTATTTATTAATCAGATCAGACTAATTACTATTATAATGAGCTTAATAGCCACTAGAAGTTTTATATATTTATTCATAGTGAGGAAACCTGCATGTATGAGGAATAAAAATATTTTGAGGAATCATGAAGTCCGCTAACCCACATTGGAGCAGCGTGGCGGACTCTTTGGCTCCAAAACCCTTTCAGAAATGAGAGAAGTGCTCAGCAGTGGAACATTTATAGACTGTTACTATATTTTTATTAATGGTCAGCGGTTAAAATTTCCAGACCTATATACATCCTCGACGAAGAAACAAGAAGCAGACGCGTTGTTATCCTCAAGGACTATTGTAGAAGGCCTCGTTACCAGTAATTGAGCCTCTGGTTATTGTAATCCACATAACGAAACGATACGTTGTTATTTCACTCTATTATTTTGTGAAATCGAGGTTTTTTTCCTCTCGAGATGACTCATTTATACCTGCTACAGTTGTACTATTTTTCTGTCTACGCCTCACATTACCGTATTTTGATGTAAGAGCTAGCTGTAACTTTATCTCCGTTACCAGTCTCTAGGCTGGTCATTTTATGCGTGTGCAGCGCTAGAACCAGCCACAAATGGTCTTATCAAAGTACTTTTATTTATTAACTTAGGGATAGCCAAGCTTCGAAAGAAGTACTTTTTTAAATATTTCATTGGATAGATCTCATTAATTTTAGTTTAATTTTATCAGATTTGGAATACAAATAAGCTATTAACAAAAATATTTTAGTAATAATCTACAACCGCTATGCCATCCCATTACAGAAATACAATTCCCCATATCAAAATAACATCATCATCGTAACTACAAATCATCGCTCTAAAAAAATCTATTGTAGCGCCCTTGCGGCTCCATCCCCAATATCATTTCAAGACCCTACCACAAAGTACTTATAAAAACACCCAATAACATGCGTTAATGCGGCCGAAAACACGCAGCTGTTGTCTCGATGAAAAAACTAAAGTCCGCCGCCATTGGTCTGCGCGGGATGGCGGGACATTAACCACATCTGTCAGTTTCATTTTGTCTATGGTTGGGCGTATTCTATTTTAGTAGTTTCATCCATATGTTGTTAGATATTTATGTGGAAAAATTGCAATAAAACATTATTAACCTTAACTGAGATTTTATGTGATCAGGTGATATAAAATTAATGAACGTTTTCAGAAAGTATTTAGTCGTTTCAGAAAACCACTGAGTCTTAATTTTATGTTCTTGGAAAGTAATTGATATTTTATCACATAAAAGCAAAACTAGTTATAAAGATATCACTTGTAAAATGTGCATTTCTATCTGTTACCAATTTTTTTTTGCGTTCTTACACACTTAAATTGACCCTAATAATCGAAACTAAAAACCACATAAGATTTACGTCTTCGTTGCCGCCGTGTTAGCAACAACAGTAAAAAATTTAATTCATTTTTAATTAAATAACATTAAATGTGACCTATTCATTTTTAAATCGTTTGTATATGTACGTTTGTTAGAAATATTTTAATTCAAGATATTTAAAAAATAAGTTTTCTAACAAATTAAAAAAGGACCCTTATTTATGTTTAAAATCAAAAACTTAATGTGGTACCTTACCTAAAAGATTTATGTGTACTGGTGTAAGAAAAATGCTAGTACTGCATTACTGGCTTCTTATTATCGCGCCGATGTAATAAAATCTTAGACAGTAATTAGGATTTGACTTCTACCGTAGAGGCATGGGAAGCACTGCAAGTTTTTTTTATTGGATAAAGTGATGAAACGAGCAAAAGGTTCACCTGATGGTAAGTGCAACGACTGCCTATAACAAAAGCTGTGTCACCCAGAACATTTCTGTGTGACACCGCACTGTGCCCTGACCCTGTACTACTGTACCCTGAGACATCAGTTTTTAAGTCTCAAGTGCCCAGTGATTACCATAGCTCACAAGGCCGTTCAAACCGAAACACAGTAACACAGTTTTATGTCTCAACGAAAATGTGCATCCGATAACCGGAAGCATAACAACAAAAGCTAAGATATTCCGTTAGTACGGAATAAACAAAAAGTCATTCAAAATGTTCATTGTGAACGATATCGTGCTGATATATATGATGTTAGCGGTAGCGGCGAGAACCAGTAAGGCCCTACGGAATTACTTATCTGAAAAGCGCGCTTAGACTATCTTATTACAGTTTTCTGAACGTCGTCATCTTCAGGCGATGTCTTTTATGAGTTATGGGTCTTATCTTCATTATGTGCCCTGGGATTCAGAGGCTTACTTAATATTTATAGAGAATGGCTAGAGATCAGATGATATCACTTTGGCTCCTTGGGAGAGCGGTAAAGCCTGTGTGAGCCTGCTACTTGCGTACACATTCTCATCTTAGAATTACTCTTGAGGTTCTGGCCGCGGGGTGGTGCCTACTTAGACGGATACGTGCATCGAAACCCTGCCACCAGTAAAAGTATAGTATATATTATACGTGTACAATACGTTACCTGTTAAATGGACCCTACCTCCAAAATATACAGCCAAACAATTTCATCCGACCGCCGCGTGTCTTATCACGCTTGGCTCGGAGCGCAGTTGACAAATATCAATTTATATGTTAATAACTAACTCGCTTTTAGGTTAGGGTTGGCAAAGCGAACGAGTGATCAGTTAAAGTGCATCTATTGGATCAGGAATCTTTAGGCCGTAGCTATTAATCAGTGGTTTATGTGAATTTTCGGGAGAGTAAAGAACTGTAAGTAATAAAATATTACTGCTGGCATTGTTTTTTTTTTTTTTTTTTTTTTTTTATTTGATAATGTGTCGAGACGAGCAAAGCGTTCACCTGATGGTAAGTGCAACGTTTGCCCATAACAGATGCTGTGTTACTTAGAATATTTCTGTGTAGCACCACACTCCGCCCGTCACCCTGAGACATAAGTTCTTAGGTCTCATATGCCCAGTGATTACGCTAGCTCTCAGTGCCCTTCAGACCGAAACACAGTAATGTTTGCACACTACTGCTTCACGGCAGAATAACTGGCCCTGGGGCGGTACCTACCTAGACGGATTCCTGCATAGGAATCCTACCACCAGTAATAATTAGACCTATGCTGGGATCCGTCTAGGTAGTTCCAAACATTGCTTTGTTACTGTGTTTTGGTCACAACGGCACTGAGAGCTAGTGTAATTACTGGACATATGAGACTTAAGAATTGATGTCTCAGGGTGACGAGTGCAGTGAAGTGCTACACAGAAATGTCCTGGGTCTGGTCCGACCATCGGGCGAACGTTTCGCTCGTCTCGTCACTTTCTCCTAAAAAAAGATACCTGTTGGTTGCGCCAATGCACACCTTCGCTTTTCTGAGCAAGACACTAACGCAGGATGCGTCCGATTATTCAATCATCGATGCACCCCCTCATTATAGAAAAAAAAGAAAAAAGATGGCGAATTTAGATAGAACGCGCGCGGAATTTAGATATTTTTATCGTATAAGAAACATCCAATTCTTGAAGTGCGCATGATTAGTTCAAAAAAAAGAACTAGAAACTATTTTACTGCGAATATATTAAATGTGTATTCAGTTCGTCGCAAAAGCAGTAGCAGAAGTCGTAGCGAGTTAGCCGCTGCGCTGTTCTCAAGGTCCTGAGAACTTCCATACTTTTTGTAGGTGTATTTTGTTTCCAATTGGCATCAGCTCGTCTCCTTTCGTGTCAATCAACGATGTTTTTTTCGTAAAACAATGAAGAACTCCGTAATAGTCTATTCGCCACCACCTGTTTTTAAATAGAGTATAAATTAATAAATATATAATATAAATAATAAATTTAATATGAGTTGTAACTATGTAATTATGTAAGGTCTGTGTTTCTGATAAGAAAATAAACATTATAATTATATTACTGTTTATTGTCTGAATTCGGATACTATCGGATGTTATCTATTGCGCAGGGTATAGTCAAAGTCAAAATTTCTTTATTCAATTTATGCATGTTTAAAGCTCATAAGAACGTCAAAATCTACACTGGTTCAAAAAATGACCTTCTCAGTGAAGAACCGGTAACCGGTTCAATGCCTTATTAAATAATGTTAAAGATTACAAAAAAAAAATAGATCATAAGTTTAGTAGCCAAGGGGTTTGCAAGTGCAGAGTATGAGTTATTTCCACACATCTTTGTCCTCTATGTAATTATCTATTTTATAATACGCTTTATCTAATAATGTCTTCTTGGTAAGTTTTTTAAAATCCATGTCCGATTTGTGTTGTTACACTATTAGGAATTTTATTATAAAATTGTATAAATCTACTGACAAAAAAACTTTCTAGCTTTAGCCAACCTAATTATACGAACCTCTAGCCTGTCACCTCGAACCATTCTACGGGATACAGTAATTTTTTTGTTAAATAAATTAATGTTTCTCCGTACGTACATAATATTTTCAAAAATAAACAACGACGGAAGTGTCAAAATATTATTCTCCCAGAATAGTTCTCGTAGCGACTCGCGAGGTCCCATGTAAAAGTAAAAGTGGACTACTTATGTGGGAATAAGGCGTGACTGTATGTATGAAGCTGTAAGCGCAAACACAGAGGCACTCGCTCTTCCCTACCTACCCGTGACCGATATAGTGCTCAGGCGATAAGATCGAAAATGGGCTAGAATGCCTAGTCAGCGACACGGGTAATCCCAAGACAACCAGAGCTGAAACCAATTCATGTTCCATGAAAAGAGGTGCTATAGAAAATCAAATGAAATAAAATAAAAACTTAAATATTATTGACGGTATAGTGAATTTATCCTAGTGGTTGAGAATGAGAATGAGAATTTATACCCAACTCTAAAGAAAAGTTCATACACAAGTCATACACAAACTACATTTATACTATAGTTCATAAAAACCAAGCGGCCACCCGCGACAACAGCCGAAGTCGAACAGCCAAGCGATGTAAATTTCCAACAATAATTTAGCTGTTCATTTATTGCTTTAAGTGTTATTATTTTTGCTATATTAGGAGGCTGAAGGTTGACTGGCAGAAAATGCATTTTGCATTTAGTCCGCCTTTTGTTCTATTACTATATGTAATGTCCAAGAAAGTTTAAATAAATAAATAAAATGGCAAGACGAGTAAAACGTTCACCTAATTTTAAGTGCAACGTCACTACACTGCGCTCGTCACCCTGTGAAATCAATTCTTAAGTTTCATATACCCTACTGGGTACACTAGCTACCAGCGCCCGTCAGACCGAAACCGTGGTGTTTGCACACTACGGCGCCACGACTATATCTCTGACCCTACGGTGGTACCTACTTAGACGGATTCATCATATATTCATAGGAATCCTACCACCAGTAAAAGGTAAGCCTAGTTAGTATTTGCATATTGTATACTATGAAGAAATTGGGCTTATTTTCGTCTTTAATGCAACGTGTTTTAAAAGAAATTCTGTGTAAATACTATACTTTGTGCCATCCCTATTTTGTAATTGCGAGACATCGGGCTTGTGCTGTATTTTCGGATAATGTTAAATTAGTATTAAGTGCACACAACTTGAATATAATATTTTTAACTTGTTTCGGGATTTGAGATTGATGATAAACTATTTAGAAGTATTATTATTTGGACAAAAATACATTATTAAAAAACATATTAAATACAAAATATATTAAAAAAATGAAAAATAAATTTAATAAAATTTTAAATAATAAAATACATCTTCACGTTGCCTACGCTACAGTATGGCGCAACAAAAGGGTTTACGCTTAACATGGGCTGCGGCTTATCTACAAACGTGCTCGACGGTGAAATATGAAATAAAATATTCTGAGGAAACCTAATATTTTGACGGCGTCTGAAGAAGACCAAACTGTACGCAAACTGTAAGCAAAGCGAACTCCTACAAACTTAAAATCTGAAAAATTAACAACCACCACCACCACCAGTATAACATTTGTAGGCTGTTACTTTAACGTACTACAGAAGATTTAAATTCCTCTGTCCATTTTTTTAGAGAAGGCAAACGGGTAAGCGGCCAACCTGATGGTAATTGATCACAGCCGCCAATGGGTATTACCAGGTAATTTACAGCAGTTTATCTCGTCAATTAGATTAGCTATTTAAAAAATTTGACATAGTTAATAAGTTTGCTCTTAGATTACTTACTTATGGTATGTTCTTGTAGTGGAAATTAAGTTCAAATTCCTTCTTTAACATGGGAGCTCGCTGTCTAAATGTCCACGGCTAGACAAGTAGTGAGTTTGTCGATATCGTCATTTTCGAAAGGTGAATTAGTGTAGATAAATTAGTAGTAGATATCTCAGACACTGCTGCCCGCCACTGGTCTAAATTATTTTAGATCCGGCATATATGACATGTTTATTCCGCTTTCTGTACAAGAGCACAATATTTTACCATGCTCGTGCAGTGCCGGGCATTTCAAGTCTCGTGGCCCCTCTACTCTACCCTATGTCTATAACCCTATGCAATAAGGTAGAAAACTACCTTTCCAAAACCAATTTACAATAACATATTTGTCTATTGATCCGGGATCGTCTACATAAAGCGGTCTTTACAGAATCTTTACGGGCTCTACTGCCACCGTTGTGCTGGCAAAGTATACGGTGAAGCAGAGTATTCGATGAAGAAGTATTCAATGAAGCTGTAATAGCCAAAAAGGCTAACAGCAATTACATCATCGTAATTATATGTGCTGGCAGACGTTCTTGGAGAGGCATGACATGAGATTGATTTACGGGTAAACTCATAAAGTCTGGTGTCTTTGTAACTGTTTATTGAACTTGTTTAGTTGTTCTTGCTGTTCTGTTGAATTTTGAGTAAAAATTAGCATTTACCTCTGGTTACAATTTCCTACAGGCCCTTAAGCGACGCCGAACCCGTACAGGAATATCAACCTAAAGGCAAACACCTATGTCTTTAGGTTGATATTTAATGATGACTTGTATGATAATTAGCAGAAAGAAAATTATTTTCATCTGTACGTAAGAATATCGTAATGATTTTTGCAAAAGTACTTTACTTACACAGACCTATTTCTAAAACATCAAAGTGAATAAATAAAAGGCTTACGAAAAATATTACATCGGGTTGTTTGAAATGCAAACTGAGTGGATATCGTATTCATTTTGAAGTGCCACTCTAAAGACAGTAGGAGGGAACTGTCTAAAGTGGAAAAAATTCGGTTAGTAGCTTGAAGATAATATCGGATCCCTTGCTAGTAAAATATCTTTGGATCCGATATTGCTATTTTATGGTAGTTTCGCAGGTAGCCTTAAGAATCTCATATCAGCTAAACCTAAATTACTAAGACCCGTTACGGAAAGCAGCGTCTAAGGCGAGGTGTCTGGTATTCCGATCGCCAATACGATTGGTATGCGATTACAGTAAAATTTCCCAGTTTTGGGGTAGTCCTGTCTGCAGTGGGGCTAAGGGTTGATGATAATGATAACTTTGTAAATCCAAATTGGACAGAATTTTTAAATTATTTACATCTCAGAGTTACGGGTGCTTAACAGGACCCACGGTCACAGAGGCATTGAGGTGTTAGGCGTCCTCATGTCATAGTGAATCCGGGGTACCTTCAGCTTTAAATTATTCGTTTTGATCAGATCTACGATTAACTTTGTATTCAAATAAGCCTCTGTTTTTTAATTTTTTTTCTTTTATACTTACATCAATACCAACAAATTACAAATATGATAATCATTGTCAGTTGGTTTTTTACGTTGGGTTGTGTGAGTTTGTAATTCCTGTAATCTCTCTCGTGTATTACACAGTCACGGTTTTGGGGTATCAAGGGAATTGGGTACAGGCGGGGACACAGTGCTAGCGGAGGTTTATTGGTTTGCCAAATTCACAGCCTTTATACGCCCTATACATAGGTCTCTTTTCATTTGAGACGATATTTATAGTTTTTTTCAATACATATTTTTCATGATTCATCTTTAAAATATTTAATTAGGTTTCACGTTATTATTTCTTACATTTACGACAATTCTATTGATATTTATTATTCAGACTAGGAGAGCAACGCTTATAATTTAAAGCTGTAGGTCATGGTAGTGGCAAAATCGTGCTTTTTAAGTTTCATCGATGTGAACTGTACATACTAGATTTAAATATTACAAATTGGAGGAGACTCCCCAGATCAGACCACTTCGTCTGGCGGGTAGCTACCCTTTTCCCACGATACCTGATTCTGACAAAGTGGCTACCTTTAACTTTTAATTTAAAAAAAAGCTTTGTTATCAGGACGTCTAAAAAGCACCCCTATGACCATGGGTGCTATAAAGTCTTCAAAACGTCTTGAATAAATAGTTTAATTAAATGTTATAACATCAGTATGTTCTATTCATCAACATCAGTATGTTTTATTCAATTATGTTTCGTTATTGGCTATCGTAAGTACTTGTTATAAAAACATTTAAAACAATCTTAGATTAACTCGCGGTTTCTTACATGAGAAGGTGTCGCTTTCCGAATGATTAATAAGGACTTTTCGTAAGAGCTCATTGTAATTGAATAAAAAAAGAGAGCTTTGGTAATAATATAAGTATAAGAAATGAGGGAAAAGAAAGTACAGCACTTAACTAAAAATGAAACATTTCCTTCAACTTAGTTTTAGGGTATTTTTATATCAAAGATTACCAATAATGAATGCATGACTAACATTACATATCAACACCAAAGACAAAAATTACAGCTAACAATTTGTTGTTGAAAGAATTTAGAAGCTTTTTTGCGAGGATTTCGAAAAATGTAACAGTATTATTTCGAAAATAAAACTTCTGTACGAAATACAGGTTTCGATACCATACTGACTTTGTGGAATGCGTCAAGAGTTTTACAGTCGAGGTATTTGCTTTTAAATTTAATGTTAATTATCATTAATCACATCCGTTTCTTAAATTACTTTATCAAGAACTAGCTGCGCCCGCGGTTTCACCAGCGTAAAATAAGTCGACCATACGACTGTGCCGTACGTTTGACCATCTCGGTAATTTCAATTCTCAGTGTGCGCCTTAAGGCCTTGTAGCTATAACCTTCCTCAATAGATGGACTAACATATGCAAAAATGTGTATCCTGAGATTAGTGCGTACAAACTTAATAAATTCCGCAGCTTTATTATGGGACTCGTAGTAAGACGAGATAAGATGAGTAGAGCCCACGTCTCATAGTTGTCTACATACTCTGTAGGCTGTAATTTATTTTCGCCCTAAATCTTCCTCGAATAGCCTGGGTCAGCTTTTTTATTTCTTATGGAAGTAAGTGACGAGACAAGCAAAACGTTCACCAGACAACGTCAACAACGTCATTTGATGTATGCCCGTAACAAATGCTTATGTCTGTTTGAAGGGCACTGTGTGCTAGCGTAATCACTGGACATTTGAGACTTAAGAACTTATGTCTCTGGGTGATGGGCACATTGTGGTGTCACACAGAAATTTTCTGGGTGACACAGCATTTGTTATGGGCAGACGTTGCACTTACCATCAGGTCAACGTTTTGCTGGTTTCATCACTTTATCCAATAAAAAAATGCTGTATCACCCAGAACATTTCTTTGTGGTACAACACGTCGTCATCCTGAGACATAAGTTCTTAAATCTCATATGCCCAGTAATTACATTTTCTATCAGTGACTTCAAATTGAATCACGTTAATGTTTGCAAACTACTGTTTGAATAACTGACACCTACGAATTCCTGCATATGAATCCTACCACCAGTAAATTTTTTTGTCCGATCTTGAGCCCAATTACATAATTACATTTTTTTTTATTTTATTTCATAAAAGTGACGGAACGAGCAAAACGTTCACCTGATGGTAAGTGCAACGTCTGCCCATAACAAATGCTGTGTCACCCAGAACAGTGTGACACCACAATGCGCACGTCACCCTGAGATATCAGTTCTTAAGTCTCATATGCCCAGTAATTACGCCAGCTCACAGTGCCCTTCAAACCGAAACACAGTAATGCTTGCACACTACTGCTTCACGGCAGAATAACTGGCCCTGGCGTGGTACCTACCTAGACGGATTCCTGCATAGGAATCATACCATCAGCCACCTTGGTTCGTTGTCATCCAGCAAACGCAGTTACCATGAGCCCGAAACTTTAAAGCCCAGACACAAGGTACTCCGGTCTACGGCATACATTCCGATACCACTTTAATCGATCTCATCCAGCCTTTCTGAATGTAAGTGTTACGTATGCGATTGTAACGAGCGACGCCACACATTTAAAAGGGCATGTTAAGGTAGCTGCTCCATATGCTGGAAGCAGGTCTTTTATTATATTTTTGCATGAAATACGCAATCGTATATATCACCAACTAAGCGGACAAGCCCGCTAAGAGTGTTACCGCGCACCAGCGGGAGATAGGGGAGCTGAGATGTGGGTAATTTGGGCTAGTTAGTAGACAATTATGCCCCACCCGCCTCAGTTTTGACGTGCGCAAGAATTATGAGACGTATGTATCTGGAGTATACTAGGGGCGTTGCGGTGAAGAATTTATTTGTGTGCATTGGTCGGTCCATTGTTTAAAAATTTAATAGTGTCATTTATTCTGCCATTATTGCCATTTGACGACCGCGTGGCCTAGTGGTCAGAGTACCTGACTTCTAAGCCGCGGGTCCTGGATTCGAATCCCAGCTGGAGCCAACATTTGTGCTGAAACATAAATTGTTGGTTTTCGGGTCTGGTTGTGTTGTGATTGTCCCCGTGTTTCTGACACTGCATCCTAGCCTGCCTCCGATTTTATCGCATCAGCGTTACATCGGGCGCGGGTAGGTTGGGACGAGTGAGTGCCTGTGTGTTTGCGCGTACACTTGTGGCACTATAATATCTCCTGCGCAGTTGATGGCTCTCGACAGTAGTCGTCAGTTGTCGCCGTGGTCGAAATCGGCTAGGAGAACATCATTGCCATTTATTTTGCGTAATGAGTGAATGGTGGTTTTGCTTATTTTAAAGTTACGATACTGGATAAATTTCTAGTTAAATGAAGTTTCTCTCGACGTGTCTAAAGAACTTATCTAATAAACTAACCGTCTGCCCGATGGGACTTCCCATCAGCAACATCTCAGGAACCATCCACCTTTTCATCCTCTACCGTCTTTTTCACCTTTTGAGCGCCTGATTCAAGAAAAGGTGACATAGATTTGACCATGTTCAAAATTTGGAGCTGGAAGATAATCTCCGATTTCGTAAAATGTCTGTCCCTCGGAATTGTTAATTTTTATGACAACGACAGACTAATAGAAAATTGTCAACTGGAAGGAAAGCTCCGCTTGCCTTGAATTAAATGGAATGAACCCAACGATCTGTCCATGTACATCATTATGCATTTCCTCGGATCCACTAATAAAAATAAGGTCTTATAGCAGACTTTATCTCCTACAGTAACAGTAACACACACAGGCTATCTGTAAGACATTCTGCCCCTCAATTATCGAAATATCCGCAACTATTGTAAATAACTATAATGAAAGGAAATAACTAACTAACCCTGTTTTCAAAACAAAACCTTAAAAATACTTAAATGCTAAAATAAAACACATGACTAAATCTGAAAACTATATTCGGGTTTTCCCTTTTAGTGCTAACTTCGTTCGGACTTGTCAACAAGTGGGCTGCAACCAAACCTTGGGTCTCCATTGAAATATATAAATCTTACCTTGACCACAATATTGATGAAATATTTTTATATGAATTAGAAGAAAAAACATGAAATCTGAATCTCATCTAATTAAAGGCATATAAGGCACAGTGCCTTTCATGCCTTTAATTAGATTTGATTTGATTAAAGACCGGTCAACGTCTTATTATTTTTGTAATAAGAATATTTATTTAAACTCAACACTGAAATTCTTCCTTCCCCGTCAGTGTCTAAGCGTGTTTCGTACTTTTATTTTCACGATGCTCCGTAACCTTTCCCTTTTTATAAGACAATCCTTGAATGAGTAAAAATTTACTTTCGATCTTCTTCAGGTGGCTAAATACGGACTTCCACGTTTATACCCGTATCTTAAAAAAAGACGCGCTTCCTATGCAAAGTTTGGTCCCTTATTTTACTCCTTTAAGGGATGAATTTCTAAAAACGATGATAAAACTGACTTTGATTAATAATCAGAAGCTATCTATAACTTCAAAAGTGACGAATTTGCATACAGACTTTCATCCACTATTTAACCTTCTTACTCGTATATGTGGAATATTTATAAATCCGGTCTTAGTGCTTTCTCACTTTCATTATATAAGAAACTCTCGTGCAAAATTTTGTGGTTCAAAAGCTAATAAGGGAAGGCTGTGCTTCGTCTGTCAGTCAGTCACCCAGTGTTCAAGTTTTATTAAGAATACAATTGGTGAACTATTGTGTGTACGAGTATGTGTCACAAATCGTGGATGATAAAATATGTGAATTTGGTTAGGACTATATATTATAGGACTATACATATATAGGACTATATATTATAGGACTATATATTATAGGACTATATATATATAGGACTATATATGTGAATTCGGTTAGGACGATGTTTCGCAGGATTTAAGGATGATATTCGCAGCAGAACTAGAGAAGGAGCAGGCCCTAAAGATCAGCAAGTTTAAGTGGCAGTGGATCGACCATATGGTTGAAGCGAACACCGCTGTGGAAGAAATGTTTTTGAGTGGTAGCCCCGTCTTGACAAACAGGGTGGGGCCTACACTAGATGGAGCGACGACCATCGCAAGGTTTTGCGGGAATTGTGGTTGAAGGTGGCTAAAATGATTACATATTTACGTGGCTCGGTTTGGTTACGCATGTTCAAAACTTTTATTTGCGTTACAACAAATTATTTATCTATTCTTTATGGTTGTACTATGGGCTACAATGGGCGGACTTAAGGGCTTGTGGCATTCTGTGCCAGTGTTATGATATTAGAATGGATTCGTATATTACTATGTTAGTATTAATATGGATTAGGTGCTCTTAATCAATAATAAGGACGACGGACGAAGATTATTTTATATAGTTATATGTAACATCTTGCTAGTAATATGTAACAATACTTTAAATCTGTAGTCTTGACATTTTCGTAACTCGACTTTTACGACACCTTCCGGGCGACATTGGAAAATTTACTTTATCCGCTACCAGACGGCTAAGTTTAAGCACGTGATAGTAAATTTGTGAGAACTGTTGCATGAAGTTCTTTATTTTTCGTTTCATGTCGAACTGAAGCAAAATTTTGGTTTCAATAAATATTTCGTTCATAACTTCATACTTAATCAACCTAAATGAAACCGGTAAACATGAATCGTACATTAAGTATAATAAAATTGGCACGCGTATCATTAAAACTGTGGAATAAAGTTTCTTAGACTCTTTCAAAGCTAAGAAAACAAACAATACACTAAAAAGATCAACCCAGAATGCACCTCTGTATAAAGAAAACACATTGTAAACAAATCAATGAGCAAATTCGCGACGGTGTAAACAAACCATTGTCTATGCTCAGGTGACGTACAGCGACAATTCTTAATTTTTTTCTGCGACCTGTCAAACTTAACGTCAATATTTTGGCGCGATTCGTGACGCAGCGGGCTTGAACGAAATGTTACATTTTTACTTCCTTCAACCGTTAAATGGGTCTTAAGCAAAGGAACTAAGGTCGTTACGGACATTTGAAAAACGCACATAAGGCTCAGGTTGGCGTAGAATGCCTAATAAGTCACGCTTGGGGCTAATGAATTGAATTTGACTTCGCGGCGACTGTGGGTTTTCTTAGAAAGTCTGACAAAGATATGTTTTCGGTTGAGAACGAATTAGTTTCGACTATTTAAATACCTTCGAGTTTAAAATTGCAAATGAACGTGTAAATATAAAGTTGTATGTTTGACGTGTATTTTTGTGGGAAAATTGATTATCAGGTGTTTTGCGATCTGTGACCGTTATGGTCTTATTTTGTAAGGGTTTTGTAAGTAATTTGATGTTTTGTAGGTTTACTTCGCTGGCTTCATGGCGAGTATGAAATCGTATTGTATGTCCACGCAGCATACAATGTAGCTACATGACTTTAAGGAAACAAAACTCGTGTATTGACTAGAGCATTTGGAATCAAAATTTTGAACTGCCATATATTTTTTAAAGAAAGGCAAAGGTAGATGAAATATAAAGTCGCATTACTAAAATAGTTGCATTATAAACTACTACTAAGAACATTGTTCTAAGCATTTCCTGTTCCTTATAATGTATTGCTCCGCTATTGATATTTTTGAGTACAGTTTTGATTAAGCTACTGCATTTGTATGCTGTGGCGTAGCAGTTTAAGAGAATCTACTACCCCGTCTTATCGCGTGGGTGTCGTAAAAGTAGACAGAGGAAAAACAAAAACCAGGAGATGGGCAGCAGCTCTCATATTGGGGGGACTTTGCCATAGTTCCCACCCTTCAGAGGTGGGTTGGTGACCGCAGTTTATTTATTGAGATGTTGCTGACCATGTCATGGTTTTAATTTTCATTCTGTCGAATTTTACGTCACCCACGGGATGAGATCGGGTGGTAGATTCTCTTAGGCCACCTCCACACCATCTTAGTAAAAGCCTATTCACTCTTCTCCTGAAGACACCCATATTGTAATAGGACTTTACCAATTACTGGTCTATAATTTCTTGTAAACGATGTAATGTTTATGCTACAAGTTTGTCAGAATGGTCAGATCTAGTGTCGAGAGATATGGGACAACCATTATACATAAAAAAGTAAACGTCTCACTGCTGAGCACAGGCCTTCTCGTTTTTCTAAATAGGTTTTGGAGCCGCGAAAAGTCCGCCACGCTGCTCCAGTGCGGGTTGGCGGACTTCACATGTTTTCGTAATATTTTAATCCCTGAAAAATTCAGGTTCCCTCGCGATGTTTTCCTTCACTGTTGATCACGTGGTAAATGTACAATTAAAATTACAATTTTAGAGGTGGGGATCTAGCTCAGGTTACTCCTGTACTATGAAATCTAAGGCGAGCGCCCGGCCCCTGTGACTCGATGACCATTGATTTGTTGGTTTCAGAAATATTGAAATGTAAAATGTTCAAAAATGTTATTTCCAGCTATTTTTCATTTGTTTTTCTTTCCGTCAAAATGAGTGAATCTAATGAAACAAATTCGATACATTGTTCAAAAAAATCTGTGACGTTCTGACCTAATGCAGTGTTAGTAAGAGTAGCACAAAGTTGGTTTAAGCGTTATCCGAGATTTTTTTATCTCAAAGATGCACCCCGCTCTGGTTGCCATGATACGGATAAATGGACGCCGTTTTTGAAAAAGTGGAGAAAGATCGGCATATCAGTAGTTACGACATAGCGGAAGAGCTGGGAATTGACCACAAAACGGTTTCGACCCATTTAAAAAAGATGGGTACTCAAAAAAGCTCGATATTTGGGCGCCACACGAGCTCACTGAAAGGAACCTAATGAACCGAGTACTCATTTGCGATATTTTATTGAGACGTAATGAAACCGAACCATTTTTGAAGAGATTGATAACTGGTGATGAAAAGTGGATCACTTACGACAAGAACGTGCGAAAAAGGTCATGGTCAAAGGTCGGTCAGGCTTCCCAGATAGTTCCAAAATCCGGGTCAACTCGCAATAAGGTGATGCTGTGTGTATGGTCGGATTGGAAGGGAGTTGTTCATTATGAGCTTTTGCCGCCGGGCAGAACCATCGATTCGAAACTCTACTGCCAACAACTGATGAGAATAGAGCAAGAAGTTGAGAGAAAGCGGCCGGAATTGATCAAAAGAAAGGGTGTGGTCTTTCTTCACGACAACGCTAGACCATACATAGCTTTCATATAAATTGCGAACAAACTTTTTCTTATATAACATATCAACAATAAAAAATAGCACTTAAAGTGTTGCTTCGGTACAGGATTTCCAAACAAGGAATACTAGAGACAAACTTTAAAAATAAGAAATGTTTTTCCATATTAAAACGATGCTGTTACAATGGACACCCACATTTAAAAGATTATTCTTAAATATGACTTTCAATTGAAAAACTCAGAATGATTGTCGGCGGAATACAGGTATTGAAAAAAATATTTTGTATCCAGCCCCATGCGGCTAACTAATTACGTTACACACAAAATATTGGTGAAAGCAAACCAAAGAGTACTATGGTTCCATAAAGCTGTTTTTGAAATTATCCGAAATGAGAAATGTACGTGAGATTAGCGGAAGCGGTTACTGAAGCGGAAAAGTATTTTAATAATTTCTTAATACCAATAAATTAAAACTGCCAAATATTTTCATGCAGATTTCAATATTAAACATCAATCTTCTACTGACTTTCAGTTACTTACATAAATAACAACTCTTTTAATGATTTATTTCTAATAACTATTATATTTGGGGCAACGTAACCGTGGCCTAAAAATGATCTCAAGACGTTAACGCGGCATGTGGCATCCATTTTGAAAACGGCCATTGTGTTACCTGTCAAAATATTTCTTTCTTTTTTAACGCGCGCATCTAGAACCCGTGCTCAGAATGCCTGTTTGGGCGAATATTAAAATTGAACAAAAGTCATTTAAATCCATTTGAAGTATTCATTTATCTTAAAACTAATCATGTTCAAAACAATAACTATGTTTTAAGTTACTTAAGTGTATGAAAGTGTAATTTTGACTATGTTTTACTTTTTCGGTTTTACTTCTTTGCCTACAGCAACTAGGTAAAACAGATATACATGGGAAATCGAAAAAAGCTATTGACATATTTTATAAAGTATGTAAATAAAGTGATGTAGTACCAGTACAATCTATGTACTGGTACTACATCAACTTCTTTACTGTCAAAAGGTAAAAAAAGTGATTATTTATTTAAGGAATCAGTTGACAAAGTTTTTGAGTTTCAAGTAATATTTCCAAACATAAATATATAATTTATAGATAAGTAGCAATCCTCAAGCACTAATGCTTCAAAAATTTGTTCAACAGTAAAACGATAGTAATATTTTGCTGAAGATTTGTCGGACTGATTGAGATAAAACGAAAAGTTCAATTCTGGTCTTGAACTTTTTGTTTCCAATCCCTGTACACTTTCATGGGCACTTGTGTACTTTCACTTGCTGGTTTGCTGGATAATAAACTATCAATATTCAAAATCAAAAATCAAAATTTCAAAAATAAAAACAAAACACTACCGTCACTTTTCGAGCTGGCGCTAAAAGTCGACAAAGTGATTGCCGATAAATAGTATGTTTTTGGCAGTCGTTGGTAGCAGACAACGATCATCCAGAGATAGAGGTTTGAATGACGATTACAAAATTATATGGGTGGTCGGTGTACAAATTTTTGAACAATTTTCCGTTTCGTAAATAGTATTAATAATTTTTGTGCCCGAATCAAAAAGTTAAATAGGATGAATTGTCAAAACTTATCTTCTATTACCTTAAAATATCTATCTGTCCATCAATGTTATGGTCAGTCTGTGAAGACTAACTTTAACCAGGAATTGCATTTCTATGCTCTGCGTATAACGAGCTTTCAAATCTTTTTAACGGTATTTTAGACATATATAATTTTCTGTCATTTCAAAGAAATGTTTTATTATTTTCAAGTAATTTTTAAAATAATGTAAATTTTGATCCTTGTCTGTTTTTGGTTATTATTATTATTATTTTTTAAAAACCGTAAAGCTATAAAATTGCATTTCTATGCTCTGCGTATAACGAGCTTTCAAATCTTTTTAACGGTATTTTAGACATATATAATTTTCTGTCATTTCAAAGAAATGTTTTATTATTTTCAAGTAATTTTTAAAATAATGTAAATTTTGATCCTTGTCTATTTTTGGTTATTATTATTATTATTTTTTAAAAACCGTAAAGCTATAAAATTGCATTACCATCAAATTTAAATATTTTATTTTTGATAACATTCACATGAATAATTTTCTTTAGATGGTCGATTGAATTTTATTAAATGTTAAAAAGTATCAGGCATTTGATTAAAACTCAATTAATTATCGAGATATTAAAATCATAAATTTAAAGTTGAGTGCAGACGCGTGGAACAGCTAGTGTAATCCGATTATCCAACGATGGAAATAACAGTACCTTATATACGACTTCTTTTGGTGTAATAATAAAAAGCGCGCGTCGCCTCCTAATAGGATAATTACTGTGTTGCCAGGTAAAAGCGCCATTTAGTCGTAATTACTATGCATCAGGATATACACAGGGCAACACAAGTTTGAATTACTTATATATCGAGTTCTTTCTGTAGTGATACATGCTGCATATCAATAAAGGCTATAGTAGCGTGTGCAAGATTATGAAGTTAGCTAGCTAGTGTATCTGTGTACACGTAGCTAATTGATTCTCAGATAGGCAGAATAATAATTATGGCGGTGCAAAGTGGATATGGGCATTTAACGAATGCTTCTTAATGAGATTACATAATGCGGACAATTGAGTTGAACAAGTCGGCATGGAACTCCGATAATTGCAATTTATAATTTACGTAATGAAAGTCCTCCCATTTGTAAAGAGAAATAAAAAGAAAAATAAAGGTTAACGGAGTTATGAACAGCCAGTCGTCTATTGCATACATATTTAAGAAAAATATAAACTAACGTTCAATTACATTCCGTTAATTATTATTAAATCTTGACTATAAAAAGGCAAGTAATTCCATGAATAAAACACGTCTCTTTTAACTTTAATTATAGTAGAATCATTACTTGGCTGTCGATTCTCTGTTAAAAGGCAACAACGTGACAGAATTCTGTATCATTATAACTTTTTATTAATTTGAAATAACAGTCTATAATGAAGTTTAAAACGATTTTCCACTTAATAAGTGTGTTCATTAAACGGTAAAAAATAACTATACAGGTAAAATACAACGTTTAATGAAGAAAACCGAGAAACCTTACGTATTTTCCGTAATTAGTGAGGACGGGTTACGAC
The DNA here is from genome assembly GCA_019845155.1 of Luehdorfia chinensis. Lineage (NCBI taxonomy): Eukaryota > Metazoa > Arthropoda > Insecta > Lepidoptera > Papilionidae > Luehdorfia > Luehdorfia chinensis. The sequence continues at coordinate 1,931,531 of JAHVAK010000107.1, forward strand.
CTATATTGAGTCATATTATTAACAAACAATAATTAAAAATTGAATACAACTGTAATTACGTACAATTTCCTACCAATTAAGTCCTCCGTCAAAATATTTTCAATTTCAATACATACCAAAGACGAGCGGAAAATTTTGTAAAGGACAGCATTCAAAATTCGAATTTAAAATGCGGCTGTCTAAAGGTGAAATTTTATTCTCAAGGAGTATTCGAACGGACCACACACGTCGAAGCGGCGAGGCTTTTAAAAAAGGAACGCGCCAACCGCGCCTCGTTCGTTACCTCATCATCGGCTTCTTTTTTTAATTTGTTTTTTTTTTCAACCCGTGGCGTAGGCTAGCTTATACATAGAGGCCACCACACACGCACGCCTCCTATATGGGGTTGCCAGTTAAACGTTATAAGCCGAATAATGTTGTTGTGGTTGTGTTATTACCGGCGGATTCGGGCGAGTTTTCGGTCCGGAGTATAAATTAGTCTGTTTTATTAGGTCCGGCCGCTTCTGATGCGCCGCGGCGGTGTAGGTAGGTAGGTTTTTATAGTTTTTTAAATATCCTCTTAAGGGTTTCGCTCTTTGAAGATTAGTTTGTTATCGGCCGGTAATAAAGTAGGTGAGGGTATAGCTTACTTTAAGAGTTGTTTTCCTTTTTTAAATCCAAAGAGGTCGAGTTTATACGACCCGTTTCGGTGGGAATCATAATTATAGCCGATAAAGTTGGTGGGGTAAATTGAGGAAAACGTTTAATAAAGTGTGACAGAACAATATGATTTTAAAATGAAGTAGCTATTTTTATTCTAATATATTAGATATATTAATATGAACAAATAAAGTAAAATTTGATTTTAGTTTTTTTATTAAGTTCTTAATTCAAATTATATGCGATATGCGCTGAAGAAAGCAGCAGTGAAAAAGAGTGCACTGATTGAAAGCCGGTTGCTATCAGGTTTTATGCAAATAACTGTAACAATAATTTCTCAAGTCTTTTGATGGCCTCAACGTTAAATAATATAACTAAGGTCTTTATCAATATAACCTTAACGGGTGGTGTTATATCTTGACTGTAAGACCGAATTCAAATTTAACAAAGAACTTAAGACGATAGACGCGAGCAATAAAAATGTCCTCCTGGCCGATTTTCGACAGGGTGACAACTTTCTAATACCGTCGGAAGCTATCTACTGTGCAGGAGACATTACAGTGCTGTAGGTGTACGTACATACGCACAAGTTTTGATTGCACGATATGAATTTGGAGGTCTTTTAAATCTGATATCATGTCCCCTGGCGGATTTTCGTCACGGTGACAATTACCGACTGTTGGAAGAACTTCAAGAGAGATATTATAGTGCCACTATTGTGCTCGCAAACACAGGGGCACTCACTCGTCCCAACCTACACTATGTAACGCTCACGCGATAAGATCAGAGGTAGGCTAGGATGCTGTGTCAGAGAAACAGGTATAAGCACAACAGAACCAGACCCGAAAGCCAACAAATTATTCGAACACAGGACCCGCGACGTGGTATTCAAATACTCTAACTACTAGCCCATGCGTTCGTGATCTGATATTTTTGTTTTATTTAAATATACGAACCCCACATTGGGTCATGGGTGCGTTTTACGCAAATGTATTCCAAATCCGCAAACCCCCAAGACCCGGAACCATTATCTGTAGGCCATACAAATATTTGTCCCGTACACTAATCGAACCCGCGACCTGTGGCGCAGAAGCCAAAGCCTAGCCACGCCTACCGAGCCGATGAATGGCGTGATGATCCTTAATATAGTCCCAGACTGTTGACTTCTTAAGCTATCTGTGCTATTAGTTCGCGTCACGATGAACATTCAGATTGCAACGACCACAAATCCTTGCAAAAGGACACCGATTACTTTCAATAGAGGTTTTCGAGGAATTAAAATAAAAAAAACTTACTTTAATAGAAACGTCAAACGTACAACCACCGGCTTGGGGATCCTGCGATAATCTTACCTATTTTTTTATAGGATAGGGGGCAATCGAGCAAGTGGCTCACCTGGTGGGAAGTGATCACCGTCGCCAATTAACATCCGCAATACCAGAGGAATCGCGGGTGCGTTGCCGGCGTTTGAGAAAGGAACGGGCTCTTTTCTTGAACGTTCCTACGGCGTATCGGTCCGGAAAAAAATTCAGAAAAAAAAAGATTCCATAATGTGGTCGTGAATGGTAGAAATTCCGCGATAAACGCACTGTGGTAGAAAGCCATCCATCAAGGTGGTGACGATGGAATTTTGAGTTACCTTACCATTATCATAAAGCTTCAGAGTTTGTATGTTTGAAAGCGCTAATCTCAGAAAATACTACTTTGATTCGTAAAATTATTATTGTATAAGATAGCCCGTTTTTTGAGGAAAGTTATAAAATTTTATTCTATAGCCTGAGAGGCCGCATTCCTGAGCAGGGTCTAACTGTGAATGCTTATGTCAGCGAGGTGCCATGCCTGAAATATGCGTGCATGAAATATATATACAGAATTACGCTCTTTTCCTATATAAGGGGTAGGTAGTGACTCCAGAGGTTGCCCACTTTTTGCTCCCGCGGAAAACGAGTTTTGACGGGTGGCGAACCACGTCGCCGTCATTTTCAAAACAATTTCTTACTCCCCATTGCATTACCACGAGCAAAGTACAATAGCTTAGTTGCCTCTTACGACATCTCGGTAGGAAAGATGTAAGTGGTATTCTGTTTTGCACCTCCCTCTTACATCACCTAAATTTAAAGACAAGCATATTACTGCTAAACACTGTAAGCTCGTTTTAGGTAGACCTGACCAAGATTTATAATTCAAAGCTGAAATTAGACCATGTGCCTTATGGTAGCGGGTGCCGTGTGGTAGCGGCTTAAGAGAATCTACCACGCCATCTCATCCCGTGGGTGTCGTAAAAGTCCCTCTTTCTACTTTCTACTTTTTTTTCATAGTCTTTTAGTGACCATGAGTGGCTGTAATGTGCTCAAAGAGTCGGCAAAGAAAATCAAACGCGATAAAACCAAGTTTTGTTGTTTCTGGTGGTAGGACTCCTAAGCAGGAATCTGTCCAGTACCACCGTGGAGCAAAGTTATTCTGCCGGCAAGCACAGAGACGTGAGTTATTTGAAACTAGCTGAAAGCTGCTACTAATTCCATGTGGATTTAGGTTTTTTTTAAATACCGTGGGAACTCTTAGATATTTGGGAATAAAAAGTATCCGTCTCCAGGATGCAAGGTATCTCTGTGCCGAATTTCGTTAAGATCGGTTCAACGGTTGAGCCGTGAAAAGGTAACAAACAGACAGCGGGACAGAGAGAGTTACTTTCGCCATTATAATATTGGTATGGATGAGATGTACGAGTATTTGAAACACAAATACAAAATACATATTTTTATTTTGTATTTGTAATAGTTTTGTCAAAAACCCTTTGTATCTAACCATTTTAAACGCTTTTCTTGACTTCATAATTTGGAATTATTTAATTTCAACGAAAATTTATTTGCCTTTACTTTTTTCTGAATGCACCCATCCATAGTGTAAAAACATCTTTCTTTAAATATAATATTTATTTACCAAGTTTTGATCCAGTTGAACGACTCTTTTCTTTTAAGGGAACGATAATGACGCCACATAGACGAAATGCGAAGAATGAACTATTTGATCAAATGCTTTTGTTAAAATGAGTGAAATAGATGACTTGAAAAAGTTTACTTATTAGAAATCATCAATATATTGGAATGAAGGTGTTTTGAATACATATTCTGCATTTAAATCCTTTTTTTAAACTACTTTACACACACACACACACTAGTGTGCAAACGTTACTGTGTTTTGGTCAGAAGGGTACTGTAATTTCTGGGGATCTCTCATATGCCCAGAAATTACCGTACCCTTTAGACCAAGACTAGTATTAAGAACTAATATTTCAGGGTGACGAGCGCAATGTGGTGCCACACAGAAATGTACTGGGTGACACAGCATTTGTTATAGCAGACGTTTAACTTTCCATCAGGTGAACGATTTGGTAGTCTCGTCACTTTCATCTGATAAAAAAACACTAGATTGTAGGTGCGCGAGGATGCAGTGTCGACAAGGGAACAATTAACAATCTGTGTTTTTCATACATTAGCTTGAGCTGGGTTCGAAGCCAAGACCCGTAACGTAGTCGGGTGCTGTGATCTCTGGGCCACGCGGTCATCAATAATAAACGATCATTCCACGCGACGGTCAGGTGTCTGTACACCAGGTCTGCCTGTATCCAATATCTTTCCAACATTTTTAGTCAGAGAGAACAATCGTAGCGTTGGCACCTGTGAGGACTGACGCCCGGTTCCTATATTCTCAAAACGAGACGTTTTCTTTACGATCCATTAAATAAGCTAAGAATGGTAAGTTAGAACCGCTTCTATAACTAACGGACGTCAGTAGCTCATAGATGACTTGAAAAAGTTGTGAAGCGCTGCGTAAAGCCTCGTTACCCATAGTAAAGAAACGAATAGTAAGTGTAACCAATAACTGTTCGTCGAATATAGGAACCGGGCATAAGACGGAATGCCCCTTTGCCAGTCATTGAATTTGCGGTTCCCGTCACTCCTCACGTAATTAGACAGCGCTATGCTTCTTTTTTATATAAGAAGGCGGAAATTAATAAGCGGCTCACCTAATGGTAAATATGGTATATATTCTGTGAGAGTGTTGCACCGTGTGATGGCGGCTTAGGAGAATGTACCACCCCATCTCGTCCCGTGGGTGTCTTAAAAGTCGACAGAGGGATAATGAAAACCAGGAGAGGGCAGCAGCATCTTCCTGGGACATCTGAATTAATAAACTGCGGTTTCCAATCCGCCTGCCAAGCGTGGCAACTATGGCAAAATCCCCTCAATTGATGAGAGCTATAAACTTACGGGTGTTGTGGCAATCTATGGAGGAGACCTATGCATCAGCAGTTTACTAGTGATAGGCTGAAATGATGATGATGATGCTCTTCCCCGGTTGTACTGGTCTATTTATTAACTATAGTAATACTTACGTGCTGATGACTTCGTACTTATCAACTGACCGCAGAACTAATACTATATTTAGGTTTGTCGTGGAAGAATAGTTAAGTTTATTGCGTCTTTGTATTCTGTAGTGACTTAACCGCTGCGGCTTTGTTATCTAATTTACAATAAATGTCTATGACGTCCTTCTGGCCTTATTGTTTATGAACGAGTTGTATTTATCTTATGACTGCTACATTTTATTCTTGGTCATTAAATATCTCCGTTGCTTTAGAAATCTAACTGTGTTCTTTGTAGAAGTAATAAATATATGTATCGTTCCTTCTTCATATAAGAATATAAAACTAATGTTTCTTTCTTTCGATCTTTTTAGTTTTTAATGAATCATCATTGTCAGTGTTGGGCGAACTTTCGAAATGATCTAACGCAACATGTCCTAGGTGCAGTCGGTCTGAATATGGACTGAAATTTTAGATCAATTGTTTCTAGTTATGATTTTAGTTTTGCCCTGATTTATTTAGGCATTTGTTTATTTGTAATGAAAACACATATATATATAATTTCTCGTATTGAATAACTTAAAATACCTACAGAACATTTATAGATTTTTTATAATTCTCCAACGAATAATCAATATAATATTTTGGCGCTATCGTTCAGCGATGCATAATGAAAAACAAATCAACTCTAGTTTACGAAAGGCGGAAAGTACGACGGTGATATTGAGTATAGAGTGTGTGGCAGTGAGTGGCAGGAAATCAAGCGTTTGAGGGCCGTGTGTAACTAGCTAGCGCAGAAAGTATCTAAAAAGTTTCGTCTAGCTATACATAAAGGAGTACTGGTACTCACACTTATGTATGGTAGTGAATGTTGGGTTGTATGAGCATGAAAGTAGGATTAATGCTATGGAAAAGAAAAGTTTGAGAAGCAGTAGTGACTTTGATGGACAAAGCGACGAAAAGCGAGATCTAACGACAAAGATAGAGAATAGTATGCTTAGATGGTTTGGACACGTAGTAAGATGGATGAAAGAACATTGACGCAACAGATTTATGAGGCGATTTCGTATAGGCAAACTGGTAAAAGTCGACGTAGGCAAACGTATCCTGATCAAATCGAAGTCGTTTTAAGGAAAGGCCTTGTCAAAAACAACTGATGAGCTTGTATGAAAACGGTAATGAAAGTAGAAGAAGCGAAAGATGTGTGTCGGGATCGTGGTCAAAGTCAAAGGTCAAAGATGTGGATTCTGCCTACCCCAATAGGGAAAGAGGAGTGATCTATGTATGTATGTATAATAAGTTCCGTCGTGATCTTTAACAACGTGTATTTTAATGTATTTTAAAATTCATACTTTTCGTTAGAGACTACAAAAGTTAAAGTATGGTTGCTGTAAATTTTAAGTTTCCATAGTTCGACAAGTAACCGTTATATGATCATCTAGATCTAGTCTATCCATCCGTACGTTCGTATTATACAGTTATGAATCAATATGCATGAATTTGGAATCATTTTTAATCGCTGTTTTTAGTGAGTCACTGGAGGCTCTTTTACAAACTGGTGGTAGGATTTCTATGCAGGAATCCGTCTAGGTAGGTACCACGCCAGGGTCAGTTATTCTGCCGTGAAGCAGTAGTGTGCAAACAGTACTGTGTTTCGGTTTGAAGGTCACTGAGAGCTAGCGTAATCACTGGGCACATGAGACTTAAGAGTTAATGTCTCAGGGTGACGGGTGCAGTGTGGTGTCACACAAAAACGTTCTGGGTGACACAGCATTTGTTATGGGCAGATGTTTCACTTACCATCAGGTGAACGTTTTGCTCGTTTCGTCAATCTTAACAAATGTTCTTTTCCTCTACTGAAATGGATTTCCGATTATTAACGTTTGATTGTCTGCCTTTAACACCAACAAATTAAATGTCAAAGACAAAGTGCAGAGTAAGAGTTATTTCCACACATCTTTGTCTTCTTGACATGTTTGTTGTATTCTCTGTCAGTTTTTTGCGTCACACTTTTAGGAATTTCGTTACATGTACACAGAAATATTAGTGGGTCGCCTCGGCCCATTCTTCAACACACTCACTTTTTATTAAATAACTACATGTGTTTACGTACGTACATTATATTTTCATAAATATACAACGACGGAAGTGTCAAAATATTAGTATCCGTGAATAGTTCTCGTAGCGACTCGCGGGGACCTAAGTTAAAGGTTGCCCGAAATGCTTGTTTTTGTAAAATGAGTACTGTTTCTAGACATCGTTATCTTTGTCAATAGTTCTGAATTTTCTGGTATTCTCCAAATTCTTATTGAATTATAATTCATACATACGTAATACACTATAATACACGCTAAAAATGGATCATCATCATCATCATCATTTCAGCCTATCACGTCCACTGCTGAACAAAGGCTTCCCCCATAGATAGCCACAAAAGTCTGTATCTCTCCTTTTGGGGCTATTGTGCCATAGTTGCCACGCTTGGCAGGCCAGTTGGCAACCGCAGTTCAGTTCAGTTTTATTCAGATGTTCCAGGAAGATGCTGCTGCCCATCTCCTGGTTTTTATTTTCCCTCTTTCGACTTTCTTCTCTGTCGACTTTTAAGACACCCACGGGATAAGATGGGGTGGTAGATTCTCTTGTCGCTACCTAACAGCGAATGTGTGAATTATAATTTCCAATTATAATATCCAATCTTCCAACGAATTTGTTTATTAGAGATGTTAGCCAGTCTTTAAAAGTTATATACAATTCTATATCGGGCCAACAGTTAGATCGGATATTGTTAAGTAATGGAATTAACAGTGGATGTACAGAATCATCATCTTGGGTAATATGTTTTGAAAAAGATGCAATTGGATAAAGTGACGAAACGAGCAAAACGTTCAACTGGTGGTAAGTGCAACGTCTGCCAATAACAAATGCTGTGTCACGCAGAACACTCCTGTGTGACACCACATTGCACCCGTCATCCGGAGACATCAGTTCTTTATTGTCCCAGTGTTTAGTGCTAAATGGCAGAATAACAGGTCCTGGCGTCGTACCTACCTAGATGGATTCCTGCATAGGAACCCCACCATAGAAGAACCACCGGCTACAAGCCTTTCATTGTCTCAAAACACTGCACATTAACCTACCAATATTACAATTGTGGTTTTCCAGTTCAATTGTTGGTTGTATAGCTGTTGTCCACAACTGTGCATAAAATCATTTAAGCCAAAGTTTGATTACAATCCCACCTGGTGATAAGCGATTATGAGGTCCCTGATGGTGACCACATAACTCTTAAAAGTAACTATACATACATTCTCGCTGTTATGTGAATATTATATTCGCTTGGATATATCGACGTCTCATAGAACGAATGTGCCTTAATTTTTAATCTGCGATCTTTTATTGTTGATAAAATTGACAGTTCTATTTTCAAAAAAGATTAAAAAAATATATTTTAACGTAGACCTTTATGAAGTTGCCACAGACGTCAAAAGTCCACACAAATGAAACTGAATTCAACTTATACGATGATGACGTCCTCCTGCTGATGAAGCTGTCAACTGCGAGGAGATAATACAGTGCCACAAGTGTACGGGCAAACACAGGGACACTTGTCTCAACCTACCCGCGCCTGATATAACGCCCATCCGATAAGATCGGAGTTGGCTAGGATGCAGTGTCAGAGACACGGGAACAAACACAACACCATCGGATCCGAAAACCAACAACTTGTGTTTTCGCACAAATGTTTGCTTCGGCTGGGAAGTCAGGTACTTTAACCACTGGGCCACGCGGTCGTCTCACTTATACTGTAATTATGTAGATACCAAGTCTCTGTCTATTTGACAACTGGGAAGAAGAAAAGATCGAAAAGTAAAACTAGTTACCTATATAAAATTTGTTTATAATACAAAGTTCGATTAAAAAACAAAATAAGATTTATATTACACTAGCTGAAGCCCGCGACTACGTCCCAAGGATTTAGGTATTTTAAAAACACCGCGGAGACTCTTTGATTTTCCTGAATGAAAAATATCCTATGCCCGTCTCCGGGATGCGAGCTATCTCTGTGCCGAATTTCGTCGAGATCGGTTCAACGGTTCATCCGTGAAAAGTTAACAATCAGACAGAGGGACAGAGAGAGTTACTTTCGCATTTTTTATATTAAAAGTATAATATGAAATATAGATTTAGTTGAAGCGACCACTTTTATTTTTTTAGATTGACTCTAATGTATTAATGCGCACTGAAGGCAGTAACATAAAATGGTCTTGTAAAGTACTTACACTTGTACGAAGATCTTTTTTATTTTCTATTTTTCGTGCCGTCAAATTCCATTGCTGATTATAGGCCTAGATTACTAATACCTCTCGTAATGCTATAGTTTGCCACGCTTTATAAGTGCTGTTGCAATCACATTATACGATTGGAGAATGGAATGCTGCAGCCAATTCTGGTTTACATTTTTTTTATTTATCTCTTTAGACACGGACTGCTCGTGATGGAGCTTTCAGATCCTGATCCTTGTGCACCGTTACCTCATGGATGTAAGTGAGTTTTTAATGAGATAGTCTTCTCGCGGTTTATCGAAATTAAAGGTAAATTAAAGAATCTACAGCCGAAGTTTTTTTTGCGTCATCGCACAAGGCTTTTTGGTATTTGTTTGAAGTGAGGTATATTATATAGTATTAGTATATGTATGCCGCAAAGTAACACCTAATTGTATAGATAATAGAGTCAGACGTAATTTGCGGAAACCCATTATAACAAGGGAAACAAAGTCAATTTGCTAAGATGCGCATGCAAAATTTCAAATGGTGTAAATTACGTACTCTTAAAAGCTCAAGCAAACTAATACCGCCACCGGGAACTGCCACAAGACACCAGTTCAACTTTCTTTCCTTCATGAAGTAAGTTATGTAATGTATTGTGCCGGAACTTCTTAAACTGTTTAAATTTAGACATCAGAAATGAGAGGATGCCTTTGCTCAGAACGGGGACATATACGGACTATAACTTTACTTTTTTACAACTTATTCTCTATTATTTAAGAGAATCTACCTTATTATTTACCCCATCTCACCCCGTGGTTGTCTTAAAAGTCGACGGAGGGAAAACACAACTTTTTAAGATGTGTTACAATTTTTAAGCTTCCCTCTTTTGGCTAAGGCCTTCTCCCATTGTCGGTTGACACATATCTTCGTAATATTTTTATTTCTTTAACACGCATGTTCATTACCGACATTTTCCTTTAGATGTAAGGCAATGTCTTAGTAGTTCTGCATATTCCGCTGGCATGTTGTTCTCAGCTAGCTTCCTAGATACAATTGAGATGCAGTCGTCTACTGGTAGGCATGTGAATAGAGACTAGACAACAAAACTGACCATAGTTTCATTGTCAGTCTGGTGTAGGTCTTTAATCTCACTGACAAAATGGTATGAATCCTTTGTGTGTGCTCTAGTGTGTCCTCTGAGTGGTGAGAGTACTTTAGCCACATGCTGAGCCAATCTGTAGGTTGGTGAATCGATCTGGCTCACTATTGGACGTAGTGGAGCATTTGGTTTGTGTATCTTTGGTAACCCCTACCAAGGATGATTCGCGAGGCTATTGAAATCAAAAAACATCCTAATTTCAATAGAGAAGATGGTTGGGTATTACCACCAGCTTGGGATCCAATAATAAATAAAATTAAATCAAAAACCAAGCATACCACTGCAAGACTTCAAGACACAGTTAGCTCTTTCTGCGTAGATCAGACCCAAAAATAATAATTAAAAGCTGAAGGTACCCCAGGTTAACTATGACATCAGGACATCTGTCACCTCAGTCCTCCCGTGACCATGGGTGCTGTAAAGCACTCGAAACGTCGGGTTATAAATAGTAATAAATTAAATGCGATAAAATCAATAAACTTAGTTTCATTTAAATCTATCAATGAATGTATATTGAAACGTGATATCGTGGAAGGAAACGTGCGATCCGTCATGCGAAACTGCTTATTTCGAGTTTTGTGGTAGAGCCATAGAATCTGAGGGTTTCTGAAACCATGATCGCCAAGCGTGGTGATTACGACGAATCCCCTCAACATGAGAGAGGCTTACGTCCCGCAGCGAAGTGCCTTAAGGATCTTGATAATGAGGCACGCTCACGCAGGTACATATAACCTAATAAAAAAAGGAAAAAATTAGAGATATATGTTTGCTTTAAAATGGCTTTCAAGTAAACATTTATTTTTAATGGAAGTTTTATTAATATAATTTCAATGCCGCATCCACAATAAAATCAGTTTCACCAATTTAACTACTATGTTAAAACAACAATAACAATCAATAACATTTCTAATGGCGGATTGTAATAAAATTAAACATTACAAGAAATCCTTAGTCAATAAAAACTTGTCCGTTAAACGCGTTACGGCTATTGGGAACTAGTTAAGCCCGGTCATAAACTAAATTAAAATATACCCGCGGAAAATGGCGGTCGAATCAAAACAGTTTTATTATTAAGGCTGCCGGGCTCGTAATTTTTTTTTATAAGTATGGGTGACAAAATGGCACACAGTCCACCTGACAAAATTTAGTCTTCTTCCTTCACTTCAGCTATTAATAGCTCGCTGCTGGACATAGGCCTTTCTCAAAAAGGGGCCTAATAATATAACTTTATTAGTGTCACTATTGTTCGTAAGTAGTATATGTTATGAATCTAAAAAAATATAAATTACTATTCCTTACAAAATTTCTAACTCGAAATGACACGTAATATAAAACCTTGCAGTAATTTTTCATATAAACAAAAACTAGTCTTAAAGGGAGAGTGCAAGAGTCCTATACTTAAATAAAGGAAACTTGGTTACTTCAATTATTCAGGCAACCCGAGAACTCCGGACCACACACGTAGTGTATTAAAACAGGAATCATAACAACAGTAATTATATTCAGGGCTTATAATTTCGCGCGCTTGTGAGGCGAGCGGGAAAAAAAGCAATATTAAAACATAACCTTACCTTATTAATGTGTCAACAACTCAATTTATGGCGGGAACTCGACGGTGACGCCCTCACGCACGAACTCTCCGCCAATGACAAGAGGCTTGTTCAAATCGCGATGTACTCAAATGTTTATAACTATCTCTTTCTAGCAAGCTTTCGACCAGCTTTAAGAAGACTATTATGTTTTCATAGAATTTCCCTTTGATTACTTACTACAGTCGCAAGTAGGAAGGGCAAGGTGGTTCAAGTTATATTGGATTATTGATTTTCAAGCTTGAATTAAAAACTTTTTAGAGGCATTGAATAATGAGTACTATGCCTGGATGACATTATTAATTTATGCGCCGCCGAGCTTTATTTATTTTTATTTTGCTTATCTGTACTTGTGTGAGTTCAGCGATGGTTGCGGTTAATTTTCGGGTGTTATAACAAGAAACAATTACTATTGGTAATTTTGTAGATAATTAATGTTTTAATTATTTTTTTGAGGTACTTTATTAAGAAAAATTATGTGTAAATGCGTAAATGAGCTTTTCCAAATATAGGTTATTTTAAAGTAAAGTATAAATGTGTCGTATAAAAGAAAATATGGTCAGCTTTCACATTTATAACATAACCAACCTCAACTATTGTGCAACAGACCGACGCTGTGGTTTTTCGGAATTTTTATTGGTTTAGAAGACTAGCGTAACCACATACATTATTTTCGTCATTTGCTTGTTTGTAGGTTCTTGTACAGGTGCTTTACTTATTGAGCTATTCTTCCAGGAATCACTATTCTTAACGAAATATTAAATTTGAGAATATATTGAAACTTATTACAATAAATTTTCTTTGATGTTTTTATATTTATAAAAGTAAAGTAACAGCCCAGAAATGTCCCACTACGGAGCACAGGTCTCTTCTCATTCTTGATAGGGTTTAGCAGCCGGAAAGAGTCCGTTTTTTTCCTCAGACATGGAGGTTTCCTCACGATGTTTTCCTTCACCGCTTAACACGTTGTAAGTAAGCACTAAGCACTAAAAATTCCAAAACAATTTTGAGCAACCATATCATTTTCTATAAATTGGTTCTATAAATACTGTATCTTTCTAAATATTCATAGGCACAAATAAATCTGTGGCCGTTAACTGGAAATCGAGTTGCATTGTTTACTCCCACCTACGTGCCCATTCTCCCTGTAATTATAGGGCTAACAAAAAAAATTTCGAGGTCGGCCATCTTGTTTCCCTTCGGGAACGTCATTACCTCAAAATGCCGGCTGTGTTTAAAAACTTAATTTTGTAAGTCGTTAGTGTGCGAACGTTTTTGGTGCGAGGGATATAGCAATCAACTGGAATTGCCTTAATGTACTTTTTTTATTGAATTAAACGACCGAGCTGCAGACAACTAGGTTCACACGCGCTACAATGATTTGAAATATTCTATGTTATTTTATAATGGTGTCCAAATATTTTATTAAGTTTTCTGAATACCTATATTCAAAAAGATTATTTTCAGGGTTCTTGTTTAAAATATTTTTCACTGCATGTTCTAAATACAATTCCAAGTATAATTTTTCTGTATCTAATCAAGTACCTTTATGTTGAATCACTTTGTTGCGGTATGTATTTTTTAAGGTATTTGCACTAAGAATTAGTCTGTCTGTGTACAACATCCACAGTGGACTTGCGTAGCCCACTCGGAGCGACCTCCTCGGGACAGCCTGACGCCACACGCCAACCATGTGGACCCCTCTTAGCTTCACCGTGGGTGACCAAGCTGCGAAGCTACTAGGTCACCCCCCACCCCACCACGACAAGTCGAGAACCCATAGAAATGTTCGTCACCAAGCCAAAGTTAGGTTAGATTAGGGTACAATAAGTACGGGGGGTACTTGGTACCTTGGTACCCTTTGAGACAAAAAAAACATTATGAACCGGAGCGATAGAACCCGCACTCTTTTTGAAATTGTTGCTTAATTTTTCATATTTAAAAATAAATTTGGCCACGGTTCCCCGTGGATATTTGAAATACAATTTTATTTAAACATAAACAACATATTCCTCAAAGTTACGACCAGATTAATACATTTATAATATACTTATCTCTTTTTAACTTATGATAAAGTATACATTCGTCTCTTATTAAAGTTGTTTTGAAAATGGAACACTGCGCGAGCGCACGAAATTAGTCTCGCTTTTTCATCTCCCACCGCGCCCGATTTGAATTTCGAAGTTTTTTATTTTTTTCCCGACGCCGAAGGACGTTGAAAGCGACGGCCATGTTGCCTGATTTTTTTTCTAATTATCAATGTTCGAAGGCGCAGATACTTAAAGCCGCTGTCTTCTGTCTTCTTTTTTTAAGGTAGAAATATAAATTTTTCGGTAGAATGTCATTTGGGTAAATTGCGATTGTGTGGCTATACCGATGATTAACTTACATACAGCCTGTTTAAATTTTAACATAAATGTACGGCGAAATAATATTTAAGAAAGTTATTGTGGACATTGTTGAACAATAAAAATTATAGACAAGGATTTATTTATCGAGATGTTCCAGGAAGATGCTGCTGTCCGTCTCCTGGTTTTAATTCTCTTTCTGTCGACTTATACGACACGGGATGAGATAAGGTGGTAGATCCTCTTAAGCCGCTAACCCACGGCATGATTTGTGTGTTGCATAAAAAATAGTCTCGACTGTGATTCGAACGTAGGATCAACTAAGCCAAACGATAATCCTTAGACAACATTGTGATGTGTTGTCAAGATTGCTAATTATGAAAGAAAAAGAGTTTTGCAATATAAATGCCACTGTAGTACTAAGGGAGTCTATTCCAACAGAGCTGCGAAGGCCGCCGGGCAAACAGCGTTATTAATATATCTCCTAAATATAAAAAATAACCATTAAATGTTTTAGAAATTTGATTAAAAAATAAATAAACAGTTATTGTTATTTAATAAACAGTTATTTTACAGGTGGTAGAATTCCTATGCAGGAATCCGTCTAGGTAGGTACCACCCCAGGGCCAGTTATTCTGCCGTGAAGCAGTATTGTGTTAACATAACTGCATTCGGTTTGAAGGGCACTGTGAGCTAGTGTAACCACGGCGTATAATACTTAAAAACTGATGTCTCAGTGTAGCGGGCGCAGTGTGATATCACACAGAAATGTTCTGGGTACAGCATTTTTTATGGGCAGATGTTGAACTTACCATCAGGTGAACGATTTGCTCATCTCGTCACTTTCGTCGATTAATAAAAAAACTAGGCGAGCGCACTGCCATTGACCTTGCCCTGTCACGGCTTTTCCTACACAAAACCATACAATTGTAAAAATCATATTAGCTCATTTCCAAATGATGCTTACTCAATAATATATTTTTAATACTACATATATTTTTTGCTTGCTTGCTGTTGAACATAGGCCTCCCCATAGATTGCCAGAGAACATGGTCCTAAGCCACCTGCGCCACACTGCGCTTGTCATCCTAAAATATTCATTCTTTAATCTCATATGCTCAGTTATTACACAACCTATCAGTGCCCTTCAGACCGCAGCACACTAATGTTTGCACACTACTGCTTCATGGCAGAATAACTGTCCCTGCAGTGGTATCTACCTAGACGAATCCCTGCATTAGAATCCTACCACATGCAAACGCAAACGTTAGTGCGTTGGGCTCCATCACCGGTGCTGGTAACACTAAAGTTGGTGATTCTAATTGTAAGTGCTAATGTTGACGTGTTCAGTATAGATAGAAAACATCGTGAAGGAACCTCCATGTCTGGAAAATAAAAAAAATTTGCCGACTCGCACCGGAGAAGTGAGGTCGACTTTTACTTAATTTCGTTGTTTTTTATAGACGAAAAGTCGTCTTTAAAAAACATACTCATACTCATAACATACTCGACGAGAAGATGTGACGCAGTTTCCCGAACGCCGCCCAGCTGAGGTGAATCCGTCGATTGATTGATAGACGAAAATTCGTCTCTAAAAAACATTACGAAATTAAGCAAATGCCTGTGCTTAGCAGTAGAACTACTATAGGCTGTAACTTTACTTACTTTAATTGATAGACATTCGAAGCAATGACAATGGCATTGGATGAAGCGGCTAAAATGTAAAATAATTATATTAATTAACGACCTGAGTATAACGCAACACTCCGTATACGCTCAGCACATTTAGATTTTTTCCTCGATTCCCTTAAACTTGAGATTATTACGTCTCAGTGTGCCGACTAGCAGCAGATGGCTATTCGTTTTTTTTTTCTTATTTCCCGAACGCATCCTTATTTAAGACTCCAAGATGTCCGCGTATATATTAATTGCCTTGGAATTAGTGACCACAGATTAAGATCTGGCCAGTATTTAAGATTGGATTCGGTTTATGGCAGTTTTATTTTTCCCTTTTGATGTTTAGATATTTATTTTAAGTGGAAATCGATTGGAGGTTTAGTTTTGTTATGTATAAAGAATAAAAAAAATCTTCTTTCATTTAAGGTAGGCTTTTTGAACGTGGTGTCATGTATGAACGCGAGTTCGTCCGCGTGGATATAGCTTTTTAAATATCACGTGAGAAGTTTTTGATTTTCCGGGATAAAAAGTATTCGTTAAGTTCGGTTCAGTGGTTGAGCTGTGAAAAGGTAACAAACAGACAATGGGACCGAGAGAGTTATATTTTTCGCAATTATGATATTAGTACAGATGAGAATATCGTGATAATTTTTTTTAGATATGGGTCAAGTATATCTAAGAAGTGAAACTAATTAAAATATCTATTCAGTAGTTTTTGCGTGATGCGTGCACAAAGACGTACCTATTTTATGAAATCGAAGTGTCTTCAAAACTTTAATAATCTCATATTAAATGAAGATAACGTGGTAATTTTTTTGTTAGATAAGGAGCAAGTATCTAAGAATTAGAACTAAAAAAACCAATTGTTTTTTCGTGATGCGCGCACAACGGCGGACCTGTCTCTTTATTTTTATAGATATAACATCTATGTTAAATCGATACTTCGTCTAATAAATAAACGGTTAAGTAAAAAGACAGAAACAAAGTTAATTTCATAAGATTCGCCAGCAATTTTCAAAAAAAGTATGTTAAAAAAACTAACAAACACGATTTAACAGCTAATGATCCTGGTGACAATACCAGATCATCCATAAAATAATTTAATTGTTAATATGTGTGCAAACTTTCAAGTTTTTTAAAAACTATGTCCGATATCGTATAGCTTGCCTTGTTGCGAAACTTCTCGGCTTTTATGGTACTTTTGCCTACTTTTAGTGTAGTCGTGAAGGGGTAGCGGTAACTGGTGTCGGCAGTAGTAAATATTATTAATATTCACAATTTTTAATTTAGTGTCCTTATGTTATCTTAGCAAATTAAATCGGTTTCTTTCCTTTACTGTAATTGATTTTCGCAAACTTACAACATATGCGTCTATTAATTCTATAAAGCAAACATTAGTAACTTAGTACATGATACGGACTGAAAAAAGCCCGCCACAGGCATAGTACCGTCAAGGGGTGGTGTAAATATTTCGTGAATGTTTCTTAAAGCAAAACGTGATTGTTAACATTTCATAGATATCTTTCATCTTTAATTTTCAAGTCACCCTAACGTGGTCTAAAGAAATTTCCTTTAACGTCGTAGCCCCGACTCATGTACCGGGGTGTTACGCGATTATCTCTTGATGCATTTACCGCGCCTTCATCTATCCACCGTAGGTAAATAAATGCGGGGCATTATAAAGCCGAGCGCACAATATAGCCAAGGGTGCTCCGTAGGCAGGAGGCGTTACATTAGGGTCCCATTGTGAACGCACCTGGCCTCTCCCATCGCTAGTAGGGCGCCCAAAATCCACGGATATTTGCGGATTAAGTGGTTCTTATTGATAAATAAACAAAGATCAAAATAAGTTTTAGTGAAAATAAAAATATGAATCGATTAAGACTTATAATTGAGAATGACTTAGAATGTTAGCGCAGCGGCGCTAGGCACTTTTTTTTAAATTTATTAATGGAAACAGTCGTAAACTATTTTGCAGTGTCAAGTAACATATCCAAGTATACAATTTTCAGGCGGCAAGACTTCAACATTTTGATCGACAGTAAATTGATAGTTGACTTTTACTGAAGATTTGCTGGAGACAAAACGAAAAGTACAATTTTGGACTTGAGTTGAATTTTCCAATCACTTTACTGAAGATTTGCAGGACTGATGGAGACAAAACGATAAGCACAATTTTGGTCTTGAATTGAATATTCCAATCACTGTACACTTTCAGGAGCACTTACTGCATAATAAACTGTGAATATTAAACATCAAATCTCCAAATATACACAGAAATTATAACATTAAATAAAAACACTACTGCCACTTTCCGAGTTGGCGCCAAAAGTCCCACTTTATTTTAATAATTAATATTGTTATTCTTTTTTATTATTATTTAGGTTACGTAGTTGCTAAGACGAGACTTTTTTATTTTGTATTGTCAGGCGAATAAAAATGCTCTTTATTTATTTCTAAACATATATTTATTTTTTAGTCTAAACATTTACGCTTAATTTTAAATTCACGACTCTTGGTGGGAGTGCTGAGGTTGTTAAATGACCTGATTAATAACTATAATTAGTTATTCCGCGCTGGCTTCAGCTTTTTATTATAAATTTTTGTCCGAGATATCCAAAACTAAGTCTTGCAGTAGTCATCATTTCAGCCTATCACTAGTCCACTACTGACCATAGGCCTCTTATAGATTGCCACAAAAGTTTGTAGCTTTCATTTTGGGGGGATTTTGCCATAGTTGCCGCGATTGACGGGCGGTTTGTCAACCGCAGTTTGTTTATTTAGATGTTCCAGGAAGATGCTGCTGTTCATGACCTGGTTTTCATTTTCCCTCTGTCGACTTTAACGACACCCACGGGATGAGATGGGTCTATGGGATAGATTATCTTAGACCCCCACCAGATGGTACACTTTCAGTAGTAATTTTATTAATTACAAGATCCCAAGCCGGTAATTGCATTGAAACTAACAAGTTTTTTTTTTGTAGAATGTGACGAAACGACGTATGTGCAACGTCCGCTCACAAGAAATGCTGTATCACCCAGAACATTTTTGTGTGACACCACATAGCGCCCGTGAGGCATGAGCGCGAGCGACACTGCTCGCGTCCTTTGGTTTAACTCTTGAATCCTTTCCGTTTCTCACAGATCCTAGATTGAGATAAACGTGCTTTTACTCTGGTTGTAAACTCGTAATACCGATTAGGCAAAGCCATATCTTACTCACTCAAGCACTCATTTCGGCCCGTCAAAGGTCCACTGCTTCGCCTTTAATTTCATAATACGCGAGTATCCAGGGTTCGATCCCCGGTGCACGCACCACGGGACGAGATGGGGGTTTTGTTTGTATAAAACCTAAAAGTAAAGTACAATGCGCATTTCATTATTCGTTCTCTAGAATTTTCAAACGTCATTGTTATATTTTATAACAAAAGTGTAAAATACGTATCCTACACGTATCGTAGTTTTTTCTTTCGCCGAGCGCGTGGTATATCAGCACTTACAATTGAAATAAACATTTTTAGTGGCTATAAATTTCGTGTATATAAATTTAACGCAAGTCCTTGATCTACCACTATATACATATATATATTAATATTAGATTATTAAATTCAAAAAGCGTGGTGACTCTACATCGCCCTTTAGAGACGGCGTCATATTTCATAATCTGCTGAACATTTTTCTTAATCTATTTCGTAGGTGTGTATTTAGGTCCGGGCGGGTTCGTGCCGAATTATACGGGACAATAAATAACTGGACCGGGTAAATAAAATAAATAATACTGGCTTAATTATTTTATGAATTCCAAAGTAAGAAATTGGAGATTTAACTAAATTAAGTAATAAAATAAAATCACTTTATTTCACTCATCACAAGTTACTGGCCGGTTCACAATATATTTAAATATGAAGCATACGGCGTTGTGACAGACTAGTGCCTATTATTATTATTATTTATTAATGAAAACAGTCATAAACTATTTTCCAGTGTCAAGTAACATATCCAAATATACAATCGTCAAGCAGCAATATTTCAAAATTGATTGACAGTAAATTGATAGTTGACTCTTACTGAAGATTTGCTGGACTGATGGAGACAAAACGAAAAGCACAATTTTGGTCTTGAATTGAATTTTCTAATGACTACACTTTCAGGAGCACTTGCTGCATAATAAACTATCAATATTAAACATCAAAAATAAAAATACTTCTGACACTCGTCGAGTTGGCGCCAAAAGTCCTAGTGCTTATTACTATTTAGCCACTTATTTTATTAGCACAGACATAAAGGATGTCACAAAGGTACAAGTTGAAAGAAAAAAAAAGTTATTGTAAATTGAAATAAAATTAAACAAAAAGGAAAATATTTAAATAATAGCGGATTGCAAGAAACATTATGTGTGTATGAGTAAATGTAAATTGGCGCGTGTGTGAGTGTGTGTACGCGCGTGTATGAATATAGGTCTGTCAGTTTAGAAGTTCCTGTCCCAAGAAGGAAGGAATTGACGTAATCAACACGCTTGGTAGTCGGATTGGCGATAGTAGTACCAGACGCTTCACACCTTAGATGCTACTACTCGTGTGCATTTTAGTTGTTAAAATTATCTTTAAGATTTTCTTACTTCGCCGCTACACTGGTGGTAGGATTCCTATAATCCGTCTAGGTAGATACCATCACAGTGCTAGTTAGTATGTCGTGAAGCAGTAGAGTGCAAACATTACTGTGTTTCGGTTTGAAAGGAATTGAGAGCTTGTGTAATTACTGGTCCCTTAGGAGCATATGAGACTAAAGAACTGATGTCTCAGGTTGACGAGTGCAGTGTGGTGACAAATAAATTTTCTGAGTGACGAAGCATTTGTTATAGGCAGACGTTGCACTTACCATCAAGTAAACGATTTGTTCGTCTCCTCATTTTCTTCCATAAAAAAATACAGATATATCGAATCTAGTAACCGAATTCAGGTTATTACAGTACATTTGTAAATTTGTAGTATTATATCGGCAACCTAACTACATATAACACTTAAATTATGAATGTAACGCTTTGTTAGTCCAGATAATTTAAAATAAACTTATATTTACCTAAATTATACTGAAAATTATACGGGACAAAAGCAGCCGGCGTTAGGGAAAACCACTAACAATTTCTAAACATCTACAAACCGCTTGTATATTTTAACATTTCCTTACGCGGCACGCAAAACTGTCTATTCATTCTATAATGTTAAAGGTGTTAAGAATTACGACTCTTAACAACGAGACCAAAAATGAACTCATTGCTCAATACTTTTATGACTCAATTTCAAATCAACCGACATTGTGTGTACTGCATTTGGACTTGGAACAATAAGACACGCAACCCGCGCAATTCTTAAAGTGAGGAAAAGGGTGCGTAACGGATTTGACTATAATAAAATAGTTTATTTAAAAGGTGCAAAGACCGGAATATTTTTACGTCAGTATATTTTATTACCAAATTTAATGTTCTAAACTTTGAAAGCAATTTTGTCAATTTTAAAATATTGTGCCATTTATGTCTCTAAAACTTACTAGTAATTCATAATTTTACTAAAACATTTATTTGCAAAGAACATCTTTGAGGTATCCCGCGCTCGTTCTCAGACTTCCTGGAACAAGAAGGTCTAAGAAAAAAATCGATAAGTACCTAAGAGGTGAAGCTTTAGAACATAAATATAGCTATACATATAATATAACTGTAAGCTTCACGTGTCTGTAAATTTAAAATTTTGCGAAATAAATGATTGAGGGAGGTTAAAAATAGTAACTAAATACATTTCTATCATTTTTAGAAATGAGTCAGAGTCCGTGAACGCATCACGTCTAAAGTACTAAATTTATACAGAAAACTCAGTAAGAATATCATAAAGCGTATCTTCCAGTAACATTTAGTCTGTGTTTTATTAAAATAGGTTTATTCTATCAAAAGTTATGAGTATTTGAAGCCTGCGAATTAGTTCTATGGTGGTAATGAGTCAATTAAGTGTACATTTAAATCTAATCTATGAAATGGTAATAACATATAATCACGTCTTTTTCCCTTATGAGGGATAGTCAGAGGCCACAGAAGTAGCCCACTTTTCGCACTCGTGGGAAACGGGACATGACGGGCGGCGAACCACATTGCCGCCATTTTGGTACGAGTCAAAATAATCCCACTCACTGCGTTCCCACGAGCAGTATACTGACAGCATTACATATTATGGTATTATTCTGCACGAATAAAGGCTGTTTGTACAATACCTTAGTCGTCTCTTACGACACCACGATAGTAGAGGTAGGTGCATTTCTACTCTAGTGGTAATAAATGATGTCAAATATACTATAGAATGGTATTAAACTGATACTGAAATAGGAGATATATTATTTTTTCTTACAAAGAATATAATTTTTACTAAGTACAATAGTTAAACAGTACCACCAAAAGATGGCGTTGTGCAAATTATGTAATTTTATGAATTGTGTTCTCCGCCGTCATCATTATTTTCGTTCATGGCAGTTTAAATGTTTTTCTTAATTGTACTTAATATTATAATTGCGAAAGTAACTCCTTCTGTCCCTCGGTCTATTTGTTACCTTTTCTCGGTTCAACTGTTGAAGCGATCTTGACAAAATATGGCACAGAGATAAGTTGCACCCTGGAGACGGACAAGGATACTTTTTATCCCAGAAAAACCAATGAATTCCACGGGATATTTAAAAACTAACAGTAGTTTTTACCACCACCACCACCACCAGTAGCTTTTTTACCTTTTTCTTCCGTTCGCTTCAAGAAGCTTTACTTACGCAGGATATAATAAGTAATATTCAAATATCCAGTTAATTGTTGTTTTAAACATGGTATATGAGCGGCAATGTTAATTCGGCAAACACAAATACTAAATGAGCGGCTACATATGAGCATCAATTACTATACATTTTTACTGGTGATAGGATTCCTATGCAGGAATCCGTCTAGGTGGATACGACCCCAGGGCCAGTTATTTTGCCGTGAAGTAGTAGTGTTAAAACATTACTGTGTTTCGGTTTGAAGGGCACCGTGAGCTAGCGTCATCATTCGGCATATGAGACTTATGAACTGATGTCTCAGGGTGACGAGCGCAGTGTGGCGTCATACAGAAATATTCTGCGTGACACAGCGTTCGTTATGGGCAGAGGTTGCACTTACCATCAGGTTTACGTTTTTGCTCGATTCGTCACTTTATCCAATAAAATAAAAAAATAAAAAAAACATATCCACGCGGACAAAGTCGCGGGCATCAGCTAGTATATTAAATATATACACTAAAATGTTGTATGTTTTTATTTTGCGTTCGGCATTTTTTGCGTACAGAACATTCTGTACAAAATTTCTGTTGCCATAAATAAGGATTTTTTTTATTTTTCGGTTGGCTAGCCAGTACGAGTACTCTGTCTACGCTTATGAGTACGCTCTGAAAAGAATATAAGCATTAAAAAGCAGCTATTTAGTATTGCTATATTTTATATAGTGAGTGAAGACAACCACAAATCAAATTACTGTTAAACGACTTCAGAGTCCTCACTGGTGACAATGCCTACCATGTTATAGTGGGGGCAGAGATGGAATGTCAAAGTCATGATGATGGAATTTTGAGTTGCGCCGCAATGTGCGGTGCTCAAATCCTTATTATACCAGTCGATGCCCGCGACTTCGTTTGCTTGAATATAAGTTTTTTAAATATCCTGGGAAAACTATTTGAAATTCCGGGATAAAAAGTATTCTATGTCCGTCTCAAGGACGAAAGCTATCTTTGTGCCAAATGTCGTAACGATCGGTTCAGCGGTTGAGTCGTGAAAGGTAACAAACAACAGAAGGACAGAGATAGTTACTTTCGTATTTATAATATAAGTATGCATCTTAATTTTTAACCGAGAATGGGTCTACAGGCCGCAGTGACCACACCAATGGATTGTGTTAGTCTGTCCATAAGGGTTATTGAAATAGAAAAAAAAAATGGTACCTTGGTTAATTTGCGTCAAATGGGGCAACTAACACTGTTGGAAGCTTTCAACTACCCAGGATATTTTACACCACTAATATACCTATTGTACCATAAACCAACGCGCGAACACATAGGCACGCATTCGTCTTAGACTATCGGCGTCCGATGTAATGCTCATGCGAAAATATTGGAGGCACGATGTAGTGTAAGAGATACGGGAACAGACCACAACCAGACCCGAAACGCAATAAATTATGTTTTTTTTGCACTAATATTGGCCCTGGTTGGGAATTAAATTCGGGAATCGCGGCGTAGAAATCATATACTGTCATTACGCCACGCGGTTATTAGAAAAATAAGCTGTTATTGAAATAAAAAAGCAATTATGACGCGAACTTTTGCTTACTAGGTTCTGTACTTATTTTGTTCAGGATTGGAAGATCATCGCCACCGGCGAATATTCCGCCCGGCTCAAAAAAATTGTAACAATTAAGAGTATATATAGATATAGAGAATAGAATAAAATTATTTTATTCAATATGGAATACATATTTAAATTAGACTTCCTAAACGACATTTTTTTTTATTGGATAAGGTTACGGGACGAGCAAAACGTTCACCTGATGGTAAGTGCAACGTCTGCCCATAACAGATGCTGTGTTACTCAGAATATACACACTACGCCCGTCACCTTGAGACATTAGTTCTTAAGTCTCATATGCCCAGTGATTACGCTAGCTCACAGTGCCATTCAGACCGAAACACAGTAATGTTTGCACACTACTGCTTCACGGCAGAATGACTGGCCCTGGGGTGGTACCTACCTAGACGGATTCCTGCATAGGAATCCTACCACCAGAACGACATAATTTTTTTTCCGTCTTTGCCCGTGACCTGAGCAAGAGTTAATAAACGCGCCAACTCCAAAGGATGGCGGTTGTGATTTTATGGAAATTTGTTTTTTCTGTATTTATTATTACTTTGGAATTCCTATACAATCCCGAAAATGATGTACTTACCTATGCATATGACTTTGACACTGGCACAAAATTTGTCCCTGGCGACTACATAAACCAACGTAAAAGAAAAATAGAAGAATTCGAAAAAAAACAAACAGGTTACGTGTTTTTTTTATTTTAATAAAGCAGAAGTCATGTTGTTCGCTAATGGAATAATTAGAAGCATGCATAATTTTACATAACATGTTTATTATAATAATACTGTTTTTCTTATTTTTTTATTTTGTTATTTTTCTGTTCGAAATACCTGTCCGAAATCCTTTTGTCTTCACTTACTTGTATATATACTTATATGTATACTTCTATCTTAATAAAGTAATTTTCGAATTTATTTAATTTAAAAAGTAATAGAAGTATTTACATGAGATTTGCACAATATTCTTCTTTTATTCTTTATTTAAAAACGTACGGACTTAAATTGAAAGAAAGAAAGAGAAGTTTAATTGCACAAAGACAAACAAGCACACGCACAAACACCCAGGCCTGAAACATCGAAACGACTCAAACAACAAAGGTACAAAGGTAACGTTGCTGTTAAAAAACAATAAATTATTTCACATGTCGTCTCAGGCTGAGCTCTGAACCCGCGACACATCAAGAAGATGCTCGAAGATGCGATCGCTGCGCCGAGCATCGACAGCAATAAATTAACCTATTCATTTGCAACAGCAACACAAATAGTGGCATCCAATAACCCTAATTATACCTGGTTCGTACTTAGCTTAGACCTGGGTATTCGAAATAAACTGCATTTGTCAATGGCTAATAATTTTGTTCCGAGACATGCAATCATACTCGTATAATTGCGCTGAGGACGCGGCTGTCGATAAGTACAGTGTATCTAAGTAGCGAGGTTTGCTAAGTAATGAGTAGAGTGACCACGATTTCATGTGCTAGATGAACTTCTGTACAGTATATTTGTGTGAACAACTTATGTTTGTGGACTACATGTATTTTTGGACTATATGTGTGTGTGTGTTTGCCGATAGGTGTCCGGCAGAGTAGAACAGCAATTAACTCTTTCCCACCCAGGTGCAGAATACTGTACTGCTCGTGGGACCGCAAAGGGGTGTAAGAATTGACTCGTACCAAAATGGCGTCGACGTGGTTCGCCGTCACGTTTCAATTCTCGCGAGGGCGAAAAGAGGGCTACGGGTGTGGTCTCTACTTACCCCTTATATAGAAAAGAGGCTGTATGTATATGGGTGTACCACGTAGGTGTATGGGTGAGTACCACCCTAGGGCCAGTTATTCTGCCGTGAAGCAGTAGTGTGCAAGCGTTGCTGTGTTTCGGTTTGAAGGGCACTGTGACGTAGCGTAATCACTGGGCATATGAGACTTAAGAACTGATGTCTCAGTGTGACGGGCGCATTGTGGTGTCACACAGAAGTATTCTGGGTGACACAGCATTTGTTGTGGGCGAACGTTGAACTTACCATCAGGTGAACGTTTTTCTCGTTTTGTCACTTTCGACAATAAAAAAAATAACTCGTTTGTGGGTGTGTACCACTAATGTGTATGGACCACATATATGAGATTGGACGAAATATGTGTGTTACCACAGATCGGTGGTGAATACAGTTCCGAGTGGTAAATGAATGATATTTTAATTCATCATTCAACCGGTCTCGGGACTGGATTCTCCAGGGTATTCTCTAGCGGTCATCGTGTAAATAAGCACACACACTATATATAACTATAGCTGAACTTGTCATCCGTGGTGCACTTAGGTTCCAGATGAAAATCAGCATCAGGTTTTAGTCTGATATTAAGCTGATCTGAAGACTTATTGATTCAGTCATGAGACACGCACATCATCAAATCCCTTTTTTATTATACGCTTTATATTAGCTTCACTTGTATGTTTGTAACCGACTCCTTAGGGCACGATTTTCTCCTACTTTGAACGATTCGATTTAATTTAAATTTTGCACACCTATCAAATACCGATGACAATGCAATAATACGACTAAAAAATAAAAAATAATAGTTAAAAAAACTTAAAAAACTAGCTTTTACTTTTACTCGCTAATATATTCCTGTTATAGAGGCCATCGTCTTAAATTAGTTTGTACAAAATAAATAATAGTTTAAAAAACTATAAAAGCACGCTTTTGTAGAAAATCCAACTAAAAACAAATACTTTAAAAAACTAAAAAAACACGCTTTTATAGAAAATCCAAATAAATTACTCAATAGATGGCGTTATTATGTATTATGTATGTATTATAGAGGTCATCGTCTTAAATTAGTTTGTAACAAAATAAATAATATATTAAAAAAACACGCTTTTATAAATAAACCAAACTAAAAAGTAGAAAATAAATAATAGTTTGAAAAAACTAAAAAATACGCTTTATATAGAAAACCAAACTAAAAATTGAAAATAAATTCTAATAAATTTGAATTAAGAATAGTGTAAAAAATTCTAATAAATATAAATGAATAATAGTGTAAATAAGAAAAAAAAATTTTTTGTTATTTTTCGAGTGCTTTTTTTTGTATAAATTATTTTTTTATGTTTACATTTTCTTTTATTAGTATCTGTTTATCGTTTCTAAGTGTGCTGTCGTTTTGTACTGTGCCAATAAATGCTTTTTCTTTCTTTCTTTGGAGGTAGGCTAGAATGCAGTGTCAGAAACACGGGGAAATCGCAACACACCCAGACCTGGAAACCAACAATTTTGGCTCCGGCTCGGATTCGAACCCAGGACCCGCGGCGTAGAAGTCAGGTACTCTGAGCACTAAACCACGCGGTCGTTAAAGATAACAATATTACAGTCGTCAACCTGAATACTCATTAAAATTATTGGCCACTAAAGCATTTATGCTTTAAACTGACATACAATTATTTTCAGTTTACGTAGATTTGTTACCTTTTTATAATTAAGTCATCATCATCATCATTTCAGCCTATCACTAGTCCACTGCTGAACTCCGCCTTCCTCATAGGTTGCCACAAAAGTTTGTAGCTTTCATTTTGGGGGGCTTTTGCTATAGTTGCTACGCTTGGCAGGCGGCCTGGCAACCACAGTTTATTTATTCAGAGCTTCCAGGAAGATGCTGCTGCGCATCACCTGGTTTTTGTTTTCCCCCTGTCGACTTTTACGACACCCACGGGTTGAGATGTGGTGGTAGATTCTCTTTAGCCGCCACCACACGGCGTTAGTAACAGCCTATAATTTTTGAGATGGTTTTAAAGCCGGTAAGAGTCCGCAACGCTTCTCAGAAGCGGGTTGGCGGCCTTCACATGCCCTCGAATTATTTATAATTACTTAGACATGAAGTTTTCCTCACGACGTTTTCCTTCACCGCCGAGCACGTGGTAGATCAGCACTAAAAATTGCAATTAACAATTTTCAGTGGCGCCGGCACATAGAATCGAACCTACGTCACTCGTGTCGTGAGCTACCGCGGCTCTGGAGCTACCACGGCTTCTCATTTTCCGTCGGCTACTCAACACTTGTATGTTCCGTTTCACACGTTAGTCAATAAATAACAAAATAAAACAGATAAATGTTTAATTTTATAGGCCGATAGATAGAATAGCACTTACCGAGGTGTCGTAAGAGGCGACTAAGATATTGTGCGGACGCGTTTATTCGTGCAGTACAACAACATAATATGCAATGCTGACACTACACTGCTCGTGGATATGCAATGGAGAGTAACAATTTTTTTACTTGTACCAAAAAAGCCGGCGACGTGGTTCTTCACCCATCACGTCTTGTTTCTCGCGAGGGCGAAAAGTGGGCTATGTGAGTGACTTCTGCCTACCCCTTATATGGAAAAAAGGTATGTGCTATTCTACTCTCCCGAACACCTTTCGGCAGCATTGGAATCCTACCATCAGTAAAAAAAATATGCCATTTATATGTATACCAACTGACTGACCCGCCCAGGCTAAGCAAGGAAATTTTTTCATGTTAAAAGTCTATATAGAGAAAAACATCACCAGCCCGGACTGAGTGTTTAAGTCGGGAAAGAAATCGTCATCATCATTTCAGCCTTTCACTAGTCCACTGCTGAACTCAGGCCTCCCCCATAGATTGCCACAAAAGTTTGTAGCTGTCATTTAGGCGGATTTCGTCATAGTTGCCTAGCATGCGGGTTGGCAACCGCAGTTTAGTTTATTCAGATGTTCCAGGAAGATGCTGCTGTCCATCTCCTGGTTTTAATTTTCCTAATGACGACTTTTACGACACCCACGGGATAAGATGGGGTGGTAGATTCTCTCAAGCCGCCACCACACGGCATGGGAAAGAAATATGTATCATGGTACTTTCTTCCAGGCACGACCACTTTGTGGAACTTGCTCAACATAAGAGCCTTTTCCTTTCTCAAAGGCCGGCAAAGCACTCGCGTGATCGCTTAACATCGGGTGAGCCGCGCGTCGTTTACGCCCTCTACTATAAAAAATTTCAAGGCAAAAATTAAAAAAACAGGTTTCATTATTTGTATAGATTTTAATTAACACAGACAGTATCATTGAATTGATACACCTTAATTAAATAGTGTAATCTAATACGGTTGTAATATATTCATAAGAAATCGGCTTTTACAAGAAACGCCATGTGTTCGATTTCCAATAAACTTATATGTTTCCATAAACATTATGTTAATCGTTACGCGAATATATAGATGTCAATGTCGCAATAAATATGTAGAATTTATTTTGACGAAGGAACATGTCTTTATATTAAACAACTTGATATTTAGTGACAGTCTATGCATAAAAAAACTTTGAAAACGTTTCGATATTAAGTTGGTTTTCATTGTATTTTAAAAATAAAAAAAAAACTGGTTCAATGAAACGGCGATCGAATGTCTTAATGGTCAACGTATTTAACCTCTTTCTCCGCGATTTCGGTTTCAAATCCAGCCGAAACTAGCTGATCATTGCTCTTCGGTAGATGTATTGAAGACAGCCCTGAGGAACAGCAAACTGAAGTAACAATGTGAAGGTATAGCTCGTAGAACCGATAACCGTTGAGGCAGATAGGCTCTCGAGTAGCACCTCGTGCTGGCAAACGCAGTGCAGGGCGACCCTCCACTAGATGGAGCGAAGAGGTCTACGCAGGTGGCATCAGGCCATGTCTTTTGACAGTCTATGAGATGAATCGATAAAAACAAAAGAAAAATAAAATTTATATTTTCATAATGATTTCTTATATTTACGCGAACACTACACATTTAAATGAAACTAATTTTACGGATTTTATCGCGTTTATTTTTGTTATTTATAACCCGGATCTGGATTCCGATTCTGGATCATCCCAACCATTACATCAGATTTGATAAACCACAAATCCTCGCAAAAGAACACCGATTCCTACCAAGGATGATTCGCGAGGCTATTGAAATTAAAAAACATCCTAATTTTAATAGAGAAGATGGTTGGGTATTACCACCAGCTTGGGATCCTATAATTAATAAAATTAAGACAAAAACCAAGCATACCACTGCAAGACTTCAAGACACAGTTAGCTCTTTCTGTGTAGATCGGACCACAAAAAAAAAAAAAAAAAATTAAAAGCTGAAGGTACTCCGGGTTAACTATGACATCAGGACATCTGTCATCTCAGTCCCCCCGTGACCATGGGTGCTGTAAAGCACTCGAAACGTCGGGTTATAAATAACAAAAATAAACGCGATAAAATCCGTAAAATTAGTTTCATTTATATTTTCATTTTGAAACTGTAATTATAACCGATATCGTTGCAAATACTTAACTATAAAAGTTTTTTTTATTGCATGTGTGTTGCCGGCCTTTGAGAGAAGAGTAGGTTCCTTTCTCGGAAGTCTCTTAGTCGAAAAGTTTTGGGTGACACAGCATTTGTTATGGGGAGACGCTCACTTTCTTAAAAAAAAAACGTTGTAGTAGTAAACAGCCTATCATAGTCCTCTGTTGAACATATGCCTCCCCCATAGATAGCCACAAAAATGTAGCTCTCATTTTGGGGGGATTTCGCCACAGTCGCCACACCTGGCAGGCGGGTCGGCAGCCGCAGTTGTTTTATTGAGACATTTCCGAAAGATGTGGCTGCCCATCTATTGATTTTGGATTTTCCCTCTGTCGACTTTTACGACACCCACGGGATGGGATGGGGTGATAGATTCTCTTAGGCAGCCACCACACGGCTAAAAAGACCAAGTAAATAAATTTTCGATGACGTGCGGTTATTTTTAGATCAGCATTAGTTTAGGTGTGGTGGCGGCTCGTTAAAAGAATACTACCACTCCATCTCATCCAATGGATCTCGTAAAAGGCGAGTAATGAATTAAACCGCACTGTGCACCCAACAGCGCATGGTGGCGATGGGCTCACCACCTATCACACCAAGTGCATTATATTGTTTTGGTGAAACGTGGATTGTGGCAGTCATCCTTTTTTTGCAGTGAGTGCCCAGTCTCTGACTACCCCTTATGGGATACAGTCGTGATCTTATGTATGTATGTATGCATTAGTTTAGGAGCGACCGATTCGTGCGTCCATTAAGTGATATTTACAGATAACGCGGCTCACCCTTTAATGCTTTTCTATTACTTTCATAATGCCCGCTTCCGACGATGTCCACCCTACATTTTTGTAACTGTTTATTCCAGTCCACGTCTCATCACTTTATTATTCATAGCCTTTCGCCGATGCTCGTGCAGTCGATTTTCCCTACACCTATAATTTACCTTGACATAGGTATTCACCTATACATAGATATAGTAAATGCTATTAATGTTATAAACGTTCATATATGACGTTCATAAACGTTCATACGTGGCGGAGGCTACTCACGTGGCCCACTTTTCGCCGTCGCGGGGAACGAGACGTGATCGGTAGCGAACCACGTCGCCGCCGTTTTGTACGAGTCAAAAAATTCTTAGTCCCCATTGCGTTCCCACGAGCAGTATAGTGACAGCATTGCATATTATGGCTTATTCTGCACGAAAAAAGGCTGTCCGTACAATAACTTAGTCGCCCCTTACGACACCTGGTCAGGAAAGAGGTGGGTGCTATGGTACTCTGTCGGATATATAGATACGAAGGTCCTAATTTAAAAAAAAATATAACACGAAACATTCCGCCTGTCCAGGCTTGCAACATTATCGACGTAAAGAAAATAACAAAATAAATATATACCAACGCACATTGCAATGTGCAAACATTACTATGCTTCGTTCGAAAAGGTACTGATAGCCAGTGTATTACTAGGCACATGAAACTTAAAAACTGACGTCTCAGGGGTATGTGTGCAGTGTGGTGTCACATAGAAATATTCTGGGTGACACAGCATTTGTTATGGGCAGACGTTGCACTCATTATTAGAGAAATAATATCATCTCGTCACTTTCTCCAATAAAAAAAATCTGCACTTAAAATTTCAGAACAATTGCACCGGGGAAAAAACCGAGGCTACTCGCTTAATATGAAATTTAAGGTGAGCACCCGGTCCCTGAGCTACGACGGCCCCATGTCGGATATCATCATCACTATCATTTCAGCCTATCACTAGTCCACTGCTGAACATAAGACTCCACCATTGATTGCCACAAAAGTTTGTAGCTCAAATTTTCGAGGGATTTTGCCATAGTTGCCGCGCTTGGCAGACGGGTTGGCAACCGCAGTTTATTTATTCAGATGTTGAAGGAAGATGTTGCTACCCATCTCCTGGTTTTTATTCACCCTCTGTCGACTTTTACACCCATAGGAGATGGGGTGATTCTCAGAAGCCGCTCGCGGTATATGTCGGATATGTACATGTTCTTATTTATTTCTTGTTATACACTGGTGGTAGGATTCCTATGCAGTAATTCGTCTAGGTAAGTATCACCCCAGGACCAGTTATTCTGCCGTGAAGCAGTGGTGTGCAAACATTACTGTTTCGCTTTGAAGGTCACTGAGAGCTAGTGTAATTACTGGGCATATTAGACTTAAGAACCGATGTCTCAGGGTGACAAGCGCAGTGTGGCGTCACACAGAAATGTTCAGGGTGATGCAGCATTTGTTATGGGCAAACGTTGCACTTGCCATCAGCTGAACGTTTTGTTCGTCTCATCGCATTTTCCCATAAAAAAAATACAATAACCTACAGGTTTTCAATTGAATAGAACAAGCGCCTTGGTGTAAAATTTGTTTATAAATTCAGCTCGCGCATGCGCGGTGGGCACTTAAGGCGACTGCGCCGTTTAAGTCCGCTGCGATATTATCCAATCAGATCGAGATGTGTAATTTTTGGACCACTTTGCCGCCATTTATTTTACAGTTTCTGGATGCGTCGATCGTTTATCAATTAGGCGTTGGTTAATTGTGTGGAATCTGTGATTTAGTGTTTTTTGCGTGCTATTATAAAATTGAGCATGACGGAATTTTGTATTTCTGTATGGTTAAGGTATTTGAATAATTTATCGTACCTATATATTAAATCATCTGATCTAGTAAGAGATGGCGAGACGACTTCTAAACCTTTTTATAATAATAATAATACTATAAAAATACCCCAAAATAATAATACACATATATTTCAAGTAACACAGACTCATTTTGTTAGTACTACAATCTTATTTTCTATAAAAAAAAAAGTAAAGTTTCAGCCTATAAATGTCCCACTGCTGAGCACAGGCCTCCTCTCATTTCTGAGAGGGTTTTGGAGCTAGGAAGAATCCGCCACGCTGCTCCAATGCGGGTTGGCGGACTTCACATGTCCTCTAAATATTTCTATTCCTCGGACATGCAGGTTTCCTCACGATGTTTTCCTTCACCGCTAAGCACGTGGTAAATCAGCACTTAAAATTGTAGAACAATATTAGAGGTGCTGGCACCGGGGATCGAACCCAGGTTACTCGCTTATTATGAAATTAAAAGCGAGCACCAGGCCCCTGAGCTACCACGGCTTATTTTCTATGTTAGTCCTTAACTTTAACTTATCGTTATTTGAGATGCGAGTCATCGCTGCGCCACTCCGCTCGAAATAGCGCAGCAACGACTCACATATTTGCTACTAATCATCCTTAGGATGCCATTGGTACTGCCCCGCAGTCTGCGCACCAGCGATCCGCATCTTTTCCGCATAGTGGCATAAAAGCAGTCAACTCGCTCAGCCGCAAACATCCCTGATGCACTACAAAAACGAGGCAATCCCATCAGCACCCTAAACGAGTTGTTATATTGAACACGAAGTGACAAGACAACGGTGACAACTTCTGCCCATAACAAATGCTGTGTCACCCAGAACATTTCTGAGTGGCACCACACTGCGCCCTTCGCCCTGAGACATCAATTCCTAAGTCTCATATGCTCAGTGATTACACTAGCTCTCAGTGATGTTTGCACACTACTGCTTCACTGTAGAATAACTGGCCCTGTAATGGTTCATACCTAGACGGATGGATTCCTGCATAGGAATCCTACCACCAGTAAAAGGAATGAATAATTGCATAAGGAATAGCAATACCTCAGCTCGGATTGAAAGATAATATATTTCTGAGCATACGGAAGGACATTTTCCCAGCAGTGGGAAATAAAAAGTTAGTAAAAATGAATTTCAGCTCTGTTCTGGTTGTGCTGTGATTGTTCCCGTGTCCCCAACACTGCTTACTTCTTCTTTTTTACATGGGGAATTGCCTAACGCATACCCGCCTTCACGAGGTGAAGGACGGGTTATATCGGACTTGCACCGACTAAAACCCCATGATGTTCCGCCTGTCGGTCTGTGGCTCCGCCGCCAACCACATTTCGGCCGCGGAGGATAGGGAGAGAGGCAACGACACATCAAAATTCCTCTCCCTCCGCGGCCCCACCACCGCCGCATCTACGGTGCGGCCACGCCAAAGTCGCGGGGGACAGGGAGAGAGGCAACGCAACACCTACACTCCTCTTCCCCTGCGACTCCACCTCGGCTGTGAAGCGTAGGGTGAGCAGTGTCAACTCACTCCTCCCCCCAGCAGTCCACCATCACCGCATCGACGGTACGTCACCGCCAGAGTCGCGGAGAATAGGGAGAGTGGCAACGATACACCTACACTCCTCTTCCTCCGCGACTCCACCTCGGCTGTGGAGGGCAGCGTACTGCTCCCCCCAGCAGTCCACCTATTCGCATCCGGAGTGGGATTGCGTATCCCACTCGGAGCGTCCTCCTCGGGCCAGCCTGACGCCACAGGCCGACCATGTGGGCTCCTCTTACCTTCACCGTGGGTGACAAAGCCACAGTTACTAAGCCCCCCCGCCACGACAAGGCGAAAACCGATTGGGGGGGTAACACTGCTTCCTAGCCTATCTGAGCGTTGGATCGGGCGCAGGTAGATTAGGACGAGTGCCTGTCTCTGAGTTTGCGCGTACATTTTTTTAAAGGTTCGTTGAACACGAAGACACTAAATAGCTAAGAGTGACATTTAAAAAATGACACGCTAAATGCAACTCCTTGAAACTGTATGGAGGATACATTATAGTCGTTAGTTACACTTTTTGAAAACTTCACACATAAAAATACAATATACGAGTATTTATAAGGCTGAATTGATGATGATGATGATATTTATAAAATAAATTTCTTTGTATTCTTTAAAAACAAAATATAAACGATCAACTTTGAAACCCAAGCTGTATATAATGAAACATTTATTGTACATATTTACAAGTTTTACCAATATTTTAATTAATTAGAACATTCCGAACGATTATGGATCTATCTGGGACATTCTCGATCTTCTCAAATGAAAATAATGCGTTAGAAAGAGATATAACTATCTCGCCACACATTTCTCCCACTCAAACCAACTACCGTCCACCGCTACTGAACTCCTTTAATATCGATGGGAGGCGAAGGGTTTATTATGTACCACCACAACTGCGAGTGCGGTGGGTGGTTGCGGAGAAAACTAAATGGTAACATTGGTAATTTTTCTGTGACCTGAGGTCTCTTTTGATAATTTTTTTGACATAAGGTAATAATAGGCCTCCCCCATAGATTGCCACTAAATACGGTCCTGAGGCACCTGCATCCATCGACTTATAGACTTAGGCCTATGTTCAACAGTGGACTATGATAGGCTGAAATGATGATGCTGATGATGAAGGTAACAATTCTTTGTTGGTATTATTAAACGTAGCCGTGTGGTGGCGGCCTAAGAGAATCTTATCTCGTGGGTGCCGTAAAAGTCGACAGAGGGAAAATGAAAACCAGGATATGGGCAGCAGCACCTTTCTGGACCATCTTAATAAATAAACTGCGGTTGCCAACCCGCCTGCCAAGCGTGGCAACTATGGCATAATCCCCCCAAAATGAGAGCTACAAACTTTTGTGGCCATCTATGGGGGAGGCCTACGTTCAGCAGTGGACTTGTGATGGGCTGAAACGGCGACGACGATTATTAAACGTGTGGTGTCGTTATTAAGTGGTAATGTGATTTATTGCGTGCTCAAATAAAATAGATGTGACTTCTTCAAATGGATATTGGTAGCCAAATTTTGACACTAAATTTTATAGATAAGTAATCATGCGAAGCCTGTAGCTCAGGGGCCCGACGCTCGCCTTAAATTTGATCCTACGCAAGAGACTTATGTTCGATCGCAGATGACTACTAAAATTGTAAATTCAGTTTTAGGTGCTAAATGAATCCCACGTACTCAGTGCTGCATGTCTGAAAATAAAAAAACGGTATGTGAAGTCTGCTAAAACTCGTACAGGAGCAGCGTGGCAGACTCTTCCCGGCTTTAAAACCCTCACAAAAATTATAGGAGGCCTGCTCAGCAGTGAAACATTTATTCTTAGTTTTTGCTCTGTAGTATCTGAAAAGGTGAAATATGGATTTCAAAAATTCAAAGTTACGGGCATAACTTGTAAAATTCAACCTCTTATGATCTAAATAACTGAATGTTTATAAAACAGAGCCCGTGTAATATTCATTCTGCACTTAAAATTACAACTAAAAACAAAACTTTGTTTTAACGCCATCTGTTGAGATTTATAGTAAACTAAGATACGTAACTAATACTGTGTTTGTGAAAAGTTTCTTTGCACCTGCACGTTTTCGGCTAAAACTGTAAATTCGTTATATTTTAATTAAATGTTAAGTGAATTTATAATAACTAATTACTATTATTATTAGAAAAATATATTTAAGTATGGTTTCATCAATTAATAAATCAGCTTGTAACTAGACCTGAATTTGTACTTTACATCATATTTAAAATATAAATTAAATGTCACAACTGCGTTTTAACATATTTATAAGAACAACAAATCGTTCTTTTTTCCTTAATTTTATTTGTTTTATGTTCAGTAATCTCATAGCTAACCAGTTTGAAAAAGGAATTTCTTGCGCTTTTGTTATTTTAAATTTTGTTTTGATAATGGAATTTGAACAGAAGGGCATTATTTAACATTAACGGAACGGTAACGTCGCCTTAACATTACAGCACTGGCTCATAAAGTGTGTTGCCACAACACGGGGACCACACACGGTGCACCAGAAATAGCTCTTCCGCTCCGCTCACGTGTCCGGCTGCCGGACAACTAGAGTGGAACGGAATCTGTGAATTGAATTGAAGACTGTCTGTGTAGAATGGGATAGACAGACGTTTAGTAAAGTTAACATAATTTAAATTCCATATGTATATTTTGATCAGAATCTACTGAACTAATTTACTGGTGGTAGGATTCCTATGCAGGAATCCGTCTAGGTAGGTACCACCCCAGGGCCTGTTATTCTGCCGTGAAGCAGTAGTGTGCCAACATTACAGTGTTTCGGTTTGGAGGGCACTGAGAGCTAGCGTAATCACTGGGCATATAAGACTTAAGAACTGATGTCTCAGGGTGACGGGCGTATTGTGGTGTCACACTGTTCTGGGTGACATAGCATTTGTTATGGGTAGACATTGCACTTAGTCGACGACCCCGTGCCCTAGT
This sequence comes from Luehdorfia chinensis, assembly GCA_019845155.1. Lineage (NCBI taxonomy): Eukaryota > Metazoa > Arthropoda > Insecta > Lepidoptera > Papilionidae > Luehdorfia > Luehdorfia chinensis. Next base: position 1,969,476 of record JAHVAK010000107.1, read on the forward strand.
GATCAAAGTACTTATACGCGGGTCCTGGTTAATAATCCTAGCCGGGGCCAACAATTGTGCGAAAACACTGGTTTTTGGTTTTGTGAAGGCCGCGCACAGATGTAAACCCCAGTGGTTCATCAATTCTTTAAAAAAAAAATCAGGGGCCGCCACTTAACATGTTAGTAGCAATTTGAAGTGCTCATTTACCACGTTTTCGGCAGTGAAGGAAAACATCATGAGGAAACCTTCACGTGTGAGAAATAATAATCCGCCAACACGCACTAGAAACGCGTGACGCGAGACCTGTGATAAGCAATGGAACTTTTATTCATACAGAGGCGTGTTGTATGACACCTCTTTCCTATTGGAGTAAGCAGAGACCACATCCGTGGTCGACTTTTCGCTCCTCGGGAAACGACGGGTGGTGAACCGCTTCGCCGTCATTTTGGTACGAGTTCAAATTCTTGCTCCCATTGCGTTACCAAGGGTAGAAGGACTTGTCCACCCATCCGAGTCCCGCATGCTTGGATAATTTTTTTTACTGGTGGTAGGATTCCTATGCAGGAAACCGTCTAGGTAGGTACCACCCCAGGGCCAGTTATTCTGCCGTGAAGCAGTAGTGTGCAAGCATTACTGTGATTACTGTGATTCGGTTTGAAGGGCACTGTGAGCTAGCGTAATCACTGGGCATTTGAGACTTAAGAACTGATGTCTCAGGGTGACGGGCGCAGTGTGGTGTCACACAAAAAAAATTCGGGGGGCACAGCGTTTGTTGTGGGCGGACGTTGCACTTACCATCAGGTGAATGTTTTGCTCGTTTCGTCACTTCATACAAAGCTAGTTTTTTCTGGGCTCGCGCCGTCGCAGCTATTCGCACGGCAACCACTGGCTTGACGGAGAGGAAGGGACGAGGATTAGGTAGGAAATTGACTTGGGGTAGGGAATGCTGAAGTTGAGTATGGAACAATAAGATGTTCGATATTACTATCTCGGAAGGAGCAGAAGCAGACAGCAGTAGCTCGAGAGACCGGTGTCGCGATTTGCATTAACTAGGACAAGTACTGGCCTAAGTAATATTTTTGTACCAAAGAATTTTTGAAACTGATCTTTTTACGATTACACAGATATGTAAGCGCGTTCTCATATCCTAGAACAATGACAGAATGTTTCGTTTTATCGGATAAGGTGTCGAAACGAGGAATACGTTCACTGATGTCTCAGCATTGTGGTGTCACACTGTTCTGGGTGACACAGCATTTGTTATTGGCAGACGTTGCACTCACTATCAGGTGAACGTTTAGCAGTTCCGTCACTTTTATCGAATAAAAAAAACCTGATGGTAAGTGCAACGTCTACCCATAACAAATGCTGTGTCACCCAGAACATTTTTGTGTGACATCACTTCTTAAGTCTCATATGCGCAGTGATTACGCTAGCTCGCAGTGCCATTCAAACCGAAACAGTAATGTTTGCAAACTACTGCTTTACGGCAGAATAACTGGCCCTGGGGTGGCTTTGTAATTGGGTTTCCAGTGCTTGGCACTCGCTTTTATCGGTAGCAGGACTTCAGGTACCATCGCAGTGTCAGTTATCTTGCCATCAAGCAGTAATGACGACCGCGTGGCGTAGTCGTTGCAGTACCTTACTTTTACGCGAGTCTTGTGTTCGTACTCCAGGCGGGGAAACCCTCTCAGAAATGAGAGGAGGCCTGTGCTCAGTAGTGGGACATTTATAGGCTGAAACTTTACTTTTTTTTTTTACAAATTGTTGGTTTTCGGGTCTGGCTGTGCATGCGACATGTATGTCTGTAAACGCACCCACAACACATGAGAAATCCTAGTATGAGGCATTGTATTTACTAAGTTTTAATTAACCCACTGTCGTGTACGTCGGTTCAGGTCAAATCTAGTAATTGATATTAAGCGAACTTCCCGACGAGCTACAGACTTGAAACTATAAAAATAGCTTAGAACTGGATGTCAATTCATTATTAACAGGCTTTCTTGTATGTCTGTTTGTTTGTCTGTTGGGTACAAATTTTAGTTTTCTAACTAATTTTATATTTTAGTCCGTTTTGAAAACGTGGTATCGTCATCATCATCATTTCAGCCTATTTAGTCCACTGCTGCTACATAGGCCTCCCCAAAAATTTCCGCAAAAGTCATTTCAGGGGGATTTTACTATAATATGGCAGGAGAGTTGACAAACGCGGTTTATTTATTCAGGTAAGTGCAACGTCCCTCTGTAGACTTTTCCTACACCCATGGGATGAGATGGGGTGGAAGATTATCTTAAGATATATAAAACGCCACCAGACGGAATATTTAACGGTTTTTTACGATTCTCGTTTTAAAAAAAAAGAAAATCAAGAAGATTTTTTTTTATTGGATAAAGAGATGAAACGAGCAAAACGTTCATCTGATGATAACTGCAACGTCTGCCCATAACAAATGCTGTGACACCCAAAACATTTCTGTGTGAAACCTCACCGTGCCCATCACCCTGAGACATCAGTTCCTAAGACTCATATGCCCAGTGATTACGCTAGCTCACAGTGCCCTTCAAACCGAAACAAAGTAATGTTTGCACACAACTGCTTCACGGCAGCATAACTGACCCCGGTGTGGTACCTACCTAGACGGATTCCTACATAGGAATTCTACCACCAGTGCCCAAACAATACTGAACGGCACTGCAGCTCGTTATTACGGGGCTTCAGACTTAAGAGCTGATATCCACGAGCGCCGTGCTGCACAGAGCTGTCCAGTTCGAAGTGCTGGGTGACATCACCGCTGTTATGGGCAGACGTAGACGGAGACTACTCAACGTGTTTCACCTCTCAATACACCAATGATAATAGTGGTAGGAGGGCCAGTTATTCTGCCGTGAAGCAGTAGTGTTCACCCATTACTGTGTTTCGGTTTGGAGGGCACTTAGAGCTAGCGTAATTACTGGGCATACGTGGCTTAAGAACTGATGTCTAAGGGTGACGCGCAGTGTGGCGTAACACAGAATTGTTCTGGGTGACACAGGATTTGTTCTGGGCGGACGTTGCACTTACCATCAGGTGAACGTTTTGCTCGTTTCGTCACTTTATACAATAAAAAAATCAATATTTTCGGTCATGTTTTTGGCTTTTAGAACTTCATCGGATATCTGTGCTCGCGGGCCAGGTGCTTGCGTGCCAGGTTTGGTTTGACCTAAACATATATAAAACTCCTAACTTTACCATCAAAATTCGGTCACTCTCGCGCGAGGCGTGGATCACGAGATCGAAGCTGCACTTCCCGGGCGACGCCCCTGCAATAATGCTGTTCTATTCTGCAAAAGAAAACTTAGTGCCTGCAGCGTGTTTTCTACACTGTTCCGAAAACCCTGTTAAAAATAAAGAAGGCCTATGTTAACCGGTAGGCTGTTAACTTGCTTTTTATATTCGTTGTTATTCGGCTATCTTACGAAAGCTAAGATTTCTCTGGCGTTTTACCTTACTCTTACTTAACCGTAAGACGAGACAGGGTGATTGATTATCCATCGTTGCCATCTCTTACCAATATTACTCGTTATTATATTATTCTTAGTCCCTTTTATGTGTGAATGTTAAAAAAAACGATTTGTAATTGCTATTAGCTTAACAACCTATTAATTCTCCATTACGTTAAGTTCGATAGTGTTAAACAAATAAACACAAAGGAGATTTATATTCAATAAACAATCGTGAAAACAAATCAAACAGCGCCGTAGCACGTCGACAACTACAACAATGGCGCTTGCTCGGCGCGAAGATTGACATTTGACAGCCATTTAGGCGGGAATAGGGCTATCAATTTTAGTTTCGGTAATGTTCTGTACCCCAATAAAAATATTAGAATTTCGTCAAAAATAATTGACCGAATAAAACTAATTATCATTTGGGGCAATAAAACACTTATGTGAATTTTACAAAACTTTAGCATCAAGCCTATTGAAATAAATACAATAGAGGTGTCGTATAAACCGCATAGTTCGTAACTCATTGAGACGTGGGCTTAAGTTTGAAACTTACCCGTAGCCAGTCTTTGTTCAACATACATAGTATTGTGCCTGTCGCATATCCCTGGTACTGGCTTCTAACCTTCCCTAGCTTAGGCGTTCCGTTGAATACGGGGAAGTCAAAACGAATGATTGCTCCGCCTAGCTGGGAACATTTTTGCACAGACGCTGGTGCTTTTATAACTGACGTGGATCTCTGTCCTAGCCAAAACCAGTCTTAGTCATGAATAATAATTTATAGATATTTCCATGTCATGAATAATGATTTATTATGAACAATACGGCATTTAGTTTAAATTGATGTTATACGAATTATAATATAATCATATGATTAAAAATACCATTTATCGTATAATTATAATGGAACTAGCGAATGGTAACCCTAAGGAAGTAGAGTGACAGCGGGCGTCGGCTTGTTAACGACGCCATGTTGGCGTTTTTTCTGTTTCTCATTGTCAATTGTCTATGCCGTGGCGCCTAGTCGCTCCGCCAGTGTAATATGTTTGTTTGGATTATTGTCTTTGGGTTAGGTCTTCTATTAAAATAGCTTTCGATATAGAGCAGTCTTCAGTCTTCACTATTAAATATGCCTTGCTGTAGTCTATTGATTTTTGGTCGAGAAATAATTTTCTGTTGTTGTTTGTATGTTTTCGTCACATTAAAATTGGTTGTTCTCTCTATATTATTCGTCATTATATATTATAATAAAGCTAAAGAGGTCTACCAACAATATTATACTCTATAGAGTAGGTATAGGAGGATATGAAATGCTATGCAGGAATCGTGATGGTTGGAAGGAAACCGAGAGCTAGTGTAATTACAGGGCATATGAAACTCAAGAACTGGTGTCTCTGGTTAAGGAGCTCAGCGCGGTGCCACACAGAAATGTTTTAGGTGAAACAGCACTTGTTTTGGGCAGACGTTGCACTTACTATCAGGTTAACGTTTTGCTCGTCCCGTCACTTACTTCAATAATGAAAAATATTTTGATTACAAATGATTTTCTAAGCATTAATTTTTTTAATATTAAACCGAATACTGAATGTACCGTCCGCAGCCGGACAATAAATTACTACAGAACTCTAATTTCCATAAGTGCAAGTGACGAGATGTTTTTTTGCTGTCGTTACTATAACACGTTCGTGTTATTAAACAACGACATGTAAACAGCGAACACGTTAACATTTATAATACACTAGCGCAGTGTCCACGTTTCTCTCATTAATAGTATTAATATTTATTTTTATGAGAAATATTGTCCGCCTGGTAGTAAGTGTCTGCCCATATTAAATACTGTGTCACCCAGAACGTTTCTATTGGGCACCACACTGCGTTCGTCAAACTGAGACATCTTAAGTCCCTTCAGACCGAAACACAGTAATGTTTGCACACAGTAGTTTGACGGCAGAATAACTGGCACTACGGATACACCTAAGTAGGCGAATTTTTGCATAGAAATCCTACTACCAGTAATGTATGCATATTTCGATGTTTGTTCAAACTGAAAACGGCCCGACCGGGGACTGAACACGATTGGTAATCCATGAGGTCGTGATCCATCCGTGCTTCGCACATGTTTTTTTTTATTTTTAAAAACAACAAACAATTACACAATAATGCTTGAACTATTTATTATATTATACTATACAGTATTTATTATACTTGTCAAGTAAAGGGAAACGTCAGATCGGGTGGCCGGTCTGGGGAAGACGTCTTCTCCAACCAATAACCCCAGGGCCAGTTATTCTGCCGTGAAGCAGTAGTGTGCAAACATTACTGTGTTTCGGTTTGAATGGCACTGTGAGCTAGCGCAATCACTGGGCATATGAGACTTGAGAACTGGTGTCTCAGGGTGACGGGCGCAGTGTAGTGCCACACAGAAATTTTCTGGGTGACGCAGCATTTGTTATGGGTAGACGTCGCACTTTATATCAGGTGAACGTTTTGCTAGTTTCGTCACTCTATCCAATAAAAAAAATGATATATAACGACAGGATGAGTATAAGCTACATCTTTTCTACCGAAGTGTCGTAAGAAGCGACTAAGGTAAGGTAAGGACAGCGTTTTTCGTGCAGAATAACACCATTGCATGCAATGCTGTCACTATAATCCGCGGGGGAACGCAATGGGAGTAAGTTTTATGACTTGTGCTAAAATGTCGGCGATCTGGATCGTGTCTCGTTTCCTGCGGAGGCGAAAAATAGGCTACAGGTTTGGTATCTGCTTATCTCTTTGATTGGATATAGGCGTGACTGGCTACTGACTAGGCTGTATCTTGAGCTTCTCATGTGGTGACATAGATTCGAATACGGACTCTATCACTGGTAAACGACACTGGTGGTACCATGAAAAATAGCATCGATGGATATCTTTTAGTTAACGACATTACGATGAGAACAAACGCCGAACTTGTCAAGAAGACATTTTTAGAAAAAGCGTATTATAATAAAATAGATCTTTACATAGATGTGTGGAAATAACTGTTACTCTTAACTTGTAAACCCCGTGGCTACTGAGTTTATGATGTAATTTATAAATGACGTTATGTAATATGGCACTGAAAAAAAGATAGACCCCAGAGTTTCTTGCCGGTTCTTCCCTGAGAAGGTCTTATTTTTTGAACCGATGTAGATTTTGACATTCATAAGAGCTTTATACAAGCCTAAACTGAATAAAGAAATTTCGACTTTGACTTTGAGAAGGTCGGCGTATTCAATTATTAGAATTAGATTGTTCGCTTAGCGTATTGGGTTCGATACCCGCGCGGAAAAATATTTTTATGGCGTGCAATGGTATATTATGTTATTTTTTGTTTTGGATATAGTCATGAAGCGAGCAAAACGTTCACCTGATGGTAACTGCGACTTCTGCTCTTAGCAAATGCTGTGTCATACATTTCTGTGAGACACCACACTGTGCCCATCACTCTGAGAGATCAGTTGTTAAGTCTCATATGCCTAGTGATTACGCTAGCTCTCAGTGCCATTCAGACCGAAACACAGTAACCGGCCCTGGGGTGGATTCCTGCATAGGAATCCTACCACAAGTATTAGCTTGTGTGCATGTGATATTCATGTCCGTATAATGTCCCTGCAGGGCATCGCTTGTAAAAACAAGATAAGAAAATAGGTTCTGGATTGACTAGCAGTGATTGTGGTACTTTTTGTGATCTCATTTTCACATTCACACATACGCGCGCACGCTCTCTGAATTTAAAAAAAACTTCCCAGCTTCGACTTCTGATAATCGCCGGAAGATTTTATCTTCTATATATGTTTACGTGAAGAGATAACTTTGTACCCGTTTTTAAGCCTATTGCAATTTAGATGTGAAGTGTGAGATTTGGCATAAGTTAATGTTTGAATGGAGAAGAACCGAGAAAGTCAAAATTTATATATAATACGTGTAACACGAAAACTTTAAATTCAATAAAATAAAACATTAATTACTTACGTTCGTGTGGTAGCGGCTGTGCCGTGTGGTAGCGGCTTAAGAGTATCTACCGCCCCATCTCATCCCGTGGGTGTCGTAAAAGTCGACAGTGGGAAAATAGGAACTAGAACATGGGCAGCAGCATCTTCCAGGAATATCTGAATAAATAAACTGCGGTTGCCAACCCGCCTGCCAAGCGTGACAACTATGGCAAAATCCCCCCAAAATAAGAGCTACAAACTTTTGTGGCAATCTATGGGGGAGGCCTATATTCAGCTGTGGACTAGACATAGGCTGAAGTGATGATGACGTGATGTACTGACAATGTCAATCACATTATAGTCTATCGTTGGTTTACGTTTATACTGCCTATATCAAACACATAATAGTCTGTGGTCAAACAGTCGGACAGAGTAGAGATGATCGCCATAGTATTTTAAATATTGCCAACAAAAATTTACTCAAACCTCATTAACCGCCGTTACACTTAAAACAAATATGAATTACGATGGAATTTCGACCACAGGGCGACGTCACGGAATGCTCCTTAAGAAAATCTATACTTATAGTATATAAATGCATAAGCATCTCTCTCTCTGTCTGTCTCTCTGTCTGTTTATTACCTTTTCACGGTAAAACCGCTGAATCGATCTTGACAAAATTTGGCACAGAGACAGCTTGCATCCTGGAAGACGGACATAGGATGAGGCTCAGCTGAAGATCGGCTCAGCGGTTGAACCGTGAAAAGGTAAGAAACAAACAGAACGACAGAGAGAGTTACATTCGCATTTATATTAGTATGGAATATGTGGCGTGCGGTAACGGAATTTCTTACTTTTTTTTTACAATACACTTCCGTTTAAAATAGAATAAATTTAGACGTGGCGCTTATGTGGCGTTTAGATTATTACAATGATTATGGCGGTTAAGTGATATTGCGAACAGTAATGAATAAAAAGCGGCAAAGCCAGCCGTGTGGTGGCTGCGTTAGTTTCACCCCATTTCTCCCCCTGGGTATCGTAAAAGTCGAGTAAGGGACAACTCATGGAAGACGGTGGTGGGATAACCATATTATTAACCTGTTCATTATTAGCCTGTGGCGCCGTGGCGCCGTCAGAGAATCTACCACCCCATCCCATCCCGTGGGTGTCGCAAAAGTCGACAGAGAGAAAATGAAAACCGAGAGAGAGGCAGCAGCATCTTCCTGGAACATCTGAATAAATAAACTGCGGTTGCCAACCCGCCTGCCAAGCGTGAAAATCCTCCCAAAACGAGAGTTACAATATTTCTGGTAATGTATGGGGGAAGGCCTCTGTTCAGCAGTGGACTAGTGATAGGCTGAAACGATGACGATAAGCCTGCGGCAGAGTTAAGGTAGCTCCGGGACTTGTGATCTCTTTAAACTCGATAGTACGTGAGTAACCTAAGTTCGAACCCCGGTTCCGGCACCTCTGAGATTGTTCCGCAATTTTAAGTGCTGGTTTACCACGTGCACGTCGGTGAAGGAAAACATCGTGAGGAAACCTGCATGTCAGAGGAATACAAATATTTCGAGGATATGTGAAGTAAAGTGACAGGTTATAAATGTCCCACTGCTAAGCACAGGCCTCCTGCTTTTCGGAAAGGGTTTTGGAGCCGGAAAGAGTCCATCACGCTGCTCCAATCCTAGTTGGCGGACTTTACATCGCATGCTTAATAGAATAATGGCTTAACTCAAAATAGTAATTTCTGTTAAATCGCCATTAAATATCTTGCAATCAAGATCTAGTCCGCTTATTGGCAAATACAATCAATATGTAATTAATAGTTAAATATCATCATACATTACAGACTTTGAAAAAAAATTAGACATCAATTCTGGCGCTAAAAACAGCCTGTCTCTCTACGTAACCCAACTTTAACACAAGCTCTAATAGGTCAGTATTCTATTAAGCAAGCGACATGTCTTCGAATTTTTTTTTTCGAAGACATGTGAACTTTGTCACTATACGTGTACGCAGAACGCGACAACGAATAGGCACGGTAATTATGACATATTGTCGCCTCGGTTGGGACAGTGGCTAAGGGATTGGTACTTGTCCTAAGGCTCGCGAGTTCGATTCCTGCACCGATCAAACTTTTATATGTCTTATAGATAGTTGTTTTAGGCCTGGGTGTTCATACATGTATAATTTTTGCCTGTAAGAAGCACCCACGAGGCAGGTGAAACCGCAGTAAGGAAATAAAAATTCACGAAATGTATGCATACAACGTTTTACAAAAAGTGGTTTCCATTTTTTTTTTTGTGGCTGCCTCATTTTATGAGTGCAGCCCAGAGTCCGACAATTATGCAACGGGTCAAAAATCACGCGATAAAACACCTAGAGCTGCAGCAATTTGACGACCGTTATATACAACTTAATTACACTGTCATTATAGTACCGATCTGTAAAAAAATGCAAGTTTCCGAACGAGTCCGTTCAATAATTCATCAAGATGGCGTCCTGTCTATCAATATAATAATTCTGTCAAAGTTTAATTGAAATTCCGTACCGCGGCCGCTCAAAAGCAGCGCGCAGTATTATTGATACATTACGAGCCCGCAAAAGAGCCATAGCAGCAATTTACAACTGAATTACAAATCTCCACCAGGCCCACTAAATACACAATCAGGTTAAATCAATTGTCGTCCCGCCGTCTTGTTCTAACTTGCGAAGGTCGCGCGGGAGGGAGCGCAACGGAACATGTCCGATGGCGTTGCTGAGCAATGAAAAGTGCGAACGGTCGCCGCCTACAAGCCGACTGGGGAAGGGAAAAAAGCTTGTTTGTTCGGGGGCGTGTCCCCTGTGGCCCGTGCGGGGCGCAGTCGCTCGGCCGCCGCCGCCGCGAGCGCAGTCCAACGTCACTGTCAATCTCTAATTGACGTTTCAATTTAACTGTCGCAGCTGTCTCACACGCGTCCTAACCCGAGACATAAAACACGTCGGCAGCGCGTACCGGTATCGATTCATCTATGATACAATGATGGAATTAAGAAATCATGCCGACGACTCCGTTCACTAATAAGTTGATAAATATTAATGCAATATTCAAAACCCGTGTCAACCGTGTCCAACATTCAAATAATCGTCACCGGGGACGTTAATGCGTAAGTTTTATTGATTTTTAAACGTGTAACCACCGCATAATCAGACGGGGCACCGTTGTGTTGTGTTTGAGAAAGATACGTTCCGATATATCGATTGAGATCCGGTTACTCGCCTATAGTAACACCTTTGTTTCGAAAGTGATCATGGCGTTCGAAGACCGCTGTAGTCCGAATCAGGCTAACAGCCCTGGACCAGTCACGGGAAGGGTGCCGGCGCCTCATGCGGAGAATCCTGTCAACTACTGCCCACCAAGTCAGTACACTTGCACAACAATCGATACGAGGTACGAGAGAAACTCTTCTAACATGACAATGATTAAAGTGCAACCGAACTCCCCGCCACCGAGTCCCGAACACCAGAATGATATCGAATACCAAAACTACTTCAGACCGGAAACGCCAGACGTCAAGCCCATTATAAATCCCGACGAACGGTTCGACCCGGACAAGCGTGGCCGCCAGCAGCCGCCGGCGCCTATAGCGTTCTCTATTTGCAACATTCTACACCCGGAATTCGGTTTAAGCGCAATAAGAAAAACGAACAAGATCGAAGGTCCGAAACCCGTCGGCCCGAACCACAGCATCCTGTACAAACCTTACGATTTATCGAAACAAAACGGCTATCAAAAGTACAGCTTCGATTATTTAAAGTCTAAAGAGTCGTGCGACCTCGGCAGCCTGCCGCCGCTTGGCGGGCTGCGTCAGACGGTGTCGCAGATCGGTGAACACGTACAAAAAGAAACACCAAAGGTAGCAATAGAGGCACAGAGGAGACCAGACTCGGCCAGCTCCATAGTTTCGTCCACGTCGAGCGGCGCGCCATCTACATGCGGAAGCACAGATACGAACAGTCAAACTTCGGGGAAGGCTTCTCTATGGCCTGCCTGGGTTTACTGCACTAGATATAGCGACAGACCAAGTTCCGGTGAGTTATGTTACAGTTGATTAAAAGTTTTTGAAGTGTTACTACTTTATTTTTTTTTAATAATCAGCATCAGCGCTAATTAATATTCGATTAATTAATAATTGTTTATACTCGTATATTGAGTAGTTATTTTACAGTGAGTATATTTTTTTTTTATTTTTTTTTGTGTCAGCCGTGTGCTAGCTTAAGAAAATCTACCACCCCATCTCTACCCGTTGGTGTCGAACTATGGCAAACTCCCCCCAAAATGAGAGCTGCAAATTTTTGTGGCAATCTGTGGGGGAGGCCTATGTTCAGCAGTGAACTAGTTGCGGACTGAATTGATGATGATGATGATGATTAGTTTGTTTATTTTAATCAAATTTGTCAAATATCAGTTTCACTTTTGACACGGTTACTGAGGTGCAGTCGTTTTGTTTTTAAATAGTGGTGAGTTGCTGCCGCAAGCTGTTCATATTATGAATATGTTAGGATACTTATAATGTAATTTAATAAAAAAAAATAACATAATAGAGGATACCTACGGAGTTTCTTTCGCCTGTTTCTTATCCGTCGTCAATGGAGCCTCATTAGGAAACGGGGGTAGATTTTAAAAAACGGCGTTTGTCAAACGAAATTTATATTTCTTACGTTTTAGAATAAATAAATTTCACTTCATTATTTCAAAAATCCAAGCCCGTGCAATCATTACAGCTATGAAGTAAAAGGTCCAAAGATGGCTATACGAATTTAAGAATAGGACCCCCTTACGATAACCCCTTTCCAATAAAAAATAATCATTAAAATCGGTTCCTAAACAAAGAAGTAATGCCAGAACATATATAAAAGAATTATATAGACGAATTGAGAACTTCCTTTTTTAACCGAAGTCGGTTAAAGGTTAACCGATGCTTTGGTTTTCGCTTCTGGGTATATAATAATTTGACGATCGCGTGGCTTAGTGGTCAGAGTATCTGACTTCTGCGGCACGAGTCCTAGGTTTGAATCCCATTCGGAGCCAACATTTTTGCAGTAATACAAATCGTTGGTTTTAGGTCTGGTATTATTTTTTTTGGATCCGCTAGAGGTTTTGTCACTTGCTGGAGTTTGTTGCGATACTTGCATTGCTGTTTGCGAGTAGCAGTATTTCCTACAGGTTGGTATTTCAATAGTCTCCGTATATCTGACACTGCACCCTGCCTTACATCCGTTCATTAATTTGACGATCCCGTAGCTTAGTGTTTAGCGCATTTGACTTCCTGAATCGTGGGTCGTGAATTCAAAAAGGAAAAGGCATTATTTGTGGAACAAAACTTTATTATTGATTTTCAGGTTTATATATATTGTTGCCCTTGTGTTTCTGACACTGCATCCAAACCTTCCACTGATATCGCATAAGCGTTATATCGGATTGAGAAAGATGAAGATGAGAGACTGACATAGTGTTTGAGTGCTACACTAAGGGCCATTGACATACAATTTGTTATCTATGCTGACCGCCCTATAGTATATCCTGCGCGTTGCCTAGTGGTCAGAGTACCTGACATCTAAGCCGCAGGTCCTGGGTTCGAATCCCAGCCGGAGCCAACATTTGTGCTCAAACACAAATTCTTTTCAAACACAAATTTTCGGGTCTGGTTGTGTTGTGTTTGTCCCCGTGTTTCTGAGACGGCATCCTTGCCTACCTCCGATCTTATCGCATTAGCGTTACATCGGGCGCGGGTAGGTTGGTACGAGTGAGCGCTTCTGTGTTTGCGCGTGCACTTGTGGCACTATATTATCTCCAGCGCAATTGATAGCTATCGACAATATTCGAAATTTGTCGCCGTGGTCGAAATCGGCCAGGAGAATATCATATCCTGCAAAAAAAAAAAAAAAAAAATTTTTTTTTTGACAAAAACGATATTTATTGGATTGCCCCAGTGGTTTAAATGGGCGATGATGAATATAAGAATTTTTATAGGATAATGTGTCGACAGAAACAAAACGTTCACCTGATGGTAAGTGCAACGTCTGCCCAGAACAAACGCTGCGTAACCCAGAACATTTCTGTGTGGCATCACACTGCGCTCGTCACCCTGAGCCATCAATTCTTAAGTCTCTTTAAGCCTCGTGATTACACACTACTGCTTCACGGCAGAATAACTGGCCGGGGTTACTACATAGACGGATTCCTGCATCGTCTTATACTGCATCCGACACTTCTTTCAACTTTGTCGGAAAGGTGTTACATACATGAAGTATCAGAAGCATTCGGCCTTCTCAGTTCGTTGCCCTTACGACCACGCCAAGAAATAAAGGGCGTGTGTCGGGATGTGTGGCGGGAAGCGCGCGATTTTGGCGCGTTAATTATTCATCGATTATTACAGTTTTGCCACAATTAACTGCAATTATTGTTGTAAAAAAATTAGGTTTCTAGGTTATAATGAGGTTATCAGATGCATTTAAATGATAAATTTGCTTTGTGGAATAAGGATGCGGCGAGGTTCTTTTTTTGAAGTAATTTTCTTTTCGCGCGTTTAGAGACCGGACGACCGCGTTGTCTAGTCAGTAGACTTCTACCGTCGAACGCCGTGGGTCCCGGGTTCGTATCGCAGCTTGAGTCAACATAAGTGCAAAAATAATATATTATATAAGCTAATTATTGTATTGTATGTCTGTAAAACGCACTCACGATATAGGAGGAATCCTAGTCTGAGGCATCGTTTTTTTTTTAAAGATCGTATCTTTATGATCGGAGGTAGGTTAGGGTATAGTGTCAGAAACGGGGATAATGACAACACAACCAAGACCCGAAAACCAACAAATTTGTGTTTTAGCACATATGTCGGCTTCGTCTGGGATTCGAACCCAGGACCCGCGGCATAGAAGTAACACTAGCTGATGCCCGCGACTTAGTCCGCGTGGATTGAGGTTTTTTTATGCCGAGAGAAGTCTTTGGTATTTGGGAATAAACATAGTCACGCCTTTTTCCCATATACGGGGTAGGCACAAGCCACTCACGTAGCCCACTTTTCACCCTCGCGGGAAACGAGAGGTGACGGGTGGCGAAGCACAAGCAAGACTGTCCATACAATACCTTCGTCGGCTGTTTCGACACCTCGGTAGGATAGAGGTTTCACTATTTATAATTTACTATTTATGATAACCTTTACAAAATTATAAAATAATGTCGCTTTATAATTAACTAGCTCATATCCGCAACCTTGTCTGCGAGGGTATAGGTTTTTTAAACACCCCGGGGAACTATTTGACTTTCCGGCATAACTCTATCCCATGTACGTCTCCAGGATGCAAGTTATCTTGGTACCAAATTTCGTCAATATTCGCTCAGCGGTTGAGCCGTGAAAAGGTAACAAACAGACAGAGTACTGTGTGGTGGCTTAAGAGAATCTTACCACCCCCTATCATCCCGTGGGTGTCGTAAAAGTCGACAGAGGGAAAATTAAAACCAGGAGATGGTCAGCGGCATCTTCCTGGAACATCTCAATAAAAAAGCTGCGGTTGCCAACTCGCCTGCCAAGCGACAACTACGGCATCCCGTAAAGAGAGAGCTACAAACTTTTTTGGCAATCTGTGAGGGAGGCCTATGTTCAGCAGTGGACTTGTGTTAGACTGAAATGATAATGATGATGATGATGATGATAATGATGATGAAAAAGACGGACAGAGAGAGTTACTTTCGCATTTATAATATCAGTAAGGATACAAACGCCAGTTAATTTACGAAAAAACTACAAAATGAGTTTTCTAATTACTAAAGTTTTTAAACGCTTACAATAAGATTTTGTCACGGGAATGGCACGTATTTTCATTAATTATTACCTAGTTTTAATTAGTGTTGTTCTCTATACCGCATAAACATACAAACAACAATGAGTTAAAAGTACAAAATGAGCGCGTAATCTTTCCACGCGGTAGAAGTAAATTCGCACGGTAGATGTAAATCTAACTTACCGTCAAGCTAAGGTTACTATTAAACTTTTTTCTTTTTTATTGGATAAAGTGATGAAACGAGCAAAACGTTCAACTGACGGTAAGTGCAACGTCTGCCCATAACGAATGCTGTGTCACCCAGAAAATTTCTGTATGACACCACACTGTGCCCATCACCCTGAGACATTAGTTCTTAAGTCTTATATGCCCAGTGATTACGCTAGCTCACAGTGTCCTTCAAACCGAAACACAATAGTGTTTGCACACTACTGCTTCACGGTAGAATAACTGGCCCTGGGGTGGTACCTACCTAGACGGATTCCTGAATAGAAATCCTACCACTTATAATTGTTTAATCAGAAAACCGATCTCAACAGCTCCAAACATGCTTAAGCGAATTTATGAGTTTCATCATTTTCTCATGGATCCTATCATCAGAACTTGACATAAATTATATGGGACCACCCCTTACGGTACGCGCCGCGGAGGCACAGGGGCCGGGCGCGCGCCATTAATTTCATAGTAAGCCAGTGACCTGAGTTAGATCCCCAGTGCTGATCACCCCCAAAATTGTTCCGCAATTTTAAGTGCTGATTTACCACTAGCACAGCGGTGAAGGAAAACATCGTGAGGAAACCTGCATGTCTGAGGAATAGAAACATTCTTATTAAATACTTGTAAAGTCCGCCAACTGGCATTGGAGCTGTGTGGCGGACTCTTCGAAGCTCCAAAGCCATCTTAAAAAAGAGGATTAGGCCTGTGCTCTCTGGACATTTAAGCTGTTACCTTCGCCGTGTGGTGGCGGCTCGTTAAAAGAATACTCCATCTCATCCACTCCACTCCGTCTCATCCAATGGATCTCGTAAAAGGCGAGTAAGGAATTAAACTGCACTGTGCACCCAACAGCGCATGGTGGCGATGGGATCACCACCTGTCACACCAAGTGCATTATGTTGTTTTGGTGAAACGTGGATTGTGGCAGTCATTTGTTTTTGCAGTGAGTGCCCAGTCTCTGACTACCCCTTATGGGATACAGTCGTGATCTTATGTATGTATGTACCTTACTTTTATTTTTAACCTTACGGTGTCCCCTTTCAAACAAAATATTTTTTTTAATTATTCCTCAATTGACAAATATTGGTGGACGTACATAAAAAAATAAAATACATAAAGACGAAAATATTATGATCGCCTCTTGTTTTGAAGTCAGACGTCAGACGACTTCAACGCAGCAGTTCAAAACAGTGTTTCATGATTTTCTCATGGATCCCATCATCAGTACCTACTGGATCATAGTTTTATGTAGAATCATTAAAATCGGTTCATAGACATAGTAGCTTGCATACTGGAGATGAAACATAGGATATTTTTATTTACGGAAATACAAACAGTTCCCACGGGATATTTAAAAAAACTAAATCGATGCGCACGTAGTCGCGGGCTGAAGCTAGTGATATTATAAACAGAGATTTTGCTGCATAGAGTAAAAATGTTACAGCTACCACATTATCTCATAGTATATATTTATATTTATTCGTATAAGTATAAGTATTAGTATGCTTTTAAACCAATACTGTTAGCAATTACTTTGACGCTATGACTGTACTTAAAAAAAATATAAACAGTCACAAGATTTTAATTTAAAAATCAAATTGTAAACATTTTTTTGCAAATGTATAAACATTTGACCCGCTAATGTCAGGTTAATATTATGCATCCGAAATGTCACTTTGACAAATTATATTAATTTATTTTTAAGATGCGTTATTTTCTTTGAATGTCTAACCTCACGGCCGTAGTTACGCATGGGGTATACAATTTTCTTGACGTTAATTGACGTAATTTGCAGCTAGATGACGGAAATAACTACACCTCCTTTGTGTAAAATTGTTTACATGTTTTGCTAGGTCAATATCTCAATTGATATCAAAGACAAGAAATACGAAAATTTGTTACACATTTTGTACGTACAAAGTAATGTAGAATTCACTAAATTTTTAATTGTAACCTTGGCCCTATCCTTATTTTAGTTATAATTAAGAGAATAACGACAAAAAGCAGTATCACTTACTGCTATTCACAATTATTAACACAACGATTTTGAGACTGGCCGTAAAATTAACAAATGAGTGATTTAAGAAAATAACACTACAGTATAAAAAAGCAACGGTAATGTTTTGCCTTTTTGCGATCGCAGTCATAAACAATCGCTTGCGTGAAAAGGAACCGATTAATTGTGTTCATTTCGATTGTTATTCGTGTATTACTGTTCACGCGCAATTAACGCTAGCACGTATCTAACAATATCTAGGCGAATCTTGTCTGTACAGTGTAAGTAAAAACGGGTGTGAAACGCGAGATCGATGTTGTATTAACTCACTCTCTTCGTTGCGTGCAAGTTGATTTTTAACAGATACGTTTGATATCCGTTTTTATTGATATTTTAAAGTGGTGCGAAGTTTCGATAGGAAATATTGTTTTCTATTTATACGCTATAGATAGATAAAAAAATCATTTATGATTAATCATATAGTTCCATTAGCGACATAAAAATAATGATTAAATAAAATATGTTTTATTCAGTTTTGTCATTTATTTTAAGTGCTGTTTTAAAGTTTCTCGTCGTAAGTCCCAAAAATATGATCATATCAGTATACCTAACGCCTACGAAAGATGAAAAAATTGTCGGCGGAATTTTAAACGGTATAACATTAGGAAAAGAACGCTTTAGCAAGTATAATGGTTGTTGTCACCTCACACTGAACAGCTGGTGTTTTGTTATTCAAAACCGAGTTGTTTTCTTTTGATGTTTGCATCTCGGGTGCATCCATAAATTAGTAGGCAAACGGCGTATTATAAATCTGTCGCAATAATTTAATTTCTGTCAACTAAGCACAGACTATAAAGGAACGCGCAACCTTTTTTATATTGCTTTTGGCGGGCTATCATATTCAATTTATATTTTTTTATTTCATTTAACTCTGCGTTGGTTGATATATTATCAAAACAGTTGTTTAAAATGTTCATTTATAGTAATCATGGTGTACGATGATAACTTAAGCACAATTGTTTAAGTAAATACGAATTTAAGTATAAGGGAATTGTATGTCGGAAAGCTGCGAGCTCAGTTTGAGCTATTGATAAAATTTTGCCTTAAGTAATACAATGACAGCAAAGGTATAATTAAATGGGTTTCGGCAGACGGTATACTTGTCTATGCATTCCGGCATAATACTAACTTGCCTGACTGCTAAATTGAAGACGACGCTGTAGCTTAAATCGCGAAGGAGGCCATTTTTTTATTGTATAAAGTGACGAAACGAGCAAAACGTTCAATTGATGGTAAGTGCAATGTCCGTCCAAAACAAATGCTGTGTCATCCAGAATAATTCCGTGTGACACCACACTGCGCCCGTCACCCTGAGAAATCAGTTCTAAGTCTCATATGCCCAGTGATTACGCTAGCTGACAGTGCCCTTCGAACCGAAACACAGTAATGTTTGCACACTACTGCTTCACGGCAGAATAACTCGCCCTGGGGTGGTACCTACCTAGACGGATTCCTGCATAGGAATCCTACCAAATGTAAAAAAAAATATCAAACTTATGAGTAACATATTTAGATGCAAAGGGTTTTAACGACCGTGAATAAAACTTTTTATAACCATGCCTTTAATTAATTTAAGTCAATTTGCCAGACTATAAAATACTTCGTAAAGGATGCGGTCCACGTTCGGGCTTTTTATTTGTTTTAGACATTTGATTGAGACTTGGGCCGATTTTGATAATAATATGGTAAAAGGAAGCCATACAGAGTTCTATGGTGGCGTAATTGGACAGAGAATAACAAAGAAACTTGGCCAGAAAATATACGTAAGGATATAATGCAGTGCTATTGCAAACGGTACAAAACTATTGATTGCTTCTTAAAATTTCTTGAAAAAATTCATGGATTTCTGACAAAAAAAGAATACACAATTCATACATGAAAAAAAAATCAGATTTTTGTATTTTTTTTTAACAGCAGTTTTGTATATTTCAGTGCGATTTTTTTGAAATACCATTTTTGCTGCGTTCACGATCGGAATTTACTTGGAAATCTACAAAGAAACCGTGGTTATAATATTATGCCGATATTATTTGTTATTTTTAATCAGTTATATAACTTTCTAACCTTTTAATAGTTCTTACTTTCTCTTCTAAATTACAACGATTTTGAACTATATGTTTTCTTCTAAAAAAATACATTAAAACTTTTAAACTTACAGATTTGCCAATAAGAATTAATACGTCAAATGAACTGTCGTGGACTACGTCAAAAAACTTTTCGTTGACAGATGTCAATGTGACGCGATACGTTGTCGAAAAATGCCGCGGTACAATCGATAAATTGTCCGTTTCGACGGTTAATTTTATGGCTTAATTTTATAATTATGGCTTTGTTACAATGTTTATGCAAATTTTTTTTATTTGATATGATGACGAAACGACAACAACAAGACATTCACCTGATGGTAAGTGCAACTTCTGCCCATAGCAAATGTTGTGTCACCCAGAACATATCTGTGTGACACCATACTGCGCCCCTCACCCTGAGACATCAGTTCGTAAGTCTCATATGCCCAGTGATTACACTAGCTCACAGTGCCCTTCAAGCCGAAACACAGAAATGTTTGCACATTCCTGCTGCTCGGCAGAATGACTGACCCTGGGGTGGCACCTACCTAGACGGGTTCGTGCATAGGAATCCTACCACTAGTAGCTTATAAATAACTTAAAAATTAGTTGTTTATTAAAATAAACAAATAAATATAATTTTGGCACCAAATTCGAAATGTGACTCTTGTTTTGTTATTCGTGTATGTTTCGAAATTACATACTTATTGTGATAGTGTTATTACAGTAAATATATAAGGCAGTAGGGAACTTCCGTACAAACGTTCGATCATTTCGAACGTTCGAAATGAACACACCCACACAGACGCACGCCTCAACAATAATCTAAGCGAACGTCGCAGTGCTGTCAGTCGCGGTCGCGGGTGAGGCCTCGAGACGAGTGGTTACGTTTTGCGTTTATCTGTGTTGCTTACGACACTTACAGTCCGTGATCGTGATACATCGCCATTTACCCTCATAAGTTTGTAAAATAGAATTGACTGAAGTAAAGTATAATAAGTTCAATAACTAAAACCCAACTACTGAAAAATCACGCTCTAAAAAGTATGAAACAAGAAAATTCTCACCTGAAATTGTTTTGTACAAACTATTAAATATTTAACATAAACAACTTACATGTAATATCTTTTAATGTATTTAATACATATTAATAGTGATGTTCAGAGAATAACCGTGGTCGTACAACCCTAAAAACAAACAACACATTCTGACAGTAGTAAGCGATCATAATCTTTGGCATAATGTGTATTTATAATAATGAAATATTTTTATTTAATTTTTTTAGTAAAATTAGTTCTTGCATTTGATTATTTCAT
Source organism: Luehdorfia chinensis (assembly GCA_019845155.1). Taxonomy (NCBI): domain Eukaryota; kingdom Metazoa; phylum Arthropoda; class Insecta; order Lepidoptera; family Papilionidae; genus Luehdorfia; species Luehdorfia chinensis. The sequence continues at coordinate 1,990,378 of JAHVAK010000107.1, forward strand.
CATTATAGAAGCCAAATAAATGTTTTAATTAATAATTAAAAATAACTTTTCATTTTTACAAAAACTTAAAAGTCACAACCTTAGTGTTCCAATGGAAGGTAGGTATTTAACTCAACAAATGGACCTAGTTTCTATACTGCAATAATATATTTACTGTGGCATTGCATGTAGCAAGTGTTCGTGAAAATGTGTGATAATTGGAAAATTCATTCTAGACCGAGATCGCTATTCGTTCTGTCTCTACAGTCCAAAAAATGTATAATAACAATATGTCGACCGCGTGGCCTAGTGGTTAGAGTACCTGACTACCACGCTGCGGGTTCGAACCCCAGCCGGAGCCAAATTTTGTGCAAAAATGCAACGTTTATCGATAAGCAGTTTGTTCACGATATTTTTTTAAATGGTATGTTACCATTGATCAAAACAAGAAACAAAACAAAAATGCTTAAACAAACTGGATAAATTAGGTTGAATAGAGGTTAGTTAAAAATCTGGGCATTTGGCGTCCCAATGAAGCGTGGATCGGGACGGATTCCCAGACCTTTGAAAATTGGGACGTTCCACGCAAATCGGGACACCTGGCAATGCTACTTCCAGGTAGCTTCAAATGAATAACTTACCAAACCTTTTGAAAATATGCTACTATAAATGCGTCCCTCTTGAAGCAAGGAAAAGTCATAGAGCAAATTTAAACAAAGGTCTAAAGCCGGGACGGGCCAAGCAAGCACACACCAAATGTTGACATGTTCGTGCCGTGACGTACAATGCTTACAGAGGCCATTTTTTTAAATGATTCTGGTAGTTTTTCGAATTCTATTTTTCTGGTTAATTCTTTCGGTTTATAAGTGACTATTGTTTCAAGAAAAGAAGGTTAATCCGCATGCAAAATATAAAATGGTGTTTAGATACCTAGTTTTGAAGAGCACCGCCCGCCCTCCCACTACATCATTTTATATTTTGCATGCGGATCTTAGCAAATTAACTTTCTTTCGTTCATTATAATGGATTTCCGCAAAGTAACGCCTGATTCTATTAGTTGTAGATATTTTCTCAAACCTATAGTTTGAGAATTACTTATTTATAGTTACTAATTATTATTTAAGTATATATTAATATTAATTAACAGGAATACGAAAGCAATATATGAATCGAAAACCAGCTGGCTGAGGGAGTTTAAAATTCACTTATCTGAAATATTTTATAACGAAGGAACCAGTTTTTTTTTAATTCTACATACCACGGCTCGAAGCTCTTTTCATTAAAAATAATGATTATTTAGAGTGGGGGAAAATCAATTGACAACATAATTACATACTTACCACCACCATTGGTTTTCAAGTTACATTTTTTTAAACGCGGTCCACCACCTTCGCACCTTGTAAATAATGTCCACACAGGTACCAAACTAAATTCACAATTTCAATTCACACATTGACACTGTCTCATTTTTTTTTCTAGTGAAATACACACTTACTTTAGTTACAATTAACTTTGGTTACTATTGACCTAATTTTAAACGTAATAAGGTTGAAAATTAGACGCGTATCGTTTTTACAAGCATAAATTATAACTTCGTCACAGCTCACCGGAGAAACAGGTGAAGTAATGAAACAATTTAGTCTCAATTATTTTGTGCGATTATCAGTTTTTTTTGCACGGCAGCCATCTTGTTCGGCGTAATGGCGACACGCCCAGTTGCAAGCTCAAAAAGGTACCTTTCGCGGGTTCGTTGACTCCGTTATTATATTAATGCCTCGTCAATTATGGCGTTTCGCCACTAAATTGGTTCTAGGTGTGAAATATTATATCTTATTTGCTTAATGATTGTGAATGTTGTGTTCATGATATTATTAGGTACATGTTCGATGAATGCCATTATATTAAGAAGAAATAATATTTTCTTTTATACTTATCTTATTGGAAGAACATATTCAAGAAAGTTAAATAAGCTATCTCTATTATTGAGTATATCGATAGGACCCGATTTTATTTGGAAGGCTTAGGTATGTTAGACTGTGGAATGGGAGAGATCATTGAAAGTTAATTGTTGTCTATTAGGTACTGTCGTGTATAAATCACTAATTACTTTAATTCCTTCACACTCTGATTGGGATGTTTAACTCATTTAAAATACTTTAAGAATAGCGTTGCTTCTGGTCACGGGTTTGATTCCGGCACGGGATAAATGTTTGTGAACCCTACAGATAGTAGTACCGGGTGTTTGTGCGAGTTCAAGAATCTTCTTAATAACCGATAGAGATGGTTGAGAGTTGAGAATGAGTAAAAAACTATTATGTGTTATTCTAAACATCATGAAGTATTCTTCTGTCTTCAAAAAATGCAAAAATGTCTTCACTGTATATATACAGTGAAGACATTTTTTTTATTTATTGTAGTTTTTGTTGCTACACTACGATCATAGCTCCACGTCTTACTTACCCACCTTGCTTTACACAGCGAATATATTTAATTCATTTTTTTTAAATGTTTATGGTTTGTTTTGCACTGGTCTTTCTATTACAACGGTTTTATTTTGTTATTTAACTTTTAAACTTTTCACTAATTATATGTTACAAAGTATCGTATGTATTCGATACAATGAAGTAAAACGATGAATAAATTATATGCCAAATATATCGATTATTCGGTAAGAATTTAATATTTGATTGGTATCCTTGTATTTTCACTTTGTATATAGGTTGTTTGTGTATATAGGTTAAAATATATGCAACTGTTACATTCGACTTTATCAAGTCGAATTTTATAAAGAAGATCAAATTGTTTCTTTTCTAAAATATGTAGACATGCACTTCGATGAGGCATCATATTAATGAAGGAATTTCTTTTATATGTTGGTTTAAGAGTTTCATATTATGGTGATTCTTCAAGCCTTTTGTATTTGGTACAAAGCAAGCGATGGTGTTCACCTGACATGATCAAGCCATTAAATTCTTTCGTTGCTAAAAAGTGCAGTCTAAATTACTTCACCAAACCTTATTCAGATCGAGCACCGCTAAAATTTATACAATTGTCGAGAAAAGTGTTAACAAATTTTATTGAAATCATATTTTACTTTTTTTATTTTAATGATGTAGTTTTATAACTAATACTATGTTAATATGTTGGAAGACACACTTAATAATCGAACTGTACAATCGTTTAAGAATTTTTTTTTTGAGAATAAACAGTGCAAGCTGATATAGAGAGATAAGAGTAAGTTGGTCACAGTGTTGCTGTAGATGACGTCTGGATGATAGTTAATAGAATCAGGCGTTACTTTGCGGAAATCCATTATAATGAAGGAAAGTAAGTTACTTTGCTAAGATACGCATGCAAAATATAAAAATGGTGTATATTACCTAGTTTTTTGAAGAGCACCGCCCGCCCTCCCTCAGTAGCGTGCACAAGCAAACTAACACCGCCACCAAGTACCCTCCACCAACCACTACAATACAACCACTCGATAATATACACCACTGAAGTCGAGAACACGACACGTGTTTCGCCCCAAAACGAGGCATTATCAAGCGTCATAGACTCTACGACAGGCGGCCGTCTGTGGTTGGTGGAGGGTACTTGGTGGAGGGTACTTGGTGGCGGTTCCTGGTGGCGGTGTTAGTTTGCTTGTGCACGCTACTAAGGGAGGGCGGGCGGTGCTCTTCAAAAAACTAGGTAATATACACCATTTTTATATTTTGAATGAAAAACTGAACAGACCAAACTCCTGAAATCGGGCTTCTGATAGATGAAAGGCAGAACACGACAAAAATGATTTGACTGTCCAGAAAATGCAGTCCAACATTACAAGCCATCGCACCGGAACACGCTAAAATTAATTGGCAGCAAAGCTTTGCGGGTGTTGACCCACTCAAGGCCGAAGCAGTAGTTATTTTAACTGTTATTTTTATAGACAATAGTTTGATAGACATCATTTAAGTTGGATTTCGTTGTGGTGATAAAATTTCATTCACGGAATCATCGAGCATCCAATACAATGCAATTAATGACGTAGATGGTTTGCTTCTTATATCTGTCATCTACGCTTGAACACACACGCACACCCTCACGTCTATTTTTACGCGTATACATAAACAAATATATTTACGAAAGTATTTCTAATCAAAAGATTAATAGATCTTCTAAGCAATTAGCGCTCGATGGTACATACTCACCATGAGACGCGCGTTTTCTTTTAATTAGTGCACTCGGCACTTCTCGCTAACTGTGACAATTGCTTTTACAAAGAAACACAGTGATGCGCCATTTAATTGTCGATGATCAGCGATTAGGCTTGTTATAAAAAATCTATTGATTTTCGAGTGGGGATCGAAGGGATGACGAAACATTAAGTTGCGATAATAGTGTTGTAGATGTATAAAAGTAAGCTTAAGTAAAAAAAAGAATAAATGTATACATAATGTAATCAAATTCTTAAACGACAATAATTAATCCATACTATATGTACTATTTTGCCGTGTAGTGGCGGTTTTAGAGAATCTATCTATGGGGGGCTTTTGTTCAGCAGTTGACTAGTAATCGGCTGCAATGATGATGATGATGATATATACTATTATACTATGAATATTATAAATGCGAAAGTAACTCTCTCTGTCCCTGTGTCTGATTGTTACCTTTTCACGGTTCAACCGCTGAACCGATCTTGACGAAATTTGGCATAGAGATAGCTTGTATCCTGGAGACGGACATATGATACTTTTAATCTCGGAAAATAAAATAATTACCACGTGATATTCACAGAATCTATATTCAAGCGGAGAAGTCTATTAGCTAGTACTAAAAAAAGGGAGAATTTAGTTATTTTTATTACCCTTTAAGCCAGCGATTCCCAACCTGTGGTACGCGTACCCCTGGGGGTACACAGGGTTCCATTGAGGGTACGTGAACATAATATTGGTAATGGCGGAAATACTGAGAAGTTAAAACAGTTAACTTATATAAACATTATTGAAATTAATTGCAAAACTGTATCATCAACTGTTATAAAAATGTCCGTGAAAATAATAAATAAACAATAAAATGATAAGAAAATAATAAAATTTTGTTAATGTACATAAAGGGACTCCTACAATAACTCTCTATAGATCACGAGTCTGTAGAGACAGCACTAGGTATATTTCAGTTAAGATCGACAATCTTAAGAGAGGAGTAGGTATAGAGTTATTAGGGGAGGGGTACTCATAAATGAAAAGTGATATTAAGGGGTACGGGAACGAAAAAAGGTTGGGAAGCACTGCTCTAAGCTAATGCTTAGAGCATACTAAAGTATGTTATTAGTGTTACAAGTGAGTCCAAGTTGAAGCAAAACGTAAGTTAGGACTTTAGTTAATTAATATTGGTGCGGTAGTTGTAAAATTTTATAGAGTAAGGTCCTTTATTTTATTACTTAAAGGATAAAGTTAAAACTTTATATACAAAAGAAAAAATTATTTATAGATAAAGTTAAAACTTTGTCTGAAAATCATTTTATATTTCACAAGCTGTGCCCACGAATAAGTTAACATTTAATCTGCATTAAATTGTAAATACAATATCTAATAAATACCGGAAACTTTTCAGATAACTTTACTTCATATTAATCTATACAACATTTCATTTATATAGCTTTAGTATGGTTTAAATAATATTCATACAGACCATCATCGACTGGATAAGCCACTTCTATTTTATTTATTTGGTTATATTCTTTAATAAACCATAATACCTTAAGGCAAATGTACTCAAATAAAGCCGCTTACTGATCCATCAGGCCGTGGCGAAACGATTACAAAATTAAAAAAAAACTGTAGGATGTATGTGTTTAATACTTTAAACAGGTACGGGCGTAATCCGGAAGCGGGGCCGCTGTAAGAAATCCAGTTAATAACACAATTACGTTAGTTGCGACCACACCTATTGAATCGGTAGTATTATGTAAATAATTGGTATTTACTCGTAATCAATGCATTGTGTTCAGTTTAAGCGATTAATAACCGGTTTTTGCCAAATTAAATAACGCGCGAAATGCAGCGCATTGCAATAATATATACGAAAACCTTGTTTATAGGTAATCTTAGATGAAATGTTGCATGTAGCTTAGGTGGATTTCTAACAATCTAAATTATTTTGTAACCGCCATGTCTTTTTTTTATAACGTTCTGTCGACATTCAGTATAAAGCTTACTAGGGTGACGACACTTGTCCTTTCTAGTCGCAGCCATAAAATGTTGTGCCTTAAGCTTATCTTTACAATGTATGAGCCTCGGGTGCGTTCGCGCTACACATCAGACCAGTTTTTACAATTGTGTCATCAACACGACGTAAATTCCTTCCGAGACAGGCAGAAGAGCTTGTCAGTCGGTAACTAGTAAGTGTAATGGACTAGGCCCACTTTTTTGCAGATATATTTTATGAAGTTCATGAGGACCTTTTAAAAAATAGCTGAATTTATTTATTCGAGTATGACATTTACATTTTACCGTTTATAGCATTCACTATAAATGTGAAGGGAAGTAAATAGTAGTGGTAATGTTTTTTTATAAATACTAATCTATCGATATTTAAATGTGGCCCACACTAGTTGATCGTATCGATCCATATATGTAATACCGATGTTCCCATGGCCTCATGCAATTGCTGCAAATGCATACGTACATTTGTCGCTACAATAAATGGAAGATAGAACTTTTTAGTTTCGATCATTTTGTATTTTACAGGTCACCAGATATAATACGATGTGGGTATAGTATATTCATCATTATAAACTTAGTGATCGAAGTGACAAACGGAAAAAAATTACGGACGGTTAAGAAATAGGTGGGAATTTTTATACAAGCAATAATTAAACAAAGATATTCTTTTTCTCGAGTTAGATATTTTTTTTTTACTTTTTTTGTCTATAAATCGGCAGTATTGGAAGTTATAATATTTTTTTAAGACGATTTTGGAGCCAGAGTTGAGTCTGCCACGCGGTTTTAGTGCGGGTGTTATAGTGGGGAGGGGGGGTATGGCATTATCACAGTAAAATTGTGTTTATTGTACTAATTTATTTATTCCATGTATTTTTTAAAATAATTGCACTTAAGTATACAGTTATTCATTAAAATGGAAATAATATATTTTTTTTTGTAAAAATATACACATGTATTTAGACCCATTACAACTACCTGTAGACCATATATATATTTGTCTCCTGCGGGAATCGAACCCGCGACCGTTAAGCGAGCCGCCTACTAGTGTACTATCAGTGTATTTAAAAAATGGCATGATATTAAATAAATAATACAAAATTCACATATTGAACAAACTTTTGTAATCTTTAGTGCATTACAACGCACACATTACGTGGCAATAAGATTGCGGCATAAAAACGTCCAATTACTATTACAGACACAACAGTATCGTTCAACGCTCCGTTTTAAATGAGACGTACGTGCGTTTTTAACGACCGCAGAAATTAATATCATTAATAATTCATCGATACGCAGGCACATCACTAAACGTGGGGCTACCGAGAAGCGGCCACCGGCCATCGTGCTTTTTGCTTAAAAGAATTCGCTAATAACTTGATTTCTACTGTTTAGGTGGCCCGTTTGTTTTTCAGCGATTCTTTTAACAGATTTATACTTACGTGGTAAGAGGGCAGTAAATTGTCGTATTTATAGTTCCACATTGTTCGACGACGGGTATTTGAACTTGTGGTCTAATGTCATGATAGGGTTGACAGGTTTTAAAAATCTTTCTTTTTATACATCGCCATCGTCGTTTCGGTGCAGTCGATAGCTAAACATAAAAATACAGATTATATTTCATTAGAGCGATTATATTAGTTGCCAAACGGCATCGGTTGAATAACGATTTGCACATTCGTACACAATTCTCTATAACTTGGTTTCATTTTGTAGGTGATAATATATGTAATACGATGCTCCCTTAACACGATATTTATTAAGATTGTATACCTACCTATTGATAGCCTACCTCCGATCTTATCGCCTCAGCGTTACATCGGGCGCGGGTAGGTTGGGACGAGTCAGTGCCTCTGTGTTTTCGCGTGCACTTGTGGCACTATAATATCTCCTGCGCAGTTGATGGCTCTCGACAGTAGTCGGCAGTTGTCGCCGTGGTCGAAATCGGCTAGGAGAACATCACATCACATCATCATTAAGATTGATTTGAATTGTTATAATATTTATAAAGTAATTGATGAATGCAGGGCGCCCAGGAATATAGAAAACTACCCGCTTGATTCCATGCTGGTTCTTCCCAGGACAGTAGCATTTTTAATGCGAACCATTGTAATTTAACAAGTATCCTATAAAAAACGATTAGACACCACGATTTTGAAGCGGTCTAAAAGTATAAAGTTAATTTTTAATCAATTGCAAAATTTCTACCCAACAGACAATACTACGGACAGATAGACACGAAAGCGAGATAATAATGAAATGTCATTCGGTTCTAAGCTATTAAAGTTTCAAGTCTCTAGCTCCTCGCGAAGTTAGTTTGAAGTTATACATCAGGATAGCGAGTTAATAAAAACGTGGTAAAAAAAGATGTTCGATGAGTATTATGCAAATAAGACAAAGTCCACTGTTGAACATATTGATTATTATGGACTAAAATAATGATGATGAAATAAAATTATTTTGTTCTATTCTAAATATATTTTGTGGTAATCTATGAGGGTGGCCTATTCTTTGTGGTATTTGTTGAACGACGGTAGGCTGTAAGGATGACGGTGATGATATTAACGTATAAAATATAGACCAATCAACTTAAAAGTGAAACCAAAGCATAAGTAAACAATAAAAAATGGTAAATGAATAATTGAAGCAATTACATATCTGAAATATGTGTTACAAATTTGCATTTATTTCATTGAAAGTTATTGGCGAGCCGAACACCTGATGGTAAGTCAGTGCTACTTACCTACAAGTCTGCCTATAACAGAGTGGTGGTGGAGCATCGCACTGCTCTCGTCACCATGAGACATCGGTTCTTATATAAACAGTGCATACGAGACTTACAATGCACTAAAGCTAATAAAAAATTAGCTTTAGTACCCTTTACAATCGAAACTCTGTGTTGTTTCGAATGTACTCACCACTGCTTCCGCTTAGGCAGATTTCTTCACAAAAATCCTAACAGCAGTAACTTTTATGAATATTTTGCCTGGTGCAATGCCTCAAATAAGTATAAAGAAAGAGTCAGTTCGCTTTACGCTTTATCGTTCTGCGGTAGTTTTTAATCAATTTCCCGTTATGGATCACAGACATATTTGCAGTGTATATCTGATAGTTTAAAAAAAAACAAAAATCCGAATCGTAAAAATAAAGTTAATACAGCCCTGTATATGTAATAATTGTACCCATTTTAGAACTCTATGTTTGTTGAATAAGAATCTGTTTTAGAACAAAAAAAGTGCTGTGACTTATCCGTTTTGTCACTTGTTAAGGAATAGGTTTGTAAACGCGAAATGAAGAAAACAGTATCTTTTTATCATTAACAGTACATGATTTTTATTATCGTCTACATTTTAATTTTGCGTAAAAGATTGTAATTGTGATGTCTAGTGTTGTGCGATATAAGAAGACAGTCTTCGTTACTATTACAAAATTGAGGTTGTTATCTCTGTTCACATTAACTCTGTTCCTGGTTTATTGAAGTGAAACTTCTTCAGGAGCGATGTGAGTAAAATTTCAAATTTGAATTTTAGTGCAGTGTTTTCGTGTAACGTTTCTGTTATTGTTAATTAATATTTATCGATTAATTAAAAATTGCTTATATACCCACACGTGTTCACGCGCTTTATTTTTAAACATCGATATATTATCGACAATGATTTTCTCTTGGTTTATTGGCATCATCCGGTTAATAAACGGAAGTTGTTATAGTTTTTATACCGCTGTAAAATATTAATGCTGACGCAAATTGTGTAATAATAATGATACTACATATCACGCCCAACGTCACACGGACGAAAAATCTCCGCAATAATATTCGCTTCGGTCGGGATTTGAACCCAGGACCATTAGCTGAACCAACAGGCTGGTGTTGACTGTTGATACTAGCGGTTTTTGAAAATATTTTCATTCATTCCTTCCTGACCGATTTTCGATCACGCCAACACTTGCGGATACTGTCTGAAGCTATTAACTGCACAGTAGTATTACGCGATAAGGTCCGAGGTAGGTTAAGATGTAGTGTCGGAGACACGGGAACATTCAAAACACAGTCAGACCCGAAAACTAAGAATGAGTTTTTGCACAGTATTGATTCCGGCTGGGATTCGCACCAATGACCCTTGGCGTAGTTCGGTTCTCCGACCATATTTACTACGGAAATAACTAAATACAATTTTACGCGTACCTACTACTTACTTACGTACTTTATATCAGACTTTATACTGTAAATCCTTGTGTGTACAAGCTGTAAACTAAGCCTCCCTGTAATCTTTCACCACGAAGCGACCCTTCGAAATAGAAAAAATCAATCCCTACAAAATGCCTGCACAATTACCTAGCACACCTTACAGTATGGATAAACAAAGCAAAATCAACTTTATCGCTATGGCTATATAAACTAAACTGCTGTAAATGAGTTAAACAAGCTTGCTATAAATCGCGTGCGAATAAAATATGTTCTTACTGGATGGGAATAAAGCACAAAGTGGAGAGTGGTGTGGTAAATGTTTGTATCGAGCAAAGCAAACGCACTGAATACGTAATGAGACGTAGATGTATGACGGTAATTTAAGAGGACGCGGCAGTTTAGACTATGTTATGTACTGTTTTGGGGTGAAATTAAAAAGCTATTCACTTTATATCTCGTTCATCATAAACGGTTTTAGTTCGTGTAATGACTCACGTAGGTCACCTTCATTTTGACGTATATGTGAGGTAAGGCCTTAACTTTAAAAGTACGAGAGAAACTCAATTCAACTTCCAACGCTGGCACGACTACAATTTATGATTGCAATTCAAGTGTTGATTTGCTACCTGCTTAGCGATGAAAAAAATGTAGCAAGAAAATCTGCATTTCTATAAAAAAATATTTGGTCCATTATGCCCGTTCGTCAACCAACTGGGGTTAGATTGATAAAACTCAAATTCCGGCAATGCGCCCGAAATTCCTCTCGTGTTGTGAAATTTCATAGGCGGCGGTGGACACTTACCATCAGGTGAGCTGCGGCGCGGTCTCTCTTCCTGGATCCAAAACCATTTCAAAAATAAGAAGAGGAATGTACTCCAGCAGTTGGACTTAATGGAAAACATTTTTATGTTGGCGTTTAACTGCTATGATTCGCGTGAATGTTGTCATCCCCAGTCTAGTGTTCTTAGTTCACGAGGAACTCTCCAACCTAATCTTGTTAATATTCTACTAGTGGTAGGATCCATCCGTCAAGGAGGATACAACCGCAGACATATTCTGCCGTAAAGCAGTAGTGTGCAAACTTTACTGTTTCGGTCTCAAGGCCACTGAAAGTCGATCAGTATAACTGGTCGTTTTAGTAACGTATTATTCATCTTCCTCAATGTATGAAGATATTTTAATGAGATTTTAAGACACATTCCATCGCGTGTGTTGCAATGTGAGATCTTTTATATATTGACAATATACCGTATCCACGAAACCCTCAATCTCTTTCATGCATCGCCGAGTTAAAGACAATCACGCTCCGCTGGAGAACTACACATGTCAGAATGTTTGAATAGATTACATACAGACACAGTATTATCATGACCATTATCATTCAGGGATGAACTGTGATGTATAATAAATATCCGTGAAATTGTCAGTCTTGTCAACTTCGCTACAAGAATTTCCATGTTTTAGAAAACGTTACTGGTCATTCCAACTTCTAGCAGGCATTCGTTGAGGTACTACCTACCACTGTGCCAGTCATTCTCCTTCAAGCAGACGTCAGAATAACTAACACTGCCGACGAGATAAGCGCCGACAGACATCGGTTCCGTCCAGCAGTACTGTGCATGTGCAAACTTGCTGGTGTAACAACAGGACATATCAGAATTAAGAACCGATGTCTCAGGGCGACGAGCGCAATCAAGAAACCACCACAGAGAAATGTTCTGGGTGACATTTGTTATGGGCAGACGTTGCACTTACCATCAGGTGAACGATTTGTTCGTCTCGTAACCTTCTTAAATTAAATAATAGTAGAATGTAAATCTCTGACTTTCGTTTCAGCCTATCACAAGTCCACTGTTGAACATAGGCCTCCCCCATAGGTGGCCACAAAAGTTTATAGCTCTCATTTTGGGAGGATTTTGCCATAGTTGCCATGCTTGGCAGGTGGGTTGGCAACCGCAGCTTATTTATTCAGATGTTCCAGGAAGATGCTGCTGCCTTTCCTGGTTTTCATTTACCCTCTGTCGACTTTTACGACACCCACGGGATGAGATGGGGTGGTAGATTCTCGTAGGCCGCCACCACATATCTGTCTTTGTTTAATGGTAATATTTGAAAAGGTTTTGGATTTACATGGATACTAAAATTTATGTAAAATAGCATGCAGTTGTGACCTGCGTATTATCATACGTCAGAATCTAAGCACAGATTATACAAAAATATTTACGAATATAACTCGTACTGTTTACTGTTGCACTCAGAGATGTTTACCGATTACTTAAGAATAGTTTTTATTTAAAATAGCAAATCAATACAAAAGTAAAAAAGCAAAGTAAATGTAATGTAAAAAATAGCTAAAGTAACCGTTAAAAGTCTGGGTCCGGCATCTTAATAATCTCGTTTAAGTCAATTGATTTGATGCTTAAATAAACGGATCCGTTTTGCACATAATTAGGAACGACAGATGTAAATAAAACCGCCATTTTGTTTGATCTACGACAAACCAGCGGCAGTAGTGTACTAACCCAATTATTTCGTAATTACGGCCGTTTCTAGCATTTATAATTCTAGTTTTTATTGAGTTGTAACTTTTTTGTGACCTTTACTTTGAAGCAGGTACATCTGTTTAATTATGTACTTAATGTTTATAGCCACTAATTTTATTGCTGTATAATTACAAGCATTAATTGCGACGGCGTTATTTTTCCTATGTAGGTTGCAATTTAGTGTTTTAAATATGAAATTTATTATAAATTTCCTATCTTCTTCTTTTTTATTTAAAAAAAAAAGTGCCGTACTCAGACCAGGACTAACTATCTGTAGGCCATACAAACCTTATCTCCGCGCGGGAAATAAGCCTGCGCGAAAGCAAACCGAGCCGACTTTTTTAACCGACTTCATAATGGAGGCTATACGAGTATATTCATCTGTATGTATTTTTTATGTATGTTCACCGATATTCTCGTCATCGTTTTCATCGTTTCGGCCTATCGCTAGTACACTGCTGAGCATAGGCCTCCCTATAGATTATCTCAACTAGGTGGATTTTCCCATAGTTTCACGCTTAGCAGGCGGGTTGGCAACTGTAACTTATTTGTTTTGACGTTCCAGGAAGATGCTGTTGCCCATCTCCTCGTTTTCATTTTCCCTCTGTCGACTTTTACGACAATCGCGAGACGAGATGGGGTGGTAGATTCTCTTGCGCCGCTACCACACGGCTATATATTATCGTTAATTATGGACCAATTAAAAAGAAATTGTTTGAAATACCGTAAGAGTGGTCCCATATTTATTATCAATTTCTGACGATGAGATCCATGAGAAAATCATGATACTCTTAAATTAGCTAAAGCATGTTTGGCGGATGATATTGCCAAGGAAAAGGGTAGCTACCCTCCAGATCGGTTGGTCTGATCTGGGGAGGACGTCTCCTCCGACTAGTAATATTTATATCATCATCATCATCATAATTTCAGCCTACCATAGTTCACTGTTGAACATAGGCCTCCCCCATAGATTGCCACAAAACACGGTCCTGAGCCACCTGCATCTATCGACTTCCTGCAAAACCGTGTAGGTCGTCTCTTCATCTAGTGGGGGGTCGCCCTACACTGCGTTTGCCGGTACGAGGTTGCCACTCGAGAACCTTTCTTCCCCAACGGCTATCGGTTCTCCGGGCTATATGGCCGGTCCATTGCCACTTCAGCTTGCTAATCCTTAGGGCTATGTCGGTTACTCTAGTTCTGCTGCGGATAACATCGTTACGGATTTTATCTCGCAGAAAAACTCGCGAGCATAACCCTTTCCATAGCTCGCTAAGCGGTTTTGAGTTTCCTCATGCGGCCTGCAGTAAAGGACATTTATATGTTGTATATATATAGTTCGCATCTCAGAAAACTTTCATAGCGCGATTATGGACGTATGGTAATATTTCTTGAGCTTCTCATGTGGCGACATAGATGTCGCTACACATGTTTGGAGCTGTTACGCTGAAGTCGGTATTTCGATTAAATAATTGTAACAAATATGTTTAACATTTCTGCAAATTGTTTGTTTTCTGGTCTGGCTGTGCGGTGTATGTGTAAAATGTATTTCTGTACAACGTACTGACGTAAAGACAATGTACGTTAAATAATTAACATATTTACGGCTTTGTAAGTAAGCAATATCATCGCCCTATGGCGGCTACACAGACACCGTGTGTGTAAAAGTCGACAACGGACAGATAAAAGCTATGGCCAAAGTCTGAATAACACTAGACATAATTATCCTGAAAACTGGCAGCAGTTTCCTACCTAGGACAGGGGCCTCTGCCTCTCTAATCCATAATAAAATTACTGGTGGTAGGATTCCTATGCAGAAATCCGTCTAGGTAGGTACCACCCCAAAGCCCACTGCCGTGAAGCAGTAGTGTGCAAACATCACTGTGTTTCGGTTTGAAGGGCACTGAGAGCTAGCGTAATCACTGGGCATACATGAGACGTAAGAACTAATGTCTCACGGTGACGGGCGCAGTGTGATGTCACGCAGAAATGTTCTGGGTGACACAGCATTTGTTATGGGCAGATGTTGCACTTACCATTAGTTACCGTCGTTTAGCTCGTTTCGCGGCGATTGCGGCAAATCCTTCCAAGAGGCATATGTATGTTGTTGAAGAAAACGAAGGATCAATATCATAGGGGTTCATTATAACGATAACTTTATAAATTTACAGTTGCGAGAGCCTTTTCCTTTAATTAAACGTTGTATACGGAAGTACGTTTGAAATATGACTACTTTCATTAAATATTTCAGATAAGAATCTATTAGAAGTAACACATGAACGGGCACGCGATACAACGATTTCATTTAGGGCTTTTGCGTGTACTGTACAATGCGTGCTACTATAATTATTATGTCAAATGAAAATAGCTAATTCTAAAAAAATAATTTGACTCCAAAAAAAACGGTATCTTGTAACGACAAAAATTTATTGTGTAATAGTTTTTCCTTTCTTTTGTTGTCTGTACGTGATAACTCAGAGGCCAGACGCTCGCTTTATATTCCATGGTACGCGAGTGACCTGAGTCCGATCCCCGTTGCCGGTATCTCTAAAATTGTTATTTTAGTCTTATTTACTACGTCCTTAGAGGGGACGGAAAGCATCGTGAGGAAACCCGCATATCTAATAATAAAAATGTTTCGAAGACATGTGTAGTCCACCAACCCGCACTGGACATGGCGGACTCTTTGCGGCTCCAAAACCCTCTCAGAAATGAGAGGAGGCCTGTGCGCAGCAGGTTCGCATCTCAGCAAATCGCATTCGTTGCAAACACATATGCTTGGATTTCGAATCTGGTTGTGTTGTGATTCCCCGTGTCTCTGATACTGCATCCCAGCCTACCTACGATTTTCTTGCAGAAGCATTACATTGGGCGCAGGTAGGTTGAGGCGAGGTAGTTCCTCTGTGCTTGCGATTACACTTGTGGCACTATAACATCTCCCGCGCAGTTGATATGATCGAACTATTGTCGGAAGTTTTGTCGTCGAAAATCGGTCAGGAAGACATCATCTATTACTAAAAATACCAAATTAATAAGTAATATTCCATGTACCATGTTTAACTTGGTATTTAATCGCTTTTTGCTACATCGGATTAATCAAGTAGTCATTTTAGTGTGGACAGTGTATGAATGGTTACACTTTTATTTCATGAATTATTAACGAAGCATTTTTGTTTCTTTCTTAATCGATTTAATAATGCCAAGTTAATAAGTCATGAACTAACTATTGTATAAGTAATGACTCTACATTGCATACGCCGACCAAACTACGGGAGTAAACATCGAACCGATTAATAATTAAGTATCATTAAATGCGTTAACTAACTCTTCAAATGGTAGAAAACTGTTATTACAAACACAGCACAGCATGGCGGTAATTAGATGTAAGAAGGAAGGCGGTGAATTAGCACTTTGTAGGCTTTCTTCGCAACTTAGCACGTAATATATTAATTAGCAGGTAAACACCGTCGTTACGCAGCCGTCGTCTGTGTAGTTCTAAGATCAAACGTATTTTTACCACGTATTTATTAACTTCTTCTTGTCTGTCTGTTTGCCTGTTCGGTACAAATTACGCAATCAATTTTAAAATAACTTCCTGATGATAGGGACTGGAAACTTTGAATATAGCTCAAAATAGTATTTCTGGTGGTAGGATTCCTATGCAGGAATCCGTCTAGGTAGGTACCACCCCAGGGCCAGTTATTCTGCCGTGAAGCAGTAGTGTGCAAACATTACTGTATTTCGGTTGAAGGGCACTGTTAGCTAGCGTAATCACTAGGCATATGAGACTTAAGAACTGATGTCTCAGGATGATCGGCACAGTGAGGTGTCACACAGAAATGTTCTGGGTGACACAGCATTTGTTATGGGCAGACGTTGCACTTACCACCAGGTGAACGTTTTGCTCGTTTCATCACTTTATACAATAAAAAAAAATCTGCTCTCTGCAGTTTGCTCGCTCCGTACAAATTTTAGAATTGATTTTTATAAACGTTTTCGCTTAATTCAAGATAGGGTATAATAATTTTTTTTTCATTATTCAGTTCTCAGTAGACAATATAAGTAAGAAATAAAACGTAAAATTATTCAAACATTTCGAAATAATATATTTATCAAATTAATATTTTCGTTTACGATTATCGTGATAAATATGTGTGGCCTCTAAGTATAAACAAAAATCACTAGGTTTGGAGTGAATAACGTCAACGCAGTTACAATTGCAGTTAAAATAAGTAGTTAAAATATTATATTAATATAATTAAATCAAAATATTTATTTGAACACCAAACTAAGAAAACCCTGTACTCTCATTTAGAATGAATTTCAGCGATTAAAACTATTTTTAACCGCAAACCGATTATTGTTGTTTTGGCTGTTAGCACACTTCGTCGCCGGCCCCACGGCCTCCCATTACGTTTAACGCTGCCAATTACAAAAGTAATGAATATGTCCCGACGCCCGCTATGAATAAATTATCATCCTCATTTGTCCGGATAACGTCCGCCAGGGTTGGGCTGGAATGTTAATAGCTCAAAGTTGGGCTGTTTGCTGCGAATTATGTCCTCCTGGTACCTCACGTCTCTGTTTACTGCATTTTGTTTGTAACTTTAACTTTTAAATCTATTAAGTTTTCACCGCATTCAATATTGCGATCCCGTCATCACAAATTTTTACAGAAGAAGTCATCGATTGTATTATCTTATTTTTATATATTTATGGCCACAGTCACAAACTTTCTGCCATTTTCAAAGAAGCATATTCAAGTGTAAATGTATATAATTTACACAGCAGCAGTACGACTAAACATTTTCGATCGACAATAAAATTACATCTCATTTTAACTGGAGATTAGTTGGACAAAACGACAAGCTAAGTCTCGGTCTTCAAAGTGTTTATAAAAAATATATGTAAATAGATTCTTCTTTTTTTTCTGCCTTTCGCATAACTTATAACTTAGAAGACGCATTTTTGTGTTGCCTACTTGCAGCCCAAGCCCTGCCGAACTTCATTCGATGAGCTCTATATTGCTATTTCATGTTAATGATTTGACAATTGACAATTTAAATCCTACTAAACATGTTCATATGTCATTATATTTGTACTATATTAAGATCTATAGCTAAGTCAACTCGCCACGAGTCAAAGAAATTTTTTATTTCATGAAAATTAATCATTTTCGTGTGGTCATTATTTCAGGTCACTTAATGAGTGCATACGTCGTCGTTATTTCTGATTAATTAAAATTTAGAACATATAAAAGAATGTACCCAAAGAACGCTTGAAAAGCGATATTTTCCAGTGCCAGCCTAACACATTACGGCTCGTTACTTAAAATTCTCTGGCAAACGTTTGGAGGGACTTTGTTTAATTAAAAACACGAATAAAAAACTTACTGCTCGTTTTATCGGGTGATAAACGAGCGTTTGAAGCGATATGTTTGTGGCCGAACGAAAAGAAACCCTGCGCGTATCTGTCAAAGTTTATTTTCTTTTGCAATAAAGCATCAAATAGCCAAACATTTTTCAAACTCTAAAAGATTTGTGTTTACACCATTTCCTGTTCTATTCTAAAAGCAATAAAACTCAATGTTCATTATGGTCGTAATGGTTGCAATTTAACGATGTACAAGCGATTTCTTTCTGTAAAGCGCGTTACGTAGAATCTAAAATAGCAAAAGACAGTTTTTTAAAAATTGTTCAACATGAAAAAAGGTTTAAGTCTCGTATGAACTGCTTATTAAATATCGGCTTTGTGATAAAAAGCTAAGGTGCGAAATCCTTTGTAAAAACGGATTAGCGAATAAATTCAGTAGTACAGGAAACCACAGAAGTGTTTATAGTTGCTATTTTCCTCTGCTGATAGCATTTAGCGAAGTGTGGATTTATAGCAGTGTACAGTCGCACGCTAAACTGTCTAGATTCTTATAAACTGATTGTGGGTGATTTAAAATGGTATATTTGTAGAATTAAATCTGGAGCATTGTTAGGCACACTGACGCTAAATTGAAAACAATACGGTTCTCTTAGATCGGAATCTCGTACAGTAAATTATTGTGAACGGTCTGGACATTGTACATACTTATAAACGATTTTTACTGTTGGTAATACTCCTGTGCATATGCCCAGTAATTACACTAGATCTCAGTGATTTACCTAGACGAATTGCGTAAGAATCCTACCGTCAATGTTTATTAAGATTACCTTGAACTTGGCGTCATAATGTGCATTGGTCAATTATAATATAATGTTGTAGATGACCGCGTGTCTGCTCTCTTGGTGGTTCTGGATTCTAATATTCGTGCGGCACACAAATTATTATTTTTTGAGACTATCTTGTAGTCCTATGTCCTAGTACTGGTCCGTACCACTTTAATCGGATACGTAAATATGACAACAAGTGTGTGACTTTGTATGGTCTGTTATATACCTACGTCAACATATTTTTTACATACATAAGAAAGAAACTCTCCCACTAAGATTATTACTGCCTATATCATTTAACAAATTATGAAATCAAAGTTTAAGAATAAGTGGAATTCTCTCTCCGGCGAGAAGATCCGGTAAAAAATGACCATTTAAAAAGTGGTAACTTCTACTTGTGTCAGTTCAGGAATTCGTCTAGGTAGGTACCACCTCAGGATGAGTTGTTCTGCCGTAAAGCAGTACTGTGCAAACATTACTGTTTTTCGATGTGAAGGGAACTAGCGTATGAGACTAAAGAACCGATCTCCCCGTCTCACCGTCCCAATTCTTACTCCCCATTGCGTTCCCACGAGCAGTATAGTGACAGCATTGCATATTATGGTATTATTCTGCATGAATAAAGGCTGTCGGTCAATTGTCTTAGTCGCCTCTTACGACACCTTTGTTTGAAAGATCTATTCTATTCTTTTCTGCCGGCCAACTTTAACAAAACGGCAGAAATTGTGTCGTTTTAAAAATTATTAATTAACACATAAAATGTAAAACATAACTTAGGTATACAAAATTTATTACTGACGGCTCCGTTGGCTCAGTGTGTCAGCGATAGTCTCAGCATCGCAAGTTCGATTCCCGCGCAGGACAAATATTTGTATGGTCTACGAATAGTTGTACCGGATTATTGGTGCTTCTGCAATTTGTGCACGTGCAATTTTTATCTGTAAAACACACCTATGATACAGGAGACATACAAGTGGAAAATAACGCTTTTTTTCTAAAAAGAAAGTTTAGACAGATTATGCGTAATAGACTTCATTAATTCGGTAGTATCTAAATGTTAAAATAAAATAAAGTCTAGGTTGCAGTGTCGCGGACGTGTTTAGTATATATTACGTATTTATTTTAATTTTTTTTCTGTATTAACTTTCTACAACACCTACCTTATTCTGTCGCTGCATCGCCCTTTGGTAGACTGGTAGAGAATGCCTCAGGCATTAAGTCCGCCTATATACTAGATTGTATATGAAGTTGAATAAATAAATAAATAAAATAAATTAAAAGACAGAAATATTGAAATAGTTTAAGAAAGTTTGTCTAATTAGTCGATACCCAATAAAAAGCATATTAAAAAAATAAGCTAAGTTTTCACAAGCTAAAACTATACAAATATTATTTTGACTGGGAAATAAAATTTTTAATAAGGCAAAGTTACGACTAAATTTTACAACGTAATCACTGTAAATATTCAATTTAAAATAATTAAACATGAACGTCTGCACAATACCGTCGATCATATACCGGTTTATTACGTCACTAAAACATGCTACACTCGGTCACGAACGCATGGCGTCCATGCGACATGGCCGATGGAAAATATTGCTCTATTATGGCGGCTAGCGAGTTTAATTAGGTTTGTGGGCGTACCGCCCCCAAACCATTGCTTTGGTGTGAAATTTTATGTAGTTCTGATATAATTTTATGACGCGTAATATACAACCAGCGACAATAGCTAGGCACAATATTACTGAATGAAATTTTGGTTGTAATTTTTTCTTGTCATTCGTTTAAGCGAGAAAAAATAAAATTGTCAAACTGACGTTTTTTACTATAACAAAAAATATTTGTAAACGTATCGTAATATATTTTTTTTAACTTTACTTTTGCCTTTAATTTGTGAAAAATCCAATATTAAGATTCTAAACGAATACCGCTAACGAATCGGTTCCTTCAAACCAAAAAACCGTAATGTTTGCGCACTACTGATGGACGGCAGAATGACTTCCACTGTGGTGGTAGCCACAGACTATCAGATGTGTGGTAGCCGTGGTACCTTCCTAGACGGATTCCTGTATAGGAATACTACCACCAGTAAAAGTTTATTCTTAATATTTTGAAAAACAGATCTACTTTTTTACAGATAACAGGTTATTAATATAGTTTCTAATTTTCGTGCATAGTATTTATTCTAAATCTTATATTCTTGTTTTATTGTAATTACTAATTGATTAATTATCGTTCATAATCAAATGAATAACTTAAAAAACTTTAATGGTATACAGGCACGCGATGTCATTTTATAAATACAATATACTTTATTGTTATCAGATAAAATAACATGATGAATAATAGTTTTTTTTTATTGTATAATGTGACGAAATGATCAAAACGTTGACCTGATGGTAAGTGCAACGTCCGCCCACAACAAATGCTGTGTCACCCAGAATATTTCTGTGTGACACCACAATGCGCACGTCACCCTGAGACATAGTTCTTAAGTATCAAATGCCCAGTGATTACGCTAGCTCACAGTGCCCTTCAAACCGAAACACAGTAATGCTTGCACACTACTGCTTCACGGCAGAATAAATGGCCCTGGGGTGGTACCTACCTAGACGCATTCCTTCACAGGAATCCTACCACCAGTATATTATTATGCACAACTGTTTAGAGCGTTACTCTGCGGTAAATAATTACTTAATTAACAAAATAGATATCTACTAAATTAACTTCAATATATGTAATAAATATTTTTAAGTTAAATCAGTCGATTAGTATATAATTCAATAAATTTCGTTACGTAAATTGTGTAAATAATTTGGATAATATAGTAATGATATTTATATTGTCCATAGGTCCTAGAAGCAGAAGAATGAAGAAGAAAATGAATCCGGAAGAGAAACGACCAAGAACAGCTTTCAGCGCTGCGCAGCTAGCGAGACTAAAGGTAACTATTTAATATTTATAACTCAAGTTATTTTTTCAAATCGATTATTTTCCTTTATTCCATTTTTTTATTATATTTTCATCTATTTTCTTTTTTGTTAATTTATATTCGGCCATATAAATCGTTGTCAATGTTATTTGAAAAGTTAATGGTGAACTTATGACGGGTGAATCTGCTAATAAAACAGCTTCGTACTTAATATGGTTAAAGTACAATCAAACCATGATAGGACATCATTTCGTGCTTGGCGTAAATTGTTGATAAAGATTTGGGTTGTTCTTGCCGTCATATCGTTGCGTTTGTTGGATATAATTCATAAATTGTTTGTCTTAAAGAGGATCACAAAAAAACTTCAACTGTAAAGCTACATTAATTATGTCCAGACAAATGATTTTTTTAAAGAAGAAACTGACGACACTATCAAACCTTATCGTAAGTGCAACGCCTGCCCATAACAAATGCTGTGTCGCCTAGAACATTTCTGAGTGGCACCACACTGCGCCCGTCTTCTTGATACATCGGTTCTTAAATCTCCGATGCCCAGTAATTACACTAGCTCTCAGTTCCATTCAGTCCGCAAAACGGTAATGCACACTACTGCTTCAAGGCAGACTAACTGGGCCTAGAGTGGCATTTCCCTAGACTTTTATAGGAATCCTACCACTAGTAAGATGATATGAACATCTCTAATATGGCTGAAATTACCCTCACGGAAATAAAACAGATGAATTAACAATCTGGCCATTAAATTCTATTGCGATATATGCCTTCAGATTTGTAATGAGTAATTTGTCCCCAGCACGAGTTCGTGGAGAACCGGTATTTAACGGAAAGACGTCGTCAGGCCCTGGCAGCTGAGCTGGGGCTGGCGGAGGCTCAGATCAAGATCTGGTTCCAAAATAAGCGCGCCAAGATCAAGAAAGCGACCGGGCAGCGGAACCCGCTAGCCCTTCAGCTCATGGCGCAGGGACTCTACAACCACACCACTGCCACAGAGAGTGATGAAGACGAAGAAGAAATAAACGTCACTTAATTTAACAGATTATAAAAAAATAGGATGAACTATATGTGTAACTAACATACGAGTACATTACTTTGGATATAATAGGCGATGGTTACGTATAGAAACTTATTGAGAATACCGACTGAACTCGCAATTTTTATTTACAATGTAATATTAAAAAAATTAAACTGGTGGTTTTTATAATTTAATATCATCGTGCTTAATATTGATTGGAATTTTTAGCATACCTATTCCAAATAACATCACGTGTATATACTATGTTTAATTGTTTTTTAAAGAAACCGTAGTCAATAACGTTAGTAATGAATACGTTGTCATTCTTGTTACAATAATTTCCGTATGTACAGTATGTGTTCTTTTGGGTACTACTCGTATTTTGGCTATCTACTCTTGCCACCTACTTTAAAACAGATGTTCCTTTTTGTAAATAGAATTAGGTTGGATATATTTATTATTTTATCGTTTAGTTAATATTCTTTATATGTATGTTAAGGTCAACAGCCAAAGGATTGACGTTAGAGGTGTTTAATGTGGCATAATTATCATAAGTAAGCGGCTGAGTTAAGTTGGGTGTGTGCGCAGTTTGATTTAGAAATGCATAGTTGATTCAGGTAGCGCTCCCACTTCTTTTCCCTTAATCAACCTAATTTTTGTTACCTAAGATAACAAAAATTACGTGGCCCAATCATTTATTGAAAGAAAGAAAGAAAAATGTATGTAGCACGTTAATAGATCAGCTAGTTCGGGAAATTTTCACGCTCCCACAGAATACCAGGGTTAGCTACTTGCAGTAGAGTTGTTTCATATGGTGAGTGGACAAATTTTGACACCCGATGACATCGACGAGGCATTCTATGATTATATTCTCTTAATGCATCATGATCTGATTCTTGATTCTTCATCGAGCATGGATGTAGTCTATGGCCATAGTTGCAACTTCATGTTAAGAGGACGGTAAGCCCTTACTTGAAAAAAAAATATTATAGCGTCAAGTGACAAAAGTAAAGACTCTCGTCTTAGAAATATATTTAACAGATCGTCACTCAGTTGCGTGTTGAACTGAAAAATAATAATTTTAAGCGCACTTACTGTGTTATCGAATATATCATAAATTAACGATACTATAAAATTAACACATTAAAAGTATACAATGTTTTTTTTAGATCGACTTCATTTTATACGTTAGTGAATAATTCCGTTTGGTAAAGAAGAGCACATTTTTTCAAATTCGCTATTTCATTCAAGAGTATTTGAATTTATGTACCTACACATAACGTTTCCTGCACCCCGTGTTAATGATGCGATAAAGTAACCAATTAGTAATAATTTAATTAGTGATTGTAAATAATGTTAAAATGGAATTTCGTAGTTTATGATGATTTTTGAATAAATAGCATGATTTTTATAGGCATGTTTTGTGTGATCCGTATATTTGTTTTAATTACAAGCAAAAACGACTACTGTGGTAGTCTCAACACTTGTCTGTCAAACGATTTTCAATCTTCTTAAGAATGTCTCCAAATGTTAATGTTTAATTTTTCTCGTAGTAGTCCTAGTTCCACCACTGGTGATGTAAAAAATAGGGAAAAGTAATAAAATACTAAAAATAAAACCTTAGTGAATATCTTCTGTGTTCATAGAAAATTGTCCGCCATTTTGTTGTTATGGTTGTATAAGTGGTTTCGCGCCCGTTATGACGTTGAGCGATAAGGAGGCTGTTTAAAGCGCTTTACCTAATTAATTTACGAAACTAAATTTTTTTGAAATATTTTTTTCTTTTTAAAAAATCTTGCATAATAATTTTTACTCATGTAAATTTTAACAAGAATTATTTTATACTATTCACTTGTGAATTTTGTAAGAAATTCTAATTTTATGTTTTTAGAAGTCATATTTATATTTTATTAACTGTGAAAAGAAATTTTATACTATTTTTATTTTGTAGTTTTTTTTAGCTTCAGTCACTTTATCTTCCTGATCTAATTAATCTTTTAATGTAAATAATTTCATATTTTATTTCATAGTTACTATCGACTGCGTTAGTTGTAATTGTAAATAGAAATAAATTATATCTATGGTTTATTTTTTTTTATTTCTCATGTTTTTCTCCCTATGAATACTACCCAAATATACTACCCAAATATAGAAAAATACCCAAATAATACCCCGTAGGTCCTCGTTAGATTCCGACAGTAATCGGACGTTGGTACCAATCGGCCACGAGGAGGAAATCATCAGGATTAAAGTTTAATTCAACAATCTTTTAGTTTTTATTCAATTCTTAAATATTTAACCTGTTTAAAAATAGTTGGCCATTAATACAAGAACATTAACTTTTCTTGAAAATAGTAAAATTAACTTGAAAAGAGATTCTATAAAAGTATGGGATCTATTGGCGGCAGGACAGGACAATATTTTTATTTTCTTGTGATATATTTTAATATGTTTACGAATATTAAACACATTTAAGATGTCATCATGATGTAGGAATTGTCTTGTACTGATCGCCAATCCGCCTACCAAGCGTGGTTATTTATTACGGATTACCTTTGGTGAAACTTGGGAGAGGCCTGGGGACCTTGGGACCTTGGGACACTGCACCCGTCACCCTGAGACATCAGTTCGTCAGTCGCATATACCCAGTGATTACGCTAGCTCTCAGTGCCCTTAAGACCAAAACCGTAATGTTTGCACACTACTGCTTCACGGTAGTATAACTGGCCCTTGGGTGGTACCTGTGGATTGAATCCTACCACCGGTAAAAATTTATGGTAGTTGATGCTTTTAAGTAGCCGCTCATTTAGTATTTGTGTTTAACGAATTAAAATTGCCGCCCGTATACACGCCTATTTTATTGGTACCACTATAACATTTATATACATTTTCGAGAGCCGAGGTAGCTCAGGGGCTAGGCGCTCGCTTTAAATTTCATAGTACGCGAGTGACCTGGGTTCGATTCCCGGTGCCGGCACAACTAAAATTGTTAATTGCAATTTTAAGTGCTGATTTACCACGTGCTCGCCGGTGAAGGAAAACATCGTGTGGAAACCTGCATGTGTGAGAAATAAAAAATATTTCGATGACATGTGAAGTCCGCCAACCCGCATTGGAGCAGCGTGGCGGATTCTTCCTAGCTCCGAAACCATCTCAGAAATGAGAGGAGGCCTGTGCTCAGCAGTGGGACATTTATAGGCTTAAACTTTACTTTTAACTTTTTTACATTTTCGGCGATGTAATTGCTGTTAGCCTTCTCGGATTTCACAGCTTCATGGGAAGCTGTGCTCGCGGGCCAGGGGCCCGTATAACATTTATTAACCGAGTGGTAGCGTCTTAAGAGAATCCATCACCCTATCTGATCCCGTGGGAGTCGTAAAAGTCGACAGAAGGAAAATTTTAAACCAGGAGATGAGCAGCAGCATTTACAAGGAACATCTGAATAAAAAAACTGCGGTTGCCAATCCGCCTGCCAAGCGTGGCAACTATGGCAAAATCCCCATCCTATGTTCAGCAGTGGACAAGTGATAGGCTGAAAGGATGATGTTGACTATAACATTTACTGCATAATTGAACATTACTTATAATTTCTACGTAAGTTAAGCATCTTGAACCGAACGGAAGATGAAAAATAAGTTATCGAATAGAAAGATATTATCAATGAACCTGCAATTACGTTTTATAAATACATTGTGAGATTACTGGTGGTAGTGTTTCCTATACAGGATTCCATCTTGATAGGCGCCACCATAGAGCCAGTTATTCTGCCGCTAAGGAGTAGTGCAAACGTCTCTGAGTTTTGGTTTAAAGGGCACTGAAATTTGTGTCATTAAAGGGTATATGAGACCTTCCTATGCAGGAATCCGTCTAGGTAGGTACCACCTTAGGGCCAGTTATTCTGCCGTGAAGCATTGGTGTGCAAACATTACAGTGTTTCGGTTTGAAGGGCACCAGAGCTAGCGTAATCACTGGGCATATGAGACTTAAGTTTCTGGGTGACACAGCATTTGTTATAAGCAGACGTACCATCAGGTGAACGTTTTGCTCGTTCCGTCATTTTTATAAAATAAAAAAATAAAAAAAAAACTGAATAAGTTACTAAGAGGCATCGGTCATTCACACATGGAGCACATCAAAATTCTGGGTGGTAATTGTTACGCAGTGGCACTTTACTATTTCAGCCTATCATTAGTCCACTGCTGAATATAGACTTCCTACACAGATTGTCACAAAACACGGTCCTGAGCCACTCATCAACATCCAACAACCCGCAAAATCGTGCAAGTCGCCGCTCCATTTAGTGCAGGGTCGCCCTACATCGCGTTTGCCGGTACGAGATTGCAACCCGAAAACCTTTCTTCCGCAATGGTTCCGTAATCCCTAGTCCACTGCTGCACTCATTTTGAGGATTTTGCCGTAGTTGCCACGCTCGGCCGGCGTGTTGGCAACCGCAGTTTCTTTATTCAGATTATCCAGGAAGATTCTCCTGCCCATCTTCTGGTTTTCATTTTCCCTCTGTCGACTTTTATGACACCCACGGGATGAGATGGTGTGGTAGATTCTCTTAAGCCGCCGCCACATGGTTCAATTAATTGCATTAAAAAAGGTTAAAGATGTAATGCCACATAACATGACGTATATCTAAACTCATTTCGAACTACTCCTGCAAAAAATGCCTTACGGTAATAAATAAAACAAAAAGCATGTTTCTTCCCCGCTGTTTTATTTGGAATAATTACATTGAACGGCAGCCTTCGTTACTTTTCACGCTTCTTCAACTCTTTTTCCAACTTTATCAGAAGCCATTTATAAGTTTCGAGGAACTAACTTACACAGCTTACGGCGAATGCAAAAAAGCGCACCCTGCTTTGCGTGAAGTGTCTTGGAATGTTCCCAGGCGTTTCCAGTATTCATGTCGTTCCTAATTAGTTTCTTAGTAACGTTTATGCGTAGGCAAGTGTTAATTGGCATAAATAGACTGGTTGTTGTATATTGAGACAACTGTTATATAGCATTTATGTATTTATTTATTCTTTATTGCTGAACCTTTGCTGAACGCTTGGGATTTATCGCTGTTTTATTTTTTTATAATAATATTAATTATGCTCCGTTCAGTTGGTTATTTAACGCGACATCTTTCAGTAAACAATTAAATGTTGTTTTCCAAGAACTTGCCACTTACACAAAGGCATCACCTTTAAGTAATCTTATCAGACTTTTTTTCATAACCTAATTACATATTCACTATTTAAATTATTTACTGGATCCCTACGCAGGAATCCGTTTAGGATATACCACCCAAAGATTAGTTATTATGCCGTGAAGCAGTAGTGTGAAAACCCTACGTCTATCCACCTACCTACGCTAACCACCGACCTAAAGTCTACGTCCAGAGGAGGAGTGTTAATAGGATGATAAAGAAGAAGAAAAATGTGATCAATCCGAGACACGAGGAACTTGAAAGTATGTTCCATTTCAATGACGCATGCTATGACTTCGAAACCTCTAATCATTATGACTCAAAATAAAAGTTAGTTATAGATACTAGGTGTGCCGTTGGCACCACCCGTTTGGTAACAGTACAGTAAAAACAGATTCATTTAAAAAAAATCGTAAACGGTAAATAATGTTAATTGAACTCAGTTAGGCAAAATAGTACCAACCCACAAATTGTCAAAAAATATTCAGACCAAACATCTCTATACTCAATTATTAAATAAATATAGAAATAGACAGATATACAGAAAATATAGAAATAGACAGATACACAGAAAATACTAAAAGAATACAGAAACATCTTAAGTATGTCTCAAAGCTCTGAAGCAAAGACTACAAACTGGCATTTATAAAATTACCATTCAATTTAGTAGATCTAAGAGCAATCACAAGTTAAACTTTAATCGTCATTTTCTCGAAATCGGTACAATGTGGGTTGGTACATTTTGGTATAACTATGCCAAATATTATTGCAGTTCAAAATTTATAACAAAAATAGCAAATAGATTGATTATAGAATTAGAGTCGCTATAACTCACTCGAATCTGATTTTAAACAGATAAGTATTACTAAGATTAATGGTTTATTAAAATAACGATAAAAATAATGATTTCTTATATTTACGCGAACACTACACATTTAAATGAAACTAATTTTACGGATTTTATCGCGTTTATTTTTGTTATTTATAACTGTTATACTATATGTTATTTATTTTAAACGATAAAAATATTTAAACCATCGGCTTAATTATTTATCTAAGTATTGCATATCTTTGCGCAAAAGGTAACAAAAGGGAGGACTTAATGCAAATGGTCATATTATATACAGCCATTCTCTACCAGTTCACCGAGGATGTGGATCACTTGTGATAGGGGTAGAGTAATTGTATCATATAGTCACATATAATACTCATGTTCTGTTATCAACATTGATTTGAATATTTAAAGTTTGTTTTTAATACTGACAATATATACCTATTGTCATTTAATAATGGCGACTTGTGACGCACCATAGCCAATACACTATATACTGAGCGACGCACTGATTGGCACGTCCCAAGTCGTGATCTGTGCTTCCAATATTGTTAGTATAACGCGGTACTTTTTTTTAATGATATGAAAACTAACCAGTTACGGATCCAAAATATTCTTTTGAACTTTCAAAGAATCTATCGTCTGATGCTTATGATTTATACAACAATCATACAATCACCTCTTTGAGTTTCAGACCAACAGACATTATCGCATCCCGTCCTTCCCCGATTCGGACAGCGATCCAAGCTACTGATTGCGGCGAGAAAACCGGGAACCGATACGTTGGCACGTGTTAAATTATTTGAAACGAACATTTGGGCCTTTATAAAGTAAATTTTAAACCAACATTTGACCAAGAAACTGCTTGATGTTAAGTGGTTCTATCGTTTATGCTTGCGCGTTAGCTTATGGTTAGCCCGATAACGCTGTAGAAGCTAATTAGAAAGCAGCACTAACTAAACACAATAAACTGTATGTTAGCCAAGTAAATGTCCATTCAGTCTTGCTTTGGAAGCTAAAATTTGCGTGATAAGCGTTTATTTTTTCTTTAATAAGTTAATTTTAAAAGAGACCCTTGATGGTAGTAATATGATCACAGGTCTATTCTGACCAGTTCCATTGTCATTCACAAAGAATACAAGGTCAGAATGGAACTGTGAATAATTATATAGAAAAGACGCAAATTTACTGGTGGTAGGATTCCTTTGCGGGAATCCGTCTAGGTAGGTACCACCCCAGGGCCAGTTATTTTGCCGTGAAGCAGTAGTGTGCAAGCATTACTGTGTTTCGGTTTGAAGGGCACTGTGAGCTAGCGTAATCACTGGGCATTTGAGACTTAAGTACTGGTGTCTCAGGGTGACGGGCGCAGTGTGGTGTCACACAGATATATTCTGGATAACACAGCATTTGTTGTGGGCGGACGTTGCACTTACCATCAGGTGAACGTTTTGCTCGTTTCGTCACTTTATAAAAAAAAACTCATCATATTCAGGTTACTGTAGTGAGGACGTTTTCTATTACGATATTGAAAGAAAAGGGTTAGAACATCATCAACAGGCAAAGTTTCATTTGAAGAAATGCTTCGCCAGTTAGTTCCGGAGAAGTATAGTAGCCGTGGTTCCAAAATCTCAAACTGGCGTATCATTTATGAAATTGCTAAGAAATGTTTTCCTCGCTGTTTTTGAAGGGAAACTACTTTTTGTGCGATAACAGTAACAGTTCAAATTTTTAGTGCAGCGTTTTAAAAAGAAACGCTTCTGACGCAAAAGGGAAAATAGGCCTACTTGGTCAGAAAAATAGAGAATTGGCTCGTTTTTGTTCTTAATCAAAATATATAGTGATTGGTGAATAATTGTTTATATACTTAGCAATAATTTTAAAAGTAAATTCTATAAATGCCCCACTGCTGCGCATAGACCACTCATTTTTGATAGGGTTTTGAAGCCGGGAAGAGTCGGCCACGCTACTCTATTGCTGGTGACGGTGAGGACTTCACATGTCTTCGAAATATTTATTATTCCTGAGACATGCAGGTTTACTCACGGTGTTTTCCTTCACCGTCGAGCATATAGTAATTCGGCACTTAAAATTGCAACTAACAATTTTAGTGATGCCGGCACCGGGAATCGAATCCAGGTCACTTGCGTACAAGGAAATTTAAAGCGAGCGCCTAGCCCCTGAGCTACCACGGCTCACGGTAACTTTATTTTTTGTTAATTCATCTTTATTTATATTTATTTGATCAGGTTATATAAATGTTCACTTATGGCGCGCGTACTGAACTGCACGAGCTCCTTTTTCCTTTTTCCTAATTGATCGCTTAATTTAATTTTATGATCTAAGTTATTAGTAATATAATCACATTTGTTATGAAATCAGAATGGATAGCGACTTAGACCCGATTTCACCGATTGCTTTGGAAACCGAGTTTAATAAAACCGCGTTTTGCTTAACTGAGTTCAAATGTATCATTTGGTCTCGGTTTTCGTCTAACCGATTTCACCGACTCCATTTTGATCGCGTTTAGAAAAACGAAGTTTACATGAAATATCGTCACAAACTAAAAAAAACAAGACGATTTATTTCGTATTTTGCAACATCAAACAGCCTGTTTTTATGCATAGGTTACATAAGTCTGCAAACAATAAATAATACGAATTAAAAATAAATTTTGTGCTTACATAGTTGTGCAATTGACAATGACAACTCTCTAAACGCATTTAAAGACCTGAACGTCGAAAATTGGGCGTTCAGAATTTGAACCGCTTTGACTGCGTTCATTTGATGTTGATGAAATGGAAACTGTAGCATTGAACTCAGTTAAACGCTTAAACTTCGTTTCTCTTGAACTGATCGCGTTTAGTTTCAACGGTGAAATCCGCCCTTAATCAATTCCACAATAAGTTAGTGTGACATAAACGCTATTTGTGACCTTAAAAGGTTCGTGTAAGGTATGAGCGTCGATCACGAACTGCGATCGATATTTAGAACAAATTAATCAATACGTTATAAATAAATCTAAACTGTCTGCTAGTTACATTTAAGCCTTATTATATTTAAATTTAATAAAACTTAATCAGAAACAATCATGAAAGGTTTAAAATGTAATAGTGCACTATAATCAGCGCTATAAAATAAAATATCAGCTTGAAACATAAAGAAGATTTTAGCAAAAATCATATTTTTAGTAAAAAGCTCTTATTTGTGAGGCCTATATCCAGCAATGGGCTTCAAATGTTGCTACGTCTGGCAGGAGTCCGTCTAGGTAGGTACCACCCCAGGGCCAGTTATTCTACCGTGAAGCAGTAGTGTGCAAGCATTACTGTATTTCGGTTTTAAGGGCACTGTGAGCTAGCGTAATCACTGGGCATTTGAGACTTAAGAACCTAAGTCTCAGGGTGATGGGCACAGTGTGGTATCACACAGAAATTTTCTGGGTGACACAGAATTTGTTATGGGCAGACGTTGCACTTACCATCAGGTTAACGTTTGTCTCGTTTCATCACGTTATGCAATAAAAATAAAAAAAACTTGTCAACACAAATCCAACAAGCCCAAACATGACAAAGCTATCTTGCTTAGTTGAGGAGCTCCTAAGACCAACTTCCATCTCCAACGTACCCCAAATATTAAAAAAAAACGATGCCCCACAGTAGGATTGCCGTGTGGTGGCGGTTTAAGAAAATCTACCACCCGATCTCATCCCGCGGGTGTTGTAAAAGTCGACAGAGGGAAAATTAAAACGAGAAGATGGGCAGCAGAATCTTCCTGGATAATCTGAATAAAGAAACTGCGGTTGCCAACACGCCGGCCGAGCGTGGCAACTACGGCAAAATCCCCCCAACATGAGGGCTACAAAAGTTTGTGGAGTTCTACTGTCCACTATCTACTAGTCCACTCGTCCACTGCTGAACATAGGCCTCCCCAATAGATTGCCACAACAATAACGGCAATAGCGTAATGGCTTAGGGTACGGACTGCGAAATATGACGTGGCAGGATCGAGTCCGCCATTCGACTGTTCACTCGAACCATCTCCTAGCACAAGCTTTTAAGATTAGTTGGAGTGGTTAACAGGAATATTAGTAATATTAACAGCGTTGATAGTATACTCAAGAAAAAAAAATGCTTCAAAAATTTTTTGCTCTTATTTTGGGGGGCTTTTGCCATAGTTGCCACGGCAAGCATACTAAGTTGGCAAACGCAGTTTATTTATTCCGATGTTTCGGGAGGATGCTGCTGCCCATCTTCTGGTTTTCATTTTCCCTCTGTCAACTTTTACGACACCCACGGGGTGAGATGGGGGTGATAGGATTCCTATACAGGAATCCGTCCAGGTAGGTACCACCCCAGCGCCACTTATTCTGCCGTGAAGCAGTAGTGTGCAAACATTACTGTGTTTCGGTTTGAAGGGCACTGAGAGCAGTCGTAATCACTGGGCATATAAGACTTAAGAACTTACGTCTCAGGGTGACTAGCACCAGCACCAGCACTACAGCCAGTGTCGACCTAAAGGTATCGTAAGACTCGATTGAGCAGAATAAATAAATGATCGCCAAGCAGTCTGCTAGGTAGGTACCACCCCAGGGCCAGTTATTCTGCCGTGAAGCAGTAGTGTGCAAGCATTACTGTGTTTCGGTTTGAAGGGCACTGAGAGCTAGCGTAATCACTGGGCATGTGAGACTAATGAACCTATGTCTCAGGGTGATGGGCACAGTGTAGTGTCACAAAGAAATTTTCTGGGTGGCACAGCATTTGTTACGGGCAGACGTTGCGCTCACCATCAGGTGAACGTTTTGCTCGTTTTATCACTTTACTCAATAAAAAAAAGAGACGCATTCCTGCATAGGAACCCTACCACCAGTACGTTATATATACCTAAAAAAAATAGTGTTTGTTGGTCATGAATAAGTCTATGAATATCCAGTAGTTCCAATAATTGTCGAGCTCATTAAAATGTGCACGCGCTAAACGTGGCGGTAAATCAAGCGGAGCGACGTCCAAGCTAGAGATGATTTAGCTGTGCTCTACCCAGAATCGAAACCGGGTTGTCGCGCTAATTGTTCTGCAGAACTTAACTGCTCGACCGTCATATTTTGCGTTTGATCTAATTTAACTTTAATTATGCGCGTGTTCCTCCAACTGAGCAAGATTCAGACCAACTTCCATCTTCATCGTCATACCATTTGAATCCGTTTAGGTAGGTACCACCCCAGTGCCAGTTATTCTGCCATGAAGCAGTAGTTTGCAAACATTACTGTGTTTCGGTTTGAAGGGCACTGTGAGCTAGCGTAATCACTGGGCATATGAGACTTAAGAACTGATGTCTCAGGGTGACGGGCGCATTGTGTTGTCACACTGTTCTGGGTGACACAGCATTTGTTATGGGCACACGTTGCACTTACCATCAGGTGAACGCTTTGATCGTTCCGTCACTTTTATTAAATAAAACAAAAACCAGCTCAATGGTACCACATTCATTTAAAAA
Source organism: Luehdorfia chinensis (assembly GCA_019845155.1). Lineage (NCBI taxonomy): Eukaryota > Metazoa > Arthropoda > Insecta > Lepidoptera > Papilionidae > Luehdorfia > Luehdorfia chinensis. The sequence continues at coordinate 2,024,970 of JAHVAK010000107.1, forward strand.
AAAACGATGCCACAGTAGGATGCCGTGTGGTGGCGGGTGTTGTAAAAGTCGACAGAGGGAAAATTAAAACCAGAAGATGGGCAGTAGCACCTTCCTAGAACATCAGAATAAATAAACTGCGGTTGCCAACTAGCTTGCCAAGCGTGAAAACTATGGCAAAGTCCCCCAAAAAATTGGAGTTCCAAACTTTTGTGGCAATCTATGGGTGAGGTCCATTCATCAGCCTATTACAGTGGACTAGTAATAGGCTGAAATGATGATGAGTCCGATGGTCACGAGGAATTTGAGACGTTTTGATAGATAACCCGGGCTACTTTAAACTTTAAAAGCCGAGAAATAAAGCGCTCGAAACTTTGAGAATACAACGTATATTAAACGGGATAAAATCTGTAAATCTAGTTTTCTTCAACGCTATAGAAACTTATACACATGCTGGGTAAGCGGGAATCCGTCAAAGTAGGTGCCACCGCAGTGTAAGTTCTTCTCCTGCAAGCAGTAGTGTGCAAACACCACTGCGTTGGCCGATTTTCGACGGCGACATCTACCGAATAGAGATGAGAGATGAGAGAGTTATCAACTGCGCAGGAGATATTACATACGTTCCTGCTGCTGCCCATCCCCTGGTTTTCATTTTACCACTGTCGACTTTTACGATACCACACGGCCTTTCGGTCTTTCTGATTTATATATTTGAGTGAGTTTGTCTTAGAGTGGTTGTTTTATTTAATTAAACATAAAGTGGACTGCATGCTCGTTACTTCGTCAACATTACTCAAATTTAAAAAAAAGTAACTTCGAGGAGTTACGAGGTCCGAACGTAATTTACGAGGACATTCTCAACATTTTCTTCCGTCAGTAATTTTGTGATATGTAGCATTTATCCCAATTTTGATAATTTGCCGAGCAATAATTGTCATATTTCTCTCGGTATTTTTATGTCACTTTCAACGAAATGAAAGTATACAGGTAGCATTCCATGTTCGCCTCGCGTTTAAAAAATGCCGTGAATTTAATTACGGCCATTGTAATGTCGATGTTTTACACTTTTGTTTTTTTTTTCATTCGTCTGTCGGTTTATCGTGACCGTTCAACGGGGTAGAACCTCGCCGCGGCTGAATACTTGACTAGGGGACTACCACGCTTTCATTAAATACCAGCATGAAGTAACAGCATGATGATTATCCTCCTGGCCAATATTCGGCCACGGCGACTGATTCTACTTTTTTTTATTGTATAAAGTGACAAAACGAGCAAAACGTTCACCTGATGGTAAGTGCAACGTCCGCCCACAGCAAATGCAGTGTCACCCAAAATATTTCTGTTTGACACCACACTACGCCCGTCACCCTGAGACAACAGATCTTAAGTCTCAAATGCCCAGTGATTACGCTAGCTCACTGTGCCCTTCAAACCGAAACACAGTAATGCTTGCACACTACTGCTTCACGGCAGAATAACTGGCCCTGTGGTGGTACCTACCTAGACCTTCCTTTTCCTTCTTTGACCTAGAGATTCCTGCATAGGAATCCTACCTCCACTACTGTCGGAAGCTATCAACTTCGCAGGAAATAGGGTTAATTATGAGCGTAAACACAACGTTCATACGATGAGATCGGAGGTAAGTCAGGATGCAGTTTCATAGAAACGGGTTTGACTTAGATTTTTGATTAGACAATAGTTTGTTTTCGGGTTTGGTTTTATGTGGTTTTTCTCGATGTGTCTGTTACTGCATCTCAGACTACTATCGATCTTATCGCATGAGCTTTACATCTGATGCGTACCCGCAAATCACGTATAAAAAGTATAGACTGTGGTAATATGGGTATTACGGCTTCCGGTCATTTCTGAGAGGATTTTGAATTGGGAAACGTTCGCCATGCAGCTTATTGCGGGTTATTATTTTGTATTGGATAAGGTGAGGAAACGAGCAAAACTTTCACCTAGTGGTGCAACGTTTACCCATAAGAAATGCCGTGTCACCCAGAACATTTCTCTGTGACACCACACTGCGCTCGTTACCCTGAGAGATTACTCGCGCACTATGAAATTAAAGACGAGCGTCCGGCCTCTGGGTCGTGGCAACTGCCAATGACTACTGACTGCTAAGAGGCAAGGTGAAACACTTCATTTTTAATATTAACAGCCTCGCGAATCATTTATGGCAAGCATCAACGATCTTTTGCAAGGATTTGTGGTACATCAATAGTTGCCGTGTGGTGGTGGCTCAAGAGTATCTACCACCCCATCTCATTCCGTCGGTTACGTAAAAGTCGACAGAGGGAAAATTAAAAGCAGGAGATGAGCAGCAGCTTTTTTCTGGAAAATCCGAGTAAAATAACTGCAGTTGCCAACTCGCATGCTAGGCATGGCAACCATAGCAAAATCCTCCCAACATGAGAGCAACATACTTCTGGCAATCTATGCCCCCTACGGTTCCTAGATCATTTGTATTGCAAAACACTCGAAGCGTCGGGAATAAATTAAAAAATTAAACGCGATACAATCCGTAAGTTTAGTTTTATTCAATAGCAACTTCTGCTAATTATCGACAAGAAAGACATAAATTATATTATATATTAAGTAGCCGTGTGGTGGCGGCTCGTTAAAAGAATAGTACCACTCCATCTCATCCAATGGATCTCGTAAAAGGCGAGTAAGGAATTAAACTGCACTGTGCACCCAACAGCGCATGGTGGCGATGGGCTCACCACCTATCACACCAAGTGCATTATATTATTTTGGTGAAATGTGGATTGTGACAGTCATCTGTTTTTCAGTGAGTGCCTAGTCTCTGACTACCCCATATGGGATACAGTCGTGATCTTATGTATGTATGTATGTATGTAAGTAGCACTCATATATTTTACCGAGTTGTGGCGGCGTAAGAGAATCTGCCGCCCCATGTCATCCCGTGAGTTTCTTAAAAGTCGACAGAAAGAAAACTAAAACCAGGAGATGGGCGGCAGCAGCATTTTCCTGAAAACGGCTAAATTAATAAACTGCGGTTGCCAGCCAACCCGCCTGCCAAGCGAGGCTATATTTCTCCATAAAATAAAATTCCTAAAAGTCCACTGCTGAACACTCCCCGTTCGCACACGCAGTGGACTTGTGACGGGCTGAAATGATGACGATCGATCTGTATCGATAAGAACTTCGCCTCATTGATGACTCTACGTTTAAAGTAAACTTCCATATCGTTATCAACTTTTATTAGTTACTTGCTATGCCCCGCGATTTTACTCGCGTAAAATAAGCCTTGCTGACCTGAGCATTTTCATTTCGGTCCTTTGTGGCAATGTCCGATTAGTCGAAAATTTTATAGCCTAGAACTTTCTTCAATAAACGAGCTATCTAAAAAAAAAGGTTTTTTAAATCGGATTAGTATTTCTTGAGATTATCGCGCTCAAACATACAAACTCTCCAACTTTATTGTAGGCTACTAAACTGTGCATAGAGGCATAGTTTATCGCTGGTTATGCAGCTAAGTAACCGCCCTTTCAAACTTTAACTATGTGAGTGTAAATATTTGAAATCAATTATATCAGTGTTAATGTCAAACCATTCTGTAGACATGGAAAAAGGCATACGCAACAGCGTTTTTTCTGCTCCACGGAATGCTTATATAAATTTTTGTTGGATATATCAAGAGTCATTAAACTTTAGCTGCGTTACTTGGGGTGTAGATTGGTGTTTAAAGAGCATAAGCATTTCGCACCGGTGACGGTGCTATCCGTAACTGAACAGTACGATAATACGTACGTCAATAGTGAAAAAACATGTGTTCGTAATACATTTAGTGTATTTGGTAATGCTCGGAGTTATTCCTGATAGAATTCTACTTGGGGATATACGGGAGAGCGAAAGTAACCGCAATGATCAATAAGTCATGGTGATGCACCAGCCACGCGGATACGGGTCTACTACGAAAATCGAAATGTGAAGTTTCTGCGGACGGATCGCTCGTTTTCTACCACGATGTCACTCTTCACTTAACATTAATTCTATTGGTTGCCTATGGATCCCAAATGAGGCCGTCCGTAGTTGCATCCGAAGTGATTTGGTAGTAGGGCTTTCGCAAGGACTCGTATCTCCATTAAACTATAAGCTTTTTAATTTTAATTAAATTAAGGAATTAAGTAAAAAAATACCTGAAAATTATAGTTTTTCGTAATGTAGCCTTCGGAAGCTCTTCTTTCAGCGAGTAAAAGAACTGGTTATCTTGGTTATCTTGAAAAACGTGCTTCAGTTTAGCATAATACACTTTTTTTTAGAATAAGTAATTAAAATGTTCCGTTTGAAAACGATGTCCTTGAGTATTTATGTTTCCCGACGAATACATTTTAAGCAAAAGCTTTACGCTAAACTTCATTTCTTTAAAGTAAAGTTACGGGGTTTTGGAAAGATTTTGGTGCCGAGATAAATCCGCCAAACTTCTCCATTATATGCTGGCCGATCTTTGCAAGCTAGAGATGGCTCGAATGTGTTCTTGTGAACAGGGGTCGTGTCGTAGATATTTCAAATTACGTTTTTTTTATTAGACAGGAAGACTGATCTTTACAATCTAGAGCTGGATCAAATGTGTTTTTATAATAGTTCTTAAATCAGCACTTACAATCGCAGAACTTTTAAGTTCTGATTTACCACGTGCATGTGAAGGAAAACATCGTGTGGAAACCTCGATGTCCGAGAAATAAAAGTATTTCGTAGACATGTGAAGTTCGCCAACCCAAATTGGAGCAACGTGCCAGAATGATCCCAGCTCCAAAACCCTCTCAAAAATATAAGGGGACCTGCCGCAGCAATCAGCAGTAGAAAATTCATAGGCTGTTGTGTCGTACTTTTCTTACCGTTTTTTACAACGTGTTTTCATACAAAGGATGATCTTTTAGCAGGTGAGGACCTTCCTGTCAATGCGAACACTACAAAGAATGTTGAGAAGCGAGTGTCAATGAAAAAACGTATGTTTTGCAAAAAATACGAGGGATATTTCCATTAGGGACTGAACTATCAGAAAAACATATTTGATCCAGCTCTACCTGGTAAAGATCGACGTCTAATTAAAAAAAAAAACACGTTATATAACATTTCTAAAACACGAGGCCAGTTCAAAAGAACACATTCTAGCCATCTCCGGCTCGCAAAGACCGGCCAGGTTGTCCCACAAAAAAAGAACCAAGTAATTTGAAATATCTATCACATGATGCTGTTTTATATACGGTATTGTAAAGACTTCTTGAATATTAGCTTATTTATGTGCAGTATTCACATTGTTATGGGTTCCGTAGAAATATCAAGTTATTCAGACACAAGCTCGGACACACGAACCGAACATGTTAGCACGTAACGGTGACGATTAACTGAATTTTTCATCTGCCATTTCTCTGGTTTGTACCAATTTTCTGGAGTTATTCGAAGATTCTAGTTTGAATTTATCACCATTTCGTAAATACTCATTGTAGCGATATGATAAATGACCTTTTTTGTGTAAACAAAATGTATAGAATGCACATATTTGAAGGCTGTTCTCGTTGCTAATGGTCATTTGCGACACTGCAGGCATCAATTTGATTGTAAGTATTCTAGAACTTTCGGGACGATTTTTCCGTATAACATATGTCATTCCGCAGGGTAATAATATAGTTTAATTTGAATTCATGAATAATTTGATACGTTGACTATCGTACCATGGACTGGAGGAAGTTTTTTGTGTAACTGTTGAAGGGAAGAATTGTTGTAGTTATTTTTAATGGATTTTTTTAACAGTTGTCATCTGATGATAAATGCCACGCCTGACCATAACAGTTGTGGTGTCACACAGAACTGAGTTAGAAATTTCAGTGCAGCAATGAACTTCGCTCGTCGCAATGACACATCAAAGTCAAAGTCAAAATTTCTTTATTTAATTTAGGCTTGTTTAAAGCTCTTATGAACGTCAAAATATACACGGGTTCAAAAATGACCTTCTCAGAGAAGAACCGGTAAGAAACTCTACATCACACTCTACATCGGTTCTTAAGTCTCATATTAGTTTCAGGGCTAATTAAATGGAAACCGGGAGATGGGCAGCAGCATCTTCCTGGAACATATGAATAAATAAACTTCGGTTGCCAACCCGCCTGCCAAGCGTTGCGACTATGGCAAAATCCCTCCAAAATGAGAGCAACAAACTTTTGTGGCTAGATAGCCATAGATATGAGGGAGGTCTAAGTTCAGCAGTGGACTTATGAAAGACTGAAACGATGACGATGATGCTACTTAAATCGAAACATAGTAGAGTTTGCACACCACTCGAAAAGGTAGCTCAAGGGCTGAGAGTTTAGCTTTAAATTTCATAGGACGCAAGTCACTTGAGTTCGATGCGCGGTCTCACACCATTAAAACTGTTAAAATGGTTCAAGAAACAACTTCCACTTATTAAAAATAATGTTTTTTTAACGTCGTTTCTCCACAGGCAAACGTAGGCGAACGTATCACGATCAGATCGAAGTCGTTTTATGGAAAGGCCACGTCAAAAGTACCCGCAACCGACGAGCTGGAATGAAAACACTAATGAAAGTGGAAGAAGCGAAAGATGTGTGTCAGGATCGTAGCAAGTAGAAAGATGTGGTCCACATTCACCACATCATTTCTACATGCAGGTGTAGCAAAATATCGCGAGGAAACCTGCATGTTTGTGAAATAAAGATATTTTTATGACGCGAAGCCTTGCTTACCATTGAAGCAGCACGTCTTCTCAGAAACTATAGTGAATTTATATGCTAAAACTTTTACACAGTATTTAGATAGCAGTAGTCAGTAACGAGTTTGCCTTGAAAAAAATTGATTTTTGAAAATGTAATTGATTCTAAAAATGTTCTCGGTTTTTATATGATTTCAACATATGTTTATCCCCTTAGTACAATTGAAAATGTATTAAATCTAATGTAGATAGGTTCATTGCGATCAAGGCGAGTATTTCTGTAGTTGAAACGCCTTGCAGGCCATTTTTTTCTTAATCTTACAAAACCATTACGACAAAATGCCAACAGACCTAACCATGTTATAGCTTTTTTAATATCCAATTCAATAGACTTTAAATACTCTCATAAATTACTATCGTCTCTTGTAACTTGCAAACGTTGTTAGAAAAAAGCGACAAATTGTGTGCTCCCCCTTTGCCGTTAATTGGCAAAAATAAACATCTATTTATACACTTAAAAACTTACACGGTACATTTGAAGCGGACGTTTTCTTGCCCAGCAGTTAGCGGGCGTGATATATCGTCGGCTGGGCCACTAATTGGGCTCCAATTTTACTTGTCATAGCTTTTGAATTATGGCGGCGCAAACACAGGATGCTGCGCGGTTATGTCACCCTGGTACTGCAGTACTGTAATTGGTGTTTCAAGTCTTCATGGTCCAGTATTTTACAATCTGGTGGTAGGAATTTCTATGCACGAATCCGTCTAGGTCGGTACCACCCCACGGACAGTTATTCTGCCGTGAAGCAGCAGTATGCAAACATTATTGTGTTTCGGTTTGAAGGGCACTGTGAGCTAGCGTAATCACTGGGCATTTGAGAATTAAGAACTGATGTCTCAGGCTGACGGGCGCAGTGTGGTGTCACACAGAAATGTTCTGCGTGACACAGCATTTGTTATGGGCAGATGTTGCACTTACCATCAGGTGAACGTTTTGCTCGTTTCGTCACTTTATACAATTAAAAAAAAAACCTTTGATGTTCAACTGCTGTTTTACACGACTACTTTTGTTTATTTAAAACATATAAATGAATGACTGGTTGTGCTTCGCGGTTTTACCTGCGTAAAATAAGCCACGTGACTGCACCATACGGCATGGTACCTCGCTGATCTGAGCATTCTCAGCTCAGCCTTTCTCGGTTATGTTCGGTTCTCAGTGTGCGGCTTCTTAAGGCCGTAGCATAAAGTTTTATAGCCTACAACCTTTCTGAATAAACGGGCTATCTTAATATAAAATATATTTTTAAATCGGATTATTATTTCTTGAGATTTACGCGTTCAATCATACAAACCCTACAGCTTCATTAAAATATGTAGTTAGATAACCATGACTTCAAATAATGTGAATGTTAGAAGGAAAGAAGTGCTAAAAAGAGTAAAAGAAAAGTGGAAATAGAAAAAAATCGAATAGGAAAGATCTAATACTACATGGCTTAAGAAAATCTACCACCCCATCTCATCCCGTGGTGTCGTAAAAGTCGACAGACCGAAAATGAAAACCAGGAGAGGGGTAGCAGCATCTTCCTGGAACATTTAAATAAATAAACTGCGGTTGCCAACCCGCTCACCAAGCGTGGCAACTAAGGCAAAATATCCCCGAAATGAGAGCTACAAACTATTTTGGCAATCTTTGGGAGATCAACTACTGATTCACTAGTCCACTACTGAACATAGGTCAAATTCAATTGTGATAGGCTGAAATGTTGAGGATGACTATTGGTTACGACCGCGTTGTCTAGTGGTCAGGGTACCAGACTTCTACACTACGGCTCCTGGGTTTGAATCACAGCGAGTGCCAACATGTGTGCAAAAACAAAGACTGTTGCTTTGCCGTTGAAATTTATGTCTTTTAAAATCATTCACGATACAGGAATAATCCCAGTTCGAGCAGGCATGGTTTCTTAAAAGAAACATAATCAATCATAATTAAGAGAATCTACGACCCATCTCATCCCGTGGCAGTCGACGGAGGGAAAATGAAAACCAGGAGATGGGCAACAGCATCTACCTGGAACGTCTGAATAAATAAACTGCGGTTGCCAACCCGCTAGCCAAGCGTGGCAACTATGGCAAAATCCCCCCAAAATGAGAGCTACAAACTTTTGTGGCAATCTTTGGGGGAGGCCTATGTTCAGCAGTGGACCAATGATAGGCTGAAGTGATGATGATGATGATAATGAATCATAAACAAATATATATAATAAAAGACAAAAGTTTACAGTAAAAGTTTTAATTTATTGTAAATTCTGAGTGTGCGTGAACTTAGTCAGCTGAGTGGCCAAGCGTTCGCCTTAAATTTCATGAAATACAACCAATTGAGACCTTGGGGCCTACTACGAAAATCGAAGTACGAAGTTTCGGATCAATTCGAAGCAACAACGGACGTCAAATATAAACCCTACAACCAAATTACTTCGGATGCAACTCCTACGGATGACCTTCTTTCGGATACAAAGGCAACCAAAAGAATGAATGTTTAGTGAAGAGCGTGAAGAGCGATATCGTGGTAGGAAGCGTGCGATCCGTCCGCGGAAACATCGTATTTCGATTTTCCTAGTAGAACCAATGGAGACCAGCTAAACAGGTTCTTGTTACGTACCACAGGCACCAGCGATCCACAGCCGGGAATTGTTTCCTTGAGCATATTTCTTGTATATCATCGTATTCCACGTTTCTCAGAGAGGTATATTATATGTATATTAGAGTATGTTATATTTCATTATGTTTTATTTCGTATTTCACTTATTTTTTTCAATTTGCTAAATTTTTTCTATGTCTCTGCCTATTTGTTTTCTCTTAGTCAACGTTGTGTCAATGTGTTGTCGAGTAAATTTATTCTATATATTGTTTTCTTTTATTTACGCAAATATTACACATTTAAATAAAACTACTTTTTACGGATTTTATCGCGTTTAATTTTGAACTATTTTTAACCCGACGTTTCGGGCGCTTTACAGCACCAATGGTCCCCCCGTGACCAAAATAGTTCAAAATTAAACGCGATAAAATCCGTAAAAAGTAGTTTTATTTAAATCTATATATTGTGTTAAGCTTAATTAAAAGTGCCAGATTTTCCACGCAATTGGTGGCGATGGGAAACAGAACACTCAGTAAACTTGAATATCTAGAAATAAAAAATATTTCGAGTTCATCTAAAGTCACCTAAACCACATTGGAGCAGCATTTTTTATTTGGAGAAAACATTAATTTTATAGTAAACATATTTATTTTTTAGTAAGAGTTTAAGTTATTTTCGTATATATTGCAACATAATCTTTTATTTAATTAACTTTCATTTAAACTTTAATTATTAATTAAATAATAAATTAAACTTTAGTTAAATATTATATTTAATTAACTTTCTGCAAGTGTTTAAGAAACGTCATAATATACTTCTTAACTTTTAAATAGCGCATTATTTTCTAACAGCCTGTATACAAGAATGCACTTTATAAATCACCATAACAGAAACGTATCGGACGAGACGCGACATCTTTTGGCACCGCGTTTAAGTATGGTATGCGCGCCCATTTTAGACCCGTGGCAGATCTATCGCTTCTATCGTCAAATTATGAAAAATAATAAAACTGTATATATTGCCGTGACAGTACCGGGACCGGGCGCACGCCTTAAAATACATACGTTAGTATTATGAAATTGTAAAGCGAGCGCCTAGCGTTACTAAACTTTTTTTTTATTGTATAAAGTGATGAAACGAGCAAAACGTTCACCTGATGGTAAGTGCAACGTCTGTCCGTGACAAATGCAGTGTCACCCAGAACATTTCTGTGTGACACCACACTGTGCCCATCACTCTGAGACATCAGTTCGTAAGTCTCAATGCCCAGTGATTACGCTAGCTCTCAGTGCCCTTCAAACCGAAACACAGTAATGTTTGCACACTACTGCTTCACGGCAGAATAACTGGCCCTGGGTTGGTACCTACCTTGACGGATTCCTGCATATGAATCCTACCACCAGTACTTAATTCACTCCCCGGTGCCTTTTGCAACTCAAGTGCTGATTTACCAAGTGCTCAGGGTTTACAGAAAATCATCGTAAAAAAACCTTTACGTCTGAGGAATTAAAATATTTCGAGAACATGAAAAGTCGACCAGTTGAGTTCTTTGTTTCTTAATCATCTAGGTTATACAAGTAACAGTGACCAAAGATAACAGGAAAAGAAAAGAAGGTGTTTTTTTAAGCATTTGTATATAACACTAGTGATAGGCTGAAATGATGATGATGATGATATACACGTCTTATTCTCATTCGTGTAGGCAGCGATCTATTTTTACCGAAACTTCGTATTCCGATTTTCGTAGTATATCCCCGTATCCGCGTGGCTTGCGTTTCATTTTCATTACGGATTTTATCGCGTTTAATTATCTTCTATTGAAATAAGTAGAATTCGTTTTATTAAATCTGTAATAAGGTGTCCGGCAGAGTAGAATAGCACCTACCTCTCTCCTACCGAGGTGTCGTAAGAGGCGGCTAAGGTATTGTACGGACAGCCTTTATTCCTCCAGACTAATTACATAATGTGCAACGCTGATACTATACTGCTCGCGGGAAGATTTTGTCCACCAAAATGGCGGCGACGTGGTTCGCCACTCGTCACGTCTCATTTGCCACGGGGGCGAAAGGTGGGCTACGTGTGTAGCCTCTGCTTACCTCTTATATGGAAAAAGACGGGACTGTGTGTATGTATGTAATATTCGTGTAAATATAAGAGATTATCGTAAATTAGGAATAAATATTTTTTAATACTGATTTACTTCGTACAGTAGCTATCTACTATATAGACCCGGGATGTGCATCAATTCGACAGCCTTTATTTTTAGCTGAATATATTTGGTGGTAGGATTCCTATGCAGGAATCCGTCTAGGTAAGTTGACCCATGGCTGTTATTGTTCCGTGAAGTGTGCAAACATTGCCTACTGTGTTTCGGTCTGAAGGGCACTAAGAGCTAGTGCAATTATGGGACATATGAGTCTTAAGGTGACTGGCGCAGTGTGGTGCCATACAGAAATATTCAGGGTGAACGTTGCACTTACCCCAGGTGAACGTTTCGATTGTCTCGTCAATATATCCAATAAAAAAAACTACGATGACAATGATTCAACTTAATCGAATATATGGTCAATGTATTTAAATTTTAGTTTTCCTTCTATGTCAAGTTTAAGCTGCATATCAGATATCCGATGTCGATGCGGTTTTGTGGTCTGTATTATTTTTGAAATTACTTATTTCTCGGAAGGCTTATGAGTTCGAATTGCGACGGGCCATCCATGAAAAAATTGTACAGTTTTTTTACAAGACGAGAGTGACGATTTTGAAGATATAATTACTTCATTAAAAAAACTGCTCCAAACAGTGTCAAAATCTCTTATTGATACTACCTTTCTAATAAAAAAAGAATAATTTAAATCAGTTCAAAAACAAAACAGTTATGCCCGAACACACAAAAAATATTACTAGTCGGGTCATAAGTTCTGTCACGTCCTTATTTAATTTAAATTTTGAATACCGGCCAGAACTGATTTTGTGTAAGGAACTTTTGCGCCATCTTAAAATAAAAAAGTAATTGATTTTGTTTCATTTAAAAAAAATCGAGTGGACGCAAACGCAACACATTCGCAGCTATTGCGCTGCACCTGATTTTGAAACTTCTGTAAATTTTTAAAATAACGATTTAGTGAAAATTCGGCCTTTGAAGACCATAAAAGGAGCGACCGACCTCGTACGGTTAGGACTCCAGCGGTCATCAAAGCAGTGCGGGCGCAAATCCAACGAAATCCCTTTCGCAAGCAAAAAATGCAAGCCCTTCAATTGGGGTTAAGCAGAACTACAGTCAAAGGAGCGCCGAGACTTGGAGTTTATTGACGAAAACAGGGGCATTATCTTAATGAGCGTCTGAAAAGATTAAGGCTCGAGAGATCTCGGGCTTTTTTAAGGTGGTACGGGTGAAAAAAATACCGCGAAGTCCTTTTATCAGACGTAAAAAATGTTTAACGTCGAAAAAAACTACAACAAACTAATTGGTAAAGTGTATGCCCACAACAGTGAAATAGCGAGCGGGCGTATCCCGAGAAACCAGCGTGGGCATTATCCTTTATCATTTATGGTTTGGCTTGGAGTCATGTATTTTGGACTAACTGATATGTTTCTTCTAAACGTTGTGGAACCTCATTCTTAAACAATGTTCTAAAACAGACACCAGACATTCCAACAAAATTCAGCGCCAGCTGATCATAAAATGGATTACAAAATATGGCAACATATTTGGAGAAGAAACAATGCGCTATACCTCACCAGAATTAGGAGTCGCTCAAAGCATAATTAAAGTAGTGGCTTATAAAGACATGAACATTGTGCGCGCTGCGGTCGACGACTGGCCTCGGAAGGGCATATCGGATAACTTTAATATAATGTTAAACTACGTTTAGCTACTTTTATTTTCATATATATATATATATATATATATATTATAAAAACAACAAAAGTCGTACAATTTATTTAATTAAGTGTTTGTGTCAGAAATTATGACCCGACTAGGTATAGGTGTATACAGACGAATTGAGAACCTCCTCTTTTTTTGAAGTCGATTAAAAATCTCAGAAAATTTTGAAAGTCGTTCTACTATATTTATTTTTATTATTAAACAATCGCTTTCTAAAAAGGGGTTATTACAATATTATGGAATACGTCGATTCGATCGCTGCCAGGCTATATGGGTTATTATGTAAATGATAACTATTGCATTATTATTATAACTTGATTACATAATGAATCTTACTAGGATATAGTGCAAAACAGGATCAAAAAAAATAACTAATGTTTTTGAATAAGTTTTAGCCTCGCCCGGAGTTCGTACCAAGGGTCCGGGACGTCGTAGTCTGTACTCTGCCCACTAGGGCACGCATTTTTCATATAATATATTGAAACATTAACCATAGATTATTTATAACGTTTGAGACTTAATCGAAGGCGACGATATCGACGTGCGGAGCCAAACGCGGCCATTAAAAAACTCAACGCGCGTAAATCATGGCGCGCAGAGACAGAATCTGTCATGAGCGTACTAAAACGCGCGATATTACAAATTTAAACCACACACGATCGTCTAATAATTATCCCGTAATCTGTCTGTATGTCCTAATATGAAGTTATAAGAATTTAATTAATTTTTGTACTAAATTATTTATGTGATTCCTAATCCAGTTTACGTTGTTATGTTTAAAGAATTATGGATGTACGAATAATGACGCAATACCCGAATATTCAAAATATAATCGATAAAGCCGAAAGTATGCATCTGGCTTCTTTAATAACAGTGGCAGAAAAATAAATTAAAATAATTACTAATTAATAATATATTCAAAACATTAATATTAGCATGTTAGGTGCTTTTGAACAACACAAACGACAATTTTTAATTTTATTATTAAATTTATTAATTGAATTGTATACGTGGTAACTATACTTTTTTTGTGGAAGAATGTGAGGGGACCCAGAAAAATTGTGTGACACCACACAGGGCTTAGTTCTTGCAAGTATCATATGCCGATAAATTATATAAATTTCAACCGAAACGGAGTAATTGCACGCTACTGTAAAATAACTGACACTGCTACGGTACCTATCTAAACGGACTCCTACAATAGCAATTCTATCACATATGAAATTATCACTGGATTAATAACTATTAGCGCACAAATGTTTACATAAATTAATAAAATAAAAGCATTTTAAAAACATGTCAACTGCAATATAACAGCAGACAACGCCGGGAGCGACATGTCGTCTCTTACAAAATGTAAATGCGATGACATGCCGCGAGTAAATCTGTCGATGTGGGACATTCATCACGGTAAGTGGCTGTTGCTTAGCAGTATTTATAGAAAACTTTACATTTTCGCGCCTGCTTAAACGTTCACATGTTAAGATGATGGCTGTTCAGTCGTAGAGACGTATATTCATAACTAGCTGATCCCCGCGGTTTTAACCGCGTAAAAAAGCTCACCCTGATCTGATGATATACATACATACTTCCCTTTTTAAATCGGACTTTGGAGTTTCAAGTTTTGTTTTGTGTTACCCGCTATAATATAAGCTATCTGTCAGTGAAAATCCCGTTAAAATCGCACCAGCCGTTTCGGAGATTAGCCGGAACAAACAGACTACACGCGCACTTCCGCGGCCCCACCGGCGCCGGCCGCCTTCGGCAGTCGCTACTCGGGAGAGGACAACTCCTCCCCACTCTTAGTTCTGGCAAGGGGCGCCGAAAAAAGGACGCGTCCTCTGTGTGCTCAGCAAACATCCCTGAATACACCACGCGCAGGCAACGGGAGCGAGGAAAGCCAGCAATAGCCTTCCCGACCCCAGCGACGAATCTGGTCTGTGGTTTAGTCCCTGACCGTGTGGTAGGGGCGTAAGAGAATCTACCACCCCATCCCATTCCGTGGGTTTCGTAAAAGTCGAAAGAGAGAAAATAAAAATCATTTCATGGACAGCAGCATCTTCCTGGAACAACTGAATAAATAAACTGCGGTTGCCAACCCTCTTGCCAAGCGCGGAAACTATGGTAAAATCCTTCCAAAACGAGAACTACAAACTTTTGTGGCAATCTATGGGGAGGCCTATGTTCAGCATTGGACTAGTGACAGGCTGAAATGATGATGATGATGATGATGATGAATTATGTGACCGTTACTGTATATATAAGGTACGAGTAACAGTGTATATCTTTGTGCGAGCAAACTGACACTGACAGATAAAAATCAAAGTATTTCGCAGGTCATCTAGCTCAAAAAATAGCATGTAATCAAAAATATCCCATATCTCAAAATCTACACGACAGTCACATACGATCACGACAGCCTAGTGGTCAGAGTATCTGAGTTCTAAGCCGCGGGTCCTGGGTTCGAATCCCAGCCGGAGCACACCCATTGTGTTGAAACACAAATTGTTGGTTTTCGGGTTTGGTTGTGTTGTGATCGTCCCCCGTTTCTAACACTGCATCGTAGCCTACTGCGATCTTATCGCTTGAGCGTTACATCGGGCGTGGGTAGGCAGGGGCGAGTGAGTGCCTCTGTGTTTGCGCGTACCCTTGTGGCACTATAATATCTGCTGCGCAGACTCCCGACAATATTCGGAAGTTGTCGCCGTGATCTAAATCGACTCTTTTCTAGATTCTACAAACTGATTTTTTTTCAGAATGTTCCACTAGACAATCTTTGCGACTTTAGAAGCGCATATTTCACCAACGACTGGCATAAATAAAATAGTTATTTCGTAACTTCTTCATAATTTTTCAAGACCTATCACACTCAAAAAAAATTCCAGTGTCATGGTTGGTGTGCCACCTCCATTTTTTTCTTTATTTCATTGCACCGTTGTAGCGGTTCCTAAAGACGCACCTTCCTTCTTTACAGTACCTGTAGTCTCCAAGTAAGTTTTTACTACGGAACCCTAGAAAGGTGTGTGTTGTTTTGATGCTGTCTCACTGCTGAGCACAGGTATTGTTTGATTTTGGAGTGGGTTTCGGAGCTGCACGTCGACTTTTTTATTCCATAGAAATTTTCATGATGTTTTTCTGCATCATCGTGCATAGGGTAAAATGCCGTCATGGGAATCGAACGTAGGTCACTCGCGTACTATGATATTTAGGGCAAGCTGGCCTACAAATAGCGTATATAGGTCACATTATTTTTTAACATTATATTATCAATTTCAAATTTATAAAACACCAAGTTTTCCGGGGACTATTCCGCGTGGTTTATAGTGGTATAATAGTTTTTATTTAATTGGAAAAAGTGATGAAAAGAGCAAAATGTTCAAGTGCGACGTCTGCCCATAACAAATTCTGCGTGACACGATACTGCGCTTGTCACCCTGAGACATCAGTTCTTAAGTCTCATATGCCTGGTGATTACACTACCGCCCTTCAAATTAAAACACAGTTATGTTTGCACACTACCGCTTCACAGCAAAAAAAAATTGGTTCCGGGGTGGTACCTAACTAGACGGATTCCTGCATAGAAATCCTACCACCACTTAATGTACCAGTGTTACTAAATATAAATAAACAAAAGAAAATCAATGAAAAGCGATTCAAAATCGGTTCAGTATATTTCACATTATGCTCGAACAAACTTTCGAGCAGATAAAAAATTACAAAAATTAATTGCTTGAATTCGGAGACGACTCTAAACCCTAGATCAAATTTTTATAAGAACTCGTAAAATTCAAACAAAGGTTTTTTGCCGTTTTATAATAGTGCCAATAGCCTGATGATTTCCCCATGACAGACGTTTGACTACGGCGTTAAATTCCGAATACTGTCGGAGGCTATCAACTTCGCAGGTGATATCATAGTGCTGCAAGTGTACGCCTAATGTAGCGCTCATGCGATAATATCGTAGGTAGGCTAGGGTTCAGTGGCAGAGATACATGGTCAATCACAAAACAACCAGACGCGAAAACCAACAATTTTTGCACAAATGATGGCCCCGGATAGGTTTCGAACACTTCGAATCATCATCATATCAGCCTATCACTAGTCCACTTCTGAACATAAGCCTCCCCTAAACATTGCTACAAAAGTTTGTAGTTCTCATTTTGGGGGGATTTTGCCATAGTTGCCACGCTTGGCAGGCGGGTTGGCAACCGCAGTTTATTTATTCTGATGTTCCAGGAAGATGCTGTTGCCCATCTTCTAGTTTTAATTTTCCCTTTGTCGACTTTTACGACACCCACGGAATGAGATGGGATGGTAGATTCTCATAAGCCTTCGAATACTTTCGGTTAATTACAGTACTTCGCCCAAGGGTCCTGGACGAAGAACTGCAACCACTAAGGCTAGGGTATGGACTGCGATACATACCTCCGCAGGTTCGAACCCGACATACCTTGGACAAGCTTTTAAGCTTAGATTGAGTGAGCGTAATATATGTAATGGCCATATTCTCATAGCTTTGCTAGTATTTTATATACATACGAGTAGATTTCATATTCATGCTCAATTATCGATAAAAAATAAAATGTAATATTCAAAGTTCTCTTTCTAGTCATATAACATTGCTCGTGATCGATCTTAAAGTGAAAGCAAACCACCTAACATGGGTCTAATTGGCATAAAAACCCTAACAATACGTTACTATTGCTTACGCCAATATTTGAAACAAAATATCAAACACACAACTTCAGGTTTGCTGCCCTAAAATCATTTACAACCTAACGATGTAAAGGAAACTCTCAAAGCTTGAATGCATGTACAACTTTGTATTCTGTTAGCATATTTACAATTTTAAGTTTGCCTCCGTAGAACTGCTCTGACTGATAGTTTGCCGAATGTAACAACTGTAGAAGCACGTTTGTGAAGTTGTATGATAAACTACAATATTGATTGTGCAGTTACGTTGATCATGATCGGTCAACATCGGGCGCTCTCGGCAAACATCGGGTGAGTTCAGCAAACAAAAGTGATTGGCGATAATAAGGAAACTGTAACATCGATCAGCTGTTTGTGTTTGAATCAGTTGGATTGGGAAGTCACAAATGTTATTTGTTAGTCACACCTAAAAAGCTAGAAAAGTTTTTAAGCATTCCGGGAAATAAAAATATTGAAGATATGATCGCGAAGATATTAGTGTCGCTCGAAGTTTCGGCAAACGTTTTACTCCGTAAGGTTTAACAGGCAAAATAAACATGTTAAAAAAATGCAAGTTATCGTCGTCATCCTCATACATGAACAAAAATGGTGGTCTGTCTGATATTAAATTAGTCCACTTGAAAAAATCCGAAATAAAAAACCTGTTTATAAATTTTAGTCAAATTAATCTTAAAAACCTCTGCAGCTATTTTCATCGAATCTGCAAAAATTCTAACATCAATTTAGTATTTGTTTCAATGTGATATCTCAAATCTTAGGGTCTTAGGGATCTTAGGGAGTTGATGATGAGAAATGTTTTTTTTTAAATACTATAGAATTTTTATTTAATGTAGATTCTTAACAGATTACTCACTGAATATTGTACTATTTATTTAATTATGTTCTCGTCTGGCCTTTCTTACACGAGAAAGTGACGAGACGAGCAAAACGTTCACATGATAGTAAGTGCAGCGTCTGCCCATAACAAAACTTATGTCATACAGAACATTTCTGTGTGGCACCACACCGCGCTCTTCTCCCTGAGACATCAGTTCTTAAGTCTCATATGCCCTAGTAATAATTACACTAGCTTTCAATGCCCTTCAGAGCGAAACAAAGTAACGTTTGTACACTACTGCTTCACGGCCTTGCGGTGGTACCTACTTAGACGGGTTCCTGCATAAGAATACCACCAATAGATATTAAAATTGATCTAATTTACTATTAAATTAATTTATTAATCTAAATAACACAAAATTACTTAACATAAAAAAAAACCTGAGTAGGTACTTAACATCAATCGTCCAAATTCCAATAAGATTCACATAAGAAAGGCCATGAGATAAATTTTCAAATGTGAAGCGCCATTGTAAATGAAATATTGAAGTAGAGCATACTGCACTGCGGCGCGGGACCACACACGTCGCGTCGGCCCGTGGCGAGCGTCGCTAGCTGCAGTGGATGCGACTTTTATTTTATTATATTTATTTTTGCTTGTTGAACTGCGAACTAATGGCATGCAATTTATGTGGGCCGTGTTTGCTTATGAAATATTTTGATGAATTTTTTGCGTTTTTATGGCGATGAATTTGATGTGAATTGATTTTCATGGCGAAAATGTATGATTGGAAAATTTGCGCCTGTAGAGAACGGTAAAGAATAAAAACTGAACTGATATTGAATTTCGAATATAATGAGATACGGAGGACGGAATTACTTTGGTAAAATTTGAAGAAGTTGAAGCTAAAAGTCTTGCTTAACGGCAAAAATGATAACGATTTATGTGATAGAAGTTGGTAGTTAGTTACTGTTGGTAGGATTCCTATGCAGGAATCCGTCTAGGTAGGTACCACCCCAGGGCCAGTTATTCTGCCGTGAAGCAGTAGTGTGCAAACATTACTATGTTTCGGTTTGACTGGCACTGTGAGCTAGCATAATTACTGGGCATATGAGATTTAAGAACTTATGTCTCAGGGTGATGGACACAGTGTGGTGTCACACAGAATTTTTCTGGGTGACACAGCATTTGTTATGGGCAGACGTTGCACTTACCATCAGGTGAACGTTTTGTTCGTTTCATCACTTCATCCGATAAAAAAAAAATGTAACGACGACCACGACAATACTCAACCATATACAGCCTAGATTAAAATTTTCAATGCACTATTCGGGTCCAGACGCAATATCATTGAAAAACTGCAATGAAACAAAAAAGGTAAACAACATTATTCTCAAAATGTTTGAAAAGTTTATTCATCGAGTAACATTACTAAACATTTGTAACCCTATGTAATAATGACTCTAGTGGTCGCCCGTGTAGTGGCAATTAAAGATGATCCCCTTATCGCCATCCCGTGGGTGTCGTAAAAGTCGACAGAGAGAAAATAAAAATCAGGAGATGGGCAGCAGCATCTTGCTGGAACATCTGAATAATAAAATGCGGTTTCCAACTCACCTGCCAAGCGTGGCAACCAGTTGAAAAATACCCCCCCCCCCCCCCCCCTTGGGGCTACAAACTTTTGTGGCGATCTGTGCGAACATTACTGTGTTTCGGTTTATAAGGCACTGAGAGCTAGCGGAATAAATGCGCATATGAGACTTAACAATTGATCTGTGGGTGACGGGCGCAGTGTGGTGCCACACAGAAATGTTCTGGGTGACACAGCATTTGCTATGGGCAGACGTTTGCACTTACAATCAGGTGAACGTTTTACTCGTTTCGTCACATTGTGAAAAAAAAAAATGGTGGGCTCGATTCTGCGACGTCATGTATCGTAATCCTTACTATGGCGACAAAATGTCATGGCCTCCAACAGTTACCACTATCATTAACTGAAATATGATATACCTAAATTATTAAGACCGGTGACGTGCAACAGCGTTTTAAGTCATTGAAAGGCATCTGGCATTTGAATCGCCAATCCGCTTGTAAAGCGTGGCGATTTTGCTAAGTCCTCCCAATTTGGGGGAGGCGGAGGCCCATGTCCAGCAGTGGACTATTAATACGTTGTTGATAATGATACAATGTTTTTGAATGACGTTTTTTTAAGGTATAAAGTTACGAAACGAGCAAAACGTTCACCTGATGGTAAGTGCAACGTCCGCCCACAACAAATGCTGTGTCACCCAGAATATTTCTGTGTGACACCACACTGCACTCGTCACCCAGAGACATCAGTTCTTAAATCTCAAATGCCTCAAATGACGGATTCCTGCATAGGAATCCTACCATTTATACTTTTATAAATATTACTAATTAGTGGATGTGCCAGTGCGATTTTTCTTCTTTAATTATCACATAGTGTATTAAAAAAAGTTATTATCAGATGTGAAGTAGTTATTGTGACTAACAGAACATATAAATTATATACGTATTATCTCAGTGGTACATAGATACTGCTAGATGGCAGTATTGAATATTAATAAAGAAATTCAACAAAAAAAACTATTTCCAATCCAATAATAGAAAAATTGCTTATGTAATAATTCCAAATTTACGTGAACGTTTCGATCATTTGAATATAATACTAGTGGTCGCCCTGTGGTCGAAATTTGACAGTATTTCGTTTTTTTTTAAGTTGGACGTTATCGAGATTTGAGTAATCAATCTCTGTGCGTCTGTTTGACCACAGACTTTTAATATTGCCACAGGGCGACTAGAGCGAGGTGCATCTTAGACATCAAAATTCCCGACTTGAAAACGCTTAAACCAACTTTGTGCTATTCTTAGGGCTGATTTCAAGCATGAAAATAAAGCCGATCAGTTTAAGCTAAACGAAGTTTAAACGTTTAACTGAGTTCATTGCTACATTTTGCATTTCATCAACATCAAATTAGCGCAGTTAAAGTTAAACGCGATTACGGCGAACGCAGTTTTCGACGTTCAACTCTTTAAACGGGCTGTCATTGTCAATTGCACATTGACAGTATGAACGTAAATAATGTTTTATTTTATCCAATTAGAAGTATTTGTAACACAGATTATATATGAATTTTAGCGTCCTTCTTTCCTCTCTATTCAAACTTTCCAAATCTAACACTCCAACGTGCTTGAAAAGGGTTTTTTTCTTCACGTTTTAATATAAAGATGATATCTTATATTTTTATTGAATGCCGTACTTAATGTTTTTCTTAATGTTAATGTAACTTTAACCCGTATAATTTTGGAAGTTCATAATAATTTAGAATTCAATCAAGTGAAAATCTATTTTATGCCTGCATAATTATACCGGTTATATCGTTAGGTGAGTCCCAGGTGTATCTACGTTATATCCCGGGAGCAATAAACGACCAATATTAATAACATTAATAGCCTTCGCGAACTCGGCACGACACGGGAACGACACGAACACGGCACGCCGCCGGTTCAGTGGTTAATTGAATTTGGTACTGCTATGTGTATACTCTATCTACTCATTTTACTGAGTACCTGTGGGAAAATTTGATATTAAGTTAGAATTGCAATAATAAATAAATACCCGTAATTGTTGTGAATATCTTAAGGTTTTTCAAATGACAAAAACTCAACGTACCCTAACTCTAGTACCATAACTAATGGCGCAAACACTAAGACACTAACTCGCCCTTCCGTTTCCGATGTAACGCTAACATGTTAGAATCAGAGGTACGTACAGATGCAGTTATAGACACGGGTGGATCATAATAAAAATAAATATTTGCTTCGGCTGGTATTCGAACGCAGGACCAATGACTCGGTTTACGGGTACGCTTATCACGTACGTACTTACCAACTAGGGAACGGAACTACCAGAGTTCTTTCAAAGTCAAAGTCAACACTTCAAAGTCAAAGTCAAAATTTCAAAGTCAAAGTCAGTACAATTGTCGTATAAGGTTCTGTTTAACGCGCTGTTTATCTGGTGGTCGGATCTGGTAGTCGCTGGTCGCCACCCACTTAAAAAACAGTTTGACGCTCAGCCGAAATACCCGGTCTGTGCCTGGTCTCGCTCATAAACAGCCGAGGTTGTAATGTCACAGCCGCGGCCATCGATTTCTGAGAACCATTTCGCGCCAATGCAGAACATGTAATTTTTTTATGGAATTATACTTTTTTGCGAGCAAACTTGTTGATAAGTGCAACGTCTGCCCACAACAAATGCTGTGTCATGCAGAACATTTTGGTCCGGCACCACACTGCGGTCGTCACGCTGAGACGTCAGTTCGTAAATCTCATATGCCCACTAATTACACTAGCTATCAGTGCCCTTATGACGAAACAGCAATGTTTGCACACTACTGCTTAACGGCAGAATAGCCGGCACTGCGGTCGTACCTCAACGGACACCTGAACAGATATCCTGCAACTAGTAAGGTTTTACTTTTAAAATGAATATTTTTTTGTCTGTTTCTGATTGCCTCGATTCTTTGATTTTTCTTTCTTTTATACCAGTAAATGGCTTTAGCAGTATCATGCCTCGAGAGGCCAATCATCTAACTATAAAATATGTTCTACTGGTGGTGGGATTCCTATTCAGGAAACTAGCTAGCTCTGCAGTGGTACTCGGTACATAGAGCTAGTTATTGTGACGTGAAGCAGTAAGCATGTCTGAAGGCCCCGTGAGCTTGTGTACTGTGCATATGGGACACAAAAACCGATGTCTCAGGGTGACAGATCCATGCTTAGGTATCCTATCACCGGCTTCACATCGCTGTTCTGATAAATTTATTATTATTATTCTATCAAATGTTGAAGATCGAGCGATTATTAACGCGACATATGTTTAAGTTAAGTTTTAAAACACCCATGAAACGGGATGTAGTGTTAGAGTCTTAATGGTTTCTCCTATGCCGCTGGCACGCAGCATTTAATCTTCAGTTCAGGTACAAATCGCATTCCTTTTACCAGCTTTCGCTTTTAGTTGTTTCTTTAGTCGCACGAGCCACGCATGTTTTCTTAGTCATGCACTTTTAACTTTAGTCACAAACTCCTGACCGCCGTAACAAATCCTATCCTACAAGTAGAGTAACATAAATATCTCACTGCTGAGGGGCCTCCTCTCATTTTTGAGATAAATTTGGAAAATTACAATAAGCTTTACACTCAAGAATTTACTTTAGTTCACTTTATAATTTTGAACTGATTGGTAGCGGTGGGTGTCGTAAAAGTCGACAGAGGGAAAATAAAAACCAGAAGATGGGCAGCAGCATCTTCCTGGAACATCTGAATAAATAAACTGCGGTTGCCAACCCGCCTGCCAAGCGTGGCAACTATGGCAAAATCCCCCCAAAATGAGAGCTGAAATGAGAGCTACAAACTTTTGTGGAAATCTATGGCATATGTTCAGCAGTGGACTAGTGATAGGCTGAACTGATGATGATGATGATGATGACGTGTAGAGAAAACTTTGTACCCCTTTCTAAGCATATTGCGCGCACGAAGGAGTATGAGAGTTGGCATAGTTAAAGTTTGTATGGAGAAGAAGCGAGAAAGCTAATATTTATGTACTATATGTGTTACAAATACATTAAATAAAATAAATCGATAAACTATATACTGAGTGTCTTTTATCATTTTCCTAGAATTCTATCGCAGCGACACCTACTGGGTCCTATTCTGAATCTAAACCATCCAGGGAACCACACAAACATACACAAAAAAATCACCCACATCCAGACGTTTAGGAGTTCAGTGACATACACACGCACAGAAGAATTATATATATAAAGATTAGTCTGTTATTTGTTTACGTACATACTGCCAATTTCAAACATTTTGTGCGACTGTTTGATCAAAGAGATTGGTGTCTACTGTATAATGGTGTCACCATAGGATTTCAAAATGTTGCCAACAAATAATTACTCCATACCGTTCAAACTTAATAATTTTATGAATTATTTCGAATTTCGACCACTACCTATTATAAATCTACGCACCACTTCACTATATCTGTCTTGCTGTGGTAGCTCAAGGGCGTCATAGTGCGCGAGTACCGTGGATTCGATCCTCGGTGCCGGTACTAAAATTATCAATTTAAAAAAAAGACTCCGTTTTACCATGTGTTCGGCGGTCAAAAAACATCGTGCGTGCCTGTTTGAGAAATAAAAAAAATAATTCGACAATATTCAAAGTTACAAATTTCCAAGGCAGCGTGGCGGACGCTTCCCGGTTCCAAAACCCTCTCAGAAATAGGACAATAAATCACATTTATAGACTGATACTACTGGATATAGATGATATAGACTGTTACTGACCACCCCAGGGCCAGTTATTCTGCCGTGAAGCAGAAGTGTGCAAACATTGCTGTGTTTCGGTTTGAAGGGCACTGTGAGCTAGCGTAATCACTGGGCATATTATGAGATTTAAGAACTTATGTCTCAGAGTATATCAAATAAAAAAAATAATTATATCCATCGCTCTGCCTTTAAAACCCATGTTAAGAATAAAAACGTTTATGAATAGTTTACGTAATATTTCTATTGTACGTTTTAGTTATAATTCTTTTTTACCTATAATAGTTTGTGCCTGCTAATTGTAATGGTATTTATGTAATTGTAATGTTAATTGTAATTGTAATTTATAAAGTGCTTAGACCATATGTATATTCTCAGTGAGATATTTCTAAGCAAACAAATTTAATTATTTGTAAGTATACTCTTATACCTCACTTAGTTTCTAGCCTTTTATTTCTGTTTATCTCCTATAAAGTAAATGAATAAATTCGCTGTTGTTCGAGCATGTAAAGGAGGACACATATACACATACAGTCCCGCCTTTTTTCCGTATAAGTATATGGGCCAGACAGAGACCACACTCGTAGCCATCTTTCGCCCCCACGGGAAACGAGACGTGACGGGTGGAAAACCACATCGCCACCATATTGGTACGAGTCGAAAATTCTTACTTCCCATTACGTTCCAAAGAGCAGTATAGTTACAGAATTGCATATTTTAGTGTTATTCAGCACGAACAACAGCCTTTATTCCGTAAAATAGTTGTACCTCGGTAGGAATAGCCTATATTCCGTACCAATAGTTAGTTGTACCTCGGTAGGAAAGAGGTAGGTGCTATTCTGCACTGCCGGACGCCTATCAAGGAGAATCCTAACATTTATTATTACTACATTTAGTAAAAATTATTAGTTTATCAAGTTACCGACTCTAGTACATACACTAGATTAAGAAAGAAATGTTCGTCTGTGGTTTTTTGTAAGTTCATACGAGTATTTTCGTCGATGGACTTCTTTCGTGCTTGGGCAATCCTCCGCCGCAAAAATCCGCTTTCTGTGTTGGCGCATGAATTATTTGATTGTTATGACAATTGGTTGTGGGTAGCATAGATTTTTTTTATATCATGGTTTTGGTCTTATCATTAGCAAATCAAGGAAAAATGCGCATATTAATTATAACAGCGTTTGTACATACATACTTTATTTATTTATTTACACTTTATGTACTAACTGAACTAAATAGCCGTGTGGTGGCTGATCGTTAAAAGAATGCCACCACTCCATCTCATCCAATGGATCTCGTAAAAGGCGGGTAAGGAATTAAACTGCACTGTGCACCCAACAGCGCATGGTGGCGATGGGCTCACCACCTATCACACCAAGTGCATTATATTGTTTTGGTGAAACGTGGATTGTGACAGTCATTAGTTTTTGCAGTGAGTGCCCAGTCTCTGACTACCCCTTATGGGATACAGTCGTGAATGTATGTATGTATGTATGTAATATTAACCTGACATTAGCGGGTCAAATGTTTATACATTTGCAAAAACAATGTTTACAATTTGATTTTTAAATAAAAATCTTGTGACTGTTTATATTTTTTTATGTATGTATGTATGTACTAACTGTACAAACGGCGGACTTAATGCCATATGGCATTTTCTACCAGTAGTACTTGCTACTACTTTATGTAGTGATTTATTAAATTATTTTTTAATAAAACGACTTTTACGGATATTATCGCGTTCAACGTGATAGATGTCCTGATGTCATAGTTAATCCGGGGTACTTTCAGGTTTTTATCCTCACCTCTCTCCCCATGGGTGCTGCGAAGAGCTAGAAACGTCTAGTTACAAATTGAACGAGGAAAATTCGTAAAAGTTATGAAATAGGCGCTCGCTTTAAATTTTATAGTATGCGAGTGACCTGGGTTCGATACCCGGTGCGGGAACCACTAAAATTGTTAATTCCAATTTTAAGTGCTGATTTACCACGTGCTTGGGCGGTGAAGGAAAACATCGTGAGGAAACCTACATGTCTGAGAAATAAAATATATTTCGAAGACATGTGCCAGTCAGTCAGACAGTCTGCCAACTCGCATTGGAGCAGCGTGGCGGATTCTTCCTAGCTCCAAAACCATCTCAGAAATGAGAGGAGGCCTGCGCTCAGCAGTGGTACATTTATACGTTACGTTACGTTTGCGTAAATATAAGATATCAATGAATTCTTTTTTTTATTGAATAACAACGTTGGTGGAGCTTCTTTACCTAGCAAATTATAATTTGCTATACCATTACAACTATACCATTATAACTATACATTACAACTATACCATTGAGGCCCGTAGCAAATTATGTTCATAATTTGCTACGGGCCTCAATGGTATTACGCCACTTTCGATAGAACATTCAATCCAGATTGGAAGATTTGCTTCGATCACACTGTGTCGCTATTTCGGAGGACTTAGTTGTAGTGCCTCTCGTGACAGTGACCTCATGGCAAGGCAGCCCATGAGCAGCCATGCCCAACCGGAACGCAGTAGTGTAACCACTACTATTTTACGCTAGATAAAAGCGAGGCGGCGGTACCTACCTTGTCAAGGTTTGCTAAGTTCTCTCACCTACGGCTCGGTTGGAGCAGTGGCGATGTGCTTGGCTCTAGGGAAGGTTCGATTTCCGCTCGGGACTAATATATGTACTAGTTGATAGTCTGTGTGTTTTTATGTAGATACAATCATGTTTGTGCCATAACTTTTTAAAAATCAACGATAGATGTAATGTAAGGTGGTGTAATGACCACATTGGACGGTGCCCGTTTATCATACCTAACTACCACTGATATGAAAATAACCTTTGGCGGTTTTTTTTATGTTTTTTTCTTTCCTGGTGTTAGGATTCCTATGCAGGAATCCGTCTAGGTAGGTACCACCCCAGGGCCAGTTATTCTGCCGTGAAGCAGTAGTGTGCAAGCATTACTGTGTTTCGGTTTGAAGGGCACTGTGAGCTAGCGTAATCACTGGGCATTTGAGAATTAAGAACTGATGTATCAGGGTGACGGGCGCAGTGTGGTGTCACACAGAAATATTATGAGTGACACAGCATTTTTTGTAGGCGGACGTTGCACTTACCATCAGGTGAAAAAGTGGCGAGACTAGCAAATCGTTAACCTGATGGTAAGTGTTTCCCTTGGCAACGACTTCCGTTAACAAATGCTGTGTCACCCAAAACATTTCTGTGTGGCGCCACACTGAGCTCGTCACCCTGACATATCAGTTTTGAAGTCCCATATGCCCAGTAATCACAATAGCTATCAGTGCCCTTCACAACGAAACACGGTATGCAAACTACTGCTGCACGGTAGAATAACAGACCCTTAATGGTATGCTAGTGTAATCACTGGGTATATGAGTCTTAAGAACTGATGTATCAGGGTGACGGGCGCATTGTGGTGTCACACTGTTCTGGGTGACACAGCATTTGTTATGGGCAGACGTTTTGCTCGTTCCGTCACTTTTATCAAATAAAAAAAAAACCTTTCCAGACGGATTTCTGGATAGGAATCCTACCACCAGTATCGTTATTACATTTGTCACCGCTCTGCACCACTCAAACATAATATGTTTACAAATATAACTGCATTTAAAGCTGAACAGCGGAAGCGGCCGCTCAGCGAATGAATCGTTAAGAAAACATTTTTCTTCTCCAACACTAAACAAATGCGCATATAAAAGTTATTAGAACCCACTGTTCTGTTAAAGGCGTTAAACAAATACACAGATAACTTACGTGTGGTCATTCGGAGCGTTACGACACGATCAATTTCTAATTCGTTTCAATATGATCTTTGGTGAGTCAATGACTCACTTTTTAGAATATGCATGTGGTTTGGATTAGACCCGCGTGCCGATACCGCGAAAATCGTTAACAGAAATTCAAAATACTGATTCAACAATCGCCGAAGGAATACATCGTGAGGAAACCTGAATGTGCGAATAAAAAATAATATTTCGACGACATGTTACCAACCCACACTGGAGCAATGTAGTGGACTCCTCAAAAATCCGTTCATGTCTAAACTCAGCATACCACTGCTGGGCACAGTTAAGATCGGAGGTAGGCTAGGATGCAGTGTCAGAAACACGGGTACAAACACAACACAACCAGACCCGAAAACCAATAATTTGTGTTTTAGCTCAAATGTTGGCTCCGGCTGGGATTCGAACCCAGGACCCGCGGCGTAGAAGTCAGGTACTCTGACCACTAGGCCACGCGGTCGTCACTCAAATAATTGGCAATCGAATAAACTAATTCACAATGTAGATCTATTCTTGCACAATCCACTAGGCATTATAATGCCAAGTTACGAATTTAACTTTTAATAATTTATTACAGTGCATAAGGTATTATTTTATTGGTTTATTATAATCCAAGTAGCAAGTTTGGCAAGACGATCAGAGTAAGGTTCTTATGCAGTGTCAGAGACGTAAGGAATTTTGTAAGATGTGTGTTGCAAATACGAATAGTACGGTTTCGGCAAGAATTTGGCTCAGAAGGTACACTCACCCGAATTTCAAGATTGTTGGTTCTTAAGAAAGAACTATATTATTCTTTCCTCCTTTTTCTTCAGTTATTGAATTGACTTAAAATAGAAAAAAGGCCAAGAAAACTTCCAGGGCGGTTTTTCAAAAGTTATATTAGTCATTCTATCGCAATTAATTTTAGGTGGTGACAGCACAGTGCCTAAGGCAAAACTCTGGTGGCATGGTGTAAAAAGGTGGTAAAATCAACGTTTTCACATTAGAAAATTAATCGCTACGATTTCCAACAAATTACCAGCGCATGTGTCCCCGCCGACGTTCGTGTATAGACGAGTTAGTACATACAATCATTGGTTGAGATCAAAAAATGTATTGGTGCAAAGCTCTTGGCCTATTACCAGCCGATGTAACGCGACCTGACAACTTTAATACTTAATGCTAGATCCTTTACCGTAGTTAGAGAATGAATTGGAGATAATCTCGTTTCCATTTCAAATGTTTTTTATTGGTAATTTTGCCATGTAAGAGGAAAACTGTCATCGAAAAAATTTGTAAAATATTCTTAATTGAAATACGTTTAAGTATTATATTCGATCATGAATACGTGTCTTTCCGCACATTCCAATTCAGTTGTAGTCACGAAGCTAGTTGCATATATAGATCTTGTCTGAAACCCATACGCATACACATATAGTTTAAATTGTATTTTATTAATAGCTAACCAAATTAAAATCTAAGGGCTTATTAATTATGTAGAAACAGGGAAACGTTAAGAAAAATAATGTTAAAAACAAAAGTATACACACACGGTATCTATAAGAAAAAAACTGTTTTTAATTTTTTTGTTATTCTGTCTGTTTGTTCCGGCTTATCTCCGAAACGGCTGGACCGATTTTGATAGGACTTTCACTGATAGCTGATATTATAGCGGGTAACTATAGTTTTTGAAAAATAAGCGCAAAAAAATTAAAACCCCATATTGCAATTCATCGATCGGGGTCGGCTTTATTACGCGTGTAAAACCGCGGGGCAGAGCTAATATTAAATATCAATCATTTTGACTATTTTACGCTCCTAATTAAAAAATATTTCGAAGACATGTGAAGTCCGCCAACCCGCATTGGAGCAGCGTGGCGGATTCTTCCTAGCTCCAAAACCCTCTCAGAAATGAGAGAAGGCCTGTGCTCAGTAGTGGGACATTTATAGGCTGAAACTTCACGCTCCTAAAACTTATCGGTTCATCTTTTCGGCACGTGTAACAACAATTTATTATCCGACGTTTAATTGATTTTAATATTCAAATCACGTCGCTCACTAAAATGATAATTGACAATAACTATTACAATAATCGAAGGCGAAAAATACGAAGCAGAGAAAAAAACCCTGATATTAAACGATCAAGAATCACAATACGCAATCAGAAAGCATTGTATGAATACCGCACGACGACTTGGGTGGTCCGAAAGTATCCCGTTGCTCTGTCTCTTACGCGCGCGCGTGTTCTGACAATCTACGGTTCTTGTCTCCAATTCGGTTTGGCGGTCAAAGCCTATAAAAAATGTAGACGGAACACGTACTCTATTAATTAATAACTCTATGGTATAATGTGTTCTTCAACTATGTACAAATACATTTTTTTTGAAAGACAGAATTCTGAATATAATTATTAATAAAGAATGCTTAGAAATAAAGTACGTAGTAAAAGTATTATTTTTATAGGTGCAAATAACTAAATATAACTTATTTAGCTGTTTCGGCGATATGGATAGTTTATAAATATAATCTAATTATTATAAAAGTTAAATTATTTTATGTTCAATATGATTTTTTGCAACTGGCGCTTCTGCGTTGAATGGTCTATTCATTTCACCTTTTAACATTAGCCCTTTTCGCGACTTCCTTGCGGTCTCTTTCATGCACTCGTGGTATGTATTAATCCTGCCTACTCCCACGCGAGCACTTGTGACCTTATCATTACTCTGGTCTGTCTTCGGTCGAGAAGAAAGTTGCAACCATCCCACTCCCACATTGTTTTTGAATTAAACTACGAAATTGACTAAATCTGCACGAAGCTTTTCAAAAACATTTCAAAAGTGTTTGTATAACTCTATTGCGAATACGTGACATTCACAATGATGAGTGCCGAAGCCAAGCAATGATTGGTAGACATATTAGTAAGCGTCAGCTTGAGATTGAAGAAATGTGAGATTTTTTAATTATATTATTTTATAATATATAACGACATTTATAAGCAAAGAAGCGGAAGTTATCACTTGTATTTAACTATTTGCTTTCCTATATACCAGGGATACCGTGGTAGCTCAGGGGCTAGGCGCTCGCTTTAAATTTCATAGTACGCGAGTGACCTGGGTTCGATTCCCGGTGCCGGCACCACTAAAATTGTTAATTGCAATTTTAAGTGCTGACTTACCACGTGCTCGGCGGTGAAGGAAAATCGTGAGGAAACTTGCATGTCTGAGTAATTAAAAGTATTTCGACATGTGAAGTCCGCCAACCCGCATTGGGGGAGCGTGGCGGATTCTTCCTAGCTCCAAAACCCTCTTAGAATTGAGAGGAGGCCTGTGCTCAGTAGTGGGACATTTATAGGTTGAAACTTTACTTTTTTTACTTTTTTATACCAGGGATTCCCAAAATGGTCGATATCCCCTAGATAACTAGAGATAGGATTTTTAAAGTAATTTGGCTATGGGGATCTGAGTTGTCAATTCATTTTGGAAAAGGGATCTGTTGCCCAAAATAGTTTGGAAATCCTAGCTGTATAATATATAAGGCTTAGGCAATCAGATCGGAGGAAGGGATGGGTTTTGTGTCAGTGACACTATGATGTGTACATACATCCAGACCATAAAACCAATAATTTATTTATTGAACAAACATTGGTTCTGTCTAAGATAATAACGCTATACCAACCGCCAACGAAGCGAGTTTCGAAACAAAATTTCAGGATTTGGTATAATGTTTTATAATTGTAACGAATTATAACTGATGCTATGAGATAAAGGCCTCTGCTGACATATACAACATTATATCTTTTGTTTCTTTTTATAATAATACTTATATAAATATTAGTTTAACAGGATCAACGATTTAATTTACTTTTAAAGTATGGTAGTATACGTGGTAGCTATGGGACCGCGCGCTCACCTTATATTTTATAGTACGCGAGTTCAACAGCAAAACGTTCAAAGGCTGCGTCACCCAGAACATTTCTGTGGCATGTCTGGCACCACACTGCGCCCGTCACCCTGCGACATAGGTTTTTAAGTCTCATATGCCCAGTGATTACA
This sequence comes from Luehdorfia chinensis, assembly GCA_019845155.1. NCBI lineage: Eukaryota > Metazoa > Arthropoda > Insecta > Lepidoptera > Papilionidae > Luehdorfia > Luehdorfia chinensis. The sequence goes on from JAHVAK010000107.1 coordinate 2,057,894, forward strand.
CTAGCTCCCAGTGTCCTTTAAACTGAAATACAGCAATATTTGCAGAATAATTGGCCGTGGGGTACCTACCTAGACGGATTCCATCGTAGGAATCCTTCCACGAGTAATTATTATTAGTTTATGATATGTTTAGTTACGCTTGCCTTTTTAAAAGTAAAGTAAAGTCATTGCAGGTTCACCACAAACAATCACCAAAACATCATGAAAAAACGTCCTGATAAAATGTGCGCGTTTGAGATAAAGGCTTTGGAGGATGAATAAACTCGAGCGGTATGGCGGAGTATCCACGGCACCCTATTTAAAAATGGTCTGTGACAAACAGTTTGACAATGTTTCTGTAATTATTAAGTTCGGTAGCTTCAAAGCGCGTTTTTTTTTCAGAAGAATAAGCAAATGAGCAAGTAGCTCATTTGATGGAAAGTTGCTGAAGGTGTTTTGTAAAGGAGTAGGCTCTTTTATTAAAGGTCTCTAAGTCGTATCGGTTCAGAAAACCCGCTTCATGCAATTAGGTCATCATCATCACTTCAGCCCATCACCAGTCCACTGCTCGCCTCCGCTCATATATTACTACAAAATTGTGTAGTTCTCATTTCGAGGGGAATTTCGCCATAGTTGCCACGCTTGGCAGGCGGGTTGGCAACCGCAGTTTATTTATTCAGATCTTCCCGGAAGATGCTGTTGCCCATCTTCTGGTTTTCATTTTCGCTCTGTCGACTTTTACGACACCCACGGGATGAGATGGAGTGGTAGATTCTCTGAAGATTAGTATTATTATTATTAAGTAGTAGATTCCCTAGGTAAAAAGATAAAATGTTGGTTTTTCCGGATCGTCAAGAAAAGAGCCTATTCTTTTTTTTTATAGAATAGGAGGCAAACGAGCAGGTGGCTCACGTGATGGTAAGTGATCACCGCCGCCCATGAACACCTACAATACCAGAGGAATAGCAGATGCGTTGCCCGCCTTTGAGAAAGGAATAGGCTCTTTTCTTGAAGGTCCCTAAGTCGTATCGGTCCGGAAAAACCGCTGACGGCAGAACATTCCATAAAGTGCAAGTGCGTGGCAGAAAATTCCGCGAAAAACGCACTGTGGTGGAATGCCAACCATCAAGGTGGTGACGATGGAATTTGAGGTTATGCCGTAAGGTGGCACCCACAAATCCAATTTCTTTGATATTGCTACTCCTTTGGTATTGTAGATGTTCATGGGCGGTGGTGATGACTTACCACCGCCCCACCAGGTTTTATAGTTTTTTTATAGGAGAAAGTGTCGAGACGCGCAAAAGTTCGCGTTCGAGTAATTGCAACGTCTGTCTATAAGAAATGCTGTGTCACCAGTACATTTATATTTCGATCTGAGATATCAGTTGTTAAGTCTCATATGATCAGTAATTACTCTCAGTGCCCTTCAGGCTGAAACAGAGTAATGTTTGCGCACTACTGTTTGATGGCAGATAACTAGTCCTGCTAAGTACCACCACCTAACCTACCTAGACGGATTCCTGCACAGGAAACCTACCTTCATCATTATTTTTTTATTTATCATTTCTTTTTCGGCCTGAATGGTCAATTGCCGTACATAGACTTCTCCCAAGAAAGGAGAATGGGTTATGATGGACTCGATTAAACTAATTAAAAAAAGGATAAAAAATTCTAGAACGTTTAATTTTAAGACACCACAACATTGCAGTACGTTCTGGAACATCCGAGTATTGCCTGCGGGCTATACAAGTGGGCGCGGGTCAGCAATAAAGCTGTTTAAGATTGGATGTATATCTAGTCATAAGTTTTTGATAAAGCGGGCGATATATTGTCGACCGGAATATTTAGTTGCAAAGTTCTGCAAGTCATCACACAACGCACTTCACCCTAAGACATCAGATTTTGTTTGCCGTGTTTTTTTTTTTTGATAAAAGGGACGGAACGAGCAAAACGTTCACCTGATGGTGAGTTCAACGACTGCCCATAACAGATGCTGTGTCACCCAGAACAGTGTGACACCATAATGCGTCCGTCACCCTGAGACATCAGTTCTTAAGTCTCATATACCCAGTGATTACACTAGCTCACAGTGCCCTTCAGACCGAAACGTCAATGTTTGCACACTACTGCTTTACGGAAGAATAACTGGCCCTGGGCTTTTAGTTCATACCGAAACAGAAAAATGTTTAGACAATCGGCATTGCGGTGGTGTAACTAGACTTCCTGCAAAAGAATCCTACAGTAAATCTTGCTCAATGTAATATTACTCTCGAAGAAGTCTCTAGAAGTTTGTGGCTTGTCATAGGTAATTATTATTCAGTTATCCAAACTATTAAACTTTCACGACGCCCATGGAATGAGACGTTCTTATATTCCTGCGATACCTACGGAATACTGTATTCCGTAGGTATACAGTATTCCGGACAGTACCTACGGAATACTGTATTCCGTAGGTATCGCAATGCTGGCAGAGTTTCTGAGGCCTTAGCGGCCTTCTTCACTCAGCACATTAACGCATTAAATTATTAATTATATTGATAATTAATTACATTGATGTATGTAATTATGTATGCTATGTATGTTATATAATTATATGTTATGTATGTTAGTATACTTATGTATGCTATGTATGCTCTGTGGTAGCTCAGGGGCTAGGCGCTCGCTTTTAATTTCATAGTACGCGAGTGACCTGAGTTCGATCCCCGGTGCCGGTACCTCTTAAATTGCTAAGCGGTGCAGGAAAACATCGTGAGGAAACACGACATGCGTCTGAGGAATAAAAATATTTAGAAGATATGTCAAAGTCTGATGCATGTAAGATGTGGTCTCTGCCTACCACAATGGGAAAGAGGCGTGACTGTATGTATGCATGTGAAGTCCGCCACTCGCATTTGTAGCGTGGCGGATATTTCCCGGCTCCAAGACCCTTCCTTTTTACTTTTACAAGATCAAATATTACAAACAAATTCAATACTAAAAAGTTAAAGATCGAGTATATCTAGATGTGGCCCGCTTCTTTCGTACAAGTCTTACAGCCTTATACGCTGTCTAGTTTGATGCGCACTGTAATAATTTGTTTTACAGCTTAAACATTATACAATCAAACGCACTCGTGATTTGTAGATCGATCGGAGTTAAGATCAATTAGGCTGATAGAGCGCTGTTTTGACAGCTCCCTCCGCTGTGACAGGTTGACAGGTGTCGTGACAGGCCGGCTGTGCGTGTGAGCAATTGTTCAGCGTGACCGACGTGTGGATCGGTTGTATTGAGGCCCTGTTGTGGATGTGACTGACGCGTTTTTCAATATCGACTTCGAAAACCTTGAGATTTTTTTTTCACTATTCGGTTACGACGGATTTGGGACATAGTCTGTAACTGTTAATAACTATTGACGGGTCAGATAAGAATTTATAAATTTTGTAGACATTTTTTATATAAATAAGTCGACGTTTGACCTCAATCTCGCAAAATGTTTACCGGTTTATCACATCAGTAGGATATACCTATAGAAGATATTACTCTTGCCTTGAAAATGTCATCATATTCGTGTATTTCCCAAACTTAAGTGCACGGTTTTGTATATATATAGAATCTAAGTATAGAATAAAAACAATTCTATACTTATATTCTATTCTATTCTATTCTAGTTAAATACGTGTTCGGCGGCGAAGGAAAACACTGCTAAGAAATCTACATATTCGATGAATCGAAATATTTCAAAAACATGTGAATCTGCAATGGAGTAGTATGGCGAACTCTTTCTGGCTGCAAAGGCCTCCTATTATAAGCTCAGCCAATGGAACTTTTCTAGACTGTAACTTTACTTAGTAGGATAGTAAACGAGACTCTGATGACGGACCGGAGTCGAATTGCAATCCCACAAACTATGAAAAATCACCGACTATGAAGAAACTTTCTAGTTTGTCTGTATGCAAAATTTTCCAATAACAGAGGTTAATGTGGTATTTTAAATTTAAAAGGAGGTTAGTATCGATTTTCGTTGCAAAACACGTGGAAAAAGGAGTTTTTTTTTTATCTTAAATATTATTTACCTAGTATAATAAACTGCCGATAGGTGGGCAGAGTAGAATAGCACTCTTTCCTACCGAGGTGTCGTAAGATACGACTAAGATATTGTACGGACGCCTTAATTCGTGCAGAATAACACCATAATATGCAATGCTGTCACCATACCGCTCGTGGCAATGGGCAGGACGAATTTTTTAACACGTACCAAAATGGCGAAATTTTTTTGTTACTAGTATACCCGTATGTAGTTTTATTTCTAGGATAAAGTGACGAGATGAGCAAAACATTCAACTGACGGTAAGTGCAACGTCTGCCCATAACAAATACTGTGCCACTGTGTGGCATCGCACCGCGCTCGTCACCCTGAGCCATCAGTTCTTAAGTATAAAAACCAGCTATCAATCCTTCAAACCTAAACACAGTAATGTTTACACACTGCTGCTACAGAATAACTGGCCCTGCGTACTACCTACAAGGATTTCTGTACAGATGTCCTACCTACCTACTAAATAAAGGTAAATACGTATTACACTCGGCGTCAAAAAAATCGCACGTATATACTTATTTTTATTAAAATTCCGCCCTTAAAATCTGTCGCCAGTGACCGTAGCCTCCTGCCACCACACTCGCTACGCCACTGCTTAGAATAGAATTAGTGTTAATACACACATCAATCTCGTGGGATTTCAAGCTGTATTTAAAGATGGCGATGCAAAGACATATACTAATTTTAAGTTACTAAAATCAAAGTCTATCATTCATTATCATTCCAGGCTATCACTAGTCCACTGCTGAACATAGGCGTCCCCCATAGATTGTCACAAAACACGTAAGTTTGTGACTATCATTTTTGGGGGGATTTTGCCATACTTGCCACGCTTGGCAGGCGAGTTGGCAACCGCGGTTTATTTATTTAGAGCATCATCATCATCATGATAATTTCAGCCTATCACTAGTCCACTGCTGAACATAGGCCTCCCTCATAGATTACCACAAAAGTTTGGAGTTCTCATTTTGGTAGATTTTGCCATAGTTGCCACTTTGGCAGGCGGATTGGCAACCGCAGTTTATTTATTCAGATGTTCCAGAAAGATGCTACTAAAGTCCACAGAGGTAGAATCAAAACCAGAAGACGGGTTTCTGGTTTTCATTCTACCTCTGTCGACTTTTACGACACCCACGGGATGAGATGGGGTGGTAGATACGGCGTTATTCAGATGTTCCAGAAAAATGCTGCTGCACATCTTGTGGTTTTCGTTTTCCCTCAGTCGACTTTTACGACGCTCATGGGACGATATGGGGTGGTAGATTCTGTTAACCTGCCACCACAGGTTCAAAAATCAAAATTTAGAAAAATAAAATAATTCTTTGTAAATATCGATCAGAAGCTATAGAGTAAATAAAAATCCAGCAAAAGAAAAAGCTCGATGCCGGTGTTAGTAACTTACACATTATACTGATTAAAATCTAAATTGTAAATTGATATATTAAGCGGCGACCACCCATCTCGGCATGTTATTTATTTTTGTTTGTGCGCAGTGCGCATGCGCCCGTGATAGATAGGCGCGCGCTGCTCCGATTGGCTGTCGATTAGGGTTACGGCACAGATAATATATGTAGTTTTATCTGTGCAAACGGTTGTGATCATGGACGGAACGTTGCTGCCAATAACAGCTAGTATGCCCAGTATATTATATAGTTAGTATTAATCGGTACTTTTAAGGATATACTCGTAGCTATAATATTTGATACAGGTAAAGTTCATGAGTATCCGATGTTTATTTTAATTTCGTAAATAAAGCATATTTTGACTTTTGGCGCCAAATCGAAAAGTTGCGATAATGTTTTTATTGAATTTTGTAATCTGTAATAAGTAAATTGTGTATATTTTGAATTTAGATGTTTAATATTAATAGTTTTTTATTCAGCAAGTGATCGTGAAAGTGTACAGTGATTGGAAATTTGGTCTTCATTAGTCCAGCAAATCTTCACATCAAAAAGTCCACTATTATTTTATTGGTCGATCGAAACGAAGTCCTTGTTGTAATTATATTATTATTACTCGACTTAAATGAGCTCAGCAGTGGGACATTTACAGGCTGAAACTTTAACTTTTTTTTACTCGACATTGGCAAAGATGTCAGATTGGTAGCTGTTTGCCAGGAACAAAAAAGAAGAAATCATATTTTATGTTTTCTTAAAAACTAAACATTTTTCTCCTGTATTGTGAGTGCATTTATTTTTAAAGACATACATTTTTACATGCACAACACAACCTGATTCCAAAACCAACAATTTGTGTGTTGGCTCCGGCTGGGATTGGAATCCAGAAACAGCGACGATAAAGTTAGGTATACTCTATCTAGTGGGTCACTTACATTGTGACAAACATTTTGTGACTACACATTTGACTCTTCAAATTGCTTTTGACACAATAGATCATGTTCGTGTTCACATTCCGGTAAATCATTATTTACGTATTGTCATCTATTTACTAATGGTTCAACCTAATCATTTAAAGTGGCGGTGACGAAATGGTTAAGGGGTAACGAACCGATTTTTAAAACAGTAGCGACGTCACCCAAGTTTCTGAATTGCAAAGTCTGTATACCGTACAGCGCTCGTCACCGACTAATGTGTTGTTAATATGCCCAGTAATTTCACCAGTTATGTCCTAAACACACTGTGGCGTTTCGGCAGAATATACCTCCCCAGTGTTACCTAGACAGACTCCTACATATAATTACTAACCTCAAGAAGAAACCTTCATAGTTACGATCGACTTAAGGTTCGGATTTAATATTCGGTATACTCGGATTTTTATAACTACAAAACCCTGAATTCCGACAGTTGAGCCAGTGTAGTAACACCCAGAGGCCGAGCGCTCTTCCAAAATTTCATAGTACCTTAGTTCAATCGCTGCGCGGCGGGCGCGGAAGAGGGCGGTACTCCGAAACTGTAAAATTGTTGAAATTTTCACTGCTGATTTTGGCTACGTAGTCAGTGGTGAAGGAGAACATCATTAGGAAATCTGCATGACTGAGGAATAAAAATACTTCAGGGACAAGTAAAGCACGCCAATCCGTATTGCAGCAACGTGCTGGATCAAATTCTCAAAAATGAGATAAGGCCTGAGCTGGGCAGTGGGACATTCTTACTTTCACATTTTCATTTTCATTACTTTCACAGCCAGTGTCACCAATTATTATTTTACATCATTATGAATCGTAACTGGTAAAGTTAGTAAGCACACTTAAATATTGACAGATTTCAATTCTACATTTGAAAATTAAAATAATCATCTAGATAAACTAAAGAAGATTATGATGAAACTAAACAATATTTATAAACAATACTACAACGGTTTCTTTAAAAATATTTATGGTATATTGAACATTTTGATCAATTATATGCTTCAATAAATTCATGTCATGGTCTGACCGTGCGTAACCTGAGAAAGTTTCGGGCCCCCAATGCACGTTCTTATCCTTGTTAATTTTTTGAAGGCGATTTCTCTAATGTAAACCCCTATTAACCATTTTTACTAAGTGACTAATTACCACACATTAATATATTTTTTTATTCAATTTAGCTCTTAATTCATTTTCTCGCTTTAGTTATTTTTTTTAATTTCTTATCTTTCTTCAGTCTGCAATTCCATGTGCCAATATAACTATGGCGTTGGTAACCCTATTCGTTGATTGGCCGGCGCCTCGCACATTCTATTTTCAAAATTCCTTCTTGTATTGATCCCCTTCGATCGCTTTTAACTAATTACAAAAATATCATTGCGCTCATCTCGTCACCGCAACGCTCGATTTTGAACCTTATTGTTAGCAACGTAAGAAATTACAATATTTTATTGATTGTAGCAATCGTTTGCTAAATTAGGCTTAGATTATCAAATGTTTGTTATTATTATTGATAGGATAACAGACGCGGCGCCACAGACTTCTATTTATTATAAAAATTTTCAATAATTATTGTTAAGCTTCGATCATTTGCATGAAAGACGACTATTAAGTAGATGATCTGTTATTAATGTAGCGTATTTTATTTAAATAATATGTTCATTAATAAAGTAATTTAATTATTTAAAGTGGTAATACAACAAACTTATCTTAATTATATTATTTGTAATAGAGACTAATATGCATATTATTATTTATTTCTTAACTAGCTGTTAGTGACGCGAAACTTTATGTGTTTCACGTCATATATTCGTTCGATCGACTGTAAAGTTATTGGAATTGTATCCATAGATAATATAACAAAATGAAAAGTCCCTTGTAGTAAATGTCACCGAGGTATAGCGCTACTTACCGTAAATCTTCGCGGACCTAACTTTAAGCACTGTTTGCGGTCTAAAACCTATTTAGTGCTTACACCTCGCCCTCGGTGTGTGGCCTAGACGCTAACTCGCTTTGTTCCTATACTTGTACGCTAAGCTAAAGGTCCAATATAATTAGGTCTGCGATACTCCAAAAAATACAGTTCAGAGCGGCTCAAATTAAATTGGCTTTTAAATTAAGCCACGAAAGAATGATCCTGTTTTGAAACAAAAACGAAGCGATTTACAGGTCAAGTAATATCGGTTGTGTAATACGTAAGTCGGCGACGTGGGTGGTCGGCCATTTTTATTTAACCGTCAAAAGGTCATTCACCCAGTCGATTACTCTGGTGTCGTCACACCTGTGTTAAGGTCTTTTTTGTTGGTTACAGTTGGTATACATCTTGTTATTAATAATATTTTTTATTTCTTACGATAACAATGTGATTCGTGTCACTTGATTACGGTAGATTGAATTTTCGTCGGAGATGAAACTGGTATGCGTACAAACGTAATAAATTTTTTATAAGTAAATTATCACGTTATAATAAATTTTAACTGGCAAACGCACTTTTATAGCACTTTATGTTCATTTGTCTATACAAGATTTGGATGAAATAGTGTCTATGGATCACGGTAACCTCTTTCTACAAGTAGACTATTAGCACATTTGTTACGCATGCTGAATTAAAAAAAAAATCTATGTAGGAAGGTAATCTTTTGTACCTATAAATAAATAAAATAAATACACTAGATGTATGTGATTTTCGATTCGAATTCGATTGAAATTAGTAGACTAACTAATAATAACTTCCATCTAACACTACAATCGAAGTTTTCGATTAGGACAGATTTTCCGACTTGGTAAGTCCAACTTCGACCTAGAGGTCAAGCGACGGATCCCGCTCGGCTGGGCAGCGTTCTGAAAACTGCGTCACAACTCCTCGTCTAGTATACCTCAATGTCTCAAAACTAAAGTCGTCAACCAGTGACATATGAACCCGAGATGTGGTCCCTCACTGCAGGCTGCATGACATATGGGTCGTATGGGACCGTTGGGGAAGAAAAGTTCTCGAGTGGCAACCTCGTACAGGCAAACGTGAAAACGATCTGCACGGTTTTGCGGGAAGTCGATAGGTCAGGGGGCTCAAGACCGTGTTTTGTGGCAATCTATGGGGAAAGCCTATGTTCAGAAGAGGACTAGTGATAGGCTTCAATGATAAAGATGATGAACTTATGACTTCGTTAGAAAGTTATTTTAATAAAATACCTACTGACATCAAATTGGTATCTATAACAGATAGAATGCCTAGGAACGTATTGGTAATATAAGAGCCTATAAATGTCCCACTACGGAGCAAAGGCCCTCTTATTGTTTTTAGAGGGTTCTGGAGCCGGGAAGAGTCCGCCACGCTACTCCAATGCGGGTTAATAAATAACTTATAATTTTTTCGGGCATTTCACATGTCCCCGATATATGTTTATTTCTCGGACATGCAGGTTTCCTCACGATGTTTTCCTTCATCGCCGAGCACGAGGTAAATAAGCACTTAACACTAAACGTACCGACTTTATGTGTATATATTTCTGTGGTATAGCCTTTTTGAAGATAGTATGGCAATTAAACATCAAAAGTTAATATATAAAGTTTGAAGTTACAAACTGATGTCAATTTAAACAAAATATTTTATGGATTATTACAAAAATACATGGCAATGCGCATGGTGGCGATGGGCTCACCACCTATCACACCAAGTGCATTATATTGTTTTGGTGAAACATGGATTGTGGCAGTCATCTGTTTTTGCAGTGAGTGCCCAGTCTCTGACTTCCCCTAATGGGATACAGTCGTGATCTTATGTATGTATGTATTACAAAATCCTACTTGAAACAACTTTCATTAGAGTCTCAGGTCATTTGACCGCCCTGGGAGTTTAGTGTTAAAATTGTAGAACAATTTTAGAGGTGGTAACACCGGGTATCTAACTCAGGTAAAATCGGGTGCTATGAAATATAAGGCGAGCGCCCGGCCCCTGATCTACCACGTCTCATAATATATATGTATTAGTAGGTTTAATCTAATAAATGCTCGCTATATTTCAAAACTTTCTGCATACTTAGATTTGAAAATGTACGCACACAAATTCGTAATGTGTTTTCATTATAGTATATACGAGTAGTTGTGTTATTTTATTTATTTATTAATGCAAACAGTCATAAACTAATTTCCAGTGCCAAGTTACATATCCAAGTATACAATTTTCAAGCAGCAAGTTTGCAAAATGTTCGTGGAGAGTAAAATGATAGTTCTGTTTTACTAATAAATTTGCTTGCCTTGATGGAGACAAAACGAAAAGCACAATTTTGGTCTTGAATTGAATTCTCCAATCACTGTACACTCTCAGGAGCGCGGGCTCCATAATAAGCTATCAATATTAAACATCAAAACTCCAAATATACGCAGAAATTACAAAATTAAATAAAAACACTACTGCTACTTTTCGAGTTGGCGCCAAAAGTCGAAAAGTTGTGTTAGTCCAACAACGTTTTTTTTTATTTTTTTAACTTGTAATGGCAATAGTTTTTACATTTTGCAAGTTTCAAAGTTGGGGGTCCAACAACGTTCTAATTATTAGATCATCTTTTTTTTAACACCGATCAAAGACAAAGATATCGGTAACATTTACGATGCGGCCAATAAAATGATTATGTTCTATTCATCAAGATTCACTATCAATCGATACAATCAGCTAATAAATCTCGATTTTTATTAATGTTATTTTATTTTAAAATGCATAAATTATGTTGTCATTTCATTATGACCTAAATGTTTTCTGATGACTACCGCGTTAAGGGCTCATCGTGTCTACTTGGGTGTAACGGTTCGTTGGAATCGTAGACCAATCCATTACGTTTACTTCTCTAAAACTGTTCACAGTCAGTTGTGGATGTATTTTAATTGTCGCAGTATAGTAGTGGCTGAAGATGGCCAGACATAACTAAATTTTTAAATCAGCCTATCAGCCTATCACTAGGTTGATAGGCTGATAGATTGTGAAATTATGTTGATTTACTTATCAACCGTGTGGTTTTAGAGAATCTACCACCCCATGTCATCCCGTGGGTGCCGTAAAAGATGTCACAGCGAAGATTAAAACCAGAATTTGGCATGTTTTTGAATTTTTTTTCATGGAACATTTAAATAAATAAACTGTGGTTGCCAATCCGCCTGCAAAGCGTAGCAACTTTGGCTAAATGTCCTAAAAATTAGGCCTATGTTACTATGGGGAGGCCTATGTTTAGCAATGGATAGGCTGAAATGATGATGATGACTCAGTCTATAATAGTTGAAATTTTCACGTCACGCTCAGTAGACGGATGTTTCGATCGTAGTATCAAAGTTGAAATCTAAACTTATTTATTCGATTTAGGCTCATTCAAAGCTCTTACGCCAAAGTCAACACCGGTTTGAAAAGTAAGACCTCAGATAAAAAAAAAAGAAATTCTGTGGCCTAAACACTGGTGGTAGGATTCATATGCCGGAATTCGTCTAGGAAGGTACCGCACGGCCAGTTATTCTGCCGTTTGCCACTAGTGTAATTACTGAGTAATTAGTGTACTTAAGCTTCAGCTGTTCCTAAAAAAAGGTGTTAATGGATCCGTCTTTTATTTGTAATGTACCGAACCCCATAAAAGTACTCAGTGCCGCGTCAGTTCTCTCTTAAAAGACTACGTTATTCACCTGACGAAGATGAAGCCATAGAAGTTTCGAGATTGCATTTTTTACTTCATGGCTACCAAACTACATGGAGGATTTTGCCAAACATTAATATTAGTTGATTATTGCGTACATTCCAAGTTTATTTTAATCAAGCTGAAAGGTGTCATTACTTCTTCCATTACATTGTTTTAAAAAAGAAAAGGATAAAGTCAGATAGTGTGACGGCGTCGTTAGACATTATAAATTAGAAAAAAATTTGCGTACAACTCTGTATCGATATAGTAGGAAGACTGCTGCATATCGATAGGTATATTATGGCAGACCCAATTTATACGTAGCACCACACTGCGCCCGTTAGCCTGAGACATCAGTTCTTTAGTCTCATACGCCCAGTAACTACGCTAGCTCTCAGTGCCCTTAGCTTCATGCCAAAATAACTGGTTCCGCGGTGGTACCTACCACCAGTCCAAGGAAGAGTTGCTGAACGAATGTGAATGATTCAGCAGTACATTGCTGTACACATACACAATGGCTTATAGCGTATTCAAACACTAATCGTTGGTTTTCGTGTCTGGTTGTGTTGTGCAAGTGGAAAGTCTCATATTTCGGAATAAACATGCATACGTACATATGAGCCGTGGTAGCTCAGGGGCTAGGCGCTCGCTTTAAATTTCATTGTACGCGAGTGGCCTGGGTTCGATTCCCGGTGCCGGCACCACTAAAATTGTTAATTGCAATTTTATGTGCTAATTTACCACGTGCTCGGGCGGTGAAAGAAAACATCGTGAGGAAACCTGCATGTCTGAGAAATAAAAAGAAAAAAAAATATTTCGAAGACATGTGCAGTTCGCCAACCCGCATTGGAGCAGCGTGGCGGATTCTTCCTAGCTCCCGAACCCCCTCAGAAATGAGAGGAGGCCTGTGCACAGAAGTGGGACATTTATAGGCTGAAACTATGCAAACATACAGTCACGCCTTTTTCCCATATAAGGGGGCGGCAGAGGCCACTCACGTTGCTCACTTTTCGCCCACGCGGTAAGCGAACCACGTCGTCGCCATTTTGGTAAGAGTTAAAAAAATCCTTAGTCCCCATTGCGTTCCCACAAACGGTACGGTGACAGCATTGCATATTGTGGTGTTATTCTACACGAATAAAGGCTATCCGTACAATACCTTGGACGCCTCTTACGACACCTCGGCAGGAAAGAGGTGCTATTCTGCACTGCCAGACATCTATCGGCAACAAGTGAAATGTATGTCTGTAAAACGCATCCATGATTCGAGAGAAATGTAGTTTTTAAAATATCTACCAGACGCCATATTTAATTGTCTTAATTTTTGCCACTGTTAATTTCGACCAAAGATTTGTTTGACTTTTTTAGTTACTAATTCTGCTTAAGAAAATTAAAAAAAAAGCATCCACCGTTAAAATATATATTTCATAATTAAAGGATGTGTAACAAATTGAAAGATACAAAACTTTCATCAAAATAGCTACAAAACAGAAAACAACATTCTTGCATTTCTCATTTCTTGCAATTACAATTATATCGCTTTTAAATTATGCGCATTTTTAGCTCTGCTATCACCATAAATAGAGGCATACGTGAATATGTAAATGATTACACGACAAGCAATAAAGTGCAATAAAGGGTGCTGGAAGTGCCCTCGATTGAGTGTAAAAATAGCGCAACTTCCAACGCCACTCTCAGTAAGGAATTTTGGGGGCTTCCCTCCGTTTTGTGAACGGTTTACATGTAAACATCCACATAAAATGTATGCTTTGTATGATACTCTTTTAATTTATTTTTGAACATACATACACATCACTAACCCCTAACTAAATTATATATTTATGTGTTTTAATAAAAAAAAATAAAAAACCATTTAGGGAACAATCTTGGAACGATTATTAAGCCTTGTGGAACATACATTATTACTTCATTTTGTGTGTACGTTAATAATACGAGTACGTACTTACTTAAATTACAATCACTATCATAATGTGGATTACATTCTACCAGCTGATGCCCGCGACTTCGTTCGCGTGGATACAGGTTTTTTTAATATCCCGTGGTAACTAAATGATTATATGGGATAAAAAGTATCCTATATACGTCCATATTATGCAAGCTACGAGTATCTCTGTGCCAAATATCGTCAAGATCGGCTCAGCGCTTGAACAGTGAAAAGGTAACAAACAGACAGAGTGACAGAGAAAGTTACCTTAAGTTAAAGTTTATAATGATATCAAATTACTTCGTTGGATCCCAAAATAATACTAAGCATTGATTTTTACATCGTTTGTTCTTTAGCAATTTTGAAAGTATATTTTCTATAGCAGTAGGTGTAGGAGATTGTTTTTGCACTAAACACCTATTAATTCAGCAAAAAAAGTTATAGGTGTTCTAAATGCTAATCAGTTGCGAGGTTTTAGTTTAGTTTTTTTTTTTTTTGTTTTTTTTTAAAAACGATGACCCACAGTAGGATTTCTCCTGTGTCGTGAGTACGTTTTACGGACATAAATTCCACATGCACAAACACCCAGACCCGGAACAACTATATGTAGGCCATACAAATATCTGTCCCGTGCGGGAATCGAACCCGCGACCCGCGGCGCAGAAGCCAAGGGCTTAGCCACTGCGCCAACCGAGCCGACAAAGCCGGTAAAAGTGTGTTGTACTATTTTTGTTGAAAACACTTTCAAGAGTTAAATTGTCCACTGCTGGACATGGGCATCTCTCAAGAATGAAGGATTTAGGCCACAACCCTAGGCAGACGGATTGGTGGTTTTGCACAAATGTTGGCTTCGGTTGGGATTCGAACTCAGGGCCTGCCGCGTAGAAGTCAGGTGCACTGACCGCTAAGCTACGCGGCCCACCATCTGTCGAAAGCCATGACGACAATTTCCCTTAGTCGACTCTTGGTGACGACATGACATCGTATATATTCTCACGCCACCACAGTGTTACAAACTTGAATTGAATTGCGACGTTAAGTTTAGTTATAGAAATGACGAAATCCTTGTTTGTCTGAATACTGAGCACAGTCGTGATGACATTTTGAATTTTAGCAAGAATTTAACTATGTTCTTTTCTAACTTCATGTAAACCTTCCTTTAACAATAGGCATGCGAAGCGCGCGTAGCAACGACAACGTTTCAAATTAACTGTTTTTTACTCTTACAACAATACTGTTGAAAATCGATTGTCGACGCTAGTCCTAAAGTTACATCTATGGAATCAAATTGGAATGAAGTCACCAAAAATTGATTCACGTTTTATTTGTCCTATATGTATTTTCTACTCCGTCGCATCACGTGAATGTTCACCGACTGTTCATCCCGTCACTGGTTGCACTTACCAGTTCAACAAGTGACCAGACGAGCAAAACGTAACGCATCGGATGGTAAGTGGAACGTCTGTCCAAAACGAATGCTGTGTCACCTAGAACATTTCTTTGTGGGACCACACTGCGCCTGTCCTAAGACATCAGTTCATAACTCTATTATGCCCAGTAATTACACTAGCTCGCTTTGTCAGTGCCGTTCAGACCGAAACACAGCAATTTTGCACATTACTGCTTCACGGTAGAATAACTGGCCCTGGGGTGGTACCTACCTAGACGGATTCCTGCGTAGTAATCCTACCACCAGTAAAAAAGGAAAGTACGAAAGGAGTTCTCGTGTAGATCAGCGTTTTAAAACATAAAAATAGTAAGAGAATTTTCATTCTCGTATTTCTCCGATATAATGTATTGAGTTCAGCATTGCGAACTACAAGACTTCTCTTTTTTATACTTTGACTGTTCTCGATTTATCAAACAAAGTATGTCGATTTAAACGTGCGATATTGAAAAATTCTTTATTTCTTAGCGAGTAACCCCTTCGTGTTCGAACTGACAGACGGGGGATGCGGCTTGAAGAATTTTATTAGAATTTTTGCGGCGGCATCGCGAATCGGGAATTCGGGTTCGGCTCCCGGCGAAGAAGTTTAATTTAGTTGTGCTTGTGCGTGTTTGTTTTTTAAACTGCGGAACTTTAGGGAGGCAAGAGAGAAACGGGGTGACTTAAGTTAATTTATTTAATACAATTGTCTACCCGAGACAAAAGCTTTAGTTTGCCTTTTCACTAGTAACAATTAAAGATGATGTCACATATGTTATATACTCGTATTAAAAACATGATTGTTGTCTCAAAGATTTACACTTGTGCTCATTTCAAAACTTCTTATAATATATTAATTAATTATTAAGTAATGTAACAAGTACAGTAAGTAATTCTTAATTAATAATTATCCAGCTTCACCTTGTAGGTAATAGAAATCGCATGTATGTGTAAGTTCTATGATTTATACAATACATAAATGCAAGAATCTATTCTTTAATAAAAATTCTACAAATTGTCATACAAAAAGCATAATTATAAACTTTATTTTAAAATTCATGCCTGCCATCGAAATTGCGGAAAAGGTTTTAGAAATTTGTTCTCAAAATAAAATATAATATTAAGCATCTTATAAAAAAGTTTAAAGTTACTTATCCTTCTAACTCTTTGCTGGAAAAGGTTAAAGTGCTAGCTAGCTATTTAAAAAAAGAAAAAATATCCCTTAAGTACGAGAATTGACGGTGCCGTCCCGTTACGTATGATCGTATCTCGATCGATATCGAAATGCATTATTTTTAGGAGTATCTTTGCATTGATAAACTCACTTTAAAAAAGGCGTATCTTTACTTTAACTATACGTTTGATTTTTTTTAAAAGAATAGGTTACTTCACCTATTCTTTTTTTATACACGACCATTGTGCAGTTAAACTTATGTCTTTAGTTACGTTATATTTAAATAAAATTATGTTTCTTGCGTTATTTTAATATACTTGAAGCTAAGACTGCTATGCGGGTTGTTATAAACAGATTATATATATTTTAGGTTGGTACCATTGTAGTAGGCTATTTAGCGCCATGTCACGGTGAATTACCTGGGCACATGAGATTTAATAACCGAAGTCTCCAGCTAGCAATCCCAGAGTATGACACCAAACTTTAAAATCCAATGTTCATAATGGCACTTCTATTGTAATTGGGAAGTGCAGCACGTACCATCAGGTAGGACTTAGATCTTGATCTTGGATGGCTTTGCTTCTATAAAAAATAAAGCGGTTACTTGCGAAAACTACCACATAATTAGATTTTTTCTTTTTACGCATTTTTTCCAGATCTAAACAAGCAGGCAGTTTATAAATCGGTGAGGGATTTAATAAAATAACGATTAGATTTTTTTACTCGTTTTATTAAGTATTTTCTGTAAATTACCACTTCTACATAGTCTGAAAGATTGACAATATTCTATAGAAACAGTTACACACAGTAAAAAAACATAATAAGCTTTAAAAAGTAGGTAAAACCTGTCATACATTTATTATTTTTATGTTTCATGCAATTACATCAAAAAAAATATTTATAAATAACATCGACTACAATTGTTACTGACAAAACTATTAATGACAAACAAAATATTACATAATTGCAATAAAAGTTTTTTTAAATATTTATGCCGCGAAATTCATGTTTTTTTTTTTTCAATAAAGGCGTTTCATAACGTGTCATAAGAATATCGTCAAACTAATTTTCTCTACTAATACTGCTACATTGCACAATAAATAACTTAATTAATTTGTTATTTTAATCTCTATCATTATATTTACACAACGTTCGTAGTTCTATACAAATCGAGTGGGACACGTAACTGCTAGATTGAATTATTAACAAATTGCTTAACTAACTTTAATACGAGTAGTAACGTCGCTGTTATTAGGTAAGTGGATAATGGCGAGAGTCCTATTATATAATTATTTTGTTTCTTTTTTCCGTCTGTTTGTTGCGGCGTAGTACCTACTACCGTGCCAATTACGATAGATTGATCTAACTTTAAACTTAGAAAGCTAAGCTTTCGGTCAGTTATTAGTAAATTTATTACAATTTATTTTTTATAAATTCATTTACAATTTTGCAGAGTAAGTTCCGAGACATCATGATTCCGCTTTATTTTTTTATACTTACGATTCATCCTGTCTATCTTATTTATTTGTTTATTAATGGAAACAATCATAAATTATTTTGCAGTGTCAAGTATACAATCTTCAAGCAGCAAGACTTCAAAATTTTCATCGACAGTAAATTGATAGTTGACTTTTACTGAAGATTTGCTGGACTGATGGAGACAAAACGAAAAGCACAATTTTGATCTTGAATTGAATTTTCCAATGACTGTACACTTTCAGGAGCACTTTCTGCATAATAAACTATCAATATTAATCATCAAAACTCCAAATATACACAGAAAATACAAAATTAAATAAAAACACTACCGCCTCTTTTCGAGTTGGCGCCAAAAGTCCTATCTTATTTTTACAAACCAAAAACAGAACAATCGTTTTAAAGACAAACAATTATTAGATAACTTCATATTAGTATACTGTATAATTAAACAGATATTGATGATGCAAAATAAATTAAAATCGTATTATAAATGTACATAAATACACAGATTATGAGAAAGTATGCACGGTTGTCGCTCGGAGCCGCACTAGCGAGCGTTACAAAAAAAAAACGGCGCGCCTTCTAGGGCTTTCGTGATGATTTTATTCTTTCATATTTCAATTCTTACAGCAGGTTACGTCGGTATGATACGCTTTATACATTTGTTGATACTTGGGGCCCGTTTTCTTGAGCGAGCCCGCGAACATAGAACCATTCGGAAGCAACATTTATTACGATGAAACGAAAGTTACGTAAGTCCTGGGGTTACCATCTATGACACAACATGTCAGTGTAAATTTCATGTCACTAACTTTAGTACTTTTCATGTTACAACCGCTCGGTTAGACAGACACTGAAAACACAACTTTAACTAAATATTTATGTCTATTGATAATCTGTGCAAGCAAACTGACTTGAAGAGTATGGTAATTTATGACCAGTATTATTTTTTGTTACAAATATTTGTGTATTGACAATTGAATGAAAATCAAACTAGAGAGATTGCGGGGGATTTTTTAGTAAATATAAAACAGCTAGTTTTGTAGTACCTACCGTCTAGGTAGGATAAGGTAACAAACAGACAGAGGGACAGAGAGTTATTTTCGCATATAAAATATTAGAATAGATACCATGTTTCTATAGTACCTATGTCATTGCATTTACTGGTGGTATGATTCCTATGCAGGAATCCGTCTAGGTAGATACCACCCCAGGACCAGCTATTCTGCCGTTAAGCAATAGTGTGCAAATATTACTGTGTTTCGATTATAATAAGAAGCGGATTTAAATTCGATTTTGGTTAAACGACTGAATGAGATTTTTAATCGCTCTTCAAATATTGTCGCGCTTTCCGATATCCTCGAGAGCGTTATTAAGTTTTCGAATATAATATAAATATAACACAAACAGTGTAACGATAAAAGCTTACTTCTCAAACAACAGCGTTGCTGGTTCGCAGATAAGAAATAAATGGCGGTAAAAAAATGGAGAAGAATCAGTCAAGTGAGTTAATGAATAAATAAAATACAATCAAACACGGCATTATTGTGTTTCCGTTGTGTTTAGTTCGCACATTAAGCGAATTGCATATATTTGCGGTACTTTTGTCTTGCAGCAATAAAAATAAACGTTACTAATGAATATATTACGCTACAATCGTTAATAAACATCTAAGAGAGACGACTCTATTCCAATACAATGTAGTGAAATTAAAGTATTCTTTTTCAATATTTATACTTGCAACACTGATACTTAGAGAAATTAATGAAATATTTCTGTTTGTTCGTCCGATCCGGTGTAATCGTAAAATAAAAGCATCTATTTTTTATGACATGTTGCTCTGGTTAGATTCTAAAACTAATTTAGTCTCAGTGTTTTAACATAACATGTATTCTAAAATTCACACGGACAAAGTCACGAGATATTCTTTTAAGAAATACAAGCAAATGATAACTGATAATATTACAGATACTGATTATACAAGCAAATAATAGCTTGTATTGGGAATGAAAACGGACTAAAATGTTTTTATGTAACCAGTACTGTTTGTGTTATTCTATTTTAAAAATGCCATTTCATATTATCTGCCCTACTCTCAACCATTGTGCAATAAAATACAAATCCATGATATAATGTTTTGCGTGTTGTAATGCAATTTGTCGCAGCGAAGTCATTCTGTAGAAACATGTCATTTTACAAAGACTATTGAATTTAAAATTATTCCTTTCAGGCTCCGTTTGTATTCGTGATATAAGTTTTGCAGTTCAGAAACTAATAATTCAGTAATAATTTCACTAAGAGCGTTATTTTGAATTTTCGATATGTTTCGTGTCGTTTATTAGATATCGTGCTGTAATCGTCTTTTTAGTAAAAAAAATACAATAGGATATTTTTAACAATATCTTGAATAATGTCATTTTACAAAGACTATATATTGTAGATAATAATCTACAATTTTTTTGATTATTTTTATATATATCCTTTTTTTATTATTTCTATAAGTTAGCGACATGTGAATCATTTTACTTAAAAAAAGGTCCTGATTCTGATATGATTATATACAAAATTAATTAAAATTTAACATGTATAAAACGATTTAATTTTTAAATGCATTTCTTTCTAAACAAATTTACATTATGTCTTCACCACTACGACGACGAAGATTACTAATAATTTCAATGACGATTCTGCTGCTCTCTTTCTCTAGCCTTCATTTCCAGCTCTTCTTCTTCCTTTGTCAGAGGAACAGTGCTGTGGTTATAGAGCCCTTGTGCCATTAGCTGAAGTGCGAGCGGGTTGCGCTGCCCGGACGCTTTTTTGATCTTGGCGCGTTTATTCTGGAACCATATCTTGATCTGGGCTTCCGCTAGTCCCAGTTCCGCTGCAAGGGCTTGCCGTCGCCTCTCCGTCAGGTACCGGTTCTCCGCGAACTCATGCTGGGGACAAGTCATCTTTAAAATAAGAAAAGAAAGTCTCTAAAATAAAAAATATATTATAGTAATTACTACATCTATGCTTGTCGGTAAGAATCGTCTAAGGATGTGATTGGAAAATGTCTTGTCATCCGACTGGTAGCGAAATAACTATTTCGAAAAATACACAAAATGACGTCAGCACCGTCAAAGTCCAGCAGTGGGCTATTAACAAGCTGAAGATGATGATGTCATCGTCTGACCGATTGTCGATCATGGCAACAACTCCCTGTTACTGTCTACTGCGCAACTTATATTACAGTCACCCGAGTACACGTGGAAACATACGCTCGATGTAACGCGCATGGGATGTCATGAGATCGGTGGTAGTCTAGGAAGCAGTCTGAAAACCAACAATTCGTGTTATTTCACAAATGTTGGCTCCAACTGTGATTTGAACCCAGGACTCGCGGTACTAAATTCAGATACTCTGATCACTGGACAGTGCGGTCTGTGACAAAGATAATGAACCCAATGCCAGTCCAAAACACTAGTCGAAAGAGACGACTTCCCCAGATCTGAGGGGTCAATAGTCGGGTCATATTTCTTCGCCACCTACGCTTCCCGAAGAGATGTTCCTTTATAGTTTTCACGTCATCACTCACCATCAAATAAACAGTATTCGATTGACTCCGTTGAGAAAATAAAAGTGGTGGATTTACCTTTAATCTAGCAAGTTGAGGGCCTGAGAAGGCAGTCCTAGGTCGTTTCTCATCGTTCGTGGGACCTTCCCCGGGCGGCTTCTTCGGTCTTCGGGTGCGTGGACCTGTGCACAAAAAGCACAATTTGGAGTAATTCATTTCCACATCCCGTCTGGTGGCGGCTTAAGAGAATCTGCCACCCCATCTCATCCCGTAGGTGTCGTTAAAATCGACATGGGGAAAATTAAAACCAGGAAATGGGCATCATCAGCATCTCCCTGGGAAATTTGAATAAAAAAACCGCGGTTGCCAAGCCGGCTGCCAGGCGAGTCAACTATAGTAAAATTCCCCTAAAATGAGAGCTACAAATTTTGGTGGCCATCTATGGGAGGCCTACGTTCAGCAGTGGACTAGTGATAGGCTGCTATGATGATGATGATATCCATATCTATAAAAAGTCTGTACAGTTACACACTGATTTAACGACCATGTCTTTTTATAGAATTTAATCAGGACACGTGCAAATGTTTCGCCCCATGGTAAGTGCAACTTCTGCCCATAATAAATACTGTGTCACTCAGGACACATCTCGATCACATTCTCGTCACTCGACACGCACTCGTTACTCTGGGAAATGAGTGAGAAGTCGCTTTTGCCCAGTATTTACACTAGCTAGTGTGCCCTTCAGATCAAAACCACCACCAGTATGCATAATGGATCCTACCACTAGTAAAGTTGCCGATAAAATTAAAATAACAATGGTGGTAGGATTTTTATGCAGGAATCTGTCTAGGTAGGTACCACCGCAGTGTCAGTTATTCTGCCGTGAAGTATTGTGCGTTTGTGCAAACATTACTGTGTTTCGGTCGGAAACGCACTGAGAGCTAGTGTTATCACTGGGAATATGAGACTTAAGAACTGATGTCTCCGGGTGATTGACGCATGTAGTATAAGACAGTCCGTATTTTTTTTATTTGATAAAGTAACTCGACGAGCGAAACGTTCACCTGATGGTAAGTGCAACGGTTGCCCATAACAGATGCTGTGTAACTCAGAATATTTCTGTGTAGCACCACACTGCGCCCGTCACCTTAAGACATTAGTTCTTGTCTCATATGCCCAGTGATTACGCTAGCTCTTAGTGCCCTTCAGACCGAAAAACAGTAATGTTTGTACAATACTGCTTCACGGCAGAATAACGGGCCCTGAGGTGGTACCTACCTAGACGGATTCCTGCATAGGAATCCTACCACAACTAAAAATTTAAGGTGCCTACTCAATTTGGAATTATAACGAAAATTTCGCCACGCGTGAAGTAAACGATTTGCTCGTCTCAACACTTTATCCTATAAAAAAAATCTTTGGTATCAATTTATAAAAAAAATGCGCGTGCAAAAACTTCATAGTAAGCTTCTGCATCGTATTTCTTGTCTCTTCCCTCTGTTGATCCAGGACCCTCGACATTACGCTAACTAACCGGCAAAGCGGTCAGCGGTAGTGTCCGATTCTTTTAAGTCAAAACAAGTTACAGGAAAGTTCGAGAAAGTGAGATTTTTCTAATTATGTAATATAATCTACAAGCTGATACCGGCCACTTCGTCCGCGTGGATTTGGGTTATTAAATATGCCATGAACCGCAGTTTATTTATTCAGATGTTCCAAGAAAATGCTGCTCCCATCTCCTGGTTTTATCCCCCTGTCGAATTTTACGACACCCACGGGATGGTAGATTCTCTTAGGCCGCTACCACTGGCGAATATTACTATACATCCATAACAAACTATCCATTCCTATGATTTAATTTTCTGATGTTTCTTATATGACAGCATCCAGGCCGATCTCGATTCTCACTATGACTCACTTCTGCTTGCGAGCTAAAAACTTGTCATCTACGCGAAAATTTTTACAGTATACTAGTTTTCACCCGCGTAAAAAAAGCCCTGCAAATGATTGCGCCGCAAGGCATGGTACCTCGCTAACCTGAGCATTCACAGTCCGGACCCTCTTGGCAATAAAAGGGTTTTCAAGGTGCCCCTTAAGATCATAGCATAATTTTTATACCCCACAAACTTTTCTCCATAACCGGTCTTTGAAATGAAAAAAATTTTTTTCAAATAGTATTAATATTTACTGAGGTTAGCGGTTTCAAACATACATCGAAGGTCCGAATGGAGGCCCGCAGCCTCCACGGTCATTAGACGACTTAAAATTATTTTGAGACGTTCGAAATCGCGCAATCACGCAGCGAACGCGACATTCCTAATTTCGAGGTTTTTGTAGGAGTATTATTTATGTATTTATGTTTGGGTCCAAGCAAACCTGGCACGCGGGCGCCTGGCCCGTGAGCACAGTATCCGATGAAGCTGTAAAAGCCAAAAAGGCTAACAGCAATTACATCACCGGAATTATATATATCAAACATACAAACTCTCCTGCTTTATAATAGTAGCAAGATAAGAAAGATAGAGAGCTAAACAGATCACAAAACCAATAATTTGGGTCACAAATATTTAGTTCCACCGAAATCGAAAGCTTGGATCCACGATTTGGAGGACGCTGAGCTACGCTCTCGTATGTTGGGTATTCGTATATTTAGAGGGAAAATATTAACGTGATGAGGAAAAACTCTTGTAAAACCTCCTCGTCTGTTCGCGGCCTAAGGGAATCTGTCACCCCATCCAATCCCGTGGGTGTCGTAAAAGTTGACAGAGGGAATTTAAAACCATGAGATGGGCAGCAGCATCTTCGAGGAACATCTGCGGTTGTCAACCAGCCTGCCTAGCGTGGCAACTATGGCAAAATCCCTCCAATAAGAGAGCTACAAACTTTTGGGGGAGACCTATGTTCAGCAGTGGACCTGTGATAGGCTGAAACGATGAAACGACGAAACCTCCTTGGCCATCCTTAAAAAAAATTTTTTATTTTACTTCAAATTCGAAATATACATACATACATACATACATAAAATCACGACTGTATCCCATAAGGGGTAGTCAGAGACTGGGCACTCACTGCAAAAGCAGGTGACTGCCACAATCCACGTTTCACCAAAACAATATAATGCACTTGGTGTGATAGGTGGTGAGCCCATCGCCACCATGCGCTGTTGGGTGCACAGTGAAATTCTAAATATACACACACTCTTATTTGTTAATTGTTTTTGTTGTTAAACCCATTGTTGGAGAATCTGAATAACGGCTTAGGATATGGTTCGCGAAACTTTACACTAAGTTCGAATCCGCTGTTCTATTATTGTCGAACCTTTTCTTACCACATGGATTTAAATTTATATGGAGTGGTTAGCAGTAAGTTCAGTAATGTAATTAGCATGGCTCATTTCTTAAAAGCAGTCTTGACAACCGCGTGGCCTAGTGGTCAGAGTACCTGGCTTTTATGCCGCTGGTCCTGGGCTCGAATCCCAGGCGTAGCCAACATTTGTGCAAAAGCACCAACTGTTGGTTTTCGGGTCTGGTTGTGCTGTGCATGGGAAATTTGTCCGTCAAACGCACTTGCGATACAGGAGTAACTATTGCGGAGCATCGAGCATAAAAAAAAAACAAAAGAAAAGAAAAAAGAAAGGGCCAGTTATTCTACCGTGAAGCAGTAGTGTGCAGACATTATTGGGTTACGGTCTGAATGGTACTGAGAGGTAGTGTAAGCACTGGGCATTAGAGACATAAGAATTGATGACTCGGGGGGATGGGCGCAGGATGGTGCCACACAGAAATGTTCTGTGTGACACAGCATTTGTCATGGGCAAACGTTGCACTACACTTTCTACTAAAAAAAGGAAGTCTGCGGTTTAATAGATTGCAGGATATTTTATATTCATTCGATTTTGAAAAGCAGAACTATATGTAATTTAAACTCGAGACTCTTATAAATATCGTAAAACTATAATTAGGGCACGAGAGACAGGGTAACAGCAGGAAGCTATCTGCTACTGTATATTGATCATCAAAGATACGTTTGTCGATATAACGAATTCACGACGGGAGGCAGCTTTTTATGTTTTGCAAAATCTTTCAAGATTTTTGTTTCTAATAACGTTGATCTTTTGGTATTAATGCACGAATACGCAATATAGTACCTACGTTCGATTCCCGATGTCGGGAACGCTAATATTATTCTGCAATTGTAAATGCTGATATATCACGTGCTCAGAGGTCAAGAAAAAATATCTATTTATATATTTTCGAAGACATGTCAAGTCAGCCAACCCGTGTTGGAGAAGCGTGGCGGACTCTACCCGGCTACAAAACCCTGTCACGAATGAGAGGAGACCTGTGCTCAGCAGTGGAATCTTTATAGGCTGTTACTTTACTATTTTTTACGCAATGTACTGGCACATTACAGTGCTTGCCGTGGGTTGGGATTCCTGTCATCTACGCATGATGTATACCATAAGTATAAGCGCAAAACTGAGGCACTTATCCGTCTTCACCTTACCATATCCAAATTAACTCATACGCTACTAATGGCAGGGTCTGATCAATCTATAGTTCAAACTATTTATTAAACAAAGACTTTTTAAGAAGGGTTATACTAATATTAAGGAATACATGGATGACGATAACCCCTGGGAAGGAGGATCGCTGCCAAGCTATTTCTACATCTTTATAATACTGCTGTAAATATATGTTATTTTTAAAATAACTGTAATAAAATCCCGCTGGGTTTCATGCTGGTTCTTCCCAGGATAGAGGCATTTCTTTGCAAACCAGCGTAGCTTAAAAAATGACGTTGAATGAGTATTATGTAAATGACCTATATTCAGTATAAAATCTTCTATTCTATTCTAATCAAAATGCCAACACAAAAATCAATAATTCACCCAGAACATTTCTGAGTAACACCACATTGAGTTCGTCACCCTAAGACATCAGTTCTTAAGTCTCATACGCCCAGTGATTACGCTAGATCTCAGTGCCCTTCAAACCGAAACACAGTAATGTTTACACACTACTGCTTCACGGCAGAATAACTTGCCCTGAGGTGCATAGGAATCCTAGCACCAGTAAATCAAGGATTTACTGCAGAATTATTGCAGAACAGTTTTGGAGGTGCCGGCACTGGGAATCGAACTCAAGTCACTATGAAATTTAAGGCGAATCAACGCCCGGCCTGAGATACCACGACTAGAGCTACCATTAAGTCTAATTTTATTAAAGTGTTTATGTATCTTGGGACTCTGCCTAAATCGTTTGTTAACATTCCTCATAACTCAGTTATTAATGAAATTACTCAATAGGTAATAAAAGACGGTAGTAAATTTGGTTTTTAGAAATAAACTGAAACGTTAGCAAATAAATTGATGAAAATAAACTTAACTTAATAAAAACTCAATCAGTCCAAACATTGTATATAAATATAACTTTACGAGGCACAAAAATATATAGCAATGAAAGACAGAACATACATTTATAACATAAATCTTAGTACTACTATATTAAAGAACATGACACCTTAAATGTTTTAATCACAAAATAAATTCAAATGCCGCACACATATAATATAATGTATACAACTATACAAGCAATAACATAAATGCAAAACAAAACGGCGCACACAAGAAAAAACAAAAACACAAAGCGAGCACAACACAGAAAGGCATAAACGTCTTGCTCAGCGGCGGTGTTCCCGAATCAAGCGGACGATGCAATATCTTAACCAATTCATGTTTGCTCTGGCGGCCATACTGAATTTTAAAATTGGTCAAAATATTGCACCGACTGCCTGAGGGGTTGCTTGGCGACACGGCGATGGACTCCTGCACTAAAGATACCTAGAAGAAAATCATTATAACCAAACATACTACAGTACAGTTAATGATAATACAAGAAATAAAATTATAATGTTAACAGTTACTGGTTTTTATTCATGCAAGGGTACCAACATTACTTTGCTAAGACCTATGGTCATAGACTAAATCGACACAGTGTAACCTTAATCTTCCTTCATTAGTAGTGATATAAAAAGAACCTTTACAAAATCACATAGTAAACATACCAAATAGTTTAATCATCTAAAATACCCGATGATTTTTAATAATGTCAGAAGTAGGCAGAGTCCCAAAAGCGATAAGCCTAAACATATATAAATCAATCTCATCGTCATCATCCCGTTAACAGTTCACTGTTATCTTCGTTTCATTTTTAGTTCGCAAAACCAGACGC
The DNA here is from genome assembly GCA_019845155.1 of Luehdorfia chinensis. NCBI lineage: Eukaryota > Metazoa > Arthropoda > Insecta > Lepidoptera > Papilionidae > Luehdorfia > Luehdorfia chinensis. Next base: position 2,085,780 of record JAHVAK010000107.1, read on the forward strand.
TTCGTACTTAAGATGCGGCCTCCAGTCACTTATGGAGGTACTTTTGGTCTCTGTTGGAACGCGATAGTGGATTTTCGTATGCATCTTAAAACGAAATATACAGAAGACAAATAACGTAAAATACATATAGCATATACACAGCCACGACACGGTCTATCAAAATTCATCTCCAGTCTAAGACATACGTTGTAGGCTGTTAAACACGATATTGATGACGAAATGTAGAAAGTCATATTTCAGGCCACATTCAAACGCTTCCCTTGTTTCTTTTCGTTTTACTGTCTATCTATCTACTTATGAAACATCATCACTTGAGAACGGCTTCACCGCTTTCGCTGATTTTTTTTTGTGTTCGTAATTGTCAGGACAAGGTTTGTATGAAAGAAAATTTATTGGAAAATCCACCGGAAAAGACTAAAATTTGGATGATATTTTTGTATTAAATTTCAATAAAATAGTGACGTTCAGTACTGCTGCCACAGGTTTTCATAACAACAACAAATTCCGCCTTGGATGTCGATATTTTGCGAAAATTTGTTAGTTTGTTAAAAGTTAAAAGTAAAGTTTCAGCCTATAAATGTCCCCCACTACTGAGCACAGGCCTCCTCTCATTTCTGAGAGGGTTTTGGAGCTAGGAAGAATCCGCCACGCTGCTCCAATGCGGGTTGGCGGACTTCACATATCTTCGAAATATTTTTTATTCCTCAGACATGCAGGTTTCCTCACGATGTTTTCCTTCACCGCCGAGCACGTGGTAAATCAGTTAGTTTGTTAATTGAATAGAAAGCGTTATTTCGGTGTGTTATCGGTAGTAATTATATCTTTGATGCATTCAAAAAGCTGACCGACTGACTGAAAACGCACAGCCTACAACACTGTAAAATAAACAACTTAACATTTTTTGCTCACAGCGCACTTCTCATTTCTTCATTAGTAAATTGCGAAGCCGTGGCAGGGCGCTAGTATTTTATATTGTACAAAGATAACAGTTGCTATAGTGTGGGTAGAGTTCTTTTAATCACAGTTCGTGATTTGTAAGAAAACATTGTCATCGTTTCGTTTTTAAACTGTTAGTTTCTATAGCGTGGACGCCATCTTGGTCACGCTCGTAAGCCGTTGCGCTATATCATGTGACGAAGTGACATACATTTTGAACGACATGAAGTTAATTCTCAAAATTTGCAACATTTGGAAATAAGTAGTTTTTTTAAATAAGTATTTAAATGATTGTACTGTAACGTATTATACATCCATAAACAGATTAGCGGCGAATAATTCCTTTGCGCATATTTAATTGCATATTAAAAAAATTACAAACATTCAACTCATTTATAGTTTATAGTAATTTCTGTCCAAATTCGATTTTATTCCTTGTTACATTTATCATTACGTAGAGAGCTCATGCATGTGGTTTATGGCAAATCTTCCATACTCGGAAAATGCTTAATACTAATATTTAAAATTTGATTGGAACGATGAGAAAGCTTTAAGATATTGTAATTGTTGGTTCATGGTTATTCCAAAACTAAATTAAGATTATCATCATTTAAACCGAGATTATCGGTATCACTGGCATTTTGTATGATTCTAATATCGCATAAATTTAACGCAAACAAACAGCGCGAAAGATCGCGAAATTGCACGAAAACGTACCCGCTGTTAAGTTAAAAATTATCTTAATTAAAAGTTACAGTCGACTGGACACGTCCACCTGCGTCGCGTCGCCTTATACGGGGAGATAAAGCGGTGATTGTTCAAATTTATTTATCCAGATGGTTGCGATGAAAGACAGCGACGTAGTGTAGGAAATACAGTGGGTAAAATTTTGGTCAAAAAAATAAACAGCTCTGGGTATATTTCAACCTTCGTAGGAACCACCGCAGTGCCAGAATAACTGGCTTACTGAGGTGCATCAATGCAGGTAGGGCCAGTTATTCTGCCGTGAAGCAGTAGTGTGCAAATACTTACTGTGTTTCGGTCTGAAGGGCACTGTTAGCTACTGTAATCACTGGCAATAAGAGGCTTTAGAACCGATGTCTCAGGGTTTCGGGCGCAGTGTGGTGTCACACAGAAATGTTCTGGGTGACATACTATTTGTTAGGTAGACGTTACACTCACCATCAGGTGTACGTTTTGCTCGTTTCGTGACTATATCTAAAGAAAAATAGGTTACATCTATATATAAGTTGTTACATCCTTAGTTTCGTATTTCATCATGCTATTATAATTGCAGCTCATCGCACATCAATATAGAGATATAGAGCCGTGGTAACTCAGCGGCTAGGCGCTTCGCTTTAAATTTGTATGCGAGTGTCCTGGGTTCTCAATCCCAGGTGCCGGCACCACTAAAATTGTTAATTGCAATTTTAAGTGCTGATTTACCACGTGCTCGGCGGTGAAGGAAAACATCGTGAGGAAAACTGCATGTCTGAGAAATTAAAAATATTTCGAAGACATATGCAGTCCGCCAACCCGCCTTGGAGCAGCGTGGCGGATTCTTCCTAGCTCCCAGCTCTCAGAAATGAGAGGAGGCCTGTTCTCAGCAGTGGGACATTTATAGGCTGTAACTTTACTTTTTTTTTACTTTACACATCTATTGTTAAAAAAAAGGGGTCTCCCATAGATTACCACAAAACAAGGTCCTAATGCGCCATCGAATTCCTTTAAACATGCCGTCACGAATCTATCATCCAATTATAATCATCCTACATTATGTTTATACGAAGTTGCCGATCGAGACTGTGCCCATCACCCTGAGACATAAGTTCCCAAGTCTCATATTCCCAGTGATTACGCTAGCTCACTGTACCCTTCAAACCGAAACACAGTAATGTTTGCACACTACTACTTCACGGAAGAATAACTGACCCCGAGGTGGTACCTACCTAGACGGATTCCTGCACAGGAATCCTACCACCACTTCTATATGGCTGAATTATTGCTATGTGCCGTGTGGTGGCGGTCTCAGAGAATCTACCACTCCAACTCATCCCGTGGGTGTCGTAAAAGTCGACAGAGGGAAAATGAAAACCAGTAGACGGGCAGCAGCATCTTCCTGGAACATCTGGATGAATAAACTGCGATTGCCAACCCGCCTGCCGAGCTCGGCAACTATGGCAAAATCCCTCCAAAATGAGAGCTACAAACTTTTGTGGCTATCTATAGGGGAGGCCTATCAGCAGTGGACTTGTGATACGCTGAAACGATGACGATGAACGATAATTGCTACTTCACTTTACTGATTTTTAGTCTACATTTTTATTCTTAGTCTATCTACATTCTTAGTCTTAGTCTACTTTACAGATTCTATGTCGGCTATTGTTCTACTGTGAAAATCGGATTTTTTCACACCCAGAAATTCCGAGCACAGCCCTCTTCATAGCTCGCTGAATAATTATGGAATTCCTTTTACGATAGGCCGTGAAAGATCATATCTCAGTTTTGTAGGTCACTTGCAACATTTTAAGGCTTTTGTCTTTGTATATTGAAGTAATTTGTACCACATGATGTGACATAATTTCCCGAATACTGTCTAGCTGAGATGGTTTTGTCGCTTAGATCTTGATCAATTGTACTTAGCTAGTTTAAAAATTGCTCCTGGGTGAATATACTCTTACACCTAACTTACACATACTTTATTAGTGTTCCGTGTTGAATTTAATAAACAATAATTCAAACTTTATCTACTGCTTTATGCTGTTCTGTGATCCGAAAAATTCGACCTCCGGATGAGCCGTACTGATCTGTCACAGAGTAGCCATCGCTGGTCATTTCAGTACCGTTTGCATATTATACGAGCGTCAACTCTTAAATCCACTAACCATGCCGAAAAGATGATGAAATATTCCAAATGGCCACCCACTATTTAATTTATGCTGTAATGTAATGACTTATAATTTATATTGACTGAAGTAAGTTTAACGCAATACGGTAAGTCTTTCGCCTAATACCGATAGTTGTCTGCTAAGTTGTATATTAACACGGTTTTATGAGCTTTACCTGATTGTATGTCAGTCTACTGGTGGTAGGAGTCCTACGAATCCTACGAGGTACCACCACAGGGCCAGTTATCTGCCGTAAAGCAGTAGTGTGCAAACATTACTGTGTTTCGGTTTGACACTGAGAGCTAGCGTAATCACAGGGCATATGAGACTTAAGAACTGATGTCTTAGGGTGACGGGCGCAGTGTGGTGACACACAAAAATGTTCTGGTTGCCACAGAATTTTTTAAGGGCGGATGTTGCACTTACCATCAGGTCAACGTTTTGCACGTTTGGTCACTTTATCGAATAAAAAAATGTATGTATGAATGTAATAGAATTTTTCAATACAATTTTCATCTACTTCCGGACGTCCGAATACATTGAAATTTTACGTATTATGGACCGATGACAATTGTTGTATTTCATTAATATGACCGGGTATGCTCACCAGTTCATTGCTGTTTAAATGTGTTTTCTTTTGTTTTTAAAAAAAGTTTAATTATTTTCAGTATTTATACAGTTCTGTATGTATAATGATTGGAAAATTTCATGACTATAAGCTGCTGTAGATTTTTACCTATTCTGCTACTGCTTATTACTTTATTTATTACTTTAATTTATTATAAAACCGAGCGTCACGGCTCAATCAATAATTATTACATTAAAATGTACATTTCGGGCAATCTTTAACTTGGGACTTAGCGAGTCGTTACGAGAACTATCCAGGGAGACTAATATTTTGACACTGCCGTCGTTGTTTATTTTTGAAGATATTATGTATGTACGGTAAAACATTAATTTATTTACCAAAAAATTGACTGTATCCTGTAGAATGGGTCGAGGCGACCCGAGAGAGGTTCCTATGCTTAGGTTGGATAAAACTAGAAAGTCTCTCCTTAGTAGATGTATTAAGGTTTATAATAAAATTCCTGAAAGTGTAACACAAAAATCGGACATGGATTTTAAAAAACTTATCAAGAAGACATTATTAGATAAAGCGTATTATAAAATAGATCACTGTGTAGAGGACAAAGATGTGTGGAAATAACTCATACTCTGCACTTGCAAACCCCCTACTAAATTTATGATGTAATTATTTTTGTTATCTATAAATGTCATTATGTAATATGGCATTGAAAAAATAAAGACCCCAGAGTTTCTTACCGGTTCTTTTCTGAGAAGGTCATTTTTTGAACCGGTGTAGATTTGAACGTTCATAAAAACTTTAAACAAGCCTAAATTGAATAAAGAAATTTGGACTTTGACTTTGACTTAGACTGTCATCATCGTTTCTGCCTATCACTTGTTCACTGTTGAACACAGGCCACCTCTATAGCTTTTGGGGGGGATTTTGCCATAGTTGCCACGCTTGGCAGGCGGGTTGGCAACCGCAGTTTATTTATTCAGATGTTCCCGGAAGATGCTGCTGCCCATCTCCTGGTTTTCATTTTCCCTCTGTCGACTTTTACGACACCCTCAGGACTGGACGGGATGGGGTGGTGAATACTTGTGATGTAATTCAGAAATCAAAGTCTCTGTCTATAATAATAGAAAGAAGAAGAAAGAAATAAAATAACTTAATTAATAGAAACTATAAAGGAAACTAACAATAGAAGCGTTCCAATTACAAATGGCGTGCAATAAAACGTAATCAAAAGCGAAAAAAAATGTAAAATCTAAAAAGATAATCACAAGAATATAGAGAAGATTACCGTTTATGGTGGAGTCAGGAAATGTTAACATAATTAATTTTTTTATGAATCAGTAATGAATCATCATCGACCTTTAAAAAGTCCGCTGCTGAACATAGACCTCTCACGAAAGGAGGATTTGCTGTAATCATCACGTCGAGTTTTACTGGTGGTGGGATTTTTATACAAGCATCCGTGTAGGTAAGTACCACAGTCATACCTTTTTCTCATTGAAGGGGGATGCAGGCACCACACCCGTAGCCCACATTTCGCCCGCGGGAAAGTAGACGTGACGGGTGGCGACGTCACCGTCATTTTGGTACGAGTCATAAAACTCATTGCGTTTCCAGAGCAGTATAGGGATAGCATTGCATATTATGGCGTTATACTGCATGAATAAGGGCTGTCCGTACAATACCCTACTCGCTTCTTACTACAACTCGGTAGTAAGAATGTAGGTGCTTTTCTTCTCTGTCGGACACCTATCCTATCTTAGCGTATCGCTATACGTCTCAAATATCCCCAGACATAAAATTTACAATCCATTGACGGGCAGTTAAGATACGATACGACTGGCACTACAATCGCCAATCCGCCTGACAATGGCGCCTGGCGATAACGGCAACTCCTCACTACTTAAGCGGCCCATCCACTACTGAATTACACATAGACTCATGACGATGACGTTAGAGATAAAGCACATTAATGATGTAAATTAGTTTCTTAAATTACAGATAATATCTACAGCGAATCTTTTTAAAACGTTGCTTCTAATTAGTCGAGTTAAAGCAAGCAGCGGAGCAGGATATCGTTAAAATATAGAAAAAGAACGACTCAAAAAATATAAATCTCGATTTTAATCATTATTCTTTCCTAAGCTAACCATGTTTTGATGGATTGTGTTAAGGTCAGTAGCCTTTTACTTTTTTTTTGATACCGAAAGAGAAAGGTTTTTGGGACAGTTTTTTGTGCGTCAGATGGTCAGAGCCGTACCTTTTGTAGGTGACTAATTCGGCGTTTTTGTTGTATCGTTTACGGTTTGATACTTTTGAGGAATGATGTGACAAAACCATGAGATCTATACACATTGTTGATATCTTAATTGCATGGGGAGATGTCGTTATCAAATATCTTAAAGTAGTTCGTGAATTTCATAATTACGTAACGTCTTCTTTTACAGCCTGTAAAAAGTTCACTGCTGGACATTGGCATTTCCCAAGTTAGGAGGATTGGCTGCAATCGCCTTACTATACAGGGGAAATGGCGATCGCACTACCAAACCAATCGCCTTAAATTTTATATTACCCGAGTGACCTGAGTCTGCCGGCATATTTATAATTCTTCTGCAAATTTAATATGTATAATAGGCCGGCCACATGACTGCGCCGTACGGCATGGCATTTACGGCACCCGCGGCATGAGATGGGATGGTAGATTCTCTTAAGCCGCACCACACTCGTTAATTTCATAAAATTTTATCGCCTAAAACCTTTCCCATTAAACGGGCTTCTAATGCAAACAAAACTCCAGCTTTGTTTGCATTAGTAGCCCTTTTTATAGAAGGTAGATAAGTGTAATAGTGAAGTGACATATAAATGTGTCAGCTGAGCACAGACCTCCTCGTATTTCTGAGAGGGTTTTGGAGCGGGGAACAGTCCGCCACGCTGCCCCAATGCGGGTTGGCGGTAAAGACGCAAAAAGTAATTATTCATAAATCCCATCATCAGAATATGAACAAATTTATTTGGGACCACGCCCAAAGAGCATCTCATTGCTTACTGGTGGTAGGATTTCTATGCAAGAATCCGTCTGGGTAGGTACTACCGCAGGGCCAGTTATTCTGCCGTGAAGCAGTAGTGTGCAAACATTACTGTGTTTCGGTTTGAAGGGAACTGATTAGATAAGAACTAATTTCTCAGGGGGACGGGCGCAGTGTGGTGTCACACAGCATTTGTTAGGGGCAGACGTTTTAATTACCATCATACCAACGTTTTGCTTGTTTCGTCACTTTATCCAATAAAAAATAAGTGTGTACAGACCCCATGTGGTTTGTATGAGTGTTTTGAAAGAATAATGGATGTTCTACTTAAACTTAATAAACGGAACAAGTCTGTTGTCATATGCGGAGACTTTAATATCAATCTCCTAGAAGCTTCTTCCATTAGCATTAAATTTAGTTTATTATTTATATCATAAAATCTTGTTTATATGTTTTTTTTATATAACCAACACGAATTACTGGGTCTAGTGCAACTTGTATAGACAATATTTTTACTGATGTTAAGTCGTGGCACAAATCTGTTATTAACGAAATAAGTTCTGATCACTGTGGCCATTTGGTCTCGTTACCTTCATGCCTTTTCAGAATCATCGAAATCGGTCCACGTGGTAAAGAGTTATCGCTGTACATACCTACATAAAAAAAAACTATCTGACGAATTGACCACCTCCTCCATTTTTTTAGTAGCATATCAGTTACCTCTCAAACGAACAGTGTACAATAACCATTACCGAAAGACACAAAAAATCAAAGAGGAATAACATATAAAAATAAATGGGTTTGTCTCACTTTGCAGCCGTGAGCCGGTCCCGTACTTACTTCGTCCTAAAACAAAAGAGAAAGAAATCATTAGAACACACTCACTTATATAAATAAAATGCAATCAATCAAATACAACTCAAATATAAATTAAGTTTTAATATAGTACAGATGGAAAATTCTGCTCACATTTAGGAGCGATTTTTTTTATGCGACAGTGGTCTCCGTACACGATAGCAGAGTAAAAATATATGCGCTGACAAATACATACTTGCAGTTTGTTTTTATAGTCAGACATAACTATTTACGAAAATAAATAAAAATATATAACGAAGGACCGATATGATGAGTTGTCAACGTCCTTTGCTGGGAATACGGCGTATAATTATCATACTTTTTATCGTAGGTATGTTTGTTTATTCTTTCATGTATCTCTTACCCTTTATTTATCAATTGTAGTGAAACGTTTTGGCGCGTTGACAGTGAAATTTCAAGGCCGAATTAGCATGCTACGTTTCTATATATAACGTTTCAGTATGAAACGAGTCTGTTCCAAAAAGGACGGAATCATTTTTGTTCTCCTCTTTGTGCCATCATTCGTTGCCCCACTCAAATGAATTAATATATTAAGTGTTTTGTTATCTGTATGGTTCTTTTTCTCTCTCTTTCTGATATTATAAACGATACTACTTATGAATCGAGGCTCAGATCGCCAAAGAAGTTTCGCTTCTGTCAAGTGTACTGAGTAACGTGCACTCTTTTAAAATCCTTTTTGTGCGTTGATTCATAGTAAATATATGTATAATCTTTCTTTATTTCTAATTAAAACTCTTATTGTCTAATAAACAAAAAACAGCAGCGTTGCGCTGCAACTTTTCGATGATATTGAAGTAGATGAAGACAAAGAAAGTATATAGGCGGACTTAATGCCTGAAGCTTTCTCTACCAGACAACCTCAAGGGTGGTGCAGAGATAGAAAAAGTAGGTATGGGTGCTGTAAAGCGCTCGAAGCGTCGGGTAATATATATAAAGGAAATAAAAATTAAACGCGATAAAATCCTTAAAATTCATTTTATTAAATAATAATAACGTAAATATGAATGAATGAAGAATGAAGTACTGACCGAGTCGAGGTCCGGCCCTCTCGGGCACATTCCAATTAGCTACTCTGGCGCAACGGGTAACGGTCCAAGCCGAGGTCCCCACTGGGGGACCACCTTTCAAATCGACGAAGCTGTGAAAGCTAAGTGACCGCCAGGCTTATAAAAACATACTCGTCATATCTAATGGATCATGTAATCTCTACCGCCTAGATAGGGAATGATGTCCACCTCCTGGCCCTTTTTGTGGCCGCCGCGACAACTTCCGACTACTATAGGAAGCTATCAACTGCGCAGGAGATATTATAGTGTCACAAGTACGTCACGCAAACGCAGATGCACTCATTCGTCCTAACCTACCGAGCGATGAAGCTACCTCCGGCTTAAGTAGCCGAAAAACAACAACTGATGTTTGCACAAATGTTGGATCCGGCTGGGATTCGATGCCAAACCCGCGGCGAAGAAGTCAGGTACTCTGAACACTAGCCCACGCGGTTGTCTAAAGACTTCTCATACTATGATGATGAGTATATTCATCTCCATATGTCTAATTAAGTTACGAAAGACGTTAATCGCTTGACTCTTTTGCGTATCGGTTCCAAATACATCTACCGGGGCGCAAACGTAAAATAAACAAAGAAACAAACATAAAAAAGCTTGACCGATAAATTAATGCAGAGAAATTAACGCATGTTCAACCTTTTCCTACTCTGTTTTATAGTGTGTATGGATCCTAAAACTGGAACGGGACGCGCGCTGTGACGTCACCGACCACCCACGGCCATCACCGGCTAATTAAGACATTATGCGTAGTTACACGATATTATCTCCGCGTGGGACGGCCCTGAAGACCACTTAGGAATTCCATTGCTCCTGGAGGCCTCATTTCGGCTTTTAACAGGCTAATTAGTGCTTTAGTGGGGACAGACGGATACGTTGACGAGTCTAAGTTATTTCCTTCGGGTCGTTAAAGGCACAAAAAATTGATGAAAACGTACATTTTAAAGTTTAATTACGTGAATTTCATAAATAAACGCTGTCAAATTTTTGTATTGACTTTTTTATTTACTTAAACGGATTCTGTAAATGTTTTTACCATGTCGTTTACGTATTATATGAAACAAGACGAATAAAATGTATCCAATCGTTACTAGTTTAGACCATTCCTCTAGACTAGTATTTTTATAAAAAAAAAACAATTTCAGTTTTCAGTTACGTTACAGACTCTTACAGTAATAGCGTGTATGAATACAGTACACTGTGTATGTGTGTGTGCCTACAATTATCGTATTACGTTCAAGCACAAAGGCACTCACTCGACCTAACCTTCTCGCGCCCGATAAGCCTCATGTGATAAGATCTAAGACTAGGATGCAGTGTCAGAGACACGGATATGTTTAAGACCTTTTTTATATAAGAAGATTTTACCGTATACTTAAGTCTTAAAGTCATACGAGACTGCACTCGTTTTGAAATGCATAATTAATTTCTATAAAATCGTTTAATAAATTTATGCATGTGTCTGTAATAACTTTTATTGGAAAGAACCGAAAAACGCTAAAAAATATTTTTTAAATAATAATAAATGTAACTGCCGCAGATTATGTTCGCAACCTCGCGATGACAGAGCCGTGCAATAATGATAATTCACCGGCAAACGGAAGTTCATTTATCATGCTTAAGATCTACGCTTTCCATGACGAATCCATCTTTGATGAAACCGCTTTTTATTACTACCAACAATAAAACATTTGAAGGCACTAAATAAACATAACCTGTGATTGCCTCTTAGTGTTTACAACTTCCAATTAATATTTTTCTCTTTTGTCAAATAATAATATACTTAAAAGTAATCTTAGTAGAGTTCCTAATTCTGCATTAGAATCTGTAATTAAACTAAAATTAAAATTAATTAATGTAATAAGTTACATCTAGAGTTTTATTATACATTAAAATACGAAGTAAAGTAAAAACCGCACATGAAAAAATTCGAAAATGGAAATAATCAAATGCGTTACAAAACCGTATTAATGCAGCGGAAAAAAAATTAAATTTATGGCTTCACTGTTAAAGTCGATATTGATTTAAGCGTAACGCAATACAATTAAGTATTTTATCGGTAAGCTGTAATAATAGGTCGCTTATTGGAGGCAAATGTCTTCATTACGAGACTTCGTTGGTGGCGCGGACGTGTTAAAAGACCCAACAGTGCTTTAGTTTTAGAGTACAAAGAACGGGAAAATTTTTCATTTATAAAATTTAACTTTCGAATAGTACGAGTATAATCGATGTTTAGAATTTACACTTTCGCGTTAGTTACTGGCTACTCAAGTAAGAATAATACTCTGTTAATTTTGATACAGTGGTTTACTCAATAAACTTAATACGGCATTTAAATGTCCCACTGGTGGGTTTTTTTTTTATATAATGACGAAATGAGCAAAACGTTCACCCGATGGTGAGTACAACGTCTACCCATAACAAATGCTGTATCATCCAGATTATTTCTGTGTCACCACGCTGCGCTCGTCACCCAGAGACATGCGTTCTTCTGAGTCAGTCTCATTTGCCCAGTGATTACGTTAGCTCTCAGTGCCCTTCGAACCGAAACACAATAATGTTTGCTCACTACTGCTTCACGACAGAATAACTGGCACTGGGGTTGTACCTACTTAGACGGATTATTTTTCTGTGCGGATAGGCGAATTTCGTAAGCCCACCTTTTTTATATCCTTGAGATGCATCTCTACGATTTCTTGGTTTAGAATACTGTACTAGTAATAAACTAAATATCATATTTTAGTTTTAGGCATATCCTTCATCATTATCGCAGTCCATCATATGTCTACTGAACATAAGCCTCCCTTATAGATTACGTAAACCATTTGCATCCATTGCTTCCCATACACTCGCTTGGACCTCCTTCTTACATTACTTTAGTTAATTAAATTTTCTCTTTATTATAATAAATTACAATTTGAATCAATAATCGCTAAAACACGGGGCTATCTACGAATATTTTTTAATTATTTATAAGACGAACGGTATATGACTTATGCAAAATATATTTCTAGCTTCATGGCAGAACGATAAAGTATCTTTGCCCAGTCAAATAACCCAAAATACTTTTTTTGCTAACTTGTTTCGCCTACTAAATAATTTGGGCTCTTGACAAAACATTAAAACGGGTAATGTTTTAAATATATGCTTAATATTTTAATAGCTGCTCTTTTCTATTCGAAAACTGGGTGGGACGATAAATGAAGTTATTTCAGTTGTAAATATGGAATTCATTTAACACACAGGCGTGGAATATGGTTAGCAATTAGTAATGGTGAAATATACATTAAATTTAATTCGAAATAAAATAAAAAAAAATACCATATAATTTTAGTTTTGCCACTAAATAGTTTTGTATCACTGCATGTGCGTAAATTTTAGGTTAAAGACTGTCTATCTTTATGGTTTACAATCGCGTGACTTAGTGTTTAAAGTAATGACTACTGCATCGTCAGAGTAAGTGACGAGACGAGCAAATCGTTCACATAATGGTAAATGCAACTTCGTCCCATAACAAATGCTGTAAAAATATGTACCAGAACACTTCTGTGTGGTACCGTCACTCTGAGACATCAGGTCTTATATGCCCAGTAATTACACTAGCTCTCATGGTCCTTCAGAACGGAACACAGTAAAGTTCGCATACAGCTTCACGGCAGAATAACTGGCCCTGCGGTACTAACCTAGACGGATCCCGGCATAGGAATCCTGCCACCAGTTAATTATTGAATTGCTAAGTTACTGCGCTTAAAGCAGGTCATATATTACCTGCTAAAAGCTGCTGTAAAAAAGGTAGGGATGCCTAGTCGGATAACCCTTGTGCTTGATTGTTCTTGGTTCTCTAGGTCTAGATATGTTTGAGGAAAATAGCCTATATATAATATAAATAAGTATACCCAGATCATACGCGCACTGAAATTCAAGGAGAGCGCCTGGCCCCTAAGCTTCCTTGACCTACCTAAGAAATGAGGCGAAGTGTTCCTCAAAAATGGCCCAAAAATCTCTCTTTCATTGTAGAGATAAGGACCCGTTTGAGCATCGGGATGGGGATATGTCTGACTTTCTCCTCAAAAATGAGATCTAGGCGACGGACATGGGGGCAATTCGTAACCTGGTACCGAGAAATCAATGTGGCAAATAAAAATCGACGAATTGTTTTCTGCGGAATTGGAATCGGTATTTTTCCGCATCTCTACGGAGAACCGATGTGTTTTGTAGCAGCGAAAAGCGAAAAAACAACCCAAGTAGGCCAAATAATCGTGTATGAATTTGAATGTTGAATTTTATACTTCCAAAATATGTACGTTGCTTAGATAAACCTATAGAATACATTTTTAAATGAAAAAAAAAAGAAAGAAAATGTTCAATTTTAATATAAAATACTTATAGTACCGAGTATGTTTTAAATGAATCGGTAGCGGTTGGTCGCAGTTCCAAGTGTTCGTATGTCTCAATAGCAAAAACTAACCTTATACGAAATTTGAGCGGGTATGCTAATTTTACAGAACTGGTGTCGCGTAAATTACAATATCACGACGTTAATTGCTTTATTATCTGTTACGTTCTTAATGAGCAGCCATGTTCATTTTTTGACAGTTATATATTTCTATCAAAAAATACATTATTCATTACGATTTGATCACACTAAATCAATGTTAATTGCTAATTTATAGTCCTAATTCGGCAAAGTAATAATGTTGTTCATTAGATATAATACGGGTATAAATTTAATAAGCATTTACATGCTAGGTTATTTAATTAACCTTGTGTAATGAAATGTGAGGTGAACCCTGCTGGCTGAAAAACTAACTTTGGTTACCGACTGACGGCGAACCCATTCCAATTGGACAAACCAGAATTCTACTGATTAGTGGTGGGCTCAACCACCCGCCTGCCCAGCATGCCATACTCACGGGCTAAATAAATAAAAAGGAGATGTACCGTTAGAGAAGTTTTTGTTCGACGACCGCGTGGTTTAGTGGTCAAGATTCTAACTACTACGCCGCGGGTCCTGGGTTCGAATTCCAACTGGTGCCAATAGTGCAAAACTGGTGCAAAAACACAAAGCGTTGTTTTTCAGGTCTGGTTGTGTACTCCCCATGTATTTGACACTGTATTCTAGCCTACCTCTGATCTTATCGCGTAAGGACGAGTGAGGTCTTCTGTGTTTGCGCGGACGTTTGTCGCAATACCATATCTCTTGCGCGCCGGATACCATCGATGGTATTCGAAATTTATCGCCGTCGTCTAATATCAGCCAAGGGCATCCCGCCCCAGAAGTGTCTGAGACTATTATTTGTATGGGACTGGGTGTTAAAAATTATGTGGTATAAGAAAAAAACACGTTTAGTGGTGGTAGTATTCCTGTGCAGGAATCCGTCTAGGTAGGTACCACGGCCCAGTTATGCTGCCGTGAAGTAAGTGTGCAAACATTACTGTGTTTCGGTCTCACTGAGAGCCAGTGTTATTACTGGGCAATTGAGACTTGAGAACTGATGTCACAGAGTGACGTTCAGGTCTGGTGTACGTTTTTTAGTCACTTTATCTAATAAAAATACGACCCCCAACTAGATAAAGCGACATGTCGACGACCATTTAGCGATAGATGGGCGCATGCAAGAATATCTATCTCACTTTATGGGGGAGGCTTACGTTCAACACTGGAATTGTTATGTCCAGTAAGGATGGTGATAATGACACATTGAGGTAATATTTTAAACCCAAAAAAATTATTTTTATTAATTTCTTGTTTTCTAATTCCTAACAAGTGAAAGATCTATTCCTTTTGATTTTTTTTTAAAATACAATTCTCTTCTTAGTTTTACCACAGATTAGATATCTTAACCATTACACAACAACCGCTTAACCGCGATTGGAGGCTAACTGTAAAAGTGCGTCTGCGGCTTTATTAAGTTTTTATGGGCTGTTTGTGGATAACATTTTACAATTTATTACTAGATCTAAACTAGATACAGTAGTATCTATTTATTTTTATAGTAGAGTTAAAAGCCCTAACCTATTATTTATTTATTGTAAATAAATTTTATCTGGGCGACTTAAATTTTATCTATAATATATTCTTAGCGGGTCCTTACAAGATAGAGCGACAACCTGCATGGTTTTGTTGGTTGGCGGACTTCACTTATCTTCGTTATATTTTTAATCAGACATGTCCCTTTCTTCGATAACTGCGTGGCCTAGCGGTCAGAGTGTCTGACTTCTGCGCCGCCGGTCCTGGGTTCGAATCCAAACCGAAGCCATAATTTGTGTAAATAAATTGTTGGTTTTCGGGTCTGGTTGTGTAGTGCATGTGAATATCATATCTGTAACACGCGGCACAGGAGTAATCTTAGTCTGAGGCAACTTTTTTTTAAAAATCTAAATATATCTAAAAAGTCTAAAAAAATCTAAATTAACAATTTAAGTGGTGCCGGCATTTTGGAATCGAACGCAGTTCATTCGCGTGCTATGAAACTAAAGCAACCGCCGGATCCATGTTCTATCACGGCAGTTTAAAATGGAGTTTATAGTCCGTTTTCTTGATTGATTATTACAAATGGATTGAGAATGAGATTATCAAATTATTAATTAAAATGAGAGTATCCATTTCGAGTTTACAGTACAGGGTCACCTTTGTCACCAGTGTTTTCAAATTTCTTATTTCTTTCTGAAGTGTAACTTCTTTGAGCGCGGCGAGAGTAAAATTACATGGTCGAACTTGAGGTCAACGTTTCTGTATGTGACGTTTAAAAATGAAACGTTTCTGACGAAAAATATGTACGCAGTGGGAGAGAGAAAAATCTTGTTTTTATTCGGAATTAATATCGTCGTTCGTCGTCGTCGTTTCAGCCTATCACAAGTCCACTGCTGAACATAGGCCTCTCCATAGATAGCCACAAAATTTTGTAGCATTTTGGAGAGACATAGTTGCCACGCTTTGGCGTATTGGCAAATCAGTCTATATAATCAGATGTCCAGGAAGGAGCTGCTGCACATCTCCTGGTTTTCATTTTCCCTCTGTCGAATTTTACGACATCCAAGCGATGAGATGCGTCAATAATATTTTTGTTGTCATATTTATTTATCTTTATTTTAATCAAATGTTTAATATTAGGAGATTCACTTCTGTCATTCTGTCACGTGTACTGAGTTGCATGCGCTCTTCTTTTAGTCTACTTTTTAATGTTGTTTTTTTTTTATTGTATAAAGTGACGAAACGAGCAAAACGTTGACCTGATGTTAAGTGCAATGTCCGCCCGCAACAAATGCTGTGTCACCCAGAACATTTCTGTGTGACACCACACTGCGCCCGTCACCCTGAGACATCAGTTCTTAAGTCTCAAATGCCCAGTGATTACGCTAGCTCTCAGTGCCCTTCAAACCGAAACACAGTAATCACGGCAGAATAACTGGCCCTGGGGTGGTAGCTACCTAGACGGATTCCTGCATAGGAATCCTACCACCAGTTTCTTCTGCTTGCGTTATGTAAGTGAATTGGAATTGTCCTTTATGAACAAAAAAAAACGGCGTGCGTAATTGGTTGCTCCATTCGCGTTAGACTGCGCGTCACTATTCGTCAGAAGGCAACCGCAACGTCATTAAACGAAGAACGGCCGGTCAGTTAATTATCTATCGATAATTAATCGCGGAGTAGGAAGCAAAGGCGGCCGACAAATACGCGGCATACCGCAAGCACTAACTTAATTAGATTATAAATGTGCGGGAATTTTATCTAGATCGTGGAAGCACCTGGGCGTCTCATTTACTGGCTGTCGTTGTTTTAATGATTACCATGCGGCTAGGTGCGTTGTTAAAGAACAGGTGGAAAGATCTTATCGTCGTTGGTTGATGCGACCAGAGCGGATAGATTCGCATAAGCGTTGTTTTATGGAAGAACGACGATTCAACATCATTTTAGCCTATCACTAGTCTACTGCTGAACATAGGCCTCCACCGTAGATTGCCGCCAAATTTGTAACTGTCATTGGGGGGTGTTGCCACGCTTGGCACGCGGCTTGGCAACCGCAGTTTATTTTTTCAGACGTTGCTGACTCGAAAGATGCTGCTGCCCATCTTCTGGTTTTGATTTTCTGTCTATCGACTTCTACGACACCCTCGGATTGAGAGAGATAGGGTGGTATATTCTCTTAAGCCGCCACCGCACAGCAACATTAAACTAAATTTATTAATTAATGTTTATGCACTTCTATCTATATGTACTTTTGCTGACAAAGGAAGCGAGGACTTATAAATTTTACGTAAAATAAAAACACATGATATTAAAAATTCCTCCTCACCAACGAATGTATGCCCGACTTGTGAAGGTGAGCTTGATATTATTATCAATGCCCATAGTTGAAAATGATTTCTTACTGGTCAATTTTAATCAAAACTTTACCCTTTAAAATAATTTAATTTTTAATATAAATTTTGATGTTTAAAAAAGTATAAAAAAAAATCTATCGTTTTATCATTTATCTTATTCTCTAAAATCATCCATACTATTCTTTCGTAATTCTAGAACATCCCCTAACGCAAATCGACGCTCAGTTTAAGGTTGCTTTCTAAGACTCAGTCAGATACATAATTACAAGCGTTTTGATACTTTAATCTAACTTCCAAATATCTACTGTCCGTGTACAAGAGCTTGACTAGCTATCGAAGCTACACCGCGGCTGGACGCGGTGCTGTACCGGCGCCTAATTTGACAAACAGATGTAGAGGGCAAAGCGCCCGCGGGTGGTCGGCCACCCAGCGCGGACTAACACCTCCATCGATGCGACGTGCGAACCTAGATATTTTATGTCAACTTTTTTAATTATTGTAATTTGATATAATAATTAGAATCAAGCGTTACTTTGCGGAAAGCCATTGTATTGAAGTGTTGTACTGGTGGAGGGAATCTCGTGGCGGTTCCTGGTTGCAGTGTTAGTTTGCTTGTGCACGCTACTGCGGGAGGGCGGGCGGTGTCCTTTCAAAAGTAGGTAATATACACAATTTTATATTTCGCATGCGGATCTTAGCAAATTAACTTCTTTTCCTTCATTATTCTAAGTCTAATTCTAGTCATTTAGCTTTTTGTACTTTGGGTTTGAGAGTCGAATTCACAACTTCTTACGCCCCATACAAACATCTCCGGAAATGTTTATCCATTTGCGTTTTGTTGTCAGTCAGTCATAGGGCAATGCGATCGGACTGTACGACTTAGAGATTTTACTACGTGATATACGTTTATCTGGAGTAGTTAGTTTATGGAACGTTTATCTGGAGTAGATGATTTGAATGACCTATTAAAGGAATTTAATATATTAAAATTACTAGTAAATTGTTTATTTTAGAACACAATGGCACAAAAGTATAATAAAAACGACCAAAACAGGTAAGAAAAAATATTTCACTCAAATTAATAATAGGCACAGTAATACGATAGACCAGTGATAGAAAGTTGAATCTGAAACTGCTTAGACTCATTCTACACAAGCCTTTGCTTAAAATTAAGCAGCCTATGCTATATCACAAAATAGTAATAATGTTCTCAACCAATAACCCAGAATCAAACAATTAATAATGCCATATAGAAATCACGGGTGAACAACCATGGACGCAAAATTTTAGTTAGTGCTGTGTGCTGTGCTTTGCTGCTGTGTATTATCTTTGTCGGGATTGAATGTATCGACATTATGACGAGGGAAAGTAAATGTTCTTAGAATTCCTCTCTATTCATCCGCTGTCCACATATCGTATACTCATGTCACCAAAACATTTCATGCTTCACTGGCATTGATGCCATATCGTATCGACCACTACATTTTCAAACAAGAGTTTTATGCCCATCGCATATGACACAAATTTGCATATCAAAGTCATATAAACGTCCAACACAATAGAGACGATCAAATAACTACTTTAGTGCTCAAAAAATAGATTACGTTTTTGTAGACACTGCCGCTTAAAGGATTAACTAAGGAATTTCTTCTTAAATGATTTTAGATCAAAATTTGACTCTGCTACCAAGAGGTTACAGTAGATTTTCAAATGTGAAATGTAAATCTATTTATAGTTTACCTCTGTGTGAAGTAATTGAGATGTCTTCCGTTTAGATGTCCTCTTTTTGAATGTCCGTTCGTGTATAGACGTGGGCGCAGTATTAATGATCATTTATGCTTATAGATTTATTTATGTGGACCTACATTCGTTATGGCAAAGATTACAAGTCTGAAGCTCATAGAAAACCAACTTAAGGAAGTCAGGTTTAAAAAGTGGTGGTAGGTGGTCCTTTGCAGGAATCCGTCTAATTAGGTATCATCGCAGTGATATGCCACTGTATTTAGTCTAATTACAGAGCATATTATACTTAACTTACTTGGGTCTGGCAGAAGAAGCATGAAAGAAAGATTAGTGCAGTTGAAATGAAAAGTTTGAGAAGTTTAACTGGAGTGACTTTGATGGACAAATTGAGAAACAGCGTGATAAGGAAACGTTGCAGTGTGATAGAAGGTGTAGTGATAAAGATAGATAAAGGGATGCTTAGATGGTTAGGACACGTAGAGAGGATGGATGAAAGAAGATTGACGAAATATATTTATGAGGCGAGTTTCTTAAGGAAACGCCACGTCCAAAGTACCCGCAACCGACGAGCTTGTATGAAAACACTAATGAAAGTAGAGGAAGCTAAAGACGTGTGTCAGGATCGTGGCAAGTGGAAAGATGTGGTCTCTGCCTACCCTATGGGAAAGAGGCGGGTCTCTTTGTATGTACGATACTTAAGCTCTGAACTAAGAGTGAAATGTGACGAGAGCAGGTGTTGCTGCAAATAAGTTACCAATTCGAAGTTCTCGGCGACACCGCAATTATTAGGTGCATTCGTTGCACTTATCATCAAGTGATCGTGAATCGTTCACCTGATGGTAAGTGCAGCCCATAACAAATGATGTATCAACCAGAACATTTCTGGCACCGTATGCGTTCGTCACCCTACGACATCAGTTCTTAATTCTCAAATGCGCAGTAATTACACTAGCTCTCAGTGCCCTTCAAACCGAAACACAGTAATGATTGCACACTACTGCTTCATGGCAAAATAAAAAAAAAGAATTAATTGAAAAACTAGATGTCATCGTGAGTTTAGGAGTAATAAAAATGTTGATCTGTTTGACATTAAATTTTTATGTCCGATCCTTTGACCGGTCACAGTGAAAGTTGGAACATATACTCGTACCATGTCATTTTTGGTGGAGGTTTTTGTGCTTTTCACTTTGTTGTAACTTGCAACTAATTGGCTCTGCAGAACATCTACTACCAGGGATTGAAAAGCCGATACCGATAATCGATAACCGAAACCTAAAAAAGAACCCTTAGGAACCCTTACGTTACCGGTACTCAAGCAAAACTTGTTAAAACTAGTGTTGCACTAGTCGAGATCAACTATCGTAAGTTTGACTATCGATAGTTAATAAGACCAGCATTCAAAAAAATCCTTTCTATCAGAAAGGTTTTTTTTGAATGCTGGTCTTATATAATATATAACTCAGTAAAAGATTTAAGTAATTAATTTAAAATATATATATATATATATATATTTATATAAATTATATCTGTCGGCATGAAATATCTCCCTTAATAATGTATCAAAATAAATGTTTGAATCGCCATTTTGAAGAATGTTTTTCCCTCTAATGACGAAAAATAAGTAAATGTCTTTAAATATAGTTTTCCGTTAAATAATTATTAGATTAGAAAGATTGAGATAATTAATTGTAGAAAACGCCATCTGCTGACAATGTGTTCACGTAATGATGTTCTCCTAGCCGATTTCGATCATGGCGACAACTTCTGACTACTGTCGAGAGCCATTAACAGCGCAGGAGATATTATAGGGCCACAAGTGTACGCGCAAACACACTCACCCGTCCCGACCTACACGCGCCCGATGTAACGCTGATGCGATAAGATCGGAGGTAGGCTAGGATGCAGTGTCAGAAACACGGGGACAAACACAACACAACCATACCCGAGAACAAACAATTTTTGTTTTAGCACAAATGTTGGCTCCGGCTGGGATTCGAACCCAGGACACGCGGCTTAGTAGTCAGGTACTCTGACCACTAGGCTACGCCGTCGTCACGTAATAATATCCGTAATACTATATTAAATCAACACTACGAATAACACACGAGTTTCTTAAGTAACCGGTAAATGTATTTGAGTGCAGCAGTAAGTGTTGTATTCTGTATTTCTATAATTTCTACATACTCGTAGATTCATTATTACAATGAAAACAGTATTGGCACTATACTTAAATCGTGAAAACATGCCTGTAATAAAATGCTTAATGTACTTCCTATGGGAGCCGAGATGATATAACACCGGCCGGGCCGTTTCCGCCCGTCAGCGAATGACGAATGATCGTATAATATTGATATATACGGGTGCAGCCATGCTCGCTAAGAACCACACGTTATTGTATATAATATTTTTTGTGTAAATCGATGTCGATTCGAAAAAGTCTTCAACTGGTAAAAGCAACGCCTGCTCGTGCTTACAGCACTAACTGCGCATCACCACACTGCGCTCGTCACCATGAAACAGCGGTTCTACAGTCTCATGTGTAATTACACCAGCATCAGTGTCCTTCAAACCGTAACGCAGTAGTGGTTGTATACTAATGCTTGATGGCAGAATAAGTGGCACTGTTACCTACCTAGTCGGATTCTCGCATAGGAATTCTGCCACCAGTATGACGATATGGCCGTGTTCGATCGAGTGTGCCGGCGCGACGATGATTTCGTTTAAAAATTCGATCGCGTGTTAGTGTATTGTATTCGTGAAAGATCAGATAGACTAGGGTGCAGTGTCTGAGGACAATCACAACCCAAACAGAAGCGAAACAATTTGTGATTATGCACAAATGTTGGCTACGGCTGGGATTCTAACACAGGACTCGCGGTAGTAGTTAGATACTCTGACCACTAAGCTAGATTTATTTTTATTTATTTATTTATTAATGGAAACAGTCATGAACTATATTCCAGTGTCAAGTTACATATACAAGTACACAATCTTCAAGCAGCAAGACTTCAAAATTTTGATCGACAGTAAATTGATAGTTGCTAGCTTTTACTGAAAATTTGCTGGACTGATCGAGAAAAAAACGAAAAGCACAATTTTGGTCTTGAATAGAATTTTCCAATCACTGTACCCTTTCAGGAGCACTAGCTGCATAATTAACTATCGTTATTAAACATCAAAACTCCAAATATACACAGAAATTACAAAGTTAAATAAAAACACTACTGCCATTTTTCGAGTTGGCGCCAAAAGGCCTAAGCTAGATTATCCAGTAGAATATTTAAGAATTATCAACAATAACATGATTTTAAAGTGACTAATTCAGTAGCTGTATAATTCGATATTAAACAACAAAGTAACAAAAAATGCATTTAAATTGCACAAACAAACAACAAAGATCGCGATTACGTAAACTCAACAATAGACACTATCGCTTTTTTTCCTTCAAACCCACTCGATCATACAGAACAACCAAAAAGTTAACACGTTTTGAGGGATACCCGCTCGAAAAAACCTTTTAATCCGTTCACTTAAATCCCTTTCGCTACCCGTAAGCGTCGTCCATGACTCACTATGCCACCCAACGTGAAGCCGGCCTCGTTTCTCTTTCTTTATCATATCGCTGTCTCCCTTGTAGGTTTTTTTTTACCTCCATTGAAGAGTTTGCTGTCAAAATAAGGATTATAAAAGCGTTTGAAGAGCTTTATGCAAAATGCACTGGCTGAATATAGTAATTTTAACGCTCAAAGAAATACTTTCTAACAGCAATCTAGATGTTATTGTGGTGAAAGTATAGTCCAGAAATTTTTAATTTGCTGTGATTCAATCAGAGAGAAGCAATCATTAAAAATTATGTTAATTTATTTAGGTTATCTTAGCATTATACTGTATTTTGATGTCAATATGTAATATTTTTTTATCGAAACCTAGTAAACGAGCAAGCGGCTCATCCGATGGTCACACCCCCGGTGAAACTGCGGGGCATTAAATATAGGCTTTTACTGGCGGAAGGATTCCTTAGCGGGAATCCGTCTAGGTGGCCAAGTTATTCCGCCGTGAAGCAGTAGTGTGCAAACATTACTGTGTTTCGGTTTGAAGGGCAATGTGAGCTAGTGTTGTGTTACTGAGTATATGGACTTAAGAACGTGTTTCAAGGTGACGAGCGCATTGTGGTGCCTAACTGAAATGTTATGGTTTACACAGCATTATTTATGGGCAGAAGTTGCACTGACCATCAGGTGAACGATTTGCTCGTCTCGTCTCGAAACAAGGCGATAAGCTTTGGTTTTATGGTCTTGTAAGCGGGTTGTGACACGTTCCGTTTTTCTATTTATTCAGTAATGAATACAAGCGAGACGCTTACGCGCTTTGATAACCTAAATTACATCAATACAGCCTGTGTTTAAATTAAATATTTCTTTATTATCTATCTGATAATATTGATGAGAATATCAATTTATGATACTTTAATATAATAATCTCGAATATCATACATGAATATCATTACAGCCTATCACCAGTCAACTGCTGGGCATAGGCCTCCTCTATAGATTGCCACAAAGTTAGTAACTCTCGTTTTCGGGGGCCACAGTTGCCACGCTTGGCAGGCGGGTTGGCAACCGCAGTTATTTATTCAGATGTTCCAGGAAGATGCTAATGCCCATCTCCTTTAATTTTCCCTCTGTTGACTTTTACGACTCCCACGCTGTGAGATTAGGTGGTAGATTCTCTTAAGTCATCTCGAAAGCCGTTTTTCAGTAATTAGCAAGAATTTATTTGATCTTAAAAAAGGATCACCTATTCTACAAAATGTCTTTATTACGTTTGTAAAATTATGTATTTGATCTTTTTTTCTGCTCATAAATAATGTGTATGTAATATGTAGATAAAATAAATATCTTATGAATTATTATCATTGTATAATCCTGTCCAGCTTGGCCTTTACAAAGAAAGAAACAAAACGAGCGCTGTGAGTGATGACTTAATTTTTAGAACCACCACGGAGCTGAGTAACCGGAGAATGTGTACAGGCGCACGATATGTTTACACACGGCAACACTTAAATAAAACACGTCCAAATGCACACAAACATCAGCGGTCACTTTTTCATACCGTGCAACTATAGGAAATGTCGTAAAGCGCTTCAACGCTACAACGCAGTAGTAGTAACTTTCGCGGGTTTCATATCGATACATAATAAATTGAAAATTTTAAACACGAGGCATAATTCGTAGCCGATAGGTGTCACTGTAGAATAGCACCTACCTCTTTCCTACCGAGGTGTTGTAAGAGACGACAAAGGTATTGCACGGACAGCCTTTATTCGTGCTTAATAATACTTCAATATGCAATACTGTGACTATACTGCTCGCGATAGGGAGTAAGAATGGCGGCGAAACGGTTCGTCACCTGTCACGCCTCGCGGTGTGGCCTCTACCTACTTATTATATAGGGAAAAAGGCGTGACTGTATTTATGTATGTATGTACGACATAAAGCAAGCTCTATACGTCATCAGACACTGACTAGAAAAGTCAGAACTGTTGAGAAAATAACCAGAAAAAATTCTGAGGCCATCGTTTTAAAGTTTATTTTCTTTTCTTTTGTTTATTTACCCTAATGAAGCACACTAAATTTTGTGTAGCTTTACAAGACTATTTAATTTTTTTATTGGAGACAGCGACGTGACGAGCAAAACGTACATATGGTAAATGCAACGTCTACTCATATCATATGTGTCTCACTCAGAACATTTCTGTGCGCCAACACACTGCGCCTGTCACCCTGAGACATTAGTTATGAAGTCTCATATACCCAGTAATTACTGTCAGTGCCCTTCAGACCGAAACCTAAAATGTGCACACTACTGCTTTACGGCAGAATAACTGGGCCTGCGTTAGGACCAGGGAAAATTGTCTCTAACAAAGAGGGTATTTATCTCCATGGACTGATAACCGAGCCTCATCCAAATCTTTAAATGAAACAAAATCCACGCTCTAGTGGTGACTCCTGAGCCAACTGGTCTGGTTGTGATGCGCATGTGAAATTTATGTCTGTAAAATGCACTCACGATTCACGAGAAATCCTAGTGTAGAGCAACTGTTTTTTTTTTATATTACAATTTGATACTTAATCAAAGTTTATCCGCATTCCAATTATTCTGCCGTGAAACAGCGTGGGCAAACATTACTGTGTTTCGGTCGGAAGATCACTGAGAGCTAATGTAATTACTAGGCATATGCGACTTAAGAACTGATGTCTCTGAGTGACTGGCGCAATGTACTGCAACAGAGAAATGTTCTGAGTGACACAGCATTTGTTATCGGTACACGTTACACTCACCATCGTGTGAAATTTTTGCTCATCTCCTCTCTTTCTGTTATTTGTTATACAAGTAATAAATTAATTGTGATATGACAGTATTACTGGTGGTAGGATCCCTATGCAGGAATCCGTCTACACAGGTACCACCGCCCTGGGGCCAATTATTCTGCCGTGAAGGAGTAGTGTGCAAACGTTACTGTGTTTCGGTTTGAAGGGCACTGAGAGCTAGCGTAATCACTGGGCATATGAGACTTAAGAACTGATGTCTCAGGGTGTCGGCCACAATGTGGTGTCACTAAGAAATATTCTGGGTGACACAGCATTAGTTGTGAGTAGTTGTGTGGCGAACGTTGCGTTTACCATCAGGTGAACGTTTTGCTCGTTTCGTCACTTTCTACAATAAAAAATAAATAAATCTTAGACACCAATAAGAGAGAAAAACGTCGCGAGGCAACTTGTCGACTGTGTGAGAGGTATTATATAAACTTAAAGTATTTCATAAATAAAATAAATAAAGAATAAAGCACTAATGTAAATACTATTCGTCGAGATTCGAAGTAGCGTTGGTTTGTGGAAACTTTTATTATTTAACTCAATTATTTATATAATAATAAAACAAACCAAAATCACTTAACCGCAATGTGACCGAAAACTACATCAAAGGACGCCGATCGTGCTATCTTGACATTAATTTGACAGCTGTCAAAATAACGTTTGGTTGAGCCGTGATTGATGAACATAAAAAACAATTCTAATTTTCAAATGTTCAAATTAGAGTTGTTAAGCTTTACTCACAATGAAAATACATAGTTTAATATATTTATAATGCAAATAAATTAAATACTTCACTACTACAAGCATACTACGTAGCACCATAATTATTTTAGCGAAGTTAATAGCTTTAGCAATAATGAATGCTATCCTATCGTATATTAAGAGTAAACTACCGTATAGCATTTTATAGTCTATAAACATAAAAGCTAGTAAGGCAATAATTCAATCATAACCACAGCTTTGATCAACAGAAGTGCTGTAATAGTAGCTTGAGATTTTCCTGATGGAAACAAAAAACCGTTTGAAAGCTGTTATTAAAATAGTAGTTCTATTTCTACACTTAAAATTGTTGACAACACTAAAATGCAATCAATTAACGAGAAATGACGACGTAAATTAAAAAAAAAAGATAAAAATTCACAAATAATGGCTTCTTAACAAATTTGTCTTCAGTCTAATGAAAAAATAGTTTTACATCGTTATAGTGATGTTGTACAAAAGTAGTCTTTACTCCTTTAGATGTTAAGTCAGAAATATTTTTAATTTGAAGTGCACGCTCACGGTTTCAGAAATAACAATCACATAAATATGTCTACGACAGCATTAGTTTCACTAATCACGTATTAAACGCACCCAAAATTAACGGGGAACGGGCAACCGTGTGAAATGAGATCTGGAATTGACAGCGGCTGCAGTTGGCGCCAAATTTTCTGTCACTTTGACAGCCACGTATGATTTACGCGGCAAAACAACCGAGATAAAATAAATACGCGACCATTAAGGAGAGACGTATAAAAATACTCTGAATTAATAAAATTTAATATGACGGACCACACAGTGTGATGCGTTAGAATTGAAATTTGAGCTTTGTTTTTAATGTTTTCTGTTATCTTTTCAACTTCCGGAACATTACTTCGAGAACATTAAGCAAACAAAAATGAATATAAACCACTTAATTGCCATTTAATTGGGTGCAGTTGGTTTGAAGAATATTGGAATTATAAACAGGCGCTCTTTTGACATTTCTCATACCGTTGAAATTTAAAGTTTTATATAATTTCATTCGTAAGCACTAAAAGCTTCCAATTAACTTTTTAATTAGTCTCGCTCAGACAAAGGAGAAAAAATTGTCAGCCTCTTAAGTTACCATTGACAAATAGTTTGAGCTGATATTTTTTAGGGCTATTTTACACGGTTAAGTTGAAGATAAGTTAACGCTTGACGGAGTAAGCTTAATAGTGCTATTAATAAAAGCCTTCGTTAGATAAATGTTCCTCCATCAAGAAGAAATTTTAGACGATCAATCTTTTTTTAATAATGTTTTTTTGTTATAGGCACATTACAAGCCAGCGTTTTTTTACTAAATAGATTTAAATGGTCCAGGTTTCATAACATATTCCTTTCAAGGACATCTTTAAATATCAATCATGTTTAATGAAATACGATATAGGCTTTATTGGTAATTTTGTGGTAAGTATAGAATTACGATTTAAGTAGACTTAAAACACAACTGTAAGTCAAGAATTTCGTATTGGAAAGATTTTTAAATATAAATGTTCTATCTAAAAGTGCAATCAATAAAATAATTATTTACCCGTGATATCACAGTGGAAATTGCATTTGCTTTTGCAGTATTCCGCATGTCGCTGTAAATTTAGAAATGAAAATCAAGCTTACACTGGCATTGTACCGTCTACAGATACGTATTGGTGGACAACGCTCTTATAGTCTATGAAAAAGCGTCTCCTCATGGCTGTAGTCTCTGGATTACCAACATACCGAAAATCCATCAGCAATACTAAAATGTCATCAAACTATGTTTCTGCGTCGTTAAAAGTTTTTATTTTTAATTTAAATTGCTTAAAGCGCTTTCTCAATTTAACTTATAAATATTCCTCGCTCGAACATAGAAAAATCGTGACATAATAGAATATAAAAAAACAAACCCGTATCTCGGTATCAATATAGGCCATTTAAAAATCCCACGTTAAAACAGTCGCTGGGAAAAATGACTAATTACAACAATCAATCAGACGGACAAACTCCAGATAAATATAGTAGATAAACGAGCATTTTATAAATACATCGGTAGTTCCACAATAACTGGACGTTCACATTCTTACCAATTAGAAGAGACTGGACCTTGGCTGTATTATTTATAGTGAGTCAACTAAATATCGTAGCTTATTAATGCTACATTAAATAATAAAGAGACGCCTTAGTACAAATTATATTCGATAAGCTCACCAGTCTTACAATGCTCTTTGTCATGTTGGTACTTCGCCAGTCTTTAATTGGAAGTGTTTTTTCTTCTAAAAACATTGTCTCATTCTAGTTACCTCCCGTGTTGTGTGCGCTTTACAGACTTTGCTTATGCGATGCGATATAAAAAAACTAAACAGAGGAAACATCCTTTAAACATCAGGCGTGATATACAATCTCAAATATTATTGATATTATAATTTTTTAAGTCGCTGTTTTTAAGTTTTTCCAAGTCAATATGTTATAGGTATATATAAATCGAATAGAAAACTTTAAATGCTATTTTATGGTCCGATAAAGATAAATAATATAAGGCTTAAATTATCTATATTGCTGGCGATCTATTCGAGATAAATTTTGTGTTGGTTTATTCTTATTAGAAAAAGTGACGAGACGAGCAAAACGTCCACCTGGTGATGAGTCTAACGTTTTCTAACAAATGCTACGTCACCCAGAACATTTTTTGTGTGACTACACTGCGCCCGTCACCCTGAAACACACAACAAAACTGATGTCTCAGGGTTCTCAGCTCAGCACACAGAAATGTTCTAGGTGGCGTAGCATTTGTTATAGGCAGACGTGGCACTTTACATCAGGTGAACGCTTTGCTCGTGTCATCACTCTTACCAATAAAAAAAAATTAAGGCGAGCGCCCGGGTGATATATCATAACCATTTTTTTGGAAAAAAAGAATACTAGCAATGCTGTTATTAAAAGCTTGTGCTAGGATGTGGTTCCCAATAATAGGCGAATGGTGGAATCGAAATCGAAATCGAAGTGAAATCCTGCAACTTATTGGTAGTTAAGGTGGCCATTTTAAATATAGTAGTCCTAAAACAACCAGACCGTAAACACTAGAGTAGGGGAGGAAATTCTAAGAAACAAGGCATCTTAAAGGTACTGTGATCGCAAATCACCAATCCGCCTGCCAAGTGAGGCGTTTACCGGAATCCACGCTTGAGAGAGATCTAAGTCTAGCAGAGAACACTTTACAGATTAATGGTGATCAAGGTTATGGTGAAGAACATGAGAGCTGTTGTAGCAGTCTCTGATAATCGTAGCAATTGAAATTTAGGCGTTAATGACGAACAGCGGTTGGTGTGGAACAACGATAATTTATCTATGGAAGCGACCTAGCAAAGCGCTTTCTTTGTCACACATTGCGTATAAAAGACCGAATAAAGGAAAGAAAGTAAATTTGCTAAGAACTACATCCAAAATTTAAAATGCTTAGTATTACCTAGTTTTTAAAGAGCATTGCACGCCCTTCCTCAACAGCAAACCAATACCGCCACCGGGAGCCGCCAGATACCCTCCACCATTACAACATTACAACAATACACACCACTGAAGTCGGGAACACGACACGTGTTTCACCCCAAAACGAGGCATTATGAAGTAATATTTACTCTACGACAGTCAGCCGCCGAGCTGACTATCTGGTGGCGGTATTGGTTTGCTTGTGCACGCTGATGTGGGAGGGCGGGCGGTGCTCTTCAAAGCTAGGTAATACACACCATTTTAAATTTTGCATTCGGATCTTAGCAAATTAAGTTTTGAAATTCTTTCCTTTATTATAATGGATTTCCGCAAAGTAACACCTGATTCTATTAACTATAAAATAACGAGACAAAAGTAGATTTAACTATAGTTAGCCAGATGGCGTAACCGTTTCTTTTAAATAAAAAATCAGATTAATTAATGCCTATGCGTTTCATATCTTACTAATCAAATGAGAAAAGATTTTCTCAGCGCTAGCTCGTTTCTGTGCATAGAGTATAATTACACTATCATCAACATTTCAGCTCCGTGGTAGCTCAGGGGCCAGGTGCTCGCCTTTTATTTAATAGTACGCGAGTAATATGGATTCGATCCCCGGTGCCAGCACCTTTAAAATTGTTCTACGATTTGAATTTGATTGTTCTGCTGATTTCCCACGTGCTGAGAGGTGAAGGAAAACATCGTGAGGAAACCTGCATATCCGAGGAATAGACATGTGAAGTCCGCCAACCCGCATTGGAGCAGCGTGGCGCACTATTCCCCGCTCCAAAACCCTCTCGTAAATGAGAGGAGGCCTGTGCTCAGCAGTGGGACATTAATAGGATGTTGCTTTACTTTTTTTACTAGTCCATTGCTGGACATAGGCCTCCCACATAGATTGCCACAAAAGATTGTATCTCTCATTTTGGGGGGATTATACACAATTAAAATTTTGCACTCGGATCTTAGCGAATTAGGAGTAGCTTTGTTTCCCATTACAATTTCATCTATAATAATCTTGTAAAGAATAAAATTACGCATTTTATTCTTTATACTTTACGTAGATTTTTTTAGCAAAGTACTAAATGTAATTTATTAATACTCTGAAGGAACACACGTTTTTTACCAGAAGCCGCAAGAGTAAATAACTTTTAGTGCTCGCAAAAAGATATATTCATATTTATCGTCTTTAAAGTTGGAGAATGTAAGTTAAAAAAGCGTTATTTTGCATACCGCCCATGTTGATGGACTGCCGTGCTTTCAGGGTTGCCAGATAAAAATTTAAAATTATGATCAGAGATTAAATAATGTTGATTTTGAAGTTGTGAGCGCTCAAATGATTCTCCAGTAAACAGTCCACTTGATAAAGATTTTAACTGGTCAACCCGCATTGGTTCAGCGCGGCGAACTCTTTCAGGCTCCAAGGCTCAGAAATGAGAGGAGAGCTGTGCTCTACATTGGGACATTTATAAGCTGTTACTTCACTTTACTAAGGTATATTTCGTTAGAACGTTCTTTGATGTCCTCCTGGTCGACTTTCGACAACGGCGACGACTTGGCGACAACTTCCTGACACTATCCGTTATCCGAATGTTACTTATGGTATAACTCCTATGCAGTAATCCATCTAGGTAGATACCCTCGCAGTGCAGAAAATCGAAATACGAAGTTTCAGCTGACGGATCGTAGGTTTCCTACCACTAACGTATTTTGGATTCGACCATTGATTCGAAGTTCGGTATTTGACATTTTATCTTTCTATTGGTTGTCTCCGAAACGAAGCCGCCCGTAGAAGATTCATCCGAAGGAATTTGATAGTAGGGCTTATTTTTGACGTCCTTCGTTGCTTCAAATCGATCCGAAACTTCTTGCTATCATTATCGTTGTAAGACCTCAGTCATTCTGCTGTCAAGCACTATTGTGTAAACATTACTAAGTTTAGGTTTAAAGGCCACTGATAGCTAGTTTACTGGACATATGAGAATTAAGAACGAATGTCTCAAGGTAACAAGCGCAGTACGATGCTACACGCAACTTTCGCACACTCACTCAACTGTTATGAGCAGGCGTGAGACTTGCCACTAAGTGAACGATTTGCTAGTCCCGTTTCTTTATCATTATCATCATTTCAGCCTATATCAGTAACTGTTGTGTAAACATGGCCTATGTCCCCATAGACAAAACACGGCCCTGTGCCACCTGCATCCATCGACTTCCCGCAAAACGGCAGATGTAACGAGGTCATCGCTCTATCTACACTGCGTTTACCGGGAAACTTTCTTCCCCAACGGTTGTCGGTTCTACGGGTTATATAGCCGGCCCATTGCTACTTCACCTTCCCAGTCCCGTACTTCTTTCCATAAAAATGAACTCTCCGAAGTTTTTAAAATTCGCCGTATTTACCACTAATGTTATGTAGATTGAAAATCACAATACCAGACTAGACAGCAGCGTCTACATGCTTATCGTCACAGACATTTTGGATCGGGTAGATTTAATATTGTTGGAGAATAAAAATTGTCGGGTGGCAACCTCGTACCGGCAAACGGAGTTTAGGGCGACCCCCCACTAGATGGAGCGACCTGCACGGTTACGCGGATAGTCGATGGATGCAGATGGTTCAGAACCCTGTATTGAGGCATGGTGCGACGGGCAAAACGTTCACCTGATGATAAGTGCAGCGTATTCCTATAACGCATGCTGTGTTGCCTGTGCTGCCTATAACTCAGAACCCCCCTGAGATATTAGTTCTTATGCCCTATATGCACAGCTGCATAATACTATTTCTCGGCAGAATAACTGACCCTGCGATGGGAACTACCTGAACGGATTTCTGTATAAGAATCTAGTCTACTCATGGTGTGCATAGTTTTTTACCTCATATTAAAAAAATATGGACTTAATAAACACAGTGACAGGGAAGGGTTAAATCCCCGAAAAGTACAAGCGACTTATACTAGAATATCTGTAACTTAGCAATCAGAAGCTGGCAACCCTAAGCGCAGTACAATGTACATGGAGTCCTCGCGTGGGCAGCAACGTCTTCTTAGACCTCACACGTCGACAATATAGTTGTCAATTGCTATTGGACTTGTGTACAGGCTGAATAAAATTTATTTATTTAAGTAAGTTTTATTTTCAGTAAAGTTTCAAAGTCGAATTAGAGCGTTTGCGTGCAGTTGCGTGCTTAATTAATATTTATCGATTAGGTAGCTCAGGGGCTAGCTGATCGCTTTAAGTTCTTATCCCCATTACCCTCGAGCACTAGTGACGGGATTGCATATTGTGGTGTTATTTTGCACAAATAAAGGCTGCCTGTACAATAGGTCGACTCTTACGAAGTTACGACAATTGGTAGGAAAAATGTAGGTGATATTCTACTTTGCCGGACCCCAATCGGATATCTGCCGGACATCTAACTTCTTCATCAGCCTGTTAATAATCCACTGGTGGGCAAAGGCGTCTCGGAAGAATGTAAGACTTGCCATAAACACCGGGCGTGGCAGGCGGATTAGTAAATGCAGTACCCTGCTACCCGCCACCTATCTGTGTATTTAAGGCGCTTCTATTTTCTAGATGGTTATTACACAATAAAGAGTACTGTAGAAATAAAGAGAGCCGTGGTAATTCAGGGGCTAAGCGCTCGCTTTAAATATCATACTCGTAGTACGCGAGTGACCTGGGTTCCATTCCCGATGCCGGCACCACTAAAATTGTTAATTACAATTTTAAGTGCTGATTTACCAAGTGCTCGGCGGTGAAGGAAAACATTGTGAGGAAACCTGCATGTCTGAGAAATAAAAAAATATTTCGAAGACATGTGCAGTCCGACAACCCGCATTGGAGCAGCGTGGCGGATTCTTGCTAGCTCCAAAACCCTCTCAGAAATGAGAGGAGGCTGCTCAGCAGTGGGACATTTAAAGACTGAAACTTTTTTTTTACTTTAATTAATAATTGTAGCTGATAGGTGTCCGACAGAATAGAATACCACCTATCTCTTTTCTACCGAGGTCATAACGGCCGAGGATATACGGAGGGTCTTTCTAGACATTCTTATCTCCATTATGCACACCTTGGAGACATCTGTCTTAAGTTTAGTTAAGGATTTTTCTAACTCCCGGTTTTTATATTAAAAACGATACTTTTCGTTAATTTATCTACGAATTTACTATACCACACACAGGACCCATAACGGCTCGTAAGTCGTAACTACGATACGAATCTCTGTTGGTTGAATCCAGGAACTGAGCGTCAGTCACGACCTTCTGTTAAGGCGGTTTATATGTCAAAAAAGTCCAGCATGCTACGAGGACAAAAGTGGTTTTATCAGCTCACGAATAGAGTCAGGTGCGTAGAGTAATATTCAGTTATCCTGTCGTGAACAGTACTTTGCAAAAATTGCTGTGTTTCGGTCTGATAGACACGGAGAGATAGTGTAATTACTCGGCAGTTGAGACTTCAGAACTGAGACTTCAAGTTCACGTCTTCGAAATATTTTTATTCTTTAGACATACAGGTTTCCTCGCGATGTTTTCCTTTATCCAACTCAGGTTACTCGCGTACATACATACATAAGATCACGACTGTATCCCAAAAGGGGTAGTCAGAGACTGGGCACTCACTGCAAAAACAGATGACTGCCTCAATCCACGTTTCACTAAAACAATATAATGCACTCGGTGTGATAGGTGGTGAGCCCATCGCCACCATTCGCTGTTGGGTGCACAGTGCAGTTTAACTCCTTACTCGCCTTTTGCGAGATCCATTGGATGAGTTGGAGTGGTAGTATTCTTCTAACGAGCCGCCACCAAACGGCTCACCCTTCCCTTACTCGCGTACTGTTAAATTTAATGCGCCCTGCTCTGCATTTAACAGGCTCTTAATTTATACCTTGCAAATGTACATTAGGATTAGCAAGCTGAGGTGGCAATAGGCCGGCCATATAGCTCGTAGAACCGACAACCGTTGGGGAAGAAAGGTTCTCGAGTGGCAACCTCGTACCGGCAAACGCAGCGTAGGGCGACTCCCCACTGGATGGAGCGACGACCTGCACGGTTTTACGGGAAGTCGATGGATGCAGGTGGCTCAGGACCGTGTTTTGTGGCAATCTATGGGGGAGGCCTATGTTCAACAGTGGACTGTAATAGGCTGAAATGATGATGATGATGATGATGATGAATGTACATTCTCTACTGGAATTCTAGTGTAGTATTGACAAGATATAGAACTTAAATGTTATAGTTATGATCTTAAACATAATTCTAGCGGTAGCATGGTAAATATAACAATCAGTTTAATAACCCATCTCTGTCCATTGCCTACGGTCTTTGTTTAACCTTATTATGTCGGCTGTATCATTAAGCAACATGTACAATTATGAGTCATGATATTAAAATCTAATCAGTGAGTCAAGCGATCATTTTCGTGAGGTAAACCAATCATTTTTGTTAATGCTAAATGATTAACCGATTGTTCTTATTTATCTTATTTAATTATGGCCGTTTTATATTAGAGTAATTCGCAACCAAGGTGGTACTAATTACATGTTTTTTATTAAACATACCAAGTCTCCGACCAATGGTCGAAATTCAACCGAAATTCGTTAATTTTTTATTGAATTTAATGTATTTCTAACCCTCGATATAAATAAATTTTAACATTTTGCTCTTCTTTATATTAACTTTAATGTTTTTATTATATATATATATTTTAATTTATGGAAAATCTCACACTTGTTCGTGCGCACAATATGCTTAAAAAGGAGTACAAAGTTTTCACGTATTAATATATAGATTACTAGCTGATGCCCGCGACTTCGTCCGTGTGAGTAAAGGTTTAACCTACACGCAAAATACGCGCTAGACGTGGAGTTTCGGAAACCGGTTGCCATCTACAATCTACGAAGGTTTTTTAAATATCACGTAGGAGATATTTGATTTTCGTGGATCAAAAGTCCTATGAAGTCTCCAGGACGCAAGCTTTCTCTGTACCAAATTTCGACAAGATTTGTTCGACGAACAGACAGAGAGAGTTTAATTTCGAAATTTCGCATTTATATCGCTCGTTAAAAGAATACTACCACTTCATCTCATCCAATGGATCTCGTGAAAGGCGAGTAAGGAATTAAACTGCACTGTGCACCCAACACCGCATGGTGGCGATGGGCTCACCACCTATCACACCAAGTGCATTATATTGTTTTGATAAAACGTGGATTGTGGCAGTCATCTGTTTTTGCAGTGAGTGCCCAGTCTCTGACTACCCCTTATGGGATACAGTCGTGATCTTATGTATGTATGTAATATTAGTATGGATTTAGGTCTGGTATGGTTATAAAAGCAAGGAGTAGGAAAAAACGTATAAAGAACTGAGTTTTAAAAAGTTTTAAGCCGTCCGATAGATTAAAACGTGACAAGCCGTCTTTGATTATGCAGGTTTAAGCGATGCTTATAATTTAAACTGATAGTCGTTTCATTCTTTTATTTGTGAACCATGTGATAGTCCTACCTGTCCGCAGAGTCCTGAATTGTAATCCCAGCCGAAGACAATATTTATGTAAGACAAATGTTTTCGGGTATCAGTGTTTACTGGTGGTAGGATTCTAATTCGTCTAGGTAGGTACAACCCCAGGCCAGTTATTCTGCCGTGAAGCAGTAGTGTGCAAACATTACCGTGTTTCGGTCTGAATGGCACTGAGAGCAGTCGTAATCACTGCGCATGTGAGACTTAAGAACTTATGTTTTAGGGGGACGGGCGCAGTGTGATGTCACACAGAAATGTTCTGGTTGACACAGCATTTGCTATGAGCAGACGTTGCACTTACCATCAGGTGAACATTTTGCTGGTCTCTTCATTTAATCCAATTTTTTTTTGTATAGTTATGTGTAAAAGTAAAGGTAAAGTGACAGCCTATAAATGTCCCACTGCTGAGCACAGGCCTCCTCTCATTTCTCAGCCGGCAAAAATCCGCCACGCTCCTCCCATGCGGGTTGGCGGACTTCACACGTCTTCGAAATAGTTTTTTATTTCTCAAACATGCAGGTTTTCTTCACGAAGTTTTCCTTCACCGCCGAGCACTTGCTAACTCAGCACTTAAAATTGCAATTAACAATTTTAGTGGTGCCTGCACCGGGAATCGAACCCAGCGCCTAGCCCCTGAGCTGCAATGGCTGTGCGTCCCTACGAGCAGTGTAGTAACAGCATTGCATATTATGGCGAAAAATGGGCTACATGTGTGTAGTCTGTCTACCCCTTATATTGGAAAGGCGTGACTGTATGTATATTAGAGAATCTATGAAATGCCGTGGTTATCGTATAAGTAATTAAAGGGAAATGCTCCCGATTGTAGGCGGAATTGCCATTTTAATTCTGTACCTCGGAGGTAAACAGTATTAAGCACTAAAATACAAATTTTACGGGACAGGCATAAAATCTATTTTAAATGTGCCATATTATGTACGTAAAAGTCTATGCAGATAATTTCGTATCAGATTAGCTGATTGAGAATATATCACTTTAAAGATAATGCTTTATACCAAAATAGTAGAGCTAGCTCTTTCGGTCTCGTCAGCATGAAAATCTAATTTTCACGACGCGAGTTACAATTGTATAACTACAGTACTGTACTGTACTGTAGTACAGAATTATGCCAAACCTTTTTTTTTTGTTTTTTCTTATTAATTGCTGCATAGGAATAACGAACTTTTTTAATAGTCTAGAAAACCAATAATTTGGGTGGTGCAAATTTTGCTAAGACTTGAATTGGAACTACGAACCTTCGACGCAGCAGTCAGCCACGCGACCGACACACACTGACATACGAGTATACTGTATAGATAGTCGTAAAAAAGAAACCGCCTCAACCGCTGCCTACGCAAATATTTGCAAAAAAAAAACACAGCCATCATTCATTATTGCTTTCACTGACAACGGCGGACATGACAGACGGATTAATGTTATTTTAATATATGGTTCAAATAGTAAGCAAAACGAAATTACACCAAACAAAAGCGAACCGAAGTTCAAGAAAATCACCTAAACCGATTCATAATCTGTATGTTATCTCAGGGGCCTGGTGCTCGCCTTTAATTTCATAGTAAGCGAGTAACCTGGGTTCGATCCCCGGTGCCAGCACCTCTAATATTGTTCTACAATTTTAAGTGCTGATTTACCACGTGCTTAGCGGTGAAGGAAAACATCGTGAGGAAACCTGCATGTCCGAGGAATAGAAATATTTCGAGGACATGTGAAGTCCGCCAACCCGCATTGGAGCAGCGTGGCGGATTCTTCCTAGCTCCAAAACCCTCTCAGAAATGAGAGGAGGCCTGTGCTTAGTAGTGGGACATTTATAGGCTGAAACCTTACCTACCTATGTTTTCTAAAATTCGTTTTTGTGTGATTACATCACTTTGTGTGGTATACGCATAGTAATGCGTATACGATTACTGGTATTCGCGGGCTTGTATGAAAACGTTAATAAAAGTAGAAGAAACGAAAGATGTGTGTCCGGATCGTCTCGACAAAGCTGTGAAGTCGTAGGTCTAACCGCGTCATCATCATCATCATCATTTCAGCCTTTCACTAGTCCACTACTGAACATAGGCCTACCCCATAGAATGCAACAAAAGTGTGCTGCTCTCATTATGGGGGGATTCTGCCATAGTTGCCACGCTTGTCAGGCGGGTTGGCAACCGCATCTTATTTATTCAGATGTTCTAGAAAGATGTTGCTGCCCGCCTCCTGGTTTTCATTTTCCCTCTGTCGACTTTTACGACACCCATGGGATGAGGTGCGGCGGTAGATTCTCTTAAGCCGCCACCACACGGTTCCCATGTCACTACCGATATGCAATGCAGGAGGAACACCGTGGAGCTTAAGTCGGTGCAAGTCCGACCCAAGCCGTCGCGAGGGCGGGGTTATGCCTGCGGCATTTACATACGTAAATAGGTCTGTCTTACTCGAGCCGTGGTGAGGCCGTGCGCTCGCCTTAAATTTGATAGTACGCGAGTGACCTGAGTTCAATTCCCGGTGCCGGCACCTCTAACGTGGGAACGCAATGGGGAGTAAGTTAGTTTTCACTTTTTCCAAAATGGCGGCGACGTGGTTCGCCACCCGTCACGTCTCGTTTCCCGTTTTACCGCGAGAGCAAAAAGTGACTTACGTGAGTGGCTTCTGCCGACCCCTTGTATTTATGTAAAGTCCGCATTGCAGCAGCTTGGCGGACTTTTTCCGGCTCCAAAACCCTCTCAGAAATGTGAGGAGGCCTGTGCTCAGCAGTGGAACATTTATAGGCTGTAACTTTACTTTTATTTTTACTCGAGATGATGAATTCGCCATCTAGGTACGAGTATATGAAACCGTAAAAGTTTTTTGCTATTTCCTTTAATCGACTCTTTCTACATCCATAGAATGTGCGGGGGTTGTTCATGCAATGTTAAAGAACGACATAAATTGATACATGATGAATCGATTGATGTTCTCCTAGCCGATTTCGACCACGGCGACAACTTCCGAATGCTGTCGAAAG
Organism: Luehdorfia chinensis; assembly: GCA_019845155.1. Lineage (NCBI taxonomy): Eukaryota > Metazoa > Arthropoda > Insecta > Lepidoptera > Papilionidae > Luehdorfia > Luehdorfia chinensis. The sequence continues at coordinate 2,125,366 of JAHVAK010000107.1, forward strand.
CCACTGCGCAAGAGATATTAAAGTGCCACAAGTGTACGCGCAAACACAGAGGCACTCACTCGTCCCAACCTACCCGCGCCCGAAGTAACGCTGATGCGATAAGATCGGAGGTAGGCTGGGATGCACTGTCAGAAACACGGGGAGACCCGAAAACCAACAATTTGTGTTTTAGCACAAATGTTGGCTCCGGGTGAAATTGGAACCCAGGACCCGCGGCGTAGAATTCAAGTACTCTGCACTAAGTCACGCGGTCGTCAATACTTATTATCAGCGTAAAGTGTAAGACTTTTACTCAAATATTTAGTAGAACGTGAGATTTTTTATCAAACTTTACTCGCTGTTTGCCCACCAGTTCGGTTGCCAATCAAGTCAAGTTTATCAATAAGTTATCATCAGAAACCGAGTCCCAGCTTACCGTCGCCATAACCGGGCATTAATCCCAAACCGCTCCGACGTATGTTTTGACAAATTCATTCTGCGCCGGACTTTACTGATAATTATACATACTTTCTGATAGGGCTGTCGCGTTCAGTTTGTTACATAAATTGGAAAATTATATTATTATTTGATTTTAAATATTAAAAAGCTTAGGGCATTGACTGATGATTGCTGTCCGGCAGAGTAGAGTAGCACCTACCTTTTTCCTACCGAGGTGTCGTAAGAGGCGACTAAGGTACGCAGTGCAGAATAACACTATAATATACAATGCTGTCACTATACTGGTTGTAGAAACGCAATGAGGTGTAAAAATTTTTGACTCGTACCAAGATGCCAGAGACTCGTTTCCCGCGGCGGTAAAATGTAGGCTACAGGTGTGATCACGGCCTTTCCCTACAGGAAAAACGTTATTCAATAATCGTCGTGTACCATCTCCCAGCACAAGCTTTAAGGCTTAGTTGGAGTGGTTAAGGAACAATAGTAGTGTTTATAGCATTGCTGTAGGTGTTACGCAAGGATTAGGTTACTAGGATTTAATTTGGTCTAATTAAAAAATACACTAAGCATATTAAGGTAAATTAAATTGATTATTATTATTAATTAAGTTGTGATATAAACATCTTTTTTCATTTCTGATCTTACTATAACGACTTAGCCTCAACAGGTTCTGCTGGCGTATAGCCGCAATGGAAAATTTAAGATATGGATGTCGTTCAAGTTGGTTCCAGTTGAACTTAAACGGAAAATACAGATCTCATCGAAATTGATAATAAGCAATAGGTCCTTGTAGAATTACAAACTTTGTACAATGTTGTAGAAACATCCATCACCTTAGTTATTCTTATTATTAGCAAATAAGTGCATATTATGCACTTACTTGAATGTAAAAATTGTCAGAACAACAATTTGAAACACTTTAGAATATTCAGAACGACTACAGATGCAAACGCTGCGAACGATTACTAAAATTACCTTAGTGAAGTGAAATATTATTTAACGTGGCAATCTTTTCATTACCGGGGCAACGTTACTCACGATGTTACACTTAAAGTGTTTTTGCTAGGAAACATCGAAAATTATCACAAATACGCGAACATTATGATAATTTACTCTTTTCTAAAGTGTTCATAAAAGCTCTGGTGTTTCGAAGAATTTAAAAATTTAGAATGCTTGGAAGGCAATGCTTGTAGTGCCTTTTAGACACCAAGACAAGCTACAGTTGTAGTTTAGAGGTAAACGCACGTAAATAAAAAGTGATAAAGAGAACACTAAATAGCTAAACAAGGTGGCACTATGGTTATCATAATGGCCATAGATACATCAGTCATTCATAAAGAATTAAAATGCGGATGCTTTTTCATCCCTACGGACAAAGACTAAATGCCTTCTTGCGTGTAATTGTGTCTGCGGTAATTAGAAAAGCGACGTTATGCTGATAATTGACAAAGGTGCCCTGGAAGAAATGCCCAGTGCTTGTATCGTGTGTATTTTTGACTCTTTATTTCTACAGTACTCTTTATTGTGTAATAACCATCTCGAAAATAAAAGCGCCTTAAATACACAGATAGGTGGCGAGTAGCAGGGTACTGCATTTCCTAATCCGCCTGCCACGCCCGGTGTTTATGGCAAGTCTTACATTCTTCCGAGACGCCTTTGTCCACTAGTGGATTATTAACAGGCTGATGAAGAAGTTAGATGTCCTAAATGTCCTTAATCCACCAATGGTGATAGGCTACCGCTTTACTCTGCAATTATGAGAATGCGGCTCTTCCCCGGACGAGCAAAGCTAGCTGCAGCTTAGCTATCATACATACATACATAAGATCACGACTGTATCCCATAAGGGGTAGTCAGAGACTGGGCACTCACTGCAAAAGCAGATGACTGCCACAATCCACGTTTCACCAAAACAATATAATGCACTTGATGTGATAGGACGGCCACGTGTTCTTAAAGCCAGAAGATGGGCAGAGGCATCTTCCTGAAACATCCAAATAAAAAATAACTGACATTGCCAACCCGTCAGCAATGCGTGGCAACTATGGCAAAATCCCCCCGAAAATTAGAGCTACAAACTTTTGCGGCAATAATTGGGGACCTATGTTCAGCAGTGGACTAGTGACAGGCTGAAATGACGATGATGATGAAATGCATGTCCGTAAAACGCACTCAAGTTTCAGGGGAAATCCTAAAGCAGAGCATAGATTTAAAATAAAAAAATAAATAACCACGGATTATGAATGTGCCCTCGACGACGAAGGAAAGCGGCCAAGTATACGAGTATTAACATTGTATTAAAGTATGCCAGCGCTCGGTGTTGCAGCGTGGCGTAATACATTCTCACATTTGTCTTATTAGAAAAAGTCCTGCGTCCTGTGCCAGAAGGGAAAAGCAGTATGATTGAGTTTTATACTGAAATCTAATATACTTTTTGGTTGGTTTTTACTACTTACGTATATTACTCTAACAAAAAATTCTATCGGTCCACACCAATAAATTTCGAAATTTAATCTTTATTAGGGCCTATGAACTGTGTCATCATCATTATCATAATTTCAGCCCACCACAGTCCACTGTTGAACATAGGCCTCCCCCGATTGCCACAAAACACGGTCCTGATCCACCTGCATCCACCGACTTCCCGCAGAACCGTGCAGGTCGTCGCTCCATCCAGTGGGGGTCCGCCCTACACTGCGTTGGCCGGTACGAGGTTGCCATTCGAGTACCTTTCTTCCTCAAGGGTTATCGGTTCTACGAGCTATACCGCCGGCCCAATGTCACTCCATCTTGCTGTTCTGGGCATTGCGAGACCGACATTACTATTATTATACAATTTAATTTTAGCATATCAAATATCAACGTTTACCTTTTAATTTTAACAGTATACAAATATAATATAAGATTTCCGAATTCAGTCTTTTATATAATATGTTAGATTTTATTCAGAGACAACCCTAACCTCCCCTCTGGGTGGCCCTCCCGTCTGATACTGTGGCAGCTAACAAAACCAATAAGAGCCAGCCACGAGTGGGAGGGAGAGGCAGGGCGTGACGTCACAGCGTACCTCTCAGTCCCACACGCATTGAACGCAAATTCATCAGTCTGAATTTGACGGTTCTTGTACAGTTTTGTAGACTTTTTGTCCACATAGTTAAACAAGTACAGTTGAGGCGACGGATCAATGAACTGGCGACTTCTGTAGATCTTTAAAACCTATCTACGAACGTAATTAAAATAGCCTGTTTAATCAAGTTATAAAAAAATAACTACAGTTTTGATCATTTCGTTCTGAGAAAGTCAATCAGTAAGAAATAGTTAAAATTAAAATGCCGAGTAAAAGATTTTTTTACATTTTGAAATAGTTTTTTTTTTGATATAGTGATGAAACGAGCAAAACCTTCACCTGATGGTAAGTGCAACGTCTGCCCATAACAATTGAGATACGATTAATTTAGTGTCTTCCTACGTAAGATTTTAAGTGATGTTTTAAGTGCTGATTTACCACGTGCTCAGCGGTGAAGGAAAACATCGTGAGGAAACCTGCATATCCGAGGAATAGAAATATTTCGAGGACATGTGAAGTACGCCAACCCGCAATGGAGCAGCGTGGCGGACTATTCCCCGCTCCAAAACCCTCTCAGAAATGAGAGGAAGCCTGTGGAACTTTATTATTTTTTTACTACGTAAAAATCGGTCTCGGCACGTGATGGTACCTATCTAGACGGATTCTTAGCAGGGCCAGTTATTCTGCCGTAAAGATAAATAAAATCGTCACTTTACACATATAATAGTATGAATATAAAACCAAGTTAATTTAGTAATTAACTTAAATCAGCATTATTGTTTAAATTTTAGGTATTAAGTTGTTTAATATAAGGTATTAAGTCACTTATTTGTGCTCCTCTTCTATAAAAATTGTTATTACATTATGGCACTAAGTCATTTTGTATTCAGTTTTATTTTATTTTTATTTGTAAAACGACTGTTTGTTGCCTCAATAAATAAATAAATAATAAAATAATACTGACCACTGCGAGATCAGGTTACTACCGGAAGTTGTCAACTGCGCAAGATAGTGCGACAGATATCGTAGATATCATAGTGCGACAAATATTCGTGTAAATATTACGACACTCTCCTTCTCGTCTTCGAGTGCTTGATGTCGCGTTCATGCTACTCGTATAACATCTCCGATGTTATCGATGTCATCTCAATGAAGCCATAGCATTGAGACATTTTGCTCTGAGCCCATGGACTACTCCGGTAAGCCCTTGGAGAAGATTATATGGGTTTATTTTGAAGAGTTTTAATTTTATAACCCTTGTACTTAATAACGTTTTCATGAGAAAGACAATTTAGAACGAATAACACATATAAAGTGAGGGGGGCAACCACGATGATAGCTGCTACCTTCTGAACGGGTAGCCTTCGTTCAAATTACATCTTCAAAAGGCTTCATCATCATCATCATCATTTCAGTCTGCTGAACAAAGGCCTCCGCCACAGATATGGATGAGATAAGGTGGTTGATTCTCTTAAGCCGCCACCACAGCTTACCGCTTACTATTATGAAGAGCTATTCTTATGAAATTTGTGCGAATTTGATTAATGTTCACAGTTTCCAGCGTACGTGTTTATTCAACAAATGTTTTAGGCTATGCTTCAACCATTTGCACTCGAGCAAAAGCGCAAAGCGTTAATTGTAATAAAAGGATATACATTTATTGTACGGATTGAAGTTTTCTAGTTTTTTCCCAGTGACAGCTGCAGGAATCCGTCTAGGTAGGTACCACACCAGGGCCAGTTATTCTGCCGTCAAGCAGAAGAGTGCAAACATTACTGTGTTTCCGTTGAACGTTTTGCTCGTTTCGTCATTTTTTTTAATTGGAGAAAGTGACGAGACGAGCAAAACGTTCACCTGATGGCAAGTGCAACGTCTGCACATAACAGATGCTGTGTTACTCCGAATATTTCTGTGTAGCACCACACTGCGCCCGTCACCTTCAGACATTAGTTCTGAAGTCTCATATACCCAGTGATTGCGCTAGCTCTCAGTGCCCTTCAGACCGAAACAGTAATGTTTGCACACTACTGCTTCACGGCAGAATAACTGGCCCTGGGGTGGTACCTACCTAGACGGATTCCTGCATAGGAATCCTATTACCAGTAAACTTTAACCAATAAAAAAAATATTGGGAAATTCAAATGCCAGGCAAAGAATAGATAATGTGGTAGAATCCGTAAGACCTTTATAATACAAGTTTTTTTTAACTGATATGTTTTATGACACTATCAAATAACATTTCACCTATCTTTTCGTAAATAGATGGTTACTGCTATCAAAAAATACCCTGCAACCTAAATAATTTGACTTAACCAAACGAGGAGGTGATTCTATCTAAGGCTTAAGCAGATAGAGGGTTTTTAGGCAGATTACCCAAGTTGAACTTATATAACCTTTTGATTTGGGTAACCTAAATGTATAGGTAGTATTTTGTAAAGGTTAAGTAAATGAAGGGCTTAAAAGCACGTGGCTGAGTGTTCTATTGAGACTAAGCCACGCAGTTGTCACGCGGTAATAGCTTAATGTCTTACTGTTGCTTCAGTGTAAATTCGCGGACATCATAATATGTGGTTGAATAATTTGATATGTACATATGCTACACTCAACTCAGTATTATAAGTTGAACCGAACAGAACATGAGTATTGCATTCAAATAAAATAACTACAATTCTTCTACATAATTTGATAAGTTTGTATCGTAATGAAAGTAACGCATTTTTCGCTATCGAATATTCTATAGAATAACAATTCTAAATGAACAGCACCGAAATCTACTGGTAAAAAAACATTGGTGTAAACACACACCTTATTTTGTAGCATACAGTCCCACCCCAACTCTCATTATCAGCGTGAAACAGACGCGGGGAGGGGCAATGACACGGAATGAAAATTGTTTTATCTAACGCTAACTGTGAAATTCGGATATTGAATAGATCGCTTAAGGTGCCTACACATCAGAGTAAATTTAAGTACTATTTTGCAGCCCAAAGGAAAAGAGGTCTCACGCTTAAATATAAGCATATTGTGTGGCGGCTTAAGAGTATCTACCACCCCATCTCGCCCCGTGGGTGTCGTAAAAGTCGACGGGAAAATGTTTACTGGTGGTAGGATTCCTATGCTGGAATCCGTCTAGGTAGGTACCACCCCAGAGCCAGTTATTCGGCCGTGAAGCAGTAGTGTGCAAGCATTTCTGTTTCGGTTTGTAGGGCACTGTGAGCTAGCGTAATCACCGGGCATTTTGAGACCTAAGAACTGATGTCTCAGGGTGAAGGGGGCAGTGTGGTGTCACACAGAAATGGTCTGGGTGACACAGCATTTGTTGTGGGCGAACGTTGCACTTACCATCAGGTGAATGTTTTGCTCGTTTCGTCACTTTAGGTATACAATAAAAAAAAATGAAAACCAGGAGGCAAAATCGGGTCTGGTTGTGTTGTGCATGTGAAACGTATATCTGTAAAATCCATGTTTCATTTTTTTATATGAGAAAAAAATGAGAAAACAATTATATTTCTGTCAGTCTGATTTAACGTGTACCACAAAAACAGTTGACAATGTCCACTAATTCCCGGGTCTGGTTTTTGCATGTGGAATTTATGTAAAGCGCACCCACGCCCACGACACTGCAGAAATCTAAAAAATATAAGTCAAGATTTATGCTGGTGGTACGACCTCCTATGCACCGGACTACTGGACATATGAGACTTCAGCCGATGTCTCAGGGTGACGAGCAAAGTGTGGTGGTGCCACACAAATGTTTTGGTCATAAAGAGATGTTATTTTTTTATGGGCAGACGTTGCACTTACCATCAGGCGAACTATTAGCTCGTTTCGACGATATATTTCATAAAAGAACACCACCATATTTATTATGAGCCTCTCTAATTAACAAACTTAACAATAAAATATAAGTCTTGTTATTAACACTACCTGTCATCGTCTGTTAGTTAACATGATTTTTAAGTACCTTACTATATAATTAGTGAATTAATTACCTCGCATACTGTTTGTAATAACTCTCCTCCGATAACATACGTAGAGTTAGCTATATAAATTGATGAGAAACGGAATTCGAGCTTTTTATATCATAGTTACCCGAATGCCTTTGTAATTAAGTTAATTATTGTTTTTACAGAATATCTTGAAAGTAAAATTAGTAATAGGAAATTATTTAATTTGCTATGTTATTATGGAAACAAAGATATTTTTTTATTGGATCAAGTGATGAAACGAGCAAAACGTTCACCTGAAGGTAAGTGCAACGTCTGCCCATAGCAAATGCTGTGTCACCCGGAACAGTGTGACACCACAATGCGAAATGGGCAGCAGCGTCTTCCTGGAACATCAGAATAAATAAACAGCGGTTGCCAACCAGCAAAGCGTGGGAACTATGGCAAAATACCCCTAATTTGAGAGCTACAAACTTATATGTTCAGCAGTGGACTAGTTGTGGGCTGAAATGATGATGACAGATATTTGGCAATCTATGGGGAGGCCTATGTTCAGCAGTAGACTAGGGATAAACTGAAATGATGACGATGATGATTAAAGCAGCGTTTGACCACAAAGCGGCGTTAGAGGAAAATCGATGACAATAATTTAAACATTTCTGTAATCAAATTATGTCGTAATATTTGTAGGGAGATTTTGTTTAAACTAATCTTCAGCATCAAGAAATGAGCGCGAAACTTGTAACTGTCAAAACTGACAGGCCGCCATCTTGGCGTCGGATTCCCGCCAACGTGTTAGTCTCAATAATGCTCCTTGCGATAATTACTTAAGCGATTAGTCAAGTCCTTCACAGTTTAAGTTTATTTACACCATATCGTAAGTCTAACACAATGTACAGAAATCATCATTCTATATATACCGTTTATTTGTTTAATCTTTTGACTCATTACTGGATTTATTCTTACAATAAAAAAGATGACAATATCCCTAGGTATCCTAATTCCTACTGTTTTTATTTATTGGATAAAGTGATGACATGAAAACAATTACCTGATGAACTGATGTCTCAGGGTCACGGACCCTGAGACATCAGTTCTTAAGCCTCATATTCCCAGTGATTACGCTAGCTTCTTCACGGTGGACTGGACGGATAACTGGCCTTGGTGTGGTACCTACCTAGACGAATTTCTGCATAGTAATCCTACCACCAGTAAAGACAGTCCAGTAATTTTTTTGTCAAACAGTAGTATATATTTTCGGTGATGTAATTGCTGTTCTATATTTAAATTTCAAACATTGCTTTCTTCTGCAATCTCTAAACAGAAGGATTTCCAGTGGCCATGCTTAGCAGAGGAATTGGCAATCGCAGCACCAGATACGCTGAACCTAAGAGGCTGATCTCCGACACCAGTTCAGTGATTAAACCTGGCTTATTTTAAATACTAGGATAGCTAGTAATCTGCCAGTACCTCTTAACACTGACGATCACTCGCTCAGCATCGAAGGAAAACATCGTGAGGAAACCAGAATGACTCAGGAATAAAAATATTTTGAAGTCCGCCAACACGCTTTGGAGCAGTGTGGCTCTTCCCAGCTCCATAACCCTCTCAAGAATGAGAGGAGACTTGTACTAAGCAGTGAGGGATTTATAGGCTTTTTTTGCATTCGATATACCGCCATCTATTGAAGGCCACAGGAAGGAATTATTCTGGAACGTTCCTAAATCGGCTTTTACAACGTCATTGGACGAAATTCATTTTTGAATTAAAGATCGCCTCATAAATAAAATTTATTACTTGATTGGAATAAATATACACACGGTTTAGGGTGTGTTTCACTATCGTCCGGTAGCTCATAATTGAGAGTTAAAAATGGCGATGACAGTTTCTCTAAAGAAAATCTGTAAAACTGGCATAATTATCTCAGAAATAAGATTTATCCGACGATTATGAAACAAGCCCCTAAAGTGTCACACGCACGCGCACACACATTTACTCACATCATTATCATCATCATCATCATTTCAGCCTATCACTAGTCCACTGCTGCACATAGGTTTCCCCCATAGATTGCCACAAAAGTTTGTAGCTCTCATTTTGGGGGGATTTTTCCATAGTTTTTCCACGCTTGGCAGGCGGGTCGGCAACCGCAGTTTATTTATTCAGATGTTCCAGGAAGATGCTGCTGCCCATGTTCTAATTTAAATTTTCCCTCTGTCGACTTTTACGACACCCACGGGATGAGATGGGGTGGTAGATTCTCTTAAGCCACTACCACACGTCGGAGCCGCTACCACACAGCTACTAAACCTTATTTTTGTAACAAATATTAAAAATTTGTAGTAAATTATAGGGCAAATTAAAGGCAAGAAAAAATATGGAGAGCACTGACTCCTATAACTCTGGGTACCCATTTCTTTTTTTTTTATTTGATAAAAGTGACGGAACGATCGAAACATTCACCTGATGGTAAGTGCAACGCCTGCATATAACAAATGCTGTGTCACCCAGAACAGTGTAACACCACAATGCGCGCGTCACCCCGAGACATCAGTTCTTAAGTCTGCTATGCCCAGTGATTTCGCTAGCTCTCAGTGCCCTTCAGACCGAAACACAGTAATGTTTGCACACTACTGCTTCACAGCAGAATAACTGGCCCTGGGGTGGTATCTACGTAGACGGATTCCTGCATAGGAATCCTACCACAAGTATCCTAGCGCACGAGTCAGAAATCACAGTTTGCACATTTTATGAATATTATACTTGTACTGTAATTGTTGAAATTGTGTTTTTATGTAAATTTTGCTTGAGAATAAACTTATTATTATTAATAAACAATTGTGTTTAAATAATTGTTACAAGTCGGTGTAACAGTCTTTCCTTAAGGGCGCAAAGGTGAGGGTAATGGTCGACGGCCGTTAATTATTGAGTTTCATCCGACAAGACGTTACTCTTATTGCGTTAACAATGTCTGAGTTTGGTTCAGACAGGTTGCAACATGTTACGTAGGGATCCTAGCAATTATAACTTGTAATGGATGTAGGTGCAAAGCTTGAACCATTGCAGTTTGTTCATTTTCTATTACAAGTTTAAATTCAGTAATCTCAATTTAAACTTGTTTTTTTTTACTGGATAAAGTGACGAGACGAGCACAACGTTCACCTGATGGTAAGTGCAACGTTTGCCCATAACAAATGTCGTGTCACCCAGAACACTTCATAGCGACACCATACTAAGTCCGTCGCCTTGAGACATCAGTTCTCAAGTCTCATATGCCCAGTGATTACGCTAGCTCTCAGTGCCCTTCAGACCGAAACACAGTAATGTTCGCTACTGATTCACTGCAGAATAACTGGCCGTGGGGTGGTACCTACCTAGACTGTATGCAGGATGGCCATTATGTAAATAATTATTTTTTGACGTGAGTTCGTTTCGTTTTTTGATCTGAGTTCGAATCCCAACAAATCCCAATATTTTAGCAATTCATATTTTTTTTATGTTTGTGTATTGGACATATTCCTGTATTTCTGAAACTCCAAACAATCCTTCCCTGGATGTATGTTTTTCTTTACCTCCAAGCAAGTTTATTCCATACCCATCAGTTCCTTACAGAAATCGAACCTGCAATTCGTAGCGCAGATGCCAATCATTTAACTACTGCACCAAATGAACCAATACTCCATTCTAATTCTACACAAACCGATCTTTCACATCTCAAACGAACTTGATTCCGCAATAGCCGATTTAATCCAATCCAATTATCGTAACAATCATTACAAAAGCTTAATATCAGGCAATGAAGGCAATCCGGCAATTAAGACATAAACCCGATAGCCGCCATGCTCAATTCGATTGCGTACGGACCACCCAGAAGAAAGACAATATGGCGAAGAACTATGGCTAATCTGGGAGGTTAAGATGGAAGAAGAGAATTAAAATGAAATATTGATGACCTGGCCGATTTTCGACCACGGCAACAACTTCCGAATACCGTCGGAAGCTATCAACTGCGCAGAAGATATTATAGTGCCACAAGTGTACGCGAAAACACAGAGGCACCCTGTCCCGAACCTACCAGCGCCCGAAGTAACGCTCATACGATAAGATCCGAGGTAGGCTGGGATGAAGTGTCAGAGACACGGGGACAATCACAACCTAACCACACCCGAACAACAATTTGCGTTTTTGCTTCGGCTGGGATCCGGACCCAGGACCTGCGGCGTGGAAGTCAGGCACTCTAACCACTGGGCTACACGGACGTAAAATCAAATATGTATTCTTGACGTAAGAAAATTAAATTTCGATTTTTTTTATTAAATTAAGCGACGAGCAGTCGTTCACATGATGGTACTCGTAAGTGCAACGCCTGCCCATAATAGTAATTGTGTCACCTAGAACACCAACTGCGTAACAACACACTGCACTCGTCACCATGACACTCATATTCCCTGTAATTACACTTGTTTTTGTGTCCATTAAACCGAAACAGAATGGTGTTTGCGACAAGTCCCGATTCACCCTTGATCGGGACGCAAAATGTCCCGATTATTTTTGTATTGGATAAAGTGACGAAACAAGCGTAACGTTCGCTACGTAACATCTGATTCTTATAACTATATAAATTTAGGAGTATTTTCATACAAAATTACGATATTATAATATAGTTCTCCAATACGTTAAAAAGTAAAGCAAAAAATATTTACTCAATTAATCTATAAATATAAATGAACCGATGGTTCATGGTGATGACGCCAGTGCGACTATGCAGTGCTTTCCAACTTAAAGTTCGTGGTAACAAAGCAACTGGTATGAGCAAGCGTCGCACTTACCATCAGTTGAACGACTTGCTCCTCGTCTTCTACTTCCGTTAGAAAGAACATAAATGGAACAGTAGGAAAGCTTCCACAGGCTATAATTTGACAATTGCAATATCCTCATTACATCTGCAACGGTGAATATCGCGGGAGGCGTAGCAAGTTAACCTCTGAATAAGGGTTCAGAAAATTAGCAGTCACAGTTACAAGCGGAAAATGTGATTAAATTAGGTAATTGGTCCAATGAACAGGATTATTGCGTGCGAATTTTCGGATTTATTGTAAAATTAAAAATGTAATTTGATTGTCGGCCTTCCGTTTATAACTAACTAGCTGATGCCCGCGACATCATCTGCGTGGATATAGCTTTGTTAAATATCCCGTGGTAACTATTTGATTTTCCGGGATAAAAAGTATCCTACGTCCGTCTCCAGGATGCAAGCTATCTCTGTGCCGAATTTCGGTTTATCGGTTGAACCGTGAAAAGGTAACAAACGGACAGAGGGACAGAGAGATTTACTTTCACGTCTACAATATTATTATGGATAATACAAAATGAACTATTTTGATTTGCTTTCTTTCTCTTTTTAGCAATTATAAAATTAATTATTATAACTTTTCGTTTTTAATTTTTTATTCAACGCTAAACACGTGGTAAAACAGCAGTAAAAATAGCATTAAAATGTTTGAGCACCGGGATTTACTCGTATACTAGAAAATTTAATGCAAACGCCCGGCCTCTGAGCTCTCAAGGCTTCTAATTTAAATAAAGAAAGTCGCCGTAAGCTTATAGATCACTCCCCAATACGTAAGTGACTCGATCGGTACAGAAGTCTTTGCAATTAAAATAGTTCTGTTCTGAAACAAATTGAAGAGTTATTGCGTGTAGTGATGGCAAATAATTTCTATTCGCTTTTGAATTATAATATTTCTAATCTCTGACATTGTATGTTCACGCCTGTCGCCCTCTAACGCGTTTAATCGAAGCGGGCCTATTAAAGTACAAAACTATTTTAAACTTTATTACTTACATTTATATTGAATGTAAGTTTTCCGCTAGGGTTCCTTATATCCTGGATTCACCAGATCGGAGTCTGTCAGACCGAGAGTGACCTGACAGACCAATCCTGGTAAAAGGAGTGCTTCCGTATTTGAGACACCTGCTATGTAAATACTTCTGCATAGTCTTATTTAGATAAAACCACACTGGTAGCTGGTTCAGCAACAGAATTGACAGCGTGGGAAACCATAAAATATATTCCGCCCTAGAAGCTACATATTTTGCACTCAAAGTTCTTTCTGTTATCATGGTCAGAGAATTAAAGTGGGAGAAGGTGACAGATTTGGAGGGCTAATACTCCGGCTACATTTCCAATGAAAGTTAAAGAGGCTTTGGTTAATTTTAGAACATCGAAAGATCATTTCAGCCCGTCACAAGTCTTAGCTGAACTTAGGCCTCTCCTACAGTTTGCCGCAAACCATGGTCCTGAGCCTCCTCCATCTATAGATTTCAGTTGCATGTCGTCGCTATATCTAGTGGACGCTAGCCCTATATTGCGTTTGCCGGTACGAGATTCCCACTTGGGAACCTTTCTTCACTGATCGGTTCAGCTGGGAATAATCCCCCCCCCCCCCCCCCTCAAATCCGACCTAAGTCGCCTCTTACGACACCTCGGTAGCAAAGAGGTAGGTGTTATTTACTACTTTGCCGGACCCCTATCGGCTTAGGAGCCATGACTTTTTACCATGAATATTCAGGCTCTTTATCCTACCCAGTAAGACAAAATTCATGAGTATCGAAAGCTTAGTGTTTTAAGGATTTTTTAATTTTAAAAATGGAACTAAACTAATAATTTTCCTGATTATTTTCTAGATATTTTTTAAGCTTATATCGACGAATTTAATTTTAATTTATCGGTTCACAAAAGTCTGTATATTCAATCCGCTTATTGAATGGCCCCATCTTACCCCACTGTTTCCATCGGAGTATTTCACGCTGAAATTTCAATTGGTACCCAAGTTTCCCAATTAAAAGTCACTCAAACGTCGCGTTTTAACCCACTACAGCGCTCAAGCGCTTTATTAGACGATGGTAACAGTGATATTGAATTTTATTGTACATTTCCAAGTTTACTTCAGTGAAAGATTGTGTTCATAAAGCTGTTTTACTGACAGAGTGTTGGAAATTCGGAATTGCGTTTTACTAAATCACAAATGTTTCCATCGCCTATAGTTTGTTTTATTGGCATATTTTTAATTAGTTACATTGTAACAATGAAATAAAAATATTGATTTACCTTAGGTATAATTTCGGATGTTAGATTTCATCCGAAATTATTTAATTTCAACAACTAACTAACTTACTATTACTATTTCATTTAAAATCAAAATAATAATTTTACGTAACTATATTTCCAAGCGATAACTTTTATCCGTGCTCTAAAATTGGGATTACTTATAGACATAATTTTCAAGAACTATTAAAAAAGTATTTTTAATTAAAAACAAACTACTTTCACTTAATATTATCTGTGATTTATCGATGCCTACGAGCTCCACGTCACATGTCTAAGTTCGCATCACTTCACACCTCCGAGAAACAGCGCGCTAGAAGCAAAAAGCTGTTATTAACGCTACCGTTGCCGTAACGTTATAACGACTTATTAACTAACGACTCATTATGCCGCTAATGACGGCTAATTATTCGTTACTTACACGCATGTTTGTAATTATGTTAAATTAACATCGGGGCTCGGTCTGCGTCGAATGTTTGGAAATACACGCTTTGTATTTGTAAGCTGCAGGTCAATCTTTAATAATTAATCTGCGAACCGGAGCATGCTCTTCCATGCAATAATTATTTTTAATGATGCTCTTGTAACAGTAGGAATAATAAAGAAAAGATAAAAGATTTATTTCTACGTTAATATTGCGACGACCGCATGGCTTAGTGGTCAGAGTACCTGACCACTGCGCCACAGTTCCTTGGTTCTAATCTCAGTCGGAGCCAGCATTTGCGCAAAACTACAAATTTGTTAGTTTTTGGGTCTGGTTGTACTGTGACTGTCCCTTGTCTCTGATACTGCATCCTAGCCTACCTCCGATCTTATTGCACGAGCGTTACATCGGGCACGGTACTAAACTACGGACGAGCGAGTTGCCTAGTGTTTGCGCATACAATTGTGGCACTGTAATATCTCCTGTATAGTTGATAACTTTCGAAATTAGGCAGTTTTCGCCGTGGTCGAAAATGGCCAGGAGGACATCAGTATTACTTATTACTTATTAGTGGCCCCAGGGCCAGTTATTCTACCGTGAAGCAGTAACGTATTACTGTGTTTCGATTTGAAGGGCACTGTGAGCTAGCGTAATCACTGGGCATATGAGACTTATGAACCATGTCTCAGGGTGATGGGCACAGTGTAGTGTCACACAGAAATTTTCTGGGTGACACAGCATTTGTTATGGGCAGACGTTCTATTTACCATCAGGTGAACTTTTGGCTCGTTACATTACTTTATGCAAAAATAAAAAGGGTAGCTCAAGGGCTAGGCGCTCGCTTCAAATTTCATAGTAGGTACGCGAGAGACCTGGTTCCGATTGAAAATTGTTAATTGCAAATTAGTTGTTGTATGGTAGTGAATGCTGGGTCTGGCAGAAGAAGCATGAAAGTAGGATTAACGCTGTGGAAATGAGAAGTTTGAGAAGTACAGCTGGAGTAACTCTGATTGACAAAGTGAGAAACAGCGTGATAAGGGAACGTTGCGGTGTGGTTGAAGATGTAGTGAAAAAGACAGAGAAAGGCATGCTTAGATGGTTTGGACACGTAGAGAGGATGAATGAAAGGAGATTGATGAAACAGATTTATGAGGCAAGTGTGAATGGAAAAGCCGGTAAGGGTCGACCTAGGCTTACGTATCACAATCAGATCGGACATTTGAGGAAAGGTCACGTTAAAAGTACCCGCAACCGACGAGCGTGTGTGAAAACGCTAATGAAAGTAGAAGAAGCTAAAGATGTGTGTCAGGATCGTAGCAAGTGGAAAGATGTGGTCTCTGCCTACCCCTATGGGAAAGACGCGTGACTGTATGTATGTATGAATTACCACGTGCCTGGCAGTGAAGGAAAACATCGTGGGATTCCTGCATCTCAGAGAAATAAAAAATATTTCAAAGACGTGATGTCCGCCAACCTGCATTGGAGCAGCGTGACGGATTCTTCCCAGCTCCAAAGAGATCAGCTCGCTCAAATGAGCTCAGCAATGGGACATATATGGACTGTTACTTTACTTTAAATTCTGAGCTGGGTAAAAAAGTTCCCTCACTCCGTCAACTTTCGGAGGAAACATGCAGTGTCTTTAATAAAATCTTGTGAATTTTATAATTTTATGATAAAAATAGCAGCTTGTCCGATTTCTGTCGAGCAGTAGTATGCAAAGATTACTTGTTTCGGTTCAAAGTGCATATTAGTCATTAGAACTGATGTCTCGGGATAACAAAGCATTTATGGGCAAACGTTACACTTACCATCAGTTCAACGATCTCCTCGTCCCGTCACTGTCTTCTATAAAAAAGGTGTCCAATATGCAGAATATAGATATCATAATCCTTAAAGCATTAGCGCAAACACAGACGGACTCACTCATGACCTTCGACGATGTCTTTAAATGATACCTCAAGATACATCAAGTATTTTTAAAGCTATATGAGAACCGAAGATCGTTTAAGTGTGTAAAAAGTAAAGTTTCAGCCTATAAATGTCCTACTAATGAGCACAGACCTTCTCTCATTTCTTAGAGGGTTTTGGAGCTAGGAAGATTCCGCCACGCTGCTCCAATGTGGGTTGGCGGACTGCACATATCTTCGAAATATTTTTTATTTCTCAGACATGCAGGTTTCCTCACGATGTTTTCCTTCACCGCCGAGCACGTGGTAAATCAGCACTTAAAATTGCAATTAACAATTTTAGTGGTGCCGGCTCCGGGAATAGAACAGAGGTCATTCGCGTACTATGAAATTTAAAGCGAGCGCCTAGCTCCTGAGCTATCACGGCTCTTTTAAGTGTGTAATGTCGTATAAATAGCCAGTGTAATTAGTGGGCATATGGAACTTAAGAACCGGAGTCTCATGGTGACAAAGTAGTGCAAAGATATTTAAACGTGACCTATAACACGGAAAATCTTTGATAAATTCAAAGGTAATTCGAAATTGCGAAGCGAGCAAAATTTTCTTGAAGAGTTCTAGGAAAATAAATTCTAAAAACAATTTTCACGGTTGTAAAGCGGAGAGGAGAGGCGAAATAAGTGTGAAAAATCGTTCACGACTTCACCAACTAATGGCCTGGAATAATGTCTTAGAAATAGTGATGGCCGTTAATCGGTTTACAATTGTCGAACATCGATATGAGTTGTAAATATTTTAGCCCTATGATCAATCAAAATAATTTATAATAAGCTGATTGCGCTACGTTTTGAAAAAATGAATTTAAACTTTATTTCGATATCTGCTTTTGAAGCTTTAATAATAAATTGTCTATAATTTAAGCATTATCTGTCTTTATAAACCTCTTTCATAAGGAAGTCATTTAAATTCAGAACATTGCGGCACTTATGTAAATTGTTGTTCTCGGCCGCGATATCGACAAAAGATGTAAATGCACCCCCAAGGATATGTTAACTAATTCAATACAATCACTGAGTGCAAGCGGAGTCACATCGCGCGGGGCAGTTTAGGTATATTTCACTGAATTGCAACGTCGATTGGAGCGTGAAAACAGATGTTTAGATAGGGCGAGGGTTGGGGATGTGCGGTGAACTATCGATAATTTTAAATTATTTTTAGGAGACATTGATTAGGAGTTGTAATTTTAAAGGGCTTCTTCTAATTTTATTGAGTGAGGATTAAGTCGTTCTGGCCAATTTCGACCAAGACGACGTCTTCTGATTAACAACCAGAAGTTATCAGCTAAGCTGGATAAATAATAGTGCTGTAAGTGTAAGCTAAAACGCAAAGACACTTGCTTTCTTAACCATCAGATCATATTGGGCTAATAGAAATAAGATCAGGTCTTTGACGCAGTCTTAGAAACAAGGGACCATCACAGAATTTCAAGTACTGACTTCCAGGAGCCTCTTGATCGCAACTGTTGTGCTTCACTAAACATGCCTTATATTTAGTAAAAGTGGTCATTACAAATTCGTTAAAGGCTTAAAGAAGCTTCTAAATATGTTGCGACATTCTGAATAGTCCACTTTGTGATGTTGTATCCGTAAATCTAATTGTTATTCTTTGAATCTGAGATTTGGTCAACGTCAATATGTATAATATTTAGTTATTTACATATTTTGTCAGCGTTGCAGTCTCAAAGGATGACCACGCGTTTTAGAGACTAGAAGAATCCTACTCCTTGTTGTATTGCAGAGTTTTTTGGTCGCCGGTCTATAAAGTCTTCCAATTCTGTGCGTTTAAAATTTTTACGTACCATAAAATACACTATACTCTCTTTGGAGAATTTACCCTAAGGAATCAAGCTACTACATTTTTATTTATTTTTGCAATCAGTTAGCCATACATCTATTGTAGATTAAGACTGTAAAACAATGAGTCTACTCAATTGAACAAAAGGCGTCTAAAATAAAAGTTCGGTAACCTTTTAAATATTTCATTAACTTTTTATTTTTCTTACAAAATCGATCGAATGTAACGTGAAATCGATTGTAATAATTAAAGATAATTAAAAACTGCAAGTACACAATGCTAAATACCATAACCAATTAAGCGTGCATTGTAGAACACTCGGTATTAATTTTCATGTTTTACTCAATTACATTTCGTAAAATGAAGGTCTTAAGATTTAGTTTCCTGTTAACTGCGAATATTTTTGTAAAATCGATTCTTTAGCTTAGGGTGTAACTGCACTTTGTTCAGTTTAAAATGAATTGATTTTTTTTCATGTTATCAAGCAACAAGATGAGCAGTTCATTCAAAGAAGATATGTTTTATTTTTTACCATGTGGTAGAGGCTTAAGAGAATCTACCACCCCATCTGATCCCGTGGGTGTAGTAAAAGTCAACACGGGAAAAATAAAAACCAGGAGATGGGCAGCAGCATCGTCCTGGAACATCTCTCATGAAACCCGCCTGCCAAGCGCGGCAACTATGGCAAAATCCCCCCATAATGAGAGCAACAAAAGTTTGTGGCAATCTATGGGGGAGGCCTATGTTCAGCAGTGGATTGGTGATAAGCTGAAATGATGATGATATTTTTTTTTTCTCTTAATCTGTCCGAAGTATTCCTTCGTCAAGCGAGTGGTAAATTAGCACTTAATATTTCCATAAAATTGCAGTGGTGCGGGAACTGTGAACTATCGAATCCAGATCTCTGACGTATTATAGAACATAAGGCGAGCGCCCGGGCCCTGAGCTACCACGGCTGTTTTTGCGTGGCTTATGAACGTACAATACACTATCACATCACGATGCGTTCAAAGACAATATCGAATAAACTAAATTAACAAAAATTATGTGTATTATTACCCAAAATGTGTGTTACCAGACATATGTGTTGTCGAATATTAGCTTCGAAGGGGGTCCGAAATTAATAATACTTAGTAAGGCGGTCTGTACACTTTGTTTCAAAGCTTTTATTTAGATGTGTGGTGGCGGCTCGTTAATAGAATACTACCACTCCATCTCATCCAATGGATCTCGTAAAAGGCGAGTAAGGATTTAAACTGCACTGTGCACCCAACAGCGCATGGTAGCGATGTGCTCACCACCTATCACACCAAGTGCATTATATTGTTTTGGTGAAACGTATATTGTGGCAGTCATCTGTTTTTGCAGTGAGTGCCCAGTCTCTGACTACCTCTTACGGGATACAGTCGTGATCTTATGTATGTATGTATGTTTATTTAACTAGCTTTCTTCGTATATCCTTATGGTTCGAATCTTGTAACTACTTTCCAATGTCCTATTGATAAAGTAACTGAGCTAGAACTTAAGCGACAATGCAATGATATGGTACCATGGAACTGGTATGATGATGGAGCTTATTATGGTAAGTGCAACGTCGGTGCCCTTAACAATTGCTGTGTCACCCAGGAAATACAATTGCAAATTTCTGTGACACCGTTTGACCTCAGTGAGAATCAATCACATCTAAGGTCAAAAATTTAATTAGTATGTATGTATAAGCCACTGCGTGTGAACAAAAAAAATATATTTGTATATAGAGTGAAGTCTTCTGTAGTCTTGCAATTGTTTCGGAAATTTATCGCTTCATGTGCAAGCGCCCTTAATTATGTTAATTAAGCAGTGTTTTCGCCACACATCGGCGGACCTCAAAGGCGGCCATTACGCGTAATTATTACGGATAATAATTCTATTACTTTCAAAGCTCACTATCAATTTAATGTTTCGTAATAACAACAGTTAGGGTTACCATGTCATAAAATCAAAAACGTTCGCAAGTTGAAAAATAGGACAAAAGAAATGTAGGGTTGTCTAACTTCAGTAAATCATTGAGGATTATTGTGTACTAATTTTATTAACCACAAACTGACCCGCGATGATTTTTGATTCGCGTTGATATTTGTAATCATTTTACACCAGAACCTTCCAAGGCATTACAGTGAAAATAATTTTCATTCAAAAGTACCATCTACACGCCTTTATCTCATATTAGGGTAGATTAGTACCCGTATCCAACTTTTCGTCCCCGCGGGAAACGAGTGGCGAACTACGTTACCGCCATTTTGGTATGAATCAAAAACTTATTACTCTCTACTGCGTTCTGACTAGCAGTATAGTAACAGCGTCGCATATTATGGTATTATTCTGCACGAAAAAAGGCTGTCTGTGCAATCCAAAACCTCTTACGGCACCTACGTAGAAAAGAGGTAGCGCCATTCTACTCTGCCGAACATCTATCGGCTTGTTAAGTTAATTAACCTTATTTTTTTCGTTTATTTTAGTGTATCGATGAGTTTTTAAGCGGCGTATCGAAACAACTGAAATTTATGGGAACAGAATCATGGATAAAGTTATAATAGAATAGAATTACTATAATTCCATATAGGTAATACAAACGTGACGTGTATTGGCGGCCTACGAGAATCTACCACCCCATCTCATCCCGTGGGTGTCGTAAAAGTCGACAGAGGGAAAATGAAAACCAGGAGATGGGCAGCAGTATCTTCCTGGAACATCTAAATAAATAAACTGCGGTTGCCAAACCGCTTACCAAGCATGGCAACTATGGCACAATCCCCCAAAATGAGTGCTACAAGCTTTTGTGGCAATCTATGGGGAGACTTTTGTTCAGCAGTGGACTAGTGATAGGCTGAAATTATGATGATATGAATGATGAAAAGAAACAATGATATTTTTTGCTTGTATAATGATTTTTCATTAAAATGTTGATGCCTAAACTCAAGCCCAAAATAATCCCATATCTGTTTTGATTTTAATTTCCTGACAGTATTCCAGGATAATTCAGGATTCTCTAATGGTGGCACATTAGAGAATTCATCTGCCCAATTCGCATCCATGATGAGAATTGGCCAGATGAAAATGATCCATGGGCAGCAGCATCTTCTTCAAATTCCTGGAACATCTGAATAAAGAAATAACCGCATTACCACCCTTCCTGCCAACCGTGGCAATCCCTCCAAAATGAGAGCAACAAACTTTTGTGGCTATCTATGGATCAAGGCTATGTTCAGCATTGGATTTGTGATAGGCAGAAATGATGAATGAATTATAAACATCATTATTTTTAAACCACACTGGCTCACAGAAAAATGTCTTTGTCCTATGATGAACCAGCTAAAAACCCAGCGGGCGGTTTTTCATTTTTTTCAAGAATATTTCGTAAACGTTTGGCATATCAATACAGTATTTTTTTCTACACTTGAGTTAGAAGCGTCAACCCTAATGCTTTATGCAAATCGTTCTCCCGTTCGTAATTAGATAGGAAATAACAGAATCGATTAAGATGTGAATGTAAAATAATACGATAAATATTTGTTTAAATTTGTGTTAAATCAAGATTACTATCACGAAATATCCCATGATGACGTAAGCTCACTTTAACTTCAGATAAACAGGTGCAGTGCCCGCATTCAGTTAATAAATTATCGGAATGAAATGCTAATTAAGATTTTGCGTTTTTAACTGAATTTAATCGCCGGCATAGCCCTAACATATGTTTATCTCCCTCGATCGATGTCTCTCTCTCCCTCTCTTTCAATGTCGATGATGCGCTAGCGCGTAATGTGGCGCCAGCTTTTAGGAGTCAATACTCAGTAGTCACGCTACGTTGCAAAATTTCGGCTCAGTAATTTTTTTTTTTTATAAAAACGAAGCATCACAGTAGGATTTCTCCTGTTTTGAGTGCGTTTTACAGACATATATTTCACATGCACAACACAACCAGACCCGAAAATCTACAATTTGTATATTTGCACAAATGTTGGTTCCAGCTGGGATTCGAACCCAGGACCTGCAGCGTTGAAGTCAGGTTCTCTGAGCACTAGGCGAGCTAGTGGCAATGGCCCGGCCTTATAGTTCGATAACCATTGGGAAAGAAAGTTTCTCGAGTGGCAACCCAGTACCGACATTGTAACGATTAAAATTGTTTTTTTTTTATTATTTGATAAAAGTGACGGAACGAGCAGAACGTTCACCTGATGGTAAGTGCAACGTCTGCCCATAACAAATGCTGTGTCACCCAGAACATTTCTGTGTGACACCACACTGCGCCCGTCACCCTGAGCCATCAGTTCTTAAGTCTCATATGCCCAGTGATTACGCTAGCTCTCAGTGCCCTTCAAACCGAAACACAGTAATGTTTCACATGTGGTTCTGCGTTTAGCGAATCTAGTTACTTAGTCCTAGCCTAAACAAGTATTAGTGTAGTGGATATCGGACCTTGCTCGATACACCTTCTTGCAATCGTACTCACAACTAGTCAAAAGTTTATATCGAACCTGTTTAAATCGTTTTTCACTTAGTACGAGAATGAAAAAGGATCCTCATATTTGGCAGCGTCAAGTGTTACCTACTCACCACTAAAATAAAAGAGAAAAGATTATCATTTCGTTATTAGTTGTTGTACCATATTACTTTTATCTGTGGCACACTGCGCTCAGCACCCTATGAATCCCAAATCCCCATTGATTATACCAGCACTATGTGTCCTTCAAACCGAAGTACAGTAATGTTTGCACTGCTGTGGTTCCTATCTAGACGGATTGCTGTATAGGAATCCTACCACTTGTAAATAAGCCTTAACAGAAGTTAAAATTAAAACAATTTCAAAAAATATATTATATTAACAAGTAAAACCATCGAGGTCATTTATGTCATGACTGCAAGTACAATGATGACATTATGAATTTGTAAAAAATGGGGAGTCGTAAATCTTGTCACCTGGCAACACTAACCGTGAACACCTTAATCAGAATTACGCTGATAAGCCTCTTATCTTTATTACACGAAAGCTACGTAAGTTTTAATCAGTGTTTTGTATAAGCCGGAACAGTGATTGCAGTTATACACAGTATGCAATCCTGCGTATTTAATATAATAATTTCTAATACACGCAGTGAACATTGAAATTCACAATAAAATTGAATTAATTTGTGATAAGGAGGTACAGGCGAAAAGAAAATCGTTGAAATTGAATTTAATTGAGAATCTACCACCCCATCTCATCCCGTGGATGTCGTAAAAGTCGACAGAGGGAAAATAAAACCAGCAACTTTCTGGAATATCTGAATACATAAACTGCGGTTGCAAATCCGCCAGCCAAGCATGGCAAGTATGGCAAACCCAAAAAATGGGAGCTGCTAACTTTTATGGCAATCTATAGGGGACCAGTCCACTGCTGAACATAGGCCGTTCAGCAGTGGACTGGTGATAGGCTGAACTGATGATGATGATGAACTATTTTGTATCAGATGTTTGTATTTTGACACTTCAAAGTAAATAGGGTTAAAATTATTTGCAGGTTTTATTAAAACTCATGTATAATCAAATTTTAAAAAAGGGAGGTAAATGGAGGTGGAGGGTAAACAGGCTTGACAAAATATAGGATGAATTTTCATTCTTAATAAATTATTGTGTATGAGTTTGAGCGTATATCTTCCACTTAAAGCAGTTCTATGAGATAAGCATTGCTATATTTATTGCGATTATATATATATATGATTGCGACGTAAATTAAAATCTCACACAGCCATTCTATATGTATCGTAAAAATCTTAAAATTGCAATTAACAATTTTAGTGGTGCCGGCCGGGAATCGAACCCAGGTCTCTCGCATACTACGAAATTTAAAGCGAGTGCCTAGCCCCTGGGCTACCACGGCTCTCAGTCATCAAAAAATCTCATAAAAAAATCAATGATTATGGCAAATTCTCCTTTTTGGAGGGATACCTATGTCCAGAAACGGACTGTTTACAAATCGATGAAGCAGGTTATACAAGTAACAGCCAATAAATGTCCCACTGCTGAGCGCAAGCTTCGTTTAGAGCAGGGAAGAGTCCGCCACGCTGCTCTAATGCGAGTTGGCAGACTTCACATGTTGTCGAAATATTTGAAGAAGGATTTGGAACCGTACTAAACTGTACAGATCATCATCATCATCATTTCAGCCTATCACTAGTCCATTGCTGAACACAGGCCTCTCCCATAGATTGCCACAAAAGTTTGTAACTCTACTTTTTTTGCCACTTTTGACAGGCGGGTTGGCAACTGCAGTTTATTTATTAAAATGTTCCATGAAGATGCTGCTGCCCGTCTTAAACTGCACAGATGATAACAAAAATTTCCAACAACAACAAAAAACATTTAGAATAATTTAAAATGAATTTGTTCCAAATGTTGTAACAAAATTATAGAAAAAAAAATTGTTGATTCAATTAATTAAATGCTTCTGTCTTTAATGTTTAAGAAACGTCGTTCTTTTTTCTGAATTTAATTCCTTACTCCATAGCACCTGGGCATTAAGCCATTCTTATAAGACATTATTACATGAAAAAGTATGAAAAGCAACTATTTATGTTTGCAGGGCTCAGTGGACAGGTACACTAGGCCAATAAGCCAAGCTGCCGTATAATATGACCATATAATTGTTTGGATTACATCAGACGACGACAGTATCCAGGTCAAAATTGTGCGCTGCACGGAATTTCGTCCGGACCCTCAACTATGAAATAACATACCGTATTTCTCAACTGCAGTCGTAAGTTTTATAAAGTATTTAATAACGGGTCGGAGTGTTTTCTCAAAACGCTGGTTATTGATCACCGAGTAATTACTAGAACTTTTAATAATTAAAACATTTGTCCAATCGAGCGTACATAAATGGCGCTCTAGCTAATTGCGGTACGATCGCTTAACTGTTAACTATTCTTCTATGAATAAACTCATTCTTTAATTACGTATGCACGAGAACAAAAAATATATTTCAATCCACCGTAACTACTGGCAAGTTTTTCTCTGATGATCAATGAAGTCTTTATGTACTCATCTTGTGCGTATATCCTTATACTGAGCTAGAATAAATTGTCTAAGAAATTCTAAGAGATAGTTAGTGATACACGGAACTAATTAGCGTTTTATTTAGCAATTATGTTACATAACTTGGGAATTTCGCCTACACTCTAAATAAATCAATAAAAAAAGTTGCGCGGTTTCTATGATCAAGATTTAACACATGACAATAATCCTATAAACTTTTGGTCCCCTAACGTTCGTCAATGAGAGCCATTGGTTCTCGATGTTCGGCTTAAGTTAATGCCTGCATTACGCAGACCGTATCACGATTGTGGCGAAGCATTCACACTCACCTTTCTTTGTTGTCACAAGTGCGACTAGTTCAGCTACAAGTACGATCAGATCATTGCCTCCTTTTTTATTTATTTTTTATTGTATAAAGTGATGAAACGAGCAAAACGTTCACCTGATGGTAAGTGCAACGTCTGCCCATAACAAATGCTGTGCCACCCAGAAAATTTCTGTGTGACACTACACTGTACCCATCACCCTGAGACATAGGTTCTTAAGTCTCATATGCCCAGTGATTACGGTAGCTCACAGTGCCCTTCAAACCGAAACACAGTAATGTTTGCACACTACTGCTTCACGGTAGAATAACTGGCCCTGGGGTGGTACGTACCTAGACGGACTCCTGCATAGAAATCCTACCACCAGTAAAATCAGTTGATAATGTTTGCTTACAGAAAGCTACGGTGACTTTGACTTTATGTGCTAAATTACGCACCAGATGTGACCATGTCGGCTTAGGCTAGAACAAAATTTGCCGTAACATCGCGGCCAGGCATTAGCAAAGTTATTTCTAGAAAGCTATGGAGTTGCCGTTAGTCCAGACTGGCGTCTTCTCACATTATCATAATCATTTCATCTCGTCCACTGCTAAACAAAGGCATATATCATAACGAATCTAATTCACATGAAAACCTCCACGCTTGTAGTGATTTACACTATTCGCAACGTACGACAATAGCTACAAGCTCACTAAACTTGTTATTGCATTAGTTAGCCCGTTTATTGAGGTAAGTTCTAGGCTCTAAAACTTAATGCTACGTCCTTAAGAAACCGCACGCTGGGAACCAAACGTTACCGAGAAGGGCCGAACTGTAAATACTCAGGTCAGCGAGGAACCATGCCGTACGGCGCAATTATGTGGTCGGCTTATTTTAAACGGGTGAAACCGTAGGGCACAGTTAGCTGTACTAATAAATGTCAACTTTTCATAATAAGCTTACCGGCATTCGATTACTGTGAAAATCAATATCAACTGATTCGATTCCATCAATCGGGACGCAATCGGTTGGCGTGACCAATGCTACAAACAAGACAGAATTACCACTTAGCAATCGTGTGACCAACGGGCGACAATATCCATCACATCAATCGAATGCGTAAATAAATATAAATGGGTCGCCGGTGACCATAAAGCAAGTGATATCTTCATTTGTTAAATCTAAAGGCTGTCAATAATTTTCAAATTCTATTTGTAGTAACTACTGGGGATTGCGTAATTCAGTGATCAGTGTAAAAACCTGAGGACTCTTGAATCATGGGAACGCTATAGCTCTGATCTGATCAAAGAACTTTATTATCTCAAGAGTTTTCATTCACTATGTTCATACTTGGATTATTACGACCTTATTGACGACCGCGTGGCCTAGTGGTCAGAGTACCTGACTTCTAAGCCGCGGGCCCTGAGTTCGAATCCCAGCCGGAGCCAACATTTGTGCTAAAACATAAATTGTTGGT
Organism: Luehdorfia chinensis; assembly: GCA_019845155.1. Lineage (NCBI taxonomy): Eukaryota > Metazoa > Arthropoda > Insecta > Lepidoptera > Papilionidae > Luehdorfia > Luehdorfia chinensis. The sequence continues at coordinate 2,152,937 of JAHVAK010000107.1, forward strand.
TTTCGGGTCTGGTTGTGTTGTAATTGTCCCCGTGTTTCTGACACTGCATCCTAGCTTACCTCCGATCTTATCGCATCAGCGTTACATCGGGCGCGGGTAGGTTGGGACTAGTAAGTGCCTCTGTGTTTGCGCGTACACTTGGCACTATAATATCTCATGCGCAGTTGATAGCTCTCGACAGTAGTCGGAAGTTGTCGCCGTGGTTGAAATCGGCTAGGAGAACATCATCACTTAGTTTATATGCTGTGTCACCCAGAACATTTCTGTGTGTATGACACCACAGTGCGCCCGTCACCCTGAGACATAAGTTCTTAAGTCTCAATGCCCAGTAATTACACTAGCTCACAGTGCCCTTCAAACCGAAACACAGCAATGTTGCACACACCTGCTTCACGGCAGAATTACTGGCCCTGGGGTGGTACCTACCTAGACGGATTCCTGCATTCCTGCATTTCAATAATTTGGTACAAGGTGTCCGTAGAAATAAGCCTCCTGGTAAGTTCGAGGTTGTGCATCTACTAATTATAGGTCTTGCCCCTGAGCTACCACGGTTTGGCTACGTTTGAAAGTTGTCGCCGTGGTCGAAAATCGGATAGGACACTAAGACTTTGTTAAATTATATTTAGTGATACTGGTGGCAGAATTATTATGCACGAATCTGTCTAGGTAGGCGCCACTCCAGGGCCAGTAATTCTGCAGTGAAGCAAATATATAGTAGCTGTTACTAGAAATTTGACACTAAAGAACTGATGTCTCTCGGTGACCAGCACAGTGTGGTGCCACACAGCAATGTTCTGCGTGACACAGCATTTATTATGGGCAAACGTTGCACTTTCCATCAGGTGAACGTTTTGCTTGTCGTCACTTTCTCGTATTAAAAATAAAACTAACAAAAAAACTAAAGAACAAACTATCGATAACAACAAGCGCTTCCCTAAAAAGCAATTTTTATAGCGACCCTCGGAGGGAACTTGATAAATATTTATCAAGTAGGTAGCTACATTACTTTTCATGCCTAATGATTTCTAATTCAATTACATTTCGGGTCTGTCTGTGTGTATAGATAATTTGGAGCTCTCGATTGCGTTTATTTTTGTTCAGTCAATGTTATCATGGTTATTGAACTCTATGAAAGCTATAATTCCGTGGCTGAACGATTACTTGCTAAATTTAAGTTATGAATTTGAAATATTTTTTCACCTTTTAAGTTAAAATCACATAGCGCAACGTAAATGTTTACTGAGTCGAGTTTCTTGGATTTGAATCCGTTCCGATCAACGAATACAAACATAAGGAGTCGACTTAGATTCCCGCACGGAAAAATATTTTAATTGCATAAAATATTTTTACCTCTAGTTTGGATGTGTGTATGCGCAATGTGGAGCCGTGGTAGCTCAGGGGCTAGGCGCTCGCTTTAAATTTCATAGTACGCGAGTGGCCAGGGTTCGATTCCCGGTGCCGGCACCACTAAAATTGTTAATTGCAATTTTAAGTGCTGAATTACCACGTGCTCGGCGGTGAAGGAAAACATCGTGAGGAAACCTGCATGTCTGAGAAATAAAAAAATATATGTTTCGAAGACATGTACAGTCCGCCAACCTGCATTGGAGCAGCGTGGCGGATTCTTTCTAGCTCCAAAAACCCTCTCAGAAATGAGAGGAGGCCTGTGCTCAGCGGTGGGATATTTATAGGCAGAAACTTTTATGCGCAATGTATGTATTAAAAACGTATTTTTTTCTTTCTCTATATGCGAATGTTGTTTTAATAGATGAAAGTGATGAGACGAGCTAAACATTACCGAGCTGACAAGTGCATCATCTGCCTAATAACAAATGCTATGTCACCCAGCACATATCTATTCCGTCCGGACCCGTCCCCCTTAGATATCAGGTCTTAAGTCTCATATGCCCAGTAATTACACTGGGTCTCAGTGTCCTTCAGAAGACAACACAGTAATGTTTGCACACTATTGCTTCACAGCAGAATAACTGATCTACAGTGGGACCTAGACGGATTCCTGCATAGGATCCTACCATCAGCGAATGTTAAACAAGAGACTTGATGAAATGATTATGAGTTTTCTATTTTGCCGCGGAACTCTATAAAATATGAACTTATAGCTATCCCTCTCAAAAAGCCCTTCCATTTATTAAATAACTCTAGGGTCACGCCTCTCTTATCTGCCGGGACACCCCCGCGGGGGCAGTTATCAAATTATTTGCCCTTTTCACTTCATTATACGCCCTTACTCCTTATGGGCCTACCAAATGGCACTTCCAATCTGTTTTATGATTTATGTCCTCATAATAAAGTCTTTTATAGCTTTCGTTCTAATATTGTCTTGTCTCTGGGATAAAAGGTGGACTGAATTCATAAATCAATTATTTATAAATCACAACAACTAAACGTTCACACAAAAAAAGCCCTTATCCATACTAATTTTATAAATACGATAGTGACTATCTTATCCCTCGGTCTGTTTTCACCTTTTCACGGTTCAACCATTGAACCAATATTGACGAAATTCCGCACAGAGATAGCTTGCGTCCTGGAGACGTTTGATACTTTTATTTCCGGAATATTAAAGAGGTGCCACGGTGTTTTTAAAAAAATCTAAATAAACGCGGGCGTAGTCGCGGGCTGCAGCTAGTATATTCATATATGTTTTGCAAACTCCAACAGATAAGCTTCGAACAAGCTTCGCAAAATCATCCAATTAATGTTTTCTTTTATTTACGCGAATACTACACATTTAAATGAAACTACTTTTTACAGATTTTATCGCGTTTAATTTAAAACTATTTATAACCCGATGTTTCAGGCGCTTTACAGCACCCATGGTCACGGGGGGACGGAGGTGACAGTTGTCCTGATGTCATAGTTAATCCTGGGTACCTTCAGCTTTTAATTATTATTTTTAGTCCGATCTACGCAGAAAGAGCTTATTGTGTCTTGAAGCCTTGCTTGCTTGCTTGGTTTTTGATTTAATTTTATTAATAATAGGATCCCAAGCCGGTGGTAGTACCCAACCATCTTCCCTATTGAAATTGTATGTGTGCGTAGATCGGACTAAAAAAAATAATTAAAAGCTGAAGGAACTCCGGGTTAACTATGACATCAGGACAACTGTCACCTCAGCCCCCCTGTGACCATGGGTGCTGTAAAGAGCCCGAAACGTCGGGTTATAAATAGTTTTAAATTAAACGCGATAAAATCATAAAAGTTTCATTTAAATCATCCAATTAATTTTGAACTCAGAAGTTATGAGTGTTTAGTGCATTCATAACTTTCTTTATAGAAATAAGTGACAAGACGAGCCGTTCACTTGATAGTAAGCGACTCGGCTGTCTATTACCGTTGCGGTGCGGCCCAGAACTTATCAAATGTCATTTATAACTCTAGTATATAAAAACGATACGTCATATAATAGTAACTACTGAGTTGACATTTCTATAATCCAATTTAACGACAGAATCTAGATAGAAAAACCTAACTCAGCACCTTTAGTAGATTGATGCTCTGCTTTCTGCGGTTTCCTTAAGCTTGATGAAAGCTTGTTAAGCATTACGGGCTCACGCACGAATTTATGGCGCGTGTTTATGTTGGTACTTAATACACAGTGACAGCGGCAACTTATCAACCATGAAAATTAATTAAGTTATTTAAAAAAACAGAGCAGTGGTCAAATAAAAATCTCCGTTGTAATGAGGAACTAAGCTACCTATTTATATATCTTTACCTAATGAAGAATACTTAAAAATGTCTTTTAACAAAACCTAAAACCTCCTAAGTTAAATCAGTAGCAGTAAGTCAGGAGAGTGAGACCTGCTGTTAAGTGGTCACTCTGACAATCTACGTCAGCACATGAGAAACTCAAGACATCATACATGATGTATCGGACCACCAAAGGTTCGTTGATACTATGTATGAGAAGTTCCTTATATTACTAGTAGAATAAGGGCCATGCCTCCCGAAATTGTGTTCACCTACACTACACACTGTTGTCGTTACAAAATGCAGCACATTTCCGTCGTTATTGACGGCGATCCAATCAGAGTTCCTACTCGCAAGTAGAACTAAAGTCTTGATTAAACTCTTAAAGCCGCCAGGCTAACAATGTACTACGCATTCAAAAAAAAAATTACTATTAGAAATCGTCGTACCCTGATTACGACCACACGATCTGATAGCTACTCCTTAACATACGGCACGTTATCTGTCAAATTCGGATTAAGTGTCGCTAACATGCTATGATATAAAATCTACTGGTGGTAGGATTCATATGCAGGAGTCCGTCTAGGTGTGGAAACATTACTATGTTTCGGTTTGAAGGGCACTGTGAGCTAGCGTAATCACTGGGCATATGAGACTTAAGAACTTATGTCTCAGGGTGATGGGCACAGTGTAGTGTCACACAGAAATTTTCTGGGTGGCACAGCATTTGTTATGAGCAGACGTTGCACTTACCATCAGGTGAACGTTTTGCTCGTTTCATCACTTTATGCAATAAAAAAAAATCCTATGCAAAAATTCCGTCTATGTAAGTAGGTACCCCAGACCCAGTTACTTTGCCGGGAAGCAGACTTTGAAAACATTACTGTATTTCGGTCTATAGGACACTGAAAGCTAGTGTAATCACGGTGTATTAGATACCTAAGAACTGATGTCCCAGGGTGATAGCCACAGTGTGGTGTCACACAGAAATGTTCTGGGGTTTTGGGTTTAAGCGTTTGTTATGGGCAGACGTTGAACTTACCATAGGGTGAAAGTTTTGCTCGTTTCATCACTTTATCCAATAAAAAAAGTACTCAGACATATCCAACTCATTACTATTGTTAAATTGTTAATATTCTTAACTCACCCGAACTCGGTCGATCACTGTACCGCGTACAGTACACCCACGCCGGCCACACCATCGGTCCGTTCTCGCCAACCGTTGTACCTTAAAGATTGGCATTATTAGATATCGTTACGGAAGTTTATGTTACTTTAAGTAGACAAAATGTAAGTAGTAATCATATTGAAATACAATGGAACAAAAATGACTATGATCGAAATAAAGTATGCAATTTCATAAACAATGGAGTTCCTGTTAGCTCCAATCAAACTGAAGCGAAATTGCGTAATTCAGAAGACAGGCTTGACAATGAAAAATTAGGCCATCAGAATATTGTAAATAGAATGCGTGCGACTGTACACGATTGAATTTTAGTTTAATTAATTTGGCATAAGTTCGATATGATTTTTAAACCCCTTCACTGTTCAAATTATTATTAATGTCACACAAATTACCTACGTCTAATTAAAAAAAAATCTGTAATAATTTAAACTTACTTGTACTACTGTGGTTGCTCGATCCGTCATCACTTTTTGAAAGGTCAATAGCTCCTTTGTCTCCAGGCTTAACCTCAGGCACTCTGGCCTCCAACACTTCAGGCTTAGACGGTAATGGCGCCTCTTTGACAGGAGCTTTCGCCTCAAACGATCTAGTCTTTAAATTCTTTCTCTTCGTGAGGGGATCGGTTATTCGTCTTCCGAAGTCTGCCTTCAAAATATTATCTATACTAAATTTTAAGCAATTCTGATTGATGAAATCCCTCCCAGACTCATTTTCGGGGGATTTTGGCGTTATGTAATTAACTCGCCTGTTCTCATCGCCTCTGGTATGACGCTGCTCCTGTGACTGGTTTTTCATCCGTAGACCGAAATTTAATCCAAAGTGCTGTGGATTAAGACTTAAATTACTCTGCGGTATCGGCATTCGACTCGGCATTACTCCAGATTTTAAATCCACTTGATTTAATGGATTTTGAAACAGCAGTGGTTGATTTAGGAACATTAAAGGATTTGGTGTGATGGGGCTCGGTCGCAAGAGTAAAGGTTGATTCACATTAAGGTTCTGACTTAGTTGTGAGATCGCGTTTAAATGTGTCTGGATGTGCTTAAAGGATGACAGACCTTGAGTATCAGAACTCTTATCGTTATCCTGGAAATGAGATATTGGAGCCTCATTTCCAACAGACAAGACAGTGTCGTCACTACAGCAAGAGTTTTCATCATCCACGCTTATTTCTGCTCTGTACTCGTTGACATGATTATCTTCATCGTCAAGCCGAGGACTGACACTCCCCGACGTCCTCGAGTTTTGACTGTCGTCAAAATTTGGTGTGTTCTGTAACAGCTTCTCAGTAGAGAAAACATTTTCAGGACTATTTGTATCACGTTCTTTCTTTAAAACATTATGTATAGAAAAAGAAGATGTGTGTATTGATCGTTCTTCAGACTTTTCCTCCTCGTGGTATTCAGGACTAATAGTGTCCCGTGTGTTTGGTGAATAAGGTTCGTTTTCCTCATCACTGTGATCCTGAATTTTTATTCTGGTATCCTGAAGGTGAACGGTAGTTGACACCGCCGCCATTTTGATAAAGTTGATTTACGCCATCTGTTGAAGAAAAAAAAATTACAATAACTTTATTTCATCTTCTGATATATCTTATTACAACTAATATTTATGGAATGTGGTGAAACCAATTAAGGTAAGTATTAGGAAGATTTTGAATAGTTAATTAAATATATAAACACACTGCCAGTTAAAATTCAACCCAGATCCAAAAATGGAGTTGAAACTCATAGTTACTACTGATCTAAAATTTTAAAAGTATATGTATTTACTTCATCATTCGAAAATTACTTCTACTGTAAAAATCGTCACTAGCTTATTGCTTTTATATATATTTTTAAGTGCCAAATATAATAACTTTACAATACGTACGTTGCCTAACTTCCTCTTTAACTCCCTTAAATTTAAATTAAATGCTCCCTTATATCGCTTTACATTTTTAGAATGAGCTTTAGTCATTGGTAACTGTTGACATCTGATTGATATTTTATAATATTCCTATGCCATATTATTCAAATACTGTGAACGTTTCCTTACGCTCATAATAATATATAAACGTAAATGCGTTCAATTTACGTTTTTTCTTAATTCAAATACCTCACTAAGGAAATATTCGAGATACGAGTTACTGTTTTTCGGGACTAGACTTTTTATCTGTGTTCATATCTCTGACACTACATCCGAACACCATCCGATCGTACCAGTTACGCATTCAATCAGATAAGGATAGTGTGGACAAGTCAGTGCCCCCGTATTCGTGCGTCCACTCCATATTTTATAGAAGTATAATAGTTTATGACAACTTCTGAAAGCAACAAGAAATGAAATAAAATAAAATTTATTTATTCTTTGACATAATAAGAAATTTAGATTTCGTTAGTAAAATGTCGATTTTTTACAATTTACCACCGTTTCTTAATGAGATTCCTACACAGGAAGAAGAAACAGGCGAAAGAAACTCCGCAGATATCAAGACCAGGAGAACTTAACCATTGAAGTCATATTTAAGTTCTATACCAATTATGTAATGATTTCTTATGCTACGAGCAATACACATTAAATAAAACTAAGTTTAGGAAGTTTAGCGCGTTTAATTAAATTAAAAATTCATATGTTTCGAGGGCTTTCAGCATTCAGGGTTACGGAGTGACTGAGGTGTTACACGTCCTCATGTAATAGTAAATACCGGCTAGACCTGTATTCATCAATTAAAATCATAAATAAATAAACTATGTGATGTCTGCTCCTGGTCGATTTTCTATCACATTGACAACTCAAAATACTGAAGGAAGCTATCAGCTGCACTGGAGACAGTTTACGCGCAACGACGGATTTGACACCCTAGCTATTCTATGCCTATTATATGCTTGAAGATTTACACTAAAAAAATCTTTTTAGTGTCAGATTTTTTTTATTGGTAATAAATCAGATTTTATTTATTCATAATAAATCTATTATCAATAAAAAAAATCTGACGACATTTTGCCGCCCCCTAAATTTTGCCGCCTTAGGATTTCCCTATTCGGCCATAGGGAAATCCGCCCCTTTATACGCGCAAACACAAAGAAACTCACTCGTGTTAACCTGCCCGTGCCCGGTGCAACGCTCTTGCGGAGGTAGGCTAAAATGCATTACCAGAGACATGTGAACAATAACGACACAACAAATCCGAAAACCAACAATTTGTGTTTTAACACAAACTTCGGTTCCGGTTCGAAGGTACTCTGACCACAACGGCCCGCGATCGTCTGACTAATTATATATTCCTAATTTAATAATTAAGTACATATAATTTTTTTATTTTAATAAAATATTAAATAAGTTTTTTTATTAATAAATAGGCACTTATTCATTTCAACATTTCAGTCGCCCCATATATCCTCTTCAACCCGTGTATATCATGGCGTAACATTTTTTCGACTGCATGTTTCAGCGGTTTGAATCCTTATCGAAACGGAATTAGTGCTTCACGTACATTGTGAGTATGCGGGTTAAAGTCGCATTGTAATTATCCTGTGTTAATGATTATGCCTCTCATCATATTCGCATCAGCACCGAAGTGACTATGGGCCAGCCATATAGCTTGCAGAACCTATAACCATTAGAGAAGATAGATTTCAAAATGGCAATCACGTACCGGCAAATGTAGAGCGACCGCCCATTAGATGAAGCGAAGACCTGGACTGTTTTGCGGAAAGTCGATGAATAGGCTCAGGACCGTGGTTTGTGGTAATCTATGGGGAAGGAAAATGTTCAGCAGTAGACTGGTGATGGGCTGAACTGCTGACGACGATGATGATATTTCTTTATTGTAGTAAGTGATCAGACGAGCAAATTTAAGATAAGTGCCACGCCAACCCGCATAACATCTATCATCTTATATAAGCGTTACATCGAAATAGGCGGTATACATTTATCTACTGGTGGTAGGATTCCTATGCAGGAATTCGTTGACGTTGGTGGTGTAATGCCAATAATTCTGCCGTAAAGCAGTAGTGCTAGTGTGTAAACATTGATGTGTTTCGGCTTGTAGGGCACTGAGAGCTAGTGTAATCACTGGGCATCTGAGACTGGGCCGTGTGGTGTCACACATAAGTGTTCTAGGTGAACGTTTTACTGGTTTTGTCACTTTATCCAATAAAAAATATACTGGGCACAGGATACTTAAGAACTGATGTCTCACACAGAATTATTTTTTGTGACACAGTATTTATTATGGGCAGACGCTGCACTTACCATCAGGTGAATGATTTTTTTCTATTATTGTAATAAGTGACGAAACGAGCAAAACGTTCACCTGATGGTAAGTGCAACGTTCGCCCACAACAAATGCTGTGTCACCCAGAATATTTCTGTGTGACACCTCACTGCGCCCGTCACCCTGAGACATCAGTTCTTAAGTCTCAATACCCAGTGATTACGCTAGCTCTCAGTGCCCTTCAAACCGAAACACAGTAATGCTTGCACACAACTGCTTCACGGCAGAATAACTAGCCCTGGGGTGGTACCTACCTAGACGGATTCCTGCATAGAAATCCTACCACCAGATATTATTAGATTGCTCGTCGCGTCACTTTTATTTACCCATAATAAAATATATCGCCGCTGTTGAAATCAGCCAGGAGCACATCGTTATCTCCAAAGGTTAATTTGGTCTTGTTCCTTTTTCGTGCAAGGGCCATAATTTTTAATTTATGGAACTCGTCAACTTTAGAGTCCATCTCGTTGTATTTTTTAATCTATAGTAAAGGTAAATTTGAGGCTCTACATCGAATCGATAATATCGAAATGCAAATTTATAGCTTATCGGTATTAAGTCGCATAAAACACAGCATCCCCAATAATTATAACAAGTTAACCGCGATGGTTGAGTGGAGGAAACTGCGGTTGCGGTCGCTGGGGAGACAAAACTGGTTACAAGAGACACGAACGGTTTGTTGCTCTACTTATAAATTCTTGATTAAATTAATAAATAAATTTATTTTTATAACATATGACATACAGTCACGCCTTTTTCCTATATAAGGGGTAGGCAGAGGCCTCTAACCGCTCCCGCAGGAACGGGATGTGACGGGAGCCACGCCGCCATTTTAGTACGAATTAAAAAATTCTTACTCCTCATTGCGTTCCCACGAGCACTGGTCGTACAATAACAAACTGTGTCGGACACCTATCACTTTTTTATGTATATACTTTTACTGGTGGTAGGATTCCTATGCAGGAATCCGTCTAGGTAGGTACCACCCCAGGGCCAGTTATTCTGCCGTGAAGCAGTAGTGTGCAAACATTACTGTGTTTCGGTTTGAAGGGCACTGAGAGCTAGCGTAAACACTGGGCATAAAGGACTTAAGAACTGATGTCTCAGGGTGACGGGCGCAGTGTGGTGTCACACAGAAATGATCTGGATGACACGGCATTTGTTATGAGCAGACGTTGCACTTACCATGAGATGAACGTTTTGCTCGTTTCGTCACTTTATCAAATAAAAAAATACAGACATAACTTCTTAGTTTATGAACCGATTGTAATGATTCTTTTTTATTAGAAAGGGAGTATCGTAGGAATATTTCTATTTGGAAAATTTCTGATAACAGACTCCATGACAAAATCATGAAATTCTTAAATTCGCTTAAGCATTATTGTAGCTACTGAGGGGAAGTCAGTTTTTTATTAAATAATTATGATTGAAACAAATGCTACTAAATGCGATTATATTTACTTTATAATTAGTTTATGTTAAAACATTACTCGCTATACATTCATCATTCTGTATTGAAAACTCTGGTCTTCTCTATTATAAGATATACAAAACATACTATAGAAAATGAAAAAATAGTATTTCTTTCAAACAATAATTAACCCACTAATTTAAGAAACACCTTCATTGCCTTTATCATAATTATGCCTTGGTAAATCCTTAAATTTAAAAAAAATACCCACATCAGACATAACCACTACACTAAACGGACAGGTTTGCAGCCAGTATTTATTATTGTTAGTTAAAATGGATAAAAAAGAAACAAGAAATAATTTTCATCCTAATTTAATACCACAGATTATAATATACACAGTAAACTAAAAAGTAAAGTAGCAGTCTGTGAACATCCTACTACTAAACACAGGTTTCCTCATTTTTCAAACCGTAAGTCGAATAAGGTTCGTCACGCTGCCATAGTATGTATAAGCGGATTCCACATATCGTCTAGTTTTATTTTTTATTTTTAGACATACAGATTTCCAATATAGAAGCTGGGAGGTTATGTCTTCATGGCCGATTTTCGACCTCGGCGACAACTACTCAATATTCCCGAAAGTTATTAACTGCGCAGGCATCATAGTGCCACGAGTATACGCGCAAACACAGGGTAACCTACCCGTGACCGATGTAACGCTCATGGGGTAAGATCGGAGGTAAGCTAGGATGCGGGGTCAGAGACACAGGGACAATTACAACACAAACAGACCAGAAAACCAACAAACCTTTTTTCCCACAAATATTGGCTCCGGCTGGGATTCAAAACCAGGACCCGCGGCGTTGTAGTCAAGTACTCTAACCACTAGGCCACGGGGTTGTGGGCTCGGAAGTACTTGAACTACGAGTATGTATACGATCGTTGCCTTCGATATACAACTTAAGACGCTGAAGCATAAGAAGCGATAGGCCATTTTTTATTTTTGGATTATAAATAATAAAGCGATCTGGGTCGGGTCTTGCAAAGACGATTTTATAAAGAAAAGACTATCTGTGTATACCGTATAAGGTGTGTGAGATCATGTACTCATGAGCTCTTCGTTAATCATCGTTAATTATAATACTAAAAATCAACGCTTATGGCGAGTGTTTCGATCTTTTGTATTACCATTTTTTACTTTATTTGCTTAGTTATTTGTTTATTTGGCGTAGTGGTTAGCGCACCTAACTTCTGCGCCACCAGTCCTGGGTTCGATTCCCAGCTGGAGGCAACATTTGTGCAAAAACACAAATTGTTGCTTTTCGGGTCTGGTTTTGTTGTGCATGGGAAATGTACGTTTTTAAAACGCATCCAAGATACAGGAGAAAATCCTACTATGGGGCTTCGTTTTATAAAAAAGAATTAAAAAATTCAAGAGTTCATATAATATTTTTTGAGATTAACAGATGAAGAAAAAATTACTTATCGTCTATATAACGCCGTTTCAACTACTTCTAACTTACTAAAATCATATTAGAAAATGAATGGCGGAAACAAAGTAAGTATTGTAACAAATATTTAGGTGGAGCACACTTTACAGCGATGCAACAGGGAGACCACACACGTAGCGGCGCGCGCGCAGCCAAACCAGACATTTCGTTTAATCTGCTCACTACGTTACGAAATACGCCTAACACCAACAACTATCGACTTTATTACCTTGAAATAAACCTTAACATAAATGTAAACTTAACATTTTCTCTTCTAAGGACATAACCAACTTACGCAGGACGTTGAAACAAGAAATTTTCAGCTTTAATTACTTAACTTTAAAGTTTATATCGGATGCATTATATGTCTCGTGTAGGTGGTTACGTGTAAAGTGTAGCGAAATTGAATTGTTTTATTTTAGTATCACGATTTCGCAATTTCCGAGGTGTTAGTGGTTTGTTATTTATATACTCTGTACTCGATACTCTACTAAATTATTAATAACTATTCGATTAATATATTTTTGCTATCGGTTTACTGAATTTATACAATATTTCTGAAATGATTAATCTGAAATTGTTCGCTGTCCATGTCTCATGCTAATAATCTAATAGTAGCGAAGTTCAGTCTTAATAAGTCCCCTGAAGTTTATAAAAAAAAAGCACGATCTTGAGCCACATGCATCCATCGATCACTTCCTCTAGTCCGTAGATCCGTCATCATCATCATTTCAATCTATCACTAGTCCACTGCTGGACATATGTCCATATAGGAGGCATATGCCTCCCCCACGGATTGACACAAAACTTTGCAATAGTTGCTACGCTTGGTAGGCGGGTTGGCAACAGCCGTTTATCTATTCAGATCGAGAGATTCACGATCTTGTGGCCGTCTTCTAATTTTAATTTTCCCACCGTCAACTTTAATGACGGTAATGATATGGAATGGTAGATTCTCTTAAGCCGCCCTAAACACGGAAACCACCACCATCGAAGTTCCGTAAAATGGATCAATTAACGCAGTGCCAACTTTTTATTGTATAAAGAGACGAGACAAGCAGAACGTTCACCTGATGGTAAGTGCAACGTCTGTCCATAACAAATGCCGTGTTACCCATGACATTTCTGTGTGGAATTACACTGCGCCCGTCACCAAGAGACATTAGTTCTTAAGTTTCATACGATGTGATTACACTAGAAAGAAAAGAAAGAAATAAAAATAATTTATTTGTTAGAAACGGACGTACACAAAAGTGATACATAAAAAAAAATAAAGTACAAAAATATATAAAAAAGAAACTAAGACACCATTATTAATACATAAAATAAAAGTATGGTAATTGTACGACGTACTCCTAGGAAACGAGGTTGACAACTCAGCATACACTGCAGCGGAAGCGAATTCCGCCACAGCACTGTTTTGCAGTGTCAACCATAATTGCACTCCGATGTCGTTTAAAAAAAAATATTTACATGTAACATAAATAATTATAATATTACTTTAATAATTTATACAATAGTATTAAAATTTGAAAAAAGAATACGTAGCTTTCTGATATATTAATTCCGTAAGACAATGGGTTTCATCATGGCGAATCTTATTTCGTGCAAGCAAATCTTAACATTAAATTTAAAATGAAAATGATCTAATCGATGCCTTTTTAAATATAGTTGCTTGTATCCTTATAACTAGTGGTAGGATTCCTATGCAGGAATCCGTCTAGGTAGGTACCACCACAGGGCCAGTTATTCTGTCGTGAAGCAGTAGTGGGCAAACATTTCGGTTTGAAGGGCACTGTGAGCTAACGTAATCATGCATAAATGAAACTTTGACATATTGTTTTTTAAAAATAAAAATAAAATGAAAAATTGCAATTATTAAGAAATGTACACAATAAAAATAAAGTAAACTTGGAGATGTGGTTCATTGACGAAAAAAATATAACAACGAATGTAACAACGAGCAGAAAGAAGCAATATTTTTAGCAAATACGACCAATCACTTCACATATCGAAGGGACGTAACATAAAGCAATACATTTTACAAGCACCACCGTGACAATTAAAAAAAAAGAAAAAAAGTTAATAAAACTATATTTAACCGTGCATTTAAATAATCCAAGAAATTTGTTTCAGGTCTTAAATTGTTTTTAGAACTGTTGTAAGAGGCAGCATGGCAATTAGCACAGTAATGAGTGGACTCATCGTAGATGATAATGATAATCTAACACATTACAGGACAACCAATTCTTTGAATTTGAATTTGAAACACTAGCCTGGGTCGGTTCCTACCGAGACGGATTCTTACATAGGAACCCTATCACCAGTAACTTTTTATGTGACTTAAAAATTGTTACTCCGATGTCTGAGCTCCATGCCAGCGAGAAGAAAAAGCCGGGCTTAGAAGAAACAAGACACAAAAAAGCTTGAGCGCCTCTGAACTAAACCTACACTGCATTTACTAGTACGATTTTGCCACTCAAGGCCCTTACTTTAGCTTACAACGATCATTAGATGGACCATTACTACTTGCAGGTTTAAGATAACTTTATTTCTCAAAAGAATTTGACATTCACTTACATGAGAAAATGAAACATAATGAAAGTAGAACATTAATGATGGCGGTAAACATTGGTAAATATCGTAGGTAGCAGTTTTACATACAATATATCAATTATACAACATTTTAGAGATTTAACATAACACGTAAGTTAGTTTTAAATAGAAGTAATATTTATAAATAGTAATAGTAGGTATTTTCGAATGTTTTTTATATAAATTTAACTCAACAGAAGGACTAGGTTCACGCTCAACGCAAAGTAACACAGAATAATCATAACTTTTTTTTTGTCAACTAATGTTAAGAGGAAAGGTTTGATTTTTTGTATGTTTGATTGTAATGATTTAACTCAAAAACTACTGAACCGATTTTAAAAATTATTTCACCTATGTACAACTACATTATAACCGAATAAAATGAGTTGTATTTAATTTAAAAAAAAAAACTAAGATCCCTACGAAAATTGCAATGATGTAACTCAAGGTATCAAAAATTGTCTAATAATCCTATCTTCTGGTTTTCATTTCCCTCTGTCGACTTTTACGACACCCACGGGATGAGATGGATGGTTGATTCTCTTAGGCCGCCACCACACGGCACTTACCAAAACAAAGTAATGTTTACTGCTTCACGGTAGAATAACTGGCGCTGGGTTGAATTCTATCACCAGTAGAGTTACTTCTACTTATATTAAAGTTACAACTAATCCATACTACTCGTAATATTATAAATGCGGAAGTAGCTCACTCTATCCCTCAGTCTGTTTGTTACCATTTCACGGCTAAACTGCTGAACCGATCTTGACCAAAATTGGCAGAGACAGCTTGAACCCTGGAGACGGATGTAAAATACTTTTCATCCCGGGAATTCAAAAAGTTCCCACCGGATATTTAAAATATCTATTTCCACGCAGACGAAGTCGCGGGTTTCAGCTAGTGTTTAACAAGTCAATGTTCCGGTTGCGTGTTTTTCGCTCTCTGTGACTCCACCTGTCCCATTAAGAATTGCATGGATGTATATATGAAAGATAAAAATAATGCCAGTTATGCTGATTGCCCTAGTTAAAAAAAAATGCGCGTACAATTAAGAGTGTGAAAAATTTCACCATAACGAAAATATACATACGAACAAAAACCCAATAACTTCATTAGCGATCACGTTTAATTGGAACTGAATAACCGAAAACCAGAAATTTTATCGCCGTTAATAGGATGTCAGAATTATTATTCTCAACTAGTCGATGTTTTTGTTTTACCACAATATCGTTGCGTTTTGGACGACGAACGATATTGACTTGAAATGTTAACTTTTTGTAATTATCGACTTATAGTAAACGAAGACTGAAAAACGACTTCTTTATTCGATGATATTGAAAGTAAAAAAGTAAAGTAACAGCCCATAAATGTCCCACTGCTGAGCACAGGCCTCCTCTTACTTCAGAAAGGGATTTGGAGCCGGGATGATTCCGCCACGCCGCTCCAAAGCCCGTTGGCGGACTTCTAACATCGAAGAAATAATTATTTCTGTTTCTCTTTTCTCAGAGATGCAGGTTTCCTCGCCGTTAATCAACCAAGATATTACGTGGTTAAATCAAATGAACGATCGTTTTTGATACACTAGCAACGTTTCAGCTTATTAAACTCATTATTTTGTTACAGGCTAATATTGTCCACTGTTGAACAAATGTATCATCATCACCATCATCATCATCATCATCATCATCATCATCATCATTTCAGCCTATCACTAATCCACATATCATTAAAAAAAATTAAAGTTACAGCCTATAAATGTCCCACTGCTGAGCACAGGCCTCCTCTCAATTCTGAGAGGGTTTTGGGGCGGGGAATAGTCCGCCACGCTGATCCAATGCGGGTTGGCGGACTCACGATGTTTTCCTTCACCGCTGTGCACGTGGTAAATCAGCACTTAAAATTTTAGAAAAATTTTAGAGGTGCTGGCAGCGGGTTTCGAACCCAGGTTACTCGCGTACTATGAAATTAAAGGCGAGCACCCGGCCCCTAGGCTACCATTAATGAGTTGTTAATATGTAATTAGCTGTGCCTCGCGGTTTCACCCGCGTAAAAAAGCGGACCCCGATCGATGATATACATATATACTTCGTTATTTGAATCGGATTTTGGGGTGTTATTTTTTTGCGCGGAACTCTATTTTTCCGAAACTAAAGTAGCCTAAGTTACCCGCTCTAATATCTGTCAGTGAAAGTCCCATCATAATCGGTCCAGCCGTTTCGGAGATTAGCATTAGAAACAAACAGACACAAATGTCAAAAAAAAATTCTTGTAAGTACCGTATTTAGTTTCATAAGCATCGAATAAAAAGCTTTAATTTTGTTATTACAAACAGACACTTCAATTTTATTTATTTGTATAGATTTGTTATAATGGATTAATTATTATATTTCGGACGCGGACTGTAGCCCACGAACATGTATTACTCGATGAAGATTATATACCCTGGTATTATGTGTATCCTAGTATATCGTGATCTGTGTGTATCACATAGTTCTTCCTAGGTTGAAACTACCCATCGCGGGTTTGGTCTACAACCTCTACTTTATTTCTACAACAGATTAATATAAAAACCATATCATTATTTCCCGTATAAAAACTATAATATTTTTTTAACAAAAAATTTCAGCCTATTTAGTCCACTGTTGAACATAGGCC
Organism: Luehdorfia chinensis; assembly: GCA_019845155.1. NCBI lineage: Eukaryota > Metazoa > Arthropoda > Insecta > Lepidoptera > Papilionidae > Luehdorfia > Luehdorfia chinensis. Next base: position 2,170,249 of record JAHVAK010000107.1, read on the forward strand.
TCCACCATAGATTGCCACAAAACACGGTCCTGAGCCACCTGCATCCATCGATTACCACTCGAGAACCTTTCTTCTCCAACGGTTATCGGTTCTACGAGCTATATCGCCTGAGCCATTACCATTTCAGCTTGCTAATCCATAGGGCTATGTCAGTTACTTTAGTTCTGCTGCAGGTAATATAATACTATATATTTTTTTTAAGCGAAACATGGGATGCCACTACTATTATAAATTTGTTTGCCTGTAGAATTGTTATACGTTGAAGATAGAAGTTTAGGATAATTCGAACTATATTATAATTATGGCGACAGATAAAAAATTATGCGCTTTTGTAATCATGACATCTATTTTTTGTTTGATAATTTGACGAATTGACAAAAATTCTCAATAGCGAAATGTTTGGGAATACAAAATAGAAATCTTGGTCACATGACTACAAGTTTACAAGAGAACTGGTTACCTTCTTTCAACGCACACATACACAATACATATTGTTTTATACATAATAAAAAACTAGAAAAATAGCAAACCACACACGATAATAAATTTTTCAATTTCAAGTACCTATTTACTTTCACATTTAGATGCCGCGCACACTCAACTGACAAGGTGTTGACATAAATTGAAAACAACATTATATCAGCGGACACACAATTGAAATACAAACGGACATCTCGGACCGACGCCAGCACAATTACATTGAATAATTTAATTAAACGACACAGTGTCGCAAATGCTGTAAACGGTATACTTTTACTGTAAATAATACCGAAGAATTTTTCCCGCCCTCAAAACGGCGCGAAACTTTGACATTTTAAAATTGACAGTTAATTTTTTTTTTATCTGTTATAGTCGATCGACGCCGCGTTCATTTGGCGTGTTAATGCGGTTAAGGTACATTAAATCGCACATATATGGTATTCGCAGTACTATGAATTAGTTATTGATTGCGAGGAAACTCAAAAAAGGTCGGCCGCAACTCATAAATTAATCAACTTTATGTTCATCAACAGGCTGTACAGAATTCCTGACAGCGAATTTTCAATACGTTTTAAAGACGTAATAGGCCTACTTTGTTATGTTATCAGAACTATTAACTTTACAAGTTACGATCGAGGTAACTACAGACCGAAAAAAGCTGTTATTCCTTTTCATGCAGTACATTATATTGTATCTTGCATTCGTTGATCGTTTCAAACATATACTAGACCTAAAAAAAGTACTTATATACTAGTGACTGAAGATGAAATTTGCATTACGTAGGTCCAGATATCCCTGATTTAAGAAATAAGTTATATTATCGAAAATAAAAAAGTTAATTATCGATTTAAAAAATGAATTATCGATTTTAAAAATGGCTGGTAATATATTTCCGTTTGGTTAAATATAAAAAAAAATATGTTTTTGAGACAGATTTTCATGTCCGGCCATTTCTATTGTATCAATTACTTTTTGTGATAAAGTTCAAACAAAACGTTGCATTACTGATTCTACGAAACACGATAAAGAAAGAAAGTATCTTTATAAATAAAGTTAACGATACTAAATTGCAAGCAGACTTCATTAAATGCACATTTTAACTGAATTTCCCGCGTAATTGTCTTGTCACTGTTATTGCATCACGTTTGACTGAGTTTAAAACAATTGAATTAGTAATTAATGCCAAAGCAAAATGACTTTAGTCACGATTTTTTTTGTTTGTGCTAACACTGTTTGAGGTACCAGTAATTGATAGTCTCTGTAACAACGATTACTGAGTGTTAACTACAGCTTATATTACCTCAATTATAGCTTAATTTTACAACTACGGTGTATCTTATATTAGATTGTTCATTTAACAGTTGTTTAAATATGCCTAACTTTTTTTTTTTAATAAATAAGCTGTGTAATACGCAATAGTCCCGGGGGGCGACAGACGGTGACGGGGACGAGGTTCTTTAGATGTAAGAGGGGGATGAAGCTTTAAAATCCAAAAAGGCTAACAGTAATCACATCACGGAAAATATACGTCACTGCATTTGTACCCGGGCGCTAGTGCGACGTGTTACCTTGCCTCTCCCAAAGTCTGTCGCCCGCAAGACGGTAGCGCACGAACTTACCTGACTATAGTTTTAAATTACGACCTGAGGACCGTAAGCGGCGTTGCGTTATTGGTAAATAAATGATTTAAAAAAATCCTTGTTGAAATATAGGCAACGAAAATTTTGCATAATTAATCTGAACAAACGAAATCTTCCTGGCCGATTTTCCACCACGGCAACATCTTACGAATACTATTAGAAGTAAGCAACTGCAGGAGATATTGCAGTGCCTCACTCCTAACCTTCCCGCACCCGATGTAACGCTGAAGCGTTAAATTGGGAGGTGGGTAGGGCCCAGCAATAGAGACACGGGGACAATCACAACACAACCAGACCCGAAAACCAACAATTGGTGTTTTTGCACTAATGTTATCTCCGGATGTTGTATTTTGATTGTGATAACATTGGAGTAACATGATGTAAAACGGTTTGAAATAGCAACAATTTTTTGCGCCCATTCTGCGTATTCCAATGACAGTTGTGCTTCTTTTTTTAATCTACATGAATAATAAAGACGGAAATAATAAAAAACTGTTCTTCATAGTCAACAATACTGGCTGCCATATACAGAAATTCTATAACATTACTCTTTCTTTTTTCTAAAAATGGCGGCGTGAGTTAGTCTACTGTCGGCCATCGACACCTGTGCCATTCTAAAGAAATAATTAACTGCTTCGCGTGTATGGAAATGTAATATTCGACTTCATATAGACATGATACCTGAAAATGATAATTCAGTCTTTGAAGTGATTGTAATATGACTTAAATTTGCAACATAGGACGTATGCAACTTCAATACAACACACATACCTACATAGTGAGAAGCAAGCGCGCAGTATACAGTCATTGCAATTGAGAGCATAAAAGTTAATATTTTTAATTAATTATAGAAACTTTTGCTTGTCATCTCAGCTAAGCTGTATCTCTAAATTAAATGAATTTTATTCATAAATATGAAAGAGGGAATTCTGGAAAGTAAAATAATATAATATTCAGTCCTATGCAGGAATCCGGCTAGGTAGGTACCACCCCAGGGTCAGTTATTCTGCCGTGAAGCTGTAGTGTGCAAACATTACTGTGTTTCAGTTTGAATGGCACTGAGACCTAGCGTAAGCACAGGGCTTATGAGACTTAAGAACTGATGTCTCAGGGTGACAGGAGCAGTGTGGTGTCACACAGAAATGTTCTGAGTGCCATAGCATTTGTTATGGGCAGACGTTGCACTTACCATCAAGTGTACGATTTGCTCGTTATGTCACATTTATCAAACAAAAAAAAAGATAATTTACTATATTTTACATACCATTAAAAGTTTACTTCTAAATACTGTAATTAGCACACAGTGTCTGATATTATAGACTAAATCAACTTAATCGAACTCCCGCAATACCGTGCAGGTCGTCGCTCCATCTAGTGGGCGGTAGCCCAACATTGCTTTGCCGGACGAGGTTGCCATTTGAGAATCTTTCTTCCCTAACGACTTTTGGCTTTACCAGGTATATGGCTAGCTCTCCAGCACTGCGGATATCATCGTTACAGATTTTATCTCGCAGAGAAACACCGAGCATAGCTCTTTCTATACTCGTCGCTGAGCGACTCTGAACTTCCTCATTCCTTCTTAATTATAGATACTCGTTATTTCTTTAAAAAAGTCAGGGTTCAGTTAATGTCGATAGGTACTAAATATATTTTTTATTATATTTAGTACATACGATTTATATATAATGGCCAGTCTTAATTTGCACATAGAATGAACATAAATGACACCAAACTAAATCACGGTGTTATTTATTTATTCTACAGTAATGTACGAACATTACTGTTTCGGTCTGAAAGGCAAAGCTAGTGTAATGACAGGGCATGTGAGACTTAAAACTTACTTAAAATGTCTTAGGGTAACAAGCGACCCACAAACTTCGCTATGAAGTTCGAGTGAGACCGCAATTATTGTGGTCTCATTGTGGTATGTATTAAATTACATCATCAGTGCCAGTGTTTTATATAAAACTAGCGATCCGCCCCGGCTTCGCACGGGTAGATAGATATTAGAAAGATAAATTAGTACTTTATTTGGACAAACAGAACAACAACAATCCCTTGACTAACATTTTTTGTAGCGACTATGCTCATCGGCGAATCTGCAGCTGGTCAGGTAAGATAAGGTTACCAAAATAATGTTTTATTTATGGGAACATAGAACATAGCCTTGAAAGTTAAGTGGCTCAGAGCTTCCTTGAGAACAATATTTGATGTCGTGTTAGGAAAATAAAACGACTGCTCTCGACCGCTGCGCAAAGGGAGCCGCGCACCTCGCTGATGCCCAAGTCGCATGAAACCGGGCGGCGCGGCGATCGAGACCGCGGCCGCTGTATTTATTAAAGAGCGTTTCAAAGTTTTAAATAAAAAAAAATATACTTAAAATTATAAACCACTATTCAATTGTTTCTAGTTTACAAAAAATAAAATGAGTAAGTAATCAATAGAACTTGTCTAATCGCAAGTAGCGCGGGCGAGCGTATGGCTGTTCGCTCACACCGCAGCATTTTTCTTACTTTTAGCATTTTTATACCTGTCGTAACTTCTAAACGATATGTCCGATTCGAATAATTTAAAGAGAAATTTACAGGTACGTAATCAACCTTGACTATGAAACTATTTTGTAGGATAAGGATTAATATTATGACACGAATGTCATCATCTTTAGATTCTACCCGTGTTTTGATCGACTAATTTGAACAAAAAGTGGTTATTGTGACTTAACTATAATAGTTAGACATAGACTCGCAGACTTTTTTGTGTGAGTAATGATGAGTACTATGAAAATGTACTACATTATTTTCTTTATCATTAATAGTTTTTGCAGCGCACGCCAAATAATGACTTTTATCAGTAAATTTTTGATACTTTGAGTTACATCATAGCATTTTAAATTAAAAAAACAACTCATGTTAGTCGGTGATAATGTATTTGTAAATAGGTGAAAGAATTTTTAAAATCGGTTCAGTAGTTTTTGAGTTAAATCATTACAACCAAACATACAAAAAATCAAATCTTTCCTGTTTATAATATTAGTTTACATTTAGATTAGATTAGATAAGCTGATGCCCGCGACTTCGCGTGGATATAGGTTTTTTAAATATCCCGTGGGAACTATTTAATATTCCGAGATAGAAAGTATCCTATGTCCGTCTCAAAGATTCAAGCTATCTCTGTGCCAAAATTCGTCAAAATTGGTTCAAGGATTGAGCCGTGAATAGATAACAAACAGACAGAGGGACAGAGAGAGTTACTTTCGCATTTATGTTAGTATAGATACCAGATATTATAGACATCTGTACCGAGACATTTTTAAATTCCCATTATCAAATCTTACGAATCTCTAAGCAAAAAAAGATAATATAAATGAGCAATCCATTCTCATATACCACCATACAGCATATGTTCAAATAGACTTGGTTTTTCTATGGACAAACTCTGATTTCATTGGTATTTGCTAAATAGCCGAATGTAAATGTGGTAGGTACAAGATTACATACATTACATTTTCAATTACCACTTGATAGGCTTAAATTACTGTTCAATAAATTAATAAATCCCGTTAAGATATTTTATATCACTTCTCAAAATGCGGATCAGCGAATTACAATCTTCTATTTAGTTCATATTTAATTATATACGTGTTTATTTATGTACATTTTTTAATATATTGTATATTACATATAAATACTAATTAATGAGTCATCCTATTATTATTTTTTATTCTTCGGTTAGCACCTGCCATCTACTTTTCACCATGACAAGGGTTGAATACATACATACATACGATCACGACTATATCTCATAAGGGGTAGTCAGAGACTGGGCACTCACTGCAAAAACAGATGACTGCCACAATCCACGTTTCACCAACCAATTATAACACAATTTAATAAAGCAAATCAATAAAATTAATAAAACATTCCGGCCCTTGATTTAACTCGTCAGTTTATTGTAGTAATAAATGTTTTAACGGTTCGTAAATTTCATAGAAAACGCAACAAACGCAAGTTAAAAACTAAATAAAATAGAACAAATCGTTTAGTGTTCGTGTTTTATCCCGCTTCTAAGATCATTTTATTTCAGTATCACAATAATTGCATACCTTTAAATGTGTAAATTATTTTTTATTATTATGAGCCTACGTTTTCCCAGTGAAGCACGTCCCGCCATCTTTTTCTAAGCCGTCCGCGAGAACGTCTTTCATGTGGGTCTGAAAGCGTGTAAAGGACCTTCCTAATTTTATTATTTATCCGCAGGTTATAAAAATATTCCAACTATCTCGCATTCATAAATTACCGTTTAAAAAAGGAAAAATAAACAAATACGTTCGGATATTTTTACTACATCTTATAAAAGTCCGAGTCGTTTGTTATTGTTTTCGTATAATTTATGTATTTTTGGACGTGTTAGTAAATATTTCTCAGCTTTCTTATCAATGTTAAAACTGTTCATGTTTAAAATCAAAATTTATGATTATTTCAGATTTCATTATGAATTAGTATTTGAATAAATATATGGTGTTTGATTAATTTCATAACATTTTAATAGTATTTTTCAATGAATGTATATACATATGTATTTATTTTTGAATTTAAAACGAATTTTGTATTAAGACCTCATTGTGTTGGAAAATTTGTTTAAATACTCAAATTTGTATTATATAGTAATTTGTTCCCTTTCAATCACAGCGATTGCTTCCGAATACTGTCGACAGCTCTTAGCTACGCAGGAATATCTGTTTCCGCATGGTGCAACAAGTGTACTAACTCGTCCTAACCTGAACCCTATGTAACATTAATGCGATGTGATCGGAGGTAGCCTAGGATGCAGTGTCAGAGACACGAAGATATTAACACAACCAGAATGGAAAATCAATTTGATTTCCCACAAATTCTAGCACCGGCTAGCAGTCAGACCAATTAAGCTGACCAAGAGGTCGTCCCAATATTATTTAGGCACTTTCAGACCTACCAAAGATAAATTGACGGAGCCCGCATTATTAGAGCAAGTAATCATGGCGAGACTTATTAGCTCTAATCTAATAACAACAATCTATCACTTTCGAAAATTAATGAACAATTGGGTCTTTTATACTCAATACGGGATGATGAGGTGCTTTATCATATACAGTTCGATGCAATAAATCTTCTTTGAACTCTACGTGGCAGTTCAAGTGCTACATAACTTCGATATAGCAACGGTATAGGTAACAAATGCGATCGAATATTTTCGTATGTACGGAAATTTCACATTTATTTACATACATTAATACAGTCAGCATGCAGAGGCCACTTACGTAGCCCATTTTTCGCCCTCGCAGGAAACGTTAGGATAGGATTCCAATGCAGGAATCCGTCAAGGTAGGTACCACCCCAGGGCAAGTTATTCTGCCGTGAAGAAGTAATGTGAAACATGTGTACTGTGTTTCGGTTTGAAGGGCACTGAGAGCTAGCGTAATCACTGGGCATATGAGACTTAAGAACTTATGTCTCAGGGTGACGGGCGCAGTGTGGTGTCACACAGAAATGTTCTAGGTGACACAGCATTTTTATGGGCATACGTTGCACTTACCATCAGGTGAACGTTCTGCTCGTTCCGACACTTTTATCAAATAAAAAAAAACCATGTCGCCGCCATTTTGGTACGAGTCAAAAAAATCTTAGTCTCCATTGCGTTCCCACGAGCAGGATAATGACAGCATTGCATATTATGGTCTTATTCTGCACGAACAAAGGCTGTCCGTACAATACCTTACCACACCTCGACACCTCGGTAGGAAAGAGGTAGGTGCTATTCTACTCTGCCGGACACATATCGGCAGTAATTTATATACAGTGGTAAATATACATGTATACATTCGTAACTAATCTCATTTAAAAATTTAAATATATAAAAAGCAGACAGGGAGCTAATATTTTTCGCAAGATTAAAGCAAATGTCACGCGTTTTACTGCCGAAATAAATGTTCCTTTCAACGCCGTTTAAAGCAATATTAGAATTAATTAATATTACCTTGTTATCACTTACGAAGTGTCTGAAGTCGCAAAATGTTTATGACACAAATAAACAACTAATACAAAATAAAAAATCATGCCAAAATATCTTGTTATTTCGATAATACGTTTATGTTTTTTTTTACTTTTAAACCAGCCGTGGTACGGATAGCTCAGGGGCTAGGCACTCGGCTAAAATACATAGTACACGTCGAACCTGGGTTCGAACCCGGTGCCAATAATAGATTCAATAAAAAAATGTGACAATTTACCACGTGATCAGGGGTGAAGGAAAACGTCGTCATCAAACCCGCATTGGAACAAGAGTGGTGGATTATTTCTTCGCAAAACTCTCTTAAAAACGAGATAAGGCTTGTACCCAGCAGTGGGACGTTCATAAAGATTGCGTTGCAAGAATCTATTGACAATCAAGAATTTATTTTGTGGAATTTATTATCGCTTTTCAAGAACTAATCCCAAAGAATTCTTTACGTATTGCTACAGATCTTAACATGTAAGCTTGGATCCAACGTAACTATATTAGGAGTTCGAGCTTCACTTTGATTGATTAATGAATTTTTATTGGCTAGACACCACATAGGCTGCCGTGAGAAACCAGCGGGAAAAAATCCATTAAACATAAATAAGAAGTTTTAAGGAAACTTTCATACAAAACAGGTAATTTTCATCCATTATGTTATAATACATATTTGCAACCGCCTTTGCTTTGCTCAATCTTTGAGCTTTAAACATAGTTTTAAGCAAAGTACCTGTAACTTTCTAAAAGTGCGAGTATTTTAAAATCATTGTATTGGTTTTCTGGTAACTTCGTCATATAAATAAGCTAACGTTATAACGTTATAAATCGTATACATTATTAAGCTAAACGCTATACCGAAAACAAACCGCGATATACAAATTTATGAACGAAATTTAGGACTTTTGGCGCCAACTCCAAAAGGCGATAGTGTTTTTATTGAATAATAATAAACAATCAATATGTTTAATATTGATTGTTTATTATGCAGCAAATGCTCGTGAAAGTTAACAGTGATTGGAAAAATCAATTCAAGCTTTTCATTTTGATTCCATCAGTTCAGCAAATTTTCAGTCAACTATCATTTTACTGACGATCGAAACGAAGTCTTTATTATAATTAAATTATTAGTGGATATGGGCAAAAATGGTTCTATTTAGTAGCTAATGGCCAGAAATAAAAAAAAAGAGGAACGAAGTTTAATGGTGGTTTACAATAATTACTGCGAGACTTAAGATTTTGTGTCTCAAGGCCTCGGGCAGTTTGGTACCACACAGAGATTTGCAGTTGAATGTTCTTGATGAGATCAGGTGAACGATTAGTTCATCTCGTCATCTCCTTCCATAAAAAAACAGAAATAAATAATTATGTTCTTCTTGACACTATACAATTTCAAAGAAGGACTCAAAACATAGATTCATTCTTTTTTTTTTTACTAAATATATTTGTATAACTAAATATAAGTGCCGTGTGGTGGCGGCTTAAGAGAATCTACCGCCCCATCTCATACCGTGGGTGTGGTAAAAGTCGACAGAGGGAAAATAAAAACCAGGAGACGAGAAGCAAATCACAGCACACAGACGAGAGCACAGCTATGGAAAAGTCCCCTCAAAATGACAGCTATAAGCTTTTGTGGAAATCTATGGGAGAGTAGGCCTTCCCCATAGATTTCACAAAACTGTTCAGCAGTGGACTAGTGATTGGCTGAAATGGTGATGATGATGATGATATTTGCGACGTAGCCATCAGGATCATAAGCTGAAGTGGCACTCGGCCGGCCATACGGCCTTAGAACTGATAACCGTTAGGGACGAAAGTTTTACGACCACTCACTAGATGGCGCGACGGCCTTCATGATTTTCAGTGAAGTCTATGGATGCAGGTGGCTTAAGACCATTGATTTCTGGCAATCTATGGGAGAGTTCAGGAATAGACTTGTGGTGGCTGAAATGACGTCATCATTGATGATAATGATGAAATATTTACAAAACTTAACCAAAAATTTTCATACAGCCCTACTCCTCGTGTCATAGTTTCAAGAATGCTGAGTAAAGAACCAGCCCTCTTGTCAGCGACCTCTCTCGGATGCTGTTCCTCTTAAAACTTCACTACGAAGGCGCCTCGGACGTTGCGTTCTTGATAGTATCTATGCCATGATGGAGAATTTAAAGATCATATTGCTGTGGTTAGAACTTTTTCTAACTAATTAAGAGATCGATGTACTTCAATAATACATAAGATCACGACTGTATCCCATAAGGGGTAGTCAGAGATTGGGCACTCACTGCGCTGTTTGGTGCACAGTGCAGTTTAATTCCCTAATCGCCTTTTACGAGATCCATTCGATGAGGTGGAGTGGTAGTATTCTTTTAACGATCCGCCACCTTCAATAATGAGGATAAAAATTAAGTCCATTCATTCAGACATTAATTTAAAAAAAAACACGGGCATATAAAAGACGCACAGATAGTTTTTAAAATATAACAAATACTTCTTAAATCAGAGCAAAAAAATGTCAATTGACTTTTTGGCGCCAACTCGAAAAGTGGCGGTCTTGTTTTTATTGAATTTTATAATTACTGTGTATATTTTGAGTTTTGATGTTTAATGATGGTAATGATGGTAGTTAATTGTTAATAATGTATTGTTAAATAGTTAATAATGCAGCAAGTACTCGAGAAAGTGTATGGTAGTTGGAAAATTCAATTCAAGACCAAAATTGTCACCAAAACAGCCCCGAAAATCTTCAGTAAAAGTGAACTGTCATTTCACTGTCGATAGAGATTTTGAAGTTTGGCTGCGTGAAGATTATATACCAGAATATGTTACTTTCCATAAATAAATAATAAAAAATTATATTTAAATTGAGTTATTTGCATGACAATATTGTAATCTGAACGTTACTACAGATGAAAACTTACAATCTAGCTAATGTTAATTTTAGTTTTGGAACTATTCCTAGGCATGAATCAGTCTTGGTACCACCCAAAGCCAGTTATTCTGCCGTGAATCAGTAGACTACTGCTTCAAACATTACTGTGTTTCAGTCAGAAGGGCACTGAGAACTAGTGTATTTTTTTATGCCCTACACTAGGATTTCTCCTGTATCCTGGGCGAGTTTTAGACACGACCAACACTAGCAAACACAAAACCCTACAATTTATGTTTTTGCACATTTCTCCGGGAGGGATTTAAACCCGGGAACCGCGACATAGAAATCAGGCTGACCACTAAGCAACACGGTCGACACCAATCTGTCTGCCGAGCGTGGTGATTAAGACAACTTCTTCTCGGATAGCAGTGCTGCCAGGTCGAGGCAGGAAAATTACGCAGCCGAAATTTTAGCCTATAAGTGACCGCCAGAGTAGAATAGCACCAACCGCTTCCCTATCGAGGTGTCGTAAGAGGCGACAAAGGTAAAGGTAAAGTCTGTCACTACACTGCTCGTGGGAACGCAGTGAGCAGTAAGAAATTTTTTACTCGTACCAAAATGGTGACGACGTGCTTCGCCATCCGTCACGTCTCGAGTCCCGCGGAGACGAAAAATAGGCTATGGATGCGGTCTCTGCCTACCCCTTAAATGGGAAAATGCGTGACTGTATGTATGTAAATAACTGAGGTGACCAACATTTTAGAAGTATAACTAAATCAACCCTGGATAAATTCTAAAGATTCTCGAAGCTTAATATTAATTCGTCAAATCACAAATACAAACAATCATGTGTACAAATAACTAAATTTGAAGTGGTTTTCTATGATTTCGCAATAAAGATTTTTTTTAATCTCACATGGTAATTTGCAAGATACTAAAATACGAGTACAAACAAGCGTAGGTGTTTAAAATTTTTGTTTGTTTGTCCGGGATAATCTCCTAAACGGTTGAATCTATTTTGACGGAATTATTGGCTGCTATATAGGCTGACTTTTCAGAGAGTAATCTCAGCTTCTTTTTATTTCGGAAATATTAACGATTCCTGCGTCATCATCATTATCATCATTTAAGCTTATCACTAAGAAAATCTGTAAAACTGGCATAATTATCTCAGAAATAAGATTTATCCGACGATTATGAAACAAGCCCCTAAAGTGTCACACGCACGCGCACACACACTTACTCACATCATTATCATCATCATCATCATTTCAGCCTATCACTAGTCCACGAATGAACAGAGGCCTCTCCCATAGATTGCCACAATAGTTTCTAGCACTCATTTCGGAGGGATTTTGCCATAGTTGCCACACTTGACAGGCTGCCCATCTCTTGTATTTCGTTAGAATAAATAGTTCTATAATATAATATAGAAGTACAAATTCTCTAGATAATAAGCAATATACAATATATTCCCTAGATTATATTTATTTATATAAAAAATTGTTATTCAATATCGGATTTAATGCCTGTTGACTCTGCTGGGCCGCGGCCGTAGTGAAATGCAATGGTAAATGCATTATATAATGAAATAAAATTAGGCAAGGAAAAAATAATATAAAAACAATAAGTTGCGGAGATTCCTGAATGGTTTAGGTAGTTACCGTGCGGTGTGGTGGAACATTAATCTTAAGATAAGGTGAGAATCGAAGAACGCTATTAAGAGTTTAGGTACCTACTGAAATTTATCCTGAAGATGCATAAAAATTAAATTGAGAAAAAATAAACTTCTATAATGTTTCCTCCGTTAAATAGTGAGTAATTTAAATATAACACAATTATTGAGGATTCCCTCTAACTTGTTCAGAAAAGTCCTCAAGAATCAAGAGATTCTGGTCTGGGACGTACATATTTATGTCCTATGCAGTAATCCGTCTATGAACGAAAACGGACCAGTTCTGATCTTCTCAAGATGCTGCTGCCATCTCCTATTTTTTTTTTAAATTTAATTCTCTTTTCCATATCTCGTTTAATTCAACTGTTTTTACACGGTGGTAGGGTTCCTATGCATTAATCCGTCTAGGCAGGTACCACCCCAGGGCCTGTTATTCTGCCGTGAAGCAGCAGTGTGCAGACATTACTGTGTTTCGGTCTGAAGGGCACTGAGAGCTAGCGTAATCACTGGGCATATGAGACTTGGAACTTTATGTATCAAGGTGACGGGCGCAGTGTGTCTGTTTTGTGTGAACTTGTGACATATACCAAACATTTTAGATTAAAGTAAATGAGAAAATTTTGCCGAGCCTGATGTGAGAGAGATATGACAATAAAGAAAAAACAACTAATACACTAAATAAAATAAAACACTAAAAATATGTGATATGTGGCTTAAGGGAATCTACCACCCCACCTCATCCTGTGGGTGTCGTAGAAGTCGACAGAGACAAATTAAAACCGGGAGATGGGCAGCAGCATCTTCCTGGAACAACTAAATAAATAAACTGTGGTTGTCAACCCGCCCGCCAAGCTTTGCAACTATGGCAAAAACCCTCCAGTATGAGAGCTACAAACTTTTGTGGCTATCTATGGGGGAGGCATATGTTCAGCAGTGGACTTGTGATAGGCTGAAACGAACGAACGAACGAACGAACGAATACTTGAAGAGAACATTAAGTACAAGGGGTACTTTTTATTTGAAGCATTTTCCGCGCACAGAGGAGTGTGAGATTTTGCTTGATTAAAGTTTATGTGGAGAAGTATTGCAGAATGCTAAAATTTATGTTAAATATGTTACAAAAACATATGTGCAGTTCACACGCGGTACGAGTAGAAGTGAAACCTTCAGAAAAACTAAGCCGCGATAGAATGAGACGAATGCAGAGCATCAGGAGTAGAATAATTGTAGGGTTTATTTGGAATGGTATTGTTACCATGCTAAAAATTTATTTAACATTTTATTTTGCATATATTACATAACCTACATATTGCACATATTATAAATACTCCAAGTTTTCAATCTCAACAAATGACACGAGTGGCTTATGGTAACTAAGGTATGAAATAATTGCTTTTGTTTGCATTTTATATATCTTTGAAATACCACATTAATTACTGTCTTTGATCTTGCTGTCGAGATAATATTCGTTGAGCGAAATCTACCAAGAAATCGAAGATTTGGCCGAATTCGAAAATATAAATAGGAAACACTGTAATACTGTATTTTTTATCTCTTCATTCTCTCGCAGGCTAAATCCTAAAGATGAATATGTTTGTCTCTTTCTATTCGTTTGTCGTTCCTTCGTTTCATCTTGTTTCAAATTACAATTATTCTAAAGCAGTTTTCACTACAGAAGGTAATGAATTACAGCCAAAAGAGACCATTAAGCTACCACTAGTTTATCTAAAACTATCTGCGACGCACCCTCTTCGCTGGGCGTAATGCATCCAGCCCGTTTACCTATTTAAGAGTAATTGTTCGAAAATTCTGCTCTCAGTATGTCGGGAAAGGAATATTATGCCAAATTTCAAATAAATAGTGCTTGTAGTTTCGGAGACATCGTGATGAGTCAGTGGTAAATAGCTTATTTATAAATATTTCATTTTGTACCTCAAGAAACATCGTTCTTACCAAAAGTTACTTATGCATGCAGCTGAAGGGAATTTGGGTAATCTTAGAACATAGGCTCTTGAAATGCATGTTTCCAGAAATATCCTACACTCATTATATTCTCAAAGTCTGCCAACTCTGTCAATAAGTACATACGTAAAGAATAATATTTTTCACATCACTGTTCGTATCTATGACTGTATGTATCTATGACTTGTAACGTAAATTCTGTGAGACTTTACATACGTAAAGTCTCGCAGAATTTACGTTACAAGTCTTCATCGAACGATTAACGCCATCTAGCGACACCTAGGACGAACTACGCTTTTCTTTGAAGCACGTAAATTTGCGCACGTCTTCTAGTGGATCAGAAGCTTACGGGTGTATCTCATACGATGCTGAAGACCATAGATTTGTTAGTGTGTGTTAGTAAGAAAAGAAAATTTGAAATCACAGACAGACACTTGATTTTTTTTACTGGATGAAGTGACGAGACGAGCGTAACGTTCACCTGATGGAAAGTTCATCGTCTGCCCATAAAGAATGCTGTGTCACCCAGAATATTTCTGTGTAGCGCCACACTGCGCCTGTCACCCTAAGACAATCGTTCCCAAGTCTCAGAAAACCGCAGGACAATTTTAGAGGTGCCGGCGCCCGGGATTTAACTCAGGTTTCAGGATTCAGGCGTACTATGAAATGTAAGGCGATTGCCTGCCTCCTGAGCTGCCACTAATGTTCTTTCTTAATATATTAGAATATGTTTAATTGGCGTGTGGTGGCGGCTCGTTAAAAGAATACTTCCACTCCATCTCATCCAATGGATGTCGTAAAAGGCGAGTAAGGAATTAAACTGCACTGTGCACCCAACAGATGTGATAGGTGGCGATGGGCTCACCACCTATCACACCAAGTGCATTATATTGTTTTGGTGAAACGTGGATTGTGGCGGTCATCTGTTTTTGCAGTAAGTGCCCATTCTTTGACTACACCTTATGGGATACAGTCGTGATCTTATGCATGTATGTATGTTTAATTAACGTTTTTATGGTGAATATTATTGTTTGATTATAACCAAATAGTCAATGCATATTTTTATAATTAATATTTCTCATTTTATGTTTAGTAATTCACCATCTTTTTCTACTTTTACTTCTTTGTTTAAAATCGTCGTACTTTATCTATGTCCGGTTGTTCGTGGGGCCAGTAAAAGTGCCGTTTGGAGACCGCGTGGCCTACTGGTTACATTACCTGACTTCTACGCCGCAGGTCCCGGGTTCAAATTAAAAACACTTAACCACACTTGTGGCAGTTGATAGCTTCCGTAACTATTCGGAAGTTGTCGCCGTGGTCGAAAATCGGCCAGGAGGATATCAAAGGTCCCTCTTAAAAACCAGTGCTGTTTTACCCCCATTACTGAGGCGCGATCCTTTTACAAGGCACTATCAACTTTGTATTTATTTTTTGCTATATTTTTGTTTAGTTTCCTTATGTTTTTTTTTATTTCATAAAAGTGACGGAACGAGCAAAACGTTCACCTGATGGTAAGTGCAACGTCTGCCCATAACAAATGCTGTCACCCAGAAAATTACCTGCATAGGAATCCTACCACCAGTAAAGTTCTGTGTTGGACAAATAAACATGTTTTTTTTTAAACGACTTCAAAAAAGTGGTTCTGAATTCGCCTGAATTTTATTTTTGTATGTATGTTAAGCGATATCCTTTGTTGAATTTATTATACTCGAGGTTGGTCTCATACAAATGTGGTCACGTTCTTGTGATGGGATTCATGAGAAAATCATGAAACTCCTAAATTCCCAATAGCATGTTTGATGAGCTGTTGCGTAGAAGTCGATTTTTGATTTGTCCTCCAGGCCAATTTTTTACAGTTGGCCCACAGAGCATAGAAAACTTGACGGTACGACTTCAAAGGTGTCCAATTCTACTACGTGTAGCAGACGTACTAAATCTGCGCTCCATTTCAAGGTGCGTTAAAACTAAATGAAATATTATTCTCTGTCGTGAGAAATTCGAATTTCGTTTTTCCAATGTTTTTTTGTTTTTTTTTTATTGTATAAAGTGACGAAACGAGCAAAACGTTCACTTGATTGTAAGTGCAACCCACAACAAATGCTGTGCCACCCAAAACATTTCTGTGTGACACCACACTGCGCCCGTCACCCTGAGACATCAGTTCTTAAGTCGGTGAAGCAGCGGTGTGCAAACATTTTTGTGTTTCGGTATGAGGGGCACTGAGAGCTAGTGTAATCACCGGGCATATGAGACTTAAGAACTAATGTCTCGGAGTGGCAAGCGCAGTGTGGTGTCACACGGAAATGTTCAGGGTGACGCAGCATTTATTATGGCCAAACGTTGCACTTATCATCAGGTGAACGTTTTGCTCATCTTCATTTTTTCCAATAAAAAAAAAACATTAAGCGTACCTACTTCGGTTGTCATTAGGACTATTCTTTTTATGTTTTATAATTTTTAATTAAAAAAATATATATATACTATTGCTCCACTACTGACTAATCGGCCCCGCGGTGAAACCTACCAAAACGGATTTCTGCATGGGAATCCTACCACAAGTAGATTATATTTTACTAATTAAGGTACACAAAACAAATATACAAATGTTGTAGTAATAATAAATACTACACTGTAGTTTTATTATAAATAATATTAATAATATTACTGCTCGTAGCAGAAAAATGACACCCCGGTGGTACCCAACTAGGTGGATTTCCTCGTAGGAATCCTACGACTAGTAAATAATCAATATCAGATTGTCTAATATACATTCCCTGTTAATTTTTTTGCACAGATGTGTGCACTGATACAAACAGACCGTAACTCAGCGCTCATCTACTAGTGATAGGTTATTTACTAGTGCCATCAAGGGCAAAACAGTGTCATTCAGCTACCGTCTAAAGTAGCGCAGTTGCTAGTATGCCAGTTATTTCTGAACCGGTTCATTGTAACATGCTAAAATGGCGATGAATTACGCGAGGGAGAATTAAGTTTTCAAAACTAAGAGTTTCTTTTATTTTCGTTTCTAAGAGTTTCGTTTGTTTGAGCTCTTAGTTTTGGAAACCTAATCCTCCCCGTGACCACCGATGATTGTGACTTCTTTGCTTGTTACGTCTAGGTAGGTACCACCCCAGGGCCAGTTGTTCTGCCGTGAAGCAGTAGTGTTCAAACATTACTGTGTTTCGGTTTGAAGGGCACTGCGAGCTAGCGTAATCACTGGGCATATGAGACTTAAGAACTGATGTCTCAGGGTGATGGGCACAGTGAGGTGCCACACTTCTGTGTGGTCTGCCCATAGCACTTACCATTAGGTGAACGTTTTGTTCGTTTCATCACTTTATACAATAAAAAAAAATACTATCGGAGTTTGAGGTGCAGGCTATATAATAGTAATGCAGATGTACGCACAATCTCAAAGACACTTATCTCACAATACCATATCCTATGTAGCGCCTAAACCTAGACGGATGCCTGCACTAAAACATATGCAATGCATGCAGACCCGTAAAGCGGTAGTTTTTGTATTGTCCGAATATTGACTTAAAACTCGAGAATCACATCTCAGCAGACAGGTATCACTAATCCAGATTAT
This sequence comes from Luehdorfia chinensis, assembly GCA_019845155.1. Taxonomy (NCBI): domain Eukaryota; kingdom Metazoa; phylum Arthropoda; class Insecta; order Lepidoptera; family Papilionidae; genus Luehdorfia; species Luehdorfia chinensis. The sequence continues at coordinate 2,188,500 of JAHVAK010000107.1, forward strand.
AAAGAAAAATTTCGGTTTATGTCATTTGCCTGATTGTTAAATCCTGGACAGCTTTATAATATATTAGGCTACAAACAACAACAACATGTTCGCAATACTATGTTAATTTGGTGTTAGATAAAATATTTATTTTTAATAATATGTGACAACAGTACAGTTTGTTGTTTAAATTATTGTATTGGTCGCCCAATGGCCGTAGTTCGTTAACTTTTTAATTGAATTTAATGTATTTATAACACATAGTATATATAAAGTTTAGCTTTCTGTACTCTTTCTCTTTGACTACGCCAAATGTCACATTCCTCCGTGCGCGAACTATGCTTATAAAGGGATACGAAGTTTTGTGTTCACCTAATAAATATATAGATAGTATAGATTGAAACATTTGCAGGAGTACGCAAGTTAGTCATTGCTAGTAGCTCAACAACAAATTATGCAGAAACAATGTAAATAATCTTAAAATAATTGTCTCTTTTGTAACATTAATATATTGTTTTGTTCACTGAGAGCATTAAAATATAAAAAGCAATATTATTTTTTGTCATAAAAATAATTCTCTCATCTAACGGAATCGAAATATCATAAAGGTCTTTTTTAAAAAAAAAAACTTTAAAATCTTTTATTGCTTATTATTTTCGTTTATTTTCTCTCATTCTCTCATTTAATATTTAATAAACATATCGAGTGAATTTACCTTACCTAGGTATACATAATATAATATTTTCCTTAGTTGAAACTTTTTTTAAATTATTTAATAACTTAAGATCTGCGATGTTTACCGCTTAGATTTTTTTATTAACATTTTTTTTAATTTAAAGAAACTATGCCTGTTAAGAGTGAAGCCTTAAATTATTTAAACTGTCATACGATCGGAATTAATACACATTTCGAAAAAATTATATATTAAATTACCCTATACATACGTTGTATACATACGTTAGAGCCGTGGTAGCTCAGGGGCTAGGCGCTCGCTTTAAATTTCATAGTACGCGAGTGACCAGGGTTCGATTCCCGGTGCCGGCACCACTAAAATTGTTAATTGCAATTTTAAGTGCTGATTTACCACGTGCTCGGCGGTGAAGGAAAACATCGTGTGGAAACCTGCATGTCTGAGAACCAACCCGCATTGGAGCAGCGTGGCGGATTCTTCCTAGCTCCAAAACCCTCTCAGAAATGAGAGGGAGTCCGGTGCTCAGCAGTGGGACATTTATAGGCTGAAACTTTACTTTTTTTTTATACATACGTTTACTGTACATATGTGGCTTTGACAACAGTAGAAAAAATCGATGTAAGTTAAAAAGTGGAATAGTTAATTATAAAACTGGCCAGTAAGCGTGCGTTACGTTAAAAGTCTTCATGCAAACATAAATATTTAAAACGAAAGCCAGGCACCGCAATAAAATGGCGTATAATTTCAAACAACACACTTGTGCAAATATGTTAATAGTCTTAAAGTGTTAAACAAATTAATTACGTTGCAAGTGAATTATTACTTATTTACTGATAAAATATTTGCGATTTTATATTGTGGAGGTACTCATATATGTATGTGGTTTGGTTTTATTGGATTGGATATAACATTTTAACCGAATTTATATAAATAATTACATGAGATTAAGTAAAAAAAAAACTAAAGCGTATATTACTTACATTTCGGCTTTCCGTATCCTTTAAGAAATTAAGTAACAAGAAATGTTTATTTAGTCGGAAATAAATCATAGTTAAATAGATATATAATAGGTATTGTTCTTTAATTCCTTGTTTTGCTTAAGTTTATTTAAATTATGTGCTTTGAAATCTGAAGACTTCAATTTTTAAATTCAGTATTTGTCTGTAATTCAGAATTGTTACTAACTAGATAAAGAAAATACATTATTTAAAAACGAATTTGATTTGATTTCTTTGATTCTTGTCAGATATTTAAATCGTATCTGAACTGAGTGTGATTATTTTTGACAAACCTTAAATTATACATAAAATACGTCCCAAAGTTTTTTTTTAAATGCACACCCTAATGTTTAAACATATATCACACTGGTGACAAATATTCGAATTTCGAAACGCTACTTCATTGTTTATTTTTATACGATTTTTGATCGCTCATTTAACACTTCGACTTCGGAAACGGGTTTTTAAATTTTTTTTAAAGGTTATAGACGGAAACTGTAGCCTTTGAACATCAATTCAGCCATTTGTAAAACTGTCAAACGTAATTAAGATTTATTTGAAATACATATTTTAGTATTTGTTTTCTGAATATTCATGGAAATGGATGATTGAACGAAAAATCTTTAGAATATTATTTCGTTTTTAAAGCCGGTTTTATTGAAATCAAATAACATAGTTTGGGTTCTTTGTTCTTGAATGAGGCATATATATAAATATTTTAGGTAACAAATTTTTATATTCCTCTTTAATATAAAACCTTACGAAGCTAAATTGTAATAGTTGTTGCCTTAAAACATTTTTATAATATTATTCTATATAAAATTGTCCTTACAATAAACATTATATTTCATAAATTTAAAAATGTATCGCATAGTTGTAGCTGGTAATTCAAATGATATATAATACAATAAATATTTCATATAATATACATATACAAAAATAATTGCAAAAACTTTACCAAAGGTAAAAAGTAATTACAGGCGAATTTGTTATAAAAATGATTATAAACGGTCCCCTACCTTTTTAAAGTATTATGTAGTTTATCCCACTACAATCCGCCATAATACGAAACATTAATTTTATAACAACAACATTACATTCATCCTAACACTCACACTAACACAGAACCGAACAAGTCTCGCGTCCTTAGGCTTAAAAATTAAAAAGTTAAACTATCAAAATTGGCGCGCCTTTCGCGATTTGAGGTTATTAACGCAGAAATTTGTTATATTTTTAAAAGAAAACTGTCGTAATGATCACTGAAATGTCGTACGCGATCCGCGAATGCCTCTACCGACTGGCGAATAAAACTGGTCACCCCCCCTACCTAAAGGCGTGGCCTCCTGCCTACGCCTGGGCGGGGCACCATATTTTTTTCTCTACCTATTTATACGTTGAAATTTCTCCGCCGCCGTGCTTTTATTTTCTGTTCGACAGTTTATTATATTGTAATGTCTGTTTGTTTGTTCGTGATTTAAATAAAAGTGAAGTTGTCATTTCGTCATTGTGTGAGAGTTCCTCAACTGTCCGTATGATTTTTAAACGTCTTGATAGGTTCATTTATTTTAATGAGCCTTTAGTAATAATCAAAAAAAAGTTTCTTGCATTTAAAAAAAGAAGTTTCTTGTAGTTATGTGAAAAAATGGAATGATAAATAATAATGTGAAGTAGATTGTAAATTGAAATGCGTCATCTTCAGCTTCTAAGTTGTCCACAGCTGGATGTACGACTGCCACGGGAGGACATGCCAGTACTTACGTCGGTAAAGCTGCTGTCGGTTTGTCACCGGACAGTATATTTTACGATTTCTTTTTTTATTAGATCTTTGTCCGACTTGTCGATCTACTGTTTCTATTAATTTTTCCTTTCTTTTCTGATCCATCCTCTTTGCTGGTTTGTGATGATATACAATTTATATAACACTGTGTCAGTCTGTGATCCAAGGGGCACGATTTTAATTTTTTTTTTCTGTTTAGGATATAAGAGATTGTTATTTACGCCATTAGGCGGTCGCCGCAAAATTTTCCATTCCACTATAGGAGACTTACACTTACCATGCCCGTTATATTAAATACAAAGATAGCAATAACTTCAGGCATAACCATATCTATTAGTTTATTGCTGACAATAACTTATATTGACAGATACCTCATTAGTTTTGAATATATTTGCCGTGATTCTTTTTATGCAAAACAATTTTATGTAAACATTTGTTTTTTATTATTGCATAAAGTGACGAAACAAGCAAAACGTTCCCGTGACGGTAAGTGCAACGTCTGCCCATAACAAATGCTGTGTCACCCAGAACATTCCTTTGTGATGCCACACTGCGCTCGTCACCTCGAGACATCAGTTCTTAAGTCTCCAGTCCAGTGATCACGCTAGCTCTCAGTGCCCTTCAAACCGAAGCACGGTAATGTTTGCACATTACTTCTTCACGGCAGAATAACTGGCCCTGGGGTGATAACGGTACCGATTCCTGCATAGGAATCCTACCACCAGCAATATTATATTAGTTGTAGTTACATATAACCTAAAGAAATATTGAACATGTTTATAATTTCTTAGAAAAAAAATAGATTATATTAGTTTTTTTTAAATAGACTATATAGTATTTTTATAATAGACTAATAGAGAGACTCTTTTTTTTAATATTTTATCTGCGTTTCAGAGAAAAAATATTTTTTTTCAGTCTTTACTTCAGATACTATAAGGAAATTACAAACTATTTTTGTTATCTTCTTTTCAATGCACGTAAAACGAAAACTAAGCTATTTTTAATGCCTCAAACTAGTAACACTAGTTACTAGTAACGCACGAACGCCCGTCCTATATTATTTTCTGATTGAATTTCGATCGCCTCGCACCTCAGACGCTGCCAGTTACTGCCTGGATAATTTCGGTCTGGCATATGTAGAATGTTTTTTCATTCATCAACAGGAAGCCATGAGCCATTTTGTAGGATTTTCTCTTAGTCGCTGGATCACACCACAACGTGGCCACCACACGGCGACATTTTTTTTTTACTATCGATGAAAAGAAATAATTCTGAATTGTGGATTGATTGTCATTTCAAAAATATTAATATTATATTATACAGACTTATAGCCGCGTGGTGGCAGCTTAAGAGATTCTACCACCCCATCTCATCCCGCGGATGTCGTAAAAGTCGACAGAGGGAATATTAAAACCAGAAGATGGGCAGCCGCATCTTCCTGGAACATCTGAATAGATAAACTGCGGTTGCCAACCCGCCTGCCAAGCGTAGCAACTGTGAGAAAATCCCCTAAAAAGCCAAAAACTTACGTGTTATGTTGCAATCTATGTGGGAGGCTTATGTTCAGCAGTGGACTAGTGACAGGCTGAAATGATAATGATGATGATGATAGAATATAATTGTAATGTATGTATGTGAAGTCGTGAAGTTCAAATCTTGCAATCCAGTTTTGATCTATTCAATTTTGCTTCGGTGATAATGCAATAATATGGTATCATAGAGCTGGTATGATGATGGAGTCGGAAGTTGTTCATAGGAACTCCTCAACAAAGCAAGATAGCTTCGTCATATTTGTGCGCGTTGGATTTGTTTCGACAAGTACCATAGTCCAAGCAATATTTGAAGCCCACTGCTGGACATAGGCCTTACAAATAAAAGCTTGTAACAAAAATGTGATCTTTCTCTAAAACTTATTCATTCATCAATAGGAAGCCATCACATTTTGTTGGTATTTCTCTTAGTCGTTGGAACATAACACAACGTGGTCTCCACACAGCATCATTTTTTTAACGATCGACGAAAAAATATGATTTTTTTTTTATTGTATAAAGTGACGAAACGAGCAAAACGTTCACCTGATGGTAAGTGCACCCGCCCAGAACAAATGCTGTGTCACCCATAATATTTCTGTGTGACACCACACTGCGCCCGTCACCTTGAGACGTAAGTTCTTAAGTATCAAATGCCCAGTGATTACGCTAGCTCACAGTGCACTTCATGCCGAAACACAGTAATGCTTTCACACTACTGCTTCACGGCAGAATAACTGGCCCTGGGGTGGTACCTACCTAGACGGATTCCTGCATAGGAATCCTACCACCAGTGATAATGATACTGAATTATAGATTGATTGTCATTTCAATAATATGAATATCATAAACTGTGCACATTTACAGAATATTGTTTTCTTTTTTAAATTTAGCGCCAATTTACTTCCAATAAATTACAGAAAGTAGTTATAAAGTATGTTTACAATCAATTGCAAAATTTGTACCAAACAGACAACCAAACAAACAGACAGACAAGTAAGCGAGAAATAGTAGGTAATAATGAATTAATTGTCAAAAATTGTTGTTGAATTTTCAAGCTATGTTTAAAATTACAAGTCTCTAGCTCCTCGAGAAGTTAGTTAGTTAGTTTAAAATCAATTAATAAATTTGACCTTGTTTTTATTGACATGCGTATGAACGGAAGTCAATAAAATCATGGTAAAAAATGTCAGCCACTTGTTTAAAAACGCATCGTTCGGATTATTAATTAACGTAGTTTACGTACGCTTTGTAAAATGGTATAAAAATTTACGCACATATACCTATTTAAAAAAATAGTTTTTGAATTACATAAACTACTGCAGTACCTAGCCCATATAAATCATATCATGGCTGACTATGATCGCCATAACGTTTTCACTAGTACTTGAATCTACTACTCGATTTCCGGACGAAAGAAATCTTCGTATGGCCCACAGAGAGTTGTTCCAGTTTTAAATATAATATTGGAATAAACGTTCGCGCCAACACAGAAACACTCGTTCGTCTTTCCAAAATCCGACGGAACGAGGCAACGGCAACAATCATAGCTGGTCTTGCAGCAGCTGATACACTTTTGTTTATTAAAACCATTATATTTCTATTAAATTGACACATTTATGACAGTGAAATTTTTTTTTTGAACGCCTAATGTCAATATTCCATTTTAAAATTAAAAAAATATTGTTGTAAATTTAACTTAATCTATCTCCTTTTGTGAAACCACAACGCTACAGCGCTACATAAAAAGTATGCCACAAGGCAAGGGAACGGACACAACACAGGCTGGAAACAATAAATATTTGCAGGCAATAATTTCTTATCAATATACTTTATAGTAATATCGAAACATTATATAAGGCTAGAAAGATTGTATAGTTATTAGATAATTTTGACATTTTATAAACAAAAAAGATCGCGTGCATCTCAATATACTCGTACCTACTTGACAGAAGCAAAACTTGGATATATATATATGAAGTTTAATAAAAATAAAAACTAAGTAAACTTGAATTAACTAAAATATTACTAGTTCTATAAAATAACACCTCAGTATATAATCAATTATTAATTGATCGATCAAAAATAATTAAAAATAACAGAAAAGTTGCACGAAAACGCTGCACTCATATTTGACCTAGAAATTTTACTATCTTCGCGCCCATAGACTTTTAAGTTCAAAACAATAAGCTACAATTTTTAAATAAAGACATTCAATAAGTGTTACGTAAACAGTCTAAGAATGTGGATTAAAAATATTTTTAGCAGATGAAGGTGCCAAGGGACGTAGCGACATCTATGTCGCCACATGAGAAGCTCAAAATTATCTCATGCACCCAAAATCGCGCCCCCACTACGATTGCTCCACAGTTGATACTTTTTACAGATAGAAACTCTATCCGTAACATCTAATCTCTATGCGAGTGGTTCCCAAACTATGTATCAAGGAACACAAGTATTCCGTTGAAACTGAATAGGTTTTCGAGACAACTTACTTCATATCGATTAGCAGATGACGACAGTCAAGTGTTCTGCAAAAATTACCGGGTTCGCGATGTGAACTGCTTGGTAGGATTCCTATGCAGGAATCCGTCTAGGTAGGTACCACCCTTGGGCCAGTTATTCTGTCGTGAAGCAGTAGTGTGTAAACATTACTGTGTTTCGGTTTGAAGGGCACCGTGAGCTAGCGTAATCACTGGGCATATGGGACTTAAGAACTTATGGCTCAAGGTGATGGGCACAGTGTGGTGTCACACAGAAATTTTCTGGGTGACACAGCATTATTTATGGGCAGACGTTGCACTTACGTGAACTTTTTGCTCGTTTCATCACTTTATGCAATAAAAAAAAAACCTCTGCTCTAGGTCGTACAAACATTTACTCCGTGCGGGATCAAACCTGCGACCCGTAACGCAGAACCTTACAGGCGACTTTACTTCAACCATTTGCGAGGCCTAGTGGTCACATGAACTGACAACTACGCCGCTGGTCCTTCGAATTCCAACCAGAGTCAACCTTTGTGAAAAACACAAATTGCTGGTTTTGGGGTCTTGAGTTGTGGTTGTCCCCATGTCTCTACACTGCCTCATCAGATATCTACACAGATGGGCGCAAGTATATATCGGTCACGGGTAGGTCAGGACAAGAGAGTGCATTCGTGTTTGCACTGACATTTGTGGCACTATAATATCTCCTGCGTAGTTGATAGCTTCCGATAGTTTTCAGAAGTTATCTCCGTGGTCGAAAATCACAGTATGGTTATAATTACAGTAGTTCTGAAAAGCACATAAATATTTCTAAATCCATTAGCTGCAAATAAATAAAACCAAAAAAAACGCTGCCTTACAAAAACAATTATAATCACCTTCGTTAACTTTTTTCCGTATCATCTTACACCTTAAGGGAATGGAACTGGCAAAATACGAAAAACCTTTCCGAAGAGGGAGTTTTTTAATTAGTCACCGCTTTAGAAGTAGATATTTTAAAATGGATGCTGCGTTGAAACGTGCGAGCTGAATAGAGCCACTAATTTAATACTGATATTTTTTTCATTCTATTGTATATTTGTTTAACAGAACCTGCAAATGATCTTAATTTTTTTTTACATTCATAAGAAGACACCTAAAGTAAAAAAAAAGAAATTTTGACTTTCACTCTCTGCAAAGAAGATAAATAACATTCGCAGTTTTGCTACTCGATGTGAAGTACTATTTATTTGCCTATATGAATTTTGTTGCATTTATTGCATGTTGCAATAATAATTAATTTTAACATACTATGGGACTACACCAAGAAAAAGACATCCGACTCAACATTATGCCGGCGGTGCCCTTAACTAGAAAAACACACGGACAGCAGACCAAACATTAAAAAAAAACAACTATAGAGAAGAACAAGATCCGCATGCAAAATATAAAACGGAGTATATTACCTACGTTTTGAAGAGTACCACCCGCCTACCCACGGTAGCATGCTGGGTGACACAGCATTTGCTATAGACGTTGCACTTACCGTCAGGTGAATGTTTTGCTCGTTTCGTAACTTTATCAAATACAAAAAGGTAAAATACACCATTTAACATTATGCATGCGGATCTTAGCAAATTAACTTTCTTTCCTTTACAGCTAAAAAAGTATATGTTACTTCTTTGGCAAAGGTGTATAAAGCTAATTTTATGTCTGTATGATGATGATTATGAGAATGAATTTCAACCTCTTGGTTTGACGCCAACGCCAACTCAAACTGCGGTTGCCAACCCGCTTGCCTGAGTGGCAACTATGGCAACCCCCCCCCCCCCCAATCAGAGCTACAAACTTTTGTGGCAACCTATGGGGGAGGCCTGTGTGCAGCAGTGGACTAGTGATAGGCTGAAGTGATGATGATGATGATGACAACAACACCGATTTCGGGTTCAATACCGGCCTTTCTCATAGAAGAACTGACAAGAAAGCCTGGTGTCATTTTTCAATACCACAGATATCTTTACGTTATAAGGAAGTAAACCAGCTTACAATTTAGCTTTATATTTAAAAAAATACATTTTACTCAACAGCAAAATCATAACTTCAACGCAGCATCAACACCTCGTCGCCATTACCGTAGAAAAAGGGCGGGAAAAATAAGACTTTTTCCCTCGTAAAACAAACTGAATATAACATAAAACAGCAATAGTAATCCTGACTGTGCAATGAAGTGGCTCGCGGAGAGGCATTTTTAATTAAACTTTTATTACAAGTCACTTCGCCTCTCCAACATTTTTCTAAACATAATGCACAAAGGAACATCAAAGGCGACGATATCTTATCTATCTATAGTACAATTATGTACACCACTAACGCTAACTAAATTTGAAACAAATTATTGCTACTGTTATTATATTATACCGTGGCAGAGTTACACTTTAATATTATCGACCGTATCGACAGCAGAAAGTAAATACGGACATTTAATATACATTATAAGTTGGTTCTATGCAACCGTGAAAAAAAATAATAACTACGTAATGTTTTGTATAACGTTATCTAACAGAAAAAAAATATTCTAAATCAATAAAGACAATGTCACTTGTTCGTATGTACTATGAATTTGGCGTCAAGCATTTTATATGACTAAAAGTTATTGAGTACTTAATCACTACTAGTTTAATACAGTTTTAAAAATATGCAGGTTTTTTTATTCGCTCGTCTGGAATAATTGTTATTTTGGAGATATCCGACTTTACTTTAAACTTTAATCGTCAGCGTTACATTTTTAAATGCGAACATGCTACAGGCCCTGCTAAAGTTGAAAGTTACGGTGCAAAATTACCCCGTGCTCGACGGAAGAATAAAAGTTAAGAAATAAAATATGTGAAAAGTAAAAATTTTAATACTTTTATATTGTATTTAATATAAATATTTTTTTGTCTTTGAAATACGTATTAATAAACGTAAAGTCAACCTGAAGGAGCGAACTCTCTGAAGATGGAGCTGAACTCTCCTAGCTCCAGTGAAAGACATATGCCGGGTAGAGGGATGTATACACGCTGTTGCTTTCTACATGTCGTCAATCTGGCTCGAATCCCAGGGCAAACATTTTTTTTTGAATCCCTACACAACTCGTCTAGACTCCAAGCGCAGTGTCCACTTATTTAATTGTAAAGATTAAAGTTTACTTTATTATACAAGGTTCTAGTGAACCTACCTATTTTTTTTGTAACCCCAGTTCAAGTAAGGAACATTGCCTATTCATTTAGATTACCCAAATCAACAGAATCTTTCTGGAAAATCGGAATTATTTTTTTTTTTAAAAAACGATGCCCCACGGTAGGATTTCTCCTGTGTCGTGGGTACGTTTTACAGACATAAATTCCACGTGCACAAACCACCCAGACGCGGAACAACTATCTGTAGGCCATACAAATATTTGTCCCGTGCGGGAATCGAACCCGCGACCCGCGACGCAGAAGCCAAGAGCTTAGCCACTGCGCCATTCGAGCCGACTATAAAACTGCGGTTGCCACCCTGTCTGCCACGCGTGGAAACTATGGCAAAATCATTCCAAAATTAGAGCTATAAACTTGTGTTCAGCGGTGGACTAGTGATGTGATGAAATGATGTTGACCCAAATCAATAGTTATAAGATCAACTGGGTAATCCACCTAAAAGCCCTTTATCTGTTGAAGCCTTAAAAAGAATCACCTCTTCGTCTGGGGAAAGTATTTTTTTTTAGATTAACATATAAAAGGTAACTCTTATTTTTTGATAGCAGTAACCATCTAAGATAAGACATGTTATTTCATTGTATCATAAAATATTACAGACAATACAAATATACAGTTAAAAAAACTTGTATTTTACACATAATACGGAATCTACCATAATTGTCTATTCTATGGGTGAGTCCTACAATAACTAGAAAACTTCAATCCGTACGAAAAATTTATATTTCATAAGAATAACTCTCCATAACGGCAAGTGGTTAGCCTTTTGAAGATGTAATTCTTACGAAGTACATAAGTGTAACCCGTTCAAAAGGTAACCGAGACGTAGTGCCTTCCAAAAATAAGTGCCCCCGCACTTAATTTTGGAAAGCGGAAAGTTTGACTTGTAGGTGTTATTCTATCTATGAATGAATGAATGAATGAGCGGGAAACAAAAGAATGACAGTGTCATTATTATGAAAAGGTTATCCAATGACAGGGGTATACAATTTAACCTCTTCAAAATAAACCCTTGTAACCATCACTGGTCCACTGCTGAATATAGGCCTCCCCCATTTGATTTGATTCCACCAGATTGCCACAAAAGTTTGTAGATCTCATTTTGGGGGGATTGCCTTAGTTGCCACACTTGGCCGGCTGGTTGGCAACCGCAGTTTATTTATTCAGATGTTCCAAGAAGATGCTGTAACCCATCTCCTGGTTTTAATTTTCCCTCTGTCGACTTTTACGGGAACCACGGAATGAGATGGGGTGGTAGATTCTCTTAAGCCGCTACCACACGGTACTCTTAAGCCGCTACCACACAGTACATAATTAACATTAATAATTTATTATGTGCAAATAAGTCCACACTGTGTATGCCGACCAGGTAGAAAAAGTGACAATAATACTAATTGACACCATAAGGTCAATTTTTAGGAACAGCCTGTTCATTCTGCTGTTAAAACTATTGATTACCAGCTGATGACCGCGAGTTCGTCCGCGTGGCTATAGGTTTTTTGATTAACCCATGTGAACTATCTGATTTTCCGGAATAAAAAGTATCCTATGTCCGTCTCCAGGGTGCAAGCTATCTCTGTGCTAAATTTCGTCAAGATCAGAGTACCTCACTTCAAGGCTGCGGGTCCGGGGTTCAAGTCCCGACCTAAGCCAAGATTAGCCTTTTGTTTTCTTGAAGGCACCAAGTCGTATCTCAAAAATCTAATTGTTGATTTTCGGGTCTGGTTCTGTTGTGCATTTGAAATGTGTGTCTCACGATACAGGAGAAATACTAGTGTGGGGAATTTTTTCAAATATCAAACGATAAAAATATCATGTAAACAAACTAAAATATTAGTATCATTGATTAAGTTCTATGCAAACTAGGTGTGACAAGGTACATTCCTTGCCGTACGTAGATTAGAAAACACGTTACGGTCGCTTACTTCACATAAAGAAATAAAATTTACAACCTGTTTTCATATGAATGATGAATTTATTCACGTATGAGACATGATTATACTGTTTAGTTAACTTTCTCATTAGTATGCGTACAGCTCATAGTATTTCAAGAAGTGGTGTAAAGACAAGTACATTAACATGCCTAATCAAAAGCATTTTTCATTTTAAGCGGTATTTCTTTTTAGTTTATATAAATACTACGCGTAATGAGACTTTTAGCGACATCTACCTCGGAGTAAAAGACAACATCTATTAGAAGACATTTGGGGTACAGAAGCAAAGTGACATCTAGTGACGAGTAGCCAAACATCTTGAACATTTACAGTACTCGTTATCATTAAATTCTTTCAGATGGAGCTATCATATATTATAAAAATATGAGAACCTGTGGTTGATTATTTTCATTTATGTAGGTAATTTTCTTAAAAATTAATTTTATGAATGATCTGACCATAATTTTTTTAACTTGTTTTTCCAATTTATTCAAACTGTGAAATTGAAATAATCGTCCCGAAATTTGCTCTGTGCGGATACATTTATTTTTATAGAGGCTATCCGTGTTAAATGATCCAATAAATAAAATAAGTTAGTCGGAAATACATTTAACTTAAAAAATATATATAATTATCTATAATTAATCATTTAGTAATAATTGAAAACCCTCTTCAGCGTGTAAATTTTGTGTAGACCATGTCTCAGATATCACATATTTTCCATAACAACTCGCAAAGGAAACTCGCAAAACCAAAATTTAAATACCGTTTCCTTCACAGTACGTCAAAGATTATTTACCCATTGTGATGATGCATATTCTGTAGCTCATGCCTACCACGTCACTTATCATCATCAATCATTTCAGCCTATCACTAGTTCACTGCTGAACATAGGCCTCCTCCATAGGTTGCCACGAAAGTTATTAGCTCTCATTTTGAGGGGATCTTGCCATAGTTGCCACGCTTGGCAGGCGAGTTGGCAACCGCTGTTTATTTATTAAGATGTTCCAAGAAGAAGGAATGTTCTGGAATTTGTCAAACGTTTGATTATTTATAAAAAAAACTATAGAGAAAATCTTAAGATGGATAATATATTAAATTAACATTACTCCAGCTTATTATTTTAATGAAAGGCAACAAGCACATGATATACATCTATAGTATTGCATTATTGTAATACAACCTACACTCAGTAGTGTGTTAATTGGATATATTTAATTTCTCATTTATGACAATGTTCGCTCTGAAACTATATATGATGATGATGATGATGATGGATAGTCACCAATTTCAAGAGAAATTATTTTGCTTAAAAAAATTCCACTCTGTTTATTACTCTATGCCGTTTTTCTGTGCCACACTGTGTGACATTCATTCAAGCGTTAAGGTTAGTTATAAACCGGCCGGCATTCCGAGTGTTAGCGTACAATCATGACCAAGGTCAGTATGATTAATATACAGTATCTGTGTTAATTTAAAAATATAAAATATAAAAATCTATTTTGATGTATGCATTTTTCTAAATATATTATCAATCAAAATATATGGCAAAAGTTTTTAAAACATTCCAACAAAGTTATGGGTAAAAATTAAAGTTAAAGTATTTTTTTTACTCGTAAAGTTGTGCTGTCTCAGGACTCGCCTTTTTCGCATTATACACGAGCTACGGTATTTGGAGTCCCGGTGCCGGCTCCAATTTTTTTCGCAATTTTAGGCTTCTCTTTACGACGTTTTCGTCACCACCGAGCACTTTAAATAAAAACCGGTGCCTAAAACTCTTTGTAGGAGATTTTAAAAATATATCGGCCACATTTCATGTTCACAAATCCGCACTGGAGCAGAGTGGCGGACTGTTTTCGGTTTTTGCTCTATATTAATGACATAAGAATAGATTAAATGATTAAAGAGTATCGTTTTCAAATCTGTCACTATACAGCGTGTTCGGTTAAATACTGGAAACCCGAAAGACTGTCAAATGGTCATGTCATGATCATGACCAGACACGAAATTATAAGCTCAGTTGAAAGAGACGGCTCTCCAAATATTGGTATTTTATTGAATTTATGAGTCGTTACTACAAATAATGGATTTCTTCATTTTGTTTAGTTTTTATAGTGAATATAAAATTTTCGAATGTTGTGGTGATAACTGCAAAGATATCTTAAAAAATTTTTATCTTATCATCCTCGTGTCTGCCCTAACATCGTTTCATTATCCGATTGTGACAGGCAATTAAGAGAAAAAAATAGTTTATATATTTTTATTACAAAGCTACCAAATTTGCCTATTTCATAATAATTATAAAAAGATGGAAAATCACGTTTTTTTCTCTCCTCTAGATATAATTCGTCGAATAACAATTTAGAACATAATTATGGTGGTAAGTAGAGACGACTCCCGCTTCGCACATTCGACGGTGCCGTCCGACATTGTAATTATTTCTTAATGGCAAAGATCATTTTGGACAGTATATGTACGCCCGGTTCGAATCTCGTTCGAACAATTAGTGCAAAAAACACGAATTATTTGTTTTCGGGTCTGATCGTACTGGGCATGTGTTTATTTACGACACGCACGGGATAAAATGGTACCGCAGATTTTTTTATATTAGGTGACGAGATTAGCAAATCGGTCACCTGATTTTTTTCAACAAGAATACCGGCAATGCTATATTAACATTACCAATATTCCTGTTAACCAATCCCACTAAGCGCAAAAGCTTGTGCTAGGAGATGGTTCACGACAATAGTCGAATGGCGGACTCGATCCTGCGACGTCATGTTTCGCAGTCGGTACCCTAAACCATTAGGCTACTGCTGCTTGGTAAGTAAAACTGCCTATAACAAATGCTGTGTCGCCCAGAACATTACTGTGTGGCGCTACACTGCGCCCTTCACCCTGAGGCGTCAATTCTTAAGTTTCATATACCTCCACTACAATAATAATATAAAAAACTTTATTCAAAATTTTTACAGTAGGTAAACTGAGGCAAATACAATAAATATCTCAACGTTACGAGATAAAACGTGATAATTTCTGATAACCGATGACACTCGACCTTTTAAATATTTATGATCGTAAATTGTTATATCACCAAACTGACACTAAAAAGTAGAAAATATGACAGTCAACAGCGATGCAGTGTTCAGCGCACCTGCTTACTAAAACCCGATTTCACCGATTGCTTAGGAAACTAAGTTTAATAAAACCACGTTTTACTTAACTGAGTTCAAATGTATCATTTGATATCGGTTTTCGTCTAACCGATTTCACCGACTCCATTTTGATCGCGTTTAGAAAAAACGAAGTTTACATGAAATATCATCACAATCTAAAACAAAAAGTCGATTTATTTCGTTTTTTACGACATCAAACAGCCTGTTGCATAGGTTACATAGGTATGCAAACAATAAATAATACGAATTAAAAATAATTTTTGTGTTTACATTGTTGTTCAATGGACAATGACAGCTCTCTAAACGCGTTTAAAGAGCTTAATGTCGAAAACTGGGCGTTCTAAATTTGAACCGCGTTTAGCATTGACTTTGATGTTGATGAAATGCAAACTGTAGCATTGAACTCAGTTAAACGCTTAAACTTCGTTTTTCTTGAACTGATCGCGTTTAGTTTCAACGGTGACATCCGCCCTAAGGGTCACGAATTCGAAGTTCAGCCGAAAAAATCTTTATTCTCTTTGGCCAACTCGAGTTTTGGCAGTCTGTGAAGCCTGACCGACCTTTGAGCACGATCTCAATGAAGAATCGCAAATGAGTAGACGGTACATTAGGTTTAGTGAGCTCGCGTGGCACCCAAATATCGAGCTTTTTTGTGTACCCAGCTTTTTCCAAATGAGTCCTAACTGTTTTGTGGTCAGTTCCCAGTTCTTCAGCTATGTCATAACTACTGATATGCCGATCTAGCTCCACTTTTTCAAAAATGGCGTCCATTTTATCCGTAACAGGGCGATCAGAGCTAAGTGCGTCTCTGACATCAAAATTCTCGGATTGAAAACGCTTAAACCAACTTTGTGCTACTCTTACTGACACTGCATTAGATCCATAAACATCACAATTTTTTTTGCGGCTTATGTTGTACCTTTGTGTTATTGTAATAAATTTTTAAATGTATCGAATTCCTTCATTAGATTCGAAGAAAAACAAATGAAAAAAAGCTGGAAACAACATTTTCTAATTAGTTTCTTTTTTTGAAATGCAACCTTTTTAATGTCATTAAAAACCACCCAGATACAAATAGCAAAGCCAAAGAGATTTTATTACAAGTTATTACATACTTTACTCGCTTACTTTTTCCCCGACCTATTATTAACATATTATAATGTTACTGCTATTAATAAAAAAAAAACAGTCGCGTTGGCGCTAAGACTCGAAATACAGGCTCTACCTAGTTCAGCTACAGACGGTAGGTAATTAATCTGCATTTTAAAAAATAAAGCTTACGCGAAATTTGCGAAATTGTACTAGCTTATTTAAGTGAAAGAATTCATTTTTTATTATTATTATTAATTGAAAAGTAACGAACTTTAAAATCTCCGGTAACTTTTTTAGGCATGTAATATCATTCATACTTCAAATTATTTATTTAACTATTTATTTAAATGTTACTTTTTTTTTGATTAAGTTCCTCCGTTAATAATTATATTAATAGTCTCTCTGCAATGAATGTCTCTAAAGCGCACCTTCGATTCAGGAAAGTTGTAATGTGAGACATCATTTTTTTTATATTATATGTAAAAGTTATGGTTGGCAACTCACGACAAATCTAAGAACACGAATATATGTAAATATTTTAATAAAAAAAAACAAGTTTCACACAAGGATTTCTACAGTATCGTGTGTGCGTTTTACATACATTTCACATACATACCACTACCAGAATCGAAAATCAACAATTTGTGTTATCGTAAAAATGTTGGCTGCAGCTAGGATTCGAACCCACGACCCGAAGCGTAGACGTCAAATACTCTGACCACTAGCGGTCCGCGGTCGTCTACATCTGTATATCATCATAATCATAATTTCAGCCTATCACTAGTCCACTGCTGAACATAGGCCATCCCCATAGATTGCGACAAAAGTTTGTAGCTCTCATTTTGGGGGGGATTTTGGCATAGTTGCCACGCTTGGCAGGCCTGGTTGGCAACCGCAGTTTATTGTTTTAGATATTCCAGGAAAATGCTGCTGCCATCTCCAGGTAGTTTTACGACACCCACGGGATGAGATGGGGTGGAAAATTCTCTTAAGCCGCAATCACGGCGTCTCTGTGTATTATACTGGTGTATTAAACATAATTTATATTGCGGTTTTGTTATTTCAGGTCAACATACCCACCTTCAAGCTGAATAATGGGAGGGAAATGCCAGCGCTGGGCTACGGCACGTGGCTGGGACTAGATGATAAGGTAGTAGATGAACAAAAAAAATGTAGGATGTCTAATTAGTAACCGCAGTGTTATAATGATTTGCACTGGACGTTATTCCAGCTTTATTTTTATTGGAAAAAGGAATAAAACGAGCAAAACCTGAAGTTATATATAATAAAATACTGTGTCACCTAGAACATACATTTCTGTGTGACACCACACTGTGCCCTCACCCTGAGACATCAGGTCTTAAGTCTTCATATTATACTAGCTCACAGAGACCTTTAAGCCGAAACACAGTATTGTGCAAACAATACCTTTGAGCTAGTGTGATCACTGGGAATATGAGACTTAAGAAGTGATGTCTCCGGGGGAAAAGTGCAGTGTGGTGCCATACAGAAATGTTGTGGGTGACCCAGCATTTATAAGGGGCGGACGTTGCACTTTCCGTCATATGTTCGTTTAGCTTATTATCGGTTATAAAAACGACTATTTCAGTTATATATACTACTCGGTTGGCGCAGTGCCTGGGTGACTGGCTTCCGCGCCACGGGGCACCGGGTTCGATTACCGCACGGAACAATTAAGTTTCGTCTAAATTTACTTCAATATAGCGAAAATACGATAGAACGGAACGCTTTTCGTCCGAGGTGTTGAATTTGGTTGGTAAGGACAAACGCTCGCTCTTTCCCTCTCCCTTTTACCTTTCCCTACCCCCGACCGACCGCAATGTGATCGAGAAGATTACTGCGACTGCGCGTGGACAGAGGTCGCAATAAATGTACTTAAAACTTAGTAAATTACCGAAAAGACTAAAATGTTATAGAAATAGTTTATTTGCTTAAAAACATATACAAAAATACATAAATTGTTAGTGTTGATGCTGTATCCCCAGCCCTCATTTATGATAAGTGTTTGGTAATGGTTTCTTACATTTACGCGAATATTACACATTTAAATAAAACTATTTTTTACGGATTTTATCACGTTTAATTTAAAGTATTTATAACCCGACGTTAGCGCTTTACAGAACCCATGATCAAGGGAGGACTCTGGTGACAGATGTCTCTATGACATAGTTAACTCGGGATACCTTCAGCTTTTAATTATTAATTTTAATCTGATCTACGCAGAAAGAGCTTTCTATGTCCTGAAGCCTTGCAGTGGTATGCTTGGTTTTTGATTCAATTTTATTAATAATAGGATCTCAAGCCATCCTAACCTAACCATCTTCCATATTGAAATTAGGAAGTTTTTTAATTTCGATAAAGTCGCGAATCATCCTTGGTAGGAATCGGGGTTCTTTCGCAAGGATTTGTGGTCAGATGTCTGTGGGACCACAGCACTGGCCACGGACAAGCGGCTCAACCGATGGTAAGAGGTCAGCGTCGCCCATGAATATTCGCAATACCAGAGCAATTGTAGGTGCGTTGCAGGCCATTGAGAAATGCACAGGCTCTTTTTTTGAAGGTCATATCAGTCCGAAAAAACCGAAGGGGGGGGGGGAGGCAGGTTTTATACAGTTCTTTTTCTTTCTATATAATTTTTTAAGCGATGCCCCATCTCCTGTATCGTGTGCTAACTGCTCTATAAAAAAAACGATGTCCCACAGTAGGATTTCTCCTGTATCGTGGGTAAGTTTTTAGGCATATATTTCACATGCACAATACAACCAGACCCAAAACCGACAATGTTGGGTCGGGATGGGATTCGAACTCAAAGCCCGCAGCGTAGAAGTCAGATAGCTAACCACTAGGCCACGCAGTCGTCAAATCTGATTTTGAATTCGTTCAGACGAAGTAGCACCTTTGATGGAGACGCGATTGTTAATAGAAGGAACCTACCGGCACTCCAAGTAGTTTGTCGAGAGGTATACGAGATTTATTGTATGATTGCAAACTAGCGAGTGAACAAGGGGTATGGTCTCCGTTCCCACAGGATACTGGGGGCTACTGTGTAACTCTAGTTGGTTTCGTGATCGGTTTCATTTGATCCCATTAACCAATGAATGAGCTTTATTTTGTCGTATGTATATGTATGAGGTTAGAGCCCCTCCAAGCATGCTCGTCCGCCACATTGTTGCCTCTTGATCTCCTGTCTCATTTATCCATTGTAGAGTTATTTTGTTTAATTGGCATAAAACATACCTCATTTAGTCGCTACTAGCATCAATAAAATGAGCCCTGAATTCACGGAATTGCTGTCGAGAACCAGTAGTACCGTCATGCTGTCAAAGAATATACGGGCGCACACCTTAAATTGAATAGTATGCGAGTTACCTGAATTCGAAGATTTACCTCTTGCTCAGCAGTGAATGAAAACATCGTGAGGAAACCTGAATGTCTCAGGAATAAAAATTTGTTTAGCCGTTAAGAAGTGATGTGCAAACAACGCTGTATTTCGACTTTAGAGGAACTAAAACTAGTGTAATAATATATGTGACTTAAGAACCGATGGCCCAAGGACGAGCGCAGTGTGGTGCCACACCTAACCTTCCGATTCAAAGATCTGAGTGTCACCGCACCGGGGTGATACTTACCTTCAGATGAACCAATGGTTCTTCTCATTTGCTTCCATCAAAAAAATGTCACAGTTGCAAAGTCTAGCAGGCGAGTTGCAATACTTGTCGTTACTTCGTAATGCTTTCGTATACTGGTTTGTTTATTTCTGTCTCCTTATAAGACACCAACACTACGAAATGGAATCAGAATATAGAGGGGAGAAAATAAAAGTTAAGGTATATTTTAAAGATGGTGTTGCAACTCCAATACGCGCCGAAGCTAGTGGAAGCTCTATCTTACGCCATCGATATCGGTTACCGACACATCGACACGGCGCATCTCTACCGCGTGGAACCAGAGGTCGGTCAAGTCGTAAAGAAGAAGATCGCAGAAGGAGTAGTCAAAAGGGAGGACCTCTTTATCACCACAAAGGTTAGTGATTATGTTGTTTACTAGCAATGCCTTTCGCATCTATAATAATTCTGGTAACCACTCC
Organism: Luehdorfia chinensis; assembly: GCA_019845155.1. Lineage (NCBI taxonomy): Eukaryota > Metazoa > Arthropoda > Insecta > Lepidoptera > Papilionidae > Luehdorfia > Luehdorfia chinensis. Next base: position 2,209,485 of record JAHVAK010000107.1, read on the forward strand.
AATGAGTTAATAGAATCAGGCGTTACTTTGCCGAAATCCACTATAATGATGGAAAGGAAGTTAATTTGCTAAGATCTGTATGTAAAATATAAAATGGGTTATATTACCTAGTTTTTGAACAGCACCGTCTGGCCTCCATCAGTAGCGTGCACAAGCAAACAAACACCGCGATCAGGAACCGCCGCCAGATACCCTCCACCACCACAATACTAGCACTAGGTAATATACACCACTGAAGTCGAGACCGCGACACGCGTGTCACTCTACGACTGTCTGTCGTAGTATCTGTGTGCACGCTACTGAGGAAGGGCGGGCGGTGTTCGTCAAAATACTAGGTAATATACACCACTGAAGTCGAGACCGCCACACGCGTGTCACTCTACGACTGTCTGTCGTAGTATCTGTGTGCACGCTACTGAGGAAGGGCGGGCGGTGTTCGTCAAAAAACTAGGTAATATACACCACTGAAGTCGAGACCGGGACACGCGTGTCACTCTACGACTGTCTGTCGTAGTATCTGTGTGCACGCTACTGAGGAAGGGCGGGCGGTGTTCTTCAAAAACTAGGTAATATACACCACTGAAGTCGAGACCGCGACACGCGTGTCACTCTACGACTGTCTGTCGTAGTATCTGTGTGCACGCTACTGAGGAAGGGCGGGCGGTGTTCTTCAAAAACTAGGTAATATACACCACTGAAGTCGAGACCGCGACACGCGTGTCACTCTACGACTGTCTGTCGTAGTAACTGTGTGCAAGCTACTGAGGGAGGGCGGGCGGTGTTATTCAAACACTAGGTAATATACACCATTTTATATTTTGAATGCGGATCTTAGCAAATTAACTTGTTTTCCTTCTCTCCAATGAGGTTTAAAGCCTTGCGCTGAGCGATGATTCACTATCATTGTCACTCGAACATGGGACATTTAAAAAAACACTTCAGGTGTCGTGGGACACCCGACAGGAGCAAAAATTATTACACTAATCTTTTTCAAAATGATAAACAGACAAAATAAAACTGCGGACATAACCCAGAGAACTTTTCTTTCTTCCAATAAATAATTGATACCAATACGTCACTGGTGGTAGGATTTCTATGCAGGAATCCGTCTAGGTAGGTACCCCTGGACCAGTTATTTTGCCGTGAAGCAGTAGTTCGCTACTAACTACTGTTTCGCTGTGAAGGGCATATGAAACTTAGAACTGATGCCTCAGAGTGACGAGCGCAGTATGGTGTCATACAGAAATGTTCTGGATTACATAGCATTTGTTATGGGCAGTCATTGCACTTACCATCAGGTGAATCTCGTCACTTCATCCAATAAAAAAAAATTAAGTGTCTGTCTGTGATTTCAAAATAAATGCTAATATTGAAGTGAGTAAGCAATTAGATGTCCAATCAGAAATGACCTGACAGTCTGTCGAAGGTTTGTCACGAATAGGCTCTGAATAAAACAAGAAATCAGTTGTGTTGTCAGTGAACATACACGAAAATTTAAGTTAACGAACTCTTTCACTTTTTCCACTCTTTCTTCTACAATCAGAACTATGTAATCCGTCATTCCTTATTCCGTTTCAAAAACCATTAATGTCGTACATAATACGTGTCTAAAATTTCAAACTATTCGGTCAGTATATATATTCATATACACGGGTCTAATAAAAGCGTGATAAAAAGGGAAAAACCACTATTTGTTTTCTATTCCCATTTCCATGAAAGTATAGATATTTATAACAACTATAATAATTATATACATAACTTCGAAATAAAAGTTGATAGTTTGTATCTGATTTTACATTATTGACAATGAACCTTGGCGTCCCAGGTCTGGCAACATAACCATCGCGAGGCCGACGTGGAAAAATCGGTGCGAGGCTCATTGAAGCGTCTTGATATGGAATACCTGGACATGGTCCTTATACATTGGCCTATGTCGATTTCCGTAAGTTTAAAAAAAACTATTATGATACTATAAATTTAAAAGTAGCCTATAGGTGTCCGGCAGAGTGGAATAGCACCTACCTCTTCCCTACCGAGGTGTCGTAAGAGGCGGCTAAAGTATTGTACGGACAGCCTTTATTCGTGCAGAATAATACCACAATGTACAATTCTGTCACTATACTGCTCGTGGGAATGCAATGGGGAGTAGGAATATTTTGACTCGTACCAAAATGGCGGCAACGTGGTTCGCCATCGGTCTCGTTTCCCGCGGGCGGGAAATGTGGAATACAGGCATGATCTCTGCCTACCTCTCATGGAAAAATGGCGTGAAAGGTAAAAATGGAAACTTGGACAAAACTTTCGGAAACAGATTTTTTCGGAAAATTAATTGTTGGGTTTTTTATTGAAAATACTTAGCTTGTTACTTAGTTTGTTAGTTGTTACTGTGACCGGAAATTTCAATTCGAGAAACACATAGTCATGGTGTCAATTTTGTTTTAAACAGTTCAAATCTTCGTTAAAAGCTACCTATCATTTTGCTATCGATGGTCTTACAAACTTTCAATTTTGTAGTAGTTTGAAATGCTAATTTAAAGATTGAACTTTGCTATTGTAAAAAGTTTACCGATTTCATAAATAAACGAATCCATTAATAAATCAATGTAAATCTTATATAACATTGGAATATTAAATCTACACTACACTTTAATTTTTATTTTTACAGCAAGATGGCGTCGACAAAAAGATAGACTATTTAGAGACATACCGCGGGCTCGAAAACGTTCTGAAGAAAGGTTTAAGCAAAGCCATCGGTGTGTCCAACTTCAATCTGGAGCAAATGAAAAGACTTCTGGCCAACTGCAGTGTTACACCGGCAACCAATCAAATAGAGGTTATAAATATAGAAAAACTCCGCATCTCCTAGAGCCCCAGCCCCTTCTCATATTGCTCATGATCGCATGCAGATATTACAATTTTTATTGCCCAATATTTTTAACTGTAACTATGGTCTTACTGGTGATATATTCCTAAGCAGGAATTCGTCTAGGTAAGGACTACCGCAGGACACCGTCAGTTATTCTACCGCCATGCAGTTGTGTGAAACATTACAGTGTTTCGGCTTGAAGGGTACTCAGAGCTAGAGTTATCACTGGGCATATGAGAATTAAGAACTGATGTATCAGGGTGACAGGCGCTGTGCCACACAGAAATGTTCTGGATGACACAGCATTTGTTATGGGCAGACGTTGCACTTACTATCAGGTGATCGTCTTGATCGTCTCATCACTTTATCTAATAAAAAAAACAGAAATGTTCTATGTGACACAGCCTTTCTTTTGGGCAGACGTTGCACTTACAGGTTAACGATTTGCTGGTCTCATCACCTTTTCCGTTGCCTGAACCGGTAAATACGGTAGAGTGACGGGTAAGCGACCCCGGCCTCCCGAGCTGATGCTGTCTCCTCCTGCTCTTTCTGAGATTGTTGCATGTCCATTTCCTACCAAATCCTTTTCCCTTCTTCCATAGGAATAATACCATATAATGCAATGCTATTACTATACTGCTCGTGGGAACGCAATGGCGAGTAAGAATTTCGTGGCTCTTACCAAAATGACGGCGACGTGATTGGCCACCCGTCGCGTCTCGCTTCCCGCGGGGGCGAAAAGTGGGCTACGGGTGTGGTCTGCCCACCCCTTACATGGGAAAAAGGTGTGACTGTTATTATGGATTTGTGGTGTTGCAGGTGAACCTGAACTTGGGTCAGAAGGAGTTAGTGGACTACTGCCAGTCGAAAGGTGTTTTGGTGGTAGGTTATACGTCTTTCGGTACAATGGTACCGAGTCGCGCCACACCCGACACTCCGGAGCCGAAAATCAATAACCCCACAATGGTCGCCATCGCTAAGAAACATGGAAAAGCAGTTACCCAAGTCGCTTTGAGATATTTTGTGAGTAACAAAAGCAAAATAAATTTTATTCGTATCTCCAAATCAATACAATACACTACATAGTAAATACAATAGACGAATGATTCCGCGACTTTCCGCGACGTTCCAAACGCAGCGACAACATAATACATATTCATGATTATTCCTTGTCAGTCTCGTTGTAAACGGAGTAAGGTTGTCTCTTTCCTTGTGCTTTTTTGAAACGTTGCCATGACTACGTAGTCATGGTGACGGACAGCAGCTTTGGAGATGGGCAGCAGCATCTTCCTTGAACACATGAATAAATAAATTGCGCTTGCCAACTCGTCTGCCAAGCGTGGCAACTACGGTGAAATCCCCCCAAAATTACAGCTTCAAACATTTGTGGAATTCTATGGTGGAGGCCTATGTTCAGCAGTGAACTATGATAGGCTGAAATGATGATGATGAATGCACATAATCTCCATACAAAAAAATAAACTTAAAAAATTAAACATGTTTCATGACTATCACGTTAAATTACGTTATAATCTGACGTGACACTCAATTACTATGTTTAATGCTAATTTAATAATTTTATGTGTTATGCAAAAAAAGACAATAAAAAAAGAAATAAAAATAACTTAAAAAAAGAAATAAAAATAACTTAAAAAAAGAAATGAGCCAGAAGTCTCTTCATCCAAAAGTAATGCCACGACACTTAAAATTCAATTCAATCGAATCAAACGAAGTTATCAAACGAAGCCGATATTTTTATAACAATAACAAATTGGATTTCTAGTCTGGATATAGTCTATACTGAAGTTTTGAGTTGCTATCTCTGACATCTCTAGCATCTCTAACCACCCGTAATCTTATTTCATACACATAACATCGGGCTCGGGAAGTTGAAGACCAGTGAGTGTGTCTATGTAGTCACTTTTGATTTTTCTTACTCTTTCTTTTTCGTTCTTAGGGCATAAATTTCACAATCACAGCACAACCAGATCCGCAAAACCAGCAAATTAGTGTTTTGCACAAATGTTGGCACCGGCTGGGAATCAAAACCAGGACCCGCGGCGTAAAAGTCAGATAATCTGAGACTAGGCCTCGCGATCTTTAAAATTATTCACCAGATGATGTCAGATCGTATCAACCATGAAGAGAATCCTAATTAAATGTATACAGGTGGTAGGATTCCTATGCAGGAATCCGTCTAGGTAGGTACCACCTTAGGGCCAGTTATTCTGCCGTGAAGCAGTTGTGTGCAAACATTACTGTGTTTCGGTTTGAAGGGCACTGTGAGCTAGCGTAATCACTGGGCATACGAGACTTAAGAACTAATGTCTCAGGGTGATGGGCACAGTGGGGTGTCACACAGAAAAGTTCTGGGTGAAACAGCATTTGTTATGGGCAGACGTTACACTTACCATCAGGTGATCATTTTCCTCGTTTCATCACTTTATCCAATAAAAAAATGTATATAGAATTCAACCAGTTTTGTATATACATGAGCGCATGAGCTCTGTCTTTACAAGTGTCAATATCATGTAAACCATAAAATAGTTCAGTAAATTAAAAAAAAATATCTAAAATGTAATAAACAAATTCTATACCTATGTACAGAATTTTTGTATTTCATTTTAATTTACTGTTTTATTGTGTATATTTATAATTATATTTAATATAATAAAAGACATTGCAAACTAAGAATCTATATTCTAGAGTACCATTCTTATCTCAGCCAAAAATATAAACATTGTTTTTTTTTGTTCGTTTCAGTACCAACGTGGTATCGCCACCATCCCAAAGTCTCTATCTGAGAACCGCATCCTTGAGAATGCATCCATTTTTGACTTCGAATTAGATTCGGAAGACATTGCTGAAATAGCTAAGTTTGACAAAGGCTATCGAACTGATGTCCCATCCTTTTGGCAGGACTACGATAACTATCCATTCGATAAAATCGCCAACCCTATAAAAGGAATACCTTTGTCTCTCCGTGAGTGTAAAAATGACGCGCATCTTGACATCGAATGATATATATATTTATTTTGTATCGTTTTTTTCCGTTCGAAATACACCTAGTTTTTGTTTAAATAAAGTGTTTATGTTCTACATTTTCTTTTATTTATTCGTGTTTTAAATTTAATGTTCTTCTTCTACATACATACAGTCAAGCCTTCATCCCATATAAGGGGTAGACAGAGTCCATACACGTAGCCTACATTTCGCCCCGGTGGGAAACGTAATGTGACGGATGGCGAACCACTTCGCCGAAATTTTCGTATGAGTCAAAAAATCTTACCCATCATTGCAGTCCCACGAGCAGTATAGTGACACCATTGCATACTATAATATTATTCTGCACGAATAAAGGCTGTCTCTTACGACACCTCGGTAAGAAAGTGGTAGGTGCTAACCTCGATAAGAAAGAGGTAGGTAGGTGGGTGTCGTAAAAGTCGACAGAGGGAAAATGAAAACTAGGAGATGGGCAGCAGCATCTTCCAAGAACATCTGAATTAAAAAAAACTGCGGTTGCCAACCCGCCTGCCAAGCGTGGCAACTATGGAAAATCAGGAGATATCATAGATCCATAAAAGTTTGGAGAGCTACAAACTTTTATGGATCTATGGGGGATGCCTACGTTCAGCAGTGGACTAGTGATAGGCTGAAGTGATGATGATGATGATGATGATGATGATGAATCTTGGGTTGTTGATATTGCGATAGCAATAGTTGTAACCCTATTTAATCTTCTCTGGTTCAAGTAACAATATCTATTAATATAATAATGTTCAGGAACTTTCTTGGTTCACGGAGTTTTCTTTTCTCCTACCGGTACATTCAGATCGCCCGTCTCCTTTAGACATCAATTGTTAAGTCATATATGCCTAGTTATTTCAATAGCTACAATGCCACTCGGATAGGAACACTGTTGTGGTACCTTTTTAAATTTTAGTAAGTGACGAGACGGACAAGTCGTTTAGGGGGCGTTGTACTATCACGCAAGGTTCGAACAGTGGGTCAGAAAAAATCACGATTAAACACGAACAAGACAGCCGTCTTAAGTTCTAATCGTCTGGTACTGAGATTGCTAATCTAATTGCCAAGCGTGGTGCAATCACTTGCCGAGCATGGTAAATCCTTCATTATTGAGAGCTCTCTATTGTTAGATTGGATTGTATCCAGCTGTTTACGATTTATAGCGAAACTTATTTTTAGAAAATATAAAAAAAAATGTGTTTCTATATTTAAAATTACTCTGTAAAACCTGTTTCGAATACAACAAAACATTAGTTTACCTTGAAATAACTATAGTGTAATGTATATTGCATTAAATTCTTGACTTTGTATAACGTACTGAATTGTTCTAATTTTAAGGTTCAGATTTATTTGCTATCGTCATAAACATTTCTGTTACGTTGTAGTATTATAATATTATTAGAATGTCAATGGACGGTTTGTGTATCCAATGACAGAACCGGGAACTAGACCCTGTGTTGCCATAGCTTAGCATAATCAAATTATAAACGAAGAAACTGCAGGGAACTGCGTGATTGTATCATCTTTACCCCCTTCGGCCACGGTGACTTATTGGAGTAATTTTTTTTAATTAGTTGTTCCCCGCGGCTTCGCCTGTGTAAAATAAGCTGACCACGTGATTGCGCCATACGGCATGGTGACTCGCTGACCTGAACATACACATTTCGGTCTGTCTCGGTAATATCCGTATCACAGCGTGCAGCTTCTAAAGATCGTGGCTGTGGAACTTTAAAGCTTAAAGTATTCCTCAGTAAACGGACCATCGAATTCAAAAATAACTGAGATAGATGATTTCCTGAGTTCAAATTCAAACATACAATCTCGCTAGCTTTGTTATAGTAGTATAAGATAACATATAATAAATGTTATATATAACTATCTTACCGTTCAGTATCGTGATAATGAACAGATGGCGCCATTTACCTTCTTTAAAGAATGTAAGCAACTCAAACCGACAGCAGTCGTGCATGTTAATAAAACAGCCAACAGATGGCGCGTTCTATAATTAAAATAATTATTTCAATCTTTACAACCATTTTTTTAACGAAACTATTAATTTTCAGGTATTTACATCTTTTTCGTCATTAAAGGGAAAAAACAATCTATAAAATGGCATACCAAAAATTAATTTTGATCCAGTATTAAGGGAGATATTTAATACCGACAAAATAGTAGTGATGTGGTGGAGGGTACCTGGTGGCGGTTCCTGGTGGCGGTGTTAGTTTGCTTGTGCACGCTACTGAGGGAGGGCGGGCGGTGCTCTTCAAAAAACTAGGTAATATACACCATTTTTATATTTTGCATGCGGATCTTAGCAAAGTAACTTACTTTCCTTCATTATAATGGATTTCCGCAAAGTAACGCCTGATTCTATTAACCTTCGAACATTTCATCATCATCACTTCAGCCTATTACTAGTCCACTGTTGAACATAGGCCTCCCCCATAGATTGCCACAAAAGTTTGTCGCTCTCATTTAGGGGGAATTTTGCCATAGTTGCCACGCTTGGCAGGCAGGTTGGCATGAACATTTATATTTTTATTTATGGAGACGGAAGTAAATGACGAGACGAGCAACTCGCTTTTTCCTCTTTATCAGCCTCTTACTAGTCCACTGCTGGACATAAGACCTCAAGAAGGGAGGATTTTCCGTAATCACCATACTTAGCAGACGGATTGGTGATCCAGTGCGTACCAGTAAGTACTAGACGCCCCGCTCCACAGACCCTACGGCCCGTCATCTGTCTTTGTATTTTGTAATTAAGGTAATTATTCCACCACCTTTCGTAAGCCACGGGATATCGGAGAAGAGGAAGTAACGAGATGAATAGAACATCTACTGGTAGTAGGATTTCTATGCAGGAACCCGTCAAATTAGATACCACCGCAGTACTAGTTATTCCTCCGTGAAGCAGTAGTGTGCACAAATTATTGTAATCACTGGGCATATGAGACTTAAGCACTGATGTCACGGGGTGACGGGCGCAGTGTGGTGCCACACAGAAATGTTCTGAGTGGTGCAGCAATCTTTATGGGCAGACGTTGCATTTGAAAGAAAGAAAGAAAGAAAGAAAGAAACACATTTATTCACGGTCTAATTACAATAGATACAAAAACAAAACAAGAAAAAAATGGAATTACACAGAACATAAAATAGTATTGCCCAAAATTAACAAAAGTTAATAAAATGAGTCTGTGTAGCAGCATAATACCGTGAAATGGACAGGACTCAGTAAAAATCGAGATACAGAGACTTAAATTGCTCTGATCCCGACACTGGTTTTCAGTCCGGCCCGCACTCTGAGGCAACTCGGACGCCTGCATTAGTGCACATACAATAATACGATGCAATAACGGAACTTAAATAATTTATGTTTTAACTTTTATTTATATAAGCAGTGGATATCATTAGTCTAATGAAGGTAAGTAAAAATTAAAATTAATGTTTTCCCATCTAAATATTGATGTCAGTTTTTACATCCCTTTTCTGTTTTAGGTTCTCCTTCATAATAAAAATGATAGACAGCATCAGTACTACAATCAAAGAAAATACGAGAGGTAGTATAAGAGGAATGGAGTCAGACATTATACACCCAGAGTTTTAAAGTTCTAAAACTCTGGGCACACACAATAGTCATTCGATATATTTAACATCAAAAATTAATTATGAATTATTAAACTTCTGTACAATAATTTCAGACTGTAGACTATAGATATATAGAAATCTACGTTTGACCCTACGATGTTCCTCTCTGCCTACACTTTCGATGGGAAAAAGGATTGATTGTATGTATGTATGTATACTAATAACTGATGTGCTGACTATAAGTAAATATTAATGAAAGAAAATAAATGGTAATTGTAATCTCGTTATGGTAACACCACTCGCGGTGTATAAACTTGTTATGAAAAGGCACCAGACGTACCGTGCAGTCATATTGTAGTATTTGCGTACAGTAACGTTAGAAAGATGATGCTGTTAGGCTTTTTATTATCGTCATCTGTGCTCGAAACGGTAAGGACCATACAAATATATCTTAATTTATAAATGTGTATTTCAATAATGTTTTACGTTTAATCTTAATTCCTAATTTACTTCATAGATGTTTTTTTTATTCGATAAAGTGACGAAACTAGCAACACGTTCACCTGATGGCATATACAACGTCTGCCCATAACAAATGTTGTGTCACCCAAAAAAATTCTGTATGACACCACACTGCGCCCGTCACCCTAAGACATTTGTTCTTAAGTCTGTCTCGTATGCCCAGTGATTACGCTAGTTCTCAGTGCTCTTTATGCCGAAATCCATAATATTTGCACACTACTGCTTCACGGCAGAATAACTGGCCCTACGGTGGTACCTACCTAGACGGGTTCCTGTAAAGAAATCCCACCACGAGTTTTTACTTTCCAAGATAAAGAGGATCACAGAACCAGATATCGCGCAATAGACGCTGCTGCTGTGGTCTAAATTACATAGGTTTGTATGGTAGGTCAGTGTGGTGGCGGTTCACCGGCCTCCCTATTCAACCCGTGGATGTCGTAAAAGCCGACTTAGTGAAAGGCCTCACTGCCACCCAATGATGGCAGAATAACCGGCTCTATGCTAGCAGAATCAATAAATAAATCAAGACCTTTGCCGGCAGCGGCATTTAATGTGCGAAATAAGTAATAGTTTTTCCAATTTAAAATGTTAGCTAGCGAACGAAAAGTTATTCTGCCTTGAAGCAGTGGTGTTCAAGCATGAGCTAGCGTAATCACTGGGCATATGAGACTTAAGAACTTATGTCTCTAGGTGATGGGCGCAGTGTGGTGTCACACACACAGAAATCTTCTGGGTGACACAGCATTTGTTATGGGCGGACGTTGCAGTTACCATCAGGTGAACGTTGTGCTCGTTTCATCACTTTATCCAATAAAAAAAAAACTTTACTAATATTCCTGTTAAACCACCCCAACTAAGGTCCTGCACCTGTACAACCTCGATCGTGCGACGCGGAATCATGTTACTAGACTACTGTTTCCTTTTTGTATTAATAATCTACTCTAGCTAGCAGCACCGACAAGTCTTACAGTCCAGACCTCAGTTTAACTACCAGCCACTATTTATCATTATTTACATTCCAGCTCTGTGTCTCTTCTGATAGTGGCAAGGCACCACGGATACAACTCAATGATGGCAACACCATGCCCGTTATTGGACTTGGAACTTTCTTAGGTTTTGATGAGGTAAGCTGTTTATATATACTAATCCATACTAATATTATAAACGCGAAAGTAACTCTCTCGGTTACTCTGTCTGTTTGTTACCTTTTCACAACCCAACCGTTAAACCGATATTGGCTAAATTCAGCTGAAGACAGACAGAAAAGACACAAATCAATGTTATATCGGTTTGAGAAAACAGGGCTGCTTTTTTCTCAAACCGATATAACATTGATTTCTTGTTAAACGGGTTTTTATGTAACTAACATACACAGTAGACCGCAGCATTATTAGTTGGGGTCATGGCCTAATGTTTATGGAAAACTTGTTCGGAAATATAAGTCAGTAAGATGTGAGTGCTTGTGGTTTGTCTTAAAATTTATACTATGCATTAATGTGTGTGTTTGTGAGCGTGTATGAATTTCTAATTTTTTTAAAAAGGATGCAGCATACTGAGTTTTATCGTGTACCGCCGTGTGGTAGAGGCCAAAATAAACTGCGGTTGCCAACCCGCCTGCCAAGCGTGGCAACTATGGCAAAATCCCTCCAATATGAGAGCTACAAACTTTTGTGGCTATCTGTGGGGGAGGCCTATGTTCAGCAGTGGACTTGTGTTAGGCTGAAACGACCACGAACGACGAACGACGAACGACGACCGCGATAGCGTTTTACAGACATAGGTTCTCATGCACAACACCAATAGACTCGAAAACCAGCGTGTTATTGCAGAAATGTAGACTTTAGCACAGATTTAAAGCCAGAACGCAGCGCAGAAATAAGGTACTCTGACTATTAGGTCAAATGTTGGCTTCTGATCGGATTTAAGCCCAGAACGCAGTGCAGAAGTAACGTACTAAAATAATCAGGTCACGCGGTCGCCATGTATTAGTGTATTTGTGCGTCGCTGTGCGTGTATGGGAGTGTGTATGTGAGTTGTGGCTTTACAATATTCCGCAATGTCCTGCTGATTCCTAAATAACGACAACGTCAAGCTTTTTTCAGACAGTAAAGGATTTTAAAAGACACATCACTCACCTGATGTTACTTTTTATTTTTACAGATTTATTGCAACATCTGCCCATAACAAATGCTCTGTGGCACAACACTGCACCCGTCATCCTGAGTCGTAAGTTCTTAAGTCTCATATGCCCAGTAATTACGCTAGCTCTCGGTGCCCTTCAGACCGAAAGCAGTAATGTTTGCACACAACTGCTTCACGGCAGAATAACTGGCCCTGGGGTGGTACCTACCTAGACGGATTCCTGCATAGGAATCCCACCACCAGGACGGTAAGTGATGCAAATAGTCAGCTACAGTCTTCAATGGAAACTGAAAAAGTCAGTGCGTTAGCAATCCATAGGATTGTTCAGTGTCCAACCCGCGCCCGGTATAACGCTCAGAGAAGAGACACGGGGAAAATTACAACACAACCAATTCCGAAAACAAACAGTTTGTGTTTTTGCCGAAATATTGACTCCGGCTGGGATTCGAAACTTACACCTGCGGCGTAGTAGTCAGGTCAGTACTTTGACCACCAGGTCAATCGGTCGTCTAGTTTATTACTGAAGCACCAAATTAAACATATACTTCCATAAATGAGCTTTCGAATATTTATCGAAGAATCTTTACTTTCAGAAAGGACAAAAAGAAGTGGTAGAGAACGAAGTTGAACTTTCCGTGCTTTGGGCCCTTGACTCCGGATACAGGTAAAAAATGTCATGTCCCCGTCGTAATACTTTCGAGGGTATGAGCCGTGTGGCAGCGGCCTAAGAGAATCTACCACCCCATCTCATCGTGTCTTAAAAGTCGACAGAGGGAAATTAAAACCAGGAGATGGGTAGCAGTATCTTCCTGGATCATCAGATTAAATAAACTGCGGTTGCCAACCTTCCTGCCAAAGCTTGGCAACTACGGCAAGATCCCTCCAATATGAGAGCTACTTGTGGCTATCTATGGGGGAGGCTTATGTTTAGCAAAGCCCTTGTGATGGGCTCAAACGACGACGACGTATGAGAATTAATCGAGTTAAAACGCTCTATTTTCGTTTTAAGAAAAAGGGCTTCTATTCGATAAAATCATTCAGAATGAGTTTATGTTACTTTGACCATTAGGTTTTATTTGTACTTTTCAAAGTTATACTTTTAATTGTAAGTTATGTCTGTGGTATTTTTTTATATGTGAAAGTGACGAGACTTTCAAAATGTTCGCCTGATGGTTAGTGCAACGCTGCCCATAACAAATGCTGTGTCACGCAGAATGTTTCTGTGTAGCACCACAGTGCGCTCATCACCCTGACACATCAGTTCTTAAGTCTTTATGTCCAATAATTACGCTAGCTCTCAGTGACCTTCAAACCGGAACATAGTAATGTTTGCAAACTATTGCTTCACCTCAGAATAACCGACCCTGCGGTGGTACCCAGGCTAATTCTGCATAGGAATCCTACCACCAGTAATGTATTTAAATGTCTGTTAAGCGCACCCACGACACAGGACCCAGAGTGAAGCATTGTTTTTTTTAAATAAAAAGATCAACGCAGAAGCTCATTGCTTGATTACTCAACGAAACCGTTAAACATTTAATGTCTTAAGCCTTGGCAAACTAAAGAAAAATAAATAGATACGAATATTTAAAACTAATATAATATTCACTTAGATAATTTCTTGTCTGTGTAATGTATTAATAACGGATTTATAAGAGATTTCCGCAAAGTAACGCGGGATTCCATTAACTATATCTCTCATATATTTTATCTGAGACTAGTCGTAACCGGTTAAGTACGTTACCATAGATAAAATGTTGAGCATAGAAATAAAGGATAAAGAATATCTCAATGTTCCTAAATATTATATAGACTATTTATCGCCATGATAAATCATAAGGTCATTTACTATAAACTTTCGTATTACCAAGATTGTAAAAAATGTGTAACATGTGGTATTGATGTAAAAATAACATTGTAATGTTGTTATAGTTAAGCATATAATGAATATCACTACGACATATCTTTGCAATACGGAATTATTTTTTACTTGTGGGTGCTAGGATTTCTGCCGCTTAGTTAGGCACTTGGATCTTAGTCAAAAGGACGAACCAGGGTAGCTCAGGTGCTTTAAATTATACGTATGCGAGTGACCTGAGTTCAATTCTCGATGCCGGCACCTTTGAAATTGTTAATTGCAATTTTTAGTGCTGATTTATCACGTGCTCGGCGGTGAAGGAAAACATCGTGAGGAAACCAGCATAATTATTTCGAGAACGTAAAGTCCGCCAATCAAAAACATTGGAACTACATGGCGGACTCTTCCCGGCTCCAAACACAGAGATATTAATAGGTTGTTACTTCACTTTTCTTAGGTAGTTCATTTTCTCTATTCTGCCGCCAAAAGCATTGTACTTAGGTTTGAGTGGCACTGGAGCTAGAGTTATTTCAGACTTCTTTCACACAGATATGAGACTTAAGAACCTATGTCTCATAATTGGCTTCCATAAAAAATATCTACGCAACAAGGTGGTGTGGAGACTATGCCACCACCAGATAACGCCGTAAGAAATTTGTCTTTTTTAGGAATTGTTTCACAATGTCAAGAGGTTCCCAGACTTTTTTCTCGTAAACCACTTTCAAAATTTACCTTGTTCCGGTAGAACCCCTGCAGTTACATTTCTACCTTATTCCCAAAACTGGACAAAAAATGTGAAGATTTGGGAAGTAAGGGTCTGGACACGGAACTACTAGACAAACTGAATAATCATATTATAGTTTAAAAACTAAAACGCCTAAACAGCAGTGAACTTTTGATCCTGGTGAGATACCAGGTCAGAGTTTTTTTTGTTATTGGATAAAGTGATGAAACGAGCAAAACGTTCACCTGATGGTAGGTGCAACGTCTGCCCATAACAAATGCTGTGTCACCCAGAAAATTTCTGTGTGACACCACACTGTGTCCATCACCCTGAGACATAAGTTCTTGAGTCTCATATACTCAGTGATTACGCTAGCTCACAGTGCCATTCAAGCCGAAACACAGTAATGTTTGCACACTACTGCTTCACGGCAGAATATCTGGCCATGGGGTTGTACCAACCTAGACGGATTCCTGCATGGGTCCATAACACCTCCCGCTTCAGGAGATGATCTCATTAAGTTGTTTTAAAAAGAAATGTCGGAACTGGCTTTTGATGCAGCAAACCGTAGGTCCGTCTGTCCATAATTAATATATGTATATATATATATATATATATATAAATGTGTACATTGTTTAAAGTTTTGTTTTAGTATCTAAGTTCATTTTTTTTATTTTTATTATTAAAGTGTGTTATTGTTCTGTTTTTAATTTCGGGCTGGGATAGAATATCAGCAGTGTACACCATGTGTGTGACCAAGCTGAATCCTAGACCCTTTTGTCTAAAAGGAGATTTATATTCTTTTGTATACCTTTTAAAACTTTTTTGTATATGTATAAAGTTCTATTGTTATTAATATTACGTGTGCATAATTTCAAAATGATTAGAACGTCTGGAAGTGCGTGAAAATTTAATTAAAATTTTTATAAGTTAACTGGAACTTATCAGGAAGTGTTAAAACAGGCCATATTATAGCATGTTATATGTTTGTGGTAGCGGCTTAAGAGAATCTACCACCCTATCACATCCCGTGGGTGTCGTTAAAATCGGCAGAGGGAATATAAAAACCAAGAGATGGGCAGTAGCATCTTCCTGGAACATTTGAATAAACTGCGGTTGCCAACCCGTCTGCCAAGTTTGGCAATTATGGCGAAATCCCCCCAAAATGAGAGCTACAAACTTTTATGGCAATCTATGGGGAGACCTATGTTCAGCAGTGGACTAGTGATAGGCTGAAATGATGATGATGAAGCATATATGTATTTATAAAATTACAGATTAATAGACACTGCATCAGCCTATAAAAATGAGGAGCAAATCGGCAAAGGTGTTCAAAGGTCAGTTGTGCCTCGAGAGGACGTATTTGTTGTCACGAAGGTAAGTTTTTTTGGTACATCCGTTACAGTAATTAATCAGAGAGTTGTGGGGGCACAAGAGATTGTATTATTCCGTTTCGTATCGTCTCTCGTCTCAAAGTGATGGTATCAAAACAGAAAGGTCCTCGTAATAGCATAATCTTGAGAATCATGGCCACTACATATCTAATGACAAAAATAACGATCTAAAAGAAAGAATTTTGAGTAGAAAATACTGCGAAAAATTAACAGTCATACGAGATAGAGCAACAGTTTATCTTAGGTAGGCAGGTCACATAAAAAGGACAAAAGTGTACTCGCGATAGATACAATAGCAATAAAGGAATTATTTACATTAAGATCTCAGATAACTCAATCTGTTATCTTGGAAGAAACCTCTTGGACAATGGAAAATTCTCAATGGACAGAACTAAATTGAAAGCCGTTGTCTTACCTATTACCACGTACTCGCTTTCTCCTGTATTTTTTTATTATTTTAAAAGGTGACGAAACGAGCAAAACGTTCACCTGATGGGAAATGCAACGTCTGCCCATAACAAATACGCCCGCCACCCTGAGGCATCAGTTCTTAAGTCTCATATGCCCAGTGATTACGCTAGCACAGTGCCCTTCAAACCGAAACACAGTAATGTTTGCACACTACTGCTTCGTGGCAGAATAACTGGCCCTGGGGTGGTACCTACCTAGACGGATTTCTGCATAGGAATCCTATCACCAGTGATTTCAGATGAGCTAGAAACTTTAAACATAGCTCAGAAGGGGATGATAATGCAAAATTCGCTTTCTTGTCTATCTGTTTGTTTCTCTGTCCGCTACAATTTTTTCTTTTTTTTTAACATCGTGGTGTACTAAAACATGTTTTCTAAATTAAATAATATTTAATTTATTTTAGCTCGGTCTGGATGAGCAGAGACATGTTATCGAGTCGTTGCGGGCGTCACTGGCCCGCCTGAACATGTCTTATGTGGACCTCTACCTCATTCATAACCCTGTTGCGTTGAAGGTGCGTGTATTTTTGTAAAACATAGTCACTGGAAATATTTTACGCATGCATCGGTTGGCGCTATGACTAAGCGATTGGCTTCTGCGCTTTGTACGCGGTTTCGATTCCTAACAATTCCCAAAGTAACAAATATTCGTATCACCTACAGACAGATATTCCGGGATAGGCCCACATTAACTTCAACTTCAAAAAAGCCCTCGGGCTAACAGTGACCGTTAGTCCTAAAAAGGGTGAAGCATTGGCGTAATTATCCTTAAAAAAACCATTAAAACAGACATCAGCATCTTAAGTAAATTTGCTTTAACCTGTCCAAATGCTCGTAGGAATTGATGCACAAAGCGAGAGCTCGAGCACGAAAAAATGTCCACTTCCAAATAGTAAAGGTTATCACATCGAGAAATGGGCATATTTGGAACTATATTTCGAAGAACGAATCAAATACACGTACGTTAAGTAAAGCGTAACGCCGCCATGACGTCGTTTTCTAGTTTTTATAAATAAATTCTACAATGTGGCCAGGTCGTTCTTTGGTTTTCGAAAAGAATTCTCAAGGCCAGCATGAAACCTTTTTGACGTTTGGATTTTTAAAGTTTACGAAACCTGGCTATCGAGAATTTCTTATAACATCTCATTGATGTTTTTAAAGTGAGAGAGCTCTTGCGCTAGAGTATCGACTAAGTCACTCGATACAGCTACTTCACTTCGAAATCTAAAAATACTTTTGAACAATATAAAAAAACCAACATAAAGTATTCATACGGAGTTTCTTTCGCCTGTTTTGATATATATCTGTTTAGATAGATAGGCGCCACTGGCCGTAGTGACGTGCTGTGCAAAAAATTCTTATATCCAATCATTACAATCGACTTATGCTACCCCGTGTTATGAGATTCTGGAGTTTACGGCACGCTTTCTATAACTTTCGAGTTTAGATTCCTCACTTCAGCCCCCATACTAGAGTTCGGCTGACAACATGTTCGGACGTATTTCTCGTTACATCCACGAAGCCCTAATAGACTATTTTGTCACACAGTACTATCCATACTAATATTATAAATGCGAAAGTAACTCTCTAACCTGTCTGTTTGTTGCCTTTTCACGGATCAATCGTTAACGGTTGGGTTTGAATCCATCTTGACGAAATTCGGCATAGAGACAGCTTGCATCCTGGAGACGGACATAGAATACGAGCACGGTATTCTTGAAAACCTAAATCCTTGTGGACGTAGTCGCGGGCTTCAGCTAGTATAATATAATTTGTTGCATTACTTAACATTTAATAACATATTTTATTTTCCATTATTGTTTTCATTAGTCGCCGGTCCCAATTAAACATAATTTGTATGTCTGCAAAACTGTACGACGACTTACGCGAATTCAACTAACGCGGTTATCGTTCGCGTAAGTTCGGGGTATTACTGTATATTAAAATAATATGTATATTAAGTTAAATCTACGATTATTATTTTCCTCGACAGCCGGACAAAGGCGAATTTGATGTTGTGGACTACTTGGACACGTATGGAAGAAGCAAAGAGGCTCGGACTGGCCAAGTCCATCGGAATCTCCAATTTCAACATCACCCAAATTGATCGACTCTTGTCTAACTGTGAGATTAAACCAGCCGTTTTACAAGTGGAAGTGAGTTAAACAAAGTTTAAAACAATGAAGCTAAAGTCTTATTTAAATAAAAATGCATATTTTAGTGATGGTGTTCCAACACTTATCGATAGATGGCGCTGATTCCGGTAGTGCGTTTTTGTGTGTTGCGCTGTACAGATGTGACAAATGAACACAGTCATAATACAATATTTGGCCACTGTGGCACATAGACACCTGGGGCCATTAATATTTAAGCTAATTTAATTTTGGGATAGGCGTTCACCTTAAATTTCGTAGGACGCGAGTGACCTGAGTTCGTCCCGTGGTGCTGGCACCTCTAAAATTGATCTGCGATTTTAAGTGCAGATATACCACATGCTCAGCAGTAAGGGAGAATATCGTGATCAAATCTGCATGTCTGAGAAATAAAAATATTGCGAGGACACCTGAAGTTCGCAAACTTTGGAGCAGCGTGGCGGACTCTTCCTAGCTCCAAAACCCTCTCAAAAATTAGAGAAGGCCTGTGCTCAGCAGTGGGTCATTTACAAGCTGTTACTTTATTTTACTTTATGAATGTGCATTGTCAAAACAAAGGTAGATGCAACAGCATTATACTACCTCTTCACTTTGATATTCTCATAGTGCGTGGGCCATTCTCGATCCAGTCGACCCATTTATGTGATGATATCCGCAGCTGGAGCGTTTTAAGCCTACACTGGACAATATTTGCTGTACAGTGTAGGCTCAAACTAAGAACACAGTCCTCATCATTAAATGGTTTTAAAGCAATTTTTTTTTCTCGCCAAGGTTTAGAAGTCCCTCGATGTTTTCCTTCAGACTCATGAGACTATTGTCGTGAACCATCTTTTAGCATAAGCTTTAAAACTTAGTTGGAATGGTTAACATGAATATCCCGTATATTTGCCCATTGCCACTTCAACTTACTAATCCTAAGGGCTATGTCGGTTACTCTAGTTCTGGTGCGAATATCATCGTTACAGCATAGCCATACATCGTATTGTTAACAGCATTCCAAATATTCTTCAAAAAAATGCTCCTAATAATATCCTACCTACATGTCTTACTTATTGAGCAGTAGTCTTGCTGCTGCAGTTTTCTGGTTCCAACGCAAAAAATCAGTTTAGTTATGTCATCATTTCAGCCTATCACTAGTCCACATCTGAGCATAGACCTCCCCCATAGATCGCTACAAAACACGTTAGTTTATAGCGCTCACTTTGGTGGGATTCTGTCATAGTTGCCACGCTTGGCAAGCGGGTTGGCAACCGCAGTTTATTTATTCAGATGTTCCAGAAAGATGCTGCTGCCCATTTTCTGGTTTTAATTTTCCCTCTGTCGAGTTTTACTTCACCCACGGGATGAGATGGAGTGGTAGATTCTCTTAAGCCACCACACGGAAGTTTGTTATATATTATATTATTTTTATTTTAGTTTAATATAAATCTCGCCCAAAACAAACTACTAGAGCACGTTAAGAAGGACGGCATTGCAGTAATGGCGTATTCGCCCTTTGGATCGCTCTTCAGTAAAAGTAATGTGCCGCCACCCCCAAGAAAAGACCACCCTACCCTGGTCCAACTAGCCAAGAAATACGGGAAAACCACACCGCAGATTGTTTTGCGATATTTGGTAAGTTAAGAAAATGTAACACTAATTTTACAAGTGGTTGTGTTTCTATGTGTATCACACCTATGCCAATTGTATTTAACTAGCTGATGGCCGCGATTTCGTCAAGATCGGTTCAGCGGTTGAGCCGTAAAAAGTTAACAGACAGACAGAGGGACAGACAGAGTTACTTTCGCATTTATAACATTACTATTGATCAGTTAAGTTTTGGTGTAATTAGCTGATAGCTAATGTATTTACTGGGTACATGAGACTTTTTTTTATTGTATAAAGTGACGAATCGAGCAAGACGTTCACCTGATGGTAAGTGCAACGTCGGCCCACAACAAACACTGTGTCACCCAAAATATTTCTGTGTGACACCACACTGCACCCGTCGCCCTGAGACACCAGTTCTTAAGTCTCAAATGCCCAGTGATTACGTTAACTCACAGTGCCCTTTAAACCGAAACACCGTAATGCTTGCAAACTACTGCTTCACGGCAGAAAAACTGGCCCTGGGGTGGTACCTACCTAGACGGATTCCTTAATAGGAATCCTACCACCAGTGAAACTGAAGAACTGTTGTCTCTGGGTGACGAGCGCAACGTAGTAAGAACCACAGAAATGTTTAAAAAAAAGTAAGACTCATCCCACAAGAAGAAGTGACGATCGACAAGAGCTGGAGGCTAGGTAGTACGGGTACGTACTTTTAAGAATCTTTGGAGCGCTGTTTTCTTTCTCTTTTTATCATTTATCGGTAGGATGGAGAGTAAGAATTTCTTGACTCGTAACAAAATGGCGGCAACGTGTTCCGCCACCCGTCATATATCGTTACTCGCGGGGGCGGACAGTTGCCTACGGGTTTGATATCTGCCTCCCCTTATGAGATAAAGGCGTGACTGTATGTATGTCTAAAAATTTTAAGGTACAATACGGGGTTATTCCAATCCCTAAGTCAGTTCATAAGGAGCGTTTGGTGGAGAACATTGATATCTTCGACTTTGAATTAACTATTGACGAGATGCAGAAATTGGGTGAGTGTATTTCCATGTTTGAACACTTACCAAAGAATTTTTAACGCGCTTTGTTATGCTCTGAGCCGTACCAGCCGAAGTAGCTCAGGGGCCGGGCGCTGGCTTTAAATTTCTTGGTACGGGAGTGAACTGAGTTCGATTCCCCGTGTCGGCACCTCTAAAATTGTTGTTCTGCAATTTTAAGTGCTAATTTATCAGGTGCTTTGCGGTGAAGGAAAACATCGTGAGGAAACCTGAACGTCTGAGGAATAAAGCATGTTTCGAGGTCATGTGAAATCCGCCAACCCGCAATAGAGCAGCGTGGCGGACTCTTCTCGGTTCCAAAGCCCTCTCAGAAATGAGAGGAAGACTGTGATCAGCAGTGGTACATTTATAGTCTGTTACTTTTTTACTTTCACTAGCTTGTATAAATATAATGGAATCTTTCAATTAAATTTTCACCCGCTTTGACATGTCCGAAATTTTTTTAATTTTGCACTCGTATTATGGACCGATGACAATACAATAATTTCGTAACTATGACCTAATATCCTCACCAGAATCATCACCATATTGTGTTTTGTTCTTTTCGTTTTTAAACTATAACATATTAATATTTAATGTATTAAACACAACGTTTTTACGAACAGACATATTTAATAAACTGTAGAGTAACTAGAGGATGTCGAAAAAACCTTACGTCTAAAAGACGGAAAACTATATTAAAAAGTCAAAGTCCTCTTTAAGGCCTTCTGTCAAACATAGAACACGTGCAATCTGTGTATGGATTTTTTCGCAGAGGGCTTTTTACGCTCTCCGAGTACAATATAATAATGCCTCCCGTGTGTTATTGGAGCTCCCGCAATACTACAGTCCATCTGCCATGTTTGCACATGAACACACTGATGGGTTTCGTACTCTTTCGTACGTAAACGGTTCGCGTCGATGTTGCGCGGCGACAAAAGCACTCAAGTAAATAAGAATCACATAGTCGGTAGTTATTTTTGTATTTCATTTGTAGTTATCAATTGTTATTATTATTTAAAATTATATGGATTGTATCGTCTATAATAAATAAATAGCTGCTTTTGAACTAGAGAACTTCATAAAGTTAAAAATCTATGTACTTTTCAGCGGAATTCAACAAGGATTATAGAGTTGTTTGGCCCTGTTTCTGGCAGGACCATCCATACTATCCGTTCGAGAAGACGGACGAGGTCTGTCCTGATCTGTTTAAAACTGGTGTGATAGAATAAGCTAATAAATATATAATATACTTCTTAACTATGTTTTATTTGTCATGCTATGCACTTGTAATAAATAGAGGATTGTAATAAATAAATCCTATAAAATAAATCATCCTCGCGGACCATATTTTCCAGACATTTATGATCTGCGAGGATAATTTTTTTATGGGAGAAAATGTCGAGACGATCATATCGTTCATCTGGTGGTAAATGCAACGTCGGCCCATAACAAATGCTGTGGCACGCAGAACATTCTTGTGTGATTACGCTCTGCGCTCGTCACCCTGAGACATCCTAAGTCTCATATGCCTCGAAATTGCACTAGCATTGGTATCCTTCACTCCGAAACACATTAATGTTTGCACACTACGGCTTGACCTCAGAACTGGCACTGACTTAATTTTTTTATATTCATGCATTACTACCCTTTACTAAGCATGAGAAAGCTCAGTCATTCCGCGAGCTGTGATATGAACTAAGCTCGGTGTTTCTCTGCTAGATAGAATGACGATGATACCCGCAGCAAACTATAGTAACCGGCGGAAGTGAGCCAGCCATATAGGTCGTAGAATTGATAACTGATAAACTGATAAAGACCGCCAGCTAGATAGGGCCACAACCTGTGCTTTTGGGGCCTTCGATGTACAGCCGTCGACGAACAAGAGCGGCCGAATATCGAAGGCCACATCGCAAAAGGTTTTTTTTATGGCGTAGGTGGGACATGTCCTACAACGTTTAAAAAAAGAAGTTTTATTAGCTTGTGTATCGATACATATCCGAAAAATATTTACCAGAAAATATCACTTTAGTCGAAATCGGCCAGCAGACCGCCATTATCAACAAAAGCACGATCATAGCCATAAAAAATCACATAGAGGCGTCAAATTAAAAAAAAATCCTGTGTCATGTCAAGAAATCAAACTCTTCAATCGCTGTTATTAAACATAATCAACCATTGTCGAAACACGAAATTTATTATAACACGAAAATTGTTTCCTTGATTGGAGGACAGCTTCTAATTATTGTAAAAAAAAAAGATTACAAGGCTTAAATTTTAAATACCGATTAAATTAAAATCTGATACTGATTTTGATTGCATGTTGGATAAGAAGATTAAATCTCCATTATTTTATCTAGAATAAAAATTAAACACTTTTATTCGTAATCCATTTTATTACAACAAATTCGGGGCAATCAATGATTAAACTAAACTTTTTCTTACATTGTTTTATTATATTTTAAATAACACAGATATTACATAATTATAACAATACATAGTCTATGGTTGTTGTCAGTTAGTAAAGAGACGAGGGCAAAATCGATTTCATCGATTGCAATCGAATATAAAAGGATGATGCTGAAAAGTCTCTGTAACAAATCGATGATATTTTTAACACTATATAGTTTATTATTAATCACTAACGGCTACGGCACTAACAATCATAGTATAGAAGGTAAATAAATACACACCGATTTTTCTCATTCCGTCGTCAATAATTTCGCATTTGTAAGAATAAGACAAAGCATTGTGTAACTATACAACCGTTACATAACATTTATTAGTAAAGCGGTAAATACATACTTATTTGATACAAAATCTTCTAAGCATTGGTTTAATGACAACCAACGAAGCTTTAAGTGGTTAGAGATTGCTCCTAATTTTGATACTGTCGTTTTTTATAACCGGAAGACCGTGAATATGCTAATCGATTTATTCAATAAATATTATTTATTTCTTATACCTCAAACAAATCTGCCCGCAGAATTATTTGGTATTATTAACAAACAATATTTTTAAATTCTACAAATAACAAAAACTTTTGTTTTTTCTTACTTTACATTTACTCAACATTAATGTGCAACAATTATACATTTTTGAAAAAATAAATAAATAATTTTAAGCACTTGTGGTGTATTCATTAAAAAACAAAAGTATTCGAAACGCTTATATTATCTGTGGGATTGATATGATGGAATAACAGCATTTTTTCTTAAACTATGGTTTAACTAATCCGGTAAACGTGTAGTTTAAGAAGTTATAAACAAAATATGAAAATAATTTTCAATACTAATAAGAAATAAATTGAAATTAATATAAGGGAATTTAGCTAGGACAAGAGACTTATTTTTTATTCCATCAAGGGCCTACTAGTGTTACCAATAAATGTTATTTAAATCAATCAAAGAGAAAAAAAAAACTACGGTCTTCCGAGTCTAAATCCAGGTCTATTTGACGGCAATGAACTCGCTTTTCAGCTCATCCTCCTGTTCCACGGTGCAGTTGGCATTAGCCTCAAAGTCGCACTGCTGAGTCCTACCGTTGAAGAATAGTCCATCTGAGCAGTAGGCAGCTTGCGGAACACCATTCATACAACGCCAGTATCGCTGGCAGTCACCCCTGCAATGCAATGAATAATATGTGAAAAGAAAAAAAAAGCCAGATCAAGCTACACAGAACAGTGCGTCTGGCGCTGTAATCGCCAATCCGCATTCCAAGCACTGCGTCTAATCCCCCCCATCTTGGGAAACCCCTGGGCTCAACAATGAAATGATAATATAGTGATGATAATCATGATATACATTAATTTAGAGCACTGTGATTCAATTTCAGATGGCGGGCCAACACTCAGACAGGCATAGTATATGTTTTAAACAAACGTACCGAGTTGAGAACACTTTTCCCCACACAGGATCACATATTTCTGAAAAACGACTCTTGGCAGGCAAATTCATGCGTCGGCGGGATACTTTGTGGCTTGCTGGCCTGGGTTAGGCATACATACACACAGTGACGCCCTTTTCCCATATAAGGGATAAGCAGAGGCTACTCACTTAATTCTTACTCCCCATGGCGTTCCCACGAGCATTGCATACTGTTGTGTTATTCTGCAAGAATAAACGCTATCCTTACAATACCTTAGTCGCCTCTTACTAAACCTCGGTAGGAAAGAGGTAGGTACTATTCTACTCTGCCGAACACCTATCGGCTTCCTTCGGCAGCCTTGATTTAGACTGAGGTAGAAAATATCCACTCACTTGTAAGCCACCTGTCTCGAGGCGGAATCGGCCCGGAAGCAGTTGAGAATAATATTGTGCCCGTTAGATCTCGCAGGCGTCTCTAGAGACATTGGCCGAACCGCGTTTAATACTGCATCTGCTGTCAAACTGAGCACTGAACCTGGAATCGAAAAGTGAAACCAATAAAGAATTAATTAGAAATAGAAATAGACTTTGTAAAGCCATACTCGTAAGTATGAGGTCCATGAGTAGTGAGTGCTAATTTGTTATTATAGAACCTTAGTTGCCAATGTAGTCCCCCAGGGGTCCACGGGAGACTCGACGGGGTAGACCCCCGTCGAGTCTCCCGTTGGCGTGAAAAAAAATGTGTTAGTTAGTTTTGGAAATATGGTAGAAATGTAGCTGCAGGGTGTCCAACGGAACCAGCTAAATTTTGAAAGTGGTCTATGAGAAAAAAAGTCTGGGAACCACTGTTATAGAAGAACAAGTTTTTTAGCATTGGATACTGAGACCGTAAGACTGCCGACTACGTGACCTAGTTTTCAGCACCTGACTATTCTATTTATTAAAGCTACCGATCTTAGATTCGAATCCCGGCCGGAGCAAACATTTGCTTACATTCTTACCATCAGGTTGAATGTGTGTTGTTTTACGTCGCTTCACTTTTCCTTTAACATCGGGTTCAATGTATGCTGTTTTATTACCCTCACTTAATAAATAAAAACTAAATAAAATATAATATACATGGCTTACTGTTCGCCATTTGTCAATAAGACAGGACTTCTTATATAGGGATTCATGCTTCACTGTATATATTATAAAGCGAAGTTTTATATTTTTTATTTTATAAAGTGACGAAATGAGCAAAACGTTCACCTGATGGTGAGTGCAACGTCTACCATAACCATAACCATAACAAATCCTGTGTCATACAGATCATCTCTGTGTGTCACCACACTGCGCTCGTCACCCATAGACATAAGTTCTTAAGTCTCATTTTCCCAGTGATTACGCTAGCTCTCAGTGCCCTTCGAACCGAAACACAGTAATGTTCCGTGTGGGAACATTACTGTGTTTCGGTTCGAAGCTTCTGCTACTGCTTCACGGCCTACCGAGACGGATTCCATATCCATATCCATATTGCATTCCATATTGGATTGCATACTTAGGAAGCCGTGAGACAAACGATAAACTTCCATTCCATTTTCCATTTAAATGTGACTTTTGGTCATCGGTCGGGTTACCTGCGCCATCCTAACTATCCATCAACTTATTGATACGAGAGTGCTGTTTCCAGATAATTTTGTTTAATTCTTGATATTCATTGTTACTTTTGTTGTTTTTATTAACTTTCATGTTGTGTTATGTTTTTGTTTATCTGTTCACTGCCTTGTTTTTGTTATTTTGTCGTAAATATTTGACAAACATTGTTTTCATTATTTATAAGTAATTTTTCTCAATCTTTAACATCGGCCACCCGTCCCGTCTCGTTTCCCACGAGAGCGAAAAGTGGGCGTGAGTGGTCTCTGCCTACCCCTTATATTTGAAAAAAGCGTGACTATATGTATACATGTATTAAGCAACTCACCGTCAGAGGGCTTGTCAGCGTTGTCGGAGAGCCAGTCGAACACCTCTTCACCTGAACCCTCAACGTCATTATCCTCTGGTACATCACGAAGTACGCAATTAGTGTCTTTTGGCCAATTGCAAACCTGTAAAATGTTCCATGGTGAAAAAGTCCAAAGTCGTGCGATCTTGGGTATTTTAAACTTCAACTTTTAAAAATGAATAGTGTAAAAAACGATTTTTCTACAAAAATATAAACTACTATTTCTGGCGCCAACTCGAAAGTGACGGTCGTGTTTTATCGATGTTTATGATTTCGGTAAATATTTTGAGTTACGTTGTTTAATATTGACAGTTTGTTGTTGCGGCAAGTTCTCGTTAAAGTGTACAGTGATTCGATAATTCAATGCAAGATCGAGATCGTGCTTTTTCTTATGTTTGTTTATGTATTACACTTTAAAAAAAATATAACCTACTATTTCTGGCGCCAACTCGACAGTGACGGTCGTGTTTTATCGATGTTTATGATTTAGGTAAATATTTTGAGTTACATTGTTTAATATTGACAGTTTATTGTTGCGGCAAGTTCTCGTTAAAGTGTACAGTGATTCGAAGAATTCAATGCAAGATCGAGATCGTGCTTTATCTTATGTTTGTTTATTTATTACACTTTAAAATGACGGATCCAATAACATTAGTTTATCTCCAATCCCAACAAACCTCCAATAAAAGGAAACTATCATTTTTCAAGTATCATAAATCCTTTTACACATATACATAAATATATAATTTACCACTGACACGACACGAAATCGCAAAAACTACAGGACCTATTTTTTTGTGACGAAACGTGCAAAACGTTCACCTGATGGTAAGTGCAACATCCGCCCACAACAGATACTGTGTCACCCAGAATATTTCTGTGTGACACCACACTGCGCCCGTCACCCTGAGATATCAGTTCTTAAGTCTGAAATGCCCAGTGATTGCGCTAGCTCACAGTGCCCTTCAAACCGAAACACAGTAATGCTTGCACACTACTGCTTCACGGTAGAATAACTGACCTATCCTGCCTGGCCTTCTTTCCCGACGTAGACACCCTCTAAGAACGTATTTTGTAATGAGTATGACATGACAATTACTTAAGTCACGGCGGATCATCTAGTATAATATCGGGTACTGCAATTTTCTGCATGAAATATGGTTAATGTTTATTTTTGTAAAAGTTTAGGCATTAGTTGCACCTTAGACTCTGCTGCACGTCAACGTTTTGTATATTTGTGTGTGTGTGTGTTATCCACCACGAGTTGATGGAATGACATTTTGCCCGAAATTCATCGACTCTTAAGACACCAATGAGCTAGGATTGTAGATTCTGTAGATGATGATGATCGAGATGTAAACAACTCAAACCGATGGCTGTAGTGCATGTTAGTTGAACAGATTTCAGAGCTTAGAGTGCAGTTAATAAGAAAAAACTCTTACCTGTAACCCGAAATCGAAGTAAAGGCCTCCGGGGCACACGAACTGTATTTCCTCCCCGTGGGCGCACATGAAAAACTTTGTGCAGTCGGTGTAATGCGGCAATAGAAGAAATATCTGCAACAACAAAATTTCACCGAACTAAAATATAAATTATCAACTCAATTACTGGCCACACACTGACACCTGTCATTAGCCTAAGGTATGATTCAGATCTGACGAAGCGTATCGGAACTGTTACAGAACCAAAGAGAGCTAAAACCGCGTGACTACATTTAAGTGAGATATGATGTCGAGTGCTGCGTCGTCACAGTCAGTCTTTTCATACCTTATTAACATATCATAATTTTATTTTTCTTTTAATATATTTTTCGGTCTAGTTCACTATACACAAATTTTACGGCAAAGCAAGCGGCAGCACGGAAACACATTTTCCGATATATGTTACATTCTATATGCATTTTTAAAATGGAATAAACAAATCAATTTCCTTTATTTTGTTATAAAAGGCGCTCCGAAGCGCGCTGAACTACTTCAGTCAGGTCTGAATAGTACCTATATCTTGATTGAAATGTAGTTGTCAATGGTCCAAGGTAGTGATCATGACAGATGATATTAAATTAAGGGATAATTATTATTTACATGCATACATACAGTCATGCATTTTTCCTATATAACGGGTAGGCAGAGACTACTTCCGTAGCCCATTTTTCGCCCCCGCGGGAAACAATATATGACAGGTGACAAACCGCCGCCATTTTTGTACGAGTACGAAAAAGTTATTGATCTACATTGCGTTCTTACGAGCAGTATAGTGACAGCATTGCATATGGCAACTAAATGGCATTATTCTGCACGAACAAAAGCTGTCCGAACAATACCTTAGTCGCTTCTTACGACACCTCGGTAGGAACAAGAGTTCTACTCTGCTGGACACTGATTGGCTAATTGCAATTTTATGCGAATTATCACTTTCTTAGCGCTGCAGAAAACAGTGTGTAAAACCTGCGAACATGTGGCAAGCGATGTAATTTACTGTTTTATTGCCCTCTCGTTAATTAAAGATTTAGTTCTAGCAGTGGAAAGTTCATAAGTGTTTACGATTCTATTCTATTAAATACAAAAAATATTAACCTGTCCCTGAGGATCGCAGGATAGTGTGTTGGGGTCGACACCTTCAAAAGGGTTGTACAGCCCAGCATCAGAGGTGTTATTGGGACTTTTAGTAGTAGTGGTGGTTACGTTTGTTTTGGATTTGGGAGTAGACGTCGTGGTAGTGTTTGCTTTGGCGGTAGTCGTCGTAGTAGTGTTGTCTTTGGTGTTAGTCGTCGTGGTAGTGTTGGCGTCACCAGCTACAGCAGACCCCAGTACCAAAAGTAAGACCACTAGTTTTCCTGTAAAACAAAAAAACAATAATATTAAAAAGAGACGATAGATTTAGAAAATACAGCCTAGCAGTGTTTGCTAAAAAAGAGTTTATAGGACACTACGCCACTTGGCATTGCAAGTGTTAAACAAAATCAAACGGAAAACCTAAATTATTACTTTTATTTTTAATTAAAAACGTGTTGAGGTGTATCCAGTGTGGCCAGTTCATATAAATTTTCTTAATTGTTTTTTTATTGATTAAAAAAGGTTGCATATATTCATATATCCTTTTTTCCTTCCCTCTTGGATTTCATGCCGAGCGGACGTGTTAAAAGTCAGTTTCTAAAGTGTTTATTTAAATAAAATCATAAAATAAATCGATCAATGTTGAAGTGAACTACTAGGAGCGCATAACTGGAGAGCGTATTACTATTCAAGGTGGAGCGAGGCGGATATATGATTTGGTGAGCTAAACAATTGCAAGACCAATGAAAGATAGATAAATCACACCTTGTGTCATTTTTCTATTAATAACACAAATACGCCCCTTAACGCAAAACAAAAAATATAACCATCTCATTTATTGTGCTATTGCTTATCTGCTCTCAAATAGGCCTACAACTACAACGCGCCGTTTAATTATTAATTATTATATTAATTGTTAATTATTATAATATTATTACAATGCCGATTGAACGCTCACCGTCTAAAACACAGTCATCTCAACTGCAATGCTCTCAATCGTCGCCAGATTTGTCAGAAGAACGACACATATCAATTAGACCACAAAAGCGTAAGCAGAGAGATGATTTTGAATTTTTGATGCAAAAATTTGAAAATATGTTTTCTGCTTGGACATCAGCACAAGACATGAAGTACGAACGGCTGATACAGACAATAACTGATATAAAAGATCAAAACTCACATATTTCGTCCTCTTTAGACTTTCTATCCAAACAATACGATGACCTACTAAACAAATATGAGAAATTAGCGCAGGAAAAAAAGGAGTTCAAACATTACATTCAAAACCTAGAGGTGAAAATAGACATCCTGGAGCGAAATGCCCGTGCCTCTTGCATGGAAATAAGAAATGTCCCGGGTTCGAAAAATGAAAAAATAGAAGACCTCCAAAATTTAGTGAAGTCGATTGGCGAAGTCTTAAAAATAAAAGTGGAAACTATAGACATACGAAACATTCATCGCATCTACACTAAAAGTGACCCCAAAAAAACAATTATTGTGGATTTTTCGTCGGTTATAATTAAGGATAAATTTTTAAACAGAGCAAAATCGTTTATAAAAGAGAACAGTGGAATTCGCCTAAACACTAAGCACCTGAACATAGAGGGACCCCCTTCACCGATTTTTATGTCGCACTTTTTAACACCCAACATGAAACGGTTGCATTTTCTTGCACGAGACTTCGCTGCGAATAACAAAATCAAATTCTGTTGGGCCACTCCCAGCACGATTTTTCTTCGAAAGAAAGAAGGTGAAGCTGTTATACGTTTAAAAAACGAACAAGACCTAAAGCGATTGTCAATTTCGTGATAAAGTGTTCTGATTGCCAATTATTTTTAGTAATTTTTGAACTATATATAAATTTATGTTGCCTATTTTCTGCCTGCTTTAGCTTTCAAAATGTAAAAATAAATACACCACACCAGCCTATAATATATAAAAAAATTTGAGCGCTCGCGCCACTATAACTATTCAAGAATTGTACCCACTACTCATTTTATATTTTATAAACATAATTACACTTCACAAACGCACAAAAGCAATTCTACCTTCCTTGCATACCTCTTTTTTCTCTGTCTACACATATCACAGCTGTCTATCCTACTTACAGATATTACATGTTATAATTACATAATATTTATTGATGTTTTATCTATATATATACCTGTATACGCTACAGTACTACTCAAACACAAACAAATTTTTATAAAGTTCTATTTTTTAATTTGCAGCCAAAGATCGTATAAAATAAATATAATTTTATTTTATCCTAACTTAATTTATTTAAACAAACTATTCGAAAACCCCTTAAAAAGTAACCATAATTTAACAGTTTTCAATATTCGCTGACTTAAACAATATAAATTCGTTGGATAAATTTGAATTAACTAAGTTACAAGTCTGCGAACCAGAGTGCTGCAAAACCGTAATAGGCAATCCCTCCTCTTACCTAACTATTATACAACATAACATAAGGAGTATCAATAAAAATCTCACTAGTTTTTATGTATTATTATCAAGACTTGATATAACGTGTGACATAATAATTCTTTCGGAATGTTGGCTCTCCCACTTAAATAACCTACCATCAATGCCAGGTTATTCTACATTTAGAACTATGATAAACTTTAATCAAAATGATGGGGTTGTAATATTTATTAATAAGAAATTAAATATTAAAATTGAAGAACCTAATATATCAGAGGCTAACTGTTTAATGATAAAAATCAATAATGATATCGTTATAATTGCTATTTACAGACCCCCTAGTTTTCTTAATCCCGACATTTTTTTACAATCCTTAGAACAGCTTTTATCTACACTATCTTCATACAAAAACATCTTTATTATGGGGGACATAAATATAAACATTGCCGACTTGAACCCAACAACATCTAATTACCTTGAACTGTTGTCTTACTTTGGAATGTTTCCTGCCTACTATAC
This sequence comes from Luehdorfia chinensis, assembly GCA_019845155.1. Lineage (NCBI taxonomy): Eukaryota > Metazoa > Arthropoda > Insecta > Lepidoptera > Papilionidae > Luehdorfia > Luehdorfia chinensis. The sequence continues at coordinate 2,242,204 of JAHVAK010000107.1, forward strand.
ACCGACCAGAGGAAGCAGTTGTCTTGATCATGTCATTCTAAAAACTAAACATCCTTCTAACACTTTTATTGTACAAACTGCCATAACAGATCACGAGCCGATCCTTTTCTGTCTCAACAACAGAAAGCGGTCTACTCAAAATATAGTAAAATACACTAATAAAATTAATTTTGAGACACTGTATGAAGAATTTAAAAAAATTGATTTTAGCCTAATATATAATAATGAGTATAATCCAAATCAAGCTATTAACTACTTAATAGAAATTATTCAGAATTTACTAAAAAACAACTCCATAAATATTAAAATACCTAGAAATAAAACTACAAAAAAACCCTGGGTAACAATGGGTTTACTTAAGTGTATACGAACGAGGGATAGAATGCACTACAAAGTAAAAAAAGAGCCAAATAATGAAACACTTATAATTACTTATAAAAGATACAGGAATTACTGTAATGATATTCTAAAAAAATGTAAAAGAAATTATGAAAGCAACGAATTAAAAATTGCAGGAAATGACAATAAAAAAATTTGGACAGCTATTAAAAATATAAATAACCTCAATAAACCTAAAGATTTGCCTTCGGAGCTCCTTAATGTAAGAAATACTCCTATAAAATCAGTAAATGCAGTTAACCACTTTTTCTCTAACGTGGGTGCGAATTTAGCTAACAAATTCACATCACATGTACCTCATCTTCCTCCTAATATCAATAACACATCCGCCACTTGTACCTCTTTTGTTCTCCTAGCTACAAACGAAGAGGAAGTCGAAAGACTTATTTTAAACCTTAACCAAGAAAGTTGTACAGGTTGGGATCATATTTCTTCAAAACTTTTAAAGTGTTTAAAAAATCTTATTGTTCCACCGCTAACTCATATATATAATAGATGCTTAACTGAAGGTATTTTCCCTACTTCTCTTAAAAAATCAATTATAATCCCTGTCTACAAAAGTGGTGAAAGAGACAATTTTTCAAACTATCGCCCTATTTCCATTCTGCCATCCCTATCTAAGATTCTAGAAAAGATCATAAATGTTAGAATTGTTAAATATCTAGAAGACAAAAAGATTCTCTCAAATGCTCAGTATGGTTTTAGAAAAGGCATCTCCACTTCTGACGCTGTTCATTCTCTAACCAATTATATTGTACAAAATTTGGATAACAAAAAGAAAGTTTTAACTGTCTTCCTTGATCTCCAAAAGGCATTTGATACTGTCTCCTTTCCCAAGGTATTAGCTAAACTTGAAAATATGGGCATAAGAAACATACAATTGCTACTCCTACAAAATTACCTGCAAAATCGCTCTCAACGAGTGAAAATCGGAGATATTGTCAGTGAAGAATGCTCTGTTAGCTATGGTGTGCCACAAGGCAGCATTTTAGGTCCAACACTATTTCTTTGCTATATTAACGAACTCTGCAACTTAAATATTCATAATTGTAAAATAATTACATATGCTGACGATACCACACTTACCTTTCACGGTGACACATGGGAAGAAGTCTTTAATACTGCACAAATCGGCTTCAATGCAGTTTGCAAATGGTTAGCTTTTAATACCCTAACACTGAACACGGAGAAAACAAAATATATAACTTTTTCTATTCGGAATTCAAACTTTAATAATAACAAATATAATATAAAAGCTCATGCATGTCATCTAACATCTAATACACACTGTTCCTGTCCAAGTATAAGCAATGCACATGAAATCAGATACTTGGGCATAATAATAGATGAAAATTTAAATTTCAAAGAGCATATTAAAACTTTAACACAAAAACTGAGAAAATTAATCTATATATTCAAAAATCTGCGATACATCTCAAATTGGCATTTGCTAAAAAATATTTATATATCCTTATGTCAATCTCTTTTCACATACTGCATTTCCGTTTGGGGAGGTTCAAATAAAACACTCATGCTAGAGATCGAAAGAGCTCAAAGGATTATATTAAAAGTAGCCCTACATAAACCTAGAATGTTCCCCACCACAAAACTTTATGAAGAAGCAAATGTCTTAACGGTCAGAAAACTCTATATACTAAATATTATCTTAAAAAGACATTCCAATATGGTATACTTACCCAATGCCGAGCATGATAATAATAGAAGGAACTACAATGTATGTAAAATTGTGCCAGTAAAAAGCATGTTCGCACAAAAGTTTTATGACTTTAGAAGTGGTAAACTGTACAATATAATAAACAAAGAACACTCTATATACCAATTATCAAAAACCGCATGTAAAAAAATTATAACAGACTGGCTTTTGGGATTAGACTATGAGGAGACTGAGAGACTATTGCAAGGTACAAGATAACGATTGGCAAACAAAAACAATAATAATAACATCAAAAACTAAATCACTGGTGATAGAATACTAACATAAAAAAACAGCACATTTTCATGAATACACTCGTACACATATAACACTCACCCACACTAAACATCCTATATTTAGATTTAATTTCATATTACTTAATACATGTAAAATAGTTAAAAATCAATCATACTTGTCAACAAAAAAGCATTAACTTCCAAGAGGGGGAGCCAGGAGACCCATAGCACAGGGTTACCTAGTTTGGGCTCCTGTCTCCCACATTATAAAATAAGAAACTTTTGTTGTTTCACTATAATTTGTAACTAAACTACCTATTAATGTAATGTATGTGGGAGAAAATAAAAAAAGTTTTATTATTAGTTTTATTATATATATTTGATCAAAATATCTGGCTGTGTAACTAAAACTAGTACAATAAGAACACTAGCTGGTTAAAATAAATTTTCTCCTCCTTGTATTTTGCCTCCTTGTCGACCGCGTGGCTCAGTGGTCAGAGTACCTGACTTCTAAGCCGCGGGTCCTGGGTTCGAATCCCAGCCGGAGCCAACATTTGTGCTAAAACATAAATTGTTGGTTTTCGGGTCTGGTTGTGTTGTGATTGTCTCCGTGTTTCTGACACTGCATCCTAGCCTACCTAAGATCTTATCGCATCAGCGTTACATCGGGCGCGGGTAGGTTGGGACGAGTGAGTGCCTCTGTGTTTGCGCGTACACTTGTGGCACTATAATATCTCCTGCGCAGTGGATGGTCGGAAGTTGTCGCCGTGGTCGAAATCGGCTAGGAGAACATCATCTTAATCATCATCATTTTGTCCTCTCCTTAACCAAATAATAAATCAATATTTAAGAAGTAATGTTTCAGGGTAAATAAACAGACGTAGTGTTGTACTAGACGCAAAGGTTCTGTGTGACATAAGTTGTTGTCTCGTCACTTTCTTCCACAAAAAAAGACGGCAGAATATTCGTCTCGAAAAAAACAAGGCTCACATATATCTCTCAAGAAGACAAGCTACTTTTTAAGAGATAGTTGTAAGTGTATTTAATTTTTATATGCTTTTTCCTAGAAATTGAACCACAACTTTGTTTAATACTTTATCTACGGATTTTTTTTAGATGTGACATACCTTTTCAAACTGTATTTACCCAAAAAACGGTATCAGATATAAACATATTTTCACCGATCAGACAATAGACATATGATAATTTCTAACATCATATGGCGACATCGCTTCTTCTAAAATACGAGTATCATTTAAATGATCCGTGTATATTTTTATAGATTGATGAATTGATTAAAAAGATAAGATTAGTATGTTAGATATCCATCGGCGAGGCGGTCGGTTCAAGCACAGACAATGCAAATAGATTTTATCTTTTTATCTATGCGCAATATTGCATTAACTTGGAACACTATACTCGTTAAGCTCAGAATAAAAAAAAAGTTTAAAAAATATGTTTTTTATCTTGATTTTATCTTTATATTAACAGGTATTTACCTGTGGACCAGTGACACTACAGATTACATACATAAATACAATCACGCCTCTTTCCCGTATATGGGGTAGGCAGAGACCACAACCGTAACGCACTTTTTGCCGCCGCAGGAAAAGGGACGTGCCGGATGGCGTCGTCCACAACCACGGCGCCGCGTTTGTTTACGAGTTGAATTTTGGCACGAGTTGAAATTCTCGCTACCTATTACGTTCTCGAATAACTCCCCACCGGCACGGCAACCACTGGCTTGCGGGACAGAAGAGAAAAATTTTATGTAGAAAATCGACTTTGGGTAGGGAATGGGAAGTTGGAAAAGGAACCATATGGTGTAGGATACTACTACCTCGGAAATAGAAGGAGGGAACAGCAGTAGCTCGGGAGGCCGGGGTCGCTTACCTGGTACTCTACCGTATTTGCAGACACTGCAACTTGGTCAAGTAACCCTGGCAGAGAGATTACAATTCGATGATATAACAATATCGATAACATAGTAAAGGTAAAAGTTACGAACAAACAGTGCTGAAATTAGATCAAAAGAGTTCATGTTACTAATTCTAAGTAATGTTAACTTCTCAGTAATGCTCGGTTCTCAGCGTGCAGCTCCTTAAAGCCGGAGCATATTTTTATAGCCTAGAACCTTCCCCAATAAACGGGCTATATTATGCAAAGGTAGTTTTAAAATCGCATTATCATTTCCGGAGATTAGCGCGTTCAAACGATCAGATACGACTAAATTTGTCTCACCTTTAGCTACTATAATAACTATCTATGGTATTTATTAACCTACTTCAATAAAGAAGGAGGTTCTCAATTCGTCTGTATATATTTTTTTCAAATAATAGGTGTCCGACAGACTAGAACAGCACCTATCTCTTTCTTACCAAATGACGTGCCAGTTATTCTACCGCCAAGCGGTTGTAGCTGCGACTGCGACTGTTATGAGCTCGTCTAGTCAATAATATCAAAACTATACAAACAAATAAAATTCAAGTGTTTGTCTGTGATTTGGCAAAAAATTACTTTTTCTTAATCTCTTATGGTAATTTGCGGGATACCAAAAACAAACACGCGTTTTTTTAATTTATTGTTTGTCCCGGCTAATCTCCGAAGCGGCTGAATCGATTTTGACGATTTTTCAGGGACTAAGTACTCTAAGCTACTTCTGACTTCCGAAATATTTATGGTTCCTGCGCAAAATCTGAAAAACTATAGAAACTAGAGGCTATACTATGCTATGGAACGCGCAACTTTGATTAGCAATTTAGTCAGCATTATTTTAGTTTATGGCAGTTAAAATACGAGTATATCTCTTGATAACTTAATTTAGAAAACTCATAGTCACTTTTACGTCTTTACTTTTCTGTAATAAAGCTGGAGAGCTTGTATGTTTGAATTATACGCACTAATCTCAGGAAATAATCCGAATTTAAAAATTAGTTTATAATTAATGATTTACTTTATAAATAATTTACTGGTGGTAGAATTCATTTGCAGGAACTCGTCTAGGTAGGTACCCCAGGGCCAGTTACTCTGCCGTGAAGCAGTAGTGTGCAAACATTACTGTATTTTGGTTTGAAGGGCACTGTGAGCTAGCGTAATGACTGGGTATTTGAGACTTAAGAACTGATGTCAGGGTGACGGGCGCAGTGTAGTCACAGAAATGTTCTGGGTGACATAAAATTTGTTATGGGTAGACGTTGCACTTTACATCAGGTGGACGTCTTGCTCGTTTCGTCACTCTATTAAATAAAAAAAATATATATAATTAAATTAAATTATGAATTACGAATATTTATATTGAAAGTAAGTATAGACTAGCTAACCCATGTCAGTATTTCGCACAGTATTGTGATCATGAACAGATGGCGCCATCTACCTTCTTTAAATAATGTAAACAACTCTAACAGACAGAACAGATTGTCAACAGATAGCGCTTCTACAATTAAATTAACTATTCAATCTTTTAATTATTTTCTTTCAGAAAACTAATTTTAAGACATTTATTTATTTTTCGTCATTAGAAAAAAATAGCGTTTCATAGAGTATTAAGAATTATGTGATACCGACAAAAAACACCTTTGAGAAATAATATATATACGAGTAGATAGATAGATAGTTTTATTAATTTCGATACCAACTATAAAAGACAGGTACCTGCAATGGTTAATATCAAAAATGTTAGAAATGAGAAAAAATAACCACATAAGTAGACGTAGGTTGTCGGAAAGACTCCTATGCAATAAACCGTTTACGTAACCAGTAGTAAAAAGTAAAGTAAGCAGTAAAGTAGTATGCAAATATTACTGTGTTTTGGTATGAAAAGCACTGATAGCTAGGCATAAAAGACTTAAGAACTGATATCTCAGCGTCTCGTCACATTCTTCCATAAAAAGACAGGACACTAGAAGTTGGTATAGAAAGTCTTTCGCTGTATATGTGATGCCCGAACTAAAAGTAATCGGTACGTCTCATATTTACATCCTATCAAGATAGAACATCTTTAAAAAAATATGTCATTATAACTTATAATTTATTAATCTGTGCTAAAGTAGTGTTTATTCTCTTTGCTTCGAGTATCATTTACTGACATTTACATTACACAAAATAATGCACCTAAATCGGACACTGGAAAGCGTGCGGATTTTTTTTTAAATAGACATATTTGTTATACTTTCCAAACATATTAATTGTCTATAATGAAGAAACGAGATCCATGTCATTTTATTTCAGAGAAGTTAATACAATCATTCTGTCATCCCTCACCAGGCTCATGTGAAAAATACTACAATTTCTTACAATACTGTATTGATCTTGGCAGAATTAGTATTTCTATTTTCTTTAAAAAAAAGAGACGTGACCCGCATTAGGGTTTATCCTGTGTCGTGGGCGCGTTTTACATATATAAATTCCACATGCACAAACACCCAGACCCGGAATAACTATCCGTAGGCCATGTTATTCTCTTTCTTATTTTTCCCGTGTGAGATTCGGGCCGCGATCCCAGGCACAGAAGCCAAGGGCTTAGCCACTGCGCTGACGAAGCCGGCACTCAATTAAGAGCAGCCATTAATCAAAGAAGAAGAAACACTTATTACATTCCTATAGAGGCGCTGAGAGCTAGTGTAATCACTAAGTATATGAGACTTAAGAACTGACGCCTCAAGGGGACGAGCGCAGTGTCGCAGAAATAATTTAAGTGACAGCATTTGTTATGGGCAGACGTTGCACTTACCAACAGGCGAACGTTTTTTTCTTCTCGTCACTTTATAATACGAAAAAAGGCAACACGTTTTCCGAATTTAAATGCAACGCAATAATTTTACAATACGATGTTACGACCTACGACGTGATTAATAGAATCCAATTATATATTTCTGCCACGCAATCAATCTTAATAATCCTTAAATCACGGTCGGCCATTTTGACAGGTGATTAGACTTATTACTTTGATATAATCGTAATGTTTGCGAATGTAAAAACCGTGAACGTACATGCTTTCTTTGTGATAGAGTTGATCTGATATTGATCGAAAGTGATAATATTTCATTACTTAAGTACCTACTACATTTCATCGACATAACTTCGAGTCACGATTGTCGTGTACCATCATCATCATTATTTCAGCCTATCACTAGTCCACTGCTCAACATAGGCCACGGTTGCCAACACGCCCGCCCAGCGTGGCAACTAAAGCAAAATATCCCCAAAGTTAGAGCTACTAACTTTTAAGGCAATCTATGGGGGGGGGGGGGGTTCAGCACTGTACTGATGATGTTCGCCTAGCCGATTTCAACCACGGCGACAACTTCCGAATCCGAATGTCGAGAGCCATCAACTTAGAGATATTATAGTGCCACAAGTGTGCGCAAACACAGAGGCACTCACTCGTCCCAACCTACCCGCGCCCGATGTAACGCTTATGCAATAAGATCGGAGGTAGGCTAGGATGCGGTGTCAGAAACACGGGGACAAACACAACACAACCAAACCCGCGGCATAGAAGTCAGGTACTCTGACCACTAGGCCACGCGGTCGTCATTAGCTAGCACTGTTCTAGTGATAGGCTGAAATGATAATGAGAGTTGTGTTTGTACACGATAGAACGACTGCAGTGCGTCGGTATCTGTGTAGGCGGATGCATAGGAAACCTACTACCAGTAAAATATCTAAATCGTGCTTCACGTGTCCCTACCGTTATGAGCTACTTCTATTAACGCTATGGGCTATATTATTTATATTTATATATTTATTTATATTCATATTTGGTTTTCCAACAATGAGTACAATAAGTATTTACACAAAAGAAATTAAAAGTAAGTCACAATAATTGCCTCATCACTTTTAGGAAAACACAGCATTCACTAAAACATTTGTTTCTAACGTCTTTGTTCTACTTACATTAATAGACTCTCCTCTACTTACTACAAGAAATAAATTAAGACTAATGACTTATTAAGATAATGACTGCGTTCGTACAAATAATAGAGTGTATGAAAATATTTTAAAGAAGCAACTAAGAATAAGAACGCGACGTTATCTCTAGTTGCATCAAGGAATTGTCATCTGCGAAGGACTATACGTATTATATATTATAGTGCGTAAGTATTCGCGCTTATACTAAAGCACTTATTCGTTTAACCTTCCCTACACGATCGGAGGCTGGTAATTTGACATCATATAATATCATGCTTAGATGGTTTGGACACGCACAGAGGATGGATGAAAGAATATTGATGAAACAGATTTATGACGCCAGTGTGAATTGGTAAGGGTCGACGTAGGCCAACGTATTTTTTTTTACCTGTGCTATGTAACATTGTTATGTGTACAGAAAACTTAAACTTAAACTTTACTGGTGGTAGGATTCCTATGCAGGAATCCGTCTAGGTAGGTACCACCCCAGGGCCAGTTATTCTGCCGTGAAGCAGTAGTGTGCAAGCATTACTGTGTTTCGGTTTGAAGGGCACTGTGAGCTGGCGTAATCACTGGGCATTTTTAAAACTTAAGAACTGATGTCTCAGGGTGACGGACGTAGTGTGGTGTCACACAGAAATGTTCTGGGTGACACAGCATTTGTTGTGGGCGGACGTTGCACTTACCATCAGGTGAACGTTTTGCTCGTTTCATCACTTTATACAATAAAAATAAAAAATCTGTGGTACGTAACTAGACGGATTCCTGCACAAGAGTCCGACCACCAGTAAATATCACTATCAGATCGAAGTCGTTTTAAGCAAAGGCCACGTCCACAGTTCCCGCAACCGACGAGTATGTATGAAAACGCTAATAAAAGTATGAGAAGCGAAAGATGTGTGTCAGGATCGTAGCAAGTGGAAAGATATAGATGTAGAAGTTTTGAGCGTATGAAGAGGCGTTGCCGAAGATCGTAAAAAAAATCGCGCTTCACTAGGATTTCTTCTAGTGTGTGCGTTTCACAGACATACATTTCATCGAGATGCGCCATTTGCCGCTAGATGTAAAAGAAGAAAGAGGAAGCCTTCGTCCAGATGCTTGATGCGTTTTCGGGCTAAAAATTTAAATAAAGAATAGCCTTGTCTGTCAAATAGATTGATTTAGATTAGATTGTGAAAAGATTAGATATCGAAGGACAAAAGTAAAGGTTACTTTTGACTTAATAATTGCGCACCATTTTATATTTTACTACTATTTCGATTAAGACAGTGAAACGAACAATGCTGGTTGTTTTTTATATATATATATAGCAAAACGTTCACCTGATGGTAAGTGTAACGTCCGCCCACAACAAATGCTGTGTCACCCAGAATATTTCTGCGTGACACCACACTGCGCCCGTCACCCTGAGACATCAGTTCTTAAGTCTCAAATGCCCAGTGATTACGCTAGCTCACAGTGCCCTTCAAGCCGAAACACAGTAATGTTTGCACACTACTGCTTCACGGCACTAAATTATTATTTTCCTCATTATCTATAGGCTGTAAGACTTCGCCGCAATTAATGTAAAAGTAATTAAAATATCTGATATCAGTTAATTAGTAGACCATAATCTTTTAAGACGGATTCTTACGTGCAATTGCGAAATGTAATCTTATACTGATAATCTGTGGCGAACTGTGATTTATGCATAGACTTTATTACTAAATCGTTTTATATCAGACGGCAAGTATTTTATGAAAAACGTAGATATTGCGTATTAATTACTATTTAAAATGAAGCAGGTACAAGTTTTGTATCAAAATATTTTTAGAAATAGATACCCACTGTCAGTCAAAATTTCGTGAAGAAATTTCGACATAGATCTGATTAGGGAAAAACGATTACTTATGCTAAACTATAAATACCTAAATTAAATATTTAACGGAACCTATTATTACTACTACTACTAGTCGAAAAATTCTTACTCACCATTGCGTTCCCACGAGCAGTATAGTTACACCATTGCGTTCCCACGAGCAGTATAGTTACACCCTTGCGTTCCCACGAGCAGTATAGTTACACCATTGCATATTATGGTGTTATTCTGCACGAATAAAGGCGGTCCGTGCAATACCTTAGTCGCCTCTTACGACACCTCGGTAGGAAAGAGGTCGGTGATATTCCACTCTGCCGGACACCTCCTTCAATGTTCGTAAAATCCGAATCCGTTCTTGTCTATGTCGGGAAAGGAATATTTGCCAAACATCAACTTCTTATTGACTTGTAGTTTCGGAAATACCGTTATGGGTCCGTGGTAAATCGCTTTTATATATAGGTACATCAGAATAAACTGCGGTTGCCAACCCGCCTGCCAAGCGTGGCAACTATGTCAAAATTCTCCCCAAAATGAGAGCTACAGACATTTGTGGCAATCTATCGGGAGGCCTATGTTCAGCAGTGGACTCGTGATAGGCTGAAATGATGTAGGTAGTGAGAACATGTGTATGTGACAAAGAAAGTGCTTTGCTAGGTCGTTCCAATGGATAGGGTAGGGATATAGTAAATAGCAAAACCCCGCACTAAGGTTTTAACTTTTTAACGTCTTAACTCGAGAAAAACGCTTGTTTAACTATGATTTCTTGCGTACATATTATGTAAGGTAATAGGTATATTAAAAATTTAAAAGAAATATGTATTTGTAAATTGTTGCAATTCTTGTTTTTTATATTTTTCTAATTCAATGTTGTTTACTTTGTTAGTTTAATTTTGTAATTTTGCCTTTCTTCGTTTGTCTTTAGCCGATAGGTGTCCGGCAGAGTAGAATAGCACCTACCTCTTTCTTACCGAGGTGTCGTAAGAGGCGACTAAGGTATTGCACGGACAGCCTTTATTCGTGCAGAATAACTCCATAATATGCAATGGTGTCACTATACTGCTCGTGGGAACGCAATGGGGATTAAGAATTTCTTGACTCGTACCAAAATGGCGGTCACCCATCACGTCTCGTTTCCTACGAGGGCGGAAAGTGAGCTACGTGAGTGGACTCTGCCTACCCCTTATATGTATATTGAAAAGGCGTGACTATATATTTGTATTTGGTAGGATTCCTATGCAGAAATCCGTCTAGGTAGGTACTACCCCAGGGCCCGTTATTCTACCGTGGAGTAGTAGTGTGCAAACATTACTGTGTTTCGGTTTGAAGGACACTGTGAGCTAGCGTAATCACTGGGCATATGAGACTTAAGAACTGATGTCTCAGGGCGACGGGCGCGGTATAGTGTCACACAGAAATGTTATGGATGACATCACATTTGTTATGGGTTGGTTGCACTTTACATCAGGTGAACGTTTTGCTCGTTTCGTCGCTCTATCCAATAATAAAAAAAAGATCTTTGTACGTTTCAATTTGATTCGTTACATATGGAAACTTTGCACTCAAATTCGATCTTTAAATTTTACTGCCGTCGCGCCGAAACAATTTTCACTTAAATAACTAAGTGACAAACCACACAGTTCACTTAATAGTACATGGTTCCTGTGGCCTATAGACACAATCGATAAAGGATCAAGACTTAGGTTTCCATAGTGTTTCCGCTGAAGAGCAAACTGAAACGTAATATAGTTAAGTTGGTGTTCTATAAAAGCGAGACATTTTTCCGATCCCCCCTCCGTATATGTACCACAGCCGACACTTTGCAACAACAGCTGGCACCTTTTCTGGTGGTAGGATTCCTATGCGGAAATCCGACTAGGTAGGTACCATTCCAGGGACAGTTATTCTGCCGTAATGCAGTAGTGTGCAAATATTACTGTGTGAAAACATTACGGCACTGAGATCTAGTTTAATCACGATATATTAGACTTAAGAACTGATGTCTCGGGGTGACGGGCGCAGTGTGGTACCACACACAAATGTTCTGGGTGACACAGCAACTGTTGCACGTAACAACAGATGAACGTGTTGCCTCGTCTCGTCATTTTATTAAATTATAAAATAATAAATCATCAGACTCTAAATAGTCTGCATTCTCATGCTGAATGGATTTCCCTTAAATGCCACGCATGGCGATCGCAGTATCAGACATCTCGCACCTTAGACGCTGCTGCCCGGCACAGGTCTGAATAATTTAAGTCTGACATTTGAGGTAATTAATCGGAAGCCATCACATTTTTCGTGACATTTCCATAACTTCAATTTTAATATGCACCACACTGCGCCAGTCACCCTGAGGCATCAGTTCTTGAGTCGCATATGCCCAGTGATTACATTAGCTCACAGTGCACTTCAGACCGAAACAGTAAACTACTTCTTTACGGCAGAATAACTGGCCCTGCGACTGACCTACCTAGACGGATTCCTACATAGGAATCCTACCACCAGTAATGACAATTATTGCTGGCGTAATAAAAATTGCCACCCCGATTTAACGCGTAGGTGTCGTAAGAGGGGAAAGACGCCTTCATTGCTCCCAACAAGTACCACAATTAGTCGAATCTTGAAAAATATAAATACGTATTTATCAACCGCAAAAAAAGTCTGTATAGTAGAATATTGACAAATGCACTATTGATTGCAGACTCTTGATTAAAAGTTAAATCAAAGAAATAAGAGTTTTAATTTCAAGTAATGTATCTCAATCTATACACATATTTTACACATGTTTTTGTGAAAAGTTATCTTTCAATTAATATCCAACAATCGGATTATGTTTTTCATTACACGCACATGAAATCATGATTGTAAGATAAAGATATCTCGATCGAAGTAAAACTACTTTTTTGTAAAAGATAATTAAAGTAATTGCTAAATATTTAAATCTATTGTTATATTACTATGTGCAACAACAATGCCTTAACTCGTTAATGTTTTTAGGACAAAGGCTTTTGTTTGGTAATAAACTTTTATTTAGAGGTATTCTATCACCATTTTTACCGCTCGTTGCAAGTCACTTAACATAGGCGCTTTCCCCACAGATTGTCACGGGCTCTGAGCCATTTTACATTTTCCGATTTCTCTCAAGATTGGACGACCGTAGGTCGTTACAAACTGCGTTTGCCGAGACGATGCTGCCCGCTCGGGGATCGTTGTCAATATACAAAGTCGATACATTTACCCGTTTTGTAATTTAAAAATTGATAAACAGGTAAATACCTTTTTTTATAATAACTTGTTTTTACAGGTCATAGGATTTCGGCGGGTCCGTCGAGCTAGGCGGCACAGCCACAGTGCCAGTTATTCTGCTACTTTGCAGTATTTTACAGACATTGCTATTTTGGCAGATATAGGATAGGCTACCCGTCAGATCGGATGGTCTGATCTCGAGAGAACTTCTCTTCCTACCATTAATCTTTGGATGATGTATACATAGTTCGCATCTCAGAGACTTTCATAGGAGAAACAATCACTTTAATATAATTTGATGTTCATAATGTAAATACCAGGAACAAGCACAAAATAATAAAGCTAGTTACTCGACTTCACATAGTCAGTTACTCTTTCATGGGGCAATGTTTTACATTCAGAGACAACTACTACTACGTTTTTATTATTAATGTTTTTATTTATATTATTAAAAATACATGGATGACGATAACCCCTGGGAATGAGGTGATCGCTGCCAAGGTATTTCTACATCTTTATAATACTGCTGTAATTGTATATTATTTTCAAAATGACTGAAAAAAAATCCCACTGGGTTTTCATACTGGTTCTTCCCAGGACAGAGGCATTTCTTTGCGAACCAGTGTAGCTTAAAAAAAATACGTTCAATGAGTATTAAGTTAATGATCTATATGGAATAAAAAATATTCTATTCTATTCTAGCGCGATTATGGACGCATGAGCTATTTCTTGAGCTTCTCGGGTGGGGCCATAGATGTCGCTACACTATGTTCCAATTTAGAGGCAATGCAGCTGTAAAATTACTGGGAATGATAACCGATGCGTCTTGAGCGCTGTGCGGTCCTTTAACCATTCTCATTCTCGATTACACCGCAACTCTTATGGGCAGACGTAACATTTACTATCAAACCAAATAAATGAGGTGTCAATCAAGGTGAACGAGCGCAATTCATTACCATGCAGTGTTTTGCAATTCAAAGTACACTTACTATCAAGTCAGCGACTTGGTCGGATCATTACTAAATATAATTATCATTAAATATTATTATAGCCGTGTGGTGGCGGCTCGTTAAAAGAATACTGCCACTCCATCTCCTCCAATGGATCTCGTAAAAGGCGAGTAAGGAATTAAACTGCACTGTGCACCCAACAGCGCATGGTGGCGATGGGCTCACCACCTATCACACCAAGTGCATTATATTGTTTTGGTGAAACGTGGATTGTGGCAGTCATCTGTTTTTGCAGTGAGTGCCCAGTCTCTGACTACCCCTAATGGGATACAGTCGTGATCTTATGTATGTATGTAAATATTATTTAATCAAAAAACCGACTTCAACGCAGCAGCTCCAAACATGGTTATGCGAATTTATGGGTTTTATGATTCTCTCATATAACCATTCATCAGAACTTGACCACATTTCTATGGAACCAACCCTCGAGTATATCCAATACAATTAAAAAAATAATCATTGGAATTGATGGTTATAATTGGCCAAGATATCGCGTAACGTACACACAAAAAAAAATCTTATAATTACAAAAAAATGAGAACGTCCTTCTTTTTAAAGTCATCTATACAAATAAATAGAATTGAAATGTCTGTTTGTAATAACAAAATAACAGCTTTTAACTCAATGCTTATGAAAGTATATACGGTCCTTTTAAGTAAAAAACAATTATTATATTTTTTGTCCGGCTGCACAGATTTTGACGGGATTTTCACTGACAGATTAACTAAGGTTATAGGGTAACTAAGGATACTTTAATTTTAGAAAAATAATTAGGGTTTCGCGCAAAAAAATTAAAACCCAAAAATCCGATTCAAATAGAGAAGTGTATATGTATATCACCGATCGGTGACGCCTTTTGTACGCGAGTGAAACCGCGGGGCACAGCTTGTTTAAATAAAACAAAATCGTCAAAGGAACAGTATCTGAAAAAAAAAATTTAACCTTATAAATTACTGAGTAATAATGACAAAACTTTTTTTCTTCTTTTACTTACGCGAATATTACACATTTAAATAAAACTATTTTTTACGGAATTTATCGCGTTTAATTTATAACTATTTTTAACCCGACGTTTCGGGCGCTTTTTAAGCTCTTTCTGCGTAGTAAAGTAAAAAATAATAATTAAAAGCTGAAGGTACTCCGGGTTAACTATGACATCGGGACAACTGTCACCTCAGTCCCCCCGTGACCATGGGTGCTGTAAAGCGCCCGAAACGTCGGGTTAAAAATAGTTATAAATTAAACGCGATAAATTCCGTAAAAAATAGTTTTATTTAAATGATAAAACTATTTATTTGGCAGTTTCCCTAATCATAACATAATGATTTCAGTTAGATTTACAAACGATTTTACTTCAATAACACGTGTAACTGCGACGTATCTGATTACATTGATATGTGAGGACGCTAGAGCTAAAATGGCGTATTGTTATTTAAAGATACGTATCAATAGTGTCCTTCACAATATACGTACTTTGACCACAGACATGATTCACTTGTAATGAAAGTAACACCTTAAATTATACTATTGAACCAGCCATCCATGTTGAATTTTATTTAAAAAAGTAAAGTTTCAGCCTATAAATGTCCCACTGCTGAACACAGGCCTCCTCTCATTTCTGAGAGGGTTTTGGAGCTAAGAAGAATCCGCCACGCTGCTCCAATGCGGGTTGGCGGACTTCACTTTGAATGTTGATGTCTTTGAAATATTTTTTATTTCTCAGACATGCAGGTTTCCTCACGATGTTTTCCTTCACCGCCGAGCACGTGGTACATCAGCACTTAAAATTGCAATTAACAATTTTAGTGGTGCCGGCACCGGGGCTCGATCCCAGGTCACTCGCATACTAAGAAATTTAAAGCGAGCGCCTAGCCCCTGAGCTACCACGGCTCTGAATTATTCGGAGGTTGAATTATTTATTGATATTTAATTTTAAACCTGACAGCTGAGCTTTAGGTCCTGTATTCGCTTCGAAGGCAAAACACAAATTATTGAATTTTCCACTCTGGAGGTATTGTAGTTGTCCCGTGTCTATGACACTGCATCTGACGCCTCTTCCAATGTTATCGCACAACCAGAAGTACTTGCAACTTCTCACTATTATTAATTTACTGGTGGTAGGATTCCTATGCAAGAATCCGTATAGGTAGGTACCTATTTACCTGTACCTGGTCCAGGGCCAGTTATTTCGCCGTGAAGCAGTAGTGTGTAGACATTACTTTTTTCGGTCTGAAGGGCACTGAGAGCTAGTGGAATCACTACACATCATTTACATATTGTAACATCTTTTAAATTCCAAAAATGAAGACATTTTGATTTTTAATTGACTGTAGTGAATTTATAAGCAAAATTAAGAAACTGGATTGCTCTCAAACAAACTATGATTTTAGTTTCTACGCTAGTTATAATTTTATGTATAATACTCGCCCCGGAAATTTGTGTTTCGGAAGTTAGTTGCAGTTTCGGCGTAGGCATGTACAAGTCGCGATAAAAATGCTGTAGACTTATTTAATTAAGATACATGTAGTTACTTCAAAACACCTAAACACGGTCGCATTGTAAGCAATATCAGGTTGCATAAGGAAAAGGGTAAAATTAAAAGGGAACAGTTTGACTAAAAAATGTTTAATGGTAACATTAATCGCGACGGATATTTTTTTATACTGTGTTAGATTAATGTTATTTTTTTTTGTTGTATTTTATTGTTCCTCATAAATCTTAATAATATAAACAATAAAACAAACCGAGCACCTAATAAAATAATGAAAAACGCAATAAGAAATAACAAAACCACCGGACCTGACTGTACTTCAGTCGGAACGAGCAGGACGCACACGTGAGAACGAAAGCGTGAGTAGAGATGTGGCAACTCTGAAAAAACTCGACTCGAGATAACTCGAGTTGAAATTCACGAAACTCGAATTTAACTTGAGTTAGCAGGACGAAGCTGAGTAAAAGATTTGTTACAAGTTATCTATATATTTGTAACAAAATTTAGTTTATACCTAACACGTCCGCTCATTACGTTTCCAAGAAACGATGTTCTTTTTGGTACCGGCATTTTTTTTTAAAACACAGCTACAACATTTAAAACAAACAAGTGCGCTATTGGTGACCTGGGAATAGTGTGATTTGATCGGAAAACTTCGTGTCATCGTTGGTGTTACTCGGCTGATGCGCTAGGGCGAAGGAAAAGGCGAAGAAAAGTAGAGAATCGCGCTCTCGCTCTTTCGCTTGTTTCGTTCATGTACCAACAGCCCTAGTTCGTGTTAGTGAGAATTCAACTGGAGTAAACTCGAATTGAGTTATTTACGAGTTAGTAAGTCAAGAAGAGCCAATCCCTAAGTGAGAGATACCATCAACGGTTATTCGGACGCGACTTACTAATAATATTCTTCCCGACGAACAATTCGGCTTTCGCCCCGAGCACTCGTGTACTCATCAAGTGCACCGCTTAACGGAGCACATTTTAAAGAATTTAAACGGCCGCCCTAAGCCTGTAGGCACAGGGGCCTTATTTTTCGATGTCGCAAAGGCATTTAACAAAGTCTGGCACAACGGCTTGTATTACAAGTTGAATCACACTAAAGTGCCGGATAGACTCATACGAGCATTCTTGTCCAACCGCCTATCTCGATTCCGGGTAAAGGGAACCAATCTTCAATCCGCCCTCTCCGAGCGGTTGTCCCTCAGGGCTCCTGCCTCTCCCCACTCCTTTTCTCGCTATATACTAGCGATATTCCTAGAGACCCGAAAGTCAATCTTGCGTTTTTCGCAGATGACCCGGGCCTGTACTATTCCGACAAGCACAAGGGCCGCATAACGATTCATCTCCAAGCCGCAGCCGATCGCCTAGGCGAATGGTTCCGGAAATGGAGAATAGAGGTAAACCCCGTGAAAAGTGTAGCGATATACTTCTCGAGGGGCACGCCAAAGCCCGCTAGACGATGTCACCCAATCGGAAACAATCAACTAGGCACGATCACCCTATTCGGAAACCCTATTCCCTGGGAAAAGAGCGTCAAATACCTCGGGGTCACTTTAGACGCAGCGATTTCATTATTTGCACACTTAAAAAACAGTCGAAATAGAGCGGCTTTTATCTCATGCCATCCATCCCATATCCATTAAGCGTCTTTGAAATGCCCTTAATCTCTGAACACCTCAGAGCATTATCACGGCGGTTTTTCGAAAAAGCCGCGGTTCATCGAAACCCGCTGGTGGTTAAAGCAGCAAATTACCGACCGGATAGAAACGCAACCGTACGCAAACGTCACCCGCGAAACGTGCTAGACGACACGGACGTCTCAGCACTCCCTGACCACGATACGGTCAGTCACGATCCAGGCTACACTGTACACACAGTTAATAGCTTTAATATAACACGCACCACGACTCGCGACCGCCGTAGAGAGCGACGCGCTTTTTTTTTTTTTAGGACTGATGGTCACTGTTAGCCCGAAGGCTTTTACAGCTTCGCCGGATTGAAAGGTGGCATAGCGCTGAGGGCGCTTAGCCGAAACCTTTATTTATGGATAACTGGCGCAAGGGCCCCCGAGAGGTGACCTCGGCTTGGACCGTCATCCTGTTCGCGAGAGTAACAGACTCGAGGGTGCCCAAGGGGGCCGGTCTCGGCTCGGTCAGTTACTGCAATCGGGAGGGCAATATTACTACTACTATAATTATTAATACCATGATTATTATTAGATAAGTTTACCACCAATTCGGAATGCGTTTCCGCTGGAGAAGAAATGGCGCAAGAAACTCCAGCGAAACAGAGCGGCGCGCAGCAGTCGACAATTACACCGCGTACACACGATACACCCGTGTTCCAGAGTGGTTCTCACCGCCCAGAGTTACCGACGCACAAGTTGACTACCGAATGGAGGCACGCCGCCTCCCTTGGACGGTCATTAGACGACTTATAATCATTTGAGATATTCTATGCACTGCAATATCTCAAATGCACATACAAAGCACGCAGCGGACGCCACGCAGTCCAAATTTCGAGGTTTTTGTAGGTGTTTATTTAAGTATTTATGTTTGGGTCAAACCAAACCTGGCCCGTGAGCTCAGTATCCGATGAAGCTGTAAAAGCCAAAAAGACTAACATCAATTACATCACCGAAATTATATATTCGGTCGCGAAGACATGTTCGTCCCCCGTACAACGCTCGTCTCTTGCGTCAGTTTCAAGCTCTACGCACCGATGTAATGCTGATTTCAGAAACACATACTCGTGTCGGTCATTATACTATATAACTTTAGCCTGGTATCTTTAAAAATTAAAACTATTTGAGTACATTCATTAAATATTACAATATATTATCGAGGTGAAATATTCATACAGTGCCCAATATCACGTTATCGCTGCTATAAATGGTAAGATAGGATAATCTTTCTGTAGATAGGTCCATAGATAATACACTATATACATTGGTCCAATCAAAAGCCATTTATTATTATTTATTTATAAATGAAAACAATCATAAACTATTTTCCATCATATCCAAGTATACAATCTTCAAGCAGCCAGACTTCAAAATTTTGATCGACAGTAAATTGATAGTTGACTTTTATTGAACATTTGCTGGACTGATGGAGACAAAACGAAAAGCACAATTTTACACAAGTCTTGAATTGAATTTTCCAATATCTGTACACTTTTAGGAGCACTTATTGCATAATAAACTATCAATGTTAAACATCAAAACTTGGAGTTTTATCTACACAGAAATAACAAAATTTATTAAAAACAGTTTCATCGCCACTTTTCGAGTAGGCGCCAAGTCCAAAGCCATCTATTTTGTACTGAATGACAATAAATTACAGAGTATGCAATAAAAAATTTGAAAAGTTTTAAAAATCATTTTATAGGCATTGTACACTTCCGTGAGCAATTTCTAAATATATATTTTAAATTCGCAGCCCTTGCTGAATAAAACTAACATTGGCAATATTAAACATAGAAAAACTCGAAATATGCAAATAAATACATTAAAAAAAGTAAAGTAACAGTATATAAATGTTCTACTGCTGAGCATAGGCCTCCTCTCATTTCTGAAAGGAGTTTTGGAGCTGGGAATAGTCCGCCACGCTGCTCCAATGCGGGTTGGCAGACTTCACATGTCCTCGAAATATTACTATTCCTCGAACATGCAGGTTTCCTGACGACGTTTTCCTTCACCGATAAGCACGTGGTCAATCAGCACTTAAAATTGTTGAACAATTATAGAGGTGCTGGCACCGGAGATCGAACCCAGGTTACTCGCGTACTATGAAATTAAAGGCGAGCACCAGGCTCCTGAGCTACCACGGTTTTTTGATAAATACATAATTCAAAAAAAGTTATCATCACTATTCGAGTTGGCGCCAAAATTCATGCAGATACAAACTATAGTTAGACTGTATAACATACTCTATATAAGCATAAACGATAAAAGTCATCAACGAATAGCAAACATACTTGACATTATGAAGAAAAGCTGCTCCAATAAAATGAAACGAAAATTATTATTCAACCTAAGAAATATAAATGTTGCTTGTCAAACGTTTTTTTAACAATCTACTCGTACCACTGTTTCGTATAGAGGTTCCTCTGACGGAGAAGAAACATTCTAGAGAAACTTCATAGGTATACTCTTTTTTAAAAAAAATTAAGTCAAAAATTCATTTTAAATAGATCAAAGAATAGTCTCATAGAAAACCAAAACACGCTCCATGACAAAAAGTCAGATAATATTCAAAATATATATATAAGAATATTGCAAACTTGAGCAGACCAGCCTGGAGGCTCGGCAATGTTGTGGATAACAGCAATAAACTGAACAATTAGGCAATAGCAACCATAGACTAAGAAGTGTTATAGCAACACTGATAATAAGTTAATGTCAGATCAGGATCAGTGGTCATAAAAGACAAACAAATAATTCTCTCCGAGAGTTTACTTTCAAATTTAAATTAGATGGTTATATTTGAAATTATTGAATAATAATGATTTCTTCATCGGATTCTGAAGATGATTGCTATAGCAACATAGCACTAAAACTGGAGAAGTTAAAAAACAATTACAAAGACGATAAAATTGAAAGCTCTAATCTTCTTGACGATTCTATAGATTTAAACACAAAAGGAAGCAGCTCTGAGGGAAAATCTGAAAAAGAAATATCACATAGTGTTGATACTGATTCTAATGTTTTAAATGAAGAAGATGTGGATGATATGGAATTAGAAAAACTTTTAGCAACATCCTCTTTTCGTAGGACCCGTTCATCAGTAAGAAAATCGAAATCGGATTCTTTGAATTTAGAAAAAACGCCGGCTTCAACAATAAAAAGTGTCACTAATAAATTTAGCTGTCCACCTAGAGGCAGAGGTAGAAAAAGAAAAACAAGTAATAATACCTTAACAAGTTCAAGTGTTACGAATATAAACTCTCCAAGAAATACACAAACAAGCAGAGGAAGACGTGGCAGGATAAGAGGAGGAATTTGTCCTAATATACCAATTTATAGTGTCGGAAACACAGAGGAGTATCCTGATCAATCAGAAAATGTGACATTATTTGGCAATAACATCAAAAGCAATGATGTAGTTTTCTTAGATGATAGTGATGTGTTAGATGAAAATGAAGAGTTGTCTGTCAAAGTTTATTGGCAGAGCTCTGAGATTAGCAAATTTACAATACGCAGATTTCAAAAGTTATCACAAATTTTTAAGCATTTCTCTGAGAAAGAAAATGTTAGTCAAGATAAGTTATTGTTAACGTACAATGATCGGATATTAAAACCTGATGACACTCCCGATTCAATTAACTACAATATAGTCAAATTTATTGATGGTGGAATTATAACACAGGATGTGACAAAATTAATGAATAATAACAACAAAAATAAGTGCAAGGGTATACAAATTAAATTTCAATGCCAACATTTAAAAAAACCTTTTGAAATTACAATCCAACAAAATGAAAAACTTTCATTAGCCATGATGAAATGTGCTGAGCATTTAGAAAAACCTTTGAGCAAACTTAAGTTTCTATTTGATGGTGACAGCTTAACAGGTGCGTTATTAAATTTGTTATTATAATGAAATCATACTACATAGTTTATTTGGAAAAAAAAAACATTTGTATATTATGATATCTGTAACTAACTACTACTTTTACACTTGAAGTAAATCCAGATCCAATGGGTAAAAAGTAACAGGCCATCAATGTCTCACTGCTGAGCACAGGCCTCCTCTTCTTATTGAGAGGGTTTTGGAGCTGGGAAGAGCTCCAATGCAGGTTGGCGGATTTCACAAGTTGTTGAAATATTTTTATTTCTCAGACATGAGGGTTTCCTGACAATGTTTTCTTTGACCACTTAGCATGTCATAAATCAGCACTTAAAGCTGCAGAACAATATTAGTGGTGCTAGCATCAGGATTCAAACTCAGATCACTCGCTTATTATGAAATTTACGGTGAGTGCCTGGCCCCAGCAAGGTTGCTGTAGGTACCATGAAAAAAAATTAAGGAGAGAGTAGTCCAACATTTGACCAAGATCCCCACCTATAAGAGGGGTAATTAGGTCTAAGATGGTAGATAGTTGAATGGGGAAAGAGTTATAAGTAAGATTACCATTATGTCCTGCTTTGAGCTGCTTTGATAAAACAAAAGCAATTCATCAACATGTCATAATTTGGATTTTGGCCTTTGGATTAAGTAATTTTAGCTATATTAGAACAGAATGACAGTAAACACTCCAGTTATATGTATTTTATATTATTACTATTCTATTGTAGGTTGGTGGACTTTCGTAGTCCTAAAACATTTTTAATTTCTCAGACATGCCAGTTTCATTACAATCTTTTCCTTTACCAACAATAATGTGTAAAATTGGCACTTCAAAGTGTAATTACCAATATTAGTGCACACCCAGGTCACATACACTATGAGACTCAAGGTAAGTCCTCCACTCAAAGGTCATTAAAATACAGTGATCATTCTTTATCTATCTAAAATATAATTTGACAACATGTGTAGTCCACCAACCTGCATTTAAGCACCTCTGCAACCTAACCATTTTTCTTATAACCCTTCCATATTTCGAGATTTTAACAAAACTATCTTAGTAATGAAAATACTGCATATTTTTGTTACTGAGATAGTTTTGTGAGATTAATATGTGATGCTTGTTATCAATCTTTACAACCGCTTACCTCTACATGCGGTGGTACTCAAATAGATAATATTTTTCTAACTTTGTGAAAGTTGGATTTTATAACTCTTTCTTCCGTTACAATCACCCTGTGGGTCTGTTTTTAGATGTCATTAGCTGTTAAACCGTGAACAATTTAATTAATTTTATTAATATGTTCAGAGTACCAAACAAAATGCCCCCTTTTAAATCTGAATATTGTGATGGGCAAATAAGGAACCCTACACTGCGCGTGGCCCGACACGTATGTGACAAGACAAGTATGTTATGTGACTTGTTCACCTGACGATAAATTACACACATGTGCAAGTCTTAGGTGGCCTAAAACCATGATGGTGTTCTGGCCAATTTTCCACTTCGGCGACAACTTCAATATACTGTCAGAAGCTATCAACTGTGCAAGAGGTATTATAGTGATACAAGTGTATGCACAAACCCAGGGACACTCGCCTAATCTACCCTTGCCTGGTGTAACACTATGTCGATAAAATCTATGCAGGGCTAGGATACAGTGAGAAATGGGGACAATCGCAGCACAACAAAACAAAACTAAACAAATGTTTTTGCACAAATGTTGGCTCCTGCTGAGTTTTGAACCCAGTACCCACGGTGTAGTATTAAGGTACTCTGACTGCTGGGTCAACTGGTCATCAACTTCTTTGATTATATATACTTATGTATATATTGAACTACAAAATTGATGTATTTCTTCAGGTACAGCAACTGCACAAGAATTGGAGCTAGAAGGTGGAGAGTGCATTGATGTCAAGATAATTAGCTGAGTATTCAGAAACCAACTCTCAGTATTTCTCAATATTGAAGAACTGTTGACATACATAAAGAGGAACTTAATTTTCATTTGACACTGGTGTGACGGCTAACAGCAAGAAGTTAAATGATTTGAATGTAAAATCTGGAGTTTACCATGATCTAAAGTTTACCATAGGCCAACTGGCATATTGTAAAAGCTTACAGCTTGGAAAGTAGTTAGAAATAACTCTGAGCAGATGCATATAATTTACCAGGATGTGTTTACAGTAAGACCAGGGATTGTGAATATTAGATTAGCAGGTAGTCTTACTTGCATCTGTAGGTCAAGATCTTTTCTGGCATTACCCTAAGTCGACTCTTATGACGCAGTAACAAAATGAGGTGTTCACAGGCACAAGGGTGAGGAAATAATTGAGAGCGCCTTGAATGAACTTTCTACACATTCTCGAATATACCTACTGGAACCCACTCATAGTGTAGTTGTAGTGTACATTTGGTGCAATGAAATATTCGCCTTCGAAAATTTCCAAACCTGATTTCGTTTTATAATAGGCTGTGGAAACTCTATACATGTTTGTGCAAGTGACTGTACTAGTATATTGTTTAAAATACTTTAAGTCTTATTTATTAATTTATGGAAACCGTCGTAAACTTTTTCCCTGTGCCATGTTACATTTCCAGGTAGGTATATAAAATTTTTAGATTAGTAACAATCTTTAAGTAAAAAGACTTCAAAATTTCAATTGCTAGTAAAATTATAGTAATTCACTTTCACTGAAGAGTTACTGGACCTGATGGAGACAAAACGGAAAGTACAATTTTGGTCTTGAATAGAGTTTTATAATCATTGTACACTTTCGCGAGCACTTGCTGCATAATAAACTATAATTATCAAACATCAAAACTTAAAATTCATAGCTATTACAGAATTCAATAAAACAGTACAGCCACTTTTTGAGTTGGCGCCAAAAGTATAATGTATTATTATTATTTGTTTGTTTGCGAAAACAGTCGTAAACTATTTTCCAGTGTCAAAATGCGAAGTATCCTCTTAGTAGTCTGAGGTGTCATGTAAAAGTCTACTGTAAGTCTTCGATATATTTTTTTTTTTTGCATAACGTGTGAAGCAATGATGTCTACCAAAATTGTAAATAAATTTTATAATGATTTATGTTACAATTTTAATTTATGTACTTTCTTTCTTGTCACTCATTTGTGGAATTTTTATATTTTAAGGCTTTTTTTTTAAATGCCGCGTCGGCCAATTCGTTGGCCAGATGGTAAATGTCACAGAACAAAATCCTTTGTAGCTCTGAATTACGCTCGACACTTGGGGTTCAGTGCCCTTCAGATCGAAACATTAATCCTTGCACACTATTAGCACTTTACAGCCGCTCATTGTCACTAAATGACTGTGCCGTGTGGTGGCCGGCTTTAAAGAATCTACCACCCCATCTCATCCCGTGGGTATGGTAAAAGTGGACATAGAGAAAATAAAACCACAAGATGGGCAGCTACATCTTCCCTGAACATCTGAATAAATAAACTGCGTCTGCTATCGCTTCGTTTATGTAAAATCGCTTTCAATTTCCGTTTCAATGAAAAATATAAGCAATATGATTAATGGAACGTTTCGAAATATGGTGTATAACGCATTTGAAACCAGCCAAAATGTAATACCTAATTTGTAAGCTACTCAAAGATTCCATTCGATA
Source organism: Luehdorfia chinensis (assembly GCA_019845155.1). Taxonomy (NCBI): domain Eukaryota; kingdom Metazoa; phylum Arthropoda; class Insecta; order Lepidoptera; family Papilionidae; genus Luehdorfia; species Luehdorfia chinensis. The sequence continues at coordinate 2,268,265 of JAHVAK010000107.1, forward strand.
ACGCTGTACCAAGGTTTAGTAGGGTAGTATGGACCAGAAACAGCCACTCATATTTTTATACACAAATCCTCTTGAAATAAGAGTTACAATTCAATAACATCACATATTGATATCACCTGATAGTAACCGAAACCATGCAGTGTTATTTGAGAATATTTTCACCGAGAATACTTACGTAAAGGATTGACCATTTCTTAGTTTGGTTCTACGCCCAGCTGTTGACTTGTAACATGCATAGTTTTTAACAGAACTATAAATTTGACGTAGTGACGCGTGTTATATTATGATAGTGAGATAGATTTGTGTATGCTTGTATAAATGGGTTTGTTGGCAACCCAAACTTTAGAGCAGTTGGTCACCTAATTTGGTGCCATGGATGTGATAAGGGTCAACTAAGGGAAATATGATGTTATATAGCTATGATGGGATATGTATATGTTTATGGGCAAGCCGGTAAGAGTCGATGTAGGGCAACGTATCACGATCAGATCGAAGTCGTTTTAAGGAAAGCCCACGTCAAAAGTACCCGCAACCGACGAGCTTGTATGGAGACAATAATAAAAGAAGACGAAGCAAAAGATGTGTTAGAATTGTAGCAAGTGGAAAGATGTGGTCTCTGCCTACTCCAATGGGAATGACGTGACTCTATGTATGTATGTATAGCAGTGATTATTGTTGTAGAATTATGACCTGATTTAAATGTACAATCAATATGTAATTGCGCACTTCACTATCAATCAATCTAATATATTCGTTTCGTTAAGCCGAGAGATTAATCGAATCCTTTAGCTAAAACAAGAGTGCATGTTTATGATTGTCGTATTTTTTTTAATTTTAATTATTTTCTTCGACAATAAATTATATGAATCAATCTTCAAGTGGCAAGGCTTGCAAAATTTCGATCGACAGTAAAATGATGGTTAACTTTTACTGAAGATTTGCTGAACAGAGAAGAAAAACGTACAATTTTAGCCATAAATTTGAATTTTCAAATCACTACTTTCAAGAGCACTTGTGCATTATAAAATATCAATATTAAACATCAAAATTCTATATATATATATATATATATATATATATATAATTTACAAAATTCAATAACACTACCGCCACTATAGGTTAACGCCAATCTAGCAAGATTTCAGTCTTGAATTGAATTTTCCAATAATTGTATACTTAATCGAGAGTTTGCCGCATAATAAAGTAAATATGCACAGAAGTAACAAAATTCAATAAAAAAAATAGCCGAAACATATTAACTTGGCGCCAAAAGTTCTTCAAATTTGTATTCATCTGAAGTGTAACATGAAATTGGCACAGATTATAAATATACCGTCGAAAGGTACAGACAGATACACTGTGTATTATATACGTTCTGAAGTCGCATTTATTCTAATGTTCACATGAATAAAGTCGCGGGCTGAGCTTGTTATAAATATTCGGGTAAGTATGAACTGTCTATCTATTGGACTTTTTCTTATCAATAAACCCAATTATTTTGTACGAATGTTGTATCAATGAATGAGACGTAAGGGCTTAATAAATTGAAGTATTACAAAGTTTTGCATAATATTAGCGTTTTTATGTTGAATAAATATATGGGAGTTACGTGTTTAAATTTGGAGTAGATTAATTTGCAGAATTAAACAGTACAATAAATTTAAAACAATTTTCTAGAGATTATTATTCTTTTGAAAAGTTATTATATATTGTACTCCTAATTAATTGTATCATTCACTGCGCCCGTTAGTTTTTTTTATTACCCTTCCCGGTAATATTATTAAAGTTTGTGTTAGAGTATATGTAAATATTGGTATCATCATCATCATTTAAGCCTATCACTAGTCCACTCTTGAACATAGGCCTCCCATAGATTGCCACAAAAAATTGAAGCACTTAATTTTTGCTTTTCTCATTTTTCTAAATTCTCAGCTTTGGGGGAATTTTGCTATAGTTGCGACGCTTGACAAGCGGGTTGGTAACCACAATTTATTTATTCAGATGTTTCAGGAAGACGCTGCTGCCCATCTCCTGGTTTTTATTTTCACTCTGTCGACTTTTACTACACCCACGGGAGGAAATGGGATGGTTCTCTTAAGCCGCCACCACACGGTAGATTTGGTACAGTCAGTTAAATTAATTATAGGTTACTTCAAACTTTATCAACTTGCAGCCTTCTTTAAAGCAATAGATATATTTCTAATTATTTTTAATAGGTACAGGAAATCAATATTGAAGATTAAGTTTAAAGTGTTACACCAGATCCCTTCAAATCGTTGACAAAAACTTGCCAGCATTGAAATCATTACTTGCTTCTAATGCCCAAACCCGTAAGGAAATCTTGTACCAAACATATTAAAAATTTGTTTCTTAACCGAAATATATACGCACCGATCATTATGACTTCTTTTTCGGTCAATTTTTAAACAAATCACGAGTGGCACTATCACTTTTTTCACTCCGCGGACAGGATTATTTGAATCTGCTCACAGACTGTCTGAATATTTCCAACCATTAATCCCTTTATAGACTCTTATTTTAACAAAACATTTGTCATTTGCCTTTACAAAAGCTTAAAACAACCAAATGTATCCGTTATGTGATCGATCTAAAGTCCATTATGTTGCTTTTCGACTGAAGCTCTCGATTGTATAGATAATGTACGAGGAAGAATTTTTTTCAGTGGATTGATTTAAATTATCGGGTGATAAGGCGGTTATATTATAATCGCTAAGTGCCAACGGCTTCTTTTGTCCGACGATGAGCAATAAACGAAAGATCATGAGAAAGAACTCCAAGATTATTCAAGAGATTTTTACATCTGTCTCAAACTTAGAATCAACGAATTCAGTTAATAATTTCTAAGAGTGTGACGGGAAAAACTGACAGATTTCAGAAAACTCGTCAAGAAGACATAATAGATATAGATAAAGCGTATAATAAAATAGATCAATATATGGAGGACAAAGATTTGTGAAAATAACTCGCCTTTGCTTAGTGACTTCACAATACAACGTCACTTTGTGTCCAGTAATATATTTTTTTAAATTCCTTTTATTGTACTATATTTTTTTCCTTTTTTGTTTGCATTTCTTTGTGATTTTGTACTCTGTATCTCGAATAAAGTGTATCTGCACTTGCAAACCCCCTGGCTACTTAACATATGATGCAGTAATAATTTCAAGTCATTTATAAATCACATTATGTAAAATGGTATAGAAAAAAAGAAGACCCCAGTTTCTTGCCAGTTCTTCTCTGATAAGGTCTTATTTTTCGCATTTGTGTAGAATTTGGCATTCATAAGAGTTCTAAACAAGCCTAAATTGAAAAAAAATGTTGACGTTGACTTTAAAAATGTACTTGTGTGCCGTATCGCGTCTACGCGTCTTTCTAGTGTTTCTAGTTTCTAGTAGCAGTGTGGTGTCAGACGGAAATATTGTGGGTGATACAACATTTGCTATGGGCAAACGGTGCACTTACCATCAGGAGAACGTTTAGCACGTTTCATCAATTTATCCAAAAAAAAACCATCACATCGCCGGGGCAAGGACTGGCTACATCAGACTCGCACCGATAAAAAACCCCATGGAGTTCCGGCAACGCCGCATGTTGGCAGGGCCACAAAAACGCCCGCGCACACCGCACCGGCGTCTGCCGCCCATCATCGACGGCTCAGCCTCGGGAAAGGACAGTCGGTCTCGGGGAAGTTCCTCTCCTCTTCCGAGCAAGGAGCGCCGGAACACACGACGCGCGTTCCAACACGGCCTCGCTTTTGTGTGCACAACGGACCCCCCCAAGTCTGACACACGAAGGCACGGGGCCAGGAAACTTACACTCGAAAGAAGCAGTCTTTCCGGTCCCGGCAACGGATCTGGTCTGTGGCTCCGCCACTGCCTCTAGCTCGCTAAAGTAGCAGAGGATAGGGAGAAAGGCAACGCTACACCTACACTCCTCACACTCTATAGACCTTTTCCGTAGCTACAATCATAGTGAAGATGTTTTGCTGTTTACATAAGGCACAGTTAGATAAGTACGTAGCCCTGCATGATAATCAGTTTGCATTCAGACCTCAACTACTGACGATGTGAGTGCCATACCGTGTCTTAGCAGTATGAATAAGATACTTCAGATACGATTGCAGTATACGGGTGTTGGTTTTATGTTCTAGATTATTCACCATTTGTTATACCAGACGTTGCAGTTACTATCAGATGAATGACTTACCATGTCACTTTCTTCCAAAAAAAAAATTTGTAAACAGGTGAAAATCTTCAAGTATTAGTATACGCATCAAGTAAATAATGTCAGATAGACGGGGGTGATTTCAGAGCCGTGTGGTGGCGGCTTAAGAGAATCTACCGCCCCATCTCATCCCGTGGGTGTCGTAAAAGCAGCATCTTCTGGAACCACTGAATATATAAACTGCGGTTGCCAACCCGCCCGTAAAACGTGGTGTACGCATGTAAGATGACGTCATTTTTACGTACCTACCAAAAGTCAACAATTTATTTTTACTTTTTTTTCTTTGTACATGAATTTATGTACTGCCGCCACGGGTCTATACGGTATATTTACGCCACTGGTACCTACCAGCCAGATCGCCGGGTCTGTTCTGGGGAGGGCGTCTCCTCCCATTAGTAATGTTTAGATCTTGTATTGTACTCAATCTTAGCTTGATGCAGTAGCTATGTTATATGTTTGCTTAAGAGAATAAATCTAATCTCGTGGGTGTCGTCAAAATTCCCCGCAAAATGAGAGCTACAAACTTGTGGCAATCTGTAGGGGGAGGCCTATGTTCAGCAGTGGACTAGGGATATGCTGAAATGATGATAATGATGATGTCGGAGCTGTATCATTGGGTGCGGCATTAGGCACGGTAATTTTACTCGCACTGTGTTAACGAACTCATTATGACGCTGAACGGTCAGTATATAGGCTGTTGTGTTCATGGCGTGTGCGTCAACAACTTGAGCTATGCAGACGACATGGTGCTATTGACCGATATCGTTTAGTTTATAATATCGTTTACCAGACCACTCCAGATAGCAGCGATTATGTTACGAGAAGCCATCGGTACCGCGATCGCCAAGCCGCCTTACATATAAACATACAGTCACGCCATTTTCCCATACAAGGGATAGGCAGCTACACCCGCAGTCCACTTGTCGCTCCGGCGGGAAACGGGACGTGACTTGCGGCGAACCACGTCGCCGCCACTTTGGTACGAGTCAAAAAAATATTTCTCCCTATTGCGTTCCCATGAGCAGTATAATGACAGAACACACACAGAACACATGAAATAAAGACAGTATTTAAGATACATTAAGATATAATTTTATAGTATCGCCGTCCCATACGTATATACCCTTTTGCAAGGCATTGGCATGTTTAAAGCGTCATGTCCAGGACTGGGCAAAATACATAGTAAAGTAAAGTAACGTTTCAGCCTATAAATGTCCCACTGCTGAGCACAGGCCTCCTCTCATTTCTGAGAGGGTTTTGGAGCCGGGAATAGTCTGCCACGCTGCTCCAATGCGGGTTGGAAGACTGCACATGTCTTCGAAATATTCTTTGTTACTTAGACATGCAGGTTTACTCACGATGTTTTTCTTCACCGCCGAGCACATGGTAAATCAGCATTTAAAATTGCAATTAACAATTTTAGTGGTGCCGGCACCGGGAATCGAACCCAGGTCACTCGCGTACTATGACATATAAAGCGAGCGCCTAGCCCCTGAGCTACCAATACATGCTTTGCTTTAATTAATATTTTATATATTATTTTATTGCAAGTATTTAAAATACGAGACACAAAATATTTTCAAGTCGTGTATTTGGTATATATAATACAAAATATAGTATTCTAACCATTTTTATTTAAACTACAAAAAGACGAATTACAAAATACATTTAGTACCTTTGATTGCAATAAATGTTCGTGAGTGTTCCGATCTGAGATCGACTTTAACTTGCACGTTTGAAAGTATCATATTGCTTCTTCTTGTCAAGAAAACTTTACAAGCGTACAATTTGACAAAATTGACAACTTTTCTATGGAAAATTGTACAATGTAGATACACAATTGACGCTAAATTACGCTAAACATGTTTTTATGTGAAAATATATTTTGGAGCTATACGTATTTGTACAGGTACAACTTTTCGAACTACTCGAAAAGTGGCGGTAGTGTTCTTATTGTACTTTTTTAATTTCTGTCTATATTTTGAGTTTTGATGTTTTATATTGATTGATTGTTCTTGCCGTGTGGTAGCGGCTTAAGAGAATCTACCACCCCATCTCATCCCGTGGGTGTCGTAAAAGTCGTCAATGGGAAAATAAAAGCGAGAAGATGGACAGCAGCAACTTCCTGGATCATCTGAATAAATAAACTGCGGTTGCCAACCCGCCTGTCAAGCGTGGCAAACATGGCAAAATCACCCCAAAATGAGAGCTACAAACTATTGTGGCAATCTATGTGGTAGGCCTATGTTAAGGCTAAAATGATGAAGTATTTAAAATACTAATAAAAAAATACCTCAGTGTTAGGTATTTGAAATGCCAATTACAAATTACATTTTTATGAAGTAATTATATACATACTATCTTCCTGCTTCAAACAAATTAAAATAAAATTTAAAGAGGCATTGCAACGCATGCCATAAATCGTAAATAGTTTGCGGTTTCCTATAATGGTATTTAGTAAGTTAGCAAGTAGTAGTAGTAGTAAGACAACTCGTTCACCTCATGGTAAAAGCTAGTGTACCAGAACCTTGCATTTCATGTCTTGCGCCACCTGCGCTCGTCGCTTTGTGACGTCAGTTATACATATATTATACATTATACGTAATACTATAACTTCTCTAACTAGGATCCTTATTTTGTAGGAAATTATTACATATCTTATATTTTAGTAGCCAAGCTTACAAGTGTAGAATAAATTCTCTATAGCAGGGCCGCCCAACCTTTTTTTCAGCTTCGCCATAACTGTGATTCAATTTCAGACGGTGGGCCGACTGTAATAATGATGATCTTATAACGTCACTTTATCAAATAAAAAAAGGTACATCTTCGATTTATCCAACATAACTTAAAATGGTTCATATATTATATCCATACTAATATTATAAATGCGAAAGTAACTATCTCTGTCCTTCTGTTTCTTTGTTACCTTTCCACGGCTCAGCCGTTGAACCTTGACGAAATTTGGCACAGAGACAGCTTACATCCTGGAGACGGACGTAGGATATTTTTATATTATTATCCCAGGAAATTAAATAGTTCCCACTAGATATAAAAAAAACCTATATCTACGCGGACGATTTCGCGGGCACCAGTATAATATGTATATATATATTTTATGGGTATTTTGCCATAGTTGTCACGCTTGGCAGGCTGGTTTGCGACCGCAGTTTATTTATTCTGATGTTCCAGGAAGATGCTGCTGCCCATCTCCAGGTTTTTATTTCTCCCCTGCCGATTGTTACGACACCCACGGGATGTGATGGGGTGGTAGATTCTCTTAAGCCGCCACCACACGGTTGTATGATGTAAATGAATGTTCGTGCATGAACCGTGGATGATTATGTTTTATATACTTTTATCTATCGACACACTTAAGGTTCCTATGCTTAGTTTGGACAAAACTAGGAAGTTTTTTTTTTATTAGATAAAGTGATGAAACGAGCAAAACGTTCACCTGATGGTAAGTACAACGTCTGCCCATAGCAAATGCTGTGTCTCCCAGAAAATTTCTGTGTGGCGCCACACTGCGCCTGTCACCCTAAGACAACCGTTCCCAAGTCTCAGAAAATTGCAGGTCAATTTTGGAGGTGCCGGCGCCGGGGATTGACTCATCACCCTGATATAAAAGTTCTTAAGTCTCATATGCACAGTGATTACGCTAGCTCACAGTGCCCTTCAAACCGAAACACAGTGATGTCTGCACACTACTGCTTCACGGCAGAATAACTGGCCCTGGGGTGGTACCTACCTAGACGGATTCCTGCATTCTTAGTAGTTTTATAATATTTCACAATAAAATTCCTTAAGTGCCGCAAAAAAACTGTCACAATTTTCAAAAAACTTGTCTAGAAGACATTATTACATAAAGCTTACAAGTTCGCAGTACAAAAAGCGAATTATAAACTAGATCATTATTATACATATAGGACTAGGCTGCCGAACCCCTGGACCGCCGATGTATTTACATATGTTGTAAACAAATATCGTAACACCCTGTTTGTTGTATTCTACTCATACTCACACAGATAAAAGTTAAAAAAGAAAACAATGACTAAAATCCACCTGGCGCAATGCTCCAAAAAGAATTGCCACTCCGGATGCCGGAGGACATACCATCCAGGCCTGATTTCCAGTGGCATCCTGTTAATAAATACATTATCATATTTTATATATAGGCGTATAATTCCTATCACCTGTATGCAGATGATCTTCAGATCTACGTGCAATCTGATATTTATACTCCACATAACGCGATTAATAATCTTAAGTCCATATACGATTGGTCATTACGCTTCGGTATTACTGTAAATACTACAAAATGCCATGCTATGCTGGTAGTTAGCCCGAAAATGCTAGCTAAAATTGATTTCTCAAGTCTGCCTTCCGTGCATTACAACAATAAGATAATACCGTTCTCTAACTCGGTAAAAAACCTGGGGCTGTACATCGCTACGACTATGGACTGGAGGAAACACGTCACTGAAGTCTTCTGTCCGTTAAGACTAAGGTAAGCCGTGTGGTAGCAGCTTAAGAGAATCTACCGCCCCATCTCATCCCGTGGGTGTCGTAAAAGTCAACAGAGGGAAAATCAAAACGAGGAGATAGGCAGCAGCATATTTCTAAACTGCGGTTGCCAATCCGCCTGCCAAACGTGGCAACTATGGCAAAATACCCACAAAATGAGAGCTACTAACTTTTGTGGCACTTTATGGGGGAGGCCTATGTTCAGCAGTGGACTAGTGATAGGCTGAGACGACGACAACGAAGACTAAGGTCATGCTTGTGCAGTCACTCATACTACCAATTATTGACTATGCAGATGTGAGTTACACAGGCTTAAACAAAGATCTTTTATATAAACTAGAGCGCCTTCTAAACAATGGTATGAGGTATATTTTGGGACTCCGGAAGTATGACCATATCTCTGAATATCGTTCTCGCCTTAAATGGCTATTCAACAAAGGCGCAACTCTAGAATTCTCTATGTTCTTTTCACTATTTTCAACGATCCATTCACTCCGTCATATCTTAAGGATGAATTCCAGTATATTGCTTTAACTCATGAAAGGTTTCTTCGTTCCTCATCTAATCATAAGATTAGTGTACCTCAACATTCCACCGGTTTCGTCGGTAACTCCTTTACTGTTCAGGCTACACTGCTCTGGAACACCCTGCCCAAAGATATTAGAAAAGTATCCAATAAAAATACTTTTAAAAGGTTGGTGCGGGAATATTATCTAAAGACATCAGTTGATAGTGTATTTATGTTTTTGTAGGCTTATGTATATTATATTATAATATTTTTTTAATTTTCTTTATGTTTTGTTGTTAACTTCGGCTGGTTATTTAAGGTATTTTACACATTTTTTTATATCGCACCCTTCACAACTTTCTCCACGCCCACAGGTTGACTGGGAGAGAAAGCCAAAGAAATAGAGGCATTAAGTCCACCCATTGTTACCCTTTTAATAAAGGTGTATAATAAAATTTTAATAAATAAAATAAATAAATAATTCATACACATATATGATACATATACACAACAATGTCAAGTGTTCCACAATATTCCGATCACATTGAAGTTTCGGAACAGCGGACCGGTTCACTATAGAGCTACACACACGTCTAAAGTCGGGTGGCCGCCCATTCAAAACAGTTGCCTGTGACGCCCGCGCCTCCGCCGCGCCGCTTTGTCGAATAATCTCCGAAGAGCGGGACTAAGTATGTCCCGCGCGGAACATTTAATTTTGGACTAAAAATCGGGACGTCTGGCAACGCTGGTTGGTAGTGATAGTGACCCTACTTTCAAAATATTATTATATCGACCCGTCTCTTTGTGCATTGCATGTATTGTTTGTATTTTTATTGTATGTAGGTATAAGTTTTCCTATTTAACTTTATTCGGAGTGAACGTAGTACAAGCAAATGTGTAAATTTTATTCGCGCGTAAAAAATGAAAACAGAAGATTATTATTTAATGAATATTAATTAAAATAATGTGTTCTGTATGTTTAAATAATGTGAAACTGATTTGCATTATTGTTTTATCTTCGATCGCATGTATTTTTAATGCTTTCTTAGAATATTTTAGAAACCACGTTTGTTGTATTAGTTTATTAGGTGATAAAAAAAACTCAGTACATGTGTTAAGATAAATAAAGTTTGTCTATGCTTTTTTATCTATTATTTTGTACGATTAGACCAGATGTGTATAATTTATATGCTGTATTAAGACTAAAACTAAACACTGTTTCATCATCGTCTCCATCATTTCAGCCTATCACTATTCTACTGCAGGCCTCCCTAGAGATTTCCACAAAACACGTAAGTTTGTGGCCCTCATTTTGGGGGGGATTTAGACATAGTTGCCACACATGGCACGCGGTTTGACAACCAAATATTGTTTTATATAATAATATTCAGACTAGCGGTTTTACTTTATTTATTTAAAAACTTTCTTATATATGTATATATACACACATTATAAACATACATAATATACAACAACATCCAACAATATTCAACAACATACATATACATACACATACATACATATGATGGTAGCAAGCAACTGTTTGATAATCACTATGAAATGGTAGTATCCACAGTTTCTAGAAAATATTCCTTAACTAGTGTCTTGAAGGAGTTCTTGCTTCGTAACTTTCTAATAGCTTCGGGCAAGAAGTTCTAGATTTGTATCGGCTTAAACCTTAGAACTAGGTTCATGTCTCTAACTTTCACAATTTCTACGTAAAACTAGGGACCTTGTACTTTGGAGGGCAATTGCAAATCAGAATTCAACGAAATATGATAAATATAAGATAAAAAAACTTTATTGTAAAAAAAGAAATAAAAGTTTACAACACCAATATTAACGGAGCGCTTTGATTATTCATTAATAGTGGCAATTTTGTCGGTTTTGGCCGTATCGATATGGTTATCGCATTTATGGTATGTTACATACATACATACATAAGATCACGACTGTATCCCATAAGGGATAGTCAGAGACTGGGCACTATCTGCAAAAACAGATGACTGCCACAATCCACGTTTCACCAAAACAATACAATGCACTTGGTGTGATAGGTGGTGAGCCCATCGCCACCATGCGCTGTTGGGAGCACAGTGCAGTTTAATTCCTTACTCGCCTTTTACGAGATCCATTGGATGAGTGAGTAGTATTCTTTTAACGTGCCGCCACCACATGGTATGTTAATTGATTTTTATTATATTTGTGACGTAGAAAGTGCAATGATTCGCTTTTGTCGCACGTGATTTCCATTTTATCAGAATTCGAACGTAAAGGTTATTTACATTTGCACATTGGCTCGGAATATCCATGTTATTTCCAAATTTATCAAATAAGACAGAGACCACAGCATTTCTCTTCTAAGTTGCCTTCGAATTTCAGTTACTTTGCCGTTTTTTAGATTTGCTTCATTTATATTTTAAAATAATAAAAGCTTAAGCTCTAGTTATAAGAAAAATACTTTAAAACATTTCGTCGTATAAGAAAAAAAATTATGATTGATAATATATGTAAAGATTTAGCAAACAATTTTTTTTTGTCTAAAGTGAGCAAAACGTTCACCTGATGGTAAGTGCAACGTTTGCCCATAACAAATGCTGTGTCACCCAGAACATTTATGTGTGACACCACACTGTACCCGTAACGCTGAGACATCAGTTCTTAAGTCTCAATTCCCTGTGATTACGCTAGCTCACAGTGCCCTTCAAACCGAAACACAGTAATATTTGCGCACCACTGCTTCACGGCAGAATAACTGGCCCTGGGGTGGTACCTACCTAGACGGATTCCTGCATAGGAATTGTACCACCAATATAACACAAAGACTGACACCACACTTCTCTGTATATATTGTATTATCTTAGCAAAATTTTGTAAAAATAGCATAACATGTATATATGTGACTACTATGGGTGGTGTAGCCCTCGGTGGAAACAATAAAAATTAAATTTCTTTACGACTATTATATTTTGATTTTTCCAGTCAAATATTTTACATAGTCTATATTATTTCAACCGAATATTATTATATTATAAGTTATTCGACCGTGTACGCGTACTAAAAAAATGCCGAATTTTCGTTCACTGCTCTGTACTTTACAGTACAGAGCAGTGAACGAATAATCGGCGCATCTCTAATAATAACAAGTATTGTCTATGATCTACCACAATCATTTTTGACAAATATATTGTAGCTGCATTTTTTAATTTCTTTGACGGTCGGTCGACACTATTTCGATTTTATCGTCATCGTTACATCAATGCAACAACTGTTACACGTTACTTTCCCTTAACCTTAACTTATTAACAATAACTTGGGATCAACGTTTTTTATTACATCTTGTACACAACAAATTTTTCTGTTGATGTGAACACAACTTCAACAGAAAGTCAAAATCTACTCCTGGTCCGTGTAGTAAAACAACATGATGGCAAATGACAACTGCTTAAATCTTTTTCAGTTTGATATAAATTTCGAATAAGTATGAAACAATATGCTACATCATCCTCTTTAAATAACAATATATGAATCACAGACCCAGTAAATTTCGAAACCAATATAAAATATAAACTTAATAATTATAAAATATAAACTTAATAATTACACATTTAGTTAACCTTTTTTTTCATAATTATTAGTTTTTGAATTTCTTTTTAACCTCCCTTGCAGCCGCCCTTTCTGGTCGAGATACCAAACTTTTAGAATTTTCTTCCACCAATCGCGAACTAGAATCCGATGCATATGTGCTTTGTCCAGAGAAATCTTGCCGGAACCATGTAGTAAAACAAAATGATAGCCAAATGACAACTGCTTTATTCTTTTTCAGTTTCAGATAAATTTCGAATAAGTATGTAACAATATGCTACAGTCCGTATACACTTTAGGAATCTATGTCTTATGCTAACCTGCTCAAACTTTTTATGAGACAGTTTAATAAAATATAATTTCATAATGCCATGCTAAATATTAAATAATTTACAGACTATTAATGTCCCCCAACTGTGCGAGCCAGTGTCCGTTACGCTGATTCAATTCGGATGGGCGACTTCACGCGTCATATAATATTTTTTATTCCATGAACTAGCGGGTTTCCTCAAAAAAGGGACGTATTAACAATGCATACCTCACGATCCTACGAAAATATTGACTACATGATATATTTTTTATTTTTTAATAAAAGTAATAAAATTGCCGTGTGGTGGCGGCTCGTTAAAAGAATACTACCACTCCATCTCATCCATTGGATCTCGTAAAAGGCGAGTAAGGAATTAAACTGCACTGTGCACCCAACAGCGCATGGTGGCGATGGGCTCACCACCTATCACACCAAGTGCATTATATTGTTTTGGTGAAACGTGGATTGTGGCAGTCATCTGTTTTTGCAGTGAGTGCCCAGTCTCTGACTACCCCTTATGGGATACAGTCGTGATCTTATGTATGTATGTATGTATCAATAAAATGCGAACGTGTTAGATCGCAACATGTCACCCGGCTCAAGGTTTCAAACGTGTATCGTTTGCAGTCACGCGTAGGTCGATAATCGATTACTTATCAGATTTATAATTGTCCGAACATGAAAATGGTTAATGCTATAATTACAATTTATCAATACTTTGCAAAAAAAAACCTTCGTCACCATCACCTTGTAAACAATACGGACATACTAATGTAGACCTCTTTGAAGCAGGGACGGATTTGATACCCTGTCTGCACTAGGCCTACGGGAGATTGCAACTCCCTGCAAATCACGAAAAATTGAATGACGTATGAGAATAATGACGTAAACACTGGTGACACTGGTGGTAGGATTACTATGCAGGAATCCGTCTAAGTAGGTACCATCGCAGGCCAGTTATTCTGCCGTGAAGCAGTAGTGTGCAAACATTACTGTGTTTCGGTTTGAAGGGCACTGAGACCTAGCGTAATCACTGGACATTAGAGATTTCAGAACTGATGTCTCGGGGAGGACGGGCGCAGTGTGACGCTACACAGAAATATTCTGGCTGACACAACATTGCTATGGGCGGACGTTGCACTTAACATCAGGCAAACGTTTTGCTCGTCTTGTCCCATTCTCCAATAAAAAAAAGTTAAAGTTAAAAAACGACGAAAGCCCATTAATGATAAAATGATCTCGATCGGTGTCTTTAGATACTGATACGTACCACTTTTATTTGTGAGTAACAATGAATAACCCGTGTGATAGCGGCTTAAGAGAATCTACCACCCCATCTTATCCTTTGGGTGTCGTAAAAGTCAAAAATGAAAACCCGAAGATGGACAGCAGCATCTTCCTGGAAAATCAGAATAAATAAACTGCGGTTGCCAACCCGCCTGCCAAGCGTGGCAACTATGGCAAAATTCCCTCCAAAATGAGAGTTACAAGCTTTTGTAGCAATCTATGGGGGAGGCCTATGTTCAGCAGTGGACAAGTGATAGGCTGAAATGATGATGATAAACAATGAATAACAATAAAATAAATCTCAGTCTGTTTTGCCGCTGTAGGCCAGGGACTACTCGGCTTATATGCAAATTCGCGCCTGACTGTGGATATACCAGTAGACCTCGTCGAAGAAGCGTAATTTGCCATAATTGTTACGCTGCGGATTGTCGGACGCAGTACCAGACCCCAGACGGGTTACCTGCTCGTCTCCGGTCGTCGTTCGTAGTCGTAGTCGTTTCAGCCTATCACAAGTCCACTGCTGAACTTAGGCCTCCCCCATAGATAGCCACAAAAGTTTGTAGCTCTCATGTTGGAGAGATTTTGCCATAGTTGCCACGCTTGGCAGGCGGTTTGGCAACCGCAGTTTATTTATTTAGATGTTCCAGGAAGATGCTGCTGCATATCTCCTGGTTTTAATTTCCCTCTGTCGACTTTTACGACTCCCACGGGATGGGATAGGGTGGAAAATTCTCTTAGGCCGCTACCAGGCGTACTAGGTGTCTCTGGTATGGTTTCCATATTTGAGATGCTTATTCCGTCATAGTCGACTTATACGACACCCACGGGAGGAGGTAGATGTTGATTTCTGTTATGCAGCCTCAACATGGAAAGATTATAAAAATGTATATTTAGATAACCTAACTTTAATCTTGAACTTGATTGTCCATAACAAGCTCTTAATCTTGGACTTGTTACGTTGCACTTACCATCAGTTGAACGTTTTGCTCATCCCGTCACTTATGCTATAAAAAAGGGGGCTAAGTGTTCTTGTTTTTTTTTTTTATTTGATGTAGTGATGAAACGTTCACCTGATGGTAAGTGCAACGTCTGCCCATAACAAAAGCTGTATCACCCAGAAAATTACTGTGTGACACGACACTGTGCCCATCACCCTGAGACATAAGTTCTTAAGTCTCATATGCCCAGTGATTACGCTAGCTCACAGTGCCCTTCAAACCGAAACACAGTAATGTTTCCAAACTACTGCTTCACGGCAGAATAACTGGCCCTGGGGTGGTACCTCCCTAGACGGGTTTCGATTCACGGTTACGGCACAACTAAAATTTTTAAATGCAATTTTAAATTCAGATTCACATACATGCGAATAAAAAAAATATCGACGACATGTAAAGTACGGCGACCCGCATTAGAGGTAGCGTGGCGTACTCTTCCCGGCTCGGAAACCCTTTCAGAAATAAGATGAGACGTATGCTAAGCTGTAGACTGTTTACTTTAATTTTTTTATATTGAATGTCATTGACATATTTATGTATGTACGTAATTAATAGTGACGTCTTTTTCATCATATGATTACATTCAGTCTGACATGCGTCATAAATGTATCTACTCACAAACGTTGTTTCTACTGACACTATTCATTAAAATATAATGTTGTAGCTAATATCAAAGGAATATCGGAAATAGGGATTATCCATTACGATAAAACAGTATCTTTAAATTGACTTTATAGCAGTCTACGTAAAAAACTTTTTCTATTATCATACATTCATATAATAAATGTGTATACATCGGTTACTTTCGAATTTCATCATGTCTTATAATTTTTATATTTGTTTTTGAGACCGATATGACAGTAGGTATATCTATACTGCTCGTGGGAACTACGGGAATAATATCAGAGTGGTTCGTAAAACATACGCGCAGTCACGCCTTCTTCCCATGTAACGGGTAGGCAGATGCCACTCACGTAGGAGAGAGTGCTATTCTACTCTGCCGGACGCCTATCGGCTAATAGGTTATAATTATAAATAGTAAATATTTAACGCGAGAAACTTCGTAAATTTACTTTCATTAGAAGTCTCTGCTTTATAATTGGGCGGCTCTTATTTGTATGTCAATATTTTACTACCACTAATTTTATATTATTAGCCGTATACATTCCTTTTCCTGTAGCGGGACGCTAAGCGAACCCGCTATTCCGCAGGTATATGCTTAAATAATTTATTTTCTTTCGTTAGACTAATTTCAAAAGGTACCATTGTGAACAATATTTTTTTTTTTAAAAAATGCCACACAGTAGGATTTCTCCTGTGTCGCGGGTGCGTTTTACATACATAAATTCCACATGCACAAACACGGGAATCGAACCCGCGACCCGCGGCGCAGAAGTCAAGCGCTTAACCACTGCGCCAACCAATCTTTTTTTGGTATTAAAACTTTAAACACGCTTGAAACAATAAATAAAACCTTTTTTTTTTTGGGAAATATTTGACGTCGACGCGAGCTTAAAGTTCAGTTGATGGTAAGTACAACGTCTGCCCATAACAAATGCTGTGTCACCCAGAACATTTCTGTATGGCACCACACTGTGGCAGTTACCCTTCGAGATTAGCTCTTAACTCCAATATGCCAGAGACACAGTAATGTTTGCACACGATTGCTTCACGGCATAATAACTGGCCTGGCACTGGTACCTAAGAGAAATATTGGTTGATCGGATCTTAATCTCAGTACCTTATCCCTTTGCACCTTAAACTGCAAAAAAATGCTGCTCGTAACAAATTCTTAAAGACATAGCATTTGTTGTGAGCAGACGACTCCTCACGTCGCAACAATCTTTCATAAGAAAACTGCTATTTCACCGGTATTCCCCACTAAGGTAAGGTACCGGTATTCCCCGGTAAGGGTCGACCTAGGCGTACGTATCACAATCAGATCGGTGAACTTTTGAGAAAAGGTCACGTTAAAAGTACCCGCAACCGACGAGCGTGTGTGAAAACGCTAATGAAAGTAGAAGAAGCTAAAGATGTGTGTCAGGATCGTAGCAAGTGGAAAGATGTGGTCTCTGCCTACCCCTATGGGAAAGAGGCGTGACTGTATGTATGTATGTATGTATTCCCCACTAACCGTACAAAACATAACTGCTATATAACACTTGTATTCTATGAGAATCATGTATGTATCAATGATGTTCTCCCAGCCGATTTCGACCACGGCGACAACTTCCGAATCCGAATGTCGAGAGCCAATAACTGCGCAGGAGATATTATAGTGCCACAAGTGTACGCGCAAACACAGAGGCACTCACTCGTCCCAACCTACCCGCGCCCGATGTAACGCTGATGCGATAAGATCGGAGGTAGACAAGCATGCAGTGTCAGGAACAGGGGGACTTCACAACAAACCAGACCCGAAAACCAACAATTTGTGTTTTAGCACAAATGTTGGCTCCGGCTGGGATTCGAACCCAGGACCCGCGGCGTAGAAGTCAGGTACTCTGACTACTAGGCCACGCGGTCGTCTGTATCAATATAGAATAGGTTACTGGTTATTTTTAAGCGCTAGAATTGATGTCTTATTTTTTTTTTTAAAGAATCTGTCAGGTAAATTATATTTGACTGTCAATTACATATTTATTGTATTTGCCAATAAGCCGACCAGTCTTCGATTGCAAGAAATTTAATGGCGATTTTTCAGAAATCTACTATTTTGAGTTTAGCCATTCTATTAGGCATGTGAAATAATGGTTACAACTGGGATTCGAAGCTGGGACCCGCGGCGTAGATGTCAGGTGCTCTGACCACTGGACACCACGGTTGTCGTCGTCGTCGTCGAATATGTATACGTCGTGTAATATGAGTGACTGAAATGTTGTAGACATTATTTTTAATGCATCGCTATCTCGTTATGTCCGATTTATCGGACAAGGGCGGGTTTTCCTTTGTTTTAATGAACGTCATGATTGTGATTTTTAATGATTTCTTATATTTACGCGAATACAACACATTTAAATAAAATGTTTTGTTTTACTCCAAGCTGATTTCCACGACCTCGCCCGCGTGGTTATAGATTTACTTGAATATCCCGTGGGAACTGTTTCATTTTCTGAGATAATAAGTATCCTATGTCCGTTTCCAGGATGCAAGCTAATTCTGTGCCAAATTTCGTCAAGATCTGTACAGCGGTACCGTGAAAAATTAACAAAAAGACAGAAGGACAGAGAGAATTACTTTCGCCTTTTATATATTAGTACTCGTATGAATTTATAACCCTACGCTACGGAAAATAAAAAAGAGAATATAGGCAGCAGCGTCTTCCTGGAACATTTGAATAAATAAACTGCGGTGGCAAAGAGTGGCAACTGTGGCAAAATCTTCACAAAATGAGAGCTACAAACTTTTGTGGCAATCTATGGGGGAGACCTGTTCAGCGGTGGACTAGTGATTGGCTGAAATATTGATGATGATAACCCGACGCTTTGAACGCTTTATGAGAGGAGTCCTCCCGTGACCATGGGTGCTGTAAAGCGCTCGAAGTGTCGGGTTATAAATATTAGGACCTAACATATGAAATTGGCATTTTGTTGTACTGGTCACTTTGATCTGAAAAATATCCTGTTTAGTTAAGAATTCCAAATTCGAATTTATAAATCCATTTAGCTGGTATATTTGAGTTTCGGAAACAGTCATTCATTTGTTTTTTTTTTATTAGTTTTTTTCTTTGGCGTCGCTCATCTCGCACAATCAAATACTTGAAATATAGCTTTATTTAGTGGCACCAGTGCTGCAGAAACAGCTCGAAGGATTAACGATGTGTATGGCTCTGGTACCGCCAAAGAAAATACGGTTCTTTTTGGTTCCAACGTTTTCGTTCAGGAAATTTCGACCTTGAGAACAAGCCCTGTGGACGGCCAGAGATCAAAGTGGACAATGAAGAATTAAAGGCTATTGTGGAAGCGGTTCCACCGCAAACCACTTCGTAGGTTCTGCAGGCTTCGCTGTGAGTGATAAAACTGTTATAATCCACTTCAAGCAAACAGGTAAAGTAAAAAAGCTTGAACCTCATGAATTGAGTGAAGCAAACAAGCAAACACGCGTCGACTGCTGCGTTCTGCATCCTGTACCATAATCGAAAGCGCTCGTCGCAATGGCTGAACCCTGAAGATCCAGCCAAAACCTGTCCCAAGCGAAAATTCACTCAGAAAATGTTACTTGTGAGTTTTTGACGGACTAGTGGCGGCTCGTTAAAAGAATACTACCACTCCATCTCATCCAATAGATCTCGTAAAAGGCGAGTAAGGAATTAAACTGCACTGTGCACCCAACAGCGCATGGTGGCGATGGGCTCACCACCTATCACACCAAGTGCATTATATTGTTTTGGTGAAACGTGGACTGTGGCAGTCATCTGTTTTTGCAGTGAGTGCCCAGTCTCTGACTACCCCTTATGGGATACAGTCGTGATCTTATGTATGTATGTAGTGCCGGTGTCGTTCACTACAGCTTTCTAAAATCTGGTCACACGATTACGGCAGATATCAATTGTCAGCAACTGCAAACCATGATGGAAGAACTAGCTGCTAAACAACCGAGGCTGGTCAATCGCTCTGGGCCACTGCTGCTTCAAGACAAAGCTAGACCGCACACTGCACAACAGACGGCCGCTAAACTAGAGGAGCTGAAATAGGAATGTCTGCGATATCCACAGTACTCCCCGGACCTTGCTTCAACAGATTACCACTTTTTCCGGAATTTGGATAACTTCTTACAAGGAAAAAAATGTGGCAGTCCAAACCGCCTTCAGAGAGTTTATTGATTCTCGCCCCCCCATGGTTTTTTTAGCAAAGGGATTTTAATTTATCAATGAACTACGAGATGGCGAAAGTGCATACATAACAATGGTACATACTTTGATTAATTAAATACTCGTATATTTTACAAAAAAAAACGACTTTATATACCTCCCATACAAAACGCCAATTTCTCGCTCAATATAAAGTCCTAATAGTAAAATAAAACACATAAAATCAGTATAATCTAATTTTATTTAAAAGCAGCACGACCTTTCTACAAATATAACAATAGATATAATAAACATAGTGATGTCTTCCTGGCCGATTTTCATACTACGACGACAATTTTTATATCAGTGTCGTAACAAAAAATTGTTATTAGCCAAAACAAAAAAGCTCTTCAAAGCTCAAAACCAATGAAAAATCACTCAATAATTATAATAGCGTGTGTACATATCTCTAAGTCGTGTTTCATTTATAATAATACAATATTGGATGAGCTTCTTTACATTGAGAGAGCCCCATCCGATAAATTTGCCACAGGCCTCAACGGTATAGTTATGCCAGTTTTGAATAGTCGGAAAATATCAACCGCACAGGTGATATTTTTATCGGATAAAGTGATGAAACGAGCAAAACGTTCACCTGATGGTAAGTGCAAGTGCAGTTTTACTGGTGGTAGGATTCCTATGCAGGAATCCGTCTAGGTAGGTACCACCCCAGGGCCAGTTATTCTGCCGTGAAACAGTAGTGTTCAAACATTACTGTGTTTCGGTTTGAAGGGCACTGTGAGCTAGCCTAATCACTGGGCGTTTGAGACTTAAGAACTGATGTCTCAGGGTGACGGGCGCAGTGTGGTGTCACACAGAAATATTCTGGGTGACACAGCATTTGTTGTGGGCGGACGTCGCAATTGCCATCAGGTGAACGTTTTGCTCGTTTCGTCACTTTACACAATAAAAAAAAATATCTACCCATAACAAATACGGTGCCATCCAGAACATTTCTATGTGACATCTCACTGAAACATAAGTTATTAAGACTCATGCCCAGTGATTACACTAGCATACTGCTTCGCGGCAGAATAACTGGCCCTGGTGTGGTTCCCACATAAGCGGATTCCTGCATAGGAATCCTACCACCAGTAAAAATATATTATGATGTCGTAAGTGTAGGCGCAGAAAGGTAGGCAAATCTGATTGGATCCAGTGACTGTGTAAAAAGTAAAGTTACAGCCTAATAAAGTCCCGCTGCTGAGCATCCTCCCTTTTCTGAGAGGAATTTTGGAGTCGAGAAATTTCAGCCACGCTGCTCCAATGCGGGTTGGCGGACTTCACATGTCTTCGAAATATTTTCATATCTTTTTACTGGTGGTAGGATTCCTATGCAGGAGTCCGTCTAGGTAGGTACCACCCCAGGGCCAGTTATTCTACCGTGAAGCAGTAGTGTGCAAACATTACTGTGTTTCGGTTTGAAGGGCACTGTGAGCTAGCGTAATCACTGGGCATATGAGACTTAAGAACCCATGTCTCAGGGCGATGGGCACAGTGTAGTGTCACACAGAAATTTTCTGGGTAGCTTATTATAAGTCACGGAAGACCACGACAACGGACACCGTATCGCCAGAACACACAGACACATCATCCCCTGTGGTCTCAAGTTCTCCACTACCAAGGTTCTCAGCGGTAGTATTTGTATTGTTCGTTCGTTCGTTTCAGCCTATCACTAGTCCACAGCTGAACATAGGCCTCCCCCATAGATTGCCACAAAAGTTTGTAGCTCTCATTTTGGGGGACCGTACCATAGTTGTCTCGTTTGGCAGGCGGGCTGGCTCAGTTAATTTATTCAGATGTTCCAAGTAGATGCTGCTGCCCATCTCCTGGTTTTAATTTTCCCTCTGTCGACTTTTACGACGCCCACGGGATGAGATGGGGTGTATATTCTTAAGCCACCACCACACGGCGGATTGTTGTAGTATTGTCGCAACATATAACATAGCTACTGCATCAAGCTAAGATTGAGTACAATGCAATATCTAAACATTACTAATGGGAGGAGACGCCCTCTCCAGAACAGACCCGGCGATCTGGCAGGTACCCATGGCGGCAGTACAGATGTTCATGAATAAAGAAAAAAAAGGAAATAAAAATTACGTTTTAAAAAAATTAATAACGTTTAGTTAATAAGTAGGTACGACAAATTCACGCTACATCGAAATATGTAGTACTAGGTGTTTCGGCAACTTTGTTCACTTTGTGGACTTTGGACTTGGCCGTGTGGTGGCGGCTCGTTAAAAGAATACTAACACTCCATCTCATCCAATGGATCCCGTAAATGGCGAGTAAGGAATTAAACTGCACTGTGCACCCAACAGCGCATGGTGGCGATGGGCTCACCACCTATCACACCAAGTGCATTATATTGTTTTGGTGAACGTGGATTGTGGCAGTCATCTGTTTTTGCAGTGAGTGCCCAGTCTCTGACTACCCCTTATGGGATACAGTCGTGATCTTATGTATGTATGTATGTGGACTTTTGGCAAATTATTAAAAAATCTAAGGTGTTCTTCTATCTTACCGTATATTTACCGATGGCGCTCTGAGTAATATTATCGAAAAAATGTTCATAATTTCAGAACCAATGAAACAAAAACGATGAACATAGCCTACGTTGCCTCCAGTCACTATCTATAATCTGTGTGAAATTTATGTCAATGGCTTTCTAATTAAATCGGTTCGTACAAACAAACTGACAAAAAGGTACTCCTATTAACGTATATCCATGATAAATTTGTAATAAAGTTTGTGAAAGTGTATTTTCGTCCGACAGCTAATTTCGTCTTTTACTTCAATTCATCCTCATCATCATCATTTCAGTCCATCACTAATCCACTGCTGAACATAGACCTCCCCCAAAGATTGCCACAAAAGTTTGCAGCTCTCATTTTGGGGGGATTTCGCCATAGTTGCCACGCTTGGCAGGCGGGTTGGCAACCGCAGTTTATTTATTCTGATGTTTCAGGAAGATGCTACTGCCCGTCTTCTGGTTTCAATTTTCCCTCTGTCGACTTTTACAACACCCACGGGATGAGATGGGGTGGTAGATTCTCTTAACCGCTACCATTGAATTGAATTGAAGATAATTATTCAAAAATAACGTATAATACGGCAATAATAAAAAGTTAATACCCTTTATCGATACCAGTTATCGTTTAGTGGTTAATCTCTTATTCATACGTTTCCAGTGCTAATCTTAAGTCTTCGATACAGCGCTTGTTTTTTACGATACCTTTGAATGTTTACTACATATATGAAATCTTATTTATATATGATCTATAATCGATTCTGTTTATCTAGCCGGTTTCGAATACGGCGAAGGTTTTTGATTAACACGAGATAGTGTCAGCTGCGCAGAATGTTGTTTAAGGCGAGTAGTGAATCCACTCTGTTTGTGTAGTTGATGTAAATAAAGACAGGTCGCTGATATAATGTATGATAACTTGCTAATTTACAATTATGTTTAAACGTATATTCTGTAGTGCAGTTTGTTAACCAGTGAGTTATGTGCGCCCCCTCGCTGTGTGTCGTGCGTCGCGTAGTCTCGAACGGTGTTGCCGTAAGCCGTAACACACTCGTTATCGTAGGCCATATACCTGCTGAAAGATATCTAGAGAATGTTTGGCTTTTACTCAGAATTCAGATTTCCTATGCAGGAATCCGTCTAGGCAGGTACCACCCCAGGGCCAGTTATTCTGCCGTGAAGCAGTAGTGTGCAAACATTACTGTGTTTCGGTCTGAAGGGTACTGAGAGCAAGCGTAATCACTGGGCATATGAGACTTAGGAACTTATGTCTAAGGGTGACGGGCGCAGTGTGGTGCTACACAGAAATATTCTGAGCAACACAGCATCTGTTATGGGCAAACGTTGCACTTACCATCAGGTAAACGTTTTGTTCGTCTCTTCACTTTATCGAATAAAAAAAAAGAAGGATGTTTTCCCTTCCGATATTCGACCGCGGCGATAACTTCCCAACGCTATCGGAAGCTATCAACACATTGGATGTCATAACACTACAAGGATATGCGCAAACACTAAAAGAGTCAACACTCGTCTTAATCCAGTAGTACCGAACGTCAATATACGAGATCTCATCCAATGGATCTAGTAAAAGGCGAGTAAGAAATTAAACTGCACTGTGCACCCAACAGCGCATGGTGGCGATGGGCTCACCACCTATCACACCAAGTGCATTATATTGTTTTGGTGAAACGTGGATTGTGGCAGTCATCTGTTTTTGCAGTGAGTGCCCAGTACTTTTTGCAGTGAGTGTACAGTACTACCCCTTTTGGGATACAGTTGTGATCTTATGTATGTATGTCGGCGCACGTGCATTAGAAGTCATTCGACGATCACGTCAGCGATGTGACGTCAGTACTCGCTCCCCACCGCTCTAAAAGTTTACACGGTTTAAAAGGCCTCGCTCGGCGGCCTAGGTAAACCCCGAGAAAAGTGTAGCGATATACTTCTCGAGGGGCACACCAAAGCCCGCTAGACGATGTCACCCAATCGGCAACAATCAGCTAGGCACGATCACCCTGTTCGGACGCCCTATTCCTTGGGAAAAGAGCGTCAAATACCTCGGGGTCACTTTAGACGCAGCGATGTCGTTCGCTGCACACATTAAAAACATACGCAATAGAGCGGCTTTTATCTCAAGCCGTCTATACCCATTAACTTGCTCCTCAAGCAAAATGTGCTTAAGACACAAACTTCGCCTCTATAAGACTTGCATAAGACCCGTAATGGACTATGCTTGCGTCGCTTTCGCTCACGCGACGGGCAATCAATTAAAGAAGTTACAGAGCGTTCAAAATCGATTCTTGCGAACTGCCACCGGAGCCGGTTGGTATCAACGCAATGTAGATCTTCACAGCGACTGTGAAATGCCTTTAATCTCTGAACACTTCAGAGAATTATCACGGCGGTTTTTCGAAAAAGCCGCGGTTCATTCAAACCCGTTGGTGGTTAAAGCAGCAAATTACCGACCAAACAGAAACGCGACCGAACGCAAACGTCGCCCGCGAAACGTGCTAGACGACACGGACGTCTCAGCTCTTCCTGACCACGATACTGTCAGTCACGATCCAAGCCACACTGTACACACAGTCAATAGCTTTAATATAACACTCACCACGACGCGCGACCGCCGTAGAGAGCGGCGCGCAATAGTCAATAATCACATCGCGTACACAAGATTCACCCGTGTTCCAGGGCGGTTCTCACCGCCCAGAGTTACCGACACACAAGTCGACAGTCCGAATGGACGCGCGCAGCCTCCTTCGGACGGTCAGTAGACGACTTAAAATGTTTAAGATTTTCGAAACCGCGAAAGCACGCAGCGAACGCGACACAGTCCGAACTTCGAGGGTTTTGTAGGAGTTTTTATTTATTTATTTATTTATGTTTGGGTCAAACCAAACCTGGCACACGGGCCCCTGGCCCGTGAGCACAGTATCCGATGAAGCTGTAAAAGCCGAGAAGGCTAACAGCAATTACATCACCGAAAATATATCGGCGGCCGACGGGGGCATTCGTTGTGTGACTCTCGAAGCGTATAAATGTCGGACTTTATTTATTTTCTTGCGTAAATTAATTAATTTAGTGTAGCGTGTTATTTTGATTATTTGATTATAAGAAGGATAATGAGTAATGCTGGTGGTTTTACGAGTCCTGTTCTCCCTCCTCTTACATGTATGTATGTATGGTAGAGGCAAATGACATTCTAAATATTTTTAAAACTATTGATTGTAAGAGAACCGCCGATCTATGGGGTATTTCCGTTGAAGTTAGTGCGTCTATTATAGATATAATTGCACCTCAAATAGCCATATTTTTTAATTCCGGTATTGAATTTGGTGTGTTTCCTGATTTGATGAAGCAGTAAAATCATACCTTTATTTAAATCTGGTAGTATATCGGACCCTGATAACTTTAGACCTATTTCCGTACTACCAACATAAAACATTTTAATTTATATAAATTGTTTCAAGGGTCGTTCTACAACCCAATTTTACAAGGGGTCGTTCTACAACCGATGCAGGTGTTGAACTTATTAAGAATATATTTGATGCCTGGGAGAGTTTACAGGATGCCTTGGGTGTTTTCTGTGATCTTTCTAAGTCCTTCGATTGCGTTGGTCATGAAACACTTGTCAGGAAACTACATCATTACGGTATAAGAAATTCTGCACTTAAACTTCTAACTTCATATTTGAGCAATAGAACGCAGAAAGTAGTTATAAATAGTACGAGTTCTTCCGGATCAGCAGTATCTGATTGGTGTCCCGCAGGGTTCGATTCTCGGCCCATTTCTATTTCTTATTAACATAAATGACTTACCTTACCTAGTAGAGGACAACCATGATATAGCGTTATTTACTGATGACACATCTTTGATTTTTAAGATAAAACGTCAACTTTTATTATATGACGAGGTGAATAATGCTATTTCAAAATTAGTACATTGGTTTGACGTTAACAATTTGCTTTTAAATGGCAATAAAACAAAATATATTAAATTCACAACACCAAATGTTAAACGATTAGATGTAAATATCTAATATTTATAATAATCTTGGAATAACTCTTGACGCAAAACTTCAATGGAGCCCCCATATATCTAAACTGGTTAGTAGACTTAGCTCTGCAGAATATGCTATAAAAAAAATTATGAATTTGACTAATGTTGAAACTGCTAGATTAGTTTATTTTCATGGCATAATGTCTTATGGTATTTTGCTATGGGAAAATGCGACTGATGTAGAAGCGATTTTTGTTTTGCAAAAGAGGGCCGTAAGAGCTATTTATAACTCGACTTCACAGGGTCAGTAACTCTTTTAAGGGGCAATGTATACGTTTTTACAACAAAATCCCAGAAAGTGCACAAAGTCTTTCAATCAAAACGTTCAAATTTTATATTAAACAAAGACTTCATAAAAAGGGTTATAATATTAAAGAATACATAGATGATGATAACCCCTGGGAATGAGGATATCGCCGCCAAGCTATTTCTACATCTTTATAACACTACTGTTATTGTACCTACATTATTTTAAAAATTACTGGAAAAAAAATCCCGCTGGGTTTCTTACTGGTTCTTCCCAGGATAGGCTTTTTTTGCGAACTGGTGTAGTTTAAAAAAAAGAAAAAACAATATATTTCAATAAGTATTATGTAAATAATCTATATTGAATAAAAATTTATTCTATTCTATTCGAAAGTGATCCCATAGTCCCGACTAATTAGAACCGGCAAAACTTTTGCCCCCGCGACGAATGGGTAACTACGTAAATTCCCGCAATTATATAAAAAAGAGAAAATGCTAGTAACCAACAGCTGTAACAAGATTGACGAATACTGTACAGAACAGTGATGTGAAAATTGCAAAAAATGCTGGGTGCACAATTCCTATGCAGGGATCCGTCCAGGTATGTGCTACCTCAGTGCCAGTTATTCTGCCGTAAAGCAATAGTGTGCAAGTTTACTGTTTCGGTCTGAACGGCCCTAAAACTAGTGTAATCACTGGGCATTTTAGAGTTATGAACTGATGTTTCAGGGTGACGGGCACAGTGTGGTGCCCCACAGAAATGTTCTGTGTGGCCAGACAATGCAGTTTCCATCAGGTGAACGTTTTGCTCGTCTCGTCACATCATCCATTAAAAATATATCCAGTTAAGAAATAAAGAATATACGACCTTAGCAGCCGAATACTACGTACTTTTCGGCCGAATACCTTAATACTTTTTCCTTCTCCGCCACTCGAGATTTTGACTTTACATACTCGTAGCATACACACAGCTTAGAATCTTCACTGAAAATTTAAAAAAAATCCAAATAGGAGACTTTTTATTCACAACTGATGCCATTTTAGACAATATGCATTATTTTTTAAATGCGATATCAGCACGACAAGACACGACTTGCCAGCTACTGAGCCAAATACTCCCCGTCCCGTCACCGCTGCACGCACCGCACCAAAACGTGTCGTAACTTGTTCGCGTGAAGTGTACTGGATCTCCCGCCGAATATTCGGTATTCAGCTGAGAACGCCGCCGAATATTCGGTATTCGGCCAAATCACTATATAGTTGCATCTCTAGCTGCTTATAAATGCTTCTCTCATTTCCAAGAGGGTTTTAGAATTGATAGTCTGCCACGGCGCGTCAATACGGGTTGCTGGACTTCACATGTCCTCGAAATATTTTTACATAGGCATATATTGCTGAACATAGGCCTCCCCCATAGATTGCCACAAAAGCTTGTAGCTCTTATTATGGAGGGATTTTGTCATAGTTACCAGGGTTTTATTTATTCAGAAGTTCCTGGAAAATGCTGCTGCTCATCTTCATTTTCCCTCTGTCGACTTTTGTGACACCCACGGGATGAGATGGGGTGCGTGGCTAGATGCTCTTAAGCCGCCACCACACTATTGCTTCACGGCAGAATATTTGCCTCTGCGATGGTAGCTGCCTACACGGATTCCTGCATAGCAATCCTACCACCAGTAATTTGGCATACATATTTCTTTCGCGACATCACACTTGCTAAGAACGGTTTTTACGAATATTTACTCCTAAGTAATCGGGCTGGTGCATTTTATAACACAGATGTTATATTTCTTTACAACAATAACTTGCGATGTCAGAGTGGGACAGCTAGACGGAAATAAAACAAACGCTCAGTTGAAATGCTTTAATAGATTAAACATTCGATTACGGCTTACGCTATATTTAAATTCAGAACAATTTGATCGCTACTGGATCCCGCTTATCAACATCAGTGACTAACAATAGTCACTGATGTTGTTTCTATTAAATATCGATTTAGCTTATCTAATAGAAAGACCAAAATATCTATCACTAATTTCAAATCATTCTTACAGGAAAATAAAAATACTTTTTTTCTGTGAGTTGATTTTAGAAAGAAAATGTTTACAGTGCAAGTTAACTTGATAGTGAATTAGAATCAGGTGTATGGATATATTAATTTTCCTGAAGAAATGAATGTTTGTCTATGCAGTCTATACATACATATTCAGCGTAAACAATAAATTAATTATGTTTTTATACTAGCCGTTAAATTACTTTTGTGTATAGCATGAGACAGTTTATAATGCCCGAACATTTGTGATTGTTTCATATTTATTTTATATGCATAAAATAGTTTATTTTTAGGACATTGATATCAATAGGCAATCGGCGACGAGCTATTAATAATGGTCATCTCTTTTGCACTTACTGGTCTTATATAGCCTGGCACTAGTGATGTTTGGCATCGAAATAAATATCGATATAGCAATGTAATATGAAGCTGTAAGCTATTGGAAGAATGTAATATGTAGCTGCCAAACTATAACCATCACGTTAAAACGATTTTAATAAAGTATACTTACAATATCAGAATGCACAAACAAAAAATCTAACTTATACCTATAAATCAGAAAACACAAAATAGGCGGTAATATAATTTGGAGACCAATTTAAAGTAGAACATGGTTTAGCCGCGAACTTAACCATTACTTCGTAATAATTGCGCGACGTAGTCGCCTGCATATCAAGTGTAACTTTCATGAAGCCATTTAAGAACGTATTTATTAATGTATAGCTGGAAACCGTCATTATCTATTTTTCAGTGTCAAAAAAAATATCCAGGTAAAACAATCTACAAGCAGCAAGACTTCAAAATTTCGATCGACATTAAAATTATAGTTGACTTTTAATGAAGATCTGCTGGACTGATGGAGCCAAAAAGAAATGTACAATTTTTGTCTTGAATTGAATTTTTAAATCACTAAACAAATTCACGAGCACTTGCTGTATAATAAACTATCAATATTAAGCATCGAAACTCAAAATATACACAAAAATTACAAAATAAAAAAAAAACTACACAGACACAATTTTTCGAGTTGACGCCAAAGGTAGAACGTAATTTATTACCAACATTCTCGACCAATATAATACTACCAATATTATATAATATTATATTATAATACTACCAATATAATACGTGAAGAGAAAACTCTGTACCCCTTTTTAGCATAATGCGCGCACGCAATATGCTTAAAAAGGAGTACAAGTGTGATATTTGGCATAGTTAGTTTTTATGGAGTTCAGAAAGCTAAAATTTAGATTTTTTTGTTAGAAATAAATTCTTTTCAATAAAAAAAGTTAAAGAATTAAGGTCGAATTAAGACCACATCCTTGTTGTAGTTAATATAATTAAGCCATCGAGAATGTTGGTATAAAATTACTGATTCACTGTCTTTATAGTAAAGTTTTAGCCTATAAATGTCCCACTACTGAGCACAGGCCTCCTCTCATTTCTGAGGGTTTTGGAGCTAGGAAGAATCCGCCACGCTGCTCCAATGCGGGTTGGCGGATTAATGATACTTGCAAATTATTGCTCGCCATTACTGATTTAAGGACTTGTAAGGCTCATAGGCCCGTTAAATTTCAGAAGTTCTACAGATTGTTCATATATTTATTTTTTTTAGTTACATTCGATCTGCAGGCGACACGGTTACTATGCCAGATACCAAATCAACATTTGTGTAATGAAGAAGTGACATAAGTGATGTGCTGGATCAAAATTAACGTTCAGTAATGAAATTATAGGTTATAAACTGTTCCACGGATTTGTCGGAAATTGTAAATCCATATAAGACATGCAATGAAACAAATATAACGCCAATTAGTACGTAAGTGACAAGAAAGCGAAGCCATAACAGTATGCCAGTGTTAAGAAGGCGAATTCGGTATCTTATTTAATAAACTTAGGGTTCTATTTCAGTGTTCAAGTAAATACTAGTAGAACAGAAGGGTTCCTACGCAGGAATACGTCTAGGTAGTTCAGTCTGGTAGTATCAGTTATTTTTTCGTGAAGCAGTAGTGCGCAGACACTGTTTCGGTCTGAAGAGCACTGAGAGCTAGTGTTAATTGCTGGGCATGAGAATTGTCTTCGAGTGACGAGAAAATTTCATTTGTTATGGACAGACGTTATCAGTTAACCAATGAGTTATTAATCGAAACCTCTTTTACTTTCTGAAACTGAAAGATACTTGGTGATTTACCTGTTGATTGCTCTGTTTGGCGGGAAGTAAGGACTGCATCCATCGGGATGCAGGTGACTCAGGACGGTGTTTTGAGGCAATCTATGGGATTGGGGGAGGGGGAGGGGGGGGGGCTGATGGTGGTGAAGGAAGTAATTCAAATTACTTGAAGGTCTTGAAAGAGGCCCTTAATATATTTCATTAACTTACCGATCCACATTACGTAGATGAAGGAGACATATTTAGCTACAGGAGACAGATTATAATCATCACCGTAATCGTAACGACTTTTGTTAGCCATTCAATTCTTCAAAACCACTAATTTTATTAAACAGACTTATAACAATGCAATTAACGCAACTGTGAACGCTTCTTTATTTGAGCATCGAAATATCGACACAGCACATCACTAAAAGCACATATTTTTATAGATTTATAATATTACTTTTTTTAGAACGTGGTAAATTTTACAAGGTCCAGTTTCTTTTTAAATATAATATTGTGTTATTGAAGAGAGAAGAATATCACCTACCACTTTCCTATCGAGGTGTCTTAGGAGGCCTTTATGCTACTATACTGCTCGTGGGAACGCAATGGGGAGTAATTTTTTCTCTTCTCTCTTACTAATTCTAGTAAGAGACGGCAACGTGGTTTGCCACCCGTCAAGTCCCGTTTCCCGCGAGGGCGGAAAGTGGGCTACGTGAGTGACCTCTCTCTACCGTTTATATGGGAAAAGGCGTGATTGTATGTTCACATGTATGTTATTAAAAACTAGCCGATGCCCGCGGCTTCTTGAATTGCGTTTTTTAAATATCCCATGGCAACTATTTGATCTTCAGGGATAAAAAGTATTCTAGTACGTCCTCAGGATGCAAGCTATCTCTGTGCCAAATTTCCCAAGATCGGTTCAGCGGTTAAACAGTGAAAAGGTAACTAACAGACAAGAGGGACAGTGAGTCACCTTAACGTTTATAATATTAGTATAGATGTACAGATATTATACACTGTTTGGTAAATAGTACAACAAGCGGGAACAAACATGTGCAACGTGTAACATGTAAATGTTTTGGTGATTTAACAAATATTGCCGGTCCATATATTTCGGTAGAGTATGTATGTAGTTTTGTATGAAACGACTGATTTTTTTTTGCCATATCGTATCTGACACTACACTACTTGTATTAGCGTGTACTTTGTTATAACATTTACCTAACACCTTGTATATTCAGTTACGTTCTATTTCCTATAATTAATACGGCTTAAGAGAATCTACCACCCAATCTGATTAAATAAACTGTGACAAAATCTTCCCAAAAAGAGAGATCCTAACTTCTGCGGCAATCTATGGGGGAAGCTTATGTTCAGCAGTGATAGGCTGAAATCATGAATATAGATTTTTTGTCAAATACGTATTATTTAGAAGGTAAATCCGGTGAAAGATTGGATGAAGCCACTTTTATGAAATATTGGCTTCTACGAATTTATGATTATTTATTATATTTATATTTTTTTATTGTCAAGTGCAACGTCTGACCATAACAAACGCTGTCACCCAGAACAGTTGCAGAAAGTGTGGCACCACACTGCGCCCGTTACCATGAGACATTAGTTCTTTAGTCTCAAATTTCAAGTAATTACGCTAGCTCTCAGTGCCCTTCTGACCGAAACATGTTAATATTTGCACACTACTGCTTCACGGCAGAACAACTGCCGGCCAAAACGGATTACTGCATAGGAATCCTACCACCCAGCAGTGGACTGTTGAAAAATTAGAAAATGGGTTACATCTAAATTGCATTCTTCTGATTAATTATGTAATACTTGATCATTTTATTTTTTAATTTTGTTCGCAAAACTAAAATTATTCAATTTTTTTATTTAATCACTCTGAACCTTGATAAAAATATGGTTTTAAAATAAAAAAAATAGAGACGATAACATCTTACTAAACAATCGTAATACTATAATTAATTATATTTTATTCACGTCATAAATTTTAAAAGATCAATTATCATACAAAAAAAATATTTTCCTTAAATATTATTAATGGATGAATATAACAATTAAGCCTATTGAAATATATTATCTATATGTAAGCCCATTTATTACACGCACAATTGACAAAGGAAAAAAACGACAAAGATACAATTACATTATTTGTGTTTTGGCTTGAGAACGGTACTTGGCAACACTGGTATCGGGGAAATAATATTAAAGGCCATTTTAACTGGTACACCCTAATAACTAATATAATCATATTTTATATTTAACTTTAACTGAAAATCACGACCGTGTGGATTTGTGGTCAGAGTACTGATTTCTATATAGCTGGTGCTGCATGGGATTCGAACCCAGGACGACACATCGGACAGGTATTCTGGACAGTCACACTAATCGCTATCTGTAATTACGTCTGTGACTGGAAGGTAGTATAGTATAGGGAACAAATGTGTAACATTATGAAAAAATACTAGTTTTTATATTAATTATTGATACTGGCAATAATAATTAAAAATAAAACCGCTTTCCAGTCCCAAGCCAAAACTAGGAATTTTAAAAAACGATATAAAAAAAATACATTCTTACACGTTTAAAATTAAAAATAGCACCTGCAATGAATTGAGTACACTAGTCTCCATATAAAATATAAAGGCATTTTATAACAAGATTAGAATATATTATACTTAAAAAATAAATCACTCCGACATCGATACGATACAGTCATGCACACAAGAGTTACTTTTTTTTTAGTCAATTAAGTAGAATCATAAAAACAACCTAAATTTGGGGTTCACAAAAATCACTAAGTAATACATACTGTTTAACTAGGTTATTACTAAAAGAATATTGCGCCTAATTTAACTTATTGTTTATAATTTACTAATACTATTTGGTAATGACAAATATCATGTGTATGACCGTATGTTTTTTTTTTCTGTTGACGCTATCACAACAAAAGCTGCTAATTTAAAAATATACCTGATGCAGTCAACTTTAAGAGAAGTAATTGAACGAAATATATGTTAAATTCAAGTTTTATTTAATTGAAAATAACACAAAGCTACTATGTTCGTAACAATATTTAATAAACAAACTGACTGTAAAATACTGTTTAACTAGTCGAGCAAACAAAACTAAAATTGTTTGGCAACGGTAAGTTGGTAGTGGTAAAAGGCAACGAAAATAACTATTTACGTACATTAATATTGTAAGGCCTTAAGCTAACAAGATAGTATCTGCAAAGTTACATTATAAATTACAATTACAAGTATAGTGTATTAGATTATTAATCATTCTAACTACCATCACCAATTAATGCTGCCATCAACAAAACGTCACTTTTGGTCACGACTGTACTAAACATAATTTTATTGCTAAACACTAAACACGCTATTACTAAACATTCTGAAATCACAGATTATTAAAATTAATTCACTGCATGATAATGTCCGATTAAAAAACAAACTTTTCCATTATTTTATGTAATTTTGAATACATAATTATATCATTCATTTATTATGAATTTTATACCAGACCACAAAAGTAGCTTCACAGACTATAAAAATTAAAATCGAAATTAAAAAATAAAGAATAAATTGTTTACGGCTGTAAATCTCCTTTTGTACATCACAAATGGTATTTTTTTAAAATTCCTACAGTTAATATGGAATATAATCTATTCAGACATGCTTATTTTTTATTTAATGCTACTTAAACGGGTGTAAATTTTCCTTCTGGCAAACTTTAAAATATTAACATACACTAGTATTAACTTATATCGATCTAGTATTAAATAATAATAACAGTTTGCTTGAAAATAATTAAAGAATAATTAAAGAGTGAGAGTGAAGAAACCTTATCGAAAAACAAGTATCATATAAAAAAATCATTTTTTATACCACGTTTTTAAAACAGACTAAAAGTTATATAGTTCATTAAACAATGCTTTGTCCTCTTCTTTCGATCGTCAAATTACTGAGGACAGAAAGAGAGAAATCGGTGTGTAACTATTTACCCGGCTATACAACGTTTATTAGCCCTTAGTTTACAATGAATTGCAAAATTTGTACCCAACAGAACCACAAACAGACAGACAAGAAAGCAAGTTAATAATGAATTGTTATCTAGTTCTAAGCAATGTTTAAAGATTCAAGTCTCTAGCTCCTCACGAAGTTAAGTTTAGCGAGTTAATAAAAACGTGGTAGA
This sequence comes from Luehdorfia chinensis, assembly GCA_019845155.1. NCBI lineage: Eukaryota > Metazoa > Arthropoda > Insecta > Lepidoptera > Papilionidae > Luehdorfia > Luehdorfia chinensis. The sequence continues at coordinate 2,303,829 of JAHVAK010000107.1, forward strand.
AAAGCTGGCCAATTATGCCATGATAGAAGAAACACTCTTGGACGTATTTTAGTCGGTGTGAAAAATACATTAAAAGAAATACAAATACAAATACGGGTTTAAATTTAAAATAGCTGCGTTCATTCATTATCTTCTAATAAGTTCTTATACATTCTTATATGAATCACTGAGTGCAATAGAAAGTTGAAAGATTATACAAACTTGTTCGAATCTCCAATGTCCTCTTCCGGGTAGTGAGCGGGATAGGAAAGGAGTGACTTACTTCCACTTAGTCCGGGGGCAAGTAACTGAACAGTTTGTACTTGTCTCTTATGAACGGCCGGACGTCGTCTTTCTGTAATGTCACCAAATAGTTTGTCAGAATAAAAGTTCTTACAAAAACATTTTCATTCGCGATTTGTACACGTGTGTGTTGACACTAGATTTGTGCCGTGTGGTGGCGGTACGTTAAAAGAATACTACCACTCCATCTCATCCAATGGATCTCGTAAAAGGCGAGTAAGGAATAAAACTGCACTGTGCACCCAATAGCGCATGGTGGCGATGGGCTCACCGCTTATCACACCAAGTGCATTATATTGTTTTGGTGAAACGTGGATTGTGGCAGTCATCTGCTTTTGCAGTGAGTGCCCAGTCTCTGACTACCCCTTATGGGATACATTCGTGATCTTATGTATGTATGACACTAGATTTACGGGCATTGACAGACGGGACGGGACGGGTATATTACGAATAGGTAGACAACATCTATATATAATGAACTAAGGGTGTTCCAGATAAAACTACTAAATATATATATTCGCTGCTTAATATCATTAAAAACCAGTATATAATCGCTTAAGAATCATATTTGTTTGTTCAGAACTTAAAGTATAAAATTGAAAACCTTTTAAATTAACGGGTTTTAAATCTAGTGTTAAACATTAGTCAGGGACTTTTTTTTAAATGATAGCATAACCGATTAGCCGATAGATGTTTGGCAGAATAGTTAATACACACCATTTTAAATTTCGCATGCGGATCTTAGCAAATTAACTTTTTTTCATTTCATCATCATCATCATCATTTCAGCCTAATACTAGTCCACTGCTGAACATAGGCCACCTCCATAGATTGCTACAAAAATTTGTAGCTCTCATTTTGACTAAAATTTTGACATTGTTGCCACGCATGGCAGGCGGGTTGGCAACCGCAGTGTATTCTGATGTTCCAGGAAGATGTTGCGGCTTAAGAGAATCTACCACCCCATCTCATCCCGTGGGTATCGTAAAAGTTTTTCCTTTATTATAATGGATTTCCGCGAAGTAACGCCTGATTCTATTAACTATAGCAATGCTATTAATATTTCTATATTGCTAATAAATATAATTTCTAATATTGCTGTTAACCACTCCAACTGAGCTTGAGAGCTTGTGCTAGGAGATGATTCACGACAATAGTCTAATGGCGGGCTCGATCCTGCGATACCATGTTTTCAGTCTGTACCTTTAACAGTGAATTCAAATTTTTTGAAACTCGCAAGTTTTTTTTTTTTGTATAACGTTTTGAAACGAGCAAAACGTTCACCTGATGGTAAGTGCGACGTCTGCCCATAACAATGCTGTGCCACACGGAAAATTTCTATGTGACACTTCAATGTCACCCTGGGACATCAGTTCTTAAGTCTCATATGCCCAGTGATTACGCTAGCTCACAGTGCCCATCAAACCGAAACACAGTAACGCTTGCACACTACTGCTTCACAGCAGAATAACTGGCCCTGGGGTGGTACCTACCTAGACAGATTCCTGCATAGGAATCCTACCACCAGTTAAGCGATCAGTAAATTTTGTAATAGGTCATGATACAAGTACCCGGTATTACGTTTCTTCTAGTATTATTTTTCGGCATCAAACGTTTTTGCGTAAGCCGGAGTTGACAGCCGATAGTGTAGATATGAAAAGTGAAGTACATACATGAGCTTGACTTCTGTACTCTATTTATTTTGAGGTATCTATCTTGTTTTCGCCCTGTTATTACCATGTAGTCTAGTGGTCTGATAAAGTGGCTATTACGCCTCAGGTCCAGAGTTCAAACCCCAACCATATCCAACATAAAAAATGCCAACTGTTGGTTTTCAGGTCTATTATTTCAGGTTTATAATTGCGTTATCATTGTCCCCGTGTGTCTGACGCTGCATCCTAGCCTACCTCTTGATCTTATCGCATGAGCATTAATTACATCGGGTACGTTAGGACAAGTGAGTGCACCTGTGTTTAAGCGCACACTTGTGGCACTATAATATTTCCTTCGCAGTTGACAGCTTCCGTCAGTATCCGGAAGTCGTCGTGGACTATAATCAGCCGCGATCATTGTTATTATCCTAAATAATATTATAACTTTATCTCCCCGCGTAAAAATGCCGAGCCTGATCGATGATATACATACATATTTCCCTATTCGCGTTTGGGGGTTTTAGTTTTTTTTTAGGAAACCTAATTATTTTTCTAAAATAAAAGTAGCCTAAGTTACCCGCTATAACATCAGCTATCTGTCAGTGAGTCCCGTCGAAATCGGTCCAGCCGTTTCGGAGACTAGCCGAAACAAACAGACAGACAGACAAAAATTATAAAAAAATTTTTTTTTTCTTATAAGTACTGTATATACATACTTTCATAGGCATGGAGTAAAAAGCTGTTATTTTGTTATTACAAACAGACACTTCAATTTTATTCATTTGGAATATATTATTATTATTATTTATATTCATTTCAATTTTAATACTTACAGTAGCAAGGTGCTCAAGGAAAGGTAGCAGCTTGAGGAGCTCGTTGTCGCTCCGATCCACAAACCAGCTGTCTATGGGTATACCATTCTCTAATTGGTAACCAAAAGCCTGTGGACAAAATGGTATAAGTGTATTACATACATACATAGAGTCACGCCTCTTTCCCATAGCGGTAGGCAGAGACCACATCTTTCCACTTGCTGCGATCCTGACACACATCTTTAGCTTCCTCTACTTTCATTAGAGTTTTCATACAAGCTCGTCGGTTGCGGGTACTTTTGACGTGGGCTTTCCTTAAACTTTACTGGTGGTAAGATTCCTATGCAGGAATCCGTCTAGGTAGGTACCACCCCAGGGCCAGTTGTTATGCCATGAACAGGGAATTGTGAGCTAGTGTAAGCACTGGTCATCAGACCTTAGGGCTAATGTCTCAGGGTGACGGCGGCAGTGTGCCACACAGAAATGTTTTGTGTGACATAACATTTGTCATGGGCAGATGTTGCAGTTACCATCAGTGAACGTTTTGCTCGTCACGTCACTTAACACTATAAAATAAAAAAGATTGAACATACCTGTGGACTGTTGTCAACAATGACAGTTTTACGAAGGTCGCGTCCTAATATAGATAAGTCCTTCACGTAGTTCCCGTTGACGAGCAAGCAGTGCTCACGGAACAATCTAGAACAGAAGTAAATAGTTTAGACACTCCGTTACTTATAATATACGCGGCTTTGAGGTGTTGTAATTTTTCTTTACATACATACAGTTACGCCTTTTTTCTCTAAAAGGGGTAGGCAGAGACCATACCCGAAGACCACTTTTCAACCTTGCGGGAAACGAGACGTAACGGGTTGCGAACCACGTCGCTGCCATTTTGGTAGGAGTCTAAAAATTCTTACTCTCCATTGCGTCCCCACGCTTTTTTGCTCGCATCATTCATGGTCCTTCGAACCGGATCATGAACGATGCGAGCAATATGATCATATAATATCCAGAAATTTCATGATAAAATAGTGTAATTCAAGAAAAAACTACATTATGTATAACTAATCATAAACTTTAAGTTATAATGTTTGTATAATATTTGTTTAATGTAAGTTCGTGTTTGGTAAAAGCTGAATTATTAATATAACTTTAACATAAATGAGCCAGAGTCCATTGATTAGTGAATTAATTTTTGTCAACATTGATATTGTACTCATACATACATAGAATCGCGCCTCTTTTCCATTGGGGTAGGCAGAGACCACATCTTTCCACTTGCTACAATCCTGACACACATCTTCCGCTTCTTCTGCTTTCATTATTGTTTTCATACAGCTCGCCGGTTGCGGGTACTTTTAACGTGGCCTTTCCTTACAACGGCTTCGACCTGATCGTGATACATTCGCCTACTTCAACCCATACCGGTTTGCCCATTCACACTCTGAGTGATGGAAACCAAACAAAAAGTGCAATTTTGGTATTGAATTGAATTTTCCACTCACTGTACACTTTCACAAGCACTTGCTCCATAATAAACAATCAATATCATCATCATATTCATCATCATTTCAGCCTATCACTAGTTCACTGCTGAACATAGGCCTCCCCTACAGATTGTTACAAAAGTTTGTAGCTCTCATTATGGGTGGAATTTTGCCATGGTTGCCACGTTCGGCAGGCGGGTTGGCAACCGCAGTTAATTTATTCAGATGTTCCAGGAAGACGCTGCTGCCCATTTTCTGGTTTTAATTTTCCCTCTGTCGACATTTACGACACCCACGGGATGAGATGGGGTGGTAGATTCTCTCGAGCCGCTACCACACGGCAAGAACGACCGACCAATCAATATAAAACATACATACATACGTAAGATCACGACTTTATCCCATAAGGGGTAGTCAGAGACTGGGCACTCAATGCAAAGACAGATGATTGCCACAAACCACGTTTCACCAAAACATTATAATGCACTCGGTGTGATAGGTGGTGAGCCCATCGCCACCATGCGCTGTTGGGTGCACAGTGCAGTTTAATTCCATTACTCGCCTTTTACGAGATCCATTGGATGAGATGGAGTGGTAGTATTCTTTTAACGAGCCGCCACCACACGGCAAACAATAAAACACCAATACTCAAAATATAGACAGAAATGACAACTTCTCGAGTTTGCGCGAAGAGTGGTACCTGTATTTGATCCAGCGGCGGGCCGGGTCCAGCAAGTTCAGCAGGCGGTCCGCGTAGACGCGCTTGCTTGCCGTGAACAGGATCACCTCGTACAGGCGCGACACGCGCGACAGGAACTCCGCGAAGTGAGGCCGCGTTCGTACGAACACCTGTCCAAATGGATTTTTTTTTCATATTTACTCACGGCCTAATCACAAAAAATATAAATTTCGTTTGTCATATACATAATTGTTATCAGAACTAAAGGTGTGTACATTCCAGATCAATCGGTCAACAGGAAGGTGGGTAAAATTTCAATTAAGTACTTTTTTTTTTTAAAAACGAAGCCCTACAGTAGGATTTTCTCCTGTATCGTGGGTGCGTTTTACAAACATACATTTCACATGCACAACACAACCGGACCCGAAAAGCAACAATTTGTGTTTTTGCACAAATGTTATCTCCAGCTGGGAATCGAACCCAGGACCGGTGGCGCAGAAGTCAGGTACGCTAACCACTACGCCACGCGGTCGACGAATTACTAGATTTGGTCCCATACAAGACACAAGCAAAGTAAGTTAAATAAAACCGTTTAAAAATGTCATTCGACTAACGAAATTATATTTTTAGGTCAAAGAATAAATATATTTTATTTCATTTAAATGCACACAACACCCTTACTTGAAAAGGCATGCAAAGCCCCGCAACTCATTAGTAAATAAATCTTATCCATTTTCCTTTCTTTTGTAGTGACCAACTCCTTGTTTTTTTTATAAATAATTATTGTGCCGAAAATGCTATAAAATTTGTTAATGTTTAATTCTTATCGGTAAATAATAATAATAAAAAATAGGCACAGTTTAACTTGGACTGGACTGCAAAGTCAGAGGCGCGTCACTTTTTTTTATAATAAGGTATGTTTCTTTTTCAAGTACATACATAATGTATGTAAAAAACAATGTAATTTAATTTTACAATTAAACTTTCACCCACATACAGACACACCTCCCCCATCTCATCCCGTGGGTGTCGTAAAAGTCGACAGCGGGAAAATTAAAATCAGAAAATGGCAGCAGCATCTTCCTGGACCATCAGAATAAATAAACTGCGGTTGCCAACTCGCCTGCCAAGCGTGGCAACTATGGCAAAATTCCTCCCAAAATTGCCCTACAAACTTTTGTGGCAATTTATGGGGGAGGCCTATGTTCAGCAGTGGACCAGTGATAGGCTAAAATGATGATGATGATGATTCAGACCTCAAAATAACTTGAAATTTTGCACGCGTGTTATGGACCCACTACTATGCAATAGTTTCATGACTATGACTTGGTATTCTCACCAGGCGTAATCTCGGTACATTGCTGTTCGAGTGTTTTTTTTTAGTCGTTAAGCTACAATTATTTCACAGTAAAGTTGTAACAGCGCCAATGTGAAACTTTCTTCTCCATTATTATTATTATTTATTCTTTATTGAACCTTACAATAAGTAAAGGAACAAAAGGCGGACTTAATGCTAAAAGCATTCTCTACCAGTCAATCTTAGGGCAGTGAGTAAACAGCGAAGGCAGTTACTAAATGAAGAGATTATTAAATAAATAAAGTTATATACAGTCACATACATATACATACATACACATACCTAAATACTATATGATATAATATACAAATACGATACTACTAATACAATAAAAATAATACATATAATAATATATACACAAGGATCTCCATTCTAATTTTATAAGGTTGACAATATAATAAACCTTTTTAATGTAACCTTTTAGTAAGCTTGTTTACTGAGCTTGTTTTCAAGCGAGCAAGCATTCACCCGATGGTAAGCTCAACACTTTCCCTTAACAAATGCTGTGTTACCAAGAAAATTTCTGTGTGTCACCACACTACACCCATCACCCTGAGACATCAGTTCTTATGTCTCAGATATTGTGATATAGATACAGTGATTAGACTAGCTCACAGTGCCCTTCAAACCTAGACGGATTCCTGCATAAGAATCCTACCACCAGTAGGTACAGCGACTGGGACCCATACCTAAAATACCTATATTATAAAATATGAAACCATTCCTACCATCGTAATGTTAAAGCAAACTTAAGTCAAGTAAACATATTTCTGTATAGATAACTGGTTGTTAACCGTAAATTGATATTACAAATATAAATAGAGGAAAATGCATAAGCTTACAGTATATCTGCAGTCCTGGAAGAGCACTGGGAAGTGGAAACTGGCATCGGGGAGTTCTTGAAGTGAGCAGTGAACCAACGTCTCGTCGAGATCCAAGACCTAGAAATAAAAATACTGTTTAAGAAAATATTCGTGTCATTTTAGCGTCAATTTTTTTCTTGTGAAGGTGTGGAATATTCTAGTCTCCGTATATTTTTTTGTGAAATAATGTAAGAATAGAATGTGCAGTTTGCGACGAATTTTGATAAAAGTAAAATAGTAACAGTAGGGAAAAGACCTCTCCTCTCAAAATTTATTTGTGTTTTGACAATTCCAGTATGGATTGTTGATGTGCAATCATATGTCCCTGAAATATTTCATATTTCAGAGATATCCTTTTCTTCACGATTTTTAAACTTTAGTGTCAGGCATGCAATAAATTGCAATGAACAATTTTTATTTTAACGGAAATCAAACTCAAGTTGTTTACATACTAAACAATCTATAAGTCTCGAATACTTGTGTTTTACCTGTGGGGGCGCTACCATCGTTTGTTGAGGGATTCTAATAATAATAACTTCATTGTTAATTTCTGTATAATAATATCTGTCATCCTAGGTAAACATAAAACTTTGAGGCTAAATATTTGCGAAAGAAAGATTTCGGCAGCGTCTATATTTTCATCAAATAGATGTTTCCCTAGGGTATCATAATCATTGTTTAGGATCGTTAAAGACGGTTATGACGTATGCGTGGTAGTCAGAGCACCCAAAATCCACAGATTCGGTTCTTCCAGCTATGTATGTTGCTCTATGGCTATGTAACTGATTCACATAAAATATTGTGTCTATCCTATTAATTATATAAAAAAATACTTACAAGACTGAAGTCTGGACTGGTTCTGGTCTTTAATGGAAGAGCAGGATAACGTGCTCGCAACGCATGCGTGGAGACGGTCTCTAGTGGCGGCAACTGTTGATAAATTATTAAACGAAAATAGAATATTCCATATAGCTAACAATTAAAACATCGGATCTGGAGTCACTTCTCAAACAAATAATATTAAAGTAGTGATAGCAAAAAATAATTATTAACAGAAAAAAAAATTCCTATCGTCCAAAAAATAGCACCTTTCTATTGCATTCTTTAATCCATCTTTACATTTTAAATTATATATATATATATATATATATATTACTGCAAAAATATTTAATATTTTAAAATAAAACCAAGGCTAAATTGATCCCAGAATAACTACCATAAATGCAAATTGTATGTAGTATAGAAACCACTGTCTTTGACAATGCACCTCCGATCTTATCGCATGAGCGTTACATCGGTGGTTTAGGCTCAGTGAGTGCCTGTTTACTCATACACTTGTGGCACTACAACTCCTGCGCAGCTGATAACTTCCGGAATATTCGAAATCGATTGACAAAATCGGCTAGGAGGACATCTTTATTATTAAGAGTTCTAACATATTTCTATACTTAATCAAATTCATTGGACCCTTAATATAATTTAAATCTCTAAGTACCTGTTTAATAAAGAGATAGGGATCAAATGCATCCACCCAAGATGATATTTGCTCGCAATCAACACGGTTGCTGCATGATGATATGACGTCCAAACCTTCCTCCTGCAAAACACCAACACATGTATACACAGACCAAAAATATAAATCTTAATATATAATAAAGCTGGACAGTTTGGGAATTCATAGCGGATTTCAAAAACTATTTTTGAAATCCGCTTATTTTACACGGGACGAACTGCAGCTCACAGTTAACATAAACATTGTACCATAGGCCTTCTAAATATTTAAATTTTGTCGAGATTACATTCAAAGATATGAAACTGCATTCAGATTTACATTAAATGAACTGAACCCGCAGCTTGGTATGTGTGGAATTTCAAACTCAAGTAAGCAAATAACAGGAGAAATATATTTGAATATCAAATATTCGAAAATCATATTCACACAATTCTATTAGTCATTCTATAAAATAATTTATAGTAAAGTAACATACCTCCTCGATATTAGGATTTTGTTCATCATGGCAAACCATAGTAGAATCATCAGGCACTATGTCGGAGGCACTCTGTAAAAGATAAAAATCTAGTATCATATTTCAACCTTCTAAGCTAGTTAGCTAAGCAGGAGCAATGTTTAAAAGTGAAGTTACAACCGATAAATTTCGCACTGCTTTGCATTGTTCCTTTTTTTGAGGTATTTTTGGAGCCAGGCCAACACTGCTCCAGTGCAAGTTTGCTGACTACACATATTGTTAAAATACATATAAAAAAAAAGGAAAGTCACAACCTACAAATGTACCAGTCATTTCTGAAGGCTTTGAAGCCAGGAAAATGGCAGTCCGCCTGTGTTGCTGCAGTGCAGGTTGGCGAACCACGTGATAAATAAATTGTATAAAATAAATTGTGTGATAATTTTTATTTATAGTGTGTAAAACAAATTCCACCTAAATTGAGGAACAATTGTAGAAGTGCCTGCACCGGGTATCAAACAGGTCACTTGTGTAGCAGCTATTTGTTAAAGGTGTACTTTTCCTTCTCCTATTTTATTTCCCTTTTTCTTCAGCTCATAAATCATAACTCGATGAAAAAAATTCTAATAACAATTTAGTAGAGCCAAAAGCGGGCACTGAACCCAGGTCCATAGTATAAAATGAAATTTAATCACTTGGCCTCTCTAGGAAGAGAGGGAAACTGCTTACAATGCTAAAAATATCATCACATTTTCTTTTTTTTATAGAAGTGACAACGACAAAGTGACGAGACAAGAAAAAAATTCACCTGTCTGTCACACAATGCGCCTGTCATCACTGAAACATCAAGTCTCATATGCCCAGTGACCACCTACCCACAGAAGCTCTGTGCCTTTCAAACCGAAACACATTAAGATAGCATAGAAATCCTACCAGTAGTTCTTTTGCTTTCATTGAGTAGCATAATATAAATTAATTTTTTTTTTATTTCCTTACCCAGCCAGCTGCCTCTGCCACCAGACTTTGACTAATCTCAGCTAAAAAGCCAGTACTTGGACTGCGTGCTGACAGAGCTTCCAGGCTTTCTATAGCAGTACCCTGTGCATCAGTGCAGGTGGACGATATCTCACATTCTGAGTCACGAACATAGCCATCTTGCTCTAACATTGTTACAAAGTCCGGCTGTGTAATAAATTTATTTATTAATTCGCCTGATATTTGTAGAAGGTATAAGAATATTATCTATTAGTTGTTAGTTCATATACGCACAGTGAAAAGATATTTAATAAAAATAGTTAATTTACCTATAAATAAAAAAGCATATTTAATATCTGGAGTTATGTGCAGCCCCTAAATTACATATACATATATTTTCTGATGTTATATACACATGTAATATACTGCACTGCTATTACAAATTGCTGTAACTAAAAACATTATTCAAGTATCAAAAAAAAGAATACCAATATTAAGGTTTCTAACTCTTGGTTGCTTCTATAAATTTCAAGAAAACAGTTTTGGTGATATACACAAAGATTATATATACTCTCTTTCCTGTATTAAGTGTGTATTGCAGTGTGATATATGAGATTACCTCATACCTTGGAAACTATATTTTTGATTTAAATTATTCAAATAAATGTGATGAAATTTAAAAATGAATAAATGTATTACCAAGTAATTTAAAACAACATAAAACATACCTTTATAGTGCAAAGCCTGGTAAATAATTGAATTTGTGTTTAATCAGAAAAACATAATTATATTTTAAATTCAGCATGGGGATATACACACCTGAACATACTTTTCACCAGTTGCCAAGAAATCTGAGCATACATCCAAATCATCAGTAGTGGATGTTGGTTGGTACATTTCCAAATCATTACTGGACTTCCTTCTTTTCATCAACCTCTTATCAACAGAATTCTTCCGAGGGAACTTGTCATCCTCCCTCTCTGTGGTCATAACCCTGGCTGCTTTATCAGCAAGAAAGTTAATATCTTCATCATCTGTGGGTAATCTTTCATTTATTAACCTTGCGCATTCTGCAATGGCCATGAAATCATTTAAGCAGTCATTTGGGAGACACAGCTCAGAAGACTCCACTTGTGTTTCTGAATCGGAATCATCATTTTTAACTAAGTCAGTTGTTGTTGTATGTGGTTCATACATTGTTATATCATCGTCGACACTATTCCAATTATTTTGTTCCGGAACAAATGGCTCTTTAGGCTTGCATTTCTTTTTTGGGCTTTCTTTTGTTGAACTCACTGCTACTTTGTTAACCTTTTGAGATGGTACACCTAACTGACGAACCTTACGTATTGGAGAGCTGTTTAATGATGCTGATTTGTCTCCTTTATCAATTCGCCTAGTTTTTCGCGGGGAGCTAATAGTAGCAGAGACATCAGGCCTACTAAGTTCTCTGTTTAGAGAGCTGTGACGTAACTGGACACTTTTGGTGGTTCTAACATCATTACTTCTAATTTTAGAGGTTGTTGACACTTTGTCATTCTGTGTTGTTTTAGCTGTTTTCACTAATGTTGATGTCACATTATCCTTAATAGAATTTCGGACCACTGTTTGAAAGATTGGTTTCTTTGTGCATGTATCATCTTTGTGCTTTGGCTTCTTGTTTAACACTTGTCTCTCCATCATTACTGATTTAATCCTTACTGGCTTACTTTTTAAATTTTTTTTGGGATGAGCGATAGAAAGCAGCGTCGTATTAAGTTGTACTGACGCATTTCTAGCCGCAGTCCGTCTAAGAATATTTCCCCAAGTTGATTTATCCTTAAATTTACGTGATTTTGCACTTTTAGGTTTCTTTATAATTGGGAGCGGTCGCTCCCTTTTTCGACTTCTCAGCCGCATCGCAGGTTAAAAAGGTAACTTAACCTAAAAATGCCCAAAAAATTAGTAAGACGAAATAAAAATCCGAAAAACATAATGTTCAATGTTATACAATGCTGTTCCCGAACCATACTTACATGAACTCTCTCTCATTAAATAATATTTTGACCCAAATATTGACACTAGAATACGATTTAAAGTAAACATAACACAGTTTGTATTCAGTATACAACAGAGGTTTTTGTAATAATCCCTGTTTTCATATAGACAAAATGGATTTATTTCGCTCCTAAAAAACGGAGCGGCAATAATCTTCGCGCCTTTTTTTCACAACACTATTCATAACAACTAAGTACCGTGTTGAAGTAATAAATAGTAAGAAATATGTCCAAAGTATTATTTTCACAAAACAATACACATTTTAAAGATGAAAAACAAAAATAACTCCAACTATAGTGAAAATAGAAAAGCGGCACTGGTACATTATTGATTTATGCGCTGACACTGAGTCGAAGTAAATTGTTCACGGTTACAATATAATTATTGACTAAGGTCACTGAATTATCAAAAATTATTGAAATCATAAGCGAGTATAAGCATTTATATCATAATTACATGATGGATTTCACTGTAGAAATCAAAGCTAAACAAATGTCAAAATGGCGGCCGACTCTCTTTTCTACTTTATTCGGTTTGTCTGAAGATGGCGCTGTACGCACTGTACACTTTGCGCATGCGTTTCGAAAGTGCTCTGAAAGTCAATAGAATAGCTATAATACAATATTATTACTGATTATTACAACATAGCCTACAAGTTAAATAAATGAAAACCAAAAGTTCTCCTAGAAGAGGAAACTTTTCTATTTTAATCTTCCTACCTGTCCAAACCATCTAAGCATCCCTTTCTCAATCTTTGTCACTACCTCACTTTGTTACTCCAGCTATACTCCCCAAACGTCTCTGCCAATACTCTTCTCTCCATATCATATTTTCCATCTTCTCGTAGAACCAAGGTACAAACTCTTTCACTAGTTACGCTCTTTTTCCTTCAATCAGAACTTTCATTCACACTTTTTATATTCACTTTCATCCCTTTGTTTTTTAGCATAATATAAACCCACCGCCTGCAACTCCTACTCCGATGATGCTAATATAACCTGATCTTTGGCGTTTAGGAGGCATTTGACAGTCAGATCACTCGTTCTTAATCCATACGCATTCACTTTCAAATATTTCTAATGACGGCCTTACACCACTCTACTGATACGTCGCCGCTCCTACAGCAAAAGTTAAAAAGGCGGTACAGCTAATTAGCTAACACGCCATTTCCAGCTTTCAGTTTATCGACGGTAATTCTATCATATCCTGCAGCTTTACCCAATTTCATACTGTTCCTCGCTTCCACAATCTCTTCTATACTAATCTCTTTCATCGCAACCTTCATTCATGTCCCCGGATGGGGTCTTTGTTTGTTGTTGTTGCCTTCCATCTCTTTAGAACGCATTTCTCTAGTCTTAAAACACTTCCATTCTGGTTTCTCTTCTTCTGTCAAGTTGCGAGGTGGTATTTTTACCTCTGCTGTTCTTATGGACTTAATGTTGTTCCGAAAGTCGTCAGATAACCTCGTATCAAATTCATCTCTATCATTCTATTTCTTTCTTCCCACAAACTCTTTTGCCTCACCTTTTAACCGGTAAAACCTTGCGCTGCTTATATCTCATACGTTGCTTTTTGCATTCTTCGATTGGCTCTGGTAGCTAACCAGTCCAGCAAAGCTTTTTTCTTCTCCGACACTGCCTTTTGAACCTATACACACACAGTCACAGTCTTTAACTTACACCCTTTTCTTCTTTTACTTATTTTGCGGCCGCTCCTAAATAAAAATAGCAAAATGTCCCTACGTAACAAGATTTCATTATACAAAGCCTGTATTCGGCCAACTATGACATACGCAAGCCCCGTATTTGCGAATACCTCTCCGCGTCATATTCACCGACTTTAGGTGAACCAGAACGGTTCATGTGCGAAGCAACGGAAGCACCGTTGTTCCTGCGTAATATAAACCTCCATATGTATTTTCGCCTTCCTACCATAGCTCAATATCTGAAGTTGGCCTCTCGCCGATATTTCGACTGTGCCGTAACCCACTGGTTGTAAGTGCCGCCATATACAACCCCATTGCGTCACACCAGCAATCGACTTGCGGAAAAAGGAGACTGAAGCACGTCCTCGAGGATCCGGACGACGAGACCACCAGGGCCCAAGCACTCTAATCAACATTACACAGATCACAAACACTTTCACACCGCCCTCGCGCATCAAACAAACTCATTAGCGATACCGCCGCATCTCAGGCCATTTTTCCACTAGTATCATGAATAGAGGCGTCGCTGGAGTTTCTTGCCCCATTTCTTTTCCTGCGGAAACGCATTCCGAATTGGTAGTAAACTTAAATTAAGATAATAATGTAAATTTCCTCCAGAACGAAGTAACTGACCGAGCCGAGGCTGAGTTTATTTGCACTGAAGTCAGTTTAAACAACTCTAGAAATACAAGTGAAAACCTGTGAACAATTTTTATTTGGAATTAAAAAGGCCAACAATGAAAAAAGAGCGTTATAGATTCAAATTTGTTCAAAAGAATCGCAGCGACGTATTTTATTTCAGATTATTCATCACATGACATAAGACATGCCATCACAAAAGAATACAATTAAAATAATATTAAAAAAGCAAGTTATGAAAAAAAAATGTGAAGTCAATTATGGTCTTCATTTCAGCAAATTGCGGCAGCACTAAGGCGCTGCGGTCACAGCTGCAGTGCTGATTTTCAAGAGTCTGATGTTGACTTCACGGGTGGAAATATTGTATTATGTAGCGTGTAAGAAATATACATTCATTCGCCTCGCAACGACTTGCAAAGACACTATATACACCGAGTTCATCAAGTGTCTGTGTTAACAAAAATGAATTTACATATCAAGAAATTACACAACCACTGATTATAAATAGAATAAATTTATAGTGATACAAGTTGTGTTTTTAAGTAGTTTTACTACAGTGTTGTCACCATTAGTTTATTAGAAATATTTGTCACTATTAGTGGGGAGGAACAAAACAAAATAGTATTTAAAAATAACTAAATGAAAAACGAAAATTGGGATTCAAATCAATAATGTAAATTGTAAATACTAATTATAAGAAAGCATAAGGGCCTGTTAAAGTAACTAGATCGATAATTGATACTATGGCGCCACACATTTAGCAACAAATTTTTAAAACAGTATTGAATCGTTTTTAAAAATGAGGTAGTACAAAACATCTCTAATCTTAGCTTAATGTTTTTGAGCTTAATGCTTGTAAATCAGCCTTTTACATTTTAATTAATTGCTACACTGTTTTATGAGTTTCCAACAACCTATGTAATTGTCAAGCTGATGAATTTTGCAGTAGTAAATAGAATTTTGAGATGGAAAAATTGTAAAATGTAACCGGTAAGGCACATAAGTTTGATTGGGATGAAAATGTTTCAAATATAAAAAATACGGTAAAAAATTGTTTGATTTTTTTGTTTTGTTTTTTAATTTAAAATTGGCTCTTTTCTGTACAATTACTCAATATTGTTAATACGGATTTTTTAATTGTCATATTATCTATTTTATATATTTGCAAAGAACGGAAAAGATCCGATTTGAATGAAACTTAATTCTCTTGTAAATTCTGAAAGCATCCTCAAAATCAATAGAGAGATAAAGCGACATCTATCATAAGTGTGAGGAACTATAAAATGAATGCCATTTTTAAACCGTGGACTTAATAACTAAAAACGGTATCGTCAGTTGCGTATCTATTCTCAGTATATAGCGTATTACCTATATGCAATGCTGTCACTATATTGCTCATGGGAACGCATTCGCCTCCCGTCACTTCTCGTCTCGCAGGGGCGAAAAGTGGGCTGTGTTGTGGTCTCTGCCTACCCTTATATCGAAAATGAATGCCTGGATGTATGTAGATAATAAAAATCCAAGGCTTCTACGATATATTTCATATATATCTTCCTTTCACCGCCGCCTCGTTCGGTCTAAGTTTGGTTCATAGAACAGTGTGTTACTGACAACCTGACCGGTGAAGTGATCGAGTAACATATGAAACATTTGTATTTGTACCGACACAAAGTTCCGATTATTCGGATCACATTGATGTTTTGGTACACTTATCCGATTCATTACAGAGCTACGAGTACATACGTCAACTGCATTATGGAAGTTCTTTAAATTTTATTATAAAATAAATAAGGCGTACAAATTAGTTAATAATATTATTTAAATTAGGCAACGTTTACATTAGGTAAAATTTCTGTGGATAACTAATATTTTATGTAATTAATTTATTTTGGTTCAATAAACTCTATTAAATTAAGCTTTGTTCAATGGGACTATATCCCAACCGTAAATGTCAGGTTCGCATATTGGTTTTTCGCCAGTAACGTTAGGTCTTTCTTTTTCTTGATTCTTATCCACGTCCATTTTTACATCTCTGTTGAACTTTTTGTTAACTATGTAAAAAGGTAATTAATTTTAATCCATTATAGGTAATAAAGACCATTTAACTTTAAGATTGTTGGAATTCGCGGCACCATAAAGAAGTCTATGGACATTTGTTTTGTCTTCGTAAGCTCATGAACAGGTTATTTTTCACGCATTGTATTTTAAACAATAAATTATTATCTTCCCAGATTGACGAAAATTTCCAGATATTGTCTTCGCCATCAACACCACCAAATACTTGTCGGGTTTTATCTATATTTAAATTATCACCTAATTTAAGAGATAATTTGTACTTTTTATTGATGATTTACGTTATCTCCATTTAAAACTAGAGTAAATTGCGCGGGAAACTACTTTTTGACAATTTCTTGTTCATTACTGTGGCAAAGTTGGTACGCATAATTTAACACTAGGTTTCTGTATCCTTTGATAATTTTTGAAACAATATTTAATATCGAACGTACTTGTTAATTTCTAAATCTCTGCTTATTGTTAGCGCATCTTTATATTTGCTGTCAACAATATTTCTTCGCAATTCTTCCTGAAGATCTTCTAAACATAAATAGGCTCTGTGGGTACCGAAATCACTCAAAACTGATGGTACTCTACAGCTTGAACGGCACATGAGATTTTTGTACTTACGTGCTTTTTCCAAGTTCCTAATGTCTTTGGAGTGTTTGTCATAACCAAATGTAACTACCATTCCAACGTCATTGTTAACTATCCGCGCTATATCTTTTGCGCAACTTTTACTTATAGGTCCGTCATAAATTGTCACCAGTCATACGAAAGTATATTTTACGTTAATTGCTAGTATCACAGTCTTCAGTGCTTAAGACAGGTATTCTGTTGGGGATTTTTCTATCAACGTTCGAACCGTTGCTTACGAGTCTATATTTTTCGTTAATATTACGAGTATTAAAAAAAAAGTAAAGTTTCAGTCTATAAATGTCCCACTGCTGAGCACAGGCCTCCCTTTATTTCTGAGAGGGTTTTGGAGCTAGGAAGAATCTACATTTCAATCAGAATTTGGTGATTTAGCAGTTTTCCATACGTTCATTGAAGATGGCTGTCGATTTCACTGTATAAATAAAAAAATCAAATTAATTTATATATAGGATAGTGAAATGTGCCACCCCGTTCTATTTCGCAAGTGTCTTAAGAGTAGACTAAAGGAAATGCTTGAAAACTCTCATGACTTCTGATAGGTAGATAACCTGTCGAAAGCAAGGATATTTTTAAGGCATCTTGAAAAGTCTCAGACCGGTAACACCAGGCGTGGACAGTTGCCGCGTTCGCCAGTTCGCCTGACCATTGTAGTGATTACGCAAGACCAAGAGTTGAGAGAGGTTTATGTCCAGTAATCGACTATTAACAGGTTTATACGCAAAGTGGTCATTTATTATGAGCCCGATTAATTAATAATAGTTTATATACTGAGTAGTTATTTTACAGTGTTTAATAATTATATTAATTCATGTTTGGTTATTTATTTTAACTTTCTAATATACGTAAGTTACAATTATACCAAGTGTACTGAGTTGCATGCGCTCTTATTTTATATACTTATTCTTTGACTATATAATGGACTGGAATTGTCTACGTTAATCACCAGAGTTTAACCTGTAAATAATAAATATTTTTTTTAAACACTTCAGTGGTCCGTCCTTTACTTTCGGCTTTTCTTCTTCGAAAGTATTCTTGCACAAAAAAACAATTGGGCAGTCTTCCAAAGCTTACCAATTTCAATATGTCACAGATTAACTACTCTCACTTGCTCTGAAATAAAATATATAGTTGAGGTAGGTACCCAAAAAGTTAGATAAAAATAGTTGACGTGGCTAAATAATTTTCTGATATCACAGAATAAAAACAAATTATCATGACATGCGTTGCAGGGAAGTTAGTTATTACACATAATAACAAAAAGCAAAATAAGTTGTATAAGTTGCATGGAAATATGTATGTAAAAAAATCACAGATTTTAAATAAAATTTTCAAATAAAAGTAAGAAAAAATCTTTGTAGAGACAACTCACCTTAGCGCCTGCGTGAAACGCTTCTGATAATTATATATCGATAATAATTTATATATACACGTTTCATAAATTATAAATAATTTAAGTTATTATGTGCCATATTTTTATTATTTTATAGATATTATATTATTATCAGAGCCGTGGCAGCTCAGGGGCGAGGCGCTCGCTTTTAATTTCATAGTACGCGAGTGACCTGGGTTCGATTCCCGGTGCCGGCACCACTAAAATTGTTAATTGCAATTTTAAGTGCTGACTTACCACGCGCTCGGCGGTGAAGGAAAACATCGTGAGGAAACCTGCATGTCTGAGAAATTAAAAATATTTCGAAGACATGTGAAGTCCGCCAACCCGCATTGGAGCAGCGTGGCGGATTCTTCCTAGCTCCAAAACCCTCTCAGAAATGAGAGGAGGCCTGTGCTCAGTAGTGGGACATTTATAGGCTGAAACTTTACTTTTTTATAGATATTATTTTGTAAAACGAAAATTTCATCGACAAAATCGTATTTGTCAGATAGTAGTTGGTTTCATAAAAATTCCACGTTTACGTAAGAGTGTGTGCGTAAGAGCACACAAGCCTGATAACAGAATATTTTACGAAAATATATAAGTAAGCGATAAATAATTATTAATTATCAATAAACAAAAATTTTCACAGTGTGGCGGCGGCGGCTTCACCGTGTGGTGGGATTAAGAGAATTTACCACCTCATGTCATCCCGTGGGTGTCGTAATAGTCGACTGATGGATAATGAAAACCAGGTGATGGGCAGCTTTCTGAAATATCTGAATAAATAGGTTGCAGTTGCCAACCCGCCTGTCAAGCATGGCAACTATGGCGAAATCCCCCCAAAATGACAACTACTAACTTTTGTGGCAATATATTGGAGAGGCGTATGTTCAGCAGTTTACTGGATAGGCTGAAATGGTGATGGTGGTATACTTAATTTTACTTCAAAAATTATTTAGACATAAAATAACTGCCTATAACTTTAACGGAAAAATACTATAAGTTTGTTATATAAATAAAAAACTTTCTTTGGTCCCAATGTCTGTCAACTGTCGACCGCGTGGCGTAGTGGTTAGCGTACCTGACTTCTGCGCCACCGGTCCTGGGTTCGATTCCCAGCCGGAGGTAACATTTGTGCAAAAACACAAATTGCTGTATAAAATGTATGTTTGTAAAACGCACCCACGATACAGGAGATAATCCTACTGTGGGGCTTCGTTTTTTAAAAGAAAAAAAAAAAAAAAAAAATGTTTCCGGGATTTAGGTCGCGTAGATGTATGATTCCTATGCAGGAATCCATGTAGGTAGGTACCACCCCAGGGCCAGTTATTCTGCCGTGAAGCAGTAGTGTGCAAACATTACTTGTTTCGGTTTGAAGGGCACTGTGAGCTAGCGTAATCACTGGGCATATGAGACTTAAGAACTGATGTCTCAGGGTGACGGGCGCAGTGTGGTGTCACACAGTAATTTTCTGGCTGACACAGCATTTGTTATGGGCAGACGTTGCACTTACCATCAGGTGAACGTTTTGCTCGTTCCGTCACTTTTATGAAATAAAAAAAAATTAATTCAGGTAAAGCGAAATTTTTTCCGACTGAATCAGCACGACAGGGCACTAACCTTCCGTTATTTTCGAGAGAGTTTTTCGCGTCGCATAGATCCATATACATTCATCCTTTTCTATTCCAACTTGTTAGTCGATTATGTGTGTCTGTTTATATTTTTTTTATTTCTATGATATGTTATATTTGTATCGCTGAGTAATTTCTTTTAAAATCCATCAGCAAGTAGAATTACTTATTAGTGAAACGGGGTGAGTTTATACATTTTCTTATTGTTTTATATTTTCGGATATAGCAAGTTTTCAATATAGATATGTGATGTTTTGGAGAATCCTCACAGGATTTCAAATGTGATCATTTAAGAAAAGGTAGAGATCATGAGCGATCACCCTCTGTCTGAAATTTCAAAACCCGCGAGTCACTTCGGTCACCGTTGCCAGCATTAATAAAATAATAAGTGTTAACGTAACAGAAATTAAACACATTTGTCAACAATTCACATAACTGCACTTAAATTTGATTTTTAGACAATCTTTAATAGCCGTGTGGTGGCGGCTCGATAAAAGAATCGCCCACTCCATCTCATCCAATGGATCTCGTAACAGGCGAGTAAGGAATTAAACTGCACTGTGCACCCAACAGCGCATGGTGGCGATGGGCTCACCACCTATCACACCCAGTGCATAATATTGTTTTGGGGAAACGAGGATTGTGGCAGTCATCTGTTTTTGCAGTGAGTGAGTCTCTGACTACCCCTTATGGGATACAGCCGTGATCTTATGTATGTATGTACGTTTAATGTAATTACTGTTCCGCCTTTTCTTAAGTGTCACTTTTGAAGATTCTGTTCCAAATACCCTCAAATATTTTATTTTTACTTTCTATGAATTTCGGATATGTCAGTTCAAACCATTACCATACATTAAGTATATGCCATGAATAGGAGTAATATTATTTTTATAAAAGTTGTCAAAGTTATTACATAAAATATCGATGAGGACTTGAGCGTAAGAAAAAGACCGTTCATGTGCGTGTCAGGCCACGCGCAATGTCGGGTTCCGTAGTTGCCCGTCACAATATGGACTTAGAAGGGGGCTTTTTGTTTGATACTCTGAACATATTAATAAAATTGAGTTCACGATTTAACCGCTAATAACGTCGAAAACGGACATATTTCTACAGAAATTTAAAGCTAAATATTTTGCAAACGGATCCCGGCATGAAAAATGACTTTAACACACCCGCAATATTTTTGAAAAACGGAAACCACATGACGGAAACCTAAAAAAATTTTTTTTTTCAAGATTTTCTTTTACTGCTTTGTTGGCGTGATTAATGTTTCTAAAATTCTTTTAGTAGTAAGTCTCTGAGCTAAGCCACGGACGGACGGACAGACGGACATGGCTAAACTACATAAGGGTTCCTTGTTGACTACGGAACCCTAAAAACAACCCAAGCGCTGCCCCAGTTTTTTTTTTCAGATAAATACGATTAAGCATATTCACCGTAATGAAAGGAAGAGACTTACAAAACGATAACACTACACGTGCATTAAAATTTTGTCGTTTTGTTTACGATAATGAACCATTATAATCTGAACTCTGCTCGTATTGTAATGCAATATTTTTTGTAGTTTAAAGTACTAGACGTCTTCCTCCGTAGACCACTTTATTGAATACCAAGTCAAATATATGAAACCAGTTAAAGAAATCGTATTAAAATTTGTAAAGTTTGAGATGCGTACGGGTGGGTCCCATGCTTGGTTGACACTAAAGACTTGAATTTTAACGAAGTTTCACTTCTGTGCAAATGCACATTTGCGTCGTGAGCATCCGTGGCTTTGTATGCGGTATATTTAGGGGTAACCTATGGTCATCACGAGTCGTCTCATACTCACATTTGTCTTTCTAAAGGGATTTAGTACCATGGACCACATACATGTTGTACGTAGATATTTGACAGATTGAACACAGCGATGCTCCCTGAGGGCTAAACTGGCATCCCTGTGTTCAGCCCTTTAAAGCCCTTTTTCTGCTTGTTTAGCTCCTAGCCCGAAGTATAGCCCTATATCGACTGAAAAACCACAGAAATATCAAAGTTCTTAAACAAAATATTTGTAAAAACTAAACGCACGTACTTTGAAAGGGAAATGGGAAATCCACTTATCTATTAGGTAGGTAACTATGAATCAATCAATCAATCAATATGAAAAAACAACCACTTTGATCATTTTGACATTTGAGTCATTTGAGTTGAAAACTTGACATCAAGTTGGCAGCACTGATTTAATGGATTGAGGCGCTCTTCAGTCTTCTGTTATATCTGGCGAATGTAGATGTAACCTTCGATTTAGTTAATTTGTGCTAGTCTCCCTAATTGTGCCAGTTTGACTATTGATATATCGTATTGCTGAATTGTTTGTACAGTAATGCTACGACGGAGGAGAGTCTGAGATCAATTTGCAGAAAGGTGTGTTGTAAACCGAAAAATGGCGATGTTATAAACCGAAACTTTTCTAAGGCAGCGGATTGGAAGATGTCTTCAGAGCTACTGGATAGAAAAGAATACAATAACGTTAATGGCCAATAACTCACTTTCGATTTGCCGACGACATAGTTAATAAGTTATTATGGCGGAATCGCCGGAGGACCTCGGCATTATACTCTATCATCCCCTAATAGTGTCTCCCAAAATCTTAAGATAGAAGTTTTCTACCTACTTCTTATGTTGGCACTTACTTCACTTGGCGTTGCGTGTTCGCGTATTTGCTTTATTTTCCCAAAATGACCATTTGTCTTTAATTAACCTTTTTGCACGAACAAGACAAATACGCAAATACGCAAAGATGCGTATCCGCCTGCTTGTCGGTTTTTAGTCACACATTAAAGGATTAATATATGCCAAATATTTGGGCTTACTGTCCACACATGCACATGGCTCGATCAGTAGCACGAGCGACGGCGACAAGTACAGACGTGTTCGGCACGATGGATTGGGACTGCACAAATAATGTGGTGTTGCGATTTCTTGAGTTTTATCAAATGCATCTTTGTATTTGGAATTCAAAATATGTATCCCATAAAAAATATGCAGTCAACGATGCTTGGATCGAGATCAAAAACTATTTAGGATTCCCATTTAAACAAAACGAATCGCTAAATGTGTTCTTAAGCTCAAAACTCGAGAACAACTCATTGAGTCTGCTACACACCTGATTTAACAGAACGAGATCTGTCAGGTCAGCAAGTTAAATATATTTTTCTGAGGGTACTTAGTTCAATTTTTGTGTATTTTTAACATCCACCAGCGTCTTCTCTTCCATGGTCTTTTAAAAAAAATGTATTTTCGTTCGCTTAACTTGTGTTGGTAATAAAAATAACCTGCTGCAGCCGTAAATACGTCCATAGCTAATAGCAAACATATTCGTAAGTATTCGATATGTTTGCTATTTGCTTCCAAGTAGATACACAAATATTTGGACAAACACGGCGAATACGCTACGTGAACACGCAACGCCAAGAGAAGTGCCACCATTACGGTTAGCAGTGTTAAGGTTGGCAGTGCATAATAAAAACATCACTCTCCTGCTCCGTCTCCTGCCTGTCCGTGAGGCTCGTCCTACGCTGTAAAAACTGCCGACGTAACTGATTTGATTGAGTTATTACTTATTTAATTTTCGTGTTCTGAAATAGCTTTATCACGTAAATATAACACAAATAATAACACTATCCTTATTGTCTTGTCTTATTTTCTTTAATAATTATAATCTCTATCATGGGAGGTAAATATTTTAGGGAAGGCACTGAAAAAATAAATGTCTAAATGAAACTGTTTCATTTGGTTTTTGGCTGTATGATTTCATTGCCTTTGCCTCGAAATGTTGTTGAGATAATTAAAAACGAACTCTAAACGAAAATATAAATGAAAGGTAATTTATTAATTGTGTGGCACTAAAAATTTAAATCTTTTTAAGTTTTTGGCCAATAGTAAACATAAACAAAAGTATGTCTAGTGTATCAGTTACATCGTCTAAACGCGAGGTATGTTTAGAGAAGTAGTATTGTTCTTGTACAATTTATAACGTAACTTTTTTGAATTTTTTAGTCTCTAACGAAATTATTTTTTCAAACTTTTAAATTGTTATTTTTCAATTACTATCTCTTCTAAAAAAGTACAAATTAATTTAAACTTTCAGAAGGTGGCTGCCGACATAATTCAAGAAGTAGAGTCCGTTCGTGCAATGAATGCAAGCCTTCGCGTTTATTTAGAACATCTCCGGGTGTTTAGAAAGAACTTAATGGATATGAATGAAAATTGTAAACAACTTAGTAAAGTGAATACTGAGTGGATAGAAATGATAAGTACAATGAAGTGAAACACATTATTTGATTTTAATTTGTATCTTTTATATTCCGATTTGCATGTCTTAAAACCTTTGTCATGTACTGTAGTTATGATTAACTATTGACACTCTTAAGAAAAATCATTTACATGTTCTGATTCTTAATCTAATCCTCCCAACTTTTTCTCTTCTTTTAGATTATTACAAGCCCTAGTGAAGATAATATACCTTAAATCTCATTATTTAACGCTAAAATTTAAAAAGATATTTATAAAATTAGTTATCTTGTAAATATGTCATTACTAATGAGTTTAAGATAAAATGTTAGTTTTTGAATTAGTTAAGTTTTGTAAAATGTTAAATAAAAATTCATGTCTACAAAAATGTTTTTATTTACAATTATTCAACTAAATTACTGCAGTTATATATTTGTAAGTATATTCTTAGTATTAATATCAAATCATTTTGAGGCACTAATATTTGAGGACATATGAAGTCCAACCCGCATTGGAGCAGCATGGTGGGTAACTTCCTAGCTGGCCTGTGCTCAGTGGTGAAACATTTATAAGCTATTATGTTACTCTTTTTCATATCAATAGTCATTAAGTATTATAGTAATGGAGTCATAATCATGTTATAATAGCATAGAAACATAAAAATTCAAAATGATGGAAAATTGTCTCAGAAATATGTCATTCACTTTGATAAGAAATAGAATAAAGAAAATGTATAAAATATTTTTATACAGATTACATAACACATTGAAAGCTTTTTTTTTACTTTAGTACTGATATGAAAAAAAATATAGTTCCGGTAGGAGGGGGTTTCTTATATTTCAAAACTAGTGATATGATTGGTTAGTGTCTTTATACACATCAATATAGATTAAAGATGCATGAATTTCAAATTTTATTGTAACATTGTATATGTACATCATTATACTCTTTGCCTATATTACTGACTATATGGATTTAAGAACCTGGCTTGTGCTTATTCAACAACACTGATTTTTACATTTGACATTCTAGTTATAAGAATGTTCAATATTTTTATTTATGTTAATAATACAACCTAAACCACCTGCATTATGATAATGTTACAAATTGTATAAGCTAATGTTACATTGTGCCGTTTTCTTCAGTGGATTAGAATGTTTTTTATTGTGTTTTATGAATTTTATTACATAAATTAGGTATACTAGTTTAATTTAGCATATGAAAAGTATTTCAATAATTTAAACATCTCCCTACTTCAATCATATTAATGGCTAGTGTTGTGCATCATGTTGTCTATCTTCCTTCAACTAAGTTTTCCATGGAAGTGGGTTTAGACTTCTCTGTAACAGATAATAGATTGAATTATTTCTTATATTTATGAATTGACACTGTTACATAATTTAAATCAATGAATACTTTGTTTTCGTTTATGCTTTTTTTGTGAGTTTTACTAAAGATTTCAACATATGACATGTCTCTTATTTTGCTAGAAGATGATTTTGACAGTATTTGCTACCACATATGTTAACAAACATAATTAACTGGAGACTGAAATGAAGGATCACAAATTGGCATATGAGGAAAATTTTAATTGAAACTATCTTGACCCGTGCGAATATTTCGCATAGTATCGTGATCATTTACACATGGCGCCATGTACCTTCTTAGAATGTAAAAAAAACTCCAACCGACGTCTTTCGTGCTTGTTAGTTGAACAGAAAGTCAACAGATGGCGCCTACTACTATTAAATCCATTAGTAATCACAACGCAATTAACATTAGTAATAACCAAAACATTAATTTTTAATAAATAATTTTTTTTCGTCATTAGTGGGTAAAATAATCATCAAAATGCCGTATCAAACATTAATTTTAATGCAGTATTAAGGGAGATATTTCATACCGATAAAAACACCTTTGAAAAATAATATACTTAGATAACAAGCTAACTCACGACTTCGTGCTCGTAAACTTATTTTTTTTTTTTTTTTTTTAACTTTAAACGATGAAATATAGTCGATATTGGTCCCAGAGTTATATCTATAACTTGTGTAAAATTGATGTCAATAACTATTGTTATTCCAGAGTTAAATAAATTTTTGCAGATAAAAAGGGTACTTCTATTATATATATATATAACTCTGTAAGAGTCTTTCAATACTTTTACTGCTAGGTCTCTCATCATTTTTAGTAAGTTTTGGAGCCAACAAGACAGAGGCGCCACCCTATGCTAGTGCGGGTTGGCGAAACTTATAGTAATATTTGTATTTCTCAGATATGGTTTCTTTGCGAAATTTTCCTTTTCCGCCGGGTAACGTGGTAAATCAGTATATAAAATTTAAATTAACAATTTTAGTAGTATCGAAGTTTAAAAATATTGATCCTTACCAATCATGCATATGGAGTACTGCGGAGTATCACATGACAACCCATACACTAATCCATTCAAATGGTCTTGACGGTCGAGATTCAAGCATGGATTATCCATAGAGAACTCTTCATCTAGCCAAGGCGGCATCTAGTAGAAATTGTGAAATTCTCAATGAATAGCAGGAAATAATTATTTTTTCTCACTCACTAGATCTTTTCATCGTTGATCATCGTACCTAACAAATCGGGAACAAAAAGTAGCGATAAAGTGTGTTATGTCATCAGGTTGTCAAGTAAGAATGGGTGTTCCTCAGGGATCGATCCTTGGTCCATTTCTGTTCTTGGTTTACATTAACGATGTTTCTTTTTTAGTACAAAAAATGTCTGACATAGTTTATTAGCTTGTTAACTTGTTTGTAATTGATAAAATTATAACAGAAATGACTTAACGCTGGAACACCCCAAATAAAACTCTGGATATTGTTTCTAAATGGTTTGCGGCAAATAATTTACTATTAAATGCGGGTAAAACTTTACAATTTGGAATTTCTTAAGTCGACGCATATTATTAATTGAGAAAATTAAAACTTTACTTTTGAAAATTCAACTGTATTTCTTGGAATCGCTATCAATTCTAAGCACATATTGAAAAAGTTGCTACGAAATTATGTTTGCCATTTTTACTATTAGAAGGATCAGACAGTTGACTGATGAGGCTACAGCTAAATTAGTCTGTTTTGCATACTTCTACAGTATAAGAAATGTGTTAGGAATGTCTGGAAATAATATTCATCTGGCAAAACAAGCCTTTTGGGCAATCTATAATTTACGTATTTACGAGTCGCTACGGGCACTATTCAAGGATATGAATATTTTGACACTTCCGTCGTTGTATAGTTATGAAAATACAGTGTAAGTACGGAAACACCTTAATTTATTTAATCAAAAAGTGACTGCGTCCTATAGAATGGGCCGAAGCGACACGCTAGAGGTTCCTGTGTTTTAGTTGGCCCAAACTAGAAAGATACATAAAATTATATAACCAAATTTCTAAAAGTGTGACGCAAAAAACTGAAAGAATTCAACAAACTTGTCAAAAAGACAGTATTAGAAAAAACGTATTATATAGTAGATAATTACATAGAGGACTAAGATGTGTGGAAATAACTCTTACTCCGCACTTGCAACCCCTTTGCCTAACAAATATGTGATATTGTGATTAAAAAATGTTTTATAGAGACATTATGTAGAATGTTACAAAAAAAAGGATTCCCTAGAGTTTCTTGCCGGTTCTTCACTGGGAAGGTCTTATTTTTTGGACCGGGGTAGATTTTGTCATTCATAAGAGCTGTATACAAGTCTAAACTGAATAAAGAAATTTTTACTTTGACTTTGAAAAAAATAATTACCCTCTCTTTAAACTGAGAACTCTTGAAGATGATTAATGTTCAGGAATCAGACTGGCATTTCATAAAACAGATTAATATATTAGAGCCATCAATTAGCGAGTATTTAGACTTGATGTTAGATGGCGGTGAATATTTTAATTGAAGAACTTTGATATTATCGAAGCTATTTCAAAGAATCCACTTCTAAATAAACAAGAATTTCTAAATTGATTTTATGTGATTTTTATTTTGCTTTACGCAACATGGTATTGTACTATGGCCATGTTAGGGGTAACTCTAAGTTACTTGTAAATTAATGGCTTTACCAGTTTAAGTAATATGATGTAAGCTTACGACAACTTACTTAATAGTATAAATTTTACTTCTTAGATCATGATTAATTTACATTTTGCTACTGCTTGCTTTGAGCTATTTGTAGAATAAAAACGTCACTTACATACAACCCATAAATAGAATCGTTGTCACTCTTTGGGTCGGGAATTTTTTTACTGTTGGTTGGATTTAGCCAGGCGTATGTCACTAACTCAGTGTTGATGTCCTTTGTCATGTTCAGCCGACCAGATATCCAGATATGTTCAACAGCTGAAAATTTATTTTATTAGTTTCAGTGTAATTTGTTTTTTAAAGCACTATATTTATGCAGCTTCTAGAACATAAGCATGATTAAGTAAACCATGATTAAGGTTTACTAAATCATGCTTATTTTTTTTTATTTATATGCATTCACATGAAATATGGTACATTAAGTGGTGGAAAATTATTCAAATAGTAAGTAATGTGATACTTTCGCCATTATTGGCATGTAAGTGTTTATCAATTTTAATTAATATAATATGTTAGTAGTAGTAACAGGTCAACAAATAATCGTGAAAATGTCAAATTGTGGTGCTATCGTATAAAAATCATATTACATTAACCTAAAAATTCTTTTATGTCATAAAAACATTTTCCTATTAACCATTGTCGGCGCGTGTTTTTAAAATATTTCAATGTTCTTGAAGCTGTATAAATATATGTATGTTCTTCATTCGGTAATTTTGATGAATTGATATTGATTGTAGACATTTTTCTAGCTGTATTTTTGTTAATTTATTTAACAGTTATTAGGACAGTAGTACAAAACGAATCTAAAGCTACCCTACGACAGATGGCGCTATTAAGAATAAAATCAGTTTGTACTTACGCTCGTTTTTATTTTCACCCATTACAAGCAGTAGTTGTATCAATATGTCATGGTTGTCGATACTGGCGAGGGTACCATTCATTTTTATGCAATTTTCATAAGCGTGCTGCCAGTAGTATTGCTGGCGTACTAAAATATAGTAATAATTATCATCGCTTGGTATTGGTATTGATTTCCTCATACCAACCACACCTGAAAGTAAATCTCAATTTTACTTTATATCGGGTCGCAAAAAATTATGTAATAGTCTGTGATCATATAATATACAGATCGGAAAAATTAAAAAAAAAACTAAAACTTGGGGAAGGAGCAGGACTCCGTCTAGGTAGGTACCACCGAAATAGTGTGCAAACATTACTTTCTTTACTTCCTACTTTCATATGGTCTGAAGTGCACTGATAGCCAGAATAAATACCGGGCATTTGAGACTTAAGATCTGATGTCTCAGGGCGACGAGCGCACTGTGGTGCTACATATAAATCTTCTGGGTGACATAGCATTTGCTACGGGCAGACATTGCACTTACCATCATGTGAAAGAATTTCTGGTTCGGGGCCGAAATTATATTTTTTTGAATAAGGTTACGTCATTTCGGCCCATTAGTCCACTGCATAACCATGTAAAACATGGTCTTTAGCCACTTGCATCCATCGACTTCCCGCAAAACAGTGCAGGTCGCTCTCTGTAGTGGGGGTCCTACACAGCGATGCCGGTACGAGGTTGCCCCTCAAAAACCTTTCTTCACGAAAGGTTATCACTTCTACGAGCTATATGGTCGGCCTATTGTCACTTACTGCTTGCTGATCCATAAGTCTCGTCACGGCCCCCCAGAAACGGTGATCTTCTACCAGAAATAGGGACTTCGGGGTCGCGGGCATTCGGGATGGGGATCCCGAATGCCCAGAAACGCGTCCCCGGGGTGGACGATGACCCGAAGTTGTTACGAGTCATCGTACTTGCACCGAGAGAGTGCTGAGGGCAGTGACAATTACCCCCGGGTCGGGCTAAAATTTTAGCAAAGCGATGGAGGGGTCACGGTTGCGTTCCGAACGAAGACCCCGTGACCCCTCTTAAGCGTAGATGGAGACCACCGTGGGGATTTAGTCGGTAAGAGTCCGACATAACCCGGCTGCCCCCCTGGCCAGTCGGGTATCCATGCAGGATTTCCGCACGTACAAAAAAAAAGTTCTTCTGCGGACATCATCGTTATGGATTTCATCTAGCAGAGAGAAATGTGAAACATTACATTATTTATTGTTACGCGCTGATTCTGATTTGGATCAATCAAACGGCACTCCGAAGATAGATGTATGTATATATTTCACTCATACATAAGATCGAATTAATCAGCTTGTCACTATCTCCTGTTTCGTCCTGTAGCTACAGGTCGTCTGAACTCAGGCGCATCCCAATTTGCTGCGCTTATATATGCCACCTATTAGCCCAGAAAATTCTTATAATCCCAATATACAATGTTCGTGTGAAACTTATTCCTAAGCTAGCTATTCGTTATAAATAGGAATATACGTATAACGTTGTAGAATTTTCGTAACAATATGATAATCAAATTACTGGGTTATACACGTTGGCTGTGCCACATGGTAGTAAAACTCACCTTGGTAGCAAATGAACTGCATCCTTCTTTCGCAACGTCCTTCCAAGAATACTGGTGCTTGCGTTGTATGCCTGTCTAGTTGAAGGCAACCACTTTGCTTTACTGTAGAGCGATCTCTGAAAATTATTGATTTTATTACAAGCTATATTTAACTTCATTTCTATGTATGTGAAGTTGAAAACTTGTAACTGAATTTTAAACCAAGTATTAAATTATTAGAAAAGTAATAAAAAGAAAATACCTCATGGGTGGCCACATTTCGGGCTGTACGTCTGTGTATGGTGATGTTTGGAAGATGCTTATGCCGGAATCTATCCAGGTCCAGTGTCCGAGTACACCTTTGGCGCCCACCCAAGCACTCTCGATACCTGTAAAACAACGATGTTAATATAAAAAAAAAACCTAGGTAATATTACAAAGTACAAGAAAATGATGGCAGCAGTTTTACGTCCGGATATGGAACGTAATCCACATAGAGGTGCTTATATTTTAATGAGTACGAGGTTCGCTTTTGGCTCGAGGTGGAGGATTCATAGGAAGAGACTTGCAAATCTCCGAGTATAATAATCCACAAAATCCGAGAAAGTTTCGCTTTGAACTTTTGAAATTATTTCTCTTTTCTTATCTTCTCTATCGTTCGATTCTTTTAGAATTTTACCCTATAGCTTTTACATTATAGAGTATACATATGGTACGTCTTTAAAGTGGTACAGGTGAAAATGACTTTTGTACAATATGGTACTTTTAATATCTAAATACCGGTGAGAAAAAACTCCGGTTTACATCTTGAGCTGCGTTCTAATCGGTCACTAAATATAAAGAAAGAAATAAGAACACCTATTTCGTAGACTTGAATCTATCATCATCACTTCAGCCTATCACTAGTCTACTGCTAAGTCCATAAAAGAGTTAGTTAGCGCCTCTTTCCCATAGGGGTAAGCAGAGCCCAGTTCGTTTCACTTGCTACGATCCTGACCTAGATCGTCAGTTGCGGCTCTTTTTGATGTGGCGTTTCCTTACAACTTCGACTTCCTACGTCGAACATTACCAGCTTGCTCATTTGCAGTTGCCTCATACATCTGTTTCGTCAATCTTCTTTCATCCATCCTCTCTACGTGTACAAACCATCTAAGCATCCCTTTCTCTATCTTAATCACTACATCTTCTACCACACAATGACACAACCATATCCAAATACCAATAATTTGTGTTCTATACACAATATAGGATCCGCGGCGCACTAGACAGTGAAAGAACACGTTACGAACCCAAGTTTTTTGGAGCCCTTGTAAATTAGAAAAAGTGACATGATTTTTTTATATAAAATTATGCTTACTTGGTCTTGATTTTAACATGGTGAGTCCCAGTTTTCTCAAACACCTCATCGTGCCGATATTCGCTAAACTGTAAAATATTAGTATCTTTATTTTTAATTAAAAATAATAAGATAATCGTGTGGTTGCGAAATGTCAAAAAAGGTAGAAGTAGGGAAATGCCACAAACGTCTCAGAGCCAACCATCTTCTCTATCGAAATTAGGGTGTTTTTTTAATTTAAATAGCCTTGCGAATCCTTTGCAGGTATCGGAGTTCTTTTGCAAAGACTTGTGGTCTATCAAATCTGATATGTGGTGCCCGTGTGGTAGCGGCGACAGTGAATCTGTCACCCTATTTCATCCCATGGCCTCTCTAACCAAAAAACCAACAAGACAGGAGCTCCCGGCAGTAGAGACCAAACGGCCGGGGGTTAGGGCGAAAAGGCTGATCACTGGGCATTTGAGACTTAAGAACTGATGTCTCAGGGTGACGGGCGCAGTGCGGTGTCACACAGAAATTTTCTGGGTGACACAGCATTTGTTGTGGGCGGACGTTGCACTTACCATCAGGTGAACGTTTTGCTCGTTTCGTCACATTATACAATAAGAAAAAAAGAAGAAACCGGTGGACTATGCGGACTGTATCGAGAAGCACTGCCTTCTGCATTTGAGCACGGAGCGGACCTTCACATAGACCCAGTCGTCTCAGACGTCCCGAGAGACTGATTGGGATTAACTCGTTTGCAGTGTGTGGTGCCACATGTCGGTCAACTCGTCAACCTGGTCCAGATATTTTGTTTGCTTATCCGCTGGTAAGTCGATTAAAAATATCCTCGAATATGCTCTGTCCATCAATACCATATCAGGCTTATTTGCAAGAAAATTCCTGACAGTCGATGGTCCAGTTCCAATAGAGCTTGGTGCGGTCATTTTCGAGCACAGCTTCTGAAAAGTACTTATAGTAAGACAGTTTCCGACCCACAAGACCGTCCTTCAGAGTAAGCTCCTAATATAGTATTCTGGCTACTAGGTCTTTGTAGATACTCGGAGCGCCCGAACAACCGGAGATGACATGCAGTAAGGCGGCCTGTAGCGTCTACAATGTGAGGAATCTGGTGATGCGATCGGCAACCAGTCACGCATTTTTCCCATAAAGGAGTAGGCAGACACCACAACCGTAACCCACTTTTCGCCCCGCGGGAAACGAGACGTGACGGGTGGCGAACCGCGTCGCTGGCGTTTGGGTCGAAACATTTTTATTATTCCCCGTTGCGTTCCCACGAGCAGTATAGTGCATATTAACAGCATTACCTATTATGTTATTATTCTGAACGAATAAAGGCTGTCTGTAAGGGTAAGAAAGAGATAAGTGCTATTCTACTCTGCCAGACACTTATCGGAACTTCATCTATTTCATTTATGTGTAGATATGATTTCATAGCATTTTAGAACAGTATAGTATTTCCTTTTAATGTCAAAATCTAGAAGTTTAGATTTTGAAATTAAAAGGAAATACTGTCTTGTGTATTGATGAAGCTTACGTCATTTTCTTGATGACGCAATGAGCCGCCGCCTGATGCCAGTTCAGACGTCCATCGTAGACGTGGTATAATCCCGTTCTGCAGCGGACTGCCTTTAGCTCCTGCACTGCCACTTCTGTCTGAGCATCTGTTATAATAAGAAATTGAATTATTGAGTCCTAACAAGTCGTAACCGTATGTGGCAATATCCTATGTATCCGCTTTATCATTTCAGCCTAACACTAGTCCACTGCTGAACATAGGCCTCCACCATGGATTGCCACAAAAGTTTGTAGATCTAATTTTGGGGGGATTTTGCTATAGTTGCCGCGCATGGCAGGACGGATTGGCAACCGCAGTTTATTTATTCAGATGTTCTTTTTACTATAGTTCATGTGACAGTTCTTGCTGCGCTGGGGAGGCCCCCCGCAGGCGAGACCCGTCTGAGTTGATCGGCAAATCTGAATTGACTTTTCGGTCAGTCGGTCACCAGAGTGTCGTTTGTGAGCGCGCAGAGTCAGGGTTCAGAGGGGGAACATTTGGCTTGAATACTTTCCTTTTATAGACGTAGTTTAGCAGAAAGGACTCAACCCCCACACTCGTCACTTTTGAGATATTGACATTTTAAATTTAAAGTGGTGATCTTCAGTGATGATGTGATCAGTATTTTGACGACATAACACACATTGGGAAAATAAATCATATATGTTTTAACTATATGTTAAATATTTTATCTATAAGTTGTGTTTAAAATTTAATTTACCTTACACGATTCAAGAACACTCAATAAATCAAAAAAACCAAAAAAAATGTATGTTTGTTTTGATAATTCTCGGATGTTTTTTTGCGGAATGAAAGACCCTATTTAATAGACCGTTTTGGTAACCAATAACTAATTTTTGACAATTTTGTGTATTGAGTTCTTTCTGCTAAACTTATGTCCATATATGACTAGCTGTAATTGCGACTTCCTTTGCGTGGACTCGTTGGATTTCTTTATAAAAAATAAATGTAAGTGAAGTGATGTTCTCCTGTCCGATTTTCGAAGACGGTAAATGCTACTAAATACTGCAACACATCGGTTCTTAAGTTTCAGATGCTCAGTGATTAGGATAACCCTAGCTCTCAATGCCCTTCAGACCGAAACAGCAATGTTTGCATACTACTGCTTCACATCAGAATAACCGACCCTGCGGTGGAACGCACCTAGACGGATTCCTGCATAGCAATCCTACTTATAGCTAAACTACGTTTTCGTTGACTTTAGGATTTATTTCGACAGATTATTAAAAATCTTAGTGAAGTGTAAACATACATAATGTATAGTATAATTATTAGAGAACAAACGAAAATTATGCTTTATAAAACCTTATTTAAAAGTAAATTTACGTGGACGACCTAAATCCGATAGTCAATCAACCGTAGGCTTTTTTTATTATTTCATAAAGTGACGAAACGAGCAAAACGTTCACCTGATGGTAATTGCAACGTCTGTCTATAACAAATGCTGTGTCACCCAGAATATTTCTAATAAAATATAAAAAATTATATTAAATATATAAAATATAAAATTGCACACTACTGCTTCGCGGCAGACTAACTGGCCCTGGGGTGGTACCTACCTAGACGGATTCCCACATAGGAATCCTACCACCAGTAAAAGGCTCCCAGGCTTTTCCATCATACATCATAGTTGATGGTCTGTGGCAGTTTTTAGTAGTCAAGGGTTCTGCTACTGTACAACAGAAGGCGTTCTAGAATATTATCGAAAAAGTATTAACAATGTGCTCAGGGGCGGATTTGATACCCTGACTGCCACAGGCCTACGGAAGATTGCCTCTCCTTATTACTATTGCTACTAGACGACCGCGTGGCCTAGTGGTCAGAGTACCTGACTTCAACGCCGCAGGTCCTCGGGTCGAGTCCCAGCCGGAGCCAACATTTGTGTCTGGTTGTGTTATGAATTTGCCCGTATTTCTGACACTGCATCCAAGCCTGCCTTCCATCTTATCGCATCAGCGTTACATCGGGCGCGGGTAGGTTGGGACGAGTGAGTGCCTCTGTGTTTGTGCGTACATTTGTGGCACTATAATATCTCCTGCGCAGTTGATGGCTCTCGACAGTTCGAAGTTGTTGCCGAGGTCGAAATCGGCTAGAAGAACATCATCATCATTACTTTTTATTTAATGACGTATAATTTACTGACCTAAGATTGACTTGGTGGTAGGATTCCTACGCCGGAATCCGTCTAGGTAGGTACCACCCCAGAGCCAGATATTCTGCCGTGAAGCAGTAGTGTGCAAGCATTGCTGTGTTTCGGTTTGAAGGGCAGTGTGAGCTAGCGTAATCACTGGGCATATGAAACTTAAGAACTCGTATCTCAGGGCGACGGGCGCAGTGTGGTGTCACATAGAAATGTTCTGGGTGACACAACTGGTATGGGCAGACGTTGCACTTATCATCAGGTGAACGTATTGCTCGTTTCGACACTTTTTGCAAAAAAAAATAAAGTAAAAAAAAAAACAAATTCTGTAAATGTTAAAATGATCTCAATCAGCGTCTTTAGATACTAATGCTTACAATTTTTATTTATGGGTAATAAATAATAACAATAAAAAAAATCTCACTAAGTTTTGCTGCCCTATGCCCGAGCTTACTCGGCCACCACCAATGCCTGTACTGGTAATTCATCATCGTCATCATCATTTCAGCCTATCACTAGTCCAATGCTGAACATAGACAGATTGCTACAAACTTTTATAGCTCTCATTTTGGGTGGAATTTTGCCATAGTTACAAACCGCAGTTTATTTATTCTGAAGTTCCAGGGAGATGCTGCTGCCCATCTTTTGGCTTTAATTTTCCCTCTGTCGACTTTTACGACGCCCACGGGATGGGATGGGGTGGTAGATTCTCTTAAGCCGCTACCTGAAATAAGAAAACTATGTAGTTAAAGATATGTTATTATTACAGCAGTTGATATACTCGCCTCGCTCGCAAACAAATGGCCTTTCGATAAGACACGGCAAGTCCAGGAACACCGGCTTGTCGTGTTGAACTCTTTCCAACGCAACGCAGTCAGCACCTCCTTCTGGCACCGGGACGTGCGTTCGATTTAGCCACTAACAAGAAAAATTTGTTAAATAACGTATAAAGGCAAAACAGTAAAGTAACTGCTTCTAATTGTCTCAATATAGAGCACGGGCCTCGTCTCATTTCTGAGAGAGTTATAGCCGGAGTCTATAGGATTTAGCCTGCGAGAGAATGAGATAGAATACAGTATGCATGTATGTGTACGTTTCCTATTATATTTATATTCTCGAGTTCGACCAAATCTTCGATTTTTCGTGTATTTTGCTCTCATTAGCTCGCCAATAAGATAAAAACAGTAATTGACTGTGTATTTCAAAGACATATTGATTAAATCCTAACCAAAGTTCATTCAAGTCATTTGTTACAATTGAAAACTTGGAGTGTAATATGTTTTTTTTTTGATTGGATGGAGTGCAACGTCTGCACATAACAAATGCTATGTCACCCAGAATATTTCTGTGTGACACCACACTGCGCCTGTCACCCAGAGACATCAGTTCTTAAGTCTCAAATGCCCAGTAATTACGCTAGCTCACAGTGCCCTTCAAACCGAAACACAGTAATGTTTGAACACTACTGCTTCACGGTAGAATAATTGGCCCTGGGGTGGTATCTACCTAGACGGATTCCTGCATAGGAATCCTACCACCAGATCTGTTTTGTCGGTAATTTGCTGCTTTAACCACCAGCGGGTTTGAATGAACCGCGGCATTTTCGAAAAACCGCCGTGATAATTCTCTGAAGTGTTCAGAGATTAAGGGCATTTCAAAGTCGCTGTGAAGATCTACGTTGCGGTAATAGCAGTTTTCTGAAGTGTGGGCGGACGTTGCACTTACCATCAGGTGAACGTTTTGCTCGTTTCGTCACTATAAACAATAAAAAAAAACTTCCCTACTTATGAAATTGAATTCCCCCTGAGCTGCAACTCGGCAATTACAATCAAAAAAATTTGTAGTTCACCAGTATTACAATACTTACTACAGGATAATGTTTAACAGCATTCGCGTCTTTTTCACTCGCAAGGATGTCGGCAGCAGTCCGTCTTAGTTCCACGCCTTGACTCCATCGATATCCCTCAGGATCTTCGCTCGAATCTCTCCTAGCGCCGACCCAAACGGATTCTACTTCTGTATGAAAAACGAAGTCCGTTAGTGCGCATACATTCATGGACAACGAAAATAGTCTGTAAATCTACTCCTTAAGAATTGATTTCATTTAAAGCCCCCGGTACGATTTGATGGGTGGTAAAATCGAGCGTTAACCAAAAACGTTATGTTTTTGTTGATGTCATAAATGAAAAATGAATTTATGTTAGATAATTTATTATGACGTAATATTCGTATCTGACAATATAACATGATTTATGTATACTATTTTAACAAATCAATATAAATAAATATCAATGAGTATTACAACTTATATACTTTCTTTTAGTTTTATGAGATGCGTTTATTTATCAACTTTAATCGTTTAATTCGTATAGCAATACCTTGTATAACTGGATAAAAATAAGACATCACTTTTACATTGCATTGAAAAAAATCGAGAGATATATATAATTTCGGTGATGTAATTGCTGTTAGCCTTTTTGGCTTTTACAGCTTCATCGGATACTGTGCTCACGGGCCAGGGACCCGCGTGCCAAGTTTGGTTTGACCTAAACATAAATAACTAAATAAACTCCTACAAAAACCTCGAAATTCGGACTGTGTCGCGTTATCTGCGTGCTTTCGCGATTTCGAATATCTTAAATGTTTTAAGTCGTCTAATGACCGTCCGAGGGAGGCTGCGGGCCTCCATTCGGACTGTCGACTTGTGTATCGGTAACTCTGGGCGGTGAGAACCGCCCTGGAACACGGGTGAATCGTGTGTACGCGGTGTGATTGTCGACTGCTGCGCGCCGCTCTCTACGGCGGTCGCGCGTCGTGGTGCGTGTTATATTAAAGCTATTAACTGTGTGTACAGTGTAGCCTGGATCGTGACTGACCGTATCGCGGTCAGGGAGTGCTGAGAGGTCCGTGTCGTCTAGCACGTTTTGAGGGCGACGTTTGCGTTCGGTCGCGTTTCTGTTTGGTCCGTAATTTGCTGCTTTAACCACCAGCGGGTTTGAATGAACCGCGGCTTTTTCGAAAAACCGCCGTGATAATTCTCTGAAGTGTTCAGAGATTAAGGGCATTTCACAGTCGCTGTGAAGATCTACGTTGCGTTGATACCAACCGGCTCCGGTGGTAGTTCGCAAGAATCGATTCTGAACGCTCTGTAACTTCTTTAATTGATTGCCCGTAGCGAAAGCGACGCAAGCATAGGCCATTGAGGGTCTTATACAAGTCTTATAGAGGCGAAGTTTGTGTCTTAAGCACATTTTGCTTGAAGAGCAAGTTAATGGGTATAGACGGCTTGAGATAAAAGCCGCTCTATTGCGTATGTTTTAAATGTGTGCAGCGAACGACGTCGCTGCGTCTAAAGTGACCATGAGGTATTTGACGCTCTTTTCCCAGGGAATAGGGCGTCCGAACAGTGTGATCGTGCTTAGTTGATTGTTGCCGATTGTGTGAATTCGTCTAGAGGGCTATGGCGTGCCCCTCGAAGTATATCGCTACACTTTTCTCGGGGTTTACCTCTATTCTCCATTTCCGGAACCATTCGCCTAGACGATCGGCTGCGGTTTGGAGTTGAATCGTTATGCGGTCCTTGTGCTTGTCGGAACAGTACAAGGCCGTGTCATCTGCGAAAAGCGCAAGATCGACTTTCGGGTCTTTAGGAATATCGTTAGTGTATAGCGAGAAAAGGAGTGGGGAGAGGCAGGAGCCCTGAGGGACACCCGCTCGGAGAGGGCGGCTTGAGGAGCGCGTTCCCTCTACCCGGAAGCGAAATAGGCGGTTAGACAAGAAGGCCCGTATGATGTTCACGAGTCTGTCCGGCACTTTAGTGTGGTACAACTTGTAATACAAATACGTCGTGCCAGACTTTGTCAAATGCCTTTGCGACATCGAAAAATAAGGCCCCTGTGCCTACAGGCTTAGGGCGCTCGTTTAAATTCTCTAAAATGTGCTCCGTTAAGCGGTGCACTTGGAGGTACACGAGTGTTCGGGGCAATGAAAGATTACAAAAATATTACACATTTCTTCCTCGCCAAACTATAATCATAGTTTGTAGGCGTTGTTTGTAGGCGTATTAGTAAGGACATAGTCTTTTAATCGACTTAGTATAATTCGCTCATAATCTCTCATAAATGTTAGCCATCGAGTTGAGGAGACTTATTGGGCGATAATTGGACGGAATGTTCCTAGGATTGTTAGGCTTCGGAATGCCTATAACGTCGGATTCCATCCAGGCGTCCGGGAGGGATATCGAGATATCGAATGTTTCTTAGCGCTTATTATATTATATATTTGATAAATTTTTACAAAAAAGTTATAAATGTTTGTCTTGATCGCTTAAAATTTATAATAAATTTAAAACTATACTTACCAACTTATTTTGATTTTTTAATATTTAAGGTAAGTTAATGTTCTCGAGTGGCAAACGCGGCGTAGAGCGGCTCCCCCACAGTATAGAGCGACGACCTGAACCGTCGATGGATGCAGGTAGCTCAGGACCGTGTTTTGGGACAAGCTATGGGGAAGGCCTATGTTCAACAGTAGACTATGATAGGCTGAAATGATGATGACGATGAAGGCAAGTTAAAGTGAAAAAAAAAATATTGTTATTGTTACTTTGTTACATACTACTACTTTTTCTTTTCAACAATTTTGTTAGTTGTATAAAATAAGTAAGCTAAACTGGCAGCCCTGCAAGACTGATACTTGCCTAATTGCGATTCTGATAACGCCTCCGCCAGAAATTCTGATTTTTCTTTCGTATCCAGGATGACCAAATTTCCGTTATGGTGACCTCTGCAACATTTAAGTCATTATTCATATTTTTATTTATTGCCGACAACTTAATTGCAATTTACACCTTCATTAGAGGTCACAATGGGCGGATTTATTTTTTTGACCCGATGGTAAGTGCAACGTCCGCCCACAACAAATGCTGTGTCACCCAGAATTTTTCTGTGTGACACCACGCTGCGCCTGTCACCCTGAGACAGCAGTTCTTAAGTCTCAAATGCCAAGTATTTACGCTAGCTCACAGTGCCCTTCAAACCGAAACACAGTAATGCTTGCACACTACTGCTTCACGGCAGAATAACTGGCCCTGGGGTGGTACCTAGACGGATTCCTGCATAGGAATCCTACCACCAGTTTTAATGCTTTTTGGCATTCTCTGCCAGTCAACCCTGGTTGATAGAGAAAAATATATGGCAGGTGCGTACTATTATGGTAACAAAAACGGAATTAAATTAAAATTATTAGATACTAGCTCTGCCCCGCGGTTGCCCGCGTAAAATCAGCCGACCACATGATTGCGCCGTACCTCACTCACTAACCTGAGCGTTTACAGTTCGGTCCTTCGCGGTAATGTTCGGTTCTAAGCGTGCAGCTCCTTAAGGTCGTAGCATATTTTTTTAGCTTAAAACTTTCCTCAATAAACTGACTATCTAATGCAAAAATATTTTTTCAAATCAGATTAGTATTTTATGAGATTACTAAGTTCAAAAATACAAACTCCGCAGCTTTGTTATGATAGCATAGCGTAGTAAGATAATATATACGCATAAATATACACACATAAATATAAACAGATAAAAATTTACACAATACACATAAAGATACGAAAATATATCAAAAAACACAATCAGAAAAAAAACGGCGGACGACATTTTTCTCTAAGAAATGTCCTCGAGCCAGTGGTTTGAATATGTTTACTTTAGAGCTTCCATTAGCAATAACAAGTCAGACAGACAGACAAAAACGGTACTTCTTTTTTATTTATATACGTACGAGTATCACACGCTCACATCACCCGTAGCTAACCGGGATGGGAGTCGAACTACGTCGCCGCCATTTTGGTACGAGTCTTCTTACACCCTATTGCGCTTCCA
Source organism: Luehdorfia chinensis (assembly GCA_019845155.1). Taxonomy (NCBI): domain Eukaryota; kingdom Metazoa; phylum Arthropoda; class Insecta; order Lepidoptera; family Papilionidae; genus Luehdorfia; species Luehdorfia chinensis. The sequence goes on from JAHVAK010000107.1 coordinate 2,345,761, forward strand.
CGAGCAGTATAGTGACAGCATTACATATTATGGTATTATACATACATAAGATCACGACTGTATACCATAAGGGGCAGTCAGAGACTGGGCACTCACTGCAAAAACAGATGACTGCCACAATCCACGTTTCACCAAAACAATATAATGCACTTGGTGTGATAGGTGGTGAGTCCATCGCCACCATGCGCTGCTGGGTGCACAGTGCAGTCTAATTCCTTACTCGCCTTTTACGAGATCCATTGGATGAGATGGAGTGGTAGTATTCTTTTAACGAGCCGCCTCCACACGGCGGTACGGTATTATACTGCACGAATAATCTTATAATCTTGATAAATTATGCCGGATAAGTCTTTGGTTAGCTTTGACTGCATCAGAGCATGTTATCAAACAAACCTGCACAAAATCTTCGCGTTCTCCCAATTGACGTGTATATTCTGTATTAAGTATTCCTTTTCGTTGTAAATATATGACTCCCAATTAAGAGCAGATGCATGAGGCACTGAAAAGTAAAAAAAAAGTAAAATTTACAGCCTATAATCTGTGGGGGAGGCCTATGTTCAACAGTGGACTAAAATAGGCTGTAATCATGATGTTGTTGATGACAGCCTATAAATGTCCCACTGCTGAGCACAGTCCTCTCAGAGAGGGTTTTGTAGCCGGGACGAGTACGCCACGCTGCTCAAATGCGGGTTGGCGGACTTCACATGTTTTCGGAATATTTATTATTTCTCAGACCGCATTCCTCACGATGTTTTCCTTGTACCGCCAAGCACGTGGTAAATCGACACTAAAAATTACAATTAACAATAATAGTGGTGCCGGCACCGGGAATCGAACCCAGGTCACTCGCGTACTATGAAATTTAAAGCGAGCGCCTAGCCCCTGAGCAATTTTGTAAAGAAACTGAAGTAATATCGTACATATAATTTGCATATAACTTAAAAATAAAATAAGCTTCGTATTTGCAAGATAAAATTGGACTCCAGCTGCTTTTCCGGACCGATGCGACTTAGGAACCTTCAAGAAAAGAGCCTATTTATTTCTCAAAGGCCGGCAACTCACCCACGATTCCTTTGGTATTACGGATGTTGTAGAGCTCATTTTGGGGAGATTTTGCAATAGTTGCCACGCATGGCCGGCGGATTGGCAACTGCAGTTTATTTATTCAGACGTTCCAGGAAGCTGTTCCCGCCCATCTTCTGGTTTTTATTTTCCCTTTGTATACTTTTAGGACACCCACGGGATGAGATGGGGTTGTAGATTCTCTTAAGCCGCTACCACACGCTTTACCGTGTTTTAAAATGTAATAATCTTGTCAAAATGAAGTAACATTTTAAATAAATTTTCATTAATTACTTAAAACAATGTAAATTTCTTAGTTCTACATCATATTGTAAGCTGTGAGTCACTGGTGGCTGACGCGGCCTAAGCGGAAAGTCCAGTGTCAGCCTCCTCTTTAAATTATTAATTCACGATAACTTAAATTTAATACAAGTAAACATGATAACCTCGATACTGCTCCTTGTAGCTCGCTCGACACACAACGTAAAATAAAAAATAAACGAAAGATTTAAAAATGGAACGCATTTTTAGGGCTGCACTCTTAAAGTAACTTATGTAAAATGTCACCACGGGATCAAAGGTCGAACTGTTAGATAACGTCGCTTGTGCAAGATTATAAAGGGTTATGAGGAATGCATAATGCTATTATTAAACAATCTTTGAAATCTCCTGACAATAGATTATTATTCTATATGGACTGTGTTCTCATAACACCGGGAAATCTGTTTAATTTTATATCATACAGGCTGATTTTATTAAGAAACTAGGTCGATTCCTAAATCGAAAATTATATAGTACATTATAATATGCAATGCTGTCAGTTTACTGCTCGTGGGAACGCTATGGAGAATAAGAAATTTTTTTTGGACTCGTGCCAATATGACAGCAACACGTCGTTCACCACCCGTCACCTTTCGTTTCTCGCGGGGGCGTAAAGTTGCCTACGTGTGTGGTTTCTGCCTACCCTTATATGGGAACAAGGCGTAACTGAATGTTAATATTTATTCACAAAAATTCCACTTATTAGTCGATTTATATGATACCTGCGGAATGAGATATGCTGGTTGATTTTCTTACGCCGTTCCATCGCTCCCATTTTGTTACGAGCTCAAAAATTCTTCATTGCAGCTGTCACGAGCAGTATCGAACAGCATTGCATATTATGCTGCTGATCTCCACGAATGAAGATCCGTACAATACCTTAGTCGCCTCTGTCGACACCTCGGTAGGGAATAGGTAGGTGCTATTCTACTCTGCCGGACACCTATCGGCTGTAAAATAACTGCTCCGTATATAAACATTTAATCTGTCATCATCATCATTTCATCCTATCACTAGTCAGCTGTTGAACATAGGCGTCCCCCACAGATTGCCACAATAGGTTGTAGCTCTTATTTTGGAGTAATTTTGCCATAGTATTTTAGCCACGCTTAGAAAGATGCCGCTGCCCATCTCCTGGTTTTAATTTTCCCTCTGTCGACTTTTACGTAACCCACGGGTTAAGAGGGTGTGACAGACTCTCTTAAGCTGCCACCACAGGGCGGGAATTAAACTGATGCGACATCAATGTCGCCACATGTGAAGCTCAAGAAATACTCGTACGTCCAACATCGCGCAATAAAAGTTTATGAGATGACTACTACATGTATATACTACGTCTAACCATTACTGGTAGGAGGAGACGTGTGACAACTGCGGCACAAAGCGTCTATCTCTCCTCAAGCTGACTGACGTATGCGTCTTCACCACCGTCTCTATAATTCTCGATGCACTGAAAACCTGAACTGCCTCACGGAACGGGCACACATTTTCTAAAAGAAGGCAACGGGATATGTAGAGAACAATATGCCAAAGGTTATTGGGATTAAAGGTTAAGGAATATAAGGAAATCTGAGAAGGCATGGTAGCGAAAGATTGGAAGTTCATTTTGAATCTTCTATTTCATAAACTATCAAATTATGCCGAATTTGATAATGCAATTAAAATAGATAATAACCGCAATGTAATCGTAGACTACAGTAGTTAACATGAAATCTTATAATCTGGGTGTAAGGGTGAATAAAATTACCAGCATATCTTGTTTTATTTTATTTACAGCATTTTTGAAATAGTAAGTCGTACTAATTAGTTTAATATTAACTATTAATCTTCATAAGGTAGCACAAGTGTAGTAATTTTACTTACAAGCAAGCAATAATACAATCGAGATAGAGGAACATTTAATATATATAAAATTAACCTATTCTTACAAAACGTGTTAGCAGCAAACAGGTAAACAATGCGTGCCGAGACTCCTCCCTACTTAATAAGCAATTTGGACTTAGATATAAAACTAGGGTCTCACTGGGCAGCCATACAAATGGACAAAAACAACGTTTAACAGTTTTCTGAACAGCAACTTTAGAGTGTGGGATTTCAATAGCAAGCGGGTACAAAATGATTGGACTTCAGTATGTGGAAAGTACTGCTTGGTGCAACAAATTCCATAGACCCTTCGAGCATACTGGACCTCGATAACGATAACTATACAATCGTCTAACTGTTCAATTAAATTTTTTTATTAATGAGGTTATGTTTAATACGGTATTATTGCCTACCCATAACAAATGCTGTGTCACCCCGAACATTTATGTATGGCACCACACTGCGCCCGTCCTCCTAAGATATCAGTTCGTAAATCTCATATGCCCATTGATTACACTAGCTCTCAGTGCCACCGCCAGTGACCGAAACACAGTATGTACTGTTTGCACACTACTGTTTCACGGCAGAATAACTGATCCTGCAGTGGTACCTCCCTAGACGAATTCGGTTAGAAATAATGTAATAATACGCTTTAGTATTTTTAATAGTATCAGACATTGCAGAAATCCTTTATGATAAAAGAAAGATCTCTCACTCGACAACAAGCAGCTGCCGATTCACAAAGCGGCTGTCTGTCGTAGAGTATGTCTCCCATATCCCTTGATAATGCATCGTTTTGAGGTAATAGACGTGTCGTGTTCTCGATTTCATTAGCTGTAGTGTTGTAGTGGTGAAGGATATCTGATGGTTCCTGGTGGCGGTATTAGTTAGCTTGTGAACGCTATTGTGTGAGGGCGGGGAGTGCTAAGCAATATACACCATTTCATATTTTTCATGCCAATCGTACTAAATTAAATTTCTTTCCTTCATTTATTGTTCGAGTACTTATTAAGAATCAGCGAAAACTTTAAACACCCTTGTTTTCAGATTCTCGCATTATCAGATCGTCGTCATGTTCAGTGTTTTCTTTAGTTCTGAGGTATTTTTAATATTAATCACCATTATTGCAGCCGCCATTAAGGCTGCAGCGACCGCAACTCATTGCTCTATGCAGGAATTCGCCTAGGCAGTTAACACCACAATGAACTTGTTTGGTCGTGATGCAGTATTACAATCGTATGTTGGTTCCGCTTGTTACAATTTTGCGCGCACAGAGCAGTGATGTATAGTAGTGTTATAATTGTACGTACTTCTATTTATCGAAGGTGTATCTAAATTACTTTGCCGTGTAGATAAGTTTTTTATAAATAAATATTTTGAATGTAAAAAATTATTTATTCTTTTTTTGGAGGGGATTATTGTTATTGAATACAACTTATAAGTAAAAATTAGATAAATTTGCATAAATACTTTCCTTTTACACTGGCAGAAAGTAAACGACTGTTGACATAAATAAAAAAGAAAAAATATAAATTCACCATTATCATTAAAGCTCGTCACTAGTACTCTGCTGAATATAGGATACCTCTATAGATTGCCACAAAATACAGCCCTGAGTCACCTAGATCAACCGATCGTCCCCGGTCGTCGCTTCATGTAGGCGCTATACTGAATTGGCCGACAGGAGTTTGAAACACTAAAATCTTTCTTCCCCAACGGTTATTGGTTCTACGAGCTATTTAACTGGCCTATTACCACTTCTGACTGATGCTTAGAGCTTACCCAGAGTAACTTTAATTGCGAATATTGTACATTAATAATATGTTAATATTATGTCAATTAATATTTTTTTATGTACCATATGGTTTAAACTTTCGACAAAGGAAAACGTTACTATGTGACTTACATACATACATACATAAAATCACGACTTTATCCCATAAGGGGTAGTCAGAGACTGGGCACTCACTGCAAAGACAGATGATTGCCACAATCCACGTTTCACCAAAACATTATAATGCACTCGGTGTGATAGGTGCAGAGCCCATCGCCACCATGCGCTGTTGGGTGCACAGTGCAGTTTAATTCCATTACTCGCCTTTTACGAGATCCATTGGATGAGATGGAGTCGTAGTATTCTTTTAACCATGTGACTTACTACAATTTTTAACTAAAAGTGTTACAAAAACTATATAAGTATGAACTATTCGTATTATATGTAACTCTGTATAGAAACTAGTAGTTCATACTTACTTGAAAGAAGTTGTGTCTAAGATTTTTTTTTATTTAATAAAGTGACGAGACTAGCAAAACGTTCACCTGATGGTAAGTGCAACATCTGCCCATAACAGATGCTGTGTTACTCAGAATATTTCTGTGTAGCACCACACTGCGCCCGTCACCCTGAGACATAAGTTCTTAAGTCTCATATGCCCAGTGATTACGCTAGCTGTCAGTGCCCTTCAGACCGAAACACAGTGATGTTTGCACACTACTGCTTCACGGCAGAATAACTGGCCCTGGGGTGGTACCTACCTAGACGGCTTCCTGCATAGGAATCCTACCAAGATCGGGTGCTCTGATCTAAGGAGGACGTCTCTCCTACCTTCTAATCTTAAGATCTTGTATTATGTCAGCATCGATGAAACTTCAATATCGTGATGTTATTCGTGTGAGCTATTTCTTAACCTTCTCACTTGGTGATAAAGATGTCTCCTACATCACCTCCGCTGAGACTGGAGGTACCAGTGAATGCGGAGATTTTAGAACGACTGGCAAAGATAAGCAGTCTGATGATGCGGTGAGGCTGTGTCGAGGTTTTTAGTCCGTCTAGACGTACAGAGACAGTGTTGAAGCCGAAAGAGTCAGGTTAAGGCGAGAGCGCCCGTCGTTGTTGAACTTAGTGCCTGAGAGACAAGAAAGCAAGCGTTGTGACGACATTATCTTTACTGGTGTGTTTACCAGATTAAAAGGGGGGGGGGGGGGGGTTAAATTCTCTTAAGCCGCTACCACATGTTCGTGCAGTATAATACCATACTATGCAACTCAACGTTAACCTCACTGTGCTGCTCACAGAAACGCAATAGTGGGTAAGAATTTTTTGACTCGTACCAAAATGGCGGCGACGTGGTACTGTTAACTGGCCAGAGGTAGTAGACTAGACGGTTTCCTGCGTGGTAATCCTACCACCAGTATGCCACCGCAATTGTTATAGGTAGCACTTACCATCAGGCGAACGACTTTTTCTTGTCTTGTTGGTAAAATGGATGTTGGTTTCTGTTTGAGATTAACAGACTTCGCCCCCGTTTAATCAATCACCATGAAATTTGGAACATGTTTGTTTTTTCATGGACAATGTTTTTATGCTATCCGCTTTGTTGTAACTTGTCACTAGATTGCGCTGCAGCATTATCAGTTGTATCAGTTGAAACATACCATCCAAAACGCTGAGGTAAATAAATATACTTATACTGACAGGTACCACCCAGGGCCAGTTATTCTGACGTGGAGCAGTAGCGTACAAACATACATACATACATACATAAGATCACGACTGTATCCTATAAGGGGTAGTCAGAGACTGGGCACTCACTACAAAAACAGATGACTGCCACAATCCACGTTTCACCAAAACCATATAATGCACTTGGTGGTATAGGTGGTGAGCCCATCGCCACCATGCGCTGTTGGGTGCATAGTGCAGTTTAATTCCTTACTCGCCTTTTACGAGATCCAATGGATGAGATGGAGGGGTAGTATTCTTTTAACGAGCTGCCACCACACGGGGAGCCGCCACCACACGGTGAAGCCGCCACCACACGGTGACACGGCGTACAAACATTACTGTGTTTTTCAGTTTGAAGGGCAATGTGAGCTAGTGTAATCACTAGGCATATGATACTTACGAGTAAGAACTTATGTCTCAGAGCGATGGTCGCAGTGAAAGTGTTGTCACACAGAAATGTTCTAGATGACACCGTATTTGTTATCGGCAGACGTCGCATTTACCATCGGTGAATGTTTAGCTCGTTTCATCACTTTATCCAATAGAAAAAAATACACAGGCAGGAAAACATCTGCCGGATTCTGGTAGTACTGATATAAACTATTGTTTTTTGAGTGTAATGATGTGCAGTATGCGTACCAATGCTATTCATCCGATCGCGATGCAATAATGGTGAGTTTGTGCGCGCATGCCCCCGAGTTTCTGAATTAGTACGACCGTTTTACAATAGGTGGCGCGCGGGTCGTGTCGGATAATCATCCGTTCGAGTGAAAACTTGGTATGTAATTGCGCGAAATTAATGAACAAAAAGCATTGCCTTTAATTAATTTTGACATGTTATTGCATTTGCTTTGTACATAAGCACCTACTACAAACAGAATACAAACAAAAATTATAGAGGAATTGCAACGCTTGCCAGGCGTTAGCCTAGTGTTGTATATAAAAAAACATGTAGTAGTAAATCTACTACGCTTTCACACCGATAGATAGATATAGTAAAAACCCTGGGTGACTCACTCGCTTAGTAGTAATTTATTGTGATATCTTCGGCGAATGATAGTAGTCTGGTGCTGTGACTGCGAAGGCTCTCCGATGACTTTGTTGCTGTGGTTCGGAGAAGCTGGCTGCGGGATGTTCATCACGTCGGGGTCACCCATTTTGGCGGATGATAATGCCAAGGAAAAGGGTAGCTACCCCGCCAGATTGTTTGGTCTGATCTCGGGAGGACGTCTCCTCCTACTAGTAATATTTAGATGTTGTATATATAGTTCGCATGACAGAAAACTTACACGGCGCGATTATGGAATGTATGAAATATTTCTTGAGCTTCTCATGTGGCGACATAGATGTCGCTACATATCCCAAAAGGTTATGGACTTATTATTCTAAGAAAGAACATGATATAAATAATAATACGTATAAGTAACAGAAATTTATAAATGGCAATTTCAGCGCTGAAAGCCAGCATCATTACTGATTTCGTAATGTTCGTAGCAATATCAGCACAACTATTATTTTTAAAATAAATGTGTTGCAATATTGTTTTCCTCTGAGCCGCGAGAAAGAGTTTATGCAAAAGGTGTTCAATTTTGTGTAAATGAATTCATTGTGTTCCATTAATAACTTTGCCTGTGTTTAAGCGAGTCGATATTTTTGATCAGTTTCTTTATTCTTATTATTTAATTGAACACTGTTTATTAATCTATATATGTATATAAAACAATTTACTGGTGGTAGGATTTCGATGCAGAAATCCGTCTAGGTAGGTACCACGCCAGGGAGAGTTATTCTGCCGTAAAGCAGTAGTGTGCAAACATTAAAGTGTTTCGGTTTGAAGGGCACTGAGAGCTAGCGTACTCACTGGGCATATGAGATTGATGTCTCAGGGTGACGGGCGCATTTTGGTGTCACACAGAAATTTTGGGTGACACAGCATTGTTATGGGCAGACGTTGCACTTTTCATCAGTTAAACGTTTTGCTCGTTTCATCACCTTATTAGATAATAAAAAAACAAGTGCTCAGCGGTGAATGCGAACATCGAGAGGAAACCTATTTGTCTGAGGAATAAAAATATTTCGAGGACATGTGAAGTCAGCTAATCCGCTTTGGAGCAGCGTGATTTACTCTTCCCGGCTCCAGAACCCTCAGAAATGAGAGGAGGCCTGTGCTCAGCCTTGGGACATTTATAGGCTGTTACTTATAGAAAACAGCTGTGGAGAGTAACATTGCTCTTTTTTATCCTCTTGCATACATACATACATACACATAGTTACGCCTTTTCCCCATATAAAAATTATGCAAAGGCCACTAACATAGTCCACTTCTCGCCCTCGGGGAAAACGAGACGCGACGGGTGGCGAACAACATCGCCGCCATTTTGGAACGAACCAAAAGTTCTTACTCACTATAGTGTTCCCACGAGCAGTTTAGTGACAACATTACATACGAGTATTATGGTGTTATTCTGCACGAATGAAGGTTGTCCGTACAATACCTTAGTCGCTTCTACTCTACTGTACTACTGAAGAAAAATATTGCGATTTTAAAATGTTACAAAGCAAAGCTTAATGCTTTATTTAATTTTAAACAGCATGACATAATATCCTTATTATAATTGCATAGCTCACTTTAGAATAAAACCGTCCAATTTACTTTTGACATTGTGTTTATAAATGATCTACTAAAATGAATGATAGAACAAGTGGGAGATACAATATAACAATATTAAATGGCGTATGCATGTATTACATAAGTACTTGTAGGATTTTTTAAAGATTTTGATCTCACTTTGCTTTTGAAATTATTAGATGCAATTTTTTTTTATTTACTGTTTATATATACATAAAAATTACAGGAGAAATCACATGCATAGACAATTAGTACAAAGGCACTGCTTACTTCTTGTTGAAATTTCTTCTAGCAGGCCTTTTATTGGATATCCTTAAAGAGAAGCAGACTCGAAGTGCATTTTCAGAAAAACAAAAAATAAATACGCATACATCACCTCAGCCTGTCACTAGTCCATGCTGAACACAGGCCTCCCTCATAGATTGCCACAAAAGTTTGTAGGTGTAATTTTGGGAGGATTTTGCTATAGTTGCCAAGCTTGGCAGGCGGGTTAGCAACCGCAGTTTATTTATTTGGATGTTCCAGGAAGATGCTGCTGCCCATTTCTGGTTTTAATTTTCACTCTGTCGACTTTTACGACGCCCACGGGATGAGATGTGATGGTAGATTCTCTTAAGCCGCTATGACACGGTTTAGAAAATTTTATATCACAAAAATTGCCTTAGTCGCACATGAGGAGGTTCATAACTCATCAGTCTTTACCACCAAACGTATATTTGTGACAACACTATCTTCGATGAAAACAGCTTTTTCAAAACGATTTTGTTTATTCTTAAAATCATGTCTCTACTAATGGTTTCTTATATTTACCTAGATTTACTCGATTTATCGTGTTTAATTAATTTTTTTACTTGCCGTGCCCCGCGATTTCACCCGCCGTTTAATTTAAAAAAAATCGCACTAGGTGTCGTAGCGTGATGTCATATAGCCAAAGTTCGAAAAGAAATTTTTCAATTCGAGCCAGTAGTTCCTGAGATCAGCGCGTTAAACTAAACAAACTCTACAGCTATATAGTGTTAGTATAGATAACCCGTCGTTTCGAGCGCTTTACAGCACCTATGGTCATGAGGGCTGAGGTGTCAGACGTCCTGATGTTAATGAGTTAATACGGGTTACTTTGAGCTTTTATTATTATTTTTACACCGATCTCCGCAAAATTAGCTTATAGTGTCTTGAAGTCTTGCAGTGGTATGCTTGGTTTGATTTTAGATCGGGCAAGAATAATAACTAAAAGCGGACTGTAGCCCAGATTTACTTTACCTATGTGACCATAGGTGCTGTAAAGCGCTCAAAAAGTTGGGTTATAAATATTTAAAATAAAGCGCGATCAAATCCGTAAACTTAGTTTCATTAAACATGTTTTTAGATAGTAAAGTGCCACCAGTGCATTTCAGTCCTTTAGAAAATAATTTACTTATTATTCGATTTATATTTATTATGTGTTTCGGTTTTAGACTTTTACCTTACGTCTGTCGCTTTTAACACTAGATAACATCATCTTATGATTGATAATAATTTATTTAGTTTTCTTTTATAGGACATAGTGATGAAACGAGCTAAAAATTTACCTGATGGTAAGTGCAACGTCTGAACAGAACATTTCTGCGTGACACCACTCTATGCCCATCACTCTGAGACATAAGTTCTTAAGTCTCATATGCCCAGTGATTACACTAGCTCACAGTGCCCTTCAAACAGAAACACAGTAATGTTTACACACTACTGCTGCACGGCAGAAGAACTGGCCCTAGGGTGGTACCTACCTAGACGAATTCCTGCATAGGAATCCTACCACCAGTAAAGTGTTTTATGAACATCTTTTTTTTCTTCTTCAACATTTTGCTGTATCAGCTCTCTACGCGAAAGTTGTCTGTAGTAAAGTAACAGCCTATAAAATTCATACTATTGAGCATAGGCTCCCACTACTTTATGGCGGGTTTTAGAGCCAGAAAAAGATCGCCACGCTGCTCCAATGCGAGTAGACTGGCTTTCCATGTCTTCGAAATATTTAGAAGAAAGAAAGAAAGAAAGATTTTTTTTTATTCAATACTACAACACAACATACAAAAATTCCTTTGACAATATAATGGCAATAGGTGACAATATACGGCATGTCAAATTATTCATAAATCAATTTATGAATTTATGAATCATTTGACATGCCGTCATAGTGACATGTTTACATTATTTGGCATTAATAAATTTATTAATTATTTAATATTCACACAAGATACTTTGTATCTTCCTAAGAAATATAGGCACAAGATAGCTACATTATTAGCTTACAATATAAACAGTGACAAGATAATATTAAATAGTGTATATTAATGCTATGGCTAATTCTTTTTTAAGTAATGTAAGGCTGGCAAAACAGAAACAAATATAAAAACTAAGTTTATTGTACCAAAATAGTATCCGTTTCTCTGGAAAAGTAGTGGAATTATTGTTAGATAAGCATAAAGTAGACATCTTGTGCTTGACTGAAACTTGGCTAAATTATTCTATGACATTTAATATAAACAATTATTGTGAAGCCAGTAAGTTTAACGGAACTTCTGCTATGGGAGGTGGTTGCTTAATCTTATTGAAAAATACTTTAAAATTTAAAGAAAGAAAGCCGACGATGAAGATTAGTCAGTTTTTACAATCTGTCAAGTGTAACATCCCTCTACAAGATGCAGGAGTATACAAGCTAGATTGTAAATGTAGTCTCTCTTATATAGGGCAAACAAAAAGATCGATAAAATCCGCGTAAAAGAACATATACTACTGATGAGAAGCATCGTCGTTCTGGGAAGTCTGCAGTCTGTGACCATGTTCTGGATCATCCCAACCATTACATCAGATTTGATAAACCACAAATCCTTGCAAAAGAACACCGAATCCTACCAAGGATGATTCCCGAGGCTATTGAAATTAAAAAACATCCTAATTTCAATAGAGACGATGGTTGGGTATTACCACCGGCTTGGGATCCAATAATTAATAAAATTGAATCAAAAACCAAGCATACCACTGCAAGACTTCAAGACAAAGGTAGCTCTTACTGCGTAGATCGGACCAAAAAATTATAATTAAAAGCTGAAGGTACTCCGGGTTAACTATGACATCAGGACATCTTCCACCACAGTCGTCCCGTGACCATGGGTGCTGTAAAGCGCTCGAAACGTCGGGTTAGAAATAGTTCAAAATTAAACGCGATAAAATCTCATTTCTTCACCGCTGAGCACTCGGTAAAACAGCACTTAAAATTGCAGAACAATTATCGAGGTGTCGGAACCTGGGATCGAACTCAGGCCACGCGCGTACTATGAAATTTAAGGCAAGCACCCGGTCCCTGGGGTACCGCGGCTTTTCACTAGGGCGGCTCTTGATCTTTTTTTTTTATTGTATAAAGTGTTTTTTTTATTGTATAATGTGACGAAACGAGCAAAACGTTCACCTGACGGTAAGTGCAACGTCCGCCCACAACAAATGCTGTGACACCCAGAATATTTCTGTGTGACACCACACTGTGCCTGTCACCCTGAGACATCAGTTCTTAAGTCTCAAATGCCCAGTGATTACGCTAGCTCACAGTGCCCTTCAAACCGAAACACAGTAATGCTTGCACACTACCGCTTCACGGCAGAATAACTGGCCCTGGGGTGGTACCTACCTAGACGATTCCTGCATAGGAATCCTACCACCAATAAATCTATCTATCGATCTAACGCGGCTGTCTGACTATTCAAAGTTAATTTTAAAAATCAATAATCATACGTATCTATAAAATAGAAATACCTTTTTTGTCTGTCTGTATGAACGGATTTAACTCGAGAACTACTAAAGCTATTGTCATGAATTTTAAACAGGGTATAGATAAAGTGGCGAAACGAGCAAAACGTTCACCTGTTGGTATTTGCAACGTCTGCCCATAACGAATGCTGTGTCACTCAGAACATTTCTGTATGACACCACTCTGCATCTGTCACCCTGAGACATCAGTTCTGAAGTGCCATATGTCCAGTCATTACACTAGCTCTCAGTACCCTTCAAACCCAAACACAGTAATGTGTGCACACCACTGCTTCATGGCAGAATAACTGGCTCTGCGGTGGTACCACACACATTTCTTATACACTTTAAAAAAAATATTTTAAAAAGGGTCAAACCTTTGTCCAAGTTAGGGCTTGGTACTCGGTGGTCCGTTACACAGGGTGTGACGTATATACATATCAAAAAGGCGTAACGCATGTGCATATTATGTATAATTGTACACACGTGTATGGCCAGCTAGCCTTCAGCCAGGGAGCAACCTGGTTGATTTGTCCGGCAAATATGGTAGAGTACCGAGTAAGCGACCCCGGCCTCCCGAGCTACTGCCGTCTCCTCCTACTCCTTCCGAAATAGTAGTACACTATCTTACACTATCCTACACTTTCAAGTTTTTTTCCAAACATCCGCATTCCCTACCCCAAATCCATTTCCTACCTAATCCTTTTCCCTTCCTCTCCGCCATGCTTGCCGTGCCAGTGGCTGTGTGGCCAGGGGCGATCCCAGTCGTTTGCGTTATCTGCCCTTGACCTCTGAATAAGGTTATCCAAACATGCGGGGCTCTGTTTCCGTGAACAACATCTTCCATAGCTACCAGAGCAAGAACTTTTGACTCGTACCGAAATTGCGGCGTCGTGGTTACCGGTCGCGTCTCGTTTTCCGCGGGGGCGTAAAGTGTGTTACGGACGTGATCTCTGCCTACCCCTATGGGGAAAACGCGTGACTGTATGTATGTATGCATGTGTGCATGTTCTACCGTGTAATTGAAAAACAAAGCGTTATCGCCTTAGCTATCGCGCAACCCACGGGCTTCGTACTCGACAAGTTTATTAAGTTTAAAGAGGCGGGCTTAAAGTCCCCGGTGATCTCTTCAAGGCGCCGCTTAATTACGAAAATCCGAAAGCTCCGCGCTGTGCCACCATGCGTTCGCGGTACTAACGCATTTGGACACGGAGCGGCGTGGAGTCGGTGATATGTTAATTCATTTGGCGGTGAAATAATCTATTTTGTTACGTAAATTATGTTAGCAGGTGTTTACCAAGTGATTTTCATTTTACAGTTTTGATTACTTATGATTTTTATAAAATGTGATGGCGGCTTAAGAGAATCTACCACCCCATCGCATCACGTGGGCGTAGTAAAAGTCGACAGAGGGGAAATAAAAACCAGAAGATGGGCAGCAGCGTCTTCATCAGAACATCTGAATAAATAAACTGCAGTTGCCAACACGCCTGCCAAGCGTGGCAAATGTGGCAGAATCCCTCCTGATTGAGAGCTGCAAGTTTTTGTAACAATCTGTGGGGGAGGCCTATGTTCAGCGTTGGACTATTGATACGCTAAAATTATGATCTTTATTAACAAGAATGTTGTATCGAGGGAGGTTTACGAGTAGCTTTGCCGTCTGATAGCATCCTAATAAAAGTCAACACACTTGCGTCTAGTTTGTTTTATAAAAAGGTAGATTAAAAGTAATGCTAGAAGTTTTATGTTTTCTGAAACATGGCAGAATATTAACCCAGACTTTTGATGGACAACAGCGTGTAAGTATGAGAAGTCTGTTATGTATGTGACAAATATCACTTATTTGGGAAAGTATGTTCCCTATGTTTTGCTTGCGGGTTCATAATTTTGATTATGATTATAGTAAAAGTAATATTCTCGAGAAAAACATTATTACACGCTTTATATTAGCTTCACTTGTATGTTTGTAACCGACTCCTTAGGGCTCGATTATCTCCTACTTTGAAAGATCAGATTTAATTCAAAGTTTGCACACCTGTCAAAGACCGATGCCAATGCAATAATTCGACTACAAAATAAAAAATAATAGTTTAAAAAAACTAAAAAAAAGCTTTTATAGAAGATACAACTAAATTTCTCAATAGATGGCGCTAATATATTCCTGTTATACCTCTATAACAGGAATATATTAGCGCCATCTATTGATACAAGAGAAAAAATATTTTTTTTCTTATTTTCACTTCTATTCATTTATATTTATTAGAATTTTTTACACAATTCTTAATTCAAATTTATTAAAATTTATTTTCTATTTTTTATTTTGCTTTTCTATATGAAGCGTATTTTTTTAGTTTTTTCAAAATATTATTTATTCAGTATAATTTTAAGGAATCAAAGTAAAACTTTGTTTTAAAAACGTACCTAGTTTACAGTAATGTCCTTTGTGCATTTAGCTTAGGCGTTTCCTTTACCGTGTGTCTGCAAAGTTATTATTAATTTTACAACTTTGATTATCGCAAGAATGACTATAAAATAATGAAAAAAGTTTTAAAAATTAATAATTGAAAAAGCAACGTGGTTTGCCACCCTTCAAGTCTCATTTCCCGGGAGGGCGAAAAATGGGCTACTTTTGTGATCTCTGCCTAGCCCTTATATGGCAAAAAGTCATGACTGTATGTATGTATGTAATTAAAAAACAATTTATCTTATCAACTTCAAAAAAGTAAAAGTTTAACAATAAGAATATGTAACAATGTGCTTAATTTTTTTTTATAAATAATTGCAGTGCTTACCGACTCTACTCCGATCTTGTACTACTCCGCCCACCTGTTACGGGCCGCAGTTTTCAAATCTAAGCTCATGCAGGTAATAAAAAGGCGCGCGAGCGGGCTACGGGCTCACTCCTAGTCGAGCTTCGCAACCCAGCCTGTTCCCGAAATCTTGCGCAGTTCAACTTTTACCTCGACGGACGCCTTTGACAATCAGGTAAGTTTTTACCAACTTATTTGAGACGTTAATGCGAAATTTCGAAGGTGGTTTTTTAAATGTTTTTTTTATTTCATTTCGACCAGTGAGCTCTGAATAATTGATCGTAAGAAAAATTTCAGTACATATGTTGCGTAGCGTAATATTTAAAACAATGTTATTTCGTCTAGATTTTTTTTTTGATTTAATATTATCAAATACTACTACAAAATATTACTAATAACTAAATTTAGTCCAATATACAATTATAAAAAAAGTCACAAAAAAGACTCAATCTAAGAAAGTAAATCAAAATAAATCTCGCTAGCTCACGCACTAATTACGGAAAAAAAAGGGTTGATCGAAGAAGCTATATAATAAGTTACCAAAAGAAATAAAATAATGCGATAGAATACATATTTTAAAGAGTAAACTTAAGATCAATATTTTGCACAACGTTATATATATTTTTTTTGAAATACCTAGCCTGCCTGCCAGTGTGCAATGTAATAGAGGTAAATTAATTTAATGTAAATACGTTGTATATCATTTTAAGTGAACCTATGTTCTTATAAGAAATAAAAATAATTTAAACCTGGGCGTTTAAATCTATGCATTTACAAAACGTCACAACATTTTCAGTTACGTGTGGAAATGTCTATTAAATAAAATTATTTCAAATTTATTGCCAGTTTTTGAAAAAAAAATATTTTAAAAGGCTAAATATTTACATTATTTATATGTAGTTTAAAATACAAGTTTATGTCTCATAAATTTACAATTTACATACATAAAATTACATTTTAGGCAATTAACAAAAATTGCTGTTTATTACTTACAGCAGAACTTCTTTCTTTCTCTCACCTTACAATATTTTCGTATCAACTGCAACACATAATAATAAGATTTGATAAAATAATTGTTATAAGTTAAACCCGTGACTTTGTCCGAGGAGACTTTAGAGCAAAAAAAAAAGAGTAAAATCCCAGCTATATAAGATGGTGTTACAAAGTTACCATATAATTATAATCTGCGCGAATTTCTTGTAAATAGCTTCAGTGAATGGATTTAATATTAAACCCGATCGGATAACCGATAGGCAGTAAATTTGTTTTCGTGTAACTTTTTCAAGTAATCGTGTAGGTAGGATTCCTATGCAGGAATCCGTCTAGGTAGGTACCACCGCAGGGCCAGTTAGTCTGCCGTGGAGCATAACATCGTCATCACCTTTATGGTTGGCACTCACCAACCACAGTGCGTTTTTCGCGGAATTTTCTGCCACGCACTTACACTTTATTGAATGTGTTGCCGTCAGCGGTTTTTCCGGACCTATACGACTTAGGGGCCTTCAAGAAAAGAGCCTATTCCTTTCCCAAAGGCCGGCAACTCATCTGCTATTCCTCGTTATTGTAGGTGTTCATGGGTGGCGGTGATCACTCACCATCACGTGAGTCACCTGCTCGTTTGCCCCCTATTCTATAAAAAAAAACATAACGGTGTTTCGGTTTACACGGCACTGAGAGATAGTGTAATCACTGAGCATATGAGACTTAAGAACTGTTCCTAAGCAGTGCTTAAGCTTCAGCGGTGTCCCAAAGAAATATTCTGGGTGACAGCTTTTGTTATAGGCAGACATTGCACTTACCATCAGGTGAACGTTTTGCTCGTTTTGTCACTCTATGCAAAACAAAAAAAAAACAAGAAAATGTATGTGAGTGAAATGCAAAAATTCCTGAAAGTCACTTCTATTTAATTCAGATTAATAATTAAAATAGTTAACTGCACTCCTTCGTCAGGCGCGGATTGCGGCATAATTTGAGGGGGCGGAAAATTATGGAGGTGACCAAAATTTTAAAAGCGACTATATAATTGTCGACCGCGTCGCGTATTGGTTAGCGTACCTGACTTCTGCGCCAGCGGTCCTGGGTTCGATTCCCAGCCAGAGGCAACATTTGTGCAAAAACACAAATTGTTGCTTTTCGGGTCTGGTTGTGTTGTGCATTTGAAATGCATGTTTGTAAAATGCACCCACGATACAGGAGAAAATCCTACTGTGGGGAGCTTCGTTTTTTTAAAAAAAATCGGTGATGTAACTGCTGTTAGCTTTTTTGGCTTTTACAGCTTCATCGGATAGAAGCGACTACAACTAAATTAATGCTAACTAAAGAAGACGTTTAACTCAAATACAGCCGTCTAAATAAATAAATACTGTTTAAAATAATTTGAAACAAGATCTCACATATACGAATACTTTATCCAAACACTAATACTCATAAAAATATACTTATTATGTATATATTACAAGACGAACCGCCCCGGCTTCGCACGAAAGTTATTGTTGTGTTAATGTGTGTATTCATAATTTCGGGTATGTAATTGCTGTTAGCCTTTTTGGCTTTTCCAATTTTAAGTGCTTATTTACCACGTGCTCGGCGGTGAAGGAAAACATCGTGAGGAAACCTGCATGTCTGAGAATTAAAAAATATTTCAAAGACATATGAAGTCCGCCAACCCGCATTGGAGCAGCGTGGCGGATTCTTCCTAGCTCCAAAACCCTGTCAGACATGAGAGGAGGCCTGTGCTCAGCAGTAGGACATTTATAGGCTGAAACTTTACCTTTTTTTTAATGTCTGTGATCTGCATAGAGAAAAACAGCACCAGACCGTTGGCGCATTTAGAAGTAAATTATCTTAAATTTCGTTCTTAGTGGGTGTCGTCGGGAATTGACGAGAATTTCATATCAATAGGTCTTGTCGTTTCGAATCGTGATGACTCAGTGGTAAATGGCTTTTTTATATATGGATGTATGTAATTGACATTATAACTAGGGCGGCATATTAGGGCGCGATTTGGCATAATGACCACGCATGGCCGGTTTTGTGGTTCTATTGGATAAGGGGACGAAAGCAAAACGTTCACTTGATGGTAAGTGCAACGTCTGCCCATGACAGATACTGTCCAACCCAGAACATATCTGTGTGACACAACATTGCGTC
This sequence comes from Luehdorfia chinensis, assembly GCA_019845155.1. Classification (NCBI taxonomy): domain Eukaryota; kingdom Metazoa; phylum Arthropoda; class Insecta; order Lepidoptera; family Papilionidae; genus Luehdorfia; species Luehdorfia chinensis. Next base: position 2,364,878 of record JAHVAK010000107.1, read on the forward strand.
CGTCACCCAGAGACATTCAGTTTTTTAAGTCTCATTTGGCCAGTGATTACACTAGCTCTCAGTACCCTTCAAACCGAAACACAGACACACAGTAATGTTTGCGCAATGCTGCTTAACGGCAGAATAACTGGCCCTGGGGTAGGTGCCCATCTAGACGGATTCCGTCATTGGAATCTTAATTTTAATTGTTTGTTGTATACTGTAGGCGGAGAATTTTTCGACTTGTTTATCCCGCGGCATTTCCCTCAGCCCACTCTTACGTCGAGGCGGTACGGGATGAGATCTCAGATTTTTTTACGTCGCCAGTAACGACAATCATAATGGCTTGGCGGTCGGCGTAACTATTTATGAGCCGTGGTTCGAATCCCAGCGGAAGTCAATATTTGTGCGACAGAGACGTTTTTCATTTTGGTGTCATTCAGACACCGCACACCTTAGTCGCTGCTATCCGTTATCGGTTTATGGAATGAAATCAAATGAATAAATATATATATTTATTCTCTGACGTAACAAATACTCGCCGTGTGGTAGCGGCTTAAAAGAATCTGTCACCCCATCTCAGCTCGTGGGTGTCGTAAAAGTCGACAGATTGGAAAATTTAAACCAGGCGCGCAAACACATAGGCACTCACTCGTCCCGACCTACCCGCGCCCGATGTAACGCTGATGCGATAAGATCGGAGGTAGGCTAGGATGCAGTATCAGAAACACGGGGACAAACACAACACAACCAGACCCGAAAACCAACAAACAATGCAATGCACAAATGTTGGCTCCGGCTGGGATTCGAACCCAGGACCCGCGGCGTAGAAGTCGGGTACTCTGAAGACTAGGCCACGCGGTCGTCGCGGTGGACTAGTGATAGGCTGAATTGATGATGATGATGATGTAAGAAATGCAAATTTCGTTTGTCGATTGTCATATTTTTTTACTAAGTACCACCATTTGTTTTTGAGGTTGTTCTTTGTCCTCGTGTATGTTTTTTAGTTTGGCATTTTTTGAGATGTCCATTCTGCCACATTTGCAGCTATGTCATTTTCCCGGCATTTGTCTTAGTCGACTCTTACGACCCATGGGACACCAAAAATATAGTTCGGATTAAAGTTCATTCATTAACAGTTTACTCAAAATGAGCAGTTCATAGTACGCGAGTGACCTGGTGCCGTGTGGTGGCGGCTTAAGAGGTTCTACCACCCCGTCTCATCCCTTGGGTGCCGTAAAAGTCGACAGAAGGAAAATGAAAAGACGGAAATGGGCAGCAGCACCTGGAACATCTGAATAAATCGCCTGCGGTTGCCGACCCGCCTGCCAAGCGTTGCAACTATGGCAAAAATACTTCCAGAAGACAAGACTTTAGTGGTATCTATGGGGGAGGCCTATGTTCAGCAGTGGACTATGATAGGCTGAAATGATGATGATGATAATGATGATGATGACCTGTGTTCGATCCCCGGTGCCGGCACCACTTAAATTGTTTTGCAATTTAAAGTGCTGATTCACCACGAGGTCAGTCGTGAAGAACATCGTTAGGAAACCTGAATAAAAATATTTCAACATAATTCGCCAAGCCGCAGCAGCGTGGCGGACTCTTCTCGGCTCCGAACCCTCTCCGAAATGAGAGGAGGATAGGGACATTTATAGGAAACTTTAATTTTTTTATCTAAATAATTTGATGAAAAATATGTTTTATTACGTTCTAAAGCGCGAATAACTTGAAAATAATATAAAAATTCGCAAAACCAGTTATAAATGTATATCTAATTTAAGTATCAAAACGTATTTACCAAAAAAATTTTGTTAATATAGTAAATAGAAACAGGCGTTACTTTGCGGAAATCCAATTTGCTACAAAAATATAAAATGGTAGAGCAGGATAGAATAGCATCTACCTCTTTCCTACCGAGGTGTCAAGTGTGTAAGACGCGACTATGGTATTGTACGGACAGCCTACGAGTATAGTCGCGCAGAATAATACCAAATGCAATGCTGTCACTCTGTAGAGTACCTATGTACTGCTCGAGGAAAGGCAATGGGGCGTAAGAATTTTTTGAACCGTACCAAAATGGCGGCGACGTGGTTCGTTTCCTTCGTGGGCGAAAGGTGGGCTACTGGTGCGGTCTCTGCCTAACCCTTATGTGAAAAAGGTGTGACTGTGTGCATGAATGATTGTCATCCATTAAGAAATTAAAAAAAGAACTATCTAAAAGAGGCTACCGTTGATAAGGTTATAAATAAAAATACGTATCATTTTCCTTCTACATTTCTTCTGGATTAACCCTTTTACTTTTATTAATTAGGGTAACCTATCTCTCATCTGTATTACCAATCATACAATACGAATTCGCTTAGGCTAAGAATCAAAAGAATAAGAGCAGAGAGCGAAATCAATTTATTTATTAAATTTGTGATCTTTGTGAGGTCAAACAATGGATTTTATTCCATTGTTTGACCTCACAAATGATGGGAAAGATTTCATTTCGTTAACTATTATGTTTCTTTTAACAAAAACCGTTTTTGATTATGTTTTTATAGAGCCACAAGTAAGACATATTACTATATGAACCCACCTAATTGTAATGTGCCTAATGGTTTAGAGTAACTAGTCCACTGCTGAACATAGGCCTCCCCCATAGATTGCCTCAAAAACTAGTAGCTCCCATTTTAGAGGGATTTTGCCATAGTTTGCATGCTTGGCAGGCGAGTTGGCAACCGAAGTTTATTTATTCAGTTGTTCTACGAAGATGCTGCTGCCCATCTCCTGGTTTTCATTTTCCCTCTGTCGACTTTTACGACAGCCACGTGATGAGATGGGGTGGTAGATTCTCTTAAGCCGCTACCACACGGAATTCACTATAATTTAATTTTAATACTGGCCGTTAAATTATTGGCCTTATACACAAGTAGGCCAATTAAGTTAACAATTTAATTTATTTTATTTAATTATTTTATTTTACATACTAGTGGTCGCCATGTGATCGAAATTCGACAGTAATTCATACAATTTATAAGTTCGAACGTTATTGAGGTTTGGGTAATTATTTTTGGAAGCATTTAAAACTTCTTTTTTTTGGCGACAATCTCTACTGTGTGCGACTGTTTGACCACAGACTATTATGTGTTTGACATTGGCAGTATGAACAAAAAAAACTACAGACTATTACCTATGCCAAATCTCTCAACCCTTCGTGCGAGCAATATGCTTCAAAAAGGGGTACACTGTTTGCTCTTCACGTGTTAATATATAGAACATAGACATTGTTATAAAAAAGTAGATAAATAAAATTGTAAACTTTAGTAAAATAATTTTATAATTCTTATATAAGATTTAGTCCTGAACAGTCTAAAAGATCGCCTATTTTATAGAGTACGCTAAGACGAGGCTTGATATCGTAAAGGCCGCTTCAAAAACTAGGTAATATACACCATTTTATATTTTACATGCGCATCTTGCAAATGCAAATGAACTTCCATTCCTTAATTAGCTTTTATTTAGTTTTACCTGTCCAGGCGTCTGTCTGTGGATAATCAAATGTTAAATTTTACCTCCTTCCCGTTGTTTGTTTAAGCTATTTTTTATATATATATATTAGTTGGATTACAATGCAATAATATGTATAATAGTGTGTGTGGTAGCGGCTTAAGAGAATCTACCACCCCGTTCTCATTCAGACGGGGCGAAAATTAAAACTAGAAGATGGGCAGCGGCCACTTCCTGGAAGACCTGAATAAATAAACTGCGGTTGCCAACCCGCCTGCCAAGCGTGGCAACTATTGAAAAAGCCCTACAAAATGTAAACTACAAATTATTGTGGCAATCTATCGGGGAGGCATATGTTCAGCAGTGGACTAGTGATAAGCTGAAATGATGATAATGATGAATATTGTAGCTTGGGGCTGGTTTGATGACGGAGCTGGAAGTTAGCCATATGAACTCCTCAACTAAACAAAATAACTCCGTCATGTTTGGGTTCGTTTAATTTGTTATGGCAAATATTATAGCCCTCGTACTTGCTATAACAAATATAGCCCTAGCCACATTTTAAGTTTTTTTGCTGGGCATAAGCCTTACAAAAAAAAGTAAAAAAAAAGTAACAGTCTATAAATATCCCATTGCTGAGCACAGGTCTTATCTCATTTCTGAGAGGGTTTTGGAGCTGGGAACAGTCCGCCACGCTGCTCCAATGCGGGTTGGCGGACTTCACATATCCTCGAAATATTTCTATTCCTCGGAGATGCAGGTTTCCTCACGATGTTTTCCTTCACCGCTAAGCACGTTATCATCAGCATTTAAAATTGTAGAAAAAATTTTGAGGCTCTGGCACCGGGGATCGAACCCAGGTTACTCGCGTACTGTGAAATTAAAGACGAGCACCAGGCCCCTGAGCTACCACGGCTTGGACTGAAACAAATAAAAGGTTGTAACAATAATATAATTACGATGAAATACTGTTTTGAAGTTGGTTAATGACGAAAACCCGTGACGAAATTATTGGCAACGCGGCATTCCATCACAATCCCCGGAATTCATAACAATCAAGCTACATCTTGGATGTAATTAATGTAAGAATGGTTGTAGGCGTCCGTGGGCTTCTATAACTACCAACCACCCAGTTGACTGTGTTATCGTGTCTAACTGTTACGTAGAAAGAGAAATAACTAGTTAAATAAAAAGAAATAAAAAGTCGCCTCGGTTGGCGCAGTGGCTAAGCCCTTGGCTTCTGCGCCGCGGGTCGCGGGTTCGATTCCCGCACGGGACAAATATTTGTATGGCCTTCAAATAGTTGTTCCGGGTCTGGGTGTTTGTGCATGTGGAATTTATGTCTGTAAAACGCACCCACGACACAGGAGAAATCCTACTGTGGGGCATCGTTTTTTTTTTATAAAATAAATAAAAACTTCACCCAAAAGAGTCGAACTAAGATAATTTTCATTGGTTTGACTTTGAAATCAACTTAACATTAATTATTTAATAATTAAAAACGGAACACGCCACATCACTATCAACTTTAGCCTTCCGAGTCCAATGCTGGACTGCATTTCTAAGAGTGCGCCAACAAATTTGACATGCGTTACAAGAAAAAATCAGCAGCAATCGGCAGGCGAGTGCAAAATTGTCACACTTCTGCCCAATGCCGTTTTATGTCATGCAGAGGCCAGGAGGTAATTCAAGTCCTGTGGCCCTCTCCCCTTTTCTACCTTCCTAAAACAAATTAACACAAACATTGTATGTTGATCCTGGAACTGTGTTTGCGCGTACACTTGTGGCACAATAATAACTCCTACGCAGTTGAGAACTTTCGCCAGTATTCGGTAGTTGTCGCAGTGCTCGAAAATCGGTCAAAGTGAACTCCGTATATCCTAATATCCCGACACCCTGTTGTCTGTGTTGTTCCATTTTCACCTTTACGTACAAAGAAAATTACATTTTATTATGTAAAGAACTTTAAATATAACCATATAATACTAGCTGATTCCCGTGACTTTGTCTACGTGGATATAGGTTTGAACTGTGAAAAGAGAACAAATAGACAGATAGATGGATGTAGTATGGATTCATTGTATTATATTCAACAAACGAACGCGACAGGTTGGATTTGTTTCGATTTGTTTAAAGTAACTCTTTGGTTTAGTCCCCTTAAATCAGCTGAAGCACCTACTCGTAAAGATTTTGCGATGCCATTAATTCATTGGTACTATAATGGGGCATTAGGAGTTTAATTGTATTTCAAATAAAATGTTTGTTTAATTTGCCGTTAATGTAAATTTATTTTGGGAGTAATTACGAACATAGTTTTGTATTATTGGATTTTTTTTATACAAGAAAGTGACGAGAGACGAGCAAAAGGGTCACCTGATAGTAAGTGTAACGTCTGCCCATATGAAATGCTGTGTCACCCAGAAAATATCTGACACTGAGTCGTCCGTTCTTAGTCTCGTATGCCCAGTAATTACGCTAGCTATCAGTGCCCTTCTAACCGAAACACAGTAATGTTTTCGCACTACTGCTTCACGGTAAAATAATAATTATTAATTTTTTTATGGCTCGTGGGAACGCAATGGGGCGTAAGAATGTTTTGACTCGTACCAAAACGGCGGCGACGCGGTTCGCAACCCGTCCGTCTCGTTTCCCTCAAGGGCGAAAAGCGGGCTGAGTGAGTAGCCTCTGCTTACCCCTTATTCGGGAAAAAGGCGTGATTGTATCTATGAAATTTTATATATTCGTGTCACCGCTGTGATAGATAGTCCAATCAATTTCTAACTAACGACTTAATTTCATTCGCTTTAATTATTTCTTATAACGATATCACAATTTAACTAAAACCCAGTGCTCCTACAAATCTGTTTAATTTGTCAACAAGTCAGATTTTCTAATTTCGCAGACTTTGAATTTTAAAGCGCTTATGTTAAGTGTGACCAACTCAAAGGCACAAATTCAGCCCGCGTCGGATATTATTTTCACGCATGGCAACACTATAACGAGAAACGGAACGTGAGTAAAATGGCGGCGACATAAATTCCTTCCAAGTTTAAACTTTTAGTTTCTTTGTAAGCTGCTGACGAAAGTTGGTCAATTTACATTGAGTTGTCACAGTTTACACTTGGAATAACATTTTTGGAAGTTTACCTCAAAGGATAATAATAAGTCAGAAATAGTCGAAATAAATTTTATATAAATGGATTTACGGATTACCACTGAATCAGTCTAATAAGATTGTAGTAGTCCATCATAAGTTTACTGTTGACATTGGCCGGATTTGTTCTATTATAATTAGTCATATAAGAAATATTTTTAACTCTGAAATAGAAGAGTTAGTTCCCAATATGATATTCGATAATAACGTATCTTTACAAGAGCTGTAGAGAAACGTTGTGAGCTAACTGTCAATAATTTATATTTAATTTGTTATCAACACAATATACAGTTAAATGAAACTAATTTTACACCCATGGTCACGCCGTGACCATGGCTGTAAAGCACTCGAAACGTCGGGTTATAAAAAATAAAATTAAACGCGATAAAATCCGTAAAATTAGTTTCATTTAAATGTGTAGTGTTCGCGTAAATATAAGAAATCACAATATACAGTTTATAAACATATATTCACTGATGGTAGGATTCCTATGCAGGAATCCGTCTAGGTAGGTACCACCCCAGGGCCAGTTATTCTGCCGTGAAGCACTAGTGTGCAAACATTACTGTGTTTCGGTTTGAAGGCCACTAAAAGATAGCGTAATATGAGACTGAAGAACTCATGTCTCAGAGTGACGGGCGGAGAGTTGTGTCAAACAGAAATGTTCTGGGTGACACAGCATTTGTTATTGGCAGACGTTGCACTTACCGTCAGGTGAACGATTTGCTCGTTTCGTCACATTATCAAAAAAAATTACAATTGGACCCTTTTTAAATAGTTATGGTTTCTGCTACTAAACCATAGAAGGCGCTCCGAGGAATATTAACGAAAAAATAGTCAATATCTTCGGAACCGGTGAAACTATAACCTGTGTAAAATTCATATCAATAACTTTAGTAGTTCCCGAGTTAAATGTGTTCGTAAAGACAGACAGACAATAACGGTACTTTCATTTTATGTATGCATATGCATGATTGGTTTTTGTCTGACAGTATGCTTAGGTCTGTATCTGCAGTGGTTTAGCGATTATGTAATCTTGGACTCATTTTAAGAATGCAAGCATAACTACTTATAACATAACTATTTTTGTTTAAGGGTTTTAGTACTTTTTTTTTTAAACGTTGTCTTGTCCTTCTTTTGGACTTGGCACCACATGGCAAGGGTTGCTGGATTTCTTTTGTCAAGTACTATTATAGCCCTAGCAGCAATTGAAGTCCACTGTTGGTCATAGGCTTCACAGATGAAACTTCGTCGCTCCAATAATATGATTTTTGTTTAAAACTTTAACATATAAGGTACATGACGAAATGACTCATTGTCAGTAACAACGCCACCGGTTTCCTTTACTCATTAAACAGAACGTAGCAACGCTGCCAGCGGCGGGTTTTAGAAAACAAGCGCTCATTCACATTCGATGACTCGATAAAAGAGCTGGTGAAGTGCGAAGAGAACTGCACACCAAGTAATTAATATTCTACATAATCGTGAAAGTCGCATCAAAATCCGTCCAGTAGACCTCAAGTTATAAGCGTACAGACAGACAGTAGGACAGAGCTGCATTTTATAAATATAGACATACGAATATAGAATTGATGATAAAAGATGGGTGAAAAATGTCAGATTTAATAACATGAATTCACTAACTATTGTTAATATTTTATATATTAATAGTTTATGTCTTGTCTTGTTGTCATGGTGCAGTTCTCATATACCCAGAGTACCTCACTTCTCCGCCGCGGGTCCTCGATTCGAATCCCAGCCGGGGCAACCTTTGAACAAAAACAACAAATTGTTGGTTTTCAGGACAGGTTGTATAGTCCATGTGAAATTTATATCTTCAAACTTCACGACACGGAAATTATAGTGTGAGGCATTTTTTTAAATAATTATAATCACTTTTAAAGATCTACATAATTAGGCTAATATTTAAAATCTCCGTGTTATTTATAAAACAGATTTTTTTACAATTTATTAATAGCGCATTTGTGTTCATATTACGAAATGTTCTTTTCTAAGATACAAGTGGTATGAAGAATATATACGTAAGGCAGGCTAATTCGACGCCTCCCACGACAACGGCCCACGAAATATTTTAAGAAAAAATTATTGAAAGTTATTTTAAATGAACACTCTTTAAATTAACTTATGAAAGTAGGTACTTTTTATTATTAAGTGATAATTCTTTGGGCTCGTTAAGAGTAAAATTTCAAGGTTGATGTTTCTGTTTTTCTTAATTATTAATGTTAATCGATGTTTATTTATTTTTATTTCAATAATTTTAAAAATCTCTTATATATTTAAATTTCACTTCTACCACGTGTACTGAGTAGGTGCTCTTTTTTAAGTCTTGGAATTAATAATGAACGTATTAATATACTAGAATCAAATATTATTTCTACCTTTTATTTACGATCGTCACATTTGAAATTGTTTCCACTTTGAATTTGCAGAGGTGGGCCTTAAGAGCTATCTATTATCTGTAATGTAGAAACACAGATTTTAACTTTGTCCACTCAACATGCTTAAGAAAATGTTGTCTATGTATATTGGCATTATCTACCAATCAACCCTGGTTGATGGTGAAAAAAAGAAAAATGAAAAAGGGTAAATAAAAAAATGTATTGGTACTACAAGGAAAAATGGTGTGGTGGCGGCTAAAGAGAATCTACCAACCTATCTCATCCTGTGGGTTTCGCAAAAGTCGACAGAGGTAAAATGAAACCTAATATGGACAGCTGCATCTTCCTGGAACATCTAAATAAATAAACTGCGGTTGCCAACCCGCCTGCCAAGCGTGGCAACTATGGCAAAATCCCCTCAAAATAATAGCTACAAACTTTTGTGGCAATCTATGAGGGAGGCCTATGTTCAGCAGTGGACTAGTGATAGGCTAAAATGAATTACAAGAAACAAACACAGAGTAGTAAAACATTGGCAGTAGGAATCCGTCTAGTAGATACCATCGCAGTGCCAATTATTCTACCGTCAAGTACCGTCAGTACTGTGTAAATATTACTGTTTTTCATTTGGAATGGCACTGTTAACTAGTGTAATGACTGTTTACTCTTGACATTGGCCTGATTTGTTATATTATAACTCATATAAGAAATATTTTTAACTGCGAAAGTTAGTTCAGAATATGATATTCGATAGTAGCGTATCTTTACAAAAGCTGTAGACAAACGTTGTGAGCTAACTGCCAATAATTTATATTTAATTTGTAATCAACAATCCTATTAGGTAGACTTTTAGATTTGTTACAGTTTATAAACATATATTCACTGATGGTAGGATTCCTATGCAGCTATCCGTCTAGGTAGGTACCACTCCAGGGTCAGTTATTCTGCCGTGAAGCACTAGTGTGCAAACATTACTGTATTTCGGTTTGAAGGCCACTGAGAGATGCACGTAATATGAGACTTAAGAACTCATGTCTCAGAGTGACGGGTGCAGTGTGGTGTCAAACAGAAATGTTCTGGGTGACACAGCATTTGTTATGGGCAGACGTTGCGCTCACCATCAGGTGAACGATTTGCTAGTCGCGTCGCGTCACTATCTTTCAACAAAAAACTACCTGTTACTCGGATTCACAGTGCCAGTTACACTTTCGTAAAGCGATGTATACGTTTTTACAACAATATTAGAGAAAGTACAATCTTCCTAATTACTATCAAATTTAATTTTATTGTAAAAATAAGCTATCTGAAAAGATTACCATTTTCGGAAAGCTTATTATTTTAGTTGTATTTTTATAATCTGAATTCCATTTTTCCTATACTATATTACTAAATCTGAACTCATATATCTTTGTAGACAACTTAGTATTTACTTCAGATAACTTTTAAGATCGTCGCGACATAAACTGTAAAGACACACACTAGTCTCTAAAACTTCTATCTTATGTAGACAGAGATCATGAAGATATTCTTTAAGATTTTCAACATATAGGAGAACGATCTATTTTCAAGTTGGTAATAAAATAATTACATGGTTATTTAGAGCTTCGCTTTAAAGAGTTTTTTACGTCAGTACAATGATTTTTTTAGAAAAACAAATGCTGGCGGTAGCAGAAAATAAAGATTGGTCTATAACAAAGGTGATAGGAACACTAGAGCTCGTATGCTCCATTGTGGAGCGTGCTAGATGCGCCAAATCAAGCAGTGAGTGGATGAAGGGATGTTCGCTAATTGTCGATAAGCCGTTTGGCTTGTGTGTTTAAATAACTACAAAAGAAAGTGTGTAACAGATTTTAATTTACTAACTGACAAATGCTCTACATTTGTTAGTCGACTGCTGAACATGGCCTATATTCTCCATAGATTGTCACAAAACACGGTTTTGGGCCAACAGCATCCATTGACTCGTCGCAAAACCGTCGTCGCCAGTTGGGGGGGCGTTTGCCGGTACGAGGTTGCCACTCGCGAACCTTTCGCGGTTATCGTTAATTAATTATAACTAATAAATATAAGTCGAGAGTGAGAAAAAGTTAAGACTTACTTAAATTTTTTCTTAAGTCACTCTCAACTTTTTTACCAGAAGCAAAATTTGTTAACTTTAATTTATTATTTACCACACCGTTAATTGTATCGATAAATCATCGCAACACTAATCTGTTCGCTGAACGTGAGTCGTAATTTTCCCCTCAAGGATTTATTGAAAGGTTAGGGGAAAAATATGCCATGATTACCTTTTGAAAAATCTAACGCTCTATTATATTTTGTTGTCATGAAATATATATTTTTTTTACTCCAAAATTTTAGGACCCACCTCAATATACCGAAAAACAAGGCTCGGAATTAATAACAGCTAACATTCTGTGTATTTTTAAAAAACTGCTCTATAAGAACTCTGAAACAGTTATAAATGCTCGTACCTACCTGCATTTACAGATGTAAGTTAATACCATCGATATATATATACATAAATTTCAAAACGAATACCTACCTATTTATGCTACCTATACCAATTTATATTATTTTTTTCGTCACTATATAGAAATTTATAAGCATATCTTCTTTATCAGCCTGTAGAAACAACTACACCACACATTAGTCGTAAACGCCACATTTGGCAGGCTCATTGGCGATTGCAACTACAGGCACCCCGCACTTTAATTTTCTAAATACTCTTCTAAATTTGAATATATAATTTAATTCTATGATTAATAAAGAGCTAGTCTTTTATGCTATTTCTTTTATACAATGTAATGCAGTAATTTTTTTCACTATTTTATATTTTCGTCAGAAAAGTCTAGTGAGAAACTCTTTTCTACTAACAAAACCAATTTCTTCTTTCTTTGGATAACACTTTTTTCTTCAGATTATTATCAGATGGAACGATAGACTAACTTTCGCTTTGAATATAAAAAAATGAGTAAAAATAATACAATAAGGCATAGATGTGCTATCTACAACTTTCTACTTTTATTTTTTTTATTTTTACGTTTATTTTTTTGTAAGTGTTCGCCGTGTGATGGCGGCGTAAGGAAATCTACCGCTCAGTGTAAATTAATCCCTTAATTGTCGCAAGAGTTGACTAGTGGAAATTTTCTTAAAATATTTCATCACGTCGTAATAAAGAATTTATGATTTTTTAAATTCGTTTTTTTCGAATCTCGGTTGGCGCAATGGCTTCTTTGCTACGCTATTGCTTAGGAAACAAATATGGCCTAAAAACATTTTTTCCATGTCTGGGTGTTTTTTGGCGATTTAAGTCGAAAGAAGAAATTTTAGCATGTGGGGTGGGAACTTTATTTTATATTGGCTCGACCGCAAATCCTTCTGCCAAGCGTGGTGATGACGTCATGTTCTCCCACCTAAGGCCTGCGGGACTGTATAGAGAAGATGATGAATATCAGATCTTCAGCATTTTAATAAACATTAAAAATCTGTCTAGTCGGTGTATGACGATAAATGATCTCATGAATTTAAAAAGATAAATAGCTCAAATCCTGGAGCAGCTAAGCGTTGCCGGGCTGTTAAGTTTTGATTTATGAACCAATATAGTTGCACGAAGCTTATGATGGTAACACTAAATGGAAATAGAATACTGGCAATATAATTAAATTACTCACTGGCAACATCATTCATGTTTATAAATCATTAAATACATTTGAAAATCATAGTTTAAGATTAAATATAATAAAGTTTTTTAAAATCAGTTTTGAATCCAGACAAATCTAATTCCCCTGATAAATATTTTGCTTTTAAATCACCTCAAATATATTTTTATACTCTTATTTTGGCCTACAGTCGCACAATAAACTAGTTTGATTACTTATCCGTATTAATATAATCGTAAAGGTACATCAAAAACGTGTTTTTTTTTCGAACTATGTATAGTGTGCTGTTAGCCAGGAGGCTTTTACAGCTTCTTCGATGTAAATAGCAGATAGTAGTCGTAATTAGAAAACAAAAACATGTGGCGGCCTTGCTAATGATTGCCGCCGGCTGAGGGGGTAAGTAATGAGAGTCTTTGTGATTAATACGAGTATTTGTTTGTCTATTCTATTTCGCATAGATGTTATGACCGTGACCACCGTTGCCCTCTGACTACCATAACCCCTTTTTCCCCTAAGTGAATTTATCAGTTTCTTTTTTTTTTGATAGAAGAGGGCGCAAACGATCTAAACGTTCACCTGATGGTAAGTGCGAGGTCCGCCCATAGCAATGCTGCGTCACCCAGGATATTTCTGTGTGGCACCACAATGCGCCCATCCCACAGAGACGACAGTTCTTAATCCAGTGATTACACTAGCTCTCAGTGACCTTCAGACCGAAGCACAGTAACGTTTGCACGCTACGGCTTCACGGCAGAACAATTGGCCCTGCGGTGGCACCTACCTCGATGGATTCCTACAGTGTACCTGTACCTGTACCAGTGTAAAACTAATTTCCGAGTTGGAACCAAAAGTCAATTTTCTAATTGTTCGATGATGTTGTTGTATTTATTTAAATTTCATATTTCTGTGTATATTTCAAGTATTGACTTATAATATTGATAGTGTGGAAAATTCAATACAAGATCCAAAACGAACTGTTCGTTTTGTCTCCATCAGTTCCCCAAATCTTCATTTAAATGCGAATAACATTTTGCTGTCGATATTATTACAAATTGTGTGACATTAAATAAATTATATATTATTACACTACTACTAAGAGATTTTTTTGTAACTAAGAGACACTTTGAGAATAAGCAGCAGATAGCTGCTTATATTATAAAAAAATAGTTTTTTTATACTACAATGGCAAAAACCATGTTCGTCTGTATTTTTTTTTATTATTTCTTTTTACCAAAGAGCCACGCGACAACGTTTGTTGTTGCATGAATGGGCCGGCTCGCCCGGGGAAGTACCACGACCCCACACAGAATACCGGCGTGAAGTAGAAGTCTAATAAACCTCTGCGTTTCGTCTCGTGAGTGCAGGTAACCGGGGGCCCATCCCCCCTCCCCCAGTTTTCATGGTAGCGGTATTGAACAACAGTCTACGCCAAGAGAGTACCAGCACCAACGGTTCTGGAGAATCCCTCACTGAGCGTCCAGGAATTGAAATCGACCATGAAGACGTCATTAATTTTTTATGGAACGTAGGGTGACAAATGATTATACAGTCCACATTGTTTTGTTATGGAAGAAAACGAGGAAGACAAAAAAATCGTTCACCTGATGGTGGTTAACGCGACTACAAGAAATGCCGTGTCACCCAGAACTATGTGGCACCACCACACACACTGCGCTCGTCCGACGTCGTGCTTGACGTCAAAATTACTGGCACTGCGGTGGTACGTACCTAAACGGATTCTTGCGTAGTAATCCTACAGAGCTATTGCTTATCCAAAGTGATGATCACTTGTAAAAGTGTTGAACGAATATCTGCTAAATAAGTGTCAGCATACTGGTTATGATTAACAAAAAAGACGTCATATGAAAAATAATCGTCATTTTCATTAACCATAACCAGTATGAAAACCATTATTTGACAGAAATTCGTTCAACACTTTCTTAAGTGATCTTCACTTTTTATACGTAATAGCCCCGCTGGTTGAAACCGAAACAGCTAGCGTCAGGCGTGGCACTTCCCGTTAAGTGAGGTAAATGATTAAATCTGCTGATCACATGCGTCCATGAATCATGGCAGCAACGTTAGAAGATCTTTTCTCTGATGGAGTTTGTATATTAAGGAACAGAATGTTTTCTAATGACAAGACTTTCTGGAGGTCCTTGCCCTCCATTACAGACTTTGTAAGAGGCAGGGAGGGGCTCCCTGCCTCTTACAAAGTCTGTAATGCTGAATTATAAATTCCCTACGTTTCCGGTGCTTTAGTCAATGTATAGAATTCATGTTAATTTAAGATTATGAGAAGAATATACATACATAAATACATACGTCACGCCTTTTTCCTATAAACGGTAAGCAGAGACCACACCCATAGCCCACTTTTCGCCCCAGCGGGAAACGGGACGTGACGGGTGGCGAACCACGTCGCCGCCATTTTCGTACGAGTCAAGAAATTCTTAACTTCCCATTTCGTTCCCACGAGACGTATAGTGACAGCATTGTATATTATGTTATTATTCTGTTCGAATAAAGGCTGTCTGTACAATACCTTAGTCACCTCTTACGATACCTCGGTAGGAAAGAGGTAGGTGCTATTCTACTCTACCAGACACATATTGGCGGGAATATTCCATTATGATTTCTAATATTAACGCGAATACTACACATTGAAATAAAACTATTTTTACAGATTTTATCGCGTTTAATTTTGTACTATTTACAGCACTCATGGTCCCGGGAGGACTGAGGTGACAGATGTCCTGATATTATAGTTAACCCAGATTAACTAACTACTTAGTACATTCAGCTTTAAATTATTATTTTTGGTCCGATCTACGCATAAAGAGCTAACTGTGCCTTGAAGTCTTGCAGTGGTATGCTTGGTTTTTGATTCAATTTTATTAATTAAAGTAGTTGGTGTGTGTAGGCTGGTGGTAGTACCCAACCATCTTCTCTAATAAAATTAGGATGGTTTTTTAATTTCAATAGCCTCGCAAATCATCCTTGGTAGGAATCGGTGTTCTATTGCGAGGATTTGTGGTATATAAAGTCTGTTATAATGGTTGGGATGATCCAGAATACGTTTACATCAGCTAGAAGTTCTTTTGCGCGGGTTTTTATCGATATTTTCGTTTGCCCTATGTAAGAAAGGTCATATTTACAATCGAGCTTGTATACTCCTGCGTCTTGTAGAGGGATGTTACACTTGACTACAATCTTCTTCGGCGGCTTTCTTTCTTTAAATTTTAAAGTATTTTTAAATACAATTAAACAACCACCTCGACAATGCTTCACATCAGCTATATGTCATTATATATTGTAGCTATAATTTGTAATATATTCCATTATTATTATCGAACGCTGGTAGCGTATATTAAAGAGCTCTATAACTGATATCATACATCTAAATTATCTCTCACATCTCACCGCTCGGCCTAATGCACTTCAAACTGTAATTCATCGTAATTAATCTGCTAATTGATGTCGTACCCTTTACGGCGATAAATGGCTGCGTGCGGTTAAAATTGAATTTTACAACGTATTGGTCGGCCGGTAGAGTGCTAAATAAACAATTGGCTGGACACTTCGTCATCTATAACGGTTGTGTGGGACTTAAATAGCAGTTAACAAACTAATTATAACCAAACACATTATTAGCTAATGAGCTATAGGTAATTTTTTTTTATTGTATAGAGTGACGAAACGAGCAAAACGATGCACCTGATGCACCTGATGGTAACTGCAAAGCTTGCCCACAACAAATGCTGTGTCACCCAGAATATTTCTGTGTGACACCACACTGCGCCCGTCACCCTGAGACATCAGTTCTTAAGTCTCAAATGCCCAGTGATTACGCTAGCTCACAGTGCCCTTCAAACCGAAACACAGCAATGCTTGCACACTACCGCTTCACGGCAGAATAAGTGGCCCTGGGGTGGTACCTACCTAAACGGATTCCTGCATAGGAATCCTACCACCAGTATAGACGACCGCGTGGCTTAGTGGTCGGAGAGCCTGACTTCTAAGCCGCGGGTCCTGGGTTCCAATCCCAGCCGGAGCCAACTTTTGTGCTAAAAAATTAATTTTAGCTTTTCGGCTCTTGTTGTGTTGTGATTGTCCCTGTGTTACTGACACTGCATCCATACCTGGCCTACCATAGCCTACCTCCGATATTATCGCATCAGCGTTACATCGGGCGCGGGTAGGTAGGGACGAGTGAATGTCTCTGTGTTTGCGAGTACACATGTGGCACTATAATATCTCCTGCGCAGTTGATAGCCCCCGAAAATATTCTAAAGTTGTCGCCGTGGTCGATATCATATCAAATCCACCACATTTTTATAAAAGTAAAGTTACAGCCAATAAATGTACCACTGCTGAACACTGAGAGAAGGCCTTCCTTTCATTTCCCAGGCCAGGCACTCGCCTTAAATTCCATAGCACGCGAGTGACGTGGGTTCGATATGAGTGGGGCGCCCGGTACCGGCACCTCCAAAATTATAATGTTAAGTGCTGATTTACCACGTGCTCAGCGGTGAAGGAAAACCCACCCATAACAAACGCTGTGTCGCCTAGAAATTTTTTGTTTAATACCACACTGTGCCCATGCCTCTGAGACATAAGTTCTTAAGTCTCATATGCCCAGTGATTACGCTAGCTCACATTGCTCTTCAAACCAAAACACAGTAATGTTTGCACACTACTGCTTCACGGCAGAACAACTGGCCCTGGGTTGGTACCCAACTAGACGGACTCCCGCATAGGTCATCCTACCACCAGTTCATTCCAATTCGAGACATGTGGAGTCCGCCAACCCGCAATGGAGCAGTTTAACTGGTTTTTCCCAGCTCCAAAACCCTCTTAGAACTTTATACAAAAGAACCTAAATCTAAATACTAAAGAGCTGATGCTCGCGACTTTGTCTGCGTGGATTTGAGTTGTAGAACAATCCCGTGAGAACTCTTTGATTTTCCTGAATAAAAACCTATCGTCTCTTTGTTGTGAAATATCTTTTAAACACGCATCAAGCCAACATGTAACAAATTCGTTCCAAACTTGAGAAAACTACAAAAAAAAAAATACTCGAAGGACATTTTTTTAATGTCAAATTTTCGTCCAAGTGTTTCTTTTTGTTCCGGAATTTACAAATAGTTAGTTAGTTGTTTGAACTTGAACTATGTTTCGACACACTTCCACGAGTAAGTTGCGATTCATGGCACTGCTTGGATATTTCACAAGAAAACTTTTCGCCAAGTTCACTTCGCACTCAAGTTTCAGCACCCGTTACGGAAGAAGGGAATATTTTCTTTGCATGGTTGTTATTACGGCTTAGATTTTCTTTTCTTTTTTGTGGAAGAAAATGACGAAACGAGCGAATCGTTCACTAACGGTAAGTGCGATGTCTGCCCATAACAAATGCTGTGTCACCCAGGCCCCCCGGGCGCTTGACTTAAATTTTTACAGCAGGTAAGTGAGTTTGTTCCCCGGTGCTGAAAATTCTAAAAATAATTCAGCAATTTTAAGTGCTTTACCATATACTCAGCGGCGAAGGAAAACATCGCGAGGAAACCTGCATGTCTGAGGAATAAAAATATTATGGAGACATGTGAAGCCAACCCACATTGGAGTAACGTGGCGGACTCTTAAAGGGCTTCAAAACCCTCTTAAAAATTAGAGGAGGTCTGCGCTCAGCAGTGAGACATTTGTGGGCTGCTTCTTTACTTTACCTTATCACACTTTTCTATTCACCCTGAGACATCAGTTAGGTTTCACATAATATCAGTGCCCTTCAGACCGAAACAGTAGTACTTTGTTACCGCCTGACGGTAGCTAACTGACACTGTAGTGTAGGAAACAAGACAGTGTCAGTTACCTACTCGTTCCTGACTCCTACTTAGACTCTAGAAATCCTACCACCAGTTATATTTCAGTATTTATATTCAATAAGTATATTGGTAAGCATTAAAAACTATACCTGATTCAAATTTAAGGGACAGCAATTTTAAGTGCTGATTTACCACGTGCTCGGCGGTGAAGGAAAACATCGTGAGGAAACCTGCATGTCTGAGAAATAAAAATATTTCAGGACATGCGCAGTCTGCCAACCCGCATTGGAGCAGCGTGGCGGATTCTTCCTACCTCCAAAACCATTCCAGAAATGAGAGGAGGCTTGTGCTCAGCAGTGGTTAAACATAGGCTAAAACATTCCTTTTTTTAATGTTCTGCCGATTGTCGTAGTCAGTGTAAGCAGTGGTTATGCGTTACATACATACATAAAGTCAAGCCTCTTTCCCATTGGGGCAGGCAGATACCACATCTTACCAGTTTAACCACCTGACGCACATCTGTCGCTCAATTTAATTAAGCGAAAGATGTGCTTGTTTTTTTTTTAACTGACTTCAAAAAGGCGGTGGCTCTATTACCGTCTGTGTTTTTTTTTTATGTACGTTTACCGATACTTTCGTCCACTACCAATTCAAAAATAAAAGGGGGATTGAAAGGGGATATCGTAAGGGTGCTGGCATATAATTTTGGTCAAGTTCTGAGGATGGAATCCAAAAAAAAAAAAATCATGTAACTCTTACATTCGCTTAAGCATGTTTAGAGCTGCATAAGTAATTTTAGCCGTAGATGCTCGTGACGCAATGGTGAGTAAGAACTTTAACTCTTTCCAAAATGGCGGTGACGTGGTTCGCCTCCCGTCATATCTCGTTTCCCGTGGGAGTGAAGAGTGGACTACGGATAGCCACTTTGCAGCGTATTGTATCTGCGTAATGCTGTTTTACGCAGTGCTAAAGCCTTTCAAAGGCTATCACCGCGTTTAGAATTTTTACCTTTTCTGTACTTGACATTCTGTAAAACCACGTAACTACAATACATACATTTATAACAATTTGTTTTGTTTAACTTCACATGCTTTGATTATCAAAGTTCACATGAATAAATTTTACGCCGTGTGGTTGCGGCTTAAGAGAATGTACCACACCATCTCATCCCGTGGGTGCCGTAGAGGGCTACGTAAGTGGCCTCTGCCTACCCCTTTTATGGGAAAAAGGGCGAGACTGTATGTATGTTTACCCGCTATAACATCACACTGTATCTTTGTAATCTATCTATATCTGAAAGCGATTAACCAGTGACTCCTCTCAATATCTCCGAAACTACATGACCTATTCATTTGAAATTTGGCATACATATTCCTTCCCCGGCATATTATACATTTGTTTCTAAATGTGTAATCAGGCTGGTGGTAGGATTTCAATGCAGAAGTATGTCTAGGTAGGTAACACCCCAGGCCAGTTATTCTGCTGTGAAGCAGTAGTGTGCAAACTGTACTGTGTTTCGATTTGAGAGGCACTGAGAGCTAGTTTAATCATGTCTAGACATATGAGACTTAGAACTGATGTCTCAGGCTGACGGGCGCAGTGTGGTGTCATACAAAAATGTTCTGGGTGACACAGCAATTATTATGGGCGGACGTTGCACTTACCACCAGGTGAACGTTTTGCTCGTTTCGTCACTTTATCTAATAAAAACAAAAACTAACATTCCGTACGAACCCGGGGCGAGTCAGCTAGTGTTCGTATAAATGTAGATCTGACAGCGTTGCGGCTACTTCCAGAAAACTTCCAACACCACCTATACCACCTCGCCATAAAACATCGATTACACAATTAAAAACTGATTATGTGATCGGAATTATCTCGCGTATCGATAACATGATAATTGAATCGATATCGCGCTTTATGTATGTCACAAAACTCCTTCCTACGTATAGATTACTGAAAATAACCTTTGCGTTAATTAACTTTTCTATTTTATTACAATTTATTCTCGGTAATCTTCGTAATAGATCGGTAAATTCGCTTGCCAAGAGTTATGATTTTAGCATGACGAATAGAATAGAATAGAATTTAAATAGAACTTGTTGCAATTGGACAGACGGACATCATCTTCGTCTATCGCATAATTACAATAACGCCTTTTTCTCATATAAGTGGTAGGCCCACGTCCGCCCAATTTTGCGCCCCCGCATTTAACGAGCTCGATTCTCTTCTGCTCGCTTTCTTTTGAGTTTATAGATATCTGCGTTATTAATCCTTGAGTTTGTCTCCAAGGGTGTTAACCGGGTTGACTTTGATGAGATTTAATGCTGTAAAAACCTAATTTAAGAGTAAATGTTCGCAAAATCTGTTCTTAGTGGGTGTCTACGCCGGGAAAGGAATATTTGCCAAATTCGAGATCTGCTAACTAATAGAAGATATACTATGTCCTTTTTGGAAGATAGTGATGAGACAAACAAATCGTTCACCTGATGTTAAGTGTCCATAACAATTGATGCGTCACCCATAACATTTTTATGAGCCACTACACTGCGCTCGTTACACTGGGACACTAGTTCTAATGTCTCATTTACCTTTTTTGCACATGCACAAACACCCAGACCCGGAACAACTATATGTAGGTCATACAAATATTTGTCCCGTGCGAGAATAGAACCCGCGACCCGCGGCGCAGAAGCCAAGGGCTTAGCCAATGCGCCAACCGAGCCGACTATTAGCGAGTGTCATTACCCTGTAATGACACTAGCTAATAGTGCCGTAGTGACCGAAACAGTATTGTTTGCGCACTACTGCTTGATGGCATTATAAAGAACTGACATTGCGGTGGTTTTTTATTGGATAAAGTAACGAAACGAGCAAAACGTTCACTTGATGCTAAGTACAGCGTCTGCCCAAAACAAATGCTGTGACACCCAGAACATTTCTGTGCGCCCGTCACCCTAAGACAGTTCTTAAGTCTCATATGCCCAGTGATTACGCTAGCTCTCAGTGCACTTCAATCTGAAAAACAGAAAGGTTTCCACACTACTGCTTCACGGCAGAATAACTGGCCCTGGGGTGGTACCTACCTAGACGGACTCTTGCTTAGGAATCCTACCACCAGTAACCTAGGCGTAGGAATCCTACCAAAATCACTGCTAAATACGCTCAATATTTGAAGCAAAACCGCCATGCATGTAAGAAACAACGTTTACAAAATGCGCAAGATATAAAGCAACATGTTACATGAAGAATTAATTTTATTTGTTGCTATTTTAATCGGCTTGTTGCTTAGTGGTCAGAGTACACAGTACAGTGTCAGAGTACGTGACTGCTGAGTTGCGGGTTCGAGTACCGGTCGAGGTCAACGTATAAACTAATAATTCAAATATACTTAAATGTATTGTGTACACAACAAGTGTGCTGGTAGAGAAATATACACCCCTGTTTCGTATAAGGAAGTTACAGAAAAATCGAGTATTTATGAAGAGTATGTTTTTTATTTTTATTGAATCGCCAACGAATGATACATATAAAAGAAGCTAACATTGTGAACATTCTTCGTGCTTATCCAGTTACCGGCAACCACAACTAACTGGTATTCTGTAATAGTTAACATTTTGAATAAATATGCATAATCGATATAAGTAATACTAAAAAATAACGGTGAGAATTAAAGAAGAATTAAATAACGGTCAGAATTGAAGATTTTGATGGCTTAATTAGATTAATTTTATAGGTTTTAGGCCTAAATTCTGTAAGTTTAGTAAGGGCATTATTACACTGTGGTAGTAGGTTAGTTAATATTTCTTTAATAAGTTTCTTACAGTTTCACAAGTTATTATGTAATAATTGTATTTAAGCGCCCTCTAGTGAGCACAGGCCGTGTATAAGCCCGTCTAATACAACATTAAAATTTTAATCAAGATTTTTTTCTTCGGCCGATAGATGGCACATACGTATTTTCGTCTATTTCACTGTAAACAAATCCAAAATTTATGATATGTGTATGATAATTCCAACCAAAACAAATTGATAAATGCTCATTAAGATGCTTAAGCAACATATGTGGTGTGAACGACTTAGTAATTCAGATTATAGGTATTTTTTTTGGTTTTGTAAATAATAAGCAATAACATACAAAATCGGTACTAGGTATAATTTTTGTACTCGTAGTATCAAAAGGCTAATCTAAGAATTGTGATTTTTCCAGGTACAATGCGGCTATTGGTTCTCGCCGTTTTGTTTCTATCGGCCATCTTGTTTTGCGTGGCCCACGCACAATACCCGCGGCCTCGTCGTCCTGAACGTTTCGATACGGCTCAACAGATATCTAACTACCTGAAGGAGTTGCAAGAGTATTATTCCGTACACGGCAGGGGAAGGTGAAACTTTTTTTATCTTTTTGAAGTGAGATCTCTGGGCGCATTGAAAGAGTAATTTGAAGGTCGAGTTTGAGCGCAACGTTTTTGTGCTAAGTTTCTGTTATCATTAATACGAGTACTATAATTTATTTATTTATTTATTTATTTATTTGGGAAACATACAGTATACACCACACTTATAGTTATTAAAAATAGTTTGTACAAATACCAGTTAAGTTTCCTCTAATAGGAAAATCATAAATGAACAGAAATTAAAAAAAAAACAATTACAGCCTAAACAATATAAAAAAGTAATAAAAACTATAAGATAATACCACCCCAGGGCCATATACTCTGCCGTGAGGCAGTAGTGTGCAAACATTACTGTGTTTCGGTCTGAAGGGCACTGAGACCTAGTGTAATCACTGGGCATATGAAACTTAGAAACTGATGTGTCTGGATGACGGGCGCAGTGTGGTGCCACACAGAAGTATTCTGGGTGACACAGCATATGTTATAGGGCTGACGTTGCACTTACCACCAGGTGAACGTTTGGCTCGTATCGTCACCTTATCCAAAAAAAAAAAATATGTCACGTGTACTGACTTGGCCACTCTTTTTTCTAATACACACTGGCTTATTTATTATTTAAAATTGGGTAGGGTTTATTTTATTTATTATTGAGTAGGTAATACAGTATACAGATTGGTGTTCCTGGTCCGGGTGTTTGCGCATATGCAATTTGTGTCTATAAACGCACCCAAGATATAGGAAAAATTCTAGTGTAGGATACGGTTTTTCATAAAAGCACATGGTGGCATCCTTCTTAATGGATTACAACGACATCTCTTGGCTAGTGATGAAAGGTTATCTTTTTGCGCAGGATATAATTTAGATTCACTTGTATATGGAGCTAGATTTATTTTTAAACAGCAACGATTGAATTTTGATTTTAATACCAATATTTATTCTATATCTTATTTCATAACTCCAGTTCAAAGGAATTTTGCGACATCTAGTGTCGAGTAGCCATTACTATTTTTAAAACAACTATAGCTATTCGATACCGTAAGGTGCTCATAACGTTATAATTAAATATTACAATAAATAAGATAATAAAGTTTTGATGATATTTAAATAATTAAATTCTTTACACTTAACCGAGCCACAGTGGAAGATACTCTACAAAACTTAAAAAATTCACGATACTTATTTTCATGTGGATCTTAAATAATTCATATTCATATTTTTGTTCATACGTTATCGTTAAATTTTAATATTTTTTTTTTCAGATATGGCAAACGTCAGATGCACATAGCGGACGCTTCTGTCATCTTCAGGGAGACTCCGCTTTTCGAACATGCGATGAATGAAGAAGGTCTCTTTCGAAACCTTGGATATAAGTAAAATAATTGATAATGTTACCGTCGACGAACTTTAACAAAGTGGTAAAATCACACATTAAGTAACCAAATATATATTTTTTGTTCAGCTCAGACTAAAATTTTGTAACAACGTATTCTTTTTAAATTAATTATTTCATTAGATAGTAATGTAAGTTTTCATATATTACTTCTAATGTCTTTTTATTCCAGTCAGTTGTGTCAGTTTCGTTAAGCAATATTATCTTATTATTAATCCCCGAAATAATATTCAGGCTGGGAGAGTTTATTTCGTGGGATAATAATAAAATCGATTTAAACGCCTTGCTTTTATTAAAATTATTTTAATTTTTATATAATTATTGTCATTTAAATTACTGTAGTAGTATTTAAATTATCGTATTAAGAAATGTATAAGTGTTTCATGGTTGATTTGTTTTATTTATTTCTCGTATAAAGTTTCAACGACCTATTATCACAATGACTTTAAGGTAATTTTTAAATTATGCCGCTTTTGATTTATTAAGTACATAAATCGGCGCATCCGCGAAGACTGTGAGGGACTTTTGGCGCCAAGTCGAAAAGTGGCAGTAGTGTTTTTATTAAATTTTGTAATTTCTGTGTATATTTGGAGTTTTGATGTTTAATATTGATAGTTTATTATGCAGCAAGTGCTCCTGAAAGTGTACAGTGATTGGAAAATTCAATTCAAGACCAAAATCGTACTTTTCGTTTTGTCTCCATCATCAGTCCAGCAAATCTTCAGTAAAAGTCAGCTATCAATTTACTGTCGTTGAAAATTTTGAATCTTGCTGCTTGAATATTGTATACTTGGACACTAGCAAATAGTTTACGACTGTTTCCATAAATAAATAAATAAATAAGACTGTGAGACTTAGTTGCCAGTTTTTCTGCCTTTAGGGCAGGCAGAAAAACTGGCAACTGAGTCTCACAGTCGTCGTGTGTTCTGGGTTAGAATCCCAGGCAAATTCAATTAACTTAAAAAATGTAAAGTAACCGCCTATAAATATCCTTTGCTCTGTGTGTTCGACCTTAGAATATCATCAATCCTTCTAACGGATTGATTCGCCGTATGATGCGACTAAAGTCCACTAGCGAACGTTCCCATTAAACGCATTCCCTTCAGAGGATATGGTATGGTTGGGATGGGTCTAAGCATTCATTTGCAACTCATCTAGGAGGAGGAAAACTAAATTAAAATCCGGAACGGGGTCTCTGTTAGCAGCAAGTGGGGTCCAATTCGAAATACGCGGCAGTGTCCTGCAGCCGATCTAACTCCACACGTATGGGCTTGCTTGTTCTGTGAAATTAGCTAGCGAGGCCGAGTGGGTAATAAGGATTCTGGCCAACCATGCTTTTCCTAAAATCCGCCCCAGGCGGCTTGCTGCCGTGGAATTCAGGCACTACGCCATAAGTCGTCTGTAATAGACGCCTAAATTAATTCGTGAAGCGAAAACTTTGTAGTACCCCTTTTTTAACAAATTGCGCGCACGGAGGAGTATGAAATTTGGCATAGTTAAAGTTTGTATGGAGAAGAAGCGAGGAATCTAAAATTTACATCATAATGAGTCACAAAATATCACATTAAATCATTAATCAAAGAGAATCTACCACTCCATCTCATTCCGTAGGTGACGTAAAAGATGAGCAGCAGCATCTTCCTGGAACATCTGAATAAATAAATTGCGGTTGAAAACCCGTCTGTCAAGCGTGGCAACTATGGCAATATCACACCAATATGAGAGCTGCAAACTTTTGTGGCTTTCTATAGAGGAGGCCTCTATATTCAACATTGGAATTGTGATAGGCTGAAATGATAATGATGAATTACCTAATAATGTCCCACTATTGAACACATTTTTTGTATAAAAGTTTTTCTCCGCTGCGAGTTGGCGTTGTGCGCTTTTGTAGAGCGACCCGTGTTAAATTCCTCGTATCGCTTCTAAGAATTGTTATTTGAAATGTTAAGTGCTAATTTACCATTTGTAAATAAAGATAGGTCGATAGGTGTCCGGCAGAGTAGAACAGCACCTACCTCTTTCCTACCGAGGTGTCGTAACAGTCGACTAAGGTAATGTACGGACAGCCTTTATTCGTGCAGAATAAGACCATAATATGTAATGCTGTCACTATACTCCGCGTGGGAACGCAATGGGAAGTAAGAATTTTTTGACTCGTACCAAAATGGCGGCGACGAGGTTTGCCACCTGTCTCGTCTCGTTTCCCGCGATGATTAAAAGTGAAAAGGCTACGTGAGTGGCCTCTGCCTTATATGGGAAAGAGGCGTGATTGTATGTATGTGTATGTAATCGTGAGGACACCTACATGTCCAATAAAAAAAATATTTCGACGCCATTTTAAATCTGACAAGCGCTGGAGCAACGTCAAAAACTAAAACTTGAGAGAACGCCGCCATTTTCGTAAAAATGGCGGCAAGAGAGAGTACTTTAATACTTCTTTGATATAGAACATTACTCGTATTTTACTCCATCAACAACCTAAACTGACATAGTTTAAATACTGAAAAACATATAAGGCTTAAAATTAGCAATAGTAAGGCACGACGAAAACTTCACATTGGCCAAAATTGAACAGAAGGACATGTCCGTCGTCACATTTACTTCTATTACACCTACATCTTCTTCATCGTTATGTTTATACTCCCCTGCTGGAACTACTTCAAGAAGGGAGGATTTGTCATGTCAAAATTAGCAAGCTTGGCTGGCGGATTGTGATCGCAATACCAGACACTCATACACTGCTGGGGACACGCCTCACGGTTCTGTGTATTTTTTTAAGAAAAAATTGTAGTCCATTTCGAATACATACATAGAATCACGCCTTTTCCCCATGTAAGGTGTAGGCAGGGATTACGTCCGTAGCCTATTTTCGCCCCCGCAGAAACGAGACATGTCGAGTGGCGAACCACATCGTCGTTGAAATTCTTGCTCCCATTGCATACCCACGACTTGCCAGCCATTGGTACGCTACCGCTGCCTTGGCGGAGAGGAATGGAAAAGGATTAAGTAGGAAATGAAGTTGGGATAGTATACTACTACTTCTACTACTACTACTATATATCTAGGAATCGCTGGGGTCGCTTACCCGACACTACCGTATTTGCCGGACAAGGCAACTGGGTCAGGTATCATCATCATCATCATCATTTCAGCCTATTACTAATCCACTACTGAACATAGGCCTACCCATAGATTGCCTCAAAAGTATGAAAAAGATTCCTATGCAGGAATCCGTCTAGGTAGGTACCACCCCAGGGCCAGTCATTCAGCCGTGAAGCAGTAGTGTGCAAACATTACTGTGTTTCGGTTTGAAGGGCACTGTGAGCTAGGCCTCTCCCATAAATAGCCACAAAAATTTGCAGCTCTCATTTTGGAAAGATTTTGCCATAGTTACCACTCTTGGCAGGCGGGTTCGCAAGTGCAGTTTATTTATTCAGATCTTGAGGAAGACGCTGGTTCAGGAAGACATCAGTTCTTAAGTCTCACATGCCCAGTGATTACGCTAGCTCACAGTGCCCTTCAAAGCAAACACAGTAATGTTTGCACACTATTGCTTCACGGTAGAATATAATAGGCCCTGGGGTAGTACTTACCTAGACGGAATTCTGCATAAGAATCCTACCACCAGTGAAAAGTCTATGGTTTTAAAATAACATAATAAATTACTTAATATCTGTGCGTAAAAACTTACATTTGTAGTAATGGAACTCTTAATTCGTGTGAAAATTGCACTTGACCATTTTTTCTTATATGTTGATTTGCAAGCCTTTTTTTAATTTAATATTTTTAACGAGTATTACATTAATGTATGCTAAGTAAGATACAACATAGTAGGTATTAGCGTTGTAAAATGAAACAAGAACTTTCTTTATGGCCGATTTAACGAGGCGAGATAACGAGCGAACAACGTGATACTCTTACTTTGCGCCGCTTTGTTATTAAAATGTTTTCTGTTTCATTTACTGAATGTAAAAACTTTTTGGCGTTCTTCGTAAATGTTTATACAATTTTAACATCGTCGTTTCGCCGTTTCAGCCTATCACTAGTCCACTGCTGAACATAGGCCTCCCCATAGATTACCACAAAAGTTAGTAGCTCCCATTCTGAGGGGATTTTGCAATAGTTGCCACGCTTGGCAGGCGGAACGCGCTACGTTTCGGTTTTCTTCTTAGCATGTCGATGGCTACCTAAATTTTTTCCGCCCAGAACTCAGCTACGAGTATTGCGTTCTCAGTAGCCTCCATTAAGTCCTGTAACGTGCAGGTGGAGGGGCACGCAGGACACGACATGAGATGGTCCATTGTTTGTGGAACGGCACCGCATATGCACTCTGCTTTAGAGGGGTTTATGAATCCCCACCGGACACAGTTGTCCTTGCTCCGGCCGACCTGAGTTCGAAGTCTATTCAAGCACTTCCAGGTTGGCCACGGCAGCTCGTGTCCAGGTGGGAGATTCTCGGATGGCGCAACAAATGGCGTGGGGAGCTAAATACTGTCCCGCCACAATCTAATTTTAGCCTGGGATCGATCTTCTGAAAGAGGGAGGAAGCGTTCGGCAAAACTAGTGCGGCTTTTAAGCCTTTCGTAACGTTTCGGTAACCTCTTTGGGGAAACCGAGGGTTTTGTCTGTGCGATACAAGATCAGGTTATCAAGACCAACAACTATAGGAGATTCATCTTAAGGGATGGCACCGTCGACGTCTGTCGAGCTTGTCTCCGTCCCAGCGAGTCGCATGTTATGTCCGGTTTTTCGGCGCTTGCTAACTCTGAGTATCTGCACAGACACAACCTAGCAGCCAGGATTCTCCATCAGGAGCTCGCACTGAAGTACGGTCTCGTGGATCGTAAACAGCCTTATTATAAGTACTTGCCGGAGGTGTGCTCGAAAATGACCGCGCCGAGCTCTATTAGGACCGGGCCATCATCACGGACCGGACTATTCTCGGGAATGAGCCTGATATCGTGTTGATGGACCGGGCACAGTCGAGGATATTTTTGGTCGACATTACCATTCCATATGACGAGAACCACGGGAAAGCCGAAACAGATCGAAGACAAAATATCTGGACCTGGCTCACGAGGTTACCGACATGTGGGGTGGTATTCCGACTGAAATTATTCCGGTGGTCGTGTCTGCAAACGAGTTAATCCCGGTCAGTCTCTCGGGACATCTGAGGCGACTGGGACTTCGCGACGGATGCTATGTGCTCTAACGAATACCCCATAAATAATAATCATAATTCAATATTTGCTATCTTCTAATAAAACTAAACAGGTATACAGAGTATAAAAATAACAGAAGGCTTGACGTCAACCTATTTACAACACAAGAAATAAAAAACTATAGCTAAAGGAGATAGGCTCAGCGCGTACTGTTATCAAACAGTGCTGATTTTTAGCCTACCCTTG
The DNA here is from genome assembly GCA_019845155.1 of Luehdorfia chinensis. Classification (NCBI taxonomy): domain Eukaryota; kingdom Metazoa; phylum Arthropoda; class Insecta; order Lepidoptera; family Papilionidae; genus Luehdorfia; species Luehdorfia chinensis. The sequence continues at coordinate 2,394,584 of JAHVAK010000107.1, forward strand.
TGGTTGCTTGCCACATCAGAAGAATAAATAATAATATATATAATAATATATTTAAAAAAATATATGAGGCAGAATGAAACACAATTAAAATAGAAAAATAATAAAAAATAACCTCAAACATAACCTAACATTGTTTATGAAAAAAAATGTAACATGGAAACAAAAAAAATTGCTTAACAGTCTGCACTGAATGATTTTGTTCGGATAATAGAATTTACGTATTGTTGAATTTTCTCTTGTCTAGAATTGGATCGGGAATGTTCGTAAAATATTAAGCCCAGCATAACCTTTAATACCATATAACCTTCCTTAATAAACAGATGGTCTAAAGTAAAAAAAAACTTTTCAAATCGCATGAGTATTTCTTGAGAATATGCGTTCAAACAGAGAAACTCTCCAGTTTTATTATTGTAGTTAGATTAATTATTTAAATAAATATAGAAAATTGCAAAGAAGTTTTCCTTTCGTCGAAGCAGGACGAATTATATTACAAAGTTGTAGATTGTAAAGAAAATAACGTTTGACAAACGAAATTTATGTTTACTAAAGTAAACGCACCTATTTCCGAGTAAAAGTTCAAAGTATTCCGGGGTATTCATAACAACAGCTTTATCTTTGATATAACAAAGTTTTTTTTTTAAAAACAGATTTAACATAAAAGAGGAAATATTTTTGATCATATAAGTTTTATTAAATATTATTATATTAATATTAAATATTTCGAAATATGAATCAGTGCCATCGGTGCTACAGCCGATAAGTTCGCACGTGTCATGCATTTTTAACCACGTTCACGTAAGTTAACACATGAGAAGCTCAAGAAATATTCCATACTTTCCATAATCACGCTATGAAAGTTTTCTGAGATGCGAACTATGTATACAACATCTAAATATTACTAGTAGGAGGGGAGGTCCTCCCCAGATCAGACCATCCGATCTGGCGGATAGCTACTCCTTTCCTTGCCAATATCATTCGCCAAAATGGTGACCCCGGTATGAACATCCGCAGCCAGCTTCTCCGAACAGCGTCAGCAACAACGTCATCGGTAACCAAAAGCAAAATAAATTGCATAGACTCCTGTCGGCACAACGCGTGCTTCCTAGTCTCTCAGCCTCTAAAGATCCACGGCGGCCTCTTCTCCTCAGGCTGACTCCTGCGGCATCAACACTTGTCTCCATACATCTCGAGAAGCTCAAGAAATATTTTCATACATTCCATAATCGCGCTATGAAAATTTTCGGAAATGCGAACTATATACCTATACAACATCTAAATATTACTATTAGGAAGAGACGGCCTCCCTAGATCAGACCATCCGATCTGGCGGGGGTAGATACTCTTTTCATTGGCAATATCATCCGCCAAAAACTGTTTCTTTAGATAAGGTTTTTCCCTTTTCTTTTACATTATTATGTAAAAGTCATGTGATGTGAAAATTGCGTTTTTGTCACTGGAAGAAGTTGTTTCTCTATTGAAATAACTATTGTTTTACCATAATTAGGTGAATATTGATATTTAAAACACCGTGGCAATAGGTACTACTAATTTTGAGTTGTTTTTATTTCCTATGCATACCTCAGAAATGCGATAACATATAATTAATTTCATTTTTAATTTAAGTCATGAAGACATTATAACAAAGGAATATAGTACTTAAAGATATATTCTTCATAAAAACCCATTTCCGTTATAACGTTGTATCTAAGGTATACTTATTACAGCGCATTGAAATGAAGCAGTAAATGTAGATTTTTGTTTTATAGTGTATAGTTAATAGAATCAGGCGTTACTTTGCGGATCCATTATAATGAAGGAAATAAAGTTAATTTGCTAAGATCCGTATGCAAAATATAAAATAGCGTATATTGCCCAGTTTTGAAGAACAGCGCCCGCCCTCCTACAGTAGCGTGCACGAGCAAACGCGAACCGCTGAGTCGGCGACTGACTGTCGTAGAGTCAATATCACTCGATAATGCCTCGTTTTAAGGTGAAACACGTGTCGTGGTCTCGACTTCAGTGGTGTATATTGCCTAGTGGTAGTGTTGTAGCGGTGGAGGGTATGTGGAGGCGGTTTTCGGTGGTGGTGTTAGTTTGCTCGGTTACTTACTACTGAGAGCTGACGTAATTCACTGGGCATATGAGACTTAAGAACTGATGTCTCAGGGTGACGGGCGCAGTGTGGGCAACTGTAGATAGGAAAGTCGAGAAATAGACCGGTAATCGGAGAAACTGGAGGTATTTGTATTTTTCGGGAGAGAGATCACGTTGGCATATTTTCAAGCCGAAGGAAAAGAAGCAGTTTTCACTGAGTTGCTAAAGAGCGAGTAGGAGTATTGGGAGTGGTGTTTGAAAGGGAATTCAGTGTTAGCTTTTGCTTCATTATCAATGCAAGACGAAAAATGATAAGAGGAATAATGCTGATTAAGTTAATTGAGATCGGTATCATTAACAGAAAAGTTTTGGCGCGATTTCTCAGCTCCTAAATATTTAAGAAATTTCCAGACCCTGCCAGGGTCAGGATCTTAAACTGACTCGTGAATATGGCGCATTGAGCATTCCTACACACTTTGTTGCAACGATTCCGTACTTACATATTTTTTTCTTTATTTATGTCGCTCGGATTTGACTTGTGTTTTGACTTGGTATTGTTTTTTTTTCTCTATAATTTTTATGATGTCTTTAGTTAACCACGGAGAAGGAGGATGCCTAACGCGTACTAGACGAACAGGAGCATAAATGTCATACAGTCGGATTATGAAAGAATTAAATAAAGCTACCTGTTCGTTAACTGTAGTTGCATCAACGACCAAATTCCAATTAATGTTTGCTGCTTCCTGAAAAAGCTGCTTTTCGTCAATACCACTAAAATTGCGCTGAAGTAAGATTCTTGACCTTTTCTTAGCCTTAGGAGGTCTGATTTAGGAAGATAAATAGAGATTCTTGAGCCACCCCATTACCACCTGTTGTACTGGTGGTACGATTTCAATGCAGGAGTCCAGCTACCTGGTACCTCCCCAGGGCCAGTTATTCTGACGAGAAACAGTAGTGTGCAAACATTAGTGTTCGGTTTGAAGGGCTTTGTGTGCTAGTATAATCACTGGGCACATGAGACTTAAGAACAGACGTCTCAGGGTTTTCTCTCAGGTTTCGTCATATTATACAATTAAAAAAATCAAAAGGAGATAGTTGACAGATAGACAGAGGCATACAAATATTTTAAAAATATGCAATAAAAACAGAAACTTTTACTTGATGTAACTTTAAAAATCAGAAGCGTTAACTTTTTTCGGCACATTTTGTGCACTGATGTGTGTGCACTGCAACGGTGCAAATAGGGAGTATCTAAGTGCACGTAATGCTTACAACAAAGCAAAGAAGCAAAGCACTGTTTTTAAGCTACCGCCAGGGCTTACGTTATATTAGCTAGCTGATTTCTTACGTATTTCCTTATTTCTTTGATAATAAGACAGGCTTAATAAATCTCTTACACTCGTATAAATCTGAATAGTAATGAGAGATATGTAATTTCTAAGAATTAATATATAATTTATAAGAAATTTTTAACTTTTAATATCATCAAATAAGCACTCATTGGTACTGAGGGATGTTCAAAGAAAAGACTTTCGAAATATACAGTACATAAAATGTTTCATAATATACAAATTTAATTTCAAATCAAGGAAATTGTTTGTCCTTCCGATTGAAATAACCCTTCGTAATTAACTGGAGCGAATGACATATGATCTAAATCGAAAAGGTTGTTCTTAGAAACTCTACTAAAAGCTTGTCTACGAAAGCTCATATTGCCTTAAAGTAATTACCCGGTGGAAAATTTAACCTTTGTGAAAATTTGACTAGCAGTAAAATTAACAGTCATACACATAGTTTAAAGTTAAAAATTGCATGGCATGCAAAACTGTTCCGAAATCGAAGCTAAATAGATTATAAACAAAGTGCGCGCGCATCTACGACGTTACTTCTTAAAATGGCGGAAGGTGCTTTATCGTAGTAAGATGTGAACGAAATTGTTACAATAGTTTCAAAATAAAAAATGCTATTTATAGTTATGTGATATTTGTATTAGTAAGTTGGAGATTTAAATTTGTTATTTATTTTGAGAATATTTTATATTTTTACTTGTACAATATGGTATTAACTTTTAATCATTTGCAAAGGGTTTTACTGAAGTAATAATGTAGTCAGTATAAAGCACCTTAACCAGTGTTGATCTGGAAGCGGATGTGTATACATATTCCGAATATCTTTTAATAAAGTTTTTTATTTAAACTGTTTATTTTATACAGAACTTTTCTAGTTATCTTATATTTTTCGATGAGAATTCATTTTGTCTTAAAATTTTTGTGATTTTTGCATAAGGAATACGTGATTTTAAGGGTTAACACAAAACCAAAGATAAAATATTTGCTAAAAAATTAGGTGTAAATGAGTGAACGATAACAACAGTTTTAAAACACGGAATCAAGTAATTAAACGTTGGTGAGTAAAAATAATATTTTATGTAAAGACTTGATTTTTATGTAGTATAATATGTGTTATACATATTTCTTTATTATACGATGTAATAGCGGTACTTTTGTTCAGTCATTATTGACGAATACTAACTACTAATTCAAAATGAATTCAAGACGAAATATTATATAAGGAAATGGAAAAATACAATAATCTATTCCTAAAATAAGATGTTACGCAGACAATAAACATCGAAATGGCATTAAAAATCGTAATGTACCTAACCAAACTTTTTACAAGTCCTTAATTTTTATAGGATGTCGTTACTATCATCACGAACTATCACAAGACCACTGATGACCATAGACCTCCCCGGTAAATTTCAACAATACATGTCCAGAGTTGCATCCATCGACTTCCGGAAAAATTATACAAGTGCTTTTACTGGCATGAGGCTGTCACTTAAGAATAAGTTTTTTTTTTCATCGGTTGTGGTGACAGATTCTCTTTTGACAGCTCGCTTGCAAAGCACCTTTGAGATTTCCCGTAAAGCTAGCAGCAAGGAATCGCCTCTCGTTTCCGTAGATGAACTACTGGCAACCAGAAAGTTCTAAAGTCGCCGTTGGGAAACGGACGGGACGCCATCACTGGCACCATGTACTGATATCGCTTTTTAATTATATTTAATTTACTGAAGTCGAAAAATTTTCGTAAAACGTAATTTTACTCAAGAAAAATTGCTTATTTACTTAGATGAGTTTTAAATTTTTTATAAGATTTCTGTCATTTCTCATTTTCTCTTTACGACTAGATAGCTTTATTTCCGCTTCGATTTATCACACTTCTATACGAAACAAACAACAGGCAACTAGTTTTTATAGGAGAAGGTGATGAGACGAGCAGTGCAATCACCTGATGGTAAGAGCAACGTCCGCCCACGACAAATGCTGTGTCGTCCAAAACATTTCTGTGTGGCACCACAATCCGCCCGTCACACAGACGTCAGTTGTTGAGTCTCATATGCCCAGTAATTACACAAGCTTTCAGTACCCTTCAAAGCGAAACACAGTAATGTTTGAGCACTTCTGCTTATTATTATTATTATTTATTATTGGATAAAGTGATGAAACGAGCAAAACGTTCACCTGGTGGTAAGTGCAACGTCTGTCCCATCACCCTGAGACATAAGTTCTTAAATCTCATATGCCCAGTGATTACGCTAGCTCACAGTGCCCTTCAAACCTAAACACTAATAATGTTTGCAAACTACTGCTTCACGGCAGAATATCTGGCCCTGGGGTGGTACTTACCTAGACGGATTCCTGCATAGGAATCTTACCACCAGTAAAAATAACATGTTACTATGGTACATAGTGTACAGTTGTTATATACTCAAATCTTAATTATTTATGGAATTCAAATGCACAATTCTCGACTAGGATGGTAGCCCTTATAAAAGCCAAACTATCATTTCCGAATAAAAGTGACCATGTGTCGACGACCGCGTAGTCAGAGTACGTCAGACGTACTATGCCAGGGATTCTCAGTTCGAATCCCCGCCGGAGTCACGATTTTGGCAAAAATACAAATTGATGGTAATCTTTTCTTATATTTACGCGAATATTACACATTTAAAAAAGCGAAATTTTACGAAATCCGATTTTTTTATTGGATAAAGTGAATGAGCGTAACGTTCACCTAAAGGTAAGTTCAACGTCTTCCTATAATAAGTGCTGTGTCGCCTAGAACACGGCGTCAAACGGCCTGTATGGCACCAATTAGTAATTTATTTATTTATGTTTGGGTCAAACCAAAACTGGCACGCGGGCCCCTGGCACGCGGGCCCCTGGCCCGCGAGCACAGTATCCGATGAAGCTGTAAAAGCCGAGAAGGCTAACAGCAATTACATCACCGAAAATGTATGTATGGCACCAAACTAATCCCGTCACTCTGAGATATTAGTTCTTAAGTCTTATAATATGTCCAGTGATTACACATGTTCTTAGTGCTAGTGCTTATCTCTCTGTCTGATCCATAGACAACCAATAGAATGAATGTTTAGTGAAGGGTGATATCGTGGTAGGAAAGTGCGATCCGTCAGCCGAAACTTCGATTTTCGAACAGACAATGGCCGCTAAATTGCTGATCATTTAGTCTCGTACATTTATATAGCTATTATATATCTAACATATATACGAGGTGTTAAGTAAAAAGGATGAGAAGCCAAAAGGGAGTGGGGTGGTAGGATTTCTCTGCAGGAATCCGTTTAGGTAGGTACCACCCCAGGGCTAGTTACTCTGCCTTGAAAAATAGTGTGTTAGTGTTTCGGTCTGAAGGGCTGGTGTGAGAGCTGACAGCTAGTGTAATCACTGGGCATATGAGATGTCTCAGGGTGACGGACGCCGTGTGACATCATAAGAAATGTTCTGGGTGACACAGCATTTGTTATGGGCAAACGTTGCACTTAACGATAGGTGAACGTTTTGTACATTTCGTCACTTTATACATATGCAATACAGCTGATGCCCGCGACCTCTTACTTACTCTCCGCGTGGATAAAGGTTTTCAAATATCCTGTGGGAATCACCTGATTTTCCGGATTAAAAATTATACTATGTATATCCGTCTCCAGTATGCAAGCTACGAGTATTTCTCTGCCAAATTTCGTCAAGATCGGTTCAGCGGTTGAACCTTGAAAAGTATTTATAATAGAGGTATGGACAGTATGGATGGATAAAAAAATTTAAAAGTACCCATCAATACAAGTAAGTTACTATAGTAACTGATTTTTTTTTTATATAATAAAAATTCAGTCGTTTCATATAAAAATAAATACCTATTAGCCCAATGATTTTTACGTTTCTTTGTAACATCTCCAAAACATTTGATGTATAGGATTCAGGTGTACGTTCTCGCTTATTATACTGTGTACCACACATCCTGTATAGAGCCACAGTAGCTCAGTAGCGCACGTCTTAAATTTCGCAAGTACGCGAGTGACCTGAGTTCGCTTCCCGGTGACGGCACCTCTAAAACGGTACTGCCATTTTAAGTGTTGATTTACAACTGGGAGGTTGTAAATCAACACTTAAAATGTTTTGCAACTATTTTGTAACTCTGGTAGGTTTCGTGGCCGCTTTTATTCAGGCGTATGAAGCATTGGTTAATGGGATCAAATTAAACCGATACCGAAACCAACCAGAGTTACACTGTAGACCAGGGAGTCTAGGGGGCTGGGCAGGGGCTCAGCGATGAAGGAAAACATCGTGAGGAAACGTGCATGTTTAAAAAAAATTGAGGATATTATTTGCTTTTTACTCTAAACGAGAGGGACATTTTAGGTTGTTAATTTACTTTTTTACTTTACTGTATAATTAAATAAATTGCGACTGGTTAAATTTTGCACTGTGGTGACGGCGAATGGCCTACCATTCCTTACCATGATTATCGTAGAACTGAGTTAAGTTTTTTTTATTGGATAATATAACGAGACGAACAAAACGTTCACCTGATGGTGCAACGTCTGTCCATAACAAATGCTGTCACCCAGAACATTTCCGTGTGGCACACGCGCCACACTGCGCCCATCACCCTGTGACACCACCAGTTTCATATTCCCAGTTATTACACTAGCTTTCAGTGCCCTTCAAATCAAAACACAGTGTAGCGACATCTATGTCGCCACATGAGAAGCTCAAGAAATATTCCCATACATTCCATAATCGCGCTATGAAAGTTTTCTGAGATGCGAACTATGTATATAACATCTAAATATTACTAGTTGGAGAAGACGTCCTACCCAGATCAGACCATTTAATCTGGCGGATAGCTACCCTTTTCATTGGCAGTATCATTCGCCAAAGCAGTAATGTTTGCACCAAAACACAATAAAAAAACACTGCAGTGGTACCCATTAAGAGGGATTTCTGCCCAGAAATCGTACCACCAGTGACAGATCTGCTAGCGAATGTTTGAACAAATAAAGTAATACTAACCCGGGAACCACGACCAGATGCCCTCACTATAAGATTACTACTCAGCAACACACACTACCAAAGTCAAGAACACGGCATGGGTTTTTCTCACATCGGGATATTATCAATTGGAGTAGACTCTATGATAGACAGCAGCCGCGCTCGTTTTCATGCGGATCTCAGGAAATTATTAATAAAAGTAATAAGATTTCCGCAATATACCCTTTATTGATTTCCGCAATGTAACGCCTTCTATTGGCTGTTATTTACTGCTGGTAGTATTCCTGTGCAGGAATCTGTCTAGGTACCACTCCAGGTCAGTTATTCTACAGTAGTGTGCAAACATTACGGTCCGAAGGGTTTGATAGTTAATTATTGAGTATTTGAGACATATGAACTGATGTCCCACTGTGATGAGCGCAGTGTGGTGTCACACTGTAGTGTTCTGGGCAGACGTGTTGGCTCGTCTTGTTACTTTCTTCCATTGATTTATGTCAGACTAGATTAGCAATTACCGCGCAAAAGCGTTCCCAGTTAATATATGGCCACAGCTATATAAGCGACTTAGTCAACACCGGGCTTCTCACTGCAAACAATATCGCCATCTCTATCAAATATACGTTAATCCGTCACGCTAGCGAACTAGAGTAAAAGAAATAAATATATGTTTACTTCAAAATGTTTACTAATTTCAAAGCTACGTCGTCGCGATTGAATAGTGGTTATGCTGTTTTTGACAAGTTGGTATGAGGATTGCTTCTCTTTTTGTTTACCAAAATGCTTACTTCAATTAATAAACCGAGTTACGTTAAATTTATTACATTTTTTTTATCTTCTTTGCTTCTGCTATAATTGATTTTTTTCAAATATTACTACTCTAATAAATGGTACTCCATGAAGTTTTCATACATGATCCAGGGCCCGCTGGTCGCTTGTGGCCTAGGCCAGCCGTTTAAAGGCATAAAAAAAGGCAAACTTTGTGAAATGATGGCAAAGCGTACCATTTAAAAGAGATGTTTTTCAATGGTCTATCATGCGTTATTTTTTTAACATGTATAATAAATCTATAGAGACAGTAAAAAATAATAGTGAGCAAACGCTGCGCGGAAGCGGTTGCTAGGAGAAAGTGTAAAGTGTGCGCCGCCACAAGGAACCGCCACCCTTCAGCTAGCGACAGACTCATCTCAACCTCATTCTGATAATGTAATTTTAGACAAATTATTGCAAATAGTAATGGTGGATGGATTTCTATGCAGGAATCCGATTAGGTAGGTATCACCGCAGGGCCAGTTATTCTGACGGGAAGCAGTAGCGTGCAAAAATTTAGCAGGGCACTCGAAACTAGGGTAATTACTGGACATATGAGACTTAAGAACTAATATCGAGCGCAGTGTGGTCTCACACAGAAATTGCGTGAGTGACAGGCAGATGTGCACTTACCATCAGGTAAACGGTTTGCTCGTTTTGTCACTATCCAATAAAAAAATCAACAATTTTATAGACTGTATTAAATATTACCCTAAGCTCGTACTTGTGACGATTCCCGTACTGGGAACACTCCGTACGACCTGCGAGCGTAGTGTGATTGGCGCTGCGAAGCAGTGCTAAGTCGTTACCGGATTTTCACCCAGGAGTGCACCGCGGTGTCAAAGCCAAGCGCCGGACTAAAGTGCAGCGCAGTCTTTGTGTGGGAGCATCCATAGAGAAAACAATATACCAACCGACCTCCGACCCACAATTTCTAAATATATTTATATTTTAAAGTTGTGACTTTTTGTCAAACTAAAAAAAACCGTAGCAATGACTAATGGAAAAATAACTGTTTTCTTAACACTTGTATGCCATAATTAAATGACTGAACGTCTGGAACAAACAAATATTGTTAAAACTAAGTAATAACAACATGTTTTATGCAAAGAACTTAATTTGAATTTAGAACGCTGGAATAAATTTGAAACACGCATGAGTGTATAAAGATTACATTACATAATGAATCTATAACTATATATGTGTCCTAACCCGGTGTGGGTAGTTACATTTTAAGAATGTTTTATGCAGTACATTAAGTGATTAGCTCGCATGCGGTGGTCCAAGTTAAAAGAGATTGTCAAAACAATGACTCGCTGTTAGAAATATGAGTATTTTTTGAGCGATACAAAGATATGGTACAACTGTGCACTTTTCTTAATAAACATACAATCACGCCTTTTTCCCATATAAGGGGAAGGCAGATTATGCTGCAGACTATGAGACCTGATATTATTAAGTGATACCCTTAGAGGAAACGTTTAATTCTAGCATAACTTGCGTCATACTTGTGAACAGGAGCTGTTGGTGGAGGCTGGACTAGTCGAGTTTGCAATGCATTTATTCATTTGTTCTTCATCTTATCTTGTATAACATTTTGTCATGAAGCGTGCTTTGGTTTTCTAGAACGTTCTTTGTAAATTTATTTATAATGTACTTTTGACAAAGATAAAAAAAAATGACAAAATAGAAGATTCCTACGGAGTTTCTTTCGCCTGTTCCGTCAGAGGAACCTCATTACGAAACGGTGGTAGTTTACAATCTACCACCGTTTGACGTTCGACAAACGAAATTTATATTTCTTACGATGAAGAAGAAATAATTTTCATTTCATTTCATTTCATTTCAATTAAAGTGTTCAATTTTAATTTCAACTAACTGAAGTGCTAGCTTGGCATTTGTTTTGATACCCGATCAGGTTTTTCCAATCAACATAAACAAAGCTGATAGCCTTTTTTTAGTCAATCGTGTTTCATCAGATCAGGTAACACATCAATGTCAACACAGACGAAAAACAATCGCTAATATTGAAGCTGTATCGATTTAGTTTCCTAAATTTTTTTACGATATCTATAGATTGACTCATGATTGTGACTAAAATAAAAGTTGGAAATGTCAATATTTACATGTCCTGTTGAGCCCTGGTAGCTCAGGGGCCTGGTGCTCGCCTTTAATTTCATAGTAAGCGAGTAACCTGGGTTCGATCCCCGGTACCAGCACCTCTAATATTGTTCTACAATTTTAAGTGCTGATTTACCACGTGCTTAGCGGTGAAGGAAAACATCGTGAGGAAACCTGCATGTCCGAGGAATAGAAATATTTCGAGGACATGTGAAGTCCGCCAACCCGCATTGGAGCAGCGTGGCGGATTCTTCCTAGCTCCAAAACCCTCTCAGAAATGAGAGGAGGCCTGTGCTCAGTAGTGGGACATTTATAGGCTGAAACTTTACTTTACTTTTACATGTCCTGTTAGATATGACTCTGCAACTATAGGAGTTGACTGCAAATGTTAAGTAGTTTCAGCAAGTATATTTGAACAAACTTTACGAAACTCATTTGCAACTTTATATTTATCTCTCACTAAATTACAATTTAATTTTAACACTAGATTTACGGGCATTGACGGACGGGACGGGTGTATTACGAATAGGTAGACAACATCTAGATATAATGAAATATAGGTGTTCCAGATGTAGCGACATCTATGTCGCCACACGAGAAGCTCAAGAAATATTCCCATACGTCCATAATCGCGCTATGAAAGTTTTCTGAGATGTGAACTATATATACAACATCTAGATATTACTAGTAGGAGGAGACGTTCTCCCCAGATCAGACCACTCGATCTGGCGGGGTAGCTACCCTTTTCCTTGGCAATATCATTCGCCAAACAGATAAAACTACTAGATATATATATTCGCCTCATAATATCATTAAAAACCAATATATAATCGCTAAAGAATAAAATTTGTGTGATCAGAATTTAAAGCATAAAATTGAGAACCTGTCAAATTGACGGGTTTCGGAAATCTAGTGTTAAAGCAAACTCTTCTTTTTTGTATTATTATGCCAGTTTCTAAATTAATTTGTTTCCACTTGGCTTAAATGTCATACAAACGTTCTAGAATTTAATACTGTTTAACATACTGATTAAATTTACTGGTGGTAGGATTCCTATGCAGGAATCCGTCTAGGTAGGTACCACTCCAGGGCCAGTTATTCTGCCGTGAAGCAGTAGTGTGCAAACATTACCGTGTTTCGGTTTGAAGGGCACTGTGAGCTAGCGTAATCATACATGAGAACTGATGTCTCAGGGTGACGGGCGCAGTGTATTGTCACACAGAAATGTTCTGGGTGAGATAGCATTTGGTATGGATAGACGTCGCACTTTACATCAGATGAACGTTTTGCTCGTTTCGTAGCTCTATCCAATAAAATAAATTGCATTGGCTGTAAGATATCTATCTTTTTAATTCCTTTACTTGCACTAATGCATACTTTTTACATACATTTTTAAGAAATATTAACTCCTTTGTTTTTTTCCATTGTAAAAGTGACAAAACGGGCGAAACGTTAACCTGGTGGTAAGTCCAACGTCTGCCCATAACAAATGCTGTGTCACCCAGAATATTTCTGTGTGACACCACACTGCGCCCGTCACCCTGAGACATCAGTTCTTAAGTCTCATATGCCCAGTGATTACGCTAGCCCACAGTGCCCTTCAAACCGAAACACAGTATTGCTTGCACACTACTGCTTCACGGCTGAATAACTTCGTTTTACGGTTTATTGGCAAGACCGGATTAACATTTTTTCATGTGGTTTGTGCGATTTTCCAAGGGTTATGCATAAGTATTATATTACAATCCTGTCATGATAATAAAAAGGGTTGATATTAAATAAATAAATAATATCTCATCTCAAGCGAATAATTTAGGTTGTGGGAGGTGCTCTGCAACTGTAAAAGGGTCAGCCAACGAATGAATGTGTGTCAGGTGCGTTCGGCGGAGCCGAGTTTATGATGAACGCGGGAGTCGGAAGTTTCTTCCATGCGGAGGATACATGTATGACCGCAGGTCTTTTGGGTTTTGCCGTTTTCGGGGAACCGAGGTAGTTGGTCATATGCCCCTCTGTATTACATAGAACACAGGAGGATGGGCCGAAGGTGACAGTAGGAATTTGTCCTTAAGTCAAGGACAATCGAAGGTGGCGTGGTCGCTTAGGCATTTAACACACCTTGCTCATGCGTAACAGTTACTCGAGGAGTGGCCATGAAGCTGACATTTATGGCAATGTGAGGGAGGGTTCAAGTGGGTTCAACCGTTTTTAAGATAGGGTTCAAATGGGAGCTCCGAAAGGTTGCAGCAAGTTTTCAGATTGAAGATCTGTTTGCCTGCTGGGGAACGCTCAAGAGCTATGAGCAACATGTTGTAAGGCGCCTTTGTGCGCCCGCTGTACATCCGGTGTACTTATTATATATAGGATTGGGAGGTTTTGTGCGAGCAGGTCAGCTTTAACTTCCTCGACAGGGATTTCTTTTGGCAGGTTCTTTAGAACCACCCGATTTTTGACGCTCTTCTGCTAGAGTATAGGTGTGAAAGTACACACCCTTAGAATAATGATTTCTATTTACGCGAACACATTATGGTTAAATTACTATGACATCAGGACATCTGTCACCTCAGTCCTCCCGTGATCACGGGTGCTGTAAAGCACTCGAAACGTCGGGTTATAAATAGTAAAATTAAACGCGATAAAATCCGTGAAATTAGTTTCATTTAAATACTCACCGTTGGATTGAAGGCGAAAAGGAGTTAATAAAAGCGTGGTAAAAATATAAATAAAATGAGTACAGCTAATAACATCGAATTATTCTTTTATTTTTAAGACGTGAAGTTCGGCTGCCAACGTTTTTCTTTCGTGTCGAACTATGGAAAATCGGCATTAAAAATTGTAACAGCCGATGCAAAAGTAACAAACCCGCAGCGATATGTCGGTCGCGTGCTAAGCTCTAGCTCAGAAAGCGCTGATACGCCTCTACGTTTTCTGTCCACTTTTAGTCAAGAGTCGGAATTTCTCATAACAACTTTGGAAAATCCTAATAGCTGCTTTTAGTGATAAATACAAATTCTCCAGCTTAAAGTGAATAATTCATTAATAAGCGACTACTTTTAAGACCATTGCGTAAATAAATAACAACAATAAATATGTTTGTATCAATGCGCACTACAGGTGTGGTGGCGGCTGAAGAGAACCTATCACCCCATCTCATCCCGTGAGTGTCGTAAATGTCGACAGAGGGAAAATAAAAACCAGGAGATGGTTAGCAGCATCTTCCTGTAACTCTGGAACGTGGTAACTACGGCAAATCTCTTCAAAATGAGTGGGAGTGTTTATTAAGAGCGCTATAAGAGCTATCTTTAACCTGGACTCTAGAGCAGCTATACCCAACCTGCTGCCCGCCTAGCTTTTATAAGTAGCCCGCCTGGCATAGTAGTTGCATAATGTAATGGATTTATTAAGAAGTTTTAAAAATAAACTTCTTAATAAATCTTTCGTAATGGTTGACCAATACTAAAAGATAATCAGAAATTTAATATAATCTATATAAATATCAGAAATAATAAAAACAAGGCGTATAACCTCAATCATCCAAATTAATTTTAAAACCTTTTTTTTTTCAACTTAATAAATAAACTATTAAATATAAAAAACGTCTTTGTAGCCCCCATAATAAAAAGATTAAGTATGACTGCTCTAGAATATCGCTTAGAGATAAGTTAAAAGAAATAGAGATTTTAGTTAGGCCTCTCAATATATTTACAAAAATTGTGTACACTTCTATTAAAAATGAAGTTCACAGTGTAAATAGAAGGACAAACAAACTCGTAATACCGATTACTCGATTTCACACAGTCAGTAATAGTCCAAAATCCCGTGAACGCCGGACCTACGTATTTTTATAAAAGCTATTTTTATTCTATGGAAGTACCTTACTACATGAAAAAAGGATTCGCACGTCTTCCATAAATTAACACAATTTTCAGATATTTTCTGGTTGTTATTAAGCAACGAGATACGTCGTAAGTCGTACACGTGATGGTAACTACCACGCAAATCCTACAGTTGCAGTGTCGGCCAGAACTTTGAATTGAAAACTGCACTTGTCTCCTGGAGACGTCTGTTATTAAGTCTCATATGTCCCAGTATTACTTGCACACTACTGCTTGGAGGCAGAACAACTGGCCTTGCGGAGGTGAACTCCTGCATGAATGTCCTACATATATATACAGTTTTTTTCTTAAACGACGTTGCACTCACTATCAGGCAACCAATTTGCTAGTCTCGTAAGTTTCTTTCTTAAAAAAAATTGTTAGTACTAGGAACGAGCACAATCCGTCAAATAAGGGACCGGCAAATTGACCAGATCATCGTGTCTATTATTTTCAGACCATGGCTCCAGTCAAATTCGGAATCTTCAAGGCTCGAAGTAGGGACCACCAGGAGCAGCCGTCCACAGAGAACCTGCTGCGGAACAGCAACAGCAGTTACAACGGTATTGTATAAGTATCTAGCCCTCGCCCTGTGTAAGATGTGTCATTTAATGATATAACAAATTCATCCCTTTTCCCGACTTACCTCGTCATGTAAATGAATAAAGGACTGTCTATTAGATTAAGAGGACTACTCCGAATAATGTTCGAATCTATGAGCAGCGCAGGAGATATTATAGTGCCACAAGTGTACGCGCAAGCACAGAGGTACTCACTCGACCTTGCCTGTTCGCCCCCTATTCGCTCATATGTAGATATAACACTGATTCGATATGTTCGGAGGTAGTCCGATGCAGGGTCAAGACAGGAAGGCAATCGCACAGAAGCAGACCCGAAAACCGACACTTCATGAAGTGAAACTCCTTTGAGGCGATGAAAGTAATATTTCAGAGTCAAATTTGAGTGGGCCGTTTATCTGCATGTATCAAGTGTACTGAGTTGCACGCGCTCTTTTTTATTTTAACACAAATGTTAGCTCCGGCTGGGTTCGAGCCCTGGACCTGAGGTTTAGAAAGGTATTCTGACTATAACGTTTCATTGATAGTATTAGCTCCAGACTTATGGAGTAAATGTCATAGTTGCCACACTTTAAGAGCTACGCTGCTATCGATCTAGGAAAGACCACGGTCTTTTTTTTGGAGAAGAGAGGGCGAACGAGCAAACGTCTCACCCGATGTCAAGTGGTCACCGCCGCTGCTGAACATACGCAATACCACAGGAGTGCGTTGCCGGTCTTTGAGAAAGGAATGGGCTCTTTTCTTAAATGTCCCTACGTCATATCGGTTAAGTTAAGCCGCCGACGGCAGCAAGTTCTACAGAGTGGTCTAGCGTGGCAAAAAATACCGCGAAAAGCGCACAGTGGTGGAATGCCAACTATCAAGGTGATGGGGATGGAATTTTGTGCTATGCTGCGATATACGGTGGTGAAACTTAGCGGCTGGAATGATTCCGAACAATTCCTTGGAACACAGTCTTACAGTTTACCTGCACAAATTAGAAGCACGACGCAGCTGTATTTATAGTAACGTGAATTAAGTGAACTGGGTGGAGACAATGCACTTACAACTTTTTTATTTTTTATTTGATAAAGTGACGAAACGAGCAAAACGTTCACCTGATGGTAAGTGCAACGTCTGACACTAACAAATGCTGTGTCACCCAGAACATTTCTGTGTGCGCCCGTCACCCTGGGGCATCAGTTCTTAAGTCTCATATGCTCAGTGATTACGTTATATATATATATATATATAATTAACAGTTATATATAATTAACAGGCTTCTCCTCGATAACTTACATAAACAAACTCTATAATGATCGGCCTTTGACATGGTATAATTGTGTGTAGTTCCGGGGTCACCTGTGCCATCGACAAGTAAAGGACTGCAAGAGGACTTCTCATCTGTAAGCTTATCGATGCTTACCCTCGACAGTGACGAAGAGGAAGTAAGTTATATCCCTTTTAATCATTAAATCATCAACATGCTGTACACTGTCGGTATATGTAAAAAATATGTGAGAGTAAGGAAAAGAAGTTATGACTATAATATATTATATTAAACAAAGACTTCATAAAAAGGGTTATTATAATATTAAAGAATACATAGACGATGATAACCCCTGGGAATGAGGTGATCGCCGCCAAGCCATTTCTACATCTTTATAATACAGTTATTGTACATAATTTTAAATATGACTAAAAAAAAAGCCCGCTGGGTTTCTTACTGGTTCTTCCCAGGACAGAGGCATTTTTGCGAACCAGTGTAGTTTAAAAAAAGAAAAAAAATGACTTTCAATAAGTATTATGTAAATAATCTATATTGAATAAAAATTTATTCTATTCTATTCTATTCTATGAACTAAAACAGTCTGCAAGCTAAGCTCGTGGTATCATTACATGTTCCCTATTTGACATGGCGCAGTAGGTAGGATACGGACCTTCTTTTTCTTCATTAGTCTTCATTAGTCTTTCTACAAAACGCCAGGAGGCTTTGCCCGTACTCACCACGCCAAGCAGGCGGGTTGGTGAACGCAACGCCAGTTCCTTTAAACTAGTGGTGCTGCTTCCCATCATTAGTCAGTGGGATTTGGTTTCGGCAAATTCTGATGGGTTTTCCGTTACAAGTCGTTCGCCGAAACCTTATTTGTTAGCTAGCAGAGTACATCGCGTGCAGGTGAGGTTGAAAACTCTGGAAAGATCTGGTATATTCCTCTTAAAGCACCACTTCATTAGTCTTTCTACAAAGCGCCAGGAAGCTTTGCCCGTACTCACAACGCCAAACAGGCGGGTTGGTGAACGCCACGCCAGTTCCTTTATACTAGTGGTGTTGCTTTCCATCATTAGTCAGTGGGATTTGGGTTCGGAAAAATTCTGATGGGTTTTCCGTTATAAGTCGGTCGCCAGAACTTAATATGTTAGCGAACAGAGTATACCGAGTGCACGTGAGGTTAGCTGGAAAGAGCTGGTATATTCCTCTTAAAGCACCAAACATAATGTTTATCGCAATGGCCACCGACTTTTTCGATTCTGTAGAGGAACCTTATCCTTGTAGTTGCGCAAAACACTCGGTATTATTTTTATGGTCTGGAAGTATGTAGACTGACTGACGTGTCAGGGTGACAAGCGCATTGTTATGCCACACAGAAATGATCTGGGTGACACAGCAGTCGCTATGGACATGTCTTCTTGATAAACAAATAATCAATACAATTGTCTTAAAACTATCTGGCTATACGCAGGCGTAGCTGCGTCAAAAGCTTGTTGTCATATAAATTCATAATAAAGTTTTTTTATTTGTATAATGTGACGAAACGATCTAAACGTTCACCTGATGGTAAGTGCAACGTCCGCCCACAACAAATGCTGTGTCACCCAGAATATTTCTGTGTGACACCACACTGTGCCCATCACCCTGAGACATCATTTCATAAGTCTCATATGCCCAGTGATTACGCTAGCTCTCAGTGCCCTTCAAACCGAAACACAGTAATGTTAGCACACTACTGCTTCACGGCTGAATAACTGGCACTGGGGTGGCGCCTACCTAGTCGGATTCCTGCATAGGAAATTGTATCGTAACTAAATTGCAAAATAAACTTCGAAGGTAGAAAGAAATAAACTATACAGAAACTAAATAAAATAATGATAGAAACATTTTTATTTGACAAACAGAATAGTAACTTCTATCTTTATTTAAGAAAAGGCTTTGGTCGCAGAGCGACTATGTCAGCCCCATTGTATGATACAAAATTTAACTTACAAAGGATTTGTTTTAATCGCCACGTTATATTTTTAACAACTAGATTGCAGTTCTAGTATACTCTGTTCTTAATTCCGTTTACGTCATCATTGTTTCAGCCTATCACTAGTCCACTGCTGACCATACGCCTCCTTCATGGGACCACTTCATTATCACGCTTGGCCGGCGTGTTGTCAACCGTAGTTTATTTATTCAGAAGTTCCAAGAAATTTCGTGGTTTTAATTTTCCCTCTGTTTACTTTTACAACATCCGCCTCGTAGATTCTGTCAAGCCGCCACCACTCGGCGAGACTTACTATTCGTAGATAAGTCAAACGTAAATTATTTCGACAGATAAATTACGAACTTCTTAAAAGTAAAGCATCGATAGACACGACTTCCACCAACACTCTCCACGAAGACTTCGACCACCTCGAGCACTACGAACTTGACGATATGCATCAGCAGCAGCATCTGGACGCGGAGACAGACGAAGCGACATCCTGCGACGTGAACTCCGAGGAGTTCGGCGTAGAGTCGATCGCAGCCAGGGACCTGTCGATATACTGTGCCTCACTGAAGAAACCAAAGAAGAGAGTATCGAAAGAGGAGAAGCAGTTGAGGAGGGACCTTGGTATGTGGCAAGCGAGCAATGTTGAAGTTATGCAGGTTGGTGCTTTAATACTGATATTTAAATCTGGGTGATTTTTTTTAAGTGCGTATTCGTATACTTTGCGTGTGTATTTGACATTTTTAATTTTATTTGGGTAAAAAAAAAAGTAAAATAACAGCCTATAAATGTCCCACTGCTGAGAGCACAGGCCTCCTCTCATTTCTGAGAGGGTTTTGGAGCGGGGAATAGTCCGCCATGCTGCTCCAATGCGGGTTGGCGTACTTCACATGTCCTCGAAATATTTCTATTCCTCGGATGTGCAGGTTTCCTCACGATGTTTTCCTTCACCGCTGAGCACGTGGTAAATAAGCACTTAAAATTTTAGAAATATTTTAGAGGTGCTGGCACCGGGGATCGAGTCCGGGTTACTCGCGTATTACTAAATTAACGGCGAGCACCCGGCCCCTGAGCTACCACGGTATTTATTATGGTAGGTATTTTATTACATTTGATATTTTATGTCATTTTCCCAGAATTTTACATATTAAGTAACTATTTTATTTCATCATCATCATCGTCATCATTTCAGCCTAGCATAGACCATTGTTGAACATAGGCCTCCCCCAACGAAAAAACTTTGTAATAAACTCAAATAGTTTCGCTTTTAATAACGTTCGTATACTTAATAACTGTAAGAAAGTTTGCGGAAAACGCTTAATGCGTTAGCTAACGAGGAGATATTGCCGGGGAACAATAAATTCTAATAAACAAAGCAATGCCTACACTGCCTTAATAAGTACTGAAAGCGACCTTGCCGGGTCGACCTAAGTCACTGTTAATAATGGCCAGGGAAGTGACTTTGATTTACGGGCTGGTCTACTCCGGTCGTACTGTTTTATTTATGTTGTTCGCAGGATATGTATTGATTTCCTCCAGGTCGAAATCGACCGCGGCTCCTTTTTTAACGACACATTCTTAACTGGTGGTAGGATTCCTATGCAGGAATCCGTCTAGGTAGGTACCACCCCAGGGCCAGTTATTCTGCCGTGAAGCAGAAATGTGCAAACATTACTGTGTTTCGGTCTGAAGGGCACTGAGAGCTAGCGTAATCACTGGGCATATGAGACTTATGAACTGATGTCTCAGGGTGATGGGCACAGTGTGGTGTCACACAGAAATATTCTGGGTGACCCAGCATTTGTTGTGGGCGGACGTTGCACTTACCATCAGGTGAACGTTTAGCTCGTTTCGTCACATTATACAAATAAAAAAACTTTATTATGAATTTATATGACAACAAGCTTTTGACGCAGCTACGCCTGCGTATAGCCAGATATTTTTAAGACAATTGTATTGATTATTTGTTTATCAAGAAGACGTGCCCATAGCGACTGCTGTGTCACCCAAATCATTTCTGTGTGGCATAACAATGCGCTTGTCACCCTGACACGTCAGTCAGTCTACATACTTCCAGACCATAAAAATAATACCGAGTGTTTTGCGCAACTACAAGGATAAGGTTCCTCTACAGAATCGAAAAAGTCGGTGGCCATTGCGCTTTGTAGAAAGACTAATGAAGTGGTGCTTTAAGAGGAATATACCAGATCTTTCCAGAGTTTCCAGAGGGTGACGAGCGCAGTGTGGTGCTACACAGAAATATTCTGTGTAAAAAAAAAACGTGATGGCAACGTCTCGTCCTCATCTTCCTTGCTCCGATGTAACGCCCGCGAAAAGATCGGACGGAGGAGGAAGGAGGAATATTTAAGAATTTTTAAAGAGTTGCGTCAAGTAGTGTTTTAATTGAATTTTGTAATTTGTGTATATTTTGAGTTATGATGTTTAATTTAATAAAACTGCTTTTACGGATTTTATCGCGTTTAATTTTATAAAAAAAAGTACTAAAAAAAACTCGAAACGTCGGGTTATAAATAGTTTCAAAATTAAACGATGAAATCCGTAAAAGTAGTTTTTTTAAATGTGTATTATTCGCGTAAATATAAGAAATCATTATATTATGTTTAATATTCATCGTCATCATTTCAGCCCACCACTAGTTCACAGCTGAACACAGGCTCTCATTTTGGGGGGATTTTGCCATAGTTGCAACGCACGGCAGGCGGGTTGGCGACCGCAGTTTATTTATTTAGATGGTTCAGGAAGATGCTGTTGCCCATCTCCCGGTTGTTATTTTCCCTCTGTCGACTTTTTGACTCCCACGGAATGAGATGGGATGGTACATTCTCTTAAGCCGCCCCCACACGGATTTTTGTTTTTGTTTAATATTGATAGTTTATTATGTAGCAAGTGCCTGTGAAAGTGTACAGTGATTGGAAAATTGAATTTAAGACCGGAATTGTACTTTCGTTTTGTCTACATCGGTCCAGCAAATCTTCAGTGAAAGTCAACTATCATTTTACTGTTGATCGAGATTTTGAATTATAAAAATTCAATTGAGTGAGGCCAGAATTAAAAGAAGAAGAGAAACTTCTTTAGGCGCGATGAGAGTAAAATTTCAAGGTCGAATTCGAGAGTAGCGTTTTTGTGCAACGTTTCTGCTGTTCTTAATTAAAATGTATGGATTAATTCATAATTGTTTATGTACTGAGCCGTGGTAGCTCAGGGGCTAGGCGCTCGCTTTAAATTTCGTAGTACACGAGTGATCTGGGTTCGATCCCCGGTGCCGGCACCACTAAAATTGTTAATTGCAATTATAAGTGCTGATTTACCACGTGCTCGGTGGTGAAGGAAAACATCGTGAGGAAACCTGCATGTCTGAGAAATAAAAAATATAATTCAAAGACGCAGTGTGCAGTCCGCCGACCCGCATTGGAGCAGCGTAGCGGATTCTTCCTAGCTCCAAATCCCTCTCAAAAATGAAAGGAGGCCTGTGCTCAGCAGTGGGACATTTATAGGCTGAAACTTTACTTTTTTTTACGTAGCAATTATTCTACAGTAAATAATTATTTGGTCATTCATATTTTTTTTAATTTCTAATATGTTATACTTCTCATAACAAATGCTGTGTCACCCAGAATATTTCTGTGTGATGCGACACTGCGCCCGTCACCCTGAGACATGAGTTCTTTAGTCTTATATGGGCCGTGCTCTCAGTATCCTTCAAACTGAAACACAGTAATGTTTGCACACTAAAACGTATTGTAAACGTATTGTAATGGACTCGAGAGTTCTGACCAAGTTTTACTTTTAGCTAGTCATATATAATTATTTATAGCATACATGGTATAAATTATGGAGGTAAAGCTGAACGCATTAATATAGTGTAAGAAAGTAAGTGGTAGCTCCAAGTGTAACTCCAAGTGGTAGCGTTAAATTTTATAGTACGCGAGTGACCTGGGTTCGATTCCCGGTGCCGGCACCACTAAAATTGTTAATTGCAATTTTAAGTGCTTAATTACCACGTGCTCGGCGGTGAAGGAAAACATCGCGAGGAAACCTCTCGATGTCTCTGAGAAATAAAAAAAATAAAAAAATATTTCGAAGACATGTGCAGTCCGCCAACCCGCATTGGAGCAGCGTGGCGAATTATTCCCGGCTCCAAAACCTTCTCAGAAAGGAGAGCTGGCCTGTGCTCAACAGTGGAACATTTATAGGCTGAAACTTTACTTTACTTTAAGAAAGTAAAAAATTGTTGATTTAGAAATGGACGCACTTATTTACTTGTTGCTCCATTATGTATGCTTTTATGCAAGAACGGCCTCGGTTCACTCGATTGGAGTGTTGCACAATTGGCATATTTAATGCTGGATCTGGCATGTTATTGCATCGTTTTGCATCAAATACAAATATTAAGCACTTAATTCTACATTCGCGATGAATGAAGAATATGAATGGTTACTTATGCGGTATTTGTTTTTAATTTGCAGCTTCCGATTTTTTCAATAACTAAAATCTTTATTGAACAAAGTATTATTTCGAAGGTATTTTCCTAAGATACATACATACATAAGATCACGACTGTATCCCATAAGGGGTAGTCAGAGACTGGGCTTTCACTGCAAAAACAGATGACTGCCACAATCCACGTTTCACTAAAACAATATTATGCACTTGGTGTGATAGGTGGTGAGCCCATCGCCACCATGCGCTGTTGGGTGCACAGTGCAGTTTAATTCCTTACTCGCCTTTTACGAGATCCATTGGATGAGATGGAGTGGTAGTATTCTTTTAACGAGCCGCCACCACACGGCTATTTTTTTTTTTTTTTTTTTCTTAAGATTTTTCCTAAGATTTCCCATAAGATTTTCAATTTTCCTAAGATCCGCATGCAAAATGTAAAATGTACACTATTTTACCTAGTTTTTGAAGAACTCACTCGTCAGTCGACGTCTGTCGTAGAATCTTTATCACTTGACACGAACACGAAACACGTCTCGTGGTCTCGACTTCAGTGGTGTGTATTGGTTCCCGGTGGCGGTGTTAGTTTGCTTGTGCACGCTATTGCTCTTGAAAAACTAGATAATATACACCATTTTACATTTTGCATGCGGATCTTAGAAAATTAACTTCCTTTCCTTCATTATAATAGATTTTCGCCACTATGCAAAAATCTATTATAATCTCTATATATATTATAAAAATCTATGAAATCTATTATAATATTCTCCAGCTTCTATTAACAGTTCATTTTTTTTAAGTAATAGTCTATAAATGTCCCACTGCTGAGCACAGACCTCCTCTCATTTCCGAGAGGGTTTTAGAGCTAGGAAGAATCCGCACGCATGTGATGGTGGACTTCATATGTCTTCGAAATATTTTTTATTTGTCGCCCTGAGACATCAGTTTTTAAGTTTCATATGCCTAGTAATTATATTGGTTATCATCAGCCTACCTCCGATCTTATCGCATGAACGTTACGTCAGGGACGGGTAGGTTAGCACGAGTGAGTGCCTCTGTGTTTCTTCGTGCATTATAGTATCTCCTGCGCGATTGATAACCTCCACCGGTATTCAGTAGTTGCCGTCGTGGTCGGAAATTAGCCAGGAGAACATTATATCAGTGCCCTTCAAACCGAAACACAGCAATAAACAAGTGACACTCTGGTGGTACCTAGATTACCGGCATTGGAATCTACCACCGTTAAATATAAAATGAATATAATGCTAATATCTTCAGCATGTAGAAAACGTATGAAAAATTAATAAATCGACGACTTCAACAGAACTTGTTGAGCAGAAGCGGGACACACGACGAGCAAATAAAGTGGGAGGCGATCGCAACCGCCCGGGGACTGTGCACACTGACCGACAGCTGCACGTGCCACGACTGTACCACCGCGAAGTACCTCGCCGGGGTCACCGACGGCGACGGAGGCCTGGGCGCTGCGCCCCTGTTTAGCGCGATGAACATGGGATGTCAGATACAGTGAGTGTTGAGATGTTTTTTAATGGAAATCGTAACAAGTGGAATGGAAGCGTTTTTTTTTAT
This sequence comes from Luehdorfia chinensis, assembly GCA_019845155.1. NCBI lineage: Eukaryota > Metazoa > Arthropoda > Insecta > Lepidoptera > Papilionidae > Luehdorfia > Luehdorfia chinensis. The sequence goes on from JAHVAK010000107.1 coordinate 2,419,687, forward strand.
GTAAAAACACTGCACCATACCAGGATTTCTTCTGTATTGTTTGTGGGTAATCCAAATATTTGCCCCGTGTGGAAATCGATCTCGGGACCTTTAGCGCAGAAGCGTCAATCGAGCCGTATAATGTTTGTTAGTGATAATTTTTTTAAACCTACAATTTTAGAGTAAATACCAAGCTTAGGAAAGTCACTTGTACCTTTCGTGTGCCGATCGACGCCACGTGATAATGCATTACATTGTTTCGCGCCGCCGAATTTTAAACTTTTCTAGACTTTAACACTATCAAATTAACTTATTTAAAAAAGTGCGTGATTCGTGTATATTTACGCTCCGGTAATGAACGAGTAACTTATTTTTGAGCGCAGACTTACGTGACATCCAATTTATTTCAAATATATTCAATACCCCGCTTGCAAAACAAATGAATAACTTTATTTTGTAAAAAGAACGTAACCTAGACTTATCATAAAAAGCTTACGAGACTTTGGAACGTAACGTTGATAAACCGAACTTAAAATCAATTTGAATTTAGAATTGATTAGTTCTCTGGAAAGTCTGGAACGCAAAGGAGGTTAGTCAATTTCAATGTGGCCAGTATGATTAAACGCAAAGTTGATTTGTACTTATTCGTTGCATTACTATTTATATCAAATACGTAATATATTTCTCATGATTTTTCTTTTTTTTTTTTTTGCAAAGTGATTAAAGTATAACACTGTTAAGACTGATAAAATGTCATTAGAATGTAAAGTAAGTCTCGCGTGGATTTCATAATTACATAATTATTAAGAATTACTAATATAAGCAATGCACTACGTATGAAATAAATCATATTCTAATAATTTTATTGATATTATAACCTGTACTTTTTAATATATATTTGTCGTGCTGGCAAAAGCACAAGCCGTTATTGGTTATAATGTGTATTATGTGCTTCGTTCACTATTTTAATTATGTTTAAGAGAGACTGGCTTCATGTGCAGTTGTAAAGTTTTTCTCATATTTAAATGTTTAAAAAAAAGTATTCCTTTGTTTATTGTTGTCGTATATTTTTTATTATTCAATTGGCATTTATTTACATTTAATGCATATATCCTGTTTATCAATAACCACTGTCTATCGAAATCGTTTTTATATTTTTATTTTTTATATTTTTCCTTTTAATTTTTTTATTATTTGGGTGTATAAGACCTTCGTAAGTTAAGTAAAGTAAAGTTCCAAAGTAGCAGATACATCTGCTACTTTGGATTATAATAGTACTTGTTTCTCTAAACAAATATAGATACAATATATTTTTTATATTTAGATGAATTTGATTTTATTGTATTCCCATCAGCATGATTGTCAATAAGTCGTCTATTGGGGTTATTTTACATAAATGAAGCTTACAGAACTACAACAAACACGACAAATAAATAATAAAGGAAATGGTAAATATTTCTATCTATAAGAAATTCAGGAGCAATTGTATGATATTCTCTACTGTAACATTTCAATTCGATGCGTAGATTATTAAAACAAACCATGTCAACTCAGTCTTAACGTTTGTCGAATTTATTTTATAATATTTGTATGGAAACATTTTTATATACTGTGATCCGTTTCATTAAAAATTGTTTTCATACAATAGAACTGTCAAAATGACAAGCGATGACGTCAATGTCCAAATATGTTTAACGACGTTTGGCGTTTCTCTCTGCCAATTATATGTCATCTTAAAATGTCCCATAATTTTCATAGATATTTTCAAAAAGATTGGTCTGAACAAATGTATTCATCTTATTTATATCACGGAAAGTTCCGTCACAAAAGTGTTTTTTCGCGTTATTGAGCGAGTGAAGCAGGCTTTAACAAATTGCATCAATGTCACATTGCATAATAATACCATATGTGAATTGATATCAGCTTGACATTGTTCCAATAGAAGAGTGTTGGCAGAAAATCAAGTATATGGGGCCCGGCATAACTTTATGAGTACAGTAACATATCTATAAACAAGGACTGGCTGTACATAGAGGAGTACTGGTTCCCACACTTATGAATGGTAGTAAATGTTGGATGTGGCACAAGAAGAATGGGGAGAACGTTGTGAAGTGGTAGAAGACGTAGTGACAAAAGATTGAGAAAGTACGTGAAGAGGATGGATGAAAGAAGATTGGCGGAACAGGTTTACGAGGCGAGTTTTGAATTGGCAATCCAGAAAGGGTCGGTGTAGGCGAACGTATCACGATTAGATCGAAAAGGCCACGTCAAAATTACCCGCAACCGACGAGCTTGTAAGAAAACACTGAAGAAGCGAAAGGCGTGTGACAGGATCGTAGCAAGTAGAAAGATGTGGTATCTGCATACCCCAATGGGAAAGAGGCATGACTGTATGAATGTATGTGTGTATACTGCGACAGAAATATTGTTGCAATGAGTTTAGATTACGTTTTAAAAATTTTGACTAGTTTTCAGTTGTCAGAACAATGACATGGTTTTTCCGAATACATTTGTTCAACTATTTACTATCTCTTGTAAAGACCTCTCGATATATTCGATATTGTAACATAAACATAAAGAATATACTGCTGGAAGTACACATAGATAGAAATAAGAAAAATAAGTTTTAATAACATTTTATTTATAATATGATAAGATAACCCATAAAATATGTACTAATACCTTGTTTTAAAAATATTGGTTCATTCTATTCATTAATTTCATTAGTTTGATGAATATATTAACCCCTCCCATATATTGCCACAAAACACGGTCTTAAGTCACCTGAATCCATCGACCACAAAACCGTACAGATCGTCGCTCCTTCTAGTGGGGGATCGCCCTACACTGCGTATGCCGGTACGAGGTTGCCAGTCAAGGACCTTTCTTGCCCAACAGTTTCGGTTCTACAAGCTATATGGCCGACACATTGCCGCTTCCTCGGTTATTGTTGTTCTGCTGCGAGTGACATCGTTACAGATTCTGTTTTGCAGAAAAACAAAATCTGACCATTTTTTTTTTTCAATAGTGTTTATATGATTAAGTGACGAAACGAGCAAAACGTTCACCTGATGGTAAGTGCAACGTCCGCTCACAACAAATGCTGTGTTACCCAGAATATTTCTGTGTGACACCACACTGCGCCCGTCACCCTGAGACATCAGTTCTTAAGTCTCAAATGCCCAGTGATTACGCTAGCTCACAGTGCCCTTCAAACCGAAACACAGTTTTGTTTGCAAACTACTGCTTCACGGCAGAATAACTGGCTCTGGGGTGGTACCTACCTAGACGGATTCCTGCATAGGAATCCTACAACCAGTAAACAGTAACATTAACATTATTTGATTACATTGTGAAACATTAACTACAATTTGTAAATTTAATTTTGTTACATTTTCTTGAACTTTCAACAAAAAGTGACAATACACCTGCATAGGTAGAACAGAAAAAAAAAGAAAAGTCAGCACCGACTTTTGGCGCTAACTCGGAAGGTGACGTTACTTAGTGTTTTAATCGAATTTTATAATTTCAGTTTATATTTTGAGTTTTGATGTTTAATATTGATATTTTATTATGCACCAAGTAAAAGAGTTCAATTCATGATCAAATTATTGTACTTTTGGTTTTGTCTCCATCGGTCCAGCAAATATTCAGGAAAGGTATTATCGATGATATATATCGATCAGTATCAGTTTATTATCGATGGAAACTTTGAAGTCTTGCTGCATAATGATATATACCTGTATTTGTTACTTGCCACTGGAAAAAAGTTTACGACTGTATCCATAAATAAATAATTCAACCTCTGTCTCAGACCAGACCCAATTGGCAATATTTAGATCCTGCACTTAATAGTATAACTCCAGCAGTATTTTCTATATTTATACGATTTCATCTCACTCTTACTTAATAGTAAGTAGAAGTAGTGGAGGCATGTATATGTCTATTTTATTATATAATATACAACTTTATTATAATGGAATGCGGAGTGTTTTATACTATATTATACATAATGAGGACAATTCGGAATAACCATTCTATAAACTATTGTTGTTTTTCTGTCAATACGGAAAGGCGAAGGCCTAAAGACTGTACAGCCTTTTATAAGTCAACACAATTTAATACATTCTTTCTTTAAACCTGTATTGATAGGTTATAACTGCTTGTTACGCAATGGTTATTATAAAACCAAAATTCCTAGGTTCACTCGTCGCACCTATTTTTTAAGTACCGTACGAATTATGTTTGTATGGATTTAGTTTGGACGATTCTTTTTCAAATTAGAGTAATTAGATGTATGTTGTGTACGTTTCAATATAATAATCACTTTAATTTCCTCTACTTTTCTTCAGTGTTCCAAAAAATACAGAATAGATACTATTTTATTTCTTAACTTTTCTTTTTTTTTATATTATAGTTGGCAACTTTTTGCCAGTCTCAAAGTTTGGATTACAGGTAAAGAATGGCGGTTTTAATCTTAAAAGTTTGTTAAAGGCAATGGTTATTAAGGATTGAGCCAACTATGATTATAATGCGAAATCATATTTAAGTATTACAGCCTTGTAGGAAGGTTCCTATCGATAACTGATGCTTGTACATATTTTGTAATATATTGAAATATTTTTTACTGGTGGCCTATTTGGTGTGTATCGACTTCTTAAACGAAGTTATAGTTAAATGTACGTGTTAGCAAACTATTTATTATTTATGTGAATAATAATTTCGTGTGTCGGTGTTAATTAGCAGACTCTTCTTATTTGTGTTGTATTAAAGAATAGAACTGCTGAATCGATGTTTTATTTTTAAATTAAACTTCAATTGTTTTTAACCTAACTTCGACTATAATAAGGGAGCGTAAGCCAACATTGCGGCATCCAAATTTTTATGTTCTAATCTTAGTTAGAAGAAAGTAGTAGAAAGATAGGGAAATGGATGCTTAGATGGTTTGGACATGTAGAAAGGATGAATGAATGAAGATTAACATTATAGGGCGAGTGTGAATGAGACAGCCGGTATGGGTCGACGTAGGCGTACGTATCACGATCAGATCAGAGACCTTTTGAGAAAAAGTCACGGTAAAAGTACCGCTACGAAAGCGCTAACGGAAGTAGAAGAAGCGAAAGGTGTGTGTTAGGATCGTAGCAAGTAGAACGATGTGGTCTCTGCCTACTCCAATGGGAAAGAGGCGAAACTGGATGTATGTATGTAAGAAGTACCGAGACAAGCAAATCGTTCCCCTGATGGTAAGTACAACGTGTGCTCATAACAAATCCGTATCACCCAGGCCATTCTACCCTTTGTCAATGCACTGCACTCGTTCCCTGAGAAAACAGATCTAAAGTCTCACATGCCTAGTAATTACATTAGCTATCAATGCCATTTAGACCAAAACAGTACAGTTTGAACACTACTGCTTTTCGGCAGAATAACTGACATTGCGGTGGTACCTCCATAGCACCAGTATAAAAAATATTTATGTTATATAGGTTTTAACTCATTTCAATGAAGAGCAAAAGTTCAGCAACATTTTTATCATTGAAATAATTTATTCACATATATTCGACAAACATACTCACACATATAGGTACAAAACTCACATCAAGTAACTAAGCAAGGCGAAAAATTGCATTTCAGTCATCTTGTTTACTAATGTATAGACAGATCGCACCGACTTAAAATTTGCCGTCGCAATATTGCAGCGGCGTTGATTTACATCGGCGCCTATGGCTTAATATTATATGCATATTTGTGGCGGCTCGTCAAAAGAATACTACCACTCCATCGCATCCAAAGGATCTCGAGAAAGGCGAGTAAGGAATTAAACTGCACTGTGCACCCAACAGCGCATGGTGGCGATGGGCTCACCACCTATCACACCAAGTGCATTATATTGTTTTCGTGAAACGTGGTTTGTGGCAGTCCTCTGTTTCGGCAGTGAGGGCCTAGTCTCGGACTACCCCTTATACACAGGGATACAGTCGCGATCTTATGTATGTATGTATATTTATGTATGAATATTCAGCAAGCGGAAGTGGCTGTGACCCTCCTTAGCTCGTCGAACCGATATCCATTGGGGAAAAAAGGTTCACGAGTGGCAACCTCGTACTGACAAAGGCAGTTTAGGGCGACAACATACTATATATAGTCAGCCAAGTTCGTGTACGACCAACCTGCGGGGCGAAAGACGTTGATGGAGGCAAGGTAACAAATTACTACCACATTATAAAGACATACAGTAGATCGACGCCTTTGATCTCTTGGTAAATGCCGACGTCCAGACAGTGCCGCGACAGTGCATGGAGACAAGCGGTCAATATCTACTAATTTATTTTTTTATTTCATATCAACATGGTTATTATATACAATAATTGAGAATAATAAAAGAAGCGCTAAAAAAAAATGTGTAATGAAATAGCTGTATCATTCAATAAGGTAAATAGTATGAGGTTAATAGTGCCACCGATATAAGACCATAACGTCTATGACACCACGATAACGAGAAGTTTCAGTACCAAAATGATGGGACTGCGCCTCATAGTGCGGAGACATAAGCTTTCGAAAATCTGATGACGTGGTTACATAGACACCACAAAATAAGAGATTTAAGTACCGACATGATGGGGCTGCGCCGCATAGTACCAAAGACATAATCTTTCAAAAATCTGATCAACCACGTGATCAGATATAAACATAGACATCACGCAAATAAGAGGTTTGAGTACCGACATGATGGGGCTGCGCCTCAAATTGTTGCGCATATAGTGTTGGTATAGGATATAGGATTTAAAAAATCATCGCTCTCTTTTACCCATCGTGAATACTAGAAAGAGATAGCAAATGCAATAATTTTAGGAGTTGACAATAAACTCGGATAAATTCCAGCCGCTGAATTTCCTCAAATTCCTTCGTCACCACCTTGATGGTTGGCATTCCACCACAGAGCGTTTTTCGCGGAATTTTCTGCCACGCACTTGCACTTTATGGAATGTTCTGCCGTCAGCGGTTTTTCCGGACCGATACGACTTAGGGACCTTCAAGAGAAGAGCCTATTCCTTTCTCAAAGGCCGGCAACGCATCTGCTATTCCTCTGGTATTGTAGGTGTTCATGGACGGCGGTGATCACTTACCATCACGTGAGCCACCTGCTGGTTTGCCTCCTATTCAATAAAAAAAATCCAAACAGGTTCCGAAGTAACCACGGACAGTGATTGTGAAAAATACATTTTCACATCTATATTTTAGTCGGCTCTCTTAATTTGAATAAAAATATTGCACTGACATAAATTAATTGTTTATCCATTTCCCCTCAAGTGTTTATAGTACTCGTATACAACTGTATATAGTACAATTCAAATGTATTACAATCATATTTTAATTACCTACTTAATCACTCTTACTTTTAAGAACTGGTTGATACGTCACAAATAGTTATTACTTATCTCAAGACAGCTAGGGCACGCTTCACTACGTGTCAGCCGAGCACTATAATACGTTGTTTATTAGTATCGCAGAGAAAAGACATACAGAGGGGCGACGAAGCCGTCTAGACTAGCAATGGATAACACAAAAGGGTTCAAATATTACACTATAATATATTAGTTCTTATTTCTCGTAAATACATGCAGTAATACCGAAGTTATTACTGCGCGAAGTTTTTAAAATTTCCGAGATTACGCGCGCTACCCGCATGGCGTCACCGGTCCCGTGGTATCCTATCGGCACCGCTCGCCATAGTGAATCTCATTATACTCTGTGCTCATACAAATAAAGTTATTCCCGCGCGCTTTGTTTTAATTCTGTTGCCGAAATATTACGTGTTTGTTAGTTTGTTAATATTATAAAAAATAATAGTTATCCCTACTTATTCTTTTTTCAATTTATAAATTCCTGTACCCATAAGTAATACACCATGGAAAAGGATTTCAGAAGGGCCTGTCGGACAATATGCCGAGAGTGGATTGAGAGCTTGATGGTGGCTCAATATTTTGTACAAAATAAGGATTTTACCACATACAACATACATGTTTCCCCCATTACGAGGAACATAATATGATGCCATTCATTCTTCGACATGTGTTCATGAATGAGATGTTCTTGGAGAATGAAACAATAGTCTCCTAATGGTGTTAGCTGTTTTATTAACATGCATTGCCTACAAACGATCTTTCCTCTATGCATATATGATGTCCTGACACAGGTTTTAACAAGGAGTCCATCTTGATTGCCATCTTAGTGTGATCTGCTTTTATAGAGTAACGTCGAAGAAAATGCACCAATGTGGTCTTCAGTGACATCATCGCGTAGATTTTACCTGTAAATTTTAAATGATAATATACAGCTGCTAATTAAATTACCAATTTTCTTTAACACCCTTTTTATATATCGTCATTATCGTCATGTAAATACCACAGTGATGGATTCAACTCACTCAAAATGTCGCAGGCGAATGGACAGTATCATGCGCCTCGCACAATCATCATCATCATTTCAGCCTATCGCTAGTCCACTGCTGTACATAGGCCTCCTCCATAGATTGCCACAAAAGTCTGTAGCTTTCATTTTGAGGGGATATTGCCATAGTTGCCACGCTTGGCAACCGCAGCTTATTTATTCAGATGTTCCAAGAAGATGCTGCTGCCCATCTCTGGGTTTTCATTTTCCCTCTGTCGACTTTTACGACACCCACGGGACGAAATGGGGCGATAGATTCTCTTAAGCGGCCTCCACACACAATAGTATACATTATTCTTCCAATACCTATAGTATTGGTATTTCAGGTACGGCGCATCACTACTCATTAGAAGAGACTACTTCCTGCTAGTAAGTATAAGGATGATTTTAATGGGGTTTTCTAGGACGGCACTAAACTTTTCGAGAATATTCAATATTTTGTTACACAGCTTACCATACAGCTAGTTATTTATTCAGTGATAATGCAGTATTTTTATTATTATTTATAATCTAACACTTAACTACGATCCCATCTGATGATAAGTGGCGATGTAGTTTTTGATGGTAAACACACTTAGAGAACGCCTATTCCCTCTTCTCTTAAAGACACCCACATTGTAATCCGACGGGAAGACTGATGCAGGCAAATTATTCCAGTGCTTTGCTGTACGCATTATGAACGACAAAGCTAAACGAAAGGATAGAAACCAGGGGAAGGGGGTATTAATTCGAGGAATTCCTTCGCACACTCTCCAAAATGTAACCTGTAGAACAGGCGTATCAGTGTTTCCAGGCGATCGTCCGGGGGATATACCATATGAAGGAAGCTTGCTGATAAGGCTAGCATGCCAGACCCTGTCAAAGGCCTTCGAGACGTTGAGCGAAACAGCGAGTGCTTCACCACTGTTCTCTAAGGGGCTCACCCCTTAGATGTGCCGCATACACGAAGTACTGTCGGTTACTAAAAAGATCGTTATTTTCTAGGTACGTCATGAGGTGCGAGTTCAATATACGCTCCATAATCTTACAGAGTGTGGAGGTAATCGAAATAGGTCGATAATTGACAGGATCAGCACGGCTACCTTTTTTGGGCACGCACGTTAGCAGGCTTCCAGGATTTGGGCACTATTCCAGTTTCTTCTTCTAAGAACTCCCACTACATCTTGGTAATATAATTATAATAAATTATACCTATACATTGACGTCTGCCCAAACTAAAAGCGAAGAAGGCGTTGGGATTATCGGGCAGCGTAGAAGGGTCGAGCCACCTCTCCGGTTTGAATTCTTCCACGTCAGCGCCCCACATGGGGTGACGGTGGACACCATGCAGTAACAAGTAGCAAGTATTCCCCGCTGATAGAGTGTAGTTTTCTGTAAAAATAAATTAAGCTTTTTTAAAGACACCTGAAGACTACCACCGTTTTGTACATTATGTAAGTCATCAGTTAAGTTGTATTTAATTAAAATATTTTTGTTATTGAAAATGTAATGTCCCACTGCTGAGCACAGGCCTTCTCTCGTTTCTGGGAGGGTTTTGGAACTGGGAAGACGCCGCCACGCTGTATCAATGCGGGTTGGCATCGAAGTGTTCCTTCACCGTACTCAGCACATGGGAATTCAGCACTTGATATTTTGGCAGTCCATGCTAATCTAAATGAGCGCATTGTGTGCTCCTTTGTTGAGGACATTATTAAGAAAAGGGCTAGGGGTATAAACGTAATAAAAACGTAAATGGTTTTGGGTAATTAATAATAATTGAAAACAGCTTGGAAGCCATCAACTAATTTCTAGGGTTTATCATCCTACTTCTTCATATTATAATAACTCTTGTTATAATGTCTTTAACATTTATATAAAGTCATTAACTCACTTAACTTCACATCTCTGTCGACATGTCTCGCGAAAACTGGAACCACAGTGTACACTCTCAAAGATTCTTTGATCACCGCTTCCAAGTACACTAGACGCGATAAATCTTGTTTCGCAACGTCCCTTTCAGTGTTGTCGAATACTTCTTGTAATCTAAACAAAAATATATTCACATTAAAGTTATGAAAAGTCACTTTCATTAAGTGATGAATGACGAAACGAGCAAAACGTTCAGCTGATGGTAAGTGCAACGTCTGCCTATAACAAATTTTCTGTCATCCAGATCACTTCAGTGTGACACCACACAGCAGCCATCACCCTAAGACATCAGTTCTTAATTGTCATATGCCCAATGATTACGCTAGCTCACAGTACCTGCTTAACAGAAGGATAACTGGCCCTGCGGAGGTACCTACCTAGATAGATTGCTGCGTAGAAATCCTACCACCACATTTACGAATCATACTCATTATTCACAATCTAGATCATCATTTCAGTCCATCAATGGTGCATTGTTAAACTTGGGCCTCGCCCGTAGATTGCCACAAAACACGGTTCGAAGCCACATGCATCCATTGACTTCGCGCAAAACCATGCAGGTCGCCGCTCCATCTAGTAGGGGGTCGCCCTCATCATCATCATTCCAGATACTTTCTTCCCCAACGGTTATCGGTTTTTTTTTCTTAAGACTGATTACTGACTGGACTGGAGCGAAAAAGCCGAATGCCTCGCAGACAGTTTAGAGAGCCAATGCACTCCGTCTCTCGCGCCTGCGGATCCCGACCACCTGCAGCAGGTAGCCGCGGAACTCGAACGCAGGGCTGCAATACCACCAGTGGGCGAACCACTGCCTCCAGTGACTCTCGACGAAGTCACTAAGATAGTCCAAAATCTTAAAAACCGATCCGCGCCTGGCCTCGACGGCATAAACAACAGGGTGATGAAATGTCTAACTACGCCGTTATTATGTCTGTTAGTCAGTATTTTTAACGCGCTCCTCTCCAGCTGCTCCTTCCCGGACGACTGGAAGGAAGCCGACGTTATAGGCATTCCGAAGCCTAATAAGCCTAGGAACATTCCGTCTAATTATCGCCCAATAAGTCTCCTCAACTCGATGGCTAAGATTTATGAGCGAATTATACTCAGTCGATTAAAAGACTATGTCCTTACAAATAATATTCTTCCAGACGAGCAGTTCGGCTTTCGTCCCGAACACTCGTGTACTCATCAAGTGCACCGCTTAACGGAGCACATCTTAGAGAATTTAAACGACCGCCCTAAGCCTGTAGGCACAGGGGCCTTATTTTTCGATGTCGCAAAGGCATTTGACAAAGTCTGGCACGACGGCTTGTATTACAAGTTGTATCACACTAATGTGCCAGACAGACTCGTGAACATCATACGAGCCTTCTTGTCTAACCGCCTATTTCGCTTCCGGGTAGAGGGAACGCGCTCCTCAAGCCGCCCTCTCCGAGCGGGGGTCCCTCAGGGCTCCTGCCTCTCCCCACTCCTTTTCTCGCTATACACTAGCGACATTCCTAAAGACCCGAAAGTCAATCTTGCGCTTTTCGCAGATGACACGGCCTTGTACTATTCCGACAAGCACAAGGGCCGCATAACGATTCAACTCCAAGCCGCAGCCGATCGCCTAGGCGAATGGTTCCGGAAATGGAGAATAAGAGGTAAACCCCGAGAAAAGTGTAGCGATATACTTTTCGAGGGGCACACCAAAGCCCGCTAGACGATGTCACCCAATCGGCAACAATCAGCTAGGCACGATCACCCTGTTCGGACGCCCTATTCCCTGGGAAAAGAGCGTCAAATACCTCGGGGTCACTTTAGACGCAGCGATGTCGTTCGCTGCACACATTAAAAACATACGCAATAGAGCGGCTTTTATCTCAAGCCGTCTATACCCATTAACTTGCTCCTCAAGCAAAATGTGCTTAAGACACAAACTTCGCCTCTATAAGACTTGCATAAGACCCGTAATGGACTATGCTTGCGTCGCTTTCGCTCACGCGACGGGCAATCAATTAAAGAAGTTACAGAGCGTTCAAAATCGATTCTTGCGAACTGCCACCGGAGCCGGTTGGTATCAACGCAATGTAGATCTTCACAGCGACTGTGAAATGCCTTTAATCTCTGAACACTTCAGAGAATTATCACGGCGGTTTTTCGAAAAAGCCGCGGTTCATTCAAACCCGCTGGTGGTTAAAGCAGCAAATTACCGACCAAACAGAAACGCGACCGAACGCAAACGTCGCCCGCGAAACGTGCTAGACGACACGGACGTCTCAGCTCTTCCTGACCACGATACTGTCAGTCACGATCCAGGCCACACTGTACACACAGTCAATAGCTTTAATATAACACGCACCACGACGCGCGACCGCCGTAGAGAGCGGCGCGCAATAGTCAATAATCACATCGCGTACACAAGATTCACCCGTGTTCCAGGGCGGTTCTCAACGCCCAGAGTTACCGACACACAAGTCGACAGTCCGAATGGACGCGCGCAGCCTCCTTCGGACGATCAGTAGACGACTTTAAATGTTTAAGATTTTCGAAATCGCGAAAGCACGCAGCGAACGCGACACAGTCCGAACTTCGAGGGTTTTGTAGAAGCTTTTATTTATTTATGTTTGGGTCAAACCAAACCTGGCACACGGGCCCCTGGCCCGCGAGCACAGTATCCGATGAAGCTGTAAAAGCCGAGAAGGCTAACAGCAATTACATCACCGAAAATATATATGACTGGACTGTTAGCCCGAAGGCTTTCACAGCTTCGCCGGATTGAAAGATAGCAGTTTCCAGGATGCAGACTGGTTCAGGAAGTAGACTGGCAAGAGGAAAACATATTTCCTAGTGACCAAGACTGGAAATACGCCCAACATGTGGTGACAGTTGAAAAACTACAATGGGCCATAAGCAGTTTCCAACCTTACAAAGCGGCAGGACCTGATGGTATCTTCCCTGCTCTTCTTCAGTGGGGGGGGGGGGGAAGATTATAAAGGTACTTGCCGTAATTATGACAGCATGCTTAGCGCATAGATACGTCCCCCAAAAATCTGGAGGGAAGTGAGAGTAATCTTCATCCCCAAACCGGGCAAAAGCAATGCCAAATCCTTCAGACCTATCAGCCTCACATCCTTTATGCTGAAAGCTTTGGAAAAGGTATGTGAAAGAGAGCTGAGGGGAAAGGCACTATTATACAAACCGTTGCATAGCAATCAGCATGCTTATAGCTCAGGTAAATCAACAGAATCGGCACTCCACCGGGTAGTCACCCAGATCGAGTTAGCCCTTAACCAGAAAAACATCTGTCTAGGAACCTTTATTGATATAGAAAGAGCCTTTGACAAAACCAACTTCACCAGCATAGGTAATGCCAAACGTGATGTGGAGCCAACCTTAACGAACTGGATTATAAACGCAATAAGCAAACGTATAGTGCGCATCGCAGGTGAGAGTCTAATAGTTAAAATAGCGAAAGGTTGTCCACAGGGAGGTGTGTTGTCACCGCTCCTGTGGAACCTAGTCATTAACGACCTCATCACAAAACTAAATGTAAACCACTTCTACACAATAGGGTACGCAGACGATCTAGCAATACTAATCTCAGGAAAACGTAGTAGAACGCTGGTGCAAGGAATACGACCTAACAGTCAACCCAAACAAAACTGAACTGATAATGTTCACCCACAAACGGGTACTGAATAAATATCATCTTTCCAGTTTATTCGGTACCGAACTACGGCTGTCATCAGAGGTAAAATATCTAGGCATCATACTGGACAGCAAACTAAACTGGAACAATCACATTGAAAACAAAATCAAAAAAGCCTATCACCTTTTGGCAATGCAAAAGGATGATTGGCAATCGCTGGGGCTTGTCACCAAAAATCATCCTGTGGCTATACAAGATGATTATTCGCCCAATGATTACTTACGGTGCAGTAGTTTGGTGGCCAAGAACAAGATTAACTACTGCTATCAACAAACTCCAAAGATGTCAGAGGCTAGCATGTCTGGCCACGACGGGATGCATGAGGACTACTCCCACAGTGGCCCTAGAAGCCATGCTGGACCTGCCACCGCTGCACCTACACATCCAACAGGAAGCAGCTTTGGCAGCTATAAGGCTCAAAACACTGAATCTCTGGAGTAATAACAAGATCCCACATACCAATATACTTACAGAACTATTTGCAAAAATGCCCGTTCTACAGGCTTTGTATGATGGGATCCCAATGCAATTTGTATTCGACAAGAAGTACAAAATACAATTACACGAGGACCATCGTACTGAAGGACTAAACCCTAGGGAACTTAGAATCTTCACAGATGGTTCCAAAACCGGGTCAGGTACAGGCTCTGGAACTTTTTCAGAGGACCTAAATATACAAATAAGCACACCACTCGGTGCCCACAATACAGTGTTTCAGGCAGAGTGTATGGGCATTATTCACGCAGCATCGGCTATAGCTGAAAGGAAGGTAAAGACTATTCCATCCGAATACTCTCATAGCATGGCGGTACTATTGGCCCTCAATAGCAATGTGATGAATTCAGGGCTCATCTACGAATGCTACCAGAAATTAAATGAGGTATGTCAATCCAATGAAATAACCCTACAATGGATTAAGGGACACAGCGGATCTAGGGGCAACGACGCGGCCGACGAACTTGCTCGGGTAGGCTCTAACCAGTGTGTTGTGGGTCCAGAACCTATACTGCCACTTCCCCTCAGGTATGTTCGCTCGCTAGTCTGTAAGCGCACTAGGAACCAACATGTACAAATCTGGGCGAATCACCCAGAGTGCAGACAGGCAAAGACAGCCTTGCCCGTGATCAACAGTCGCATCTCCAAGGCGCTACTTCGACTGAATAAACCCCAAATCAGAACGATCAGTAGTGCTATAACTGGACATGGATCATTTAACAAACATCTGTTTACTTTAGGTGTTACAGACAGCCCTCTGTGCAGAGCCTGTATGGAGACGGACGAAATGGCGGCCCATGTCCTACTGGGCTGCCCTGCGGTCGCCTTATACCGGGTCAAGCATCTCGGCTCGCCGAGATCGCTCCCTGAGGTCGCGGGGAACATTAAGGGCCTGCTGCGATTTCTGGAGGAGCTTGGTGGGCTCGAGTAGCACAACGTTCCTGCCTACACGCAAAATACGCGCTAGACGTGGAGTTGCGGAAACCGGCCCGTTGCAATCTACAATCTACAATCTACAAGGTGGCAGAGCGCTGAGGGCAACCTTTATTTTGGATGACTGGCGTAAGGGCCCCCGCGAGGGACCTCGGCTTGGACCGTCATCTTGTTTGCGAGAGTAACTGACTCGAGGGTGCCCAAGAGGGCCGGCCTCGGCTCGGTCAGTTACTTCAATCGGAAGGGCAGTATTACTACTACTATTACTAATATCAGGATTATTTTTAGCTAAGCTTACCACCAATTCGGAATGCGTTTCGCTGGGGAAGAAATGGCGCAAGAAACTCCAGCGACGCTTCTGTTTATGACACTATTGCTAGGGGAGAACCGGCCTGAGATGCGACAGTATCGCGAATAACTTTGATACGCCCACGCCGGCGTGGGCGTTATGATGGTGATGTTGGGCGTGTGTCGTGCTGAGTAGAGCGCTTGGGTCCTAGTGGTCGCGTTGTCAGGGTCCTCGAGGACGTGCCTCGGTCTCCTTTTTCCGCGAGTCGAGTTTTGGTGCATCGCGAGGGGTTGTATATGGCGAATCTTACAACCAGTGGGTTAGGATGAGTTAGCGGCAGCAAAGTCGAAGTATCGGCGAGAGGCCAACTTTAGATATTGCACTTTGGTAGGAAGCCCTATATCGATATGAAGATAAGCATTACGCACGAAACACGGTGCTCCTGTGGCTTTACGCATGAATCGATTTTGTAGAACGTGGAGTCGGTGCATTTGACGCCACGGTTATCGGTTCCACGTGATATATAGCCGGCTCATTGTCTCTTCATCTTGCTAATCAATAGGGCAATGTCGGTTCTACTGCGGATATCATCTTTACGGACTCCGGCATCGACATGAATGATGAATGAAATTAAATTATCGACTTCGAGCTTCCGCATGCGGACTGCAGTGAAAGACCACGTCTCGGTTCCGTATAAAATCACCAATACACAGTCGCGCGTCAAAAATTTTGGCTTTCAGACATTGATGATGTTCTCCTAGCCGATTTCGACCAAGGCGACAACTGCCGACTACTGTCGAGAGCCATCAACTGCGCAGGAGATATTATAGTGCCACAAGTGTACGCGCAAACACAGAGGCACTCACTCGTCCCAACCTACCCGCGCCCGATGTAACGCAGATGCGATAAGATCAGTGGTAGACTAGGATGCAGTGTCAGAAACACGGGGACAAACACAACACAACCATACCCGAAAACCAACAATTTATGTTTTAGCACAAATATTGGCTCTGGCTGGGATTCGAACCCAGGACCCGCGGCTTAGAAGTCAGGTACTCTGACCACTAGGCCACGCGGTCGTCAGACATCTTTCAGACATTGATACTCGATGAGCAGATATGACGCAGTTTCCCGAACGTTTCCCAGGCGATTTGGATCCGTCTATTGACCTCTTGGTCGAAGTTGGAACCTATGTAGTCAGACATCTGTATTAGGTATACATATTCGCTGTCCACTTTAAGCGTAGTGTTCCCAACAAAAACCGGTACAGGTGTGACATGGGCGTTAGAAATAATCTTCGTCTTGTCCATTGTTATGTCAAGAACGGGTAGGCCGTTGGACGTTGAGGTTATTGAGCATAGTGTTAAGCTCCTCCAGCGATTCCGCCATAATGACTATGTCGTCGGCAAATCGAAGGTGGGTGATGTATTGGGCATTTACGTTATTATCGTATCCTTTCCAGTCTGGAGTTTCGGGGATATAGCATCGCCCTATCTTATACCTTTCTGCTTCATCATGGTTGGGCTTGTTGTATTTGTTATGACAATTAATATACAGCTATATACCCTAGCAACATTTGAAGCAAACTGCTGGATATAGGCCTCACAAATAAAAGCTTGCAACAAAAATATGATTTTTGTTAAAAACTCATTCTTCATCAGATATTTTTACTGGTGGTAGGATTCCTATGCAGGAAGCAGTAGTGTGCAAACACTACTGTGTTTCGGTTTGAAGGGCACTGTGAGCTAGCGTAATCACCCAGTGATTTGAGACTTAAGAACTGATATCTCAGGGTGACGGGCGCAGTGCGGTGTCACAGAAATATTCTGGGAGACACAGCATTTGTTGTGGGCGGACGTTGCACTTACCATCAGGTGAATGTTTTGCTCGTTTCGTCACTTTGTACAATAAAAAAAAATACTTTAAGTAGGATCTGTATCTGTATCTTATAGAGTTGTCTAAGGTTCGAAGCAAATTACGTTTTTCAATCTATCTCCGAAGCGTGGCGATTAAGGCAAATCCTCCACTTGGGAGAGGTGCGATGAAGGAGGGAGAAAGAAATATTTTCAGACAATTTTGTATGTGCGGATGATGAGGTGATGTAACAGGAAATTCTCCTGTTTAATTCAAAGTTGTGCACTGCCCATTTAAAGACCTTAAAAAGATCCTTATAATAAATACCTTCTCTTCTATCAATATTTTTCTACTTACTCCATGATAAGTCGTTCCTGAACAAGTGGATATGATCCGATCAGAATTATAGTGAAGATCAGGACGCAGGCGACTGTTTCGTACCCGCTGACGATAATTGTATCAACGTGCTGTCTCACTTCCTCATCAGTGAGGAGGCGTTGCTCTTCTGACAATTCCAATAACAGTTCTAAAAACGGCTTGCATTTAGTCTCTGTGAAAGAATCAACATTTTTGTTTATGTACGAGTATTTAATAATTATTATTATATTTTTATTTGACAAACAAAGCATATCAGTAACTTGCGTGACTTTGCCTTTATACTGTATATGTTTGTGTGCGTTACTGTATATGTGTTTGAACTCCTGAGACGATCGACTATGTAATTATATATTATAGTTAATAGAATCAGGCGATACTGTCCGTGTGGTGGCGGCTTAAGAGAATCTACCACCCCATCTCATCCCGTGGGTGTCGTAAAAGTCGACAGAGGGAAAATAAAAACCCGAAGATGGGCAGCAGCATCTTCCTGGAACTGCGGTAAACTGCGATTGCCAACCCGCCTGCCAAGCGTGGCGACTATGGTAAAATCCCCTCAAAATGAGGCTAAAAACTGTTGTGGCAATATATGGGGGAGGTCTATGTTCAGCAATGGATTAGTGATAGGCTGAAATGATGACGATACTTTGCTGAAATCCATTATAATGATGGAAAGTTAATTTAAAGAAGTTAATTTGCTAAGATCCGCAGGCAAAATATATAATGGTGTATTAACACTATAACACTTTATAATGCCTCGTTTTGGGGCGAAACACGTGTCGTGGTCTCGACTTCGGTGGTGTATATTACCTAGTGGTAGTATTGTAGGGTATCTGGTTCCCGGTGGCGGTGTTTGCTTGTGTACGCTATTGAAGGAAGGCGGTGCTCTTCAAAAACTAGGTAATATACACCATATTATATTTTGCATCTTTATATTCCGGGTCTTACAAATTAACTTCCTTTCCTTCAACAACGATATATTTGTAGCGACATCTATGTCGCCACATGAGAAGCTCAAGAAATATTCCCATACGTCGATAATCGCAGAAAGTTTTCTGAGATGCGAACAATATATACAATATCTAAATATTACTAGTCGGAGGAGACGTCCTCTCCAGATCAGACCACCCGATCTAGCGGATAGCTACCCTTTTCCTTGGCAATATCATCCGCCAAATATTAATATAATACTAATGCAAATTACTCAATATCAGCTTTATTACCCAATTTCTTTTCCGTTTCTTTTCGGTCGTTCATTTTCTTTTTGTATGCTGCCTTCTGTCTTTGTAGTACCTTCAAATATTACACAAATATCAATACAAGTAAATAAAACAGTAAAAAAGAATACCATCCAATCCCGAAGTTGTAGAAAGAATTGACTAAGCGAAATGCCTGGTAAATCTTATGGCTTTCATGGACAGATGACTGAATAAACATTTTAAATAATGTCAAACCAAATATAATACACAGACCGGTGACGGAAAGTACCGCCTAGAGTTACTGGTAGGCTTCCTATGCAGGAATCCGTCACCACAAAGCCAGTGATTTTGCCGTGAAGCAGTTAACAAACATCAATGGGCTTTGGTCTGAAGGGTACTGATAGCAAGTGTAATTACTGGGTATCTGAGACTTAAGAACTAAAGTCTCAGGGTGAAGAGCGCAGTGTAGTGCCACACAAACATTTTCCGGGTGACACAGCATTTGTTATGTTGCATTTAGCATCAGGTGAATGTTTTGCTAGTATAGTCACCGGATGACTTGAAAAATCAAATAAGACTTCATCATTATGACAGAGCGGCAGCTGTTTAATGATGTATCCGTGATCACTATGGTAAAAACCGGCAGTGATCACCGACATTTAACCTGAATGTGAAGCTGGAGAGTCTGAACATAAGTCTGATGGAGTCAACGCTCCGGCCATCTCGTACCATTATCCAAAACCCCAATAGCTTCCTGGTCAAATAACATATTCACTTTCAGTGCCTGGATGATTGCGTTATTTTGGACGTTATGAACGTGGCTCGTAGAAACTGTCATGCGTTTCAAAGTTTTGCAAGACCCGCCGTACTAAGAAGATCCAGAAGCTCTCCGACCATACTCCTTTTGGAGGCTTCATTGAGGCTAGGCTTGTCCGTGAAACCGCAGTCCTCAGCTAAAGTGATAGTATATCGGCAACTGAACAGACAGATCTCTTAATGAAAAGCGTGGTGGTCTTGTTCTTCAAGATGGGTGATAACGCCTTGTTGAAGAACTATAGACCTATATCGCTACTTAGCCCTTCCACCCCCAGAAAAGGCTTTAGAACTATAGACCACATAGATACGTACGTACCTTTTGCCAGAAGTCTAAGTCTACTATTTCTAAGGTCCCGGATTCGAATGTCAGCCGGAGCGACTATTACCGCAACTGTTGCACGTTCTTTATAAAAAAAAATCGAGGGCTCATGAATGATGTAGCGAAACAGCGGAGTATTCTTCATAACTTAAAAAGAGAGGAGGTCAACACTCTACATTAAAACATTTAAAGGTACCTTAATAATTACCTCATCAGATACATTATGTAATATCGAAATGCATTTATCTTGACTATTCTTCAGCTTGCTCCATTTAAAGAAGTAGTCTAAGTGCAGCCATGGCTTTTGGAACCTTTGGAAGTATATATTGAGCAACCCGTCAACCGCTTCGAAATATTTGCTGTTGAGAATTTTGTCATCGCCGAAATCCATACCCATTGCAGTCACTAACAAATGGAATGAGAAGAATTTACTACATACATACATAAGATCACGACTGTATCCCATAAGGGGTAGTCAGAGACTGGGCACTCACTGCCAAAACAGTTGACTGCCACAATCCACGTTTCACCAAAACAATATAATGCACTTGGTGTGATAGGTGGTGAGCCCATTGCCATCATGCGCTGTTGGGTGCACAGTGCAGTTTAATGCCTTACTCGCCTTTTACGACATCCATTGGATGAGATGGAGTGGTAGTATTCTTTTATCGAACCGCCACCACACGGCAAGAATTTACTGGTGTAAGAAATTACTGGTGGTAGGATTTCTATGCAGGAATCCATCTAGTTAGGTACCACCCCAGGGCCAGTTATTCTGCGGTGAAGCAGTAGTGTGCAAGCATTACGGTGTTTCGGTTTGAAGGGCACTGTGAGCTAGCGTAATCACTGGGCATTTGACACTTAAGAACTGATGTCTGAGGGTGACCGGCGCAGTGTGGTGTCACACAGAAATATTCTGACTGACACAGCATTTGTTGTGCGCGGACGTTGCACTTACCATCAGGTGAACGTTTTGCTCGTTTCGTCACTTTAAACAAAATTAAAAAAAAAGAATAATCAAAGAATGTGTTGCAATTTACTGGTGGTGATAGTATAGCCGATGGATGTCCGGCAGAGTAGAATAGCACCTACCTCTTTCCTACCGAGGTGTCGTAAGAGGCCGTAAGGTATTGTACGGAAAGCCTTTATTCGTGCGGGATAATAACATATGCAATGCTGTCACTATACTGCTTGAGGGAACGCAATGGGGAGTACTACATACGGGAAGTACGAGTAAATTTTGTTAAATGCCGGCGACGTAGTTCGCCACCCTTCACGTCTCGTTTACCGCGGTGGCGAAAAGTGGGCTACGGATGAGGTCTATGCCTACCCCTTTCATGGGAGAAAAGTGATTGTATGTATGTATGTATTATATATGCTAGGTAGGTACGACCGCAATGCCAGTTATTATGTCGTCAATTCAGTGTGCAAACACCACTGTATTGCAGATTTACATACATACATACTTACAGTTACGCCTTTTTCCCGTATAAGGGGTAAGCAGGGTTGAAGTTTGAAGGGGTAAGAGAAGTTTAAAGGCATTATAGTTAGTATTATTACTAGAACAAAGTGCTTCTGGGTGACATATCACCTGTTATTAATAGTCGTGGCATTTACCATCAGATCAACGATTCGCTCGTCTCGTCACTCGCTTCTATACAAACAAAGTAAACTTCGACAAATTACAGACGACTTAAAAAAAACAAAAGAAGTTACTAATTATAGTATTATCACACTTAACCTGCTAAAGAAAAAAAATACTTGTTTAACTTCTTATTCATGTACGTAATCGTCTCGTGGCGCGATATATATATTTTCGGTGATGTAATTGCTGTTAGCCTTCTCGGCTTTTACAGCTTCATCAGATACTGTGCTCGCGGGCCAGGGGCCCGCGTGCTCGGTTTGGTTTGACCCAAACATAAATAAATAAATAAATAAAAACTCCTACAAAAACCTCGAAGTTCGGACTGTGTCGCGTTCGCTGCGTGCTTTCGCGATTTCGAAAATCTTAAACATTTTAAGTCGTCTACTGACCGTCCGAAGGAGGCTGCGCGCGTCCATTCGGACTATCGACTTGTGTGTCGGTAACTCTGGGCGGTGAGAACCGCCCTGGAACACGGGTGAATCTTGTGTACGCGATGTGATTATTGACTATTGCGCGCCGCTCTCTACGGCGGTCGCGCGTCGTGGTGCGTGTTATATTAAAGCTATTGACTGTGTGTACAGTGTGGCCTGGATCGTGACTGACAGTATCGTGGGCAGGAAGAGCTAAGACGTCCGTTTCGTCTAGCACGTTTCGGCGACGTTTGCGTTCGGTCGCGTTTCTGTTTGGTCGGTAATTTGCTGCTTTAAGCGTGGCGCGAAGCGACGTGAGATAGTGCAGTGCAATATATCCGACATTACTAGGTCAAGCGATTCGGCGGTTTTCAAATGCATCTATCATAATTATATTGCACTTATATGCTAATTTGAATAGACTCTTATTAGGAAAACACTTTTATCATTAAAATTATTTTGCAAAATCATCTAATGTTGCTATTTTGCAAGAAAACACTAAAAATATTTTTTTAGGGATGTGGTCACGATAACTTCCGAAAAAATTGACGTACCCGAGACCGGATTTCTTTTATCGTGTCCAGAATTTTATCTATCTTGTAGTTATTAAGAAAATTATTTTTTTCTTATTGTTTTCATCTGAAATGGGAATGACTCGAAATATTTGAACCTCAATAAGATTTTTTTTATTAAGAGTTAAATGAGCGTCACGAGACGTGCAATTTTAGATTTTTCAAACTTTTTAAATCTCTGATTGGAGTTCTGTGGCAACGAAGCCAACTGTTATAAGAAAAAAGAACAAAAATTCTTTAGTATAGTTTTTGGCGTAAGCTTTAGCTAATGTAAATATAACTTAAATAAAATGTATACATTATTTATATTATATAAAAAAAGTAAATAATTTTGTTTAACAAATAAGTATGACACGTAATACTCTTAAGTCACATTAAACAAAATTTAGATTGATGGCGTCAACTTGAAAAGTGTCCGTAGTGTTTTCATTAATTTTGTAATTTCTGTGTATATTTTGAATTTTGACGTTTAATAACTTCAATATTAATAGTTTAGTAGCGAGTGTTTGTGAAAGTGTACAGTTTTTGGAAAATTCTATTCAAGACCAGAATTGTACTTTTCGTTGTCCAGCAAATCTTCAGTAAAAACATCATTTTACTGTTGATCGAAATTTTGAATTATCTATTGTCACTCCCGTGACTGACTTGACATTGGCAGAATTCTATTGGGAGAGGCCACAATTAAAAGAAGAAAAAGAAGTAAAGTTTTAAAAAAATAAATTTTTTGGTGTGTTATTTACACGTACTTGGCGGTGAAGGGAAACATCATTGTGAAACCGCTAGTCTATTCCGCCAACATGCACTGCAGCAGTGTGAAGGACTCCTCCCGGTTCCAAAACCCTCACTGGAGGGAAGACCACACCCAGCAGTGGGCTATTCATAGGTTGTTTCTACACAGTTTAATATTAATATTAGAAGTTCTAAAGTTTAGAAATCTGTCCCGTCACTAAAGTCTACTCACTACATATAGTTTCCAAGGCATTCTGTTGAACGTATGGCAAATGATCAAAGGGACCTCTCCCGGCGTCCGTCGCCATTATATCCACGAGCCTTCGTGCCTGGCTATTGAAAACTTCCATGTAGCCATATAACACCTGCTGATTGAATGTCGGATTCAGTAACTTGCGATGCTGCTTCCAAACTGGCACTGGAAACATGATGAAAAATACATACACGTCACGCCTTTTATCTTTATACATGGAGTAAGTAGAGGTCACCCGTAGCCCACTTTTCAAGTCCGCGGGAAACGAGACGGGTGGCAAGCCACGTCGCCGTTTTGGTACGAGTCAAAAAATTCTTACTCCCTATTGCGTTTCCACGAGCAGTATAGTGACAGCATTGCATATTCTGGTATTGTTCTGCACAAATAAAGGCTGTCCGTACAATACCTTAGTCGTCACTTACACCACAGTTATCAACAAATGAAATATATGTGGAGCTAATTCTTCCCCAGTGCTAAATCCCCTACATTCTCGAACTCTGAAATCTGAAGTCTGACTCAGAAATATTTTTAAATGGCGGCCGTGCTGGCGCCGAGGCATGGCGATTGTCTAGCTTAGTGACACGTCACGAACGGCAGTATCCGATGAAGCTGTAAAAGCCAAAATGGCACACAGCAATTACATCACCGAAATTAGATATATCGCTAACGGAAGTATGGGAAGTTGCAAAGCTTCACATTGGCTGAGGTAATTTTCTTATAATTTGTTGCATTAATGTCACCGTAGTTATTTTTTAATTATATTAAACTATTGTTCAATCTTTAAATAATTTATCATTTTTTAACTATTAAAATTTTAAAATAACGAAACAGTTTGCTCTGGTTTATTTCCGCTGTCGGCCATGTTTTTTTTCCAGATAATATCTTTGAAAAAGAATAGTGTTAAAAACTTCAACTTTCCTTCTGTCTGCGGTTCTGTTAACATTCGTGTCATCGTAACTGTCCCACGACACCTCACGTGCTTCTTTGCACTCAAAGCATGACGGACCTGTTGCAGTTATCAATCCATTGCCAAGCCATGACTTCGCGAAGTCGTAAATAAAATTCTTTTGTAGGCACGCGTTTGTCACTGTTAAGCAATCGTCCGGATCCGTTATCACTGAAAATAAGTTAAAAATAATATAATTTATTTGGCAAAAATTTTATTCTGTCGTGAAGTGGTGTGCAAACATTACTGTGTTTCGGATTGAAGGTGCACTTTGAGCTAATGTAATCACTGGGTATATGAAACTTAAGTACTGATGTTTCAGAGTGATGGGCGCAGTGTGGTGTCACACAGAAATATTCTGACTGACACAGCATTTGTTGTGCGCGGACGTTGCACTTACCATCAGGTGAACGTTTTGCTCGTTTCGTCACTTTAAACAAAATTAAAAAAAAAGAATAATCAAAGAATGTGTTGCAATTTACTGGTGGTGATAGTATAGCCGATGGATGTCCGGCAGAGTAGAATAGCACCTACCTCTTTCCTACCGAGGTGTCGTAAGAGGCCGTAAGGTATTGTACGGAAAGCCTTTATTCGTGCGGGATAATAACATATGCAATGCTGTCACTATACTGCTTGAGGGAACGCAATGGGGAGTACTACATACGGGAAGTACGAGTAAATTTTGTTAAATGCCGGCGACGTAGTTCGCCACCCTTCACGTCTCGTTTACCGCGGTGGCGAAAAGTGGGCTACGGATGAGGTCTATGCCTACCCCTTTCATGGGAGAAAAGTGATTGTATGTATGTATGTATTATATATGCTAGGTAGGTACGACCGCAATGCCAGTTATTATGTCGTCAATTCAGTGTGCAAACACCACTGTATTGCAGATTTACATACATACATACTTACAGTTACGCCTTTTTCCCGTATAAGGGGTAAGCAGGGTTGAAGTTTGAAGGGGTAAGAGAAGTTTAAAGGCATTATAGTTAGTATTATTACTAGAACAAAGTGCTTCTGGGTGACATATCACCTGTTATTAATAGTCGTGGCATTTACCATCAGATCAACGATTCGCTCGTCTCGTCACTCGCTTCTATACAAACAAAGTAAACTTCGACAAATTACAGACGACTTAAAAAAAACAAAAGAAGTTACTAATTATAGTATTATCACACTTAACCTGCTAAAGAAAAAAAATACTTGTTTAACTTCTTATTCATGTACGTAATCGTCTCGTGGCGCGATATATATATTTTCGGTGATGTAATTGCTGTTAGCCTTCTCGGCTTTTACAGCTTCATCAGATACTGTGCTCGCGGGCCAGGGGCCCGCGTGCTCGGTTTGGTTTGACCCAAACATAAATAAATAAATAAATAAAAACTCCTACAAAAACCTCGAAGTTCGGACTGTGTCGCGTTCGCTGCGTGCTTTCGCGATTTCGAAAATCTTAAACATTTTAAGTCGTCTACTGACCGTCCGAAGGAGGCTGCGCGCGTCCATTCGGACTATCGACTTGTGTGTCGGTAACTCTGGGCGGTGAGAACCGCCCTGGAACACGGGTGAATCTTGTGTACGCGATGTGATTATTGACTATTGCGCGCCGCTCTCTACGGCGGTCGCGCGTCGTGGTGCGTGTTATATTAAAGCTATTGACTGTGTGTACAGTGTGGCCTGGATCGTGACTGACAGTATCGTGGGCAGGAAGAGCTAAGACGTCCGTTTCGTCTAGCACGTTTCGGCGACGTTTGCGTTCGGTCGCGTTTCTGTTTGGTCGGTAATTTGCTGCTTTAAGCGTGGCGCGAAGCGACGTGAGATAGTGCAGTGCAATATATCCGACATTACTAGGTCAAGCGATTCGGCGGTTTTCAAATGCATCTATCATAATTATATTGCACTTATATGCTAATTTGAATAGACTCTTATTAGGAAAACACTTTTATCATTAAAATTATTTTGCAAAATCATCTAATGTTGCTATTTTGCAAGAAAACACTAAAAATATTTTTTTAGGGATGTGGTCACGATAACTTCCGAAAAAATTGACGTACCCGAGACCGGATTTCTTTTATCGTGTCCAGAATTTTATCTATCTTGTAGTTATTAAGAAAATTATTTTTTTCTTATTGTTTTCATCTGAAATGGGAATGACTCGAAATATTTGAACCTCAATAAGATTTTTTTTATTAAGAGTTAAATGAGCGTCACGAGACGTGCAATTTTAGATTTTTCAAACTTTTTAAATCTCTGATTGGAGTTCTGTGGCAACGAAGCCAACTGTTATAAGAAAAAAGAACAAAAATTCTTTAGTATAGTTTTTGGCGTAAGCTTTAGCTAATGTAAATATAACTTAAATAAAATGTATACATTATTTATATTATATAAAAAAAGTAAATAATTTTATTTAACAAATAAGTATGACACGTAATACTCTTAAGTCACATTAAACAAAATTTAGATTGATGGCGTCAACTTGAAAAGTGTCCGTAGTGTTTTCATTAATTTTGTAATTTCTGTGTATATTTTGAATTTTGACGTTTAATAACTTCAATATTAATAGTTTAGTAGCGAGTGTTTGTGAAAGTGTACAGTTTTTGGAAAATTCTATTCAAGACCAGAATTGTACTTTTCGTTGTCCAGCAAATCTTCAGTAAAAACATCATTTTACTGTTGATCGAAATTTTGAATTATCTATTGTCACTCCCGTGACTGACTTGACATTGGCAGAATTCTATTGGGAGAGGCCACAATTAAAAGAAGAAAAAGAAGTAAAGTTTTAAAAAAATAAATTTTTTGGTGTGTTATTTACACGTACTTGGCGGTGAAGGGAAACATCATTGTGAAACCGCTAGTCTATTCCGCCAACATGCACTGCAGCAGTGTGAAGGACTCCTCCCGGTTCCAAAACCCTCACTGGAGGGAAGACCACACCCAGCAGTGGGCTATTCATAGGTTGTTTCTACACAGTTTAATATTAATATTAGAAGTTCTAAAGTTTAGAAATCTGTCCCGTCACTAAAGTCTACTCACTACATATAGTTTCCAAGGCATTCTGTTGAACGTATGGCAAATGATCAAAGGGACCTCTCCCGGCGTCCGTCGCCATTATATCCACGAGCCTTCGTGCCTGGCTATTGAAAACTTCCATGTAGCCATATAACACCTGCTGATTGAATGTCGGATTCAGTAACTTGCGATGCTGCTTCCAAACTGGCACTGGAAACATGATGAAAAATACATACACGTCACGCCTTTTATCTTTATACATGGAGTAAGTAGAGGTCACCCGTAGCCCACTTTTCAAGTCCGCGGGAAACGAGACGGGTGGCAAGCCACGTCGCCGTTTTGGTACGAGTCAAAAAATTCTTACTCCCTATTGCGTTTCCACGAGCAGTATAGTGACAGCATTGCATATTCTGGTATTGTTCTGCACAAATAAAGGCTGTCCGTACAATACCTTAGTCGTCACTTACACCACAGTTATCAACAAATGAAATATATGTGGAGCTAATTCTTCCCCAGTGCTAAATCCCCTACATTCTCGAACTCTGAAATCTGAAGTCTGACTCAGAAATATTTTTAAATGGCGGCCGTGCTGGCGCCGAGGCATGGCGATTGTCTAGCTTAGTGACACGTCACGAACGGCAGTATCCGATGAAGCTGTAAAAGCCAAAATGGCACACAGCAATTACATCACCGAAATTAGATATATCGCTAACGGAAGTATGGGAAGTTGCAAAGCTTCACATTGGCTGAGGTAATTTTCTTATAATTTGTTGCATTAATGTCACCGTAGTTATTTTTTAATTATATTAAACTATTGTTCAATCTTTAAATAATTTATCATTTTTTAACTATTAAAATTTTAAAATAACGAAACAGTTTGCTCTGGTTTATTTCCGCTGTCGGCCATGTTTTTTTTCCAGATAATATCTTTGAAAAAGAATAGTGTTAAAAACTTCAACTTTCCTTCTGTCTGCGGTTCTGTTAACATTCGTGTCATCGTAACTGTCCCACGACACCTCACGTGCTTCTTTGCACTCAAAGCATGACGGACCTGTTGCAGTTATCAATCCATTGCCAAGCCATGACTTCGCGAAGTCGTAAATAAAATTCTTTTGTAGGCACGCGTTTGTCACTGTTAAGCAATCGTCCGGATCCGTTATCACTGAAAATAAGTTAAAAATAATATAATTTATTTGGCAAAAATTTTATTCTGTCGTGAAGTGGTGTGCAAACATTACTGTGTTTCGGATTGAAGGTGCACTTTGAGCTAATGTAATCACTGGGTATATGAAACTTAAGTACTGATGTTTCAGAGTGATGGACGCAGTGTGGTGTCACAAAGAAATGTTCTGGGTGATACAGCATTTGCTATGGGCAGACGTTGCACTTACCATCAGGTGAACGTTTTGCTCGTTTCATCACTTCATCCAATAAAAAAATAGAATTTTCCAGGAGTGTATTCCATGTCCAGTATGCAAGCTATCTCTGTGCTAAATTTCGTCAAGATCGGTTCAGCGGTTGAGCCGTGGAAATGTAACAGACAGAGGGACAGGGAGAGTTACTTTCACAATTATAATATTAGTATATACTCGTATAACATGTGGTTAACAAATTTAATGTTTTACGTAGAACAGCTTTAATTGTATTGTGATTCCGCTGATTTCCAATGATTTAGGATTAGAATAGAATATTTTTTTATTCAATATAGATAATTTACATAATACTTATTGAACATCATTTTTTTTAAACTACACTGGTTCGCAAAGAAATTCCTCTGTCTTGGGAAGAACCAGTAAGAAACCCAGCGGGATTTTTTTTTTTCAGTCATTTTAAATATACATTTATATATTTATTAAACATACATTCTACAATTATACTTTGTACTAACTGTATAATTATACAAATAGATAAAAATAAAACAGTAGATTGCTAGTTCTGGAGTTCATAGCGCAGTGGTCCTTCTTCGCGTCCATGTCAATCGACGACATTACGTCACTACGGCATATTTCAATCATAAATTATGACTTATTAGTGTATAGGAAAAGATTTAATACGAACAATAATACATTATGAAGTCTTACAGTATATTTTATGCATCCCAGCGTATGTCACCGCGACGTAGCCACTCTTCAAGCAGTCGTACGAAAGCTTCTTTAATAAAGTCCAAAAATCTGTAAAATTTAATCAAACTGTTGATTGGATGCTACTGGATGGATGGACACAACACGCCTTTAAACACTCCATCTAACTAGTGAGTGACTGGAATGAGAACGATACTGAAGTCTCATATAATATTGGCAGCAATGGCGAACGTCTTCCTAGTGCACGACCAATCGCTCTGATGGGTAATTATACTACACTGTGAGAAATGTTAATTAGCAAATTTAACATAAAAAAAAACTTACAAACGTTATCTCCGATTGTCAGATGTAAGTGTCCAACAAGCGGTAACGCTCCAGGGTAATCAGGAGGTTCTTGGCTAGAGCGCGGACGCCGGGACCACCACCAGAACAACAAGCAAGTCGTAAATAGTAGACATAACACCAGCATGTCGAGTAGCAAGTTCTATCTAGAAATTAGAAACGGAGTACTAAAGATACACCAGTGCCGATGTCCTGGCCGATTCGACTACGGCGGCAACTTCCAAATACTGTCGGAAGATGTCAACTGCGCAGGAGATATTTTCGCGTAACAAGTATAGACGCACACACAGACACTGACTCTGTCTAACCTACCCGCGTCTGATGTTACACTCACAGAACATAAGCCTCACCTGTTTTGTTTTTTATTGTACTCGTATGTGACTAAACGAGCAAATCGTTCACCTGATGGTAAGTGCAACGTTTTCCCATAACAGATGCCGTGTCACCCAAAACATTCCCTTGTCACAGATATGTAAAACTTAAAAGGTATGATCGCGGGTTAGAATATGTCCACTCTCCAAAACGTGTTTCGCGAAATGCGATCTATCGGGATTGCAATTTCTGTACGCGGCCAAATGTTCCTTGTAACGAGTGTCGAAATTGCGGCCAGTCTGACCAACGTAAACAGCGCTGCATTCACTACAAACAAGCTTATAAAAGCCGGATTTTTGGCGATCTTCATTTTTGTCTTTTACCTTACAAACCCCTCTGAGGGTTTGTAATGTAAAAGTTCTCGTCACCAAAACATTTTTGTGTGACACCACACTGCGCCCGTCCCGGAGACATCAGTTGTTAAGTCAGATCTGCCCAGTGATTACACTAGCTAACAGTGCTCTTCAAACCGAAACACAGTAATGTTTGCACACTTTACTTCACGGCAGTGTAACTGGCCCTGGGGTGCTTCCTACTTAGACGGATTCCTGCATAGGAATCCTACCACCAGTAGTCCTGGAAGTTGTGAAAGCCGACAATTTTTTTTATTGATGATGGATTTCTATGCAGGAATCCGTTTAATAATATACTCGTCTCTTCACTCTGTTCCATAAAAATAAAGTAAAATAAGTCATCAAATACCCGTAGTTATTGAAACCACTCCTTTTTTTTATTCATTATAATTTGAAACACACTGCTAATTTGGTCAATTATATTCGCAATGCACAAACATTAAAAGCATACACCGATTCGAGTACAAAATTAAAACAAATACTGCATACATTGAAATTTTTTTTCAATGTATTCAGATTGAAAAGAGTTACAAAAATATTATTATATCTAAATGTATATCTGTGTAATAAATGTATAAATACCTCTTACACCTGGTAAAAAAAGAGTTTAAAGATAAAGGAACGTCCGTACGGACTGATAAAACAGTAGTTACTAAAATACTAAATACATGGCCTAATGTTCTGGTTTCTAATTGCGAAGCTAACTGACCGGTTTGTACTTTTTCACTAACCTTACCACTACAATTATGATTTTCAACCGACTAAAAATAGGATCAGATACTCAATTCGTCGGAATCCTTTATGTATTTTCAGAGATAATTATTTACCACATGGACCGATTTCGATGACTCTTTGTCTCTAATATTAGAAAGGTACCTTAGGAGTGATCCCAAGTCAAAATTTCTTTATTCAATTTAGGCTTGTTTAAAGCTCTTATGAACGTCAAAATCTACACCAGTTCAAAAATGACCTTCTCAGAGAAGAACCGGTAAGAAACTCTGGGGTCTTTCTTTTCTCAATGCCATATTACATAATGTCATTTACAGATTACAGATTACAAAAAAATTACATCATAAATTTAGTAGCTAGGGGGTTTTCAAGTGCAGAGTATGAGTTATTTCCACACATCTTTGTCCTAACACATAGCCATTTTTTTTTTTATGAGCTTATAAATCTGACCTTATATATACTTTGATTTAAGCAAATAAGAGTTAAAGTAAGTTAATTTAAGTACATTAGTGTTTCAAGAAAATAAAACAATCACAATACAATGAAAACAAAAGACATAAACATCTGTCGAGCATTTGTTAACATTACGGTAGCCGTCCCGCGCGACCGGTTTTAACCTTGAGAGGCTTCAAGTGGGTGTATTGTTTATGTTTTTGTGCTATAAATAAACTTCGGTAGTATTAACGTCTCTCGCGCCTGCGGATCCCGACCACCTGCAGCAGGTGGCCGCGGAACTCGAACGCAGGGCTGCCATACCACCAGTGGGCGAACCACTGACTCCAGTGACTCTCAACGAAGTCACGAAGATTGTTAAAAATCTTAAAAACCGATCCGCGCCCGGCCTCGATGGCATAAACAACAGGGTGATCAAATGTCTAACTACGCCGCTATTGTGTCTGTTAGTCAGTATTTTCAACGCGCTCCTCTCCAGCTGCTCCTTCCCGGACGACTGGAAGGAAGCCGACGTTATAGGCATTCCGAAGCCTAATAAGCCTAGGAACATTCCGTCTAATTATCGCCCAATAAGTCTCCTCAACTCGATGGCTAAGATTTATGAGCGAATTATACTCAGTCGATTAAAAGACTATGTCCTTACAAATAATAGTCTTCCAGACGAGCAGTTCGGCTTTCGCCCCGAACACTCGTGTACTCATCAAGTGCACCGCTTAACGGAGCACATCTTAGAGAATTTAAACGACCGCCCTAAGCCTGTAGGCACAGGGGCCTTATTTTTCGATGTCGCAAAGGCATTTGACAAAGTCTGGCACGACGGCTTGTATTACAAGTTGTATCACACTAAAGTGCCAGACAGACTCGTGAACATCATACGAGCCTTCTTGTCTAACCGCCTATTTCGCTTCCGGGTAGAGGGAACGCGCTCCTCAAGCCGCCCTCTCCGATCGGGGGTCCCTCAGGGCTCCTGCCTCTCCCCACTCCTTTTCTCGCTATACACTAGCGATATTCCTAAAGACCCGAAAGTAAATCTTGCGCTTTTCGCAGACGACACGGCCTTGTACTATTCCGACAAGCACAAGGGCCGCATAACGATTCAACTCCAAGACGCAGCCGATCGCCTAGGCGAATGGTTCCGGAAATGGAGAATAGAGGTAAACCCCGAGAAAAGTGTAGCGATATACTTCTCGAGGGGCACACCAAAGCCCGCTAGACGATGTCACCCAATCGGCAACAATCAGCTAGGCACGATCACTCTGTTCGGACGCCCTATTCCCTGGGAAAAGAGCGTCAAATACCTCGGGGTCACTTTAGACGCAGCGATGTCGTTCGCTGCACACATTAAAAACATACGCAATAGAGCGGCTTTTATCTCAAGCCGTCTATACCCATTAACTTGCTCCTCAAGCAAAATGTGCTTAAGACACAAACTTCGCCTCTATAAGACTTGCATAAGACCCGTAATGGACTATGCTTGCGTCGCTTTCGCTCACGCGACGGGCAATCAATTAAAGAAGTTACAGAGCGTTCAAAATCGATTCTTGCGAACTGCCACCGGAGCCGGTTGGTATCAACGCAATGTAGATCTTCACAGCGACTGTGAAATGCCTTTAATCTCTAAACACTTCAGAGAATTATCACGGCGGTTTTTCGGAAAAGCCGCGGTTCATTCAAACCCGCTGGTGGTTAAAGCAGCAAATTACCGACCAAACAGAAACGCGACCGAACGCAAACGTCGCCCGCGAAACGTGCTAGACGACACGGACGTCTCAGCTCTTCCTGACCACGATACTGTCAGTCACGATCCAGGCCACACTGTACACACAGACAATAGCTTTAATATAACACGCACCACGACGCGCGACCGCCGTAGAGAGCGGCGCGCAATAGTCAATAATCACATCGCGTACACACGATTCACCCGTGTTCCAGGGCGGTTCTCACCGCCCAGAGTTACCGACACACAAGTCGACAGTCCGAATGGACGCGCGCAGCCTCCTTCGGACGGTCAGTAGACGACTTTAAATGTTTAAGATTTTCGAAATCGCGAAAGCACGCAGCGAACGCGACACAGTCCGAACTTCGAGGTTTTTGTAGGAGTTTTTATTTATTTATTTATGTTTGGGTGAAACCAAACCTGGCACGCGGGCCCCTGGCCCGCGAGCACAGTATCCGATGAAGCTGTAAAAGCCGAGAAGGCTAACAGCAATTACATCACCGAAAATATATATGGTAGTATTAACGTACTGGTATCATAAAAAAGGTTATATAATCTAGTTTTATAATGAATAATATGATTTTGATATGCAGAAACAAAATGTTTCTTAAAATTAGGAAGAAAAAATATGTTACTCAGATTTCAACTGTAATTGTGATTTCTATATTTTTGTTATATACTTTACATTATTTACTGTTGTTTAGTGTTTACGTTTATTAATTCTATATCTAATTAGCTTTACCCACAATTTTTTTCAAGTTGTTTGCGTTAGTAACGAAGGAGATAATCATTTTTTAATTAAGAAGGGTAGGGTGTTTTTTTTTTTTTTCGAAAAAAAGAAGGTGGACGGATATCTTTACATAAGCTGTCAAATCCGGACGTTTGAGTGGATATAATGATCTATTTTATAATACGCTTTATCTAATAATGTCTTCTTGATAAGTTTTTTAAAATCCATGTCCGATTTTTATGTTACACTTTTAGGAATTTTATTATAAAACTTTATACATCTACTAAGAAAAGACTTTCTAGTTTTAGCCAATCTAAACAAAGGAACCTCTAGCGTGTCACCTCGACCCATTATACAGGATACAGTAAATTTTTTGGTAAATAAATTAATGTTTTTTCGTACGTACATAATATTTTCAAAAATAAACAACGACGGAAGTGTCAATATATTATTCTCCCTGAACAGTTCTCGTAGCGACTCGCGAGGTCCCAAGTTAAAGATTGCCCGAAATGCTTGTTTTTGCAAAATAAATATTGTTTCCAATCCAGCTGCGGATCCCCACAGTAATAAGCCATAGGACATAATACTGTGGAAGTATGCAAAATATACCAATTTAGCAGTAGCTTCACCAGTCAGCTGTCTAATCTTTCTTATTGCAAAAATGGCAGAACTTAATTTCGGAGCTATTTTTTCAATGTGTGCTCTCCACTGTAACTTGGAATCAATAGTGATCCCAAGGAATACAGTTGAATTTTCAAACGTAAGATTAGAATTCTGTAATTTAATATTAATATTATGCGCTGACTTAGACATTTTAAAGTGTAGACATTTTGTTTTGCCTGCATTTAAAACTAAATTGTTTGCCGCAAACCATTTGGAAACAATATCTAGAGTTTCATTGGGCTGTTCCAGAGTTAAGTCGTTTCTGTTAACTTTAAACAACAATGATGTATCATCGGCAAATAGAACTATATCAGACATTTTTTGTACCAAATATGGTAGATCATTCATGTAAACCAAGAACAGAAATGGACCAAGGATCGATCCCTGAGGAACACCCATTTTTATTGCACAACCTGATGACAATGGTTAATGGCAACTTTGTGAGTTCTATTTTTAAGGTAGGAAGATAAGAGATCCACAGATGCGTCACGAAAGCCGTAGTATTTAAGTTTACATATTAAGTTTTTATGTTCCACGCAGTCAAATGCCTTTGAGAGATCACAGAACACACCGACTGTGTCATGAAAATCTTCCCAGGCTTGTAGAACATGTGAGGCTAGTTTACACCGGCATTAGTTGTTGACCTACCTTTTGTAAAGCCGAATAGCATGTCATTTAAAATTTTGTATTTACTAAAATGAACGACCATTTGCTCTAGCATGATTTTTTCAAATATTTTACTAAAAGCTGGCAACACAGAAATAGGACGGTAATTTGAAGAAATCTCTCTGCTACCCGATTTAAAAACTGGTACAACTTTACTATGTTTCATCAGTTCAGGGAAAACACCAAAGTCCACACAGAGATTAAAAATCATCGCCAATATTGGAGCTATATCGATAATAATTATATCAATTGCCCAAATCGAGAGCCCCCAGAGATCTTCCGTCTTCTTTTACGATATCTGTAGGGCTAATGTGATTAAAACGAAAGTTGGGAATGTCAATATTTACATGTTCCCTTAGATATGACTCCGAAACTACAGCACTTGACTGCAAATGTCTAATAGTTTCAGCAGATAAATTTGAAAAAACTTCAAGAAACTCATTTGCAACTTTGAATTTATCATTTACTACGAGTTTACTACCACTTAATTTCAAAGCAGTCTTCTTTTTTAGTATTATGTCTGCCAGTTTCTAAATTAATTACATTCCATGTGGCCTTTGTTTTATTGGAAGAAAACTTAATTTTATTGCTTAAAAAATCAGCTTTTGCTTTCAAACAAACTTTTTAAAAAAAAATTGAATACTCTTTAACATACTGATGA
Source organism: Luehdorfia chinensis (assembly GCA_019845155.1). Classification (NCBI taxonomy): domain Eukaryota; kingdom Metazoa; phylum Arthropoda; class Insecta; order Lepidoptera; family Papilionidae; genus Luehdorfia; species Luehdorfia chinensis. The sequence continues at coordinate 2,456,324 of JAHVAK010000107.1, forward strand.
AATTGTACATTGGATGTAACAGATCTTTTACCATAGAGATCATATAGATTGTCTCTACTCTTTCTAATTCCTTTAGTTGCCCACTCACTAAAGCATATTTTTTACGAATATTAGCGACCTTTCTAGTAAATACTTTATTATATTCGTTAGAAATTGCATAAAAAAGGTGTTAAATGTGCTATCAGGGTCATTCAAAGAAAAAGTTAAGGTCAATTCTGTTCCTGGTCACAGGTCTACATTCAATTGATATACTGTCATTAATATTTTTGGAGTCCAACTGTATCTTTAAAGCTTTGTGGTCTGATCTAACTCCATTTAATACAGCTTTATTTAATATTTTACAATTAACTATAATATTATCAATACAGGAGGCACAAGATGATGTAACTCTGGTTGGTTCAGTAAATATACATTGTAGATTAAAACAGTTAAAAAGAGAAAAAAATCGCTTTTTGTCTAGAGTTTCACTTAACAGATCAATATTAAAGTCACCACAAGTCACTACTTTTTCTTACTTTTAAAAACTTTCCTCAATACTTCATCCATTATAATCATAAATGCTGTGAAGTCAGCGGAAAGTGGTCTATAAATACACATAAATAGATATCCATCCATTTATATAATATATAAATAATATAAACAATAATTATATTGTAATAATATTAGTGAAGTCGTGAAAATGAGATCCATCAATCAATCAAAATTATTTATTTGTTCATAACTAGTGACACAGTATGTTTCAGTAACACTGACATTCTTTAATTTTAGTTAGCAGCTCGATGTCTTTGCAGGCATCGAGCTGCTAATTCTTATAATTGTGCAACTCTTTTCCTTGTTACCGATTACAAACTATCTAAACTACGCTTTATTGCTCATACGTTACGATCATGTTTGTGTCGGTTCACAATCTTTGCAAGACTTCTTATCTGCAATCATATACGTGAAGTAATATTTTATTTACCCACATACTTAATGGTAGGATTCCTATGCAGGAATCCGTCTAGGTTGGTACCACCCCAGGGCCAGTTATTCGGCCGCGAAGTAGTAGTTAGCAAACATTACTGTGTTTCGGCTTGAAGGCCACTGAGAGCTAGGGTAATCACAGGGAATATGAAACTTCAGAACTGATGTCTCAGGGTGACGGGCGCAGAGTGGTGTCGCACAGAAATATTCTGGGTGACACAGCATCTGTTATGGGTAGACGTTGCACTTTACATCAGGTGAACGTTGTGCTCGTTTCGTCACTACAACTAATAAAAAAAAACTATTTCCTTTTCTTATTTTTACGTTTTGCAAGTTTCGTGTATGCAGATAATATATATTGTCTTATAATTGATATTCGTATGTATACATTGATAAGTTCTTCTTATTTATATGGTGCTATTGACATTTGTATATATTGGACATGAGTGCTTAACTTATGTTTTTTATCCACATACATAAAGCTTATTTGCTATATATTGATTTTGATGGTGTGTATACTTTTCTTTTTTTTCATTTAATAATTTCACCATATACCTATTTGCCGTATGTTAAATTTGGAAATAGTGTATAAAATATTATGTTTATATGTTATTGTCTTAAGTACTATTAAATCGAATTACGAGCTTAACTTATTTTACAGACTGTCTGTTTTGGAGATAATTATCTATGTTTTTGCTTTTTATTGTAACAGCTATCTTTGTTTTTATTCTATCAAATAATTTTTGAAACTCTTAACCGTAATAACACTAAGTTAAAAATTTGCTTGATATTAAAAATTTTAGATTAAAAATAACGTATATTTTTCTCATATCTGTGTCTCATATAGGCAACTTATTCGAGTCGGACTTTTTAAGTTTTGTTCAGTTCAGAATGTTCGAGGCCTGCGAACTGAGACCAATAGTTTTTTGCGTAATATAAGCATGAACTCATATGACACAACAACGCTGACGGAAACTTGGTTACTAGATGAAATTGCTGATGAGTAACTGTACCCAGCTTGGAGGAGAGACCGTAAATATTCCTCAACCGGACAATCACGCGGCGGTGTTGCTACAGCCATCCGTAAGGATATTCTAGCACGTTCTAATAAACAGTGGCAATGTAGCGCTGAGGCGTTGAGCCTAGCAATCGTCATCGAAGTTGCATATATGTGCTCTATATTTATGCAAGTAAAACTTTGGTAATAGTTTAATACGCAACTATGTCATTTTTTAGATGGCCTAGTTAATGTTATTTAGAATAATCCCTCAGATAATTTCCTCATTTTAGATGACTTTAACTGGGTATTTATAGTCAATAACGTGTATGTCAGGAATAATAAAGGAGACTACTTATGAGAAAATAATTAGTTTCCGGGCTGAAATTGACTAGAATAATATTCTACGCCTCGCCGTTTCTATGAAATTTTATACGAAGTAAGGGCAAAATATGTGGTATTCCTTGCGTAGACAGAAGTACAGAAGTAATAATAATCCTCCCACTTATTCTTGTGCATTAGCTAAAATTGTCAGAAAGGAAGTTAAATATTTAAGAAAGTTTAAAACCTATGGCAATTTCGCTAATTATAATAGTTATATTTTACTACATCAGAGAGCTAAATCTGTTGAAATAGAATGTTATAACAAACACATTGCGAATGTTGAAAATGCTCTTTGTGAATCGTCGAAATCATTTTGGTCTTTTTTAAAACGCCAACGTGGTGCTAATTTTTCCTCGCAAATAACTTATACGGATAAAACTGATGATACGGGCCAAGATATCTGTCAGCTTTTCTCTTCATACTTTCGATCAAACTTTCTGCAGTCCAATCAAGATAACTCTAGCTGGCTAGCTAGAGTAAAAGAATTTTAAAATAAACCAACATTTATTATTTTATCTAACATTTATTATGATGATTGATGATGATTATTAAATGAAACATGTTAAGAAAATCAGTATTTTTATTGGTATATTTGCCCTGTGTAGGTCGGTTTATTTAAGTATTTTTTGAGGTGCCTCGGTATTTTTGTAAAATTTAATCTGGTCACACAGGCTTGAATAACGTCAATGTCATAAATGAAATAAATTAACAAGCGTCACACACCGACCAATTTGAATGTTTTGTTTTTGAAAGAACTATTCCTAATCTTATGAAGTCGTCGTGATTATTTCAAAATGAGCGGTCCAAACGGTATGTTGTATGGAGGCGATGAAATAGGTGCTTTAGTATTTGATCCTGGACATCATTCACTGCGTGTTGGTTATGCCCAAGAAGACACTCCTAAAGCCGATATTCCCGCTGTAATTGGCGTTGGACCTTCAACTCATATTCCTGATGCCGAAGAAAAGGTTCCAGATGGCAACATCACACAGAGTGGTAAGTTATAATTAATTAAATAAAACTCGATTATAATATCCATAATTGACGTTAAAAGACGAGTCCCTAAGGAACGCAAAAATGATGCTTACAGTTTTCAAAGTCGAATCGTAATGTAGTAATCACTAAAATCAATGAAAAACACAACCATCACTTCGAGAGCGCAAAAGGTCGCAAATACTTTAACAATAGCATCTAATAATAATATTTTTTATTATTTGTGTAGCGACAAAAACAGGCAATGAGCTCCGCCATTACATAGACGTCACAGAAATTCATGTACCAAGACCTAATATGGAGATACAAACATACATGAAAGATGGACAAGTGGACAACTGGGATCTGTTTGAAAAAATGTTAGACTACTGCTACGCTAAGGTAATTTAAATTTTTAGTTATTTAGTAGAAGACCTAGTTGCTTACTTCAAATGCTTTACTAAGACTAAGATTCTTAGGGCTGCTTGCACCAAATTCTATTAAAATTCATTTAGTCGGATGTGTTTAGTGTAGTGTGTAGTACCCTAAACTAATTTAGCTTAAACACATTTAAGGTTGTCTTGTACCAGGTGAGTCAAATGTAAATTTAGTTAAACTAAATTATTGTGTCGGTTAAAAAGTTTTCTGTTGTCTTTGTCCCTTGTCTCATAGTAAAATAAAAATTGTATTACAAAACAGGAAATTAAATATTTACACTTTTGTGTAGGTATTGAGTTAGGGAAAAAGTTTCTATGCATTTTATATAAAAAGTCAAGACATTATTTTAAATGTTTATTTACATTCAATTACAGTATGTATGTGGCATTCTGTTCAATGACTTTTTGGCATCTTGAAGGTAGTGACATGATCCCATTGCTGTAGAAATTTTTGAACTTCTGATCAAAAAACGCGAAAAGTAGTTTTGTCAGTCCTCTCTTGACGTTAACCTGACACTACCTAAAGAATTCTGAAGGTATATATGGCGGATGCAGTAACACCGCTTAGCCAAACTCTTAATTTTTGCTGAGTGGCTAAAGATGTGTGTGGTGTAGCGTTGTAGTGATGAAAGACCATGCCCTTCTAATCCCACCATACACACAGCACCACCTTTTGAAGTCCGTCTGAACTTTAACCACATTCTTTTTTTGCACTTGTCGTATGTGATCCACTTTTCATCACCAGTTATCAATCTCTTGCAAAACGATTCGGTTAAATTACATCTCAATAAAGAATCACATATGAGTACATGGTGCATTAAGTTTCTTTCAGTGAACTAGTGTGGCAAATATCAAGCTTTTTTATCCGCCCAACTTTTTTCAAATGGGTTAAAACTGTTTTGTGATCAATAACTAGTTCTTCAGCCATGTCGTAACTACTGATATGACAATCTTGGTCCACTTTTTCAAAAATGGCGTCCATTTTATTCGTAACTGGGCGACCAGAGTGAGGTGCATCTTTGCCATCTAAATTCCCGTATTGAAACAATTAAAGCAACTTTGTGCTACTCTTACTGACACTACATTAGGTCCATAAACTTCGCAAATTATTTCGCGGCTTGCGTTGCCTATTTTGTAACAAATTGTTAGTATTTATCGAAGTTCTTTATTAGATTCACTCATTTTGACGGAAAGAAAAACAAATGAAAAATAGCTAGAAACAACATTTTACTGATATGGTTCTTTTTTGATGTTTATTATTTCTTCATCATTGTTGCAAATAAATCATAAAAATAAACATTTATCTCAATTCGAACTATATAGCCACCATAATGTCAATATGATATATATATAGATAGATAGTTTACTAAATGCATTTAGCAGCGTTAAGGTCTACAGGGTATTTAACTTTGACGGGTTGTTAAGCATATTTAGCATGCTAAATATTTTGATAGAAGAAGAACTTTTCACTTAAATGAGTAATTGTGCTTAAATAAAACATGTTTATGAATGGTGGTGAATGTTTTAACAACAAAGAGTTGATCATGAATTAAGTCTGAGACAGAAAAGTACATATAGATTGATAATAAGAGAATATGACATAGGAATTGATATGGTCCTAAGATAGTTATAATTATTTACTGGTGGTCGGCTTCTGATGCAGGAATCTGTCTACCTAGATGGGGCATTCCACCACTGCGCTTTGCCAGAAATTTTCTGCCACGCACAACCACTTTGTGGAATAGGCTGCCGCCAGCAGTTTTACCGATACAACTTAGGGACCTTCAAGAAAAGAGCATATGGATTGTATTGTAGCATTCTTGAAACTCATAAATTGCAATAAATGCTTAATTAACTTTCAAAGTCAAAGTCAAATTTCTTTATTCAATTTAGGCTTGTTTAAAGCTCTTATGAACGTCAAAATGTACTTTACTACTCTTGCACTTGTAATCCTTTCATTAGTATTTAAGCTTAATCCATAAAGAACTGTAAATTTTAAATTAACACTTAATGGATACACCCTTGTTTTCTTTCTGATTTCCTGATAGTTCCAACCCTGCAAAATAGCAAATTTATTTATTTATTATTATTTGTATTCACCTAATTAAAAAAAAAGGATTACTAAGGGCGTACTTAATGCCTTTTGGCATTCTTTCCCAGTCAACCCAAGGCATATAGAGATATTGTTATAAATTTATTATTTTTGCATTAGGTCATCCGCTCTCCATCGGAACACCATCCAGCTCTATTCACGGAAGCAGTATGGACGACCAGACCTGCAAGAGAAAAGTTGGCTGAGTTACTATTTGAGAAGTATCAAGCCCCAGCGTTCTTCCTTGTGAAGAATGCAGTTCTAGCTGCATTTGCAAATGGAAAATCCACTGCTTTAGTGGTGGATGCTGGTGCTAGTCAGACTTCAGCCGTACCAGTTATTGATGGGTAAGCCTATTTTCTATATTACAGCATGAGTTTCACTAGTGGTAGGATTGCTATGCAGGAATCCATTTCATTTGTTGTTATTCTACGAACCCAATCCATGAATTGTTACCATAATAGGGGTCGTTCTTCATTCACGTGAGGTTGGAACAGAGAGGAACAGGGGGGTCAGAAAGAAATCACTATTATTCGCGATGGGGTGAGAGATAATGTAATCACGTGTATTTTTTTCGCTCTTCTTATTCTTTTCGAAAATTAATTTAAAGTGTTTTTTTTTTACTCAACTGAACTGAATCATGTGACACAATAATAAAAACTGCACATGATGCTGGGAGGGGGGAGAAGGGGTAGCCTAATAGCTCACGACGTATTGTATTGTAAAGGATACATACATACATAAGCTCACGACTGTATCCCATAAGGGGTAGTCAGAGACTGGGAACTCACTGCAAAAACAGATGACTGCCACAATCCACGTTTCACCATGCGCTGTTGGGTGCACAGTGCAGTTTAAGTCCTTACTCGCCTTTTACGAGATCCATTGGTTGAGATGGAGTGGTAGTATTCTTTTAACGAGCCGCCACCAATACTAATATTTTAGCAACTCTCTCTGACCCTCTGTCTATTTCTCACCTATTCATGGCTCAACCTCTAAACTGATCTTGACAAAATTTAGCACAGACTAAGCTTGCATCTTGGAGGCAAACATAGGATACTTTTAATCCTGCAAAATAAAATAGTTCCCACAGGATATTTAAAAATCCATGCATCAGCTAGTATCTACATATGTTTATACATACATACATAAGATCACGACTGTATCCCATAAGTGGTAAAAAAAATTGGTGAAATTTATTGAAACATCATGCCTTTTTGTGTTATTTTAGTGTAAAAACGATAGTCGAGCAACAAATTTGTCCGTTGGTGGAGTTTCGTATCTGTTAACTATCTAATTATCCGAGATAAAAAGTGCCATATGTCCGTCTCCAGGATAATGATATTTCTGTGACAAATTTCGTCAAGATCGGTTGAGCGGTTGAACTATGAAAAGATAACACACAGACAGAAGGTCGGAGAGAGTTACTTTTGCATTTATAATATTAGTATGGATTAAATTTTTGTATATTTCATATTGTTACAGCTATGCGATAGTAAGTGCAGCAGTGAGGTCACCGCTGGGCGGAGACCATCTTGCCACTCAAGCGAAGAACATGCTCAACAATTTGCACATACAAATGATGCCCATTTATAGTATACAGGTTTGTGCCAAAACCAGAATTTAATTTTACTAGTTAACCCTTGCGGAATATTTAACACAGTATTGTGATCATAAATAGATGGCGCCATCTACCGTCTTTAAACAATATAAACAACTCCATGTGTCGTGCATGTTAGTCGAACAGATTATCAACAGATGGCGCTTTATAAAGTTAAAAGAATTTATGCAAACTTTTCAATTTGTTTTAACAAAATCATTAATTTTAATACATTAACTTATTTTTCGTCAATACAGGGGAAAATAATCTTCGAAATGACGTATCAAACATTAATTTTGATATAGTATTACTACAAAATTAATGTATGATTCGTCATTTTGAAGATTATTTTAGATATTTCATACCGACAAAAACCCCTTGAGAAATATAGATACTATAATGATTTCTTATATTTACGCGAATATTACACATTTAATAAAACGAGGTTAACGGATTTTATCGCGTTTATTTTTTAACTATTTAGATCCGAGCACTTTACAGCACCCATGGTCACGGGAGGACTGAGGTGACAGATGTCCTAGCGCAGTCAGAGTATCCAAGGTTCGGATTTTAGGCGGTGTCCACATTTGTACAAGAACACAAATTGTTGGTTTCTTTTTTTATAGGACTAATGGTCACTGTTAGCCCGAAGGCTTTCACAGCTTCGCCGATTTATGGCCAAGTGTGGTTGTATTAAGCATTTGAAATATGACTGTAAAACGCACTCACGCCACGAGAGAAATCGCATCTTTTTTAAATTGTTTCTGTATGACGAACGGGAATAAAACTACAACGGTCCTGAACAAACACACTCAATTTACTATGCAAATAATTTTTGCCTTACATTAATAGAAAAGTACAATGATAGTACGATGTAAATTACATTGGCGTCATCTAGTTTTTAATAACGTCACAAAACTAAAACTATTCTAAACAGTTATTATGCCTAAAGCAAATAATCTCGACATTGCGCTGTGTTTATATCAGACCCATTCTAAAGTGATTAACAATCTTTCGTATTGTTTATAGTTTACAATCCAGTAGTGTGTCTAGTTGGGAGGGTTCATATTGAATACATTAATTTACAGAGTAAAGAAGTGATAAGAGAGCGCGAACGGGCCAGGTACACCCTTAAAAACCTGCCCGCTGGTCTGACGCAGTCATGGCAACAGTACATGGTGAAGAGACAATATGAAGACTTCTGCCACTGTGTTGCTCAGGTGAGAGAACTTGTGTTTTATTCCGTTGGCTAATAAGTTATGTCCAACTGTTTTGAAACTGTCAGAAAATTCTAGCAATTTGACATGTCGTGTATTGGTTACCACCCTAGGGCCAGTTATTCTGCCGTGAAGCAGTAGCGTGCAAACATTACTGTTTCGGTTTGAAGGGCACTGTGAGCTAGTGTAATTACTGGGCATATGAGACTTCAGAACTTACGTCTCTGGGTGATGGGCACGATGTGGTGGCACACAGAAATTTCCTGGGTGACACGGGCATTTGTTATGGGCAGACGTTGTACTTACCATCAGGTGAACGATTTGCTCGTTTCATCACTATATCCAATAAACAAAAAAAAATCTCGAAATTTCTACAGCACGTGTATATAACGTATCCAACAGACATTGCACCTTCAGATAATCATCTTTTTCAGTATTTGAAACACTGTGCGGAACATCATTCAAAAACTATGACCTCAAAATTTTTGTTACTAGTATCTGGCCACAAGAATACGTCGCTCACATGAAAATAGAAAATAGTTTATTTGCCTAAAATCATACAAAAATACATAAATTGTTGCTGGGACTTCCTTTTTAGTAAATATATACTTGTGCCGGGATGTCCCGGTCTTCCATACCTAACAAATGTTATTTAACAAATAATGGTAGTGGTATTGACACTACGATTTTAACTTATAAATTATGTAATATGTTCTTGATGTATATGCATATGTAAGTGTGTAGATGTGCTTGTGTGTATGTGTGTGTATAGGTGTGTTTGTGTGTGTAGGTGAGTATATGTATGCATTTGTATGCCTGCATATCTTTTTGTTTATTTAACTACATGTAATAGTGATTCAATCTCATCATAGTTAAATTTGGAAAGCCACATATTACAACATTTTTTAACTTATGTGAAAGTAGCGGATAAATTTTAATTTTGTTATTTACTTTATTGTACAAATAACCGGACTGTCTCTTATTTAAGAGACAGTCCGGTTTTGGTTTTTGCCGAAATTTGTTTTAACTGTACAATTGTCAATAATAGCTCTTCTTCTCGTACTGTTACTGGAGTCAAAGGACACAGTCTTATGTTTTTCCAATATTAAATGTAGCACATATAATTTCCTAACACTCAATAATTTGCTAATAGCATATAGTTCTTCTGTAGGAAATCTATAAGGCTTACTGTACATCACCTTTATTAATGATCGCTGGCCACGTTCTAATTCCAACATTTTCATTTTCGTTGCCCCGCCCCAAACTGGGACACAGTATGTCAAAACTGATTGAGCAAGAGCAATATAAATTTGATTTAAAATTTTAGTAGTTGCCATGTGTCGAAGTGTCTTAAAAATCCAAATCAGTTTTCGGATTCTGCCCGTGGTTACTTCAATATCTGAGTGCCAAGAGAGTCTTTGATCTATAATGATTCCTAAGTATCTAGTGCAATCTACTTTTTCAATTTTAGGACAAGAGCAGATATCTTGCATGTCACACTGGTGTATTTTAAGATTAAAAGTGGTTGGTGTGCCTTTATTTATGCAGAAACAAATGTAATTTATTTTTGCCATATTTAGTGTTAGTACATTTTGTTTAAGCCATTTAGTAATTATCGCCAAACCAGTTTCTGCAGCTTTATGTACTTCTTCCCACGATTTTCCTGAGAAAACAATGGCAGTGTCGTCTGCATATGAATATATATGTCCGTTAACAATGTTCATGTTACATAAGTCCGGCCGCTGAGATAATCTCTTAACAGATCCAATTGAGTTCCCCTAACACCGGTTCTTTCTAGCTTCTGTAAAAGAATGGGTACAGAAACGGTACCGAATGATCGAATGATAATCACATTACGGTAAATGCCACGCCTATCCATATCAGTTACCCAAAACTGACCGTGAAACGTTTTAACACACTGCACCTATCACATTGCTCCATAGGAATCCTTTAGTAAAATATTATATTGTAAATAAGCACTTTGCAATAAAAAAAACAATTTTTTAATATTAAAAAGATTTGTTATCATTTAATAATTATTAAATATTATTTACCGAAAAATATACGTTACTTGCAATATGTTTCTTTTAGAAACTTCTTTTTCTGACACTAGCACATCCACATATCTTATCTGATGATTTTTGATATTCCCTTAGGTATCAGAGAGCCCCTACGATGAGCGGACAGTAGCGTCAGTGCCCGGCGTCCACTACGAGTTCCCTGGCGGATACCACCAGGACTTCGGCCCAGAGAGGTTCAAGCTGACAGAGTGTCTGTTTGAGCAGAACTTAGGAGCTCCTCATTTGGGTAAGCATTACATGTACTTATTCGAAATTTATGAACTTAAGATTTAGTCTAGGTTTAGGCCCTAGAATTCTCGGTTTAAAGATATTTCAACATCATCATCATTTCAGCCTATCACTAGTCCACTGCTGAACATAGGCCTCCCCCATAGATTGCCACAAAAGTTTGTAGCTCTCATATTGGAGGGATTTTGCCCTAGTTGCCACGCTCGGCAGGCGGGTTGGCAACCGCAGTTTATTTATTCAGATGTTCCAGGAAGATGCTGATGCCCTTCTTCTGGTTTTAATTTTCCCTCTGATGACTTTTACGACACCCACGGGATGAGATGGGGTGGTAGATTCTCTTAGGCCGCTACCAAGTAACAATTAACAGTTCACTTACATTGAAAACTACTCATAGTGTTAATACATACATAGAGTCGCGCCTCCTTCCCATAGGGGTAGGCAGAGACCACATCTTTCCACTTGCTACGATCCTGACACACATCTTTAGCTTCCTCTTCTTTCATTAGTGTTTTCATGCAAGCTCGTCGGTTGCGGGTACTTTTGACGTGGCATTTCCTTAAAACGATTTCGATCTGATCGTAATACGTTCGCCTACGTCGACCCTTACCGGCTTTCCCATTCACACTCGCCTCATAAATCTGTTTCGTCAATCTTCTTTCATCCATCCTCTCTACGTTTCCAAACCATCTATGCATCCCTTCCCTTTCTCTATCTTTGTCACTACATCTTCTACCACACCGCAACGTTCTCTTATCACGTTGTTTCTCAGTTTGTCCATCAAAGTCACTCCAGCTATACTTCTCAAACTTTTCATTTCAACAGCATTAATCTTCTGCCAGACCCAACATTCACTACCGTACATAAGTGTGGGGACCAGTACTCCGCTATGTACAGCCAGTCGTGCCATTTTAGATACATTCTGGCTGCACACAAAGTTATGCAGGGCCCCATATAATTTATTTCCTGCGAACGCTCTTCGTTCAAATATCACAGTCGTACTTTCCGTCTCTCGATACAAACTCTTTCACTTGTTCCACTCTTTCTCCTTCAATCAGAACTTTGCAATCCGACATACTTTCTTCTCTTTCAAAAACCATTACTTTCGTCTTATCTACATTAATTTTCATTCCTTTGAACATTAATGAAATAATATATAACATTGTTAATAACAATCTGAAAGTTATACGGATTCACGATTGCAATCATTTTTAAAGGATACGGTAATTTTTGAATTCGGTAAGTCTTTCTACAAAATCGAAGCTCTTTTATTTATAATTATATAATCAAGAATTCCAGAATGTCAAGTGGAGCTTGATATTCAAACAGTATGTCTGTATGCTTAATGTTTCGTGTTTGTTCTCGGTGTTCAGTGTGCTCGGCGGCGGCGGCGTGCGACGCGGACGCTCGGCCGGCGCTGTGGGGCGCCGTGGTGGCGTGCGGCGGCCTGTCCAACCTGGGCGGCTGGCTCGACCGCGTCAGCCGCGAGCTGGCCGCGCGCGCGCCCTCCTCGCACCGCCTCAAGACGCACGCCGCGCCCTCGCCGCCCGAGCGACGCTTCGCCGCCTGGCTCGGTACCTTACCACACCACACCACACCACGCCACACCACACCCTTACCACAACACACCACACCACGCCACACCACACCACACCACACGCCGCGCCCTCGCCGCCCGAGCGACGCTTCGCCGCGTGGCTCGGTACCTTACCACACCACACCACACCACGCCACACCACACCCTTACCACACCACACCACACCACGCCACACCACACCCTTACCACACCACACCACACCACGCCACACCACACCACACCACGCCACACCACACCCTTACCACACCACACCACACAACGCCACACCACACCCTTACCACACCACACCACACCACGCCACACCACACCACACCACACGCCGCGCCCTCGCCGCCCGAGCGACGCTTCGCCGCGTGGCTCGGTACCTTACCACACCACACCACGCCACACCACACCCTTACCACACCACACCACACCACACCACACCACACCACACCACACGCCGCGCCCTCGCCGCCCGAGCGACGCTTCGCCGCGTGGCTCGGTACCTTACCACACCACACCACGCCACACCACACCACACCACACCACACCACACGCCGCGCCCTCGCCGCCCGAGCGACGCTTCGCCGCGTGGCTCGGTACCTTACCACACCACACCACGCCACACCACACCACACCACACCACACGCCGCGCCCTCGCCGCCCGAGCGACGCTTCGCCGCGTGGCTCGGTACCTTACCACACCACGCCACACCACACCACACCACACCACACCACACGCCGCGCCCTCGCCGCCCGAGCGACGCTTCGCCGCGTGGCTCGGTACCTTACCACACCACACCACACCACACGCCGCGCCCTCGCCGCCCGAGCGACGCTTCGCCGCCTGGCTCGGTACCTTACCACACCACACCACGCCACACCACACCACACCACACCACACGCCGCGCCCTCGCCGCCCGAGCGACGCTTCGCCGCCTGGCTCGGTACCTTACCACACCACGCCACACCACACCACACCACACCACACCACACGCCGCGCCCTCGCCGCCCGAGCGACGCTTCGCCGCCTGGCTCGGTACCTTACCACACCACACCACGCCACACCACACCACACCACACGCCGCGCCCTCGCCGCCCGAGCGACGCTTCGCCGCCTGGCTCGGTACCTTACCACACCACACCACGCCACACCACACCACACCACACGCCGCGCCCTCGCCGCCCGAGCGACGCTTCGCCGCCTGGCTCGGTACCTTACCACACCACGCCACACCACACCACACCACACCACACCACACCACACGCCGCGCCCTCGCTGCCCGAGCGACGCTTCGCCGCCTGGCTCGGTACCTTACCACACCACACCACGCCACACCACACCACACCACACGCCGCGCCCTCGCCGCCCGAGCGACGCTTCGCCGCCTGGCTAGTACCTTACCACACCACACGCACACGCACGCTGCGGTGTGCCGACACGACACGACACAGGCACGGCACGGACTGCGCGCCCTATTAATCTACCATGTCTTTGGCAGTGAAGGCAAATGTCACGTGGAATTGCACGAGCCTCTTGCTTGGAGCACTTCTCGGAAATGATAAGAGGCCCGTGGCTCAGTTGAACGCTGACAATATCTTGCAAAGACTCTCTTGCATGGGACGTATACGAGATTTGTTAATTCGATAATTGATAATATTTGCAATAGTAATCTATACTTAATATTATAACGCGAAAGTAACTCTCTCTGTCCCTCTGTCTGATTGTTACCTTTTCACGGCTCAACCGTTGATTCGATCTTGACGAAGTTTGGCACAGAGATAGCTTCCATTCTGTAGACGGACTTAGGATACTTTTTATCCAGGAAAATAAAAAGTTCCCACGAGATATTGAAAAAACCTCCGTCCACCCGGACGTAATCGCGCGCATCAGTAAATTTCCTGTTTAACGTTCTTGAGTTCAATACATGGTTTTATTCATCTGTTTTCTTTGAACACTGTTCGACCGAAGTTGCCGGCCTCGGTACCGTTAATTTTCAACCATTTCTGTTGCAGGTGGTTCAATATTGGCTTCGATCGGTTCGTTCCAGCAAATGTGGATTTCATCGCAGGAGTACGATGAAGGCGGAAAGGGGCAGCTGGAGAGGAAGTGCCCGTAATCCGAAAGCTTAGCCTCCTGATAGGCGAAAGACAGACTTATTGCTTACGTGATAAGATAGTGTTTTAATTTGAACATTTTAATATAAATAATGTATACAAAGGAAAAAAAACAGTGAATTAAAAACAAAAATGCGGTTAGCCACATTATCTCTTCTGCAATGATGTTTAACTAAAACAAAAACTAGTTTAAAAATTATCTTTTCATCGTCTACATAGTTCGTAGAACGGAACAGTTGAAGAAGATTGGTTCTGTGCAGAATCATTGCCAAACTCTTAGTACCAAAATCTCTACTAAATGGAGCGACGACCTATCCAATTAAGCGGGAAGTTGACGGTTGCAAGGAACTCACGACCAAACTTTACAGCAATTTATGGAGGAAGCCTACTATTCAACTAGATTTTTCTTTTAATTCTAAACCTAAAAATAGTGACAACCCAATTTTCTAATAAAACTGTGGCAATGCGGTGGAAATAACGAACTGATTTTTGGCTATATATATCGTAATTACTTTTTATAACAATAATACAGAACATAATCTAGGAAAGCCTATGAAAAGTCCACTGCTCGACACAGACCTCTCCCAAGTTGGATGGATTAGCCTGTAATCGCCTCGCTTGGCAGGGGGATTGGCGATCGCAATAACACTCCTCGCACGTTAGACGCTGCTGCCCACCCCAGTCAGGATAATTTAAGTCTGGCACAGTAATTGAGATGGTTATCCCGCCATCTCTTGGAGGCCATCAGATTTTTATGGTGTTTTCCTTGGTTGACTTTTTTACGACACTCGCGGTATGTAATGGAGATGGCAGATGTGTTTAAATAGCAGAATACATATCGCCCTGCTAATACGAAGCTATAGTAACTCAGAAAAGTCAAAAAACTGATACGAGAAGTAGCTTGCGTGGTAATAGGATATTATCAACGAATCACCCAAACGACTTTTAATAAAATTAAAGAAGCAACTTATGAATGCGTCATGAGACAGTTTTTTCTGAGTTTCTTCATTTCAAAGTTCAGAGTTTTCCTTCATTTCTTTATTGGATATAATATATATATAAAAAAAAATTTTTTGAGTTACATTGGTTTAGTAATATCAGTGCAGTATGTGAAGTGTTAAGTTTGTGAAGTTATTATATAACTACAAATTCTTATGCACATAACATTCATAAAGATAACAACTTAATAGTAAGGTGTGCAAAAAAATGTATGATTACACAAATATTTGTGAACTGTAAAAATGTTTTTATGGACTGACATAAATGACTCTACAAGAAAACCCTCTTGTTAATGTTTATTATTTTCTACTAAATCCGTTTCAGGTGTTGGGATCTAGAAATGTTGCAAACTAGAATACAATATGATAAGTCTCCTAATACATTGGAATAATTTTACAAGTACCCTGTACTCACTAAAAACTTCGCCATCCATCCATCGCCGTGTGGTAGCGGCCTAAGAGAATCTACCACCCCATCCCATACCGTGGGTGTTTTTTTTTATTGCATAAAGTGATGAAACGAGCAATACGTTCACCTGATGGTAAGTGCAACGTCTGCCCATAACAAATGCTGTGTCACCCAGAAAATTTCTATGTGACATTTCACTGCGCCCATCCCCCTGAGACAAAGGTTCTTAAGACTCATATGCCCAGTGATTACGCTAGCTCACAGTGCCCTTCAAACCGAAACAGCAATGCTTGCACACTACCGCTTCACGGCAGAATAACTGGCCCTGGGGTGGTACTGCCAAGCGTGGCAACTCTGGCAAAATCCCTCCAATATGAGATCTACAAACTTTTGTGGCTATCTATGGGGGTGGCCTATGATTAGCAGTGGACTTGTGATAGGCTGAAACGACGACGACAAAAACTGTCATCAATCGCATACATTATGAAAATTATCTCTTTTTAGCGACTAGATTGCATCTTGTTTCGCGGAAGGTGTTAGACAGGATGATAATGCAGAATGTGATATGTTAAATTTTTGTATATACTTTTCCTTGAAGCACTGTTGCAGAAAACTAAACTGGCATACCATAATATAGCTTAGCTTAGCGCAATCAAATTTTTTACAGTTAAGTCCAAAATATAGAAATATTTATAATCGAGCCAAAATACCATAGACTATTCTATGGTGTTCTTTTGGTGTGCTACCACATTAATTATACAGAAAAAATACTTGGAATATATCTCATCTATAATTAACACCTAACAGTAATTATGAAGTATTTGCAAATTACTTGAAGGCATAGTCAGTAATGAAATTTAAGATTTTTATTTGTATTATTATAGTAATTTTTCCCTCCCCATCCCGCTGATGTTTTTGGGTGGTGGGTTTCTTACTGGTTCTTTCTGGGACTGAGGTATTTGCTTATTTTCAACCAGTGCCATTGTAAACAAAAATTAATGAGTTATCGAAATTGTCTCTTGAATAAAATATATCTACTCTCATCAAAATTTATTAAGTGAACATAAGATGTCAGTTATAATTTATAAGTACACTTTGTACAGGAAGAATCCGCCACGCTGCTCCAATGCGGGTTGGCGGACTGCACATGTCTTCGAAATAGTTTTTATTTCTCAGACATGGAGGTTTCCTCAAGATGTTTTCCTTCACCGTCGTGCACGTGGTAAATCAGCACATAAAATTGCAGTTAACAATTTTAGTGGTGCGGGCACCCGGAATCGAACCCAGGTCACTCACGTACTATGAAACTTAAAGCGAGCGCCTAGCCCCTGAGCTACCACGGCCCGCGGTATACCTAACCATAATATACGAATCTCAAAAAGTAAAAGGCTTAGGAAAAAAACTATGTGTATGAATTCTTTAGAAGAAATGATTGATTTACGATGCAAAACGGTTGGAATCGATCAAGCTGTTTTCGAGATATTTCATTGCAAAGTTTGTATTCTGTCAAATTGACAGGTCCCGTAAACCTAGTGTTAATATTGATAGTTTATTATGCAAGTACTCGTGAATGTGTACAGTGATTAGAAAATACATTTCAAGACCAAAAATTATACTTTTCTTTTTATATCCATCAGTCCAGGAAATCTTCAGTAAAAGTCAAATATCATCTACTGTTGATCGTAATGAAATTTTTGTTATAATTAAATTATTAGTCGACATTACATACAGACATATACCAAAATGTATTTTTTACATGTGTTAGCAGCGTTTTTCCTGAAAGAAAACTCATATTAAAGACTTACCTAATTCGAAGCTTATAATTGAGATAGGCACTTCCGTTTCCCGTAGACTTTACCATTTTTCTTATGACTTTGTAGTGTGATGATTGATTTCCGGTTGTATCAGCAGGCAGTGGCGCCACCTGTATCTTTATAAGAAGGGTGCAGCGCCATTTTTTCTCATTGGCTCTATATTCACCAGGCAGAGCTAATAATTAAGCTTCGAATTAGGTAAGTCTTTAATATGCGTTTTCTTTCAGTGAAAACGCTGCTCTTAAAGCTCTTGACCGTAATTCGAAGCTTATAATTGAGAAAAAACTTATTCATTGAAATACGCCAATGTGATACATAATATTTTTTTGTAATATAGGTTTAAGTCTGATTTTAAACAAATAATCAGTTACAACATTTCTAAATAAGAATTAATATACTCTATTAGTAAATATCTAATAAAATACACTAAGAGTCTTTCGTCAATCGATAGGGTTAAAAAATTGAGTTACATTTTTCGTACCAACATTTGACATAACTTCACCCCTGTAAAAACGCTGGAAGGTATTCGCGGATCGCCAGTTAAAATTCGCGTGCTAAAATTTCCTCCAGGGAGTAATTCAACAAGTTTTTGGACGCCACTGCTGACCGAACGCTACCAGGAGTAAAATGTATATTTGCATCCGTAAATAAGTGCTTTATCCAACCCGCTATTACTGTACGTGATGCTGGCTTAGCAGGTCCCCTAACAGTCATAAATAGGCTGTGACTTGTCCATTTCCCGCCTGTGCTTCAATAAAATTATAATTATTTCAATCCAATAAATAGGGTCAAGTTGCACAGACTGTCTATAGTCACCGTTGTCTGTTTTGGAACCAAATTCTGGCCAAAATACTATAGAATCATCACCCTTAATGCAGTGTTGAGAATCTACTATGAGCAGTGTTAAGTCATGAATACGGCGACCTGAACATAAAAGTAATAGTATGGCAGTGTGCCGGAACACTTGGTAGAATTATTTTTATGTATTGAACAAGAAGTTAAGAATTTGAACAAATCATCAACATCCCAAATAGGTGGTTTTTTGTTTCTCGCATTTTTTAGAGATATAGATTTTAGAATATGTTTGACTGAAAACGTGTGAACTTAGTTTGCTCGACATATCAGCATTACAAAGCCTGGAAACAACAGATTTATGTAAGAGAATGGTGTTGTACGATAAGCCATGTACTAAGTGCAGATCTGCCAGGAATTGTGCCAATTGAGATCCCGAAGGGTTATTTATTTCGACTTTATTAGACTTTGCCTATGATAACCATCGACCCCATGCTACCTCATATGTTTTTAAAGTAGACTGTCTCCAGGAACTTTTCAGCAAGGATATTTGATTAACAACAGATTTCAAGATGCCTTGCGTTTTCATTTTTTGGACAATTACAGTCATTTCGTCCGAAACCTGTGTGCAAGGCTGGCTCTTTGCATCTGAAAAAGTCAATGGCGGTTTTCGCATAAATGGAATGCGGTAGCCTTTTATGAATTTGAATATTATTTCTGGGGCCCTCATTTCTCTCAACTTCTCGTAATAGTGGATCAATTGCCCGGCTTGGAATGACTTCGAGTCATTGTTCATATTGTTTTGAATAACTGTTATTGGTATGGGACGAGTGTGCCCGATGCCTTCCTCCTCTTTGAGGACCGCGGGACTTCGAGCCCCGGTTTTGAAATGAACCCCTTGAATTTAGATCATTGTGGTTAAAATGACTATCGTGGTTAACATTGTAGAATCCACCCTTTGAGGATGGTGCGTTGCTACGGATAATTCTAGAGGGACCAGCTGATGCGTAAGATGGATTCTGGGCACCTCGCATATCTGCCGTAGGTTTTCTATTGGTTGCTACCCTCGAAGACTGGTCGAAGGGTCTAAGAAGACGCTTTGGATATTTTTCGGCTAAAAGACTCCAAAAGGTTTTGCGAACTCCACCTGCTTTTTCCAAAACTGATGAGAAAGCATCAGCCTCAAAAAGATGTGTGGTTGAGGGAGGTATTTTACTAATAATCATTTTAACAGACGGGTCTTATACATGTTTAACGATAGCGTCCCTTCTAACTTCAATAATTTCCGATCTATGACCACAGACTAACTGCAAGAGATCAGTTGAAATCTTGTGAAATTTCCCGTTAAGGAACAATTCCTCGATTTTAGCACTTAAGGCATCAAATATATTAGTATCCGTTTTAGCCCAGCTGAGTAATTTTCTCAGGTTTTCTTGCAAGGATTCTTTTTGTTTTAGAAGACATAATGTAATAGCAGCATATGCTTTATAACCTTTGGCTAAGTGTGGTAAGGAATCCAACAATCTTATTACGCCATTTAATTCCATATCTATGAAACCAGGGGAGTGATTGTAAAGGAGTTGTAGGAACAGATGGTTCCTTCAGCTTTGTTTCTAAGTTAAAGGAAAAATCGGACATATCCTGAACACCTGGTACTTGTTCATTATATCAAGATCATCGTAACGCTCCCCACACACCCTCGAAAAATTTGACACCTGAGCGAATAAAATTGCGAAGCTCACCGATTTCCTTTTGTAACTGGTTAATCTTATTGCGCCGACTCCTTTTATTTTTCTTATGTCGGTGCCGTCGAGATCGCTTACACTTAGAATTCAAGCATGATGACGAACTCGAATCAGAACTTTGAGAAGAATTGCTGGTCTTGCTGCTGCTGTCGCGAGGCCGCTTCTTACCAACCATACTTGGCCCAGCCACTTGCTCTTCCTCGGATAACGCAACATTGACTTCACTCATTGTAGAAAATAATAACACGGTTTATAATAGTTCACGTGATAAAATATTTCGCTGCAATAATAATATGCAATAATAGTTATAACACTATTTAATTTGAGTATAACTACTTTTAACTAAACTCAATAAATGCACAAGATTATGCTACGGGAATTAGAACGCCAATTAGCAAAAATGGCGCTGCACCCTTCCTATAAAGATACAGGTGGCGCCACTGCCTGCTGATACAACCGGAAATCAATCATCACACTACAAAGTCATAAGAAAAATGGTAAAGTCTACGGGAAACGGAAGTGCCCATCTCAATTATGAGCTTCGAATTACGGTCAAGAGCTTTAATAAATACATTTCTGTATTATTATTTATTAGGTGTTAATTATAGATGAAGAGATATATTCGAAGTTATATTTTTTTCTGTATAATTAATGTTGTAGCACACCAATCTATTCTTTGGTATTTTTGCTCGTCGAGTATTGCCAGGACCAAAAAAGAACAAATATCAGATGCGATGCCTAGTATTATTGTTTATAGATATTGCATATTTCTTTCATATCTTGAATTAATGATTCATTAACCAATAAGAAACACATTTTATTCGTCAACTTATTTATTGCAGAATAAATGACATAAAACATCACAATATAACAACCAGCCATCTTGTTGAAACTTTCAATAGCTAACGTACAATATCCAGTAACACGATAATTTACCAATTCACTATTAAATTCGCGATTCAACATGTAGTGGCGCCATGTTCGTCCTCTATGTGCGTCTTGAAATCAGTTCTAGAGCCGGATTCGAACCCGCACGCCCCGCAGACGAGCACGTCGGCGGCCTCTACCTCCGCACTGTCAAGGTATACTGTGTCTGCGGAAAAAAATATTATTAATTGTAAATACAACTGAACAGAGATTATATCATCATGACTTGGAATCAATAGCGATTCCAAGAAATACATGTGAGTTCTCAAATCACAGATCACAATTCTGTAAATTAATTATAATGCTATGCGACTTTGACATTTTAAACTGTAAATATTTTGTTTTGCCCGCTTTTCAAAGTATATATTTGCCGCGAACCATTGGGAAACAATATCCAGAATTTCATTAGGCTGTTCCAGCGTTAAGTAATTTCTGTTAACTTTAAGCAATGAGGTATCACCGGCAAACAGAACATCTCAGAATTTTTTGTACTAGATATAGAAATTCATATAAGTAGTCTCTACTCTTTCTAATTCCTTTAGTTACCCGCTCATTAAAGCATATTTTTTAACGAATATTAACAACCCTCCTAGTTTTATAATATTCGTTAAAAATTGTATAAAGGCATTAATGTTGCTATCAGGGCCATTCTAGGAAAAAGTTAACTCATAGTTTAAACTTAACATTGTGTTTGAGTCGTTCAATTTTAATTCTAGTCGCAGGTCTATATTCAAACGCATCATTGATGTCCAACTGTATCTTTAGAGCTTTGTGATACTCTTACTCCGTTTAACACAGTTTCGTTTGATATTTTATAATAAAAAAAAGTAAAGTTTAAGCCTATAAATGTCCAACTGCTGAGCACAGGCCTCGTCTCATTTCTGAGAGGATTTTGGAGCTAGGAAGAATCCGCCACGCTGCTCCAATGCGGGTTGGCGGACTGCACATGTCTTCGAAATATTTTTTATTTCTCAGACATGCATGTTTCCTCACGATGTTTTCCTTCAGCGCCGAGCACGTGGTAAATCAGCACTTAAAATTGCAATTACCAATATTAGTGGTGCCGGCACCGGGAATCGAACCCAGGTCACTCGCGTGCTACCAAGTATAATGAATAATGTAAATGCATATCATTATACCTACATATATATACTTACTGGTCTCCGGGCTTTCTTTCACATGCTTTTCCTGGACATGCCTCATCAGCTGAAAATAACGGAAAGTATTTAATAATATCCAAACATCTGACGATAAAGTTACCCATACCCATAAAGATACCCATACACAACTGCTTGACATAGACTCTCCCAAGTTGGAAATATAGATGGCAGGATTCCTATGCAGGAATCCCTCTAGTTAGGTACAACCGCAGGGCCGGTTATTCTGACGTGAAGCAGTAGTGTGCAAAGACAACTGTTTCGGTCTGAAGGGCACTGAGAGCACTGGGCATATGAGACTTAAGAACTGATGTCTCAGAGAGATAAGCGAAATGTGGTGCCACACCGAAATGTTGCTCTTACCATCAGGTGAACGTTTTGCTCGTCTCGACACCTTATCCTATAAAAAAATTGTATTTGCCGCGCCTGGCTGTTTGGAGATCACTGTATTTTAGTGGCGTTGGAGAATCTGCTACCTCTATTATGATGAGGGAATCGTTAAGAACAATTAAGGATGTAAACTGGCAGTACTGCGATCGCCAATGCGCCGCCTATCAAGCGTGACGATGACCGCAACTCCCAAATACCATTGCCATTTTGAAGATTATTTTTCCCTTTATTGACAAAAAAAAAGTGAATATCCGAACATTTATGTATGCAGTTATAAAAAAATGAAGAACGCGCCATCTGTTGACGATATGTTGAACTAACATTCACGAAATCGGTCGGTTGGAGTCGTTTACATTTAAAGAAGGTAGATGGCGCCCTCAGTTCTTGATCACGATACTGTGCGAAATATTCGCACCAATTAGCTAGTGTGTATGTATATTATTGATATTATTATGTATAGTATGCATGACCCTATGTTACGTGCCAATGAATTTGAGACTTTTAAAAGTAAAATATAATCGTCACATAAAAGTTAGCCGACCCGCAGTTATAGTTACAACTCATACATACATAAGATCACGACTGTATCCCATAAGGGGTAGTCAGAGACTGGGCACTCACTGCAAAAACAGATGACTCCACAATGCACGTTTCACCAAAACAATATAATGCACTTGGTGTGATAGGTGGTGAGCCCATCGCCACCATGCGCTGTTGGGTGCACAGTGCAGTTTCATTCCTTACTCGCCTTTTACGAGATCCATTAGATGAGATGGAGTGGTAGCATTCTTTTAACGAGCCGCCACCACACGCTAGTTACAACTCACGTAGACTAATAGGTGCATCTCGCACTAGACTAGATTATTTTAGATCATAATTTGAAATGTGTCACAACACTATTGTGAATTGTCAAATCGGCCATCATAGATATAATGTTGACCGTTAAGTATTTAATTTATTAATGGAAACAGTCATAAACTATTTTCCAGTGTCGAGTAACGTATCCAAGTATACAATCTTCCAGCAGCAAGACTTCAAAATTTTGATCGAAAGTAAAACGATAGTTGACTTTTACTGAAGATTTGCTGGACTGATGGAGACACGACGAAAAGCACAATTTCGGTCACGAATTGAATTTTCCAATGACAGCACACTTTCAGGAGCACTTGCTGCATAATAAGCTATCAATATTAAACATCAAAACACCAAATATACACAGAAAATACAAAATTAAATGAAAACACTACCGCCACTTTTCGAGTTGGCGCCAAAAGTGAATGTTATGTAACCTGTAAATGAGTGCAGCCTCGGAAGGGACATCTCGCACACTGCAGGGTTATGGAGGACGAGCGCCAGCCCGCGCGACTCTTGTTGCCTGCATTTCCACCATGCTCTGACGCCTGTAGGAAAAATATTACTTTTTAAACTGTTTTTTTTTAATAAAGTTATTACAATACTTAAGATTTACAAGGTCACGTTACTATAGTGTAGGATGGCCCAGCAGAAAAGCGATTTTATGTAATTGTTATTGATCTTATGTGTGATCTGTGCCTGTGACTTTAATGGATAAAGTCAGACGAGCAAAACATTGACCGGACGGTAAGTGCAACAGCTGCCCATAACAAAGGCTGTGTCACCCAAAACAGTTTTGTGTGGGATCACATTGCGCCTTTCACCCTGAGACACATAAGAGTTTCACATGCTCTCAGTGCCCTTCAGCCCGAAACACAGTAATGTTTGCACACTGCTTCATGGCAGAATCACTAACCCTGGGGTGGACTAATAGTCTAGGTAGGGAGCTAGACGGATTTCTTAATAGGAATCCTACCACTGGTAAGGGTTATAATATAGGTCATCCACAAGGACTAAAATCAATGTAGATAATAATTAGGAAATGTGTCACATCACTATTTTATATGCATCTTGTCGCGACTCAGTACCTTGTGCGCGGTAAGCTCCTTGATGGCGTTGCATCGGAAGCTGCACAGCTTGCAGGAGTAGAGGAACAGCTTGAAGTGCGGCGAGGCCAGCATCTCGTGTGGGGGGGGCAGCTCGCCGCGACGTCTCCGCCCGCGCCCCGTCGAGCTCGCGGCTGCTGTTGGCTGATTTCTGTAATGCCGTTTAATGCTTTAAACTCGTTCTATACGACAAAATGTACTACTGGTGGTAGGATTCCTATGCAGGAATCCGTCTAGGTAGGTACCACCCCAGGCCAGTTATTCCGCCGTGAAGCAGTAGTGTGCAAACATTACTGCGTTACGGTTTGAAGGGCACTGAGAGCTTGCGTAGTCACTGGGCATTTGAGACTTGAGAAGTGATGTCTCGGGGTGACGGGCGCAGTGTGGTGTCACACAGAAATGTTCTGGGTGACACAGCATTTCTTGTGGGCAGACGTTGCACTTACCATCAGGTGAACGTTTTGCTCGTTTCGTCACTTTATACAATAAAAACAAAATACAAGACAAGCAGAACGTTGCCGCAGCAGTGTGGCGGCTTAAGAGAACTTATTAAAGGTAACAAAATGATTCTACTCTTGAAATTAAACATTTTAAAGCATTATAACAATTGAAGCCAATCAATATTGATCTTTATGCGTTTAAACATTGCCGCCCCGCGGGCCGAAGCATAACTCCATCACTTATTTCAGTGCAGCTTTTCCATGCAACTATTCGTCGACCAATTAAGAGAATCTACCACCCCCATCTCATCCTGTGGGTGTCTGGGAAATTAAAACTAGAAGATGGGCAGCAGCATCTTCCTGAAAAAACTTAATAAATAAACAATCATGAAATTTGAAACGAGCACCTAGCGTCCGAGGACAAAAGGAGACAATTGTCGCTTTCTCTTAGCTTCACTTACGGGGGAGACTGGCGACAGATATATAAAGTCACGTCCTTTTCCCATATAAGGGGTAGGCAGAAACCGACCTCGCCGCCATTTTTGTAAGAAATGACATATCTTCTCTTTGATTTTATAATATCACTAGTACATTCAAGTACCGGTCCCTCTTTCTTTTCCCACAACTGGGCTTACCAAATTTGTTACTGCGCATATATCCACACGAAATTCACGACCGCTCACTTATGATGAATCAATTATTTTTATAAATGAAAATTACTAACTTTACTTTTTGCAGGACTTTCGCTTTCTCTAATATTTCAGCCGGTGACGGCGCCGGTTTCTGTAACAGTCAAAAAAATTACGTTAATTGTAACAAGTTGTAACAATATTTGAACAACAAGGCTGAACAATTGATGTCCCAAGTTTACGAGCGTAATGCATTGATACACAGAACTTGCAATTGCTTAGTTCCGGGTGGCAGTGCATCCGTTATGGGCAGGCGTGGCATTTATCATCAAGTAAACGACTTTCACATCACATACTTCCATAGATAATATGCTAAATTCGTTATGGTAACTGTGGTAAGGTTAATGGTAGAAAGTGAAGAGACAAGTAAATATTTCACCATGACATCAGTTCTTTAGTCTCATATGCCCATCGATTACGCTAGCTCTGTGCCCTTCAAACCGAAACACAGTAATGTTTGCACACTACTGCTTCACGGCAGAATAACTAGATAATTTAGTTTTGACTTATTTGTGATGGACATTTTTTGACATTTCCTATAGTCAACCTTTTAAACCCTACTGGGATGATATTACATTAAATGGAACAAAGAAAAAGTTCAAAAATCTGTAATCCGACTACAGATAAAAAAAGTATAATAAAAGGAAAAATCCTTCGGGTAGGTAAGAAACAAGTAAGGTGCCGGTTGCTATCATTGTCTTATTGAGACACAGAACATTTCTGTGTCTTACTCACACTACACCACACTGTATCCGTCACCCTGAGACATCAGTTCTTAAGTCTCATATGCCCAGTGATTGATTACACTAGTTCTAAGTGCCCTTCAGACCGTAACACAGTAATGTTTGCGCACTACTGCTTCACGGCAGTGTAACTGGCCCTGGGGTGGTACCTACCTGGACGGAATCCTACCACCACCATCATCATCATGTCAGCCTATCACCAGTCCACTGCGGAACATAGGCCTCCCCATCGATTGCCACTCAAGTTTTTAGCTCTCATTTTGGGACCACATTTTGCCATAGTTGCAACTCTTGGCAGGCGGGTTGGCAACCGCAGTTTGTTAAGATGCTGCTGCCCATCCTCCGGTTTTAATTTTACCATTGTCGACTTTTAAGACACCCACAGGACGATATGGGATGGGGTCTCTTAAGCCGCCACCACAAAGCTTCACATTAATAACGTTATAATTAAATTCAAATGCCGTATGCCATGCGTATTGATTATCCATGATTGACGGCATCTCAATGGAGATTTTCATTTTTATTTGTCTCATAGTAGTGAGGGAGCAATTCATCACCATTTCCCTCTTCCTTCATCGTCCATCATCACACAACATCACCATCATTTCAACCACTGCTGTTCCAGGAAGATGATGCTGCCCATCTTCTGGTTTTAATTTTCCTCCTATCGACTTTTACGACACCCACGGGATAAGAAACGGGTGGTAGATTCTCTTGCCACCACACCGCAAAGTTATCTTTTTCTATGTTACGAAGTTATGTATGTTAAGTTTTCTATGTTATGCCGTGTGGTGGCGGCTCGGTAAAAGAATACTACCACTCCATCTCATTTAATGGATCTCGTAAAAGACGAGTAAGGAGTTAAACTGCACTGTGCACCCAACAGCGCATGGTGACGAAGGGTTCACCACCTATCACACCAAGTGCATTATATTGTTTTGGTGAAACGTGGATTGTGGCAGTCGTCTGTTTTTGCAGTGAGTGCCCAGTCTCTGACTACCGCTTATGGGATACAGTCGTGATCTTTTGTATGTATGTAAGTTATCGTTATGTTTTAATATAAGTATATTTACCAGCGGCTGCGGTTTCCTCAAAGGAGCTTGTTGAAGAAAAACCAACGGTCCTTGTGATCCATCAACCATAACATAGGTCTCCTGGGTTTCTTGATCTGCAGAGTACACAATAAATTTTGAATGGGGTTTTTTCGGTTAAAATTACGAGAGACGAGCCAGAACATTTCTGTATGGCACCACACTGCGCCCGTCGCCCTGAGACATCAGTTCTTTAGTCTCAGTGCCCAGTGATTACGCCAGCTCTCAGTGCCCAGCTAGCAGCAGGTAGCATATCTCTACTCTGCCGGACAGCTATGGCCCATACATGCACAAGACAACCAGACCACCCCTGGCCCGTGAGCACAGCATCCGATGAAGCTGTAAAAGCCAAAAAGGCTAACAGCAATTACATCACCGAAATTATATATACTCGTACAACCAGACCTGAAAACCAATAAATTGTGTTTTTGGACAATTTTGGCTCCACCTGAGATTCGAACCGAACCGCGGCGTACAAGACACGATACTCTGATCAGTTGACTTACGGGTTGAAGGAGTTCTCAATTCTAAGAAATAATCAAAAAAAATTTTGTACAAGTGCTCAGCTTGTTTTTGATAAATGTTTAAAGTACGTATAGCAATTGTTTACCATCACCGTCGTCACTGGACTGCAAAACGCAGGTGACCGTCGCATCGGCTTCGTTGCTTTCAGATGAGTCAGCATTCGTTACAAGCTGATAAGATTCCTGGCCATCTTCGCATCTGAAATGAATTTAATCAGATTTATATTTTGCGATCGCGTGGCCTAGTGGTCGTAGTACCTGACTTCTACGCCGCAGGTCCAGGGTTCGAATCCCAGCCGGATCCAAAACTTGTGCAAAAACACAAATTGTCGATTTTAGAGAATAGTTATGTTATACGTGTGAAACTTGTGTCTGTAAATAGCACCCAAGATACAGGAGTACAAGAGTGTGCCCCACACAACGTTTTTTCACCAATAAAATAAATATTTTGTAGAAGTGATTACAGCTTAAGAGAATCTACCACCCCATCTCATCCCGTGGGTGTCGTGAAAGTCGAAAGAGGAAAAATTAAAACCAGGAGACGGGCAGCATCTTCCTAGAAGATCTGAATAAACAAACATAAACTGCGGTTGACAACCCGCCTGCCATGCATGGCAACTGTGGCGAAATCCCCTTAAAATTAGAACTACAAATTTCGTGGCAGACTATGGGGAAAACCAGTGATAAACAGTGGACTATTGATAGGCTGAAATGATGATGATGATGACAAGGAAACAGACTGTCCAACTGATGGTAAAAATAAGCAAACTGGCAGGCTTGCTTTCATCATTAACTTCCATAAAACAAAGGTTTATGGCATATGCCAGGGGTTGCCAAGCTTTTTCTGAAATGGGAACACTTCGCGAACCCGGACATTTTTGAAGAACACTCGACATAACACGGAGACCGCAGTGCGGTAGCACCACAGAACTTTCCAATTCAAAGTTGCTTTGTGAGATTTTTTTACAATCAGGTGAACGAACTGTGTGTGACGTCATCACTAATGCACACAAAATATTTAACATTAAAAATAGTTAACCTATGCATTGATTAATAATTTTTACGTACAGTTGTGTGTGCGTACGTTACCAGAGTTCCGTAAGTGAAGCTAAGAACGTTGCCATGACTACGCAATCGCAAGGCAAGAGACAACCTTACTCCGTTTACAACGAGAGTGACAAGGATAAACAGCGGGTGATCGTGAATGTGTGTTCTTGTGTCGTTCGGAACGCTTTCTTCAGTTGTCGTCAGGACATATAAAGTCTATGTTTTTTTTTTATTTCATAATAATGATGGAACGAGCAAAACTTTCCCCTTATGGTAAGTGCAACGTCTGCCCATAAAAAATGCTGTATCACCCAGAACATTTCTGTGTGACACCACACTGTGCCCGTCACCCTGAGACATCAGTTCTTAAGTCTCATATGCGCAGTGATTACGCTAGCTCACAGTGCCCTTCAAACCGAAACACAGTAATGTTTGCACACTACTGCTTCACGGCAGAATAACTGGCCTGGGGTGGTACCTATCTAGACGGATTCCTGCATAGGAATCCTACCACTTATCAAATTGTTATATTATTATATTGTATTATAATATCATTGGGCGTATGTTATCTTATTACCTGACAAGCGTCAAATTGAGTAGATCCACCATCATGCCTTTTCCAGAGTCTAACACTTGCATGTACTTCAGGTCGCCGTCACCACTGTTCTCCGAGCCCTCCGCTAACTCATGCTCTTCCATATCTTGAATCTAGAATAGTAATATTGTCGTTTTTAAAACTGGGGGGTCTACTGTGTAACTCCGGTTGGTTACGTGATCGGTTTTTGATCACGAAAACAACCGAAGTTACACAAGAGCCCCCCTGATCCTTTAAATGGCTTTCAATTAACGGGCCTAAGCGGTGGTAGCTCAGGGGCTAGGCGCTCGCTTTAAATTTCATAGTACGCGAGTGACCTGGGCTCAACTCCCGGTGCCGGCACCACTAAAATTGTTAATTGCAATTTTAAGTGCTTATTTACCACGTGCTCGGCGGCGAAGGAAAACATCGTGAGGAAACCTGCATGTCTGAAAAATAAAAAAATACTTGTGCAGTCCGCCAACCTGCATTGGAGCAGCGTGGCGGATTCTTCCTAGCTCCAAAACCCTCTCAGAAATGAGAGGAGCCCTGTGCTCAGCAGTGGGACATTTATAGGCTGAAAATTTACTTTACTTTTTTAACGGGCCTGTACTTGTTGATTTAATTTTAAAACTTTGTCTGTTTAGAATAGAAAAGAAAAGATTTTTTTTTTATTCAATATAGATTATTTACATAATACTTATTGAAAGTCATATTTTTTTCTTTTCTTTTTACTACACTGGTGCGCAAATAATGCCCTGTCCTGGTAAGAACTAGTAAGAAACCCAGCGGGATTATTTTTTTCAATCATTTTTTAAAATAATGTACAATAACAGCAGTATTATAAAGATGTAGAAATGGCTTGGCGGCGATCACCTCATTCCCAGGGGTTATCATCATCTATGTATTCTTTATTATTATAATAACCCTTTTTATGAAGTCTTTGTTTAATATAAAATTTGAACTTTTTGATTGAAAGACTTGTGCACTTTATGGGATTTTGTTGTAAAAACGTATACATTGTCCCATGAAAGAGTTACTGACTCTGTGATAGATTTTAATAAGTTAAAACAACTATAAAAGTCCCACTGCTGATCAGAGGGCTCCTCTCGTTTTTTTTTTGTAGGGTTCTGAAGCTTGGAAGAGTCCACGGTATACGCTGCTCCACTCAGATAGGCGTACTTAATTGTCTTAAAACTAACTGCACTCAATTAGGAACTTTAAAATAAAACGTTAAGGTCGAATTTCAGTCAGAAGGGGATTTAAGTTAGATGGTATATAGTATTACATATAGTAATACGATAAACCGCATTCCCATTGAGATAAAGCACTCTAGGCCCATTGTGATAAAGCGCCCTATGCCCATAGCACACTTCTTATCCTGTGTGTTGTGCTGTTCAATCCCTGCACTCCTAAATACTTGAAAGACCGCTTTCAGTATATTTCCCTCTCCCATGAACGGTTCCTTCGTTCTTCTGTCAATCTCTCCCTCCAAACTCCTATGCATTCCTCCTCTTTCTTCAAGAAATCTTTTACGGTCACAGCTGTGTGATTATGGAATTCTTTACCCCTACACATTCGACAAGCTATGTCCCCTTTAAAAACTCGTAAAAGCTCATTTCTTGGAACTATGATTTGATGCTTCCCTTTTCCCGAACTTTAGTCTATTGCTTTTATCTACGAATGCCTTCATCATGTCCTTTACATTTATTTATTTACACCCTCTGCTCCCTTCTTAATCACAACAATTCCGTTTACAATGGTTGTCTGGAAGAAATCGGTTTCTGAGCGATAAGACCGCCTATTGTACATATTTTTACACTTTTTTTTTGTTAATTTTTGTGCTTATTCCTGTATTTGGTGTACAATAAAGAATATATTGATTGATTGATTGATTGTAGATTGCTTCGGGCTGATTTCCGCAACTCCACATCTATGCCCGTATTTTGCGTTAATTGCATTTATGTGATTTTTGATCCTTTTCCATATTTTATAGTTTAACAAAATAATTCTACTCTGTAAATTTAACATTTTTTAAGCATAATAACGATTGAAGCCAATCAATAGTGATCTTTATGCGCCTTTTAAATATTGTCGCCTCAAGCTTTTCCATGCAACATTTCATAGACCAATTAAGAGAATCTACCACCCCATCTCATACCGTGGGTGTCGTAAAAGTCGACAGAGGGAAAATAAAAAATCAGAAGGTAAGCAGCAGCATCTTCCTGCAACATCTGAATAAATAAACTGGCGGTCCGGTTGTGTTGTGATTGTCCCCATGTTTCTGACACTGCATCCTAGCCTACCTCCGATTTTA
Organism: Luehdorfia chinensis; assembly: GCA_019845155.1. Taxonomy (NCBI): domain Eukaryota; kingdom Metazoa; phylum Arthropoda; class Insecta; order Lepidoptera; family Papilionidae; genus Luehdorfia; species Luehdorfia chinensis. The sequence continues at coordinate 2,488,604 of JAHVAK010000107.1, forward strand.
TCGCATGAGCCTTACATCGGGCGCGGGTGTTTGCGGCGTACACTTCTCACTATAATCTCTCTTGTGCAGTTGATATCTACCAACAGTATTTATAAGTTGCCATGGTCGAAAATCGGCCTGGAGGACATCATTCATACTAAAACTATAATATATCAATTGCTTACTTTATGGCCTTTTTCATATTGTGTCACCTCAACAATCTCCAATTGACCTGAAATATTTTAATTTATTAATTATGTTTAGGTGAATTCTTCCTTTTACAGCAGATTGAGAAATAAGACCTTCTCAAAGAACTGGCATGCAACTCTGTGTCCTCTTTTTTTTAATATAATTTATTAATAACAAAAATTTATTGAATCATACGAGTATGTAATTAGTTTTCATGTGATATTTAGTGAAAAAATCTCCAAGATGCATCATATCTGAACACATATTACAATAGTACACTACTTTTTGTCTACCGCCAGGCTTGTTAGGGTCAGTGATTTTTGGCCCTTTTAGCACTATATGGAGTTTTCCAAATGGAAAATTGTTCATCAGTGAGCGACCTTGACGATGCTAGCAATATTGTCCTATCAATTGCTCAACAAGCATTTTTAAAAAGTGCAAATGATTGTGTGGCATTCAACCTTTTTGATTTTTTTCTTGCTTATAAACTATGTAAGAATTAATCTTCGGATTCTAAAATTTCGATTGCTCAACCATAAGATTTACAGACAAAAAGACCATTAAATCTAGCCAACATGGTTGATTAAATCTCTGGTGTTATAATAATACAAGATATGATGAACATCATGTAGTGCTTATCACTGAATCTGGTAGAATTAGTGCAAACATTTGGGGCTGGATGTCGGATAATGGAGTCGGTGAACCATGCAGATTAACCACATAAACAACAGCTCTGAATTATGTTAATACTTATTTTATTATTATTTATATAATTACGTCTAGGTAGGTACCACCCCAGGGCCAGTTATTCTGCCGTGAAGCAGTAGTGTGCAAGCATTACTGTGTTTCGGTTTGAAGGGCACTGTGAGCTAGAGTAATCACTGGGCATTTGAGACTTGAGAACTATAAAATCACAACTAATTATCGCACACGTTTCGAACTTCACACAATGAACTAGTCTGAACTGAACTAAATAATGTGGGTAGATTTGATTTTTAGAATTGAATGGATCTGTGTTAGGCCGAGTACTTTTCAATCCACCCTCGTATGTTTAGTGGCCAAGGGCAAGTAAGAGTTATTTCCACACACCTTTGTAGGTAGATAGATAGATAAATCGTTTTTTTGTAAAATTACAATACACACATACAATATTAAAAAAAATATATAACAGGTACTAAAGTATTTTTGCTACATACAGTACAGATGTGTGTACAGGCTGTAGCTCAGTGCATGGAACGTACACTTCAAGGACAAAACTCCTCTATTTATTGATCATTTTTATATGCTTTATCTAATAATGTCTTCTTGTCAAGTTTTTTGAAATCTATGTCAGGTTATTGCTTCACACATTTAGGAATTTTAGTATAAAATATTTTGGATCTTTTGAAGACTTCCTAGTTTTGACCAACCTAAGCATATGAACCTCTAGCGTGTCGCCTCGACAGGACATGTAATATTTTCAAAAATAAACAATGATGGAATTGTTAAAATATTAGTCTCATTAAACCATGTGGTAGTGGTTTAAGAGAATCTAACATCCCATCTCATCACGTCGGTGTCGTCGACAGAGGGATAACAAAAACCAGGAGATGGGCAGCAGCATTATCCGGGAACATCTAAATAAATAAACTATGGTTGCCAACCTGTCTGTGAAGCGTGGCAACTATAACAAAATCCCCCCAAAATTAGAGCTACAATCTTTAGTGGCAATCTATGGGGGAGGTCTATGTTCAGCAGTGGACTAGTGATAGGCTGAAATGATGATAATGACGTTCAGAGCTCTTCTAATTTTTTTGTTGTTGTATGTTTTTCCAAACAAGACAACTTGAGACTGAAAAATGAATGTCTATTTCCTGTTTTTTTTTTTAAATTTTGATAATTGTTTTGCAAATAATTGCCTACAATATTAGAAGTAAGCCCATTTTGTTTCTATGCTTCATTAAACTATAATATATTGTTAAATTATGATGTTTTCAAATATTCTGTTTTTATTTTATTTGTTGTTACTTATTAAATGGCCGAGTGGTCAGTATAGTCTACAGATATACATCACAAGAATTGCATTGTGCAATTAGGTAATTAGGTGCTAACTGAAAATCAGCATTGTGGCATAATCCTGCAACACTATGGTGAGTTAGGACCATTTCATTGCATATAATACTCGTATGTGTCTTAGTAATAGTTGTAAGGTATATTACATACATACATGTTCAGCAGTGGACTAGTGATAGGCTGAAATGATGATAATGACGTTCAGTTAGCTCTTCTAATATAAAAAAATATTTAAATATTTACCATCTTTAAATTCTGTAGGCAGTAACTGAACATTGGATGTTTCTTCATGTTCTTCATCAGACATGATTTCGTGGTGCTGTAATAAAAATACTAATTAAACAACTAAGTTAATTTTATGCTAAGAAAATGTTAATATTGAAAATCTTATTAATTTCTTAGTGGTGGTAGGATTCCTGTGCAGAAATCCGTCTAGGTACAGTGCAGTTGTAGTGTCAGTTATTCTGTCATGAAGCAGTAACATACAAACATTACTGTGTTTCGAATTGAAGAGCATACAGGGGCTAGACTGATTACTGGGATTACTATGCAGGAATCTGTCTAGGTACTTACCACCCCACGGCCAGTTATTCTGCCGTGAAGCAGTAGTGTGCAAACATTACGGTGTTTCGGTTTGAAGGGCACTGTGAGGTAGCGTAATCAATGGGCATTTGAGACTTAAGAACTGATGTCTCAGGGTGACGCACACAGAAATATTCTGGGTGACACAGCATTTGTTGTGGGCGGACGTTGCACTTACCATCAGGTGAACGTTTTGCTCGTTTCGTCACTATATACAATTAAAAAAAAGGGGAGTTACATACTGATATCTCAAGGTAACAAGCACCGTGTGGTACCAAACAGATGTTTTTTGGGGAGCGTTGTTAATAGGTAGACATTGCAATTAGCATCAGAGGGGAGCAATTTGCTTGTAATGCAATCATAATGAAAACATTTTTGTAGTAATAAGAATTTCTATTCTATTGTTTATATATTAGTGAATATTGTATATGAGCTCTCTTTAATTTAACTTTATGTAGATTGAATTTGATTTGAAGTGATTACTATACACTGAAATATTTTTCCAACTTTAATGTAACTTAGGTTAATTTTATTTCATTGTATTTATTTTTTATATATTTTACTTTTAATGTCTTGTACTTGTTAACATTTTGCTCTTTTGTAGTTTATTTCATGTTCAACATTTTATTAATTTTTTAATGCATGCCGCGATTATTTGTTATTGGTTGAACAATTACCATGTAAGCTGTCTCTATATAAACTTTTATGATTGTATTTACTGTTCATGATCTACCGAGGAGTCGTAAGAGGCGACTAAGGTGTTGTGCGGACAGCTTTTATTCTTGCAGAATAACACCATTATATGCTATGCTGTCACTATACTGCTTGTGGGAACACAATGGGGAGTAATAATTTTTTTTGACTCATACCAAAATGGCTGAACGTGATTCGCCACCCGTTACGTCTCGTTTCCCGTGAGGGCCAAAATTGAGATACCTGAGTGGCCTCTGCCTACCCCTTATCTGGGAAAAAGGGAAAGGGGCCATACATCTTAGAACAAAGAAATGTTTAATTGTATTATTGTGATAAATGTTTTAAGTTTTAAGAAACATTTGTAAAATAACACATCTGTCCGTCAATCACAATACAACACATCTCAAAAACAATGTTTGTAATACATGTGAGCCCAAATACCGCATACTCATTAATTATGGAGAAAATTATATAAATACCACGAATATCAAACAAGCCAAAATGCAGTTCAAGAAGCCAATTTGCTTGTTTCGGTTAGTGACAACTAAATTCTAAATGAAATAATCATGTTTTGTCAGTAAATAATTAATAAAAACTTGAAGTGGAGTGTGTTGATCCACCTCTCAACTTAAGAAGGCAGTATCTTTTAGACAGATTCTTCTTCAAGGCTTGCAATCTTACATACCACCCACTCATCCCTAAGTTACATCTTCTCTCAGAATATGTCTCTTCATGTGCTTACTGAGCTCATAAAGATTCACCATGTTCATTCAAGAGTTTAGTATCATTTCTACAAATCCCTGGTTCAATCTTCTCCTGCAAAATCAATCCCCTTTTTGATACTGAAAATAATGAAAGTGACAATAGATTAAATCTGGAAGGAATGGCTTACAATATTTACTGATACATCGAAAAATTCAGATGTAAGCTGTACTGGTTCAGCAGTATGGGTTTAAAATAATTTTAAATTTCAAATGTCCCCTATTGTGCTCCATTTTTACAGGTGAGGTCACAGCAGTTCACGAAGCCTTGTTGTATGTGGAATCACATAATCTTAACAAAACTGTCATTCTTACTGATTCCCAAAGCTTTTTGTTAGCAATTCTGTCCAACCAATTCCACAGTATACATAAATTTCCTATAATTCTCAAAATTAAATCTGCTTTATTTAAGTGCCATTCTAAAGGTATCATTGTCTCTCTGGCATGGATGTCTGGCCATAGTGTTATAGGAGGAAATGAAACAACTGATTCATACATTCATTCAAAGTGGTATCTCTTTAAATATGGTTTTTTGTCTGTTGCTAAAAAGAGATTACTTAGTAAATGGAATGAAGTCTGGAAAAGGTCACTTCAAAGTAGTCTCTCTTTAAATATGGTTTTTTGTCACGACTTAATGTCTGTTGCTAAAAAGAGATTACTTAGTAAATGGAATGAAGTCTGGAAAAGGTCACTTCAACATAGTCTCTCTTTAAATACGGCTTTTTGTCACGACTTAATGTCTGTTTCTAAAAGAGATTACTTAGTAAATGGAATGAAGTCTGGAAAAGGTCACAAATCTGTAAGAGTAAACAGTATGCTGCTATTCAATGTAGTATACCACCTAAGCCTTGCTTTTGCAAATTTAATGAAGCAAGCAAAAGTTCAATATCGTTTGTTTTGTCGTCTGAGTCGTTTGAGAATTGGTCATGCTTGCACCCATGTTCATCTTGCTAAAATAAGGATAAAATATAGTTCTCTTTGTGAATGTGGATTAGATGAGGGAAACACAAATCTTATTTTTTTCTCCTGCCCTAAATTACTAACTTCTCTTTATGATTATCTTCCCCTCTTTATCCCTCTTCCTATAGACTTTAATTCCCTTTTAGCCTTTACAAATTCATCTTTTGTTTATACCTTATGTGATTTTATTAACTCTAATAACATTAAGCTATAAGGGTGTTTGTCCTCTTTAATAAATTAATTACTTGTTAACAACTGTGTTTGTCTTTTGCTATAGGTAATTCAAGATAATAAAGTATTACCAGAATAAAAGAAACTTGTATTATCACAGTCTCTAAAATGAAATTGCTTTGGAAATCTTTTATTTTGCCAGCTAAGCTCTTAAACTGGCAGTACACACAACAATACAACAATACTGCCATAAAGAAAGAAGAAGAATGAATAAAAATATGTATTTCTGTGCATAAAAATATTGTTTCCATACAAGACAACTTGAGACTGAAAAATGAATGTCTATTTCCTGATGTTTTTTTTTTATTTAGATAATAGTCTTGCATATAATTGCCTATGATATTAGAAATTAGCCCATTTTGTTTATATGCTTCATTAAACTATAATATATTGTTAAATTATGATGTTTTCAAATATTCTGTTTTTATTTTATTTGTTGTTACTTATTTAATGGCCGAGTGGTCAGTATAGTCTACAGATATACATCGCAAGAATTGCATTGTGCAATTAACCAATTAGGTGCTAACTGAAAATCAGTATTGTGGCATAATCCTGCAACACTATGGTGAGTTAGAACCATTTCATTGGATATAATATGTCTTAGTAATAGTTGTAAGGTACATTACATACATACATACAGTCTCGCCTTTTCCCCATATAAGGGGTAGCCAGAGGCTACATACATAGTCCACACTTTGCTCCTGCGGAAAACGATACTTGACAGGTGGTGAACCATGTTGCCTCCATTTTAGTAAGAGTCAAAAAAACTTACTCTCTATTGCATTCCCAAGAGAAGTATAGTGACAACATTATATATTATGGTGTTATTCTGCATGAATAAAGGCTGTTCCACACCTCAGTCGCCTCTTAAGACACCTCGGTAGGAAAGAGGTACATGCTATTCTACTCAGAGGGACACCTATCAGTGGTTTGGTATTCTGATTAGGATATGTATTACTATTGTTTTGCTTCTCTATTTATTTTCTAATCTTGTGCCTATAATTTTCAGCCATGAATACATGCTATTAAATTCTTAATGTTTAATTCGGGAAATATTCCATTAAGATATGAACATCTCCAATTAATCACCATATATTACAAATCCATGATTGAACTTTTATATGTATCAAAAATTAAACGTAATGCAATGGAAGAATAAATCTAAGGACGAAGGAGTGTTTAATTGTGATATTGAGATAAATGTGTTTAAGTTTTAAGAAATATTTGTATAAGTATCACATCTGTCTGTCAATCTGAAGAAGACTTAAAAAACTAATCTTTCTAAATGTTAAAAAGTTACATGAAATTAAAGAATCTACAGAAGAAATTAGCGGCGACGGATTATTTATAGTAATGTCACAATTTTTAGCAACGCATGAATAATACTGAGGGGTGTAACCCATCTACATTGCATTGTTTAAAAAATAAAAAATTGTAACTTACCTACAAAGTATATATGTGATATATTTATAATTATATTTAACTGAATGAAAGTTACTGTAGAAAAAGGAAAAGTTATTTAAGGTTACACTTGAGAACGTAGCAACGTACCTATTCATTTTGATTCCTTTAAATAATGATAATGAAATATTATCAGAGTAAATGGAACTATTTGAGAATACACTGATTATTTTTTAAACGACAGTACGTCAAAAACAAATTTTTCTTGCAACACTACATTACTTGGTGTTTCTATAATGACGATAATTTGTTTATTGCAAATTGCAACAATCGTTTACTCACGTTTGATGGCAACAATTGATCGAATTGAAAGATTTCAATAAGGTAGAACGTTTTCACACAAATGGAAAAAAAATATAACACAACGTAAGCTAAAACTCAAACAATTTAATTGATCGTTGTTTAGAGAAAAACATGCGCCATTTCAATGTAATTCGTTTGAAGTCTATAAGTCCAAGTTTTTTATTCATGCAATGATTTTTACCACGGAGCCAATGTTGCCAACTTCTATCTATAATGAAGGTATATGATTTGAGGTAAAAAATTGTATTTATTAAAAATAAAATAGTGTAAACTGGAATACATAAAAAAATGTTGTTATTTACCAACATTATTTTCTTTACGTAATGGATTATTTAACTATGGTATTATATTATATATTGTATCATCGATAATAGGTAGTATAGCTATATAGTAAATCTTTTAATAATGTAAACTTATTTAAGCTTTATTTATTTTTAGTATACATTAATAAGATATATTTTAATATGAGCAACACGCATCAAAACGTAAAAATCCATATCATAAAATTTGAAATGTTTATTGTATGTACTATCTCTATCTTTTTCTAAATTACATTACCGTACATGTAGCGCCACAGACTTGATGTAGCGCAATCTCGGTTTACGATCCCACTACACTATCCATTGTCTGTATTGTCAAATGATAGAGAAACGTGTAATAATTTACTCTGTGAAAGAAACGAAGACGGAGTCAGGTTATCACCTATTTTCTCTTTCCCACATAAGAAAACACGTATATTTTCTCAAAAATAATTCATATCCATAAAACACTGGACCACTGAAATATTAAACAATAAAATAAAATATTTTAATAAAGTATTTATAATATATACACATATATATAAGCGTGTAGTCTCATTATAGTGCTCAAATTATTAATAGAATTATTGAGTTGACGCTGAGGTTCTAAATCGCGCTATGAAAGATTTTCAACGCGTTCACTATATAAGACAACGTCGTTAACTTACACAATGGGAGGTCCGTAGCTACTACGTAGGCCGGTAATGGCAAGGATCCGGTCTATCTCCTTGCCGTCAGACATCAATGCGCGCGGAATATACAGTGATGAAGCTAAATAATAAGCGGATTCTACGAGATAAACAAGTCAAATATCAGTCAAGAAAATGCTAAAGAGGAGCAAATGGCTCTCATCCACACGGCAGTAGCTAATTTGACTTCCTTTTTCCAATTTTTTGTTATAAGGTCCATCGTATTTGTTCTTTGAATATTTTTTACATATATATTTACAAAGTATCTTGAATGAAATATCTTTGAAAGAATAACAATTAAGTTTATGCGCAAAAATTTAATTTTCCTTATAATATAAACAACTAACATTTGTTTTCTAGAATTAAGTAATTTGCTTGCGATCTGCATTAATTTAAAAGAATTTAAGTAAAAATCTGGTAGCTTTTATTACGAAATATCATAACAACTTAAAAATTTCATATACTTTAATAAAATAATATTTCGAAGAATAATGCACAATAAAAGCATATTTTCGGTTTATTTCTTGAGATATTTTATTTATTGAGATAAAAAAGCCCATTTTGGATTTTTTTTTAAAAAAACAACATTATTTAAACATAAGATAATTTGTTAATATGATTTCATTTTTGAAGTAATTAAATTCTGTTGAGGTAAAAACAAATCTTCAGATTTGTTTTAATTAAATTAATAGTTAAACGCTAGTAATAGTTATATGACTGAAAAAGTAAATGTGTCCCTAAAAGTAGAGTCGACTCTACCATTATTCAATTTATTTCTGCATAGCTATTATAACTTTTATTTAATTTATGGTACAAAACTGTTAAGAGAAGCATCCAATAATACTTCTCTTACGAATAAAAAAATTAAGGAATAACTTAAGGCTTAACTCTAAGTAGTAAGTAATACAAATGCTCAAATTACAAAGCGCCATCTTTCTTACAAATTAACATTTAACAGAAGATTTTGCTTTTGTCGTCTTTCTTCCTTAATATTATTATTCTTATGAGAAGTTTTAAATACTTTTGTGCAACAAAGACCATCTCATTAACTAGATTGAAGATCCGAATAAAAAACTAGAATAGAACGAAACAATAATAAGTAACCTTATACGATGCATGCATTTTGCGAAAATTTATGAAATATTCGAATAAGATTTTCTTGATAGCTGATGTGGCTTTTCATCGGTCCTTTTCGTATGTGCCTAGTTCAGCGGATGTATAGGCAGATGTCGCTTTTACAAATTTTCTATATAGTAGAGCTCAAATACACCATCTAAATAACCAAAGTTTATAGTAAACGGAAAATAGGCCATTGAATTGTGGTTAAAAATATGCAATGTAGAGTTAGTCATCATTATTCTGAAATGCTATTTATACATAATTATCCTAATCTTTATCAAACATATGTGAAATATAACAAAAACTTACGAAAATAATTTTATTACACATTAACTAAATGTTTATTTGAAAATATATTATTTTGTAAGATTCTTTTGTGCTTATAATACATTTAAAGATTTTATAAATTAACTGTCACTTGTTTTGTAAATAGGCTATGTTTTAAAATTTATGAATATACACAGATTGTTATAATAATAGTTTTAGTACAACTACAACCATGATTTTATATTTTTTTAACTTAAAAATATTAATATTCTAACCTGCAAAGTAATTAAACTCGTATATGTTAAAAGAATGCCAAAAGGAAGTCGAAGCCGCTACATCAGTGTCTGTGAGAAGTACTCTCGTTTTAGTTTTAAAGAATTGTTTTATTTTATATTCCATTTCATTATGATACCCATACATGACGACTTAGAGACGACATATTCAGATGGCGGGGGCTTAGAACCGGCCCCCCGCCACGACCGGCTTACCGTGTAGCATTGGACTCCCCGACTTCTCTATCTAAACTCCGATATTTATAAGTAAAACGAATACAAACTTCATAAGCGCGATCAAGACACAGGTTTGTGATTGGTCAGTTTTCCATTTGCACTCGATTACGCGACTGCATAGAGTAATATCCACGTAGAGCCAAAGCGCTACGTCATTGTGTACTGTAAGATGAAAAAAGTTATTTTCGTAATTTTTTCTTTATAACTGGCATTTGTAGAAAAAAAAACCGTTTATCGTCTCCATTGTTTGCTTCTATATCCTTTTAGTTAAGTAATAATTGAAGTTTTTTAGCATATTCGTATAACGAACTGACTCTATCATATAAGTAGAGTCAAAGATAAATGCAAGAATTGCTAAAAATTATTGAAAAAACCTTATGTTGAAATTAAAATTTATTCATTAAACTGCAAGAAATCATTACGTTTTATTTATAATAATTTCAAATTTGTACCCAATTTTTTTTAAAATATTTAGAGATAATTTATGTTGTTTCATTATTGTAAATTATATTTATGAATAAGTATATCGTTGTTTTTTTTTGGATAAGTGTTAGCCACTGAATGTGTTCAATAAAAAAACAATGGACTCGATTTTGTTTCTCTTTTTTTAACCGCTCTAAGATGAGGTAGAGTGATAAAGTATACACAAACAAATGTATACGAATAAACAGACAAGTTGAAAGTAATCATATGTTATAATCAGTTAATTCAGTTGCTGGCGAATCGCCAGCTATGTAAAAGAATAAAAAAATATTACTTTTCGTTACTCTAGGAACGGTATCATCTGCATAAGTGTGACGTTGCCTGATGCCAATCGATCGCTACCTAAAACAGTATATTGTATGTAACACATTCACCTCGGTTTTATTGAACCACGTGTTATTTGCTTAGACAAATTTTATAGAACTGAACTAACGTTAATATTGTCTTATATGCTGATGTCGATTGCAGCGACATCATTATTATATTTTATTCAACCTCCTTAAAATCTACTGAGTTGGCGTATATAGATTGGTAGAGGGGAGGGGGGCAAGTGGGCCTATTTAGTGCATGTTATTAAAAAAATATTTTAATATTTTGTTTTTGAAAGTTTGAAGTAGACGCAGAAGATATTTTGTAAGTTTTGAGCGACTTATTTGAAATGGTTATTGCGCCATCTGTAGGGGGCTTTTAATATGTCCTGAGATTTTCTTTACTCGACTTTTACGGCACGATTGAGCCGCAGGATTTGTTATGATATCGACACACACGACCTCTATACTGAATTTATTGCATATAATTATCTATGTAACTATAGATTTTTTGATTTAATTATATGGTAAATGCACAGACTTTTATTATACGTTTTATATCTAGTCTAACATCCAATAAAAGGTGTGCAACAATTTGCATAAGAAATAAAAGTTTTATTTTATTTCTTTAGACGTAAAAACACAATGAATACATTAATTGTTTAAATAATAGAGTTATCTATGTAAATAAATTTAGACAGTATTTATCCACAATTTATGTTATCCACGAATTACCTAATACCGAATACACAGATCTAATAACATTAATACTTAAAAATATATGTAGTTACTTAAAACATGAAAACAAGAGTAAAAAGAGTGAAAGTTGGGTTGAAAAAAAATTGTTATTATTTGATACTTATTCACATATTGAAGTTATCAATCCGAGTCAGAATTAAAACATACTCAGACACAATTATTATTTATTTTCCTTTATTTAATAATGATGAAATATAACAAAGTGCAACCTTAGTTATATATCATTAGAATTTCTCCTGAACAACCAGACCGGAAAACGAACAATTTGTTTTTTTGGACAAATGGCTCTGGCTGAAATTCGAACACAGGGCATTTCTACGCTGAAGTCAGGTACTCTGATCATTACGCCAGGTGGTCGTCAGAATTACTTTATTACGAATTGAAGGGAATGAAACAACTTGACCGATTGAGGTCATATTTACATAACATATTTTTGTCAAGACGATAGTTCATAGCTCTGCTAGGATCCAATAGGAAGCGCTGTAGTCAAGTTATTAAAAAAATCTATATTTTGGACTAAACTGCCTCATATCTACTACAATATATGTTGGTTTAATGCCAAGAAAGAAAATCACAAAATCTGAAACCGATAAGCTAAACGTTTACCAATGAACATCTGAATAAACTGCCGTAAAGTAAACTGCCGTTGCCAATGTGCCCCTCCCCCCCTCCCTCAAATGAGAGCAACAAACTGTAGTAATCTATGGAGGAGGCCTATGCTCAGCAGTGGACTAGTGATGGGCTGAAATGATGATACCTACATGGAGTGAACGGGGAATAAGTGACCGTATCGAGTGCGGCGAGACTCAAGCAGCTCGGGGCACTCTTGTTGACTACTTATTAAAACGAGCAATGAGTATATATGACATAATAAAAACTGTATATATATTTCTAATATATATATATATATATATATATCTTTATATAATATGTAATTCTTCTGTGCATATGTCATTGAAGTCCTCCTAAACGGCGGGATCGATTTTGAAGAATTTTTTTTGTGTGTGTTTGTGTGGTTCCCTGGATGGTTTAGAATTAAAATTGGACCCGGTAGGTGGCGCTGCGAGTTCTAGAAAAACGTCAAAAGTCACTCAGTATATCGTTTATCGATAATTCGAATATCTAAAAATCGTTTGCTAAATCTGTTAACGGCAGGCAAGCGCACGTTCGGGCAGGACAACGTCTGTCGGGTCCGCTAGTATCTAAGTACTTATATATTTTTGACGGTATCAACAGTTAGGAGGTTCTAACATGTGCTTAGATGTCGAGTCGAGTGGTCGATGTAGAGTTAGAGAAATTGTAATTTAAGTGTGTTAAAAATTTCGTCTGCGATCTTTCTGCTATCCTCTAGGATTTCTCCAGTACATTGCGCGCGTTTAACAGATAACAGTTTGGAACGCTCTCCCTATCGAAATCAGGACAAATTCAAAATGAAAGATCGTGAGCACTTTCTAAGTAAATTGGCAGAACCATCGCAGAAATAGTCTTAAACGACTATTTCTGCGATGGTTCTACATATGGTATTGCATAATTACTTATATATTATACATCTTGTATGTACTTGTGTATATATTTTGTATTTTATTTATCTTTATATTCGTTCATATTTATTTATTTAATGTTGTTCGCTGTTATGTTTCCATTTCCAAAAAGTCTATGTTTCAGTGTCGCGGAAGTGTTTAGTATACATTATGTATTTATTTTAATTTTTGTCCGTTATATTAACTTCCTACAATACCTTCCTCATTCTGTCCTGCATCGCCCTTTGGTAGACTGGTAGAGAATGCCTCAGGCATTAAGTCCGCCTATATACTTGAATGTATATGAAGTTGAATAAATAAATAAATTTCGCAAAACACAACCAGCCTCGAAAACCATTCATTTGCGTTTCTACACATATATTAGCTCCAACTGCGAATCGAACCGAAGACCCGCAGCTTAGATGGTACTCTGACCGCTAGGCTTCGGTCATCTAATCGGATATAATTTTTCTAAAATTGTTATAAATTTTAAAATATTTAAACGAGCTTCTGAGTTCCAGCTTACATGTTCAATTCCTGCACCGTACAAGTATTTAAAGGCATGTAGTGATAGTTGTTCTTATTTTAGAAGGATTTTCGATTTTGTTGGAAACTATCAACTGTGCAGGAGAAATTATAGTGCCACGAGTGTGCACGCACTCACATGTCCTACCCGCTTCCGATGTAACGGTTTTGCGATAACATCTGTGGTAGGCTAGGTTGCAGTGTCACAGACACGGGGACAACCACAACCCAACCAGACCCGTAAACCAACTATTCGTGTTTGTGCACAAATGTTCGAATCTTAATGTCTCACTTCAAATGTACTTCCATATTGTTAATAATGGCAGGAAAATTAAAACTTTATGGTAGAGTATCCCCCTATAGGATGAGACGTTTACTGGTGCTAGTACTGCTATGGAGAAATCCGTCTACGTAGGTACCACCCCAGGGCCAGTTATTCTGCCGTGAAGCAGTAGTGTGTACCCGTCTGAAGGTCATTGGGAGCTAGTGTAATTACTGGGCATATGAGACTTAAGAACTGATGTCTCAGTTGGACTTTCGCAGTTTGGTGCCACACAGACATGTTCTGAATGACGCAGCATTTGTTATGGGCAGACGTTGCACTTACCATCAGGTGAATTTATGAAGGTGAAGGTAGTAGTACCAATAGGTGAAGGCGGTTTTGCTGGTTTAGTAAAAAAAATAACCCTACGTTTAGAGCGCTTTACTGCTAGGGAGGACCTGACACCACAGTTGCCAGTGTATTCGCGTAAATATTGGAAATCAATTAGGTCTGTATAGAGAAAAAGACTACCGGCCCTTTTATACATTTAGGACTAAATGTATAAAAGGGAAAAATCCGTCATTAGTTGGGTGTCTATGTCGGGTAAGGAATATGTATACCAAATTTCAAATCAATAGGTCATGTAGTTTCGGAGATATTGTGATGATTCAGTGGTAAAGCGCAAAGAACGTTTTGCTCCTTTTGTCTCTTTCTACTATTAAAAAAAAACTTATATTGTCTAGCCAACCAGTACCACCTGGAACCGTCACCAAATACTCTATACCAGGACCTAACACCTCTACAGCACTAACACCGACTAAACCGAGAACATTTGTCATGTTTACCTTTTAAAATTATGTAATGAGTGCACACCATTTTGTTTTAACATTGCATGCGGATCTTAACAAATTAATTTTGTATCTCGCAGTATAATGATGGTTATGCCGCCATCTATCGGAGGCTGTAACATATTTGTGGCTCATACCTTAGTCATATTTTATTTCATTAAATCTCATCATGCATTCAAACATATAAACTCTTTAGCTTTATTATTCTTAAAAAAAATCTCTTTAGAATTATAAAAAAAAATAGTCTATCAAATGCATTGTTCTGCTTTTTCAATTCATTTATTTGCAACTTACCCATTCCTTCAACTTTGACTTCGCTTCTAACGGGTTGGTCGACATACACTGTACTGGTAATTTAAGTACGACTAATATACGTTTATATTTGACACTAAAGACGCCATCTAGATTATATGCTTAACTTAACAGTGTGCAATGAAACCTGATTCCTATCTCACCCCTCTCCAGGGTACTATCACAGAGCACTATGTTACAGAGTAATCAAATAACATTTACAAATCAATTTGTTCGAAATATTGTTATTGTTTCTTTAAATTTAATACGATTTATCTTTCCTATGGAAGATTGCACACATTAAAGAAAAGTACATTAAAATTGTAACTAAATTTGTGAATATCGTAATTAGCTGTGTATCTTTAAATCTTCATAACTACTCATTCACAGCTGCGTCATCATTTACACCAACACCAACGTATTTCAAGTGTCTCAGGGTTGACCGGCAAAGAATGCATCTAGGCATTCATCATCATAATCATCATCACTTCAGCCTATCACTAGTCCACTGCTGAACTTAGGCCTTCCCGATAGATTGCCACAAATGGTTGTAGCTCTCATTTTGGGGGGATTTTGCCATAGTTGCCACGCTTGGCAGGCGGGTTGAGAACCGCAGTTTATTTTTACAGATGTTCCAGGAAGATGCTGCTGCTTTTAATTTTCCCTCTGCCACCTTTTCGGCACCCACGGGATGAAATAGGGTGGTAGATTTTCTTAAGCCGCTACCACACGGCATCTAGGCATTTAGTCCACACATTTAAATTAGATTACATACATACATACATAAGATCACGACTGTATCCCATAAGGGGTAGTCAAAGACTTGGCACTCACTACAAAAACAGATGACTGCCACAATCCACATTTCACCAAAACAATATAATGCACTTGGTGTGATAGGTGGTGAGCCCACCGCCACCATGCGCTGTTGGGTGCACAGTGCAGTTTAATTCCTTACTCGCCTTTTACGAGATCCAATGGATGAGATGGAGTGGTAGTATTCTTTCTTATACTAACCCTTTAAAAAAATCTGACCGTTCGGTATAAGTAAATTCACAAAAACCTGTTTTCTCTGTAGCCATTGTAGCTGTCCCTAATTGAAAACCAAATTCCCGATTATTTTTACCTTCCGTCCCGAAATTTGATGCAGTGGACCTAGCAATACTATTTGCATTATTAGGTTTTATTATTATAGTGTTTACCAAGTTATTAACATTTACAATGTCGACAAATTCTATTGCAATAGGGATTATTTTCATCTGTTACTAGGGTACAGTATGGACGAAAATATTGTAAAGAAATGTTGATTTATAGTAATGTCCGTAATCTTATTTCCTACTCAATTTGTTAAATAAATACATATTTTTTATCATCTATCGCACACATATTAAGCGACCTCTGGAATTTACACTACACTACAATTCGCAAATCGCGCTTTCAATGTTTTCGCAAAAGGTAGCATATAAGAGAATCGTCTGGTTGCACTGTCGGGGAGTCCAGTGCCACTCGGTAAAGCGGTACTGCGCAGCCGCTTCCACGAATATGCGCCACACACTCAAATTTAGACCTAATCACATCTCAAATAAGATCCAAACTTCAAGATTTGCCATTCTGTCGACTAGAAGAAATTGCTAGACTGTACTCGGATACCTGCGACGCTGTAGAATGACGAATGCTTGGACTTGTAATGAACTGCTATCAGGACCTATGTGGTAGACATTGACTCCTTTTTTGAGACTCCAGGTTATTTTTTCTTTACATTTTTACAAATAACTATTGAAATTATAGAATGTATCCGGAATAATAATATCGTTAGGGCTGCGGGTGTGGTCTCTGACTGCCCCATATATGGGGAAAAGCGTCATTGTATGTCTATTGATTCAAATTTTTTTCTTTATTAACTACATTATTATTAACAACAAAAGAGTTTGAAGACCGCGTGGTCAGAATACCTGACTTCTACAACGCGGGGTCCTGGATTTGTATCCCTACCGGGGCCAACATTTGTACAAAAACTCAGGGTTGGCTTTTTGGATCTGGTTGTACGATACACGATACTGCATAATAAACTTCCATATATATTGAGTTACTTTTACAGAAATTAATCAGACTGGAAATGCGCAGATCTTTTTAAGAGAATCTCAACGAAACAAGTACCGGAACGACGAAACTGCAACATTACGTGTTTCTGAATTATTGAAAAGTTGACTGACATTAAAAAAAATCACAGTTTCTTCTGCACATACTAAAATAAAAACGCGTCGAGGTCTAACATGATATTAATTCAATGAACATACGGGCGTCGCTTAAAGCTCAGCGAGCTATGAAAAGAGCTATATTCGGTGTTTCTCTGCGAGATGGAATCCGTAACGATGATATCCGAAGCAGAACTATAGTAACCGACATATCCCTAAGGATTAGTAAGCTGAAGTGGCAATGGGCCGGCCATATAGCTCTACCTAGTAGCTCGCAGAACCGATAACGGTTGGGAAAGAAAGGTTCTCGAGCAGCAACCTCGTACTGGCAAACGCAGAGTAGGCAGACCCCCACTAGATGGTGCGACGACTTGCATTGTTTTGCCAGAAGTTGATGGATGCAGGTGGCTCAGGACCGTGTTTTGTGGCAATGTATGATGGAGGCCTATGTTTGACAGTGCACTGGTGGTAAGTTGAAACGACGATGATGACGAGCCACGGCGGCAGTGTCTAATTTGCAAGGTGGTTGCTACCTCCGATTCGACTGTCAAGTGTAGCGATTACCTTTCATTGTCCTGTGCCCAATGGGCTATGTGGGTAAGTGATTATAATGATGATTACTTGGTTCCAGATTATAGGTACCATGATACAAAAAAAAATATTATATTTCGTCTCGTATCTACTCTACATAGAGTCTCTAAAGAGAACAAGAAATCAATAATAATAAAAACAAAAAAACCCGTTTGCAATACTTTATAACATCCAAGATCATATAACTATGTTATAGTATATTTTATTATTAACTTCCGTAAATACGAACAAAAAATCATTGTTTGGTGTTGTTTACGTTGCTAATACTAATCCTATAGATATCTTGGTTTTTCTTTTTAGTTAAATATTTTTTTGAGCAGTTGATTTTTTTGAGTTCAGTTGTTCGAGTTCGAGTTCAGTTGTATTGGTTACTAAATAAGGTCTAAAGTAAGATTAAGAAGATATGATTCTTACAAAGAAATAACCGAATGAAACTAGATTCGATTTTCAGTTGGTTTTATTTTGTCAAGTTTAAGCTACTGCAAAACTTTAGCTTGTAGAGTTAATATTCCGTGAATGTAAGCTCTTTTAAAGAATTATGATCGTGTGGTCGTTCCAAGTAAATTAGAAAAGAAAGAAAGAAAGAAAGAAAACATTTATTGCGGAAATACGCCACAGACACAAATACATAAAAAATTAGGCACTAGACATTACTTGTAAACAATGTATTTACAGACAAACAGAAAGAAACATTAAACAACATCACAAAACTGAACATTTAACAAAACTGGTGTACAAAAATATTGTCACGTGTGTCGTTGCGCATTGAGCAAACGGGTCTCACTCAGCTTGATGCCTGCTTGAACCAGCGCTGTAGTCGAGACTACAGCGCTGGTTTTCGTTATGATGAATAACTAAAGAACAATATAAAGTTCTGTAGTATTTTCACTCGGACGTAACCTACGTAAGCCTGACCCTTTGAAAGATATTTTGCTAACGGCACCTACGAAGAATGATCTCAAGATCCTCTACATAGAATGATTTCAAGAAAGAAAACGAAAATAATGATCGCACTGTCCTTACGTTAAATGTATTTTTTATAGTTTATATCAAAATAAATGTTATAATCGAATCGTGCTATAGAAAACTTCCCCTCTTTTTAACAACTAGCGTGACCCCTTACTCCCTCCCACCCCTCTACAATAACTTGCTTTTTTCCCCTATTGCGCATGTTCCCAAAACGTCAAGCCACCACGCTATAAACATCGTGAGGTTATTAAAATGTTCTGCAATATTGTAATGAATTGACAATAATACCAAAATAACAAAAATATAACAAACAAACACGCTATTAAAGGTATGTACATTTACCAATGGACTAATTTATGAGATACATAAAATTTTAATAATTTATGTTACCTAACTTACCCTGAGAATTACACTTTTTTAATATACCTCATTGTAATAAATACATATCGTGTTAATGATAATTATTTAATATATAAAAATTATTAATAAATAATTGTGCATAGATTAAACAAAAAAATACTTATGTGTTACAATGTATCAAATATTTCTTATTATTAAATTACAGATTAAAAATGACTTCAGGCAGTTCAGGAGCAGTATTTTTTTTGGGAACGAGAGCACATTATCAGGTGAAATTTCTATATTTATTTTTAATGTTGGAGAAGGAACTTTTTGCGGTTGGTTGTGTTTTTATGCAAAGTGCCAGCATCGTCGGAATTAGCCTTAGAGCACGCACTTTATCAAGATAAAGACCCACTTCCAAATTGTAAATATTTGCCCTAAACAATCACCTGGTACGGATGTTCTAGGGCGGAAATATTTGATATGGTTACTCCACCATTAGTGCAACGCCTGACCATAACACATGCTGTGTCTTTCAGAAGATTTCTGTGTGGCACCACACTGCGCACTGCAGTAGGACAGTACTGAGACCTCAGTTCTTAGTCTGATATGCCCAGTAATTTCACTTATATTTGATTTTACATAGGAATCCTACAACCAGTAAGTAGTAGTCAAAATAATCTCAATATTTATTTCAGGTTTTAGACCAGCCCGAGTCTAGGTTCGATTCCGAGAATGGTAACACGGCTAGGGAAACCATATATCAAAACTCGGCTACCGTGCAGGAATTGTGGCCAAAGGCGCAGACAAGTATGTCTTCTGAGGAAGCTGAAGATCGGAGGAACTGGAACTATGAGCAAGATGATGTGACTGGTACCTATCTATCTCATATATTCACGCCTTTAATCGCCTATGGAGTAGACAGTCTCAGGCTATGACACATAAAAGAGAGCCGTGGAAGAATCTTTTATATTAACCTTTACGCATTGTTTATGAATCTGCAGTTATAGCACAGAAACTCACCGTAATTTCATAGTAAGCGGGTGACCAGCGACGTGGTCAGTCGTTGCGGAAAGTTATTATTTAAAAAAAACGTGTGCAGCTCACACGCAGTAGAAGTTCAACCATCTGAAAACTAAACTTAGAGTGAGACGAATGCAGAGTATCGGGAGTTATTCGAACATTTAGACGAATTTGAAAATATAAATTTAGTAGGAAACACTTAGTACTGTATTCTATCTCTTTTAAGTATCGCTTTTTCATTTTGTCACAATGATTTTGAAGAAGTTTTCACTTCATAAAATATCTCGAGGAAGCGCGAGCTCTGCCAATACGCACTGAAGCAGCGGGTCGGATTTCCCGGCACCAAAACTCTCTTAAAAATTTCAGGAGGCCTTTGCTCAACAGTGGAACATTTATAGGCTTACCGGTGCTTTTTCACCTCGGAGCACGTGGTAAATCAGAAGTAGATCAGACCAAAAATAATAATCAAAAGCTGAAGGTACCCCGGATTAACTATGACATCAGGACATCTGTCACCTCAGTCTTCCCGTGACCATGTGTGCTGTAAAGTACTCGAAACGTCGGATTAGAAATAGTTTAAAAATTAAACGCGATAAAATCCGTAAAATTATTTTTATTAAATGTGTAATATTCGCGTAAATATAAGAAATCATACTAAAATAGTAATTTATTAGTATAGTGTATAGAAGGATTCCGCATAAGGCATAGATTGTAATCTAACTTAAAACCACTTCAGTTTCTGGAAAACAGGCGTGAATTTATGCATAGGCCCACGAAATAATTTAGGCTTAAGTTCACGAGAGAATTTAGGTATAGGTCCACGAGAGAATTGAGGCAAAGCTCCACGAGAGAATTGAGGCATAGGTCCGCGAGAGAATTTAATGTTAGGCCCACGAGACCTGGGTCTAGGGCGGCACTATGTGAGGCGCGCAGAAATTATGGAGGCGACCAAAATTTTTGAAACGGCTACAACTAAATTAACTCTAACTAAATTTTGAAGACGCACAACATTCAATACTAAATACAAATATTACTACGAGTATATAATTACAAACAACGCGGTTTTGTCTGCGAATACTTATATTATAATACGAGTATGTTTATATTTTTGACATTACTCATGTAATGTCACAAAATACTCGTATACACCAAATACGAGCCGACAGACAAGGTTGGCTTACCAGAGCTAGCCTCGTACGCCATCAAATCTACGCCTGAAGGCAGGAAGAATAATGTAACATCTGTGCCATTTATCTCAAAAATCATGTCACGTCATCCATCTAGCTTAAGATAAGTTCATACATTAGAATTAGATGATATTTTCTTGCAGTTGTATACGAAAAAGAGAAACAGGAGCCCGGCGTGTGTTTGAAGAGACGTGTCAAGCGGCGTCAGAGTGAGGCAGCGCTTTGTGAAGAAGAAATGAAGCCGGCGATGTTAAATAGCGTCGGAGACAGGTAAGCAAAGATAATAATACGAAAACCACACGCACACACCACCACCACACGACGATTATTTTCAAGTAAAAGTAGTATAGGCGGGCAATAAGTATTATTTTTGGATTCCTGCTTAAGCTTTCTGTCCTGCTTAAACCACTTAAGGATATATCGAACTTTGTCAACAGTGAACCTCCGAAGACCAAGCCGTCGCGTCGCATATCCCTTTTGGGTTTCCTGACATCGCTGGCCCGACGCAAGCGTCGCCTGGACTCCGATCAAGTGCAGTATCTGCGACACCTCGAAAGCGCCCTCACGAGCTGTACCTATCGGGAGTCCTGTCGATGTCTCGAGTGTCAGGTGAGTTACTAAATAATAAGAGTAACCTTACTATTCGAACGCTAGAAAAATGAAAGATTTCAAAATTGTCATGAGAAGTCAATAGGATAGAATAATAAATAAGGTAGCTCAGGGGCTGGGCGCTCGCTTAAAATGTCACGAGAGTACGCGTGTGACCTGGGTTCGATTCCCGGTGTCGGCACCACTAAAATTGTTATTTTACCACGTGCTCGGCGGTGAAGAAAAACATCGTGAGGAAACCTGCATGTCTGAGAAGTAAAATAAAATATTTCGAAGACATATGCAGTCCGCCAACCCGCATTGGGGCAGCGTGGCGGATTCTTCCTAGCTCCAAAACCCTCTCAGAAATGAGAGGAGGCCTGTGCTCAGCAGTTAGACATTTATAGGCTGAAATTTTATTTTTATTTTTATCTGAAGGGCACTGTAAGCTAGTGTAATCACTGAGCATATAACTCTTAAGAACTGATGTCTCAGGGTGTTGGGCGCAGTGTGATGTCACACAGACATTTTCTGGCACTTACCATGAACGTTTTGCTCGTTTCATCACTTTATCCAACATAAAAATATACATATATTTAGTTAGTTTCTTTGTATTGGTTGGTGTCCGATATTTAAATACTTTGTATCTGATGACCTGATACGATACCTTCGTAGCTAAGTGGCCGGGCGCTCATGATGGTCTCCTGGCAAACTTTCGACCACTGCGACAGCTTCCAAATAGTGTCAAAAGCTATTTACTGCGCAGGAGATATTGTACTGTCACTAGTGTCAGCTCGGTTGGCGCTGTGGTTAAGCCCTTGACTTCGGCGCCGCGGGTCGCGGGTTCGATTCCTGTATTTGTATGGCTTTGTAATGATTTTTATTGCCTATATGATTTGTTTTTTGTGTGTCGATATTCTATATGTGTTGTGAATGAAATGTATTCGGTGATATTCTAAATATACAAAAGCAGCCGTATGCACAGTATATACACATATGTACATACATACTGTCACGCCATTTTCTAATATAAGAGGTAGGCAGAGGCCACTCGCGCCCACTTACCGAATTCGCGGCAAACGAGACGTTACGGGTGGCGAATCACGTCGTCGCCATTTTGATAAGAGTCAAAAAATTCTTACTCGTATTCGTTCGTATTGCGTTCATACGAACAGTATAGTGACAGCATTGCATATTATGGTGTTATTTTGCACGAATAAAGGTCCGTATATAACCTAGGGGCCTCTTGCGACTTAGGTAGGAAAGGGTAAAGTGCTATTCTACTTTGCCGGACACCTATCGGCAGTTTATAGACAGATATTTTTAACTAATGAATAGGGCAAGTGCATCAAAACCGCCTTCAATTCTACTCATTATCAAACGATTAATAGAAAATTAGAACATTTCTTATAATACACGTACATTGTACACATACACGCGTCGTCGATTAGTGGCGACCTTGCATTCAGAATGATTATAGTTCAAAAGGATGTGAAACAGTACATTTTAAATGTTTGCACATTTTCGCATTTCAACTTTATGTTATCTATACATATAATAAAATTGTGACTGGCTGATGTCTGTACGTAGGAAATGTTTAAGAACAATTAAAATGGGAAGTTTTTATAAAAGCAGAAGTGAAAACAGATAACTGTTTGTTAGAATTTTTGGTTTGTCTGTCTGTCTATGCGTTTGTAGGCGCATCACGCATCACGCACTGCACGAAATTGGATACGTAACTTAAAATCTGGTGCATGTACAGCTAGTCTGTAATAAATCTGGAGAGCATGTATGTTTGAACGCGTTAATCTCAGAAAATACGAATCCAATAGTAAAAAAAATATAGTTTTCATTAGAAAGCCCGGTCGTTGGGAACGGTTGTAGACTATAAAACTTTATGCAACGACTTTAAGGTGCCGCACGCTGAGAAGGGCCGAACCACAGAGCAAATACTCTCTAGCGAGAGCCATGACTGAATGCATAGGTCAGTGACATGTCATGCCGTGTGAATGTCATAGAAATTTTGCACACACATACCTAAAGAACCATTGCCAATACAATAATTTTATAACTATGAACTTACGTTCTCAACACAATCATAAAACTTCTTATATTTACGCGAAGGCTGCACATTTAAATGAAACTAATTTTACGGATTTTATCGCGTTTAATTTTTTACTGTTTATATCCCTATTTTTATATTTATAATTTTTTATTATTATTTACTTACCGGGTTATAAATAGTAAAAAATTAAACGCGATAAAATCCGTAAAATTAGTTTTATTTAAACAATCATAAAACTTATGGTTGTTCAAATGTATTATTAATTATTCACGGAGTCAGCGATACCTTTTTTGTAAATAAAACAATATATATAAATTTTTCATTTGTCTTTATTTTCATTCCAATCCTCACAAAAATACGAAGATAAATATAAGAAAATAAATAAAGAAAATATAAGAAGTAATATCATCATTATGCGATGTATCGTCAGTAAATATTTTCCCAAAATTTGTCATGGGCTAGCTATTAAATTAATGAACCAAATTCATTAAGTATACTGTTTTCGCCGAAAAGTATCGGCAGTCGTTAAATACTGCTATTCCTTTTTGTTAATACTTTCTTTTCTATACTTATTTTAGTTCTTTAACTTTACTGAATACTTTCTCTCTCTCTCTCTCTCTCTCTCTCTCTCTCTCTACCAATCTAACAGAATAGATGTGAATGGAGTTTAGATTTCGGTCATGGTGACATCTTGTTTTCCTGTTGCAATATCAAATGCATAGAGATAATGTTGACTCTTTTAAGATGAACGAAAGTCCTAATAGCTTACAAATACCATACTTTCATTCATTCATTAGCTAGCAGTCACTGGCGACTGGCGAACGCTGTGGTTGTACAATGTACATTTTACTGTTATGATGCCGGAGTTTCTATGTTTGAATACGGTGACTTCAGGAAATACGAGTATTAATGTGATTAAAAAAAAAACAATATTTTTGCTTGAGATAGCCTGATTAGTGAGAAAGGTTCTAGGCTATAAAACTTGCTATTGCTGCCGCTGAGAACCGAAGATTACCGAGAGGGCCGAATTGTGAATGCCCAGATGAGCGTGGTACTAAGCCGTATCGCCCAGTCTTATTTTACGTACATAAAGTCACGCCTTCTTTTTGTAAGAGGCAGGCATACCACACCCTCTGCCCACCATTCGTCCACGCGGGAAACTAGACGTGAAGATTGGCGAACCACGTTGCCGCCACTTTGGTAAGAGTCGAAAAATTCTTACTCGCCATTGCGTTCTCACGAGCGGTATAGTGATAGCATTGCATATTATCTTGTTATTCTGCATGAACTGTCCTTATCTGTCCAACCCTTAGTCGCCTCTTACGGCACCTCAGTAGGAAGGAGGAATTTATAATGTGCACCAGCTTCTCATGTTTGTGACTGCATTTAGGACGTGCAAATATACGTAACGAAACAGCGGTAGCCAAAAAAATATATATTTCTTAAGATGAATAATAATTTTCATATTATCTCACCTAGACTCGTAATAACTGTCTGTCGTCGTCATCGTTCATCGTTTCAGCCTATCACAAGTCCACTGCTGAACATAGCCCCCCCATAGATAGCTATTAAAGCTTGTAGCTTTAATTTTAGAGGGACTTTGCCATAGTTGCCACGCTTGGCAGGCGGGTTGACAACCGCAGTTTATTCAAATGTTCCAGAAAGATGCTGCTATTTGTAGGTCATACTAATTAAATAATGGAATCAAACCCGCGCCCAGTGGCTGATTCGCTTAGCAACTGTGCCGACCGATTTGACTAAAATTTTATCCGGTTGCTTAAAATGTTTTTTTTTATTGCATAAAGTGATGAAACGAACAAAACGTTCACCTGATGGTAAGTATAACGTCCGCCCATAACAAATGCTGTGTCACCTAGAAAATTTCTGTGTGACACCACACTGTGCCCATCACCCTGAGACATAAGTTCTTAAGTCTCATATGCCCAGTGATTACGCTAGCTCACAGTGCCCTTCAAACCGAAACACAGTAATGTTTGCACACTACTGTTTCACGGCAGAATAACTGGCCCTGTGGTGGTACCTACCTAGACGGATTCCTGCATAGGAATCCTACCACCAGTGATGTTTTGCTCGGCGCGTCTCTTTCACGTAAAACACAAAAAAAGGTGCCAGCTTAGTTACGGATCCTGACTTGGAATACCAGCCGAAGCGAATATTTGTGAATCTAGGTTTGTTAAACACAATATCTGCCACATACGTCGTACTTGTGAACAGGCGCTGTTGGTGGAGGCTGGTCTGCTCGTGTTTGCAATATACGAGGGGTGATCCAAAAGTAATGATAATCAGTTATTTCTAGTGCACACAAAAATACAAAAAAATTTCAGTCACTTACTCAGTTAACCACTAGTTCAGGGAAAAAAAATCATATAAATAGGCCACGATTCCCGGGAGCTACATTCATTTGAATACGGACTGTCAAGGAGTGAACATCAAAATGGAAAAACACGAAATCAGAGCTGTCATTAAATACCTCTGCTTGAAAAAAATGTCTACCAAAGACATACACAGCGACTTGGTGGAAACATTAGGGGACTCTTCTCCTCCATATTCCACAGTTGCACGCTGGGCTAAGGAGTTTAAGTTGGGAAGAACATCGACGGAAGACGAACACCGCGAAGGACGCCCATCGACGTCCCTCACTGAAGAAAATGTGAAAAAAGTTGAAGAAGTTGTATTGGAAGATCGAAGAGTGACTATCAGGCATGTAGCTGAGGTCACAGGGATCTCATATGGCAGCATTCAAAGAATCCTTGCGAACGAATTGCATATGAGAAAGGTCTCCGCGCGTTGGGTACCGAAAATGTTAAACGACGAGCAAAAGAAGAAACGAGTCGACATGTCAAGAGCAAATCTCGAAAAGTTCCAGGCAGACAAGGATAATTTTTTGTCACGTTTTATGACCATGGACGAGACCTGGATCCACCATTTTGATCCTGAAACAAAACAACAATCGATGACATGGAAACGATCCGATGAACCGACGCCGAAGAAATTCAAAGTGTCAAGCTCAGCAGGGAAGGTTATGGCGTCTGTTTTTTGGGACGCTGAAGGAATAATCATGGTGGACTACTTGGAAAAGGGGGCCACTATTACAGGCTCCTACTATGCAGAACAAATAAGAAGATTGCGGGAGGCTATTAAGGAGAAAAGGCGAGGCAAACTGCGGGCTGGAGTGCTGTTCCATCAAGACAACGCACCGGTTCACAAAGCTGCAATTGCCATGGCTGCCATTCAGGAAGCGGGCTTTGAGCTGGTGGAACACCCCCCCTATTCACCAGATCTAGCCCCCAGCGACTTCTATCTCTTTCCACGACTCAAGGAACACCTCCGAGGCAAGAAATTTGACGATGATAGCGACGTGATGGCCGCGGTTGAGGACTTTTTTGAGAGTCAAGATAAAGATTTTTTTTCTAAGGGAATTTTAGGATTAGAAAAGAGATGGACTAAATGTATAGACTTGCTAGGAGACTATGTTGAGAAATAAATTTATTTATTTATTTTATTCATTGTGTTTATTATTGATTATCATTACTTTTGGATCACCCCTCGTACTTATATAGGTATTCATTATTGAATCTTGTCTAAAAATTTAACATGGAGCGTGCTTTGGTTTTCATTGAGACTATTCTAAATTTATTTATAATGTATTTTTGATTAAGACAAAAAAAGGATTTACTAAATAAGAGGATACCTATGGAGTTTCTTTCGCCTGTTTCTTCCCCGTCAGAGGAAGCTCATTACGAAACGGCGGTAGATTGTAATGAAATGACGTTTAAAAACGAAATTTATATTTATTACGTAGAAAAATAAAGGATTTTTATTTCAATTTTATGGAAGGTTGTCGACGCACTTTATCATTTTACATAACAATAAAGTATTTTGAACATTATATTATATATTTGTGCCGATTGGCGCCCGGCAGAGCGCCTACCTCTTTCCTACCGAGATGTCGTAAGAGGCGACTAAGGTATTGTACTGCAGGCCTATATTCGTGCAGAATAATACCATAATATGCAATGCTCTCACTATACTGCTCGTGGGAACGCAATCGGGAGGATAGTTTTTTTGACTCGTACCAAAATGGCGGCGGGGTGAAAAGTGGGCTACGAGTGTGGTCTCTGCCTACCCCTTATATGGAACAAGGAAAATACCTGTATGGAATGGGATTTATAGCGAAAACTAAAACATTATCTTTTAACCAATTAAACTATACAACGTACTTCATAATTGGTATAACATCCCGGCACCTACCCGTGCTTTAATCTGATAAACACAACGGAGAAGGTTAAATGATAAAATTTAATACTAAAACTAAAATGTTCATACAAAACTTTAAAATTATTTGTTTTGGAAAACTTCACGCGACCCTAACTCAGAAAGTCGTTGCCCTGAACCAGACAAATTCAAAATACGTTTTCTTCCGTACTAGGGCGTCATTCTAACAGTAACTCGGTAACTTGCGAGTTCTTTCGATGGCAGCTCAATGGAAAAACGCCCAATTAAATTTATGACTTCATTGCCTCGATCAGCTGTATAACAGGGTAGTCACTTATGAGTTTTAAGCAAATTCTTCAAGTCGACATGTCTCCTACAGGTATGACACTACGAGGCTCATTATATTTTTTGGGGCATATATATATTTTCGGTGATGTAATTGCTGTTAGCCTTCTCGGCTTTTACAGCTTCATCGGATACTGTGCTCGCGGGCCAGGTTTGGTTTGACCCAAACATAAATAAATTAAAAAAAACTCCTACAAAAACCTCGAAAGTCGGACTGTGTCGCGTTCGCTACGTGCTTTCGCGATTTCGAAAATCTTAAATATTTTAAGTCATCTAATGACCGTCCGAGGGAGGCTGCGGGCGTCCATTCGGACTGTCGACTTGTGTGTCGGTAACTGGAACACGGGTGAACCGTGTGTACGCGGTGTGATTATTGACTATTGCGCGCCGCTCTCTACGGCGGTCGCGCGTCGTGGTGCGTGTTATATTAAAGCTTTGGGGCATATACACATCTTCTCTAAGCCCAGCCTACCGGGATGTATAGAACATTACGAATGACCCTGTATATAATAAACATTGTTAATTTATTACTGGTGGTAGTATTTGTATGAAGTAATCTGTCTAGGGATACCAACACAGTGGCAGTTTTGCAGCCGACATGCCGTAGTGAGCAAACATTACTGTTTCAGTTTGAAAGGCACTGATAGCTAACATATTGAATGGGCACATGGGACGAGCAGTGTGATATCACACAGAAATATACTAGGTGAAACAGCATTTGTTGTGGGAAAATGTGCCTTACTATCAGCTGAAAGCTTGTCTCATCAATTTTTCCATAAAATAAATTCATTGGGGAAACAAACAAACATATTGTCAAATCTTTATGAGCTTTAATTCATTGTGCCATTTAGGATATTTGTTTTGTCATTTTGTAAAATTAAAAATAAAAATAAATAGAATACAAGAATTTATTTTATTGCTGCAATATTCAATTTTTACAATCACAGAATTGTCCAATATCGAAGACATTAATTGGTTTTAAAGCTTTATTAACCTAATTATTTGTATTACAGCACCATGCTAATATCATTTTTCTTATCATAAATATATGCATGCATTAATTTAAGCCTAATAATGTTGAGTACTTAATGTTGTGTAATTAATGTTGTGTCATGCAAATATAATTAGCATTTAAAAGTTAGTGGGACAAAGCTATAAAAATAAATGAATTTACATTATGTACATGTCAAACTGACTATATAGTATGTATACATATTGTATAACATATTATTCGACAAATTTGTCTATGTCATATTCTAGATTTGAATCTGTGTCATCAAGCTGTTCACCCTTGGTCTTCCTTCTGTCTTCTATCCTTATGCATTTGAGACACTTCTGTCCTTTTCTAAGCCAGCAACCTCTGTGATACATTGAGTTGCATTTATCACACAATATGGCACCGCTATCGAAGGGATACAATATTTCATTATTACTGCATATTTCGCACAAATATCCTTTCCCGGAACATAATGAGCAACTTGTTATATGTGACCGACAAATCTCCGTCAATTCTGTCAACTGAGTTTCTAATGTTCCATCATTTATTGCCTGTAGATGTGCCATACTGTATTTTTTATTAACATCTCCAAGTTGTATAAACAATGGTGACAGTAATGAGCTTCCATCTCCACATGCACAGAGATATCGTCTCATCCACTCCAAATCTTTCCGCATTTTATGAACCCATTCTAACTCCGCTATAAAGCTAAACAACTTTGAATTTATATTTTCAACATCTATATAGGGCCTTGTCCAAGACAATGTGATCATTTGAAAAGCGATTCTAGATATATAACGTTTCTCCCAGTCCCAATTGTGGACAACCCTTGCTGGGATCGGGGATAAATCATTCCAATGGCATGTGCCACAAAAATATAAGCCAGTATAGTCACATAAGCGCGGTTCATTCCATGAGTCTTTAAAAGTTAACGCTGTTAGACATTCAGCGCACTTGTAGTCTTGTGCTGAAAGGCCCTTCTCAGGACATATACTCATCTCAAATTGACCTTTCTCAGTCATAACAACATGTGCACAGACTCTACAAATATCATCTACACATTTGTAATGACATAAATAACCACAATCTGTACATATGTATGAACATTGTACAATACTCCATATGACACCACTACAATGATCACAATATTGCTTTCTGTTACTTGGATTCACTTGCTGCTCAAAGTGGTGGCCTTTGATTGCTACTCTGACCCTTTGCTCTCCATCGTTGTCTTTCAAGTCTTCTAAACGCAACCTTAATTCCACTAAATATCTGACCAACCATTTACGTTCGTCGGAGCATTGAGGGCAGTTCAAAACAAGCTCTTTACACTGTTTTATTGCCTTTTCTATATCCTCTCGTGTAGCAGAACTATGGATTTTTAGTTTCTTGTTCGCGATTGACTTCGGTACATAATTAGAATCGTAGCTTTCGTCTGCTGAAACACATCCTGAAGTAGAAGATGATGAGGCAGTCCCTGAAGCAACGTCTGCACTCCGCGGACTACAGCAAATAAGACTGTTACGATATTTAGGCGAGTCATTCGCCAAAGCTGCGGCCATGGTAATTCACACAACAATTTATTACAATTCCCAATGTCGTAGAACAATTCAACGTAACATAGTAAAAGCAAGTCGTAGTTGACCGCGTTGTGACAATTGTTAAAAATTTATAAGACTACTGTAATCGAATTTTAGAAACAATTTATTACGTTTCATATCTTTAATTTCCTTTGTTTTGAATAAAATTTAAGTGAGACAATCTAGAGAGTATATGTCATTGTTCAAAGAGTATATAAAGTAATTATTGCTTTTGACACTAGACAAGACTTGTGTAGTTCGCGAACGACCTAGTTTGAAAGGGTCTCTTTTAGACGAACTATGCGAACTGTTCGTCGAATAAGTCGCTATTAGTTCGTTTTACGTGTATTTTATGTATTACTTTGCTCCGCAGCTCCATGACGGGGCACCTTTAGTGAGCACCCGTGCTCAGCCGTCGATTTGTTTTGCTCTTTTACGAGATCTCTTGCAAAGAGAATGTTAACACTATTTATCTCTAGAGATCATGAAGTTTATCTCTTATTTAAAAATGTATTTTACACTTTTACTTTATGATTAAAGTCTTCAGTCTTGCCTTCATTCATTGTTCATGTAGTTTTATTTAGGTCACTATACCACAAAAAAAATGTACGATTTTTGTCGTATATTTTAATTCAAGAATGTTATAATGACATACATAAATAAAATATGACTTCAATATTTCAAGAATGAAACGTTTAGGTTCCTTAAAAATCAATAATTTTTAAGTTACGTTTAAATAAATCATTCATTATTTATTTAATATTGGAAATAAATATTTATTGCACATATTCATTAATATCAATATTAATTCGTTTTATTCAATTTTATAATCAATATTATTGAACTGATAAAAAATTTTCTTTCTTCTAATTTAAATGAAAAACAAAATATTTATACAAAGTTCTTTTCCAATATACTTTAAAGTTTAGTGATACATCATTTACTTTTATTGAAGAACTAACGAACTAAAAGAGCGAATTAGTTCGCCGAAAGAGTGCGAACTAAATAAAGCAATCCTATTTGCGACCTATTTGAAGTGTCAACTTTCTTTATATTTCGCTATGTTGGTATTGGATATTAACGTTCCGTTCTACCTTTTTTTTCTGGATACGATGTGTATATTCTTGAATTATTATGTAATGTATTATGCCTGAAATGTTTACCGTTTTTTAATTATAGTCATTGTTTTGTTGACAACTATCATATTAATAATGAGACCAAATGAAATATAACAACTTTAATAAATGTAAGTAATTTAATTTAACCTTTATTTCATAGTAGTTAAAGGGGACGTGAATAATAAAAAACGGATTGAAAATATACACTGATTTTTTATAGTAATTGAACACTATAAAAAATTAGTGTATATTTTTATTCGCAATCACACATGAACGAGTGGAAGTTCTTGCACGCACAAATATAATCAAATAAAAACGAATTATTTCTAGTGTTGAAATGATAGAGAGGTAATAAGAGTATGTCATGCGCGCTTTAATGTCTCTGCTTGCGGCGGGGTCGTCCACTTCCCTTTGAAATGGTTGAGGAGGGCGATGGCTGCCACATGCGTCATACTTGTGAACAGGTGCTGTTGGTGAAGGCTGGTCTTCTCGAGTTTGCAATGCATTTATTCATTTGTTATTAAATCTTGAATTGTATCATACATTTTTTCATGGAGCGTGCTTTGGTTTTCTATGAGACTGTTCTTTGTAAATTTATTTATTATGTGCTTTTAACAAAGATAAAAAATATAACAAAATAGAGGATACCTACGGAGTTTCTTTCGCCTGTTTCTTCTCCGTCAGAGGAACCTCATTACGAAACGGCGGTAGATTGTAAAGAAATGACGTTTGACAAAAGAAATTTATATTTCTTACGTTGAAAAATAAAGAATTTTCGTTTTATTTCATTTATTTTACAATACCAGTTCATAAATTGGTTTAATAAGCATCATACGTATATACATATTACCATACACACGTGTACGTTCTAGAGCTCCATCTTAAGCGGGGGTAGGGCGGTTACGTTCACGTTCTCACAGAATATTGATACTAAAGTAACTTTATAACGCTACTGTTTTGTATGGTGAGAGAAGAGAACTAGAGACCCAATTTCTGGCATAGAAGTATCTCATAATAACTGTCGATAACGATGTTTTAGTTATTAAATAATTAGGAACTGTGGCTAATACACTTTACGACTAATTTTCAGAGTCGCTACTTCGATTGCGATGAAAGCAGCGAGGAGTATAGTTCGGATGAAAGCGAATACACCCCACGTTACACCCTCCAGCCCGAACCCCTTGTAGAACATGAACACGAAGACTCGGATGACGAGGCAGGTTCTTGCTATTTTTTTTTATTATCGACATGAAAAATATAAAATTCATAGTAAGCTAAACTAAACTAAATTCTTAACAGGTTTTTGTAAATTCTGTGCCGGGTGACAACACTTCCACTGATCTGCTAATTGAAGGAAAGGAAAAGATGTCAGTTTCTTCCGATACACTAGACGAGGGAGATGAAGAAGCAGGTCTCGATTTAGGAGTGGCAGCCGGAACTCCCGTTCTACTCAACTATTTGCTTACACATCCTATAACATGTGTTATACAGTAGGTACACCAGCGATAACAAAAATTGGAAGACTCCGTTTTAAGGATTTGCAAAGCATAGAGCAAATATCGATAGTGAGTTTAATAAATGAAAAGGGAAATTTTAAGTGAGAATGACTTTTTGATAAAATTTGGACTCTAAGGTTTATTATTGATTATGCTTGGGGAACGTGAGAAAGAAATGCAAGATGCTTTTATTTCTGTCCTAAGTTTGTATTACTTAAATACAGTATAAATAGATTTATAACAGAGCTGATTACATTGTAAGATATAAGCTGTTTTGTTGTATTTAGGTAAGCTATCATTGTAATTGTTTGCTGTCCTAAATAAATTTAAAAGTAATCATTAACATTTGAATGGGGCAAGGGATACATATTAAAATTGCGGATTGTGTCCATTCAATTTGCCATATCTTCTATCTGACGGTTCTGCTTTAAAGACAAAGTCAAATTGTGCACTAAATAATAGTTCGAGATACTAAGAAATATATGAATTTGTATGCCCATCGCATGTAAACGTCGTGATAAGATTATAAAAAGGAGTTTCACGTTAGCACAAAAACGAAAATGTTACCTTTTTGGGTAATTATCATCATCATCTTTTCAGCGTATCTATAGTGGACTAGTGCCACTGCTGAGCATAGGTATCCCCCATAAATTGCCACTGATCTGCCAATCCGTATGACACGGCCGCTAGGTGGCCGACTTTTACAGGCCCGGTGACTGTCGTCTCGCTCTCACTCTCCTTCGCCAAGGAATGTGGGCGTGGCCTAATCGCTAACAATAATAGAATCGAAAAATGGCGGTAGCGTTTTCATTGAATTTTGTAATTTCTGGGCTTGAGTTTGTATCTTATGTTACTAAAAACACTATATATGTAACTTGACACTGGATAATAGTTTACGGCAGTTTCCATAAATAAACAAATAATACTAATAAAATAATTGATCGACTATAGCTATGGAGCAGTAGTCATGCATCGCAAGCATTAAAAAAATATTTTTACTGATTAAAATAATATTACAAATATATTAAAATACAAAATTTAATTTAGCAACGGCTTAATTTTAAATGACTTTATAAATAGTAGAGCCGTGGTAGCTCAGGGGCTAGGCGCTCGCTTTAAATTTCACAGTACGCGAGTGACCTGGGTTCGATTCCCGGTGCCGGCACCACTAAAATTGTTAATTGGAATTTAAAGTGCTGATTTACCACGTGCTCGGCGGTGAAGGAAAACATCGTGAGGAAACCTGCATGTCTGAGGAATAAAAAAATATTTCGAAGACATGTGAAGTCCGCCAACCCGCATTGGAGCAGCGTGGCGGATTCTTCCTAGCTCCAAAACCCTCTCAGAAATGAGAGGAGGCCTGTGCTCAGTAGTGGGACATTTATAGGCTGAAACTTTACTTTACTTATAAATAGTACGTCGCATACAAAACCGAAATATAATTATATTAATAAAAATAAATCCAAATTCAAACATTTGACGTTTTTTATTATTCACATCGTCTTCCCTGCACCATCTTTTGATGTTTTCTCAGGTTATGATCATAATATTGCGCTTGGAACAAGTCAGTATTTTAGTTAGTATCAAATATATAGAAAACAATATTCATAATTATACAAGTATTGTTAAAGGCTAATTGTATACTTTAAATTCATTATACTTTCTGTCCGCCTTTATTGTGTAGGGCAACGATTTAAATCTTTGTTATAGGATAATAATAAATTCAGAGACGACGATTTATTTTTCAGGTGTTAATTTTTTTTATTTGTGGATGGCGGAGTTAGGAAATATATAAATAGGAATAAAACGGCGGTGCTGCCTCGGCTTGTATCGCGATCGCGCCCGCCTTTCAATGTGCGGGAGCGGTAAGATAGGCTGAAATGATGACGGAGTAAGCTGATATCAAAGTGCACAGTAATAAAAATTGTGTGTACGTAGGTGAGAACAGAAATGGGAGGGCTACTTGAAGTACTGGATAGTCCATTCTTGCATGAGCAGATTTCTTTACTTCAGATTTTATCAAGCAAATATAAATCAGGAAGAAATTACACTTCCATTTTATTTAAATGAATCAAAATAAACTTAGTTCGGGATGATCAGAGTTTTAAGACAAAACGATAAGGGACGAGTAAATAAAACAAAGTGAAGAAATTATATTTCAATTTAATGGAGATTACATAATTTTTAGCGAAACAGTACTGACCTGACATAAGTAACATCAATGAGCACTGTTTTTTCGTTAAATATTAACAAGTCGTTCAATGATTAGGTTTTACCGCACGTGCTTCATTCTTTACGACTCTAGCTTTCTATAATTCTCTAACAAAGGAAACATCTACTGTATGTGGCAAATATTAAAAAATCTACCTTTCTTGTAACTAAATTACATTTACTAATCTAAGCTGACGGGTACATGCAAAATTAAACATTAGCGACTCAACATTAGTGCCCAAATCTCGAGCAATATAAACGACATCTTTTAATGCATTAAAGTTTAATTTTGCTTGCTTAGAAAATATTTAATTACACCAGATTACATATCATAAAGCCTAACCTTACAATCGATTTTAGAATAAAGTACCTTCTGTCTTCTTTAGAGATTTTGACGTATTTTGACGCTATATTAAAAATAACGGACTTTTTTCATATTTTGCCACGCGTCCGAAAAGTGGGCTACGTGTGTGGCCTCTGGCTACCCCTTATCACTAAATAAAAAGGCGTGACTGCATGTATGTTCATATTTCAAGGTGGGCAACAATTATCGTTATTGAATGCGTATATTTCGGATTTGTCCCGGTGTGTATCCACCATTATTGCGATGGCGAGACTTTCCAAAGTAGCATGTATAAAAACTTAATAACATTAACGTAGATTACAACTAAACGTATCAGTTGTGCATTATTTCTATACAGGTACATTCATATTTTCATCGAGAATGAAATGATGAACTCGTTCTGGTTAATAAACCGTAATCGCCAATATAACAACTCAAAGAAATGAAACCAAATTTTACGGATTTTATCGCGTTTATATTTACCCGTCTCGAAACGTCGGGATATAAATAGTAAATATAAATGCGATAAAATCCGTAAAATTTAGTTTCATTTAAATGTGTAGTGTTCGCGTAAATATAAGAAATCATTAACTCAAAGAAAGTCGATATTTGTTACTTGTTAGTTTAAGTTAACATTAGACCCAGAGGTTGCCAACCTTTTTTGCTCTGT
This sequence comes from Luehdorfia chinensis, assembly GCA_019845155.1. NCBI lineage: Eukaryota > Metazoa > Arthropoda > Insecta > Lepidoptera > Papilionidae > Luehdorfia > Luehdorfia chinensis. The sequence continues at coordinate 2,525,650 of JAHVAK010000107.1, forward strand.
AGATTGTAATTCTTTTTATTTATTGGACACTACACATTTCCTCTTTAGCTAATATTGAATATCCCTAAACTTAAAGTTAAACATCGCGTGCATCTACAATTTTTTTCGCTAACTTGGACCCTTAGGGATTTTTTTTTCGCCCAAAACTCCTTTAGTCGAATTCGACCTTCTTGGGGAATCTTCGCTTTAAGATATTTTTTTTATTTATAAGACCTCACTTCTGACAAAATGCCTTAGGATTGCCTACACACTATGAAAATTAATATGTTAGAGATGAAATAAGTTTTATAGTGTTAAAATATACTTATATTCTTATCGTAAGTCGAGTCGCTTGAGCCGCCGTTCTAAACATTATACAGTTTTTCATGCATTCACAGTAAATTGTTTTCCACGTGTAATGGAATTATCAAAGCGTTCAAAATAATAATTTAACGCGGAAGATTTTTCAGATTACATTATTCTATTCAGTTTGAGGCATTTACATCATTGCATAAATCGGGAAAATACGATACACAAAAATGAAATTTTAAAAAAAATCTGAAGTTAAATTTCGTTAGAATTGTTAATTGTATATAGGCGGATATAATAATCCCGAAAATAATGAAAAAAAAATAATAATTTATTAAACTATAATATTAATAAACACAAATCTCGACAGCACCCGGTAAAGCACAAATGATCTTATATACCTTATATCTTCTTGTTGTTTCAAAAAAAAAATTTAATTTTTATATTTATTGGCTTTAGACAAAAAAAGTCCCATAGCCTGTTAAACATTTTTTTCATAGTATTCCACACCAATATTTTCTAAATTTTATTATGTCAATTTGGATTTAAGATGTGTCCAAGTCAAAATTCGCAATTAAAGCTAAGAATATAAATAATTTAAAAACTATTATCATTACTTCACCAGACAAAATTTGTGGGTTTTTGCTTACTTGCAAAACCGAAATTCTGTCAATGGGGATCCCTATAGAAAAACCGCAGAGGGGGTTTATCTGTATAAGTCAAGTGTGTATAAGCCAACATAGGCCGATTTCTTAACCCAAATTTCCAATCTGCAAATTTTATCGATATTATTATAACTTATATTGTAAATCTTATACAAATATAAATAAACGAGAATTGCACGATTAATGGTATATTGTACGCTGCACGCGTCACAGCCTACTTCAAAGTAGGTAAGTACGGTATAAAAATTAAAGACTCAGTTTTGAATTCATTATTAAGTGTTGAACCATTTAATATTAGGAATGGTTAAAAAGTTTTGTTAACAGTATATCAAATAGTTACAATCTATACAAATAAATAAAATTGAAGTGTCTGTTTGTTTGTAAACTGATTTTGACGGGACTTTCACTGACAGATAGCTGATATTATTGGGAGTAACTATAATAAGGGTTCTGCGCAAAAAAAAAATTAAAACCCCAAAATCCGATTAAAATAGGGAAGTATATATGTATGTCATCCGATCGGGGTCGGCTTTTTTACGCGGGTGAAACCGCTGGGAACAGCTAGTATGTAATAAAATACATCACCGCCCGCGATGTTCTGTGATATAATACTTCAATTTTGATTTTCGCATTCGCTGAAATAGAGATTATGTAAAATACTAGATTGCACACCAACAGCCCATAAATCAAGACTCCGTTACAGGCTCATACAGACGTCCGGCAATTTTATGAATCATGAACACGCTACATCGTACTTTACCTTATATATGTATATTCGTGAATCAGTTTCATAATAAAGTCCGTCACCAAAACGTTTCACAGTGGTAACGGACAGCGAACTGAGTACGTAATGGGCGCCTTAGTGCCGATGTTAGAATTGATCAAATATTTATGGGAACATAAACGTCTCAAATCTTTTTTTTTTACTGTATAGAGTGACGAAACGAGCAAAACGTTTACCTGATGGTAACTGCAACGTTTGCCCACAACGAATGGCGTGTCACCCAGAATATTTCTGTGTGACACCAGACTGCGCCCGTCACCCTGAGACATCAGTTCTTAAGTCTCATATGCCCAGCGACTACGCTAGCTCACAGTGCCCTTCAAACCGAAACACAGTTATGTTTGCACACTACTGCTTCACGGCAGAATAACTCGCCCTGGGGTGGTACCTGCCTAGACGGATTCCTGCATAGCAATCCTACCACCAGTGAAGTCAATTCCAGATTTATAATACTTCTGCAATGCTTGTGTTACAGTTAGGGCTGTACCTCAAGTACGCAATCAAACAAGAAGTACGCCTTATTAATCTAAAATATTTGGAAATTACATAAAACAATTAATTTTTTCCCGATTACGGAACATAATTGTTAACAGTAATCTTTAACAATACGCAAACAGACTATACAAAATTCACAAGTGATAAATGCCTTATTTACAGCTTAGCGTGCAATTACGTCTGTGTGGTATTGTAAAAACGTCATGTATTATTGAGGTATGTAAATAAAGGATTGAGCAAGAAAATTTAATTAAAATACTTAATGTCAAAGGAAACTAGCCTAGTTTGTAAAGAATTTAGAGCACATACTTTTGATATGAAAATCTTTTTCATGATTTAAATCTACGGTTTGCCTAAGTGAAAACCAAAATGAGCTAGCACAGAGAAAATATTCTCTTTTGATTAGTTTGACATAAGACGCATAGGTGGCGTTACGTATGCAATTCCATATACAATGTGCGACAAAGATAGAGCTTTGCTAGGTTGTTTCAATGGACAGAGTATAGGTGAATTTATAAGGCGTTCACCGGACATGATATGTGAGGACGAGTGAGCACCGCCGATAAAAAAAATAATCTGTGATCATCAATTCTTTTTTTGTTCTCTACAGAAGCATGTCATTGATAAGAATAAGAAGATATCGGCGTAAATATAATAATGAACCACTTACAATTACAAATCCTAAAGGCGGTCTATAATCATAATGAATGAAAAAAATATAAGAAAAATATATTTTGTGTAGCCTAGTTCAATAAATAGACAGTGGATTTATGTGCGGTGAAACCATTGCCTTAGCGATAGAACAAATAGCATACAATTAAAAAAAAAGTGTTCTGTCCCTTTTGAGACATATTTGTTTTTATTGGCGATGTATGAACGCCTTTATTCTGCTGTACCGATAACGCTTGGTTTTTTTCTCTAAAACGTAATTAGTAATATTACTACTACAATAGAGCTGGAGATTGTAACTTTAAACGCGTTAATCTCAGGGAATCTAAACTATTTTGTTTGTTTTTGCATTAGTTAGTCCGTTTATCGAAGAAGGCTGTAGCCTATAAAACTTTTTGCTACGACCTTACGGAACATTAACGAGAGGAGTCGAACGTACCGCGCAGTAACATGGTCGGCTAGATTCAGCTATTCCTAATATATGGGCAAAATCACAAGGCACTGCGCGTTAGTTTTGTTGTACTGTTAATAATTAAGGCACAGTGACCGCAAACCTGTTTATTTTGACAGAAGCGGACACATTTCAGCGAAATGAGTTCACGCTTACAGCTCTGAGCTTATTTTTGACCACGTCGAGAACTTCCGAATACCGACGGAAAAAAGTGAGTTTCCGAAGACTAGTGTAGTGTTAATACAATCCGCATAAATCGGCATTCACTCGCAATAACCTACCCGCGTCCACGGGAGAACTGTGAGTCACGTGTGAGTGGAACTCTCGCGACGCGGGGACCAATGGTCTGCATGCTCGTTTGCTACTCTAACACTCTACCTCTTACTTTTTTAAGGAAGAAAGTGACGAGACGAGCAAATGGTTCACCTGATGGTAAGTGCAACGTCGGCCCAAATGCTGCGTCACCAAGAACATTTCTGTGCGAACTAACAACATATAATTGCCCTTTAGCCGCAATATTGCAAACTACCAACCTAATAAGTAAAATTATGTAGTCCAACAAATATGCACATTTTATTTTTCTTTTTTGATCTGACTGATATCACTTTTTGCTTTGTGAAATTGTTTATGGTTATTTTTTCTTTATCAATGTTATTAAAGGCACATGAATTTTTAACACTAATGAAAAATGACGTTAAATTATGTAACGCCTCCGCATTATATGATTAAATTATATTAAAATCTCGAATTTCTTTTCATCTATTAAATTACTATTAATCTTAAACAAAATATTAATGGTATTTCGATAGCTCCGGATGCTTTTAGAAAGTAATATTTCAATATGGATGCAATATTTCAAAAAATTATTCTTATAGTAAATGTTATCTAATTCTTACCAGTATTTAAACCATATAGATCTTTTTTCTATTCATTGCTGTCATTCAGATTTTCATAGCATAACACCTATTTAGACAAGACGATTCTTATATAGATTATATAATTATATAGTGTAACATAGCAAACGCATGACCTCAAACATTGTTTGTAACTAATATTCAATTAAGAACACAATACAAGAATGAGTTTTCTACTGGTATTCTTAGCACCCACCTCTTTCCTTTCATAAAAGTAGACAGAGCCATAATCAAAACTCGGAAATGGGCAGCAGCATAGTCCCAGAACAACCGAACAAATGAACTGCGTTTGCCAATCCGCCGGCAAAGCGTGGCAACAATGGCAAATCTCTCCAGGATCTGAGGGAGGCCTATGTTCAGCAGTGGACTTGAGGAGGCTGAAAGGAACGAGGAGGAGTTTGATTTAACGGAAGATAACCCATTTACGCTACTATTATAATTATAATTGAGCATTATATTGTTTTCAAAATTATAAACATTTGGTTTTTTGCTGGTTCTTCCCTGGAAGAATTTTATGAGATTTAAGAACAGATGTCACTCAATGGCACGTGCAAAGTTCTGGGGAATACAGTCATTGTTATGGGCAGGTGAGGTACTTACAATGACCTGCTTCAAATTCATTGTCGTCACTTATTTCCAATAAAAAAAATCAAATAACTTAGCGTTTCAATTACGCTATCATTATTCAATATGTCATTTTATTAAATGAAAAAATGTATAAACTAGCTAACCCGTGCGAATACTTCACACAGTACCGCGATCATGAACAGAAGACGCCATCCAACTTCTGTAAAGAATGTAAACAACTCTAAGCGACAGCTGTCTTGAATGTTAGTCGAACACATTGTCAACAGATGGCACTTTCTACAATTAATAATTCAATGTTTTTAATCAGTTTTAAACGAAAACATTAATTATATGAAATTTACTTATTTTTCGTCATTAGAGTGAAAAATAATCTTCAAAATGGCGTAATTTTGATAAAGAATTGAGAGATATTTGATGCAGAGAAAAAATCTAATGAATTAGATAGTACTTCAGAATACTTTTAACCTGTTCAAACACTATTGAGATCTCATTAAGGCCCCTGCATTAACTGGTTAGTTTATAATACATAAATCTACAATTATTTTATAATGAAATAATAAATTCTACATTCCGTGGTAGCTCAGGGGCCTGGTGCTCGCTTTTAATTTCATAATAAGCGAGTAACCTGGGTTCGATCCCCAGTGCCAGCACCTCTAATATTGTTCTACAATTTTAAGTGCTGATTTACCACGTGCTTAGCGGTGAAGGAAAACATCGTGAGGAAACCTGCATGTCCGAGGAATAGAAATATTTAGAGGACATGTGAAGTCCGCCAACCCGCATTGGAGCAGCGTGGCGGATTCTTCCTAGCTCCAAAATCCTCTCAGAAATGAGAGGAGGCCTGTGCTCAGCAGTGGGACATTTATAGGCTGAAACTTTACATTCCAACTATGTCCAGGTTGCATTTATTACGTCACACTGCTTTTATTACTTTAGTTCAAGGGTCACAAGTAATTATTTATGTAATCAATTCAATTCAAATCAATGTATTATTAACTTTAGTTAATAATTATTAAATCACGAAGAAAATCACGAATGAAGAATTTTACTAAATACAAAGGTATGCATAAATATTGAAAAATTTAATACCATTCCCTTGTTAGCAGAGGATACAATTGGTAAATTTCAATACATACATAAGAACTTTCAATTTACATAAATAGTTTTCGTATTGACACTGTAAAAAAAATCTACAGCATGTTTATATTTTATTACTGAATCGAATCATTTCTCAAAATACAAAACTATTTCAACCTGTATTGTGACTGTATTGATATTTATGTATTTAATCCACAGATTATACTAACTTACTGCTTAAACGAAATTGTTATTTTTTTCATATCCTAGACATTGCCTTACACATTAGGGTGATACATAAAAATACTTAAAATTTATATTCACAGTGCTTAAACAACAATTCATTGTTTCTTAAAAAAATTATTAATTTCAAAACCTTTATATTTCAATTATTTGAGACACCCAAATAGAAATTTTTTTCTTAATTTTGAGTACAGCATAATTTATCATAATAATAAATCTACATCAACATAAACATCGAGATGCTTTTGATATATAATCATAATTATTCTGCTGCAACATCTTTTCCCGTAAAGCATTTTGTAAGCACCTCTTCCCTTACTTAGCACATCACTCTTTGAAAGGTATGTAATACACATAAATGATAATTTTCAATAATTTGTGCTAATATAGCAATAAATTAGACCTCAAGAGAAAATTTACTTCTAAACAGAACTCGGCAGATGTATTTTTTTTTAAAGAATTGTTTGATTTTAGCACACCATTACAGCGTTTACATCACCTGTAGAATTCAAATGGTAAGTAGTGCCATCTGCCGGCACATTATTTTTAATGGTCAAGTTTTAAGTTGGCAACACTGGTCACTGTTTCACAAGTCATATAAGATCACTTTTGGAAGTGTTTCACTAACTATTATAGTCCTTATCGCACCTGTCGTCGTGGTCCCAGTATTTCTGGTTCCTTGGAACTTCAGTTACATGTTTCCGAGGAGGTGTCTTCCCAGACAGCTCCGAATCCTGGTTGTCTCCACTGTTTCGTCTGTTCATTCTGCTACCTACATTGCTTTGACGCGATTCTCGGGAGCTCCGCGAAACGGAGCGATATTTCTCTCCCTTTTCTTCATCATCAGTGACATTTTCTTTGGATCGTTGCCGTGACCAATTACGCTGTCTATTTTTGTTAGCGTCTTCTTTGAGGTCGCTGTTCTCCCTCCGCCAGTTCTCCACTGGTCTCCTTGTATTGCTTGCCTTCTGTATTTCATTGTTAACTCGTTCCGGAGTAGGGGTGGGCTGTTCAGCTGTATATTGCGGTACGAAATCTCCTTGGGGTGTAAAGCTTTGGTTACTGGGATATTGGTTCTGTATATATGCGCCATCACCTTGCTGAAGATAGTTAACATAATTCTCTTGGTAATTAAATCTATTTGGTGGTGGTGGGTAATCAGGTACTGTGACTGGGTAGGTTTGTTGCAGATTTGGTGGCAGAACTGTCGGATTGAACACTGGCTCAATTTCCTCTTTCGCCTCATCTTCAGCTTGCCTCCACGAGTTTAAGTCATATCTCTTGGTAAGATTCGTCTTTGTTACCCTCGCATCGAAGGTTTCTTGTGACATTGCCAGTTCCTGCCGCAGGAGGCCAGCTCCTGCTCCTAATATTGGCCTTAATTTGGGTTTAGGGTCTTCGTCGTGGTTAAGACTGATCTGCGAGAGGTTTTGTCCGACTTTCTCTGTTGCACTTACATCGGAGCTTGCGTCCGATCTATACTCTTCTTTCTCCGGGCTCTTCTTCCACGATCCATAGCTGACTTCGCTGAAGCTTTCTTCACCACTCAAATCTAAATGGGCAGCGTAGAACTGTTGCAGCGTGTTAGGAAGTGGTAGAAATTTGTTGAGGCACAAGTCAGCGGATAGCAGTAGCCAGATAATATTCACCGGCGGCGGAGTCAGAAGACGTAGTTTTATAGATATGGACAATTCATCCAATTCATTTGACATTACTGACAATAGTTCTCGACCATTTTGCATTAGCTGTAAAAAAATCTCATTTTTAGGTAGAGTTAGTAAAAAATAACTTATTAATATAATTAACTTCCAAAACTGTAAAACTGTTATTATCTTAAAGAAATACCAATTTTGTGACTTGGTTACTTTTGAAGGACTTAAAAAATATAACAAACAATAATCTAGTAGTACAGCGAACAATCATTGGAGTAGAGTAGCAAACTTCTTACGCCCAAGTGATTTTAGAATACTAAAAAATCACTTTTAATTATTTTTATTACTTTGACACGAATTTTTTAAAGTGTAAGCACGTAATGCATAATATTTTGCCTAAAATAAAATCATTCTTTTGTTAAAAATACACAGGTGTCCCGAAACTTATTGACAAAATTAAGGTCAGTTCATGGCAATTAAAAAATTACTGTAGGCTCATTTGGAGTTTGACATATTTGTTAATTAATAAATTAACAATGCTACTCACTCATTTTAGACTCTGTGACTACTATTAATCTCAGTGTTATTGTTTAACCTTGTCTATTTTACTTATTTAAAAGAAGCTTAAGAGAATCTATCAACCCATCTTATCCCGTGGGCGTCGTAAAAGCGGACAGAGGGAAAATTTAAACGAGGAGCACTAGCATCTTCCTGGATCATCTGAATAAATAAACTGCAGTTGACAACTCGCCAGCCAAGCGTGGCAACTATGGAAATGTGGCAATCTATGGGGGAGGCTTACGTTCAGCAGTGGACTAGTCATAAGCTCAAAATGATGATAATGATGAATGCAAAATGTTGTTTTTTTTTTCATTAATGTATAAATTAATTTTAACTTAGATTCAGGTTGGAAATTCCATTGAATTCAAAATTAAACTTTCATTGTTTCATTTAAAAAAATAATAAATCATATTCTTACCTGCGTTGCAAGGCTGCGATGGGCGCGCACGTCGTTGCATGCTAACAAAGCCCTCATGTATTGCAGCAATGGACTGGCTAAGATATGGACTTTATTGCCATTGCACAGGCGAGCCTCTGGAATATGAAATATTATTTTGCTTATTATAAAACAGAAGAGTGTCAAAAATAATCTCTACAGTCAGTCTGTCCCATCTAATTTAAAGAAAAAAATACTAAAATTTATTTTATAAATTACGCACAGATGATGTAGACAGTTTTAATGGAGGTAAGATTCCTATGCAGAAATTGGTCTAGGCAGGTACCACTGCAGTGCCAGTTTTTCTGCTGTCAAGCGGTTTGAAGGGCACTGATAACCAGTGTAACTACTGGGCATATGCCTCATATGAGACTATCTCATGGGCATATGAGACTTGAGAACTGATATCTCAGGGTGACGAGCGCAGTGTGGTGGTAGGATTGCTGAAATGTTTATGGGTGACACAGCATTTGTTGACATTGCACTTACCTTTACTTACATTACACTTACTTATGCGAAGCTTCCACATCCGACAGATAATTTATTTTAAGACATCCTAATTTGTGTAATTCCATATATGTTAGAAGCCTTAATCAGCCAACGTAACAATGCAATGCCAACAAGCATGACTATTCGTCGTCGTTTCAGCCTATCACAAGTCCACCGCTGAACATAGGCCTCCCCCATAGATAGCTAAAAAGATCGTAGCTCTCATATTGGAGGGATTTTGCCCTAGTTGCCACGTCCGGCTTGGCAACCGCAGTTTATTTATTCAGATGTTCCAGGAAGATGCTGTTATTAATCGACAAATTAGACAAAGTTAAGATGTTTTCTTTCGTGTGGTGGCGGCTTAAGAGAATCTACCACCCCACCTCATCCTGAGGACGTCGTGAAAGTCGACAGAGGGAAAATAAAAACCAGGAGATGGACAGCAGCATATTCCTGGCAAATCTGAATAAATTTCTAGGGTACATTTACATTTTTTTATGGTGTCAGTTGAGAAATCAATAGAATCAGGCGTTACTTTGCGAAAATCCGCGTAAAGGTAGAGAAACAGTAAAATTTCTAAGATCTATATGCATAATTAAAAATGGTGTGTATTGTACTAAGTATTTAAAGAGAACCCCACCCTCGCAGAATAGCGTGCACAAGCAAACTAACAGAGCCACCAGATACCATTCACCAGTATAACACTAGGCAAGTCCCCACCACTAAAGTCGCCACGGCACATGATTCCCTTCACAACATTAGCAAGAGTTATTGATACTTCCACTACGACTTTGTTTCTTTCCCTTTTACTGAGCAATTTACAAATTGACAGTAAAGTAAAAGTAAAGAAAAGTTTCAGCCTATAAATGTCCCACTACTGAGCACAGGCCTCCTCTCATTTCTGACAGGGTTTTGGAGCTAGGAAGAATCCGCCACGCTGCTCCAATGCGGGTTGGCGGACTTCACATATCTTCGAAATATTTCTCAGACATGCAGGTTTCCTCACGATGTTTTCCTTCACCGCCGAGCACGTGGTAAAATCCGCACTTAAAATTGTAATTAATAATTTTAGTGGTGCCGGCACCGGGAATCGAACCCGGGTCACTCGCGTACTATGAAATTTAAAGCGAGCGTCTAGCCCCTGAGCTACAAAAAAAATTGACAGTAGCTTATAGTAAATTAAATGTGGTTGCAAAAATTAAACATATATATAATATAATACATAAACTATTATACCAAATCCTAATATTACAACTTATTCCACATAAAATTTAATGTCATTTTCTTTGCATATATTTTATGGCCATTACTACATACAACAATCACGCCTTTTTCCCATATAAGAGGTAGGCAGAGACTACCCGTAGCCCATTTTTCGCCCACATAGGAAACGAGAACTGACGTAAGTCTGATTTTTACTCCCTCACAATAAATTCCCACAAGCAGTATAGTAAGTAACAGCATTGCATATAATGGTATTATTCTGCACGAATAAAGGTTGTTCGTACAATACCTTACGGCCTCTTACGACACCTCGGTAGGAAAGAGGTAGGTGCTATTCTACTCTGCCAGACATCTATCGGGTAAAACTTTACTGCCCATAACAAATTCCGTGTCACACAGAACATTCTTCTATGGCGCTACACTATGCATATGCGACTACATACATACATACATAAGATCACGACTGTATCCCATAAGGGGTAGTCAGAGACTGGGCACTCACTGCAAAAGCAGATGACTGCCACAATCCACGCTTCACCAAAACAATATAATGCACTTGGTGTGATAGGTGGTGAGTCCATCGCCACCATGCGCTGTTGGGTGCACAGTGCATTTTAATTCCTTACTCGCCTTTTACGAGATCCATTGGATGAGATGGAGTGGTAGTATTCTTTTAACGAGCCGCCACCACACGGCACTAATATGCGACTAAAGAACTGCTGTCTGATTGACGTACGCTGGGATAGCAGTTCTTTAGTCGCATATGCCCAGTAATTACCCCCGCTAACCGAATAACGGAAATGTTAGTAGACTACTGCTTGAAGGCTGAATAACTGGCACTGCGGTGGAATCCTACCACCAGTAAAATAATGCAATCAAAAACAAGTGTTGCATAAAAAGCTTTTACTTACCAGGTTTTTAAAATAGACATACATATATAAATATATTATATTTGTAAAACTTGTTGCTGTTGTTGTTGTTTCTTTTTGTCGTATATTTTTTATAATACACGGTGATAAGGTAATGTCGCGGTGTGGTAGAAGATGTAGTGACAAAGATAGAGAAAGGGATGCTTAGATGGTTTGGACACGTAGAGAGGATGGATGAGAGAAGATTGACGAAACATATTTATGAGGCAAGTGAGAATGGCAAGCCGGTAAGGGTCGACGTAGTCGAACGTATTACGATCAGATCGAAATCGTTTTAAGGAAAGGCCACGTCAAAAGTACCCGCAACCGATGAGCTTGTATGAAAACACTAATGAAAGTACAGGAAGCTAAACATGTGTATCAGGATCGTAGCAAGTGGAAAAATGTGGTCTCTGCCTACCCCTATGAGAAACAGGCGTGACCCTATGTATGTATGTCAATTTGTACTCAACAGAAAAACAGAGAAACAGACAGGCGAGAAAGCGAGTTAATAATGAATTGTCATCCAGTACTAAGCTATGTTTAAAGTCTCTAGCTCCGCAGGGAGTTAATTTAAAATCAATTACTAAATTAAACTTAATTTAAAATCATTTAATAAAATAATTAAATTTCTTGAGAGAATCTACCATCCCGTATCATCCCGTGGGTGTCGTAAAAGTCGACAGAGGGAAAATTAAAACCAGGAGATTGGCAGCAGCATCTCCCTGGACCATCGGAATAAATAAACTGCGGTTACCAACCCGCTTGCCAAGCGTGGCAACTATGACAAAATCCCCCCAAAATGAGAGATACAAACATTTGTGGCAATCTATATGGGAGGCCTATGTTCAGCAGTGGACTACTGATAGATGATGATGATGATCACTAAATTTGACAGACACACAAAACAGAGTTAATAAAAAAATGTTAAAAACTCACCCGCGAAATAGTCGCCCATAAGGTTAGCAGCATTAATCAAGTACAGCGGATTGGATCGCTCCAGCACATCAAGTTCTGAAAACAACAAGAAAGAGTCATATTTAATGCTGACACTCGGATGAAAACTATTACTTTACTAGGTTTGCTCGGAGAATATATTTATCTGATTCGGCTGATATCTATATATTAATACGCGAAGAGAAAACTTTGCACTTTTTTAAAGCATGTTGCGCGCATGAAGTGTGAGATTCGGCATAGTTTAAATTTGTATGGAGAAGAAGCAAGGAAACTATAATTAAAATATTAATAAACATTGAATATTTATGTTCCTATTGACAGTGTCGATCATATAATAGTCTCTTTTTATTAGCCAGTATTTTAGACAAGATTAATTTAATTATTATACAAGTATATTGTAAACTCAAGCCGACAAGCCTCCACCAACAGCACCTGTTCACAAGTATGACGAATGTGGCATCCATCGCCCTCCTCAACCACTCCCTCCATTCCACTCACTCCACAACCTCCTCCCAAAGGGAAGTGGACGACCCTGCACAATCCTACCACTAGTAAAACCCTCAAAAGATACTGATCATCTATATAGCAGTTTTTTTTATATAGTCTTTTCCACCTCTGACACAAATTGAAAAAGATTTATTTTTGGGATGGGGATAGTGCATCAAGTGATTAATTACACTGGAGGCTGTGATATGTAGTAACTTTTAGTAATTTACAAGAATACTGCTTACTACTACTACTACTACTAAACCTGAAATTAGTAGGCGGTGGTGCCAGCTAAAAAATAAAATAAAGTAATTAAAGTTATTTCGATATATTGTTCGTGATATTTAAATATCAGTTATTTTTGTATTAAGTCACTTGAGTAAGTAAATATTTAGATATACCTTTTTGTAGGTAAAAAATATCTAGCATTTTTTTTTGCCCTCAAATGGGTAATATTTGTCACTTTTTTAGTAGCAACACTTATGAAATGTCACAATTCTATGGAATGAAAAATAGTATTATGATTACTTTTTTGTGCTTTTCTTTTATTGTAAAAAAAAATGTTTGCAAGTGTACATAACTGTTACGTTGGTTTACTGGTGGTAGGATTGCTATGCAGGAATCCGTCTAGGTAGGTACCACCCCAGGGCCAGTTATTCAACCGTGAAGCAGTAGTGTGCAAGCATTACTGTGTTTCGGTTTGAAGGGCACTGTGAGCTAGCGTAATCACTGGGCGTTTGAGACTTAAGAACTGATGTCTCAGGGTGACGGGCGCAGTGTGGTGTCACACAGAAATATTCTGGGTGACACGGCATTTGTTGTGGGCGGACGTTGCACTTACCATCAGGTGAACGTTTTGCTCGTTTCGTCACTTTATACGATAAAAAAAAAAAGTTGCACTTACTGGTGAAGGTCCCCTGCATGACGACGTTGAGGAGCGCCCCCCTGAGCAGCTGCTGGCGCTGCTGGCGGGTGAAGGAGGCGCCAACGGCCGCCAGCTTGCGTGACGTCACCGTGCTCTGGAGCGCCGCCGCGCGGAACGCCGCGAACGCCATGCTGTAAACAGACGCATCGTATTTAGTTATTATTATTTATCTATTCATTTATGGAAACAGTCTCGAAACTATTTTACCAGTGTCAAGTAACACAGTGTACAAGTGTACAATCTAGAAACAGCGAGACTTCTTAATTTAGATCGACAGTGAAACGAGCCGTGGTAGCTCAGGGGCTAGGCGGTCCTTTAAATTTCATAGTACGCGAGTGACCTGGGTTCGATTCCCGGTGCCGGTAACACTAAAATTGTTGATTGCAATTTTAAGTGCCGATTTACGACGTGCTCGGCGGTGAAGGATCGTGAGGAAATCTGCATGTCTGAGAAATAAAAAATATTTCGAAGACATGTGCAGTCCGCCAACCCGCATTGGGGCAGCGTGGCGGATTCTTCCCAGCTCCAAAACCCTCTCAGAAATGAGAGGAGGCCTGTGCTCAGCAGTGGGACATTTATAGGCTGAAACTTTTTTTTTTTTTAGTAAAACGATAGTTGACTTTTACTGAAGATTTGCTGGACTGATGGAGACAAAACGAGAAGTACAATTTTGGTCTTGAATTAAATTTTCCAATCACTTTACACTTTCACGAGCTCAAATATATACAGGAATTAAAAACACAAGCGCCACTTTTCGTGTTGGCGGCAAAGTCTCGTATTTCATTTTTTTTTAAAAGGATAGAGATGTGGTAGCTCAGCAGGAGCCGGACGCTCGCTTTAACATTTAATAGTACGCGACCAGAGTTTGATCCACGGTGCCGGGACCACTAAAATTATGATATCTTATATGAATATATAAGATAATAGTCAATAACTGGAAAAGTGCGCTGGAAAACAGCGGTCTTAAACTCAATGTGGCGAAGACCGAGTACATGTCTTGCGGGTGTACCGCTAAGTATAGGGAACGAGCATGCCGTTATGACGGAAAACGTCAAGTACCTGGGATCCGTACTACATCAGTCCGGGGAAGTCGATTACGACATTGGTGCCCGAATTAGCGCGGCGTGGTCCAAATGGCGACGGGTAACAGGTATTACCTGCGACCAGCGTGTACCTTTGAGACTGAAATGCCAGATATATAAGACCGTCATTCGACCCGTACTTGTATATGGAAGTGAGACGTGGCCTGTCCTGAAGCGGCATGTCAAGCAGCTACACGTTACCGAAATGAAGATGCTCCGTTGGATGTGTGGTGCAACTCGTTACGATAGAATACGTAACACCCACATCCGCCTTGGTGTACGTGACATTTCTGATAAGCTGCAGGAAAGCCGTTTAAGGTGGTACGGGCACGTACTCCGCAGATCACAGGAGTACGTAGGGAATATGTGGCTGGCCTTTAAGGTTCCGGGTTCGCGGCCGCGTGGTAGGCCTAAACTGCGTTGGTTAGATGTCGTAAAAAACGACATGACTTTCAACAAAATGACTGAGGAGGATGGTCAAGACCGGGCAAAATGGAGCAGATTATGCAGGAAAGCTGACCCTGGCTATAGCCGGGATAATAGCTAAGAAGAAGAAGAAGATATAAATATATAAGAAATCATAAAGATGATTATCATGTTACACATTTCATCGTCATTATCATTTCAACCTATCACTAGTCCACTGCTGAACAAAGGCCTCCTCCATGGATAGCCGCAAAAGTGTGTAGCTCTCATTTTGGAGGGACTTTGCCATAGTTACCACACTTGGCAGGTTTGGAAACCGCAGTTTATTTATTCAGATGTTCCAGGAAGATGCTGCTGCATATCGCCTGGTTTTCTTGTTCCCTCTGTCGACTTTTACGACACCCACGGGATGAGATGGGGCGGTAGATTCTCTTAGGCCGCCACCACACATTTAATAAAAGTAATTAACTTTAACTTTAATCACATTTAATTTTAACCCAACACCACCCATGGTCATGGGGGAGGTGTCAGATGTCCTGTTGTCATAGTTAGTACCTTCAGCTTTTCAATTATTTTTTTTAGTCTGCTCTACGCAAAATGAGCTTAGTGTCTGTCTGGAAGTGATATGTCCGGTTTTATTTTATTTTATTTATTATAGGATCCCAAGCCGGTGGTACCCAAACATCTTCTCTATTGAGATTAGGGAGCTTTTTAATTTCAATAGCCTCGCGAATCATCCTTGGTAAGAGTCGGTGTTCCTTTGCAAGGATTTGTGGTCTGTAAAATCTTATATATTGGTTGGGATGATCTAGAACATGGTAAAAAACTGCAGACTTCCGAAAATAATTTGTGTTCTTGTACTAATTGTTGGTACCCGTTGGGATTTGAACCCGGGACTCGCAGCGTATAAGACAGGTACTCTAACCACTAGGTCACGCGGTCATCATTCGCAGCCTAGTTGTGTTGTGGTTGCCCCGTGTCTCTGACACTGCATTCTAACCTACCTCCGATCGTATAGCATGATCGTTACATCGGACGCGAGTAGGTTACTACGAGCGAGTGCCTCCGTATTTGTGCGTACACTTGTGCCACTATAATATATCCTGCTCAGTTGATAGCTTCCGACACCATTCGCAAGCGGTTGCCGTGGTCCAAAATCAGTCATAATGGATGTCCACTTCATCATCACAAATTTCCACTGCCTAAATTACAAAGGAATTGACTTGCTTACTGTAATCTTGTCTCGTCCTGGCACATGTTCGATACCGTAGTTTCGAAGTGACGTAGCTTCCTGTTGAATTGGATACCATCCTCGCCGGGAGAAAATTGTTCTAACTGAAAAGAAAATTTCAATTATCGCGTGAGTAACGTTAAGTTCTCGATGTTTCGAGCGCTTCAACACTTCAAATTCAAATTCTTTATTTGCTATAAATAGGGTAATGTAACAAGCTGCTTATTGTAATCAGATAATATGTGGCTTAAATCTATTTAGCTATTTTTTATAGCATGCAAACAATTTTAGATTTCGTAGTCTTCTTCTACTTTTAATTGTGGCCTCTCTCAATAGAATTATGCCAATGTCAAGTCAGTCACGCGAGCGACAATAGACAATTCAAAGTTTCGATCGACAGCAAAATGATAGTTGACTCTTACTGAAGATTTGCTGTAGACAAAACAATATGGTGTCGAAACGAAAAGTACAATTCCGGTCTTAATTTGAATTTTCCAATCACTGTATACAAATATAAGCAGAAATTGCAAAATTAAATTAAAACACAGCCGCCACAAGAGAATCTACCACCCCATGTCATCCCGTGGGTGTCGTAAAAGTCGACAGAGGGAAATTGAAACCAGGAGATGGGCAGCAGCATCTTCCTGGAACATCTAAATAAATAAACTGCGGTTGCCAACCCGCCTGCCAAGCGTGGCAACTATGGCAAAATCCCTCCAATATGAGAGTTACAAACTTTTGTGGCTTTCTATGGGGGAGGCCTATGTTCAGCAGTGGACTTGTGATAGGCTGAAACGACGACGAACGACGACGCCACTTTTCGAGTTGGCGCCAAAAGTAGCTGAGGTGTTAGACGCTCCGACGTCAAACTTAATCTTAGTTATTTGTAGTATTTTTTCAGCGTCTAAGGCTTCTACGGTCTTTGTGTGAGTGTGTGTGTGCGCGCGCGTGTGTGTTCACGTGTGTGTGTGTGTGTTCGCGCGCGTGTTGTGTGTGTGCCTGTGAATGCGTGCGTGCGTGCGTGCGTGAGTGTGTGTGTGTGGGCTTGTTTTATGTAAGAAAGTGACGTAACGATCAAATCGTTCACCTAATGGTAAGTTCAACGTCTGCCCATAACAAAAACTATGTCATCCAAGAATTCTACATCTGTGTGGCACCACAATGCGCCAGTCGCCTTTCACTAGCTCTCAGTGCCCTTCAGACCGAAACAGTAATGTCAGCACGCTACTGCTTCACGGCAGAATAACTGGCACCGCGTTGATACCTCACTATACCGAGTCATATAGATAGAAGGTTCATTGGCTATAAACACATGACCTAGTTGTTAGAGTACCTGACTACTTCGCCGCGGTTCCTGGGTTCGAATTCCAGCCGAAGCCAACATTTGTGCGAAAAAACAAATTGTTGGTGTTCAGTTCCGGTTGTGTTGTGGTCGTCCAAGTGCCTCTGACACTGCAACCTTCGAACTTATCGCATGAGCATGAGGTTACAGCGAATGACTTCCTCTGTATTTACGCTTACACTTGCAGCACTATAATATCACCTGCGCAGTTGCTAGCTTCCGATCGCGGGATCTTCTGCTGTGAACGGAAATCGCCCAGGAGGAATTTTTATACGCTATCTAGTACAAATATTACTTACCAATGCCAGCAATGGCAAAAACTGTTCATCAATATGCAGTAACTCTTGCAGTGCAGGATCCTCTTCACTGTTCCCGCGACATATCTGATCGGACTTCAGCTCCATCTCCTCTTTGTTCTCGACGTCTGCTTCTTTAGGTGGCTTTACTTCTACTTTGATTAAATCTACTTTTGTAGGATCTGTAATGAAATGTTTACCATAATTAAATTTATACATACATACATAAGATCACGACTGTATCCCATAAGGGGTAGTCAGAGACTGGGCACTCACTGCAAAAGCAGATGACTGCCACAATCCACGTTTCACCAAAACAATATAATGCACTTGGTGTGATAGGCGGTGAGCCCATCGCCATCATGCGCTGTTGGGTGCACAGTGCATTTTAATTCCTTACTCGCCTTTTACGAGATCCATTGGATGAGATGGAGTGGTAGTATTCTTTTAACGAGCCGCCACCAAACGGCACTTTAAATTTATAAATAAACAAAATGAATAGTAGAAACCACAAATTTCTTAGCCTTTGAATGACCCACTGCAACACGGGCCTCTCACATTTCTGAGAGAGTTTTAGAGTCGAGAGGCAGCCGTCACGATCCTCACATGCAGGTTTCCTCACGAACAGCATTTTAAAATTATCAATTTTAGTGATCCCGGCAATGAGAAAGAAAAGTCTTTCTCGTTGCCGGGAAAGTCTCTCTTCGGAAAGATTTTCTATATAGCATAACTGCTTTATTTATCTTAAAACTACAGTAACACTCCGCTTTACGCGGTTACGGATTTGCGCGAATTTCAAATTTCGCAGATGTATGCTGTAATTTAATTGCCTAGCTTGTCTTTGGTCGCGAGGTCCACTACCAACGAAGATTTGATCGAGTTTCCAAATAATCCATTCAACAGTGAGGATGAACAAGTAGAAGAGATAGTTTAACTGGTGGTAGGTACCACCCGAAGGCCAGTTATTCTATGAGACTTAAGAACGCATGTCTCAGGGTGACGGGCGCAGTGTGGTGTCAGACAGAAATGTTCTGGGTGACACGGCATTTGTTATGGGCAGACGTTGCGCTTACCATCAGGTGAACGTTTTGCTCGTCTCGTCACTTTATCTAATTTAAAAAAAAAGCGCAATAAAGCCCGTTTATTGGGGAAGGTTCTAGGCTATAAGCTTTCATGCTGCGGCCTTAAGGTGCCGCCCGCTGAGAACCGAATATTACCCGAGAAGGGTGAACTGAATGCTTACGGTCAGCGAGGCACAATGCCGTACGACGCAATTTTTTTTTTTTTTTGTATTTTAAATATATTTCTGAAACTATGTCATAAACTTTTTTCCCGTGTCAAGTAACGTATTTTTGGATAAGCAACAATTTTAAAGCGGAAAAAAATTTCGGTAACTTTTACTGAAGATTTGCGGGACCATTTTTTTTATTGGATAAAGTGACGAGACGAGCAAAACGTTCACGTGATGGTAAGTGCAACGTCTGCCCATAACAAATGCTGTGTCACCCAGAACAACGAGTGGCTCCACACTGCTTGAGACATCAGTTCTTAAGTCTCATATGCCCAGTGATTACACTAGCTCTCAGTGCCCTTCAGACCGAAACACAGTAATGTTTGCACACTACTGCACGGCAGAATAACTGCCCCTGGGGTGGTAACTACCTAGACCGTAGAGACAAAACGGTAAGTACAATTTTGATCTTTAATAGAATTTTCTAATTACTGTACACTTTCACTAGCACTTCCTGCATAGCAAACTATCAATATTAAACATCCAAACTCAAAATGTACAGAGAAATTACAAAATTCAATGAAAACACTATCGCCACTTTTCGACTTGGCGCCAATAATATTTTACGCGAGTGAAACAACGGGCCATAGACACTATTCAACATACATAAATTACTTCGTTACAGTTTTATTATGTGCTAAATATGTGATGTGTAGGATATATTCAACATATGAATTTTTTGAGACGTAAAACTCTTGAAGGACAGATGTGGCAGTCGCTCTGCCGGTATTTTTTTATTACGATAAACAAAACAAGGTTGGCTAGTTTGCATAATGCATTCTGTTTCTCATCTTTAAAAGATTTTGCAAACAGATTGTTCAATTCAATAAACATGTTATGGCTTATTATGTTTATGTACGTTACCCGAATATTAGACATTTAAAAAAAATGGATTTTGAAGCCGAGGTGTACGGCAGAGTAGAATAGCACCTTTATCTTTCCCAACGAGGTGTCGTAAGAGGCGACTATGGTATTGTACGGACAGCCTTTACTCGTGCAGATTATATTATATTAATTAGATTATATTACTGCTGTGGGAACGCAATGGAGTCACAATTTTTTTGACTCGTACCAAAATGGCGGCGTCGTGGTTCGCCACCCGTCACGTCTCGTTTCCTTCTATGTATGTATGTATGCCAGTTTAAACTATTTATTTCCCGACGTTAGGAGCGCTTCACAGCATTCAGGTCACGGGGGGACCGAGGTGTTAGACGTCCTAATGTTAATACAGGCTACCTTCAATTTTTAATTATTTGTTTTGGTACGATCGACGCAAAACGAGACGACGGTGTCTTACTACTTACAGTGATATTCTCGGCTTTGGATTTAATAATATCCAGCCATCTTCTTTTATCGCGAACCATCATCCTTGGCATTTTCATTTTTAGTACACTGGACCAAAAGTAATAATTAAAAGCTCATGGTAGTCTGGATTAACTTTAGTTAATAAAATCAAGCGTTACTTTGCGAAAATCCATTATAGTAAAGTAGAGAAAGCTAATTACCATGCGGATCTTAGGTAATTATCTTTCTCTCCTTTACTAGATTTACTTTGACATTAAGACGTCTAACACCCTAGTCTCCCCCGTGACCATAGGTGCTGTAAAGCGCTCGAAACTTCTAGAAAGTATTTAATTAATCGCGATAAACTCCGTAAAAGTTACGTTTTATTCAATTTCTTATAAAGATGTTGTTACGGAGATAGACGGTAGAATAACTGGCACTGCGGTGGTACCCATCTAGAAAGGTTCATGCATTTATGAATCCTACCATCTGTAAAAAATAGTAAGGATCTTTCAACTTAACTTAAAACTCATTTCTTAAAGCGCCGAGTGTAAACTCTATTATATTTAAAATTTAAGCCACATTGCCATTTTCTGGTAATTTACGAACGCACTAAAAATCAGTATTCATAATAGGTATTATTTTTATCTGTTTCATTGAATGTATGCTAACCGACCAAAGATGGAAGCTCCATGGAAGTTCCATGTAAGTTCCACATATCATCGCAGCTTTGTAGTTAGCTTAGTTTTCGTCTTTGTATTGGTATTTACATTAATTCGGAATTCTGTGAGAATTTATCGCTAGTAAAGCTAGTTTACAAAAAGGGTAATCAGTAACTTGGAAGTATAAAATGAGAAATGACCTCGTTTACCTGTCGCCCGCGGGCTGAGCTCGGCGAGTGTTCTGACTGCGTCAAGTTCCTCCGTGAGTTCCGGGTCACCGGGCCTCGGCTCGCGTAGATGATGCCGCCCCGTGTAGCCACGACCGCGGCCCAGTGTCGACATTTTATGTACCTTGAAGGGTAAAAGTGAGTTCTAGTAATGTTTTGTTTTTTAAAACATGGTCCGCACTGGGACCTTACACAAACATCCAATATCCATTACGCTTGCAACAACTCTAGTGAACCACTTTCCACTTCCGAAAACTATGTATAATACATAAAAAGAAATTATAAAAAAAAAACATGAAACAAACATTTTAAGAATAAAAAAAATCAAAATAGATACTAAGAACAATGTTTTATTTCTATATATATTATATATACATATATTATAGTCACTTTATATATATATATAAAGTGACGAAACGAGCGAAACGTTTACCTGCCCATAACAAATGCTGTTTCACCCAGAACATCTCTGTGTGACACCACACTGCGCTAGTCACCCTAAGACATGAGTTCTTAAGTCTCATATGCTAGCTTTCAGTGCCCTTCAAACCGAAACACAGTAACGTTTGCACACTAATGCTTCACAACAGAATAACTGGCCTTGGGGTGGTACCTACCTAGACGGATTCCTCCATAACGTTCCTATCACCAATAAAATACAGTTTTAATACGAAAATATCTCTGACCTAGACGTCTCTATAATAATCACATTTTGGTATATTTTGACCCGCGGCCAAAGGTTGCCGACCCCTGCGCTAGTCGTTCCTACGTTTAGGTTGACCGAAACTAGGTCTTGTAAAATGTTATGAAACAAAAACTGACATAAAGTTCCAAAAACTTGACGGTTGTTAGTTAAATTAATATAATTTATTAATGACATTATGTAACATGGCTGTTAAAAAAAGACCGATCGAAAAACGACACCCGAAAAGGTTCTCGTCAGTTCATCTCTGTGTTTGAACCGGTGTAGATTTTGAATAAAAATATTGACTTCATACAAATATTTGTCCCCTGAAATGAACCCGAGACCTATTGCGCAAAAACCAATCGCTTTATCATTGCGCCAGTCAAGCCGACAAGTTATCATGCCACACTTCATATTTTTTTGCAATTGTCATTGATTTCACTATTGCATATGTCCATTGCCTTCTCCTTTTCCACTTCACTGAACATACTAACACTTTACTTCACAGAAAATAATATAATATGTAGCAAAGCAAATATATTTACATTTGTCATTCTTTAGTGAATAAGACAAAACCACATGAAGAATAAAGATTTGATTTATTCTGAACTCTTGCTCTGCACTTGTAAGCCCTGCTTACTATATGATATATTTATTACTATTTCCAATGCACTATTTACACTGGTCATATGGAGCATGGTACACTAGTAAAACACTCAACGGTTGTCAGTTCACTGGCTTTAATTAGTTATTAAAAATCGACTGCAGATGCAGCCACACACACATACATACTTATGACTATTTACAAGGTGAATTTGATACCTAATTTTGGAGAATACCTCCAACTAGCCAGTATAACTTACACAAGCTATCATCTACCACCAGTGAACCTTAACTCAACACCACCCCCAAACACAACTATACACAATCTACTGTACCTAACACAATAAAAAAAAATGTGTTTAGTTCAGACTTGGTAGAAGTGAAATCTTTAGAAAAGTAAACTTCAAGGGAAAGACAAATGCAGAGTATCAGGAGTAGGATAATTGTAGGGTTTGTTTATTATAACATTTGCCGAGTTTAAAAATTATGTTGCCTTTTAATTTTCTAGATTATATTGAATATTAGAATATTAATTAGAATATTAGAAATAGGAAATATAAATATAATAGGAAATACTGTGTACTGTATTCTATCTGTTTGTCTCCTTTTCATTTCATTGAGTTTGAAATCATAAGAATCATTATGATTTCAAACTCGAAAAAAGAAGCACAGGTCTCCTCTCACTTCTGGGGTTTTGGAGCCGGGAAACTTCACGTCTTCAAATTTTTTTGATTTCTCAAATGCAAGCAATGCAAGCAAACCAGCAAGGTTTCCTCACAACATTATCCTTCATTTCCGAGCACTAAGTAAATCAGCAATTAAAATAACAATTAACCATTGGGTACAAACAATGGGGGTGCTGGCACAGGGAATCTAACCCAGGTCTGCATGTGCAATTTATGTCCAATTAAGATGCTACACAATATTTCACATTATAGATTCTTTGTGCAATGATCAATCATACAGACATATGGCATTACAGATGAAGCAAAACAAAACCAAGAAATAGCCCTCAAGAATATGTTTTCATTCAATACTGTTTAACACACTTGCAATTGTGTTTGATTTCAAATGTCAACTTTGTATTTTCTTTCCCTATTAACACTCAACAGCTCATGCAACAAAGCAAATATTTACAATATTAGTAATATACAATATTATATTACATAATTACAATATTATTCGTAATTATTTACAATATTTAGATAATAGGAAGGACTAAATAACTTCATTAATTTTTCACTTGTATTTATGGTTGACAACATCTGATGTCCTCTGACAACTTTCGAATACTATTGGAAACTATCAAATGTGCGGGAAATATGAAAGTACCACTAGAGGAACACTCTTGTCCTAACCTATCTACACTTGATATAACTCCCATGTGATAAGATCAAAGGAAATAATGTCAGAGAAGCAGGCACAATCACAACACAAGCAGGCCTGAACGTAAACACTTTGTTTTTGCACAAATGCCTACTCTGGTTTCATACCCAGAACCTGCATAGTAGAAGACAGGTACTGTTACCGCTAGACCATGTGCCTGACAACAACTATTTTAGAGACAAACTCTAGGAAATGAAAATATATTTTTATAATAATTGAAAAATTGAAAGAGAAAAACGAAAATAAGAATTAGTTGACCTTTTCAAAAATATATAAGCTTAATCATTTATTAGATACATCAACTTGATAAGTAATATCTTTCCATTTGATAAATATAATAGATTATAGAAAATGCATTGATGTCACTAAATTAAATATTTTTATATACTTTATTATTATAATGGTATATATATACACAGATATATATATATATATATATATGTGGTGGCGGCTCGTTAAAAGAATACTACCACTCCATCTCATCCAATGGATCTCGTAAAAGTCGAGTAAGGAATTAAACTGCACTGTGCACCCAACAGCGCATGGTGGCGATGGGCTCACCACCTATCACACCAAGTGCATTATATTGTTTTGGTGAAATGTGGATTGTGGCAGTCATCTGTTTTTGCAGTGAGGGCCCAGTATCTGACTACCCCTTATGGGATACAGTCGTGATCTTTTGTTGTTATATATATATATATATATATATATATATATATATATATATATATATATATGCTGTGTCCTGTGGTTAAGCCCTGCTGCTGTATCATTTACAAGAAATCACTCTTAGGGTCATAGTGTTGTGTTATATAGCCCCTCCTCGATAAATGGGCTATACAACACTATAAGAATTTTATAATTGGAGCCAGTAGTTTCTGACATTAGCGTGATTAGCCAAACAAACTATTCAGCTTTAAAATATTAGTATAGATTAGTATAAAATATAGCTGCACTTGAACGTTCTTAACTTTGAATTTTGTAGAGAATTGTAAGTTAAACAATGGAACAGTTATAAAAACTAAGTGTAATTGTTTACCTAAATAAATGTTATTGTTGGATTCAATATTAACTTGTTGTCTCTATACAAAACGACTAATTTTCTTTTTTAGTACACTGTACATGTATAAGTTTTCTTTATTTTTCGTTATATGAAGTTAAATTTAACCTACAATAAATTTAACATGAAACCGAAAACTTAAATTATGTGGCGCGAAAATTACTTTGTTACATGACGTCTTTATCATGACGTCAATAACCATAGTCATAGGCCACGTGTCGTCATATATTTATCGAATATAGTCTAAACACAAATAAACAGCCTTGATTAATGTCATGTAGAATGTCGTGTTATCATTATATTTCATCAAAGGTGAGTATGTAAGAAGGAAGTGCCTTCGAGCTTCGACTTGTTATAGGAAAAAGGAATACACGTTTCTTCAACACTTAAAATAAAAATTAAGTTTTCAATTGACAATGAATTGACATGAACTGACAAAAATACTGTTATATTTTTTTGACAAAGATACACGTTAAGCGTAGTTTCATGGATTGACGCAATGTAATAAATGTTACTTTTATGGATTTTACTTCATGTTTAATTTATAGCATCTCATTTTGAAGTTGGCATGTACCAGAAAATTTAAATCTTATTAATACAATTGACTACCGGTATACGATTGGATGACGAATTTCAAATTGTTTTTTTTTTATTTCCATGAGGTTGTCGAAAAAACTATTACGAGAAAACTATATTAAATTAATGGTGTGTGTATACAATAATAATCTAAACACATTTACTCACCAAAAGATATTGTTAAAAACAAATTCCGTTATTTATTTCCTAGCTGTTTGGTGCGGTTGTCATGTAAATGTATTTCACTCACTACCATATTGGCGACGCTAGTGACTGTGATTAAAGTCATAGACAGAAAACGGTATGGTCATATTACCGATTAAAATGTTATAAAAATAGCATGGCTCAAAAAATCTGTACTTATTAAATTCGAAATAAATTTCATATATCAGTAACACTACAATGATTCGTATGGTTAGTGACATATATAATTTCGGTGACGTAATTGCTGTTAGCCTTTTTTGGTTTTTACTGTTTCATCGGATCCTGTGCTCACGGGCCAGGGGCCCGCGTGTCAGGTTTGGTTTGACCCAAACATAAATAAATAAATAAACTCCTACAAAAACCTCGAAATTCGGACTGTATCGCGTTTGCTGCGTGCTTGCGCGATTTAGAATATCTCAATACGATTTTAAGTCGTCTAATGACCGTCCGAGGGAGGCTGCGGGCCTCCATTCGGACTGTCGACTTGTGTGTCGGTAACTCTGGGCGGTGAGAACCGCCTTGGAACACGGGTGTATCGTGTGTACGTGGTGTGATTGTCGACTGCTGCACGCCGCTCTCTACGGCGGTCGCGCGTCGTGGTGCGTGTTATATTAAAGCTATTAACTGTGTGTACAGTGTAGCCTGGATCGTGACTGACCGTATCGTGGTCAGGGAGTGCTGAGACATCCGTGTCGTCTAGCACGTTCCGCGGGCGACGTTTGCGTTCGGTCGCGTTTCTATCTGGTCGGTAATTTGCTGCTTTAACCACGAGCTGGTTTGGATGAACCGCGGCTTTTTCGAAAAACCGCCGTGATAATGCTCTGAAGTGTTCAGAGATTAAGGGCATTTCACAGTCGCTGTGAAGATTTACGTTGCGTTGGTACCAACCGGCTCCGGTGGCAGTTCGCAAGAATCGATTTTGAACGCTCTGTAACTTCTTTAATTGATTGCCCGTCGCGTGACCGAAAGTGACGCAAGCATAGGCCATTACGGGTCTTATGCAAGTCTTATAGAGGCGAAGTTTGTGTCTTAAGCACATTTTGCTTGAAGAACAAGTTAGTGGATATAGTCGACTTGAGATAAAAGCCGCTCTATTTCGAACGTTTTTTATGTGTGCAGCGAACGACATCGCAAGTGACCCCGAGGTATTTGACGCTCTTTTCCCAGGGAAAAGAGCGTCCGAACAGGGTGATCGTGCCTAGTTGATTGTTGCCGATTGTGTGAATTCGTCTAGCGGGTTTTGGCGTGCCCCTCGAGAAGTATATCGCTACACTTTTCTCGGGGTTTACCTCTATTCTCCATTTCATGGGCTGCGGCTTGGAGATGAATCGTTATGCGGCCCTTGTGCTTGTCGGAATAGTACAGGGCCGTGTCATCTGCGAAAAGCGCAAGATTGACTTTCTGGTCTCTAGGAATATCGCTAGTATATAGCGAGAAAAGGAGTGGGGAGAGGCAGGAGCCTTGAGGGACACCTGCTCGGAGAGGGCGGCTTGAGGAGCGCGTTCTCTCTACCCGTGGTTAGTGACAAGAACATGAGCTAAGCCTTAATTAGCAATGAAGAATAACGTTGTCGACTGCTAGCCGCACGAAGACGCTAAAAATCGCATATTGTGCAATGGAGACGACTATACTTCAAATAAGAAAACCAAAGTTGCAGACAAAATGAAGTACAAAAACTAACTGTCAGACAGGATTAGCTCTGGTTCTAGATGTTTTTTGATACTAAGCGTTGGTTTTTGGAATTACTGAAATCAACCATAATAAATGGAATGAAAGATTTACGTTGAAGTTATAAATTTTTTACTGTGCTTGACGTATAGGAAGATTTTCGTAAGACACATGATTTGCTAGTTGCTCAAAATAGTGAAAAATCATTTGTTATGGTCTGTTGTCAAGAATTGTAGTCCATCACGGATATCTTTTAGTAAGTTATAACAAGCACAAAAAGTCTGCAATGCTCTTTGTGTCCAATACAATAATAAATGCAGGGTAGGAGCTACCACGAGTTTGTCATGTAAAGGTTTGTCAAGGAAGTTTGTTAAAGAATTTTATTAATTGTCATTATACTTAGAAGATCCTATAAAATTCTGGTTGGCATTGTTTATTAAAAAGGTCAAGTTTGGTTGTCTTCAAAAATAAATTAAGCTTAATTTATTTTTGTTGCATATAATTCTAAATTTTCTTTTGATTTCTTTTACTAACATTATTTGGAAGTAATAAATGACACAACAATAACATCAAATTATATTTGAAATTTCTTTAAATTTGGTTTATGGTTAAATGTTTACGGTTTATTTTCTATATCCAGGAAGCAATCCCTAGCCGATCGAAAGTGACATTTCTGTTCTGTGTATTGAGGTTTATGTTGGGGCGGGGGTGAAGTAAAGAGTAGAGAAACAGAGGGGTCTGTTTCGGCTTTTCACGGGGAATTGCTTTTCTTCAATTTTTAAATGTAATATTAAAATTATAACTCTAATTTACACAGAAGACTGTAGTGAAATATTTATGAATGTTTTCTGATAAACTTTTATTTATGTACTCCAGTAATAATGGCGTTATTTAATTAAACCGCTTTATAACGCCAGTGCTGTAATTTAAGTTATTTTATTATAGGTTTATTTCCTATTTATAAATTAACTAAATTACAATAGATACAACAAAATTATTATTGTCGATTGATGCTAATTGCATTAAAATATTTTATTTAATTGAACGGAAAAATTTGCAATTGCATTTTATACTTGTTATTAAAATATTACTGATTAAAAATATATCAAAATGTCTGACGGGCATGGGGAGCCAAATCAGCAAAGAAAAGAAAGTGTAGCAACCGCTAACGTACCTAGCGATAGTCCTGTGACGGATCCTGGACATGTCAGGAGCGGCAATACGGAGGGGTCTGCTGGGAAGTTTGAAGGTCAGCGTGGGAAGTCTGGAGCGCTGAAGAAGTCTGCCAGATACCGAAGCAGATCTCTGTCGGCCTCATCTGCTGATTCTTACAGCTCTACCTCATATACAGGTATGTGTGGTTTATTAATAAATTATTTAAACTTACCGTTGTTTTACATTTCTTTGCAAGTGTTTGTGCCAAGATGTATACCATGATTTGTTTATGAAGGAGAAAGTGATCAGATGACTAAAACATTCACCTGATAGTAAATGCAATGTCTGTCTATAACAAATGCTGTGTCACCCAGGACATTTCTGTGAGGCACTACACTGCGCCGGTCCCTCTGAGATATCAGTGCTTAAGTCTCATATGCCCTGTAATTACACTCTCTCAGTGAACTTTAGACCAAAACAGTAATATTTGCACATTACTGCTTCACGACAGAATAACTGGCCCTGAAATAGTTCCTACCTGGACAGATTCCTGCATAGATATCCTACCATAACATTATCATGTGTTAGATGGTGAAGGACAAATGTCACAGGTCTATCTATTACGGTCACAGCCGTGCCATTGTGGAATTCTTCACCCCTACACATTCAACAAGCTAAGTCCCTTTGTTCCTTTAAAAAACTTGTAAAAGCTCATTTCTTCTTCCTTTTTTTCAGTTCCCGAACTTTAGTCTTTTGTTTTTATCTACGAATGCCTTCATCCTGTGCTTTATATTAATTTATGTAAACCCCCCTCTGCTCCCTTCTTTATGTATTAATCACAAGAATTCCGTTTACAATGGTTGTGAGGAAGAAATCGCTTTCTCATCGATAAGACCACCTATTGTACATATTTTTAAAGTATGTTTTGTTTATTTTGTGATTATTCCTGTATTTGGTGTACAATAAAGAATATATTGATTGATATTGATTGAAACCTGCATTTGTGAAAATTAAGAAATATTTTGAAAATATGACTTTCACCAATCTACACTTATCCGACTAGAATTACATAAATAGCATTTTATTATATGAACTAACAATCCACTTATGCTTCAATAAGGTGTTGAGGTCTTAACATTTCTCTTCAGTATTAATAGTTTGTGTTATAATATTAACTTCTTAACAATTATGTTGATGTTACTAGTACCATTAAGACTAAATATCATATAAGTTCCCCATTTTAAATTTAAGACAAGTTGTATATATACTTAACTTTACAAAATTTTCAACTTTTAATAAGATTAAAGTAGGATTGCCATCCCCAAATCTTGAAAACCAGCACTTGAAGGGGGAAATTTAAGGATATTTTGGTTCCATCCCATCTCATTAAATGTGGAAAATGTTCCTCCTTCAAGTCCGCATTACAAGAGCAGTAATTAATTGTAATATGGACAGAAAACAGTGGCAATGGAACTCAACTTGTAGTAATTGTAATTATTATGAAAGTATCTTTAATTAAAATATAAATTAAACGATAGAATTATAAAACTCCTGATGTTAACAGGATGCTTCTAATATCTAAGGACCCTACTCAAAAACTATCCAGGACACCCCGGGACAACAACGGTTGGTAACTAAAATAATTGCTATTGTTGATCTGTCCACGTGGGTCTATTACAACAAACCCTTCTTGGGAGAGGTACGTCCAGTAGTGAACTGAATGCAGCTTGTTGATGATGATGATAATGACCTGGACCTAAATTCATGCCAGAGCCATCAATTGTCGCAAATTGTCACATAATGACAAATTTTTGGTTGTGCATCATCACTGCATCCTAATCTACCTCCGAACCTTGCCCATGAGTGTTATATCGGTCGTCGGTGTGTTAGGACCAGTGGGTGCCTTTGTTTGCGCGTACACTTGAGGCACTATAATATCTCCTGCGCAGTTAATATCTGCAAACAGTATTCTGGAGTAGTCTTCGTGGTCCAAAAAGATCAGGCGGATTTCATCATGTTACGACAGAAGAAGCAAGGGAGATTTGTTAATAGGCGTTTAAAGGAAAACGTAAACATTAAGTACAAAAAGGATATATGCAGAGGGAATCTTAAATATTATTGTCAAAAATATTACTTTTTTTTATGGGATAAAGGGACACGAAGAATAAAAAGTTAAGGTGTTGGTAAGTGCAACGTATGCACATAAGAAATGCTTTCACTCAGACACCAGTTCTTATGTCTCATATGCCCAGTGATTACACTAGCTGTCAGTGTTCTTCAGATCGAAATACAGTAACATTTGCACACAACGGCTTGACGGCCGATTAACAGGCACTGGGGTGGTACCTACCTCGACGGACTCCCGCATAGGAAGACTACCACCATACTGAGAAAATATAGGTCTATGTAATACTTTACAAATTTAGGATTTTTTTGGAACAATTTTAGTACATTTTAGGCCGTGGAAGCTTTTGTTCCCGGCGTCTGCCTTATATTTTATAGTGCGCACGTGATCTAAAGTCGTTGCCAACTACTATCATTGTTAATAGCAATGTTAATAGCTGATTTGGCGCGTGCTCGGAGGAGGAAGGAGTACAAGGGGGCGGGGGCGAGGTGCATTAAATATCTGCTAATTCGTACGGGTGCAATGTGGTGGACTCTTCCCGGCGCTAAAACATAGAAGCAGAAAATGCTGAGCATTGGCTGTAGTTTATAGGCTTTTCTTTAGTTTACTTTAGGCCATTTTTTGATATTAACTAACATGACTGATAGTAAAATTAAACAAGAGAGTTTAATGAGTTTTAGCCCTCTCAAAAATGAGAGAAAGCCTGTGTCCTTAGAAAATGTACATGATTTCTAACAGACTTCAAAACAGAAGGAGGTTCTCGTCTGTATATATTTTTTGTTTTTTTTTCTTATTTATGTTCGGCCATGACTTCTTTGTTTATGAACGGATTTTAATGATTATTTTTTTTTTACTAGAAAGGAGATACCTTGAAGGTGGTTTCGTATAAATTTGGTCAAGTTCCATTAGACATTAGAAAATCATGAAACTCTTAAATTAGCATAAGTAATTTTTTTATTATTATTCATATTTTATTAAATAATTATGTTTTTAAAATATAAGAGTTAAATGTCGATTTAGTTAAAACAAATACTAACATTATTTTAAACTACATTAAGGTTACGATTGTGTTCGGTAAGACATAACTTACGCAATACGATTTTGCAAATGCGTAGTTTGCGTGCTTGTACACATTATGACCATTTATATAGTTACGTATGTTTATACTCGTAAATTCGATATTATTTAGCTTAACAGCACAAAGAGCGGGAACATTTTAACCTACAGGATTATTTCTTATTTTTTATTTATAGGGATTGAGAATAAGTTAACGGTTTAAAACTAGATTTACGTGCATTCGCGGACGGGACTGGACGGGCATATTAGGAATAGGTAGACAACATCTAGATATAATAAAATATAGGTGTTTCAATTTAAATGAAACTAATTTTACGGATTTTATCGCGTTTAATTTTATTATTTATAACCCGACGTTTCGAGTGCTTTACAGCACCCATGGTCACGGGCGGACTGACTTGACAGATGTCCCGATGTCATAGTTAACCCGGAGTACCTTCAGCTTTTAATTATTATTCTTGGTCCGATCTACGCAGAAAGAGCTTACTGTGTCTTGAAGTCTTGCATCGCGAATCATTCTATATGTTCTACTACTACTACTACTCTGTATCTATGTTTTTTTACGCGATCATATAGCTGATGTGAAGCATCGTCGCTCCAGGAAGTCTGCAGTCTGTGACCATGTTCTGGATCATCCCAACCATTACATCAAATTTGATGAACCACAAATCCTCGCAAAAGAACACCGAT
The DNA here is from genome assembly GCA_019845155.1 of Luehdorfia chinensis. Taxonomy (NCBI): domain Eukaryota; kingdom Metazoa; phylum Arthropoda; class Insecta; order Lepidoptera; family Papilionidae; genus Luehdorfia; species Luehdorfia chinensis. The sequence goes on from JAHVAK010000107.1 coordinate 2,558,532, forward strand.
TCCTACCAAGGATGATTCGCGAGGCTATTGAAATTAAAAAACATCCTAATTTTAATAGAGAAGATGCTTGGGTATTACCACCAGCTTGGGATCCTATAATTAATAAAATTAAATCAAAAACCAAGCATACCACTGCAAGACTTCAAGACACAGTAAGCACTTTCTGAGTAGATCGGACCAAGAATAATTATTAAAAGCTGAAGATACTCCGGGTTAACTATGACATCAGGACATCTGTCACCTCAGTCCACCCGTGACCATGGGTGCTGTAAAGCACTTGAAACGTCGGGTTATGAATAATAAAATTAAACGCGATAAAATCCGTAACAGGATTCCCATGCAGGAATTCGTCTAGGTTGATTACCCCCGTGCCAGTTATTCTGCCGGAAAGCAGTAGTGAGGGAATATTATTGTTTGATAGACACAGAGCTAGTGTAATCACTCACGTATTTTTTTTTTAATTGTCTAGAGTGACGGATAATACCATGTGAGATTAAGAATAACTCTTTTTTGTGAAATCACAGACAGACACTCCAATGAGTAATAATTCGATTTTTAAATTTAATATCAATATAATTATTTTATCAAAAACGGATTTACTACGCGCAATATCCCCAAAGTTCAGATCTTCATAAGATTTTTGTTCCACTACACTTTTATAAACAAATAATCATCTAGATCTGTTTAGAAATGCCGTAGACGTATGATAATGTGTCTGCGATTGCGCTCATGTTTAGTGCACTATAGAATAGAATAGAATATTTTTATTCAATATAGATTATTACATAATACTTATTGAACGTCATTTTTTTTAAACTACACTGGTTCCCAAAAAAAGCTCCTGTACTCTGAAGAACCAGCAAGAAACCCATAGATGACCCTGTTATACAGCTGATCGAGGCAATGAACTCATAAATTTAATTGGGCGTTTTTCCATTGAGCTGCCTTCGAAAGAACTCGCAAGTACTAGAACAACATGAAGCTTAAGGAAATCGGTTGCGAAGTAAATCTGTTAGTATGACGCTGTAGTAGGGAAACATAAATAATTAAGTAATTACTTGTGGTTCCTATGTAGGAATCCGTCTAGGTAGGTATCACCCCAGGGCCAGTTATTCTGCCGTGAAGAAGTAGTGTGCAAACATTACTGTGTTTCGGTTTGAAGGGCGCTGTGAGCTAGCGTGATCACTGGCCATTTGAGACTTAAGAACTAATGTCTCAGGGTGACGGGCGCACTGTGGTGTCATACAGAAATATTCTGGGTGACACAGCATTTGTTGTGGGCGGATGTTGCACATACAATCAGGTGAACATTTTGCTCGTTTCGTCACTTTATACAATAAAAAAATAAATAAAAAACAATGGAGAAGACAACGTATTTTTAATTTGTCTGGTTCGGGGCAACGACTTTCTGAGTAAGGGTCGCGTAAAGTTTTACAAAACAAATATTTTAAAAGTTTTGTATGGACATTTTTAGTATTCAATTTTCTTTCTAACGCTTCATACATACATACATAAGATCACGACTGTATCCCATAAGGGGTAGTCAGAGACTGGGCACTCACTGCAAAAACAGATGACTGCCACAACCCACGTTTCACCAAAACAATATAATGCACTTGGTTTGATAGGTGGTGAGCCCATCGCCACCATAACGCTTCACTGTTACTGATATACACAGTGCAGAAGTCCATTGCTTAGCCACCGCGTCAATGAAGCCGTCAGACTATACTTCATATTTTAGTCCCTCTTTACAAGCTTTTTGTTGTATATGAAGTTCAAATTAATAAAAAATTAGTCAACCAATAACCAAAATTTACCTACTTACTGATGTCCAATTACCTAAGCAAAAGTTTCGGATAACTATTTAACTTCGGTGACAATGCAATAATATGGAGTCATGGAGCTGGTTTGATGATGGAGCCGGAAGTTGGCCATAAGAACTCAATTAAGCAAGATAGCTTCGTCATGTTTGGGCTAGTTGGATTTGTTGACGATCGCGTGGCCTAGTGGTCAGAGTACCTGACTTCTACGCCGCGGGTCCTGGGTTCGAATCCTAGCCGGAGCCAACATTTATGCTAAAACACAAATTGTTGGTTTTCGGGTCTGGTTGTGTTGTGGTTGTCCCCGTGTTTCTGACACTGCATCCTAGCCACCTCCGATCTTATCGCATCAGCGTTACATCGGGCGCTGGTAGGTTGGGACGAGTGAATGCCTATGTGTTTGCGAGTCCACTTGTGGCACTATAATATATCCTGCGCAATTTATGGCTCTCGACAGTATTCGGAAGTTGTCGCCGTGGTCGAAATCGGGCAGGAGAACACCACCAGTTGGATTTGTTTTAACAAGTATCGTAGCCCTGGCGATATTTGACTAGTCCACTGCTGGATATAGGCCTCACAAATAAAAGCTTGCAACCAGAATATGATTTTTGTTTCAACTTATTTAATTAGAAAACCTCGCGGAAGCTGAAAACTTGATAACTCATATTTTCAATAGTACATTGCTGAACGTAGGCCTCCCCCACCGATTGCTACATAAGTTTGTAGCTCACATTTTTGTTGGATTTTGCAATAGTTGCCACGCTTGTGTTCCAGGAAGGTGCTTCTGCCCATCTCCTTTTTTTATTTTCCCTCTGTCGACTTTTACGACACCCACGGGACGAGATGCGGTCGTAGGTTCTCTTAAATCGCCACCACACGGAATTGTTTAATATTGGTTTACTTTGCGCGACATCAATATTAAATTATCAAAGTTTTCCTAATTGCGGAATACGCACACGACCTCGCCTTGTCGCAATAACGTCACGAAATAGCGTGACGTCGGTAAACTGAGTCTAATTCTGTATTTTAATGTAAACGTTGTCTCGTTTTGATGGAGAATGCCTTTGTATTTGCGAATCGTTTATTTACTTTGTTTTAGGGTTGTCATTCGATTATAATCTAGCTATATAAGGGGTATATATCTTACGTATGCGTTTGCTTAAGCAGTTAACAGCGACTATGTTTTAGTCCAAAGTATAGAACCGGTGGTAGCATTCCTATGCAGGAATCCGTCTAGGTATTTACCACCCCAGCCAGAATGACTTTCTGCCGTGAAGCAGTTGTGTGCGAACATTACTGTGTTTCTGTTTGATGGGCACTGAGGGCTGGCATAATCACTGGTCATGTGTGACTTAAGAACTGATGTCTCAGGGTCACGGGCGCATTTGTTATGGACAGACGTTTCACTTACCATCAGGTGAACGTTTTGCCCGTTTCGTCACTCTTTCCAATAAAAAAATCCATACATCAGGAAACTGGGAAACAGTTGTGTGCAAACATTACTGTGTTTCGGTTTGCAGTGACCTGGGATTAGTTATTAGATTCAAAGGATGCCAAGAACACAAACCGATACAATGAATTTGTTTGTTTAAAATTAGTTAACTAATTATTGTATTATATATGTATGTATGTATGTAACTTACGAGTCTCGCCTCTTTACCATTGGGTTAGGCAGAGACCACATCTTTCGACTTGTTACGATCCTGACTATTAATGATATTGATATTAAGTTTTAAAGGGTAATTTTTCTGTTTTTTCGTAACTAGCGTCTCAGACCATTTGGAGACATTTCTTTTATAGGATTCTTTTGTTAATAGGAAGAATTCAAGATTTTGTTTACTTTATTGTATAAGAATACTTCCAAGGAAAGTATAAGTAAAATTAATATATTATTGGATGCCTCTGAAAATCAGGGTAGGATCATGCATCCTAGCATATCCTGAGTGGCCGTCCTTTTTGAAGCATTGCATCATGAACGGATGGATTTAAATTTTGTTTTTTCCTGTGTTGTTTTTTTTTCTTCTCTACACTGTTAATCGGTCTGTGAATTGTGTGCGTGTAATAAATAAATGTTTCTTTCTTTCTTTCTTTCACTTGGTGTGATAGGTGGTGAGCCCATCGCCGCCATGAGCTATTGGGTGCACAGTGCAATTTAATTCCTTACTCGCCTTTTACGAGATCCATTGGACGAGATGGAGTGGTAGTATTCTTTTAAGGAGCCGCCAACACACGGCACAGCCGCCACCACACGGCACTTATAAGGGTACACAGCGTTAATAAGGTTCAATTTGATATACCTATAGCGTCATAGTGTCTTTTGCCAGTTAATACAGATGGATCAAAATAGCTGACAATGTTGCCAACATACCGTGAATAAAATATAAAGCTGCCGAGTTGTGTGGACTTTATATTTCTTGTAGAGATCGTATGTTGGAAACGTATACGGTAAGGATAGTGACGTTTTGAGATCTTTCTAGTTTCAAGAGTATAGATTTAGCTGTTCCTCCCCAGACTATGATACCATATATTAATAATGATCGAAAAAGCGGGGGATAATTCGGGGGCTGGTTGGCGTCGTTGTTTACCGATTGGCTTCTACGCTATGAGTCGCCGGTTCGATTTTCGAACGGCACAGATATTTGGGGGGCCTACAGATTGTTGATCTAGATCTGGTTGTTCGTGTACGATTCATGTTGATAAATGACCTGTACCTGCATTTTAGTCTGTGGCAGGGATTTAAAAAAAGACCCAGAACCTAAACCCATCAATATGTGTATTGTGCATAGTTTTCTTTGGATTTAAATTCCCATCTGGTGGTAGGATTCCTGTGCAGGAATCCGTCCAGGTCAGTACCATCCCATGGCCAGTAATTCAGCCGCGAAGCAGTAGTGTACAAACATAACTGTGTTTCCGTCCTGTGTTTCCGTCCTGTGTTTCCGTCTGAAGGGCACTGAGAGCTAGTGTAATAATTGGGCATATGAGACGAGAACTGATGTTTAAATAAAACTAATTTTGATGGACTTTATCGCGTGTAATTTTGAACTATTTATAACGCGACGCTTCGAGCGCTTTACAGCACCCATGGTCACGGGACGACTGAGGTGACAGATATCCTACTGTCAAATTTTACCAGGGGTACCTTCAGCTTTTAATTATTATTTTTTGGTCCGATCTACGGAGGCCTAACTGTGTCTTGAATGCTGCAGTGATGCTAGTGGTACCCCGAGCTGGTGGTAGTACCCAACCATCTTCTCTATTGAATTTAAAAAACATACCAATTTGCGCAGTGTGGTGCCATATAGAAATATTCTGGGTGACACAGCATCTGTTATGGGCGGACGTTGCACTAACCATCACCACGATTTCGTCAAAGACCAGTTGTCGGCAGTTTAGGACTAGCTCTTTTTTCTTTTGTCGTGACATCGCATTAGCATCAGGATTTACATGTATTTTAAGTTCCATGCTAACACAGCCGTGCCTGGATGTACTGAACACGATATTGAACGTTCTTTAGTACTCGTATTTTAATGATTTAAAAGAAACAACAAGCAGAAGGACTGTATTTATGGCAATGACTAACGAAATTTACGAGTCGTTCACGTGATGGTAAGTAACAGTCCGTGACAGTTTGTTCTTTTCTATGTGGCACCACACTGCGCCCGTTCCACTGAGACGTCAGTTCTTAAGTTTCATACGCCCAGTAATGACACACGCTATCAGTGCCCTTCGAACCGAAACAGGAATGTTTGCATACTACTGCTTCAGGACAGAATAACTGACCCTGCGGTGATACCTACCTAGACGGATTTCTGCATAACAATCCTACCACCAGTACGGTATCACCAATAACTCTACGTTAAACATTGTGTGTGGCTTTCAAGTGCGCTCATCACATAACACTTCGGCTGTTAATTTTTATATACTCTCTAATATTCGAGTGACTGGTGGACATTCTCAGTAACCGAAACACAGCGGTGTTTGAACATCAGACAAAGAATTAAGAAAGAAGAACTATCGACATTACAAAAACATACATCATCATCATAAATTCAGCCTATCACTGGTCCACTGCTGAACATAGACCTCCCCCATAGAGTGCCACAAAAATTTTTAGCTCTTATTTTGGGGGGATTTTGTCATAGTTGCCACGCTTGGCAGGCGGGTTGGTAACCGCATTTTATTTATTCAGATGTTCCAGGAAGATGCTGTTGCTCATCTTCTGGTTTCATATTTTTTTTTTTTTATTATATAAAGTAACGAAACAAGCAAAACGTTCACCTGATGGTAAGTGCAACGTCCGCCCACAACAAATGCTGTGTCACCCAGAATATTTCTGTGTGACACCACACTGCGCCCGTCACCCTGAGACATCAGTTCTTAAGTCTCAAATGCCCAGTGATTACGCTAGCTCACATTGCCCTTCAAACCGAAACACAGTAATGCTTGCACATTATTGCTTCACGGCAGAATAACTGGCCCTGGGGTGGTACCTACCTAGACGGATTCCTGCATAGGAATCCTAACACCAGTAAATCCCTCTGTCCCCCCTTTGTCAACTTTTACGACACCCACGGGATGAGATGGGGTGGTAGATTCTCTCTAGCCGCCACCGAAAACAATAAAACAATAATACAAAACAGAAAACCTCTGCGTGTTGTTAGCGCGATCACTTCCTTGAGTGTCCCGAGTTCGATCTCGAGTGCCGGCACCTCTAAAACTGTACTGCAATTTAAAATACTGATTTACCACGCGCTCGGCGGTGTACGAGAACACCGTGAGGAAACCTGCATGTCTGAGGATTGGAACTTCGTGGTGGACTCTTCCGGGCTTTAAAACCACCTCAGAAATCATAGGAGGCCTGTGTTCAGCAGTGGGACATTTATAGGCTGTAACTTTGCTGTAATATCTCCTGCGAAGTATTAGTATATCTGTGTATTAGTTCTGTCTGACGTATTGATATATCTGTTTAAGATTACTAGACATCCTCATTGTTTGACCGATCACAATGAAAATTGGCCCATGCTATGTATATTTTAATGGAGAAAGTTATATGCTATCCAATTTTTTGTGACTCGCCACTAGATGGCGCTGCAGCACATTAACTTCTATACCGTTCGACCGATCGCTATGAAAATTGGTATACATAGGTATTTGAGCACGGCGAATATTTTCGCACTATCCACTTTGTTTTAACTGGCCGCTAGATGGCGCTGTCGTATATCAACTTAAATACACAGGCAAGACAACGCGATATTGAGCTAGGAGAGTTGGCAGGAAATCAAGTGTATAGGGCTCTGTATAACATTTATGTGTAGCCAAAACTTATCTAAAAAGGCAAACGTTTCTCTTTAAAAAAGTAAAAGCAGAAATTTTCTTTAAGCTATATACAACTAAATGTATTACACTGAAAAGATTTGACATCCAAGGTACACGGTTCTCTCTTCTACACCTCTTCTATTAATATTTGTAAACAAACACCGTATAAAAAATGATAAACTAAGTTTTTAAAACGGACTAAAAGTATAAAATAAGTCTGTAATCAATTGCAAAATTTGTACCCAACAAACGAACAGACAGACAAGAAAGCTAGTTAAAAATGAATTGTCATCCAGTTCTAAGATTTGCCTTAAAGTTTCAAGGCTAGCTCCTCGGGAAGTTAGTGTAAAGTCAATTGCTAAATTTGACTTACAGTTAATTTGAACATACATACACGAAAACGAGTTAATTGAAACGTGGTAAAAACTACAATGAATATGTAATTAAGAAAAGAACTTTTCCGAGTTTATTTTTCGTTAATGAAAATGGAAATATGAAGTGCAAGATGCCGTCTGTGACTCCGTCTGCGTGGATTTACATTTTTCAACAATCCCGTAGGAACTCTTCTATTTTCCGTTATAAAAAGTATCCTATGGCCGTCTGCAGGATGGAATCTATCTTTGTGCCAATTTTCGTCAAGATCTGTTCAGCGGTTTAACCGTGAATGGGTAACAAATGAACAGAGGGCCAGAAAGTTACGTACTGGCGGTAGGAGTTCTATGCAGGAATCCGTCTAGTTAGGTACCACCCAGTGCCAGTTATTCTTCCGTGGAGCAGTAGTGAGCAAACATTATTGTGTTTCGGTTCGAAGGGCACTGAGAGCTTGCGTAATCACTGGGCGTTTGAGACTTAAGAACTGATGTCTCAGGGTGATGGGCACAGTGAGGTGTCACACAGAAAAGTTCTGGGTGACATAGCATTTGTTATGGGCAGACGTTGCACTTACCATCAGGTGAACGTTTTGCCCGTTTCGTTACTTTATTAAATAAAAAAACGTTCCCATTTATGATATTAGTATGGATGCTATCATTTTTATTACATCAGAATTATCATTTAGAATCGATTTCGTAGGTTCGAGATGGCGCCGTTATGCATGTCTAACTCGCGCCCTCGCTGTATGTTATTAAAAACAATACATATTTACATGTTATGTCGTCCCTACCATTATTTTTTTCTTGGATTGCGCGATACAGCCATTATTATTATTGGATGAAAGAGCAAAACGTTCACCTGCAAGTGCAACGTCTGCCCATAACAGACGCTGTGTTACCCAGAATTTTTCTGTGTGCCACCACACTACGCCCGTCATTCTTAGACATCAGTTCTTAAGCGTCATATGCTCAGTGATTACACTAGCTCTCAGTGCCCTTCAAACCGAAACACAGTAATGTTTCCACACTACTGCCTCACGGCAGAATAACTGGCCCTGGGGTGGTGCCTACCTAGACGGATACCTGCATGGGAATCCTACCACGTTCCGCACTGACCATCGGATGAACGTTTCACTCATCTCGTTACTTTCATCCTTAAAAAAAGTAGGTAAGACTTAAATTATCCAGCAGCAGCGTCTGAAGTGCGAAGTGTATGGTACTGCGATCGCCAATCCACCTGCTTAGCGTGGCGATTACGGCTAATCCTCGCAAGTTTATTTATTCAGATGTTCCTGGAAGATGCTGCTGCCCATATTCTGGTCTTTATTTTTTCCTCTGTCGACTTTTACGACACCCACGGGATGAGATCGGGTGCTAGATTCTCTTAAGCCGCTAACACACGTAGTAAGCACATAAAATTGTGGAGGAATTTTAGTAGTGCCAGCACTGGGTTCGAACTCAGATCACTCGCGTACAATGAAGTTTAAAGCGAGCGCCCGGTTCCTGAGCTACTACGGCTCTAGGTCAGATTACATTGAGCGAAAATTATACATACCGGTACATACACAGGTACACAATGGCAAGGTCGAAAATATACCAAGTTAGTTGCTAAGTGTCGATTATTGATTACGTCATGTCAAGGAGACCTACTACAAAAAAAAACTAGGTGACCCTCTCGAACTTTATTAAGTCTGTTCTTGGTAAATGAGGCGAATTCATTTTCGCACGTGAAAGGCTCAATGTGCGAGTCGCCTTCTGCGTTCCAATTTCAACGATAAAAAAGTGTTACTTCCGCGTTTAAGTTTTATAGTATTTTTTCCAGAAACAGTAGAAGTAGTTTTCAATTGTGTGAATTTGCGAAGACAAAAAATAGCCGACACTGGTTTCTGTGCAATAGTCCTGATGCCCTCCCGATTGAAGTAACTGACCAATCCGAGGCCGGCCCTCTTGGGCACTCTCGAGTCAGTTACTCTCGCGAACAGGATGACGGTCCAAGCCGAGGTGCCTTCTCGGGGGCCCTTGCGCCAGCCAGTCATAAATAAGCTGTGAAAGGCTTCGGGCTAACAGTGACCATCAGTCCTAAAAAAATCTGGTTTCTGTCGTATATTCGATTGTCATCATATTTTTCATTTATTCCATCATCATTATGCCCGTTAAAGTCTAACATACATACATAAATAGAGTCATGCGTCTTTTCCATTGGAGTAGGCAGAGACCACATCTTTCTATTTGCTACGATCCTGACACACATCTTTCGCTGCTGCTACTTTCATTTGTGTTTTCATACAAGCTCGTCGGTTGCGGGCTACTTTTGACATGGCCTTCCCTTAAAACGGCTTCGCTCTGATCATGATACGTTTGCGTACTGGTAGCGGCCTAAGATAATCTACCACCCCATCCCATCCAGCGGGTGTCGTAAAAGTCGACAGAGGGAAATTAAAACCACGAGATGGGCAGCAGAAACTTTCTGGAACATCTGAATAAATAAACTGCAGTTGCCAACCCTTCGGCAAAGCGTGGCAACTATAGCAAAATCCCTTCACTATGACAGCTACAAACTTTTGTGGCTATCTATGGGGAAGGCCTATGTTCAGCAGTGGAATAGTGATAGGCTGAAACAACGACGACGTCGACCCTTATCAGCTTGCCAATTCATACTTGCCTCATAAATCTGTTTCGTCAATCTTCTTTCATTCATCCTTCTAAGCAAAACAAACCATCAAAACCATCTGAGCATCCCTTTCTCTATCTTTGTCCGTACATCTTCTACCAAATCGTCTATATATCTATGTCCCTTATAGTCTAACATCATAGGCCTTATATAATGGATAAGAAATTATTATTTTATATTTCTTTAAGATATGGCCATGATGCATTATTTCATAGTTGTCAGCTTTCAGGCAGATCACAAGGCACCCCAGGGAATGAAGGGCCTCATTGAGGGTGAATGCAGGGCTTAATTTACCACTTAAAAATCCATACCCTATATCGCCATAACCTACACACATACGTTACTGATGGTAGAATTTATATGCAGGAATCCGTCTAGGTAGGGCCAATTATTCTGCCGTGAAGCAGTAGTGTGCAAACATTACTTGTATACCACGGGACATATGAGACTTAAGAACTGATCTCTCAGGGTGATGGGTGCAGAAGGGTGTAACACAGAAATTTTCTGGGTGACACAGCAGTTGCTATGGGCAGACGTGGCACTTGCCATCAAGTTTATTCGTTTTATCAATGTACCCAATAAAAAAAACGGTCGTCTCTGTGTGTCTTCCTTAATAGATATTACTTAAAAAAAGAACACGTGTCACTCAGTACAGGTAACAGAAGCAAAAGTTCTTATACCAATAAATATCTTCTATATATTAATACGTGAAGCCCATCACCCTGAGACATCAGTTCTTAAGTCTCATTTGCCTAGTGATTACACTAGCTCACAGTGCCCTTCAAATCGAAACAGTAATGTTTGCACACTACTCCTTCGCGGCAGTATAACTTTCCCTGGGGTGTACCACACTATTTTCTTTATTTTGTATAGATTGTAAAAATGTTACAGGTTAGCATAAATATCGTGTCATTGTCACGTAAGATTATTTTGTAAAAAAGTTCTAACATTTAAGTCCTTACAAAACTAAGCAAAGATTTTTACAACTCTAGCAAAAAGTATTTATTCTTTCCCCGTACACAAACGCAACCGTTTTATAGAATTTGTGCCGCGTAATAGTTTGCTTTTTACGGTTGTTGAGTTTCCGGTGTGTTTGTGTCGAGTTTGCACTGAAGCCACACTCTGACTTTGTAGTTCTGAATTTGCTTTTCTTAACTTTCCAGTTTATTAACTAACTGTGCCCAGCGGCTTCACCCGCCGTTTAATTTACAAGAAATCGCTTTAAGGGTCGTAGCGTGATATTATATAGCCTAAGGCTATCCAACACTTAAAGGGCTATCCAACACTTAAAGAATTTTTCAATTCGAAGCAGTAGTTCCTGAGATTAGCGCGTTTAACCAAACAAACAGTTCAGTTTTATAATATTAGTATAGATTCATCATCTTTTTAGTTTCTAAACTAAAAAGTGACAACCACGTGAGTGGTCGGAGTACCATTGGCGGTATTGGTTTGAATCCCAGCCAGGGCCAACAATTGTGGAAAAACACAAATTGGTGGTCTTTGGGTCTGGTGGTGGTTTTAAACTCGCGGTGTCTTTTTTATAGAAGGAAGTGACGAGACGAGTAAATTGTTCAGCTGATGGTAAGAACTGTTGCATATGTCCAGGAATTATTACACTTATTATTACTCATTAATTATTAAACGAATTATTACACTAGCTATCAGTGCCCTTCAAACCGAAACATAGTAATGTTCGCATATTACCGCTTCACGACAGAGGAACTGGCGGTACCTATCTAGACGGATTCCTGCATAGAATTCTTACCATCAGTCTCTGACACTGCGCCCTAGTCTACAAAACAATTTTTTTTGTCGTTTCCGGCTAATCGCCGAAACGGCTGGACCGATTTTGTCGCAACTTTCACTAACTGATAGCTGATATTATAGCGAGTAATTTAGGCTACTTTAATTAGAAATAAATAAATGAGGGTTCCGCGCTATAAAATTAAAACACCAAAATACGATTCAAATAGGGAATTATATATGTAATTCATTGACTGGGATGGGCTGTGTTTTAAGCGGGCGAAACCGCGGGGTACAGCTACTATTCAATAAGAAATAATATATCAATACAAACGAGTAAAACTCATGAGTGATATACAATATCACACATGATAATGTTTCGTTACGTTCAGAAAAACGAAGTTTACATGAAATATCGTCACAATGTAAAACAACAACTCGATGTATTACGTATTATGCGACATCAAACAGCCTTATTTTATGCATAAGTTACATAGGCATGCAAACAATAAACAATATGAATTAAAAATTATTTTTGTGTTTACATATTTCTGCAATTGACAATGACAGCTCTCTAAACGCGTTTAAAGAGTCGAACGTCAAAAATTGGTCGTTCTGAATATTAATCGCGTTTAGCTTTAACTGCGTTCATTTGATGTTGATGAAATGCAAACTAGTAGCATTGAATTCAGTTAAACGCTGAAATCCGCCCTTAGTTTTCGCGGTATTTAGAGTTAATTTATGTAAATCCAAAACCTTCCTGGGATATTGTTGTGTTAATCAAACGTCGTGTTAGCTTAAACTTGTTCGAATAAGGTAAGTTAATTGTTAATATTTATTAATATGGATTACGCAGGGGTGCGCAAACTGCAACTGCTGGCGATCTACCTCAATATTGTTAGATAACGATCGATTGACTCTGAGAGGCTGCAAGTATGCGTGATGCAGGATTGTCGTCTAGGTAGGGTGTATCGTGCCATAGGTGGTAGGATTCCCATGCAGAAATCCGTCCAGGTAGGCACCACCCCAGGGCCAGTTATTCTGCCGTGAAGCAGTAGTGTGCAAACATTACTGTGTTTCGGTTTTAAGGGCACTGTGAGCTAGCGTAATCACTGCGCATATGAGACTTAAGAACTGATGTCTTGGGGTGACGGGCGCAGTGTGGTGTCACACAGAAATGTTCTGGGTGACACTGCATTTGTTGAGGGCAGACGTTGGACTTTACATCAGGTGAACGTTTTGCTCGTTTCGTCACTTCTATCAAATAATGAAATAGATAATGAATAAATAATATAGAAAATCTACTATCACATCCCGTGGGTGTTGTAAAAGCCGAAAGAAGGAAAATGAAAACCAGGAGATGGGCAGCAGTATCTTCCTGGAACATCTGAATAAATAAACTGCGGTTGCCAACCCGCTTGCCAAGCGTGGCAACTATGGCAAAATCCCTCCAAAATGAGAGCTACAAACTTTTGTGGCTATCTATGGAGGAAGCCTATGTTCAGCAGTGGACTTGTGATAGGCTGAAACGACGACGAAGAAATAAAAAAATTCACAATTTTTTTAAATTATAATAATTAATTAATATTATATATATTAATTAATTATTATAATTTAATATTATATATTTTGGAGTTCAAATTACTTGTTTTGATATCAGTCTCAAAACTCTGTCCACAAACTGTGTTTAATTAGAAATAATACGTGTAACCAATGCCCAACTCGCACTGGCCTTAGCCAATCAATTTTCTGCAAGCGGGCATTTCGCTGCGCTTCTAGATTAGTATGGAGTGAGCTTGTTTGTTTAGTTTTTGTATTGAAGATAATGTCGTCGGCTTTTGTAAGCTATATAATTATAGTAGAATTATGTTTACTGAAAATTTATTATTGAATTTGTACTCAGAAAAGCACCACAAAAATAATTATGCATAAAATCTAGACACTAATCTACGAGTATCTCCTTAGATTTCAAATCAAGAGATCTAGTCGAGAGATCATATACTGTCTGATATAGAATTCTGAATATTTTCTTTCATAACAGTATTTCATAATAGGCCTATGCTGTCCTATGCTGTACAATTGCCGCCTGCCACCAGGTGCCGTGTGATGGCGGCTTAAGAGAATCTACAACCCCATCTCATCCCGGGGGTGTCGTAAAAGTCGTCTGAGGGAAATTGAAAAACAGGAGATGGGCAGCAGCAATGCATCTTTCTGGAACATCTGAATAAATAAACTGCGATTGCCAACCCGCCTGCCAAGCGTGGTGCTACAAACTTTTGTGGCAATCTGTGGGGGAGGGTTCTGTTCAGCTGTTGACTAGTGAAAGGCTGAAATGATGATGATGATGATCAGGTGATCTATGTGCTTGTTTGTTCCCTTATATGAAAATATATGATTTACACAAAAATAGGCTGCATTCCATAATTTTGTTTTCTTTTTCCTTCAGCCGACTCTTAAGACACCCACGGGACGAGTAAATAGATTATAGATGGTAAATAGATATAGATTTTCTTAGACGGCGACCATACTTTGAAGGTATTAATTACACTATAAATTTAAAGTTTTCATTGCTGCTTCAGCAGCTATTTAAAGGCGATTGCGATTACTAAGTGAATGGATATAATAGCCATTTAATAGAAATTACGACATTTCCTAATACTCACAAGTTATATTTAAGCATTTATTATTTCATTTCGAGTTAAAAGGGTTTTCCGTCAATTATAAATAAAAAATGGCTCGTGGAACAAAGAAGTTCCAGTTTATATCTGCATAACAATTTCTCCACCTCGTCGCATTGCAGTAGCTTATTCGAATATACTCCTAGATTAATTTATTTAACTGTATATGAAATGTATTTTAATGTTTCTTTTAAACGCTAATATCATCATCGACGTAATTAAGAAAACTTGAGCTGTCTTTCTCTCTCTCGTGCTGTTTATACTTCTATGCTAGTGATGTATATGATAAAAGGATATACAGATGTATATCGATAAAGTAATATAATGAAACAACTAGGTGTTTGGATTATATATCCATCCCGTTAACTTTGTGGAAATTTCGATTTGATTTTGGTCAAATGACATTTTAAAATTGCGAACATTAGATTATTAGAGCTGATTTAGCTATGTATATAAAATAATATATAGAAACGTTTATTCAGTATATAATCGATATAGTTTATCTCAATTTTCAAATTGAAACGCGTGGCCAGAATATCATTATTCTTACCTGAAGCTGACGTCGGATTCTTTTTAATTGCTCACACGCTGTGTAGGAGCGGCCTAAGAGAATCTAATACCCCATCACATCCCGTGGGTCTCGTAAAAGTCGACAGAGGGAAATTAAAACCAGGAAATGGGCAGCAGCATCTTCCTGGAACATCTGAATAAATAAACTGCGGTTGCCAACCCGCCTGCCAACTATGGTGAAATCCCTCCAATATGAAAGCTACAAACTTTTGTGGCTATCTTTGGGGGAGGCCTATGTTCAGCAGTGGACTTGTGATATACCGATACGACGACGACGACGACGTATTTCAATTTAATGGATATTTTAATCTCGAAATATAAATCTGTTGGATTTTTTTTTAGAGAATTTACAATATATTCCATTATGTTCAGACATTCTGGAGGGGCTAAAAGGGGACGAGTATAATGCTGTTCGATTTGATTATTTTTAGTCGATAAAGAATTTGAAATCGATGTATAAGTTCAATTTCACTTTTCATTTGTTTAGTTTTCCTTTTCTGTTGAAGTCAATATGTATATACTTTCCACATTTTATGTGTTTTATTAGCATCAACACTTATGAACATCGCAACCAACTTCTCCGAACCAACAACGTTATCAGAAGCTATCCCAGTCACAGCACCAGACTGCTGTCGGCACAACGCGTGCTTCCTAGTCTCTCAGCCACTGAGCATCATCAACGGCGGCCCCTTTCCTCAGGCTGACTCTTGCGGTATCAACACTGTCTCCATACGTCTCGACGTACTGAAGACCTGGACACAGGTTCACCGCAACGCCAGACTGCACCTCTTCGCCTGACGTCACAAGGTCTCCACGCTAACCTACGACTTCCAGTCTCAGCGGGGGAGTGATTTAGCAATATCTATGTCGCCACATGAGAAGCTCAAGAAATATTTCATACATTCCATAATCGCGCTTTAATGTTTTCTGTGATGCGAACTATATAAACAACATCTAAATATTACTAGTAGGAGGGGACGTCCTCCCCAGATCAGACCATTCGATCTGGCGGGTAGCTTCCCTTTTCATTGGCAGTATCATCCAAAGCACTACGGTTAAATGATTTCAGTCGTGTACCGTTGTTATGCCAAAGTTTCTGGAATTGACAAACATTCAGAAATTTCTAGTAGCCGAAAGAAATCTTCTAGGTTACTATGGTCATCATTATTGTTTTACATCAGGTGGTACTCCTGTCAACATCGGTCTAAGCTTTCCACAAATATCTTTAAAAAAGATAAAAACTTGTTGGAAACACGTTTACAGTCTGATATTAAGCGGCGCCATGTTTGTTATCATTTTATCTATACAAACAGCGCCGTGCTTGAATGACACCGAAGACATCGACCTCAAATCTAGTACGGCCGTGGTGCTTTGTAAATGTTTGTTTATAAGTGTTTACTTATATCATATGGTGGTGCTATTTGAAGTTGTAGGGTTTTTACGTAGTTCGTTTTGTTTTTAAGACGATTTGTCCATGCAAAAATTATATTTTCTGGTTAGTACTGGAAATAACCATATCAGCTATATATTTTAGAGTAGGGGTTTCCAGACATCATTCCACGAAACATAAGCGTACCGTTGAATCTAAATAGGTGTTCAGGGACAGTTTGTAAAGTAAATGTAAAAAAGTACCAGCTTGGTACAAACTTAAATATTTTATTTTATACTTTATATCGAATGGAATGTGGATAGCTAAGTGTTCAGCAAAAAATTCCGGATGATAGCCTTGTGTTCCGAATGCTAGTCAAAAAAAATCTGGGTTTGCGAGTATTACATTGTAGAAATAGTTTGGGAACCTTTGTCTTGGAGTGTATAAAATGTGAGGGCAGGCAGAGCTATTATCTCAGCTGTCGTTTGTCGTAGAGTATATATCACTTGATAATGCATAGTTATGAGGTGAAACACGTTGTGTTCTTAACTTCGGTTGTGTGCATTGACTACCAGTAGTGTTGTAGTGGTGGAGGGTACCTGGTGGCGGTTCCCGGTGGTGGTATCCTCGATGTTTTCCATTTTTGATTTTGCATGTGCATCTTAGCAAACTAAATTACTTTTCTCTTTTACTGTAATGTATTTCTACAAAGTATCCATCCATCATCATCATATCAGTACAAAGTATTACGCCTGAGTCTATTTACTAGTCCTAATATTCAATTCACGTATCCGAAAGAAATTTTAAGGTTTAAAATTGCAGGAATGGAGTGACTCATAGGTTGGGATTCTAACTAAAGGTAATATTTCTGCAGTACACAAATTATTGCTTCATTAATTAAGACTTGCTTCTGTGCGCAAAATAGTAATTATTGCAGTAGCATATTTTGCAATAATGATAACTAATAACGCCGTGTGGTGGATGTCCATGTCGTGAGATTCGATTATGAGAAATACCTTTAAGTAGCATGGCTTCCGATAGGTACTATATTCGTATTTCATTCTTTTTTTTATGTGATGTGTATTGTTAGCCGGGAGGCTTTCACAATGTCGTCTGAAGCGACTCGCGTGCAGGTTGGCCCACGAGTGAGAAAGACAATGTCGCTACTGACGAGAGACGTAGCTGTCCGGTATCTTCCTTTTACCCTGTAACGAATAATAGGCATATCCGACCTACAGGGGGGGGGGGGGGGGGCTCGAAGGGCCCCTCAGATGGAGGTCGAAAACTCGGCTTGGTTGCTGTAGAAAATCTATTTCATTCTATTTGAATCAGATAAGGCAAGAATTTCTTTTAAGATTGGTTTTAAATACCGTGAAAGCAATAAACTGACTGAACTGTCTAGACGAAATGAAACTTACAACACAAATCTGTGCAGTTTAAAAATATTGAGCTTAGAGGTGATTGTACGTTGACATCTTGTACTCGTATATCTTAATGAGATAAGCTGTTTGTATCATGACTTTCAAGGTGGTAAATTATTAGGCTTGCATAGTTGATGGTGTGCTACATACATTCACCGATATTTTGATCAATAACTCATTCAATTTGTTACTTCTCTTTTTGCTTATTCTTCGTTGATCGTTTTTTCCTTTTCGTGTATTAAATAGATAATAATAATCATGAACGGAGGAAATTTTAATTAAAATCGTTGGGGGCCGATTGCGAGAATTACATACATAGATAAGTAAGCAGAGGCTACACATGTGAAAAATATGAAAAATTAAAAAAAAATGAGAAATATGTTATAAATATACAAATATACAAGAATGTCATATTTTAATAGGTATGTGATTCTATGTATCTGTGATTAGAAAGAAACTCAATTTTAGATGAATTGAGAGAATTGACGAGACGAGCAAAACGTTCATCTGATGGTAAGTGCAACGTTTGCCCATAACAAATGCTGCGTCATCCAGAACATCTGTGTGACACAAAACTGCGCCCGTCACCCTGAGACATCAGTTCTTAAGTCTCATTTGCCCAGTGATTACGCTAGCTCCCAGTGCCCTTCAAACCGAAACACACTAATGTTTGAAAATACTACTGCTTCCCGGCAGAATAACTGGCCCTGGGTTGGTACCTACCTACACGGGTTCCTGCATAGGAATCCTACCACCAGGAAATGCAGTTTAGCGGTTTTGATGCTGTCCTACGTAGAATAAACCTGTTGCACGATAAATTAAAAAATTTAATGAAATCGTTTCAGTGATTGTTCACTGAGTATCGAGCGCAGGTAAGAGATAAGTCTATATTTTACCTTAGTGGCCACCCAAGCTCAACGTGATTTCCAGTGAAATTACCGGGCATATGGGACCTCAAAGTGATGTACCCAGGTGGCTCGCCCTCTGAGATACCACACAGGAGTTTGCAGCTCAAAGTTGTGGATGACACTCCAATCATTGGCGTGACTCTTACCATTAGACTTGCTCTACTCGTCACTTATTATCAATTATTGCGCTTGAAATCTTACGTAATAATTTCGCCAAAAAAAATGTTAATTTCACATTCGTACAACCTTGTACGAATGAAAAATTTGAATGCTGAAAAAATAAAGCAGCTAGCGTTTGAATATTTTTCAGATTAGGACGCTGCGCAAAATTTTCAAGATCATACTTTCACATTATATACAAAAGTTTTAGACGTTGTCTAAATGTCATATTCCAGACGAATACTTGCCAATAAGATATATTTGTATTTTTCGGTTATGGATGGCAAAGAACTCGTAAAAAGTCATTAGGATAAGAGTGGCACAAATGCGTCGATAATATCACAAAATGGATCAGACTCCAATTTAGGCAGCCGTTGTTTTTGAATTTAAAACAAACCCGCATTGTTTTGGATAATTACTCGAAAGGGACTTATGTTCAGCCGTTGATTAACGCGTTGAAATGATTACATTATAATTAGTATATTGATATGATAAAATGTTGAATATGTGTGGAAATGTTCAAAATATTTTTAAGTTATCTTCATCAGAATTTTAAGCAGTCCATAAATTCCTGGACTTCTTTTCTACTTGGCCGCTGGATTGGTGATTATTTTACCAAACGCCGTGCAACTTCGCGGATGCCTCTTACTAGTCTCCTTATTATGACTTATAGTCTCTTTATTATGATATGAGACACTAAAGTGTGGTAGCGGCTTAAGAGAATCTACCACCCCATCTCATCCCGTGGGTGTCGTAAAAGTCGACAGAGGGAAAATGAAAACCAGGAGATGGAACATCTGAAAAATTAAAACTACGGTTGCCAACCCGTCTGCCAAGCGTGGTAACTATGGCAAAATCCCAAAACGATAGCTACAAACTTTTGTGGTAATCTATGGGGGAGGCCTATGTTCAGCAGTGGACTATTGATAGGCTGAAACGACGACGACGAACGAAACGACGAGGACACTAAATGTCATATATAACTTTACTCTAAAAAAGGTTTCCTCAGGCTAACCTTTCAGTGAACAGTTGATATGTGCTGGTCAATGGATGTGTACAAAGAACTGACAAAAAATTCTATTTACTTAACAATAAATACTTTTGTTTTAAGTCTGGCAAATTCGAGATTCGACTACGGAGTTCGCGAGGTTCTTATGCAATTTCACGAAACCCGCGTGACTACGTGACGTAGGTAGACGCTCTATCAAATTGCGATATTAGAAATTAAGGTGATGTTTTTTCTAGTTTTATTTTGATTGGCTCTTAGGTCCCGCTAGGCTTTCCCGATCTTGGACTTTATGTGACGGTGATGTTTGGTTGCGCGATTGATTTCTCCGCCTGGTTAACTACCACTAATCCGCTTCGTCTGCCCTTTTTTAGGGTTTCGTTATAGTAAGTTGAAGTGCTTTCAATTCTCGAGCATATTGCTATTAACAAGTAGGAAAATTAGTTTATGTATTTTTTTAATATATTTATTCAAATCCATTAAAATAGTAAGTAGAGCGTTAGAAAAATTAAATGCAGTAGTGCCGCAACAGCTTGCTATGTATACTAAATAATCTCTCAGTTGCCTTTCTTTGTTAATAAAAAAAAAAAAATCCAGCTTACTCCATATTCTACTAGCCGTAAGTGATATCGCGGCATACGAGAACTGGTCGGCCACACTTTCGGCTCGCGATACGAGAGTGCTACACGTGTTTTTTTTTTAAAGAAATTTAAAACTCAGTCAAGGACAACCACAATTTTTAGTTAATATTTTTTTATCTGTGTTACACCTGTTTTGTGGTTTAATTTAAATACGTATTGAAGACAGTGCTATAGTATGAAAGTGACAGTTCTTTGTTAATCTGAAGAGTTTTTTTTTAATTTTTTAGTTTATAATCTGTGCGCTAGTGATGTGCATATGTGTCATTGCGGATTTTCTATTGATTTGTAGCCGGTTCGTGGAAATGCGGGCGGCGACTGTTTCCCTATCGCCTCCTTAATAACACTTCCGTATTGTCTAAGCTTGTAGCTCAACCTTTTATTCTTGATAGTTTCTTTTTACTTAAGTAATGCAAAAGATTTAGCATAAAGTATGAAAAATTAATTTACTAAGTGATACTTCTTAGGCGCCGATTCGATAATTGGACGAGACTGATGAGTGCAGTTTCAAGGACGCGTCACGTTTAGGCACATTTTAGTACACGAGAAAGAAGAAAGATATAACGTAGAGAGATGAAGAAATAGAGAGATGCATTGGATATCTAATACTAAATTTAACTTTCTTTTTATATAATATAATTCTAATTAAAATATATTTTTTTAAATTCTGTCACGTGTACTGAGTTGCATGCAATTTCTAAATAGGTTTTTTTTTAATATGTAATCATAGCCTATAAACGCAATGAAAAGTTATAAAGTATAAAGTAGGTTTTTTATGTTTCATTACGCAAAAAAATATACGCGGGAAGGTAAAAACGTAAATTATATTTAGTATTACTACACGCGTCAATATCAATTTTACGACTTTTCGAAGTTATGATATGATCATGAACCGAGACCAAATTAGCCAAGGTCACAACCTTTTTTTGTAATTTAATTCGAACAGTCTGTTCGTATCTTAAAAGATAATTTTTTTAATACGTTCTTGAGTGTCTACGCGGTCATTTCTAGAACTCTAATACATGATCAGTGAAACCATATGATCTTTATCAGTGGTAGGATTCTTATGCAGGACTTCGTCTAGGTTGCTGCCACCGCAGGGTTAGTTATTCTGCCGTGAAGCAGTAGTGTGCAAACATTACTGTGTATCGGTCTGTGCATTGAGAGCTAGTGTAATTACTGATCAGTCTCAGAGTGACGGGCGCACATAAATGTTTTGGTTGACATAGCATTTGTTATGAGCGGACGTTGCACTTACCGTTAGGTGCTTAATTAATAAAAAAAATACGAGAATCCGCTTCGGTAGGTACCCATCACCCAGTCCAAAATTGCCAGTTAGTGTAGCAGGACTGGGTTCGGTTTCGAGGGCACTGGTCAAAATTATCGGGCGTATGGGATTTAATACGACCTATCGAGTGACGACTCGTGGCCAGAGTATTTGACTTCTACGTCGCTTGTCCTGGGGTTTGAATTCCCGCCGAAGCCAAAATCTCTGCAAAAACATAAATTTTTTTTCGGATCTGGTTGTGTGTCTGTGAAATTTATGGCTGTACAACGCACCCACGATACAGTAGAAGTCTTCGTGGAGGGCATCGTTTATTTTTTTAAACATACGTGTCAAGGTAACGGGCGCAGTGCAGTGCCACAAGATCTGGTTGACACTGCAACTGTCAAGGGCAAGCGTGACTTACCCAGGGACTGCTCCGTTGGAGAGCGCTATGAGGGTTTATTTTGATACGCTCTTGCATTTAACCTTTTGATAAAAATGATAGTTCGGAACGGCTAACACCTACAAGTAAAACTTTTCGCTTACCAAAATCAAGTGAGGGGGCAACGATGGCAGCGGTTAGCTTTTGAACCGGCTTCGTAAGAATAACATCTTAAAAAGGCTTACGACTTAACGTTATGAAAGGTTATTGTTTTAATTTTGTATTTATTGCTATCTGTTCCCAGTCTTTAGCGTCTGTAATATTATGTATGTATATATATATATATATATTATGTATATATATATTTATATATATATATATATATATATATATATATATATGTAGCTGTTGCCCGTGACTTAAGGTTTTTTAAAAGTAACATAGACACTCTTTGATTTTCCGAAACAGTATCCTATGTCAGTCTCCAGGATTCAAGCTGTCCCTGCGTCGAATTTCGTCAAGACCGGTTCAACGGTTGAGCCGTGAAAAAGTAAGAAACAGACAAAGGGACAGAGAGAGTTACTTTCGCTTTTTTAATATTAGTATGGATTAGTATGGATAGATATATTTTTAGGTACGCATCGGGGTTTTCTAGTTTTTTCCCCAGTGGCAGCTATTTTGAAAATTAAAATGGCAGTCATTATGATGGCAAGCAAGTTCAGTATAACGCAAGATTTTTAATTAAGATGTTTTATGATGCATTCTATTCTATCATTCTGCGCATGGTGGCGATGGGCTCACCACCTATCACACCAAGTGCATTATATTGTTTTGGTGAAACGTGGATTGTGGCAGTCATTTGTTTTTGCAGTGACTGCTCAGTCTCTGACTACCCCTTATGGGATACAGTCGTGATCTTATGTATGTATGTATGTATGTTTTACCTACGTCTTACTAACGTTTTTTTATATTGGAGAAAGGTATGGATGATAAGTGCAACGTCCGCCCATGGCAATGCTGTGTCACCCAGAAACTTACTGTATGGCACCACACTGCAGTCCTATATGACCAGTGATTACGCTAGCTCTCAGTGCCCTTCAAACTGAAACATAGTAATGTTTGCACATTACTGCTTCATGGCAGAATAACGGACTCTGGGGTGGTACCTATCTAGACGGATTCCTGCATAGGAATACCAGTTTACCCTATCACTTTCGCATTTATAATATTAGTATGGATTTATGGTATTAAGTTTCAGGACGAGTTTTGCTCGTTCAAATAAAAATAATAAAATACCGTAAGAAATTACATTTACTTTATTACTTTTATGATACTAGAAAAGCTTTGGCCCGCATAAAGTATGCCGTGCATACGATTCCGCCATACGGCATGGTGGTAGGATTCCTATGCAGGAGTCTGTCTAGGTAGGTACCACCCCAGGGCCAGATATTCTACCGTGAAGCAGTAGTGTTCAAGCATTACTGTGTTTCGGTATGAAGGGCACTGTGAGCTAGCGTAATCACTGGGCATATGAGACTTAAGAACCTATGTCTCAGGGTGATGGGCACAGTGTGGTTTCACACAGAAATATTCTGGGTGACACAGCATTTGTTATGGGCAGACGTTGCACTTACCACCAGGTGAACGTTTTGCTCGTTTCATCACTTTATGCAATAAAAAAGAAATGGTATCTTGCTGACCAGAGCGATCACAGTTCCGACCTTTTCGATAATGTTCGGTTCTTAGCGTGCGGGCCCTTAAACTTGGAGCTTGATATTGTATAGCCTAGAATCTTCGCTAAGAAACAGGCTATTTAATGGAAAAAAGAGTTTTTCAAATCGGATTAGTATTCATGAGATTAGCTCTTTCAAACAATCTCTTCAAGTTTATTATAATAGTAAGATTAAACCTTATCTTCTGCTCAGTTGAAAGCCGTAACTTAATCCTATTACAGTGTAATAGACCGCGTGGCCTAGTGTTTAGAGTACCTGACTTCTATGTATCGGGTCCTGGGTTCGAATCTCAGCCGGAGCCAACATTTGTGCAAAAACACAAATTGTTGGTTTTCGGGTCCTAGCCTGCCTCCGATCTTATCGCGTCATCGTTGTATCGTGTGCGGGCACGTTGGGACGAGGGAGTCCCTCTGTGTTTGCTCCTACACTCGTGGACTATAATATCTCGTGGCACTATAATATATCCTGCGTAGTTGATAGCTCCCGAAAATATTCGGAAGTTATCGCCTTGGTCGATATCGTTCAGGAGGGCTCATCATTTTCCAGTGATGTATGTATAAACTAAAAGATATTAAGTAGTAAGACTTTTGTGTTTTAACTTAAGTAATAACTGTTTTTTTTAAATTGTATAAAGTGATGAAACGAGCAAAACGTTCACCTAATAGTAAGTACAACATCCGCCCATAACAAATGCTGTGTCACCCAGAATATTTCTGCGTGACACCACACTGCGCCCGTCACCCTAAGACATTAGTTCTTAAGTCTCAAACGCTAGCTCACAGTGCCCTTCAAACCGAAACACAGTAATGTTTGCACACTACTGCTTCACGGCAGAATAAATGGCCCTGGGGTGGTACCTACCTAGACGGATTCCTGCATAGGAATCCTACCACCAGTGAAAGTGTGTTGTACTGTTTTTATAAGCGAAAACCTGTAATTGGCTAGCAGTGTTGCCATTTTATAAGTTTCTATGTTATTTCATTTAGCTGTTGGTTTTCCATGAAACTAAAATAAAACAAAATTATACCAATACAACGTATTGTATAATAAAACGTAAATTTCCAAAGTGTTTTATATATATATATATATATATATATATATCGCCAGGCGAAAATTTCGATCAGCACTGGGGTTCATGTGAACGAGAAAACTTTTGGGTGCACGAGATGTAATTGAAAGTCCTAAATTACTGGGCACATGAGACTTAAGGACTGATGTCTCAGGGGGACGGCCGCAGTGTAGTGGCTCACCCAGAACATAGAAATGTTCTGGCACACAGAAGAGTGGCAGCATTTGATATGGGCAGACGTTGCACTTCAGTTGAACGTTTTGCTCGTCACTTTCTCCGATAAAAAAGTCCATGCTGAAGCTTACAATATTCAACATTTCGGGGAAAAAGGTGTCATGGAAAACATCGATCTACAGGGTCCATCATAATGATTTCTTATATTTACGCGAACACTACACATTTAAATGAAACTAATTTTACGGATTTTATCGCGTTTAATTTTTGTTATTTATAACCCGACGTTTCGAGTGCTTTACAGCACCCATGATCACGGGGGGACTGAGGTGACAGATGTCCTGATGTCATAGTTAACCCGGAGTACCTTCAGCTTTTAATTATTATTTGTGGTCCGATCTACGCAGAAAGAGCTAACTGTGTCTTGAAGTCTTGCAGTGGTATGCTTGGTTTTTGACTTAATTTTATTAATTATAGGATCCCAAGCTGGTGGTAATACCCAACCATCTTCTCTATTAAAATTAGGATGTTTTTTAATTTCAATAGTCTCGCGAATCATCCTTGGTAGGAATCGGTTTTCTTTTGCGAGGATTAGTGGTTCATCAAATCTGATGTAATGGTTGGGATGATCCAGAACATGGTCACAGACTGCAGACTTCCTGGAGCGACGATGCTTCACATCAGCTATATGATCGCGTAAAAGAACATAGATACAGAGTAGTAGTAGTAGTAGAACATATAGAATGATTCGCGAGGCTATTGAAATTAAAAAACATCTTAATTTTAATAGAGAAGATGGTTGGGTATTACCACCAGCTTGAGATCCAATAAATAATAAAATTAAATCGTAAGTAATAATAGGTAAGAATCGGAAGAAATAAAAAATTAAACGCGATAAAATCCGTAAAATTAGTTTCATTAAAAAGGGTCCAACAATTTGGAAACTGTTCTTAAAACGTTCGAGAAGAATAGAAATGAAAAGTTTTTATTTTTAAATCTATTTCGTCCTTAGTCATTGCGTTGTTTGTCTGGTCCGCCAAGTAGTTTAGGTTAATGGTTATCAACGAAAGCGTGGTCTAGTTTAGATGAGCAATTAATAATTAATTACTGTTTGAAAACAACGAGCGCTTCGGACGTATTACGTTATATAACTCTTTTATAACACTGAATAGAACTAATACTGGTTTTATGACGTTTATTTTTACCCACCGTGAATGTGGGAAACGTTTTGGTTTTATTCGTTTATACAAAAAAAGTTACAAAAGTTTAAGTACATACATAGATAGAGTCACGCCTCTTTCCCATAGAGGTAGGCAGAGACCACATCTTTCTACCTGCTACGATCCTGACTTCTTACGCTTCCTCTACTTTCATTAGTGTTTTCATACAAGCTCGCCGGTTTCGAGTACTATTAACGTGGCCTTTCCATAAAACTACTTCGATCTGATCGTGATACGTTCGCCTACGTTAACCCTTACCGGCTTGCCCATTCACACTCGCCTCATAAATCTGTTTCGTTAAAAAAGTTATAACGTTCCAATGTATAAAAGTCGCCGTGTAGTGGCGGCTCAAGAGAATCTACCACCTAAATATAGCTAATAAAAAAAAAACGCACTAATACATTGTTTTCCGGGCTATATCGTGACCACATACATACAGAACAAGTGACGTCCAATTTTTTTTTTTCTATTAACTTTTATAATATTCGAAATGAAGAATTTGTTACTAGTATCAAATACATTTATTAAAATGTCTTTTAATGTTTTACTCATTCAATCTACTACAACAATAAAGCTGGAGAGTATACTATTGCCGTGTGGTAGCGGTTTAAGAGAATCTACCGCTCCATCTCATCCCGTGGGTGTCGTAATAGTCGACAGAAGGAAAGTTAAAACCAGAAGACGAGCAGCAGCATCTTCCTGGGACATCTGAATAAATTAACTGCGGTTGCCAACCCGCCTGGTAAGCGTGATAACTATAGCAAAATGCCTTCAAAATGATAGCTTCAAACTCGTGTGGCAATCTATGGGGGAGGCCTATGTTCAGTTCAATCCCTCCGGTGTTGCGGACATTAACGGGCTTTGATCACTTCAAATTGAATTTATTTATTGAAATAAATTACAGATGCAACGCCGCCTCTGGTTTCCGAACCAGTTAAAACTGTGTTTCGGGAACCAGCGTCTTCTCTCTTCTCGAAAGTTTTGTGCTGTTTATGACATACTACTCGAAGCCCGCGACTTCGCCCGCTTGGATATAAGATTTCTGATCTCCCGTGAGAAGTATTTGATATTCCGGAATAAAAAATATCGTATTGTCCGTCTCTAGAATGCAAGCTAATATAAATATATGTGCCAAATTTCGTCAAGATCGGTTCAGCGATTGAACTGTGAAAAGGTAACAAACAGACAGGGGACAGAAGGAGTTACTTTCGCATTTACAATATTAGTATGGATACTTACCTTCAGGTGAGCTCTTGCTCGTTTGCCCCCTTTTCTATAGATAAAATAATCGACTAGTTATTTGGTAACATATCACAGATAAGGTTGTAGGTTATAGACGATCATTATCACGATACTATAAGAAGCCCGCTGTTGGACATAGCCATTCACCAAGTTAGGAAGTGAACTGCGCTCGGCAGTCGCAGTGCCAGACTCGTTGCAGTACAGTGCTATCCGTCACTGGTCTAAGTATTTTTAATCTGCGGTACACAATTTCTTTGTACGAAACCGTTCTAACTGAAAAAGTAAAGAAAATATCTAATATTTGAAGTGAAAACTTCTTAAGAATCGTTGTGATTTAAAACTCGATGAAACATATACATCCATAGGATACAGTTATATTTTCGAATTCGTCCAAATTACCTCGACAACAAGATCAAAAACCGATATTGTTAAAAACAAAACCATTTCTTGAAATTGAAAACTTGGAGTCTGTATAATATGTAATGTAATATGTGGAATAAAATGGAAATTATTTTTTAACGCTAGAATTACGGGCATCGACGGACGGGACGGATATATTACGAATAAGTAGACAACATCTAGATATACTTAATAAAATAAAGGAGTTCCAGATACATACATACATACGATCACGACTGTGTCCCATAAGGGGTAGTCAGAGATTGGGCACTGCCTGCAAAAACAGATGATTGCCACAATCCACGTTTCACGAAAACAATATAATGCACTCGGTGTGATAGGTGGTGGCCCATCGCCACCATGCGCACAGTGCCGTTTAATTCCCTTACTCGCCTTTTACGAGATCCATTGGATGAGATGGAGTGGTAAAAAGTAAAAAAAAAAGTAAAGTTTCAGCCTATAAATATCCCACTACTGAGCACAGGCCTCCTCTCATTTCTGAAAGGGTTTTTGGAGCTAGGAAGAATCCGCCACGCTGCTCCAATGCTTGGCGGACTTACACGTTACTTGGGTTGGCGGACTTCACATGTCTTCGAAATATTTTTTATTTCTCAGACATGCAGGTTTCCTCACGATGTTTTCCTTCACCGCCGAGCACGTGGTAAAATCAGCACTTAAAATTGCAATTAACAATTTTAGTGGTGCCGGCACCGGGAATCGAACCCAGGTCACTCGCGTACTATGAAATTTTAAAGCGACCGCCTAGCCCCTGAGCTACCACGGCTAGATGGAGTGGTAGTATTCTTTTAACTACTATAATCTTTATTAAATATCGCTGCATAATATCATTAAAAACCAATATATAATCGCTAAAGAAATATATTTATTTGTTCAGGATTAAAACCCGACAAATTGAAAACCCGTCAAATTGACGGCTTTCGTAAATATGGTATTAAACTTGGTAACAACATTATAATAAAATGTACTCTGCATTCATCTCATTCTCTCCAAGTTTAGTTATCTGAAGGTTTTACTTCTACAGCGTGTGAACTGCACACTTTTTAGTAACCTTAGTAAGTAACTAAGATGACCCAACGATAACATTAAGACGCAACGCGTGAGTGAGTGTGTGAACGTGTTAAAACTTAAAATAGTTTGTGTATTGTCTGATAATCGACTCGACACTTTTGTTGATATATGGAAAACCATTCAAGTATATTAGATGTGTGAAAGAAGGAATAGCTTCATACGGAATATCTTCGCTTTTCTATATATTTAACGATTTTTTTTATTTTTTTTTGATTGTATAAAGTGACGAAACGAGCAAAACGTTCACCTGACGGTAAGTGCAACGTCCACCCACAAGAAATGCTGTGTCACCCAGAATATTTCTGTGTACTACACTGCGCCCGTCACCCTGAGACATCAGTTCTTAAGTCTCAAATGCCCAGTGATTACGCTAGCTCACAGTGCCCTTCAAACCGAAACATAGTAATGCTTGCACACTACTTTTTCACGGTAGAATAACTGGCCCTGGGGTGGTACCTACCTAGACGGATTCCTGCCTAGGAATCCTACCACCAGTAAATTTATTGTAACCATTCTTTGCTAATATCAAATTAAAGGGCGCGTAGCCTAGTGGTCAGATTACTTGGCTATTACGCCCGAGGTCCTGGGTTCGAATAACAGGCGGAACCGATATTTGATCTAAAACACGTTTGGTTTTCGGGTGTGCCCTCTGGCAATGAATCCTAGCCTGCTCTGATTTTTTTACATGCACGGGTTACAGTTAGGTTATTGTGGCACTATAATATCTACTGCGCAGTTGATAGCTTTCAATATTATACGGTAGTTGTTGCCTTGCTCCAATTCGGCCTAAAAGGCACCTGTAGACGACACGCGCGTTCCTTACACGCACATTTTTAGGTAGGTTAAATATCGTTAGTTTATATAAGTTTAATGAATTCTAAAAACTACAATTATTTTAAATTGTCAACGTTTATTATCTGTTTTATAAATCGCTTCAAATGTCGGTATTTGGATATGTATTATAAAACGATTTTGATGTTAAATTTATTAAAATACTTTCGGGTTTTTGGCTTGCGCCTCAGTCAGTCCAATCATTTCGATAGCTCGAGACCACGTATTATTTTATTTGGCGGTTCCCTACAGCACCAAAATTGTCTTTGTCGGGATCTTAAAAAAATACATGACAATAGAAACATTTTACGCATTAAGTATTCTTATTTTTGCACATCACTAAGTGGCAAAATTTAGAATGGACTATATTATTAAATAGCACAGATTATAAATTATATAAATACCTAAGAAATAAATTCGTTACAAATGGAAACTTCTGGAATATTGAAGAAAGCAACGATTGAAGATAATGTTACGTTGCAAAAGCGACACTCTATCATCTCCGGGAGGAGCGATTTTTGTAAGTCCTTTGTTTTCTTGTATCGATATAAGATATTGTATATTACAGGTTGTATTTTTTCTTATCAGCTTTATGAACATGATTGTAGCGCAGTATCACAAAACGGAGAGAGTAGGTACTTGTGCAATGCATATAGACATCGCCATGTGACAAAAATTTCAAATGGTGTCAAAATAGAGTGGGAGTGCTTTTGCTTTCATACGGGTTTCAATCGATTATCGACAGTGCCGCGTCGTGTGGTCGCGGCTTAAGAGAATCTACCACCCCATCTCATCCCGTGGGTGTCGTAAAAGTCGATAGAGGGAAAATAAAAACCATTACATATATCTCCTAGAGTAACTAACTTACAGCCATAATTTTGATGCCAATTTGTTGCTTATCTAAAAATCTGCCGATTTAATACTAAAAAACTTGGTCTTTTTTACATTTTTTTTATAAATATTTTTTGATTGCGAGTAGTTTTAACCTAATTCTTTTAAATGTTTTACATTAATTTTAGGTATCTAACGATGAAAAATATTGTATCGAATCGAATAATACTATTTGCAGATCTGTGCAGCCGCAGACTTACAAGTTTATGCTATTTTTTCGAGGACATACACAACAAAACGCACAAACAGTTGAAATGGCCATGGGTAGGACGCATTAGGGGGTCGTTTTAGAGTGGGGATGAGATGAAGAATTAGTTCTTAAATTATCGCTAGTACGATCCCGGTCACATTGTATAAGGTTTAGGATACTATGTACTATCTCGGAAGAAGCAGGGGGAGACAGCAGTAGCTCGTGAGGCCTGGGTCGCTTACCCGGTACACCACCTTATTTGCCGGACAACGCAACCAGGTCTAGTACTCCCTGATATAGGTACCCAGTATCTCGTTTCATATTGTATTATTTATCTGCATCACACTTTTTTCTTAAGCCGGAGTTGACAACCGCACTACGAGCTTGCCTTCTTACTCTTTCTATTTTGTGGCAATTTTAATAAAAACGATGCGTCTCGCTTTTATCGGGATGACGTTCTGGTATCAACCAATGTTCTGAAAACACTAGTTTTTTTTGTAGCAGAATGTGACGAGACGACCAAAACGTTCACCTGATAGTAAGTGTAACGTCTGCCCATAACAAATACTGTGTTACTTACAACATTTCTGTGCACCACACTGCGCCCGTCACCCTGAGACATCAGTTCTTTAGTTTCATATGCCTAGTGATTACACTAGCCGTCGGTGCCCTCCAAACCGAAACACAGTCATGTTTTCACACTACTGCTTCACGCCAGAAATTCTAGCAATCCTACCTAAGGACGCTCGTCTCCTGAAACATGTGTGTGTATGTACAGTGAAATCGTGTAGTTTTTAATTAAAAATTAATGTTTAATTAAATATGTAATGACATACTAACAGTCAGGGATAACTATTAATTGCTGTTTTTCCTATCTACTATCACGCACTAACAAATGTATGAACTTATGTATGGTCTGAAATAAATATATGTACAAATAAATAAAAAGGCGGCGTCGGTTCAACGATGAACGTCTTCCGCTTAAAAGCTAACCAAAGCATATATTTGTCCAAAAAACAAATGATTGACTTAGTGGTTTTGGGTTACTGTAAGTGACCCAGTGTTTTTGACCCTGCATTTGACCCTCTCTTGGGTTTAAATGTTAAATCGGACATGGGAAGATGACGAGAGGCACACGGATATCAGTTACGTCGGAGTCGGATGTTATTTCTTTTATTGGATAAAGTGACGCAACGAGCAAAACGTTCACCTGATGGTAACTGCAACGTCTGCCCATAACAAATTCTGTGTCACTCAAACCATTTCTGTGTGACGCCATAATGCGCTCGTACCCCTGAAACATCAGTTCTTAAGTCTCATATGCCCAGTGATTACACTAGATCTCAGTGCCCTTCAAACCAAAACACAGTAATGTTTGCACACTACCGCTTCACGGCAGAATAACTGGCCCTGGGGTGGTACGCTAGGTAGCTAGACGGATTCCTGCATAGGAATCCTACCACCAATAAAAGACAGTTTTAATACGAAAATATGTCTGACCTAGACGTCTCTATAATATTCATATTTTGGTTGATTCTGACCAGCGGCCAAAAAAGGTTGCCGACCACTGCGCTAGTCGTTCCTATGTTTAGGTTGGGTACCACCTGTACCTACCTAGACGGATTCCTGCATATAATATGTATATGTATACATATTCTGCACAGATCACAACTTTTTGTTGTTGTTGACAACTGTCTAATTAGATGCAAGAGCCGTAGTAGCTCAGGGGACGGACGCCCGCGTTATATTTCATCGTACGCGAGTGTCTTGAGTTCGATCATCGGTGATGGTACTTTTAAAAATTGTTCTGCAATCGTGTTGATTTACCACTTGCTCATCTGATATATAAAGATTGCATATTTGATAAATAAAAATATTTTGCCAGTCCGCAATGGGGCAGTGATGGCGGAACCTTCTCGTCTCCAAAACCCTCTCAGAAATGAGAAGCATTTGCTCAGCAGTAGGACGTTCATAGTTTGTTACTTTACCTTAGACGCTGTTGGATAATTTAGGTATGACATAACTGAAATGTGTATTCCGCCAGAAGTCGAAGTCCGCGAGACTTTTCTGCCATTTTCCTTACACGTGTTTTACGACACCCACAAGATGCAAACATTTTGGCATCGCGTTGTTCTACTCTGGTATCTGCTGCCCTAGTTTACCGAGTCAAAGAAGTTTTATTTATACTAACCAGTAAATAGTACATCATATCCCAGATTGTTGGGTTACTTTACTATATTTTGTTAAAAAAAACTGACCCCAACGATCTACAAGCTAAATTATTCGCATATTAGCCAACGACTTTCTAAATCTTATCAGAGCAAAGCTTACATTATCGATCGTAGTGGACCGGGCCTAAAGCCAACGGCACGTTTGCTATTCGTTACACGTCTTATCGCATATAAAATTTAATCGTCTATATTGTTTGTTAAAATTCCAGCGCTATTTCAGTATTAATATTTAATGATATAGCTTTACTCTGATCTCCTTTTTTTACCTCCCCCGCCCCCGCCCTCCATTAGTATTTCTCCTATATCGTGTGTGCATTTTAAAGACATTTTCGTTCTCAAGGAGGTAATCACTTTAAAACTGCAACTGCAAACTGTATCTGCGATATCAGTCTATAGTTCTTCAAGAGGGCATTATCACTCCTTTGAAGATCAGGACAACCACGTTTCTACTCAACGCTTCTGGCGTAGTGCAACCCCGGAAGACGGAATTAAAGAGCTTCTGACTACTATACCGGTTGTCCACAGTCTATAACAAGCTATGCTATAATTCGGTCCTCACCCTGCGCTTTGCCATTCTTAAGCTTAATGATTTCTTATATTTACGCGAACACTACACATTTAAATGAAACTAATTTTACGTTTACGTTATAAATAGTATAAAATTAAACGCGATAAAATCCGTAAAATTAGTTTCATTTAAACATTCTTAAGCTGTTTGAGAGCCATACTAATCTCGCTCAGACTGACGTCCGGGATATCATCGAAATAGTGTCGGACGAGTTCTGCTTTAGGGGCGTTTTACTTTCCCCAACAGCGTGGAGGTTCCACGAGCCTCTCGTTCATATCGTCGACAGTAACGCAATCGTCCAGGCACTGAAAGTGATTTTGCTATTAGAGCGGGACGCTTTCGGGGTTTTGGATAAGGGCAAGAGATCGATGGAGCGTAGACTTCACCAGACGAGACCTCTCCAGCTTTTCGTTGAGGTTCAATGTGCCAGTTACCATTCGGCGATCACTACCGGACCTGGACCCGTCCGGGCTCATCCAGTTCCACTATCTGCGAGGCCGCTTTTGAAAGGAGTTTGTTATGAAAAGTCATTTTGATGTCCCAGGAAGATACTGCTGCTCATCTCCTGGTCTCCAAAAATGTTTTCTTTAAAAAAATAGTTGAAAAGATTGTATTAATTTACTAAATTATAGATAGTGCCGTCTGTTGACAATCTGTTCGTCAAACACGCACGACAGTTGTCGGTTGAAGTTGCTTAATAATTATCCATAGGTCGCTGGTTCATATCCGGCTCGAAGGACCAATGTAACGCCGATAGCTCAGTGATGAGATAATAAAATAGCGGACTGTATAAATGATGTTATAATTATAAACTGCACAACGGTTGTCGTTAAGCTACGGTACAAAGTTAATATGCGTGAGTGCTTCTTATGAGGCGTAACAGCTGACTCGCCCGCCGCGACGCCGCTCGGATCAACCGGTAGATGCGCCGTGTGTCCCCCGCTCCTCACGTCCCTCGCCTCGCCTGTGCTGTTGAGTTAGACGACTCAACACTTTCTTTAGAAGAAGGTAGATGGCGCCACCTGTTCATGATCACGATACTGCGCAATATATTCGCACGGGTTAGCTTATGTGTGTATGTGTTATTGGGACAAATGTTTTCTCCGGCTGGGATTCGAACTCAGAAGTCGCGGCGTATAAGTCAGATACCCCAACTACTGGGCACCCGGTCGTGATAGAGACAGTCACATCACATGTCACAGACAATTCACACTAAAGTAGAGAGAGTTTGCCGTTTACACCAAGCTTGGCTAAGGAATTGGCGAATGCAATACACGACGCCTCACAACTTAAACGCTTCCAGTAACTGGCCTGCATATTTTTGAAAGCCTTTTGAAGTCTTTTCGGAAGCCATGAGAATGAATTTAGTTACTGTGCAATTTCAAATCGAATTGTTGTCTTACTAAGCACCCTTAATATGTTCTCTGCACAACCCAAAGGTATACTGGTAGAGAATGCCTCTAGGCATTAAGTCCGCCTTTTTGCACACTTTTGTGCAAATAAAGTTTCAATAAATAAATGGCCTTTTTACGTAGTTGACTATTATAAGTCCGACATTCACGGATAGAGACGGGTTTTATTTCCAAGAAGTGAGACCTGAGATATCAGTTCTAAAACTCATGCCTGTTAATTACACTAACTAGCAGTGCCCATCGAACTTTAAAATGTGTAATGTTTGCGCAGTACTGCTTGACTGAAGAATAATCGGCACTGCCTTGGTACCCCACCTTGACAGATTCCAGCATAGAAACCCTACCATGAGTAAACACTAGCAGATTTTCTTACGCCGTCACCACACGACAAGATTAACCCTCTTAATTAATAGGTGTTAACTGTAAATCTATAAAAGATATTATGTTTCTACGACCACAAACGTATCCAATCGCACTATAATCAGATACCATATACAATTCTATTCAAATATGAAAACCGGCCAATTGCGTGTCGCTCAACGCGCAACGAAGGGCTCCGTCCGTAGCGGGGAATAGCGTTTAAGCGAAAATATTCCATATAAATATAAAACTATATCACATTTATACAAATAAATAAAATTGAAGTATCTGTTTCATCATCATCATCGTCATTTCAGCCTATCACTAGTCCACTGCTGAACATAGGCCTCCCCCATAGATTGCCACAAAAGTTGTAGCTCTCGAGAGGATTTTACCATAGTTGCCACGCTTGGCAGGCGGGTTGGCAACCGCAGTTTATTTATTCAGATGTTCCAGGAGATGCTGCTGCCCATCTTCTTATTTATATTTTCCCTCTGTCGACTTTTACGACACCCACGGGATGAGATGTACGGTATGTACGGTATTTATGAGAAAAAAACTATTTTTAAAATTTTTCTCCGTTTGTCTGTCTGTTTGTTCCGGCTAATCTCCAAAACTTGTGGACCGATTTTGACGGGACTTTCACTGACCGATAGGTATTATTATAGCGGGTAACTTAGGCTACTTTAATTTTAGAAAAATAATTAGGATGCCGCGCAAAATAAATTAAAACCCCCAAATCGATTCAAATAGGGAAGTATATATGTATATCATCGATCGGGGTCGGCTTTATCATGATCATATGTCGGGTACCGCGGAAACCGCGGGTACCGCTAGTATTGAATAAAAAACAATTTTCGATAAAAGTGTTGTCTAAGTCACCTTCAATTTTTTAGCCAATAGAGTAATTTTATAATTTACTTAAAAGTATTAGAGAAAGGAAAGGCACATAACATTATTTTCCTTGCTCCTAAACTATTTAATATATTAAAATTGGTTATAATCTCCTTCTTAGATATTCTGCAATTACCAAGAAATAGAATAATGACAGTATTATTATTAATCTGTGCTTTTGAAATAACATGTACAATTGGAGTAAATTATGCCCCAGGTGTTCAATCGTTAACAACAGTTTGAGACATTTAAGATACATACAGACATCAAACAATGACAAAGAAAAAAAAAATAAAACTCACACAGATGCATGATTCATTTAAATATTTTTTTAATGTAATTACATTACATTTATATATTAAATCAGGGTATGACCCACTGCATTATCCACAACTTACCAAGAATTATTAATAAAAAAGTAATGTAGCTATAAAGCTGTAGTAATAAAAAGAGCTTTTCATTATTGCATAACTCAAACACACCCACACCATTTATGATCAATATAGAATCTCCCGAAGCAACCATTACGCCCACGCGTACGTCGCATGAAAATGATGAGATTTTATATAAGTATGTACTCCATTTAGGTGCCTGATTAAGAATACGGAATCTATACATAAAGATTAAATTTAATGCAATCTATACATTTTTTTTTTAAAAACGAAACCCCACAGTAGGATTTTCTCCTGTATCGTGGGTGCGTTTTACAAACATACATTTCACATGCACAACACAACCAGACCCGAAAAGCAACAATTTGTGTTTTTTTTGCACAAATGTTACCTTCGGCTGGGAATCGAACCCAGGACCGGTGGCGCAGAAGTCAGGTACGCTAACCTCTACGCCACGCGGTCGACAAATTCAATTACTCAAACCGCTGGAACGATTTGACTAATTTTAAAAGTTTAATAGTCCGAATAAGGTTTTAAGCTTTAGGCTCCATCTGTTAGAGCAGAGGTTCCCAGACTTTTTTTCTCATAGACCACTTTCAAAATTTGGCTGGTTCCGGTGGACCGCCTGCTGAAATTCCCGAAACAAATGAGTAACGTTTATCCTTGGCATTCGTATTTATATTGGTGAAGAATCAAACAAGTTTATGCAAGATTGCAAGCACACACACCACAAGTCGCATTTCGTCCCTTTGCACGTCTGAACAAGGGTTGTGGACGGCGGCGGGAGCGCTTTGCAAGTCTCGACACGTTGTACTGAATATGGAATATGCAAGTTATTACAAGTGACAGTCGCTTAGCTTTATAAAATATTATCTGCCTACATTGATAGGCTTGACCAACATTTTAGAATTGGGAACCCCCATTTTTTTGTCACGCCAACGTACATCCCAGGGGGTCCACTTGGACCACTTTGGGAACTAAGGTGTTAGAGGGATCAATTAATACTGAATTTGCCGGTAGGAGGTTGCCACTCGAAATGCTTTCGTCTCCGACGTTTATCGGTTCTTTCTTTCCTTTTTCTTTAAAAACGTTACCCCACTAGGATTTCTCCTGTATCTTGAGTGCGTTTAACAGACAAATTTCACTTGCACGGACACAGCCCTAACAGACCGACCAGCAATCTGTGTTTTTGCACTAATATTGGCTTCGGCTGGACGTTGCGGTTAGTTACGTGGCTTCAGCTTACTGATCTTTTATTTAGACTATGTCAGTATTTCTAGTTCTACTCCGGATATCCTTTATTTCTTTGATAACTTAAAGAAAAACTTATGCTTTTACAATCAAACTTAATAAAGAAACCGGCAAACGCTGTGTAGGACTACCCTCTGCTAGATAGAGCGACGACCTGCAGATCGTGTTGAATCTATGGGGGCAGGCCTATTTTCAGTAATGGACTTATGAAAGGCTGAAATGATGATTATGGTGATGAAAGCTAGTATTTCGGCAACACCTGGATTACTTTTTATTGTGACAGTAAACATACTGCAAGTACACTCCTAACAAGGAGTGGTCAGGACACGGACCTAGCCTCAAGTTTTATTAGTACGCGAGTGATCTGCGTATTGTATGCGTATATCGCGTTAATGTATGAACGTCTCTATTCTGTCTAGTAAGCATTTTATATTACTATATCTTGGTTGAGCGCCGTCCTGCGCACAGTTCTGTTATCGACTCCGTCTTGGTAATGGGCTTTCGGGTCTTGAATAAATTCCATTTGTGTTGCCTAAAATAAGTCTTGTGACAGGCCTCTGTTTCGTAATTTGTATACAGTAATGCCTCGACTTCGCTACGCCGATTTACGCGATTCCAGAGTTTTGGAATCTTCCCACCGATTCATGTTTTAGGTCGCGTAACTCGATTCTTCACTCCGCCCAAAACCCTCACTAGAGTTCGGACACGTGCTTCGCATGGAATCGGCGCACGGCTACAAATTATTTAGTTCCTAACATGTACAAAGCCTTGGTAGACTCTATTATGTCAAAGGAGAGAAAGTTAAATTGCTAAGATCCGCATGCAAAATGTAAAATGGTGTGTATTGCCTAGTTTGCTCTTCAAAACTTTCTCTCCTTTACTATAATGGATTTCCGTAAAGTGACGCCTGATTCTATTAACTATATATTATGTCACCCAAGCTAAGTTAAACTAATTATTAAAATAAGGAAAGTACTAGTAATATCCTATTGTGTCCCGTTGTTGAGCACAGGCCTCCTTTCATTTCTGAATGGGTTTTGGGGCCGGGAAGAGTCCGACATGCTGTATATATAATTTCGAGTATTATTTAAGATTCGATTTCACATTTTGCTTTTGAATATATTTTTTCTTTAGCTCCTGGTCCCTATGAAACATAATTTGTATATATATATTATATGAAAAATTCTGTATCCTGACTTCCCACCCCACTTATCGCGTAAGTTCGGAGTATTACTGTATTTTAAATAAGTTAACTCAATAACTAAGTTCTTCCGAATTCTCCTTTTCTAAACAACAAAGTCTCAGACAAAAATGTGTGTAATAAAACTGTCGAAAACTTGTAGACAGTGGGACCTTCAACCATGTTTATTTTCCTTTTCTAAATAACAATGTCTCTAAAAAAATGTGTGAAATAAACTGTCGACAAGTTCAGATCAGAGGGACCTTCAACCTTGTTTATTTTCCTTTTCTAAATAACGACACCTCAAACATAAATGTGTGTAATAAACTGTCGAAAATTTCTAGTCGGAGGGAGGGAGCTTCAACCTTGTTAATTTTCCTTTTCTAAATAACAACGTCTCTTAACTAATATGTGTGTAACAAACCGTCCAAAACTTCTAGTCAGAGGGACCTTCAACCTTGTTTATTTTCCTTTTCTAAATAACAACGTCTCTTAACTAATATGTGTGTAACAAACCGTCCAAAACTTCTAGTCAGAGAGACCTTCAACCTTGTTTATTTTCCTTTTCTAAATAACAACGTTTCTAACAAAAATGTGTGTAATAAACCGTCAAAAACTTCTAGTCAGAGGGACAATCAACCTTGTTTATTTTCCTTTTCTAAATAACAAACGTCTCTAACAAATATGTGTGTATTAAACCGCCTAAAACTTCTAGTCAGAGGGACCTTCATCCTTGTTTATTTTCCTTTTCTAAATAACAACGTCACAAATGAAAAAGTGTAATAAACTGTCGTAAAGTTTCAAAGGGACCTTCAGCAACTTTTTTGATTATCTCTGTCTAATTAATTGCTATCGTTGACAGGGTCATCATCAGATGAAGAAGAGGGCGTGCAGCCCCACGAGAAGGCAATTGCTGGTGGGCAGACCAACCCACCGTACTGCGTGCGTAACGTGGAGCAGCACGCGTTCGGACGGAGGGAGATTGAGATTGCCGAGCAGGAGATGCCGGGTATCATGGCACTGCGGTCCCGTGCCAAGGAGGACAAGCCGCTGAAGGATGCGAAGGTATAAAAATCATTTACATTAGCTTTGCAAAGAGTTTGATGTTTTGAAGTGAAACTTCTTTGGGCGCGATGAGAATAAAATTTCAAATCGTATTTGAGTGTTATGTTTTTGTGCAACGTTTTCGTTATTCTTAATTCATTTTTATCGATCAATTATGCGGTGGTAGGATTCTTATGCAGGATCCGTCTTCAGTGCGGTTCCTGAGCTACCACGGCTCTAAGCTCCGATCAGTATGCTATAGCTAGCCTTTAAAACGTTCACCTAATTGTAAGTGCAACGTCTGCCCATAACAAAGGCTGTGTCATCATCATCATCATCATCATCATAATCATAATCATCATCATTTCAGCCTATTACTAATCCACTGCTG
Organism: Luehdorfia chinensis; assembly: GCA_019845155.1. NCBI lineage: Eukaryota > Metazoa > Arthropoda > Insecta > Lepidoptera > Papilionidae > Luehdorfia > Luehdorfia chinensis. The sequence goes on from JAHVAK010000107.1 coordinate 2,599,412, forward strand.
AACACAGGCCTCCCCAATAGATTGCCACAAAAGTTTGTAGCTCTAATTTTCGGGGGATTTTGCCATAGTTGCCACGCTCGGCAGGCAGGTTGGCAACCGCAGTTTATTTATTCTGATGTTCCAGGAAGATGCTGCTACCCATCTTCTGGTTTTAATTTTCCCTCTGTCGACTTTTACGACACCTAAGGGATGAAAAAGGGTGGTAGATTCTTTTAAGCCGCGACCACACGGCATTGTGTGACACCACACTACGCCCGAAACTCTGAGACATCCTTTTTAAGTCTCATATGCCCACTGATCACGCTAGCTGTCAGTGCCCTTCAAACCGACACACAGTAATGTTTGCACACAACTGCTTCACGGCAGAATAACTGGCCCCGGTACCTGCCTAGACGGATTCCTGCATAGCAATGCTACCACCAGTCTTTGAATTATGCTGCCCGCGTGATGCGGGTGTAAACTGATCATAATTCATAGATCTTATTGGCCAGGTCGTTGTTCATCCACGTGCCGTATCCCTTGTACAACCGTGCGCAAAAGTGTATTGTTAGAGAGTTTCTTTGGCGTGATTCAGTAATGTACGTCACAAGAACACGTGAACAATATTTTCACAATTACGTAATAGCAGCTGTACCGACCCGGCTTTGAATGAAAGTTACAGTTATTTAATAAAACTATTTTTGTCGTATTGTATCGCGTTTAGTGTTTAACTGAGAAGGGCACTGAGAGCTAGTGTGATCACAACATATGTGACTTATGAACTCATGTCACAGGCTGACGGCGCAGTGTGGTGCCGCACAGAAATGTACTGGGTGACACGGCATTTGTTATGGGCAGACGTTGCACTTTACATCAGGGGAATGTTTTGCTCGTTTCGTCACTTTCCGCACAATATGCATGTTTTTAGCCAAATTGAGCACCCCTGGATTACAGGATTACAACTTATAATTTATGCAATTATCAATCAATGAAAAAACAAAACCATTAAGTACTTAGTTTTCGTGGCTGACGACTACCACGCCGCGGGTCCTAGGTTCGAACTCCACCGGAGCCAACATTTGTGTAAAAACACAAATGGTCGTTTTTTGGATCTGGTTGAATTGTGTCTGTCCTTGTGTCTCTGACACTGCATCTATCTTACCACCGATCTTATCGCATGAGCGTTACATCGGTTATAGGTAGGTTAGGACAAGGGGGTGCCCCTGGGTGACACAGCATTTGGGCAGACGTTGCATTTTCCATCAGGTGAACTTATAAAGGTGAAGCTAGTGGTAATAACAGGTGAAGGAAAAAAATATAAGACGACGTCAGAGCGCTTTACAGCACTGGACCTGAGGAAATAGTAATATAAATTCTCGTAAATAGTGGAAATCAGTTATATGTTAAAGTCTGTGTGTGTGTCTGAGAAAAAGAGCACCCGTCCTTTTACACGTTTAGGACTAAATGTTGGTAAAATCCGTTATTAATAGTGTCCATGTCGGGGAAGGAATATGTATACAAAAAAGTAAAGTTTCCGCCTATAAATGTCCCACTGCTGAGCACAGGCCTCCTCTCATTTCTGAGAGGGTTTTGGAGCTAAGAAGAATCCGCCACGCTGCCCCAATGCGGGTTGGCGGACTGCAATGTTTTCCTTCACCGCCGAGCACGTGATAATTCAGCACTTAAAATTGCAACCAGCAGTGGTGCCGGCACCGGGAATCGAACCCAGGCCACTCGCGTACTATGAAATTTAAAGCGATCGCCTAGCCCCTGAGCTATCAACGCTCTTGAATGTGTATGTCAAATTTCAAATGTATGGTAAGGTCTTGTAGTTTCGGAGATATCGTAATGATTCCGTGATAAATCGCTTATTATATTATACCATTTCTTATATACTCGTATTACGTGGGAACGCAATGGGGAGTAAGTATTTTTTGACTCGTACCAAAATGGCGGCGTGCGGTTCGCCAACCGTCTCGTTTTCCGTGAGGGTCAATGGGCTATATCTGTAACTGAAGGAAGAAAAAGGCATGTCTGTATCTGTGTATTGTTTACACCCGAATCTTGGCAAATAAAAACAAATGAAATTTTAACAAATGAAGAAGTTTATCATCGCTAAGATCTGTCTGACTGAGACTGAGAATGCCACAATGCATTCTCTAATCTTTAGTTGTATACAAATAGAGAATAAATTAAATAAATAATAATTTTACTGGTGGTAGGATTCCTACCCAGGAATCGGTCTAGGTAGGTACCACCCCAGGGCCAGTTATTCTGCCGTGAAGCAGTAGTGTGCAAACATTACTGTGTTTCGGTTTGAAGGGCACCGAGAGCTAGCGTAATCACTGGGCATATGAGACTTAAGAACTGATATCTCAGGGTGACGGGCGCAGTGTGGTGTCACACAGTAATTTTCTGGGTGACACTGCATTTTTTATGGGCAGACGTTACACTTACCATCAGGTGAACGTTTTGCTCGTTCCGTTACTTTTATGAAATAAAAAAAAATAACTTCGTATAAATGTCGTGTTCATAGATAGTGGGGTGCACTCACATCAATGCACAGACGGCGGTGCTGATCGAGACTTTAGCGGCATTAGGTGCCACGGTCCGTTGGGCCGCTTGCAATATCTACAGCACTCAGAACGAGGTCGCGGCAGCCCTGGCACACGCTGGTAAGTATTGCTGCGACTTCAATAATCATATGAGAAGCTTAATAAATCACCACTAAATAATGAAAGTACAGAAGTAAAGCTTCTTGTATTGTGCACTCCAGCAACGCACATATCGACATAACTCATTATGTAGGAAACCGTCTAGGTAGGTACCACCCCAGAGCCAGTTATTTTGACGTGAAAAAGTGGCGTGCGAACATTACTGTGTTTCGGTTGGAAGAGCACAAAGCTAACGTAATCACTGGGTCATACGTGACCTAAGAACTGATGTGTCAGTGTGACGGCCGCAGTGTGGTGTCACACGGAGTGGTTCTGGGTGACACAAAATTTTTTATGGGCAGACCTCGCACTTATAATCGGGTGAACGTTTTGCTCGTTTCGTCACTACATCCAATTAAAAAAAAACCTTCAATATCAAATAGTGTCAAAACCATCCGAGCGAGTGTGCCGCCCGCTGCAAGGTTTTTTCTTTCATACGAGCAGTCGATAGTAATAATCATATCTAAATACTTACGCAGCTATTATTGTTACGCGCTGTTTCTGATTTGGACCGATAAAACGATACTCCGAAGATGTATATAAGATATATATATTTCACCCAAAGATAATCAATTTGTCACTATCTCTTGATTCGCCCTGTGGCTCATCTAAACTTAAACTCATCATACGGACGCACTTATATATGCCATCGAATATTCTAGAGCGCCAAGAAAATTCTTAAAATCCTGATGTTCCTGTTAAATCTTGAAACTTCGTTATCCGTTAAGGGGAAGATGTAACAGTCTAGAAACTTCTCTATTTGTTAAAGATTGCTGATAAAATTGTTAGTGGATTATTTTTACAAATTTATATCGAACCATTACATGTACTTCTATATGTATGTGTGTATGTATGTTACTTTATAATATGTATGTGCATATTTGTGTATCATTGTATCCACAGTGTTTCACTACGTCCTGGGTTGACTGGCAGAGACTGCCAACTGGCATTAAGTCCGCTCATTGTATCCTTTCAGGGTAAACAATGAAGTTAAAATAAATAAATAAGGGGAAGACATAACATTCTAGAAACTTCTCTATTTGTTAAGGAGAAGACATGCGTTTCTAGAAACTTCTCTTTTGTTAAGTGGCAGACAATGTTCTAGAATGTACGTAACATTATTATAAAATAGGACATAAGCGAGGCCACCTATAATGTACCTGCGACCGACGAGCTTAAATGAAAACAGTGTGAGGATTGACATTTGGAATTAGCCGTGACTGTACGTAATGTATGGATGTATTATAAAAAGCATATTATATAATAGATCATTATATAAAGATATGCGAAAAGAATTCATACTCTTACTTGCAAGCCTCGATATAGTCCGGATACCTAAAAATCGTATATGACGTTGACAACTTGGCGATGACCGCGTGGCCTAGTCTTCTACGCCGTGGGTTCGTAGCCAGCCGAACCCAGCGTTTGTCTAAAAACAAATTGTAGGTTTTTAGATTTTTCGCGATGTGATTTGAAGCCAGCATGCGCGGCACCGTGTGGTAGCGGCTTTAGAGAATCTACCATCCCATCTCATCCCGTGGGTGTCGTAAAATTCGGCAGAGGGAAAATCAAAACCAGGAGATGGGCAGCAGCATCTTCCTGGAACATCTGAATAAATAAATTGCGGTTGCCAATCCGCCTGCCAAGCTTGGCAACTATGGCAAAATTCCCCAAAATGATAACTACAAACTTTTGTGGCAATCTATGATGGAGGCCTATGTTCAGCAGTGGACTAGTGATAGGCTGAAATGATGAAGATGATCCGCGGCGAAGAAGTCAGATACTCTGATTACTGAAGCCAACTAATACGTATTTTGTATTTGTAACGACAAAGACGCCGTGGGTTCCCATTAAATACCAATTAATATTACTAACGGGATAGTGTTATTTTCAAGGTTTCGCAATATTCGCGTGGCGTGGCGAAAGCGAGGAGGCGTTCTGGTGGTGTATAGACCAATGCTGCACTCCAAGTGCGACGTGGCAGCCCAATATGATCCTCGACGATGGAGGCGACGCCACACATCTCATGCTGAAGAAGCATGCACCTGCCTTCAAACTGATTAAGGGTAAGAAGCTAACCTAAACTTGCGGCACGCTCCGATGGTAGTTTTGGCGTTTGTCCGCTCAAGTTTTAAAACTTACAACTACGTTTGAAGGAACATTAGATAGAATAGCGGCAATCGGCCGTGTGGTTACGGCATAAGAGAATCTACCACCCCATCTCGTACCGTGGGTGTCGTAAAAGTCGGCATAGGGAAAATTAAAACCAGGAGATGAGCACCAACATCTCCCTGGAATAGCTAAATAAATCAACTGCGGTTGCAAAACTGCCTACCAACCTATGTTCAGCAGTGGACATATGACGGGCTGAAATGAAGACGATGAAATAAAAAAAGCACAGCGAACTTCATTGTCAATACTGAGTCGCCCCCTTATGCCACCGTATTTTCAAATTAGTCTGAATGTACCGTTCTCCTTTGCGTCTCCATATTCTATGCCTTCCATCCATCTGGCTTAAGAGCACTCTACACTTATCAGTGAAAAGTACCCGCCCCCAACGGAGTCCCAAAAACGATGTTCGCGTGCAAAGTTTAACCGATGTAAACGATGGTGTCTCTCAAGTTTTGGAACTTTGGTTCGGTACATACGAACCTATGCCCACTTCTTCTAATCTTCTGCGAACTGTACGCTCGCTCACTCGCACTCCTCGCACACCTTCAAGCTCAATTCGGGTCTGCATAGCCGTTACTTGTGTGTTCCTGCGAGCTCGAAGTTGTAGAGAACGGTTATGCCTCCTCGAAGTGCACTTTTTTCTGCCTTGGCCTCTCCTCCTCACAAGATAATCAGTCAACTGGTACCGTCGAATACTGCGATGAATCGTTGAAACTGATTGCTGCATTCTGGCGGCAATAGATCTGTAGGTATGACCATTTCTTCGCATTTCATCTGCCCAAATAATCTCTGGTGGTGTTAAATCGGACATTTTTAGTTCAACTGAGGTGCCTACTATTGACACGAAAAAAATAACTTTTACTAATAAAATTGAGAATTTATCGAATTTTTAAAAATTTCTCCACAGACCGTGTTCGCACCACTAACAAATGAACAGAAACAAATCGATGAAAAAAATTACTGTCGCCTTATGTTCCATTTTTAAATTAAAGTTCTAAAGAAAAAGGTAACACAACTGGCCAGTCTTTTATGAAATATTATGAAAAATAATGTTTTTTTTATTCCGCTAATTGTGCCGGTGTGCATATTATGTTATGCGCCAATGAATTTGAAACATTTTAAACAAATAAAATAATAAAAAACTGTAGTGGAGTAGAGTAGTGTGTAAAATTAAAGTTTTTAAATAGCCAATACTTACAACTCACGAAGACTTGTAGGTGCGACTCGCACTTGACTATATTTTTTCTATGAATTTATAAATCTCGAGTTACGAGCTAAATAAATAAATAGAGTGTGTTTGGATTAAGAATGAATGATTTGACCGTCAAATGCCTCCTAAACGCCGATGATCAGGTAACATTACCATCATCGGAGGACGAGTTGCAGGCGATGGTTAATATTATGCATGATGCTCTACAAAGCAAAGGAATGAAAATTAATGTAGATAAGACGAAAGTAATGGTTTTTGAAAGATAAGAAAGTATGTCCGATTGCAAAGTTCTGATTGAAGGAGAAAGAGTTGAACAACTGAAACAGTTTGTGTACCTGGGTTCTAAATTTACGAGAGACGGAACGTATGACTGTGATATTGAGAGAAGAGTATTGGCAGGAAATCAAGTGAATGTGGCTCTGCATAACTTTATGTGTAGCCAGAACGTATCTAAAAAGGCACGACTGGCTGTACATAGGGGAGTTCTGGTCCTCACACTTATGTATGGTAGTGAATGCTGGGTCCGGCAGAAGAAGCATGAAAGTAGGATTAACGCTGTATAAATGAGAAGTTTGAGAAGTATAGCTGGAGTAACTCTGATTGACAAAGTGAGAAACAGCGTGATAAGGGAACGTTGCGGTGTGGTTGAAGATGTAGTGAAAAATATAGAGAAAGGCATGCTTAGATGGTTTGGACACATAGAGAGGATGAATGAAAGGAGATTGACGAATCAGATTTATGAGGCAAGTGTGAATGGAATGGAAAAGCCGGTAAGGTCGACCCTTACCGGCTAGGCGTACATATCACAATCAGATCGGTGAACTTTTGAGAAAAGGTCACGTTAAAAGTACCCGCAGCCCACGAGCGTGTGTGAAAACGCTAATGAAAGTAGAAGAAGCTAAAGATGTGTCAGGATCGTAGCAAGTGGAAAGATGTGGTCTCTGCCTACCCCTATGGGAAAGAGGCGTGACTGTATGTATTTATGTATGCATAAATAAATATCGAGTAAATAAAAATATTTCGGCGTCTCGCGTCATTGAAAAAAATCACTCGTCGTAATCAATCATCGTATTGTCAAATTATAACACAAAATCATTATTTTCAACAATTAGAAAAAAGGCGCGGTTTTTGTCGACGGTTATTAATGAATTGAAAACAGTGACATCTATTGTTCTCGCAATGAATTATAGTTAGTCACTATGATTAACATCATGTAAAATGCTCTATTTTAACTTCTTTTGTGCTGAAATGTATTTTAAAAATCTAATGTAAATTAAAAAATACGTTATAAGTATTTTTCTCTTTTCATTTTACCCTCTTATTTCTTCTAAATTATTATGGCTACTATCCCTCCATACTAAAATTGAACATGCGAAAGTTACTCTCTCTGTCCCTCTGTCTGTTTTTTTTACATTTTCACAGTTCAATCGCTGAACGGATCTTGATGAAATTTGGCACCGAGATAGCTTGCGTCCTGGAGATGGACGTAAGATACTTTTCATCCCGGATAATCAAATGGTTCCCAAGGGATATTTAAAAAACCTGTATTCACGCGGACGAATTCGCTGGCATCAGCTAGTTATTTATAAATTTAACGTTATAATTTGGCCTGTACATTTCCATAATGATTTCTTATATTTACGCGAACACTACACAATTAAATGAAACTAATTTTACGGATATTATCGCGTTTAATTTTGTGCTGAGTGCTTTACATCTCCCATTGTCACGGGGGGGGGGGGGGGGGACTGAGGTGATGTCCCGATGTCATAGTTAACCCGGGGTACCTTTGGATGATCCAGAACATGGTAACAAACTGCTTTGCTGGTTGCAGACTTCCTGGAGCGGCGATGCCCCCCGTGACCATGGCTGCTGTAAAGCACTCGAAACGTCGGGTTATAAATAATAAAATTAAACGCGATAAAATCCGTAAAATAAGTTTCATTTAAATCTGTACGTTTCCGCCACGGCACACGAGTCCGTCTTGCCCCCGATGCGCGCCAATAGATGTTTCACATCGAAATATGTTTTTTTTGCAGGTATAGTTGAGGAGAGCGTAACCGGGGTCCATCGCCTGTACCAGTTGAGCAAAGCGGGCAAACTCTGCGTCCCCGCCATGAACGTCAACGACTCCGTCACGAAGACCAAGTTCGATAACCTGTACTCGTGCCGGTGAGTTGTCACACATCACAAACTGTCACCGTGTCTTTAACACTGCATCCTAACCTACCACCGATCATATCGCATAAGCCTTACATCGGACGCGATTGGCCTTACGTGTTTGTGTAGACTTGTGACACTTTAATATCTCCTGTGCAGTAGATAGCTTCCGACAGTATTCTTCTAGTTGCACTCGTGCCGGTGAGTCATTAGTGGATATTGCACGGTTGGTGGGTTCGAATCCAACACCGAACTAACATATCTGAGAAACCACAAATTAACCGTTTTGTTAGTATTAATTATCATCGGACGCAAGTGAGGGCCTTTGTATAGAGTTGTGGCACTATAATATCTCCTGCGCAGTAGCTACTGACAGTATTCAGAAGTTGTAGTCGTAATCAAAAAGTGGACATGGTTAGTACATTACGAACAGGGCCATGATATACCAACGTAGGCCACAAAAATTTCGACACTTGTCGATCATAACTGTCTATCGATCTTTTTTATTTAGGATAAAGTGACGAAACGGGCAAAACGTTAACCTTCACCAGGTTAAGTGCAACGTCTGCCCATAACAAATGCTATGTCAGAACACTGCTGTGTGGCATCACACTGCGCCTGTTAATCTGAGACATTAGTTCTTAAGTCTCATATGCCCAGTAATTACACTAGCTCTCGGTGCAATTCAGACCGAAACACAGTAATGTTTGCACACTTCTGCTATTGAAGGTATTGTCAAGGAAAGGGGTTAAAGCCTACCCCCGCCAGTCTCGGGCGGTCTTATCTGGGGACGTCTCCTCCTACAAGTAGTATTTAGATGTTGTATATATAGTTCGCATCTCAGAAACTTTCATCGCTCGATTATGGACGTATGAAATAGTTCTTGAACTTCTCATGTGGCGACATAGATGTCGCTACCATGATGCTGAGTGGAAACCTTTTGAATATTTTTGTTTAGGTCTTGGTTGTCTATTATAATTAGTGCTACTTGGCCCGCCAAACGTTGTTCTGCTCTTTTCGCTGGGAGATGCAATGACTTTAATTTCTGTATATTATAATGAAATTGATGTTGATTTTAAGTATATTATGATGTAATAAATGTTTTTTTTTTATTTCATAAAGTTACGAGACGAGCAAAACGTTCACCTGATGGTAAGTGCAACGTCTGCCCATAACAGATGCTGTGTTACTCAGGATATTTAATGATCCGTCATACGGAGTGACGGAGTCGACCACAGCGCCTCCTATCGAGTCCAGATTATGTGATTTTCTTAAAGGCATTAAACCCAACATATGAGCTCGTCCTGACCGTTTTTCGGTGGGTTTGAGGGTCTACTGTGTAACTCTATACGCCAAAATGAAGGTCATTCATAGTTATCAATAGACACCCAGAACCTGAAAAACAACAGTTCGTGTTTTTTTTTTCACAAAAGTTGACTCAGGGCAGATCGATTCCAACTGTCACAGTAAATATATTAAAGCAGTATACAAGTGTGACTAAAGGAGAGAAAGTAAATTTGCTAATGTGTATTACCTAGTTTTGAAAAGCACCGCCCGCCACCGGGAGCAGCCACCAGATACCCTCCACCACTACAACACTACCACTAGGCAATACACACCACTGAAGTCGATAACACGACACGTGTTTCACCTCAAAACGAGGCATTATCAAGTGATATTGACTCTACGACAGTCAGCCGCCGAGTGATTTTTCAGTAGTCGGGTTTTAGTTTTCGAACTTACTATTTTTTACATCAATCCTTATATTATCAAGTTATGATAGTAAATAGCGATGTATCATGATCACGGACTGTCGCAAGCAACACAGATAAACGCAAAACCGTAACCACCCGTCTCCAGGTGGCACCCGCGACTGACAGCACTGCGACGTCCGCTTAGATTATTGTTGAGGCGTGCGCTGTGTGAGTGCGTTACGTTTCGAACGTTTGTACGTAGTTTCCGTACTGCTTTACATATTAACTGTGCGACTGTGCTTCGGTTTAAGGGCAGTGAAGCTAGTGTAATTACTGGGCATATGCGACTTAAGAACCAATGTCTCGGGGCGGCGAGCGCATTGTAGGGGCACACAGAAATGTTCTGGATGATACAGCATTTACTATGGGCAGACACACGCTCCTTATTTTATTTATTTATACTTTAGTGTAAACACCTTAAGAATTTTTTTTTATTGCATTAAGTGGCGAAACGAGTAAAATATTCATCTGATGGTAAGAGCAACGTCTGCCCATAACAAATGCTGTGTCACTCAGAACATTACTGTGTGATAACACACTGCGCCCGTCACCCTGAGACTTCAGTAGCTAAGTCTCATATACCCAGTGTTTACGATAGCTCCCAGTGCCCTTCAAACCGAAACACAGTAATGTTTGCACGCTACTGCTTCACGGCAGAACAACTGGCCTCGGCCACACAGGACACACAGAATTTACAAAGTTCAATTGGAAACATTTCCGCCCTTTCCGAGTTTGCGCCAAAACTCAATAGTCGTTGTAACGGATGGACTGTATATAGGTAAAAATTAAAACACCTTTGACTCTTTTGGACGTTTTTAGCGGGCGAAAGTTCGAGAAGGAATTGACTAGGTCCATATTGAAAAATACCTACATTCAAACTTTATTAAACCTACTTTATGGTCGACGAAAGCGTTATTTCATACGCGCCATACAATAATGAACTTTGCTACCTGGGTATACAGATTACATGAAGTGAACAATCTGTAATTTAAATTCTAACGTACGCCATCTGTCAGCCACCCGCATGACGTCACATTTATTCAACAATATACACACTAGCTCAGAGGCCGGGTGCTCGCCTTTAATTTCCTAACCTGGGTTCGATCCCCGGTGCCAGCACCTCTAAAATTGTTCTACAGTTTTAAGTGCTGATTTACCACGTGCTCAGCGGTGAAACAACAAAACATCGTGGGGAAACCTGCATGTCCGAGAAATAGAAATATTTCGAGGGCATGCGAAGTCCACCAACCCGCATCGGAGCAGCGTGGCGGACTATTCCTCGCTCCAAAACTCTTTCAGAAATGAGAGGAGGCCAGCATGTACCATTCTATAAATATATATAAATGTACCATTGCTCAGCAATGGTACATTTATAGGATGTTACTTTTATACACACTAGATGGCGTTGTTACAATTTTTTTTAATTAAACAAACGTAACAATTAATTCCTTCCTTTACAGTCGTGTTACTGTTTCGTAGAGTAGTGTTAGTTATCATCATCACTTCAGCCTATTACTAGTCCATTGTTAAACATAGGCCTCCACCACAGATTGCCACAAAAGTTTGTAGCTCTCATTTTGGGGTCATTTCGCCATAGTCGCCACGCTTGGCAGGCGGGTTGGCAACCGCAGTTAATTTATTCAGATGTTCCGGGAAGATGCTGCTGCCCATTTTCTGATTTTAGTTTTCCCTCTGTCGACTTTTACGACGCCCACGGAATAAGATGAGGTGGTAGATTTTCTTGAGGCCATCACACGAAAAATAGAGTAATAATCTATATTGAAAAAAATATTCTATTCTATTCTATTCAATAGTAGAACTAGTGTGACGTGTTACCTTGCCTCCTCCCACGTCTGTCGCACGGAGGACGGCCATGGACTTGCCTGACTGTTATGTAATTACTGGGCGTATGAGACTTAAGAACTAATCTCAGGGTGACGAGCGCAGTGTGGTGTAACACAGAAATGTTCTGGGTGGGCACAGACGTTGCACTTACCATCACGTAACGAATTGCTCGTCTCGTCACCATAAAAAAACTGGATTCGTACATACAGCCACGCGTTTTTTCCATGTATGGGGTAGGCAGAGTATACACGTAGCCCACTATTCGCACCCGCGGCAAACGAAACGTGACGGTAGGCGAACCTCGTCGCCGATTTGGTACGTGACAAAAAAATCTTACTCCCCATTGCGTTCTCACGAGCCGTATAGTACCACCCCAGGGCCAGTTATTCTGCCGTGAAGCAGTAGTGTGTGGACATAACTGTGTTTCGGTGTGAAGGGCACTGAGAGCTAGTGTAATTACTGGGCATATGAGACTTAAGAACTTATGTCTCAAGGTGACGGGCGCAGTGTGGTGCCACTCGTTGTTCTGGGTGACGCAGCATTCGTTATGGGCAGACGTTGCACTGATGAACGTTGCTTGTCTCGTCACTCTTTATCCAATAAAAAAAAACTAATGAAGGTTGTCTGTTCATACTATATACCTTAGTCACCTCTTACGACACCTCGGTAGGAAAGAGGTAGGGGCCATTCTACTCTGCCGGACACGTCGGTAAAAACTAAATAAAAATTATTTGTGCGCCAAATTATGCTTGCAAATAAATAGTGTAGGCTTTTTAACAAAACCGCTCTATATTTAGTTATATGAACGTGTGTTTTCGAGTAAATAAACCGATATCCGAAATAAGTAATTTACTGGTGGTAGGATTGCTATGCAGGAATCCGCCTAGGTAGGTACCACCCCAGGGCCAGTTATTCTGCCGTGAAGCAGTAGTGTGCAAACATTACTGTGTTTCGGTTTGAAGGGCACTGTGAGCTAGCGTAATCACTGGGCATATGAGACTTAAGAGCTGATGTCTCAGGGTGACGGGCGCAGTCTGGTGTCACACAGAAATATTCTGGGTGACACGCCATTTGTTGTGGGCAAACGTTGCAGTTACCATCATGTGAACATTTTGCTCGTTTCGTCACTCTATACAGTCAAAAAAAAATGCAATCGTTTGGCGGTATTCCAAGCAGCTGTCAAATGTGCATTTACGTTTAACTTTATTGCTTTTGTTAAGTGCTCTGTTCATGTGTGTATAAACCTCGTGGCTTAATGGTCAGAGAATTTGTTTTCTACACCGCGAGTCCTGGGTTCGCTTCCTAGGCGCCTGTGAACATTTGTGTTAAAACAAATTGTTGGTTCTCGTGACTGGCGGGGGTGGTTCCCGGTGGAGGTATTAGTTTTCTTTTGCTCGATATTGTGGGAGGGTGGGCGGTGCGGATCTAACCAAATTAACTTTCTTTCCTTAAGAATTTACAGCCAATGTCGCTCCGGGTCAGCCTCGCAGTATCATGTAACTTAGATTCGAACCTGTTCTAATAATTTTTATGTGAATGGGCACTTACTTTGTTGCAGTGTTATTGTTGATGGTAGGGATTTATATGCAGGAATCGGTCAAAGTAACATTACTGTTTCGAAGTAATTTCGGATATGAATTTTTTTTTTCTAAGTCATAATTTCTTTATTCAATGTAGGCTTGTTTAAAGCTCTACACCGGTTCAAAAAGTGACCTCAGAGAAGAACCGGTAAAATACTCTGGGGTCTTTATTTTTTCAATGCCATATTACATAACGTCATTTATAGATTACAAAATAATTACATTATAAATTTAGTAGCCAGGGGGTTTGCAAGTGCAGAGTATCAGTTATTTCCACACATCTTTGTCCTCTATATAATGATCTATTTTATAATACGCTTTATCTAATAATGTCTTCTTGATTAGTTTTTTAAAATCCATGTCCGATTTTTGTGTTACACTTTTAGGAATTTTATTATAAAACTTTATACATCTACTAAGAAAATACTTTCTAGTTTTAGCCAACCTAAACATAGAAACCTCTAGCGTGTCACCACGGCCCATTCTACAGTATACAGTCAATGTTTTGGTAAATAAATTAATGTTTTTCCGTTAGTACATAATATCTTCAAAAATAAACAACGACGGAAGTTTTAAAATATTAGTCTCCCTGAATAGTTCTCGTTGCGACTGGCGACTGGTCCCGAGTTAAAGATTGCCCGAAATGCTTGTTTTTGCAAAATTAATATTGTTTCCAATCCAGCTGCGGATCCCCACAGTAATAAGCCGTAGGACATAATACTGTGGAAGTATGCAAAATATACCAATTTAGCAGTAGCTTCACCAGTCAGCTGTCTAATCTTTCTTATTGCAAAATGGCAGAAATTATGAACTGATGTCTCAGGGTGACGAGCGCCGTGTGGAACAAAGAAATGTTTTGAGTGACACATTTGTGGGAGACGTTGCACTTAACATCACGTGAACGATATGTCTCGTCAAATTTTTCCATAAAAAAGTATCAAATGTAATTTTCCGATTTTAGATTAGCATTTCGATTTTGCTCAAATTAGTGTTCTGTTAGCAAACTGTGGCGGTGTGTTAAACGGGCGATTATTGAGCTTATCGCTTTCCTATCTATCATCAGATGTTGTAGATCGACTCTTAGATCTCTTAGACCGCCTTTTGTAATGGCGCTTATTGATGATAAAAAAATAATGATATTAGTAAATGACTTTTTATGTTTGATGCGACAGATAATAGTGAACATGCCGCTAATCACAGTTTGTTTGTGTGACCGGCAAGCTTAGCGTTTGCGATTCAATGTAGGTATTCCCCATTATAATCCTAAACCAATAAATTATTAAACGCGGCGTAAGTTGAACTGAGGGCGGATTTCACCGTTGAAATTAAACGCGACCAGTTCAAGCAAAACGAAGTTTAAGCGTGTAACCGAGTTCAATGCTACAGTTTGCAGTTCATAAACATCAAATGAAAGCAGTCAAATGCTAAACGCGGTTCAAATTCTGAACGCCCAATTTTCGACGTTCAGCTCTTTAAACGCGTTTAGAGAGCTGTCATTGTCAATTGCACAACTATGTAAACACAAAAAATATTTTCAATTCGTATTATTTATTGTTTGCATAACTATGTAACCTATGCATAAAAACGGACTGTTTGATGTCGCAAAATACGAAATAAATCGTCTTTTTGTTTTGGATTGTGATGATATTTCATGTAAACTTCGTTTTTGTAAACGCGTGTGGTGGCGGCTTAAGAGAATCTCATCCCGTGGGTGTCGTAAAAGTCGACAGAGGGAAAATGAAAACCAAAAGATGGGCAGCAGCATCATTCTGGAACATCTGAAAAAAAATAAACTGCGGTTGCCAACCCGCCTGCCAAGCGTGGCAACTATGGCAAATCCCCCCCAAAAAGAGATCTACAAACTTTTGTGGCAATCTATGGGGGAGGCCTATGTTCAGCAGTGGACTAGTGATAGGCTGAAAAGAAGAAGAAGGAGAAGAAGATCGAAATGGAGTCGGTGAAATCGGTTAGACGAAAACCGAGATCATATGATACATATGAACTCAGTTAATTAAAACGTGGTTTTATTAAACTTGGTTTCCAAAGCAATCGGTGAAATCGGGTCTAAGACTTAGAATGTATGAGGTGCGACACGAGGGGCCGCGCGTAACTATAGCAACGTAATATCACGCACGAATTATTCAGTCCTTCGACATTTATTTTCCTGTGAAATGTGTGATCATTTCTTTTAGAAATTTCAAGGAAATGACTCGACCACAACCAATTTCTAGGAGACAGACGAGATGGATGGTGGTGGACGTTTATAATATTTTTTTAAAAGAAAGTAATATAACAAGTTCTCTGAATACAACTACGGAAGTTACGAAAACTTTTTTTTTAAATTCGTCCAACACTTTTGACAGCTATTTAGGTTCAACTTACTTGCCGCGATCTATACGCTCCTTGAAGTGTCAAGAACAAAGCAAATACCTGTTCAAGAGAATATATCACGGTTCCACAAAAATCGATCAAGTAAATTCGAGAAAAATCTCGTGATATTTACGTGATGGGAGGTGTCAGGCAATTATGGAAGGACTATCATAGGTACTATACAGGGTCATTCGTAATGTCCCAGCAGGCTGGGCTTAGGGACGATGTGTGTATTCCTCAAAAAATATGTACATTTTCGGTGATGTAATTGCTGTTAGCCTTTTTGGCTTTTACAGCTACAATGGGATACTGTGCTCACGGGTCAGGGGCCCGCGTGCCAGGTTTGGTTTGACCAAAACATAAATAAATAAATAAATAAACTACACAAACCTCGAAATTCGGACTGTCGCGTTCGCAATGTGCTTTCGCGATTTCGAATATCTTAAATGTTTTAAGTCGTCTAATAACCCACCGAGGGAGGCTGCGGGCCTCCATTCGGACTGTCGACTTGTGTGTCTGTAACTCTGGGTGGTGAGAACCGCCCTGGAACACGGGTAAATCGTGTGTACGCGGTGTGATTATTGACAATTGCGCGCCGCCAAAAAATATAATGAGCCTCGTAGCGTGATACCTGTAGGAGATATGTCGACTGAAAGAATTTGCTTTAAACTCATAGGTGACTACCCTGTTATACAGCTGCTCTAGGCAATGAACTCATAAATTTAATTGGGCGTTTTTCCATTGAGCTGCTATCGAAAGAAGTCGCAAGTACTAGGATAACATGAAGATTAAGGAAATCTGTTGCGAAGTAAATCTGTTAGTATGACGCCGTAGTAGGGTAACATAAATTAAATGGAGCAAAAAACGTATTTTGCATTTGGCTGGTTCGGGGCAACGACTTTATTAGTTAGGGTCGCGTAAAGTTTAACAAATAATTTCAAAGTTTTGTATGGACATTTTTAGTATTCAATTTTGTCATTAAAGCTTCACCGTTGTGTTTATCCGATCAAAGTAGCATGGGTAGGTGCCGGGATGTTATACCAATTATGAATAACGTTGTATATCAAAAAAGATAGTGAGATTATATTAGAAATTAATAGTTTAATATTTTATATGTATTTAAGCCGCACGAATTATTGTACAAGTTTTTCAAAATGGCCACAGGGTGGCCAGTCAGAGACTGCATAGACAATTCATTTACATTTTTAAATATTTTCCATTTATTTATTTTAATAAAAAAACGTTGTGGAGTTGGACATTGAACGTGTCTTGGCGAAGTAAATTATGAGTTATTCTTTTAATTTAGACGCTCAGAATTTCTAAGTTAGTTTTCGTTTGTGACATGTAGCAACTTAGACTGTTGCGCCATTTTTCTTAGTATAATTCGTGCTATCGAAAGTAAATACGCGCTAAAGTGACTTAAACATTATTTTATAATTTCGTACATAAATATTTAAATGATTTATGTACGGGGGATCAAAATAACAATAGAGTGTTTTTATATGAGTTTTTAATCAATTTTAGATCATGTCATCTTTCAATTTACTGACGTAAATATAAACAAATATGGCTACTTAGTCAGCAAGACTGTTTTGGTTGACATGGGCTCAGTCACTTAGAACTTTATGATGAGTGTCTAACTTAGCAACCTAGAATTTTCTTGCCCAGACACGCCCATTATCATCATCATCATCATCACCATCATCTCAGCCTATCAGTAGTCCACTGCTGAACATTGGCCTCCCACATAGATTGCCACAAAACTTTGTAGCTCTCATTTTTTGAATTTTGCCATAGTTGCCACGCTTGCCAGGCGTTTTGACAAAAAATCTTTGAGAAAACCAGGAGATGTGGAATGGTTTATATATTTTTTTCATTCATTCTATGCATTGTTCAAGCACACCTCCGAGGCTCCATACATTTCCGGACCACATCTTTTGTCACAACAACACTCCGATGTATGTGTTTTTTGTGCGGAGAAACCTGGTACATGTTAATTAATCGGCACCTTGAGAGGAGACTACTTCTATTTTTTCTATTTTTCGAAAAGAGCAAGTGTGTAACGTCTCCCTACCCATCTGTGTTACCCAGAACACTTATGTGTGGCACCACACTGCGCTCGTCGACAGTTCTTAAGTCTCACTACTATTTGCCTGCTGTACAACTGGCACTGTGGTTGGTACTTACCTAGATGAAATCCCGCATAGGAATCCTATCACCAGTAACAAGTTTATCTAAGACTGCATAAACGTTAGTACCTAAACTTAGTCCTCCATTCGTTTTGTTACAGAGAGAGTATAATCGACGCGTTAAAACGTAGCACGGATTTGATGTTTGGCGGGAAGCAGGCCGTTGTCTGTGGTTACGGAGAGGTCGGTAAAGGCTGCTGCCAGGCATTGAAGGCATTAGGATGCGTGGTGAGTTGTGGTTCATGCATGCATAATGAATAAAGAATCTTAAGTTTTGAAATACGTAGTTAATGCTGTTTTTTGTCCCGCAGGTGTACGTAACAGAAATAGACCCGATTTGCGCTTTGCAAGCGGCCATGGACGGGTTTAGAGTAGTCAAACTTACCGAGGTAAAACAACTACATATTAAAAATTATATCCTTTTCTATTTTTACCCGCAAATATGGTTATACTGTTTTCTCCCATAGGTAATACGACAGGTGGACATAGTGATAACAGCGACGGGGAATAAGGGTGTCGTCACACGGGAGCACATGGAGCGAATGAAGAACGGCTGTGTTGTGTGCAACATGGGGCACAGCAACACTGAGGTCGACGTGCATTCGCTGCGCACTCCCGATCTACTGTGGGAGCGCGTCCGGAGTCAGGTGAGCTGTACCACTCTCCCACCCCTCGGCTCCCGCGCTGCAGAGGAGGTGACCAGAGATTCTAGGAAGCCATTTGACGTATCATAAGCCCTCATGAGGGTTATTCGCAACCGGTCAGCGGGGTAGGCAAGGCAGAAAATCGGTGTCCCGCTCATCCACTGTGACCCCCGCTTATCGGAGAGATACACGGAGCAGTCGCTTTCACAGTTTTCGCCACCGGACAATAAAATCACTGTAGAATAAGCTACTGCTAACTGTCAATGTGTAGTCAATCACACGAGGTGGTTACCGAACCATACTTTTTTTTCATTAGGGGAATGCCTAACGCATACACACCCTCGCGGGGGCAAGGACCAGTAATGTCTTACTTGCACCGACTTAAACCCCATGGTGTTCCGCCTTCGCCGCATGTTGGCAAGGCAACGATCCCACCGGCGCCGGCCGCCTACTGTCGGTACCCCCTCCTCGGAAGAGGGCAACCGCACCCCTCTCTCCCTCCCAGCAAGGCGCGCCGGAGCACACAAAGCGCTTTCCATCAAGACCTTCCGTGTCCGCGGTCCAACGCGGAGGCCACGGGGGCCAAGAAGACAAGCACCAGCCTTCCCGACCGGCGAATCTGGTCTGTAGATCCGCTGCTGACCACAATTTCGTCGCGGTGGGTAAGGAAAGCGGCGCAACGTAATACCGTCACTCCCCTCCCTCCGTTGTCCCACCACTGCCGCATCAACGGTGTGGCCCCGCCAAAGTCGCGGAGGATAGGGAGAGTGGCGCATTGCAATACCACAACTCCTCTACCCCTGCGTCTCCACCCTTGGTTACCGAACCATCCTGGCTTAACCTATCCTGTCATGTTGTTAGTTAAATAAATAATGTTATTTTTAGGTGGACCACATTATCTGGCCAAATGGTAAGCGCATAGTGCTGCTAGCTGAAGGCAGGCTTGCCAACCTGTGCTGTTCATCGCTACCGTCGTTTGTAGTGTCGGTTACTGCGGCGACACAGGCACTAGCGCTCATTGAGTTGTACAACGCACCACAGCATAGGTATAAGGTGAGTTGTAGCATAGTATGTTTAACAATAAAGTGTGATTTTTTCCTAGTTGGGAAAAAAAATGAAGTTACAGAACATATTATTGTACACTAGATTATCTCATTAAAGATTTGATACCTTTTTTAGGCGGACGTATACCTTCTGCCAAAGAAAATGGACGAATACGTCGCCAGTCTACACCTACCCACATTCGACGCACACTTGACCGAACTAACGGACGAACAAGCGAAATATCTGGGCCTCAACAAAGTTGGTCCTTTCAAACCCAACTACTATCGATACTAGCAGAGGAAGTATCGCCTCAGCAGGGATCACATGCCGAGACAATTGACGAATAGTGGCTAAACCTTCAGTTCCTTAACGTAGATGAATTGATGCCCGGGAATCGATATTTTTTATATTAAGACTGTCAATTGTAGCATGTCCGCAACTAATTAGTCACGATAGAATTAGCATCGAATCACATCGATACGCTGCCGCTGCAATCGATTATTTCGTGCGAATCTATTTGAATATCGACACTTGGCACACAAAAAAAAAACAACAAAATAAAAACAATTAAGTAATAAAATTTGAAAGGTATTATAGCTTGCTGGATACATATCCTAAAATAATGGGGATTTTCTCTTAATCGATTTCGATGTATCGACATCTTCTGGGTATATGAAACGAAGATGTCATCTGTGCAGGTTTACTTTGGTGCCGTAAGATGGCGTAAATATAGTTACTTGTCATCCTCTTCACGTACCCTATCAGAAGGATGCCTGCAGGCTACTTTTTACTGGATTATATAGATGGTTATTCCATGGATGGCATTTCTCTTAGTCGACTTTTACGACACGCATGGGACGAAATACAGATTCTCTAACGCCGCCACCACACGGCGTTTATAAATTAATTAATTGACTATTTATAACATCGAAATCGATTAAAATAATTCGATTGTGATATGTAGCAACATCCATTAGTGACAAAAAATGTTGACATCGAACATATAAAAAATCGATATATGGAATCGATAGTAGTATTAGTGAAGTCGGTATTACTATCGATTGAACCTTTTAGTAACATTGATAGTCAAATACGATCACTAGTTAAAAGCTCACAGCCTTTTGCGCCACTTTATGTGAACTTTTTCATTGGTCTTGGCTTCCTAAGCAAGAGCCATATAGTGATAAAACCTATATATTCTACTAAATTATAAGAAAAAACCAAAAGTTTACGTTGAATTTGTTTTTTATTTATTATAACAATTATTACAATACAACTTTATTTGGCAGAGCCTTAGACTTTTATGTATTTAAGCGGCAAATTTTCTCGATTTCGGAAGAATTACACAACCTCCATAAATGCAGTGATCCACTGAAAGATTACACTAAATGACAGTGGAACACATTATTAAATATGTTCAAATAAATTTAAAATATTATTATTTAAGATTTTCGTTCAATTCCGAGATTTCGCACAGATCTTTTTTTTTTTACTTTTCTGAACCAAAGAGTAATATTATGGGATTTTGAAGTTTGTTTGTTTGTTGTGTGATTTTTGCTGTGTGTACTTTATATTACAACCCATCATAAGCATAATGCTAAACATAGGCGTCGCCCTTAGATTGATTTAAAAACAAGGCGCCTCCTAAGCAACCTACAAACACGCACACAGGCGTGGAATTGGAACCCGTAACATTCTACAATCTATCACCACCACCTGCATCCATCAACATTCCGCAAAATTGAACTGGCGTTTTACCTATGTTAGTTAGGAGTAGTCTTATGCTGCATTTACTGGTACGGGGCTGCCATTATCCATACTTATATTATAAATGCGAAAGTAACTCTCTCTGTACCTCTGTCTGTTTGTTACATTTCAACACAGAGATAGCTTACATCCTGCTGAAGGATATAGGATATTTACATAAGACATTTTATTCCGGAAAATCAAAAAGTTCTTTAACGATTGTAAGCTTTTTGTTTTTCCGGGTTTCAGCTAGTATTATAATGATAACAGTAACTGACGCAGATAGACAAATTACTAAATGTAGCTTACTAGAGCATTAAAACGTTTTTTTTTTATTGTAATGAGTTGCATTGCGCACACAGTATGTCACTGTTACTTCCGACTTTTTAGGACTTCCCTGTATATAGAAACTTATATACTATACAAACCATCTACCACTTACCACCAGATTGGGATCCTATAATTAATAAAATTAAATCAAAAACCAAGCATACCACTGCAAGACTTCAAGAGACAGTTAGCTCTTTCTGTGTAGATCGGACCAAAAATAATAATTAAAAGCTGAAGGTACTCCGGGTTAACGGGGACATCAGGACATCTTTCATCTCAGTCCTCCCGTGACCATGGGTGCTGTAAAGCACTCGAAACGTCGAGTTATAAATAGTAAATATAAACGCGATAAAATCCGTAAAATTTAGTTTCATCTAAATGTGTAGTGTTCGCGTAAATATAAGAAATCATTTTAAACAAAAACTTGTTCTATGAATGACTTTCAAAATCGAGAAAATTGTTTGATTGTTTTCTTTGAATTGGACTTACTATATTGTGTACAAATGACAAAATAACATACCAATAATGTTAGTAAATAGATGCTTCACGATTCAAAAACAGAATTAGAAGAGCTAGAGCGTCGTACAAAGACATTGGTAAATGTAAAAGATAATTGTTTGCAAAGGTTTCGGTTAGATTTATTATTGCATCAGATAAAGTAACTGTGTCTACATTGGTGAATGTAATGTTTGTTCAATAAAGAGAATAAATATATAATAATGCAGTCTAACAAAGTACTAAAAGAAATTACTAAACTCATAAATAATTCGTTGCCAAAAACATATTCTTTACGCGCTGCTAAAGCTAGTTGCTATTTAAGAATTGTTATTCAATATTTTGCAATCTTTACTCATTGTTTAAAAGCACTTTAAAAACATTTCCTAATTTCGTCCATGCGCAAGACAATACAGCAGTGTAGATTATAATCCTTATGTAAAGTAGAGAGCCTAATAAGTATTGGACAATTTTAGCTGACATTCCTAATTTGAGAAATATTGCAGGAATATTTTCATTTGGCAAAGTAAGATGAAATGAGGTAGCTTTTTGAATTAGGATTTTAGTGTTAAGTATATGTATTACATTATTACTGGCATGATATTTTCAAAATTCTACCAAGAGGGGGAGGCCATTTAAGTATAATTTATATTTCAATACAAATTTGATTTCTTCGAAGAATAAATAAAATGAGTCAGTATCACTTTTAAGTAAATTTAATTAGTGACTAAGCGTAAAATTTTAATTATATTGTATAGATAATAATGCTTTAGGATGTGTGTTTTAAGTAGAATGAATATTATGTTGAATTTATTATGATTTGTTGACTAGAAATTAAATAATTAAAGAAAACATTGCAGATGCTTGGGCAAATCAAATAATAAAAAACTTTGACATAGGAGATAAACATTTTATAGTGCTTGTTGTAAATGATACTCGTACATTTACACGTCTTATGACATCAGGAGGATTATCGTGGAATTCTGGTAGGTTTCGTGATCGGTTTCATTTGATCCCATTTACCAATAAATGAGGTACAAACGCCAAAATAAAACCGATCACGAAACCCACCAGTGTTACACAATATACCTCTCGGTCGTATATAACGACCACGGTCCATAATAGTAACCATTTTGGTTGTCTATGGTCACTGCAAAACATACGTGCATAACACTCAGACCAACAAAGTCTGAGGCATGTAACTTTACATACATACATACATACATACATAAGATCACGACTGTATCCCATAAGGGGTAGTCAGAGACTGGGCACTCACTGCAAAAACAGATGACTGCCACAATCCCCGTTTCACCAAAACAATATGTAGTATTCTTTTAACGAGCCGCCGATTAATTAATAATGTCAAATGTATAGAATTTTTTAAACCCACTTTTTTGTTCTTGGAAACGCGAATTATTCATTTTGTGAAAAATTTTTCGATTTGATAAATTATTTTTTAAGTTTTAGTTATATTTAAGGAAATTTTTCGAATATATAATAGGTATCTGTTTTTAGGAAACTTGTGCGAAACGTTTTCTACTAGTCAGTTGCGGCCATTTGAATAAAAATCTATGTTTTCATGTTAACATCAGGTGCATAATAATCGGTGATGACACTGGAACATATCACTAGCTTCATTGCTTAACTATGAACCAAATCCCAAGAACAGTATGATCTGAAACAGTCAACAGTAAAAATAAATACTGCTCCGTGATATACGCTGAAATGCAATTTTGAACTAGTCATTTACATAAAATTCATCTATTACCAACCCATTTATTAACTATGGGTCCACTGTCATATTACCGAAATAGGATTTATATTAAAATAAAAATTAAGTGTTTCATTTTTATTAAATTTATTTCACAAAAGAATGTTAACGAAAATATTAATTTTCAGACAAAGAGATTAAATATTGTATCGCTTGTATAAAAATAATATACAGGAATTAAAAATACACATGACGCATACACTAGTGTAAGTGTCGAAAAAAACATTTTTTTTTGCAAGATTTTTTATGTCAGGACGCCATTTTGTTATGCTGCTTTATACTCTTTTTAATTGACCAATGACCAATGGCAAAGTAAAAGTATTATTTTACCGCGCAGTTACCACTTTTTTTTTAAAGCGCGTGTAAATAGATAACGAATATAAAAACGATGTTGTTTTTAGGCTACCAGTATTCTGTGAAGTATTTTTATTTAATTACCGTTTAACTTTGTTTATTTTATAGTAGGTGAAAAATTTTTATGTTCGTATACACTCCTAATGTGAAACTTATGTCGACCAAAAGCAGTTTCAAATTATGTTAATGTATTATAATTATCGATGTTTTACATTTAGGTCTTCGCTAATAACTTTTGGCCAGTGACCGCAATTACTTATTAAAAAAAAATATTTCTTCTTCATTCCGACTGTATTTAAAACGTTGAAAATTTATTTACATACTTTTATATACATTCATTTTTTGCTATTACTATTAATGCGTGTATTTATCGGTGTGTAAACGATAATATTAAAATAACTGACAAGTTTATATCATGCTAGGGAGGACACTTGGTTTAATTTATAAATTTTTAAAATTTCTTCCGGATTTTTTTTACATTCCTTTAATAGCAGTAGTGTTTTTTTTAATTTAAATGAAAAAGTGACATTGTTAGGTAAAAAAATATTACTTCACGAAGATTATTACCATTTTATTTATTTTTGTTGTATCCAATACTCGTAGGTTTTAGCCAAATACTGTTTAATAAAGTGTATATTAAAATTATTTAAACTGCAATTTACAACAAATTCTAGTCCCGGATAATATTTCAAGTTATTTAAAAAAATATAGTAATTACTAGAAAAATAAAATGATTATTTATTAACAGTTTATTGAAATACTAGGTAAAAGACGTTTATCAAGCATTGAATGCAACATTTTAACCATAATAAAACTGCCGTATTAAAAAGCATCTGATTGTGAGAAAAGAAGTAAAATTATTTCTCGAACTTTAGTTTCGTAGTTGTGAACACAATTGGTCGCCTCCCTAAGCCAGTCTTTATTTTTCCCACCAATTAGTGGACTGTGCTAGAAGAGCCTAGAGTTCAGTCTAGAGAAAAATTATAATGCCTAAACGACCGAATGTAAGTAGTAGTTGAGTATTTAAGGATATTGTTGCCATGTTTTTAATAAATAAACATTTTAGAAAAATACAGTTTGGTTTCATTCTATTTCTTTTGTCCTCACAACCGTAGTATTTAGAGTTACATTCAGCTGATTGCCTTATTAAAACATAATATAAATATTGTTTATTTAAAATAGATTATATACATTGTTTACTCATTGAACGTATTTTTTTAAAACTATTGTAGTTTTTAAAAAAATGCCTCTGTCCTGTACGAACCAGCAAAAAACCCACCGGGTAGTTTTTTATTTTTATTTATACGATATTTTGCACAAATACAGTATCATAAATACAGATGAAGAAATATCTTGGTAGTGACTCATTCACAGAAAATATCATCCATGTATTTTTTGATATTGTAATAACCCTTTTTAGTAAGTCGTTGTTTAATCAAATATTTATACTTTTTGATTGAGAGACTGTGCACTTTCTGAGATTTTGTTATAAAAAGTGAATGCGTGTGTGTTAGTATTAATAGTTTTGACAATGTTAAATACGCTGTTGTGTAGAAAACAGTCTTTATTTAAATGGTCTGGTTCTGAAGATGTTGAAGAATTTCTCTTCAGGTTCAAATAAAGGCACATAAAATGATTCATACAAATTGTATGAATCACAGTTTGTATATTTGGGCAAAAAGTTCACGTCATTTAGATACACAAAAAAGATTTATCGCGGTTGTAAAATGAAAACGTAATTGATTAGATAAGGTTATTTTCGAAGTAACCAATAAATATGTACATATTTTTAAAGATAAAATATGTTTGCAATAATAAAAAAGAATTCTTTGGCCAGTGGCTGATATGTTTTACATTTCATTTGTCAGTAAATAAAAAAAATCAAAGCGTTCGCTGGTGATACTAAGAGATAGATAGATATATATCTTTTTTTTTGTATCGTCATCATCATTTCGGCTTGTCTTAGCTGACTGTTGAACATGGGCCTCCCCCACAGATTGGCACGAAACACGTTCTTGACCCACACTTCCCGCAAAACCATGCAGGCCGTTGCTCCATTTAGTGTGTGAGGGGGGGGGGGTCACTATACACTGCGTTTGCCGGTACGAGGTTGCCACTTCCGAATCGTTCTTCGAGCTATATGGACGGCTCACTACCACTTCAGCTTACTTATCCTTAAGGCTATGTTTATTACTCCAGTTCTGCTGCGCATATCCTCGTAAGGATTCTATCTAACAGAGATGCTCCGAGCGCGCTATGGAAAGGGCTATCCCTTTCCATAACCCGCTGATGAACTTTGAGCTTTCTCATGGCCTGCAATGAAGGACCACGTCTCAGTTCCCTATGTCATCATTGATTACACGCACTGGTTGAAGACTTGTGTTGAGACATTGAGGTATACAATGTACAATACAATGACGCTTGATGACGAGACGATGTGGCGCAGTTTCCCGAACGTTGCCCAGCCGAGTTGGTTCCGTCGATTGACCTCTTGGTCGAAGTTGGACCTTCCTAGTCGGACAATCTGTCCTATCTTTTATTTGTCGACAACTTCGAGCGAATTGTTCCTAACTGGTACAGGTGTGACATGGACGTTAGATATGATCTTCGTCTTGTCCATGTTCATCTTAAGACCTACCCGTTGGGAGACACTATTGAGGTCATTGGACATAGTGCCAAGCTCCTCCAGCGATTCTGTTATTAAGAGTATGTCGTCGGCAAATCGAAGGGGAGTGATGTATTCACCATTGATGTTAATACCGTATCTTTTACAGCCTAGTAGGTTGAAGACATCTTCCAATGCAGCAGTGAAGAGTTTCGGGGATAGGACATCTCACTGTCTTTCACACCTTTCTGCAATTGGATCGGTCTCGTACCTTTTTTTGTAGCCGTAACAGTAACAAATTTTAGAAATTTCTCATAAGAATCTAAACCAGCACTACATGTAATACAATTTCTTTTATTGTAAGACATAAAAAATTCGTTTGTCAAACTGATTTTTTTTAATCCAATTTAGCGATGTTTCGTAATGATGTTCCTCTGACGTCCTTTGAAATTTAAGGCGAACGCGCCTATCAGTGACACCGTGAAGAACTTGGAGATCCACATCGATTAAAATCGCACGTGGATACAGGAATTCGTCTCGTTAGGTACCACCCCAAGGCCAGTTATTCTGCCGTGAAGCAGTAGTGTGCAAACATTATTGTTTCGGTTTGAAGGGCACTGTGCGCTAGCGTAATCACAGGACATATGAAACTTAAGAACTTATATCTTAGGGTGATGGGCACAGTGAGGTGTCACACAGAAATGTTCTGGGTGACAGCATTTGTTAATGCCTTTAAGAAAATCACATAATCTGGACTCGATAGGTGGCGCTGTGGTCGACTCACACACAGTAACACAGCATCTGTTATGGGCAGACGTTGCTCTTACCATCAGGTGAACGTTTTGCTCGTTTCATCACTTTATACAATATAAAAAAAAGCTTTCTTCCCATAACCACCAAGATTGTGCTTGCTAATTTCCCGATTTGCTCTTCATTTCCCGATTTTTGACTATGCCGAAGTCAGCTATCTTGATTTCACCGAATCCCAGCTTGTTTAAACTTATGGACTTATGTAAATACACTCGGCGTCAAAAAAATCACACATCCGAAAAAAATAATTTAAATACTATTTTAACACAACAGGCCAATGGCAATGTTGTGGTTTGAGGGTATCATTCGAAAGGTAATTTCATTAGCTTTCAGGAATTTTAACTGAATTTTACTTTTATAACGAGACGAAAGAGAAATTAAAGAAAAAGACAGGGTATGTACAAATTTGCAAATTAATAATTTAAAAAAAAACTTAATAAATGCAAAAAAAGTTCTTAAAACCTAGTGCAACCCCCGCTTGCCTTGAGAACGGCTTCCATGCGATATTTCATGGACCTTACTAGGATCGCAACAGCCTCTTGGGGTATATGTTCCCACTCTTCAAGTACCGCATCTTGGAGCTCTTGAAGAGTGGTTAGAGCTGGATCTCGAGCTCGCACGCGCCGTTTTAGGTCAACCCAGAGATGTTCTATTGGGTTAAGGTCTGGACTTCGTGCTGGCCAATGCATAACAGGGATATCGACCTCCTGTAAATAATCCCGTACAATAGCCGCGGTGTGGCTACGAGCATTATCATGCATTAACATGAATCCATCACCGACATAACCAGCATACGGGACCACATGTTCCTTCAGGATTTCAGTAATGTACCGACCAGCATTTAATGACCCTTGCCCACGGCCACCCCGAGTCCGGGAAACGCACACAAGTTCCGTTTTCCCGTCGACGGAAATTATAACCTTCTTCTTATCGTAGAAACACTCCCAGATGTTCTCTGAGTTGATCGAAGCTGTTGTTGCAACTCAACAGCATTTGTAAAACGGTTTCGTAAAGATGTCGTAACGATGAAACGGTCATCTCTTTCTGATGTGCACCGTTTTCTTCCAGATCCCGGTTTTCTAACATAACCACCAGTCTTCTGAAAACGTTGGAACACCCGTCGAACTGAAAAACGGGACAGGTTCAACTGTCGAGCAACGTCACACTGCCGCATCCCCGACTGCAATAGGGCAATCACTTGAGCGGCTTCTTCAGAGCTGGTGTCCATCTTTACTTGTTCTTACTTGGGTTACTTGTTCACGTGTGTTCACTGCAAAGTCTAAATTACGACTGGCCCATATTTCATCCAGATCGACCCTTTTATACCCTTTTTAGGTGGTGTAACTAGCGTCCTTACTAACGAGCATTTGACAGTGTTTATTTTTGACGCTCTATAATGATAAATGTTTTAATGATTTCATGATTTTTTTATTAATAATTTAAAGCTATTCAAGTACCCATTTCAAACATACCAATATTTATATAAATATAATTCGTTTCTAGCCATTACAGCCATTTTTCGCGCAAACTCAGAGAGGTGCGATTTTTGTGACGCTGAGTGTATGACCATGTTTTTCTTTTTCGAACTAAGCTCTAATGCTTACGAATTCGCCTTCATCGGATTGTTCACATACTTAATGCTCTCTTCAATCCTTTCTACGCTGCTTACCTCAAACAACGCTTCGAATTTCTTCATGATTCCCATTCGCGGAACTTAAGATGATCAGAGAGTTTGCAGTTGAAGATGCCGCTTCACAGTAGTAAATTTATGGACGCGTCATTAACTGTGTCTGAGCGCCGATGGAACGCGCTGCCTTTAACAGTGAAACGTACACCATCACTTCCAGCTTTTAAGAAACTTATCTCAAATAATTATCTGTCTCCTTAAAATGTAGTTATGTTTGATGCTCAAATATCTTATTTATATTAATAATTTTTGTTGTATATTAACCGCATTTTTTAAGTATATATAATCATATGTATTTGTATACACCTATTACATATAGGGCGGCGACGTGGTTCGCCACCTGCCACGTCTCGTTTCCCACGGGGGCGAAAAGTTGGCTACGGGTGTGGTATAAAAAGGTATGTATTATTTATGCAATCTCTTTTATTTATTTGATTTCCACGCCGACAAAAGGCTTTTTCATTCTTCTTGAGATCCAGTCCATCATATGGTTGTCTGGAAGATATTGCTGTCAGCAATTAGACCGTCCATTGCTCAGGCTTATTTTTTTTTTTATTTTTACATTTCTCATTTCTTTTATGTATAAGGTTTGCAATAAACATACATACATACAGTCACGCCTTGTTGTATCTACCTAGAACGATTCCCGCATAGGTAATAACATAATCATCATCATCATCATCGTTTCAGCCTATCACTAGTTAACTGCTGAACATAGGCCTCCCCCATAGCTTGCCTGATGGGATGTTGCCATAATTGCCACGTTTGGCTGGGGAGTTGATCACCGCACGGGCGTGAATCGGCTTACGGCGTACGGCGTATCCCGTGGGTGTAATTATTCTGCGACAGAGTCGCAGTGATTAGATTGGCGCCAAATGACAAATGTTAGAAGCATATTTTCTTAGAACTAATCTTATCTACTATACAAGTCATAATTGTATAGGCTTTAATATTAATCGCATAGACGTAAATTAAGCAATACATACTAGTCACGTAAAATTTAATTTCAAGTGTGATTTTATTTCCAATTCAGAACGTTTTTGGTTTTTGGTTTATAACGGCGATGAATAACCCCTCTGGTCCCGTGGGTAGGTATGAAGCGAAATAAGTTAACGAGGAGAGCGATGCAGTCATATTTTGTTCATGCAGACCACGGCGACAAGTTCCGTATACTTTCGGAAGCTAATGAATGCGGAGCTATTGTAGTGGCACATGTGTAAGAAGTAGTATGGTTGTATGACCCATTTTACCTTATGGATAGAATGACTGTGATATTGAGAGAAGAGTATTGGCAGGAAATCAAGTGAATGGGGCTCTGCATAACTTTATGAGTAGCCAGAACGTATCTAAAAAGGCACGACTGGCTGTTCATAGGGGGGTTCTGGCCCTTTTTCTGGTTTGGTCGTGAATGCTGGGTCTGGCGGAAGACATATGAAAGTAAGATAAATCTGCGGAAATGAGAAGTTTGAGAAGTATAGCTGGAGTAACTTTCAATGACAAAGTGAGGAATTGCGTGATAAGGTAACGTTGCGGTGTGGTTGATGGTATAGTGATAAAAATTAAGAAAGGGATGTTTAGATGGTTCGGACACGTAGAGAGAATGGATAAAAGAATTGACGAAATAGATTTATGAGGCGAGTGTGAATGGGAAAGCCGGTAAGGGTCGATCTAGGCTTACGTATCGTTCATTTCGGAGACATTTTGAGGAAAGGTCACGTTAAAGGTACCCGAAACCGACGAGAGTGTATGAAAACGTAAATGAAAGTACAGGAAGCGAAAGATGTGTGACAGGATCGAGTGGAACAATTTGGTCTCTGCCTACCCCAATGGGAAAGGAGCTTTGAACAAGCGTAGTGAAACTCCCTTCTCGCGCTCACCTTAATTAAGCGTTTCCTGTTCAGGTACAGGGTTGTGCATTCTCTGTTACTGAATCAGTAGCACGAGCACGAAAAAAATAAACTTAAGTATTATGACATCAAAACATTTGTATGTAATTGTGACCAGCAATCCCGTGGGCGTCTTTGGAACTATAAATCTTGATGATGATGATGATGATAGCTATCAATTGCGCAGGAGATATTATCGTGCCATAAGTGTACGCGCAAACACAGAGGCTCTCACTCGTCCCAACCTACCCGCGCCCGATATAACGCTAATGCGATAAGATCGGAGGTAGGCAAGGATGCAGTGTCAGAAACACGATGACAAACACAACACAACCAGATCCGAAAACCGACAATTTGTGTTTGAGCACAAATGTTGGCTCCGGCTGGGATTCGAACCCAGGACCTACGGCTTAGAAGTCAGGTACTCTGACCACTAGGCAAATCAAATGCTACGTGCGTCAAGTAAAACGTAACGCCGCTGTGACGTCGTAGTCTAGTTTTCCTAGAGAAATTCTTACAATATGGCAACTTTATTTTACGTTTAGTTACAAAATTTAATGAAACCTGTATAGTAAACATACATACATACATAAGATCACAACTGTATCCCATACGGGGTAGTCAGAGACTGGGCACTCACTGCAAAAACAGATGACTGCCACAATCCACGTTTTACCAAAACAATATAATGCACTTGGTGTGATAGGTGGCGAGCCCATCGCCATCATGCGCTGTTGGGTGCAGTGCAGTTTAGTTCCTTACTCGCCTTTTACGAGATCCATTGGATGAGATGAAGTGGTAGTATTCTTTTAACAAGCCGCCACCACACGGCAAGTAAACAAAGTATATATCTAATAGTATCTCACTGAGGTTTTTGAAATGACAGTTTATGAAATGATAGACCTTCCGTTAAAGTGTCGAATAAGTCATTCAATACTGTTACTTTATTTCAGATTCAAAAAGTTTGTGCTCGAGCTACTTGAATCGAATACGTTTTGTAGTTGCTGTATACAGTGTGACCACATTTTATTTAGAGGTTCTAGGTTCTCTGCAAGGCACATTGATTCTACTAAAAAAAAATACTGGACCGTTATTGAAAATAATATAATATTTATATATAGAGCGTCATAAACATTACGTAAGAGAATGTTTAATGGCACTGGATACAGCGGCATTTTGCACATGTCGAGTAATTCTGAAAGAACAAAATTGCCAAGAAATTGTAAAATTAAAAATGCTGTGTATTACATGCTTTTTAAAGAGCCCCGCCCGCCTACTACAATAGCGTGCTCAAGCAAATCAATGTCGGCACTGTCACCAGTTGCCTTCCTGCACTACAACGTTACCACGAGCCGACTGTTTCACTTTCACCTCACAACGAGTCATTATCGAGTATTATTGACTCTACCACAGTCAGTAATAATATGCAACTAGTTGACCCCGCTGCTCACTCGGCATCTGTCTGTTTACAAGAGAACAGGGTTGTGGGTAGTATGATGTTATAGCATGACCAGTAATCAAGATTCCTAAACCTTTGTGAAAAAGATCTTACTTCTACGCTGATACTGGCTCTACCCGACGCGACTTGTTCAAAAAACCTCGTTGATGTTCATTCTCTCTTGTTTGTGACAGCCAACCACGATTTTATCAGGCTGCTGATGAAAATTTCAATCTTGTTGATACAAATTTCATGATTATATAATATACTATATAGTAGTATAGACGAACTGAAAGCCCTAAAACGCGTGACAAATTTTGATTAGTCATTGTGTCCATTAACTAGTGTACTACATTTTACGTTCCAGCACTATCGACGAACAATAGATTGTTTCCAATTCATGTAATTGATTAGTAATTTAAAAAACTTAACAATACAAATGAAATTATACGAAATGCAAAAAAACTGGGAAGCTTATTCCACGCGTGCTGACTTGTGCTAACCCGTCATTCAAAACGGGTTACAGTGTCATTAGATTAGCTTTTCTTTTTGCTCTTTTGACGTAAGGAATTTCCCCTTCTTCCCCTTCTCGCGCTATAGTCGAATTTTCGCTGATTGAAACTTCCATTATGACAGCGACTTAATGAAAATCGAACAGTGCGTTCATCAGTCGCAGCCTCTTTTCTCTCACGTTCGAACTAGTATTTTTATTTTTGATGTTTATATGTTCAGTGCTAGTAAAAAGAAGTCAAATGGTTAAACTTTTACAACATTTTGAATTGAGAATCCATGTAGGTTTTAATTTTAAAAAGTTTTGCTTTCGAATCTTTTCAATAGCCGCGTTAAAAAAATATTTTTACTCTCGTGGCCAGTACGTAAAAACGGCAATATAATTATTAAAAACGTTCTTACTACCTACTATCTAAAATACTATTTCTGGAATTAGACTTCTTTGAGTTTTTCCTCCAACGCTCTTAGCCTATGCGATGTATGTATAACATGTAGTTAAATATTAGTCAGTGTGAATTACATACATATATTGTTTCTTCTTGGATGTTCAGAACATCAAAAAGGAAGATAGGCGCTGGTAAATGACAGAAATGTTCTTTATACGAATCCTTTTACTTCGTTCGTTAAGTGTCGTCCGTTCAAATTTAAATAAGACGTTTTTTGTTGCTGAGTATGCCCTTATATAGGCATAGATTTGTGCCAACGGTTATTTCCGGCAATCGCGTTCCGTTTTTAGATATGAACGGTTGCGTTCATAACATGCTCCCGCCCGGGCTGGAATGTCTCAACAGGTGGTAGGGAGCGGGCAGATGTTGTTATATGCTTGTGTGATGGTGCCATTCTTTGTGCGTAGTTCGGCGACCCTGCCGACCGAATCGGCACCATAGAAGATCCGCGTGACTCGACCCATGAGCCACAGAAGAGGAGGTTGACAGCGGTCTCTAACTAGCACAAGAGATCCAACTTGCAGCTCGCCTGTAGATTTAGTCCACTTGGTTTTTGTCTGCAGAAAAGAAATGGACTTATTTGAATAGCGCTGCCAAAAATGTTGACGGAGGGTTTCGATTCTCTGGTATCGTTGAAGACGATTTAGATTCATCTCCGTTAGGTTTGCATGCGGTGCAGACAATAGAGGTCGTCCGATAAGGAAGTGCGATGGAGAAAGGAAAGACAGGTCAGAGGGGTCTGTTTATAGAGGTGTAAGAGGACGTGAGTTTAAAATTGCCTCTATTTGCGCCAAACACGTCGCCATCTCTTCATAATTGAAATGTGTTAAAGAAATAACTCTACGTAAATGATGCTTAACTGGTTTTACTGCGGCTTCCCATATGCCGCCGAAATGGGGACTATACGAAGGAATAGTTTTAAAGCTGATACTTTGATCAAATAATTGAGACTGTACATACTCTTTGTTTTGGCTGAGAAACCGAACAAGGTCATTGCCAGCCCCGACAAATGTAGTGGCATTATCAGAATACGAGTATATTGTCGCAGGTTTGCCCCGACGAGATATGAATCGGTTTAGAGCCGCCATAAAGGCCTCCTTGGTGAGGTCCGTGACAAGCTCGAGATGCACCGCCTTTACTGCAAAACAAATAAATACACAAATGTGAGATTTCATCAATCGTCCCCCTCTACCCTTACGATCGAGTATCAGCACTGGCACGGCGTAATCAATACCTGTGTTAAGAAATGCATATTCTAGTTGTGTTCTTTCTTGTGGTAAATCACCCATGATAGGTTGCACACAGGTGGCTTTGAACCGATGGCAGCAAATACAAGAGTAAAAAAATTTTCTAGCTAGATTTCTTCCATTTATGGGCCAATATTTCTGTCTTATATTGCATAACAGAAGTTGGGGACCTGCGTGCATGAGTATTTTATGTTGTAGGCCGAATAAGATTTTAGTAAGATGATGCTTAGAACAGAGAAGTATAGGATGTTTGATGTCATATGCATAAAATGAGTTTCTTAAGCGATCATAACATATTTATTTATTTTTTAATATGTAAAACATATATACATACTCGTACATAAGATAGGTAGGAGAATTTATACTTCAGGGCTGCTAGAACTGTAGATAAGAATAAAGTCTTCTTCAATCTTTGGTAATCTACATTAAGTCCATTGCTGAACATCGGCCCGGCGGGTGGCAACAGCAGTTTATTTTTTTGGATGTTCCAGGAAGGTGCTGCTGCCCATCTTTTTCATTTTCCCTCTGTCAATTTTTACGACACCCGTGGGACGAAATGGGGTGGTAGATTCTCTGCCACCACCACACGGCATATTTTTAACCTATAAAACGTTTTGTTTAGTTTGGTGTAGTTATTGGGGTATATCGGCGGTATCAATCCGTTTTACCTATCAGTAGAGATGGACGAGAGGAGAGTTGTAGTTATCTGTGGCAAAGAATAAGTAGTCTTATTTTTAGTTGGCAATGTGTTTTGTCACCCTTACTTAAAAAGCATGAGCTACTGGCCTGAAGTAACCATGGCAAGCTTTACAACAGGCTGGCAGATATCTAAAGTCTCGCGAAGGTATAACAAATGTATATATAATATATTCGCTTTCTATGTTGCCAATTTATTTAAGAAAAAACATATAAAACTTCAGAGCGAATTTAGTAGCTTGTCACTGGTGGTAGGATTCCTATACAGAAATACAACTACTGTACCACCCCAGTACCAATTATATTGCTTTCATGCGTTGCAGTTGCACAGATGGTATTTGTCAATTTGTCGTCCTCTACGTACTTACCTGACTCCAATTTACTTATTATTATATTATAAGTAAATTGTAAGTAATTACAATTATATTGATTGAATTAATTTTTTCTAAGATTTGAACATAGACCGTGCTTTGGTTTTCCTTGAGATTTATTGAGATTCTTTGTAAATTTAATTATAGTATATTTTTGATTGAAATAAAAAAGGATTTACAAAAAAGAGGATACCTGTTTCTTTTGCCTGTTTCGCCTAAAGCCTAAATCCGTCACTGAGCTTCCATTAAAAAATATGTTCTTTAACATGTGTAATTAGCCATTATATACGATATCGAAAAAGTTAATCAATGTATCGTCGATTTTATTACATATAAGTATGATATCACTGTACCAGAGATTCATAATATTAATCAATTACTATCACATATTAATATAAGTCAAGATAATTACATTTCATTCCTGAAACTGCCAAGCGATAGACGCTACCGTTTTTAGTGAAAAGAAGTAATGTAATTAGGTAAGTTTTTGTTTTTGCTATTTGTACTCCTAAACTATGCTGGATATCCCAGTTTTTATCCGTGTTTGTCTGTAGGATGCGGTATACGTATGCGGTTTAACTTTTTAAAATATACTTATATAAGTATTATTGTTTAAAAATAATGCGTGCTGTAGTGTTTTCATAGAAGTAGTGTGACGCGAAATAATCTCATTCAGAGATTGCCGGAATTTTTTTTTTGTTATTTTTAATTAAAATTATTTTATAATCCTTCATATTAATATTGTAAAACATTATGCAATTTTACGTGAAAAACAAAATATGCATACTATTTTAGTGTGTTTTCACCTGTTCAATAAAAAAGTAGTAATTACTGTTACTACTTTTTTTCTATTATCTGTTATAGATAATTTTGGCGCCCACTCGAAATAGTTGTTTTTTTTTTTAAATTGATGTCGACGATAGAGTATTATGCAGCAAGTCCACGTGAAAGTATACATTGATTTAAAAATTCCTTTCAAGACCGAGATCGTGCATTTCATTTTGTGTCCATCGGTCCAACAAATCTTCAGAAAATAAGAACAATTTTACCATCGTCGATGTTCTTACAAACAACGAAGTCTTTGTTTGTTACTTTTACAATAACATGTATTTTTTTTTAATTTATACCTGAATAATATTATCCTACTTTGACACCGACAGTAAGCATACGATAAAGAGAGTTAAGCTACGTTTTACGGCATACGACTGCTGCTATAAAAACAAATAATTTTTGCGGACTTACGTTTTATTATTAAAATATTTCTGATAAATTCAACTTATCAGCTTATGTTGAACATGTCTGCTTTTATATTTAATACAAAGATTCTGACAGAGATCATAATCTACGGCGATCTTTAAATAATTAATTGATTTTGATATACGTATATTGTTAAGCAGATAAACTTTGATTTCAAAACTGTCATTTTTAAAAATGACTGCGACTCGACTAAGGGTGAAACGAGATAACGAAGATTAGAGAAAAACTAAAAAAAATATGGCGAAAACAATAGTGAAAAAAGTTTATTCCATTTAATATGTTGGCTTTTTTATTTTATATAAAAACATACAGCCACGCCTTTTCCCTATAAAACGGATAGGCAGTGGCACGCAGTCCACTTTTCGCCCTCGCGGGAAACGAGACGTGACGGATGGCGAACGACATCTCCGCCATTTTGGTACGGGTCTAAAAATTTAAACTCCCCATTGCGTTCCCACTAGCAGTATAGTGACAGCATTGCATATATGATATTGCATATTATAAGACAAAGTCTTGCTAACACGCTTTAAATAACAAAATTATTTTTGTCCAAAATGTCTGTTAAAAGTGGTGTGACTCGACCTTGTTTGTTCTACGAATTTAAACTCGGCACAAAGGTTGCAGAGGCGTCTAGTAGAATATGTACGGCATTCGGAGAAGATGCAGTATCAGAACGCACCGCACAAAAGTTTTTTAAAAAGTTCATTCACCTCGTTGGAGAAGATCCTCTGTTATTGACAATGAAGAATTGCGACCTGCCCTTGAAAACGACTCCTAATTAATTAAGCATAACAAATGCTGTGTCACCCAGAACACTCTTATGTGACGCCTCAATGCACTTGTCACCCTGAGATATCAGTTCTTAAGTCTCAAATGCCCAGTGATTGTTTAAAGTGAGTGATTACACTAGCACACAGTACCCTTCAAACGGAAACACAGTAATGTTTGCACACTACTGCGTCACGGCAAAATAACTGGCCCTGGTGTGGTAGCTACTTAGACGGATTCCTGCATAGAAATCCTACCTATGGCACGATCACACCTAGACGACAATCCTGCAACACACGTACTTGCAGCCTCCAGAGTCGATCGATCGTTATCTAATAATATTGAGGTAGATACATACATACATAAGATCACGACTGTATCCCATAAGGTGTAGTCAGACTGGGCACTCACTGCAAAAATAGATGACTGCCACAATCCACGCCTCACCAAAACAATATAATGCACTTGGTGTGATAGGTTGTGAGCCCATCGCCACCATGCGCTGTTGGGTGCACAGTGCAGTTTAATAGATTTTAGGTAGATAAGATTAAGATTTGCTTAACGCTGATGAAAGATTGGTTATGTACAGTAATACAAACAGTTATTGGTTATCCTCGAGTCAGCCAATGCCATGGCGGACCGCTGCTGGTATAATACACTACAAGTTGCCCCGCACAAGCACCATTTGGAATCTGCTGTCGCCAGCGGTTTTTCCGGACCGATACGACTTAGGGACCTTCCAAAAAAGAGCCTATTCCTTCCTCAAAGGCCGGCAACGCATCTGCTATTCCTCTGGTATTGTAGATGTTCATGGGCGGCGGTGATCACTTACCATCAGGTGAGCCGCTTGCTCGTTTGCCTCCTCTAACATAAAAAAAAAGAGTTTCACCCCGCCGCTCAATCATTAACTGCTGAACTGTACTGGAAGCAGTCTGGACTTGTTAACCGAAAGAAAAGCCACACGTTGCTAAAGACACCTTTAAAATTATGTTTTAAAATGGGACCTGCAGGCCTATGTTGAACAGTGCACTACCACAGACTGATGATGGGACGAGCTATACCCTCATCCTCCTTATTCGCCTGATATGTCTCCAACGGATTATCATCTTTTATGATATATTAAGGCTAGTATAGATTTATTGATGAAAAGATTTATAAATGTAAAGTAACAGCCTGTAAATGTCCCACTGCTGAGCACAGGTTTCTGCACGTTTCCTTGAGGGTTTTGAGCCGTTGGCGGACTTCGCTTGTCTTTGAAATATTTTTATTTCTCAGACGTGGAGGTTTTTTCGAGTGGTTTTCCTTCATCGTTGAGCACGTGGTAAGCCACTCAACTGAAGCAATTTCAGAGGTGCCGACACCGCGTATCAGACTTAGGTCAATCGCGTGTTATGACATTTAAGTCGAGCCCAGCCCCCGAGCTAGTGTAATCACTGGGCATATGAGAGTTAAGAATTGATTTCTCAGTGTGGCGGGCGCAGTGTAATGTCACACAGAAATGTTCTGGGCGACATAGCATTTGTTATGGGTAGACGTTGCACTTTACATCAGGTGAACGTTTTGCTCGTTTCGTCACTATAACCAATAAAAAAAAATAGTATGGATTAGTAAGGATTATACTAAGGTGGTTATTCCGCTTTCTGTTTGACGCCATTTTTTCCTAGGACTAGATTGAGAAAAATTGTTTATTTAATAACATCCATGTAATATAAATAAAATCAAAGCACGACAGACGGTCGGTGAACCGGCCTTTAATCATTAGGAAGCGGATAACGATTGTGACGTAATCTTTACATATTAATAATACTTGATTTGTAAATATATGGCACTTGCTTTAATAGCAACTAATGAAAAAAAAATCGTTTATTACATTTGGAGATTTAAAAACGTGATTCTTTACTTAAGTGTGCCAGTGATTTTGCTTCTGAACCATTTATGTGAGCTTAACCGAACTGAATCGACTAATAAAGTTCGTTCCTGCAAAGTATATAAGTGACCGATTTTATCAAGGTGTCATCTGACTTCTCGTCCTGGTCCAAAAAGTCACTTTTTCGCCATATTTTTTTTCTGATATATTGTAGAAAAAGATCACTAAAATATAAATAGATTTGACACCTGGTGGTAAGTGCAACGTCTGCCCATAACAAATGCTGTGTCACCCAGAAAATTTCTGTGTGACACCACACTGTGCCCGTCACCCTGAGACAAGTTCTTAAGTCTCATATGCCCAGTGATTACGCTAGCTCACAGTGCCCTTCAAACCGAAACACAGTAATGTTTGCACACTACTGCTTCACGGCATAATAACTGGCCCGGGGGTGGTACCTACCTAGACGGATTCCTGCATAGGAATCCTACCACCAGTAAAATGGTCACCAGATGAAGCTGTATGTTCTTTAATTAAAATGTATATATACTAGCGGAACCGACACTCGTTTTTCTGCCCATACGTTGGCTTGCCTGCTGTTAACAGATTCGGCAAACGATTTTTCGATATTCGAATTATCGATAATTAGTGACTTTTGTCATTTTCCTATAACTCTATCGCAGCGCCACCTACCGGGTCCAATTCTGTATCTAAACCATCCAGGGAACCACACAAACACGCAAAAAATTCATCAACATCGGTCCAGACTTTTATATAATTTTGGTGATGTAATTGCTGTTAGCCTTTTTGGTTTTTACAGCTTCATCGGATACTGTGCTCACGAGCCAGGAGCCCGCGTGCCAGGTTTTGTCCGGACGTTTAGGAGGAGTTCAGTGACATACACGCACAGAAGAATTTTATATATATATATAAATATATATAAAGATAATGTAATTATTATAAATTAGACTCAATCAAACAAGTTCCGCGTGGCGCAAGGCAATATTTACTTTCGTATCTTCTTCACATCTTGTTCTTCCCTGTTATCTATATAGTCGCATTTAAATTTGATTGGAGCCACACAATAAAAATGTATAGATATGACTGTCAAATGTGAAAATACTCATAGCAAGTGTCATTTTTTAAATATCTAATATACACCGGGTGGTGACAACGTAACGACAATAAATTAAAACATAATCACAAACAGTCAATCAAAATACTTTAAAATGATTACATCAGGTAAAAACAATAATTAAAAAATCCAAATTTTCAAACAATGTAAATACGAAAATAATGTAAGCGTAACGACACCTTTATTATATTACCAGCTGATGGCTGCGACTTCGTCCGAGTATATATGGGTTTTGTAAATATCCTGTGGAAACTAATGTTTTTTTCGAGATAAAAAGTATTCTATGTCCGTCCCCAGGATAGCTCCAAGTTTTAGATGTTCCAAATTTCTACAAAATCGCTTCAGCTGTTGAACCGTGAAAAGGTAACGAACAGACAGAGGGACAAATAGATTTTTTTTTTATTGGATGAATTGATGAAACGAGCAAAACGTTCACCTGATGGTAAGTGCAACGTCTGCCCATAACAGATGCTGTGTTACTCCGAATATTTCTGCGTAGCACCACACTGAGCCCGTCACCTTGAGACATTAGTTCTGAAGTCACATATGCCTAGTTATAACACTAGCTCTCAGTGCCCTTCAGACCGAAACACAGTAATGTTTGCACACTACTGCTTCACGGTAGAATAACTGGCCCTGGGGTGGTACCTACCCAGAATTGAAACTACAGACTGGATATCGCGTTAGTATACAGTTCCTTTACCAAAAATTATTAAATTATATATTACACAAATCCCAGTGTTTTTGGTCCGTCTGGATCCTAGGTTAACAACCTAGTGAACTTGCATAGCGAACTCGTAATGTTCACATCGTGTGTAAAAGTTGTTAAAATAAAAAAAATAATGAATGACTTCAAATTTGAATTTGAAATTCATAGTTAAAAAGAATGACATGTGTGACGGAACGACGTGTGGTAGCGGCTCAAGAGAATCTACCACAATATCTCATCCCGTGGGTGTCGTAAAAGTCGACAGAGGGAAAATTAAAACCATGGGCAGCAGCATCTTCCTGGAATATTGGAATAAATAAACTGCGGTTGCCAACCCACATGCCCGCATGACAGCTATGGCTAAATCCCCCAAAATGAGAGCTGCAAACCTATGTGGCAATAGAATAGAATAAATTTTTATTCAATATAGATTATTTACATAATACTTATTGAAAGTATTTTTTTTCTTTTCTTAAACTACACTGGTCCGCAAAAAGTGCCTCTGTCCTGGGAAGAACCAGTAATAAACCCAGCGGGATTTTTTTTGTTCTGTAGGGGAGGCCTATGTTCAGCAGTGGACTAGCTAGTGATAGGCTGAAATGATGATGACGTAACGACAATCTCATTGTAAAGCAACCGCCGATAAATGTCCCACTACTGAGCAGGGGCCTCCTTCCATCTTGAGGTTCCAGAGAAGGTAAGATTCCGCCAACCAAGTCGGAGCAGCGTTGCGGACTCTTCTTGGCCCTAGAACCCTCTGAAATGAGAGGACGTCTGTGCTCAGCATTGAGACATTTATAGGCTGTAACTTTTTACCAAAGTTTTTGTCGAAATATTTTATGTCCCATTAATAAAGGTTTACTCACGATGTTTTCTAGCACCGTTTAATTGTGGTGATATCGGGAATAGAGCAGGTACGTAATAACATAGTGCCGACATTTTATGACGTTTTTTTTGATAGATATAGATATGTATCTAAAAAAATCGTATGTACTTAAAGTTATTAATGTAAAAACAGTGTAAAGACGATTTTATCAGTTTGATTAGGAGTACAATATGCCTTATAAATCAGGTATATTCAAAAATGATAACGTTAGATTGAACAGCTTTGATTTAATTATTACCTGTAATGGTTGAGCGTCGCTTTTTATATAGGCAGTTGTAAAATTGCAATCTTTCCATAACATTTTATTCAAAAGGTACTTTAAATTATAATATATATAATACTAGCCGAAGCCCGCAACTTCGTTCGCGTGGATATAGGTTTTTTAAATACCCCGTGGTAACTATTAGATTTTTCGGGGAAAAAAACTATTCTATGTCTGTCTCCAGGATGCAAGCTATCTCTGTTTTTTTTTAATTTGATAACAGTGACGGAACGAG
Organism: Luehdorfia chinensis; assembly: GCA_019845155.1. Lineage (NCBI taxonomy): Eukaryota > Metazoa > Arthropoda > Insecta > Lepidoptera > Papilionidae > Luehdorfia > Luehdorfia chinensis. The sequence goes on from JAHVAK010000107.1 coordinate 2,642,587, forward strand.
CAAAACGTTCACCTGATCGTAAGTGCAACGTCTGCCCATAACAAATGCTGTGCCACCCAGAACACTTCTCTGTGACACCACACTGTGCCCATCGCCCTGAGACATCAGTTCTTAAGTCTCATATGCCCAGTGATTACGCTAGCTCTCAGTGCCCTTCAAACCGAAACACAGTAATGTTTGCACACTACAGCTTCACGGCAGAATAACTGGCCCTGGGGTGGTACCTGCCTAGACGGATTCCTGCATAAGAATCCTACCACCAGTGAAATGCTAACTCTACTCTGTTCTAAATTTCGTCAAGATCGGTTCGGTGGTTGAGCCGTGAAGAGGAAACAAACAGAGGGACAGAGAGCATTTATAATATTAGTATGGATCTATTGGGTAATTTGAATAACAATTCGAATGGCGCAACGACAGTTTAGATTTCCGCGTTGGAAATGTATTTGCAGAACCTACAAATAGTTCTTCTAGGGGGCCCACTGTGTAATTCTGGTTGGTTTCGTGATCGGTTTCATTTGATCCCATTGATATTCATACGCCAAAATACAACCGATCACGAAACCTACCAGAGCTACAAAGTAGACCTCCTGGTCTGGGTGTTTGTTAAGCCAAATTTATGTCCTGTTAAAAAAAATAATATTAAACAAGGCTGAATACATAGAAAACGTGACAAAATAATAGGTTTCTAAGTAGTTTTTGTAAAGAAAACGTGGAAATACGTGGGGTGAAATGCAAATACAAATTCTTTGGCAAGTGGACAGAGTACTACGACTACAATGCCGAGGGTTCTGAGTCGAATACCACCCGAAGCTAACATTTTGTACAAAAACATAAATTGTTGTTTTTGTGGTTTGGTTGTGTTCTAGTTGTCCGTGTACTTGACATTGCATTCCAGCCAACCTCCGATTTTATCACATCAGCGTTACTTCGGGCGTGGGTAGATTAGGACTAGTGGGATCCTATGAGCGTAGACTTAGTAGAGTATAATACCTCCTGCGCAGTTGACAGTTTCCGAAAGTATTCGGAAGTTGCCGAGGTTGAATATCAGCTAGTAGAAAATAAAGAAAGAAAACAAAGAAAGAAAAAGCATTTATTAACATAGCACAAAAATACACTTATACACAATAGAAACACATACGAATAAAAATAGTTTTTTTTAACATAAAAATATTTAAAAAAAAGTACAAGAAATAAAAAAAAATAACATAAAAGTAGACTATTTTTATTATATGCCATGTGCATGTCTCATGGCTAAAACAATAGGTCCAGATTAATGTGTGACTGTAAAGCCTGACGCTGATTTTCTGGAACCTAAGTGTACAACGGATGCCAAGTTTATCTATAGGTATGTGGCCAGCATCGTTACGAACATCCTTAGTAGGCCCTCATCATTACGAATAAAAATCCGAGTCAGCCCGATGACCTGGTCAAAATTCGAAATAAGGTTGTAATGTAAATAGTTTAATGGTGGTATTATTCCAGCACTGTAAATTTGTAATCGAATGATAATAGACAAATTACAAGATAAGAAACCAGGAAAAGAAATAATGTGAAAAACGCAATCTCTGTCTTCAGATAACTTCACCAACAACGAAAATGTAATGTATTTTGTTATAACAAAAAGCAATGGTAGTTCAGGAGGCGGGCGCTCGTCTTCCATTTTATAGTTCAAAATAGCGAGAGTCCTCGGTTCAATCTCCGATGTCTGGTTCTCGTTATTTATAAATAGTAAGATATCTTCCCGTGTGTTGGCGCCTTGAGAGAATCTACCACTCATTCTCAGTGTTGTAAAAGTCGACAGAGGGAATATGAAAACCAGGAAAAACGATACCAGGCAGCAGCATTTTCCGGAAACATCTGATTAAATAAACTTTGTTTGCCAACCCGTCTGCCAAGCGTGACAACTATGGCAAAATCGCCTCCAAATGAGAGCTACAAACTTTTGTGACAATTTATGGGGTAGACCTATGTTCAACAGTGGACTAGTGATAGGATAAAAATATGATGATGATGATAATATGTCCGAAGGTAAAAAATAACATCGTTGGGAAACCCGCATGTCTGAGAAATAAAATATATTTCGACAACATGTGAAGTCATGCCCAGCGAACCTCTCTAGTAACGTGCTGAGTTCTTCCCGACTCTAGCACCCACTCGAAAAGAGGAGGATATATGTGCCATTTATGGCCAATAAATTTACTTTGATGGAACTCAATTTTCACCCGCAAATAAGTTTCTAGTAATAATCCATTATTAAAAATTACATTTGTATCATAATTACATTATACTTTTTATTTATTCTCAGTTCTCAGTTACTTCGGTCTTCGTTTTTTAAGTCGCAGTGTACCTATTTACAACAGACGTTAAACTTTGTTAAAATAATTAATTTTGCACAGGCACCAATTTAGTATATTTTGTATTTGTTGAGTAAATTACTTTGTTATATTATTTCGATAGGTGTCATAGTAAAATAGCACCTACCTCTTTCCTACCGAGATGTCGTAAGTGTAAGTAAGAGACTACTAAGGAATTATACAGACATCTTTTATTCGTGCAGAATAATACCATAATATGCAATGCTGCCACTAGAGTGCTCGTGGGAACGCAATAGAGAGTAAACATTTGCCTCGTACCAAAATGGCGGCGAAGTGGTTCGCCACCCGTCACGTCTAGTTGCCGCGCGGGGACTAAAAGTGGGCGTACGGGTGTGGTCTCTGCCTGCCCCTTATATGGGAAAAGGGCGTGACTGAAAGCAGGCCTTAACAAAACTAACCACTGTTTGCTCTTTTTAATAACTTTCGAATCATTAAAGTATTATGTCTCTATTTGTGGTCCCTCCGAGACATCACTTCTGAAGTCTCATACGCCTAGTGATTACTAGTGTAATGAGAGCTAGTGCTCTCAGTTCTTATCAGACCGAAACACAGTAATGTTTGCGCATTACTGCTTCACGGCAGAATAACTAGCCTGGGGTGGTACCTACCTAGACGGAATCCTGCATAGGATCAAGCAATCCCGCAAAACTACAAGTTTTGGATATGGAGTTTTTCTAAATAGAGAGAATTTAAGCTGAGTTAGGAGGTTAGTCGCTGCCGGTTTCGCGATAGCATATTTGTCATATTGAAGGAATAAGTATTACAAATATGCCAGACCAAAAAATATATAGAGTAGTGGCAGACAGCAGCGTTGAAAGTGCAGTGTGTATGGTACTGCGTTTCGCCTATCCGCAACTTCGGAGATGCCTTTCTGAAAGTCGTACATACTTCCTTTCACCTGAAAAACGACTTTGTTGGGTATAGAGGAGTATGGCAGAATTCTTTTTTGCCTTTGCCTAGCACGCGGGGTAGCCGTCTATTATTTTTCGCCACATGTAAATATTGATATGTTTAAAATATTATATTTATTATTTATTTTTACTTACTTACTACTATACTTTAGTACATTACATATTACTTATATTTTTAACAACATGCGAAAATTGTTTCAGTTGAAACTAAAAATGCTGATATAAATTAGTCGTGAGTGTGTCCACTTGCAGAAATTTGATCGGTGTAGATGTATGAATGTGTAAACATGTTTTTTTTTTTTAATTTTATATTAGATAGATGACTGAACATAAGTACCTTTGTTATAAAAATGTTTCGTCTACGGTTCACGCTGTCAAATTTATTTTTAATCTGGAATTTCGGCGTCCTTTATATAAACAGACTTATTTTGTTTATCAGACTTTTCTTATCAACACCACAGATTTCTTTGAAATCATGACGCAGTGGATAATTGATTAAACGTGTACTAACATTTTTTTTACTGTTTTACTACATGATAAAGTTTTATCCGCTCATCTACATTTGTTACGTATCGATTAGATTGTGTAAATAGAAATTAAATTATAAAATTTTCTACTGAAATCTTGACGGATAGCGAATTAACTTTTTCTAACAGATCTGTGAATTAATTCAGTTTTTGTAAATTAATCACGCCTGTTGAGTGATATTAATTAAATAGAAAATTTCAAATTTCAAATGTCAAACAACAGACTGTATAAAAAGCCTGTAGAAAAGTTTAGTCTAAAATAAAAAAAAATACTTAGACAAGGTTTTAGAAACTGTCCTTTGCGGAGGATACATCAGAGCTGTATTATTTGCGTACCTGAACACGGAGGCTACTCGTAGCCACATTTCAGAACAATATAGACTCAAAAACCAATAATTTGCGTGCTGTACAAATATCGATTTACCAAGGATTCGAACGCAAGATCTGGAACGTGGCAATTCGATTAATCGCGCAATTAATAAAACGAATTTTACGGATATTATCACGTTTACTTTTAAACTATTTATAAACTGTATACAAATGTGTAGTATTTGCGTAAATACTGTATAAGAAATCATAATGTGAATCACGCAATACTACTACTATACTACTACGCGCGTAAGAAAATCTGTGGTAATCTTATCCCGCGAGTGTTGTAAGAGTCCATTAAACTACATACAATTACGCCTTTTCCCATAGAAAGGGTAGGCAGAAACCACATCTGTAGTTTTTCACCGTTTTTGGTAAGAGTTTAAATTCTCGCTCCCCATTGCGTTTCCAGGAGTAGCAAGGAAAGGTGGTGGTAGGATTGGTATGCAGGGATTCGTCTAGGTAGGTAGCATTCAGGCCAGTTATACCTACCGTGAAGCAGTAGTGTGCAAACGTTAGTGTGTTTCTGTCTGAAGAGCACTGAGAGCTAGTGTAATCACTTCTCCTATGAGACCTAAAAACTAATGTTTCAGTGTGACGGGCGCAGTGCCGTGCCACATATGTGTTCTCGGTGCACACAGCATTTGTTATGGGACGGATGTTGCACTTACCATCAGATGAACGTTTAGCTCGTCTCTTCAGTATCTCCTATAAAATAATCCTTTCTTTATTAGAGAGGTCTTTGTCTAACAGTGGCACATTACATGGTGTTAGTGAAACCAGCTGTTTCGAAATGACAGAAAGTAATTTTTCTTCGAAGAAAGGTCAAAAGTATGATATTAATTATAAGTAATGTCAAGAACTTGTCATTCTCACATTGTTTTAAGTCAATTAATGCTGAAGATGAAAATACTTTAGTTTTAATAAAAACACATTTCTCACTGTCATTAGAATACATTTTTTAATATTTATTTATGGCAAAAGTCGCTATCTCGGCTGTCAAATTTCGGGTATTAATTAGCAGCTGTTTCTAAGTACATCGACACTAAAATAATAGTTCACTTTCACTGAACAATTCTTGAAGTAAGAAACCAAACGAAATGCACGGTCATGGTCAAACGTAAGCTTTATTTATTTATATTTTACTATCTTTATATAACTACAGAGGCCAAGTGATGAATTCAGCAAATCAGGAATAATCATTGTTACTAACTACAACTGAAAGAGACAAAGCATGACCCCGAGTGAGATATGATATTGATTATCGTATAAGGATTAAGGAAACCCCGATTCCGTTCGATACAAATTCAATGTGTTAATCGGAAGAATATTTACTTGTAATTAAAATTTTATCGGCAGAACAACAAACACGTCTGCGCTCATAAATTATTTGACCGCAAAACTTATTTACTAACTTCGATATGTTTTAGAGTACAAAAAAGGTTTGTGCGCGTTAAAAGTACGTCAACTTTTCTTAAATTTTTTGTTTCACATTTAATCCATCCTCAGATATGTACAGAGTGCTTCTCCTACTATTTGTTGTGACGTGTTCTGCGCAAAACCTTCCCAACGGCTGTCCATCGGACTTCAGCGTGCATCTCTTGCTACCGCACGAGACAGATTGTGACAAGTTCTACCAATGCAGTAATGGACAGAAAATTCTTATGCCATGTGCACCTGGAACATTATTTGATCATAACCTCCAGGTTAGTATTGGCAATGTAACTTCCTTATCTTTTAAATAGTATCTCACTGAGTGTGCAGTATAGAAAATTAAAGAGAAAATTAATAAGCATTTCATTAATTTGGTTGGTGGTTTCCTACTGGTGGTAGATTCCTATGCAGGAATCCGACTAGGTAGGTACCAATTCAGGGCCAGTTGTTCTGCCGTGAAGTAGTAGTGTGCAAACGTTACTGTGTTTCGGTTTGAAGAGCTAGCGTTATCACTGGACATATGAGACTTAACAACTGACTCAGGGTGACGGGCGCAGTGTGGTGTCACAAACATGTTTTGGGTGACACAGCATTCTTTATGGGTAGATGTCTATTTATAATAATTGTTGCTCGCTTCGTCACCAAATCCAATAAAAAAAATCCTCTGTAATTGTAACAAACGTTACAAAAGTACGTTACTATTGGGTGGTGCAAGTAAAAATTTATATTTTATTATCGTAGTACTACACCAGTGTCTCCATTTAATAATTAAACAGTCCATTTCACTTGATACTAAAATTTGTTTTTCAAGCCTAAAGTGAACCAGCGACCAGTGGATACGAATATATGAAAATATTTTAGTAATATTATTTAATACAAATTTATCAGTAAAGTTGCCAATAAAACACGTGAAATGTTCTAGGTTTGCAATTGGCCGTATGCAGTGGACTGTAATAGAACGGAAACTCAAACGACAGAGTCTACCACGTCTGGACCTGTAACATCAGACCCTGTGACAACAGATTCCATTACGTCACAGTCTACAATCACTGAATCGGCAACAACAGAATCAGTAACAACTAAGCCTATTACAACAGAGTCAATAACCGACTATACCGAAAACACAAATGTACCTACTGTTACTACGGACATAACAGCAAGTACAGATATTGATAATGAATGTCCATCAGATTCCAGTATTTCTATATTATTACCGCATGAGACTGACTGTTCTAAGTTTTATCTATGCAGCCACGGAAAAAAATTTTTGATGAGATGCGCATCGGGAACTCTTTTTGACTACAATTTGCAGGTACTTTTACACTGAAAATAATATACATTATTAAAAATATGTTATGACAGTCCCCTTTCTGGACAGTTTTAGTTTAAAATTTGCTTTTCGATTTCAGAAATGTAATTGGCCTGATCAAGTGAACTGCACCTCAATAACTACAACTGAATCGTCAGTGACAGACTCAGAAACTCAAACAGAATCTGTAACAGTAATAAGTACAACAGAATTTTCTACGTCAGTCGATAGTCAAACTACCGCCGATACCACTGCAAACGAATATAGTACTGTGCCTGATATAACAAGTACTGCCAAAAGTACAGTCACTACTACAAAAGAATATGAAACATCCACCCAAACTGAAGCCACTGAAACTGCGGCAACGACAGAAAGCGATACTTTACCCCCGGTAACAACCACCACTACGCGATTGCCTACTACAGTAACGGTTTCGACGACTCAAGATTATAGCACAGTGCCTACTTCGACGACTACAAAAGAATATGAAACATCCACCCAAACTGAAGCCACTGAAACTTCGGCAACGACAGAAAGCGATACTTCACCACCGGTAACGACCACCACTACGCGATTGCCTACTACAGTAACGGTTTCGACGACTCAAGATGATACCACAGTGCCTACTTCGACGACTACAAAAGAATATGAAACATCCACCCAAACTGAAGCCACTGAAACTGCGGCAACGACAGAAGGCGATACTTTACCACCGGTAACGACCACCACTACGCGATGGCCTACTACAGTAACGGTTTCGACGATTCAAGATGATACCACAGTGCCTACTTCGACGACTACAAAAGAATATGAAACATCCACCCAAACGGAAGCCACTGAAACTGCGGCAACGACAGAAGGCGATACTTTACCACCGGTAACGACCACCACTACGCGATTGCCTACCACAGTAACGGTTTCGACGACTCAAGATTATAGCACAGTGCCTACTTCGACGACTCCAAAAGAATATGAAACATCCACTCAAACTGAAGCCACTGAAACTGCGGCAACGACAGAAGGCGATACTTTACCACCGGTAACGACCACCACTACGAGATTGCCTACTACAGTAACGGTTTCGACGACTCAAGATGATACCACAGTGCCTACTTCGACGACTACAAAAGAATATGAAACATCCACCCAAACTGAAGCCACTAAAACTGCGGCAACGACAGAAAGCGATACTTTACCACCGGTAACGACCACCACTACGCGATTGCCTACTACAGTAACGGTTTCGACGACTCAAGATTATAGCACAGTGCCTTCTTTGACGACTCCAAAAGAATATGAAACATCCACTCAAACTGAAGCCACTGAAATTGCGGCAACGACAGAAGGCGATACTTTACCACCGGTAACGACCACCACTACGCGATTGCCTACCACAGTAACGGTTTCGACGACTCAAGATTATAGCACAGTGCCTACTTCGACGACTCCAAAAGAATATGAAACATCCACCCAAAGTGAAGCCACTGAAATTGCGGCAACGACAGAAGGCGATACTTTACCACCGGTAACGACCACCACTACGCGATTGCCTACTACAGTAACGGTTTCGACGACTCAAGATTATAGCACAGTGCCTTCTTTGACGACTCCAAAAGAATATGAAACATCCACTCAAACTGAAGCCACTGAAACTGCGGCAACGACAGAAGGCGATACTTTACCACCGGTAACGACCACCACTACGCGATTGCCTACCACAGTAACGGTTTCGACGACTCAAGATTATAGCACAGTGCCTACTTCGACGACTCCAAAAGAATATGAAACATCCACCCAAACTGAAGCCACTGAAATTGCGGCAACGACAGAAGGCGATACTTTACCACCGGTAACGACCACCACTACGCGATTGCCTACTACAGTAACGGTTTCGACGACTCAAGATTATAGCACAGTGCCTACTTCGACGACTACAAAAGAATATGAAACATCCACCCAAGCTGAAGCCACTGAAACTGCGGCAACGACAGAAGGCGATACTTTACCACCGGTAACGACCACCACTACGCGATTGCCTACTACAGTAACGGTTTCGACGACTCAAGATTATAGCACAGTGCCTACTTCGACGACTCCAAAAGAATATGATACATCCACTCAAACTGAAGCCACTGAAACTGCGGCAATGACAGAAGGCGATACTTTACCACCGGTAACGACCACCACTACGCGATTGCCTACTACAGTAACGGTTTCGACGACTCAAGATTATAGCACAGTGCCTACTTCGACGACTCCAAAAGAATATGAAACATCCACCCAAACTGAAGCCACTGAAACTGCGGCGACGACAGAAGGCGATACTTTACCACCGGTAACGACCACCACTACGCGATTGCCTACTACAGTAACGGTTTCGACGACTCAAGATTATAGCACAGTGCCTACTTCGACGACTACAAAAGAATATGAAACATCCACTCAAACTGAAGCCACTGAAACTGCGGCAACGACAGAAGGCGATACTTTACCCCCGGTAACAACCACCACTACGCGGTTGCCTACTACAGTAACGGTTTTGACGACTCAAGATTATAGCACAGTGCCTTCTTCGACGACTACAAAAGAATATGAAACATCCACCCAAACTGAAGCCACTGAAACTGCGGCGACGACAGGAGGCGATACTTTACCACCGGTAACGATCACCACTACGCGATTGCCTACTACAGTAACGGTTTCGACGACTCAAGATTATAGCACAGTGCCTTCTTCGACGACTCCAAAAGAATATGAAACATCCACTCAAACTGAAGCCACTGAAACTGCGGCAACGACAGAAGGCGATACTTTACCACCGGTAACGACCACCACTACGCGATTGCCTACTACAGTAACGGTTTCGACGACTCAAGATTATAGCACAGTGCCTACTTCGACGACTACAAAAGAATATGAAACATCCACCCAAACTGAAGCCACTGAAACTGCGGCAACGACAGAAGGCGATACTTCACCACCGGTAACGACCACCACTACGCGATTGCCTACTACAGTAACGGTTTCGACGACTCAAGATGATACCACAGTGCCTACTTCGACGACTACAAAAGAATATGAAACATCCACTCAAACTGAAGCCACTGAAACTGCGGCAACGACAGAAGGCGATACTTTACCACCGGTAACGACCACCACTACGCGATTGCCTACTACAGTAACGGTTTCGACGACTCAAGATTATAGCACAGTGCCTACTTCGACGACTACAAAAGAATATGAAACATCCACCCAAACGGAAGCCACTGAAACTGCGGCAACGACAGAAGGCGATACTTTACCACCGGTAACGACCACCACTACGCGATTGCCTACCACAGTAACGGTTTCGACGACTCAAGATTATAGCACAGTGCCTACTTCGACGACTCCAAAAGAATATGAAACATCCACTCAAACTGAAGCCACTGAAACTGCGGCAACGACAGAAGGCGATACTTTACCACCGGTAACGACCACCACTACGCGATTGCCTACTACAGTAACGGTTTCGACGACTCAAGATGATACCACAGTGCCTACTTCGACGACTACAAAAGAATATGAAACATCCACCCAAACTGAAGCCACTGAAACTGCGGCAACGACAGAAGGCGATACTTTACCACCGGTAACGACCACCACTACGCGATGGCCTACTACAGTAACGGTTTCGACGACTCAAGATGATACCACAGTGCCTACTTCGACGACTACAAAAGAATATGAAACATCTACCCAAACGGAAGCCACTGAAACTGCGGCAACGACAGAAGGCGATACTTTACCACCGGTAACGACCACCACTACGCGATTGCCTACCACAGTAACGGTTTCGACGACTCAAGATTATAGCACAGTGCCTACTTCGACGACTCCAAAAGAATATGAAACATCCACTCAAACTGAAGCCACTGAAACTGCGGCAACGACAGAAGGCGATACTTTACCACCGGTAACGACCACCACTACGAGATTGCCTACTACAGTAACGGTTTCGACGACTCAAGATGATACCACAGTGCCTACTTCGACGACTACAAAAGAATATGAAACATCCACCCAAACTGAAGCCACTAAAACTGCGGCAACGACAGAAAGCGATACTTTACCACCGGTAACGACCACCACTACGCGATTGCCTACTACAGTAACGGTTTCGACGACTCAAGATTATAGCACAGTGCCTACTTCGACGACTCCAAAAGAATATGAAACATCCACCCAAACTGAAGCCACTGAAATTGCGGCAACGACAGAAGGCGATACTTTACCACCGGTAACGACCACCACTACGCGGTTGCCTACTACAGTAACGGTTTCGACGACTCAAGATTATAGCACAGTGCCTTCTTCGACGACTACAAAAGAATATGAATCATCCACTCAAACTGAAGCCACTGAAACTGCGGCAACGACAGAAGGCGATACTTTACCACCGGTAACGACCACCACTACGCGATTGCCTACTACAGTAACGGTTTCGACGACTCAAGATTATAGCACAGTGCCTTCTTCGACGACTCCAAAAGAATATGAAACATCCACTCAAACTGAAGCCACTGAAATTGCGGCAACGACAGAAGGCGATACTTTACCACCGGTAACGACCACCACTACGCGATTGCCTACTACAGTAACGGTTTCGACGACTCAAGATTATAGCACAGTGCCTACTTCGACGACTCCAAAAGAATATGAAACATCCACCCAAACTGAAGCCACTGAAACTGCGGCAACGACAGAAGGCGATACTTTACCACCGATAACGACCACCACTACGCGATTGCCTACTACAGTAACGGTTTCGACGACTCAAGATTATAGCACAGTGCCTTCTTCGACGACTCCAAAAGAATATGAAACATCCACCCAAACTGAAGCCACTGAAACTGCGGCGACGACAGAAGGCGATACTTTACCACCGGTAACGATCACCACTACGCGATTGCCTACTACAGTAACGGTTTCGACGACTCAAGATTATAGCACAGTGCCTTCTTCGACGACTCCAAAAGAATATGAAACATCCACCCAAACTGAAGCCACTGAAACTGCGGCAACGACAGAAGGCGATACTTTACCACCGGTAACGACCACCACTACGCGATTGCCTACTACAGTAACGGTTTCGACGACTCAAGATTATAGCACAGTGCCTACTTCGACGACTACAAAAGAATATGAAACATCCACCCAAACGGAAGCCACTGAAACTGCGGCAACGACAGAAGGCGATACTTTACCACCGGTAACGATCACCACTACGCGATTGCCTACTACAGTAACGGTTTCGACGACTCAAGATTATAGCACAGTGCCTTCTTCGACGACTCCAAAAGAATATGAAACATCCACCCAAACTGAAGCCACTGAAACTGCGGCGACGACAGAAGGCGATACTTTACCACCGGTAACGATCACCACTACGCGATTGCCTACTACAGTAACGGTTTCGACGACTCAAGATTATAGCACAGTGCCTTCTTCGACGACTCCAAAAGAATATGAAACATCCACCCAAACTGAAGCCACTGAAACTGCGGCAACGACAGAAGGCGATACTTTACCACCGGTAACGACCACCACTACGCGATTGCCTACTACAGTAACGGTTTCGACGACTCAAGATTATAGCACAGTGCCTACTTCGACGACTACAAAAGAATATGAAACATCCACCCAAACGGAAGCCACTGAAACTGCGGCAACGACAGAAGGCGATACTTTACCACCGGTAACGATCACCACTACGCGATTGCCTACTACAGTAACGGTTTCGACGACTCAAGATTATAGCACAGTGCCTTCTTCGACGACTCCAAAAGAATATGAAACATCCACTCAAACTGAAGCCACTGAAACTGCGGCAACGACAGAAGGCGATACTTTACCACCGATAACGACCACCACTACGCGATTGCCTACTACAGTAACGGTTTCAACGACTCAAGATTATAGCACAGTGCCTACTTCGACGACTACAAAAGAATATGAAACATCCACCCAAACTGAAGCCACTGAAACTGCGGCAACGACAGAAGGCGATACTTCACCACCGGTAACGACCACCACTACGCGATTGCCTACTACAGTAACGGTTTCGACGACTCAAGATTATAGCACAGTGCCTACTTCGACGACTACAAAAGAATATGAAACATCCACTCAAACTGAAGCCACTGAAACTGCGGCAACGACAGAAGGCGATACTTTACCACCGGTAACGACCACCACTACGCGATTGCCTACTACAGTAACGGTTTCGACGACTCAAGATTATAGCACAGTGCCAACTTCGACGACTCCAAAAGAATATGAAACATCCACCCAAACTGAAGCCACTGAAACTGCGGCGACGACAGAAGGCGATACTTTACCACCGGTAACGATCACCACTACGCGATTGCCTACTACAGTAACGGTTTCGACGACTCAAGATTATAGCACAGTGCCTTCTTCGACGACTCCAAAAGAATATGAAACATCCACTCAAACTGAAGCCACTGAAACTGCGGCAACGACAGAAGGCGATACTTTACCACCGGTAACGACCACCACTACGCGATTGCCTACTACAGTAACGGTTTCGACGACTCAAGATTATAGCACAGTGCCTACTTCGACAACTCCAAAAGAATATGAAACATCCACCCAAACTGAAGGCACTGAAACTGCGGCAACGACAGAAGGCGATACTTTACCACCGGTAACGACCACCACAACGCGATTGCCTACTACAGTAACGGTTTCGACGACTCAAGATTATAGCACAGTGCCTACTTCGACGACTACAAAAGAATATGAAACATCCACCCAAACTGAAGCCACTGAAACTGCGGCAACGACAGAAGGCCATACTTTACCACCGATAACGACCACCACTACGCGATTGCCTACTACAGTAACGGTTTCGACGACTCAAGATTATAGCACAGTGCCTACTTCGACGACTCCAAAAGAATATGAAACATCCACCCAAACTGAAGCCACTGAAACTGCGGCGACGACAGAAGGCGATACTTTACCACCGGTAACGATCACCACTACGCGATTGCCTACTACAGTAACGGTTTCGACGACTCAAGATTATAGCACAGTGCCTTCTTCGACGACTCCAAAAGAATATGAAACATCCACCCAAACTGAAGCCACTGAAACTGCGGCAACGACAGAAGGCGATACTTTACCACCGGTAACAACCACCACTACGCGATTGCCTACTACAGTAACGGTTTCGACGACTCAAGATTATAGCACAGTGCCTACTTCGACGACTACAAAAGAATATGAAACATCCACCCAAACTGAAGCCACTGAAACTGCGGCAACGACAGAAGGCGATACTTTACCACCGATAACGACCACCACTACGCGATTGCCTACTACAGTAACGGTTTCGACGACTCAAGATTATAGCACAGTGCCTTCTTCGACGACTCCAAAAGAATATGAAACATCCACCCAAACTGAAGCCACTGAAACTGCGGCGACGACAGAAGGCGATACTTTACTACCGGTAACGATCACCACTACGCGATTGCCTACTACAGTAACGGTTTCGACGACTCAAGATTATAGCACAGTGCCAACTTCGACGACTCCAAAAGAATATGAAACATCCACCCAAACTGAAGCCACTGAAACTGCGGCGACGACAGAAGGCGATACTTTACCACCGGTAACGATCACCACTACGCGATTGCCTACTACAGTAACGGTTTCGACGACTCAAGATTATAGCACAGTGCCTTCTTCGACGACTCCAAAAGAATATGAAACATCCACTCAAACTGAAGCCACTGAAACTGCGGCAACGACAGAAGGCGATACTTTACCACCGGTAACGACCACCACTACGCGATTGCCTACTACAGTAACGGTTTCGACGACTCAAGATTATAGCACAGTGCCTACTTCGACAACTCCAAAAGAATATGAAACATCCACCCAAACTGAAGGCACTGAAACTGCGGCAACGACAGAAGGCGATACTTTACCACCGGTAACGACCACCACTACGCGATTGCCTACTACAGTAACGGTTTCGACGACTCAAGATTATAGCACAGTGCCTACTTCGACGACTACAAAAGAATATGAAACATCCACCCAAACTGAAGCCACTGAAACTGCGGCAACGACAGAAGGCCATACTTTACCACCGATAACGACCACCACTACGCGATTGCCTACTACAGTAACGGTTTCGACGACTCAAGATTATAGCACAGTGCCTACTTCGACGACTCCAAAAGAATATGAAACATCCACCCAAACTGAAGCCACTGAAACTGCGGCGACGACAGAAGGCGATACTTTACCACCGGTAACGATCACCACTACGCGATTGCCTACTACAGTAACGGTTTCGACGACTCAAGATTATAGCACAGTGCCTTCTTCGACGACTCCAAAAGAATATGAAACATCCACCCAAACTGAAGCCACTGAAACTGCGGCAACGACAGAAGGCGATACTTTACCACCGGTAACGACCACCACTACGCGATTGCCTACTACAGTAACGGTTTCGACGACTCAAGATTATAGCACAGTGCCTACTTCGACGACTACAAAAGAATATGAAACATCCACCCAAACTGAAGCCACTGAAACTGCGGCAACGACAGAAGGCGATACTTTACCACCGATAACGACCACCACTACGCGATTGCCTACTACAGTAACGGTTTCGACGACTCAAGATTATAGCACAGTGCCTTCTTCGACGACTCCAAAAGAATATGAAACATCCACCCAAACTGAAGCCACTGAAACTGCGGCGACGACAGAAGGCGATACTTTACTACCGGTAACGATCACCACTACGCGATTGCCTACTACAGTAACGGTTTCGACGACTCAAGATTATAGCACAGTGCCTTCTTCGACGACTCCAAAAGAATATGAAACATCCACTCAAACTGAAGCCACTGAAACTGCGGCAACGACAGAAGGCGATACTTTACCACCGGTAACGACCACCACTACGCGATTGCCTACTACAGTAACGGTTTCGACGACTCAAGATGATACCACAGTGCCTACTTCGACGACTACAAAAGAATATGAAACATCCACTCAAACTGAAGCCACTGAAACTGCGGCAACGACAGAAGGCGATACTTTACCCCCGGTAACAACCACCACTACGCGATTGCCTACTACAGTAACGGTTTCGACGACTCAAGATGATACCACAGTGCCTACTTCGACGACTACAAAAGAATATGAAACATCCACCCAAACTGAAGCCACTGAAACTGCGGCAACGACAGAAGGCGATACTTCACCACCGGTAACGACCACCACTACGCGATTGCCTACTACAGTAACGGTTTTGACGACTCAAGATGATACCACAGTGCCTACTTCGACGACTACAAAAGAATATGAAACATCCACTCAAACTGAAGCCACTGAAACTGCGGCAACGACAGAAGGCGATACTTTACCCCCGGTAACGACCACCACTACGCGATTGCCTACTACAGTAACGGTTTCGACGACTCAAGATTATAGCACAGTGCCTACTTCGACGACTCCAAAAGAATATGAAACATCCACCCAAACTGAAGCCACTGAAACTGCGGCAACGACAGAAGGCGATACTTTACCACCGGTAACGACCACCACTACGCGATTGCCTACTACAGTAACGGTTTCGACGACTCAAGATTATAGCACAGTGCCTACTTCGACGACTACAAAAGAATATGAAACATCCACCCAAACGGAAGCCACTGAAACTGCGGCAACGACAGAAGGCGATACTTTACCACCGGTAACGACCACCACTACGCGATTGCCTACCACAGTAACGGTTTCGACGACTCAAGATTATAGCACAGTGCCTACTTCGACGACTCCAAAAGAATATGAAACATCCACTCAAACTGAAGCCACTGAAACTGCGGCAACGACAGAAGGCGATACTTTACCACCGGTAATGACCACCACTACGCGATTGCCTACTACAGTAACGGTTTCGACGACTCAAGATTATAGCACAGTGCCTACTTCGACGACTCCAAAAGAATATGAAACATCCACTCAAACTGAAGCCACTGAAACTGCGGCAACGACAGAAGGCGATACTTTACCACCGGTAATGACCACCACTACGCGATTGCCTACTACAGTAACGGTTTCGACGACTCAAGATTATAGCACAGTGCCTACTTCGACGACTCCAAAAGAATATGAAACATCCACTCAAACTGAAGCCACTGAAACTGCGGCAACGACAGAAGGCGATACTTTACCACCGGTAACGACCACCACTACGCGGTTGCCTACTACAGTAACGGTTTCGACGACTCAAGATTATAGCACAGTGCCTTCTTCGACGACTCCAAAAGAATATGAAACATCCACCCAAACTGAAGCCACTGAAACTGCGGCAACGACAGAACGCGATACTTTACCACCGGTAACGACCACCACTACGCGATTGCCTACTACAGTTACGGAATTCACGACTCAAGATGATACCACAATGCCTACTGTGATGACTACAAAAGAATATGAAACATCTAACCCAACTGAAGCCACTGTGCCTGCGGCAACAACAGAGAGGGATACTTTGCCACCGGTAATGACCACCACTCAGCGATTGCCTACAAAAGAAACAGAAATGACGACACAAGTTTATACTACAATAGCTTCCGTGACCACCACAAACAAATATGAAATGTCTACACAAACGGAAGCTACCAAAACATCTTCTACAGCAGACAACTTTACTGTACCTCATGAAACGACAACTATTAAACAATTATCTACTAAAGAAACAGTTATGACGACACATGATTATATCACAATACCTTCTGGCTACTACAAAACATTATGACACGTCTACACAAACAAAAGCTACAAAACCCGCCGTAACAACAGATGACGATACTTTGCCACCCGTATCGACAACTACTGAACAATTGTCCACTAAAGAAACAATAGTGACAGAGAACTATACCACAGTATCTTCTGTACCCACAATAAAAGATTATAACACGTCTACACAAACTTTATCCATTGCGACAAACGACAATGATACACATACATACATAATCAACACATACATTATAAAATTAAATGTGCAATGTGCGGCTGGACCAAATAGCTCTCTAGACAAGCTTAATGTTAGTTTGTATTTACTTACTATTTCCTACCGAGGTGCCGTAAGACGCGACTAAGGTTCGTACGGACAGCCTTTATTTGTGGAGAATAATACGATAATAAGCAATGCTGTCACTATACTGCTCGTTGGAACGCAATGGCGAGTAAGAAGTTTTTGACTCGTACCAAAATGGCGGCGACTCGGTTCGCCACCCGCCTGTTCCTCTTGTTGTCTTGGTCTCTGCCTACCCCTTATGGGAAAAAAACGTGATTTTATGTTTGTATGTACGAAAACAAATAAGTAAGATTAAGATAATTTAAAAAAATTATTAACTTATATATGTACATACGATATTATTCAGTTGACACAAGACTAAAGCGGGTGGCGGAAAAGCTGACAGGGAAAATGAAAACCAGGAGATAGATAGCAGCATCTTCCTGGAACGTCTGAACAAATAAGCTGCTGTTGCGAACCCGCCTGCCAAGCGTGACAATCAATGGGGGAGGCCTGTGTTCAGCAGAGGACTAGTAATATGATGAAATGATGATGATTGGTGAAACGTGGAGTAATATTGGTGGTAGGATTCCTGTACAGGAATCCGCCGTGGTTCGGTCACCACAGTGCTAATTATTCCGCCTTGAAGTTACACTGCGCCCGTCACTCTGAGAATAGAATAGAATAGAATAGAATAAATTTTTATTCAATATAGACTATTTACATAGTACTTATTGAAAGTCATTTTTTTTAAGCTACTCTGGTTCGCAAAAATGCCTCTGTCCTGGGAAGAACCAGTAAGAAACCCAGCGGGCTTTTTTTTTTTTTAGTCATTTTTAAAATAATGTACAATAACTGTATTACAATAGCTGTATTATAAAGATGTAGAAATGGCTTGGCGGCGATCACCTCATTCCCAGGGGTTATCATCATCTATGAGACATTAGTTCTTAAGTAACATATGCCCAGTGATTACGCTAACGTGACCTTCAAACCGTAACACAGTAATGTTTGCACACTACTGCTTCACGGCGGAATAACTGGCCCTGGGGTGGTACCTACCTAGACGGATTCCTGCATAGGAATCCCAACATCAGTTAAACTGCATCGTTGCGTGATTTGATTGGGAAAACAGACGCCAGTGAGACATTAAGTTGTTATTAAGAGATAAGAGGTTGGCAAGTGATTATTTTTATTGTATCTCTTAAACGAATTTAAGTTCTAATCAGAATACCTAATAAGAACATTTCATCAGAACTGTTTTGAATATTTGATGAAGTTTTCAGCGAAAACGCTGACGGGAACCCTGCCTTCCCTGTAAAGGTTTATAAAATAGCCCACCGCGCAGCTACAATACTGTCAACTGTTTCAGCAGCAAGATTCACCAAAACTTTAAATTGTAGTTAAAGTTTTACTAAATCCTGCTCCGGATGTCATAGTAGAATTGCTTGCGTACTTTATAATTATGCTGATCGCCCAGCCTCTCTGCCACCATGAATCATTTATTTATTTAAATGAACTTGAACTTGAACTTTACATGAAATTAAATTATGAAATTAATGTACACTGTCGGGCGTGGCAATGAATGTATTTAAGAGAAATGATTTCTAAAAAAAGGAAACTGTTAAAACATTAATGACTAATTCCTTTTAGAGGGAGCATCAGAACAATACACACGATACGAGATAAAGAGCGACAGTGAGATTTCGATAATCACTTTACAAATATTTCAACAACAATTACTAGACACGAGTATAAACGTAATATCAACAAGCTCATTAAACATCACATTTATTAAACTTCAACAAAAATATTTACATATACATCGATTAAAATTTTACAATGCTTGCTGCAAGCATTGTAAAATACTTAAAAAGATAGAAGAATAAAAGACTTAAATTTTAATATTTTTAGATAACGACGGATACAATAGACACGACCACGGATGACGCATCGATTCAATTATGTCCACCAGGGGTTTTTGACATTATTCCCCATCCAGAACTATGTAATGCGTTTTACTTGTGTGCTGGTGGTGGTGATCCTATAGTGCTATTCTGCAGTGAAGGATTTGAGTTTGATCCAGAGTCTAAGGCAAGTATTGCAGAGCAAATACAATAACAAAATTAAATTTGTACCCCTTCCGGGTAACATTAATTAAGGTACATGTAAATAGCTAGAATATTTTCATATACATCATAATGTTCAAGTCGCTTTAAATATTTTTATATGGATGAAGTAAATGAATATAGAGAATGGAAAATCATTAAACATTACTTTTTTCAGACATGTATTCCAATATTGGAAGAAGGTTGCACCGCATCAAAAGGTAAATTAAAAGTTACCATTACAAGACGAATATTTTTTTCTATCAAAGTCAAAATATAATTTACTAACAGTTAAATACTTAAAATTGTGATTTATTCTCTCAGTTATTGTTAAAATGTAATTTAATTACATGAATTATATTTTATTTGTTCTTATAATTATAAGTGTTCAATATTATGAATTAATATAATTTTTATGTATTCTGTTTGAGGAATTTGGTTAATATTGGTCAAATCAATTGTTACTGAATTATACATTTTACAGAGCGATCTACTACATTGTCAAAGGAACCTTCAACGACAGCTGTAACAGGTCAAGTTACAGAGGATATAAAAACTACAACTCAGATAGAAACTACCACCAAAAATGATGAAAAATATACTTCTACAGATATATCGACAACGAATGTTACAACGACAACTATAAGAACTACGGAAATAACAGTTGGACCAACAGATACCTCATCACAAATAACAACAGAGTCAAACCAGTCCCAACAGTCAACAACGGAATATCAAACTACCACTTCAGAATTGCTACAGACGACAATCGCGAATTTTACTACTACCGAAGATACACAAACAACGATTACCTCGAATCTTCTCTCTACCACAGAACAATCAGGTACTACAGATAATTTGCAAACTACATCACCGCATTCCGAATCAACTACATATATGGCTCCTACGACGACTGAACGACTTGAATTAACTACGTCCAATGATTATACAACGAAAGGACATGAGACGACTACAGAAAAGTACGACACAACAACGCAACTATTAGAAGTTACAACGGATAATGTTGAAAATACTACAATGCTACCAAGAGTTTGTCCCGATGGTTACTTTGGAACCATACCGCATCCTGATTTGTGCAACTCATTCTACATGTGTGCCGGCGGAGTAGCTATACAGTTGTTTTGTAGCAACGACTTTGAATACGATCCTATTCTTGAAGTAAGTGTTGATACAATTTTTAACTGTCCTGTCAAAAAGTCTTGATTCAAATTTTATTAAGTCTCCTTTCAATGAAAATAAATTTAATTTTTATGTATATAATTGTTCTTGAGAGAAAGTTGCCATCAATAGTTATTTTTATATATTTTAGTAAATTCTGGTAGAAAATTAAGATTCATATTTCTGTAGATTAGTTCGTACATTATATTGTTATTTAAAAATGAATATAATTCTTTAGGCCTGTGTC
This sequence comes from Luehdorfia chinensis, assembly GCA_019845155.1. Lineage (NCBI taxonomy): Eukaryota > Metazoa > Arthropoda > Insecta > Lepidoptera > Papilionidae > Luehdorfia > Luehdorfia chinensis. The sequence goes on from JAHVAK010000107.1 coordinate 2,664,162, forward strand.
CACATTAGTAACGATGGCTGCACTGCCTCAAAGGGTGAGTTTTTCTTGATATTTTCAGATGTAAAATATAGTGTAATACTCTATTGAAATTTTGATATTGTAAAGTAATATGAATATGAATAATAAATAAAGGCTCTCGCTTAAAGTTATTTAGAAGCAAAGAAGAATAAGATAAAAATACTTATCACTTAAATACTTTATGACATAAATCACAAGAGTATAACTGACATTGTTTAGATACTGTGAAAGATATATGTAAGAATAAGTTACATGAGTTTTGTTGGATATTGTATATGTTATACACATTTGTTTTAATAATTAACTCTTAGACTGTGTATTCCTTTGCGCATTATATCAGTGAATATATTTTTAATTAAACATTATGTTATAGGGACATCTACAACAGAGTCTACAAACGAACTGTATACATCAACAATCGTTACAGAAAGTACCAATGGCGTTACCAATACTGACCAACCAAGTACCAAAATTGATGTTACCAATACAGATGGAGAAGGTCAATTTATTACTACACCTGTAGATGTGCAGACGACAACTGAAATTACAACAAATGAAGTAAGAACGACTACTGAAGAATCAGATTTAACTCAAAGTACTGTGGGATATTCCAAACCGAATACAGAACCGACAGCATTTACAACGGAACAAGGCACTACTGCAACTCCACAAACGACATCAGAAGATGTGAAAACCTCTACAGCGCAAACTGTTACATCGGATTTGAAGACTACAACGGAAAAGTTAGTTACGTCGGAAAACGTGCAAACTTCAACAGATATATTACAAAATACCGACCCAACCACTACAGTCAAGTATGTTGAAATATCAACAGAGTTTGCAGATACAACATTAGAAGATACAGATATGACGACGACAAAAGTACAAGATACAACATATCATACAACACCAGAATCGTTACAGACAACTGATGAATCGGCAACTACACACGATTCTTTCTCAACTACAACACAGGCAGATGTACCAGAATTGTGTCCGATAGATGTTTATGGAAATATACCTCACCCTGACAGATGTGATTCGTTCTATTTGTGCACTGGTGGGGTAGCAATACAATTTTTCTGTAGCCAAGGATTTGAGTTTGATCCTGTACGGGGTGTGAGTATTTAAAATAGTTTATTTACTTATGGTAGGATTCCTATGCAGGAATCCGTCTAGGTTGGTACCACTCCAGGGCCAGTTATTCTGCCGTGAAGTAGTAGTGTGCAAGGGCACTAAGAGCTAGCGTAAACACTGGGCATGTGAAACTTAAGAACTGATGTCTGGGGGTGACAAGCGATGTGCGGAGTCACACAATAATGTTCTGGGTGACACGGCATTTGTTATGGGATAACGTTGCACCTACCATCAGGTGAATTTTTTGCTCGTTTCGTCACTTTAACCTTCTTTTCTTTTTTATTAAATACGAATTGAGATAATTTCACTTTAAATTTTTCTAACCAAAAAATCTTAGCAGATTTATTACGTCTGTTTGGTTGTGTAGTCATTAATTCATTATTGCCAGGATGTCAACAGTCTAACGCTGGACAATAGGCTTCTCTAACGTTGAAAGAATTCATCATAATCGTCACGTTGCGGTTAACGACAAATAAAAGTAAAAGTAAAGTTACAGCCTATAAATGTCCCACTGCTGGGCACAGGCCTCCTATTATTTCTGAGAGGGTTTTGGAGCCGAGAAGAATCTGCCACGCTGCTCTAGTGCACTGTGGGCGACAAATACTTTTTTACTGCGGGTAGGCGACAAATACTTTTTTTAAACTGCCGATGTATGTTCGATCGCAATACCAGCCACTAAGGTCGTCTCCTTAGGCGCTGTTGCACCGGTTTGGGATCGTAAGGTCTGGTATATTTGAGATGGTAAGTCTGCCACTACATGCGGGTACTGTGGTTGCCTTAATAATATTTATATAACGACTAAATTACCCGCTTCAGTTTCACACGGAAGTTCTTGTTATATTAAAATATAGAGAAAAACAGTGGACTGGTACTGGTACGTTTCCCCCATTTAGGGGCAAATTTTCGTAAAATCTGTTATTAGCCTTGTCAAATTTCAAGCCAATAAAAAGGTCTTGTAGTTTCGGAGATATCGTGATAAGTCAGTGGTAAATCGCTTATAAAGTAGATTAGGAGGAAGGTCGGTTGATCATTACCGAAAGAAGGATTGTTGACCACAGATTGGTTTATAAAAAAAGTACACGAAAATATAAGATAAACAGTTAAAAATACTAAAGTATATCCAATAAAGTTCTTGTGTCGCCGTTTCGCTCTAGCGTATCTTGCTTGCTCGCTTGCTCAGTTCTAGGCGTATGTTATAAATACCACTTGCCACGCTTGCGACAATGACGATTGAATATTGATGACGACGTCCATAAACAGTTAAATAGCTCTTATCAGAGCTGTATTATTTTTGAAGATTGATTGATCGCAACCAATAAAAAGCCTTTATCAGAGCTTTATAATGTTTCTGTAGACGATGGCATAACTCTTCTGAGAACTGCTTCTGGTTTCTGTTGATGATGGGATAGCTCTTTTGAGAGCTGATACTTGTTTCTAAAGGTCGACCTAAATCCTGCATATATATATATATATATATATATATATAGTTTAAAAACATATGTGCAGTAACACGAGGTAGAAGTGATACCTTCAGAAAACTAAACTTCGTTTGTTTGTTATAATGTTACCAAAATTAAAAATAATTTTAAATTTTATTCTACATATTAGATTACATATTATACAGACTCCAATTTTTCAATTCCAATAAGTGAAACGAGTGGCTAAGGGTAATTAAAGTATGAAATACATGTTTTGGTTTGATCAATATATCTTTGAACAGCGTCAATTACTTTTTTGATCTTGCTCTCGAGCTAATGATAGTAAAATCTAAAAAAACATACAATCACGCCTTTTTCCCATTCCAGGGTAGGCAGAGGCCACTAATGTAGCCACGAATTCGAAAATATAATAGGAAACACTGTGTACTTTATTCTATCTCATTCTCTCGCAGGCTAACTTCTGTAGATGTATATGTTTGTCTCTTTTGAATGTCGCTTTTTTCGTTTTAAATCACAATTCTAAAGAAGTTTCCAAATTCGTAACAACGGTGTATCTGCACAGTAATTAAAATACAATTTTATTTTATTACAGAACTGTGTAACTATTTCGGAAAATGGCTGCACAGCAATGAAAGGTAATGTGTTCAAAAATTTACATCATTTTTTAAATTTTTACTCAGTATTTAATATCGCTAAATTTAGCATGAGTCTTAAAAAACTTTACCTTGTTAGATAATAATGTAAAATAAACTAAAATGGTATGTGCTTTTTGAGGTTCCTCAAAGGGCTCCGGGGCTTCCGGAATAGCGCTCATAAGCGAATTACTGACTTATCCCAAAACCGCTTTAACAAAATAATTTTGTTTCACACTAATAAACTTTCGTAATAGCTGATTTACCGACTAGTGACGAGCTCGCAGCTAAGTGTTTGGCACAGCTGCCTGTTGAGTCAAGGGTCCTCAAATCCAAGGCAAATCCAAAATTTGTGTCATGATTATCATAAGTAACATTATGACATGCAGAAGACCAGTCCCAGGTTTAAGTGATCTGTCTTACAAGCAGGCTTCTTGACTATGAACACTTCATTTTCGATTAAGAGTAACAGAAAATGGAGCCGCGTTGACAATCCCGCTGTTGATTAATTGCTCGGCGCAACACTCTGGGGTTAAACCTAACATAAAGGGAAATGCACCCCTGGAGAATAGTTTGAAGAAAAATATTTCTAAAATTTAATATTTCAATTAAGCTTGAGGACTTTTCGACGCGCAGACATCACACCAGACTTTTGTCCTAAAATAGCCACTGAAAGTTGTTGACCTGCGTGAAAATCATGACGGTGATAATTGTCAATCAAAATATTAAGTTAATTTAAAATATTTCAATCATATGCTCCTTTTGAGTAAAACTGCAGGGTGTTTATGACTAAAATTGATATAAGTCAAAGTATTCATATAGTATAATAACAATAACAGTCTTTTAAAATTTAAAAATTAAGGGTTACTACTTTTTTTAATATGTACGGTTAATTATTTTTACAGGGCAACATACAACTGGAACATATACTGAGGAATATACAGTCACATCATCAAGTACTGAAAACTTTCAATCCACAAATAATTACGAGACGACTAAGTCAGACTCTTTTACTAACAAAGACGCAACATCTACTGTTATATCAACAACTGATGAAATATCGAGTACACCGAAATTGACCGATAAAACGCCAATAGCAACTCAAACAACTACGAAGGACAAATATGAAACAACTGAGGTGCCAAGTACATTAAAGCCATCATCTGAGTCAACCAAATTTACAGAGCAATCTGATACAACTACAGAAATAGAATTGTCCACACAATCTATAACTACTGATTCTCCTGAAACAACTATGAATTTTGAAGGAACAACAGAACGAGAAGAACTGACAACAGATTACTTTGATACATCGACGCAAAATACAGATGAGACTACCCGGACAACCCAAAAAATAACAGATGAAAACAGTACTTCGACAGAATATTTACAAACGACTACGGAAACATTGGAAACAACGGCGACACAAGAATCGTCAACTGGTTCAATTTTAGAAACTACAACACTAAGCAACTCGGAAACAACAACCAAGCCAACAGTGATATGCCCAGATGGATATTTTGGAAACGTTCCCCATCCAGAGCTTTGCGAATCCTTCTATATGTGTACTGGAGGTATCCCTATACAACTATTTTGTAGTGACGGCTTTGAGTATGATGAGAAGCTAGGAGTAAGTACATTTATTTTCCTTTTCATATTCTACTTTTATTTTAAGCATTGCTATGTTTTGTTTATGTGTCGCAGTAATAGTACCAACTATTTTTTTTATTTTCGTTACAATCTACAGACTCGTGGTCCGTACTTTTTTAATTTTGATTTATTTTTTTATTATTTTTCCGTTTGCTTTATAGTCAAAATTATTAATATTAATGCTATACTAAATAAGTTTAAAAACTTTGATTGGCTCTCTTTCGAATTTGAACTATTTTTATGGTATAAAGTGACGAGACGAGCAAAACGTTCACCTGGTGGTAAGTGCAACGTCTGCCCTTAACAAATGCTGTATAAATCAGAAAACTTCTGAATGGCAAGCCATTTCAGCCGTCGCCTTAAGACATCAGTTCATAAGTCTCATGCGCAGTGATTATACTAGCTCTCAGTGCCCTTCAGACCAAAACAGTAATTTTTGCACACTACTGCTTCAAGGTACTCGTAGAATAACTAGCCCTGGAGTAGTACCTATCTAGACGGATTATATATGTCGTAGTTAATTACGTGCGTACTCCAATTTACACCTAGGCCCAAGCCTAGGTGTAAATTGTCCGTCGAAAATATTTTTTTTTTTTGATACATTTGTGGCCAAAAATAATAACAGTAGCTAAAATAAACACTAAGTATTTCAGACGTACTTAACAATTATGGACTATCTACAGCAATAATAATGATAATTTATACTTTTACTCAGTATAATTTACATTGTAATTATGTGGTTTTCGTTATAATACACATATTGTACACGAGAAAAATTCACCATTGAAACTAAGACATTCATGGCTATGGCGATGAAAAGGTCTCAGGTTCAGGTCAATTCTGTATATATGATAATTTATATTGTGAACTTCTACCACCATCATTTCAGCCTATCACTAGTCCACTGCTGAACATAGGCCTCCCCCAGAGATTGCCACAAACGTATGTAGCTCTAATTTTGGGGGGATGTTGCGATGGTTGCCACGCTTGGCAGGCGGGTGGACAACCGCAGTTTAATCAGATGTTCCAGAAAGATGCTGCCCATCACCCGGTTTTTATTTTTTCATCGCTAGATAGAAAATATTAATGACCAATTAAAATGAAGATGAAATTATTTTTGGTCTATCATCTTTGATAAAATAATGTTTGTATTTGAACACACTGCACAAAATAAAGGTGGTGTTCTGTTTATATGGGACGTTAATACCTTTCTTTAATACCAACGAGTTATACGACAGAACAATAGATACTTCTCATTTGTCACTAACCAGGTTAGACAACAGGATAGACACTAAGCATTACTTACTAAGCTTGTGTAATCTATGCATAAGATGCAAATGAAAGACGAATTCGCCATTGCGCACTATATTGTATATATCTTCCTATCTTATAACATTATTCTATCTCGTTTGAACACTTATTCACTATTTAATTGTATATTTCCCTTTCATAAAAACAATATTTCCATACTTCCATCGCATGTTAATGAAAATTGTATTAATAATTAATCTTTTACTGTTTTTCAGAATTGCGTTCAAATTTCTGGAAATGGCTGTTCATCGTTAAAAGGTAAGAATAAGAAAAATGTAGTGTCAAAATCACTGGTTTCCTTTCCTCCACCACCTTTCTTAAATATGAAGTTTATGTTTTTGATTTTTAGAGACGAGTACTACTTTAGGAAGTACCGAATCGTGGAGCCCTGAAGAGACCACACAAAGCCCTCAAACGACCGACCAATCTCCAATGACTACATTGGATGATTTCGAAATTGAAACTACAAGTACAAAGCCACTACAAACATCTACGAACGAGTCATTTAAACCTACAGAAGAAATTACATCTACTGAGAGATTAACTGTTACAAATGACCCTCCACAAATTACAACACAAAATATAGAAACAACAACGGAAGCAGCAATTTGTCCACCCGGTAAATTTGGAAACGTTCCTGATCCTGTGCGCTGCGATTCATTCTACATGTGTACAGGTGGAATTGCCATTCAGCTATTTTGCAGCGATGGATTCGAATTCGACCCTCAACTTGGTGTAAGTTTTGTTTTAATTTATAGACAGTGGACATAAAAAAGGACGATATTGTTGAACCTGTAATTGCGGGTAGGAAACAAGCTAACTTGACTTTAGTGGTGGATCTGGCGCGGCGTCGGTGATGGCGGCTGATTCTTTTCACTCTAGTTCTTGGAAGCTGCTTCCACTTTCACTCGATACAGTTTTCGTGTGATTAACAAGATGACACTTGGCTTTCACAACAACCACTGAGTTTAATTCCCGGTGCCAGCACTTCTAAAATTGTTATTTTAAGTGTTGATTTACCACGTGCTCTGCGGTGAAGTAAAACAATAGGAATGAAAATACTTCGAAGACATATGAAGTATGCTGGAGCAGCGTGGTGGACTCTACTGCTTCACGGCAGAATAACTGGCTCGATGTAATGATACAATTTAAAGTTTATTAAAATAGTTCATGAAAAGACTCAATTATATTCTAAAAATTAATGTATGCTGTATTTTTTTTTCAGCAATGTGGGCCTATATCTGGAAATGGATGTACAGCACAAAGGGGTAAGTGACCTTTACGATTTTGGTGGTTATTTATGTTACACAGTCAATTAATCTAAAAACAACAAGTCAGACGAAACTTTACGGTTGTGTGCCTTATTGTATGATGTACTCCTGGCCGATTTAGATCACGGCGGTTAATTTCGAATACTGTCGAAAGCTATCAACTGCGCAGGAGATATTATACATACATACATACATAAGATCACGACTGTATCCCATAAGGGGTAGTCAGAGACTGGGCACTCACTGCAAAAACAGACGACTGCCACAATCCACGTTTTACCAAAACAATATTATGCACTTGGTGTGATAGGTGGTGAGCCCATCGCCACAATGCGCTGTTATATTATAGTGCCACAAAAGTACGCGCACACAGAGGCGTCACTTGTCCGAACCTTCCCATACTCAATGTAACGTCCATGCGATATATATTTTCGGTGATGTAATTGCTGTTAGCCTTCCCGATTTTACAGCTTCATTTCATGCATTCATACTGTGCTCGCGGGCCAGGGGCCCGCGTGCCAGGTTTGGTTTGACCCAAACATAAATAAATAAATAAAAACTCCTACAAAAACCAGTCCATGCGATAAGATGGGACGTAGACTAAGACGCTGTATCAGAAGCACGGGGTCACAATGCAACCAGACCCTAAAACCAACAATTTGAGATTTGGCACTAATGTTCGGCTGGGATTTGAACCCGGGACCTGTGGGGTAAAAGTCAGGTACTCTAATGGGCAGACGTTGTACTTACTATCGGGTAATGCTCCTCTCGTCACTTTCCCCTAAAGAAAATATGAGTTTTTGATTAATAAACGAAATATATTTTGTTTTAGAGATAACTACGCCTGCTGCTGCTGAGGTCACACCAGAAGATGCAATTATATCCACAGTAGAAGTGGAAGATGTCAAAACAAATTCTAGCTCAATAGAACCAACACTAAAACAAGCAGAGACCACTACAGAGGGAATAAGTCCAACTACAAGCGAATTGGATACTTCAACAAAAGAGGCGACATTAGAACAAGAAGCGACAAGTCTTCGTATTGAAACGACAACGAAAGCGGAAATATGTCCACCGGGCACTTTCGGTAGCGTTCCAAATCCGGATCAGTGCGACTCCTTCTACATGTGTACAGGTGGCCCGGCGATACTACTCTACTGTAGCTCCGGATTCGAATTTGATCCCGTCGTAAAAGTGAGTATACTTTATATATTTTTTTGGACTGTATAAAAATAATTATTGGACAAAGTGCAAACGAGCAAAACGTTCACCTGATGGTTAGCGCAACGTCTGCCGATAACAATCGCTGTAACACCCAGAACTTTTCTGTGTCGCACTACACTGCGCCCATCACCCTGAGATATCAGTTCTTAAGTCTCATATGACAGAATAACTTGCCTCGGGTATACCTACCTAGACGAATTCCTGCATAGAAAAATTAAACGTAATAAATAGCCTATAAATGTCTCACTGCTGAGCATAGGCCTCCTCTAACTTTTGAATAGGCTTTGCAGGGGGGAAGAGTTCACCACGCTGAGGGTTGGCAGACTCCACATGTCGATATATTTTTATTTTTCATCCATGCACGTTTCCTTACGTTGTTTTCCTTCAGCACTTATTGCAGAATACTTTTAGAAGTGCCGGCACCGGTATCGAACTCGGGTCAGTCACGTATTAATAAGTTTAATATTATTAATTAAATTAATATTATTAATTGCTACTTGTAGGATTTCTCCTGTTTCGTGGGTGCGTTTTACAGACATAAATTTCACATGCACAAACACCCAGACCCGGAACAACTATGTGTAGGGCATACAAATATTTGTCCCGTGCGGGAATCGAACCCGCGAACCGCGGCGCAGAGGTCAAGGGCTGGGCCACTGCGCCAACCGAGCCGATTTTTGGAACATATAAACAAATCTGACACAATTTCATGTACGAAATGAATAAGAGACAATGATTTTTTGTTCATTAATTTCGCGTGCTAACAACAACTTTCATCATGATCGTCATTTCAGCCCACAACTAGTCCACTGCCGAACATATAGGCCTCCGCAATAGATTGCCACAAAAGTTTGTAGCTCTCAATTTGCGGTATTCTGCCCTAGTTGCCACGCTTGGCAGGCGGGTTCAACGGCAGTTTATTTATTCAGATAAATCTCCTGGTTTTTATTATCCCTTTGTCGACTTTTACGACACCCATGCGATGAGATGGGGTGGTAGATTCTTTTAAGCCGCCACCACACGGCATTTACATTTATCCGATACGACTCGCGCGCCATCTTTTGTTAAGTGGTTGTGCTCATTCAGAAACATTTGCGAAAGTGAGCACAACATCTCACTAAAGTTTCATCGCAATCGGTTGAATGGTTTAGGAACACATAACGGAGTTTTAATCGGATAGGTTTGTAATTACAATGTATTTATTAGACGGTTAAATAATCAAATATTATAATCACATTCTCTGTAGTAATATTATGATCTTTGTATTTACTGATTCTTATCATTTTATACACATTATGTACGTTCCGATAAGACCGACTTAGCGGTGAGAGTACTGACGGAGTTCAACTATAAACCCTACGTTGCCGGACTAAAATTTCTTCAGTATCTTCTTCAGTAATATTATATATATTAATTTCTTCCGCGCGATTCACGCGGCGACCGCGTGGCCTAGTGGTCAGAGTACCCGACTTCTAAGCCGCGGGTTCGAATCCCAGCCGGAGCCAACATTTGTGCTAAAACATAAATTGTTGGTTTTCGGGTCTGGTTGTGTTGTGATTGTCCCCGTGTTTCTGACACTGCATCCTAGTCCGCCTCCGATGTTATCGCATCAGCGTTACATCGGGCGCGGGTAGGTTGGGACGAGTGAGTGCCTCTGTGTTTGCGCGTACACTTGTGGCACTATAATATCTCCTGCGCAGTTGATGGCTCTCGACAGTAGTCGGCAGTTGTCGCCGTGGTCGAAATCGGCTAGGAGCACATCACATCATCATAAATTTCTTCAGTATGGGTGCATTTTAGAGACATAAATTGCACATGCACAATACAATAAGACCCTAAAACTCACAATTAGGGTTTTCGCACAGCGGCGAAGAAGTGAGGTACTCTGACCACCCCCCATTTATATAATTGCCTATTATAACAATTAACGATTTTTCTTTGCAGCAATGCGTCTCTATATCGGACCACGGCTGTACGGCGATGAGAATTTAAACAAATCCGGCGAAAGAAACGAAAACGATAGTATTAAAATCACGGCTGTGTTTTATTATATATTTTATACTGCTGTCTGTTTTTTATTATCATTGTTTTTTATACTAAATGCTCCATTATGCTCCGATATCCTCTCTAAACTTCCTAGAACTAAGAGGGAATATGTGAACTGTGGTAAAACATACGGAAGCGGAAGATTGAAAAAGTGTGGTGTAGTCACAAATGGCGTCGATTGCCGTAAGCGAGTGTATAAATGTAAGTCCGAGGTGTGAATAAAATTCGAGAGAACGATATATTATTGCAATAACGTCTTATCTTTTATTTATAACCTTTATACCTGACGATAACGTTATATGGTAAGTATTTATGCATATTTCAAGGAAGGTAGCGTCTGAAACAGCGCTGCGTGGAATGGTAATCCCGTATTTGAGTTTCGGAGTCACCTTCTGTTCCTTAGGTCACTATTTTTATTTTTATTTATTTATTAATCTTTATTGTTCCCTTACAAAGAAAGGATACAAAGGGCGGACTTAATACCTTTAGGCATTCTCTCCCAGTCAACCCATGGAGTGGTGAGATTTTGATGAAGGTGTAACAATAAAAAACGAAAAATATAAAATAAAATAATTATATATATTAGTTTAGAAATATTACGTATATATAAATATGTAATAACATTTACATATATGTAAATAGAAACACACATACACATATATAGTATAGTATAGTTTCAGCCTATAAATGTCCCACTACTGAGCACAGGCTCTCATTTCTGAGAGGGTTTTGGAGCTAGGAAGAATCCGCCACGCTGCTCCAATGCGGGTTTGCGGACTTCACATGTCTTCGAAATATTTTTAATTTCTCAGACATGCAGGTTTCCTCACGAAGTTTTCCTTCACCGCCGAGCACGTGGTAAGTCAGCACTTAAAATTGCAATTAACAATTTTAGTGGTGCCGGCACCGGGAATCGAACCAAGGTCACTCGCGTACTATGAAATTAAAAGCGAGCGCCTCGCCCCTGAGCTACCACGGCTCATATACATGCATATACGCAGTTATTGTGCCGTGAAGCAGTTGTGTGCAAACATTACCGTGTTTCGGTTTGAAGGGCACTGTGAGCTTGCGTAATCACTGGGCATATGAGACTTAAGAACTGGTGACACAGCATTTGTTATGGGCAGACGTTACACTTACCATCAGGTGAACGTTTTGCTCGTTCCGTCACTTTTATGAAATAAATAAATTAAAAAAAAAATAGTTTTTGTTTTCGTAATGTTAAAGGATAAATAGGTGCCCTTGCATAAATCCATTAGAGTAAAGGAGACAAGAATAGCTAATTTGCTGATCATCATCATCATCATCATCATCATCATTTCAGCCCATCACCAGTCCACTGCTGAACATAGGCCTCTTTTTTTTAATTTCCATGTTAAATACATCAAACAAATTTTATAATCGATGTAATTTATTTTATTTACCACTAACTGATGCCCGTGACTTCGTTCACGTGGATATAGGTTTTTGAAATATCCTGTGGGGACTATTTGATTTTCCGGGATAAAAAGTCTATGTCCGTCTCTAGAATGAAAGCTATGTTTGTGCCAAATTTCATCAAGATCGGTTCAGCGATTGAACCGTGAAAAGGTAACAAACAGACAGAGGGACAGAGAGAGTTACTTTCGCATTTATATATTAGTATGGATATGAATCTGTACATACACGATCAGAGAACTAGGATCAAAGTCGATATAAATTTGTAATTTCATGAAAATTATCTTTTGTCTTGTGTCTAATAATCAATGAAAAATTACGAAGGATCATCTAGATGCTTTATTTACTTTTTTTTGAAGGAGAGACTGTCGTAACAGGCCTATATGGTACTATTTCAATTAACCAAAGTTTTGTCAATGTTTGTAGAGTACGCGGTTAGAGCCGTGTTTTCAGATGAAAGAGTGTCACTATCACTTGCGTGGATATAGCTTGAAGAATTCGATTTATCGAATAGTTTTGTCTAAACAAATAGTTGTCCGTTTCTGTTATAAAATTCGTTAAAGGATTCTTGTAAATGTTCCAAGTTAGGTTAAGAATAACCGCATTCACGATCTTCTGGATGTGTGCAAATCTAGAACAAAAAAACTATACTGGATTTTTGTTTAAATAATCTTATTAATTTTTTAAAAGTCAAAATTGTATCGAAAAGGAATAATAGAAAAACGATTTTTTTGATGTAGTTTTACCCTAACCAATTTTGTTTTCGCTATTCGCTTGCTTTACCAAGCTTATTCCTGCTATACCAGTCGTTTTAAATGGCGGGCTAGAAGGTTACAGCCACCGGTATTGTCTTCTCGTTAGGCTTTCGGTTTTGTTACCATTTCTGTCGGTATTTAATAAAAAGGTAACTAAGGTAGAAATTAATGTAATGCATGAATAATTCATAAATTGATATATATCTTTACGTTTTTTATTCATTTTCCAAAAAAGCTCTATTCTACTTTTATATAGGACAAAAAAGGGAATCATAAATAACTAACTATAATAAAAAGTACAACTGAAGTCTTGTGCTGAAGATTTGTGCTAAAACACAAATTGTTGGTTTTCGGGTCTGGTTGTGTTGCGATTGTCCGTCCCCGTGTTTCTGACACTGCATCCTAGCGTACCTCCGATCTTATCGCATTAGCGTTACATCGGGCGGGTAGGTTGGGACGAGTGAGTGCTTCTGTGTTTGCGCGGACACTTGTGGCACTATAATACCTCCTGCGCAGTTGATAGCTCTCGACAATATTCGGAAGTTGTCGCCGTGGACGAAATCGGCCAGGAGAACATCATAACTCAATGTCTGTATGTCTGTTTGTTAGTCCGGGCTAATCTCCGAAACGGCTGAAACGATTCTGACGGGACTTTCATTGGCAGGTAGGAGACTTTTCAGAGAGTAATCTAAGCTACTTCTTATTTCGGAAATATTTAGGGTACCTGCGTAAAATCACACAAGGGCCTAATTGTGTATGCACAGGTAACGAGATACTATGACGTACGGCGCAATCATGTGGTCGGCTTATTTTATGGGGGAAAAAACCGCGGGGCACTGCTAGTAATACATATAACCAATCTCGACTTATGGTAAATGGATTAAATACTGTCAATATAAGTAAATACTTACGTGTTTAACAGGATCGAATTCATATTTATATGGGCACCAGAAAAGGTGTCTTTTTCCGAAAACGCAATAATAGAAAGTTTTCGCATCTGCAGGATTGGCTAGTGTATAATACCTATGAGGAAGGCAGGGATGGAGGCTAGTAGATGGCGGTACAGTGGTAGTTATTTGTGTAGCTAGTGTCTGCAGCCTAGTGGTTGGAATTGGCGGCAATGGCGATGGTGATATTTTTTCTTCGGGTTTTGTAAGCGGTGGAAGAGGACTCGGTTCAAGCGAGTCAGTAGTTGTCATCCTTACCATTTTTGGTGAAGTACTAGTATTTAAAGGAGTTATTGATTCAGTCGATGGAGTTAGTTTACTTGTAGTTAAAACTGTAAGCAAAGATGACGGTGCCGTTTTTGTTGTAGAAGGCAGTGAAGTTTGTTTAAGTGGCACTGTAGTTATGAAAGTGGTTTCGGCATTTGTGATAAATGTTGTTAATTTAGCGGTACTCGGAGAGTTCGAAGAATTTTTTTTGGTTGGAACGATAGTGCCTGAACTTGGTTGTAAAGTAGAAGACGGCGGCTTTTCTGTTGTTGAGGTTGGAGTTATGTGTGTACTAACATCTATTGCACGTGTGGTAGTTACAGATGTGGATTTAGAAGAGATTATTTCGCTAGAATTTTTAGGAGGGGACGTATTTTTAATAGTATACTTTGATGGCAATTTAATACTTGTGGTTATAAACACGTGAGAAGAGCTCGTACTCGAGTGCGAAGGAGATACTGTTGTGACAGGCGTATTGGGTAGTGTACTATTTAAATTTACCGAAGTTTTGTCACTGTTTGTAGAGTGCGCGGTTTGAGCCGTACTATCAGATGAGATAGTTTCACTATTATTTGTATTAGGTGGAGTTGTCTGGATAGATCTTGAAGAAGTCAATATTGTTGAAGGAGATATAGATGATGGATTAATTTGAATGGAAGATAATGGTGTGAAAGTAATTTTGGTCATTTCACTTGAAGCAGAAGTACTTCTCCTAGTTGAATAATTTGAGCCGGTTGTTTGATGAGAACTGGTTCTTGTCTGCATCTTGCTATTTTTTACGGTAGTCATAGTACCGTTTGATTGAAATGTATGGTAAGATATTGTAGGCAGCGTTGTTAAAGTACTCGTAGTTAAACTATTTGAAGATGTTGGGAGCATTGTGCCGGAGGTACTAGAAATTGAAGCAGGAACAGAGGTATTGTTACTCTCATTGGAAGAAGTGGTTCCAGTGCTTTGAAGTGATGCAGTCGTTTCAAGTTTTGTAGTATTTAATGTAATAATCTGGGTAGAGATTGACACAGGAAGGATTTTTGTAGTGAAAGACGTTGACCAAGGTCTTTCTGTAGTAGTTGTAGCATTATGAAGTTGGGGTTCAGTAGTAATACTTGATAAGTGACTAGTCGTAATAGCGGAAGCCGGAGATAAAGTTGTTTCGATACCACTTGTAGTTTGGCTTTCAATATTTGTAAGACGTGATGTATTGTCCTGAACATTAGTTGTAAGGTCTAATGCTATTGTTTGGCTGGGACTTGTTGCAGATAACAGTGACATTTCAGTGGTTGGGGATGAGGATGTAGATTCATCATCATCTGTTTTAACTGAAGGAGTTGTCTCATTGAAGTTGGTTGAATATAATACATTTGTAGGTTTGGGTGATTGATTGGATATAGTAATTGGTTGCGCTGACGGCTCGGATGACGTGGTTTTACTATTATACTCATAACTTGTGAAGGTATGTCGAATTGATGGAGTAGTTTTATTTCCCGCGACTATTTTGTTGTTGCTGCTTGTATTTGAAGCGAATACGGTTTTGGTAGTAGAATTCAATGAAGTAGGTTTGCTTGATTTATTATCGAAAGAATTCGTGATCGAATTAGGTGAAGTGATTTCAGTTAGAGTCGTATCTGTAGACGAAGATTTGGGGAACAAAGTAGTGATATGTGTAGTCGAAATAGTTTTATGTCCTGGTTGTTTTGGTTTTTCAGATATAGAAGTTCTAGTTTGGGTATTTAAGAGTGTAGTTGGGGGAGTGCTTAAATATATTGTTTCCCTGATCGAGTTATTAAACGGAGAACTATGTGGCAGAGAAGGAAATATTATTGTTGTATAAAGTGTTGATGAACTAGTCGCACTGGTTAAAGGAACTGTGGTGTTTGTTTCGCTCGAGCTGACGGAGGAAATTGTTTTAGTTGTGAGAGCTGTCGGGTAAGTTTTGAAAACTGTTGAGGTTGATGGCTTTACTGTAACATAACTAGATGACGGAAATGTTGATCCTGTAGTATTGTTTGAATGGGTCGTTTTAATATCAAAGGTAGTTACCGAGACGGTGCTTTCGTTAGAAATGGATTGCGTAGACGACCTTGGTTTAGACTTCGTAGTCGCGATGACTGTAATATTCGAAGGAATTGTATGTTGGGCGTCTGATAAAGTAGAAATAGCACTGTGGTTCAATGAAGTAGTTTGACTAGGAACTGAAAAAACTGATTTACACGTTGATGAATGTGTTGATGTTTTAGATGTGCAATTTAAACGCGTACGTGACTTTGGTGTGAATATCGGTGGTAAAGTACTGTATTCTGTAGAGATAACTGGAAGCGAAGACTTGGTGGATGAATAGGGTAAAGGTGTGGTCGTTGTTGATGACACAAGCGTTGGAGCACAGTGGGCTAAGGAATGTAGGATGCAACTCTGAAATATAAAAAGTAATACTTGATTGGAATTGAAAAAAAAATCATGAGTAGAGAATGAATAAAAATGAAGTTCGTAAAGTGGACATGTTGTTGAATGGTTGTTGAATAAAAACATCACGTTCTTAGATGAACGACAACTGGCAGACGACTTATGGCATATACCATGTCTGTACTAAAAATACCTTTTTTATTGGGTTAAGTGGTAAGACAAGCATAATTTTTAACCTGAAGTTGAGTGCAACTTCTGCCCATAACAGATGCTGTAACCCAAACATTACTGTGTGGCACTACACTGCACCTCTTATCTCTATTCTGTCACCTGAATGTTAGTAAACATAAATGTTACATGTGGAGTCCGCCAACCCGCGTTGGAGCAGTTTATCAGACTCTTCATGGCTCTCCAAACTTTTCCGAAATGAGAGAAGGTCTGTGCTCAGCAATAGGTTATTTGTAAGCTGTTTCTTTGTTTCCTTACTTGTGTTTATTGTGTAACCCTTGGACTCAGTAAGTCTTTTCGATTTGAGAGATGACTATTGCAATAGAAGAGAAAGGTTTCTCACTATACCTACGCATGTGAGACCCATACGCAAACACACGCAAAATACGCATACCGACGTGGAGTTGCGGAATTCAACCCGTAGCTACAATTCAGCATCAGAGACAAATCAAAAATAAGTAGATATTACCTCCTCAAAAGTTTTTGTCGTTTTAAGGTTTCATAGTAAAAGCGGAACCCTTAAAATTTTGTAAGACATTTTAATATTTTATGAACAACTATACAATGGTGTAGTGAATGATTAGTATCAACTAAATAATCACATTTAAAAACTATTTTATTTAAGCAAATATTTGGTGCGATATGCGCTTATTATAAGTATTAAAAAATGTCCCCCCCGTTGTCAACTACTGCTAGAACCTAAAAAACACTTTCAACGAAATAGGTGGTGGTTTGAATAACATATTTCGTGTAGTTTTTGAGATAAGGAATATTGTCGGTTACACGCTGTTCCCCACTACGGAACCCTTCACTGTGCATGGTCCGACACGCATTTGGCTGGTTTATTCAATCTTAAAACTATCGCACATATACACTATGAAACGTAATATAATGAATTACAATTCTTACCTTGATAATGTCGTCAAAGTACAGATCTCTGGGACAGGTGTGTTCCGTCGGCTGCCCTGATTCACATATTATAAACTTCTCGCAAGATTTGGGATGTGAAAGGACGGCTGATTGTAGACCCGTGCATAAATTCCCGAGGGCTTTGGGGATCAGTGTCAGGAGAAGAAACGCTAGCTCTGCAAGAAGCGAAGGTGACGTTCTCTAACTTTAACTAGTGGCTCAGTAGGTGCAGTTGTTTCTGCGCTAATGGCCACGGGGTCGATTCCCGCACGGAATAAACATAGAATGGCCTACAAATAGTAATTCCGGGGCCGAGTGTGTTTATCCGAAATTTATGTCTGTAAAATTCATCAGTGCCGTGTGGTAGCGGCCTAAGAGAATCTACCACCCCATCTCATCCCGAGGATGTCGTAATATATATATTTTCGGTGATGTAATTGCTGTTAGCCGTCTGGGCTTTTACAGCTTCATCGGATACTGTGCTCGCGGGCCAGGGGCCCGTGTGCCAGGTTTGGTTTGACCCAAACATAAATAAATAAATAAATAAAAACTCCTACAAAACCCTCGAAGTTCGGACTGTGTCGCGTTCGCTGCGTGCTTTCGCGATTTCGAGAGGATGTCGTAAAAGTCGACAGAGGAAACATTAAAACCAGAAGATGGGCAGCAGCATCTTCCTGGAACATCAGAATAAATAAACTGCGGTTGCCAACCCGCCTGCCAAACGTGGCAACTATGGCATAATTCCCCCCCAAAATAAGAGCTTCAAACTTTTGTAGCAATCTTTGGGGGAGGCCCATGTTCAGCAGTGGACTATTATAGGCTGAAATGATGATGATGATGATGATGATGAAAATTCATCCACAAAGCAGTAGAAATCCTAGAGCACAGCAACTTTAATAAAAAACCTCCAAAACTAATTTTGTGGTTATGATGATATTAGTGATGATGATGAATGTAGGGGTCCAAGAAAAAAGAAAGACAGATCATTGCGTACAATCGTAGTGAAGCCATCGAATCGACACCATGCTCACTCACTCACGCACACACAGGCATTGAAACAATGCTCATCGCTCTCAGTTCGGATCATCTATTCGCTGAGTTGAAGGGAATTTTTGTTTTAGATGACAACACCTAGACGACTCACACGTACAACATATAACAAGTGTCATATAAAAACTTTTTTTATAAACTCGTTGTAAAACGAGTTTTAAAACGGACTAAAAGTATAAAGTTTATAATCAATTTTGCACCCAACAGACAAACAATAATGAATTATTGTCCAGTTCTAAGCTATGTTTAAAGTTGCAAGTCTCTAGCTCCTCGGGAAGTAACTTACAATAAAAAGAAAAAGTAACGTAAAATCAATTACTAAATTTGATCCGAACAGACGTAAACGGAAGCGAGTTAATAAAAACGTGGTAAAAATAGGTACAGTTTGTAGTATGACAGCGTTCCGTCTTTCCTTTTTTGTTGGTCTGAAGTGAGGTATCGTAAGACATAAATAAAATAATAAATAACTTATGTAAAATAATATAAGAATTCCCGCCGTGTTGTCATAAAATTCGTGGTTGTCATAAAATTCGACTTTTTCTCGGCGCCAAAACCCTCAAAAAATAAGAGTACGTCTATGCTCGGCAATGGAGCTTTCACTTGCTGTCACTTTACTTTTTAGTTACTGATTTTTCAACAATGTGTTTAGAAAAACTCACCCATTACTCAGCATGGGTAAAACAAGTTCGCGGCAATGGTAAAATAACACACAATACACGAATTACCTGAACTAAATTATACTTTAAATACCTAATTGCCATGGCAATTGATTAAGATATATATAATTGATTGGTTTTAAGTTTTAGAATAATAGGCGGCTATTAGATTGAAGTAAGCACCGTGTTTTATAATATTGCCTTTGATACACATGTTCCTGATCGCGTTATATAGGTACATGCTTTTATGAATTTATCACAACTTTATTTATCAAAAGAAATAAGCACCTTCAGAGGAACTGTTCGGATTTATTACAGCCGCCGAATCCTCTTCTATCCACATAATCTTAAAGGTTGGCATTCCACCACAGTGCGTTTATCAAGGTATTTTCTAACACGCACGGTCGCTTTGTGTAATTTGCCGCTGCAGACTCTGGAACTTCAAGAAAAGATTATATACCTTTCTAAGAGGTTGGCAACGCATCCGTAATTCCTTTGGTTCATTTTCATGGGCGGCGGTGATCACTTACCATTAGGTGAGCCGCTTGCTCGTTTGCACAATAATAAATGGCGCCAATATTATAAACAAAAGTGACTATTGAAAATTACAATAATAATTAAATTACGCGTAACGCTTAGTTCTTAATTCATAATATTATCAAGTTCAGATGGGTTTATGAAGAACATAAAGTTACTTAATAAAACTTTTATTAGATAAAGTGACCAGACGAGCAAAACGTTCACTTGATGGTAAGTGCAACTGCCCATAACAGATGCTGTGTCACCCAGAATATTTTTGTGTGGCACCACACTGCGCCTGTCACTCTGAGACTTCAGTTTTTAATTCTTTAATAATAGTTGTGTATAATGTACAAAAATATAAGGGAAGTATTTTGCAATACCCCAAAAATAATTATCGGAAATACGTGCGTAATGCATGTCACACTCTGTTTGAAAAAACTTTTCTTTAAATGAGTATTCCTTATTTATATAATCATCTCCGTATGTCGGTACGTTCATCTGTTATCTCTTAGCAAATACAATAATGGTCTCAGGTGTTTCGATGCTAATAGTCGCTAAGACTATATGTTTATTACCAGAGTTTTAGTGACCAGAACTGCGCAGTGTCAGAAAAACTGGAACTGCAGTGGAATCTACATAAGCGGATTCATGCAAAAGAAGGACAAGTGATGTTACATTAAACAATATATGGGTTTATATGGAAGCGGTGGGAGTGATTTCCTTTGCTGGTAGTATGATTCCTATGCAGGAGTCCGTCAAAGTAGGTACCACCCCAGGGCCAGTTATTCTACCGTGAAGCAGTAGTGTGCAAACATTACTGTGTTTCGGTTTGAAGGGCACTGCGAGCTAGCGTAATCACTGAGACTTGTCTCAGGGTGATGGGCACAGTGTAGTGTCACACAGAAATTTTCTGGGTGGCACAGCATTTGTTATGGGCAGACGTTGCACTTACCATCAGGTGAACGTTTTGCTCGTTTCATCACTTTATGCATTAAAAAAAAGTATTTAAGTTAATTAACGTAACCTATAACTTTTTGTTTTAGAATTGGCCCTGTATCTCGAGAACCTCTCGGATTTTTATGAAACACTAGCGACCCGCCCCGGTTTCGCACGGGTGCAATTTACCAATGAATAATTGAGAAGCAAAAAATTATGAAGTATGTTTTATTTATTAAATTCCTCTACCTCCAGAACAGTCAAACTGAATGTCAATTTTTTATTGAGATTTTATTACAAAAAACTATCCAAATTTCCGACTTTCCTGGTAGATTTTCCGAAAATTTTCTTTAAACCAATTTTTAACAAAAATTCTTCTTGAACAACGAATACAAAAAAATCAGCCAAATAGGTCGAGCCCACTTATCTGCAGTCGAACCGTTCTCAAGTTATGATCTTTGATACACGCGGAAATGGATGTTGATATTTTATATTGATGGTTGTAGGATTCCTATGCAGGAATCCGTCTAGGTAGGTTCCATCCCAGGGCCAGTTATTCTGCCGTGAAGCAGTAGTGTGCAAACATTACTGTGTTTCGGTTTGAAGGGCACTGTGAGCTGGAGTAATCACTGGGCTTAAGAGACTTAACAACTGACGTCCTAGGGCTGACGGGCGCAGTGTGGTGTCGCACAGAAATGTTCTGGGTGACATAGCATTTGTTATGGGCAGACGTTGCACTTACAATCAGGTGAACGTTCTGCTCGATCCGTCACTTTTATCAAATAAAAAAAAATCAAGTTTTAATTAAATTATTACTCGACATTGATGAAAATGGCTCGATTTGGTAGCTCATTGACAGGATAAAAAAATATGAAACTAGAAATTTGGAAATGATCTGCTACAAAGCTTCAAATATAAAATCATTCTTGGTAGGAACCTATGCTAATTATCTATGATGCGATAGTTGGGATGATCCAGAACATGGTCACAGACCACAGACTTCCTAGAGAGTCGATGCTTCACGTCAGCGATATGCTATATTGATATAGTTTAGTGGGGAATGACAAAATAATGAAGAATATAATTTTATTTCATTTTTTTATTATTAATCATCGTCATCATCATCATCGCTGTCTTGCTCGGCTTCCATTTTCTTCATCTTGGCTTCCAATTCCTTGGCCGGGTTGAACATTCCGCTAGTTTGTGTGTTGCATATGTAACATCGGGTCGATTTCTTGTAATTTTCCAGCGCACATTTTTCACAAAAGTAGTGTTTGCATCTAAAAAAATGGCATTTTAAGATGCTTAATTCTATGGTACTCTTTACCTACGTTATTTTTTTATTGTATAAAGTGAAGAAACGAGCAAAACGTTCACCCGATGGTAAGTGCAACGTCCGCCCACAACAAATGCCGTGTCACACAGAATATTTCTGTGTGACACCACACTGCGCCCGTCACTCTGAGACATCAGTCTCATATGCCCAGTGATTACGCTAGCTCACAGTGCCCTTCAAACCGAAACACAGTAATGTTTGCACACTACTGCTTTACGGTAGAATAACTGGCCCTGGGGTGGTACCTACCTAGACGGATTCCTGCATAGGAATCCTACCACCAGTGAACACCAGTGAGTTAAAACACAACTATTGCATATATGAGGACATACAAGTATTACTTTTTTATTTTATTGGAAAAGTGGTCCGTGTGGTAGCGGCTTTAGATAATCTACCACTCCAACTCATCCCGTGAGTGTCGTAAAAGTCGGCAGAGGGAAAAAAACCAGGAGATGGGCAGCAGTATCTTCCCAGAACATCTGAATAAAAAACCCGCGGATGTCGACCGGCCTGCCAAGCGTGGCAACTATGGAAAAATCCCCCTAAAAGGCCTATGTTCAGCAGTGGACAAGTGATAGGCTGAAACGACGACGGCGATTGAATAAGTGACGAGACGAGCTCACCTGATGGTAAGTGCAACGTCTGTCCATAACAACATAACAGTATTGCACCACATTGCGCCCCGACACATCAGTTCTAAAGTCTTATATTCCCCAGTGATTACAGCTTTCAGTGCCCTTCAGACCGAGACAGTAATGTTCACTCACTACTGATTCACGGCAGAATAACTGGCCTGGGGTGTGACCTACCTAGACGGATTCCTGCATAGGAATCCTACCACCACGCTTAGTTGTGGGGCGCGGTTGTGGTCACAATTTTATTTTATCTTATACTGAGGAGTTCATAGACCAGCCACGAATTTTCGAATAACCGAAAGTATGCTTAAGAGCCGTGGTAGCTCAGGAGCTACGCGCTCGCTTTAAATTTCATAGTACGCGAGTGACCCAGGTTCGATTCCCGGTGCCGGCACCACTAAAATTGTTAATTACAATTTCGAGTGCTGATATACCACGTGCTCGGCGGTGAAGGTAAACATCGTGAGGAAACCTGCATGTCTGAGAAATCAATGATTGGATCTGATCGAAGACATGTGAAGTCCGCCTACCCGCATTGGAGCATCGTGGTGGATTCTTCGCGGCTCCAAAACCCTGACAGAAATGAGAAACGTCCTGTGCTCAGCAGTGAGGCTGTTACTTTACTTTTATATACTTATGTAACAATTGAACATCTACCCAAAAAAAACTTACTTGGTCACCACGGGGTCAGTGAAGCTCTCCCTGCAAATGAAGCATTTGAACGGTAGCTCGTCATCACTGTGGATCTCGTAGTCGGAATCCCCGCTGCCCCCGCCATCTCTGTTCCCGCCCCCCTCTATTTCCTCTCTCTCCAACTGCCACCCGTGTTTATAGTCCGAGCGATCGTGGAGGAATTTACATGAATCTGGAAAAAAAGGCAGTTAATCTTCCCTTAACTATCGATGAAGCTGAATCTAAAGTAAAAGTGAAAAATTTCAGCCTATGAAAGTGTCCCATTGCTGAGCACAGGCATCCTATCATTTCTGAGAGGGTTTTGGAGCTGGAATCCGCCACGCTGCTCCAATGCGGGTTGGCGGACTGCACATGTCTTCGAAATATTTTTTGATTTCTCAGACATGCCGGTTTCCTCACGATGTTTTCCTTCACCGCCGAGCGCATGGTAAATCAGCACTTAAAATTGTATTTAACAATTTCACTGGTGCCGGCGCCGGGAATCGAACCCAGGTCACTCGTGTACTATGAAATTTAAAGCGAGCGCCTCGCCCCTGAGCTACCACGGCTCACAAACTGACAATCTGAAATGAGAATATTAATTCAAAATATAAAAGCTTTATTGAAATTATAGTGCTTCAGGTCTAGTGCGCCAACACAGAGTTAATGGGATCAAATGAAACCGATCACGAAACCAACTAGACTTACACAGTAGCCCCCCTGATCCGAAAATGTTTTTGCACGAATGCTGGCACCGGGTGGGTTCGAACCCGGGACCCGCGGTTCAGTGATGTGATGTGATTAGCCTAGCCGATTTCGACCACGGCGACAACTTCCGAATACTGTCGAGAGCCATCAACTGCGCAAGAGATATTATAGTGCCACAAGTGTACGCGCAAATACAGAGGCACTCACTCGTCCCAACCTACCCGCGCCCGATGTAACGCTGATGCGATGAGATCGGAGTTAGGCAGGCATTACACTGCCTATGACACGCGAAACATGAAAAAGCAACATGAAGAGGTCGGTGTCTTTATTTAAATAATTCTCGCAATGGCGATACACACCACCAAACCCACAAAATCCGGTTTCCTTGTAGTCCTTGCAGATGTCTGGCTGATAGTCCCATCTGTTGGTTAAGAAATATAAATATGATTGAAATGCAGAATTTCAAAAAAAAAAAAAGCTCGGACTTTTGGCGCCAACTCGAAAAGTGGCGGTAGTGTTTTTATTGAGTTTCGTAATATCTGTATATACATATATTGAGTTTTGATGTTTAATGTTGATAGTTTATTATGCAGCAAGTGCTCGTGAAAGTGTACATACATACATAAGATCACGACTGTATCCCATAAGTGGTAGTCAGAGACTGGGCACTCACTGCAAAAGCAGATGACTGCCACAATCCACGTTTCACCAAAACAATATAATGCACTTGGTGTGATAGGTGGTGAGCCCATTGCCACCATGCGCTGTCGGGTGCACAGTGCAGTTTAATTCCTTACTCGCCTTTTACGAGATCCATTGGATGAGATGGAGTGGTAGTATTCTTTTATAGAGGCCGCCACCACACGGCTAAAGTGTACAGTGATTGGAAAATTCTATTCAAGACCGAAATTGTACTTTTCGTTTTGTCACCATCGGTCCAGCTAAAATCTTCAGTAAAAGTCAATTATCATTTTACTGTCGATCGACATTTAGATATCTCGCTGCTTGAAGGTTGTATACTTGTATAATATTTTACTTGATACTGGAAAATAGTTAACGACTGTTTCCATATAAAAAAAGCTTTATTTAATTTAGGCTTAATAGAATCCACCACCCCATCTCATCCCCTTGGTGTTGACAGAGGTAAAATTGAAACCGGAAGATGGGCAGCGGCGTCATCCTGGCACATCTGAATAAATGAACTGCGGCCGCCAACCCGCCTGCCAAACGTGGCGACAATGACGAAATCTCCCCTTAAAATGAGAGCTACAAGCCTCCGTGGCAACATAGGCCTCCCCCATGTTTAGCAGTGGACTAGTGTTGGACTGAAATGATAATGACGATGAATAGATAACTAACAGCCTTACTGTTGGACACCCAAGTACTAAGCCTACACACAACTCAGCGAAGTCATTCCAAAGGAGTTTTTTCATTTAAACAAATTTGAACACAAAACAAAAATGGGCCAAGTGCGTGTCGGAGACAGACGAACAGACAAAAAAGGGATCTCCTAACTTTTTTTTTATTGTATAAAGTGATGAAACGAGCAAAACGTTCACCTGATGGTAAGTGCAACGTCTGCTCATAACAAATGCTGTCTCACCCAGAACGTTTCTGTGTGACACCACACTGCGCCCGCCACCCTGAGACATCAGTTCTTAAGTCTCATATGCCCAGTGATTATGCTAGCTCACAGTGCCCTTTAAACCGAAACACGGTAATGTTTGCACGCTACTGCTTCACAGCAGAATAAGTGGCCCTTGGGTGGTACCTACCTAGACGGATTCCTGCATAGGAATCCTATCACCAGGAACTTATGTATGTATGACTAAAAAAACACGTGTACCTGACCGTAGCTCTTAGGTTGGCGGGTGCTCTAATGGGGCCCTTCCTTACAAGACCTGAGCTGGCATTACCAGCTGCTGTGTCGCGTTTTTTGTAATATTGTGCGTAGTTGTTCAAACCGCGGTAAACCTAAAACGTATTAAATACTGTAGTTTGCATATATATATATTTTTATTTATTTAATCTTACTTGTAGCACCTTAATGTAAGGAATACAATGGGCGGACTTAAAACCTAGAGGCATTCTCTGCCAGTCAACCCTGGGAGACTAGAGAAATGATGGCAGGTGCAAATATGTAAAAAATGTCTTGTGTTGAAAATATAAATACTATTAGATAATAATTATATAATAATAGAAATAACCAATATATATATACACAAAATTAATATAGACAAATACATACATACATACAAATCATAAATATAATACACAAATAATACATATATAAACAAAATAAGAGGTGAAAATAAAACATCAGTTTGCCTCCAAATAATGTTCTATAAGAAGCCTTTTGAAGGCGTTTTTGTTGGGTGCATTCCTGATAGCATCAGGATGGGCATTCCAGAGGAGAGTAGCCTGAACTGTGAAAGAAGAGTTGAAAAATCCAGTATGATGCTGTCAATTTATATATATTTGGCTGCAAACTTCTGTCAAAAACGAGTAGCCTATTTGTAACAAGGCTATAAACCTTCTATATTTTTTATGAATCAAACCGTAAAACTATTAATAATTATATGCCACAGGGCTCTATTTTGGGACCATTATTATTTAATCCATATTAATATTATAAATGCGAAAGTAACTCTCTCTGTCTCTCTGTCCGTTTGTTACCGTTTCACGGTTCAACCGCTGAAGCGGTCTTGACGAAATTCGGCACAGAGATAGCTTGCATCCCAGTGACGGACACGGGATACTTTTGGTCCCGGCAAATACAATAGTTCCCACGGGATGTTTAAGAACCTGTGGCTATATCCACAGGTACGATCGTAGTCGCTAGCAACAGCTAGTGTTTATATAAAGTAATACCATCACAGCGTTAGCGAAACATAAAAATTAATACCTACTAAACATTTTTTTTATTAATAAAGCATATGTACCTTGTCATCGGCTTGACCCTGTAGTTCTTCATTGATTTTCTGGGCCTTCTCAAAAATGGCTTGAGCATCTTTGTCTCTCTCCGTGTCTAATTCGTATGTTGCGGTTGCGTTCTCTCGCTGCTGTTGAACTGACAGTGTAGTGCGTGACTGCGAAATCTGAAAGCAGATACCAAGGTTCAGTAAAACACTTTCAATTAAAAGGATGTTGTAATCCACACTTGTGTTGTAATAATATTAAAAATGCGAAACTAACTCTCTCAGTCCCTCAGTCTGTTTGATACGTTTTCACGATTCAACCGCTGAACCATTTTTGATGAAATCTGGCACACTGATAGCTAGTATCTTGGGGACGGACATAGGATACTTTTTATCCCAGAAAATCAGATAGCTCTTAGATCCATGCGAACATTAGATAATCAATATTTATCTACATTCTAAATCAAGAAATGGTACTCAAATTGTCAATATTTAATTACTTACATTAACAATTTTTACGTTGCATTATTTGAAATTCTAGAGCAGCAGTTTAGCTGCAGCTTATTGTAATTTTATAATATCTTTGAAACCAACCTTATCCTCATCACTACTACAGTCATCAACACCATCTATCTCTGGTTTTGGTCTTTTTGGTCCTGATGTAGATTGTATATTTGGGTTAGGTTTCTGTGGCCTCTTTGTTGGGAGCACTATTGTTTGCTCATCAGAATCTGAACTATTCTTTTCTGGAAGAACACAAAATAATATCAAACATGTGTGCAAGAGCTAGAAACTATATTATTAGTATACTTCGAGGTAGGCAGCACAGTGGCAAAGGGCTCACTTTAACTTTTGTTTACTGCTCTACTCACCCTACAAGTGACCTGGCATAACTAATATTGTTATTTGCCATTAGTGCTGATTTATCATTTGTTTTTTTTTTCAATTATATTTATAAATTGCGAAGAAACTGGCACTTCCAAAAAATTTATAACTTTATGACATATGAAGTCTGTAATCGCCAACTGGAGCAGCCTGGTGGACTCTTCTCATTTCCATATGAACTATTATTATTTTATTTCACATTACATAAATAATTACATGTTTATGTACTATATTTTACATAAATAATTACAGTTAGATTAGATTTTATTAGGACTACAAAATACATCAAAACAATTATGATTATTATTGGAAAAGTATTTTTCTTATAATGATTTCTTATATTTACGCGAATACTATCCATTTTAACAAAACAAATTTTTATGGATTTGAACATATATAATTTTGAACTATTTATAACCCAAAAGACTTTGACAGATTTCTGCTTAGATCGGCCCAGTATTTTAAATTAAAAGCTGAAGGTATCCCTATGACACTATCTATCACCTCAGTCCTCCCATGATGTTGGGTCCTATAAAGCACTTCAAGCATCGGTTTATAAATAGTTCAAAATTAAATGCAATAAAATCCATAAAATTTAAGTATTTTTCTCTATAATTACATTAATAAATAAAAACCCTAGAATGTCCTCCTGTATGTATGATAAAGTGATATTATCTTGGCTAACCACCATAAGTGGTCAAATAACATTGAATTTTTTAATGAGAAGTAAACCATTTTTCGTGTTGTTTAATTACCACATAAACATCCTATATTGATTATTGCTAATTATGGCAGTCTATAGCCCTAGCAATTATGACAGGATTGGCAACTGCATATACCAGGCAGTTGTCGACCCTGCCATACCAAAGTTAATAAGATATATGGAACTATAATGTTGTTCTTAGTATGTATTTTCAATTATTTTATTCTCAAAATGTTTATTTCATGTTTATGTTTTATAATTTATTTTATATATAATACTTTATTTTCGTAAACAAAATTGATAATTTGATAATTACAAGGGACCCTTGTAATTATCAAATGGGTCACTCAGTGACCCGCAGGATCGACCCTGTATTATGGCATTGTATTAGTGTAAACAAGCTACTTATTTGTCTTTACCTTCCCATATCACTTATGTGATGAGATTGGAGGAAGGGTAAGATGAGGTTATGAGTCTAACCCAAAGAGTAGTGTATTTGCTTTGTTAATTATTTATTTTTTTAAAGAAGAGGGGGCAAACGAGCAAGCGGTTCACCGGATGGTAAGTGATTACCGCCGCGCATGAACATCTAACTTTTTTATATTTCACTTATAGTTAATATTAAAAGTACGTATAGTATTAATACCTTCTGAGCTAGAAGATTTACGTTTTCTTCCCCCTCTATTCTTCAAATTTCTCTTTTTAAACGTTGCTGGAATTTCAACTTCTACATCCGACATACTGTTTAAATTTAAATTTAGACTGTTACTACTGTGTACTTATGTTATGATAGTATAATAGTTTTTTTTTATCTATAAAACAACAACATTCATTATTATTAAAACAAACTTTAAAGTGTATCAAGTAAAGACAAAATTTGTTTAAAAAAAGCTTTTTGTCAAAATTCAATTACATGTCACTTTGTCATAAATTTCAGTCTGGTACATTTTATTTATTTGTGTGTGGCAACAGTCATAAGCTTTCTGCCAATGTTATAATAACAAAGTTGATAAGTTCAATCTTCAAATTAAAAGCTAAACTTAAGTTTAGATGAAAATTAACACTAAAAAAATTCAATTTCACGTTTACTGAAGATTTCTTGGAATAAATGGAAACCAAACAAAAAGTACGATTTCGGTCTTGAATTGAATTTTCCTTCAACTATACCTATATAATTGTTTCTTTTACGAGCATTTGATGTATAATACTCTATCAATATTATACATCAAAACTTCAAATAGACAGAAATTACTAAATTCAATAAAACACAACCATTATTGTTCGAGTTGGCGCCAAATGTCCATGGACATGAGTAGTGATGCATCGGATCTCTGTTTCTGTTTCCGCAAGTGAGGAAGTTCCGCGCGCTTCGCTTTCAACATTCAACATTCGTTTCTGTTTCTGTTTCCGCTACTTTTTTAACGGAGATACAATCGGAAGTTTACGACGGCTGAGAGTTACGCATGCGCAGCGCGAGTAGCTGGACGGTTGAGCGCGGGGGAGGAGTCAGCCAGCGAGCCGCGCAGACCGTCCAATCTTTTGCCATTAGTGCGCCAATATCTGTCGGTACCCCCCAGCAGCGTCGCCAGTGAGCAATTATTTAGCGGAGCTGGTCTTATATACGAAGAACACCGGAACAGATTGTTTGGTGCAAAAACTGCCAAATTACTTTTCATGAAATATAACTTACTACTACTTAATTTCGAATATTAATAAAATGTTCAGTTGCAAAGTTGCAATATTGTTTTCTATAGTAGATTTCTAATATATCTATTTCTGATCTAGATTTGGTGTATTTGATACTTATTAAAGAAAAAAAAAGAAATATATTTGTAAATTTGTTTTTTTTTTCATATTATTTACACTTCCGTTTCTGCATCCGTTTCCGTTTCTGCTAAAATTTACTTTTGACATCCGTTTCCGTTTCTAGTTCTGCTAAGACACTTCCGTTGCATCACTAGACATGAGTATCTGAAAATGCATATTAATAATACTAGTATATTAATCACATAAAACATTTAAAAAGATAGATGATCGTTTTAGCACCATTTCATTTGTAAAAACATAAACTGTTGGTTTTCGGGTCTGGTTGTGTTTGCGTACGGTTTACCCAATTTGCCGCTAGATTGCGCTCTAACTTTCGACGCGATGTCTGCATCGCGAAGGCGTTTGGGCGACACAGATTGCTTAAGTAGGGAACTAATTTTATGTTAATATACAATTTATACGTGACTTGGTGTTTCAATAAACAATATAGAGGGCGCCCTTTTGTCTAAGGACAGGTACAAACATTGGTCCTTTACGAGTCGGATGTACCTTGGGCCTGTTATCATAGGGTAGTATTTACCGCCATCAAGTGGCAACGGATCGTTGTCGAGGGTGCGGCCTTCCAGAAACAGCGGATCAAGAAGTCAATGGAGGCAGCAGCGTCGTGACGTTTTAAGTGACGTCACAGGCGAGCAGATTGGCGGGAAATTCAAAAGCAAGGTTCAAGGACAAACGGAGTGTATGGCAAAGTGTAAGAAGATAAAACTGTTAGTACATTCTATATTATCTGTGAAGTGTCACTTGTGAAATTTGTAACTGTCACCTGCCAAAACCGGACTTAGAAAAATTAGTGGTGAAGTTAAAATTATACAAGTGTTCATTGGGACTTAGGATAATTTAAGAAAAAATAATCCGACGGGGAACCTATGCCCGATTTCATAGCGAAGATAAGCAATTAAAAGACTTGTAATTTTTTTTGAGATTCAACTTGGGACTTAGACAATTCATAAACATCATGGACTTGTAATATTTTTGAGATCGTAACTGGGACTTATATAATTTAACAAGATGAGTAAAATAGAGGCCAGTAGCAATCTTCAAATGGATCAGAAGGGACGAATTGCTAAGGCATTCAGTAACTATAAGAAGTCCCCTAAGGAGCGGATTACCATCACGTACGTGGAAACTAGACTGGAAAATTTA
This sequence comes from Luehdorfia chinensis, assembly GCA_019845155.1. Lineage (NCBI taxonomy): Eukaryota > Metazoa > Arthropoda > Insecta > Lepidoptera > Papilionidae > Luehdorfia > Luehdorfia chinensis. Next base: position 2,695,824 of record JAHVAK010000107.1, read on the forward strand.
GAACAGCTATGGCAACAATTCTCACGTGTACATTCACAAATGTTAATGACCCCAGATCTCGAAGCATTACAAAGCACTGAATACATGACGGAGGATGTGTACGATGCAACAAATGAATTATATATGGAATACAAATGCGAGCTTAAAAGTACACTCAGCAAGTTAAAAGGCAGTCCCAGCGGCAATGGTCCCACGTCAGCCACATCGGTGTCCAAATCAAACCAGGTCAAGCTACCCAAAATTGCGATTCCAACCTTTTCGGGAAAATATACGGAGTGGACGAGTTTCCGGGATTTATTTACTTCACTCATCCACAACAACAAAGGCATTGATGATGTTCAAAAACTACATTTAAAGGCACATTTGACCGGCGAAGCAGAACAACTCCTTCGGCACATACCTATTACTAGCGATAATTATAGCAAGTGCTGGACCCAGTTAGAAAGTCGCTATGCGAATAAACAGTACTTGAGTAATTGCATATTTAAAAGATTCTTCTCTCAGAAGCCCCTTCTAACTGAGTCTGCCACAGATATTAAGAATTTATTGGATTGTACAACTGAAACACTTGGTGCTTTGTCGAGTCTAGGTATAGACATTGGGTCTTGGGACATTATTATTATTTACATTGTTAGTCAAAAGTTAGATCCTGATAGCCGCAAACAATGGGAATGTAAAGTTAGTGAGTCTGTGTCTTTGGCTGAGAACTTGCCTACTTTAGAGCAATTCAAAGATTTTCTGTCAACACGATATCATTCTTTGGAATTTTTGGAACCCAGACCGGCTTATAGTAACCTAAGTATATCAGTGGCAGTGGCGTAATCACAAGGGAAATTTTAGTCAAGGCAAGGGCACTCAGGTGCAACGGGTTAATAATCTGCACATCACTAATGTAACATGTACTTACTGTAAAGGCGAGCATAGGATAATACATTGTTAAGATTTCACTGGTTTAGATGTTGATGTAAAGCGTAACTTTGTACAAACCAATGGGTTATGTTTCAACTGCTTAGGTAGTAACCACTCTGCCAGACACTGCAAAAATACAACAAATTGTCAAATCTGCAACCGGAGGCATCATTCTCTGTTGCATCAAAAGGGCGAATTGCCATCAACCGATGGTAAGAACACAGGCGAATTTTCAGTTCATACACAGGTCACGGAATCAACGGAAGAGTCCACGCCGAGCACCAGTATCGCAACACACTTTGTTGACCAAGTCACTCAGCAAGTATTGTTAGCTACAGCGGTCGTGGAAGCTAAAACACGGGAAAGGGAAGAGCGACTTTTGCTAAGGGCATTGATAGATCAAGGGTCACAAGCCTCATTTATCACCTCGGTTGCGGTGCAATAACTTGGGTTGAAAACAACCTCGGCCAAGGGTCTCATATCGGGATTGGGGGGCAAGCAGAATATCGTATCAAAATCAACTGTTCAAGTCACAATCGCCTCACGCTTCAACTCTGAATGCGTCATTAGGGTAACGGCGTACGTTTTGAATAAACTGACTGCATACTTACCAGCGGCAAAGGTTTCTATTACTTCCTGGCCGGAGCTGCAAGATATAGATCTCGCAGACCCGGAATATCATACTCCCAACAAAGTAGATATGCTGCTGGGAGCAGAGGTATATGCGCAGATCATTGACACGGGTTTAATCAAATGTCCATTTCAGGGTTCTCCAATAGCACAGAACACAACGCTGGGTTGGATTCTCAGTGGTCACGTGGGTTCGCAGCCAAAAATATCATGTATGCCAGTTACCATGCACACACAGGTTGATCAGTTACTACGGTCCTTTTGGGAACTTGAATCAGAACTTAGTAACAATTCACGGATACTGTCACCTGAGGAACAACGCTGCGAAGAAATATATCAAGCAACCACTACACGGGACGAGAATGGGCGGTATGTTGTTAGGCTCCCGTTCCGGGACGTAAAACCAGCTTGTGTAGATGGAGGATCCAGGGAGATAGCATTGAGACGGTTTCACTCGCTGGAAAGGAAACTTTACAACGATCAGCATCTGAAAACAGAATATACAAAGGTATTCCATGAATATCGGGAACTAAATCACATGGAACTTTTGTCCGAAAGGGAATCCGAAGGAAAAGGACTATACTTACCTCATCATGCCGTAGTGCGTGAAGATAAAGATACCACTAAGGTGCGTATAGTATTCAATGCGTCGTGTAAGGGTACAAACGGGGTATCTTTAAACGATGATCTTTTAGTGGGACCTACATTACAATCGGATTTGCGTCACATAATAATGCGATGGCGGATGCACCCAGTCTGCTTCATAGCTGACATCGTTAAGATGTATCGACAAGTGATAGTTGATGAGAGAGACACGAAGTATCAGCGCGTCCTGTGGAGAGATAACCCTAACGAAGACATACAGGAATATAAACTAAATCGGGTTACCTTTGGTACGTCAGCAGCTCCTTACCTCGCAGTAAAGAGTCTCATGCAGGTCGCGGTGGACGAGGGTAAAGACTTTCCTCTTGCAGCTCCTCGGGTACGTCAGCACTTCAACATGGACGATCTGATGTCAGGTTGTCAGTCAGCGTCAGAAGCGATAGAAGTGTATCACCAGTTGAAAGCATTACTAGGTAAAGGGGGCTTTGAACTACAGAAATGGTCAAGCAATAGCCAAGTTATGTTAGAAGGCATTAAGGAAAGCGCAACAGGAAAAGACGGACATAAGAATTTCGAAATGAAGCAAGAAGCAGTTAATAAAATATTGGGACTCACCTGGGATCGAAGCCGCGACGAATTCGCTTATGCAGTGCAACTCCCTCCTCCATCGATACCTGTAACTAAAAGAAAGGTTACATCTGATATTGCAAAGCTCTATGACCCGCTAGGTTGGATAGCACCCAGCATAATTCAGGCAAAAATATTCATTCAAAGGCTGTGGTTAGCAGGTATAGAGTGGGACGAGGAATTAGAATCTCCTTTGCTGGAAGAATGGTTAAACTATAGGGAAGAGCTATCACAACTTACCAAATTCAGGATTCCGCGCTGGACTAATCACAGGAACAATGCTACTTTAATGGAACTGCACGGCTTTAGTGACGCGTCAAATGCTGCATATGCAGCCGTTGTATACTTACGTATTGTCGACGCTGAAGGGCATGTCCATATCAGTTTGGTAACAGCCAAGACGCGAGTAGCACCTATCAAACAAGTCTCAATCCCCCGGTTGGAACTTTGCGGAGCGGTGTTACTGGCAAAGCTCTTGGTTGAAGTGTCGGATGTACTAGACGTGCATAAATCAAATATACACGCATGGACCGACTTAGAAGTAGTGCTGGCGTGGCTGAGCAGTCATCCCAGTAAATGGAAGATTTTTATCGAAAACAGATGTTGTGAAATTCTGTCCGTGACGAATCGAAGTTAGTGGTCGCACGTAAAGTCAGAGCACAATCCAGCGGATTGCGCATCGAGAGGGGTTGCAGCATCCGAACTAAATAACTTTAAACTTTGGCTAAATGGTCCTTCTTGGCTGAAAGGAACTAACATACACTACCCTAGTCCAAAGTCATTAGTCACCAAGCTAGAGGAAAGAAACATACATACTCAACTGGGAACTCAAGTAGCCGGGATCGACGGCGAAGGGGGTCCAATGTGGTCCAAGTACTCTTCACTTACCAAGTTGTTGAGGGTTGTTGCGTACTGCCAAAGATTCCTGAAAAATAAAGGGAAAAATCATACATACCTGATGAAAACCGAGTTAGATGAAGCTTTAGCAATTATGGTGAAAAAGAGTCAAGAAGAAGCTTATGGGGAAGAAATAAGTGACATTAAAAATGGAAAATTGAAACGGAAAAGCAAACTTACCTCCTTCACTCCGCAAATCGACGAATCGGGAATAGTCCGTGTTGGTGGGCGGCTCCAATTTGCAAACATAGATTACGAGCAGAAACATCCCATTTTGTTGCCGAAATCAGCATGGTTGACCCAACTTATCATCAGAGATGCTCACAGCAAAACACTACACGGGGGAACACCATTGATGGTTAATTACATAAGAGCTAAGTTCTGCATACCAGGTTTAAAGAACTTAGCTAAGGCTTACGTCAAGAAATGCATTCCGTGCGTCAGACAATCAGCAAATTTTCGAAACCAATTGATGGGACAACTGCCCCCGCCCAGGGTGAACAAGACTAAGGCATTTTTATGCAGCGGGGTAGACTATGCGGGACCCATTAATGTACGTGTTTCCAAGGGGAGAGGAAATAAATCCTACAAAGGTTACGTTTGTCTATTCGTATGCATGGCAACCAGAGCTGTTCACATTGAATTGGTCAGCGATCTGTCAACAGCAGGCTTCATAGCTGCATTCAAGAGATTCACTGGTAGGCGTGGCTACTGCAGTGACCTGTACAGTGATAACGGTACTAATTTTGTAGGAGCAGCTAAAGTACTTCGTTATCTCTTTGATGCTGAGAAGTCAAGCCTAGTCCCTGAAGTGGCAGATTACTTGGCCATCGAAGGAACGCAGTGGCACTTCATTCCTCCTCATGCTCCCAATTTTGGAGGATTGTGGGAAGCAGGGATCAAGTCGTGCAAATTCCACCTGAAGCGTGTAATCGGTAACTCCACGCTTACTTACGAGGAGATCGCCACAGTCCTTACCCAGATTGAGGCATGTCTTAATTCTCGGCCGATGTGGCATACTGACGAAAAAGGCGAACCGTTGCCTTTAACTCCGGGGCATTTTCTAGTCGGGGAGCCACTGATTGTAGCTCCGGATCAATGTTATGAGAATGTGCCAATGTCTCCATTGCGCAGGTGGCAATTGTGTCAGCGCATGGTACAAGATTTCTGGCGTCGCTGGTCCCAGGAATATCTTACACAATTCCTACAACGACCTAAGTGGACTGAAAGGACGCCTGAACCGAAAGTAGGCGATGTAGTGCTGGTAAAAGAACCCGATCTACCACCCGCCAGATGGCTTTTGGGCACAGTAGTGGAAACTCATCCAGGTTTAGACAAAGTAACGCGTGTTGTCACGCTTAAATGTAAAAACAGTCTCATAAAAAGACCCACGTCTAGACTTTGTATTTTGCCCATCGCTGAATAATTAAGTTTGTTTGTTATTAAGTTTCATATTTGTCAAATTTCTTCTTAGAAAATAGTTTTAAGAATTTTACTTTTCATAGTGTTGCGTTTGCTATTACTGTTTGTATAATGTTTCGAAGAACTGTTGTTCTTCGTGGGCGGCATGTTTGCGTACGGTTTACCCAATTTGCCGCTAGATTGCGCTCTAACTTTCGACGCGATGTCTGCATCGCGAAGGCGTTTGGGCGACACAGATTGCTTAAGTAGGGAACTAATTTTATGTTAATATACAATTTATACGTGACTTGGTATTTCAATAAACAATATAGAGGGCGCCCTTTTGTCTAAGGACAGGTACAAACAGGTTGTCTTGTGATTGTGTCCGTGCCTGGCCTTCTCCAATCTTATTCCATGAGCACAAGCACGATAACATTAGGGCTTGTGAGTGCTTCTATGTTGATAGCTCCAGGCAGTATTCGGGAGTTGCCGCCATAGTAGTCACCAAGAAACACAGTAGTGTTTTGGTTAACGTGACCATACGTTTTGCTTTAAGTGGGACAATTCCGCTTTTAAGCTCTGTGTGCTCTCAAAATGAGGAGACACGACGAAGGGTTTCTTTTTAGCGGTAAATGCGCAGACTTGTGTCTTCTAGGGGATGAACTGGATTAAATTTAGTCTGCTCCAGTCCGAGATTTTGTCTAGCAAAATCTTGACTTCAGACACAAGTTTGTTCCGGTACTCGTCGATGTGTTCCCAGAAATATTCCCACGGTCGGTGCACAAGGCATCACCAGTGCTGTCGTCTGCATAGCAATTAATGTTACTAATTTGCAACATATCATTGATATGCAGAAGAAACGGAGTTGGGGATAGCACGCAGTCTTGTGGAACACCAGCTTTCACATTCTGTAAGTTAATAGTAATATTATGCGCCAAGTTACACAAATTGAGTAAACATTTTGTTTTGCCTGCATTAAAAAGTATTTTTTTGCTGCAAATCATTTGAAAACAATATCTAGAGTTTGATTGACTTTAAGCAACAATGATGTATCATTAGAAAACAGAATTATCTCAGACAGGAGATATGGACATATGATATGGATATGGAAGATCATTAATGTAAACCATGAACTGAAATGGACCGAGAATCGATCACTGAGGAACACCCATTTTTACTAGACAACCTGATGACATAATACCATTCATGGCTGCTTTATGCTCCCTATTTGTAAATTAGGAAGATGAAAGATACATTTAGGATTATTTAATTATATAACGTATATACATATGTATATTCATCATCATCATCATTTCAGCCCACTGTTGAACATATGCCTCCCCATTGATTGCCACAAAAGTTAGTAACTCTCATTTTGGAAGGATTTTACCATAGTTGCCACGCTTAGCAGGCGGGTTGTCAACGGCAGTTTATTTATTCAGATGTTCCAGGAAAAGGCTGCTGCCTATCTCCTGGTTTTTATTTTTCCTCTGTAGAAATTTACTACACCCACGAGATGGGGTGGTAGATTCTCTGAAGCCGCTACCACACGGAAAATATATATATATTGTAAAAATAAAATTTTTACAATATATATATATTTTGGCGACGCAGGGTCGGGTGGCTTATATATCATAAGAGTATCATAAGAGTCGGCTAAGGGAAATGTCTCAGAAAGTCATGGCAACTGGTTGCTGAATAACCACCTCGAATAATGACGGGCCTTTGATATTCGAACCCAGAACCCGCGGTGTGGTAGTACTCTAATCACTAGGCAACGCAGTCGACCTATACATAAATATATACAGTGGGCGGCGACAGGCGCCTGTTACTACTATTACCAGTCTGTCTGCAAATCGTTGCAATTGCGGCCAATCCTCTTGTCAGGTGAATAAGTCGAGCAGTGGACTATTAAAAGGATGATAAAGGAAAAGAAAACGTAGGCGTTGCAGTACTTTAGTGCTGCAGAATTTGCTGAAATAGAGTCTTTACTTGGCTTCGCAACGCGTTTATTGCTTTTTATAGTTTCAATTATTTTGTTTATTTTTTGTTTTCGGTTGAAAACAAGCCCCGTGGATGGTCGGAGACCAAAATAGATAATGAGGAATTAAAAGCTATTGTGGAAGCGGATCCATCGCAAACCAGTTAACACAGTTAGCTGCAGGTTTCGCAGTGAGTGATAAAACTGTTTTAATCCACTTGAAGCAAATAGGGAAAGTAAAAAAGCTTGGACGGTGGGTACCTCATGAATTGAGTGAAGCAAACACGCGTCGACTGCTGCTTTACATTGCTCATTGACGACCGCGTGGCCTAGTGGTCAGAGTACCTGACTTCTAAGCCGCGGGTCCTGGGTTCGAATCCCAGCCGGAGCCAACATTTGTGCTAAAACGTAAATTGTTGGTTTTCGGGTCTGGTTGTGTTGTGATTGTCCCCGTGTTTCTGACACTGCATCCTAGCCTACCTCCGATCTTATCGCACCAGCGTTTCATCGGGCGCGGGTAGGTTGGGACGAGTGAGTGCCTCTGTGTTTGCTGCGTACACTTGTGGCACTATAATATCTCCTGCGCAGTTGATGGCTCTCGACAGTAGTCGGCAGTTGTCGCCGTGGTCGAAATCGGCTAGGAGAACATCATCACATTGCTCAACCGGCACCACAGTGAAGGGATTTTAAATCGGGTCATTAACTGTGATGAAAAGTGGATCCTGTACGATAATCGGAAGCACTCGTCTGAGCCCTGGAGAACCAGCCAAATCCTGCTCCAAGCGAATATTTACCCAGATAAATTTACTTGTGAGTGTTTGGTCGACTTGTGCCGATGTCGTTCACTACAGCTTTCTAAAATCTGGTCACACGATTACGGCAGATATCAATTGTCAGCAACTGCAAACCATGATGGAAGAACTAGCTGCTAAACAACCGAGGCTGGTCAATCGCTCTGGGCCACTGCTGCTTCAGGACAACGCTAGACCGCACACTGCACAACAGACGGCCGCTAAACTAGAGGAGCTGAAATAGGAATGTCTGCGATATCCACAGTACTCCCCGGACCTTGCTTCAACAGATTACCATTTTTCCGGAATTTGGATAACTTATTACAAGGAAAAAAATCATCTCCGATGTGGCAGTCAAAACCGCCTTCAGAGAGTTTGTTGAATCTCGTCCCCATGGTTTTTTTTTTAGTAAAGGAACAAAAGTGCATAGATAACAATGGTACATACGAGTACTTAAAGATTAATTAAATATATTTTACAAAAAAAAACGACTTTATATTCCTCCCATACAAAACGCCAATTTCATATGTAAGGACCAAATATATTGCAATAAATTGCAATATATTGAATTAGATCAGGCTCACATGATGACCGCTTGCTCGTTTGCTTTGTCTTTTATAAAAAAAAATATATGCAGAGTCCATGAACGCCGCCCATGAACAAACGCAATACCAGAGGAAAACCGGGTGCGTTGCCGGACTTAGAGAAAATAATAGGCTCTTTTCTTGAAGGCCAGGTTATATCAGTCCGGAAAAGCAACTCGCGGCAGCAAAGTGGTCCAGCGTGGCAGAAAATTCCGCTGAAACGAACTGTGGTGGAATGAAACAATCAAGATGGTTACAATCACGATATGACAGTCGTTGTTCTTACCATCAGTTAAACGTTTTGCTCGTCTCGTCCCTTTCTTCCATAAAAAAAAAATGATGTCTCAGCTAGACTGTCACAGTGCATTACCACACAGAATTCTTAATTCAGAGCACTGTCCAGTGAACCTAATTTACGAAATGAATTAGTTCCGAACGCAAAAGTCAGTGACTTTTTTTAAAAAAGTCCTCCGCTTTTGACCAATTTAGGGATATCCAACGTTGTGTATATCAATTGTTTTGGAACTACGGAAAAATTATGGATTCTAACGTTTTTTCTGACTTATTGACTTAGTATTTGGATTATTAAATAAAAAGAAGAAAACCGGCACGTATGTCATTTAATTCACAATGATTAAGTGATTAATTAAAAGCCAAAAAAAGAAATCATAGCACGAAGACTAAGAAAGTCACGGAGAACCTGCGCCAGGATACTGTAATGCACGACGCAATATCTCGTGCATTACACTATCCTAGTTCAACAAATGCTTTAATAAAAATGCTACTGGTAGAAACGTCCCTTGACCATCCGAGCTGACGGGTGGCAACCCTTTTCCCTTGCCACATGGTCAGTCAAAGGATAATTCATTGAGGTTCGTTAGAACCTCTACTGTATGTGTTAACATACAGAAGTCTACTGTATGTAGGTACAGTGCACATCTCATTTTGAGAGCATAATGGAGAGTAAAATCGCCATGTTGCTATGACCTGCCTGACCTTTCATATCATCTAAATAAAAACTAAGATATACTAAATGATTCCTTATATTTACGCGAATAAGCTAGTTAAGCGAATGAACTAATTCATAAAACTGGATTTACGGATTTTGTAGCGTTTTATTTTACAATTTATAAACCGACGTTTCGAGCGCTTCATAGGCCCAAGATCACGGAACGATTGAGATATTTGACCATCTGATGTCCTAATGAACCCGAGGTACCTTCAACTATTAATTATTATTTATGGTCCGATCTACGCAGAACCTTGTATATTATTGTGTATTGAATAGTGTCTTGAAGTCGTGGAGTGGTTTTTGATTCAGTTTATTAATAAAAGGATCCCAAGCCGGTGGCAGTACTCAAACATCTTTAAAAAAAATTCAGTAGCCTCGTTAATCATCGATGAATCTATCATAACTGGTGGTAGGATTCCTATGCAGGAATCCGTCTAGGTAGGTACCCCAAGGCCAGATATTCTGCCGTGAAGCAGTAGTGTGCAAACATTACTGTGTTTCGGTTTGAAGGGCACTGTGAGCTAGCGTTATCACAGGGCATATGAGACTTAAGAACTGATGTCTAAGGGTGATGGGCACAATGAGGTGTCACACAGAAATGTTCTGGGTGACACAGCATTTGTTATGGGTAGACGTTGCACTTACCATCAGGCGAACGTTTTGTTCGTTTCATCACTTTAAACAATAAAAAAAACTATAACATCAGGACGTCAAACTTCTCAGTCCTCTAGTGACCATGGGTGCTGTAAAGTGCTCGAAACGTCTTTATAAATAGTTAAATATAGCGCGATAAAATCCGTAAATCTAGTTTTATTAAATTTAAAACATACGTTTTTAATTTCTCAGAGATGTAGGTTTGTTTAGCCAAGAATGTGGCAAATTATGCTAATTCAAATGAGACACTAACAATTTTAGTTTTAGTTTTGCCGTCAACTGCCAGAAATGTACGCTGCTCCAATGCGTATTGGCGGACTTCACATGTCCTTGAAATATTTTCGTTTCTCAGACATGCAGGTTTACTTGCGATGTTTTCCTTCACCGCTGAGCACGGGGTTAATTAGCACTTTTTTAATGGCAAAAGTGACGAGACGAGCAAAACCTTATCCTGATGGTAAGAGCAACGTTTGCCAATAACCAATGCTGCGTCACTCAGAACATTTCTATGTGACACCACACTGCGCCCGTCATTCTGAGACATCAGTTCTAAAGAACACTCATATGAAACACAGTAATGTTTGCACACTACTGCTTCACGGCAGAATAACTGGCACTGCGGTGGGTACCTACATAGACGGATTCCTGCATAGGAATCCTACTCGTACCACCACCATTGCAGAATAATCTTAGAGGTAGATCGAACTCTGCTCACTCGCGTACTATGAAATTAAAGGAGAGCCTGACCCCTGAGCTACCACAGAAATACAAAACGTAGTACTTACAAACTATATTTCATGCAAAGTCGACTAGACACGATGATGATCATGATTACAAGAGCGAATAGCACTCTTATCTCTATCACATTAAGGCTCAGGCAGTTATCACTCTGTTGAAATGGTTAGAGTATTAATACTACAAAAATAAAAGTATTAACATACTCCCGCGAATAACATTTCATCGCATATTGCCATCGTTTCTATGTATATTGGTCTAATCATACTATAAACTTCATAATCGCAGCCTTGAACTTAGGGTTGCCAATATAATTCATTTTATCGTTTTCTGCCTATCTTAATACTCAAGACGGAGAGTCGTGGTAATTTAAGCGCTGATTTACCACTTGCTCAGCGATGAAGGAAAACATCGTGATGAAACCTGCATGTCTGAGGAATAAAAATATTTCGGGGCTATGTGAAGTCTGCCATCACGCATTGGAGCAGCTTGGCGGATACTTCCAGCTCCAAAGCCCTCTGAAAAATGAGAGGAGGCTTGTGCTCAGTAGTGGGACATTTATGGGATGTTACTTTTTCACATTATTCACAAATATATAGACGTTCATTATCATATTAGTACAATTATTTTGGAATGGCAACCCTAGCAAAACAAAACATTATAAAAATTCCGATCGCGTTGTTCTTTGAGCGTTCACCTATATTCAGCCACGCAAAATGAATTACTTATCACGTGTGTATTTTCTTTCGTTTTTTTAGAACGATTTAAAAGCATGTCTTTTAATGGACACTTACGTCTTTTCAGACACTGACCTGCAGAAATAGTATACTACTTTTGCAAGGATTTTCGTTAATTGTAAAACGTCTTAAGTGTACATTTAATACCGTTTAGGATACATCCTTTCATTCCGACAAGGAAGTCGTTCTGGTTTGAAAATGGTATACCACTTTTACGTTCGAGTTACGCGAGTTGGTCAGTTTTAAAATGTCATATATCTATTGCACAGATTAGGAATAAATGACTTTTTTAAGATGCGACAGCTTATCGAAAGCGTAACGGAGATACTTTCCAATTACGAGGTTTTAATTTTTAAATTCTTTTTGACATAGAAATTGAGTAAAATTAGAAATTAGGACCTTTGTTTTAGTGAAAATACGAGTACGACAGTTCCTCCTTTTAGACGTATACCCTGCTTATTATATTTTCAAAACGCTATACAGCAAAAAAATCATTTGGGAATTGAAATGAATTAAGAAAATTATTATATCGAAAACAAATGACTATTCTGAGAGTTGATATTGTATGTAATGAATTTTTATATATATAGTATAGAATAGTAAAGTAGTAGTCAGGTCATAACTTCTGCCACAAACACTTCTTTAAATAAATTGTACGACTTTTGTTGTTTGTATAATATATATATATGAAAAAAAAGTAGCTAAACGTTAAATTTTATTAAAGTTATTGGATATTGATTTTAAAATGGAACAAAATCAATTTCTTTTCTATTTATAGATGGCGCAAAACTTCTTTTTTAAAATCAATTAAAACATTTCTGGCCAATATTCGAAATTTAAATGAAATAAGAATGTGACAGAACTTATGACCCGACTAGTTATTTATTAGAAATTTAATTTCATCAGGATTCTGATTAGGTAGGTACCATCTCAGGGCATGCTATAATAGAGTAGTGTGCAAACAGATAGAAAGAGATAGATAAACATCAGTGGACAGCTAGCGTAATTGCTGGCATTTCAAACCTAAGAACTGATGGCTCATTGGGACGGGCGCAGTGTGGTGCAACACAACAATGTTTTGGATGACACGAACCCAGAACTCGCAGCGTAGGAGTCAGGTACTTAAACCCCTAGGTCACGCGGTCCCAACAGAAATGACTACTTGGTAATTTCTTGGTCGATCCATTTTCTATGCAGAAGTCTCTAACTGCAGCGGTTTACAGTTTTTGGTATTGGTTACATATAATTTTAGCAGGAGTGACTTTGACGGACAAAATAAGAAACGGCGAGTGAGTGAGAACGTTGCGGTATGGTAGAAGATGCAGTAACGAAGATAGAGAAAGGGATGCTTAGATGGTTTGGTTACGCAGAGAGGACGGATGAAAGAATATTGACGAAATGGATTTAATATTTAAAGCGAACGTGTATTAGGAAGCCAGTTAGAGTCGACCTAGGCGTACGTATCACGATCATATCGGAGACCTTTTAAAAACCGACGAGCTTGTATGAATACGCTCATGAAAGCAGAAGAAGCGGGATATGTGTGTCAGTATCGTAGCGAGTGGCAAGATATGGTTCCTGCCTACCCCGATGTGAAAGAGGCGAGACTGTATGTATTTATTTAAACTTTATTGAAACTTACATATAGTAGAGAAACAAAAGGCGTACTTAACGCTAAAAACATTTTATGACAGTCAACCTTAGGGCAGTGCGTAAACATCGAAGGCGGTTACTATACAAAATAAACAAACATTTTACATTTAGGGGTCGTAGGATTCCTATGCAGGAATCCGTCTAGGTAGATACCACCCCAGGGCCAGTTATTCTGCCGTAAGCAGTAGTGAGCAATCATTACTGTGTTTCGGTCTGTAGGGCACTGAGAGCTTGCGTAATCACTCGGCATATGAGACTTAAGAGCTAATGTCTCAAGGTGACGGGCGCAGTGTGGTGCTATACAGAAATATTCTGAGTAACACAGCTTGTGTTATGGGCAGACGTTGCACTTACCATCAGGTGAACGTTTCGCTCGTCTCGTTACTTTATGAATTACAAAACATACAAAAGAAACATGTACTTGTATGTATATTTTAGTGACGTAATCAATTCACTATATTTTTTCATTTATGACACGCTTAGTAGGGCGACCCCCCCACTAGATGGAGCGGAGACCTGCACGGTTTTGCGGCTCAGCCATTGGCTCAGGACCGTGGTCGGTTGCAATCTGTGGGGAGACTATAATCAGCAGTGGAATTGTGATGAAAGATTAAAGAAAATAATGGCCTAATTAATATATTTGTTTAATCAGTAGTATATATTTGTTATATTAGACACATTTATTACTGTTTTAAATTATTATGCGCAATTTATATATATTAAATATGAATAAACTAGTGATTAGGTTTATCTTTACGATTGTAGCCGCTTCCGTGTACTAAGTGCTTTAACAGCTATATTTTTAACCTATCGAAATGCATTTTTATTACGCATCCGACCAGTAAGAAAAGTTCTCCAAGCTGTTATCATCATCATCATCATCATTTCTGCCTATCACTAGCCCACTACTAAACATAGGCCACCCCCATGGATTGCCATTAGGCCACCCCCATTTTAGAGGGATTTTTGCCATAGATTTTACTGGTGGTAGGATTCCTATGCAGGAATCCATCTAGGTAGGTACCACCCCAGGGCCAGTTATTCTGCCGTGAAGCAGTAGTGTGCAAACATTACTGTGTTTCACATGTCACGTGTGGTGGAGGTGGTGTGGTGATGACAAATATATATTTTATTAAATGAGAGTCTAGTCAATAACACTTACACACTTTATTGTCCACAAAACACAGAAGGACAAGGAACACAGAACAAAGATTTAAAGAGGTAGCCTACACACGCTTGGCAGACGGGTTGGCAACCGTAGTTTATTTGTTCAGATGCTCTACGTATCACAATCAGATCGGTGAACTTTTGAGGAAAGGTCACGTTAAAAGTACCCGCAACCGACAAGCGTGTGTGAAAACGCTAATAAAGTAGAAGAAGCTAAAGATGTGTGTCAGGATCGTAGCAAGTGGAAAGATGTGGTCTCTGCCTATCCCTATGGGAAAGAGGCGTGACTGTATGTATGTATGTATGTTCCAGAAAGATGCTGGTGCCCATCCCCTGGTATTCATTTCCCTCAGAGATTTTGCCATAGTTGTTACGCTTAGCAGGCGGGTTGGCAACCGCAGTTTATTTATTCAGATGTTCCAGAAAGATGCTGCTGCCCATCCCCTGGTTTTTATTTACCTTCTGTCGACTTTTAAAACCGCGGTATTTTGTGGCAGATTCTCATAAGCCGCCGCCACTCTGTACGCCACTCTGTGCCGCGGCTGTAATGCCAGATATAGAAGCCAATCAGCTGACCAGCCCCGGCTTCGCGCGGAAGTTATTGTCCTGTCTCTAATGTGAGTCCAATATAGTGACGTGCTAATGAAGTTACATAGTTGATTATACATACAGTCACAACTTTTTCCAATATAGGTAGGCAGAGGCCACAAACGTAGCTCACTTTACGCCCTCGCAGAATACGAGACATGACGGGTGGCGAACCACGTCGCTGCCATTTCGGTACGAGTAAAAATTCTTGCTCCACTGGCTCGGCGGAGAGGACGGGAAAAGCTTCCTGGTGGTAAGTGCAACTGCCAACCAGAGCATTTCTGTGTGGTACCACACTGTGCTCGTTCCCCTATTAGAACAACTCTTAAGTCTCATATGCCCAGTGATTACAATAGCTATCAGTGCCCTTCAGACCGAAACAGAGTAATGTTTGCACACTACTGCTTCACGGCAGAATAACTGTCCCTACGGTGGTACCTACCTAGAAGGATTCCTGCATAGGAATCCTACCACCAGTAAAATAACTAGTCGGGTCGTATATTCTGTCACATCCTTATTTAATTTAAATTTCGAATATTGGCCAGAAATGTTTGAACTGATTTTGTATAAGGAACTTATGCGCCGTCTTAAAATAAAAAGAAATTGATTTTGTTGTATTTAAAGAAATGGACGCAAAGGATTTTTAAACTTCTGCAAAATTTGGAAATATCGCTGAGGTTCGTATATCGTACTACCAAACGAAACGTTTAGTGAAGTTTCGACCTGACGGTGGTCATGAAAGTAGTGTTGCGCGAATGCAACGAAATCCCATCCGCAAACTAGAACTATTAGCCTTTCGATCGGGGTTAAGCAGAAACATGTTCAAAAGAGTGGCAAAGGAAGAACCTGAGACTACGAGCTTTTCCGCGAAAACAGAGCATTATCTTAATAAGCGTCTGAAAAAAGTGTAGCTCGAAAGATCCCAGGCATTGTTAGTGGTACGCGGGAAATTAAACGCGAAAATCTTTTTTCAGACGTAAAATTTTTTATCGTCAAAGGAAGGTACAACCAACAAAATGATACAGTGTAAGCCCACAGCAGTGAAGAAGCGAGCAGGCGTATCCCAAGAATACAGCGTTGGCATCCATCACCGTTTATGGTTTGGCTTGTCCTAACTTAGGTGTTTTTCTGTGAAAACTATCGCTGTTGTGTATCAAAATACGTTTCTTAAAAGCGTCGTGGAACCTGTTTCTCAAACAGTGTTCGAAAGCAGAAATTGAGTATTCCAAAAACATTCAGCGCCAAACTCATCGGGCAGCAAGCACGCAAAGCTGGCTATTACCCATGGAAACGACATCATCAAGCACGACGACCTATAAAACTCACAAGAATTTCTCTAAAAGCATTCCTAATTAAAGCAGTGGCTGATATAGACATGAACATCGTGCGTGCAGCGGTCGACGACTGGCCTCGGAGGTTGAGGGCCTGTATTCAAAATCAAGGTCGACATTGTTTTCATATGTATATTTTACACAATAAGAGTCGTACAATTTATTTAATTGTGTGTGACAGAACTTACGAAATAGGTACATATATTCATACATAGTGATGATGTCCTCCTAGCTGATTTTTGACCACAGCAACAATTACCTGTAACTCTGTCGGAAGTTGTCAACTGCGCAGGAGATACTAGAGTGCCATAAGTGAATGCTAAAACACAGGTGCATTCACTTGTTCCATCCATAGTAACGAGATTATTAAAAAAATGTATTGAAATCAGACCATTATTGTTTTCGTAAAGATTGCGAGCGCCTTAAGTATTTACAACGGTCTTATCAGATGACAGGCGTCACGAGTTGTGCACAAATATGTTTTCAAAGCGTTTATGATGTAACCTTTCGTCTATCTTCTGAAGAATGCAATTAATCTAGAAAAAAACATTCGATTTATTTCGTACTAGCGTCCCGCCCGGCTTTGCTAGGGTGCATTGAAGAAAACTTTCTTCATCTCCTTCATTTCCGCCTATCACTAGTCCACTGCTGAACATAGGCCCCATAGATTGCCACAAAAGTTTGTAGCTCTCATTTTGGGGGGATTTTACAATAGTCGCCACGCTTGGCAGGCGGGTTGGCAACCGCAGTTTCATTTATTGAGATCTTCCAGGTAGATGCTGCTGCCCATCTCTGATTTTAATTTTCCCTCTGTCGACTTTTACGACACCCACGAGAAAAGATGGGGTGTTATATTCTCTTAAGCCTTTCTTTAATTACTTTAATTTGCGCTTAAACCTAAATTTAAAAAAAATATGAAGTATCTTTATTTTATAACATTTCTCTGTCACCAGAATGGTCGACGCCTTTTTTTTTGAGATTTTTATACAAAAATACCACCCAGATTTCAGACTTTTTCGGTGGATTTTACAAAAAATTTTTTTCATGCAAAGTTTTTCCTGAAAAAGAAAGCAAAAAAAAATCGCCAAATCGGTCGAGCTGTTCTAAGTGACAATACATACCGCAATTGATTTTTATTTATATAGAAAATTATAACTATGATGTTATCATTTTCTTGTACTTGTTAAAGCAATGCTAGTTAAACTGGGGAAGTACCGTAGTACAGTCCTACCACCTATTGATACTGATTTTCATATAAGGGAACTAACCGATAATTTACCGTTTAATAATGTTCAAAGGCCGCCGTGAGGTGGCGGCTTAAGAGAATCTACCACCCCATCTGAATAAATAAACTGCGGTTGCCACTGCCAAGCGTGGCAGCTACGGCAAAACTCCGAAAAATTTGACCTATAAACTTGTGGCAATCTATGGGGTAGGCCTATGTTCAGCAGTGGACTATTGATAGGGTGAAATGATGATGAAAAATTATTGTTCATAGATTGTATCCTTGATGGCAGCTGTATTACCATCATATAATCTGTTATCTAAATATAAATCTGTTATATATATATATATAAGCCAGAAACCACTGACTCATCTCGATATATCCGAAACTACAAGATCTATCGACTTTAAATTTGGCATACGATTACTTTCCCAACACCAACTAAGAACGGATTTTCCAAACATTTACTGCTAAATAAGTAAACGGGGTGGTGTTGTTTTTCTCTATACAGACTTTTCAAAGTATCATTTATTTTTATAATTATGTATTGTGTGTCCTTATTATTTGAAATGATTAATGAAATCCACTAAGTGAAATTTGACATGTACATATATATAATTTAAATTTGTAATTTATTATTTACGAAAACTGTATCGACTAAGAAATCTGAAATTGTTTGCATGCTATAAAAATAGCTAAATAAGTTTAAGCTACGTATTATCTGATTACAATAACCAGCGTGTTACATTACCTTATTGATAGCAAATAAAGAAATTGAATTGAATTGTATTGAATATTTTCCGATAAATGAAACTAATTTTACGGATTTTATCGCGTTTAATTTTATTATTTTTACGTTTCGAGTGCATTATAGCACCCATGGTCACGGGCGGACTGACGTGAAGATGGTTGGGTATTACCTCCAGCTTGGGATCCTATAATTAATAAAACTAAGTCAAAAACCAAGCATACCACTACAAGACTTCAAGACACAGTTACCTCTTTCTGCGTAGATCGGACCAAAAATAATAATTAAAAGCTGAAGGTACTCCGGGTTAACTATGACATTAGGACATCTGTCACCTCAGTCCCCTCTTGATCATGGCTGCTAAGTGGCATGGCTGGTAAAGCACTCGAAACGTCGGGTTATAAATAATAAAATTAAACGCGATAAAATCCGTAAAATTAGTTTCATTTAAGTGTGTAGTGTTCGCGTAAATATAAGAAATCATTATGAATATTTTCTGTCCAGTAATATATTTACGGGCGCGTAACGTATGCAACGATTCTATAGAAAAGACAACCCCATTTCCTTCCAAGGGTGTCTTAAAGGCATGGAGAAATAACTGGAAAAATGTATGGCTTCCGACAGATAGCGTCTCAAATATACCAAGCCTAAAATATAAGCGGTGGCTAGCTACAGTGACTGAGGTGCGAGGAGGAGCCTCCGGCCAAGAGCGGCGATACGGCGATTCTCAGTTTATAGAAGCCTATTTTTTTTCTATCGAAGAAAATGACTAGACGTGCAAAACGTTCACTGACATATGCTGTATCACCTAGAACATTTCTGAGTCTAAGCGGACCGCACTCTGTGATTTAAGTCTCAGTAAACGCCGTCGGATACCCGGCGCCCCACGAGGGCGCACAAGAAGAACCTAATAGTGTGGTGGCGGTTTAAGAGTCTACCACCCAATATCATCCCGTGGGTTTTGTAAAAGTCGTCAGAGAGAAAATAAAACACAGGAGAGGCAGCAGCATCTTTCTGGAACATCTCAATGAATAAACTGCGGTTGCCAACCCGCCTGTCAAGCGTGGCAACTATGGCAAAATCCCCCCAAAATGGGAGCCACAAACTTTTGTGGCAATCTGTGGGGGAACCTATGTTTGGCAGTGGACTAGGTTATAGGCTGAAATGATGATGATGATGAATAAGCTGTCAGTGCCCTTCGAACCGAAACATACTGCTTGACGGGTGAATAGCAGGCATTGCAGTGGTACCTAAACGGATTCCATAGAAATCCACCACCACTAAAAAGTAAAGTAAAGTAACAGCCTATAAAGTGAATTGAAGTGACCAGTGGATTTGTGATGGGTTGAAATGATGCTGATGATATTGTAAATGGTTACGACGCCGTCTTTTGGGTATCCTCCAAATGTATCCATCAGAAAGATTTATCTTAGTCGACTTTAACAAGGCAGGATTCTCGTACACCGTTACCGCATTCCAAATAGAAGAAAGTAATGCTAAACGAATTCCTAGTCTTTTTTTTTGGAGAAAGGGACGAGACGAGCAAAACGTTCACTTGATGGTAATTGCAACGTCCGCCCATAGGAATGCTGTGTCACCAAGATTATTTGTGTATGTCAACTCTGCGCCCGTCACCCTGAGAAATCAGTTCTTAAATCTCATATGCCCAGTGATTTCACTAGCTCTCAGTAACCTTCTTTTTTTTTATTGTATAAAGAGACGAAACGAGCAAAACGTTCACCTGACGGTAAGTGCAACGTCCGCCCACAACAAATGCTGTGTCACCCAGAATATTTCTGTATGTCACCACACTGCGCCCGTCACCCTGATACATCAGTTCTTAAGTCTCAAATGCCCAGTGATTACGCTAGCTCACAGTGGCCTTCAAACCGAAACACAGTAATGCTTGCACACTACTGCTTCACGGCAGAATAACTGGCCCTGGGGTGGTACCTACCTAGACGGATTCCTGCATTGGAATCCTACCACCAGTGTAAGTAAGTTTAAATAATCTTTGCAATGTTAAATAGAATAACTTATATGCGTTCCCTGTTAAAGGTTAGAAGCCAGTATTGTCTATGTTCGTAAACAATAAAGAATTTGTAATATTATGTCATGTGTTAAGAAACGTTATCTGATACTTTAGATTTTATACATTGTATATATAAATATATTCATACTTGCATTGCATTAATTACATACATACAATAAAATATAAACATATTATAAGAGGAGAAATATTTGTTTTTTTTTTATATATCTCGATTAGGTAGTCGATAAGTGACTGGCAGAGTAGAAGCGGCTACCTCTTCCCTACTGAGGTGTCGTAAGAGGCGACAAAGATATATACGGACAGCCTATATTCGTGCAGAATAAAACCATAATATGCAATGCTGTCACTATACTGCTCGTGGGAACGCAATGGGGAGTAAGATTTTTTTTGACTCGTACCAATGGGCAATGGCGGCGGGTCGAGAAGTGGGCTACGTGTGTTGCCTCTGCCTATCCCTGATATAGGACAAGGAGTGACTATGTCTCGAAAAAAAAATCTAACAATATTTATGAAATTGATTGATTATGTTGCCCATTTTAGAGAATTTTATTTTATTGCCCCTAAAAATTACAGTAGTCGGCTCCGTAAGTTCTGTGCTAATAAGCGCGGGTTCGATTACCGCACTGGGAAAATATTTGAATAAGTTATAGACAGTAGTTTCGGGTGTAGGTGTTTGTGCATGAGCAATTAATATTTTTAAACGTGTCCACGATGTAGGAGTTATAGTGTATGTTTTTTTTAATAGGACGGGATTTTCACGTAATGGTAAGTGCAACGTCTGCCCATAACAAGTACTGCCAGTTGTTCCGCCGTCAAGCAGTAGTGTGCAAACTTTACTGTCGGTTCGTAAAATACTGATAACTGGTGTAATTACTGTGCATATGAGATTTAAGTACTAATGTCTCACGTTGACGCGCGCAGTGTGGTGCCACACAGAAATGTTCTGACACAGCATTTGTTATGGGCAGACGTTGCAAATGATTTGCTCGTTTTTTTAATACGATTAACGTTCAATGCTCGATAATAGAAGGCATTGATAGATCCGTTTCATTTTTCATGGTCTAATTACACATTTTAAGTGCAGATTTACCACGTGCTCGGCGGTGAAGGAAAACATCGTGGCGGAAAGTCTCTCAAAAAAAATTTCGAGGATAAGTCCGCCTTTTCATTGGAGCAGCATACGATACTCTTACAGGACGTTTACAGGCTGTTACTTTAACTTTTTTACGGGCAAAATTCGTGTACAGACGTGGAGTTGTGGAAACCAGCCCGTTGCAGTCATTGCATATCATATTTTACTGGTGGTAGGATTCCTATGCTGGAGTCCGTCTAGGTAGGTACCACCCCACTGCCAGTTATTCTGTCGTGAAGCAGTAGTGTGCAAACATTACTGTGTTTCGGTTTGAAGGGCCCTGAGGGCTAGCGTAATCACTGGGCATATGAGACTTAAGAACTAATGTCTCAGGGTGACGGGCGCATTGTGGTGTCACACTGTTCTGGGTGACACAGCATTTGTTGTCGGCAGACGTTGCACTTACCATCAGGTGAAAGTTTTGCTCGTTCCGTCACTTTTATCAAATAAAAAAAAAAGCTTATTAATCTCGAGCGAAGCATGTGGACATGGCTGTAGTTCGCGTTACTTCATAATGTACGTTAGAATAAAAATAATATAAATTAAAAATTATTTGTTAGGCCAATATAAATAAATACATGTATATTATATACATTGTATGTATAGTTACATACAAGATAGCATTAAGTATTTTCGTTTATTTATTTGCTGCACCTACCATAAATTCTCATCACATCCAGTGTTTAGTGGCAGAGAATGCCTGTAGGCATTAAGTCTGGTACATTTTTATGTAAGGTTGGCAAAAAAGAAAAAAAAATACATGCAGGTGCAGTCAGCATACGCTACTACTAAATCGCACTAAGCCCTCTGCGTCCGAAGCTCAGCGGAAGCAAACATTTATGTAACATACAACATATCTGTTGTCATGACTATTACTGCCTTTTGACTATTAATCAGAAACCTACCTCTTTCCTACTGAGATGTCGTAAGAGGCGACTAAGCTATGTACGGGCAGCCTTTATTCGTGCGGACTAATACTATAATATGCAATGCTGTCACTATACCGCAATGTGGAGTGAGAATTTTTCGACACGTACCAAATTGGCGGCGACGTGTTTGGCCACCCATCCCGTCTCCTTTTCCGCGGGGGTGAAAGGGTGTGGTCTCCTGTCAATACTTTATATGGGTAAAAGGCTTGACTCTATGTATGTATAATGTAATGTTGGTGGTGGTAGGATTCCTATGCAGGAATCCGTCTGGGTAGGTACCACCCCAGGGCCAGTTATTGTGCCGTGAAGCAGTAGTGTGCAAACATTACTGTGTTTCGGTTTGAAGGGCACTGAGAGCTAGCGTAATCGCAGGGCAAATGAGACTTAAGAACTGATGTCTCAGGGTGACGGGCACAGTGTGGTGCCACACAGAAATTTTCTGCGTGACACAGCATTTGTAAAAGCAGACGTTGCACTTACCATCAGGTGAACGCTTTGATCGTTCCGTCACTTTTATGAAATAAAAAAAAATCATAAAGTAAGGGTAAAGTCTACGAGCAAGGGGATACCTTTCCTTAGCATTTTTTTGTTAATTGCCATTCTGAATTACAATATAGTGATGGCAATTTTTTTAGGTATCTCTATATTTCGGAAATAGATAACAACTTGTAAAAATAATTAACGACCTAAAAATAAAAAATGTTTTTAAAAAAGCCTTTTACTCTCCCACTTCGGGACCCATTCTTATTACTTATACTACTTACTTATACTTTTAGGCATTCGGCACGGGAAAAGTCCGCTGCATTGGTCCAGTGAGTGTAGGCGTATGACACATGTTTTTTTTAATGAACAAACTGGCGAGACGAGCAAATCGTTCACCTGATGGTGAGTGCAACGCCTGCCCACAGCAAATGCTGTGTCACCTAGAACATTTTTGTGTGACGCCACACTGCGCCCGTCACTCTGAGACATCAGTTCTCAAGTCTCATATGCCCAGCAATTACCCTAGCTTTCAGTACCCTGCATAACCTAACAACCGAAACACATTAATGTTCCCACTAAATACTACCGCCAGTAAAACCATGTCCTCGAAATATAATTAACTTTTGAAGCCACCGAATAGATAATTTTAGTGGTGCCAGCACTCGTTGATCGAACCCAGGTCTAACCTTCTACTGGTGGTAGGATTCCTATGCATGAATCCGTCTAGGTTATTCTGCCGTGAAGCAGTCGTGTGCAAAGATTACTGTTTCGGTCTGAAGGGCACTGAGAGCGTTATTACTAGGCATATGGGACCTAAGACATGATTGTCAGATTCACCATCGCAATGTGGTGCCACACAGAAAAGTTCTGGTTGACACAGCATTCGTTATGAACAGATGTTGCACTTACCATCAGGTGAACGTTTTGTTCGTCTCGACACTTTCTCTAATTAATACAAATAACCAGGGGATGGATTTAAATATATATAAATCAATGATAATCTTAGAATTGTTGCTTACTAAAAATAACTAAAGAAGCGGACACACCACGTCTGCTTAATTAGTTTTTTTTTCATAGACAATAAAAAAAATTACATCGGTCTATCTATGTACTATTTAGGAACAATTTTGCAATTGGTGCAAAATAGAAAAAAACATTTCAAGTTTAGCGAATTCATCGCATTCTCGATTCTCGAGAGTTCCAAATTTAAAATTTATTTCTTTTTGTCGATAAGTGTAATTTCGTATGTTTATTTATAAAATGCATATTCTATAAAGTATTGAAACTGTGAAGATAGCACAATATAGTTTAACCAAGGAGTCGTTGCGATAACCAGTAAAACATTACCAGTTCCTAGTAAGGACATTCCAGTACGTACGACGACGCTCGACTACTGTACAGCTTAAATAAATTTGCTAGGTTGTAGGTTTACCACACTTTTAATGTTTTTTATTATATGTATTTATTATATGTTTGAATAAATTGTTCTTTTATTTGTATCTGCAAAAACTGTTCTCATGATGTTCTAATCAGATATCTAACCGTATAAATTTCCTATTATTTAGTCACATGTGGGTGCTCTTTCAGAATTAAAGGTTTGTAGAAACAAAAACCAAAGAAACGTTATAGGCTGATAGGTTGTTGCTTTGCTGTTTCATGGGCAATAATGTTTCCGCCGTTTCAATAGATACCCGTGCATAACTAACTTTTGGTTTCTTTTTGCGACGTACATATCAAATTATACTAATATCAATATAGAATACAGAAATGATTATGGGATAGATAATTTTTCTGCTCTAAATTTACCGCATGGTTTGGTGCTCAGGGTTTAGGGCCTTGTTCTGTTCTATATGTTAAATTTATGTCTGTAAAATTCACTCACGGTACAAGACAGCTAAGTAATCAGAGTAGTTTTAAAAAAAAATAAACTAAATAAACATCGTTATGTCTTAATACACAGAAATATATCTTAAAAGTATGAATGATAAATTCGTAGATTTGTTGTTAAAGATCCGGGATTAGAACTTCATTTCATGGAATGCCTACATATTCGGCAAGACATAATAAAAACACTTTCGAGAAGCTGTCGAATAAAAGTAAATGCGCGGGAAAACTGTTGTCATTCGAGTAGCATCGACGCCCGAAGACGGCTGTTTTTTTTTAAATCAAAGATCATTCAAAAGTAATCTCTGGAACGAAGTGCCTTGTTTACGTAGTAAAGAAGCTGGATATTATCTCAATAGTTTTGTGTTCGTGTTACCGAGTGCTTTGTTGATAACTATCGGTAAAAGACAGGTAAGTGTTACTTAGAAAGCGCTTAATTTTTTTTATGACTGTTTCGTTCGTATTTATATCAAAAAGGTTTTATTGTTAAATTAAAAGTGACAAATTAATTATAATAATAGCCAAAATTAACCAATAATACTTATTGTTATATATTTAAAAAAAAAGAAATGCTCAACTTACTCCAAGGATGCTTTTAATAAAGCAATGCAATAAAATGCAATACATCACAAAGATTACGTGTGCGAAATATTTATTAGATACATCGGAGCATAATGCCAATGAACGCATGCATGATCTATTTTTTAATAACACTAGCACTGACACACGCAATACAGACGTTGTTATAGATTTTATATGTAATTAAAATAATTCAAAACTTATTTTCATATTAATTTTAATATGAATTATTACGTTTTGAATTATTTTCAAAATATTATTTACTTATTAAAAAAAAATCTCTGCATTGTTATACCAACACTGGAAATGAATCTTCTTTCGAAAACAATTTGTAATTAGTTACTATTGTGTAATGTAGTTGAGATTTAATAGATTATTCTAAAATATTTAATTTTTTTTTATATTGTAACACCTGAAATATCTTAAAATTATTAAAAAATTATTTGAAATATAACTAAACATGTTATGAAGTTATTCTTCTTCGCACTCAAAAGTTAATTTTGGCTCAATCATCATTGACATAATCACTCTGTAACCATTGCCAAAGTCTACTGCAAATATTACTGTGTTTCGGTCTGAAGGGTACTGAGAGTGAGAGCCACTGGACATATGAGACTTAACAACTGATGTGTCAGGGTGACCGGCACAGTGTAGTGCCACGAAGAAATGTTCTGGGTGAAACAGCATTTGTTATGGGCAGACGACAAACACAACAAGGAGACAATAATTTTTTGCCCCACAGTAGGATTTCTCCTGTGTCGCGGGTGCGTTTTACATACATAAATTCCACATGCACAAACACCCAGACCCGGAACAACTATCTGTAGGTCATACAAATATTTGTCCCGTGCGGGAATCGAACCCGCGACCCGCGGCGCAGAAGTCAACCGCTTAACCACTGCGCCAACCGAGCCGACAATGACAAATTTACGCTGTCTTTCAAAGATGTATCGATCAAATTCAAACCATAACATTTATTATACATTTTAGTTACCGTAAGCCACTCGTGTCATTTGTTGAAATTGAAAACTTAGTCTGTATAATATGTTATGTACTGTATGTAGTAAAAATGTAAAATATTTCTTTAACTTGGTAACATTAATATAAAAAATGCACCCTACAATTATCCTTCTCCTGATACTCATTCGTCTCATTCTCTCGAAGTTTAGTTTTCTGAAGATTTCACTTCGGTTGCGTGTGAACTATGCACATTTTTTTATAATATATAATAATAATAATCGTTATACTTCCATGTAACGGACTGACTCCGACTTTGACAAGTCGATAGAGACTATACGAGATTGGGTGACGCAATCTCTTACGAATCTGTCATAAGACTCCTAATGAACTAATAATAATGTTTAATAATAATAGAAGATGGTCAAATTATTTCTCATTTTTTACCACCTTTTCATTTATTACAACTAACAATCGTGTGTTCGGGTCGAATTTAGTAATTGATTTCAAACTAACTTCCCGTAGAGCCATTGCCTTGAAACTTTAAACATAGCTTAGAACTGGATGGTAATTCATCATTAACTCACTTTCTTGTTTGTCTGTCTGTTTGTTTGTCTGTTGGGTACAAACTTTGCAATCGATTATAAAGTTACTTTATACTTTTTTTCCGTTTTGAAAACGTCGTGTATAAAAGTGTTTTATACGATACTTATTTGCATACTTTCACACAACTATAATCTGTGTTTGCCCGCGTGTGTGTGTGTAAAACAAGTATATTTTGTAAGGCAGATCGTCACGTTAATATAATACATTGTTATTAGAAAGTATTGTTACTTTATAACGTCTGTAGCTGCTTAGTCTTTGGTTCTGGGATCAAATATTCGTCATCGTATATATACATTTTTATTGTATGGACTGTGAGAGACTTCGAGTTAACGCTTTATTGTAATGTGCCAATAGTGTTATTAATCTGAATTAGATACGCTAAGGCGTAGACGAGTCGGTGCGTGCATTTGCAGCGGCACTCACTGCACTGCACTATACTTTATGCACACGTACAGTGTCTGCGGTGAATTGGATTTCTTTTTGTATGGACGAAAGTGACGGGACGATCAAAAAGTTCACCTGATTGTAAATGAAATATCTGCCCATAACAATTGCTGTCACTCAGAACATTACTGTGTGCGACATCAGTGACGTCAGTTCTTAAGTGACATATGCCCAGTAATTACAACAGCTGTCAGTGCCCTTAGACCGAAACACAGTAACGCTTGCGGTGCGGTGGTGACCACCTATACGGAATGCAACAGTACTCAAAATAATTATGTAGAATGTGGGTAATACAGTCTTCTTTTGTTTATAAAACATATACAAGAAATATAAGAATTTTCTCGAGGTGCCCTTTGAATGATCTTTATATGGTATAAGACTGTAGTTGGTCAGACAATTCTTCCGCTGTATAGGCACCGATTGGGAAACTTGTTTGTAAGGTGACAAGGTTAAAAAGGGATATAGATTTTTATTAAAAAGGGATATCCCTTTGTCTTCGTGCTCAGCGACGTAACACAGACAAGAGGAAAAGAAAGACTTCATCCAGTCATCGAAGACGACCTATTCGCGAATAAAGAAGTCCCTGCCCAAAAATGTTCCACTTTTGGGCACAAGACTACTCTTATTTTAAAAGGGTCACGCAGCTGTGTGGTGTTCATCAGGTCACTCCGGTGCGGGTTAGCAGACTCCAAATGTCGTCGAATTATATGTATTTTCTCATTTCTTAGACACGGGGTTTCCTCGTGTTATACTTTTTCCCATGTAAGGGCTACACACGTAGCCCACTCCCCCCGCGGGAAACGGGACGTGACTGTTGGCGAAGCACGTCGCCGCCATTTTGGTACGAGTCAAAAAATTCTTACTCACCATTGCGTTCCCACGAGCAGTATGGTGAAAGCATGTTATGGTGTTATTCTGCACGAATCAAGGCTGTCTGTAAAATACCGTAGTCGCCTCTTACGACACCTCTGTAGGAAACAGGTAAGTGCTATTCTACTCTGCCGGTCACCTATCGGCCTTAAAACTTACAACTAAAAAAAATCAATAATTGTGGGTTGCGTAAATAATATTGGGATTGAGTGTTTGAATAGAATTTTTTCTTTTCTGATTTTTGAACTTCGAACGTAATTTTTTTTCAACTACAGTGGTTCGCGAAAACCAGTGTAGTTTAGAAATGGCCAATAAGAACCATCAAGAAATCCAGTAGGTTATATTTTTTCTTTTTCGACACTTTAAAATTAATCTACAATTACAATGATCACTGGTAGCAGGACTCCTATACAGAAATCCATAAAGGTAGGACCACTACTGCTTCACGCCAGTGCTACTGCCGTGAAGCAGTAGTGTGCAAACATTACTGTGTTTCGGTCAGAAGGGCACTGTGAGATCGTAATCACTGTGCATATGATATGTAAGAACTCATATCTTAGAGAAACGGGTGCAATTTGCTACCACACAGATTATTCTGGTTGACGCAGCATTTGTTTTGGGCAGACGTTACACTTACTATCAGGTGAACGTCTTGCCCGTCTCGTCACTTTATCCAATAAAAAATAGTAGAAATAGCTTGGCAGCGATTTGTACCCAAATCCGTACAATCGTTGTCTGTAAGCAGATAAGCTGACTCGTGTGTCAAGCTATCTTCAATTACTAAGTGACGGTCTGTTTATAATTAAGTGAATCGTGTCTATAAAAATTTGTTCTGTGTTTGATTGAATTTCAAAACATTGTTTAAGGCTCACAGCATCGTTGCCACCCTCGAAAACAACTTAATACTTGTATTTAATCGTCAGTTATTATTATAGTTAAATAGTATTGCCATTAACTTTTTTTGATACACCTCTTTGCAGTCGTACCATGACAGCCTGTTAAAAGTAAAAAAGCATTTGTTAAAAAAACTGCAAAAATATTTTTTTTTATTTTTTTATTGTATAAAGTGTCGAAACGAGCAAAACGTTCACCTGATAGTAAGTGCAACGTCCGCTCACAACAAATGCTGTGTCACCCAGAATATTTCTGTGTGACACCACACTGCGCCCGTCACCCTTAGATATCAGTTCTTAAGTCTCAAATGCCCAGTGATTACGCTAGCTCACAGTGCCATTCAAACCGAAACACTGTAATGCTTGCACACTACTGCTTCACGGCAGAATAACTGGCCCTGGGGTGGTACCTACCTAGACGGATTCCTGCACAGGAATCCTACCACCAGTAAAGATACTTTTAGGAAATTTAGGAAAAAATGTAGTTAAAATAATTGATTTTTCTATGAGTATTTGTTAAAATTCTTTGCTATGACCATGAAAGTTCTATTATTTTTAAAATAATTATATGAATTAGCAATTTAGGTCCATATTATAATAAATTAACAATTAATTTGTAATTAATCATCACTTTCCATGTTTTTGTTTTAATAGCAGAAAATAACCTCAAAAATCGGGCGGCGTTCATCGAAAAATTGACAATTACAGAAAGTTGACGTTTAATTGCCGCAACGTGATTAGGATAGGAGCCGTTAACGCGTTTCGTTCTGATATTCGCCAAACTGCGCTAACCTGCAGCGTTCCAGAGATAGTTAATATAAAATAAGCGTGACAGTTGAATTAGAGATGAAGATATAGTATTTTTCGTAATATTTTTTTTATAGAATATATGGTACAATTCACTAAAATGAGGTACGATACTATATTATAGTACAGGTGACAACCCTAGTTAAAATTCCATAGCTGGACATAGGACTCTTACAACTTTTGATTTGTTGGGAGAAGCTTTAACATATCTATTTCAACATTGTTGTTAACATCAATTTCAATGTTTCTGTCTCAAATGGCGCCAGCGACAATGTAAATAGAGAATCTATAACACAGCAGCAGCATAGCGTAGCACAGCATTATTCTGTTATTTATTTATTATCAGCCTGTTATTATCCCACTGTTGCCAAATGCCTATTCCTAGATTGAAAAAATTACCCTACATTGCGTTTCGCAGACGATTCGCCGATCGCAGTACCGAACGGGCAAGACCTTAGACGCTGCCCGTTCCAGGTCTGTCCAGGTCATATATTCGCTAGCGCAAATCATGCCCTTTCACAAACGATAAAAGGTGCTCAGCAGTGGGATGTATAGTGGGATTTATAGTTTACTTTTATACCCAAAGACGTTTCAAGTGTAACGATTTTTTGTGTGTTAGCACCTATTTTGTATCGCCGATTAGAATTAAACTACCTATATAATTAAAATTATATTAACTCAATTTGATATACGTCCATTTCTGAGTCGGTTTATGTAGAATTAATGAATAACATTTCACGAAAACATTTTATTGTTTATAAAATACGTCTACTGACAAATGACGTCCAATCTGGTTATAAACACTTCTGTACAACCCCAGATTACGTGATTACTTATCAATGTTTTTAACCTCTGGCCTATGGATGAAAGCTTCTATGTCAGTCCACTCACTGTGTGGAACAAACAGGCTCTGAGAGTATTGCAAATTGTAGGTATAAAAATATAATTGTAATGAAATGATTTCTAATCTATATAATGAATTGTAAATGCTTTCGTCGTAATCATTTATAAACTTTATTTATCAGTAAAACTAATTTATAATAACATATAATTGTATAAATTAATATTTATTCGTAATATGCGTTCGAAATTTAAACTTTAAAATTTAAAACACTGCCAGAGATATTTATTATTTATATTAATGACGTCTTTGACCTTGGAAACATTTTAAATTTTAGGTTAGTTGGAATTAATCCATGATAAGATAATAAAGATGTTATTTTAAATTTTATTTTATAACCTATATTGTTAACAAGCTGGCTTTATTTCTGCCATATTATACTCAAGTTTAGAATTCAGTACTACGAGTACTTTACGCCGACGTTGAATAACAAATAAAGTAACTGGATAAGCGTCGTTGCGGTAGAAGATGATGAATACGATGTCCTCGTGGCCGATTATCGACAACAGTGTAAACCTTTAAAAACTGTCGGAAGGTATCAACTGCGCAGGAGATATTATAGTGCCACAAGAGTTCGCGCAAAGACAGAAGCACTTCACATTCGTAATTTACGCTCATGCAATAAGATCGGAGGTAGGCTAGGACGCAGAGTTAGAGATTCGAGGACAATCGCAAAACAAGCACAAACATGCGTGGCAGCTATGGCGAAATCCCCCCAAAACGAGAGGTACAAATTTTTATAGCAATCTGTGGGGGCCTATGTTCTGCAGTGGACTAGTGATAGGCTGAAATGATGATGAATGCGAAAATATTTTTTTTGAAGTCGGATGAGTATTTCTTGAGATAAGACCGTTTAAAAGTATATTTTTGCAAAGCTTAATAAATGCATTGGCCAAATACGTAGCAACAAACTTAGGGGAGATGAAATGGCAAGCTGTAATTGGTTAATGAGCGGAAAGAGGGGTGTTTATCTAATAAATGTATATTGTCTAGGAGCTGTATCGCTTTGTGCGTCTTCGGAAATAATAGTTAAAGGAATCAGGCATTACATTCCCCCCAATTGGACCCCAAGAAAAAGTCAGAGCCGTGGTAACTTTAATTTCATAGTACGCGAGTGACCTGGGTTCGATTACCGATGCCGGCACCGCTAAAATTGTTATTTGCAATTTTAAGTGCTGATTTACAACGTGCTCGGCGGCGAAGGAAATCATCGTAAAGAAATCTGCATGTCTGAGACATAAAGAATATTTCGAAGACATGTGAAGTCCGCCAACCCGCATTGGAGCAGCGTGGCGGATTCTTCCTAGCTCCAAAACTCTCTCGGAAATGAGAGGAGGCCTGTGCTCAGCAGTGGGACATTTATAGGCTGTTACTTAACTTTTTTTTACAAGAAAAAGTCTTACCAAGTCCTTGACTTTGTCACTAAAGGAGATCAAATTTCCATCGTTACGAGATTTCCAGATTTATGAGGCGAGTGTGAATGTGAAAGCCGGTAAGGGTCGACCTAAGCGTACGTATCACGATCACATCGGAGACCTTTTGAGGAAAGGTCACGTTAAAAATACCAGCAACCGTTTTATTACCGCTTTTTTGACTATTGTCGTGAACCATCTCCTTGCACAAGCTTTTTAACTTAATTGGAGTGAATAACAGAAATGTTAGTTTTCTTTATATGTGAGGGTGCAAACGAGACCATGGACACCCGCAATCGCATTTGATGCTAATAACATTGCTTGTATTCTTTATTAAAAAAAAAAAGTAAAAAAAAGTGCAGTTCACACGCAGTAGACGTGAAACATTCACAAAACTAAACTTGGAGAAAATGAGACGAATGCAGAGTATCAGGAGTAGAGTTTTTTTTTATTTGATAAAAGTGACGGAACGAGCAAAACGTTCACGTGATGGTAAGTGCAACGTCTGCCCATAACAAATGCTGTGTCACCCAGAATAGTGTGACACCACAATGCGCCTGTCACCCTTAGACATCAGTTCTTAAGGCTCATATGCCCAGTGATTACGCTAGTTCTCAGTGCCCTTCAAACCGAAACACAGTAATGTTTGCACACTACTGCTTCACGGCAGAATAACTGGCCCTGGGGTAGTACCTACCTAGACGGATTCCTGCATAGGAATCCTACTACTACTACTAATTGTAGGGTGTATTCAATACAACATTGTAACTAAGTTTAAAACATAGTTTATTTATTTATTCTTGTGTTACTACCATTAAATGATAAGTAATTTATGTACAAAGACGACCTTAACTCTAAAAGAGTTTACTACCAGTAATCGTTGGAGTGAGTAGGAGAGCTGATATGTTGCACTGAGCTATGGCCTTTTTGTGTCACTGCAGCACACAGGTTGTTTATGTCTTTGTTTCTTTTTCTTTTTTTTTTCACAATTTTTTTTATTGTTATTGTTTATTATGTAATTCCGTGTTTCTTCGAGCTTTAGTTGTCTTTCTTGTAATGTAATTTTTGTATGTAAATTGTATAAGTGTTGTATTATCCAAATAAACGAGTTATCTATCTATCTATCTATATGTGCGAGTAAAAGTGTGTTCCACAACTCTGCGTGATTCAAAAAACTGCTTTAAAAAAACGATTCCTACCTAGAAGTGGTGCCGCACAGAAATGTTTTAGGTTGCAACGCTATTATTTAAGTAGACGATGCTCTTATCATCAGGTCAGCGATTGATCGTCTCGTCGATTTCTTCAATAAAAAAAATACGTTTTGCTTTCTAGAAACCAATATGGAGGTGGAAAGTGCCAACTGCAAATATCGGGTATCGCAATGCGATGACATCGAGCTGCTGTCTGTCGAGCGACCGATGAAGATTGACGTGTGAGTTTGAAGACTTTTAACTATATTATTAAACGTTGAATAGCGAGTGAAAAGATACACAACGATTTCTCTCTTTCTGTCATCCATAGTTTGACATTCGAAAGAAGAAGACAAAGCATTGTGTACAATCGCTATACAAGGTTTATTAGCAAGGGGGTATATGTTTACTATTATAACAAAATCGGCCGGACAAGTGTCGGACTTCGCACAGAGAAGGGTCCGCAGTGGAAATAGCGAGCAGCCGATAATATCCCATATCTCAAAAACTACACGACCTACATTATTACAAACAACCTTAAGTTTTAAGAATTTTTCACTATATAGAAACACCAATAGTCTATCGGTAAAATGGCTGTGACATACGAACAAGGCGGGGCGAAATATTCTTGGACCGTTTTTACTACGGAAGCCTGAAAAAGAATGTTTGCTTAATGTAATCGTTTGAACCGTTATATTTTGTGATCGACTGTTGTTATTTATCTGCCTAAATCTAACTTTATCATGAATGCAGTCAAACTATAAGCAAAACTGTTAAGTTTAGTGTATCGAAAATTTTTTGTGAGTGTCAATGTTAGAAAGTAGGCGGGTCATGACTTCCGTCACAAATACTTCTTTAAATAAATTGTAAGACTTTTGTTGTTGATGTGAAATATACATATGAAAACAAAAGAAGCTAAATGCAGTTTAAAATTTTATTAAAGTTATTCGGAATGTCCTTCTTGTTTTTGAAACATCCTGCGACGCCACATCGAATGTTCATATCTATATCAACCACTGCTTTAATTAGAGATGCTTTGAGAGACTCCAAATTCTGGTGAGGTTAAGAGCAGGCTTTCTCCTCCAAAAGTTTGCCATATTTTGTTATCCAACGGGCTAAAGTTTGGGCTATATGAGGGCCACTCGTCGTGTCTGATGAAGTCGATTTTATGGGTGATAAGCCAGTTTTGCGTGCTTGATGCCCGATGAGCTGTTGCAGTATCTTGTTGGAATATCCAGTGCCATGAAAAGGTAGCAAACAGACAGAGGGACAGAATGGGATAGTTTCGCATTTATGATATTAGTATAGATGACGATCGCACTTAAAAAGTGAACTCCAGTCGCACGTCGGAGCTATAACGAATTCTGTTTTCTCCCCACCACAGAGAAATAAATGGCCTCGAAATGTTAGTGCAGGAGCTACACAAAGTATTCTCGAGGGATCACGTGAATGTGCAAGACGTACAGAAGCTGATGGCTGCGTATAAGTCCGAACCTAAAGACTGGAAGAAATATGCCAAATTTGACAGATTTCGGTAAGTTGTTTACGTAGTTTTATAAATTACTAGCTGACGCACGCGACTACGTCCGCCTGGATATAGGTTTTTTAAAGATCCCGTGGGAACTTCTAGATTTTCCGGGATAAGTAGTATTCTATGTCCGTTTCAAGGCGCAAGCTATCTCTGTGCCGAATTTCATCAAGATCGGTTGAACGGTTGAACCTTGAAAAGGTAACAAATAGACAGAGGAACGGAGAGTTAATTTCGCATTTATAATATTACCAGTAGTACGGATTAATATAAATTCTACTGGTATATGTTTGTGTGTGTGTGTGTTTGTGTGTGTGTTTGTGTGTGTGTGTGTGTGTGTGTGTGTGTGTGTGTGTGTACACTTTAGTGTGTGTTTATTCATATATCTAAGTATATGTCTTTATATGAATCTTTTTTTTATTTTTTAATGTTTCGCCCCTGCCCACCGCCGTACTGGTAGAAAATGCCATATGGCATCAAGTCCGCCGTTTGTACAGTTAGTACAGTAAAGTATAAATAGATAAATAAATAAAGGGTACTACACTGTGCCCATCACCCTGAGACATAAGTCCTTAAGTCTATATGCCTAGTGATAACGCTAGCTCTCAGTGCCCTTCAGACCGAAACATAGTATTGTTTGCACACTACTGCTTCATGGGAGAATAACTGGCCCTGGGGTGGTACCTACCTAGACGGCGTGTTTACTTTACTTGATCTGGCTGTCCCGTGAAAAAAAACAAGTGCCTAGCCCTTGAGCTACCAGTCGTGAGCAAACTACTGTGTTTCGGTGTGTAGCACTGAGAGCTTGTGTAATCACTGAGTCTTTTATGACTTCAGAATTGATGTCTCAGGGTGACGGGCGCAGTGTGGTGCCACACAAAAGTTTTCTGTGTGATTTTTTAAAACACCCCCACAGTAGGATTTCTCCGGTATCGTGGGTGCGTTTAACAGACATAAATTCCACGTGCACAACATAACCAAACCCGAAGACCATTAATTTGTGTTTTTGCACGAAAGTTGGCTCCGGCTGGGATTCGAACCCAGGACCCGCCGCGTAGAAGGCAAGTACTCTGACCACTAGGCCACGCAGTCGCTGGGTGACAAAGCGGTTGTTATGGGCAGAGGTTGCACTTACCATGAGGTGAAAGTTTTGCTTGTTTCTTCCATTCAACTATCAAAAAAAACGGAACAAGTACGTGTCGGACCACGCACAAGTTCCGTAATGGGGAACAGCGTGTTTACCCAAAAATTCCTATATCTGAAAAACTACGCGTCATATCTTATTCAAACCAACATTCGTTGAAAATGTTTTCTTACTTTCATATTTTTACAGAATTTTCCACCGCATAATTCAAAATATAGTACATTTTTTACGATTTTAGAAGCGTGTATCTCAACTTAGCCGTGTGGTGGCGGCTCGTTAAAAGAATACTACCACTCCATCTCATCCAATGGATCTCGTAAAAGGCGAGTATGGAATTAAACTTCACTGTGCTCCCAACAGCGCATGGTGGCGATGGGCTCACCACCTATCACACCAAGTGCATTAAATTGTTTTGGTGAAACGTGGATTGTGGCAGTCATCTGTTTTTGCAGATAGTGCCCAGTCTCTGACTACCCCTTATGGGATACAGTCGTGATCTTATGTATGTATGTATCTCAACTATTGGCTAAAATAAAATAGTTACTTTGAAACTGTTTTACTGATGATTTGAGACTGTTTTACTGATGGCAGGATTCCTATGCAGGAATCCATTTAGGTGGGTACTACCGGATGCCAGTTATTCGTGAAGCAGTAGTGTGCAAACATTACTATTTTTCGGTCTGAAGGGCACTGAGAGCTAGTGTTATAACTGGGCACATGATACTTATGAACTGATGTTTCAGGATGACGCGCGCAGTGTGGTGCTACACAGAAATATTCTGAGTAGCACAGCATCTGTTATGGGCAGACGTTGCACTTACCATCAGGTGAACGTTTCGCTCGTCTCGTAACTTAAAACAAAAACAACGTTAATATTTTTCAAGTCCTATCTAACCATACCTCACACGCTTATGTCAAATGTATTTAATTTTCAGTAATGAGGGTTACTGACGTGACGTAATGTGACACCTATATATTTCATTTTCCATAATTTGACAATATCATTCTGTAAAAACATCAGAACACGTTCCTTTTAGATTAAGCCTTTACTAGCTAATATTCTCCGAGTAAAACGGCAGTGACAGACAAGACGGAATTATAAGTTTATAAGGTTTCCGTTTTTACTACGGGACCCTGAAAAGAATTTCCTTGTAGCCGTCAGATAGATTTTGGTAGGTGGTCAAATGGGCTGTGCGTTCATTATCGTTTCTGACCTATTTTGTATTTTTCTAACATATCCCATTGTCGACTTTTGAATTTAATGAGTGTTCCTTAATGTTGAAAAATCATAAGACAGAAGCAAAGTCAGTTGTGTATGCTTTTTTGCCCTTGCCCTTTGCCGTACACGCCTCTCTCGCTAACTCTCCGGATGGCTGGTAGAAAATGCCATATGCCATTAAGTTTTTTTTATTTTTATAGGAGAGAGTGTCACCCAGAACATTTTTCTGTGTAGCACCACACTGCGCCCGCTCCCCGAGACATCAGTTCATGTCATTATGCCCAGTGATCACACTAGCTCTCAGTGCCCTTGAGTCCGAAACAGTAATTTTGGTAAATTACAGATTCGCGACAGAATAACTAGCCATGGGGTACTGACCTAGGCGGATTCCTTAATCCTTCCATTAAGTAAGTCCGCCGTTTGTAGCATTAGTAATAAAAAATGTTGATCAATTATAATACCGTAATGGATTCTCGCATAGAAATTTGATATAGATTACTTAAAGTATTTTGTTATCGGATTACGCTCTAGAGCTGTTTGGCTTATAAAAATGAAGATTATAAAAATCTGATCAAGTGTGTGCTGATGTAGCTCGATAAGAATTACGCTTTGTTTTTCCATTTTTTATTATTTCTTTTTATAGATAAAAATGTATCAATAACAACGCAAAACTTTTCTAATGGATTTTCATATGCAGGAATCCGTTTAAGGCACCGAGAGCTAGTGTAATCACTGGGCATTCGAGGCTTAACGTCTCAGGGCGACGGGCGCACTGTGGAACACAGGAATATTTTGGGTGACACAGCACTGCTGTGTGGAGACGTTGCACTTATCATCAGATGAACTTTTTGCTCGTCTCGTTCCTTTCTCAAACAAAAGAGAAAGGTACGCAGTGCCATTCACTCTGCCATCAAGCAGTAACGTGCAAACACCACTGTGTTTCGGTTTGAAAGTCACGATAGTGTGCGGTACTGGGCATATGAGACTGCACAAAATCTCATACTGAGGCAGCAACAAATGCTCTGTGTGAAACAACATTTGTTATGGGCAAGTTGAGCTTACCATCAGATGAACGATTTGATCGTCTCGACACTTTCTTCAATACTGTGTGTTTTGTATTCAATACTAGCTGATGCCCGCGACTTCTTCCGCGTGGATATAGATTTTTAAATATCGCGAAGGAATTATTTAATTTTCCTGGGATAAAAAGTATCCTAGGATACTTGATAGATTGATAGGATTTTGCAGGTATCCGCTTACGTAGGTACCACCCGGCTTTTTTATTTATTGGGTAAAGTGATCAAACGAGCAAAACGTTCACCTTATAGTAAGTTCAACGTGCGCTCATAAAAAATGCTGTATCACCAAGAAAATTTCTGTGTGACACCACACTGTGCCCATCACCCTGAGACATAACTTCTTAAGTCTCATATGCCCAGTGATTACGCTAGGTTACAGTGCCCTTCAAACCGAAACACAGTAATGTTTGCACACTACTACTTCAGGGCAGAATAACTGGACCTGGGGTAGTACCTACCTAGACGAATTCCTGCATAGGAATCCTACCACCAGCAGTCGTCAGATGCCGTAGAGCAGTAGTGTTCAAACATTACTGTGTTTCAGTTTGAACGGCACCTTAGATTAAGGATTGGTCTCCGCTGCTCTGTTGGCTAGAGTAATTACAGGGCATATGAGACTGAAGACCTAATGTCTCAAGGTGACGAGCGCAGTGTGGTGCACTCTAAAAATGTTCTGAGGGACACAGTATTTTTTATGGAAAAAGTGGCTGGTCTCAGCACTTTCTTAATCATTCCAGCCTATCACTAGTCCACTGCTAAACATAGGCCTCCCCCATAGATTGCCATAAAAGTTTGTAGCTATTATTTTGGGGAGATTTTGCCGAAGTTGCCACGCTTGGCAGACGGATTGGCAACCGAAGTTTATTTATTCAGATGTTCCAGGAAGATGCTGCTGCCCATCGCCTAGTTTTATTTAAGATACGCACTGGATGAGATGGGGTGGTAGATTCTCTTATGCCTCCACCACACTGCCTAGCTAGACCAAGCATAAAACGGCTGTTAAATGTTTTAAGTACATTCTTGCTTATTTTTAACACATTATAAAATGTTACTTTTAAGTACGTTCTTGCTTATTTTTAAGAGATTATAAAATGTCATTTTTCGGAACTCGGCAACAGTTATCGCCGCGACGTGCGGCCTCGTATCGCATTTTATCTCGTGCAACCCGAACAACCATTCCATCAAAACATTTCGATCTTATCGCCAATTGCGCGGGCCTATTCTGTTTTCACCATAATTGCGCCTTAATTTTGCCATCTCTGATTATCTTGCAAACACATTTTGTTTACAAAAAATCAACATTCAAAGTTAAAGAGTTCGGCGTATATGTGCTTTAATAAAATTTCAAAAATACGATAATATATATATGTTTTATGTGGAATTAAATGACGACTCTAGGAAATACCTCACTTGATGGTAAATGCACGTTGCATTCCCTTATCAATGGCTATGTCACTCGAAACACATCTGCGTCGGCACCACACTGCGTTCGTCAAACTTAGACATCAGTTCCTGAGTCTCA
The DNA here is from genome assembly GCA_019845155.1 of Luehdorfia chinensis. Lineage (NCBI taxonomy): Eukaryota > Metazoa > Arthropoda > Insecta > Lepidoptera > Papilionidae > Luehdorfia > Luehdorfia chinensis. The sequence goes on from JAHVAK010000107.1 coordinate 2,735,729, forward strand.
TATGCCAATTACACTAGCTTTCAGTGCCCTTCAGACCGAAGGAATCCTACCACCAGTAATCGATTGCGTAACTATAGATTAGATATGTACTGCACTTGTGTATATACGCAAATATTTATTTAACGTTGAATGATTTCAGATACACAAGGAATCTAGTCGACGCTGGTAACGGGGCGTTTAACATAATGATCCTCTGCTGGGGACCGGGTCACGCGTCGGCCATACACGACCATGCCGATTCTCACTGTTTCATGAAGGTTTTAAGGGGGAGCTTGGAAGAAGTAAGGTACGAAAAAAATTGTGTTTCAAATAACTCTTCTTCGTCATCCTGTTAAGTCCAATGGTGAACATAAGCCTCTCCCACATCATGAAAATTTAAAGTTATTAGAGCCGCGGTAGATCAGGGGACGGGCGCCTAATGCTGGTAAAGGGCCGGCTGATATATAGCTCGTACTACTGATAACCGTTGGGGAGGTAAGGTACTCGAGTGGCAACCTCGTATCGGCAAAGTGTAGGGTCCCAATATATGTAGCGATGACCTACACGGTTTTGCAGGAAGTCGATGGATGCAGGTGGCTCGGGACCGCGTTTTGTGGCGGGAATATCTATGTTCAACACTGGATCATCATCCACTTTGGTTTTTGTAACTTAAAGTGCTGATTTACCACGTGCTCAGCGGTGAAGGATATTTTCCGTAAGGAAACCGGCATGTCTGAGGAATAAATATGTTGCGAGGTCATGTGAAGCAAAGCGTGACGGTCCCCTCCCCGCTCCAGCGCTCTATTAAAAAAAGGCCTCCCCTTTTCTCAGTAGGATTATATCTTTATATGCTGTTACAAAGGAGTGACAAATGGACCGTGGTCAGGGTTTTTTTTATTGGATAAAGTGACGAAACGAGCAAAACGTTCACCTGATGTTAAGTGTAAAGTCTGCCCATAAAAATGCCGTGTTACCGAGAACACCACCTTGTGACACCACACTGCGCTCGCAGCCCTGAGTTGTCGCCCGCGGTTGCCAACCCGCCTGCCCAGTGTTGCAATTATCGCAAAATCCATATTCATATGAACATAGACTGCGATAAACTTTTGAGGCAATCTATGGTCGAAGCTTATGTTCAGCAGTGGACTTGTTGTGGGCTGAAATGATGATGACGATGATGATGATTATAGAAATAAGCCGATAGGTGTTCGGCAGGGTACAAAAGCACCTCATTCCTACCATGGTCGTAGGAGGCGACACGAACAGCCTTTATCTGTCCAAAATAACACCGTGGTGTGCAACGCTATCACTATACTGCTCGTTAGAATGCAATGGGGACGTGGTTCGCCATCTGTCACGTCTCGTTTCCCGCGGGGACGAAGAGTGCGTTACGTGTGTGGTCTTGTTTGGAAGTTCTCTGATGTCAATTTTATTACATTTAATAAGATTCGGTTGTTACCAACAGACATAGTTAATTTATTTTAATTAGTTTTTTTTATGATTTTAGGTATCAGTGGCCTAATAACGTAGAACCAGAAGTGATAAAAAAGCTGAAAAGTAAGGAATCATGTTGTTCTCATAATGAAGAAAATTTAATAGAGCATATTTCCGAACATAATATTAGTTGTCAAAATGATACATGTCCAAATTTCGGCGGTAAAACTGACAGAACGGAATACTGCGAACAAAATGGCGACGAAGAACATTATGATAGCAACACAATGGAAGAGATAGGCAGAACTACACTTGAGCTCAACGATGTTTGTTATATAAATGGTAAGTATTATATTATTCAGCTATCAGTAAATATAAAAGGAGAAAGAGTCAATGCGAGCAAAACGGTTTTCTGGTAATAAGTGCAATGTCTTCCCATTAATAATGCTGCGTCAAACAGAACATTTCTGTGTCGCACCACACTGCGTTCTTCACCCTGAGATATCAGTTCTTAAGTCTCATATGCCCAGTTATTAAACTACCTCTCAGTACCGTTCGGACCGAAACAGTAATGTTTGCACACTACTGCTTCGCGGCAGAATTACAGCGGTGCGATGGTGCCTACTTTGGCTGATTTCTGCATAGGAATCCTACCACCAGTAAAATTGATACGACTTATGAACCTTCAGCAAAAGAGCCTACTGCTTTTTTAAAAGCAGGCAACGCAACCGCAATTCCTCCGGTGTTGCGGATGTTCATAGAATACGGTGACCATGTGTTGTGTGTTATGCTGCTTCCTTCTCCTTCTATTATTAAAAAAGTCCGTGTGGCTTTGCCATCGTCACCTTTAGACTTCAGTTATTTAGTAATGCATGCACACTACACCTAGGGGGCAAAATAACTGACACTGCTAGTACGTGCAACGGAATGTAAATGTTTTAGACACATTTCATCAAATTCATATAACTGTGTTGTATTGCTAGAATATGTACAACAATTTGTGTGCTAAAATCGTCGTATGTAATCGACAAATGATGTCATAATTACATATACATTTTTATCATTATAATGTGCACGTACAGTTCAGTATTTACAGGATAGGCACACGATAATTAGATACAAATGAATATTCCTAATTAAGTTTATCTGCAGTGTCACTGTAAATTTGCCAGACTGTTGACAATTAAACCATTTAGACGAAGCATATGTTTTAAGAATTGATAACTATCGATTGAGAAACGTGATGTTAATCCGTATTCTCTGGTGGTAGGATTCCTATGCAGGAATCCGTCTAGGTAGGTACCACCCCAGGGCCAGTTATTCTGCCGTGAAGCAGTAGTGTGGAAGCATTACTGTGTTTCGGTTTGAAGGGCACTGTGAGCTAGCGTAATCACTGGGCATTTTAGACTTAAGAACTGATGTCTCAGGGTGACGGGCGCAGTGTAGTGTCACAGAAATATTCTGGGTGACACAGCATTTGTTGTGGGCGGACGTTTCACTTACCATCAGGTGAACGTTTTGCTCGTTTCGACACTTTATACAATTAAAAAAAAATGTTGAAACCGATGCTACCCGATTTTTTGTATTTAACTAGCTGTGCCCTGCGGTTTCACTGCGGGTTTAAAAAAGCCGACCCCGATCGATGATATAGATATATACTTTCCTATTTGAATCGGATTTTGTGGTTTTAATTTTATTGCGCGTAACCCTAATATTTTTTTTAAATTAAAGTAGCCTAAGTTACCAGCTATAATATAAGCTATCTGTCAGTTAAAGTACCGTCAAAATCGGTCCAGCCGTTTCGGAGATTAGCCGGAACAAACAGACAGACAGACAGTTAGACAGACAAAAATTTTAAAAATTGTTTTCTTTCTTATAAGTACCGATATACTTTCATAAGCATTGATTAAAAAGCTGTTCTTTTGTTATTACAAACAGACACTTCAATTTTATTTATTTGTATGGAAAATGGAGCGGCAATTTTAAAAACAAACTTTTTCCTAGTACTTTTGACTTCATTTATTGTTCAAATTATGTGAAATTGACTTATAATTAGTATCTCAATTTAGTTCAGTAGCCAATTTATTGCATTTTTTTTTTCTAAATAGCATATGAGTTTCGGCACATCATAAATTATGTAATAATCATCAGGTAAACAAATAAAAAAATAAATTTATTTATTTAAAAATAAATTAAAGACCATATTTCTAATATTTATTTAATTGCCTGTATTATTTTTCAAACATACTTTTCTAATTCCGGATGAAATTTATTTAAAGAAAATATTTCTTCTAAAACCGAAGGGTACCTTACAGAGGGATGATTCCATTCGATCTCCTTTAATTTTCTCAGTTTTTATTTATTTATTATTTATTTATTTATTTATTTAAGGAAGACTTACAGACAAATAATAACAAATAAATATCAAAGTAGGTACACAAGTTGTCGGCTCGGTTGGCGCAGTGGTTAAGCGCTTGACTTCTGTGCCGCGGGTCCCGGGTTCGATTCCCGCACGGAACAAATATTTGTATGACCTACAGATAGATGTTCCGGGTCTGGGTGTTTGTGCATGTGGAATTTATGTCTGTAAAACGCACCCACGACACAGGAGAAATCCTAGTGTGGGGCATCGTTTTTTTTTTTTAAAACTAAGTTGCTAATTACAAGCCTTCGCATATTAAACATTATCACTTCGAGTCTTACTATACTTTACTGTGTACCGTACCATCTGTTTGCAAATGATCTTCAGGTTTACGTGCAATCTCATATTTATAGTCTCCATAACGCTACTGCTTATTCCCGCAATAATAAAAACTCGCTATCACTATACATATAAGAAACAGTCCTTTTTCCCATACAAGGGTTAGGCAGAGGCCACTCATGAAGCCCACTTTTTGCACTCGCGGAAACGAGACTTGACGGGTTGCGAACCACGTCGCCGCCATTTTGGTACGAGTCGATAAATTCTTTCTCCCCATTGCGTTCCCACGAGCAGTATAGTGACAGCTTTGCATATTATGGTATTATTCTGCACGAATTAAACCTGTCCGTACAATACCGTACTAGTAAAATATAAAAATGTAATGTAAACAATAAGACAATCATGTCCACCTACCAGTTGAGCATTGTAGGCGTTAAGTACGCCTATAATGCAAGAAAACAATTTAAAAAAATGTTTGTACCGCAAACCTCCTCAAAGATCTTTCATTTATTTAAAGACTATAACACCCAAGGGCCCACTTCGTATTCTCTTATTACAGTTCACATAATACTGTAAAAATCATTTGAACATCATGGTATTTATAATTTACAATTTTAATGGCCACACTGGTTAAACGACGCCGTTATCATGTCATTGTCATGTCATTAAAAAAATTGGCAGCATAAGAAAGTAGCAACAATCGTAATAAAATGATAATGGCATGGTATCGTAATAGTTTTTATTATTAATTAACATAATTGGGGCATACAGAGAAAGATATCTTTACAATTATGTAATGCTTGGTATTCCAGATGCGTTAGGTTTGCATCGCATGGAGAACCCTTCGCATGTTGACGGTGCGATGTCTCTACATTTATACTGCCCACCATTTGACAGCTGCCGGATGTTCGACGCGCGGACGGGCAAGCCCACAGAAGTTAAAGTCACTTTCTGGTCTATGTACGGGAAGAAGATTAAACTGGTTAGTATGTTAGATTAGCTTATACCCTTAACGACTTGATTGGGGCCGTCAAAAGCAATTGGTTTCGCGGTTTTATAATTTATCATTCACAAGAGATATCGTACATTAAGGGCGGATTTCACCGTTGAAACTAAACGCGATCAGTTCAAGAGAAACGAAATTTAAGCGTTTAACTGAGTTCAATGCTACAGTTTGCATTTCGTTTCAGCCTATCACAAGTCCACTGCTGAACATAGACTTCCCCCATAGATGGCCACAAAAGTTCGTAGCTCTCATTTTGGGGGATTTTGCCATAGTTGCCACGCTTGGCAGGCGGGTTGGCAACCGCAGTTTATTTATTCAGATGTTTCAGGCAAAAATGCTGCTGCCCATGTCCTGGTCTTTATTTTCCCTCTGTCGACTTTTACGACACCCACGGGATGAGACGGGGTGGTAGATTTTCTTAGACCAGACTTCATTCATTCATCAACAACAAATGAACGCAGTCAATGCTAAAAGCGGTTGAAATCTGAACGCCCAATTTTCGACGTTCAGCTCTCTAAACGCGTTTAGAGAGCTGTCTTTGTCAATTGCACAACTATGTAAACACAATAAATATTATTAATTCGTATTATTTATTGTTTGCATACAAAAACAGGCTGTTTGATGTCGCAGAACACGAAATAAATCGCCTTTTTATTTTAGATTGTGACGATATTTCATGTAAACTTCGTTTTTCTAAACGCGATCAAAATGTAGTCGGTGAAATCGGTTAGACGAAAACCGAGATCAAATGATACATATGAACTCAGTTAAGTAAAACGGGGTTTTGCTTGGTTTCCAAAGCAATCGGTGAAATCGGGTCTAAGTGGTGCAGGGTTCAAACTGGCGGTAGGATTTCTATGCAGAAATCCGACTAGGTAGGTGCCACTCCAGGGCCAGTTGTTCCGCCGCGAAGCAGTAGTGTGTATAGAAACAGTATATTTCTTACATTCATAAACGGGTTCTTCGTTCCTCATCTAATAATAAGACTAATATACCTCAACATTCCACCGATTTCGTCGGTAACTCCTTACCTGTTCAGGCTACACTACCCTGAAACACCCTGCCAGAAGATATTAGAAAAGTATCCAATAAAAATACTTTTAAAAGCTTGGTGCGGGAATATTATTTGAAGACATCTGTTGGTGGTTAATTTGTATACGTCTTCCTCGAACATTGCAGTTTTATGTATATGTTACGTATATAGAAGTATGTATGAATATGTGTGCTCGATAAAAGAAAACTACCACTCCATCTCATCCAATGGATCTCGTAAAAGGCGAGTAAGGAATTAAACTGCACTGTGCACCCAACAGCGCATGGTGGCGATGGGCTCACCACCTATCACACCCAGTGCATTACATTGTTTTGGTGAAACGTGGATTGTGGCAGTCATCTGTTTTTGCAGTGAGTGCCCAGTCTCTGACTACCCCTTATGGGATACAGTCGTGATCTTATGTATGTATGTATGTATGTTTATATATATATATATATATATATATATATATATATTTGTATTGTGTTTTGTAAGTTTATTTATGTTTATGTATATTATATTATTATAATGTTTTTTAATTTGCTTTTTGTTTTTATATTAACTTCAGCTGGTTCTTTTAGGCATTTTTGACATTTTTTTAATTTATTTTTTATATTGCACCCTTCACAACTATCTCCACGCCCACGGGTTGACTGGGAGAGAATGCCAATAGCCATTAAGTCCGCCTATTGTCACCCTTTCAATTAAGGTGGATAATAAAGTGGTAATAAATAAATAATATATTCACTTGGAATATGATGATTATATTAGACGTAAGAGCTGATATCTCTGCGTGACGGCGCAGTGTGGTGTATTTTACGACACCTCCGTGATGAGATGGGGTGCTAGATTCTCTTAACATATATATATATATTATACCTATATTATATTATATTAGCGAAAAACATATTAACGCCTCACTCGTTTTACCCTTCCCATATCAAATGTAATTACGTTATAAGATCGGAGAAAGAAGAGATGCAGTATCAGAGAAACAACACACAACACGTCACTCCAAAGCGGGCTGGAGGACATCACATGTCTTCGAAATTATTTTCTTCCTCAGACATGACAGTTTCCTCGCCATATTTTTCTACACCTTCTAGAACGTGGAAAATCAGTACTTGAAATCGCAGAACAATTTCAGGGGTGCGGGCACATTCTTCGTCGTGATATATATAATTTCGGTGATGTAATTGCTGTTAGCCTTTTTGGCTTTTACAGCTTCATCGCATACTGTGCTCACGAGCCAGGGGCCCGCGTGCCAGGTTTGGTTTGACCCAAACATAAATACTTAAATAAACTCCTACAAAAACATCGAAATTCGGAATGTGTCGCGTTCGCTGCGTGCTTGCGCGATTTCGAATATCTCAAATGATTTTAAGTCTTCTAATGACCGTCCGAGGGAGGCTGCGGGCCTCCATTCGGACTGTTCGGTCTTCGTCGTGAACGTTTCGGGGCGTTACTCGTCACGGGAACCGTTTTGCATATTAACTTATATTTAAATATATTATTGGGCTTCAAGTACTCTGATTACTGGACCACACGGCTGTCATTTGGCTTATGTATGTGCCTCTACCACATGAAACTGTGTAAATTTTTCTTTTTTACTAACTAACATACTTTCTTTTTCAGGTAGTCGATACAAATGGTGTTACAGACAGTCAAACATAATTAATGACTATACGTTTTGTTGTTATAAGTGATTATATTAGTAATACGTAAGACAGCTAAAAAGTTTATAGTCTTTTTTTATACATTGTTGAATATTATTTATGAATTATAAGCCGGCTAATTATAAATAAATAAGTTTAGAGTAAAAGTTTATGTTTAAAAAATAAGATATTATCGATGTAAAACATATAAGTATGATGAAGGAAAGTAAGTTAATTATCTAAGATCCGCATGCAAAATATAAAAATTGATTATATTACCTAGTTTTTTGAAGAGCAACGCCCGCCCTCCCTCAGTAGCGTGAACAAGCAAACTAACACCGCCACCAGATACCCTCCACCAACCACTACAATACTACCACTAGATAATATACACCACTGAATTCGAGAACACGACACGTGTTTCGCCCCAAAACGAGGCATTATCAAGTGTCAAAGACTCTACGACTGGCGGCCGTCTATCATAGAGTAGGGCGGGCGGTGCTCTTCAAAAAACTAGGTAATATACACCATTTTTATATTTTGCATGCGGATCTTAGCAAATTAACTTACTTTCCTTCATAATAATGGATTTCCGCAAAGTAACGCCTGATTCTATTAACTGTATAAGAATGAAGCAATAATGTTCAGACGAAAGAGATAGCATGTGTTCCACATCGTAGGCAATAACTTCTTAATAACTGCACCTTAGAAGAGATAGTTTACATTCATAGAAAATTCGATTGGCTGAATAATATGGAATATGGAACTGACTTTACATATTTAATTTCGGTGATGTAATTGCTGTTAGCCTTTTTGGCTTTTACAGCTTCATCGCATACTGTGCTCACGAGCCAGGGGCCCGCGTGCCAGGTTTGGTTTGACCCAAACATAAATACTTAAATAAATAAAAACTCCTACAAAAACATCTAAATCGTGACATATCGTGAAAACATCGTCTCGTCTCATGACCGTCCGAGGGAGGCTGCGGGCCTCCATTCGGACTTTCGACTTGTGTGTCGGTAACTCTGGGCGGCGAGAACCGCCCTGGAACACGGACGTATCGTGTGTACGCGGTGTGATTGTCGACTGCTACGCGCCGCTCTCTACGGCGGTCGCGCGTCGTGGTGCGTGTTATATTAAAGCTATTAACTGTGTGTACAGTGTAGCCTGGATCGTGACTGACCGTATCGTGGTCAGGGAGTGAGACTTTACAGTGTCGCTGCATTAGACTCGTTAGTGCGAGCGAGAGGGAGCTTATCGGAAGAATACTAAAGACGCACACAAAATATAGGAGAGAAATTAACCTAGTTTTCACCATCACAAATATACAATGACGAAATGCCAATTTTTCAATTTGCGCGCGGTTCTTAGTAAATGGACTTTGTTAAAAAAAAAATAGCTAGCTAAAGCTAAGTAACGTCTAGTTAAGTAACACATTGTGTTTATTTTTGTTATGAAGTATTTTTATATTTACAACTGATATACTCGTATAGGCTGTAAGACGATTAGGGTGGTTGTAAATTCATACGCACGGACCAAGTAGGTGTAAGTGTTACTTAGCGTTTCTATTGAACTTCAATACGTTTTAAAGTGTTTTCTGTACAATAGAAAATAAAATTATGTTTTTATGTAAATTGTAACTCTTGATACTTTAAAATACAAATTGGTGAATTTGCTATTATAATGTGTTTTTTTTTATATTTGATTTTTTTTCGACTTTCAATAGCAGTCTTGTCGTAGACGCCAGTGACAGGTAACGTGTACTGGCCTTTATTCGTTCAGAATAACACCATAATGCTGTCACTACATAAAATGGTCATGTCTCCTTTCTCGCGAGAGAGAAAAGTGAGCTACGTTTACTGGTGGTAGGATTGCTATGCAGGAATCCGTCTAGGTAGGTACCACCCCAGAGCCAGTTATCCTGCCGTGAAACAGTAGTGTGCAAACATTACTGTGTTTCGGTTTGAAGGGCACTGTGAGCAACTGATGCCTGAGGGTGATGGGCACAGTGAGGTGAGTGGAGCTGATTTCCGCAAATCCACGTCTATGCCCGTATTTTGCGTTAACTCCTTCCCTATAAATTATTACAAAACACGGTCCTGAGTCACATGCAAAACTATACAGGTCGTCGCTGAATGTTGAAGGAGGTCGCCTACACTGCGTTTGCCGGTACGTGGTTGCCACTCGATAACCTTTCTTTCCCAAAGCCATTTTTTCTCTCTTTGGTTCTATTGCTTGTAACAGCAGTACATTATTCGAAAGAAGCCAACGATTATTTGCAACGAATATCAGTTGTTTTTACCACGTTTTTAGTAACTCGCTTTCTTGTGTGTGTGTTTGTTTGTCTGATCAATATTTTTTTATAACAATAAAATAACTATGGATATAATATATACTATGGATAACTAACTACGGACTTGAAGCTAAATATAGCTCAGACCTGGAGGAAAATACAATATGACTCACTATCTTGCCGGTTTGTTCGTTAGTTTATCTGTTCATTACGAATTTAGAAATCGAATTAAAAGTAACTTTATACTTTTTGGTCGTGGTGTTTGGATATTAAAAACATATTTTTAATTAAAAAAAATATATACAAATTTATATTTATATGATTAGTCTAGATATAGAAATTTTTCACTAAAAAATCAGAAAGCGTTCTGAGATGCACGAAATCCCGTGGAAGCCATAACAGTCGACTGGAAGCTGATTTGAAAGAAAGACTATTAATTCACTTCGCAGCATGCAGCATAAAATATACAAAACTAAATTTTTCATAATAACAACAAACATACAATTTTCAAAGTAAATAAATAAAATATGTTTTAATAAAGCATAAACAGTATATAGCAAAAATAATAACAAAGGACTTTACTATGGTGTTGCTTTATCTGTGCTGCGCAATTGCCGCGAAAATGTTCTCGTACAGAGATGGCCGCGGCCATAGAACTAATTATAGTCCTGAAATAAGTGATAGGTGTGGTAGTGAGTATCAGCTGTGATAAAAAAAGGAACGGTGAAAATATAGACAGACATAGCGAGTTAATCAATATGGTGATGTCTATATCCTGTCTGTCTGTTATCCACCATACATTACCAGATGATTTATATAATTTAGTACCTGGGCGACAGAGCTTTGCTCGGCATCTTTCGAGCTTATATTATTTTCCACTAATTAAGACACGTGATATACAAAAATAGAGACTCGGAGAAATCAATGATAAACAAGAGTTGCTCGTTTAATATTGGCGGTAAATACCGTTCAGTGATCTTACGTGCTGTCATTTTTACAATGTCGTGTAGGGCCAACGCCATCTGTTGTTGAGTAACTAGTAGAATATAATAGAATAGAATAAATTTTTATTCAATATAGATTATTTACATAATACTTATTGAAAGTATTTTTTTCTTCTTTTTTTAAACTACACTGGTTCGCAAAAAATGCCTCTGTCCTGGGAAGAACCAGTAAGAAACCCAGCGGGATTTTTGGTTAAGTCATTTTTAAAATAATGTACAATAACAGCAGTATCATAAAGAAGTAGAAATGACTTGGCGGCGATCACCTCATTCCCAGGGGTTATCATCATCTATGTATTATTTAATATTATAATAACCCTATATTTATCATATAGTATCAATGTATGAATATTTCAGCCTACTATTAAAAGGACGCTAACGTTTTTGCGCAGTGCCATCTGTTTTATTTATTTATAGAAACAGTCGTAAACTACTTTCCAGTGTCAAGTAACATAACCTGGTAAACAATCTTCAAGCAGCAAGTAATATTTTCATCGACAGTAAAATTATAGTTGACTTTTACTGAAGATTTGTTGGACTCATTGAGACAAAACGAAAAGTACAATTTTGGTCTTGAATTGAATTTTCCAATCACTATACACTTTCACGAGCCTTTGCTAAATATTAAATTACCCATATTATACATCAAACCTCAAAATATACAAAGAAATTACAAGAATCAATAAAAACACTACCTCGGCTTTTCGAGTCGGTGCCAAAAGACGTGCCATTTGTTATTGAGTAGCGAATATCAATTTACATATGTAAGTAATTTAAAGAAAAATATTTGTGTGTACTGGGATGACACCTTAATAAACTTGGAAAGTAAAACATTATCTAAATAGAAAATTTCATTCAAGACTTTGGAGCTGTTTCCGTAAAACAATTACTTATACATATAATATTTACAATGATTGCTCGTTAAAAACATAAGATATGTGACCTGACACATGGTCGAATAGGTGCTTAATAACCAATCCCGGACAAGGGATGGTAGTGTTCGGCGAACGGCCTTAAGGGAGTCGTACAATGTTATGGGTTTGGACAGACTACCTGCCGACAGAATAGCCATCTAGACCAGGGTCTACTACAAAAATCAAAGTACGAAGTTTCTAATCGATTCGAAGCAACGATGGACGTCAAACACAAACCCTACCACCGAATGACTTCGGATGCAACTTCAACGGACGGCCTTCTTTCGGATCCATAAGCAAACAATGTTTAGTGAAGGGTGATATCGTGGTAGGAAACGTTTGATCAGTCAGCCGAAACTTCGTATGCTGATTGTCGTAGTAGAGCTGTCATTAGCATATTAAATATAGCTATATTTGTGCGGTCCGCAACGTTGATTTAGCGAAAATACGAAAATTTTCTTTTATTTTTATGACATCTCCAATAGACGTATAAAATATTTTTTTCGTATGGCCACAACTTTTCTGTTACTATCATTAGGGTAATTCTCGAACTGTGTTACAGACTCTATGACAGTTAGCCAATTCTACTTAGTCTATCATTGTTCACTCTTCAAAAACTGGATAATATACACTATTTTATATTTTGCATGCGCATCTGAGCAAATTAATTTCCTCTCCTTCGTTTTTATTTATTTATTAATCTTTATTGTTCCCTTACAAAGAAAGGATACAAAGGGCGGACTTAATGCCTTTAGGCATTCTCTCCCAGTCAACCCATGGAGTGGTGAGATTTTGATGAAGGTGTAACAATAAAAGACAAAAATATAAAATAAAAAAATATAATAATAATAATATATATATAAATATCTTATAAAATTTACATGTAAATAGAAACATACATACACAAACATATATATATAAACATATACACAAACAGATATATACGTATATATATATAAACACATATACTATACACAAAACAATGAAAAATTAAATCGGGGACAGACAACTAACAATTTAACATGTAATGATTCTTTAATAAATAATCACGAACAAAGTTTTTGAATGAGTATTTATTAGAAGCTTTCCTGATGTCATCGGGCAAGGAGTTCCAGAGAAGCGCAGCCTGAACAGTGAAGGAGTTACTATAGAACCCGGTGAAATGTGTGGGAATACAAATCTTATTATTGGAGGAAGAACGAAGAACCCTGTCATGTGATGAGAAGAGGTACTGAAATTTATCTTTGAGATAAGACGGCGAAAATGGATCATTTAAGATGGAATAAAGAACAAGCAAAATTCTAGATTTGTGCCTTTGTCGAACAGTAAGCCAATTCAGCTGAGATCGATATTGAGATACATGGTCATATTTTCGCAGACCAAAAATAAATCTAATGCAGTTGTTGAGCAGGCGCTCCAGCTTGTTAAGAAGATCTTGGGATAGGTCTGGATAACACACATCTGCATAATCAATAATGGGTAGTATTAGCGTATGGACAAGCATGACCTTAGATTTAATGGGAAGAAAATGTTTTAAACGATACAAAGAACGTAAGGAGGCATTGACTTTCCGACTGATTTCAGTAACCTGAACTTTCCAGGAAAGGGTGTCGTCAATGATAAGACCAAGATCTTTTACAGACTTACTAAATGGAATAAGAATATTATTATATTGTATAGAAGGTAAGTCTGCAAAATTAACCTTAGCTAACATCTTCCGTCTACCCACTAGCATAGCTTGGCATTTTAAAGGATAACGAGATGACCAATCTTTAAGGGCGTTTAAATTCTTATTTAAGTTATTAATCCCGTTATGAAGATCAACAATATCACATTGCACATACAGCTGTAGGTCATCAGCATACAGATGGTACGGGCAGTCATTTATGGAGGTGATCAAGTTTATTAAAACAGAGAAGATAATAGGAGATAGTATACCGCCTTGCGGCACGCCAGTTTTAACATCAGCCCAAGCTGAGGATTTTTGTCCCACGTGAACAAATTGCTGACGCCGGCGAAGATAAGATGAAAACCATTCTAAGACAGCAGGTGCGAAATTAAGATGAGACAGGATGGAAAGGAGAATATCGTGATCAACTGTGTTAAAAGCGTTCGAAAACATCAACTAGCGCTACCACTGTAATCTTTCTATCTTCCATACCGTGTCTAATGTCATCAGTGATTTTGATTAAAGCAGTAGCAGTGCTGTGACCGGGACGAAACCCTGACTGATGTGTACTCAGTAGGTTATGTTTCGAAATAAACATGGAAATTTGCTTGTGAACACAGGCTTCTAAAATTTTGGAAAGGAAGGGCAGAATTGATATAGGACGATAATGATTAGGGAGAATAGGAGTTGAAACTTTAGGAAGTGGATTAACAAAAGCTTGCCAATCCAATGCCTAGGATATTGACCAGAGTCAAGAGAAAAATTTATAATATGGGTAATTGCCGGAAGTAAATGTTCTAATATGGTGACAACCATATGTCTGCTGATGTCATCGCAACCCACAGCCTTAGACTTAACTCTCAAATTAAACTTTTTAATTTCATCCTGGTCAACAGGTGAAAAGTTGAATGCTGGAATGCGAGGAGATGGCATTGACGCAATTGAAGCCATAGTTTGAGCACGGATTGTAGGGTCTAATGCTTTAACAGAAGCGAAATGTAGATTTAACTCATCGAGTGAAAGAGAAGGACCACAATCCAGTGTGGCAGGCTTGCAAACACCAAAAGTAAATAAATATAAGGAATTTCCACACTTCGGGAGATGATAAATTATCAATATTGTCATGGAAATATCGGCGTTTAGCAGCCCGTACCATTTGATTGCACCTGTTCCTGGCTATCTTGAAGCACGACCAATTCTCCTGCGTACGTTCTCTCTTAAATCGTTATAATGGATTTCCGCAAAGTAACGCCTGATTCTATTAACCGAATTAGTTTTTATGGAATTCCTCTGATTTTTCGTGCCGCCACTTAATTCGTCATAGAAAAACGCCGAAATCGGGGAAAAAGTTTGAATCTATATAATTACCTTACGAAACAGTGGTGTGACGAATAGATGATATGGGCTAATATATTTGGAAATTTTTTTTTGATTGCGTTGTAGACTTCGAATACTATTAAATGTTTGGATGAAAGTACTGACCAGACAGATTGATTCGTTACATTACAAAAGATTTTACAATTACGGAGGAAATGTTAAATTTAATCCCACTACATGGAACAATTAAAGGCAGTGATATCTTTCAATCTGTCGACAAAACCGTTATGGATTGTCATTGATTTCAAAAATGTTCTTGCACTGTAACTGCTAAAGCAAAAGTTATGACAGGGACAGTGACAGGATTTGCGGGTCTTGTCATACCAAAATGGCAGTGATTGCCGTCAATCCACTGCATAATACACCAAAAAGCAAGAAAAAAGAAAGAAAGAAAAAAAAACTCAAATGTTATTAGAGGCGGAAACAAACCTTGACTGAAAAATTTTGCGTGCGCCCATGTGAAGATTTGTTATTACATCAGATGGCTTAGGGCTGGATAGTGCTTGCAGCGATTTTTTCCTTTACGAAAATAAATTCCTATTTTTCTACACAATTAAATAAAATCAGACTCTCCCTACCTGTAAAATAAAATGCAAGATCCTCAATCCCTAGTTAATCTTGCATTTTTAACTGATGGGACACAACACTTGAATAAATTGAATTTAAAGTTACGAGGCAAACAACACAATACTGGTGGTAGGATTCCTATCCAGGAATTCCGTCTAGGTAGGTACCACCCCAGGACCATCCGCCGTGAAGCAGAAGCGTGCAAACATTACTATGATTCGGTTTGAAGGGCACTGAGAGCTAGTGTAGTCACTGGGCATGTGAAACTTAAGAACTGATGTCTCAGGTTGACTGGCACAGCACTTACCTCCAGGTAAACGTTTTGCTCGTCTCGTCACCTTCTTCAATAAAAAATAAAATAGACAATCTGTATGGATATGTAAATAGGTTTATAAGTAAACTAATATTGTTCAAAACCTCACGATATCCTAATGATTTTTGTTGCAAAGAACATTACACTGAAAAATTTTGACCACTTGATTTTAATTGACGCAGATTTAAATGAATTAGATAGCGGTATATCTGTGGGGTATAGTTTTTTTTTTTAAATACCTCTGTGTGGTGGCGGCTTATGAGAATCTGCCACGCCATCTCATCTCGTGGGTGTCGTAATAGTCAACAGTGGGAAAATGAAAAGCAGAAGGTGTAAAAGATAAATTATGAAGAACTGATAAAATTAAATATAAGAGTGATATCCCCGTATTTTTATTTTTTGTTCAAAAAATTAAGGCATTTGTTTCAGCGGCCCTCCAATCTTATTAGTAATCTATATCAATAGTAAATAATCTGGTTTGGACGGCCCTGATATTGACGAAAGTCAAACCTATAATTTATTATTACAGTCTTCAACATTATTGTAGATGAAAAATAAACATAATGTGTTAAACAGTAAAATATAATGTATTAAATAGTTCAACGTTAAGTAGTTAAAATTTGTATTGAGAAGAAGCGAGGAAGCTAATTTTTTTTTTACAAATACATTAAATTTAATAAAATAAAATATTAATTATAACAATCGTACTGACAATGTCAATTACATATTAGTCTCTCGTTTATTTAAGTTCATACTGTAAATGTTAAATAGATAGATACATACATAATAAGATCACGACTGTAACCCATAAGGGGTAGTCAGAGACTGGGCACTCACTGCAAAAGCAGATGACTGCCACAATCCACGTTTCACCAAAACAATATAATGCACTTGGTGTGACAGGTGGTGAGCCCATCGCTACCATGCGCTATTGGGTGCACAGTGCAGTTTTATTCCTTACTCGCCTTTTACGAGATCCATTGGATGAGATGGAGTGGTAGTATTCTTTTAACGAGCCGCCACCACACGGCACTTAAACACATAAGTCAAATAAATGTTGCCAACAAATAATTACTCAAAACTAAATAACGTTCAAACGTAAAATTTAATGAATTGCGCTCGAATCTGCCACTAGGCTATAATGATAAATCAATAATTGTTTAGTCTCTATTTTTTTAAGTATTTTCTAACACACAAACATAATGACAAGTCGTTGGAGTATTTTTTATTTCTGAGACTATTTCACCATGTTTTCCTTCCCCCGAGCACGAAGTAAATTAGCAGTTAAAATTGTAATTAAGTTTTTTAGTTCTGCATGGGGATCGAATCATGGTCACTCGCGAACTATTGAATTTGAGTCCAGCATCCATTTCCGGAGCTACCACATCTTTTTCATTTCAGTGGAATATACTGGATATATCCTGCGGCGTGTTGTTTTGTTAATCCAAATCAGAACCAGTGCGTCACAAAAAACTTTTATTTGAGCTAGTAGATTAGTGGTAGGATTTCTATGCAGGAGTCCGTCTAGGTAATCCACCCCAGGGCCAGTTTTCTGCCGTATTACGGTTTGAAGAGCCGAGAGCTAGCGTAATACATACATACATAAGATCACGACTGTATCCCATAAGGGGTAGTCAGAGACTGGGCACTCACTGCGAAAACAGATGACTGCCGCAATCCACGTTTCACCAAAACAATATAATGCACTTGGTGTGATAGGTGGTGAGCCCATCGCCACCATGCGCTGTTGGGTGCACAGTGCAGTTTAATTCCTTAATCGCCTTTTTAGGGATCCATTGGATGAGATGGAGTGGTAGTATTCTTTTAACGAGCCGCCACCACACGGCTAGCGTAATAACGGGGCATATTGGACTTAAGAACTAATGTCTCTAATGGGTGCGAGCGCAGTGTGGTGTCACAAATAAATGATCTGGATGACACTGTACAGCCGGGCAAACATTGCGCTTACCATCAAGTTTTAGTCAAAGTTGCTCGTTTCGCCACTATACGGTTCTACGAGCTATATGGCAGGCCCATTGCTACTTCAGCTTTCTAATCCTAAGGGCTATGTCGGTTACTCTAGTTCTGCTGCTTATACGAGTATCTATTTGAATATTTTTCGGTGTCCAAAATTATTATAAAAAATAATATTTATCGTACTTTCGTACATAAGTCTAGCATATTTAATTTATAATAACAATACAAACTATATAATACAGTAAATACATTAATTACAAAGATAATCAGCAATTTTGCAATCATTTTATTAATTTACATTTGTCTTATTTTTTTCTTTTAAACTTTACTTACGTTGCCCAAATAATGTTGGAGCGGTTTGAGGCAAATTTTATTTTAGGTTACGAATATTTTCAGACCATCTGTCAGTGGCGTCGCCTCAATACCTTGTCTATAACACGGGACATTGCTGATTAAGTCACAGGTAAGGGTATTCGGGTTAAAATATAGTCCTTCGGAGCAAATGACCAAAACAGCTCTGGATCCGTCGCAACGCCAGAATTTATCGCAATCAGTTTCGTGAGCCCAGGGAAGGACATTGCAACCCGTTTCGCATTTGTTTTCATTTGGTAAATCTGGACTTCCTCCGCCGCCATTACAATCACCTTGACCACCGCTGCAGCTCCCATCATCTTCTCCACCACCTCCACCTCCACCGCTGCCGCCTCCTCCGCCGCCTCCGCTGCCGCCTCCGCCGCCGCCTACGCCGTCGCCTCCTCCGCCGCCTCCTCCGCCGCCTCCTCCGCCGCCTCCTCCACCGCCACCTCCGCCGCCTCCTCCGCCGCCACTTCCGCCGCCTCCTCCGCCGCCTCCTCCGCCGCCTGCACCACCACCTCCTCCGCCGCTTCCTCCATCGCCTGCACCACCATCTCCTCCGCCGCTTTCTCCGTCGCCTGCACCACCCCCTCCTCCGCCGCTTCCTCCGTCGCCTGCACCACCACCTCCTCCGCCGCTTCCTCCATCGCCTGCACCACCATCTCCTCCGCCGCTTCCTCCGTCGCCTGCACCACCATCTCCTCCGCCGCTTCCTCCGTCGCCTGCACCACCACCTCCACCGCCGCTTCCTCCATCGCCTCCTCCACCGCTTCCACCATCGCCTCCTCCACCGCTTCCACCATCGCCTCCTCCACCGCTTTCACCATCCCCTCCTCCACTTCCATCGCCACCACCAACTCCCGTGCCTGCGCATCCAGCATTTTCGGGCCAGTCGCATACCTAAGCGATATATATAATTAATGTAAATACATATGTTGATAAGATAATTTAAATTATCTAATAATTTTGATATGAAAGTAATTCAGGAACGTGTGTTAGTTGTGACCTAAAAAAAAATCATTTCATATGCATAACAAAACTAGATTAAGAGACTATATTATAAGCGTATGTTGGTTTTTCCTACTTCAGACAAAAATTGTACGCGACTGAATCCGTAAATCTAGTCTTATTTTGTCCAATAGCCACATCTATATATATATATATATATAAAAGTGATTTACTATTGACTCATCACGATATCTCCGAAACTACCGAAATTTGGCTCACGTATTCCTTTTCTCGAAATAGGCACCAGCCATGCAGTGCTATTTTTCTCTATACAGACTTTAACATAACAGTTACTTCCGTTCGAAGCCGGGGCGGGTCTGCTAGTTTCATATAAGCCATATGGAATATGGCTATTATCCAAAAAAAAAATATTCGGAAGTTGTCACCGTGGTAGAAAATCGGCACATGTCACGCAGTTGTATATCTCACATATATCTCACTTATAAATAATTATATGTTCAATACATTTAATATACAGTCGTATCAGCTCAGTGGCCGGGCGCTCGCTTTAAATTTAATAGTACGCGAGTGACCAAAGTTCGATTTTCCGCTCAACCGCATTGGAGGAGCGTGGCGGACTCTTCTCGGCTCTAAAACCTTCTCAGAAATGAGAAAGTACCACCTGCTCAGCAGTGGGTCATTAATATTTTTTAATATAATTAATTAATCCAATTAAGCCGTGTGGTGGCGGCTCGTTAAAAGAACACTACCATTTCATCTCATCTAATGGATCTCGTAAAAGGCGAGTAAGGAATTAAACTGCACTGTGCACCCAACAGCGTGTGGTGGCGATGGGCTCACCACCTATCACACCAAGTGCATTATATTGTTTTGGTGAAATGTGGATTGTGGCAGTCATCTGTTTTTGCAGTGAGTGCCCAGTCTCTGACTACCCCTTATGGGATACAGTCGTGATCTTATGTATGTATGTATTTAATTAATTAATAAAATGCGCAAAACGTACCTGCAGTATGGGGTTAAAATGCGTATTAGGAGCGCACTCGCGCTCCGCCTTTTCGCCAAACACACAATAGTAAAACTTGGAGCAGTTCCTCTCATGAGGCAGTAATTGGTGGATGTCGAAATCTGCTGGGCAACCATTTGGCAACAGTTCTATAGGCTCGTCACCACCGCCGCTACCTTCGTCTCCACCAGAACCAGCACAATCTACATTGTGAGGCCAATCGCATACCTGCAAATATTTTAATATCTCAATTTTCTTTTTTCTCATAAAAGCAATGCCTCGTACTGGGATCTGTCAATTACCGTGGGTGCGTTTGACAGATCTGTATACACTACATATGTGTATAGTGTTTAATAATTTTGTTTAAAGGTAAGTATTTCAGACCTTTCCGTAATTTTGTGCATACATTCTTATTCTATTTATTTTATTTACGTAATACATATATGTGTGTGTATGTGCATGTATGTATGTATATATATGTACGCATGTTTGTTTCTTTTAAAATTACTTAGTCGTTAGTAATATGTCCGGTAACTGCTCGGTAAACCTGAGGCATCGACAGAATAACAGCGCTGTGGCAACACCGCCACAGCATTATGCTGTGTCGACAGCCTTTTCGTTGCTACAGCCCAACGTACATTTGTAAATGAAATACGACGTATCTAATTGTTTATTTATCTTTTGAACATCTAATGTATGTTGTGTTGTAGTGTAGAAAAAAGTTATTTTTTCTTTCTTCATTCTAGACATGCATTTTACATGCACAATACAACCAGACCCGAAAACAAATAATTTGTGTTTTGCACCCAGGACCCGCGACGTAGAAGTCAGGTACGCTAACCACTGGGCCACGCAGTTGTCAAAGTAGGTCCGGGCATAATTTCTTTGCTTATAAAGCGATGTTAATGATTATTTTTGTTAGAAACTGGATACCGTTAGGGTGGTCCCATATCAATTCGGTCATGTTCTGATGATGGAATCCATGAGAAAATCATGAAACTCCTAAATTCGCATAACCATGTTTGGAGTAGCAGCGTGGAAGTAGGTCTTTTGATAAGATAATTATCTCTCCAAGACGCTGTAACGTAAAGTTTTTTCGGAATTGATGTTTTTGTTAATATACATTTGAAATAATATAAAACTTGAAATAGATCAAAAGATTAAAGAATAATCTACAAATGGAGATAGAGGCCCCATCACTCAAAGTCAACCTACGCAATAAATAATTTTCGGTCTATCTGGTGGTGCGAGACGGAGGGGTTTCGCGTCCCATGCCGTCGCGACTCTAATACGCTATTGGTCTGCTGACTCTGCCTCATTGTATTGTTGCGCAGATTTGTAACCTTTAACATATCGCGAAATGATTATTCAAAAAATTATGGATAAAGAAACAGATCGGTGGCAGGCAGCGGCGCCTAAGGTGAGAAATGATTGATAAAATCTTTCAAAAATCACCGATCTGCACTTTAATGTGGCAATAATTGAAAATC
The DNA here is from genome assembly GCA_019845155.1 of Luehdorfia chinensis. NCBI lineage: Eukaryota > Metazoa > Arthropoda > Insecta > Lepidoptera > Papilionidae > Luehdorfia > Luehdorfia chinensis. The sequence continues at coordinate 2,757,467 of JAHVAK010000107.1, forward strand.
CTCTTAACTCATGACCATAACTCTTAAACATGACCCTATGTCCAGTCCAATACTAGACTATAAAAAGGCTAATATGAACATCAAGAACTAAATTAAAACAAAAATATTATATTAATCTCATATAATTTGGTTTGAAATTATTGTGTGTGGGAATTGGTAGCACGTGGAAACATATTCTTCGTCACGTTAGCAATAAATCTCTTTTTTTTTACTTCTGCAGCTTTAAGGTGGACACGATACTAAAAAGATTGAGAAACGAAGCGTGCTCACAATTTTCTTACTTTCGTTTTTATCTATTCCACTTGAATTCCAAAAATAAGCTTTCAATGAATTACCGCATAACATCGGCCCTCCCCAACTTGCCCACGTGGTAAGATGAGGGGATAGATTCTCTAACTCCGCCACCACACGGAAAATATATAGTATATTATTCTTGTTAATTGTATGTCATCAATAAAATCTCAAATCATCAATGATTAAAGGAAAAAAGTTTATTTGCTGCCGCATGCAAAGTCTAACATGGTGTGTACTACCTAGTTTTTGAAGAGCACATGCTAATGTACATGCAACCTAATACCGCCACTGGGAACCGCCACCAGATACTCTCCACCCTTAGGCAATACACACCACTAAAGTGTTTCACATCAAAACGAGTCAATAACAAGTTACGAGTATATTGACTCTACGACAGACAAGGGCTGCACGTTATTGAAGGAGGGCGGGCCTTGCTCATTTTAAATTTTCTATGCGGATTGTAGCAAGTACACTTTCTTTCCTTCATTTTAATGGATTTCAAAGTAACGCTTGATTCTATTAACTACGAGTATATCATCAATGAAGTCAAAATCGCACAGGTTTTTATTTGTACCTTCATTCGAATCCTTTCATTAAACTGTAAAAATTATCAAAACTGCTTGCAGTTATCAAATCGTAAATTATAATATTCCAAGTTTAACAGTAGCACTGACCTTATCGATATTGCCTTATCAGTCACCGCTGTATCAATTTATATAATTCCTAATGTAAAATATTATCTATATCTATTGTATTTATTTGTAATCTGATTATTTACCATTAAAATACTTCCCCGAAAATTACCAATATCATAGTTTGGATGGATTGGGATCTTCGCGCAATTAGTAAAATAAATATACATACACACAGTTACGCCTCTTTCCCATTGGGGTAGGCAGGGACCACATCTTTCCACTTGCTACGATCCTGACACACATCTTTCGCTTCTTCTACTTTCATCAGCGTTTTCATACACGCTCGTCGGTGCTTTTAACGTGACCTTTCCTCAAAAGTTCTCCAATCTGATCGTGATACGTACGGCTAGGTCGACCCTTATTAGTAAAATAATTAAGAAAAAATTCTCGCTTCACGGTCACTACCGCGAGGCGTTGTGATCGGATTTCCTAACTATTATCCTGGGGGTCTCGAATCCTATTATCCTACTTTGAGCCTCTATTTGCTTTAAAACACAATTTTTGTTAATTTTAGGTCTGTGGTCTGTCTAGGTGTATGGTTAAAAAAATCTAACTGACGCAAGACTTTCCGTGTGTTTTCTTGACGGTTATATTCTTCTTCTTTAGTTCTTTCATAGTCTACTTTTACGACACCAACTGGGTGAGGTGGGTAGGATTGAATCGTAAGCTGTAAAAGCGACAAGCGTAACTCAAGTTGCGAGTTTTAAAATTAATCTGTCTGTTTATCTTTATTTTTCTGTGTTGTGTTTGGGATATCTAAATATTTTGTGTTTGTTAATTTGCATTTACAGAAAATTTATGAAAACTGTTAAACCGCGTGGACACTTGCAATTGGTATGAAACTACATTACTTTGATATTTCATAGTAATATTTGCCTGAAATGTTCCTAAAAAAGTTCATAAACAGAATAAATCAGTACACTTTACAGTACTAAAACTTTAATATACGTTAGAAAATTTACTAAAATAAAAATAAATAAACGTTAAGTAACAACTAACTGCTCAGTACATAAACAATTATCGATATATATTAACTAAGAATAACAGAAACGTTGCGCGAAAACTACGATCTTAAAATTTTACTTTTATAAATTTCTGTTTTTCCCATTGGGGTAGGCAGAGACCACATCTTTCTACTTGATTCGATCCGGATACACATATTTCTCTTCTTCTACTTTCATTGGTGTTTTCATAGAAGCTCGTCGGTGGCGGTTATTGACATGGACTTATCTTAAAACGACGTCGATCTGATCTTGATACGTTCGCTTACGTCGACTCTTACCTGCTTGCCCATTCACACTTGCCTTATAAATACGTTTCATCAATCTTCTTTCATCCATCCTCACCTGTCCAAACCATCTAAGTATCCCTTTCTCTATCTCTGTCACTACCAGTTCTACCACATTGCAATGTTCTCTTATCACACTGTACCTTACAGTCCCTCCAGCTATACTTTTCAAACTTTTCATATCCACAGCATTAATCTTATTTTCATGCTTCTTCTGCCAGACCCAACATTCACTACCGTGCATACAAGCTTCTAAAACGAACAAAATCAGGAAACATATAGATAACAATAGAATCATGCAGTTCTTATGTTCCTCTTATGTTTACATAGAACACCAAGAGACTGGTGGTAGGATTCCTATGCAGGAGTCCGTCTAGGTAGGTACCACCCCAGGGCCAGTTATTCTACCGTGAAACAGTAGTGTGCAAACATTACTGTGTTTCGGTTTGAAGGGCACTGTGAGCTAGCTTACTCACTGGGCATATGAGACTTAAGAACTGATGTCTCAAGGTGACGGGCGCAGTGTGGTGTCAGACAGAAATATTCTGGGTGACACAGCATTTGTTGTGGGCGGACTTTGCACTTACCATCAGGAGAACGTGTTGCTCGTTTCATCACTTTATGCAATACAAAAAACATTGAAAATAGACAAGTAGAAGGTTATTTTGATAAGTAATCGATGTCGAATATCCGTAGACATTAAGCTGAAGTATTTTACAATCACTTCCTGTTGAAGTTAATCGATCACGTTTGTCATCATTTTGTATAGTCTATTAATATATTACATTCAACAAACACTGTAAAGTATATAACAGTCTATAAATGTCCCACTACTGAGCACAGACCTTCACTAATTTTCGAGAGGGTTTTGCAGCCGGGAAGAATCCGCCACCCCGCTCCAATGCGGGTTGGCGGCTTCCCATGTCTTCGAAATATTTTTTTTTCTCAGACGTGCGGGGTTCTTCACAACGTTTTCCTTCACCACCGAGCACGTGGTATATCAGCACATAAAATCACAATTAACAATTTACGTGGCGCCGGCACCGGGAATTGAAGCCAGGTCACTCGCGTACTTTGAAATTTAAAAGGAGCGCCTAGCCCCTGAGTCACCATGGAAAAAAAAAATGTTTCTGCTGGAAGGATTTCTGTGCAGGAATCCGTCTAGGTCGGTACCATCGTAGTCCTAACTATTCTGTGGCAGTATTGTAGTGGTGGAGGGTATCTGGTGGCGGTGTTAGTTTGGTTGTGAATGGTACTGATAGGGCAGGCGGTGGCTCTTAAAAAACTAGGTAAAAACACCATTTTATAATTCGCATGCCGATCATAACAAATTCACTTCCTTTCTTTCATTATATATTACTAGTCAACTTCTCCCTTTGCGATGGGCTCCAAATTACATTTTTTTCATGTGTCGCTCTAGCATACCGAAATAACTGTGCACCGAATTTATGCTTGCCGTCTGTACGTTCTGAATAAAAGATGCGCTTCGCCACTCGGTCGTACTCGATTTTATATTTTGCATGCGGATCTTAGCAAATTCCTTTTCTTCATAGTCGTCATCATCATCATTTCAGCCTATCATAGTCCACTGTTGTACATAGACCTCCCCCATAGTTTGCTACAAAACACGGTCCTGAGCCACCTGCATCCATCAACTTCCTGCAAAACCGTGTAGGTCAACGCTCCATCTAGTGGGGGGTCGCCCTACACTGCGTTTGCCGGTACGAGGTTGCCACTCGAGAACCAACGGTTATCGGTTCTCCGAGCTATATGGCCGGCCCATTGCCACTTCAGCTTGCTAATCCTTAGGGCTTTCTTTCTTTCTTCATAGTAATGTTTTGGAATAGAGACGTCAAGTAAATGACGAAAGCCTAGAGTTTGAAAACCATCGACTTAGAGAGTTTGATGCTGAATGAGAAGACTTAAAAGCCTGAGTGCCAGCGGCTTTCCGTATGGATTAATCCATACTGATGATGTTCTCCTAGCCGATTTCGACCACGGCGACTACTGCCGACTACTGTCGAAAGCCATCAACTGCGCAGGAGATATTATAGTGCCACAAGTGTACGCGCAAACACAGAGGCACTCACTCGTCCCAACCTACCCGCGTCCGATGTAACGCTGATGCGATAAGATCGGAGGCAGGCTAGGATGCAGTGTCAAAAACACGGGGCAATCACAACACAACCAGACCCGAAAACCAACAATTTATGTTTTAGCACAAATGTTGGCTCCGGCTAGGATTCGAACCCAGGACCCGCGGCTTAGAAGTCGGATACTCTGGCCACGCGGTCGTCAATCCATACTATTATTAATACGAAACTAACTCTCGCTGTCCCTCTATCTGTTTGTTACCTTTTCACGGTTCAACCGCTGAACCGATCGTGAAAAATTTCGTTCGTGAGATAGCCTGCATCCTAGAGACGGACATAGGATACTTTTTATCCCGGAAAATCAAATAGTTACCACGGGATATTTAAAAAAACCTATATCAACGCGGACGCCGTCGCGGGCATCAGCTAGTTATAAATGATGTCCGCGTGGTGTAATGGTTATCGTACTTAATTTCTACGCCGCGGGTCCTGGGTTCGAAATCCAGCCGAAACCAATATTTTAGCAAAACACAATTTGTTGGTTTTCGGGTCTGTTGGTGTCGAGAATATGAAATGTATGTCTGTAAAGCGCACCAACGACACAGGAGAAATCCGACTGATCTTAACGAAATTTGCGATGTTGGTTGTATACTGGAGACCGACATAAGATACTTTTTATTACGGTAAATCAAATATTTCCCACGGGATATTTAAAAAACCTATATAAACGCGCACGAAGTCGCGGGCATCAGCTAGTTCATTATAATTACGTTAATGGTGTACTTACATGCCCTCACGGCGCGAATACTTTTAAAGAGAAATCGTCTACCTAAGCTACACAAGAACTCATAAACGTTAATTTGCAATGAGCTGAAGCAGTCACCGTAGCCGAAACCGTACATACATGCATACAGTCAAGCCTATTTCCCATATAAGGGGTAGACAGATGCCACTCACGTAGTCCACTTTTTGCCCTCCCGGGAAACGAGACGAGACGATTGGCAAACCACGTGACGCCATTTCAGTTCGAGTCAAAAAATTCTTACTCCCCATTGCGTTCCCATGAGCAGTATAGTGACAATATTGCATATTATGCACGAATAAAGGCTGTCCGCGCACAGTACCTTAGTTGCCTCTTACGACACCTCGGTAAGAAAGAGGTAGGTGCTATTCTGCTCTGCCGGACACCTGTCGGCTAAAGCATACCAACACCTTACCATAAAGAAGAAACAAAAACGTACCTGTAATTCGGGATTAAAGTATGTTTCAGGTGGACAGGACCGTTCTTCTTTCTCTCCAAATACGCAGTAATAAAACTTGTTGCAGTATGTTTCATGTGGCAGTAATTTGTGAACGTCAAAGTCCGCGGGGCATCCGTTCGGAAGTGATTCTCCCTCGACGTCCCCGCCATTATTACTACAGTCCACATTCTCCGGCCAATCGCAAACCTATGGGAAAACCAAAGAAAATATCACATTTAATTTTAGCCGTGTGGTGTCGGCTTTAGAGAATGTAACAACCCATCTCATGCCGTGGGTGTCGTAAAAGTTGATAGATATAATAACATCTGAATAAATAAACTGCGGTTGCCAACCCGCCTGCCAAGCGTGGCAACTATGGCAAAATTTCCCCAAATTGAGAGTGACAAACTTTTGTGGTAATCCATTGGGGAGGCCTATGTTCAGCAGTGGACTAGCCGTGGCTGAAATGATTATGATGATGACGTATGTAAGAAAGGTGTGTTTAATAGACATAAATTGCACATACACAAACACCTAGACCCGGAAGAGCTATCCATCAATTCAAATGTTTGTTCCGTACGGGAGTCGAACCCGTGAACCGTAGCGCCTGAATTCAATCGCTTAGTCACTGCGACAATCCAGCTGCCAAGTGAAATATACAACGAAAGAAAGTACAAATTCGCGTAAAATTTTGTTTTTCCCTTTTTTGTTAAAGTAAAATAAAAAAAGTAATGTTTCAGCCTATAAATGTTCCACTGCTGAGCACAGGCCTCCTTTCATTTCTGAGAGGGTTTTGGAGCTAGGAAGAATCCGCCACGCTGCTCCAATGCGGGTTGGCGGACTTCGCATGTCTTCGAAATGTTTTTTTTATTTCTCAGACATGCAGGTTTCCCCACGATGTTTTCCTTCACCCCCGAGCACGTGGTAAATCAGCACTTAAAATTGCAATTAACAATTTTAGTGGTGCCGGCACCGGGAATCGAACCCAGTTCACTCGCGTACTTTGAAATTTAAAGCGATCGCCTATTATTATCCATATTAAGTTTTCTTATACTCACTTGTATTTCAGCATTGAAAAAAGTGCCTTCTGCGCATTTCCTTTCAACTTTATGTCCGTGGACACAGTAATAGAATTTATCACATTCATTCTCATGTGGCAGCAACTTATGAACATCAAAGTCAGCTGGGCATCCATTTTCTAAATAATCGTTTGGTGTAGTTAAAGTTGTTGTTGGTGCTGGAGTCGTAGTAGTTGTAGTTGTTGTTGGTGCTGGAGTCGTAGTAGTCGTAGTTGGTGTTGGCGCAAGAGTCGTAGTAGTTGTAGTTGTTGTTGGTGCTGGAGTCGTAGTAGTTGTCGTCATTGTTGGCGCAAGAGTCGTAGTAGTTGTAGTTGTTGTCGGTGCTGGAGTCGTAGTAGTCGTAGTAGTCGAAGTTGTTGTTGGTGCTGGAGTCGTAGTAGTTGTCGTCGTTGTTGGCGCAAGAGTCGTAGTAGTTGTAGTTGTTGTCGGTGCTGGAGTCGTAGTAGTCGTAGTAGTCGATGTTGTCGTTGGCGCAGGAGTCGTAGTAGTTGTAGTCGTTGTTGGTGCTGGAGTCGTAGTAGTCGTAGTTGTTGTAGGCGCCTGGGTAGTCGTAGTTGTAGTGGGAGCTGGAGTTGTAGTAGTCGTAGTTGTAGTTGGCGCTTGCGTTGTCGTTGATGAAGGTGCGACACCAGGGAGTGTGCAGTTAGCCAATGTTGGATGAATACAAACCTATAATTTTTTTTTAATATCAGTAAAGTTTTTTAAAAACATGAATGGTTAATATTAACTTAATACTAATTACTGGTGGTAGGATTCCTATGCAGGAATCCGTCTAGGTAGGTACCATCCCAGGGTCAGTTGTTCTGCCGTGAAGAAGTAGTGTGCAATCATTACCGTTATTCAGTTTGAAAGGCACTGACAGCTGGAGTAATTACTGGGCACATGAGATTTAAGATCTGATGTTTGACGCTGTGTGACGGGCGCAGTTTGGTGTCACACAGAAATGTTCTTGGTGACAAAGCATTTGTTGTAGGCGGACGTTGAACTTACTATCAGGTGAACGTTTTGATCGTTTTGTCACATTCTTTAACAAAAAAAAAATAATGTGGGTGCGTTTTACATACATGTGGAATTATGTATGTAAAACGCACCCACGACACAACAGAAATCCTACTGTGGGGGTATCATTTTTTTTTTAAATAAAGAGCATATATTATAACGCGGAATGCTAATTGCTGCCTCATATTGACTCTAAGATAAGACAGCCAGCCGCCGAGTGACTGACTGTCGTAGATTACTTACCGTAGAGTGTCTACTAGGCGGCTGTCTGTCGTAGAGTGAATATCACTTGTCTTTGAGTCAATATCAAATGTCAAGACGAGCGGGATAAAGCAAAACAGCTGTGTTCGAAATTTTCCAAGAGGTCATTGTTTTGATTCTTTGTACTCAAATAATAATGAATCATCAGATACTATCTTACTTTAAATTGTGATTACGCTTTACTTTCCTCATCATCGGCCCATAATCAATCTCCTGCAGATACAGGGCTCCACAAGGTTTTGCCTTAATCGCCCAGCGTAATAGGCAGCTTGGCAATCGCAGAACCAGACGTCAGACGTCGCATTAGTCCAGGCGACAGTGGCCTCCCACTCCTCGGCCTCTAGAGTTTGCTGGCATTTCCCGTCATTGACTTTTACTGGACGTAGACTTGGATTTTCTAACACCGTTACCGTAAACTTTTTTTTCAAGATTTATTAATATTAAAAATTACCTGCAATACAGACGAGAATTCGGTACCAGGAGCACAGTCCCTAGACGTCTCCCATTTTATACCATACTCGCAGTAGTAGAACTTTGTGCAATCGTATTCGTGAGGTAAGAGAAAATGTTTTTCATCTTCAGGACACTGCTCATACCGAACCGTCTTTTCGTGAATGTAATTTTCGTCTTCAACGTGGGGCCTACCTTGTGATAGTGCAAGGATAGCCACGAATATGAGTTTTCCTGTAAAAATAAATAAATTGGCGTATTGTTGATAGTATGGTAAAGTTTTCAAAACATTCTCCCCCGCTCTGTGTCTAAGTATAACATTACACCTTTTCGCCATTGCACACTATATTTTCTTTCTCTTTTTAATATATATAATAATAACTATATTCTTTCTCGCTTGTACATAATTTAGCTACTTTCATTTTATCTATCTCTTTCATACACACTACCAAACATTTACCGCCTTTCAAATTCAATTCTTTTCACTTATACGTTAATTTTTACCCATACATAAGAATGATTCTTATGTAAGGGTAAAAATAAGAATCTGATTATTAACTATCATCATAACCATCATCATGCTCTTGAATATGCCTGCCCCAAACTTTAAACTTGTGGCTGTAAAACTATGACCATAGTTGTGATGCATGGTAGATGCGATTGCTAGCACAGTCTCATGGTTTTCTTAAATGTGGCTTAGCATTCGCATCCTCCTAGTCTTTACTGCCTTTGAAACCCAAGAATAAATGCTTTTAAATTGTTTACCGATGTTACATTTGTGGTTATATTTTTTTTATTGTATAAAGTGACGAAACGAGCAACACGTTCACCTGATGGTAAGTGCAAAGTCCGCCCACAACAAATGCTGTGTCACCCAGAATATTTCTGTGCGACACCACCCTGCGCCCGTCACCTTGAGACATCAGTTCTTAAGTCTCAAATGCCCAGTGTTTACGCTAGCTCACAGTGCCCTTAAAACCGAAACACAGTAATGCTTGCACACTACTGCTTCACGGCAGAATAACTGGCCCTGGGGTGGTACCTACCTAGACGGATTCCTGCATAGGAATCCTACCACCAGTGAAGTTTGTAAAGGTTTTGTCAGCGAAAAGAGAAAATCACAAAATTTCATTTTAATTATTTGACTGAACTTTCCACGAGATATAAAGCGTTGGAAAGTTCTTTATCGGTTATCTATTGCATTCCTTTTCAATTTCGTGTGGTGGCGGCTCGATAAAAGAATACTACCACTCCATCCCATCCAATGGATCTCGTAAAAGGCAAGTAAGGAATTAAACTGCACTGTGCTCCCAGCAGCGCATGGTGGCGATGGGCTCACCACCTATCACACCAAGTGCATTATATTGTGTTGGTGAAAGGTGGATTTTGTTTTGAAAATTTTCAAAAATAAACAACGACTGAAGTGTTATATTACCTCCCTTAAAATATTAGTCTCTCTGAATAGTTCTCGTAGCGTCTCACGAGGTCTCCTAATAAAAGTATTAGACATTCGAATACTGTGAGAGACTGGTGCCTAAACTAGGCTTTGCGCCTGTATTTCAGGACACCAGGTCTCCGCCCCTAGGTAGTCATTACAATACTTTATATGTTTTTATATTGTGTTTTAACTCTAGCTTAAGATTATATAAGGTTGTGTTAGTATAATTTATTTAGTAATATTAATACAATATAAATTGTAAAAATAAAAATAAAATAATATATATATATATATATATATATATATATATATATATGATTACATATATACATCAGCATTGTTATATTAAATTGGTGAGTAGTTTTTCAGTATCGTCATAGTTTAATTCTTGGAGCCAAATACTTATTTTTCTTTTACAATTAGTTTTGGTTAGATTAAATATGTGCACCTTATGTTAACCTTATTGTATAAGAAACCTCCGAGGTAGCAAAAGAAACGTTTTGAAAATACAGTTGATAGGTGCTTGTGATGGTAATTTACGGGGTTGTATCGCCTTTTACCACAAGAAAGTGATGGATGGTAGGTTAGTACAGCGTGTTGTTTTAGTAAAACGTTTTGTATAAATAACTGACGCACAGTTAGGATGTTCAATTCTTTGTAAAGACGCTCTGTAGGATAGCGATACGGTAATGTAAAAGATACCTTCAAGATGGCTCTTTGAGTTCTCTCTAGTTGAAGCATTGCCGTCTTAGTGGCACCGCCCCAAGAGGTGATACCGTAGGTCAACAGAGATTGGGCCAGAGCGAAGTAGACTGACTTTTTTAGTTTCCTATCCGCTACGTTCCTCAGAGTTTTAAATACATATATAAGTTTGCGTAACCTGCTATTAAGAGTATCGATGTGTTCGTAAAACCGTAGTGTGTCATCGATTATTATTCCTAAGTATTTTACGCTTTCTGTTTGTCTGAGTTGAATGCTGGTACCTGTGTTATGAGATGAGCGAGCTTTGATGGTGTAAGGAAATGTAGGTGAGGCTAGTGCATTATTTTTTAATCGAAATTCAATGTAAGACGTTTTATTTGCGTTTAGCGTCAGTACATTGTTTCGTAGCCAATCTGAGACAAGATTGAAACCCGATTGAGCGCAAGCATAGACTTCTTGCCATGTGCTAGCGCTAAATAAGAGAGCAGTGTCATTTGCAAAGGTTATAATGTTCTAAAAATCTAAATCTAAAAATACCCAGGTCGTTAATGTAAATAAGGAAAAGGGTTGGAGAGAGTACACTGCCTTGAGGCGTTCCATAGGTTATTAAACGATCGTTACTGATGAACTCATTTATCTTAACGCTCTGAGTACGCCCACTCAGATAGTCTTCAAAAAGTCGCAATTGAATTGAATTGAATTGAAATTGAATGGAAATATTGTTTCCAATCGCGCTGTGGATCCCCACAGTATAATACGCCATAGGACATAATACTGTGGAAGTATGCAAATATACCAATATAGCTGTAGCTTCATCAGTCAGCTATCTAATCTTTCTTATTGCAAAAATGGCAGAACTTAATTTCGGAGCTATTTCTTCAATGTGTGCTCACTGTAACTTAGATTCATCCAAGTAACTTGGATTTATTCAAGTTACAGTGATTCCAAAGAATACAGTTGAATTCTCAAACGTAAGATTAGAATTCTGTAAATGGATATTATGCACCGACTTAGAAATTATAAAGTGTAAACATTTTGTTTTGCCTGCATTTAAAACTAAAGTGATTGCCGCAAACCAAAAAATATTAAAGATATTTCTCAGACCTCATATTACATCGAAACTCATCGCTTTTCGACATCAACGTCTCCTCTTTGCCCGATCATTATCATCTCAGAGGTTCAGCTATCATATCCTTGAACCTGAGGTCTTCTCAGGTTTCCGCGATACGTGACCATGCCAACTTCACCGAACTTATCTGCGACGTCACGTGCTCCGAGATAGTGTCGCATATTCTTACTAGGCATAATCACATTTCCGTGACGTGGTGTAATAAATGTGCTGATGATAATATTAGCTTGGCCATCATCAGGGATCATCATGAATTGATTATTTATTTTCGGAAACTGAACATATCGGTTTCGGTACTATAAATAGACTTTTTGAGAATAATTCTTGATTTTTTTTAATAGTACGAGTATAGGAATTATAGGTGCCGGCGTTTGAGAAATGAGAAGGCTTTCTCTTAAAGGTATATTAATTAATTTTAATCAAGGCAAACAGTTTTTCACAAAGCTATTTGCACTTTATCATTACAAAAATTATGAAGATATACAGTGTAAAAGGTGCTAATTTACCTGCTCAATTTCAACGAGGTTAATTAACCACTTTTAGATTAGTTATTACATATATATCCGTATATAAGATAAATTTATTGTCTATATTGATTTTACATTATTTTCCTTTTTCTTGGTTTTGTTAACGATATTCATATATGTTAAGATTTGGATGATATTTTACGTAATAACGTAAATATTTTTGTTTTTTGCAGCGGTGAATAAAAATGTTCTTCCCTTCTTTCTTTCTTCAAAGAAAGTTCTAGAGTGTATACTACACTATTTGTCAACTATCTAATAAATAACAGCAATTATAAAAGCGTTAAGACTCGTCTCGCTTTTATCATCTTTTCTTGTTACGTGTTTATGAGAAATATATTTTGGTACGTAGGTGATCTCATGAAATTTATCCGTTCGAAAAACAAAATAAATATTAGCAGCTTTAGAGACATCGTAAAATGTTTACAACTTTCTTACAAAGACATTTAGAACTGAGCTTCAAATATGCGCGACTTACTGTAACAAGGAAGCCAGTTTATTTTTTATCTGTCTTCATTGCAGTTACAAAAACCCTTACTCTTTTTTGACAGCGCAGCTTTAGATTTCCAATACTGTTTGCGAAACATTCATCCGTCGTCTCTTATTTCTATGGAATGAAAAAATAAATAATATACATACCGATCATGGCGTCGGTTTGACGCAAAATAGTGTTGTCGAACTTGCCCTACAACTAATAAATTTATTAGGCGACACTTATAAACTGCGCAAATTTGGCCCTGAATATTAATATATATTCACGCTACCATTCCTACTGATACAGTATCGATAAGGTCGGATAATTGCTTGTAGATTATTTGATAATGAGGAATATTACAAGTAAACATATGTAAGTTTTTCGCAATTGTCTTTTGATTGAAAATCAAAATTATCGATGTTAATGTGACATTAACATGATTATATGTAATTAAAAGAAAATATACTAAAACTAACATATTACTCGTAATTAACTGGTGCTATGGAAAGGGCTATGCTCGGAGTTTCTCTCCGAGATAAAATCCGTAACGATGTTATCCGCAGCAGAACTAGAGTAACCGACATAGCCCTAGGGATTAGCAAGCTGAAGTGGCAATAAGCCGGCCATATAGCTCGGAGAACCGATAACCGTTGGGGAAGAAAGGTTCTCGAGTGGCAACCTCGTACCGGCAAACGCAGTGTAGGGCTACTTCCCACTAGATGGAACGACGACCTACACGGTTTTGCAGGAAGTCGATGGATGCAGGTGGCTCAGGACCGTGTTTTGTGGCAATCTATGGGATAGGACTATGGTAGGCTGAAATGATATTGATGAACTGGTGGTAGGCAGTGATGGATTTGGGTTTAGGCCCGCGAGGACCGGACTTAGGGCGGCAATATTTAAATGGGCCATAAAGATCAATATTGATTGGTTTCTGTATTTGTTGTTTAAAATTTTAATTTCTAGAGTAGAACTATTTTGTTATAACTAGTAAGTAATGTTGCAATCACTAAATTTTATTAAATTTTTTAAAATTAAGTTTGCAATCACTAAAACTACTAAAAATGTATTGATAATTTTTTTTTTATTGGAAAAAGTGATGAAACGAGCAAAACGTTCACGTGATGGTAAGTGCAACGTCTACCCATAACAAATGCTGTATCACCCAGAAAATTTCTGTGTGACCCCACAATGTGCCCATCACCCTTAGATATAAGTTCGTATGTCTAATATGCCCAGTAATTACGCTAGCTCACAGTGCCCTTCAAATCGAAACACAGTAATGTTTGCACAATACTGCTTTACGGCAGAATAACTGGCCCTGGGGTGGTACCTACCTAGACGGATTCCTGCATAGGAATCCTACCACCAGTAACCTAATATACTGAATATACGAGTATTATGGTATGTAATAAGCTTGGGGCGCTTTATCGCAATGGGTCCAGGGGTCTTTATTGCATTAGGCTTGGGGCGCCGTCGTACTTAAATCCACGTCTGATTATTAAAACCAGAAGATGGGAAGCAGCATCTTAATGTAATATCTGAAAAAAACTGCGGTTGCCAACCCGCCTGCCAGCAGCGGCAATTATGGCGAAATCCTCCCAAAAAGACAGCTACAGACTTTTGTGGCGGTCTACGTGGTGGGCCTGTGTTCAGCAGTGGACTACTGATAGGCTGAAATGATGATGATAATGAAAGTAGTCTGGAGATCCATCAGGGGTAAAATTCAACTTGCTGTGAGGGTCAACGTTAACAACAAAAATTATAAGGGCTCTCATTTTGGGAGAAATTTTGCTATAGTTGCCACGCTTGGCAAGCGGGTTGGCAACCGCAGTTTATTTATTCAGATGTTGCAGGAAGATGCTGCTGCCCATCTCCTGGTTTTCATTTTCCCTGTGTCGACTTTTACATCATCATCATAACATCCAGTGGGTGTGTATGGCAAAATCCCCCCAAAAAGAGAGATACAAACTTTTGTGGCAATCTATTAGGGAGACATACGTTCAGCAGTGGACTAGTGATCGGCTGAAATGATGATGATGAATGGAACGAAACGGATGTATTTTTTTTATTCAATCCTTATGTGGAATCTTGTGTGTTTAAATGTAATATATTTTCCTGTATGTTTCTCTGTCGTATCTGTAGCATATTGTTTTATACTTATTCGAAATTTATGGTAAACTAAAAGAAATAAACATGTTGTTTTACTACATGGTGGCAGCGGTGCGTAAAATAAATTGTTTCAAATAATTATTTCATAAGAAACTGTCGTCAAATTGAATTATAAATATCGGGGAAAGTATATAAAAGTAAGTAATAATAAGAATAAAGAATGTGAAGCGATTGAAAAGGTAACGAGACCTAATATTTGGTGAGATTTAAATTCTTTACACGCAAACAAGAAGTTGGCGAAAACATTGATGAGTACGTTACGGCTTTGAAACTGCAACGCCAACAATGTGAGTTTGAACAACTGGAAGACAGCTTAGTGCGTGATCGGGTCGTGCGCGGCCTCATAGATGGAACTGTACGCGATAGATTACTGCGGACGGATGATCTTACACTCGACAAGGCTGTTAAGATCTGTCAGGCGAACGAAATATCAAACGAAGAGGGCAAGCAGATCGAAAGTTTTAGTTCAAAACACGTGTATGAGTAGATGCAGTAGGAAACAGCCGAGAAGGAGGCCGCGGTACAAACGGTAATGTATCTTTACGCTATTGTAATAGCGGGGTGGGCAGGCCATGCATGAGGGGACGTAAAAACAGCGGTGACGAGTGGTCCGGCGTGAAGGACGAAATTGGAACGGGAGCACCGCGGGCTTGCGCGGCCTGTCCAGACGTGCGCTGTGATGGTGGTGAGCGTTGTACTGCGCGAAAAGCTAAATGTTATTTGTGCAATAAGAGGGGTCATTTTAAAGTAATGTGCCCAATGCGAAGAGCCAGGAGGGTTTATGAAGTTAAGGAGAATTTTCAAAACGGCAGCGAGGATGAAATGTATTTCATAACTACACTTAAATGTGTAATGCGTTAGAGAAGTTAAACTAGATCTCTAGACTAGACTCTTTTAGAGTCTTTTGTATTAATTTACAGAATTATGAAGAATTATTAAAAAAATAATTATTAAAAAAATCCCAATAGGAGTTCGAGATAAACTGCAGATTGAATTGACTCGTATGGATGGGTTAGGTGTTATACGGAAGGTCTCACATTCGACTTCCTGGGTTAACGGTATTGTAGTTACAGCGAAGAAGGATGGTAGTTTGCGAGTATGTTTAGATCCGCGATCTCTTAATAGATTTATCTGTCGTCAACATTACCCGCTACCAACGATCACAGAAATAGCAACTAAACTAAAAGGTGCGCGGTATTTTAACAAGCTGGATGCGAATTCAGGTTTCTGGATGATTCCACTCACACATGACTATAGTGTTGATCTACGAGGGTGGATTGAAAAGTACTCGGCCTAACACAGATCCATTCAATTCTAAAAATCAAATCTACCCACATTATTTAGTTCAGTTCAGACTAGTTCATTGTGTGAAGTTCGAAACGTGTGCGATAATTAGTTGTGATTTTATAAATTTATTAACAAAGTAATCGGTCATAATTTCCGCGAATGGAGCAAATCGAGCAGCGTGCCGTCATTAAGTACCTCCATAAGAAGTTGCTATCATCAAAAGCCATCCATGATGACTTGGTCAGTACATTAGGCGATTGTGCTCTGTCATCTTCAAAAAATGCCGTTAAAAAATGGATAGCAGAATTTAAGCGTGGTAGAGAGAGATGAAAGATGAACCCCGCTCTGGAAGGCCTTCGACGTCAACTACTGACGAAAATATTAAAAAAGTACTTGATTTAATAATGGGAGACCGCAGATTATAAATTAGAGAGATAGCCGAGATTATAGGCATCTCTTATGAACGAACTCAAAACATCATTGTCAACGAGTTGGGTTTCCACAAGGTGTCTGCGAGGTGGGTTCCGCGACTGCTTTCAGTTGAACAAAAAAGGACGCGATTGACTATTTCACGCGACTGTTTGGAGTTATTTGAAGCCGATGCAGATGATTTTTTGAATCGTTTTGTTACTATGGACGAAACATGGGTTCATTACTGTACACCGGAAACAAAACAACAATGAAAACAGTGTAGAAGACCTGGTTCACCACCCCCTAAAAAGGCTTCAGTATTCTGGGACTCGAAAGGTGTGATTATGATTGATTATCTTGAAAGGGGTCAGACTATAAACTCTGATTACTACTGCACCTTACTACGTCGTTTACGAGAGGAAATAAAATAAAAACGTCGAGGAATGCTCAGAAGAAAAGTCCTGTTTCATCAAGATAACGCCCGTGTTCACACGTCAGTACAGTCAATGGCTGGAATTCACAACTGTGGCTTTGAACTGTTACCGCATCCGCCGTATTCACCTGATCTGGCACCATCAGACTTCTTTCTGTTCCCTAACCTAAAAAAGCACTTGGGAGGTCAAAGATTTTCGACAAACGACGAGGTCAAAGCAGCTGTAGACGCATATTTTGACTCTAAGGAAGAATCATTTTTGTTAACGGTCTAAATGCTTGGAAGGGGAGGTGGCAAAAGTGTATTGAACTTGATGGTGATTATGTAGAAAAATAAAAATATAACTGATTTAGTATGTGTTTATTTTCTTGGTTAGGCCGAGTACTTTTCAATCCACCCTCGTATGTACATTTACGTCTACCGTACGGCATCAATTCAGCCTCTGAAGTCTTTCATGCAAGGATTAGACAACTGTTGGATGACTGGGACGGCGTAGAATCTTTTATTGATGACATAATTAAATATAATATATTTATTTTTCTGACTGGGCATAGCGTTACTTTTTAGATAGCGTTACTTTTAATCGGTATAGAAAAAGTTTTTTTTTTTTCTCTTTATTTGGGATAACAAAACGTTTGGGAATCGACTCAATGCGAACATGACGCTCGTCTTATAAAACGAATGGAAATACCTAATAAAACTGGTGTTAAATTTAACCGTCGTAAATGTGAATTTTGTATTAGGCAGGTCACATATTTGGGTCACACATTCAGCGAGGTGGGAATGAAAATTGATGCAAATTAAAAGCAATTAAAGACATGCCTAGTCGAACCGATAAACCAGCATTAGGCATGGTGAATTATCTAATTAATTATATACCCAATTGCTCGGAAAAAGTTCTTCCCCTTCAGGAACTTGTTAAAAAAGAATGTAGAGAGGTGCTGGGGAGCGTGCGAGGAGCAAGTGGTAGATGAGTTGAAGCGTGCACTATCCGCGGCACCGCCTCTGGCGTTGTATGATGCACGCGCTCTCAGGCGTGTTGCTGCAAGCCAGTCGCCCGGTAGAGTTCACCTCATTTACACTCACGGAATCGCAACATCGCTATGCGCAAATCGAAAAGGAAATGTTAGCCATAGCAAGCCATGGCAACAACGATGTAACCGTGGAGACGGACCATAAGCAATTAGAAGCCTTATTTCAAAAACCATTAGACTCTGTTCCGGCAAGATTGCAACGTATGATGCTGCTTATACAGAGATATGATTTTTAAATTATGTATAAACCTGGGAAGTACATGTTCGTCGCGGATACCTTGTCAAGAGAAGCCCTACCTGAATTATTACAATATAAAGTACCAGAGGAACTTGATGATCAAACCTGTTTCATCATACAAAATGTAAGATTTAGCAGAGAAAAATTAGAAATGATAAAGAGTTATACGAAAAATGATAAGGAATGTAAGTTATTAGTAAATAATGTTTTAAAAGGATGGCCTAATAACAAATACGAGTTGGATGAAAGTGTTCGGCAATATTGGAGCTGTAAAGAAGTCTTTGGGCATATTGATGAGGTAATTTTTATGAATAATTTAGTATTTATTCCAAAAGAACTCACAGCGGAAATGGTGAGTCGAGTTCATGAGGGACATGTTGGTATCGATAAGTGCAAACGACGCACTCGACGTGATGTTTTGGCCGGGCATGTCTCGCGACGTGGAGAGCGCGGTGCGCCGGTGTCGCGTGTGCACGGAGCGCGCGCAGATGCCGTAGCGCGAACCTATGATGCCTCACCGTATACCACAATTGCCATGGTGTAAGGTCGGATCCGACATATTAGAATACAAAAAAAAATATGTTTTATTGCTTGTAGATTACTACCCAAGCGGAGAGGTATGCCCCATAAATAGCATAGGTTCCAAACAAGTAATCGTAGCCTTAAAAGATCAGTTTGCTCGTCATGGTATTCCACATGAACTAATAACGGATAACGGGACAGCTTATGCATCTAAGGAGTTTCGACATTTTACTGATACATGGGAATTTAAACATATTACGTCTTCACCACATTATCCTCAATCTAATGGCCGTAGTGAAAGAGCGGTACGTACAGTTAAAACGTTGCTTAGTAAGTGTTCGGCGTCAAATAGTAATTTTTATTTAGTTTTATTGAACTATAGAGCTTCACCAAGGGATGGTACAGCAAGCCCTGCACAGTTACTGATGGGTCGATGATTAAATACTAGACTGACACGTCATGAGATAAAGTTGAGGCCGGAGTGAAACGGATACCATGACTACAAGAACGTAATCCGAAATCAGCAGCGGAGCGCTGCATGGTATAATACTCGGAATCGTCGTCCGCCGGAGCTGCAAGGGGGCGATGAGGTGATTGCTATGAGCGGCACGTCGAGGCAGCGCGCGCGTATTACTCGCGCGGAGGAGATTTGGACGAGTGAGTGCCTCTTTTTTTTTATTTCATAAAAGTGACGGACGGGCAAAACGTTCACCTGATGGTAAGTGTAACATCTGCCCATAACAAATGCTGTGTCACCCAGAAAATTACTGTGTGACACCACAATGCGCCCGTCACCCTGAGACATCAGTTCTTTGGTCTCATATGCCTAGTGATTACGCTAGCTCTCAGTGCCCTTCAAACCGAAACACAGTAATGTTTGCACACTACTGCTTCACGGCAGAATATCTGGCCCTGGGGTGGTACCTACACAGACGGATTGCTGCATAGGAATCCTACCACCAGCCTCTGTGTTTGCGCGTACACTTGTGGCACTATAATATCTCCTGCGCAGTTGATGGCTGGCTCTCGACAGTATTCGGAAGTTGTCGCCGTGGTCGAAATCGGCTAGGAGAAGATCAATCATTATCAACTACTATATTTAGAAAATTAATATGTAATTCCTTGGCATTATTAAGAACTAACAGTTCGCCGCGGTTTCACCCGCGTAAAAAAGTCTACCCCGATCGATGATATACATTTAAACTTCACTAGCAGCGCTATAGTCTCGACTGCGGCATTAAGCTGAGTGAGACCCGTTTGCTGAATGCGCCACGAGACACGTGACAATATTTTTGTACGCGAGTTTTGTTAAATGTTCAGTTTTGTGATATGTAAATTTTTTTTTTTTTTTTTTTTTAGGACTGATGGTCACTGTTAGCCCGAAGGCTTTTACAGCTTCGCCGGATTGAAAGGTGGCATAGCGCTGAGGGCGCTTAGCCGAAACCTTTATTTATGGATGACTGGCGCAAGGGCCCCCGAGAGGGGACCTCGGCTTGGACCGTCATCCTGTTCGCGAGAGTAACAGACTCGAGGGTGCCCAAGGGGGCCGGTCTCGGCTCGGTCAGTTACTGCAATCGGGAGGGCAATATTACTACTACTATAATTATTAATACCATGATTATTATTAGATAAGTTTACCACCAATTCGGAATGCGTTTCCGCTGGAGAAGAAATGGCGCAAGAAACTCCAGCGACGCTTCTGTTTATGACACTACTGCTAGGGGAGAACCGGCCTGAGATGCGGCGGTATCGCGAATAACTTTGTCTGATACGCCCACGCCGACGGCGGGGGCGGTATGATGGTGATAATGGGTGTTTGTGTAGTGTTGAGTAGAGCGCTTGGGCAATAGTGGTCGCGTCGTCAGGGTCCTCGAGGACGTGCCTCGGTCTCCTTTTTCCGCGGGTCGAGTTTTGGTGTATCGCGAGGGGGTTGTAAGTGGCGGCACTGACAACCAGTGGGTTGGGGTGCGTGGCGGCAGAGTCGAAGTATCGGCGAGAGGCCAACTTTAGATATTGGGCTATGGTAGGAAGCCCTAAATCGATATGAAGGTTAGCATTACGCACGAACCACGGTGCTCCCGTGGCTTTACGCATGAATCGATTTTGTATTACCTGAAGTCGGTGAATTTGACGCGGGGAGGCATGCGCAAATACGGGGCTTGCGTATGTCATAATTGGCCGAATACAGGCTTTGTAAAGTGTAATTTTATTACGTAGGGACATTTTGCTATTTTTATTTAGTAACGGATGTAATCGACCGAGTACGAACGCCGCTCGGTTCCTTACTCGGTTAATATGTGGACCGAAGCTGAGTCTCGAGTCTAATAGGACGCCTAAGTATTTGACTGTCTTTTCCCAGGGGATTGGACGATCGAATAACTCTATTGTGGGGAGATGCTGCGTTATGCGCCGCGAGAAGTACATGGCTGCACTTTTGATTGGGTTGACCTCGATCCTCCATTTCCGAAACCAGTTCCCGAGGGTTCGGGCTGCGGATTGGAGGCGTTTAGAGATAGTGTCTGGATTACGTCCAGACACATATAGGCAGGTATCATCTGCGAAGAGTGCGAGTTCGACGCCGCTGGTGTGCGGTATGTCGTTCGTGAAAAGGGTGTAGAGCACGGGACCTAGGACTGAGCCTTGTGGTACGCCGGCTAGGATGGGATGTGATTCGGATCGCACCCCCTCGATGCGGTAGCGGAAGGTTCGACTGCGTAAGAAATCTCGTATGATGAGTACGAGGCGATCTGGCACACCGAGTCCATATAACTTGTATATGAGCCCGTTGTGCCAGACCTTGTCGAACGCTTTCGCCACGTCGAAGAAGAGCGCTCCGGTATGAAGCCCGCGTATGAAGCGGGATTGAATGTGCTCCGTTATGCGGTGCACCTGCTGGGTACATGAGTGTTTGGCACGGAATCCAAACTGCTCGTGGATGGGGATCCCTCGAGACTGCATGAAGTCTCTTAAGCGGGCGAGAAGTAGGCGTTCGTATATCTTGCCTAAGGCCTTGAGGAGGCTTATAGGCCGATATGCGGTGGGATCGGACGGGTGTTTAGAGGGCTTTAGAATCCCTACGACCTCTGCTTCTTTCCAGGTGTTCGGAAAGATTGCGTTGGCCAGAGCTGCGTTGTAGATTAATACCAATAGCTGAATGATGGTAGTAGGCAGGAGCTTAACTACTTTGTTAGTGATACCATCGGGACCGGGAGATTTCCTCGGACGGAGGTTTTTAATAATAGACTCTACTTCGGTGCTGTTAACCGGCGGTATGGAATCGCGGAGCGGTTGATAAGCCCTCCGATCGACCTCGCTGTCGACTAACGCGACGTGGGCGGAGTCGACCGGTAAGGTGCTTGGGGAGCATTGAGATTTTAGGCTGTCAGCTAGACATTCTGCCTTTTCTTCGTCTAGGAAGGCAGGCGGTTGGTTGGGTCGTACTAAAGGGGGCATTGAACGGGATGTGCCTCCTTTTAGTGATTTCGGAAGTCGCCAGAAGGCGAGGTGAGACGGTTCGATGTTAATGAGACTGTTATCCCACCGATCGTTTCTGAGCTCCTGCATACGTATTCGGACCTCACGTTGCAGGGTGCGTAGTGTTGTTCTATTGCTGACGGTAGGATATAAGTCGTGAGCGCGAGTGGCTGCGTTCTTGCGCCTCATTAGGTCTCTAATGTCGTTAGGCAGGATCCAGCGGTGGTCGTCCGCCACTGGGACCTGTCTCGAGGAATCCTCGACGACGGTTTGGATGTGCCTAGTGAGTGCATGAGCCGCAAGGTTCGTGTCACTGACTGAATTGATGGTGGATGGAATCGCATCAAGGTGCGGAGAAGTTTGCTTAAGTTTTTCGGCTAGCTTTTGCCAGTCGACTACTGTTTTTTTGGGTGGTGAGGCTTGGACGGAAGGTCCTAGCCGAAGTAGAACGGGGCGGTGATCAGATGTTAGTTCGTGGATCACCTCTATATCGCGGATGGCGAGATTTATGTTGCTAAGGATGGCTATGTCAAGCACATCCGGCGTGTGTCCCAGTGTATGCGGGAAGTGGGTCGGTATTGTAGGCGCCAGGACGTCGAAGTCGAGGAGGTCGACTAGCGAGTCTAGGGCCACCCCACGCGGGTTGGTTGTTATTGAGTTCCACCGGGTGTGCTTGCTATTAAAGTCACCGGCAAGGATAGTTGAGCTCCCGGGGGAGAGAAGTGCTTCGAAGTCGCTGCGTGTGATTTTGGCGTCATTTCTACATGGTAAGTAGACAGACGCGATAGTAATGGGGGAGTGGCCGGTCATGGCTAGCTGACAGACCGATGCTTCAAGATGGCTGAGTGGCGGTGTGACGACTGGTACGCAGTGCAAGGACTTTTTGTAGCAGATAAGAGTGCCGCCTTTCGCAGCGGTAACTCTATCGTTCCGAATGATGTTGTAATTTGCGATTTTGGGATCGCGAGTGTGTGGTTTCAAAAAAGTCTCTTGCACGAGTAGTACGTCGACTTGGTGATCGCGAACGAAATTGAAGATTTCGTCGCGCTGGTTTTTTAAGCCGTTAGCGTTAAAAAACGCTACGTTTAGGGAGCGCGGTTTCTCTCTGCCGTTGTGAGTCATTTTTATGCCCTAAAATTGACTATAGCGTTTATGACGCTTTGGTACCGCACCGCCGCGGCGATCCTCTCATTAGGATTATTGTTGGTGTTTCGGAGAGCCGTGGCGAGGGCTGTAATGTCGGCACCGTTGAAAGCGGTGGCGAAGCGACAGACGAGGTCTAGATCGCTCTCTGCGACCGGTCGGCTTGCGACGGGTGCGACTGGTGCGACCTGTGAAGGTGCCGGTATGTTCCGCGTGATCGCGACCGGAGGAGGCGCGTTTGAAGTTGCGCGGGTCGGAAGTGGCCTCCATACAGAGGGTGGTGGGGGAGGTACTATGTACCTTTGTGTTTGGGCCTGTTTAGCCGCAGGCCTTTTAAGTTTTGGGGCCTTCGGGCAGCCGAGGTAGTTGGCCGTGTGACCTTCTGCGTTACATAGTACGCAGGCAGGCGGGCCGAAGGAGGCTAACAGAGCTTTGTCCTTTGGACGAGGACAGTCTGCTGTGGCGTGATCGCCGTGATATGTAAATACATTATTTACTTGTATGTCTAGTTTTCTGCCTAATTTTATGTATTTGTGTCTGTGGCGTATTTCCGCAATGAATGTTTTCTTTCTTTTCTTCTGTTCGTAACGGATTTTTGGGTTTTATTTTATTTGCGTGGAACCCTAAAATTAAAGTAGCCTAAGTTACGCTATTATATCAGCTATATCTATCTATGTCAGTGAAAGTCCCGTCAGAATCGGTCCAGCCGTTTCGAAGATTATCCGGAACAAAAAGACAGACAGACAAAAACTTGAAAATTCTTTTTTTCTTATGAGTATCGTATATACTTTCATAGGCTTTGAGTAAAACGTAGTTATTTTCTTATTACAAACAGACACTTCAATTTAATTTGTTTGTAGAGATTTTTCAGTGTTTGCAGTTAGTAGAAAGTAATTATTCTAATTCTTCGCTAGTAGGTATATTCGAATAGCGGATTTAAGGAGTCTAGGGTTTTTTTTCTATGTGTACGGTGTTAGCCTGGGGGCTGTCACAGCTTCGTCGGAAGAGACTCGCGAGCAGAGGGCCAGCGATTAAGGTTAAGTCGAAGGGAACTTTGGAAAGTGCATAAATAGTTTACGCACTTTCCAAAGTTTAATTTCAATTGACAGCCACAAATCTTTATCTGTGAACCGCCAAGATGGACACGTAATTTACTAGATCTTCATCTTGTATTTCCTAATCAGTCCACTGCTGGATAAAAGCCTGTCCCAAGAAGGGGGAAGGAAGAAGATTCGCCATTATTATAACGCTTAGCGATCGTAGTACTAGATGATACGTAACTCTGACGCTGCCGTCCGTCACGGGTCCGGTTTTTTTTAATTGTATAAAGTGACGAAACGAGCGAAACGTTCACCTGATGGTAAGTGCAACGTCCGCCCACAACAAATGCTGTGTCACCCAGAATATTTCTGTGTGACACCACACTGCGCCTGTCACCCTGATACATCAGTTCTTAAGTCTCAAATGCCTCAAATGTCAAAAATAACTGGCCCTGGGGTGGTACCTACCTAGACGGATTCCTGCATAGGGTTCCTACCACCAGTACAGTCCGTGTACTTTGGGTTCGGATTTTTTCTAATGGTTATTTTGCTACCCATCGGAAGATGAGATTATTTTTCGGCGTTTCCCTTAGCCAACGACTCTAAAATACGAGTATATTCATATAAAAAATTTACCACGACTTACGAGAATCGGACTCAGGTCACCGTTAGGTCCCACTTATCGGGTGGATTCGGTGTATTACTGTATAGGTGTTATCATATCAATAAAACGATATTTTTATTTTTGGAATTAAGTGACGAGACTGCACTGCTGACTATGCAGGAATCCGGCTAGGTAGGTACCACCTAGGGCCAGTTATTCTGCCGTGAAGCAGTAGTGTGCAAACATTACTGTGTTTCGGTTTGAAGGGCACTGTGAGCTTGTGTAATCATTGGGCATATGAAACTTAGGAACTGATGTCTCGGGGTGACGGGCGCAGTTTGAACAGTCTAGAACTTTTCTGTTTGACGCAGCGGATGTGTCACTTACCATCAGGTGAAAGTTTTGCTCGTTTCGTCACTTTCTCAAATTAAAAAAAAACTTCAGCGTCTACCCATAACGAATGCTGTGACCAGACCATTTCAGTGGCATCGCAATGTGCTCGTCAACCTGAGACGAATCAGCGCTGAGGCTCATATGCCCAGTTTTTAAACTAGCTAACAGTGCCGTTCAGACCGAAATACAGTGATGCATACAACATTTTTCAGGACAGAACTTACACTGGGGTGGTACCCACCTACACGGATTTCTGCATAGTCTTCGGTTAACAAGTACTCAGATCACTGACTCATACAGTTGATAAACAAAAAAAGGATAACGTAAGTGGTTTATCACTTCGCTGAAACATATACGAAATAAGCCATCTTATAATCCGTGTGAAGTTGACAAAAGAACGACGCTACGTCGTCAAAGAAAGCATTTTATCAAAATTTCTCAAACGTAATTACAGATAAACAATGTTTTGAATCGAAACTGGCGTTGCAGTCTGTGTTTTTGAGTTCTAAGCTTGGTTTTCTCTTAGCTTATAATCCTAAATACCTGTACTAGCGGACCCGACAGACGTTGTCCTGCCCGAACGTTGGCTTGGCCGCTGTTAACAGATTCAGCAAACGATGTTTCGATATTCGAATTATCGATAAACTATATACTGAGTGACTTTTGTCATTTTTCTAAGAACTCTATTGCAGCGCCAGCTACCGGGTTCAATTCTGAATCTAAACCATCCAGAAAACCACACAAACACGTAAAAAAATGCATCAACATCTGGCCAGACGTTTAGTGACGTACACACACAGAAGAATTATATATATAAAGATAAGTGATTTACCACAGACTCATCACGATGTCTCCGACACCTGCTAAGAACCGATTTTCGAATATATTCTCTTAACTAGGTGAACAGGCTGGACACATTAAGCTCAGCGAAGAAGCCAGTATATATTATAAGCGATTTACCACTCATCACAATATCTCTGAAACTACAAGACCTTTTGACTTGAAATTTCTTATACATATTTCTATTCTGACATAGAACGGAATTTAGGATCATCATCATCATTACAGCCAATCACTAGTCCACTACTGAACATATGTCTCCCTTGTATTGTGGTGGTGGCGGCTCGATAAAAGAATACTACCACTCCATCTCATCCAATGGATCTCGTAAAAGGCGAGTAAGGAATTAACCTGCACTGTGCACCCAACAGCGCATGGTGGCGATGGGCCCACCACCTATCACACCAAGTGCATTATATTGTGTTGGTGAAACGTGGATTGTGGCAGTCATCTGTTTTTGCAGTGAGTGCCCAGTCTCTGACTACCCCTTATGGGATAGGTTGCCACAAAACATGGTACTGAGCAACCCGCATCCATCGACTTCCCGCAAAACCGTGCAGGTCTTTACTCCATCTACTGGTGAAGGACCAGGTCACGGTTCCGTATGTCACCACTGGCAACGCGCACTGGTTGAAGACCTTAGTTTAGAGACTATGAGGTATATATACTCGAAAAGTGGTAGGATTCCTATGAAGGAATCCATCTAGGTAGGTACCACCCCAGGCACAGTTATTCTGCCGTGAAGCAGTAGTTTGCAAATATTACTGTTTCGATTTGAAGGGCACTGTAAGCTAGCGTAAATCACTGGGCATATGAGACTTGAGAACTTATGTCTCAGGGTGATGGGCACAATGTGGTGTAACACAGAAATTTTATGGGTTTTGGTTTGGTCTGGGCAGACGTTGCACTTACCATCAGGTGAACGTTTTGTTCGTTTCATCACTTTGTACAATAAAAAAAAGAGGCGACGCAGTTTCTCAAACGCTGCCTAGTCGAGGACTATCTCTTGGTGGAAAGTTGGACCTGCATAATCGGACAACCTGTCCTAGGTAGGTACAATATGTATACCTAGGACAAGTTGACCGAGCGTAGTGTTCCCAACAACAACAGTTGGAACCTTATAGGTGTGACATGGACATAAGACAAGATTTTCGTCTTGCCCACGTTTAAAACCTACCCGTTGTGAGACACTAATGAGGTAATTGAGCATATATTGAGCTATAATGTCCTTCAGTGATTCTGCCCTATGACCGACAAATCGAAGGTGAGTGATGAATATGATACTACAGTATCCTTTCCAGTCCAGTAGCTTGAAGACATCTTCTAACACAGCGGTAAACAGTTTTGGGGATATTACATCACCTGTCTTACACCTTTCTGCAATTAGATCAGTTTCAGTTTTACGATCATTTACCTCTTAATGTGGAAACGGGCTGGTGCTGTTTCTCTCTACAAACTTCGACAAAACAATAATTTTTATGTGAAGCCAGGGCAGGTCAGATTCTACTCAATAATTACAATTATATTACTAGTATTAATATTTTCCATTGTAACTACTGTATTTCTGATCTATAAATAATACAGATAATCATACCTACAAAAAAAGACAAGCACTCGTTTTCTCTGTCTGTCCACAAATAAATCTTTTTTAAACTCATGTTATTAGTGGTACATAACCTGAACCAGAACATATTCTGTGTGGCAACCACATTGCGCCCTTCCTCCCGAGACATCGGTTTTCTATCTCATATGCCCAGTAATTACACTAGGTCTCAGTGCCAGACCGAAACACAGTAATGTTTGCACATTAATGCTTTATATAGCCTAATTTATTAAAGATTATGTCTCGGTTCGGTACGGTATGATATAATCACTGGTAACACGCACAGATTGAAGACTTTAAGAGATTCAGGTATATCGAACGGGAAGATGTAACGCAGTTTCCCAAACGCTGCCAGCCGAGTAGGATTCGTCAATTGACCTCTTGGTCGTGGTTCTAATCGGACACTCTGTCCTAGGTACACATACACACATTCGTCGACAACTTCGTGCGTCGTGTTCACAACAACAACCGGTGTCGGTTTGTCGTGGAACTTTCAACCTAATAATCAGAAATGTGGATTCGATTGGAATCCTTTTTAATTTCTAGAAGAGACATCGTATCTATAACGAGAATATCGCCGTTCAATATCATTTATATTACGATTCAGTAGCTGCCTTATCTTATAATCGTAAATAACTTATAATAATCTGATAAATGTCTTAATGTTATTATTCATATTGCTCTTGATTTCGCCACTTTTTTACTTCCTTTTCCAAATTAAATAGTTTTAAATAAACGATTGTTAAATGATTTCAAAGTATTGTTATTTTATTATTCTATTTTTTCTTATAGCATAAGAGACAGACCTACGTCGTAATTTAGATGTAAGAAAAGAAAGTTTCACAATATTTATTTATAAATGAGAGATGATTTACAATGAGTAAGGTTCGTTTCACACTGTATTGCGATCCACTTAGATGTATACACAACTTAATTAAATATATCGCGTAAACATATTTTAAAGATTTTCTTATATATTTATTAGATATTCAAGTAACATAACCTATATTATCTTTTTTATACAATCTATAGAATCTGCACACACTAGCATTCCTATGGTATCGTAGGTGTGTTTTAGACATTAATGACGTCATCATGCACATACACTACACAACCTCGCTCTGAATAATTATCTGTAGGCCATACAAATCATTGCTCTTTACAGAAATTGAACCCGCCACTGCGGCAACCGAGCCGTACTATTCTTGACAAAAAGTAAAAAGTCCTATGATTATAAACAAATATGATTATAAATCTGTTTTTCTCAACAATTTCACTATACAGTCTACACATTCTTATTATGGGACGCAATAATAGTAATTCCTTCAATCTTCCCCATTTACATGTACATTCGCATCTAGACGTTTAACTTTAACTGTCGGTTAAAAGCAAATTGTACACGTTAAAGTAACGTCAAACAAAACCACCCCAGCGTCATTTATCCTGCCGTGAAGCAGTAGTCTGCAAACATTACTGTATTTCCGATTGAACGGCACTGTGAGCCAGTATAATCCCTAGGCACATGCGTCTCATAAGACTTAAGAACTAATGTCTCAGGGTGACGGGCGCAGTGTGGCATCACGCAGAAATGTTCTGGGTGCATTTATTACGTTGCACTAACCATGAGGTGGACGTTTAGCTCGTTTTGACACTTTATCCAATAAAAAAAAACCATAGCTGGACATAGGTCTCTCCCAAGTTGGCAGTCGGATTGGCGATTGCATACCAGACACTTCGCACCTTAGACTCTTCGCCCTTCTCCCTTCAGCGGGTTCAATAATTTAGATCAGGTATCATCGTCGTTCGTCGTCGTTTCAGCCTATAATATATATATACTAAACTAGTCCACTGCTGAACATAGGCCTCCCCCATAGATTGCCACAAAAGTTAGTATCTTTCGTTTTGGGGGGGATTTCTTAATGTTGCTGTGCTCTAGGATTTCTACTGCTTTGTGGATGAATTTTCATCATCATCACCATCATCATTTCAGCCTATCAATAGTTCACTGCTGAACATGGGTCTCCCCCAAAGATTGCTACAAAAGTTTGAAGCTCTTATTTAGGGCGGAATTATGCCATAGTTGCCACGCTTGGCGGGCGGGTTGGCAACCGCTTGATTTTTTTTGTTGATTTGAGGTTGATAACCTCAAGCATCGAATAACAAGTTCATAGACATCGGACATTTAATAGCCATACATCATACATTTTGGCCAGTGTTGTTCTGACTCCCTCATAATGTATTAAAGTAATCAGACGTGACTTTTTTGATTAAAAACATATCTGTATATCACGCTTCTATGAATCCATATCAATATTAGTATTTAATCAACGTCACACCGTTATCATGTGGTACATTTACACCATCATTAATAAAGAAATTCGATGGAACTTTTGATTTCTCTGTATTTTACGACGACACCCCTAAAACTTTCCGTTATTACGTGTACCCTTTTAAGACTATTCTTGCAAATAATCGATCATTGGGAGAACTGCCAACTGATGTGGTGGAATGATTCTTGCGTTAAGAACGTTTAGGCTCGATGCATAGAAACGCTCCCCAGTCAGATAATGATGAGAGGCTGGCAGTGATTGGATGCAGTGTACATTATCAGCAGAAGAAAGCATTTCTCATATCTATCCATACTAGATGCCAATCAGGAGTCGAAATTCGACTTATAATTCATATTGTTTTTTAGGTTTGAACGTAATTGAGGTTTGAGTAATTACTCAATGTAATTACATTATATATATATATATATAGTGCGACTATTTGACCATAGATGCGTTGCGATGCGTTTAACATTAACAGTATGAACGTTAATAATAAAATTATTTATTATAAATAATAACGCTGAACATACACCTCAGCCAAACGAGAAGATTGCCAAAAAAGTTTGTAGCTGTCGTTTTGGGGGGATTGTGCCATAGACGCCACGCTTGGCAGGCGGTTTGGCAACCGCGGGTTATTTATTCAGGAGTTCCAGGAAGATGCTGCTGCCTATCTCCTGGTTGGCTGCTTAGTCGCCTCTTACGACAACTCGGTAGAAAAGAGGTAGGTGTTATTCTACTCTGCAAGTCACCTATCGGCACCTATCTTTCTTAATACTGTATCAGAATTAATGTTTGATAGGCCATTATGAATGATTTCTTATATTTTCGCGTACTACACTACACATTTAAATAAAACTAATTTACGGATTTTATCGTGTTTAATTTTGTTATTTATAACCCGACGTTTCGAGTGCTTTACAGCACCCATGGTCACGGAGGGACCCCCATGACCATGGGTGCTGTGAAGCACGTAAATTAGTTTTATTTAAAGGCCATTATGAAGTTTGTTTTTCCTTGGAATGACGAAATATTAATAATAATAAAAACGTTTATTTCTCCTCACAAAAATTACAAAAAAAAAACATAAGGTATTTCAGGTAAGTAATGTGAGGAGCTGGTGTCTATGGTAGGCCGAAGACCTGTAGTACAAATCACCAGGTGCTCACTCCCTCGGGACCGGTGCAGCTATTTACCTATTAAATACAATTCATTCAGTATAGAAATAACGTGTGTGTGAGTGTGTATGTGTGTGTGTGTTTGTGTGTGTATAAGAGTGAGTGCGAGTATCTCTGCGTGTGTGTTCGTTTGCCTGTGTAATTACCGAAATGTTTATTTTTTATGCTGTACATGTTTATATTAATACTCTTCAAATACAATCCTTGAATTTTTTCTTTATAATTATAGTATGTTCTCCGTAAAAGTATAATTTTGTTTCTGCAACCACTCACTAACGACTAACTTACATGCGGATTTAGACAAACAATAAATTAAATGAAGAAAAGTAAGTTACTTTTCTAAGATCCGCATGCATGCGGATCTTAGCAAAGTAACTTACTTTTCTTCATTATAATGGATTTCCGCAAAGTAACGCCTGATTCTATTAACTAAACAATAAATTGATAATATTTTATTTATTTTATAATAAAGATTAGAGCCTTGGAAACAAAAGAAACGATCTGAGAACTTAGTATTGAGTGAGGGAATGGTACACACTAAATCTTTTCTGCGCTTGTGAATGACGTTTTTTGGGTCACAGACTAAAATGGAATGTTGTTGGATTACTGTATAAAGAATAAAGAGTTGTCTCACTGTTAAGACCCCACTTTGTTTGTAAAGATCACTAGTGGGATAATAAAATGGTAGGAATAAGCTAACCTTTAAAATAGCACGTTGTGCTCTTTCTATCTTAAGCAGACTTGTTTTTGCAGCTCCTCCCCAAGAAGTAATGCAATATGTGAACAATGACTGGCCTAAAGCAAACTACACAGATTTTATTATAGTTTTATCAGCCACGTGTCTTAGCTGTTTAAAGATAAATATTAACTTACGTAGCCTACCGGATACCACATCAATGTGATTTTGAATATTTAGTTTATTGTCACTTAGAATACCTAAATATTTTATACATTAAGTACTTTGAAGTCTTGGGCAAGTGCAGCCATAAACGCATGAACGCAAAATATGCGATATTATGTTACATCGTCGTCGTCGTCGTCGTCGTTTCAGCCTATCAATAGTCCACTGCTGAACATAGGCCTCCCCGAAAGATTGCCACAAAAGTTTGTAGCTCTCGTTTTGAGGTTTTAAATATTAATAAATGTTCGTTGTGTCACTTTATTCAACAAAAAAAATGTGTAAGGACAAAGATAAGTTGTTAAAACAGATTGTCAACCGGTTTAAAGAAAATCAGCAATCTGCCTGCACCACTGCCTGACGGACGGTACTCCGGATTCCAGCATAGGGATCCTAATCCGTGAAAAATATCTGAATTAACACGAGCACTAGAAGGCACGACAAAAGTCGCGGTAACAGCATGTCATACGAAATCACGAATTCTATCATTACACTTGTATAACATATCATCGTTAATCATACGCATTTTAAATCAGAACTATCTGTAATTTTCCAGTTATAACGTTTTAATTACTTTTTCCTGTTGTAAATAAGCTTAATTAATAAAATATATATTTCCGTGTGTCAGGCATATTCCAGAGGATACACAGAAGCTCCCTCTAACGACACATAAAGCGACTTCAACTAACATTACTTGATACTACATGCCTTTAGCCTCGTAGTTTCTGAGATATTATATAGATGGCGCTATACATTTTAAGCGTTAAAAGGAAACAGCTAATTTCATTGATACACAAAAATCCAAGATGTACAGGTCCATACAAAAATCTTTTCAAAAAGCGCCCTCGATCGATCAAAACAAAAATTAAAAAAAATATCACACATCCCGATTAAATAACAATTTCAATCTTATTCTCACGATATTATATAATATCAACTATCGTTCCACGATGTTTTAAAATATGTTGCTTAAGTTTCAGCCTATAAATATCTCACTGCCGAGCACAGGCCTCCTCTCATTTTTGAGAGGGTCTTGGAGCTAGGAAGATTCCGCCACGCTGCTCCAATGTGGGTTGGCGGACTTCACATGTCCTCGAAATATTTCTATTCCTCGGACATGCAGGTTTCCTCACGATGTTTTCCTTCACCTCAAAGCACGTGGTAAATCAGCACTTAAAATTGTAGAGCAATTGTAGAGGTGCTGGCACCGGGGATCGAACCCAGGATACTCTCTTACTATGAAATTAAAGGCGTTTTTATATATCAATGGTTAATTTCCTAAGATTCGCATGAAAAATTAAAAATGGTTTGTTTTGTTTATTTAATAAGTGTATGGGAAAATCAAGTATATGAGGCCCTGCATAACTTTGTGTGTAGCCAGAAAGTACCTAAAAAGGCACGACTGGTACACATCAGGTATATGTTCTTTTACGCGGGATTTAACTAATCTTTTTGTTTGCCCTACATTAGAGAGGCCAGGAGTATACAAGCAGGATTGTGAATGTGGTCTCTCTTACATAGGGCAAACAAAAAGATCAGTTAAAACCCGCCAAAAGCCCGTCTGGATCATCCCAAACATTATATCAGATTTGAAAAACCACAAATCCTCGCAAAAGAACACCGATTCCTACCAGGGATGATTCGCGAGGCTATTGAAATTAAAAAAACATCCTAATTTTAATAGAGAAGATGGTTGGGTACTACCACCAGCTTGGGATCCCATAATTAATAAAATTAAATCAAAAACCAAGCATACCACTGTAAGACTTCAAGACACAGTTAGCTCTTTCTGCGTAGATCGGACCAAGAATAATAATTAAAAGCTGAAGGTACTCCGGGTTAACTATGACATCAGGACATCTGTCACCTCAGTCCCCCTGTGACCATGGGTGCTGTAAAGCACTCGAAACGTCGGGTTATAAATAATAAAATCAAACGCGATAAAATCCGTAAAATTAGTTTCATTTAAATGTGTAGTGTTCGCGTAAATATAAGAAATCATTACGTCGTTATTTTTTTTTTTAATTAGCAACTATTTCATAATGAGATAGGATTTTAGCAATTTATTTTTATTTGATAAAGTGACGAAACCAGCAAAACGTCCAACTGATGGTAACTGCAACTTCCGCCCAAAACAAATGCTGTGTCACCCAGCATATTTCTGTGTGACACCACACTGCGCTCTTCTCCCTGTGACATCGGTTCTTAAGTAAGTCCCATATGCCCAGTAATTACGCTAGGTCTCAGTGATCTTCAAACCGAAACACAGTAATGCTTGCACACTAGTGCTTCACGACAGAACAACTGGCCCTGAGGTGGTACTTACCTAGACAGATTCCTGCATAGAAATCCTAGCACCAGTAATCACAAATGGTTAAATGGTAGAGATGCGCAGAGTGCTCGTTTATTAATCGGTATTTGGCGTATTCTGTATTTTTCTAGAACTCACACGTGGTCAAATAACTCGGTATTGATAAGGATTAACAAGCCGAAGTGGCAATGGGTCGGCCATATAGCTCGAAGAACCGATAACCGTTGGGGAAGAAAAGTTCTCGAGTGGCAACCTCGTACCGTTGCGGGAAGTCGATGGATGCAGGTAGCACAGGAACTGTTATGTAGCTATCTAAGGGGAAATGAAAATGAAATGATGATGATGACGTGTATTCGGTTGAAATAATAAACAAAGAAGAAACACGGTCGGTCTCCTCCCTTTCTGGTAACGGTCTTTTACTTTTCTCCTGCACCATGCCAGCATCTGAAAATAATCACTCGCTGCAAACATTTAATAGTACTTAATACAATCTAACGAACAAACTTCAAGTTTTTTCACTTTAAAACATAAAACCTACACTGCCTGTGGACTCAGTGCTGGTGGTGTTAACCGATTTTAAAATTGGGCTCTTTCGGATTTTTTGGATACTTTTAAAATATCGCTAATGAAATTTAAGGCAACTGCCCGGCCCATGAGCATATGCCATTTTAATCGTTTAGTATGCAATAATATCACTTTCAATACATAATAATTTACTTATCCCATTAGATAAGATTTTATCTAAAATTTATCATGCAGATTATAATCAGCCGCAACCATTGACTTCTTAGACGGACTAGGGCCTTGATTTCGTTTATCGTTCCCGTGATTTAGATCTAGATAAAGATAAAATTCATTTTTAAAATGTCGTAAGAAAGAAAACATTACACAAAAAATGTTGCAATTTTTTATTTGTCGCCGACGTCTTCCTGTTTTTTTTTATTTGATTAAAGTGACGGAACGAGCAGAACGTTCAACTGATGGTAAGTGCAACGTCTGCCCATAACAAATGCTGTGTCACGCAGAACATTTCTGTGTGACTCCACACTGCGCCCGTCACCCTGAGACATCAGTTCTTCAGTCTCATATGCCCAGTGATTACACTAGCTCTCAGTGCCCTTCATACCGAAACACAGTAATGCTTCACGGCAGAATAACTGGCCCTGGGGTGGTACCTACCTAGACGGATTCCACCGACCGATACGACTTAGGGACCTTTAAGAAAAGAGTCTATTCCTTTCTCAATGGCCGGAAACGCACCTGCGATTCCTCTGGTATTGCGGATGTTCATGGGCGGTGGTGATTTCTGGTTGTGGGATTCCTAGGTAGGAATCCGTCTTGGTAGGTACCACCTCAGGGCCAGTTATTTTGCTGTGAAGCAGTAGTGTGCAAACATTACTGTGTTTCGGTTTGAGGGGCACTGTGAGCTAGCGTAATCACTAGACATTACTTGACTTAAGAACGTATGTCTCAGGACGATGGGCACAGTGTGGTGTCACGCAGAAATTTTCTGGCTGACACAGCATTTTGTTATGGGCAGATTCATCAAAATATCCAATTCAAAAAATGAAGTTACCATCAGGTGAGCCACAAGCTCGTTTTCCCCCTCTCCTACATTAAAAAAAAACGTTATGACGCTTTCAACAACTGCGTAGGAGATATTATAGTGTCACAAGTGTGTGCGCAAACACAGAGGCACCCACTCATCTTAAACTACGAGGTAGACTAGGAAACTGTTAGGAACAATCACAACACAAGCAGACCGATACTAAACAATTTGTGTTTTTGCAACTAAACAATTGAGTCGCCATCGAGAAAGATTAAAATTATTATGTTAGTTATCATATATTAGTCCCACTGCTAATATATTGTATATTAGTATAATATATTAGCAGTGGGCCACTTATAGGCTGTTACTTTAGGACATTGCATTTGATAAGAAATAGTAAAAATAGTAAATATTATTGTGTAGTTGTGTATGGTTAATAGTAAATAGTGTGTAATGTGTTCAAGTTAATATACAATAATTATATAAGATAATTTATAATTGCTTGGACATTGCATTTGATAGGAAAAAGTAACTTTAAATATTTGTGTTTTTGCAATTTAACAAATGAGTCGTCGTGGAGGACTCCGAGAGGCTCAATTAAATGTGTAGTGTTCGCGTAAATATAAGAAATCATTATGACTCCGAGAAAGATTAAAATGATTTTATATTGATAGTATAAAATAATTTATAATTACTTGGACATTGCATTTGATAGAAAAAGTAAGTATAAATATTCGTGTTTTTGCAATTCAACAATTGAGTCGCTGTGGAGGTCATCGAGGAAGATTCAAGTTATTATACAATAATTATATAAGATAATTTATAATTACTTGGACATTGCATCTGATAGGAAAAAGTAACCGTAAATATTCGTGTTTTTGCAATTCAACAATTGAGTCGCTGTGGAGGTCATCGAGGAAGATTATAATGATTTTATATTAATAGTATAAGATAATTTATAATTACTTGGACATTGCATCTGATAGGAAAAGTAACTATAAATATTCGTGTTTTTGCAATTCAACAATTGAAACGCTGTGGAGGTCATCGAGGAAGATTCAAGTTATTATACAATAATTATATAAGATAATTTATAATTACTTGGACATTGCATCTGATAGGAAAAAGTAACTGTAAATATTCGTGTTTTTGCAATTCAACAATTGAGTCGCTGTGGAGGTCATCGAGGAAGATTCAAGTTATTATACAATAATTATATAAGATAATTTATAATTACTTGGACATTGCATCTGATAGGAAAAAGTAACTATAAATATTCGTGTTTTTGCAATTCAACAATTGAGTCGCTGTGGAGGTCATCGAGGAAGATTATAATGATTTTATATTAATAGTATAAGATAATTTATAATTACTTGGACATTGCATCTGATAGGAAAAAGTAACTAGAAATATTCGTGTTTTTGCAATTCAACAATTGAGTCGCTGTGAAGGTCATCGAGGAAGATTCAAGATTCTTATATAATTATACAATAATTATATAAGATAATTTATAATTACTTGGACATTGCATTTGATAGAAAAAGTAACTATAAATATTCGTGTTTTTGCAATTCAACAATTGAGTCGCTGTGGAGGTCATCGAGGAAGATTCAAGTTATTATACAATAATTATATAAGATAATTTATAATTACTTGGACATTGCATCTGATAGGAAAAAGTAACCGTAAATATTCGTGTTTTTGCAATTCAACAATTGAGTCGCTGTGGAGGTCATCGAGGAAGATTATAATGATTTTATATTAATAGTATAAGATAATTTATAATTACTTGGACATTGCATCTGATAGGAAAAGTAACTATAAATATTCGTGTTTTTGCAATTCAACAATTGAAACGCTGTGGAGGTCATCGAGGAAGATTCAAGTTATTATACAATAATTATATAAGATAATTTATAATTACTTGGACATTGCATCTGATAGGAAAAAGTAACTGTAAATATTCGTGTTTTTGCAATTCAACAATTGAGTCGCTGTGGAGGTCATCGAGGAAGATTCAAGTTATTATACAATAATTATATAAGATAATTTATAATTACTTGGACATTGCATCTGATAGGAAAAAGTAACTATAAATATTCGTGTTTTTGCAATTCAACAATTGAGTCGCTGTGGAGGTCATCGAGGAAGATTATAATGATTTTATATTAATAGTATAAGATAATTTATAATTACTTGGACATTGCATCTGATAGGAAAAAGTAACTAGAAATATTCGTGTTTTTGCAATTCAACAATTGAGTCGCTGTGAAGGTCATCGAGGAAGATTCAAGATTCTTATATAATTATACAATAATTATATAAGATAATTTATAATTACTTGGACATTGCATTTGATAGAAAAAGTAACTATAAATATTCGTGTTTTTGCAATTCAACAATTGAGTCGCTGTGGAGGTCATCGAGGAAGATTCAAGTTATTATACAATAATTATATAAGATAATTTATAATTACTTGGACATTGCATCTGATAGGAAAAAGTAACTATAAATATTCGTGTTTTTGCAATTCAACAATTGAGTCGCTGTGGAGGTCATCGAGGAAGATTAAAATGATTTTATATTGATACGAGTAGTATAAAATAATTTATAATTACTTGGACATTGCATCTGATAGGAAAAAGTAACTGTAAATATTCGTGTTTTTGCAATTCAACAATTGAGTCGCTGTGGAGGTCATCGAGGAAGATTCAAGTTATTATACAATAATTATATAAGATAATTTATAATTACTTGGACATTGCATCTGATAGGAAAAAGTAACTATAAATATTCGTGTTTTTGCAATTCAACAATTGAGTCGCTGTGGAGGTCATCGAGGAAGATTCAAGTTATTATACAATAATTATATAAGATAATTTATAATTTCTTGGACTTTGCATTTGACACGAAAAAGTAAATATAAATATTTGTATTTTGAGTCGTCGTTGAGAACATCGAGGAAAATTGAAGTTATTATATAATTGAAAAACATTCTGAAATTGGATTGTATTGATTTCTATAATCGTGCTCCACTTCACAGAGTCAGTAACTCATTCATGGGGCAATGTATATGATTTTTACAACAAAATCCCAGAAAGTGCACAAAGTCTTTCAATTAAAATGTTCAAACTATTTATTAAACAAAGACTTTAAGAAAGGTTATTAAAATATTAATGCATGATGATGATGTACATGGATGATGATAACCCCTAGGAATGAGGTGATTTCTGCCAAGCTATTTCTACATCTTTATAATACTGCTGTAATTGTAAATGATTTTCAAAATGCCTGAAAAAATAAATCCCGCTGGGTTTCTTACTGGTTCTTCCCAGGACAAAGGCATTTCTTTGCGAATCAGTGCAGTTTAAAAAAAATGACGTTAAATGAGTATTATGTAAATAAAAAATATTCTGTTCTACAATTTTTTTGTTCTTTTAAGTGCCGTGTGGTGGCGGCTCGTTAAAAGAATACTACCACTCCATCTCATCCAATGGATCTCGTAAAAGGCGAGTAAGGAATTAAACTGCACTGTGCACCCAACAGCGCATGGTGGCGATGGGCTCAACACCTATCACACCAAGTGTTGGTGAAACGTGGATTGTGGCAGTCATCTGTTTTTGCAGTGAGTGCCCAGTCTCTGACTACCCCTTATGGGATACAGTCGTGATCTTATGTATGTATTTTAATTGTGTAATGTTATTTCCTTAATTTGATGAATAGTTTAATCGGATTCCAATGTAGATAGAGTATTGGCACTCGCGATTGCTTGCGACTTAATCGCGACCAAAAGGCGACAAGGATAGATGATGTTAAGGGAATCCCCAACCGAGCCATAGAGCTACGAAACTATGCGATATGTCAGTTAATACTATAAAACTGTCACTTTCGACCATGCTAGCGGTGCTATTGCGTTTTATGACGCATAAATCGAAATAAGGAGGAGGAGTGGGCGAGTGTCTTGAATGGTCGCCTGACGTAGACGTGTGTAGCTAATTTGTGAACCGATCCACTGTTCCTAAACTTCAATGTGATGTGAATGTTGTGGAACATTTAAAAGTAAAAAGCCTATACATTTCCCACTGCTGAGCACAGGCCTCCTCTCATTTCTTAGAGGGTAGGGAGAAATTTAATTTCCGTGAAGTAATCGCTGTTAGCCTTTTGGCTTTTACAGCTTCATCGATGCTGTGCTCGCGGGCCCGGGGCCTGCGTGCCAGGTTTGGTTTGACCCAAACACAAATACATAAATATAAACTCCTACTAAACATCTAAATTCGGACCGTTGCGTTCGCTAGCGTGCTTGCGCTACTGTGAATATCTCCATAAAATTATTATCTGAAGTCATCTAATGACCGTCCGAGGGAGGCTGCGGGCCTCCTTTCGGACTGTCGACTTGTGTGTCGGTAACTCTGGGCGGTGGAACACGGGTGTATCTTGTGTACGCGGTGTTATTTACGATAGCTGCGCGCCGCTCTCTGCGGCGGTCGCGCGAGGAGCTAGAAAGAATCCGCCACGCAGCTCCAATGAGGGTTGGAGGACTGCAGATGTCTTCGAAATATTTTTTATTTCTCAGACATGCAGGTTCCCTCACGATGTTTTCCTTTACCGCCGAGCACGTGGTAAATCAGCACTTAAAATTGCAAGTAACAATTTGAGTGGTGCTGGCACCGGAAATCGAACCCAGGTCACTCGCGTACTATGAAATTTAAAGCGAGCGCCTAGCCCCTGAGCTAACACGGCTCTGTGGTAGCTCAGGGGCTCTACAAATGATTCATTTGCAACCCGATCATTTCACCTGTCTGGTGGTCAGAGACACTAATGTTTTTTTTTTATTTGATAAAGTGACGAAACGAGCAAACCGTTCACCTGATGGTAAGTGCAACGTGCCACACTGCCCCGTCACCCTAAGACATCAGTTCTTGTCTCACATGCCCAGCGATTACGCTAGCTCTCAGTGGCCAAACCGGAACACAGTAATGTCTACACAATACTGCTTCACGGCAGAATAACTGGCCCTGGCGTGGTACCTACCTAGACGGATTCCTGCATAGGACCAAATGCAAGCCGTTTGTTGTTTGAGCTTGGTCATTAATCCTAATAAGCTCTGACACGGTGGTTGAACGCTAAAAATTACTGATTATTTAAGATTTTTGATATTGTGTCCCGCTTAATCTCACTTCGCCCAAAAAAAATCTGGCAAAGCTGATTTCACATGCACAACACAACCAGACCCGCAGACCAACATTTGTGCTTTGCACAAATGTTGGCTCCGGTTGGGATTCGAACCCAGGACCTTGGCGTAGAAGCCAGGTACGCTACCACTAGGCCACGCGGTCGCTAAGCAGTGGACTAGCGATATGCTGAAGCCATGATGATGACGAAAATTTCCGAGTCACTGTTTTTCTGCCGATGCCACTGATAAGGAACCTACGACCATCGTTCGGACAGTCATTGAATTGTATATATGAAACAAACATACTAAGATAAAAATCTGAAATAACGATAATCATTAGGGGCTAGGCGCTCGCATTAAATTTCATAGTACGCGAGTGACCTGGGTTCGATTCCTGGTCGGCACCAGAATCGCACCACTAAAACTGTTAATTGCAATTTTAAGTGCTGATTTACCACGTGCTCGGCGATGAAGGAAAATATCGTGAGGAAACCTGCATGTTTGAGAAATAAATTATTGGCCTTTATTGGCCTTACTTTGTTAAATATCATGTATTGTAAGTACTGTATATACAACGCTGTATGATTACCTAAATAAATAAATAAAAATATTTCGAAGACATGTGCAGTCAACGCCGCCCGCATTGGAGCTGAGTGGCGGATTCTTCCTAGCTCCAAAACCCTCTCAGAAATGAGAGGAGGCCTATGCTCAGCTGTGGGACATTTATAGGCTGAAACTTTACTTTTTATAAACTGATTAGTACTTTCGCGTTGACAACTGAACTGAACTTGGGAATAGCTCGCTTTAAGACCTTAGCTTGCTCGATCACATATGACGGGTTATCCACTACGTTGGTCGAAGGATCTTCACTAAATCCGGTAAAATAATACCGGTTGTCTGGAAGAAATCGCTCTTAGCGATAAGACCGCCGATTGATATACCATTTGGTTGAATGTTTTTGTTTTTTAAATATTATTTTTTCTTGTACATTGGTGTGTAATAAAGAGTAAATAAATAAAAATAAATAAATAAATCGTTTGGTAGTACGATATACGAACCTCAGCGTTATTTCCAAATTCTGCAGGAGTTTAAAAATCTCAGCTGGAGCGTAACCGCAGCGCCCTTTCTTTTGCGTCCACTCCATATCTTTGATTGAAACAAAATCTTCAAAAAAAATTTTTTTTTTCAAGATGGCTCAAAAGTTTCTTAATCAAAAACAGTTCAATCATTTCTGGCCAGTATTCGAAATTTAAATTAAATAAGGATGTGACAGAACTAATAACCCGACTACTTATTTCACTGGTGATAGGATTCCTATGCAGGAATCCGTCTAGGTAATCTAGGAGTCTCGTCGCTTCCTCCTATAAAACATGTTTAAGAACATATGCGTCATTGTTGTTAAAGTTGT
This sequence comes from Luehdorfia chinensis, assembly GCA_019845155.1. Taxonomy (NCBI): domain Eukaryota; kingdom Metazoa; phylum Arthropoda; class Insecta; order Lepidoptera; family Papilionidae; genus Luehdorfia; species Luehdorfia chinensis. The sequence goes on from JAHVAK010000107.1 coordinate 2,800,173, forward strand.
GCTTGTCAGTTCATTTATCTATTTACTTTATTTTTATCAAAAACCATAATAAATTAGATGCCTAATAGACAATTTTCCTAAACTTGTTATCTTTACAATTAACTTACCACGTAAAACATAGATCAATGATGTCATTGGATATTTTATCTCTAGATTATTACAATTTTTGATACCAGGAAATATGCTTGAACAATCATTTCGCTAATCACATGGAAGATCATATGTTTTAGATCTTACGGCGATAGATTATCTCTAATTACTAACATGAAAGTCGAATTAAAACAATCATTATTTGAGTCTGTATTATTTTTCTTTCTTTACTTATATGCTAACTACTGATTCCTTTACGTCCCTGTTTACGAAGATTTTATGACTTTAACATGAAACTAAAACATGTTATTATTTTTTACATTGTATTGCTGAGTTTACAATGTTTACAGCCCAGCGCGTGTTGTCAGTGATGACATACGAAAAAGAGACGCGGTATTTCACTGGGGGCCGCATCGCTCAGCGAGCTGTGGGACCAGCTATGCTCGGAGTTTCACCGCGTGATAAAATCCGTAACGATGATATCCGCAACATAACTAAAGTAACCGACATAGCCCTAAGGATTAGCAAGCCGAAATGGCAATGGGCCGGCCATATAGCTCGTAACGGATAATCGTTGGGGAAGAAAGGTTCTAGAGTGGCAAACCTCAGTTTTTTTTTAATTCAGATGTTCCATTAAGACGCTGCGTGATGCTGATCTTCTGGTTTTAATTTCTCTCTGTGGGATGAGATGGGGTGGTAGATTCTCTTAAGCCGATACAAAGGTCTTTGCGTTGTGTGTGTCCATTCTCACACAGCACATGCTGAATCAACGCTTTGTCGACACATCAATTTTGTATTATATTATTTTGTTAATCATTATAATTTTAGTCTATCACTAGTTCACTGCTGAACGTAGGCCTCCCGCATAGACTGCCACAAAGGTTTGTAGCTCTCGGAAGGGGGGGATATTGCTATAATTGCCAAACTTGGCAGACAGGTTGGCTAACGCATTTAATTTATTCAGATGTTACAGGAAGATGCTGCTGCCCATCTCCTGTTTTTCTTTTTTCCTCTGTCGACTTTTACGACACCCACGGGATGAGATGGGATGGTAGATTCCCTTAAGCCGCCACCGCATGGCTGTGGTTGTTATTATAATCAAATGTTTTATGGTAATATTATAGTTTTAGTTCCAAATTTTCTTTTCTTTTCCTTCATATGTCAGACTACTGGTGGCCACGCTTGGCAGGCGGATTGACGATTGAAGTACTAGACGCCTAGTACATTTTCTCAGTCACCGGTCTGTGTATGTCAGGGTCAAAGTCAAAGTCAAAATTTCTTTATTCAATTTAGACTTATTTAAAGCTCTTATGAACGTCAAAATCTACACTGGTTCAAAAAATGACATTCTCAGAGTAGAACCGGTAAGAAACTCTGGGGTCTTTCTTTTTTCAATGTCCTAATACATAAGTCATTTATAGATTACAAAAAAAAACATCATAAATTTAGTAGCCAGTGGGTTTGCAAGTGCAGAGTATGAGTTATTTCTACACATCTTTGTCCTCTATGTAATGATCTATTTTATAATACGCTTTATCTAATAATGTCTTCTTGATAAGTTTTTTAAAATCCATGTCCGATTTTTGTGTTACACTTTTTTCAATTCAATTCGCTATTTTTTCAATGTGTGCTCCCCACTGTAACTTGGAATCAATCGTTATTCCAAGGAATACAGTTGAATTTTCAAACGTAAGATTAGAGTTCAGTAAATTAATATTGATATTATGCGCCGACTTAGACATTTTAAAGTGTAAACATTTATTATTTATTAACATATTTTGCCTGCATTTAAAACTAAATTGTATGCCGTAAACCATTTGGAAACAATATCTAGAGTTTTATTAGGCTGTTCCAGCGTTAAGTCATTTCTGTTAACTTTAAACAATAATGATGTATCATTGGCAAACAGAACTATATCACACATTTTTTTACCAAATATGATAGATCGTTAATGTAAACCAAGAACAGAAATGGACCTTGGATCGATCCCTGAGGAACACCCACTTTTACTGCACAACCTGATGACATAGCACCGTTGATGGCCACTTTATGACTTGTATTTGTAAGTTAAGAAGAAAAAATATCCAGTGAGGCTTCACGAAAGTCATAGTATTTAAGTTTACAAATTAAATTTGTATGTTCCACGCAGTCAAATGACTTTGAGAGATCACAAAATTTGAGAAAAGATTCATCTCTTGCCGGGTACCATGAAGTTTTCCAAGCATCTCCTTCAGTTGCTTAACACGACACACACGGGATGAGATGAGCGCCAGATTTTCTTACGCCACCACCACATGGCTATGTTTTATCGTAATACCTTTAGATCATGAGCTCACATAAGAACAAGATATACACACCGGCACAGTTAGCAGTTAGAGTATTGTACGGCTATCAGAGTATAGAAATAGTAACATGTATATGTAAACAAATAATAATCAGACATGAAGTAAGAAACTGATAAACATCTTTTAACATCGACTATAAGAAGTTTTAATGAAAATTTATTAAAATAAAAAAAATTAAAGACTAATAACGTGTGTTTCCCCCCCGTGCTCTAACTGACGTTTCCATCCTTCTGAGCGTGCTGCAGACAAGCTCTGCCACTCTTCACGTAATGCATTTTGCAGTTCCCTCAGGCTGTTGTGGAGAGGGAGAGGTGGATTTAACACTTTTCTTTCACTGTTTGGGACTTCCAAACATGCTCTTCAGGATTCATGTCCGGGATCTTGCTGGCCACTGCATCACTGACACCCACATGGTTTAGATATGCTTGGACTGAGCTAGCACTTTTCCTGCCTTGGGCCCCCCTCCTCACAAAAGAATCAATCAACCGGTACCGTACTGGGATGAATCGTTGCAATTGATTGCTGCAGTCTGGCGGCTATAGATCTGTAGGTATGACCATTTCTTCGCATTTGCCTAAGGCAGATGCCTAATTATCTCTGGTGGTGTTAAATCGGGCATTTTTATTTATTTCAACTAAGGTGCCTACTATTGCCACGAAAAAAATAAATTTTAATAATAAAATTGAGATTTTATCGAATTTACAAAACTTTTAAATATCTCCTTAGACCGAGCCCGAACCACTAACAAATCAGTATTGCCGGGAAACAGACTCAAATCGATGAAAAAAATGACTGTTCTGGGTGATGCAAAATTTGTTATGGGCAGACGTTGCACTAACCATCAGGTGACGTCCTGTCCGTCCCGTCAGTATCCACAGTCTACGTGAATGTCCTTATTCCGTCAGTTAATTAACCGTACTTATTTTATTTCATAAAAGTGACGAAAAGGGCAAAACGTTCACCTGATGGTAAGTATAACTTCTGCCCATAACAAATGCTGTGTCACCCAGAAAATTACTGTGTGACACCACACTGCGCCCGTCACCCTGAGACATCAGTTCTCAAGTCTCAAATGCCCAGCGATTACGCAAGCTCTCAGTGCCCTTCAAACCGAAACACAGTAATGTTTGCACACTTCTGCTTCACGACAGAATAACTGGCCGTGGCGTGGTACCTACCTAGACGGATTCCTGCATAGGAATCCTACCACCAGTAAAGCGCATTTTTACTATAGCGCACTCTTAATAGAACTGATCTAATAGAGTTTCAGTCAAAGTTGGGTTACAAACAGGCACTGGCTATTCTTATTGAAGTGTTTTGACCAAATGCTAAACCGGCTGGGAATCGAACCATGGAAACGCGACTCAGTAGCGAAGTACTCTGATCGCTGAACCACGAGTTCGGTGCTGGTACTGCAATCGCCAATTTGTGGCGATTACATAATCAATTATTTATCTTTGGAAAGCATCTTATATATGAAATGACAGATTACAGTGACTGAAAATCCCCCTGCCAAGCACTTTTCACTCCCTTGCGAAACGAGTGACGGGTGGCGAACCACGTACCCGCCGTTTTGGTACGATTCAAGAAATTGTTACTTCCCATTGCGTTCCCACGAGCAGTATAGCGATGGAATTGCATATTAAGGTATTATTCTGCAAATAAAGGCTGTCCGTACAATACCTCAGCTTAGTCGCCTCTTGAAACACCTAAGTAGCGGGAAGAGGTAGGTGCTATTCTCTGCAATATCAAAGAAGAGAAAGGGTATTTATGTGTATTAAAAATTGCCACAGCTTTTATAAGAGCTGAGTGGTAAAGTTGGCAGATATCATCAAATATTGTTATTTTCCTTTCCCACTTTATATTATTAAGTATATCAATCACCACCATTTCAGCCTAAACTAGTCCACTGCTGACCATAGGCCTCTCCCATGGATTGCTACAAAAGTTTGTAGCTCTCATTTTGGGGGGACTTTGCTATAGTTGCCACGCTTGGCAGGCGGGTTGGCAACCGCAGTTTATTTATTAAAATGTTCCAAATGTTGGAAGATACAGCTGCCCATCTTCTGGTCTTAATTTTCCCTCTGTCGACTTTTACGACACTCACGGGATGGGATAGGGTGGTAGATTCTCTAAAGCCAATGTAAAAACTAATTTGGCAACGCTGGGCATAGGTCGCTAGAATATGATAGAAGTAACTTTTTTATTGATACTGTTAATGTTCATAGAATAATAAGTACAGGTCTAACATAAGTAGTACCTATGCAGGAATCCGTCTAGGTAGGTACCATCCCAGGGCCAGTTATTCTGCCGTGAAGCAGTAGTGTGCAAACATTACTGTGTTTCGGTCTGAAGGGCACTGAGAGCTAGCGTAATCACTATGCATATGAGACTTAAGAACTGATGTCTCAGGGCGATGGGCACAGTGTGGTGTCACAGAGAAATGTTCTGGGTGACACAGCAGTTGTTATGGGCAGACGTTGCACTTACGATCAGGATAAGGATCACTGTTATCAAATTAAAAAAAAAATAGAGATAGCTTGCATCCTGGAGACGGACATAGAATACTTTTTTCCCCGAAAAATCAAATAGTTTCGTTTCGAGCGCTTTACAGCACCTATGATCCCGGGAGGATTGAGGTGATAAAAAAATTGTTTTGTTTAAATGTGTAGTATTCGCGTAGATATAAGAAATCACCAGTAAAAAATATTTATTCTTACTTCCTATATTCGTAATAACGATGTGACGTCGGCGGAGAGTTTGGATGTGATGTCGGAGACCAGGTCAGAAACAGTAAATCCAACAGCAGATCCAAGCAATTGCAGAGATCCAAATAAAAATCCAAATCCTAAGATCCAAGCGATTACAGAAATATTGGCCGTTTAGATGGCCTCAGAACGTACAGCTCAGCAGGCACGCAAGCTCTTCGGCAGACCACGTTAACCTTCAAAAATAGTTACACTATTTTTTGTCAGTATGTTATCGTGTTTATTAAAATCAACATGGTTTTACTTTTAATCCTATCAAAAGATACCTGGTTCTTTGATGAAGTGTTTGGTAGTAAATAGACTAATGAAATTATTGGCTGATACCCGCGACGTCCTTTCGGAAAATAAAGTATTTTTTTTAAATATCACGTAAGAACTATTTAATTTTTCGGTATAAAAAGTATACTATGTCCGTCTCCTCTACATGTTCTGTGGTGTGGTCCTATACAGTTTCTTGCGTAGGAGTCCTACCACCATAAAATTTACGATTCTTAAAAAATATTTTCCCGTATGTTGGCAGCTTAAGAGAATCTATCACCCACATCTCATCCCGTGGGTGTCGTAAAAGGGAAAATGAAAAACCAGGATATTGGCAGCAGCGTCTTCCATTAACATCTGAATAAACTGCGGTCGCCAACCCGCCTGCCAAGCGTGGCAATAATGGCAAAATCCGCCCAAAATAAGAGCTAGAAACTTTGGTCGCTATGTTCAACAGTGGACTAGTGGAAGGCTGAAATGATGATGATGATAATAAATTATTTTATTAATATTAATTATTTTATAAATAAAATTAAGTAATCAAACAAATTTGTGTGGAATTAAATGAAATGAAAATCCTTAATTTTTCGACTTAAGAAATATAAATTTCGTTTGTTAAACGTCATTTCTTTACAATCTGCTGCTGTTTCGTAATGAGCTTCTACTGACCTAACGGTCATCTTAATTTGTAATTTTTTTTTATATCTTAGTCAAAAATACATTGTAAATAAATTTACAAAGAATAGTCTCTAAGAAAACCAAAGCACGCTCCATGTTCCTTCCTCAAAGGCCCGCAACGCACCCGCGATCCCTATTGCGGTTGTTCATGGGCGGTGGTGATCACTTACCATCAGGTGAACCACTTGCTTGTTTGCCCCGTCTCATATAAAAAAATTTTTTTTTGTAAAAAGTGACGAGACGAACAAAACATTCACCTGATGGTAAGTGCAACGTCTGCTCATAACAAATGCTGCGTCACCTAGATTATTTCCGTACGACACCACACTGCGCCCGTCACTCTGAGACTTCAGTTCTTAAGTCTCATATGCCCAGTGATTACACTAGGTCTCAGTGTCCTTCAAACCGAAACACAGAATAACTGGCCCTGGGGTGGTACCTACCTAGACGGATTCGTGCATGGGAATCCTACCACCTAATATATAAGTATATTGTAAACTCGAGCAGACCAGAGCACCTATTCACAAACATGACGCATGCGAAGTGTTTTGACCAAATGCTAAACCGGCTGGGAATCGAACCATGGAAACGCGACTCAGTAGCGAAGTAACCTGATCGCTGAACCACGAGTTCGGTGCTGGTACTGCGATCGCCAATTTGTGGCGATTACATAATCAATTATTTATCTTTGGAAAGCATCTTATATCTGAAATGACAGATTACAGCGACTGAAAATCCTCCTGCCAAGCGCGGCGATTAGATTAAATCCTCTAGGAAAACTTGAGTGAGGCCTACGTCCAGCAGAGACTATTTATAGACTGTTGGTGATGAATATTACGTAAACATCAGTGCTTAAGTCTCATATTCCCTATTATTACACTAACTAAAACCAGGAGATGGGCAGCAGCGTCTTCCTTTCCAGGAATAAATAAACTGCGGTTTCCAATCCGCCTACCCAGCGTGGCAACTATGGCAATATCCCTTGAACATGAGAGCTACGAACTTTTGTGGCTATCTATGGGGGAGGCCTATGTTCAGCAGTGGACTTGTGATAGGCTGAAACGCCGACACTAACTAACAGTACCCTTCAGACCGAAACACAGTAATGTTGGCGCACTACTGCTTCACGGCAGAGTAACTGGTCTAGACGGAAAGATAATATTTTAAAAGCCAGCTAGAAAAGTAAGTCATCAGCACTTAGAAAATCAAACTTAACATCAACATCATCATAATTTCAGCTCTTTACAAGTTCACAGCTAAACGCAGGCAGTACAGAGGCTTCCCGTCACTAGTCTGTGTATTTTAGTTCTGGCATATGAGATGGTTATTCCGCTATTTCGAAGCCATAACCTTTCTTACCCATTGATCTACTAAATTTTCTTTATTCTGAGTATTGGGTTGGATAAAAATGCACATGCCGTGTCTGCACCTGTCACCACGGGTCATCTGGTGGAAACGCCCCCCCCCCCCCCATCCGATTTATTTACAAAGCAAAAACATACAAAGTGTAATTTCATGTTCTTCCGCTTGTTTTCCAGAATACAAAATTGAAAAAGAGATTAAATCAAGATTATCACTGATTAAATTTGGAATTTTATCAATCATCTACCAGCAAGTACAAGCAGTAATTAGAATATATAGCATGCATTGCGAGGAAATTACCACAGTGTGTTGGTTGGAGTGTTCGGTTTAGTGTGGAATCCAATAGAAATAACAAGTTTTTAGCGTCGCGGGGACGCTATGATTGGTAGGTGAACTGTTTTAATTTGTTTTAAGCTAATACTTGTAAAATATAACTAACTGTCATAGTTGTCCGCCAGAGTAGAATAACACCTACCTCTTTCCTAAGTTTAAAATACTGGTGGTAGGATTCCTATGCAGTAATCCGTGTGGATAGGTAGTTATTCTGCCGTGAAGCAGCGTGTGCAGACATTGCTATGTTTCGGTCTGAAAGGCACTCAGAGCTAGTGTAATCACTGGGAATATGGGACTTAACAAATAATATCGCATAGAACTGTTCTGGGTGACTTACTACGGCATATGTTATGGGCAGACGTTGCACTTCCCGTCAGGTGAACGTTTTGCTCGTACATCTCTTTATCCAATAAAAAAAAAACAATCGCTTAGTGATACATTTTATTTTCTTTTAAAAACGACGATCGTGAGTTCGCTATTCAGACTAAAATGTCACATGCACGTTCAGAACCGTCAACCATCAATTTATGTTTTTGAACAAAATTTGGTTCCGGTTAACAAAAAATAAAACAAATTAGTTATGCATACATACAGTCACGCCTTTTTCCCATATAAAGGGGAAGGCAGAGGCCACTCACGTAGCCCACCCTTAGCCCTCGCGGGAAACGAGACGTGACGGGCAGCGAACCACGTCGCCGCCATTACGGTACGAGTCAAAAAATTCTACTCTCCACTGCGTACCCACGAATAGTAAAGTGACCACATTGCATATTGTGTTATTCCGCACGAATAAAGGCTGTCCGTACAACACCTTAGTCGCCTCTGACGACACCTCGCTAGGAAAGAGGTGGTAGGTACTATTCTACTCTACCGGACACCAATCGGCAAACTTGAGCAAAAAGAGGGAATATAGTGTAGGTAATTAGAGACTGTTACATTGCTGGTGGTAATCATACCACCACCGGCTTGGGATCCTATTATTAATCAAATTAAATCAAAAACCAAGTGTACCACTGCAAGACTTCAAGAAAGTCATTTTGCGCAGATTGGACCAAAAATAATAAATAAGAGATGAAGGTACTCCGGGTTCACTACGACATCAGGACATCTGTCACCTAAGTCCTCCCGTGACTATTGGTGCTGTAAAGCGCTCGAAACGTCGGGTTATAAACAGTAAAATTAAACGGGATAAAATCCGTAAACTCTAGTTTTATTTAAATGTGTAGTATTCGCGAAAATATAAGAAGTAATGGTACGAGTATGATTTTTATACAGAAATCCATCTAGGTAGGTACCACCCCAGGGTCAGTTATTCTGCCGTGAAGCAGTAGTGTGCAAACTTTACTGTGTTTCGGTTCAAAGGGCACTGTAAGCTAGTGTTATCACTGGACATACGAGACTTAGAACTAGTGTCTCAGGGTGATGGACGCAGTGTTGTGTCGCATAGAAATATTCTGGGTGACACATCATTTGGTATGGGCGGCACCTGGTAAACGTTTTGCTCGTTTCATCACCTTTAACAAAAAAGGGAAAGCAGGACTGAAGAAGTATCTCAAGAGTGACTAGCGCCAATGCCACACCGAAAATACAGAGATCGCTGACGGGGTGCAGCGTCTTTGTTTTATAAGAGAAAGTGGCAAGACGAGAAAAAGGTTCACCTCATGGTAAGTGCGACGTCTGCCCATATCAAATATTTTAAAAACTAAAAACTTTTCTTTGTGGCACTGCGCTCATCGCACTGAGACATAAATTTCTTAAGTTTCATATTACCTTTCATTACACTAGCTATTTCCTTCAGTGTGGTACCTTGTGGTAGCGGCTTAAGAGAATCTACCACCCCATCTCATCCCGTCGTAAAAGTCGACAGAGGGAAGATTAAAACCAGAAGATGGGCAGCAGCATTTTCCTGGAACATCAGAATAAATAAACTGCGGTTGCCAACCCGCCTGCCAAGCGTGGCAATTATGGGAAAAATTCCCCCCAAAATGAGAGCTACAAACTTTTGTAGCAATCTATGGGGGAGGCCTATGTTCAGCAATGGACTAGTGATAGGCTGTAATGATCATGATGATGATGATTCCTTTCAGACAAACACAGTAATTGGTTACACAATGCGATAAGATCGGAGTTAGGGTAGGATGGAGTGTCAGAGAAACGGAAACAATTACGACACTACCAGACGCGTTACATGTAACATAGAGGTCAGAGTACCTGACTACTGGATCTGCCGGAAGCAACATATATGCAAAAACAAATAGTTGGTTTTCCTGGTGATAGGATTCCTGTGCAGGAGTCCATCTATGTAGGTAGCAGCGCAGGGCCAGTTATTCTGCCGTGAAGCAGTAATGTGCAAACATTACTGTGCTTCGGTTTGAATGGCACTGAGAGCTAGTGCTACTAGTAATCACTGGGTATATGAGACTTAAGAACTGATGTCTCAACGATGCGGGCGCATTGTTGTGTCACACAGAAATGTTCTGGGTGACGCAGCATTTGTTAGGGGCAAACGTTGCACATACAATCAGGTGAACGTTTTGCACGTCTCGTCACTTTTTCCAATATAAACGAACAACTGTGTGACATGGATCACTTTTTTGTGGCACTGCGCTTGTCACCCTAAAACATGAGTCCTTTAGTCTCTTATGCTCAGTTACACTAGCTAACAGTGACCTTAGAGTCTTAGACGGATTCCTGTACAGGAATCCTACCGCCTGAAAAGCCATAATGAAGCAAAATCTGTTGTATGTGTGTTTATTTTTAAATTTGTTAATGTGGTAAAATCATTTATTTCCAATTCTTATTTCTTAATATTTTTGTCAACCGGTTATATAATTTAATTAATAACCAGTTCTACGGGTGCAATGTCGTGAACATGAAAACGTTATCCGGGATTGATTCTTAACTTTTTTTTATCATAAGCCAATCAATCAATGCACAATCTGTGCAGTATCATAATAATGCCTAAATTGATTTTTAGCACTCATGCCTTCTTATTAATTGATATCTTCAATCGCTATATTATTTTAATTTTTTATTTGTTTATTTTTATTTGACGTTAGTTACCATTCGGATATTTATATATATTTATAGATATTTACCGTGTGGTGGCTGCTTAAGAGAATCTACCACCTCATCTCAACCCGTGGGTGTCGTAAAAGTCGACAGAGGAAAATTAAAAACCAGGAGATGGACAGCAGCATCTTCCTGGACCATCTGAATAAATAAACTGCAGTTGCCAACCCGCCAAGCGTGACAACTATGGCAAAATCTTCCCATAACGAGAGCTACAAACTTTTGTGGCAATCTATAGGGGCGGCCTATGTTAAGCAGTGGACTAGTGATAGGCTGAAGTGATGATGATGACAATACTTATAAAATAATTTCTCGCAAAACCATACAGATCGGTACTCCATCTAATTGAGGTTCGCTCCACTGCGTTTGCCGATACGAGGTTGACATTGGAAAATTATTTTTCCTCAATGCTTGACGGTTCTTCGAGCTATATGGACAGCAGATTTCCACTTCACCTTGCTGACCCTTAGAGTCGCATCGACTACTAGTTCTCTTGCCGATGTCCTCGTTACAGATTCTATATATTGATGAATAATCTAGATGTGGATGTGGTGTCCTGTAGAGTAGAATAACACCTTTTTTTTATTTCATAAAAGTGACGGAACGGGCATAACGTTCACCTGATGGTAAGTGCAACGTCTGCCCATAACAAATGCTGTGTCACCCAGAAAATTACTGTGTGACACCACATTGTGCCCGTCACCCTGAGACATCAGTTCTTAAGTCTCATATGCCCAGTGATTACGCTAGCTCTCAGTGCCCTTCAAACCGAAACACAGTAATGTTTGCACACTACTGCTTCACGGCAGAATATCTGGCCCTGGGGTGGCACCTACCCCCGAGATGTAGTCAGTTATTGGACGGACAGCCAGTTTATTCGTGCAGAGTAATACCATTATATGCAATGCTTTTACTATACTGCTAGTTGGATCGCAATGCGGAGGAAGAACTTTTTGACTCTTACCAAAATGGCGGTGACGTGTTTCGCCACTCGTCGCGCCTTGTTTTCAACGGGGCGAAAAGTGTGCTGCAGGTGTGGTCTCTGCCTACCACTTATATAATAAAAAGGCGTGACTGTATGTATGTATGGATGCTGTGCCACCACTGAGGAGTTGAATCGATACCCGAGAATCCCAGTGCAAGGTGGCCGGTTCTCTTTACTCGCTATACAAACGAAAGAGCGTTATTTTTATTAAAGAAAGTGACGGGACAAGCAAGCCGTTCACCTGACACTGCATTCTAGCGTACCTCCGATTTGTTGGGACGAATGAGTGCCGCCGTGTTTGCGAGTACACTTGGCACTATAATATCTCCTGCGCAATTGATGATGATGATCATCATATCATACCGTCGGAAGCTATCAACTACACTGTACTTGGGTCACTATAAAGTGACACAAGTGTACGCGCAAACTCACTCACTCGTCCCAACCTACCCGCGCCCGATGTAACGCTAATTCTATAAGATCGAAGGTAGGCAAGGATGCAGTGTCAGAAACACGGGGACAATCACAACACAACCAGACCCGAAAACCAACAATTTGTGTTTGAGCACAAATGTGGCGCGGTGGTAATATACTTAGATTGATATCGCCCAAACAAAGACAAATTAACTGAGTGACTGAAAAAAAAGACACATAAATATTCAAAGATAATTGTGAAAGCAACAACTATACTAATTATTATTTTATTTACAGGCAAACTTTTCTTCTTGGCCCTCCTGGCCCTAGGGCAGGGGATGCCGCGTGATGAAGATACACCACAAAATGAGAATAACGAAAGACGGGTAGTGCCTGATGATCGGTGTCCAGAAAACCGGCAGCACTTCCTTCTTCCCCATGATTATGATTGCACAAAGTTCTACTACTGTGAATATGGTTTGAGATGGGAAGAGGCCAGAGACTGTGCCTTGGGTACCGAGTTTTCCTTTGACAGACAAGTAAGCTCCTGTTACAGATTTTTGGCAACCTAAACTAAACAGATTGAAAAACTGTAAGTCCCGTTATCATGACATCTGTTTTGCGGGAACGGATTCTATTCTAGTATTATTTGATAGATTCGGTTTAAGGTAGGATCATGCTCTTTCGTTGCCGTGTGGTGGCGGTTTAAGAGAATCTACCACCCCAACCCATACCGTGGGTGTCGTAAAAGTCGACAGAGGGATAATAAAAACCAGGAGATGGGCAGCAGCATCTTCCTGGAACATCTCAATAAATAAACTGCGTTTGCTAACCCGACTGCCACGCGCGGCAATTATGGCAAAATCCTCCCAAATTGAGAACAACAAACTTTTGTGGTAGTCTATGGGGGAGGCCTATGTTCTGCAGTGGACTAGTTGTGGGCTGAAACGATGACAATGATGATGATGGTGCCCTCTCGCATCAAAATACATGTCACACAGTTCCTTAAAAATAACGTTCCCACGAAAACTAGATATTTTTTAGGAAACGATCAATAAGAAAAAAGCGTCAAATCTGTACCTTTCCCACTTAACACGACAAATGGTAGATAAAAAAGGAAACTTCATTAAAATCCAAACAAAACATCTCGAATAACGACAAAACGTAAACTTACGGACATTATGATCAGTTTAATTTTATTATTATTTTTTCAACAGGTTTGTATTCATCCGACATTGGCAAATTGTACGCTCCCAGGATCTCCAACACCAACAGAACCTACCACAACTACCACATCTACAACTACCACGACAACAACTGCAGCACCTACGACGACAACGACTACAACAACAACCCCAGCACCAACTACTACTTCTACTACAACAACAACTGTAGCTCCTACCACAACCACCTCTACCACACCCGCACCAGCGCCTGAATGCGGCCCGTCTACATTGCCCAATGGTTGTCCAGCAGATTTTAACGTCTACAAACTATTGCCGCATGAGTCAAACTGCTCTAAATTTTACTATTGCGTTCGCGGAGAACTAGCCGAGCGCGATTGTCCACGTGGTACACACTTCAATGCACAATTACAGGTAATTTTCAATTAAGGTTAATGATTACATCATTCATCATCATTATCATTCAGTTCATGATTGTAAATAAGTGAAGAGACCAGAAAGTTGGTCCTGATAAGTGCCACACTTACTACTGGTTCTTAAGTCTCATATACAGTGTCCTTCAAAACCGTTCACTGCCACTGTCCATTCCCTGGCTTAATAATTCCCTTATCGCGTCTACAATTTCAACGGGACGCGATGTAATAGATGTTAAACTATCATCATAAAAGTTCGACATTAAATCGAAATATGAAATATGAAAAGCGATAGTACAGTCTGTGGGTTTTTTTTATGGAAGTAAGTAGTGTTTGCGTTTTACAAAAGCTGCGTCACCCAGAACATATCTGTGTGGCACCACATTGCGCCCACCACCTTGAGACATCAGTTCTTAAGTCTCATATTTCTAGTAATTACACTAGCTACTTTAACTTTTACAGGTGGTAGGATAGGTAGGTACCACACATGGGCCAGTAGTTCTTCCGTGAAGCAGTAGTTTTGAAACATGTCTCAGGGTGACGGGCGCAGTTTGGATGACTTAGGAACCGATGTCTCAGGGTGACGGGCGCAGTTTGGTGTCCCATAGTAATTTCACCCAGTGACACAGCATTTGTTATGGGAAAACTTTGCACTCACCATCAGGTGAACGTTTTGCTCGTTTCGTCACTTAATGCAATAAAAAAAATAGCTATCAATATACTTCTGGCCGCCCCATACTGCTTGGCGATCATAACAAACATACATATTAGAGATCGAGTGTACTTATTAATAATAAACGTATAATTCGTTTGAAGTAACTAAACTGATTTTAATGATAAGCAATCTATGTTTGCGTCAATTCAACAAATCTGTTTTCGGACAAAGAAAGAAAGAATTAAAGTGTAATGTCATCCAACCGTGATAAGTATATAAAAATAATGCAATTCACCATGCGTTAGCGGCGTAAGTATAATCTGGTAGTGCGAGTCCCCACTTCTTGGAAGGGGCGTATGTCTGACAGTAGACTACAAAGAGGTTGATGGAGAACCATGAAACTAGCTACTTCGTCGACGACTACACTTTAGTTAAATGGCATAAACACCCCTTTCTGAAGACAAAACTGTATATAGCAAAATAACTTAGCAATAGCCTTCTCTCAGTACTGATAAGGTTTTGGAGCTAGGAAATGTCCGCTACGCCGGTCCATTGCGAGTTGGCTGACTTCACATGTCGTCGATGTATTATCCTCAGACATGCGGGTTTCCTCGCGTCGTTTTCCTTCATCGCTAAGCACGTGGTAAATCAGAACTTACAATGGCAGAACAATTTTAGAGGTACCGGCACTGGGGATCAAACTCAGATTACTCGTGTAGTATGCAATTTACGGCGAGCGCCCGACCCCTGAGCTACTACGACTCCAAACTGCATGCATCATATTATGAAGCGTTGTTCTCATATTCCAACACGCCTGCCAAGCGTGCCAACTATGTCAAGACCTCCAAAATGAGACCTACAAGCTTTTGTGGCAATCTATCGGGGAGGCCTATGTTCAGCAGTGGACTAGTGATAGGCTGTAATGTTGATGATGATATTCTATGATGTCGCTAGCTATTATTATTAGAGCTATAGCTATTTATTAAACAAGCTGCAGATAGGCACGATAAACATGGACAGGTTAATTTTTATATATATAAAATCTGGTATTTAGTTGCTGTTACCCATAAACCCCCGTTACCCATAAAGAGCCGTGGTAGCTCAAGGGCTGGGCGCTCGCTTTAAATTTCATGATACGCGAGTGGCCTGGGTTCGATTCCAGGTGCCGGCACCACTAAACTTGTTAATTGAAATTTTAAGTGCTGAATTACCACGTGCTCGGCGGTGAAGGAAAACATCGTGAGCATACCTGCATTTCTGAGCAATAAAAAATTATCCCTTCGTCGTAAAAAGCGTAAAAATCAAATATGTCTGCTTATTAAGAATCTAATAATCCTTGTTAATAAATTTTGAATCTTATTTAGTAAATTATTGAATTTAATTACGATAACAATGTTTATTAAATAATTAATTCATATTTACAATTCATAAAACTTCAGGTATGCGACTGGCCAGCAAACGCTGGCTGTGATCCTAACGCTGGTGGGGATTGCGACTGTGGAGACGGAGGAGGTGGCGGCGGAGGAGGTGGCGGCGGAGGAGGCGGTGGAGGAGGAGATGGCGGCGATGGAGGCGATGGCGGAGAAGGCGGCGGCGGAGGAGGCGGCGGCGGAGGAGGCGGCGGCGGAGGAGGCGGCGGCGGAGGAGGCGGCGGCGGAGGAGGTGGTGGCGGAGGTGGAGACGGAGATAACGGAGGAGGTGGTGGAGATGACATCGAATTGTTGCCAAACGGTTGTCCAGCTGATTTCGATATCCATAAGCTACTGCCACATGAATGCGACTGTACCAAATTCTTCTACTGCGTCCGTGGAGAAAAGGTCCAGCGCTCATGTCCCGCTGGCTTGCACTTCAATCCTACTCTTCAGGTAATTGAATTGGTATTTCGAATTTTAACATAAGAATCAATTTTTTTGGTACGTGCTACGAATGCATCCCAAATCCTTCATATAAACGTAACTAGCTAAGAAGACGGTCCAAAAAGTCTTGAAGATTTTATTTCCTTTCGACTGATGCCAATAACAATCAAACTATTTGCTACGAATGCATTCCAAGTTCTTCGTCTAAACGTTACTAGTTAAGAAGACGATACAAAAAGTCTCGAAGATTTTACTCCCTTCTGAGTCCAGTCATGTTGACAGCATTTGCTTTATTTTTCGAAATATCTGGGTGTTCCAAAACCCTTCAGCTAAGGTTGATAGAACTACGACTATTAGCAGGCATGCTGAGTTACGCTTTCAGTAAAAAAAAGAACAGTAACAGCATATAAATGTCTCTCTGCTGAGCGCAGGTCTCCTCTCGCTTCTGAGAGAGTTTTGGAGCCGGAAAGAGTCCGTCGCTATGAAATTTATGGCGACCACCCGGCCGCTGAGCTAACAAGTCTTTGAGTATAATTTTCTAAGGGGTATACGCGAATACGTGTGGTATGGCAAACAACCAAGAAATCACGTTAAGGGTCGTAGCATGGTTACATAGCCTATAGCCTTCCTCGATAAATGTTTCCATTCGAACCAGTAGTTCCTGAGATTAGCGCGTTTTACTAAACGTTTTAGCTTTATAATATTAGTATAGGTTAAAACCTGAAAAGAAAATATTGTACCTCTTTTGCGCTAACGGAGAAGAATGAGATTTGTTATAGTTAACATTTGTATGAAGAAGATGCGAGAAAACTTTTTTTCTATTATATTAAATATATCTAAATACATTAAATTAAATAAAATGAAACATTCATTATTTACATACATACTAACACATAATAGTCTGTGGTCAAACAGTAGAACAGAGTAGAGATTGTCGCCATAGATATTTAAAATATTTCCAACAAGTAATTTATGGCGGTAATTCTGCACCGTTGAAAATGAACGCGATCAGTTTAAGCTAAGCGAAGTTTAAGCGTTTAACTCAGTTCAATACTAGAGTTTGCATTTCATCATCATCAAATGAACGCAGTAAAAGCTAAACGCGAATAAAATTCAGAACGCCCAATTTTTGACGTTTAACTCGATAAAACCGTTTAGAGAACTGTCAAAAAATATTTTCATTGTTTATTGTTTGCATACCTGTGTATAAAAACTGGCTGATTGATGTCGCAAAACACGAGTTTTTGTTTCATTTTGTGACGATATTTCATGTAAACTTCGTTTTCCTAAACGCGATCAAAATGGAGCTGGTGAAATCAGTTAGACGAAAACCGAGATCAAATGATACATTTGAACTCAGTTAAGTAAACGTGGCTTTATTAAACTTGATTTCCAAATCGAACGGTGAATTGGTTCTTAAATCACTTAAACCGCAATAGAGTTAAAACTTATTTTTTTATGAATTAAGGTTAAATTTCGACCACAGGGCGTCTACTAGTAATGATAAAAGCTTAAGAAAACCTCTAGAGCCCAAAACAAAAAAATATAATGACAAAAGCTACTCATGTGATTTACGTTCAAAATTTGTTTTATTTCCGTAGGTATGCGACTGGCCTGAAGCCGCTGGTTGCGAAAGTGGTGGAGGAGGCGGCGATGATAAGTGTGAAAGCGAATGCAACGTATCACCCTGGGCTCATGAAACGGACTGCGATAAATTCTGGAGATGTGACGGTGGTAAAACGGTCTTAACCGTATGTTCCGAAGGTCTCCATTTCAATGCCGCGACGTTCACATGTGATTTCATTTGTTACGCAAACTGTGAGCGGAATAACATCCAAGCGACCTCTTTGCACACTGGATTAAGCCTTTTTATACCCTGGGACCGAGTTGATCATAACTGGGTGGAGCAATACCTTGGACATTACTGAAAGATCGATTTAGATTAAAATTATTTTGGATAATACCTGCGTATTATTAAATAATATGTTCTATTTAACAAAGTGCTATCTAATAAATTATGTTATTAAAGTTACGTCGTTTTCTTTAGAAATCTGGTATGAGTAAAATCATTGTTTCAAATTTAAATATTTTGATTTGATGTGATTGTATTGATTTTATTGACTTGGCGATTTGATTGTAAACATTGGTAAGGGAGTAGTAAGAGTACATATTTTGGGTATGTACTCTGCTTTGTCACATTATGTCAATACAAATATTACGTTATAGCTGATACCCGCGGCTAATGATTCCATTACATTCTAAAGTACATTCCTGTCCCTCGGGAACCATACATTTTTCGGATTTTTTTGGGATAAAAAGCAGCAGATAAAAAGTAGCCGTGTGGTGGCGGCTCGTTAAAAGAATACTACCACTCCATCTCATCCAATGGATCTCGTAAAAGGCGAGTAAGGAATTAAACAGCACTGTGCACCCAACAGCGCATGGTGGCGATTGGCTCACCACCTATCACACCAAGTGCATTATATTGTTTTGGTGAAACGTGGATTGTGGCAGTCATCTGTTTTTGCAGTGAGTGCCCAGTCTCTGACTACCCCTTATGGGATACAGTCGTGATCTTATGTATGTAAAAAGCAGCATTTGTTGTTCAAAATCAGGTCGATCGGTCACTCCGTTGAAGCGTGAAAGAAGGACAAAAAAACCAACAAACTAAAAAACTTTACTGGTGGTAGGATTCCTGTGCAGGAATCCGTCTAGATAGGTACCACCCCAGGGCCAGTTATTCTGCCGTGAAGCAGTAGTGTGCAAACATTACTGTGTTTCGGTTTGAAGGGAACTGTGAGCTAGCGTAATCACTGGGCATATGAGATTTAAGAACTCATATCTCAGGGTGACGGTCACAGTGTGGCGTCGCACAGAAATGTTCAAGGTGACACAGTATTTGCTATGGGCAGACGTTGCACTTACCATCGGTCATAATATGTTTATGGATGGATAATAAAAAATTTATAACACATCACTAATGTCAGCAACTAGCAGTTAACAGAAACAAGAACAAATGAAACAAGCTAATTTTACGGTAACTTATTAAGAATTGATTACCTAAAGGGTGCCGTGGTAGCTCAGGGGCTAGGCGCTCGCTTTAAATTTCTTAGTATGCGGTTGACCTGGGTTCGAGCCCCGGTGCCGGCACCACTAAAATTGTTAATTGCAATTTTAAGTGCTGATTTACCACGTGCTCGGCGGTGAAGGAAAACATCGTGAGGAAACCTGCATGTCTGAGAAATAAAAAATATTTCGTAGACATGAGAAGTCCGCCAACCCGCATTAGAGCAGCGTGGCGGATTCTTCCTAGCTGAAAAACCCCTTTCAAAAAATGAGAGAAGGCCTGTGCTCAGCAGTGGGACATTTATAGGCTGAAACTTTACTTTTTTTACATAAAGGGAACAATCTAGTACAATTTAAAGTATTAGGAATAACATTTCTGTGACACCACACAACGACCGTCACCCTGAGTTCTTGAGTCTCATATGCCCAGTGATTACTCTAGCTCACAGTGCCCTTCAACTTAAACACGGCAATGTTCAAGGCAGAATAACTGGCCCCGGCGTAGTACCTACACGTACCTAGACGGATTCCTGCTTAAGAATCCTACCACCAGTTAAACTAACATACGTTATTATTTGGTAGACGTGAATAGGTTGTGGAATGCTGCGTAACACCTCGTTACTCGTGCAAATAAAGGATAAGCAGCTGTGTGTTAAGATCCATAAATTTCATATTAGATTCAGAAGTCGATAGACGTGAAACAGTTGAAGAATAATTCATTATTGTTTTTTCTTACGAATACATTAGTAATTTGATAAAAATAAATGTCATTTTTGCTTGACTGATTTCTAAGGTTTGTGTGTCCATACTTACAACCAAACTAACTCCCTCCCTCTTTGGAATAGAAATTGATAGAAATAAACCTGCCAGAGATGGTACCTACCTAGACGGATTCCTCCATCTGTTGAAAACCGCAAGTTTTCCAGGCGTTTCCCTTAGGCTTACCAAATCCACGAGATAAGACTCCGTCTTCTATCTGATTAGCTTATGTTTTTATCACACTTCAATTAATAAAAATAATGTTAGTCGCCACCTAACAGAAGTTGGCAATATCATTACATTACCTTCTCGCTTTTGTTTTCCTAAGTTGATAGTTTGTAAATTAGATGGCGCTGATTGCGTTCTCAAATTAAATGATTGTTGCAAATATTATTGAATGCCTCGGATTTCGAAGTAAAACCAAATGTCGAAAAATCGTGAATGATGACTAAAGCTTTAAATTGTAAAATACAAAATAAATGATGAAATTAGAATTATATAACATAAATATTATTTACAAAATCATGTCAGCTACTCAACACTAGATGGCGGTATCAACTTTTGAAACAACTAATAAAATATTGCAGATAATTACACAATTTTAATGTAGAATTATTGCTTAATAGTGGAAATAAAATGTCTTGTAGCTAACGCGGTAACTTTTTTAATATACAAAGATCAATACATATTTATAAAATTAAAAAAAGTTTTTTATTATTTAATTCATATAGCCAATGAGTGCTTCTCCTAGTTGCCTTCTCCAGTAAATACGGTACAGTACCGTAATTAATATTTTTTGCAGCGCACGCCAAATAATGACTTTTATTAGTGAAATTTTTGATACTTTGAGTTACATCATAGCAATTTTCGCAGGGATATCAGTTTGATTATTAAATTAAATATAACTCATGTTAAACGCTGTTAATGTAGCTGTATATAGGTAATTTTAAAATCGGTTCAGTAGTTTTTGAGTTTATTCATTACAACCAAACATACAAAAAATCAAATATTTTCTCTTTATAATATTATATAGTTTAGATGTGACGGGGCGAGCAAAACGTTCACCTGATATTAAGTACAACGCCCGACAATAACAAATGGTGTGTCATCAAGGATATTTCCGTGGGGCACCACACAGTGCCCGTCACCCCGAGACATCAGTTCGAAAGTATCATATGCCCTGTGATTACACAAGCTATAATGCCCTTCAGACCTACACACAGCAATATTTGCACACTACTGTTTCACGGCCAGAATCACCGGCCATACCTAATGCATAAGAAATATTTAGGAATCTATACAGTCCTAACTTACGGAGGCCTACGGAAATCGCAAAGCGGTTTTTTTAGTTGTATAGATGACCTCTTTTCCTCAAGACCTTTAAAGGTCAACTTTTCGAACTAAGAGTACGTTGTAATGTCCTATGTGTTCGATAATTGAACTTCGATGGAATTTACAAGTATGGATATACAATTCCGCCGTTTCTTAACTAAGACTAAAAAAGAAGAAAAAAATCTTACTCACCATTGTGTTCCCACGAGCAGTATAGTGATAGCATTACATATTATAGTGTTATTCTGTGTTGTTGTTTATGTCGACAATAACTATATCATCATCATCAGATCATGAACAGTTTATATGCTGGCGAAAGGATTTACCGTAATCATTTCGCTTGGCAAACGGATACTCGATTACAATTTTTTAAGGAAAGAAAGTGACGAGACGTGAAAATCGTTCACCCGACAGTAAGTGCAACGTCTGTTCATAACAATTTCTGCGTTACCCAGATCTGTGTAACATAACACTGCGATCGTTACCTCCAGACATCAGTTCATAAGTCTCATTTGTTCAGTTATTATACTACTTTACTTAGTTTACTGGTGGTAGAATTCCTATGCAGGACTACGTCTTGGTGGGTACCACTCCAGATCAGTTATTCTGCCTTGAAACTGTAGTGTGCAAGCATTACTTTGTTTCGGTCTGAAGGACACTGAGAGCTTGTGTAATTATTGAGCATACGAGTCTTAAGAACTGATCTCAGGGGAACGGGCGCCGTGTCGCACAGAATTGTTCTGGATGGCACATCATTTGTTGTGGTCTGACTTTGCACTTACCATCAAGTGAACGTTTTGCTCGTTTCGTCCCTTACGCCTATTAAAAAATATAATTAGCTATATGATACAATGAGTTTTTAATGTTGCGTTTTGTTGTGTAATTAATATATTTAGATCTTAATAAAACTTTTGGTCAATTAGAAGTTGTCATAACTTTATCGCTACTCAACGATAGATCGCAGCATGAAACGTATATTTGCGGAAATAATTTGGACTAAAATAATTCTTTCGCAATTAATACTAACTCTAACTTAACCTACTAATTAGTATAATGTCCCAAAATAAGTTTCGAAAAATGTTTTGAAATCGATTCAATAATTTCTGAGCAGGGATAATCCCTGCCAAACAAACGCATAAACTTTCCCTGTTTACGGTATTAAAAGTAAAAAAGTAAATGTAAATACAATAACATTGTTTAAAGCTGTAATTTGATTTCAATTAAACATTATAAATTCATCGGGATTCATTTCATATTACGCCAGTAATCGTGATCGCTAAATATAACTGAAAGTTGTACAGTAATTGCGATAAAATACATAAACTACAAACGAAACTTATTTTTGGGTCATTGTATCAGGTAAGGTCCTCTATATATCTTGTTGTTTACTTTTGGCGCCAAATCGAAAAGTGGCGGTAGTGTTTTTATTGAATTATGTAATTTCTCTGTATATTTTGAGTTTTGATGTTTGATAAGTGTATTGTGCAGCAAGTGCTCGTGAAAGTGTACAGTGATTGGAAAATTCAATTCAAGACCAAAATTGTACTTTTCGTTTTGTCTCCATCAGTTCAGCAAATCTTCAGTAAAAGTTAACTATCATTTTTTTGTCGATCGAAATGAGGTCCTTGTTATAATAAAATTATTAATGGACATTAGCAAAAGAAAGAAGAAAAAGCAGAAAGAAAGAAATCGTGTTGTCACTAACTACCATTATTAAACGGCCATTGATATAGCTCAGAAAAAAAGTTAATGGAAAATAAAAACAAATTATAATAAAAATAATTGGCGATTGTTTCCATCTAATTTTTAATAGTTAGATTCAGCGATAGACTCTGTATGTATGTGTGTATCAACAGTATCTGAAAGTGCTAATTTATAACGTGATGGATACGAGGAAAGGATAAGAGGAAATCAGAATATATGACCAAAAAAATTCCTAAATTGTTAATTCGCCGACAAGCGCATCAGTAGGATGGCGAATTAATGAAGTAGACTATTATTAATAAGTCGTCATTCGTCGTTTCAGCCTATTAATAATCCACTGCTGAACATAAGCCTCCCCCATAGATTGCCACAAAAGTTTGTAGCTCACGTTTTGGGGGGATTTTGCCATAGTTGCCACGCTTGGCAGAGGGGTTGGCAACCGCCGTTTATTTATTCAGATGTTCCAGCAAGATGCTGCTGCCCATCTCCTGGTTTTCATTTTCCTTGTCGACTTTTACGACACCCACGGGATGAGATGGGGTGGTAGATTCTCTTAGGCCGCTACCACACGGCTATTATTAATAAGTCAGTGGACTATTATTACTAAAAAAAACGAAAGTCCCCCGAGACGTCAGCTCTTAAGTCTCATATGCCCAGTGATTACGCTAGCTCTCAGTGCCCTTCAAACCGAAACACAGTAATGTTTGCACATTACTGCTTCACGGCAGAATAACTGACCCTGCGGTGGTACCTACCTAGACGGCAATTTTAATTTATTTTTTTTGCAATCATATTACATACATACATTCATTCACCCCTTTTCCCATATAAGGGGTAAGCAGAGACCACAACAGATGACAGTTTTTCGTACGTGTAAAAAAAAACTGGCTTTCAGTTGCGTTCCCACGAGCAGTATAGAGACAGTACTGCATATTTTGGTGTTATTCTGTACTAATAAAGGCTGTCCGTACAATACCTTAAACCTCGTACATACTAGTACATACATATTTGCTATTCATGACTCAACGTTTTCAGACTCGAAGTGCATTCAACACACGGAGATAACTTAATAAAACCAGGAGATGGGCAGCAGCATGTTCTTGGAACATCTGAATAAGTAGACTGCCGTTGCCAACCCGCCTCCCAAGCGTGGCAACTATGGCTAAATCCATCCAAAATGAGAGCTACAAACTTGTGGCAATCTATGTGGGAGGCTTATGTTCAACAGTGGACTAGTGATAGGCTGAAATGATGACGATGATGATAATAATGACACTCTGTAAAATTATAATTTCACTGTAATTATCTTACGCAGGAAAGGTTTCTCAGAGGTAGGGAATTGCTGTAGAACCATTTGGATTAAAATACCAATGAAAATGCAATACAGACTTGGGCCACGGGATCGGCTGCCTGTCACAGGTTTGATAATTTAAGTTGGCATATTTTCTCCCCCTTACGGTACGCAAACCGTCACTTGGTCAATCACTGTGAGGCTAACAGTATCTTAAACGGTAGGCCTGAAGCTGACAGTCGTCCTGAGGTGACCGCACCGTGTGGGCATGACGAGTTCAATCGGGATGCGAATAGGCGGATCTGAGGGAGGAGTGGCTGTGTGATGGCTGACGATTTTCCTACCCATCTCGGCAAAAGTGATGAGGACCAAAGCCGCTGTGGGTGTTGGAAGGACTAGTGTTCGCTTTTCTAGCCACCCTGCCCTCCGCGTGGTGGATACGGGGGAGTCTGTTGCCATGCGAAGATGAAGGAGGTGTAGGATGAGTGTGGAGGACGGTTTTCCTCAAACAGGGCCAAATGGTAAGCGGCCGGCGCTGGAGTCGTGGATCTTCGCGTGAGCATTTCCGTTGCTATGTTGATCGGACACGTAGATCATCATGGTGATCTAGATGGTGCAAGCCCGACACCAACCGACCTTTGCCCCGCTTGCACGGGTGTGCGTCAGACATTCTCCATGGAAAAAAAGCCTTCCATATTAAAGATGGTTATTATAACATACATATATTGAGTTCCGTGTTAAGGCGGCCTAAGACCACCACATCTCATCACGTGAGTGTCGTAAAAGTCGACAGAGGGAAAATGAACACCAGGAGATGGGCAGCAGGATCTTCCTGAAACATCTCAATAAATAAACTGCGGTCGCCAACTCGCCTGCCAAGCGTGGCAACTATGAAAAATTTCCCCCAAAATGAGAGCTACAAACTTTTGTGGCTATCTATGGGGGAGGCCTATGTTCAGCAGTGGACTTGTGATAGGCTGAAATGATGATGATGACGATAATGATGATATATTCAGTCACGCCTTTTTCCCATATAAGGGGTATGCAGAGAATAGACACGTAGCCCACGAGACGTGACGGGTGGCGAACTACGTCGACCACGAGACGTGACAGCATTGCATGGTATTGTTCTGCACGACTAAAGGTCATTCCGCCATCATTAATGTTCCAATAACATCTTGAAATACAACAACTTTTTATTTAGCATTAAAATCTAAATAACAACTTATTCTGTCAATGAAAAACCGAACAAGAGATACCTATTCAGTTAACAAACATTACGACGGACACACCAGACAAAGAGACGTCGCTTTTTTACATACAAAGTAATCTGTGATGGCACAGTTGCAAAGAGGCGGGATTTCAAAAGCAATATCTCATAATTTTCAGCGCATTCATATTTTGTTGGAAGCGCTGAGTGATTACGGGAACAAACCGAACAGCGACGTTGTAATAAAAAATACAAAGCGCCTCAACATTTTTGTTTTGCTTTATGCGTAAGAACGCAATTTAAGCTTACGTGACAAAGTATATCCCGTATATCTACTCGCTAGTTTTAGCAATGTTGCGTGGCTCTGCATACTACTTTTTTTGGTTTATTTAACTATCAAATACATTTTTTTTATTATTTCATAAAAGTGACGGAACGAGCAAAACGTTCACCTGATGGTAAGTGTAACGTCTGCCCATAACATATGCTGTGTCACCCAGAAATTTACTGTGTGACACCACACTGCGCCCGTCACCCTGAGACATCAGTTCTTAAGTCTCATATGCCCAGTGATCTATTATTATTAAAAAAAAACGAAAGTCCCCCCGAGACGTCAGCTCTTAAGTCTCATATGCCCAGTGATTACGCTAGCTCTCAGTGCCCTTCAAACCGAAACACAGTAATGTTTGCACACTACTGCTTCACGGCAGAATATCTGGCCCTGGGGCGGTACCTACGAGTACCTAGACGGATTCCTGCATAAATACATATCCTCGGTTACATACTTACAGTTTTATGTTGATACAAACGACTCACTTTATACAATATATATTACGAAACGTCATCATCATTATCATTATCATTATCATATATTACTGGCGAAAACAAAAAAAATACTAAGAAAAAGAAATAAAAAAAGAAAAAAATATATAATAAACTAAGAATGGTAAACAGAGTTAAGTTATTCCAATTGTATAACATAACTCTAAGATAATGTTAGAAATAACCTACTTGCTCTATCCCCATCCGAAAATATGCTCTACATTTCTATTCTATTCTATTCTATTCTATTCTAAAAGGAGTCCCTTTAGGCAAGGTTCCGAAGCTACTGGCAGCGTTCCCCCTTTGAGTGTAATATATATGTGTATATCTTATTCCAGTCCTATTTATAAAAAATATAATTCTATTTATTAATATATTATCGGATGCCACTGAAAATCAGGATATGATCTGGCACCCTAGCATATCCCGAGTGGCCGTCCTTATTGCAGCTCATGGTACAATACCATAAACGGAACTGTGTTGTCTGTTTTTATTTTTTACACAGTTAATCGTGACTTGTATGCGTGTAACAAATAAATGTTTCTTTATTTCTTTTTTCTTTCTTTCAATTAAAGACAACTTATTCATTCTTCTCGCTCACAGAACTTCATACGAGTACATTCTGACAATATTAACGGCCTTTCATATACAAACAGGTCACACTAAGGGCTTGTGTCCAGGAGAGCGTCGAGTGCGGTGATGACTTGAGTTCAGAATCCATCCAGGTAGTCAACATCACAGCGTCAGTTATTCTACCGCCAAGCAGTAGTCTGTAAACATTACTATGTTTCAGTTTGAACGGTACTTATAGCTAGTGTAATTACTGGGCGTATGAGATATAATAAATGTTTCAGGATGACGAGCGCAGTCTGGTGGCTTATGGTGTGAAAAAGAGTCCAACACCATAACTGGTGGTAGGGTTACTATGCAGAAATCCGTCTAGGTAGGTACCACTCCAGGTCCAGTTATTCTGCCGTGAAGCAGCAGCGTGCAAACATTACCGTGTTTCAGTTTGAAGGGCACTGAGAGCTAGCGTAATCACTGGGCACGAGAGACTTAAGAACTGATGTCTCAGGATGACGGGCGCTGTGGGGCGTCTTTGTGTATTTGTTATGAGCAGACGTTGCACTTACCATCAGGTGAACGTTTTGTTCGTTCCACCACTTTTAACAATTAATACATACTAGTTTATATATGCGAAAGTAATTCTCTCTGTCCCTCAGTCTGTTTGATACCTTTTCACGGCTCAACCGCTGAATCGATCTCGATGAAATTCCGCACAGAGATAGCTTGCATCCTGGAGACGGACATAGGATATTTTTTATCCCGGAAAATTAAATAGTTCCCACGGGATATTTAAAGTACCTATATCCACGCGAACGAAGTCGCGGGCATCTACTAGTAATTCCATAAACAAAGAACATTGTAATTCTTAAGACAGCAGTGGGGTGGAGACACCGGTTGCGGACGCCGAGCGGCATAATATCTTAATCCAATCGCAAACAGATGTTTGAATTCGAATCTCATTATATAATTGGGGTAAAAGGATTCATTGTCGGCGTCACTCTTTAGTTTTTAGTCTACTTAGAGCAGTTTGCTAGTATAATTTATTTTTTTATGTTGAGCAAGTAAATAATAAATTATGGCCGTGTGGCGGCGGCCCAAGAGAAAGTAAAAGTTGACAGAGGGAAAATAAAAATCAGGAGATGGGCGGCAGCATCTTCCTGGAACACGAGAATAAATAAACTGCGGTTGCCAACCCGCCTGCCAAGCGTGGCAACTTTGGCAAAATCCCTCCAAAATAGGAGCTACAAACTTTTGTGGCAATCTATGGGGGAGACTTATGTTCAGTAGTGATAGGTTGAAATGATGATGATGACGACGTTTGGACAGTTTCTCTAAACTTAAAATATATTGAAAAAGGGTACTAAGGATATGTATTAGAAAACAATCTCGTGGACTCCCATATATGGTAGAAAAACTACTCAATTATACCAAAACAAAGACATCGACATCGGTAACGGATAGCAGCACAGCTATGCTATACGACACGGCAACCCTTCCCAACATGACCTAGGACGGTTCTCACCGCCCAGAGCTGCTTACGACGAAACAAGTCGACAGTCCAAACGAAAGTCCTAACCTTCCTCGCACGGTCATTAGATGCCTTTCATTAGAAATACTAGATTCCCAACATGAGAATAAGCTAAACGTTAAAAGTTAGCTTAATTTCTTCTTTAAACAACCAAGTTTAAATAATGTTTATGAAATTTTCAGTAATCATGCTTTTATTTTTTTATTAGGGTTAACAAACAGTAAACACAATATTAATTTTTATATATAATAGTTGTACACAATTATCGGTTATTGTGCTCTGGTAGCACCGTTAACCGCAAATTATTAAGCAAAAATATAAAGGTGGTGTAACATAATTTTTAAAGTATTACAATTAAGTGTAAACACTAAGGTCTAAATTTCAACTAAGTGTAAATAATAAAGTCTAAACTCATAACTAACAATAAATTCTAAAGACACTTAATTACTCGTATCTCTGTTACTGCCTTTTTAAACAGTCCGACTCGCAAAAACATTATGTCGATACAGTAAATGATTTACCTCATTGAAAAAATATTTATCAAATTGATCAGCTACCGGTTACTTTACCCTATTACAAAAAGAGGTAATGGGGATTAAGTAAGATTTGCGACGGTTTCCTCTTCAGTACAGTAAACAATGGATTATTTTATAGATTTAAAACCCAATATCTAGTACTTGCGTTTAACAGAAAGAGAAAAGGCACTTGTATGAGTTAATTTACTATGCCATTTTTTTTAATTAGATTCGAGTATCAGACAACAAATCATCATGCAGTAAAAATAATCTTATTTGAGTAAAGAGTATATTGTACAATAACTGTGGTGTATTTTGTAGAACGTTACTATGGTAAGGGTAAGAAAATCTGTCACCTCCTCTCGTAAGACGTCGAAAGGAAATTTCTTAGACACGTGAAGCCCGTCAACCCGCACTGGACCAGCGTGGCGGACTTTTCCCAGCTCCAAAACCTTCTAAGAAATGAGAGGCCTGTGCTCACCTGTGGGATATTTAGAGACTGTTCATCATCATCATCACCTAGCACTAGTCCACTGCTGAACATAGGCCTCCCCCGTGGATTGCCACAAAAGTTTGTAGCTCTCATTTTAGGGGGATATTTATATGGGGTCAGAATCAGTCGTAGTATCGCGATACGATTGCAAATGATGCGTTTAAATCCAAATGCGTTCATTAACGTATCGTTTCCGGACTATAAAATGAATATGATTTTCGGCATAAACAAACCAGGATAAAATCATATCGCTCAGTTTCGGATATCGCCCGTATTTGCAATAGTGTTACACATTATTTATATTCGCTCCACAATCGCTGCAGACTGCCGCTAAATGGAATTTAAAAGCTTCGAGCATTTTGCTGCGATGCTTTTTTGGATGACTTTCTGCAATATATGTTAATCGGTAATTTTTCGTTTTAATGTATATTGGTACATGTGAATTAAATAAATATGATTTTTTATTAATGTAAATCCGTGTGGTAGCGGCTTAAGAGAGTCTACCACCCCATCTCATCCCGTGGGTGTCGTAAAAGTCGTCAGAAGGACAACCAAGTAGCATCTTCCTGGAACATCTGAATAAATAAACTGCAGTTGCCAACACGCCTGCCAAGCGTGGCAACTATGGCAAAATCCCCCCAAAATGAGAGCTACAAATTTGGGGAAATCTATAGAGGAGGCCTATGTTCAGCATTAGACTAGTGATGGGCTGAAATGATTAGTATTAATATATTTTCAATTAAACTAAAAATAAGTGAATTGGAGCTCAGTGTATCACCAATATTCTTATGTAGTACACATACATATATACACGCTACTTTCCCATTGGAGTTGGCAGATACCACATCCGTAGCCCAGTTT
Source organism: Luehdorfia chinensis (assembly GCA_019845155.1). Lineage (NCBI taxonomy): Eukaryota > Metazoa > Arthropoda > Insecta > Lepidoptera > Papilionidae > Luehdorfia > Luehdorfia chinensis. The sequence goes on from JAHVAK010000107.1 coordinate 2,830,734, forward strand.
TCGTCCCCTAAGAAAACGAAACGTGACGGGTGGTGAACCATGTAGCCGCCATTTTGGTTCAAGTTAGAATTTTTGCTCCGTATCGCGTTCCCACGAGTAGCTAGGGAAGATGTTGTCCATCCAAGAGAGCCCCATATGCTTGGGTAAGGCTAGTCTTATTTTGGGGTCGCTCGGTCCAAGAGCAGATTGGCACGCTAACTACTAGGCTCGCCCCTAGTCACGCAGCCATCGGTACGACAACCTCTGGTTTGGCGGTGCGGAAGAGAAAGGATTAGGTCTGTAGGAAATTGACTTGGGTTAGGGAATGGGGAAGTTAGGAAAGGAATTATTAGGTGTAGAATACTACTATTTCGGAAGGAGTAAGTGGGGAGCAGTAGCTCGGAAGGCCGGGATCGCTTACCGTATTTTCTGGACAAGGCAACTTAGGTCAAGTAAAAATGTAGACAAATTATGGTAATATAACGAAATGCGAAATCTTTTTTAGTTTCATCATCATCATCGATCTCTTTATTATTGAGTAGACATTTTAAATGGAAGAAAGTAACGAGACGAGCAAATCGTTCACCTGATGCACTTACCGGACCGCCTCATCATCATCATCATTTCAGTCTATCACTAGTCCACTGCTGAACATAGGCCTCCCCCATAGATTTCCACAAGTTTGTAGCTCTCATTTTGGGGTGTTTTGCCATAGTTGCCACGCTTGGCAGGCGGGTTGGCAACCGTAGTTTATTTATTCAGATGTTACAGGAAGATGCTGCAACCCATCTCCTGGTTTTTATTTTCTCTCTGTCGACTTTTAAGACACCCACGGGATGAGATTTCTGTGTGTTGCCATTAACATTTCTGTGTGGCACTGGCACCACACCGCGCTCATCACATCAGTTCTGAAGTCTCATGTAAAGTAAAGTAACAGCCTATATATGTCCCACAGGCCTCCTCCCATTTCTGAGAGGGTTTTAGAGCCGGGAAGAATCCGCCACGCTGCTCCATTGCGGGTTGGCGGACTTTACATTTCATAGAAATAACTTTTATGACATGCAGGTCTCCACACGATGTTTTCCCCCACCGCCGAGCACGTGGTAAATCAGCACTTAAAATTGATATTAACAATTTCAGTGGTGCTGGCCCCGGGAATCGATCCCAGGTCACTCGCGAACTATAAATAATAAAAGTGGCACTAACCTACACGGATTCTTGCATCCTGGATAGGTCGGACACGGTCCACGGCATTTTTAAAAATTCCAAAATTTGTGTCATTCGGAACACGCAATCTGCGTAATAAGCTAATTAAAAAAACTTTTGTAATGGTTGTTCGGTGTTGAATAACACCGTCCAGCGCTTGTCGGGGCCCCGCACAATTAGAGCGTGACTGTACCGATGGGGGAGTGAAATAGATTTGTAATACATACCGCTCCGGCTTTATGCTGACGCGAAGGAAAATATAATGGTAATGGTCTATTCAACATGGATGTAATAATTAATCGATTGTAATTTTAATCAAATATAGACTAACAAATAAATGAAGAAAGACGCTACTACAACACAACAAGATAATTAAAAGAAGACAAGCAAGTGCCGTGTGGTGGCGGTTTAAGAGAATCTACGACCCCATCTCGTGGATGATGTGCAAACCAGGAGATGGGCAGCAGCATCTCCCTGGAACATCTGATAAATAAACTACGGTTGCCAACCCGTCTGCCAGGCGTGGCAACTATGGCAAAATCCCCCCAAACTGAGAGCTACAAACTTTTGTGGCAATCTATGGGGAGGCCTATCTTTAGTAGTGGACTTGTGATAGGCTGTTATTCCTTCGTTGCCTCAACCTGACTAAGCAGTTTCCGAATATTTTACGTATAATTGAAAAATAATTGAAGAAATATTTCCAAAACGCTTAATAAACGACTGATGTCGTTAGACGTATATATTTGCAAGACGACTGCGTTGCCTAGTGGTCAGGTTCTACGCCTATGTGCAGGATTCAAATCCCAGCCGAAGTCAACATTTGTGCTAAACATAAATTGCTGGCTTTCGGGTCTGGTTGTGTTGTAATTGTCCCTATATTTCTGATACTGTATCTTAGCCTACCTCTGACCTTATCCGATGAGTACATCAGGCGCGGGTAAGTTGGGACCAGTGAACGCCTGTGTCTACGCGTACACTTACAGCACCATAATAATGCACAATTGATAACTTCTGACAGCATTCGAAAATTGTTGCCATGGTTGAAAATCGGCCAGGAGGAAACTATAATTTTTTTAATCTATAATACAGTCGAACATTGCACATTTAAAAATAAAGAATATTGAAACGTGTTTATGCAACATGTTTAAAATAATGACATTTTGTTTTAAACTAGCTGTAGCCAACGACTGCGTCCGTGTGGATTTAGGTTTTTTTAATATATTTTTTTTATTCAGTAAACGAGCAAAACGTTCACCTCATGGTAAGTGCAACGTCTGCCCATAACAAATGCTGTGTCACCTAGAAAATTTTTGTGTGATACCACACTGTGTCCATCACCCTGAGACATAAGTTCTTAAGTCTCATATGCCCAGTGATTACGCTAGCTCACAGTGCCCTTCAAACCGAAACGCAGTAATGTTCGCACACCACTGCTTCACGGCAGAGTAACTGGCACTGGGGTGGTACCTACCTAGACGGATTCCTGCATAGGAATCCTACCACCAGATATACTTATTTTACCGCAATAAACCGCCGTGCGGTAGCGGCTTAAGAGAATCTACCACCCCATCCCACCCCGTGGGTGTCGTAACAATCGACAGAGGGAAAATGAAAACCACGAGATGGGCAGCGGCATCTTACTGAAAAAATTAATTGCGGTTGTCAGCCCGCCTGCCAAGCGTGCCAATAATAGCAAAACCCCCCAAAATGAGTGTCTTCTGAGTGTCAATCTTTTGTGACAGTCTATGGGGGAGGCCTATGTTCAGCAGTGGACTAGTGATAGGCTTAAATGATGATGATGATGATGATGAAATATTCTAAGTCCATCCCCAGGATGCAAGATATCTCCGTGCCGAATTTCGTCAAGATCGGTTCAACGGTTTAGTCGTGAAATGTTAACAAATAGACAGAGGGACAGAGAGAGTTACTTTCGCATTTATAATATTACAGATTCTAGTTTACATTTACTGTTTTTATAGAAGGTGATGATGATGTTCTCCTAGCCGATTTCGACCACTCACTACTGTCGAGAGCCATCAACTGCGCAGGAGATATTATAGTGCCACAAGTGTACGCGCAAACACAGAGGCACTCACTCGTCCCAACCTACCCGCGCCCGATGTAACGCTGATGCGATAAGATCGGAGGTAGGCTAGGATGCAGAGTCAGAAACAAATTGGCAATCACAACACAACCAGACCCGAAAACCAACAATTTATGTTTTAGCACAAATGTTGGCTCCGGCTGGGATTCGAACCCAGGACCCGCAGCTTAGAAGTCAGGTACTCTGACCACTAGGCCACGCGTTCGTCAAGAAAAGACGACAAGAAGGTGACAAGACAATCAAAACCTAATGGTGCAGCGACTGCACATAAAAATGCTATGTCACCCAAAACAACTGTGTTCTGCCCGTCACTCTGAGACATTAGTTCTGAAGTCTTAAGAGAATCTACCACCCCATCTCATCCCGTGGGTGTCGTAAAAGTCGAGTGAGGAAAAATCAAAACGAGGCGATGGGCAGCAGCATATTCCTGAAACGTATGAATAAATAAACTGCGGTTGCCAATCCGCCTGTCAAGCGTGGCAACTATGGCGAAATCTCCCCAAAATGAGAGCGACTAACTTTTGTGACACTGTATGGGGGAGGCCTTCGTTCAGCAGTGGACTAGTGATAGGCTGAGACGACGATATATCAGCTCTCAGTGCACTTCAGAGCGAAGCAATTTAATCAGACCGAAAGATATATAAATGAGTTAAGTGATAAAACCAGCCTACAGCGACTCCGTGTGTTTCAGCCTTAGTCTGTTTTGCATGAAACATCAAAAAAAAAACACATCTATTTATTATTATTTAACTTGGCCCACAATACGTGATTACACCTTCAAAAGTTGTTTACATTTGCGGTTACGACTGTTGCGAACGCGTACGGGTATTCCGAAGCCGGTTCTCATTTAAGGTCCTATAACAATAAAGTGCTCTCATTGAGGATGCTGAGTAAATCCTGGATATGTTTCGAAGCACGCGTAAGCCGCGGTGTAAACAATTCTATAACGCGCTTTCATCTCCGGACGTGTATTACAAGATTTGAATGTAGTAGTAACGTTGCGTATTGGCACAAGGTATTTTTTTTTATTTAATGATTATTTGAAGAAGATGTCAAGAAAATCTCTGCCCTAGCAAATGCTGTGTCACCCAAACCACTGTCATCTTCACACATAGTCTCATATGCACAGTAATTACACTGGCTCCCAGTGCCCCTCAGACTGAAATACAGTAATGTTTGCACACTATTGTCTGACATTGCGTTGGTAACTATGTAGGTCACTGTAATCCTTCCACTGTATACAAAAAAAATTGATCTTATTAGTCATCAGAGTTTCAAAATTCACTATTAGACGTAGGCCCTTCGTAAAAACCACCAGTGAAAGTTGGAATGCTGGATAGGTGTCTGTCAGAGTAGAACAGCACCTACCTCTTTCCTACAAAGGTATCGTAAGAGGCGACTAAGGTATTGTGTACGCCATGAGATGAGGTGATGGATTCTCCAATGCTGCTACCACACTTCTTGTATTTAATATTCATCATCTTCATCACAGTGTCAGTTATTCTACCGCCAAGCAGTAGTGTAGTACTCATTTCTAGAGTAATGAATGTGCATATGAGACATAAAAACTGTCTAGCTGTGTCGAGAGCAGTGTGGTTCAGCACAGAAATGTTCTGAGTGTCAGCATTTGTTATAAGCAGACGTTGCACTTACCATCAAGAGAACGATTAGCTCGCCTCGTCACTTTCTTCCAAAATTTGAATGGTTTTAGTAACTCTCGTTTCAGATGTACACACCTACTTTTAATTATGTATGGCTTATGTATGTTCATGATTAGAGATATTATGTTTTATTTTTTAAATTTAAATAAAGTTATGTGTATAGTACATTTTCAAGGAATTTTCTGCTACACACCACACGATTTTTTTCCAGACGGATATGACTTATCGACCGTTTCTCGAAGACCGACAACACCACTGCATTTCAATTGCAGATGTTCATAGGCGACAGTGATCACTTATTATCAGGTAAGCTGCTTTTTTTTGTTTGTCCCCTCTTCTATAAAAAAGTTAAAAACGGATGTAAAAAAATTTAAATTAAATTTATTAATAGGAATTTTCTGGAATGCAGCCTGGTCTCATTATTATTTATACTCTTAGTCTTTCAAATAATCCGACATTATCGTATCTTTGTAAAAATTATCATCTCACAAACTTAATGAACGTCTATTTAAGTGACCATTCCACACAGAGAACACTACATATATATAAAAAGTCTACAATCGTAAAAACGCCGTGTTGTCTCTATCGCATCACCTATCGATACATCGACGTATTAGCGACCGGACAAGTTATAAGCAAAAGCGTTTTTAATCTCTACACTGCTCAGCGACGCTTTACTAATAGAAGCATTTCTATGCAGGAGTCCGAATGGGTAGGTGCCCGTTATTCTGCCGCAAAAAATAGTGAACAAGCATTTCTGTGTTTCGATCTCAAGGGAAAAATTACTAGGCATATAAGACTTAATAATTGATGTTTCTCACAGAAGTTTTCTGGATGACACAGCGTTTGTTATGGGCAGATGTTGTACTTACCATCAGGCGAACTTTATGCTCCTCTTATCGATTTTACTCTTCAGCGTAGGTATATAAGACTTTCACTTTAATAAAATTTTAAATATTAGTTTCTTCATTACCCTGTGTAAAAGTCTCCACTGCTGGGCATTTTTTTTATTGTATAAAGTAACGAAATGAGCTAAACGTTCACCTGATGGTAAGTGCAACGTTCGCCCACAACAACTGCTGTGTCACCCAGAATATTTCTGTGTGACACCACACTGCGCCCGTCACTCTGATACATCAGTTCTTAAGTCTCAGATGCCCAGTGATTACGCTAGCTCGCAGTGCCCTTCAAACCGAAACACAGTAATGCTTGCACACTACTGCTTCACGGCAGAATAACTGGCCCTGGGGTTCTAACTACCTAGACGGATTCCTGCATAGGAATCCTACCACCAGTGAAATAGTCCTCTTCCAAGAATTCAGTGCCAGGCGCCTCGCGCTATAGACGCTGTTCACTATCAACGGTACATTTCCAACATACAGAGACTGAGATGAAGAGATTAGATTAGAGAGACTAGAACTTCTTACGCCGCCGACAAACGACACGTTTGTCTGTGTAAATGTTAGCCCGTTTATCTAATTTCGTGTAATTTTAACCTCAATTATTCTCAGCTTGTCACTTGTACCGTGTTGATCTTAGGGTAATACAACCAGTATTGAGCCCCTCGGCATTTCGACCTTTGGGGTAAACCAGCCAGTTTACGACACCTCCGTAACGGGTGGATTTCAAAGTGATCCGGGCAGAAGGACCAATATTGGTTCGCGGGTGATTTCACCTTGCGCCGGTAATTGAAACGCTGTATCCCATTTCGCTTTCTATTAGATAAGGTGTTAACCCATAGCTTACAAATGTAATTTGGTATTAAACGAATGAGGTCTTAAAACCAGTGTTAATAAAATTTAGTAGATTAGTATTGGAAAGCTTAAGTTCATTTATATGGATGAATTCTTCTCTTTTTATTTCATTAAGGGTGATAAAAAGAATCAAATCTGATGATAAGTGGATACTGCGGCTTATAGAAACCCACCTACGTCGCAAAGACGTGTATATTTGTAAATAAAAACCATAGCATAGAGTTTCACATGTACTTGAAATTCTTAATTTTTATTAAATTTCTCTACTGATGATAGTGGACATTATGAGTCTTAAGAATTGATTACTCAGGGTTACGAGCAGTGTTACACAGAACTGGGTAACGCAGAAATTGTTACGAGCAGAATTTGTAGTTATTATCAGTTTTTTTTTGTTTAATTTATATTTTAATAATGTGACAAGACGAGCAAAACGTTCACCTGATGACAAGTGCAAAGTCTGCCCATAACAGATGCTGTGTTACTCAGAATATTTCTGAGTAGCACGATATTGCGCCCGTCACCTTGAGACATCAGTTCTTAAGTCTCATATGCCCAGTGATTATGCTAGCTTTCAGTGCCCTTCAGACCGAAACACGGTAATGTTTGCACACTACTGTTTCACGGCAGAATAAATGGCCCTGGGGTGGACCTGCCTAGACGGATTCCTGCATAGGCATCCTACAACCAAGTTGAACGATTTGCACACAAACACATTGACTAATCTGTCATAGATATGATTAAAATTAATGTCCCTACAAGAAATTTCAGAAGTCAGTTCTTAAATTAGAAGAAGGTAAACACACAGTGATATTGGCTGGAAATGCACAAACAACAACATTTTATTTCGTTTACGTGTGTAGGTTACGTACTATATTTCGTATTTACGTATATAAGCGCCTCGGTAGCTCGAGGGCTAGGCGCCCGCTTTAAATTTCATACTACGTGAGTGACCTGAGTTTGATTCCCGGTGCCGGCACCACTAAACGTGCTGATTTACCACGTGATCGGCGATGAAGGAAAACATCGTGAGGAAAGACCTGCATGTCACAGAAATAAAAAATATTTCTTAGACATGTGAAGTCCGCCAACCCGCTTTGGAGCAGCGTGGCGGATTCTTCGCCGCTCCAAATACCCTCTCTGAAATGAGAGGTGGCCTGTGCATAGCAGTGGGACATTTATAGGCTGTTACTTATGTTACTTTTACGTAGATACGGTATGTAACATAATTCGTATCTCAAGACATCGAACCAATTTTTTGAAACTGCACTACACTAAATTATCTACATTATGTGAGCTCTTTTCAGCAGTTAAGGAATTAGGCATCACACACGACAGCTTTATTTTTTTTAAACTAAAAGATATTGAGATAAATGCTTGGTAGTTTTTGATTATCTTTTATAGATTAATTTTTTTTGCGCGGAACTTTAATTATTTTTCTAAAATTAGTTACTCGCTATAATATCAGCCTATCATAATCGGTCCAGCCGTTTCGGAGATTTGCCGGAACAAACAGACAGACAGACAAATTTTAAAAAAATTGTTCTTTTTACTTATAAGTACCGTATATACTTTCATAAGCATTGAGAAATAGCTGTTATTACAAATAGACACTTCAATTTTATTTATTTGTATAAATACTTAATTAGTTTAAGCTTAAAGTTACAATACCGACATAGGGCGGATTTCACCGTTGAAACTAAACGCAATCAGTTCAAGAAAAATGAAGTTTAAGCGTTTAACTGAGTTCAATGCTACAGTTTGCATTTCATCAACATCAAATGAACGCAGTCAATGCTAAACGCGGTTCAAATTCTGAACGCCCAATTTTCGACGTTCAGCTCTCTAAACGCGTTTAAAGATCTGTCATTATCAATCGCACAATTATGTAAACACAAAAATTATTTTTAATTCGTATTATTTATTGTTTGCAATAGGTTTAAAACAGACTGTTTGATGTCGCAAAATACGAAATAAATCTCGTCTTTTTGTTTTAGATTGTGACGATATTTCATGTAAACTTCGTTTTACTAAAAAAAAAAAGTAAAGTTTCAGCCTATAAATGTACCACTGCTGAGCACAGGCCTCCTCTCATTTCTGAAAGGGTTTTGGAGCTAGGAAGAATCCGCCACGCTGCTCCAATGCGGGTTGGCGGACTTCACATGCCCTCGAAATATTTCTATTCCTCAGACATGCAGGTTTCCTCACGATGTTTTCCTTCACCGCTAAGCACGTGGTAAATCAGCACTTAAAATTGTAGAACAATATTAGAGGTGCCGGCACCGGGGATCGAACCCAGGTTACTCGCTTACTATGAAATTAAAGGCGAGCACCAGGCCCCTGAGATACCACGGCGGCTTTTACACGCGATCAAAATGGAGCCGGTGAAATCGGTTTGACGAAAAACCGAAATCAAATGATACATTTGAACTCAGTTAAGTAAAACGTGCTTCTATTAAACTTGATTTCCAAAGCGATCGGTGAAATCGGTTCTTAATGTATTACGGCGTTCTCCGCCGGATCGCCCAGGAGAAAATGAAAAATGTTGGCAGATTAAAACTTTTATTAAAAATAAATGTTTGAATGAATATGTTTGAAAGAACGAAATACACTCTTACACTGTAAATATTTTTTTGAAAATGTTACGTTATTTTATAAAATATTATGTAATACTAGCGGACCTGACAGACGTTGTCCTCCCTAAACGTTGGCTTATTTATTTATTTTTTTAACTGGTAACAGAATTACAAGTATATTACATGAAAATAATAAAACTTAGGTGCTAGGTACACATGTAACTCAATTTTTATTTATAAAGATTTTATTAAAAGTTACTGTTTTTATGTACATATGGATTTCGTGTTAATTTGTAATTAATAGATAGTAAATAGTTATTGTAAGTGTGTAAGTGATTCTAGTGAATTAGTCTAAATAAATGAAATATAAGGACTTGAATTTGTAGTCTAAATTAACTTAAAACCTGTCTCAAAGTTAACTAAGATTATAAATATATCGATACTAAAGTTATAAATGCGAAAGTAACTCTTTCTGACCCCTGTCTATTTTTTGCCTTCTCTCGGTTCAACCGTTGAACCGATCTTGCCGGAATTCGGAATAAAGATAGCTTGCGTCCTGGAGACAGACGTGCGATACTTTAAATTCCGGAAAATCAAAGATGTCGGGTATTTTTAAAAAACGTAAATCCACGGGGACGACGTCGCGGGTTTCTGCTAGTCCAAAATAAACGTCTCTTTAAGCTTCACCTTCATTTATATACTGCTGCATCTAAACGAGGACAGGACGAACAAATGAGCGCCGTGCAGTTCAGTGAATTTCCCGAGCGTGACCCGTCTGAAGTGAGTGCCGGGAGACGGGAGAGGAGCCCTCAAAAACGCCCCGCAACGTATTTGGAATGTAAATGCGCCGCGGCGACTCTCTGATAAATAAAGAAAGAGGTTAAACGGGCGAGGTGAGCCGTGTAAACATCGTTACCGTAGGGCTGGTTCAGCATAAGAAAACGTCACATTATTTTCCTAAACTTTCTATATATATATGTGATTAGATATGCCATTGTAATTCAGGGGCCGGGCGTTCGTCTTAAATTTTACAGCATGCGAGTGACCTGAGTACAATTCCCGGTGGCAGAACCTCTGAAATTGTTCAGCAATTTTAACTACTCAGCAGTGACAGAAAACATTGTGAGGAAACCTATCAGAGAAATTAAAACATTTCAACGAAATGTGAAGTCTACCAATCCGCATAAGAGCAGAGTGGCTCTTCCCGGCACCGAAGCCTTTTCAGAGATGAGGGGAGGCATGTGCTCAGCAGTGGGATATTAATAGGCTGTTAGCTTAGTTAGTTATAAGCTTTAGCTATTGTCCCAGGTCTGGGTTCTTATCCAGGCGAAAGATCTGCCACCAGTCGGAAGCTCTTAGTCGTCGCTATGACACGGGGTGACTCCAAGATCACGACTGCCTGACACCGTCTCTTAACCCCTCTCTCCCAACACGGGTTGAGAGGTCAGGTACAGGGATCAATCTATAAAATCTATAAATTCTGTAGTACTATTTAATATTCATAATTGTTATCATTATTAGGTAATGAGTTCATGATCTGCATTATGAAAGAATTATATACCAACGAAGTAGCGAATTCCCAAATCATTGGCCTAATAATATATATACCAGCCTAACAATAAAATAATAAAAATACCACACCCATTATCCGTGTGATGGCGGCCTAAGAGAATCTACCACCCCATCCCATCACGTAAGTATCGTAAAAGTCGACAGAGCGAAAACGAAAACTAGGCGATGGGCAGCAGCATCTTTCTGAAACATCTGAATAGATAAACTGCGGTTGCCAACCCGCCTGCCAAGCGTGGCATAAAAAAATCCCTCCAAAATGAGAGCTACAAACTTTTGTGGCTATCTGTGGGGAAGGCCGATGTTCAGCAGTGGACTTGTGATAGGCTGAAACGTCGACGACGGCGACCCATTATCACTCACCAGGCTTAAAATAAAGGAAAGCATGGGCTTATTAATGAAAAATATGACCTGAAACTAAAAAAAAGGCCAGTGAGCTCCACCCATGGTATGATTCCAATTTCCAATGCAGGATTCAGGTATGCAAACATTATTGTGTTTCGGTCTGAACGTTTTTAGTTAGTGTAATAACTGGGAATATGGGACTTAAGAACTGATGTCTCGGGGTGATGTCTTTGATGATGATAGAATCTTAGAAATGTTCTGTGTGACATGCCATTTTTAAAGGCAGATGTTACACTAACCATCAGGTGAATAATTTTCTCGTCCAATCACTTTCTTCTTTAAAAAACTCCACTGCTAAGCCATGCTCCCAAAAATGCCATAGATTCTATTTTATGGAATGCATTGTATGGAGGATTTTTTTTTAATCGGGTGGTTTTTTGGTTAAAACTTTAAATATTATAAATTAAAGAAACTCTACTTCTTTTAGTTCAACCCTACAAGCTAATACGTGAGTGACAGACAGTCATAAATTACAAACGTCGCATGATCTTCCCGGGGCCCACGTCTGGCGCAGCTAGGGTAAGTTGGAGATTCGATTCCGGTCGAGTTTATTGCCGCCACCTATAATATCTTGTTGGGACACCCAAATAAATTTAATTTCGCTGTTTTTACTACTTCTGAGGGTATATTATTTGGATGTTTTACATCCCACTGCATTTAGTATATGAGCTAAGAGGTAGCTCAGACGTGATACTTACCGTGTGGTCGCGGCGTAAGAGAATCTACCACCCCATTTCAGCCCGCGGGTGTTTTCAAAGTCGACAGAGGGAAAAATATTAAAACCAGGAGATGGGCAGCAGCGTCTTACTGAAACATCCAAACAATCTCAAACCAATGGAGGAGGCCTATGTGCAGCAGTGGACTGATGATGACGCGATAGGCTGAAATGATGATGATGATAGTGATTGAGACATTATTGCATAGTACTTAACAACTACTACAATCCGTGGTGGCGTAAGTAAAGCTTCTTTGGGCGCGACGAGAGTAAAATATCAAGTTTGAAGTTAAATGAACGGTTTTGTGATACGTTTCGGTTATCTATCTATATATTAATACTCGAAGAGCAATCTTTCTACCCCTTTTCCGACATCGCGCGCACGAAGCAGTGTGCAATTTGGCATAGTTAAAGTTTGTATGTTATATGCCCGCGATTTCGTCCGTGTGGGATATAGATTATTTAAATATCCCTTAGGAACAATTTACTTTTCCGGGATATTAAGTATCCTATGTCCGTCTCCAGTATGCAAGCTACGAGTATCTCTGTAATAAATTTCGTCAAGTTCGGTTCAGCGGTTGAAACGTGAAAAGTTAAAAAACATAGAGGGACAGAGAGAGTTACTTTCGCATTTATAATATTAGTATGGATGTGTGTTAAATACATTAAGTGGAATAAAATAAAACATTCATTATTTACGTTCATACTACCAATATCAAAGTCTGTGGTCAAACAGAGTTGAAGATTGTCATCATAGTATTTTAAAATGTTGCCAACAAATTATAACTCAAACCTCAATTATTTTGAAACTTAATTTTTTTAATGAATTGTTGCACTAGTTGCAAATTTATATATTTTAGGCTGTTCCAGGCAGCGTAAGAAATTGTTACAACCCGTTTCATTCCGTGGGTGTTGTAAGAGTCGGCTAAGGGGAATGTCGGGATAATGTGGAATCTGAGTGCGACGGGACAAGCTACACTAATGATTCCAGACTGAAAATACACAGACCGGTGAAATGTTAGAGCTCTCAAGTTTTTTTTTATATTTTTTTTATTTGATAAAGTGTTTAGACGAGCAAAACGTACACCTGATGGTAAGTGCAACGTCTGCCCATAACATATGCTTTGCTACTTAGAATATTTCTGTGTAGCACCACACTGCGTCCGTCACCTTGAGACATAAGTTCTTAAGTCTCATATCCCTAGTGATTACGCTAGCTCAAAGTGCCCTTCAGACCGAAACGCAGTAATGTTTGCTTCACGGCAGAATAACTGGCTTCCTAGGCCAGCTACTCCTCGTACTAATAATATATAGATGTTGTATATACATTTTGCATCTGAGTAACTTTTCATAGCGCGATTATGGAATCATCATCATCATCATTCCAGCCTATCTAGTCCACTGTTGAACATAGGCCTCCCACACATATAGCCACAAAAGTTTGTAGCTCTTATTTTGGGGGGATTTTGCCACAGATGCCACGTTTGGCAGGCGGGTTGGCAACCGCAGTGTATTTATTCAAATGTTCCAAGAAGATGCTGCTGCCCATCTCCTGGTTATGATTTTCCCTCTGATGATCCTCAGTGGCTGAGAGACTAGGAAGCACGCGTTAAGAACTAAGAACTAAGAACCTACCCACTACGTACTAAGAGTACATAAAAGTCGAAGAAGAAAAATCCGTAAACATTTCGGGGCCTCCGTCATATGGCGGAATAACCGTCCAAAATTTCCCAAAAATACCCAATGCACCTGCCAAGTGTAGTAATTACGACAATCCCTTCCAACTTGAGAAAGGCCAGCAGTGAATATACTGGCTGGGTATGCGTGAAGTGAGTCGAAAAACCTGAATTCTACGCCGTGAGTGCTCGCCATGAATTATTCGATGAAGCTGTAAAAGCCAAAAAGGCTAACAGCAGTTACATCACCGAAATTATATCGCCATGAATCCGAATTGCAGGTGGGGTCAACTTTTGAGCGAAAACACAAATCGTTTGTGTCAGGTGGCATCGTAGTTAAACGGTGCCTTATAAATAAAAAAAGTGAATTATGGATGTATTATGCAAGCGAAATTTATGAATGTAAAATGCACATACGTTCCAGGAAATCCTAGGATTTGTCCAGCATATAACTTGGGTCCTCGCGAGTCGCTACGAGAACTATTCAAGGATATTTTGACACTTCCGTCTTTGTATATTTATGAAAATATAATGTACGTACGGAAACACATGTACTTATTTAATAAAAAAGTGACTGTATCGTGTAGAATGGGGCGAGGAGATACGCTAGATGTTCCTGTGGTTAGGTTGGCCAAAACTAGAAAATCTTTTCTTAGTAGATCCATCAAATTTTATAACAAAGTTCCTAAAAGCGTGACTCAAAAAACTGACATAGAATTCAACAAACTTGTCAAGAAGACATTATTAGAAAAAGCATACTATAAAATAGATCATTACATAGAGAACAGAGATGTGTGGAAATAACTCTTTCTCTGCACTTGCAATTCCCCTGGCTACCAAAATATATGCTATTGTAATTAAATAATATGATATAATATGATTTTAATAATATACATGACATTATGTAATAAGGCATTGAAAAAAAGAAAGACCCCAGAGTTTCTTGCCGGTCCTTCTCTGAGAAGGTCTTATTTTTTGAACCGTTGTAGATTTTGACATTCATAAGAGCTTTATACAATCTGAATAAAGAAATTTTGACTTTGACTTTGACTTTGACATCGTTTTTTTTTTAATTAAAAATAATGTCTTTAAAAACATTTTTAATTGTAGAATAAAAATTGGTGAAGGGAAATTTTGAAAAAAGGTTTTATTATATAAAACAAGGGTTAGTTGCATGTGAAATACGCAGACACATGTAAACAAGTTTATGAGGACAGCTAGTCTCGGGGGATGGCGCCGGGGTCGTCCGTAACAGGTGAATCTACCCTACATCTTAGTAACGACATCTATCGGCACATACCGACAACTCAAAGCGTATGCGAGAGTCTTATTGATATTCTCTGGAGGCGTCTTGTATTTGTTATTGTAAGCGTGTATATTATAGTTTCTTCATTAGGATTTTCGATTTTGAGTGCAGCGTTATAGTGCAACGTTTCTGTAATTCTTAATTAATATTTATTCTTTAATTAATAATAGTTTATATACTAAGCAGTTATTTTACAATGTAATTTGAAAGAAATGTTTTTTTTAAATTTTTTGAAGTGAACACTGATTCAGAATCGTTGTGGTTTGAAACTAAATTAAACGAAAAAGCGACACTAAAAAGAGACAAACATACACATCCATAGGTTTTCACCTGCGAGAGACTGAGATAGAACAGGATGCAGTGCTTCCTATTATTATTTATATTTTCTAATTCGTCCATATCTTCGATTTCTTCATAGATTTTGCTCTCATTACCTCGAAAGCAAGATCAAAAACCAGTAATTGTCGCTTTATTTCTAAGATATGATGATCAAATCCAAACCAAACCATTTTTTTACCATAAGCCACAAGAAATTGTAGCTAAACATTGTTGTAGTAATCGGCCGAAGTTTGCAATTTTATTTGCTGTTATATTATGTCCTTATTGCCCGTACAAAAGGAAAGTTTTTGCAAATATTTATTTTTCATCATTACCGAATCTGTATAAAACTTACTGGTCCTGTATTTTTTATAAAAGTATACTGTTTAGTGACCTTAACGCCTTTGTTTTTTTAACTATACAAGTTTATTGCTATTTTACTTTTATTAAGATGTTGCCTATACAGTCTATTAATATTTTATCTCAGCTACTCGTAAGCCTCGTGTTAAGTTACCTTAACTTTATTGTTTTAAGTAAGCTCAATCTACCAACATATAAATTACATTTTAATTCATTTCCTTTGTATATCTTAATTATTATTCAACTTACACGTATACTACCAAAATGTCAGAGAACTTAGATCTAAAACCGATCTATGTCTGCGAAATGTGGTGCTGAATAACTATAACATGATTGTTGTTACAGAGACTTGGTTACTTGGAAGTATATCCGATGCCGAATTATTTGACAATCGCTATTGTGTGTGTGATACCGCGACCTCAATCGAACAAAACAGATCCGAAGTGGCGGTGTACTTATAGCAATACACAAGAATATAATTGCAAAAAGCGTGCCTCAATGGCATTCGGAAGCTGAAGACATCTGGGTCTCTGTAACATTACAATGTCCTCGATCTAATCACTTTTAAGCTCAATATATGCAATGTTTAACTTTGCAATAAAAATTTTAAGGCGCAATAATAAAATTAATTTCTCCGACCAGGTTTTTAATTTTTGCTACTCATTGGAGTCAGTTATTTCAGCTCATCCGAATGACAAATTTCTTATATTAGGCGATTTTAATATGAGTTCCATAACTTGGCGTAAAACTCAAAAGGGTCTTGAGCCTTGTGGAGCTAAGGGCGATCACGTTAAATACTTTATTGAGACCCTCAACTTCTGTAATCTTAAACAGTTTTATCTTACTTATAACGCATACAATCGGATACTTGACCTGGTATTTCCAAACGACTACGTAAGGGTCGGACACTGCTTGGATCCTTTGGTTTTTGAGGATCAGTATCACAAAGCTTTGTCAATGCATTATAACTTTGTTGAACTTCATCCTCTATCGGTGTATAGAGCGCATTGCTTATACTTATTATTGGGGAATTTATAACGAAATTAACTTAGATATAAGCTGTGTTGATTGGCATGATGTTCTCAACACTGTGGATTTGGTAGTCGACTTATTTTACAACATGATATACGGTATTGGAGATAAGCGTGTCCCCCAATCAGTTAAACGTAACAGTAAATATCCGCCATGGTTCAACCGGTCAATACATACATACATAAGATCAGGTCTGTATTCCATAAGGGGTAGTCAGAGACTGGGCACTCACTGCAAAAACAGATGACTGCCACAATCCGCGTTTCACCAAAACAATGTAATGTACTTGGTGTGATAGGTGGTGAGCCATTCGCCACCATGCGCTGTTGAGAAAGAGTTAAGCGTCAAGAAAAAGAACTTCATAACAACTATATTAATAATGTCGAAGATTCTCTATTAAAAATATTCTAAAATATTTTGGTTCTATATAAGAAATCGAAAGCATAGTGGTACTTACCCATCATGTATGACCTATTCCGGCATTACGTCAGTTTCTGGACGTGACATTAGTAATCTTTTTGCACAATTTTTCAACTCCACTTTTCTTCCACCATATGATTCAAGTTCTAATGCTAACTCATTAATTATGACCTATACATCTATTTCTGATATTGCATCTATAGAAATCAAAGTTAGTGAATAGCGGCTGCTCAGTGCATTAAGTTTGAACAAATCGGCTGGTCATGATGATCTACTGGCCGTATTTTTGGTTAAGTATGCTGAAGCCATATCCAAGCCTATTTCATACATACATACATACATACATAAGATCACGACTGTATCCTATAAGGGGAAGTCAGAGACTGAGCACTCACTGCAAAAACAGATGACTGCCACAATCCACGTTTCACCAAAACAATAAAATGAACTTGGTGTGATAGGTGGTGAAGCCTATTTCAATATTACTTAAAAGATCTATCACCGAAGGTTCAATGCCTACAATATGGAAATCTGCGTTCATTACTCTGATACACAAGCTCGGTCCTAAAAATATGATCGAAAACCACCGACCCAAATTATGCCTCATCGTCGAAGTGTTTGAATGAATTATTTACAATCAGTTATACTTTGCGATCAAACATACTTTAATTCCACAGCAGCACGGATTCCTTAAAAAAGAGATCAACTACATGTAATCTTCTACTTTTCACGGATTTTGTTACTCTTAATATGGATAATGGAAATCAAATTGATGCTATATATACTGATATCAACAAAGCACTTGATATATTTTCGGTGATGTAATTGCTGTTAGCCGTCTCGGCTTTTACAGCTTCATCGGATACTGTGCTCGCGGGCCAGGGGCCCGTGTGCCAGGTTTGGTTTGACCCAAACATAAATAAATAAATAAATAAAAACTCCTACAAAACCCTCGAAGTTCGGACTGTGTCGCGTTCGCTGCGTGCTTTCGCGATTTCGAAAATCTTAAACATTTTAAGTCGTCTACTGACCGTCCGAAGGAGGCTGCGCGCGTCCATTCGGACTGTCGACTTGTGTGTCGGTAACTCTGGGCGGTGAGAACCGCCCTGGAACACGGGTGAATCTTGTGTACGCGATGTGATTATTGACTATTGCGCGCCGCTCTCTACGGCGGTCGCGCGTCGTGGTGTGTGTTATATTAAAGCTATTGACTGTGTGTACAGTGTGGCTTGGATCGTGACTGACAGTATCGTGGTCAGGAAGAGCTGAACAAAGCACTTGATCGCATTGATCATAGCATACTCTTACTAGAGTTAAATTAGTAAACAATGTATCTAACTCTTTTATGCAACTGTCTTACAAAACGATCTAAATCTTATGTATCTAAAGCAAAAAGCAGTGGTGTGCAATCATTACTGTGTTTCGGTTTGAAGGGCACTGTGCCTCACAGCTAGCGTAATCACTGGGCATATGAGACTTAAGAACTTATGCCTCAGAGTGATTGGCACAGTATGGTGTCACACAAAAATTTCCTGGGTGACACAGCATTTGTGATAGGCAGACGTTGCACTTACCTTCAGGTGAACGTTTTGCTCGTTTCATCACTGTATCGAATAAAAAAAAAGATTCTTTCTCAAAATCACAAACTCTCAAAAACATAGACTGCCCTGAATTATTGAAAAGATTATATATATCAATTACTTCACGGTTACTGCGATACAACAATATATTACAAACAAATTACTGTAACACAAATTCTAGAAAAAAAATATTTTTTTTAAAAGGGCCTGTACCTAAGGTTTTAAATCAACTTTGTAAAGACTTTGTCACGAGTTGATGAGGTCGATCTTTTTTGCACTAGTGGTTGTGCTATTTGTAAATTAATAAATATTAGTTCCAGTAGTGGTATATCTTAATTCACAGAAACGTCTGTCGTGCAAATTTTGTTTCTTCTCGCGAAAACTTGTAATTGGCTTATTTGTGAACTATGTCTGTAACTATTTTGTTATAGTTGGCTGTAAGTATTCCAGTATTAACATAAAATAAAAAAAATAATAAATTCTCTAGGTGGCACAGTATATGTTATAGGCAGATGTTGCACTTATCATCAAGCGAACGTTTTGCTAGTTTCGTTACTTTAGCCAATAAGAAAAAGACTTCCATCCGCACTGGCGTTCCGTGGCGGACTCGTCCCGGCTCCAAAATCATCTCAGAAATAAGAGAAGACTTATGTTCAGCAGTTAGACATTTATGGGCTGGTTTTTACTTTAAATAATAATCTTTAATCTATGTACATAGTACCTCAGGTACCCCATTTCTTTACCTTTCCTAATTAAAAACTATCTCACGGGTGTCTTTAAATCTGAATAATAAAAATGTAAAATGAGACCGATAGGTGTCCGGCGGATTAGAATAGCACCTACCTCTTACCTACCGAGGTGTCGTAAGAGGTGACTAAGGTATTGTACAGAACGCAGCGTGGAATAAAAATTTCTTGACTCGTACCAAATTGGCGGCGACGTGGGACACCGCCGATTTATCCTTTATATTGGAAATAAGGCGTAACTGCATGTACATAGCTTACACTACTCGCGTTATACCTTTTACAGCGTGCTCTTTATTTTAGGCTAGCTGATACGCGCGACTTCGCCCGCATGAATATAGATTTTTTAAATATCTATTATATTAACTTATCAAGTGAAGTATTTCAGAATAAAGTTCATTTGGCAGACCGGAATATGAAGCACAGAATTTTTTTCTTCTCCCGTTTGCTGGGATTTTAACCCAGGACTTTCGTTGGTTAGGTCTGACCACTAGGCTACGTGGCTGTGTAAAATGAAAGCAAAATATGTTCGGTAAAATGAAAATGAACGGGAGAGATCGCGTGTTTTATACCAAATTTTATAGCGCGTGCCTCGTGTCTCTAAAGATAACCAATAAAAAGAAATAAGAAAAAAAAACGCACACCACCTCCAAAGTATCACTCAACGAAATTGCGTGTATCCCTGTACCACATTATAGGGCTGGGCAGCAATAAAATGATATTTGATGCGTTACTTTGGCCCTGGCAAATAATTGCTCCGAGCGGGTGTTAGCGGCCCGATGGGAATATGGCGAGTTGTACTAATGCGGAAAAAAGCAATAGACATTACTAAAAGATCGGTTATAAATATATACATTTACTACTAGCGTATTATTTACATCTTTTTTATAGATACAGAAGATTCTATAAAGTTGGTTGTGGCAGAAAATTCCGCGAATAACGCACCGCGGTGGAATTCCAGCCACCAAATGCAAGCGGTAAATCCATACTAATATTATAAATTCGAAAGTAACTCACTCTGTCCCTCTGTCTGTTTGTTACCTTTTCACGGCTCAATCGCTGAACCGATGTTGACGAAATTTGGCACAGAGATAACTTGCATCCCGGTGACGGACACAGGATACCTATTTTTTATTTCGAAAACTCAAATAGTTCCCTCGGGTTATTTAAAAAAGCTATATCCACGCGGACGAAGTCGCGGGCATCAGCTAGTGTATATAAATGAAATGATAGAGTTCTGCGTTGTAAGCGCATCACGCAAAAACCGATCTTGATGAAATTCGGCACAGAGATAGCTTGCATCCCGGAGACAGACACTATATGCCGGATAACCAACTAGCTCCCCGTGTTTAAAACAACTTATAACCACGACGACTACGAGTGTTGCAGTAAGAATTTACGTTACCGAGAAAAGCCGAACTGTGAATGCATATGTCAGCAAGCTCATTTTACGCGGGTGAAACCGCGTGCGCAGCTAGTCGTTGATAAGATGTGGGTCTTTAAGAACACTCATATACAAATCAAATTTATTTTATGCTATTATATCTGTGACGTATAAATAAATGGTGGTATGATTCCTATGCAGGAATCCGTCTAGGTAGGTACCACCCCAGGGCCAGTTATTCTGCCGTGAAGCAGTAGTGTGCCAGCATTACTGTGTTTCGGTTTGAACGGCACTGTGAGCTAGCGTAATCACTGGGCATTTGAGACTTAAGAACTGACGTCTCAGGGTGACGGGCGCAGTGTGGTGTCACACAGAAATATTCTGGGTGACACTGCATTTGTTGTGGGCGAATGTTGCACTCACCATCAGTTGAACGTTTTTCTCGTATACAATAAAAAAAAACAAACTCAATGGAATAGTCAAACTCGACATCCGTAGTGCATTTAGGTTCCAGATGAAAATCAGCGTCAGGTTAGTCTGACATAAAGTTGTGGTAGCGTGTGGTAGCGGCTTAAGAGAATGGTAGGATTGCTATGCAGGAATCCGTCTAGGTAGGTCCCACCCCAAGGCCAGTTATTCTGCCGTGAAGCAGTAGTGTGCAAACATTACTGTGTTTCGGTTTGAAGGGCACTGAGAGCTAGCGTAATCACTGGGCATATGAGACTTAAGAACTGATGTCTCAAGGTGACGGGCGCAGTGTGGTGACACAAAAATAGAACATTTCTGTGTCACCACACTGCGCCCGTGGGACAGAGCAAATGTTATGAAATAAAAAAAAAAAACAAAAATCTACCACCCTGTCTCATCCCGTCAAAAGAGGGAAAATAAAAAATCAGGAGATGGGCAGCAGCATCCTCCTGGGACATTTCAATAAATAAACTGCGGTTGTCAAACCGCCAAGCGTGGCAAATGTGGTAAAATCCCCCCAAAATGAGAGCGACAAACTTTTGTGGCAATCTATAGGGGAGGCCTATGTTCAACAGTGGACTAGTAATAGGCTGAAGTGATGATGATGATGATGATAAAGCTGAGACCAATTGGGCCGTGAGACAAGCACATAGCACATCTCTAATTTTATACTATTTTCCTTAAAATCCATTTATTTTAATTTTTAATGTTTGATTCATTTAATTTAATTTTTTTATGATTGTATTTTATTTAGCAGTATGTGTTTATATAGTAACTAAGTGTGTTGTCATTTTGTGCGGTACCAATAAATGCTTTTTCTTTCTTTCTTTCTTTACCTCTTCATTTAATTTAATTTTTTTATGATTGTATTTTATTTAGCAGTATGTGTTTATATAGTAACTAAGTGTGTTGTCATTTTGTGCGGTACCAATAAATGCTTTTTCTTTCTTTCTTTCTTTACCTCTCGCGGAGGATGTGGTTATAAATACTTTTTCTACTTACCTTCTTTAATTACATTCATCAGGTGAGAAAAATAAAATTAAACATAATGTCACCATCAAATGACATATTAGGAATATGGGAATAAGTCAAAAAAGGTAAGAGTAATTTTAATATTAAATAAATATAAAAATTGAATAACATTTATTTCTGCGACGTTTCGAGCGACGGGGTACCGTAAATCCTATCAAACGAACACAGATTCCTGCCAAAGATTATTCGCGACGATATTGATTTAAAAAAAACTGTCAATGGCTTGGGATCCATTAATCTATAAAATTAAACTCAAACCTTGAGTTATAATGTACTACGTACTAAAGAAACTATTAGAACACAGCCACACAAAACACACCGACACACACATACACAATTTATATGAGAGCATTGTTGAATAAATATCAAAGCATGTATATTAAATTTACCAGTTATATTATTCCATTTTTTTATATCTGTCTTTTTCATATGTATGTATGTAGTTTTTTATAGTATTGTTGTTGTTGGAAAAAAATTTTTTTTACTGTTTTAAGAGCTGGTGTCTTATTAATAAATAATTGTTATTGTGATTGTGTATTTTGGTACAGAAATACAAAAAAATATGCAAATTATTATTTATTATACTCATAATACAACACATATGACACATATGAGGTATTGTATGAGTTGAAGAAAAAATTGCGAAATCACAGACAGACACTCGTTCTTGTTTGTATAGATTTACAGTACAATTTAAAATAAGTATTTACGAGTATTGGTGAACAGGTAAGTTGTTGTAAATTATAACATGTGAATTATTATTTTAAACAAAATTTATGTCGCGCAACTCGAAGACATGCGGCGCATGCGTAAGGCGAACGCGGATTTCATTCTCATGGATAACAATGCGACATATTATTTATTGTGCACATGCGCTCCTTCCGCCTACTCCTATAGCCGATAGCTGTGGTGCAGGATAGAATAGCACCTACCTCTTTCCTACCGAGGTGTCGCAAGAGGCGACTACGGCATTGTACGGACAGCCTTTATTCGTTCAGTATAATGGAATAGGCCACCCGTCGCAACTCGTTTCGCGTGAGGGTGAAATCTAGCTGCGCGAGTGGCCTCTGCCCAACCTTGATATGGGAAAAAGGCGTTATTGCATGAATATATGCCGTACATCCTCGATGCACGCTTGACGGAGTGTGCGAATCTTTTAAAGAAATTCCTTCATTAAAGTTATATTTTTTGTTATCCCAACTGTAAGTAATCTGTACTCGCTTATTAAAGTAAAAAAAAAAACGTTAAATTCTTGATTAAGACCATTATATCATCTAACTTTTCCACGAAACTCATTTTACATTAAACGCTGTAAAGCATTTTCATTATATTTACTGGACTTTAGTGGCAAGAAAAGTTTTTTATAGTAACAGCGGTAAATATTTAATTAAATAAATAAGATTGAATAAAAATATTTAATAAAACTACTTCAACATATATAAGATCACGACTGTATCCCATAAGGGGTAGTTCGAGACTGGGCACTCACTGCAAAAACAGATGACTGCCACAATCCACGTTTCACCAAAACAATATAATGCCCTTGGTGATAGGTGGTGACCCCATCGCCATCATGCGCTGTTGGGTGCACAGTGCAGTTTAATTCCTTACTCGCCTTTTACGAGGTCCAATGGCTGAGATGGAGTGGTAGTATTCTTTTAACGAGCCGCCACCACACTACTTTTACAATTAGTTTCATTAAATTATATTATAAAATTAGTAGTTTCATTAAATGTGTTATATTCACGTAAATATAAGAAATCATTATGTGCATAAAAATAATATTTTATTTAATCTTATTTTTGCCTCACTAGTAAGATTATCTGTCGTATAATGTATGTCTGTTAAACGCACTCACGAAATACAAGTAGGAGAAATCCTTGAGTGAGGTTTTTCTGAAGACTGTAATATATGATGCGTGCGAAACATCTGTAAACGTCAGCTATGTAGTGTAGTCACGGTTTCATCATCATCATTTCAGCCCATCACTAGCCCACTGCTGAACATAAGCCTCCCCCGTAGACTGTCACAAAGGTTAGTCTCTCATTTTGTGTGAATTTTGCCATAGTTGCCGCGCTTGGTAGCGGGTTGGCGACCGCAGTTTATTTATTCAGATGCTTCAGGAAGATGCTGCTGCCCATCTCCTGGTTTTCATTTTCCCTCAGTCGACGTTTACGTTACCCACGGGATTAGAAGGGGTGGTAGATTCTCTTAAGCTGCAAACACACGGCTTACTCACGTTTTTGTCACTACCAATGCTAAAAATTATTAACATTAGTAATATACCTAACCACTCCAACTGAGCTTAAAAGTTTGTGCTAGGATACCAAATCAAATTGACTGTCGGACTCGAACCCGCGACATCATGTTTCGCAGTCCGTACCATTAGCAATTAGGCCGTTAACGCCTAAATTGGAAACTAAATTCCGATTTTTATCCGATTGTCCGATTTTTCCCTGACGTATTTTGGACAGGGAGTAAACAGGACCAGATTTTCTAAGCCCATAGCCTATAGCCGATAGGTGTCCGGCAGAGTAGAATAGTATACGTACGTAAATAATTGGTAGTATACGTACAGCTATAAGGTAAGGTACATAAGGTAATATACGGACAGCCTTAATTCGTGCAGAATAATACTATTATATGCAATGCTGTCACTATACTGCTCGTGTGAGCGCAACGGGGAGCAAGAAGAAGTGGTACACCACGCGTCACGTCTCGTTTGCCGCGAAGGCAAAAACTGAGCTACGGGTGTTGTCTCTGCCTACTTTGGGAACTGCCTTATTTGGGAAAAAGGTGTGATTGTATGTATGTAGGTATGTGATTTTCTAACTGTATTTATTTCTATATACAATCCGCAGCCACAGCAAACAATCAGACAAGGAAACACAATCGCCCATGTTAAATATCTTCAAAGACATCATGCAGAGAGAGAACAAGTAAGGCATTTCTATGTTTTTTCTGGTTATAGGATTACCATGAAGGAATCCGTCTAGGTAGGGCCAGCTCTAATGCCGTCAAACAGTAGTATGCAAACATTAATGTATTTTTTATGAAGGGTTCTGTTATTATTGGGGATATGGGACTCAAGAACTGATGTCTCAGGATTTTTTTATCGGATAAAGTGATGAAACGAGCAAAACGTTCACCTGATGGTAAGTGTAATGTCTGCCCATAGCAATTGCTGTGTCACCCAGAACATTACTATGTGACACTCAACTGCGGCCACTCTCTCACACAACACTCTGACTGTCAACAGTCTCATGTCCTCAGTGATTACACTAGCTCACTGTGCCCTACAAACCGAAACACAGTAATGTTTGCACACTAATGCTTCACGACCGAATAACTGGCTCTGGGGTGGACCGTGGCCCGGGTGATACAGCATTCGTTATGAGCAAGCGAATCTACCACCCCATCTCATCCCGTGGGTGTCGTAAAAGTCGACAGAGGGAAAATGAAAACCAGGAGATGGGCAGCAGCATTTTGCTCGAACATCTAAATAAATAAACTGCGGTTGCCAACCCGTCTGCCAAGCGTGGCAACTATGGCAAAATCCCCCCAAAACGCGAGCTACAAACTTTTGTGGCAATCTATGGGGGAGGCCTATGTTCAGCAGTGGACTATTGATAGGCTGAAACGACGACGACGAAACGTTGCAATCACAACCAGGTCAACGATGCTCGTCTCGACATTTTCCACAAAAAACCACACACCTGCCCATGCACAGGAATGAAATTATTACATTATTAATATCTAATAAGTGTTGTTTTTGCTAGTGATCCTGAAAAAGCAATTTTAATAAAGAAGGAGAAGCAAGATAACAGAAAGAGAAAAACATATTCTGGATCGCAACAAAAATGTGACATGGTAAGTGTTGTTAAATGCGAAAGTAACTCTCTCTTGCCCACTGTCTGTTTGTTACTATATCACAGCTCTACTGCTGAACTGATCTTGACGAAATTTGGCACAGATATAGCTTGCCTCCTGGAAAAGTACATAGGATACTTTTTATTCCGGAAGATTAAAGAGTTCGTACGGGATTTTTTAAAAACCTAAATTTACGCGAACGAAGCTGCGGGCATCAACTAGTTTAAAATATTTACTAAATTTATTTATAACTTACACACTTAAACTTACACGAGCCGTGGTAGCTCAGGGGCTAGGCGCTCGCTTTAAACTTTATAGTACCCGAGTGACCTGGGTTCGATTCCTGGTGCCGGCACCACTAAAATTGTTAATTGCAATTTTTAGTGCTGATTTACCAAGTGCTCGGCGGTGAAGGAAAACATCGTGAGGAAACCTGCATGTCTGTGGAATAAAAAATATTTCGAAGACATGTGCAGCCCGCCAACCCGCTTTGGAGCAGCGTGGCGGATTCTTCCTAGCTCCAAAAACCCCCTCAAAAATGAGAGGAGGCCTGTGCTCAGCAGTGGGACATTTATAGGCTGAAACTTTACTTTACTTTTCTTTTAATTTATAACTATGATTTATAAACGAACACGTCATCGTCATCGTCATCTTGAAGGCAAGTCAGTCTGGGCCCATATTTATCACAGTACGCGAGTGACCTGGGTTCGATCACCGGTGCCGGTAAAACATAAATTGTTAATTATAATTTCAACTACTGATTTTACAAACGTTGTGGGGAAGCCTACATTTCAGAGAAATAAAATATACGTAAATGCCACTTGGTGAGCTTCCACTCTCCCCGCTTCCAAGACCCTCTCAAAAATCAGGGTAGTCTTCACCCAACAGTGGAATATTAAAAGGATACTTGTACATTAATATGGAGTTTGATGTTGCTTTTAATTCAACTCATTGCCCGTGAATGTCGAAGGAATCGTCCGTCTAGGTAGGTACCACCGCAGTACCAGTTATTCTGCTGTGTACAGTAGTCTGAAAACGTTACTGTTTTGGCCTTAAGGGCCCTGCTATTAGACATTAGACTGAAGAACTTGATATGTCAGAGTGAAGAGCGCAGTACGGTGCTACAGAGATGTGTGACAGAGGTGACACTGGCATTTATTATGAAAGAAATTTATTGTATAAAGTGACGAGACGAGCAAAACGTTCACCTGATGGTAAGTGCAACGTCTGCCCATAACAGATGCTGCGTTACTCCGAATATTTCTGTGTAGCACCACAGTGCGCCCGTCACCTAGAGACATTAGTTCTGAAGTCTCACATGCCCAGTGATTACGCTAGCTCTCAGTGCCCTTCAGACCGAACCACAGTAATGTTTACACACTTCTGCTTGACGGCAGAATAACTGGCCCTGGGGTGGTACCTACCTAGACGGATTCCTGCATAGGAATCCTACCACCAGTATATTTGCTAATTCTGTTACATATGCACGTCGGGTCCAAGAGATCCTGTGACTCCAGCAGCACAGAAAGGTACAAACGCAGCCACGAAACTAAGATGACGGTCCACGAACTGCAGCAACAGTTATACAAGGATCACAATCAAGAGAGGATGCAAAGTACTGTAAGAGTTCACTTTTATAATAATTCAATCATCATCAGCCCACTGCTGGAGGTGCTCGATAGATGTCCGGCAGAGTAGAATAGCAACTACCTCTTTCCAACCGAGGAGTCTTAAGAGGCGACTAAGGTATTGTACGGACAGCCTTCAATCGTTCAAAATAAAACCATAATATGCAATGCCTCTATACTGCTCTTGGAAACGCAATGAGGAGTAAGAATTTTTTGACTTGTACGAAAATAGCGTCGTGGTTCGCCACCCGCCACGTCTCGTTTCCCGCGAGGGCGAATACTAGGATACGAGAGACCTCCGTCTACTTCTTATATGGGAAAAAGCCGTGTCTATTTGTATGTAACTCCCAAGAATGAAGGGTTTTTTTTTTAGGGTATTTAATCATCATAATCATTTGAGCCTATCACTAGTTCACTGCTGAACATAGGCCTCCCCGATAGATTGCCACAGTTTGTTGCACTTATTTCGGGGGGACTTTGCCATAGTTGCCACGCTAGGCAGGTGCGTTGTCAACCACAGTTTATTTATCTAGATATTCCAGGAAGTTGCTGCTGCCCATCTTCTGGTTTTAATTTTCCCTCTGTCGACCTTTTACGACACCCACGGGATGAGATGGGGTGGTAGATTCTCTGAAGCCGCTACCACACGCCTTTCAAATCAGTTGGCTCCAATCG
Source organism: Luehdorfia chinensis (assembly GCA_019845155.1). Taxonomy (NCBI): domain Eukaryota; kingdom Metazoa; phylum Arthropoda; class Insecta; order Lepidoptera; family Papilionidae; genus Luehdorfia; species Luehdorfia chinensis. The sequence goes on from JAHVAK010000107.1 coordinate 2,859,192, forward strand.
TAACCCTAAAAATGCAATATTTTATTCATCGTGTGTTTCTCCAACGATTGGATTGGATGGTCAAGGTTGGGACCAATTGGAGAACCACACTATGAATAAAATTGCCGTGTGGTCACGGCTTAAGAAACTCTACCACTCTATCTCATCCTGTGGATGTCGTAAGGAAAAATAAAACCAGGAGATGGGCAGCCACATCTTCTTGGAACATCTGAATAAATAAACCGCGGTTGCCAACCCGCCTGCCAAGCGTGGCAATAATCGCAAAATCCCTCTGAGGTGAGAGCTACAAATGGTTGTGGCATTGTATGGGGGCGGGTTATGTTCAGCAGTGGACTAGTGATATGCTGAAATGGTGATGATGAATAATTTTTGATAATTAATCATTTCAATTTTTTTTAATAAATATAAATTAAACGGAATAACAAGAATACATACACAGTGATATACTAATTGCATAATAACATAAGCATTTAGAAATGTATAAGGTTTTACGAATATGATATCATGATTTAAAAAAAAAGTAGAGTTTCAGCCTATAAATGTCCAACTGCTGAGCACAGGCCTCCTCTCATTAATGAGAGGGTTTTGGAGCGAGGAAGAATCCGCCACGCTGCTCCAATGCGGGTTGGCGGACTACACATGTCTTCGAAACATTTTTTTTTTATTTCTCAGACATGCAGGTTTCCTCACGATGTTTTCCCTCACCGCCGAGCACGTGGTAAATCAGCACTTAAGATTGCAATTAACAATTTTAGTGGTGCCGGCACCGGGAATCGAACCCAGGTCACTCGCGTACTATAAAGTTTAAAGCGAGCGCCTAGCCCTTTGAGCTACTACGGCTCATGAGCCGTAGTAGCTCAAAGGGCCAAACCAAATTTTTTTAAGCTTAAGTCATGACTTAAGCTTAAAAAAATTTGGTCAAATTCGGTGATGATAATTATGACTCTCATTTTCAGCCCTACAACAGCGAAAAGAAAGAGAGCTGGTGGTTTTGGGTATGTCTTTCAAACTTTCTTCTTCTTCTTCAGTCTCATCATCATCATCATTTCAGCCTTTCACTACTGAACATAGGCCTCCCCCACAGATTGCGACAAAAGTTTGTAGCTCTCATTTTGGAGGGATTATGCCATAGTTGCCACGCTTGGCAACCGCGGTTTCTTTATTCAGATGTCCCAGGGAGACGCTCCTGCCCATCTCCTGGTTCTCATTTTCCCTCTGTCGACTTATGCGACACCCACGGGACGAGATGGGTGATAGATTTTCTTAAGCTACTATCACATGGCCTTCTTCAGCCTTCTACTAATCTACTGTTACGGCTTCTCCCAAGACGTAGGATTTATTTTATTCACGCTCAGCAGGTTTGGCTATTGTGGTAAAAACTCTACCTGCGGTCGTAACCCTTAAGCGCTATATCGGGCGACGATAGGAAGGGACGAGTGTGTTGTTTTTCTACGTACACTTGATGCACGATGTATCTACTGCACAATTGATAGCTCCCGACGTTAACGTTTTGAGAATTTAACGCCGTGGGTGAAATGAGGCTGACATCTTTTGCTATTAAGAAGAAGACGGTGTATGTCAAATCCAACTTTACCAAAAATAACGTTACTGAACGTGTTTTTCGTTCCAGAAAGACACCGAGAAGAAGAAAGCTACTGAAGAGACTTGTTCGTGTGTGTCTTGCGCGTAAGTATTTTAGCATCAACGTGAATATGCTTACCTTGAGTCGGCAAATAGCACCAACATTCTAAAAAAGACTAGATGGTCAATGCAACATTTACTCATAACAAATACTGTGCCAGCCACAACATTTCTCTTTGGCACCACACCGTACCCGTCACCTTGAGACATCAGTTCTTAAGTCTCATATGCCCAGTTATTACACTTGCTCTCAGTGGCCTTTAGACCGAAACATAGTAATGTTTGCACACTACTGCTTCACGGTAGAATAACTGGCCCTGCGGTGGTGCTTACCTAGACGGATTCCTGCATTTTCGATCGCGGATTTTTAGAGTTGTTCCATCTGTCGGAAGCCATGAGACGTTCAAGGTCGACCCTTAGTCGACTTTGACGATACCCACGGCAGAAGACGTAGTGACATTCTCTTACACCACTACCAGAAGACCAATTGATAGTGACTTCACCCAGGATTAAACTTGGTGTTATATATATATATATATATATATATATATATATATATATATATATATATATATATATATATCAATCAATAAAAACTATGATAAAGCAAAACAAAATCCAAATGAAAAAAAATCAGAGAGTCTGAGAATCAATAACCAAAATTAAAGTTTTAGAAATAATAAAAAAAATTAAAAGAAAACCTAATTATCATTTCGGTATTACTTTACACATCAACTTCTTTCGAATAGCGGGGTCGCAATGTGCATCGAAAAGTGAACTGTGTGATGGAAAGTCATAATAATGAGAAACCTGTAACATAGCCGTACCGTACTTTTAATCGGTATTTTGATACACTAATAATAAAAAGGTAGTAATTTTTTAAATAAAGAAATTAAAACTGAGAGTCTTGGCGATCTTTATTTCCGGCTTATGAAACTGCAAAAATGTTAATCCTTAGAAAGTAAAATCAGTTTGGATAATGTTGGTGTAATAATTACAAATAGTATTCTATCTTTCAATAGACCAATACCAATAGAATGAAGAGTAAACGTGAAGGACTATTTCAGATTAAAAAAACTAATCAGCTCTGAGTACGTGTGCATTGCGTGCCTCGTGCTGGTGTTTACGATATCCGTGGCAGTGGCGTTCCTCGTGGTGTTCAAGAACGTGTCATCACCAGATTGTATCAGTTCTGAGATTAATGGCCAGAAGACCGAAGCCGCGAAAAATACAGAACTGATGAAAGCCAGGCGTCAATTTCGGAGCGATGGTTCTGATTTTAATGGACTGAGTTACAATGAACGGTAAGCCATATAGCAGTATTTGAAGATAGAAACGTTGCTCTGGATGGGTCTTTGTCTATTTAGAATTTGCTGAAAACGCACCCAAGCTACACAAGAAATCCAAAAATAAAATTAAGTAAATAATAGGACCATATTTTTGTTATTATGAAGACAAGAATAACCTTAAATAAAAACGTTATTATTTTTCAGCAGACATTTTGATGACATGGTCACCAGTGCTTGGAAAAGTTTTCCTGAATTGTCTGGGGCAGGTTTGTACGAATCATTAAAAAAATATACGATACTTCATAAAACATATAATTTATGGCCGTTCTTTCTTGGGCTCGAATAATTTCAGTAACAATATATTTTGTCCCACAAATTAAAGATGTATTTCGTCACCTTACATAAAATTATGTATTTATTTTTATAGACACACAACACATGTTAGTACGTAGTAGAACAAAGTAGAAAAGAACAGAATTGTTTTTTATTGAACAGTAGCTGTGCCTCGCGGTTTGACCCGCGTAAAAGCCGACCCCGATCGATGACATACATATGTTTATACTTCCCCATTAGAATATGACTTCAGGGTTTTAATTCCTTTGCGCGTAACCCTAACTATTTTTCTAAAATAAAACCAGGCTAAGTTACCCACTATAATATCAGCTATCTGTCCGTGAGAGTCCCGTGAAAATCGGTCCAGACGTTTCGGAGATTAGCCTGAACAAACAGACAGACAGACAGCCAAAAAAGTTTAAAATTGGTTTTTTCTTAATTTTTACTTAACTTTATTTTTAGTAATTTGAAAACCGTGTTATGTACCGATAGAGCAGAAGTAGATTACAAACAGGAAGGATCGTTGACATACGTTTTTTATTTATTATTCTTAAATCGTTTGTTAATTACCATCATAGCCTTAAAGGATCGGTAAATGAAAAAGATCGGCCACATATGTACTGCCGTCAAACGATAACGGTCGAGAAAGAAAGGTTCGTATGGCAACATCTTACCAGTACCTAAAAGCAATAAAAAACGGACCCTGCTAAAAGAAGCAACGTTTTTAAATCGAGCGATTGAAAAATGTAATGGATGGAGTCATCAACGTCATTTCAACCTATAAATAGTCTTATTTTGGGGGGATTTTGTCAAAGTTGCCACGCTTGGCGGGCGGGTTGGTAATCACAGTTTATTTGTTCAGATATTACAGTAAGATTCTGCGGCCCATATCGTGGTTTTCATTTTTCCTTTGTCGACTTTTACGACACCCACGGGATGAACACGGCGGGACCTCATGACTGTGCTGTGTGGCAATGTATAGGGGAGATCTACCCATATATTTATGTCCGTCTCCCGGAGACATTAGTTCTTAAGTCTCGTAGGTCCAGTAATTACACTAGCTCTCAGCGTCCCTCAGACCGAAATATAGTAACGTTTACTGGTGGTAGGATTCCTATGCAGGAATCCGTGTAGGTATTTCCCACCCTAAAGCCAGTTGGCCAGTGCAAACGTTACTGTGTTTCTGTTTGAAGGCCACAGAGCTAGCGTAATCACTGGGCATATGAGACTTAAGAACTTATGTCTGAGGGTGACGGGTGCAGTGTGGTATCACACAGAAATGTTCTGGGTGACACGCATTTGTCATGGGCAAACGTTGGACTTACCATCAGGTGAACGTTTTGCTCGTCCTCTCCAATAAAAAAAGGACTGCTTCTGTTCTTGATTGTATTTTATTGTTACAGAATTCGGTGATTCCAACTTGCGGGATTCCGTACGTACTAATTTTATTTCATGCATTTAAGTCTAAAACTAAGTCGAAAGCCTAAAGGAAGGCTAAGTAATGTACTAAGCCTTCCTCGGGCTTTTGACTCTAATATTGTAAATGAATGATGTCATTCATCTTTTATAATGAATGGAATCATTAATGTAATTTTTTCTATTAAAATATTCTAAGAACCTTTAATTACAAACAATTCCTTGATACGGTTCTCAGTATATGCCCGAAAGTGTATAAAATATAAGTGTGTGCGAACGTGCGAGCGTGTGAGCGTTCATATGGCACTGGAATCCTTGCATTTTATAAGGGGATTAGAGCGTAGACCTTCGCGCTAACTCACGTGACTTCACGTCTTTGAATAATATGATCTTGAAAAAATACTATTACCTCAATATTTCTATACATTATGCGATATTTGACTTCTTTAGCAGATTTAAATATATCGCACTAGCGTCCACACGACTGGCGGCTTAATTTATTTCTTTTTTCTACTCGGTTAGCGCAGTGGATCAGCGCTTCGTGCCGAAGGCAATTTGCTGCACGTGGCGTGGTCACGGATTCGATTACCGCACAAAAAAAAAATTAGTGTCAGTGTGCTCACGGAAATTATATTCTTGTAAAATGCACCCACGATACAATCTTAGTGCGATATCGTTTAAAAAAAGACAAAAACAATTTCAATTTTCAAAAAAAAAGAAGCTTCCAGTCGTATCTCATTATCCCGCTTATTTGAAACACGGCACCCAGAAGAATTGAAGGGAAGCTAAATATAACATGTCGGTCTGTTTGTCACCGGGGCGACGCGAGGCAAGACATAAACCCGTTGATTCAGTGTTCGGGGAATAATTTTTATCAATCTACTAAACCAGCAAGTACCACGGGTTCTCGAAATGATATCGCTATACGCAAAAATGTACACATAGTATGCACATACGCTTTAATATTTTTTAGCATTTCCTTGTAAATCATTCGGATATCGGTAGTTGAAAAAAAACGGGAGATAGTTCTTTTTTTCTTGTCCATTCGACCAAATCATAACAAATGAATGATATTTCAAATTAAAGGACAGAAAGTTAAATTTGCTAAGATCCGCATGCAAAATGTAAAATGGTGTGTATTACCTAGTTTTGAAGAGCACCGCCCGCCCTCCATCAACAGCGCGCACACGTAAACCAATACAGCCACCGGGAGCCGCCCCCAGATACCCTCCACCGCTACAACACTACCACTAGGCAATACACACCACTGAAGTCGAGAACACGACACGTGTTTCACCTCAAACCGAGGCATCAAGTGACATTGACTCTACGACAGTCAGCCGCCGGACAGTCAGTCACGTAATACACACCATTTTAAATTTTGCATGCGCATCTTAGCAAATTAACTTTCTCTCCTTTACTATAATGGATTTCCGCAAAGTAACGCCTGATTCTATTAATGATATATTATATCACAAATATTCAAAGTTTTAGCAAGGATACTTTCATCAACATCATCATCATTTCAGCCTATCATAGTCCACTGCTAAACATAGGCCTCCCCATAGATTGCCACAAAACACGGTCCTGAGCCAGCTGCATCCATCGACTTCCTGCAAAACCGTGTAGGTCGTCGCTCCATCTAGTGGGAGGTCGCCCTACACTGCGTTTGCCGGTACGAGGTTGCCACAAGGATACTTTAAGCGGACATTTTTATCCATATGAACTATTTATTCGAATTAAACGAAATAATTTCTAGATCTTATAGTAGCATCATCAGGATCCCTTTACGACAAAGAGCCGGATTACGCGGGACACTCGGCTAACCGCGAACGATCTGTATAGTCGTGCTCGAAAATTTCTACGTAACATGAATTTCAATGATGATCCGCTGGGACAATTTGAAAACGTTAAAATTATTGAGTGCGCATCTGTACGCCGGTCCGAAATACGTTCCCTTTTAACTCGATTAACGCATTGGCTAAGCAAGACTGCCTTCTGTGTCTCAGGCCGGGTTCGATTACCGCACATAATAAATATGTTTGTTATACAGGTTGTTCCACGTCCGAGTATTGTGTTTTACGAATTTTTTCTACATAATGAATTCATGATTTGGTGAAATAACAAACTGGGAGTTTTTGATTTGTCAGGATTTAGCGTTTCAGCGAATTTTAAAACATTGAAAATAATGGTGGCTTGCAGAATATACTTACATATACCAAGTATTATATTTGTAACAAAAGAAGCTATCTTTAACTATACGTGGTACCGTGTCTTCAATGCTGACGAAAACAGACACACGGTTTGTCATTATCATTACGAACTGTAATATTTATATCGACCTCTCTCTCGGTACTTTGTACGCTTAAGTTTTTCAATTCATGCAACTTACGAAATATTTAGAATACTAAAAATAAGTAAACCAGGTATATAGCGATAATCATTCGGTGAACAAAGTTAATTTGCCGATGATTATAATTACTTAATTAGTAATTTAAAAAATCGTAACAGGACTAATTCTTATCCACGCGACTGTACCCTCTCCCGAGTGATCGTAGTACGGATAACGGGTGGTATTTTTTCCTCTTCGTCTCGCGGAGTATTGTTGGCGCGTTTGTATTATATCTGCCGGTCCCCTAACGCCATTGTTTCATGGACGTGATGTATTAGACGGAGAGGAACTTGGAAACGTCCTGTATATAATTTAAGGTATAAATTGAACATATGCGTCGGTTAACTTATGAATAACGGATCATTAGGACTATTCTCTATCAGTATTATGATATGAAAATAATAACAAAGTAGTTTGTTGAATATGCCAAAAAAGTTTTATCTAAGTTTGCATTTTATGTACGCCGTTTTGAATTTCATTGTCATCGTTTCAGCCTATCACAAGGCCACTGCTGAACATAGGCCACCGCTGTAGACAGCCACACAAGTTAGTAGCTCTTATTCTGGAGGGATTTTGCCATAGTTGCCATGCCTGGCTGGCGGGTTGGCAACCGCAGTTTATTTATTCAGATGTTGCAGGAAGATGCTGCTGCTCATCTCCTGGTTTTCATTTTCCCTCTGTCGACTTTTACATCATCATCATAACATCCAGTGGGTGTGTATGGCAAAATCCCCCCAAAAAGAGAGCTACAAACTTTTGTGGCAATCTATTAGGGAGACTGTCATAGGCCGCCACCACACGGCTTTTTTGCCAACCTTTTCTGAAACTAATTATAAAGATCTTTTTATACTAGAAACACATTGTAATTCATTTAATTTTTATCGAAGAATGTTGACGTGTGACGCCATGTTAACCATTGAATTGCAGAGCATCAATATTTATTTAATGATATCTAATTTGATGACGATGTTTTTTTTCTGACCGGTTTTCGAACAAGGCGACAATTTCCGAATTGTACATTACACTGTCACAAGTAAACGAGCAAATACTGCAGACACTCACTTTCTTTTCTTCCTCACGATATTTTCCGTCCACACCAAGTCACTTAAAATTGCAACTAGCAATTTCACCGGTGACGACACCAAAGTCCGAACTCAGGTCACGTAGAATTAAACTTAAAGCGAGCGCTCGGCCCCTGAGCTACCACGGCTTATAGCAAGGGATATGTAAATGTATTTCGTAGCTTGCGATAAATTATTTAATGTCGATAGTTTGTGTATCAAAGATATGATAAAACAATTCCCCCTAAGGCTCTATAAGTAACTTAGAAGGATCCATGCAAAAGCATCTGTATATGCTACAGGTTTTAAAAAACAATGTTCAGTTGCTGTTGAAAGTTCCGTTTGTTAAGACACTCTGAGCTCTATAATCTGTGATATAAAGACCAATATTTTCGTTACATTTGGTTTTCTGGAGACTTCTGCGCGGGTTTAGATATAAAGAGCCCTCTCGTAAACGATAAATATTAATATATTATGTTCAGAGGTGTAATGGAAGTCAATTGGTGGAAACGCCTTTGTAATATAAGGCGTGTTCAAATTTTATTAATTTCTAATGACGACGCAATTGTATAGAAAAAAAAAACAAATACAGACATTTACAAAAACTTCAGCATCAAATCGTTCGATGGTCGTCATCAGTACACTGCATCTTTCAAGGTGGGACCATTTTCGCCTAGCTGTACAATGCGAGCAGTGTGCAAGGTGCGATGATCTACGGCGATTGTTGAATTGGGGAAAGACTTACATAGGAGTGGATCAATACACTGATATATTTAAGTTGTGGTACGATTCTTATGCAGGAATCTTTCCTCGATTTTCAACCACGGCGACTACTACTACTCTAGGGAGTTATCAACTGTGCAGGAGACATAGTGCAGGAGATATCACATTGCCGGATGTAACGCTTATGCACACGGAAAAAAGAAGATTTTCAGTGTGTTTCAGCGAGAACCCCTAAAATGAGAGCTACAAACTTTTGGGGCAATGTTTGGGGGAGGCCTATGTTCTGCAGTGGACTAGTGATACGCTGAAATGATGATAATGAAACGAGCGACGAACGTTCGTTGTTCGTCTGTTAAAAATGTTAGTAAGACAAAGTCAATTATCTTTACTTATATTTTAACTTATGATTTTTATAATAGTGTAAATAAATAGGAAAAATATTTGAAACTAAAAGTCACTTAATTATCTATGATTATGTTGTAACGTTATGGTTTTTTTTTGTAATGAAGTAAGTGCTGTAAGTAAATTCAGGATTATTGAGTGAAATTTAATAATACGCAAGTTACCTGGGTTTGGTCCCTGGTGCCGGCACATCTTAAATTGTTATTTTAAGTGCTGATCTACCACGTGCTTAGCGGTGAAGGAAAACATTGTGAGGAAACCTGCATGCCAGACATGCAGGTTTCCTCAAAAAAAATTATTTCGAAGACATGTGAAACAAGGCATTGGAGCAGCGTGGCGGACTATTCCCGGCTTCAAAACCTTTTTTGAAATGACATTAGGCCTACACTTAGCAGTGGAACATTTGTAGATTGTAACTTTATTTCACTGCGCTGAATATACTACACACTAGTTATCACTCACGCAGTCGCCTGGCTCGCGAGCACAATATCCGAGGAAGCTGTAAAAGCCGAGAAGGCTAACAGCAATTACATCACCGAAAATATATATACTAGTTATCAGTACCCTAAAACCCTAACAGTAAAGACTTGCTCTTTTAAAAACAGTTATCATATTCGTAACTAAAAATTTGAAGGGCACATATTTTTTTATGTCTGACGGCTTTAGATCATCTCATCCTGTGGGTGTCGTAAAAGTCGGCAGAGGGAAATTGAAAACCAGGGGATGGGCAGCAGCATCTTCTTGATACATCTGAATAAATAAACTGCGGTTGCCAAACCGCCTGCCAAGCGAGGTAACTATAGCAAAATAGAAGCTGCAAACTTTTGTGGCAATCTATGGGGGAGGCCTGTTCACCAGTGGACTAGTTATAGGCTGAAATGATTTTTTTTTATTGTATAAAGTGACGAAACGAGCAAAACGTTCACCTGATGCAGTGTCACCCAGAATATTTCTGTATGACACCACACTGCGCCCGTCACCCTGAGACATCAGTTCTCAAGTCTCAAATGCCCAGTGATTACGCTAGGTCACAGTGCCCTTCAAACCGAAACACAGTAATGCTTGCACACTACTGCTTCATACGAGTAGAATAACTGGCCCTGAGGTGGAACCTACCTAGACGGATTCCTGCATAGGAATCCTACCACCAGTAGGGTTACAATGCGATAAGCATTTCTACAAACACAAAAACATTCACTCAGCGATTATGAATGTAGGAAAACAACTTAGAGAAAATCTTTCATAAAAAAATCATACTGTATATCGCAGGGGTGCGGCCAGCAACAAATCATATCGCGGCTTGGGCGCCTTAAGAAGGTATTTATACTCTTCCCGCGCGGGGCATTAAGTGATTTGTTGCGGGGCACATTGTGACACCGGCAACTCTTTTTTTGTTATTTCCACCCATTCGCGTGTAACGAGATTTATTTCATAGATATTTTATGTATCTCGCGAGAGAAGAAATCGAATCCATCTTGATTAGAAGTTTCGAAAGCCTTTAGTTGCGAATTCCAAACGGGAAGTGCTCCAAGCGTTTGCAGCTTGATATGTAACAATGAGTGGGATTTATAGAAATGTTATTTTTTTTATAATCTGTTGTGAGGTGGCTGTTAAAGAATATCTGGCATCCTATGTCGTCGAGCTGATGTCATAAGAGTCGACCAAGGGCATTTCATACCATGAGTTTTTACAGGCATTTCCGAAAGATAATGAAATATCCGGACCGAAAATGATGTCTTCCTGGCCAAGTAATTACCACGACTAAATGTCGAATACTATATGAAGCTATAAAATTTGTGTTAGCTCGTACACAAGTGCCACTATGATATCTCTTGCACAGTAGATTTCTTCCAACAAAAGGAGGAGTACAGTTGATCATACAGCATCAAGTAGTCCCCTTAAATTTTGACACTTTCTTCTTTGAATAAAAGTAAGTTACTTTGCTAAGATCCGCATGCAAAATATAAAAATGGTGTATATTACCTAGTTTTTTGAAGTGCACCACCCGCCCTCCCTCAGTAGACAGACGGCCGTCTGTCGTAGAGTCTATTACGCTTGATAATGCCTCGTTTTGGGGCGAAACACGTGTCGTGTTCTCGACTTCAGTGGTGTATATTATCTAGTGGTGGTATTGTAGTGGTTGGTGGAGGGTACCTGGTGGCGGTTCCTGGTGGCGGTGTTAGTTTGCTTGTGCACGCTACTGAGGGAGGGCGGGTGGTGCACTTCAAAAAACTAGGTAATATACACCATTTTTATATTTTGCATGCGGATCTTAGCAAAGTAACTTACTTTTATTCATTATAATGGATTTCCGCAAAGTAACGCCTGATTCTATTAACTTTCTTCTTTATAAAAGGTAGCATTCCATACAATTGTTTAATTAAAAAACCGACTTCAGCGCAGCAGGTACAAAGAGAGTTTCATGATTTCTCGTCAGATCCCATCATCAGAACTTTATCCACCGATCCACCGGTCCACCGGGACCACCCTTACAATATCCCGGAACACACAATACACACACACACACACACACATACATATATATATATATATATATATATATATATATATATATATATACACACACACACAGAGATAAATTGAGAATCTTCTACGTTTTTTTTAAAGCGGTTAAAAATTAGAAGCAACTGCCAGTAATAAATATGTTAATGGGCTTAAAGAAAGTGCGTTTACGGCTTACCGCAAGAAGTAGTAACTAACCGAAAACCGAAACGACAACTCGCATCCGCGACCAAATATCTCACGGTGCACATCATCTCGACGTTGCGGTGTTTTTTTTTTTAATCCGGCAACCGCGTCGCCCGCGGGACTCCATTGTTCTGGACGCCTAGACGGACGGTGGTGCTTTGTAGTTTATGTATATAGAGTCGGTAGACGTCGCCTTGATTATGGTATGCTCTACCCCTCCAAGTGAGGAGAGCGCAATAATTGTGACGATTCACGAAATATATTTTTCCAATGGGGATTTTTTATAGGAGAAAGTGACGAGACGAGCACAACCTGACGGTAAGTGGTAAATCTGCCCATAACGAATCCAGAACGTGTCTGCACCACTGCTCCCGTCACCCTGAGATATCAGCTGTTAACTCTCAAAAGTCATATCAAGGCGGCGGCTCGATAAAAGAATACTACCACTCCATCTCATCCAATGGATCTCGTAAAAGGCGAGTAAGGAATTAAACAGCACTGTACACCCAACAGCGCATGGTGGCGATGGGCTCACCACCTATCACACCAAGTGCATTATATCGTTTTGGTGAAACGTGGATTGTGGCAGTCATCTGTTTTTGCAGTGAGTGCCCAATCTCTGACTACCCTTTATGGGATACAGTCGCGATCTTATGTATGTATGTATTAATAGCTCTCATGTTGGGGTGATTTTGACTTAGTTGCCATGCTTGGCAGGCGGCTTTGCAACCGCAGTTTATTTATGCATGTGTTTCAGTAAGATGCTACTGCCCATCTCCAGATTTTCATTTTCCCCCTGACGACTTTTACGACACCAACGGGATGAGATGGGTCAGTAGATTCTCTTAAGCCGCCATAACATGTACATTATAACAACAAACATATTCGTAGCAGACTTCGATTTTACTTAAATGGAGTTATCAGGACGTTTTGGAAACGTAAAACACAAAATAATTTTATGAAAAGACTCCTAGGTAAATAAGCCATCTATGCGTAAATTATATAGCGAACGAGCTGATTCCGATACCACACGACTTAGAACTCATGTAACTACAGTTTTTTTTTATTTGATATAGTGACTTGTAAAACGTTCACCTGATGGTAAGTGCAACGTCTGCCCACAACAGACGCTGTGTTACTCAGAATATTTCTGTGTAGCACCACACTGCGCCCGTCACCCTGAGACATAAATTCTTAAGTCTCTTATGCCCAGTGATTACGCTAGCTCTCAGTGCCCTGCAGACCGAAACACAGTAATGTTTGCACACTACTGCTTCACGGCAGAATAACTGGCCCTGCGGTGGTACCTACCAAGACGGACTCCTGCATAGGAATCCTACCACCAGTAAATTAAAAATGTGAAACAAGTAATACATTAATCCCAATGTTAAGTTCAATAGTGTTTATAAATTCCATGCAACACAGACAGACTGGAATATATCTATTGTTTAAACAAAAGGCTTTACTTAAATAAAAACGTTTCGACAAAATAAAAACCGATAAGCTAATGAAAAATAGTAAAAATATATTTTAGAAGCTCTTACTCCCGCACTAAGAAACGTTTAATAACTGCTTAAGCAACTTCTTAGTATTGATTTCCTATCTTAAATAATATGGAGTTGCTATGTAACCGTGAGGCTGCTCCGAGTGATGCAGATATAGTATACCACATTAATAATTTATATACGAAACCACTTAGCGTCTAATTACTTACTTATCTAATTACTTAGCGTCATCACAATAAATTACCGGATACATTAGAACAGAGCGGCGGGGAAATGATATTTTGTTCCTGTCAATACAAAACCAGACTGGGAGTCTCGCTAAATGCACCCAGACCCGAGACTATCATAATAACAATGCACAAAGGACCTGACGAGGTATAAAAAATGTCTGTTTGTCCATTGAAAAGTTCAACTTTCATTCGCCAGACGCTCGCAGCCTGCAATGGGACAATCCACCATTATTAGCGGGGAGCTTGATGATTTTTCAACGTATATTTTCCTCTTATTTTGTTCACTTCAACAGACATTATGCTTGTTAAATTCTACCGTATTTCACGCTTTCCTTCCTAATTAACAAGGCCTAGGATTACTAAATTAACTCATTGCGTCGCGCGTTATTTTTTTAATTCAGTAAGATTTTATTAAAAATTCTGCGGAATGAAATTGGTGATTGCCATGTTTTTGTGAGTTTACGTTGTACTCGTATCTCAAATTAACAAGTTATTAAAAATTTAACATCAAGATTAACATAGAAATAATGCGCTTAATGTTTATAATTTATATACAGCACAATTTCATATTCATAACTTATTATATTTCATAACTTAATTCCTCGCTATTATTTCGTCGTTTCAGCCTATCATAAGTCCACTGCTGAACATAGGCCTCCCCCATAGATAGCCACAAAAGTTTGTAGCTCCCATTTTGGGGGGATTTTGCCATAGTTGCCACGCTTGGCAGGCGGGTTGGCAACCGCAGTTTATTTATTCAGATGTTTCAGGAAAATGCTGCTGCCCATCTCCTGGTTTTCATTTTCCCTCTGTCGACTTTTACGACACCTACGGGATGAGATGGGTGGTAGATGCTCTTAAGCCGCTACTAAATGCTAAATAATTTTATGTTGACTTCTATATTCATAATAAAAATATTAAATATAAAAACGATAATATTTTGTATACCGGATCAAAAATGTACATCGAAAAACTTACTATCGCTAAGTATGTTACAGAATGCAAACATAATGTACTACTTGATTGTAAAGTGAACTGATTTTATAATGAAAAGTTGTCTTACTTGTTTAATTATAATGTTTATGCCAATAGGTGTCCGGCAGAGTAGAATAGCACCTGCCTCTTTCCTACCGAGCCTTTATTCGTGTAGAATAATACTCGTAACAATGGGGAGTAAAATTCTTTTAACCAAAATGGCGGCGTAGTGATCATTTACTAAAACGCTGCTTTAGCAATTTTGTAATTACAAACGGACACTTTAATTTTTATTTGTATAGATGTCAAGTTACTTGCTCCTACAGTATAACATTATGATGAAAACGTTGGAGAATGGCTTTTTGGCCGCGCCAGACATGCTTATATTTGTATTTAAATACTCTAGACTAAATACTTGTTGATATTGCTCTTTAAGTTTACATAAATATCGCTTTTTATTATCTTTCACTGCGAGTATTAAATTCCTTGTTAAGTTAAATGTGTGAAAGACCTTTTGAAGTTTCGGTGACATAAGAAAACATTTATTTTAAAATTAATTATAAAGAAATTCAATATCATACGTCCGTGTTGTGAATTCCATCAGTATATTAGGGATTGTACGGTAGTTATGATTCGAATTAAATTATATGACACTTCGTTCACCTGATGGTAATAGGCTACGTTTGCCCAAAACAATGCTGTGGCACCCAGAACATTTCTGTTTGGAACCACACTGCGCGCGTCAAGCTGAGACATCAGTTCTTAAGTCTCATATGCCCAGTGATTACAGTAGCTCCCAGTGCCCTTCGAACCGAAACATAGTAATGCTTGCACGCTTCTGCCTTACGCCGTAATAAAACAATAACAAGATTTCTAAAGAGACGTCTTAAGATAATTTCACGAAACGTCTGTTCAGAATTCGCTATCAACATCTTGGTGCCAATGGCCATCCCATTGGCACCAAGATACGACTGGCACGCGAAAATCTCCGAAAACCTACTGTTAATAAAGTTACGTATATTTCGCTAGGATTTGTAACCCGGACCCACGACTCGGTAGGCTTACTCTGCTCACTGTGTCACTCGGCTAATTTAGCATACGCAAACTAAACTTATCGCCGTCGTCAGTACGTTGAGAGACCCGTAAATGATTGCACACAAGGAGATTAAGGGGCGGCCATTATTTCAGTAGGAACTCAATTAGACGAAGCAATAGCGATCGCGTTTGATTCATAAATATCGTTGAGTAATTTTGGCGTTACAGGTGCGTCGCTGAGCGGTAGGGTGGGGGGAGGGGGGAGTTAAGGGCGAAGCTCACTGGAGCAGGTGGGTACACCTCGTTATTTCACTTAATTTATTTTAAATTGCCCGAGTACTGCTTATTTCCGATTAATGATACGCAAATTAGTATTTTAAGAGTTTAATTAAGAGTCAAACCTTATTCTAAGACGTTACAAAAATTGTTTAAGATATAGTTCTTTGACGTTTGTCTTAATTTAAAAAAAATGTTAGGAAAAAAAAATTGAATAATTTAAATAAGTTGTGGTAGTAAAAAAATGCGCAACGTCTTTGCTTCAAACTTTTTAAAATGCTTGCTTTAGTTAGAAGGTATTTGGCCGTGTGGTGGCGGCTCGTTAAAAGAATACTACCACTCCATCTCATGCAATGGATCTCGTAAAAGGCGAGTAAGGAATTAAACTGCACTGTGCACCCAACAGCGCATGGTGGCGATGGGCTCAGCACCTATCACACCAAGTGCATAATATTGTTTTGGTGAAACGTGGATTGTGGCAGTCATCTGTTTTTGCAGTGAGTGCCCAGTCTCTGACTACCCCTTATGGGATACAGTCGTGATCTTATGTATGTATGTTGCTTTAGTGTGTTTTGAATCTATTAATGCGTATTTTTAACTCATTGGTTTGCTATGTCAGAAACCCTGGTTTCAACAACATAAGCCTATGCTTATCTGTAACAGGGCGATTAGAGCGTCGTCCACATGGTAAATTCTAGACTGAAACGTATGAAGTAACTTTGTGCAACCCTTACTGACATAGCATTAGGTCTATACACATACGTACATACGTATCGTCGTGTGGTAGTGGCTTAAGAGAATCTACCACCCCATCTCATCCCGTGGGTGTCGTAAAAGTCGACAGAGGGAAAATATAAATCAGAAGATGGGCAGCAGCATCTCCTGGAACATCTGAATAAATAAACTGCGGTTGCCAACCCGCCTGCCAAGCGTGGCAGCTATGGCAAAATCCCCCCAAAATGAGAGCTACAACTTTTGTGGCAATCTATGGGGGAGGCCTATGTTCAGCAGTGGACTAGTGATAGGCTGAAATGATGATGATGATGACATACGTATTGTCACGCCATTTTTCCAAAGGGTAGGCAGAGGCCCACTTTTCGCCCTCGCGGGAAACGAGGCGTGACCAGTGGCGAACCACGTCGCCGCCATTTGATACGAGTCGAAAATACTCACTAGCAGTATAGTGACAGCATTGCATATTATGGTGTCATTCTGCACAAATAATGGCTGTCCGTACAATACCATAAGTTGTTACACTTGTTTTCACAAACTGAAAACAATTGAAGAATGTTGGGAAAGATTTTATTATATTTTTTAGAATGTCAACAGCTAATGGTATTAAAACCGGCCAGGTACAAATAGAACAACAAAAGTGTTGATACAAAGTTTATAGGAAAAAATACGAAAAAGGTTTAGCTACTCCGAAACCTTTTTGATTTTGCGCAGATGACAAATTCTGATGGCGTCGTGTTTGAAATAGAAAAATGCGATGTCACTGTAATGTGTACATTTAAGACTGTAGCATAAGTAGGATTATTGTGTAAGACAGAATTGTTATCACATTATAAAAAATTAAAAAAAGTAAAGTAACAGCCTATAAATGTCCCACGGCGGAGCACAGGCCTGCTTTCATTTTCGAGCGGGTTTTGGCACTGGGAAGAATCCGCGAACTTGCTCTAATGGGGGTTGGCGGGATTCAGTCTGAAATATTTTTTTTATTTCTCAAACATGCAATTAATAATTTTAGCACCACTAAAATTGTTAATAATAATTGAACCCAGATCACTTACGCACTATGAAATTTAGCCTATAACTCGCCTAGAAATCAAAATTTATTGAAGGTATTTCTTGACTTATCTAAAGTGGTATAACTTCCGCAAACAATAGTTGATAAGACATCGGAATAATATTTTAAATTTCGAATGAAATATTTTAAAGTTCGACTTTAAGCGCGTTACTTATTCTTACCACCGTCGCTTCGTTAGCAGCATGTGTAACTGAAATTGAATTGTTATCGTAAACAATAACCGGAATAAAGCATCTGTTACATTTGTAATTGGAACAAAAGTCATTGAACATTATTATTAACTTACGTAAGTTGGTTTTCAATGGCCAAAGGCTATACGCATTAGTTTTCTAGTTAAATGACTAGTATAATGTTAATATAGTAAATATGATTAATATACATTTAGTATTGACTAAACCGGCTCTGACATGAGGGAAACTGATCGACTGGGACGGATTCGGCGAGAAAATTTTAAAATATCTCTTTAACATTATCCTTAATGACCCTAATACTCGTATTATATGTTTGCGAAAGTAACTCTCTCTGTCCCCCTGTCTGTTTGTTACCTTTTCCCGGTTCAACCGCTGACGAAATCTTGACGAAAAATTGACACGGAGAGAGCTTGCATTCCTGGCGGACACAAGCTACTTTTTATCCCGGAAAATTATAATTATATATTTTTATTAATTATAAATTGGATATTTAAAGCATCTATATACACGCGGACGAAGTCGCGGGCATTAGCCAGTTGTAATTTTTTTTAGCTAAACGCTAAATTTAAATAATATAATTAATGGCGTGGCTGCTCCGGGGCTAGGCGCTCGCTTAAAATTTCATAGTACGCGGGTGACCTGGGTTCGATTCCGGGTGCCGGCACCACTAAAATTGCAATTTTAAGTGCTGATTTACCACGTGCTCGGCGGTGAAGGAAAACATCGTAAGGAAACCTGCATGTCTGTGAAATAAAAAAATATTTCGAAGACCTGTGCATTCCGCCAACCCGCATTGGGGCAGCGTGGCGGATTCTTCCTAGCTCCAAACCCTGGATGTCTTACAAAATACCGTCTACCGTAGTGCTTATTATTCTGCTGATAAGCAGTAGGTTGCAAATGTTCTTCTGTTTCTGTCTGAAGGGCACTGAGAGATAGTGTAATTACTGGGCATATGCGACTTAAGAACTGATGTCCCAAAGTGACGACGAGCGCAGTGTGGCGTCACACGTAAATGTTCTGGGTGACACAGCATTTTGTTATGGGCAGGCGTTGCATTTACCATCAGATGAATGTTTTGCTCGTCCCATCACTTTCACCAACAAAAAAAAATCATTAGATCTTAATCTTAATCCTCAGTGCCAGCTCCTTCCATTTGACCGCATCCAGCGAAGAGCGGCTCGAATCGTAGACGACCAGGTTCTTTCCGATCTGCTTGATCCACTGGCCTTGCGAAGAGACGTTGCGTCTCTTAGCCTTTTTTACCGTATATACTTTGGGGAGTGTTCCGAGAAATTGTTCGGAATCATACCAGCCACCAAATTCCATCCATATCACCTCGATGGGGGCATTCCACCACTGTGCGCTTTTCGAGGAATTTTCTTCCCCGCACGACCACTTTGTGGAACTTGCTTTGCTTGCCACCAGCGGTTTTTCCGGACCGATATGACTTAGGGACCTTTAAGAAAAGAGCCTATTCTTTTCTCAAAGGCCGGCACCGCACCCACGACTCTTCTGGTGTTGCGGATGTTCATGGGCGGCGGCGATCACTTAACATCAGGTGAGCCGCTTGCTCGTTTGCCCCCTCTTCTTTAGAAAAAAATCCTTTCGCAAGTACATGGTACATGTTTTAAGTTTCATGGGTACATGTTTTATTTTTCGCACCATCTAAAAAACTTGCTCAAACCAGCCCTGCTGTGGATTTGTAACGTAGGCGACAGCATTCAGAATCGAACTTTATAGTTGTGCCTGCGAACAGCCCAATGTGTTCCTGTTACTTCGCAACTGCCCTTTTCCAACGTACCGTTGTAGAGGGAGACGAAAAATAAATTTAACGCGCCACGTACGTCACATGTTATTAACGACGGCTTAATTTGGCGTCGTGTGTTAAGGGGGAGAACGTTTATTTACAAATTGTTAAAAGAGTATATTTTGCACAATGAATAAATTTAGTCATAAATTTACGTTTTCTTAGCAAAATAAAAAAATAATGCAGAGTAATTTATAATCTGTATCTAGATATGTATTATTTTTTCCATTATTCTAACTAGTTTTACCTAGATGAAACTAATTTTACGGATTTTATCGTGTTTAATTTTATTATTTATAACCCGACGTTTCGAGTGCTTTACTGCACCCATGGTCACATTGGTGCCATGGGTGCCATGACTATGTAAATAATAAAATTAAACGCGATAAAATCCTTAAAATTAGTTTCATTTAAATTGAAAAACATCCTAATTTTAATAGAGAAGATGGTTGGGTATTACCACCAGCTTGGGATCCTATAATTAATAAAATTAAATCAAAAATCAACATTTTTGGTAATGTAATTGCTGTTAGCCGTCTCGGCTTTTACAGCTTCATCGGATACTTCAAAAACCAAGCATACCACTGCAAGACTTCCAGATACAGTTAGCTCTTTCTGCGTAGATCGGACCAAAAATAATAAATAAAAAGCTGAAGGTACTCCGGGTTAACTATGACATCAGGATATCTGTCACCTCAGGCTCCTGTGACCATGGGTGCAGTAAAGCACTCGAAACGTCGGGTTATAAATAGTCTAATTAAACGCGATAAAATCCGTAAAATTTGTTTCATTTAAATGTGTAGAGTTCGCGTAACTATAAGAAATCATTATTTTCACCCAGCCTTCACTCTACCTATTACGAGGTGACCGCTTATCTAACGATATGATAAGGAAATCCGTCCTTCGTTATCTGTGCTGGCGGTATGAGTCTTATCCAATAATCAGTCTATGTGGGTACCAACGCAGTGCCAGTTATTCCACCGTCAAGCAGTGTGCAAACATTGTAACGGTCTGAAGAGCACTATTAGCTAGTGCATTTACTGAGCGTTTGAGACTTGGAACTGATGTCGGCGACGAGCGCAGTGTGCTGTCACACAGAAAGGTTCTGGGTGAATCAGTAATTGTGTAGTATGGGCCGACGACGTTACATTCACCAGCAGATTAACCATTCGCTCGTCCCGTTATCACCTTCTACCATAAACAAAACCTAAAAGGAAGTCCAGTCTCTTTCCTTCTCAACCTTACTTTAGGCTAGTCCAGAGATACTTGGTTTTTTAGTCAACAGATAGGCATTGCATAGAGGACAAAGATGTGTAGAAATAACTTGCACATCCCCTAGCTACCAAATATGTGATATTGTAATTAAATAATGTTTTACGACGTTTTCATTACTCGGAATAGTCATTGATTCAAATATAAATTGGAAAGCTCATATACAGAAAGTCAAATCTAAATTGTGGCAATTTCTATACGCTTTACGGGAAATTACAAAATCTACTAACCTTAAAACGTCTATCACGGCGTACTACGCTTATGCTCATACATGGCTAAGCTATGGCGTTATTTTGTGGGGCAATAGTACTAACATGCAAGATCTGTTTGTCTTACAGAAACCAACATTAATCAAACCGAAAGCTGTAAGGCACATTTTAAAAACTTAAATTTCCTCACTTTACCGTGCATGAATATACACGAAATATGTAAGTTTGTTAGACGATACCCAAATTTTTATTCTTCTGTGAAAGATTTGCCTCTGCGTTATGATTCGCGCCGAAAACATGACTTAGTCCAGTCATCGTCTAAATTAAAATTGCATAGTTCTAGCCCTTATTCCATGTCTATAAAAATATATAATAAATTACCGATTAACATAAAAAACGAAAAAAACTAAACATTTCAGAAAAAATTAAGAGCGTACCTAATAGAAAAAAGTTATTATAATATTGAAGAAAATGAATTTGAAAAATGATTCAGATAGATGTCTGCCTCTCACATACATTCATTGCCACACCCGACAGGGTACATGAATTTTATAATTTTATAATTTAATTTCATGTAAAGCAATCTAAATATATAGATAAATAAATATACATGACATAATGTTATATGATATTGACTACAGAGTTTCTTGCCGGTTCTTCTCTGAAGTCTTTTTTTTGAAACTGTGTAGATTTTGAGACTTAGAACAGCTTTATACAAGCCTAAACTGAATAAAAAAAAATTATGACTTTGACTTTCTTGAACATGACTTAACGACCACCTTGACCTTGACCTTGAGAAACGACAGTTGTGTTTAGCAGACCAAAATAAGAGTTCGAGTTACTGTGGATTATGCCCACTACATGTAAGATTGCCAATACATCCATATCTTTGGCACAGTATCCTTTGGTTTATTTACGAGTATATACGACCGCGTTGCCTAGTGGTCAGAGTACCTGACTTCTACGCCGCGGGTCCTGGGCTCGAATACCAGCCGGGGCCAGCATTTGTGCTAAAACACAAATTGTTGGTTTTCGGGTCTGGTTGTGTTGTGTTTGTCCCCGTGTTTCTGACACTGCATCCTAGCCTACCTCCGATCTTATCGCATCAGCGTTACGTCGGGCGCGGGTAGGTAGGGATGAGTGAGTGCCTTTGTGTTTTCGCGTACACTTGTGGCACTATAATATCTCCTGCGCAGTTGATGGCTCTCGACAGTATTCGGAAGTTGTCGCCATGGTCGAAATCGACTAGGAGAACATCATTATAAAACTAGTTATGCCCCGTGGTTTCACCCGCGTAAAATTATATTACAAATGCTTACATTCATATCTCCTGAACCCTGCAAGATATCGAAATGGAACTACTTGTTTTAATCCTTAATATTTTAATATAAATCTGTTGAGCCATTTCCGAGCCTATTCGAGACAAACATTCAGACAGACAGACAAAAAATTTAAAAACGGTCATTTATGATTCAATCAATTAATAATTTCTGTCGACTTTTACGACACCCACGGGATGAAACGTGATGGTAGATTATTTTAAGCCGTCGTCGCCGTCGCCGTCGCCGTCGTAATTTTAGCATTTATTTTAAAACACTGAGAAACTGGTGTTTGAAAAAATTTCCTATGCAGGATTCCGTAAAGGTAGGAACCACCCCAGGGCCAGTTATTCTGCCGTGATGCAGTAGTGTGCAAATATTACTGCGTTTCGGTTTCAAGAGCACTGAGAGCTAGCGTAATCACTCGGCATATGAGACTTTAGAACTGATGTCTCAGGTTGACGGGCGCACAGCATTTGTTATGGGCAGGCGTTGCACTTACCATCAGGTGAAGGCGTTCTGCTCGTTTTGTCACTTTATCCAATAAAAAAAAATACTTCAATTTTATTAATGGTGATGGATTACATTCGCCAAATAATGAGGTCTAATACAAACTTTACTACCCCTTAACAAGGAACTTATGTTTATACGTTATCGATGTATTTGTAGCTCGCGTTTTAATTGTCGAACTTCCGGGTCAACGTTTGCTTAGTTAAATTTTCTGCAACGTTTCAATATTGAATTGATTGCTCTATTAATACAAACAGATGTTTGGTATGAACGGGTACCCCTATTTTCACTATGATTATAAGATTTAAATAAAACTAGTTTTATTTAAATGTGTAATATTCGCGTAAATAAAAGAAAACATTATAGGATTATAAGATGCTAGGGCGTTGGCGTTGCCTTGTAAGCAGAGTTTATATATAAGTAGTAGGATTCCTATGCAGGAATCCGTCTAGGTAGATTACACCCCAGGACCTGTTTTACTGCCGTATAGCACTAGTGTGCAAAATTTACTGTGTTTCGGTTTGAAGGGCACTGAGAGCTAGCGTAATCACTGGGCATATGAGAATTAAGAACTGATGTCTCAGGGTGACGGGCACATTGTGGTGTCACACAGAAATGTTCTGGGTGACACAGCATTTGTTATGGGCAGACGTTGCACTTACCATCAGGTGAACGTTTTGCACTTTCCTTCAATTTGATGAAATAAAAAGAGTGCCTGACTTCAATCTTGCGGAATCCTGGTTTCGAATCACGGACCCAATATTTGTGCAGAAATACAAATTGTTGGTTTTCGGGTCCTATTGTGTTGTGATGGTCCCCGTGTCTCTGACACTGCATTCTAGTCTCCGACCTGGCGGGCGCCAATAAGTTAGGACGAGTGGTAGCCTTTTGTCGTTTCAGCATATCACTAGTCCACTGTTGAAAATAGGCCCCGTCCATAGATTGTTACAAAAGCTCTTATTTTCGGGGGATTTTGACATAGTTGAACGTTTGGCAGGCGGATTGGCAACCGCAGTTTATTTATTCAGATGTTCCAAGAAGGTGCTGCTGCCCATCTCCCGGTTTTTATTTTCCTTCTGTCGATTTCTACGACACCCACAGGATGAGACGGGGTGGTAGATTCTCTTAAGCCGCTACTAATGGCACTTTAATATCTCCTGCGCAGCTGATAGCTTCCGATTATTTAGAAGTTGTCGCCATTATCAATTTTCGATTTTGTAATGGACTTAAAGAATGTGAACAAAGTAATAGAACCTTCAAAGACTTTTTGGCGTTTTCCTCTTAAATTAAAGACTTCATGCCGACCTCATAAACAATGGTCCAACTGTACCATTAGCTTGGTACTTAAAAGGCCCATTTTGTCGCCATTTCGGTATATTAACCCTTCACAATAAATATGTCCTGAGTGGTTATTTAAAAGTGCCCAGGTGGGCCTGAGCGGCCCGCAAGAATTATATCTGCATTTGAGTGTTAAATAATTAGTTGTTTCCATTGCTCGGTAACAATATTTCCCTTCGCCTTTATTAGTGCCCTTCGCCTTTCTTAGTGGTCAGAGTACCTGACTTTTGAGCCGCGGGTCCTGGGTTCGAATCCCAGCCGGAGCCAAAATTTGTGCTAAAACATAAATTGTTGGATTTCGGGTCTGGTTGTGTTGTGATTTTCCCCGCGTTTCTGACACTGCATTCTAGCTTACCTCCGATCTTATCGCATCTGCGTTACATCGGGCGCGGGTAGGGTGGGACGAGTGAGTGCCTCTGTGTTTGCGCGTACACTTGTGGCACTATAATATCTCCTGCGCAGTTGATGGCTCTCGACAGTAGTCGGAAGTTGTCGCCGTGGTCGAAATCGGCTAGGAGAACATCATCATCATTTCAGTGAAGGTGATAGTTAGCTTAATCATGGTATGGCGCCGCAAGTCCTGGGTTCGAATCCCAGCCACATATTGCTTGTGTTTGGGTCGAATTGTGTTTTGTCTGTAAAACGCACCGACTCTACAGGGGAAATCCTAGTGTAGAGCATCAATTTTAGAGTTCCGTACTTTTAATTAAAAAAAATAACTTTTGTCGACCAAAGCGACGTCAACCGGGGTCCATGCTGGAGTTTATAATTGAAACAATTGCGATGCGCGAGCTGTCAATCACACATCCCCTAATAATTTATCTTGTTAACGTTGTCCCCACTGTTAGTGGAATTTGAACCCTGATGGATCCCCAGACTAATTTCATCATCATCATCATTTCAGCATATCACTAGTCCACTGCTGAACATAGGCCTCCCCCAAAAATTGGCACAAAAGTTTGCACGTCTCATTCTGAGGGGATTTTGCCATAGTTATCACGTTTGGCCACGTTAAAATGTAAATATGTAATTAAGATTAACAGAAACAAAGCACCAAGAAAGTTGAACTTCAAAAAAGACAAGTAACAGTACATTTTTTTTATTGTGTAAAGTGACGAAACGAGCAAAACGTTCACCTGATGACAAGTGCAACGTCCGCCCACAAAAAATGCTGTGTCACCCAGAATATTTCTGTGTGACACCACACTGCGCCCGTCCCCTGAGACATGACTTCTTAAGTCTCAAATGCCCAGTGATTACGCTAGCTCACAGAGCCCTTCAAACCGAAACACAGTAAAGCTTGCACAGTACTGTTTCACGGCAGAATAACTGGCCCTGGGGTGGTACCTACCTAGACCGATTCCTGCATAGGAATCCTACCATCAGTTACAAATCCAACCCCAGGTTCAGTTCCGTTAAAACCACCTTTCTAACATTCCGATGAAAAGAAATGTATTGGAGTATCAACCGCATACCTTCTCACGCAGTAGTGCGAATCGCGTACAGGATGTATTCTACGACTAAAAGGGTGCCTTTTACGGGAAGGCAATGGATGCAG
Source organism: Luehdorfia chinensis (assembly GCA_019845155.1). Taxonomy (NCBI): domain Eukaryota; kingdom Metazoa; phylum Arthropoda; class Insecta; order Lepidoptera; family Papilionidae; genus Luehdorfia; species Luehdorfia chinensis. Next base: position 2,885,190 of record JAHVAK010000107.1, read on the forward strand.
ATCGCTCAGGGTCGTGTTCTGTAGAAATCTATTTGCCGGTAGGTGTCCGGCAGAGAGGAATAGCACCTACCTCTTTCCTGCAGAGATGTCGTACGAGGCGACTAAAGTATTGTACGAATAGTCATTACTCGTGGAAAACAAAACCATATGTGTATAATATGCAAACATATAATATGCTAACGCAATGGGCACTAAGATGTTTTTTGATTCGTACCAAATTGGCGGCGACGTGGTATACCACCCGTCACGTCTCGTTTCCCACGGGGGCGATAAGTGGGCTGCGTGTATAGCCACTGCCAACCCCTTATTTGGGAAAAGGAAGTGACTGCATGTATAGGGGACGCGTATGATCAGCTGTTGACTTATGATAGGCTAAAACGATGATGATAAAAATTAGTTAAGAAAAATGCTTCACACTGAATTAAATAAAAAAATCTTGTCTGTACAATGTGAGATTGACGCCTGACTGTTGATACACTCTTTTAGGTACTGCCTTAGATATCTGTCACCGGTATCATGTAATCGTCATGACTATAATTGTCTTATAGTCTTATATACGTCTAAACCTATGTGATGTTCCTTTGTAGACTTGAACATTTAATTTTTTTTTATGCATAAAGTGATGAAACGAGCAAAACGTTCACCTGATGGTAAGTGCAACGTTTGCCCATAACAAATGCTGTGTCACCCAGAAAAAATTCTGTGTGACACAACACTGTGCCCATCACCCTGAGACAAAGGTTGTTAGGTCTCATATGCCCAGTGATTACGCTAGCTCACAGTGCCCTTCAAACCGAAACACAGTAATGTTTGCACACTACTGCTTCACGGCGGAATAACTGGCCCTGGGGTTGTACCTACCTAGACGGACTCCTGCATAGGAATCCTACCACCAGTTAAATTAAACTAAATTAAAAATAAAATTTCCGTGTTTTAGAGTTACCAAGACGAATCCGGAAGCAGGCTCTCAGGAGCTTTGTCCCAGATACTGGATACCGATAAATTGGCTGATATACAGAGCAGCGAAAAGTTACGAGGTGGGACATCTTTTTAACATTCATAAATTAATATTTACAGCACTTAAAGTACTACGAGTAGATTACTAGTTACGATGCAATATTTTTCTAGTCACGAGATGATCAAATTGTTCACATTTAAATGAAACTAATTTTACGGATTTTATCGCGTTTTACTTTTATTATTTATAACCCGACGTTTCGAGTGCTTTACAGTACCCATGGCCATGGGCGGAAACGTCGAAACTTAAAGTACTCGAAACGTCGGGTTATAAATAATAAAAGTAAAACGCGATAAAATCCGTAAAATTAGTTTCATTTAAATGTGTAGTGTTTGCGTAAATATAAGAAATCATTAAATTGTTCACATGATGGTAAGTGCAACGTTTGCCCATAAAAAATGCTGTGTCACCCAGAACATTACACCATACATGGCACCATACTGCGCCACAATCACAAGTCTCATATGCCCAGTGATTACACTGGCTCTCAGTGTCTTTCATACCGAAATACAGTTAAATAACAACCGCTTCACGGCGGAATAACTGGCCCAGCGGTGGTACCTACCTAGACGGATTCCTGCATAGGCATTCTACCACCATTAATGTTTTTCTGGTTCTAGTAGCGATTCTTGTACCTATATCCATAGCTCTAGCTACAGCTATGGATATAAGTACAAGAATCACTACTAAGATAAGCTTTCTTTTCAGACGCGATAGTAAAAAACATTCTAACATTTCCACAGATTTCTATAAGAGACTTATTCAAACCGATGTTCGCATAAGAAAATTAAAAAAGGGTACGGAAGAACCAAATGGTTACAGCTCCATGGATGACTTAAATATGAAGCCTATTTCAGATAGATACAAAAGATCACTGATGTCAATTAACAACAGCCCATTATATAGTGCATTTCAAAGACGAGACACTGATTATAGTGGTAAAATAGATTTAAGTAAATTTAGTTTATTCTATCCACCCTTTGCTGCAGTGAGAGAATATAATGAAGCTAGTCCTAAACCAAAGAGAATTAAAAGAAATGAAGAAATCGATAACGAGGAACCATCGGGTATTGTAATAGAAAAGAAAAAAGTTATGGTCCAATATGGTCCGTTTGGTAGAAAACGAAACTTTCCGAAATGCTCACATATGCCCAAAGAATCCAAATCACATGAAACGCAACTTAAACACCCTTTCTATAAGAATTCACAGCGATTGGATGAACTTTTGGACCAACTTCTTGACAAAAAATTAGATAAAATCATGACGAACCCTTTTGATACAGACCTTATAATGGGGGATAGAGACAAATACAAACCTTCTAAGCAGGAACAAGAAGTCACTACTAGAAATGACCATGAAGTACAAAAACTAGTATCAACTAGAGCAACAACCGCCAAAGAAGATGTTTTAAGGTTAACAGAATTAAACACAAGAAGCGCTAACTGGGATTCGAAATCCGATTTTATTAATAAAGAAGAATTGCACAAAGATGAAATCGACGAAGACAACACGATATATTTTCCTCCATCAACACCCCGCTATGATGTCGTTCTGAGCGTGTCTACTTTAATGTATGTAGTAATTTACCAAAAACAAATTATTACATATCAATTATGTTGTACTAATTTAACTATAAATACAATTCTTACAAAAGTATAGTTAGTTTTCTACTGCCTTTGTTTTAGAAATTCGGAAAGTACCGAAAATAACAAAATCTTGAAGCATAACGCAGAAATTCATCGATCTAAACGTAAACTTCTGCAATTAAATGAAGAGGATGATGAGAATCTTGGATACGAAGATTTAAAAGAAGTTCTTGCTGATTATACGGACACTCATGATGAGACTGACAAACAAGTAGAAAGAGACAGAAGATCGGACGTATGTTTTGTTACTTTTTTTTATTGGATATAGTTATGAAACGAGCAAAACGTTCACCTGATGGTAAGTGCAACGTCTGCCCTTAACAAATGCTTTGGTATCATCACCCTGAGAAATCAGTTCTTAAGTCTCATATGCCCAGTGATTACGCTAGCTCACAGTGTCCTTCAAACAGAAACACAGTAATGTTTGTACACTACTGCTTCTGGCAGTATAACTAGCTCTAGGGTGGTACCTACCTACTACTTACTACCTCGTATTAAAAAAGAAACATATATGTATATTGACTATACCATTTAACCTGTAAGTAGCCTGAGAAAAGAATTTAAAAAGGAATTTTTAGCTGTCTTTTTTATTTATATTTAAAAATAAAGATTGGTCACCTTATAATGCTACGCATGCAATAGTTAGCGGTTTCAGGAATTAAAAAAACTTAAGCTACAGTTATAGTACGTCAAATTGACACATTGAGTAGAAAAAGAAGTTTTTTAGACTAAAGCAATGTCTAATACTGTTCCACAAATTCTTACAGAATTCAATCATGTCAAATAATCAAACCTACCCAAATAAGTACAGTGTTCCACTAATGCATAATCTTAACTGGAAAGGTCCAATGCCTCTTTACCCCGATGAGCTAAATTTGATGATAAAACATGCCGCTGCGCAAAATTCAAAGGCTGAAATGCCTCAAGGTATAAAAGACACTTCAGCTCAAAAGGCAAAATTTGAAAGTGAAATTTCTGATACAGAATACATAGAAGACTACTTTAATAATAAATACGATAAGTTAGCACAGGCATACAGTGATTATGGAGTACTCGCCGGAAAGAAAGATTCTATTATAAATGAGAAAAATATAGCCACAGAAAGCAAATTACTTGATCATAAAGTGGGAACACTTCCTGAAAAGGAAACAAAAAATAAAGATTTGTCACAGCAGAGCAACGCAAAATTGCGTAGGTATTTACATTTTTATTAAGTTTTTCAATAACTTCAAGAATTGAAATGCTAAGTTCTTTTGAATTTTAAGATTTTAGGATCAGCACCAACTTACTTAGGTTTTTATTATTTTCTATAATGTCACAGTGTTAGTAGTGTTTTTAACATTAACTATTACGTAAAGTGAACATAACTAAACGTAAACTTTAAAGCATTGTTGCTCAGTTTGTGAAACAAATGGGTTTTGCAAACTATGACATCATTTTACTAAATTGTGCTTTATTAATTTATTTCAGTCTCTCCGGAATCTGAAGGAATAAAATTTAAATTTTCATCCAATAATGCTACACAAGAAAAAGGTGGTTTTAATATATCTGTATTAAAACATATTAAATATTTAGATAATAATAAAATTCAAGCACCCTCTTATCAAGATGAAACGAATTATCGTGAAAAATTTCGGACAGCTAAAAATATGACTATAGAAAAACCGATTAGTTTAAACATACTCAGAAAGCAACGTTCTTTAAAGTCGATTGAACTATTTCAAGAATTAAAAACACCAAGAAAACGTAATAGCGATAACTTAACGTATAATATTTCTAATACATTGGCGAAAAAAATTGCAGCAGCTTCCACAACTTCCGATCCAAGCTTCAGTGATTCGGTTGAAAAAAATAAAAAAGAAGTAACAAACATATCTAGAATAAGCTATAATGATAGTTCTTCGAGTCCCAGCGAAGTGTTACATGTTTTATCTGACTGGTTACTTACTTTAGCAAAACTATCTGGAGAGTTAGATAGTGATCTTAAAACACCAGAGTAAGTAAAAAGTTTTAATGTGTTTTATAATGATCTTAAGATTAAATAAACAGCAATAAAGTCTAATTAATATAAGATCTTCCAACCTAATTTTAATAGTGAAAAGAAAATAAGATCTTTACAAAAAAGAAACACTATTTGTACACAGAAATCTAGGATTTTACGAATGTTATTACGACAAATTTCGTGGATCATAAGTTTAGAACTTTTTAGCTAGAATTTATCATTTCATGCGTAACTCACGCATGAAATGATAAATTCATCGTGTTTCATCAAGATCATCATGTTTATTCACATTATTTTTGATTCTATTTGAAACGAAGTGTAACTGGTTGTAGTGAAATTGATATTAAATAAATGCAAAAATTAAAAAAAAATGGAAAAATCAGCTTGAATACCATTTATACAGATAAATGGTGCGATTGCTTTTAATCGCCATGACAGGGATCAAGTACTTAGATCCTTTTTTTAGGAGTCAAAGACTACAAGTTAACATCGCTATTATTTCAGGTACAACATAACCAAACATTTCCAACAATCTACACCAATGCCAGACAATATCACAAAAGAGATAATCTATCCAATGTATGATTCAGATATGATAGACAATATTGGACATAGATCTAGGGTATTAATGTCTGTCCAAGAAACCAATGGGAATATATCTAATAGTAACTTAAACATGACAAATAAAGAAGATAAATTTACAAAAAGTATTCGTAGCAGTACAGGTACATTTTGCTACATCATGTTACACATTTCTAAAATTTTAACCAAGTCATTCATATTTCAACTTTATGTATCAGAGTAAACAAAGATAAGAATTTATGAAACTGAATTTCAATTAGCAATTTGGTAATTTACACACAATTTTTTTTTGTCTGAAATATCTTACTACAGAAATATAACCTTTTTATTCAGTACGTCTAAGACATAACTAAAATATTATTTTTCTAACAGATACATACTTAAACGCCTCTCCGCCAAATCAACTAATTACAAATGATTCACAAATGATAGAAAACGGAAATCAAAATTCAAACATAACCAATTCAGAATCAGGTATCAAAGAAAATAAAACAATAGTAAAAAGATGCGCAGCCGACAGTAATCTCATTTTCTGGAATGACATGTATGACGACGAATACGGTGTCAAAATTGACTACTTCGATAATGAAATGAGAAATAAGCACTCAGTTGATAATAACAATTTCGTGAAACGTTCAGGGCAGTGGATAAACAAGAAATTCAAGAAGTTAGGCGAAAGTATTCGTACTGGTTACAACTCTAGGAAGTATTTGAGAGGAACGACGAAGAGAAAAAGACCTTTGCGTAGCATCAGTGAATTAAGGTTCTAATTTTAATAAAAACAAATTTATTGGGAACAGTGAAAAAACGAGCAAAACGTTCACCTGATTGTAAGTGAATCGTCTGCCCATAAAAAATTCTATGTCACCCAGAACATTTCTGTGTGACACCACACTGTGGCCCTCACTCTGAGACATCAGTTCTTAAGTCTCATACATTATAGCTCTCAGGAGCTAGCTAGCGTAGCTAGCGTAGCGTTACTGGGCATATAAGAACATGCCTTTGAAACCGGAACACAGTAATGTTTGCACACTACTGCTTCACGGCAGAGTATCTGGCCCTGGGGTGGTATCTACCTATACGGATTCCTGCATAGGAATCCTACCACCGATACATATATTCTGCTATGCCTAGGCATATAAGACTTAAGAAATGGATATCTCTAGCTATCACTAGTGAGAGCTAGCGTAATGCTGGCTCTCAGTGTACTTCAAACCGATATATGTTTGCAAACTACTGCTTCACGGCAGAATAACTGGCCTGGGGTGATACCTACCTAGACAGATTCCTGAATCGGAATCATACCACCAGTAATTCTTTTTTATAAACTGTACGAAAAACTTAACCAATGTTTAAACAAAGTGGCTCACAAGGACGAAAAAAGTTACGTTAACATCAAGTTCGTTTGGGCTCAGTAGCATTTTTTGTTTTTGCGTTAGCTGTATTTCTAAATGCAGGAAAACTAACAGACAGTGACAAAAGTTTTTGTCATCATCGTTACAATCCACTGCAAGTCTGCCGCTGAGCATAGGTGCAACCCGTAGATTGCTAAGCAAAGCATTATCCCGACCCTATTGCATCGATCGCAAAGGTCATCGCTCCTCCTAGTTTCGTCACCATAGTCATCATTATCATTACAGCTTATCGCACGTTCTCTGCTGAAGATAGACTTTCCTCATAGAATGCGATAACAAATGTTCCTGAACTACATGCATTCATCGACTGCTCAAAAAAAAAACATATCGATATTTAATTCGAAGACGTTATTCTTGCTACAAGCTTGTAGATTAACTTCTTACTTGTAAAGTAACAGTCCTTTAAAAGTCTTACTGCTGAGCATCTCCTCATTTTGAATCGTCCGTCCCGCTGCTTCAGTACATCCATCACATGTTATCGTAATTTTCTTTTGTTTTCATAACATGCCGGTTTCCTCGTGGCGGTTTCCTTTTACCGGTTAATCAACTGGTATTGCAATTATTGCAATTAAGACTTACTATATTATTCCACTATTATTAGTGACGCCGACACCGGGGATCGAACACAAATCCTTTGGGCGAAGTAAGATTTAAGGCGAGCGTCTGATCCTTTAGCTGCAGCGTATCTATAAATCTTATATTTCATAAATCCTTGCTTCGGTTAGAATTTGATTTCCCAAACGCAGCAGGCGGGTACGCTAACCACTTGTCAATAACTAGAAGTTCTTTCAGTTGATTACACTTCTGTTATATACTCACTAGGTGATGCCCGCGACTTCGCCCGCGTGGATATAGGTCATTTAAATATCCCGTGGGAACTATTTGATTTTCGGGAATAAAAAGTATCCTATGTTCGTCTCCAAAATGCAAGTTATCTCTGTGCCAAATTTCGTTAAGATCGGTTCATCGGTTGAACCGTGAAAAGGGAACAAACAGACAGTGGGACAGACAGTTATATTGTGTGTGTATAATATTGTGTTCTTATAGATCTGGTACTTACATTAAAAGGGATCAAGACGGGTTATATGGAAAGAAAACGGCGGTAGAGGTGATTGTTACACTATTCTGTAATAAAAAATTTTAAGCAAATATATTATTTTTGTTACAAGCTTTTATTTATGAGGCCTTTGTCCATCAGTGGTGGAAATGTTGCTAGAGCTATAGTACTTGTCAAACAAAATACAAAGGGCCCACACATGACTGAGCTATCTTGCATAGTTGAAGAGTTCCTATGGTCACCTTCTGGCACTATCATTAGACAAGCTCTATGGTACCATATTATTGCATTGTCACCGAAACTAAGTAGGTATGAAAAATTTTAACTCCATCGGACATCAAAAAGTCTTAACATTAATATAAGACTTAAAATGAAGTCTTAAATAAAAGCTTGTAATAAAAAATAAATTTTAGTCTTTAATATTAATAATAATATGTACAGAAGAGGGTTAGGTGTCCTCCAACATAGAATAGCACTTAGCTCTTTCCTACCGAGGTGTCGTAAGAGGCCACTCAGGTATTGTACGGCACCATATTATGAAATGCTGTCACTAGACTACTCGCGAGAACGCAATGGGGAGTAAGAATTTTTTTGTCTCTTACCAAAATGGCGACGACATGGTTCGCCACCCATCACGCACCGTTTCCCACGAAGGCGAAAAGTGGGCTACGTGTATGGCCTCTGTCTACTCCTTATGTAGAAGGTGGATGAATAGAATGAGCAAGTTACCTGATGGTGAGTCCACTAAAGTTTAAATTACATTTCCAAAACCGTGACAAATTCTTCGATCGACAGATTTACACGGGTACAGATTTTGTTTTTCAAGTATATATTCAAGTGTATAGTAAACTAACAAACACTTTAAAATGTTTGTGACAATAGCCAGGGGAAAGAAGAAGAAAACCCTTCTACAACCGTCTACAACACAAAAAATCCAGACAACTACTCTGTATTGTATTTCTAGGATGAAGATAAGACAAATAACTTTGCTGCCCTGACTGCCAACATGAAACAAATATGTCGTGAAGCGACAAGAGCCGTACAGAGAACCAGAAATTTAAATGGTACATATATGTTATACATTTTGATTAACTAATGATGATGTTCTCGTGGTCGATTTGGACTTCGCCAAAATCTCATTCTCAGAAGGTTCTCAATTCGTCGCAATCCTTCGGCGATAATTATTTTTTTACAATAGAAAATCACGAGACGCGCGAAGCATGCACCTGATGGTAAATGCAACGTCTGTCCAAAACAAATGCAGTATCACCCAGAACATTTCTGTGTGGCACCACACGGCCCTCGTCACCTCCAGACACAGTTCTTAAGTGTTTTATGCCCAGTGATTACAGTAGCTCACAATGCCCTTCAGAACGTAGCGTAACCGTAAACAGTAATGTTTTACGCACTACCGCTTGACAGCAGAATAACTGGCACTGCTATTGTGCCTGTCTAGGCGCATTCCTGAAAAAAGAACGTTATAAAGTCTGATGATGATGATGATGATTATAAAGTCTAATACTATAATTGCGCACCGCCTCTCGGGCGTGGTCATAACAACTTAACTGTCTACATTACCGATGATGCTAAATGATGCGGTGGTAGGATTTCTATCCGCCCACAGCAGTGTCAGTTATTCTGACATCAATCTGTAGTGTATCAACATTACTGTGTTTCGGTTTGAAGGTCACTGAGAGCTAGTGTAATTACTGGGCATATGAGGCATAAGAACTGATGTCTCAGGGAAACCAGCGCAGTGTGGTGCCACAGAAATGTTGTGTGTGATACAGCCCAGCATACAGATGAATGATTCGCTCGTCTCCAGACTTTCTCTCGTTAAAAAAAACGTGACTAAAATTGTAGAGTAGGTGATGAGTGGAATGAAAGAACAATAAGTCGCAGAGAAATTCGGAGTGTTTATTTCAAAATATCACGCTATATACGTTTAAATCGGCATATAAGTCTTATCAGAGGTGAGGCGGCTCCGTATCCAAAGAGATTGTAATCAAACCTAACAAGGAACTTCCATGACAATTTTACAATCTGTATAAAGTCTTTGCGTTCACCGCCGAAGCCTCTGTCGCTGGTTCATAGCATAAAGAGAAGTTTAAAAGCGAATTTTTTTTGTCTAAACTAAATCATTTTCTGTCTTAATATTGCCAGAATGGGAAGACCAGAAGGGGGAAGTTGCGACAACGTCGCTGATGCAGCAACTTGTCAAGCTCATGACGGATTTGGTAGACTTCCAAGTGCAGCAGAAGACATGTGCCAGTTAGTAAAGTTTTCAAATAAGATAACAAAGCATGTAGTGCTAGGTGATTCCATCATTTCATGTCTCAAAAATACATTCGCTCTCTCTGACTATTGTTTATACCGGTAGTCGATTATATCACCAACGTTTTCTTAATAGTCCATACATACATACATATAGTCACGCCTTTTCCCCAAAAAGTATAAGCAGAGACCACACACGTAACCCACTTTTGCCCCCACGGGAAACGAGACATTGCGTTCCCACGAGCAGTATAGTAACAGCATTGCATATTATAGAATTATTCTGCGCGAATAAAGGCTGTCCGTATAATACCTTGATCGCCTCTTGCGACACCTCGGCAGGAAAAAGTTAGGTGCTATTCTACTCTGCTGGACTACTAAGGATAAGCCTCTCACAGGTTAATAGGATTCGCTGTACCCTAAAACTGGAAACTAACCACAGTCTATGCTATATAACTATCAAAGGTCTGGCGTTATTGATGATAACTCCGCCACCTGTCGAAAGCCATGAGATTATTTCGGCATTTCCCTACGTCGATGCAGACCCCACAGGTCGAGACGCGGTACAGAAATTCCCGCAATCTTGTGATTGGATTGTTGTGTTAAGATACTTTTACGCGAGAAAATACGTACTATTTCTTAAAATCTTAAATCATGTCGATTTCATCAAAGTGAAGAATTGCGCTGCTATTATATAACAATTATTTTTGATTTTAGAGTTACCACCAGATTTAGTAGATTTCTTAACATGGCTCACGTCCCCTTCTAATTCTGACGATTCTAACTACGACTCATTCAAAGTTCTCCAAAATGATGCTACAGCGAATGATGATAGTTATCTCAGAAACACAGGTTGGTATGATTTTAGTAGACATGTTTTATGTGATGTTTCTTTCGAAAATCACACAGTACAGTTTTATTAACAATTTTAGTGATGTCGTGAATAGCTTATATTTACTATGAAATTGTAGGCGAGCGGCTGGCAGCTGCGCTGCATAAGCAAAAATGTTATAAGTGAAAAAATACGGCTCTAAATTAAGAAAAGTAACAGCGTATGAATGTCACAAGTTCTTATCATTTTTGAGAGGGTTTTGGAGTGGGGAAGAGTCCGCCACGCTGCTCCAATGCGAGCCTTCATATGTCGTCGAAATAGGTTTCATTCCTCAGACTTGTAGATTTCTTCAAGATGTTTGCCTTAAGAAGTGAATAGAAGATGTAGTGACAAAGATAGACAAAGCGATGCTTAGATGGTTTGGACACGTAGAGAGTATGGATGAAAGAAGACTGACGAAACAGATTTATGGGGCGAGTGTGAATGGGAAAGCCGGTAAGGGTCGACGCAGGAGAACGTATCACGATCAGATTGAAGTCGTTTTAAGGAAAGGCCACGTCAAAGCTACCGACGAATACTTATATGAAAACACTAATGAAATTAGTAGAAGCGAAAGATGTGGTCTCTGCCTTCCCTAATGGGAAAGTGGCGTGACTCTATGTATGTTTGTATGTTTTCCTTAACCGCCGACCACGTGGTAAATCAGCACTTAAATTTGCAGCATATTATACAGGACAGAGGAGTGCAGACATCGGTGATCGAATTCAGTTCACTGGTGTACTATGTATGTAATTTAAGGTGAGCGCTTGGTCTCTGAGCTACCACGGCTCTTCTAAATTTGTGCTTTAGTTAAAAACTGTAGTCCGGTTGCTGTGACTGCGATGGCTGCCAATGATTGGGATTTGGAGAAGTTGGTTGCGTGTTTTGATCTCATGCCATTTCAGCCAGTGAAATGCCAAAGAAAAGGGTACGTCACCTCCTACCAGTAATCTTTAAAACTTTTCAATCAAAATTTGATAGTGATTGTAGAATGGGCAATTACTTAAACTTGTTTGCTACAGAAGCTTTAATGTATTAAAATGCTTTTTTTGGATACTTCGTTCATCTAATAAATTAGGATCCTACTTTCACCTCAGAGTTGTCACAGTATAGCTTTTAATAAAACAACAAATGAAATAGAAACTTACTCTCTTTAATTCTGTCAACAGAACTGTCAACGGATATTGTGCCTGAATTTAATATACCGTTATCTGGACAAGAACATGAAGACTCTAGGACGGAATGTTTTGCCGTTCTCCATACAGTACAAGAACTTTTGCAACAATACGATGGTATGAGCGACGAAGACAAGGTTAGTTATATCATATTTACTTGAGTTGCGTTTAATTTACTTTATAAATATTGGGGTATTTCTATACTTTTCTCCCCTGGTTAGAATATTTGAATATATAGATACATATATCAAATAAGATAAAATAAAAAAGATATTACACTAAACATACCATACAATAAAATATATAAATGAAAGCCAACCAGACTGGAGCCCTCGACAGTGGAGACCAATAGGTCGAGAGTTAGGGAGAAAAGGAAAGAAACCGGTGGACTATGCGGGCCGCATCAAGAAGTACAGCCTTCTGCATTTAAGCACGGAGCGTCCCGTCACGTAGTCCCAATCGTCTCATATGTATTATTATTATTATTAAATTAAACGAAACTCATGTAAATAGCTAGGATGAAATAAATAAGCTAAGAAAAGGAAGAAGACTCGGGTTCCGTTTAAATTACTTTATATACTCGACGTTTCGATCGCTTTCCACCACACGTTGTGACGAAGACCCCGAGGTGTTAGGCTTCCTGTGAAATTAAACTAATTTCACTGATTTTAACTTTTTCCTGTTTAATTAAACTAATTTTACGGATTTATAACCGGGTGTTTCGAGCGCTTTACAGCACCCACGATCACAGGAAGACTAAGGTGTCAGACATCCTGATGTCGCAGTTAGGTTAGTTAGTTAGGTCCGGGGTACCTTCAGCTTTTAATTATTATTTTTGGTCCGATCTATGCAAGATGAACGTAGTGTCTTGAAGTCTTGTAGTGGTATTCTTGGTTTTCGATTTATTTTAATTATAGGAGGCGCCGATAGGTGTCCGGCAGAGTAGAATAGCATCTACCTCTTTCGTACCGTGGTATATGTGGCAACTGAGGTGTTGTGCGGACAGCCTTTATTCGTCCAGATTAACACCATATTATGCAGAGCTATACTGCTCGTGGAAACGCGATGGATAGTAAGAATTTTTGACACGTACCACAATGGCTGCGACGTGGTTTGCCACCCGTCACCTCTCGTTTCCTGCTAGGGCGAAAAGTGCCTACCCATTATATGGGAAAAAGGCGTAACTTTATATATGTAATTATAGGATTCCAAACCGGTGCTAGTATCTTCTCTCCTGAAATTTGAGGGTTTGTTTTTTTATGTTAATAGCCTCGCACATCATCCTTGGTATGAAACGGTGTTCTTTTGCAAGGATTTGTGGTCTCTCGAGTCTTATGTTGGGATGATCCAAAACACACACTGCAGACTTTTTGGAGCGTCGAAGCTTCAAGTCAGCTCTATGTTCTTTTACGCGGTTTTTTTATACATCTTTATAGATCGCCGTGTGGTGGCGGCTTAAGAGAATCTACCACCCCATCTCATCCCGTGGGTGTCGTAAAAGTCGACAGAGGGAAAATGAAAACCAAAAGATGGGCAGCAGCATCATTCTGGAACATCTGAAAAAATAAACTGCGGTTGCCAACCCGCCTGCCAAGCGTGGCAACTATGGCAAATCCCCCCAAAATGAGAGCTACAAACTTTTGTGGCAATCTATGGGGGAGGCCTATGTTCAGCAGTGGACTAGTGATAGGCTGAAAAGAAGAAGAAGAAGATAGATCTTTTCTAAATATTTGTTTGCCGTACTTAATAGAGAGAGAGATTTTTGTTGAGGGACATTACACTTTACAGAAGGTAAAAGCTGTGTTATCTTCTTCGGCGGCTAGAAAATATTGTTATGAAAGCCCGCTTCAAGATATAGCCAATCTTGTCCATTACTCCTCTGACGTTTAGTAGTTCTTTTGCAAGGATTTGTGGTCTAATAAGTCTGATGTAATGGTTGGGATGATGCAGTTTGTGACCATGTTCTGGACATAGTCACAAACTGAAGACTTTTTGGAGCATCGATGCTTGACGTCAACTATATGTTCTTTTACGCGGTTTTTTAAAGATATAAAAAGGTCAATAACGATCTTTTTTATAGATTTGTTTGCCCTATCTAAGAGAGACCGCATTCACAATCTAGCCTGATTACTCCTGCATCTTGTGGAGGAACATTGCAATTGACAAATGGTAAAGGCTAAGTTATTTTCTTCGGCGGCTAAAAAATGTTCTTATGAGCCCGCTTAAAAATATAGCCAATCTTGTCCATAACTCCTCTGACGTATAGAAGTACAGCAGGTATACAATCGACTGCGGCTGGTTTCACTCGGTCACTGCGACATTGGCGCGGAACCCGAAGCTTGTTGTCAGTCAATACTTGCTTGAAATACTGAAGCTCGGTAGCTAGAAGTTTGAAAACTTCTAGCTACCGAGCTGGGAAAACCTTTGTTAGAGATTCAGAAATCTCTAACAAAGATTTTCCCACGTTAGCTAACTGTAAATTTCACAATGCCCGATAGCGGTATTAGTTTGCTTATGCATGTATACATACTGATGGAGGGTGGGCGTTGCTCTTCAAAGCTAGGTAATACACACTATTTTCGCAAACGGATTTCCGCAAAGTAATGCCTTATTCTACGAGTATCAACTGCTTACGGATTGATTATTATCTAACCGTTTTCTTACAGAATAAGATGACAGGTGTCAGAGAATATCTCGAAGACCAGATCGGCTTCCTTACGAAGCAACTGACAGCATACAACGAATACAGTGTAAGTGATATATATCCTGCTGAACATAAGCCTCCCGCCTCTCAGCAGACAGCCTCCTCAGCAGATTTTGTGGCAATCTATAGATTGTCACAAAATCTCCTTTTGGGTGATTTTGCCATTGTCGCCACGCTTGACAGGAATATGCTGCTGCCCATCTTCTGGTTTTTATTTTCCCTCTGTCGACTTTTACGACACCCACGAGATGAGATGGGGTGGTAGAACCTCTTAAGCCGCCACTACACGGCGTGTCCTTTATCTATGTTATAAATATTATATTCATAATAAAAGAACGCCCTACCCACTTTTTCGATTTCACCTGTAACGCATTTCACAACCGAGCCAGATTGTTTGAGATTGCCTATATACTAGATATTGGACTAGGTAGGTACCATCACAGTACCAATTATACTACAGTCAAGCAGAGGTGTGCAAAGAGTCGACTGTACAAAACTTGTCGACTTTCGCATCACCTATATAATAAAGGTTCACTGTGAGTTATAGATCTGGTAGACCTCCCAAAAACGGGAGAATTGCCCTGTAATGGTTAATTTCTTCATTTGAAGACCGTGTGGCCAGGTCTTTAAGTACCTAACTGCGGGACCTGGGTTCGAATCCCAGACCTCGAATCAAAAAGTTTCGAAACCACGAACTGCAACACACAGTTACGACACTGGAGGAATCCTAGTTTCAGCAATGTATTTTTTACAGCTTTTGAAATATTACCGCAAAAGGAACGCACCCATTCGTTTCAAGCGACATTTGCTCAAGAAAAATCACAACAGAACGAGAACACGGACTAAACATCGTCTATTAGGGAGGCGGATGCGCAAATTCGTTAAGAAATCGACTATCGATCATACAAAAACAACAACTAATAAGTCCGATTCGATTGTCATTACCGAAGGCATGCGAAAAAGAAAGAATAAAGAGAACAATCGAATCACTACAGTTGACAATAAATCGACCTCGCAGACACGAGGATCTTAAAGCACTCAGTAAAGTCTTACCCCTTCACTAATAAACGTTGTATAGCGGTTGTATATTTACACAACGCTTTGTCTTCTTCTTTCGAATGTAAAATTACCGATAACGAAACAAGAACAAGTGAAATTTATTTATTTAAGCTTTTATGCACATGTGGTACATATGGCGGACTTAATGCCTAAAGGCATCCTCTACCAGTCAACCATAAGGCAAAGCAGAGAAAAACATAATATGATAGGCGGTGCAGCGAACAATAACAGAGTAAAAAATAATTTATTATCTATAAATATAAATACATAAACTATAAAATATATACATAATTATACCAATACATACATATACACAGATATATATATATATATATATATATATATATATATATATATATATATACATACATACATACATTATAAGTAAACACACATACACGAATAAGAGAGAAAAATAGAATTCATACTTGCAGCGAATTTTTAAAATATTCCCGTACTTTAATTTCAAACGCAAACTTGTTAGGAGCTTTTTTAATATCAAGAGGTATATCGTTCCAGAGTCTTATAGCCGTCAAGGCGAAAGAGTGAGATGAGTACTTTTACTTGTACTAATCAATACAGTCAATTCATCATTACATTAGACGCAACTTAGTTCGTTATCTTTTTTACTCGAAGCCCGCGATACATTGAAAGCGCGTATAACGTTATCACTGTGTACTAACTAGAAAAGTTTGATTTTGCCGCGTCCGCGCCCGCGCCCATCATTGTGGGGGATGCCTAACATTCCTCAAATATATTAAAATACCTTTGTTACTCAACGTAGGTGGTATATTTTGTAACTACAGCGTGTATTTGTAACGCTTTACAATTGTTTGTCTTACGATAGGATTTACGAAACGGAATTAAATATTTTATTCAGAATTCTTTGCGTTTTCATTTCTTTAGTTATAAAGTATGCGGTCTGTACTTTGAAAAATATACTGAATCCATTTTTATCTTAAGCAAATGCGAACAAGTCTGTCAAATACATTTTTTGTGTGTATTAGTGGAACGTTTTGTGTATTCTTAATACATAAAAACATTCTAAATACAGTCATCACGCCATATAAGGGGTAGACGGAAACCACACCCTTAGCCCACTTTTCGCTCCCGCAGGAAACGAGACGATGTCGGGTGGCGAACCACGCCGCCGCCATTTTGGTGCGAGTCAAAAAACTCTTACTTTCCATTGCGTTCCCACGAGCAGTATAGTGACAGCATTACGTATTATGATATTATTCTGCACGAATCGAGGATGTCCTTACAATACCTTAGTCGCCTTTACGCCATCGAAGTAGGTAAAAGGTAGGTGCTATTGTATTCTACCGGACACCTATCACTATTCTTTTT
The DNA here is from genome assembly GCA_019845155.1 of Luehdorfia chinensis. Classification (NCBI taxonomy): domain Eukaryota; kingdom Metazoa; phylum Arthropoda; class Insecta; order Lepidoptera; family Papilionidae; genus Luehdorfia; species Luehdorfia chinensis. Next base: position 2,902,344 of record JAHVAK010000107.1, read on the forward strand.
TTTTATATGATAAAGTTACGACACGAGCATAACGTTCGCCTGATGCTAAGTGCAACGTCTGCCCATAACAAATGCTGTGTTACTCAGAGTATTCTGTGTAGCACCACACTGCGCCCGTCACCTTCAGACATTAGTTCTTAAGTCTCATATGCCCAGTGATTACGCTAGCTCACAGTGCCCTTCAAACCGAAACACTGTAATGTTTGCACACTACTGCTTCACGGCAGAATAACTGGCCCTGGGGTGGTACCTACCTAGACGGATTCCTGCATAGGAATCCTACCACTTCTGAAATATAACGGCTTAATCATACAGATGATCTTTTTACATTTTGTGTAAGCACTGCATCATCATAATTTTACTAGTGGTAGGATTTCCACCGCCCCTGGGCCAGTTATTCTGCCGTGAAGCAGTAGTGTCCAAGCATTATCGTGTTTCGGTCAGAATAGTACCGAGAGCTAGTGTAATTACTGGGCATATGAACCTTACGAACTGATATCTTAAGGGGACGGGCGCGGTATGGTGCTCAACAAAAATCTTCAATTGTTGTAGGCAGACGTTGCACTTACCATCTGTTGAACGATTTGCTTGTCTCGTCACTTTCTCCTATAAAAAACATCAATTTAAAAAAAATAAAAGATTTATTTTATAGTAGCGTTGAGAATGAAGATCTATGAAATAAGTCTTGCTCTGTACTGGGAATTCCCCTGGCTACACTAAAAGCAAAATGACTTTATAACGCACAGACTGAATGCATCACAATTTAAAAAAATTACTTCGCATTTTTAATATTTCTATTGAAAACTTCCGAAAGGAGGCTTTATTTTTTAAAACGATACATCAACTCATACGTTCAACATCGCGCCATTCAACTTTCATTGATACGTACATAGATACTGTGACGCCTATTTCCCCCTGGGGTAGGCAGAGACCACATCTTTCGCTTCTTTTACTTTCTTTAATCTCGTCGATTGCAGATACTTTTGACGTGGCCTTTCCTTAAAACGTCTTCGATTTGATCGTGATACGTTCGTCAACGTCGATCTTTACTGGCTCGCCCATTCACACTCGCCTAATAATTCTGTTTCGTCAGTCTTCTTTCATCTAGTGTTCTCTACGTGTCTAAACCATCAAAGCATCGCTTTCTCTATCTTTATCATTACATCTTCTACCACACCGCAACGAGTTGATAAGTCGTTAGAAGTTGACAGTAAGTTACGTCCATCTTCACAAGTTTGATTGATACGTCACGAAAGTGTCACCCCTTTTTCCCATATAAGGGGTGGAGTAAAAAAGAGGTGAGATGGGACTAACATTAAGCTAATCTGGAGACCTACTGGTTCAGCTATAGACACGCACATTGCATATCTCTATTTTATATTATTTTATTTTTTTATTGCCGTGTTACAGCGGCCTACGGGAATCTGCCACCCACATCTCATCCCGTGTGTGTCGTGAAAATCGAGAGGGGGAAAATGAAAACCAGGAGATGGGCAGCAGCCTCCCAACTCGCCTGCCAAGCGTGGCAACAACCGCACAATCCCCTCAAAATAAGAGCTTCAAACTTTTGTGGCAGTCTATAGGGGAGGCTTGTGTTGAGCAGTGGAATAGGTATAGGCTGAAATGATGATGATGATAGTTTTCTTTATATAGTTATTTGTTTGATTGATTATATTTTTTTATGGTTGTATTTTCTGTTAAAAGTATGTGTTTCTATTGGGTATAAGTGTGTTGTCTTTTTGTGGTGTGTTATAAGTGCTTTTTTTTTTCATAAAAGTGACGCAACGAGCAAAACGTTTACCTGATTGTAAGTGCGACGTCTGCCCATAACAAATGCTGTGTCACCCAGAAAATTACTGTGTGACACCACACTGCGCCCGTCACCCTGAGACATCAGTTCTTAAGTCTCATATGCCCAGTGATTACGCTAGCTCACAGTGCCCTTCAAACCGAAACACGGTAATGTTTGCACACTACTGCCTCACGGCAGAATAACTGGCCTGGGGTGGTACCTATCTAGATTGATTCCTGCATAGGAATCCTTCTTTTTTTCTTCTTTCTATTCTACTCTGCCGGAAACCTGTCGACTGAGTTTCTTTTGATTGATGCTTACTATATTATACGAGTATCTATACTAATATTAAAGCTGAAGAGTTTGTTTGGTCGAACGCTCTAATCTCAGGAACTACGTATTCGAATTGAAAAATTATTTCAGTGTTGGATAGCCTATTAATTGAGGAACGCTATATGCTAAAAAAATGCTAATATAACATCACGCTACGACCATTAGAGCGATTTGTTTAAAACTAAACGGCGGGTGAATCAAAGGGCACAGCTAGCTTAAGATATATGTCGCTACAATGTATAGTTTCTTGTACATTATGTAGAACCGTTTAAGATGAAACATACTTAACAATATAGTCCGTAACTGCATTTTATTACCCGTTTCCAGTGCAGACGGCCGGATGAAATATTTAGTTGTAATAGCGAATGCTTTTACGGTATTGCATGCACTTTATTGCATCTAGGGAGACGAAATAATAACTGCTGTACGTGGCGATACCGTTGCAGTGTTATAATTGCGTCTGGTAGCGAATTGGCGCAGTGTACGAATGTTTTTATTCTCCCGACAGATTAAAATTTTTGTAACATCTGTTGTATGAAGATGAGTTAGGCACAATGAACCTGGAACCCGAAAACCAACAATTTGTGTTTTTGCACAAATGTTAGCTCCGACTGGGATTCGAACCCAGGGCCCGCGGCGTTGAAGTCAGGTACTCTGACCAGTGCACCACGCGGCCGTCGACCCGCAGTAGGCAGTCGACCCCAGGTATTAGCTAAGTTGAGTTTGAAATATTTACCGATTTCCACAATTGGTAAATGTTAACAGTTGTCAGAACGACCTTCACTGGGACCCCCGTCCCAGTCCCAGTATACATTACTGTGCCTGTAATTAAGGCAAAATAATGTAGCAAAGATCTCACTCGTTTTCACATGTCTTTCCTTTGATGCATTTAAAAATAATGCATCTATACACTAACATTGTGTGTTTGTAATACCAAAATAACTGCTTTTTACTCAATATATGTGAAAGTTACGGTACTTATTAGTGAAAACAATTTTTAAGTTTTTGTCTGTCTGTCTGTCTGTCTGTTTGTTCCGGCCAATCTACGAAACGGCTGGATTGATTTTGACAGGACAGATAGCTGATATTATAGCGGCTAACTTAGGCTACTTTAATTTTAGAAAAATAATCGCTGAAAATCAGCGTTACGCTTGTTAGCGCAACAATTTGCTGAGTGATGACCCTTTTGGCATGACCCGCGACGTACATATAATAGTACAGCTTAGATATAAGATTAGTGGTAAGGATCAACTTCTTATGGTTAATTTTATGTTAATGATTGTTTGTAAATGCATGTTTTGTATGCAGCGGTTTTTGCCGAATAAACCTTTTGTTTCTTTCTTTCTTTCTGATTTCTCTGATCTGATTATGGTGCCGCGCAAAAAAATTCAAATAGGGAATTATATATATATATATATATTTATATCCACCATTTCAGCCTACCATTAGTCCACTGCTGGACATTGGCCTCCCCCATAGAATGCAACAAAAGTTTGTAGCTCTCATTTTGGGGGGATTTTGCCATAGTTGCCACGCTTGGCAGGCGGGTTGGCAACCGCAGTTTATTTATTATGATGTTCCAGGAAGATGCTGCTGCCCATCTTCTGCTTTTAATTTTCCCTCTGTCGTGTTTTACGACGCCCGCAGGATGAGACGGGGTGAGATTCTCTTAAGCCACCACCACACGGTATCAGCAAATTTTTGACGTACGACATCCTCATGTTAGAGCTGCAGATGCGGCTCATATATATTTATATGGCCTAAAGATAGTGTTTCCGCGTTTGTTTGTATATGTGTAATTTATAATAATTTCTTATATTTACGTGAATAACATTTCAATAAAACTTATTTTACAGACAGCATCACGTTTCCTATTTATTTTTAATAACCCAACGTTTCAAGACACAATTAGCTCTTTCTGCGTAGATCGGACCAAAAATAACATTTAAAAGCTGAAGGCACTCCGGGTTAACTATGACATCAGGACATCTATCACCTCAGTCCTCCCGCTACCATGGGTGCTGTAAAGCGCTAGTACCGCGGGTTATAAATAATAAAAGCGATAAAATGCCAAAATCCAGTTTTATTTAAATATGTAGTATTCGCGTACATAGAAGAAATCATTACAAATTTGTATTTATGTCAAAAAATCGCACACACATTCTTTTTGTGTGACGTAACGAACGTGTGCCAGTAACAAATGCCGTGTCACCCAGATCACCTTCGTGTGATACCACACTACGCCCGTCACCCTGAGTCATCAGCTCTTAAGTCTCATATCATGTTTGCACACGGCAGAATAACTCTTAAATGTATGTAGTAAAACTGCAACATTCAATCAATCGACTATAAAAATAAATTTATGTGCTCAATGCATTTTGTTGTACATTTAGCACAAACTGGGTACTATGTTTTGTTTAGTGGCAACACTGTTTGGTTTTTTCTTTGACTGTGAACATTTTTTTATTTTTTCCAGCATTATTACATTCATGCCTACCACATTTTAATAATGATTTCTTATATTTACGCGAACACTACACATTTAAATGAAACTAAGTTTACGGATTTTATCGCGTTTAATTTATTACTATTTATAACCCGACGTTTCGAGTGCTCTTCAAGCCGCCGAAGAAGATAAGTCAGTTTTTACCATCTGTCAAGTGTAATATCCCGGTACAGGACGCAGGAGTATACAAGCTAGATTGTGAATGTGGTCTCTCTTACACAGGCCAAACAAAAAGATCGATTAAAACCCGCGTAAAAGAACACATAGCTGACGTGAAGCATCGTCGTTCTAGGAAGTCTGCAGTCTCTGACCATGTTCTAGATCATCCCAACCATTACATCAGATTTGATAAACCACAGATCCTTGCAAAAGAACACCGATTCCTACCAAGGATGATTCGCGAGGCTATTGAAATCAAAAAACATCCTAATTTCAATAGAGAAGATGGTTGGGTATTACCACCAGCTTGGGATCCAATAATAAATAAAATTAAATCAAAAACCAAGCATACCACTGCAATACTTCAAGACACAGTTAGCTCTTTCTGCGTAGATCGGACCCAAAAATAATAATTAAAAGCTGAAGGTACCCCAGGTTAACTATGACATCAGGACATCTGTCACCTCAGTCCTCCCGTGACCATGGGTGCTGTAAAGCACTCGAAACGTCGGGTTATAAATAGTAATAAATTAAACGCGATAAAATCCGTAAACTTAGTTTCATTTAAACACATTTTAATATTCGTTCCTAAAAAGAAAAATCATTCATTCAAGGGATAACTTACCAATACGGATTCCTGCGTAGGAATCTTACCACCAGAATTGTATCCATACTAAACGAAACTATACGAAAGTAAGTGTAAATGTGTCCCCCAGTTTTTTTTTTATCTTTTCACGGTTCAACCGTCAAGCGATCTTGACGATATTTGGAACAGAGATAGTTTGGGTCCTGGTGACGGACACAGGATCAATATTTAACCCGGATAAGCAAATAGTTCCCTCGGGATATTTAAAAAACCTATCGCCAATACGATGTCGCGGGTTAGTACTAAATAAAATGCACGTTCTATGCAGGAATCGGTCTAGGTAGGTACCACCCCAGGGCCAGTTATTCTGCTGTGATTCTAGTGTGCAAACATTACCGTGTTTCGGTTTGAAGGGCACTGAGAGCTAGCGTAATCACTTGGCATATGAGACTTAAGAACTGATGTCTCAGGGTGACGGGCGCAGTCTGGTGTCACACAGAAATGTTCTGGGTGACACAGCATTTGTTATGGGCAGACGTTGCACTTATCATCAGGTGAACGTTCTGCCCGTTCCGTCACTTTTATGAAATAAAAGAAGCCTATAACGCCGCAGCTGATCATAGGGCTGCCCATAATTTAATAAAGGACTTGGAGACTGGAATGAGTTCAGCAACATGTCGTCTAAATATTAATTAAACATAATAAATTAGTACAAAATATTAGTAATGCTGGCACCGCGGATCGAAGACATATGAGTCATTTAAGGTAAGCGCTCGGCCCCTGAGCTAAGTTCTGTTCATGATACTGTTTGTTCTTTAAATGTGCAATTCTGTTAATATACAATTTCAAGTCCCCGGGTGCCTTCTTAAACTGGAGTCATAAAAGATATTTATCTTCGGTTGTCACGCTAACATGCCGCGACGTTTACGTAATTTATGTTTATACGGACAGTTTCTTGGAAAGGTTCTCGTAAAATTATTTTATGTATCCGCCTTATTTATATCTTCACGCCAATTATACCAGACGGAGTAAGCAGAGACATAGAGAATAAGAATGTGCCATCAGGCAAACCGGGATTTACCAATCTATACAAATAAACAAAATTGAAGTGTCACTTTGTAATAAGATAATAATAGCTTTTTACTCCATGTTTATGAAAGTTATACGATACTTTAAGAAAAAAACTATTTTTAAAGTTTTTGTCTGTCTGTCTGTCTGTTTGTTCCGGCTAATCTCCGAAACGGCTGAACCGATTTTGACGGGACTTTCACTGACAGATAGCTGATATTATATAACTTAGGTTAGGTTAGGTAACTTGGCCTCTTTAATTTTAGAAAAATAATTAGAGTTCCGCGTAAAATATTGAAACCCCAAAATCCGATTTAAATAGGGAAATATATATGTATAGCACAGCTACTTCTTAATATGTTCTTTCTTTTCAAAGTAAACTACTTGTGGATTGCCCTGAATTACTAGAGCTAATATTAATATCCCTCGAAACAAACATTTGTCACACTAATATTGGCAAACAATCTGCCATTTGGCGCATGTGTAACAAATTAAACCAAATTAATCTTGTGGAGAATTATGAATTCCGTGGTTCGTTCATAAAATTTTATTAAGGAATGTGAAAAATGTAACATTTTTTTTGTTGCTTTTCTTTTTACTTTGCTTTAAATATATTTATTGAGAAAACCAAAACAGCGATGACAAAAACTACAATTTTAAATATGATGATGACGTTCTCCTAGCCGATTTCGACCAGGGCGACAACTTCCGTCTACTGTCGGGAGCCATCAACTGCGCAGGAGATATTATAGTGCCACAAGTGTACGCGCAAACACAGAGGCACTCACTCGTCCCAACCTACCCGAGCCCGATGTAACGCTGATGCGATAAGATCGGAGGTAGGCTAGGATGCAGTGTCAGAAACACGGGGACAATCACAACACAACCAGACCCGAAAACCAACAATTTATGTTTTAGCACAAATGTTGGCTCCGGCTGGGATTCGAACCCAGGACCCGCGGCTTAGAAGTCAGGTACTCTGACCACTAGGCCACGCGGCCGTCAATTTTAAATAATTAAACATAAGTAAGGCCAATAACAGGTTTTCCTTTATAAACTAAAAGCATTTAATGAAAGATACATTTTATAAGCAGTCGTTGTAGTTCTGTATTAATGTATTGTAATTTCAATAGTATTTATAGTTATGTGTAATTTAAGCATATTAAGAATAAGTATAAGTATAAGTAGTAAGTAGAGCCGTGGTAGCTCAGAGGCTAGGCGCTCGCTTTAAATTTCATAGTGTGACACATTTCGAGTGACCTGGGTTCGATTCCCGGTGCCGGCACCACTGAAATTGTTAATTGCAATTTTAAGTGCTGATTTACCACGTGCTCGGCGGTGAAGGAAAACATCGTGAGGAAACCTGCATGTCTAAGGAATAAAAAATATTTCGAAGACATGTGAAGTCCGTCAACCCGCATTGGAGCAGCGTGGCGGATTCTTCCTAGCTCCAAAACCCTCTCAGAAATGAGAGGAGGCCTGTGCTCAGTAGTGGGACATTTATAGGCTGAAACTTTACTTTACTTTACTTTAAGAATAAGTACAATAACACCATAATGTGCAATGCTGTCACTATAGGTACTGCTCGTGGGAACGAAAAAAAAATATAATTTTATTTACTTTTACCAAAACGGGTGCGAAGTGGTTTGCCAAACGTCACATCTCGTTTCCCGCGAGGGCGAACAGTGGGCTACGTGAGTGGCCCCTGCTTACCCCTTATATACGAAAAAGGCGTGACTGTATGTTTGTGTATAAAACATGTATGTTTTTGTCTGTCTATCTGTACAAAGGATTTTCTGGTGCAGGAATCCGTCTTGGTACGTACCACCCCAGGGACAGTTATTCTGCCGTAAAGCAGTAGTGTGCAAGCATTACTGTATTTCGGTCTGAAGGACGCTGAAAGGTAGTGTAATCAGTGACGGGCGCAATGCGATGCCACAGAGAAATATTCTGGGTGACACAGAACTGTTATGAGCAGAGGTTGCACTTGATAAATATTTTGCCTCGTCTCGTCACTTATCCAATAAAAAAACTGGATGCTAAGTAAGATAAGATAATAAAATGGAAGAAGAAAGATGCAATGGACTGCCGCAGGCTGATGATGATATAGGTACAGTCAAAATATTTAGTAAGCTAAAAGAGCCCTTGTCTATACTAACTTGCCAGTCATATTTAACTATATCGCCATATTTAAACGTTTATTACTCTGAAATTAAAAAGGAAACTAGATATACATAGATAGAGTCACGCTTGTTTCCCATAGGGGTAGGCAGAGACCGTATCTTTCCACTTGCTACGATCCTGTCACACATCTTTAGCTTCCTCTACTTTCATTAGTGTTTTCATACAAGCTCGTCGGTTGCGAGTACTTTTGACGTGGTCTTTCCTTCAAACGACTTCGATCTAATCGTGATACGTTCGTCTACGTCGACCCTTACCGGCTTGCCCCTTCACACTCGCCTCATAATTTCGTTTCGTCAATCTTCTTTCATCCATACTCTCTACGCGTCCAAACCATCTAAGCCCTTTCTCTATCTTTGTCACTACATCTTCTACCACACCGCAACGTTCCCTTATCACGCTGTTCCTCACTTTGTCCATCAAAGTCACTACAGCTATACTTCTCAATTTTTTCATTTCCACAGCATTAATCTTATTTTCATGCTTCTTATGCCAAACCCAACATTCACTTCCGTACATAAGTGTGGGGACCAGTACTAAAAAAACTAGGTATATGCTAGATATTACAGAGACCCTCTTTCAAGTAAGGGGTGAGCTTAACGGGTATTCCAAGCCTTACGCCAAACCTCTTAACCAAGGAATCACTTTATCCTAAGCCAAACAAACAAATTCACGTCACGTTCCCTAAAACTCCCGCCAGACGTTCAGGTGTAAGCATAAACATACATACAAACAGGTATCTACATGTATAATAAATGCGATATACATTTGCGAGCGTGTGTACCAAGGCCGAGTATCAAATTTAAATATACATCGCGACTGTACGTGCTCACTCATTACAGAATACAGGCGGTTTGTTTTTTCTTGTATATAAATTGTCATTTTTTTATCCAAGTACCAACAATTACCTTAAATATGATCTGAGATTTATTTTAATAATCAAACTCGAGTCGAGGAGACTTATTAATTTTTGAAGAATTAATTTTTTATTGGATAAAATGAGAAAACGAGCAAAACGTTCACCTGATGGGAAATACTACGTCTGCCCATAACAAGTGCTTTTTCACCCAGAACATTTCTGTGTGACGCCACACTGCGCAATGATTATGCTAGCTCTCAGTGCCCTTCAAACCGAAACACAGTAATGATTGCACTTTACTGCTTCAGTGCAGAATAACTGGCCCTGGAGTGGCACCTACCTATACGGATTCCTGCATAGGAATCCTACCACCAGTAAATTTTATTGCCGGACCTACCTTGGAGCACTCTCCGTTCAGTCCGGGTCCAGGTCCGGCCTTGTTCGGATTCGGAATTTCACTAATGTAATGGGCACAGTATGGTGTGACACAGAAATTTTCGGGGTGCCACAGCATTTGTTATGGGCAGACGTTGCACTTAGCATCAGGTGAACGTTTTGCTCGTTTCATGGACTTAATCCAATAAAAAAAGAGTATATAGAGACTTCTATTCTTACGTGTACAGTATTTTGTGGACGAAAAAGATGACAGGTGTCATTTTCAATCTAAAAAGAGCCCCGGTAGCGCAGGGGACATGCGCTCGCCTTAAATTTCATACATGGTAGTCAAATGACCTGGATGCTATTCCCAGTTACATATTTAATTGTAATTTTAAGTATCTACTAATTTACCACGTGCGGTAAAGAGAAACTACGTGTGGAAACCTGGATATGTCACAGAAGTAACCAATATCAATACGACATGTAAAATCAGCTGTTACCCATTGTACCAACGTGGCGGACTCTGTCATCGCCCAAAGTCAATCAAAATGAGAGCCTGGGGTCAGTAGCGGGACATTGATAAACTGCAATATTATAAATCCACTAACATTTTTGAAATGCAATATTAATCGAATTTTTTTAAGTTTGAAGAGAACCCAGTACTTTGTTAACATATAACCATACTAGCTGAAGCCGAAGCGATTAGGTCCGTGTGGATTTAGGTTTATAAAAAATCCGTGGGAACTGTTTTATTTTCTGGAATAAAACTATCCTTTGTCCTGCAGACGGACTACAGGATGCAAGCTATCTCTGTGCCGGATTTCGTCAAGATCGTTTCAACGGTTGAGGGACAGAGAGAGTTACTTTCGCATTTATAATATTAGTATATAGGAATTTAATTACTATATAGCTTATTAAAAGAATACTACCACTCCATCTCATCCAATGGATCTCGTAAAATGCGAGTAAGGAATTAAACTGCACTGTGCACCCAACAGCGCATGGTGGCGTTGGGCTCACCACCTATCACACCAAGTGCATTATATTGTTTTGGTGAAACGTGGATTGTGGCAGTTATCTGTTTTTGCAGTGAGTGCCCAGTCTCTGACTACCCCTTATGGGATACAGTCGTGATCTTATGTATGTATGTATGAAATAATAAGTTAACATAGCATCAAATGCAATGGTTTCAGGTAAACAAATATGTCAAATTAAAAATTGTGCATTTGAAGCATAGACAATTTTGACTTCATTTCATAGATTCACCGTACAAATGTTACGGTATAGTAGCGCTTTTACAAATTTAATATTTGAACATCATGTATAAGCGTAAGTCGGAACGGGCCAGTATCGAAAGTAACCAGCGAGTAAGTGCTGTATTTTGTACGAAAATTATAGCATTGCTCGAAAATAGGGAAGAAAGGAAGAATTATTTGTTATCGATAAAATGTGTTTTTAATGTGGTTCTTATTCTTAGATTAAATGGTACTTGGTAGATTAGAGATTGCAGTACCAGAAACTGCTTTTGTGGTAAAGGGTGGTGACGACAGTGTCTATGTTGATTTAGTCGCGCTCGCATCCGCACCCTCGCCCGCGCTTTCAATGTGGGGGAGACCTAACGTCTCTACCACACTACAATTTACTTTTTATACTAAAAGGCTCGGTAGGGAAAAAAAAATCTTACCGAATGGTCTACGAAGGCCCTGTAAATGTCTGACCCACATTAATGTAATAGTAAATCTTTTTGATCATAGTGTCAACTTAACAATAAACCAGTTAAAGAAGTATCTAGACACTTATTTAACTGGTTTATTAAAAAGTAAATTAACACCTTTAAACTTCTTGTCGGCAAATGCCTCAAATAATATCCTAAAAATTCTACACCTATGATATGGACAACTTCATATAAAAAAGTATTTATCGACAAATCTGCATCTCTCGATTAAATACATCCCTATGTAATAGTCTAACTAGAGTGCAGTCTCGACTTCATAATGTCGATAATTTACAACTCTAATTATCGCACAGTAAGAGTTCTTGTATGTATCGATAAAACGGTTTATGAGCATCACTAGCTGGTCTGGGTACCTAAGAAAATTGTTTGTGTGTTGTGACTATAAAATTTTGTGATCTCAATATTACATAGACGTAAAATTATTCAGCAAAGTATGCTACTTATAAGGACTATCTATTTGTTGGACGCCTTTTTCCTATATAAGGGATAGGCAAAGGCCACTCACGTGGCCCACTTTTCGCCGTCGCGGGAAACGAGACGTGACAGGTGGCGAGCTACGTCGCAACCATTTTGGTATGAGTCGAAAAATTCTTACTATATATTGTGTTCCCAAGAGCAGTATAGTGACAGCATTTTTATAATATGGTGTTATCCTGCACGAATAAAGGCTGTCGTACGTGTGGTAGCGGCTTAAGAGAATCTACCACCCCATCTCATCCCGTGGGTGTCGTAAAAGTCGACAGAGGGAAAATATAAATCAGAAGATGGGCAGCAGCATCTCCTGGAACATCTGAATAAATAAACTGCGGTTGCCAACCCGCCTGCCAAGCGTGGCAACTACGGCAAAATCCCCCCCAAATGAGAGCTACAACTTTTGTGGCAATCTATGGGGGAGGCCTATGTTCAGCAGTGGACTAGTGATAGGCTGAAATGATGATGATGATGTACAATACCTTAGACGCCTCTTACGACACCTCGGTAGGAGGTAGGTGCTATTCTACTCTGCCGGACACCTATCGGCTTTTTTACATTTTATTATACAGATTTAAAGACACCTGTGAGATAGTTTCTAATTAGAAAAGGAAAAGAAATGGGGTACCTGAGGACCTCGAAGGCTTCGAATCTCTCGTGTAGAAGTACTTCGAAACACTAAAGTCCAGCTTTGTAAAAAGTAAAGTAAAGTTTCAGCCTATAAATGTCCCCCTGCTGAGCACAGGCCTCCTCTCATTCTGAGAGGGTTTTGTAGGGGCCTGGTGCTCGCCTTTAATATAATAAGCGAGTAACCTGGGTTCGATCCCCGGTGCCAGCACCTCTAAAATTGTTCTACAATTTTAAGTGCTGATTTGCCACGTGCTTAGCGGTGAAGGAAAACATCGTGAGGAAACCTGCATGTCCGAGGAATAGAAATATTTCGAGGACATGTGAATTCCGCCAACCCGCATTGGAGCAGCGTGGCGGATTGTTCCTAGCTCCAGCTTTGTGGCACTGGTTTAATTTCTCACAGCAGTTATATAAGATACTAGCTGATACCCGCGACTTCGTCTGCGTGGATGTCGGTTTTTAATAATCTCGTGGGAACTACTTAATTTTTGAGAATAAAAAGTATCCCACGTCCGTCTTCAGGATGCAAGCAATCTCTCTGCCAAATCTCGTCAAGATCGGTTCAGCGGTTGAACCGTGAAAGGTAACAAACAGACAGGGGGACAGAGAGAGTTACTTTCGATTTTATAATATTAGTATGGATTAAGACAACAATAAGAAAGTTTCAATAAAACTATGAGAAACATCGGCTTTGTTTATGCATATATGTATTTTACTTCGAAGGAAAGAAAGTTAATTTGCTATCAGAGTCTCGGCGGCCGACTGTCGTAGAGTCAATACCACTTGGTAATGCCTCGTTTTGAGGTAAAACACGGGTCGTGGTCTCGACTTCAGTGTGTGTATTAGTAATTAAATAATGTAGTTATTGTATACATGACATGTAATATGGCATTGAAAAGAAAAAGATCCCAGAGTTTCTTGCCGGTTCTTCTCTGAGAAGGTCTTATTTTTTAAACCGGTGTAGATTTTGACATTCATATGAGCTTTATACAAGCCTAAACTGAATAAAGAAATTTTGACTTCGACTTTAGTAGTAGTGTTTTAGTGGTGAAGGGTATCTGGTGGTGGTGTAAGTTTTCTCGTGCACGCTACTATGGGAGGGCGGGTGGTACTCTTCAAAACTAGGTATACAATTACAATTTTATATTTTACAAAATATCAACAAAATAACAAATTAACTTTCTTTCCTTCATTACAATGGATTTCCACAAAGTAACGCCTGATTCTATTAACTATAGCTTACTTCGGTTTACTAAACATTTTTTTATTGGATAAAGTGATGAAACGAGCAAAACGTTCACCTGATGGTAAGTGCAACGTCTGCCCATAACAAATGCAGTGTCACCCAGAAAATTTCTGTGTGACACCACACTGTGCCATCACCCTGAGACAAGTTATTAAGCCTCATATGCCCAATGACTACTAGCTCACAGTGCCCTTCAAACCGAAACACAGTTATATTTGCACACCACTGCTTCACGGCAGAATAACTGGCATTGGGGTGGTACCTATCTAGACGGATTCCTGCATAGGAATCCTGCCACCAGTTTGTACACTTTCTTCTTTTTTGTGTAGAATAGAATAGAATATTTTTTATTCAATTTAGATATTTCCATAATACTAATTGAAGATATTTTTTTTAAACTGTACTGTACTGTAAATGTCTCTGTCCTGAGAAGAAGCAAGAAAACCAGCAGGATTTTTATACAGACAGTTAAAAAATAATGTGCAGTACTTTATGGATGTAGAAATAGCGTCATAGACCATGTATTCCTTAATATTATAATAACTCTCCTGAAAAAGTCTTTGTTTAATACATAGTTTGAACTTTTTGATTGAAAGACTTTGTGCACTTTCTGGGGTTTAAATCCCCTCCCCTCCCCCTTTACCGAAGGCTTACCTGGAAGAGATTGCTGTTCAGAGGTAATTTTTTTTTATTGTATAAATTGATGAAACGAGCAAAACGTTCACCTGATAGTAAGTGCAACGTCGCCCATAACAAATGCAGTTTGACCCAGAACTTTTCTGTACATCTCACTATGCCCATCACCCTGAGACATCAGTTCTTAAGTCTCATATGCCCAGTGATTACGCTAGCTCACAGTGCCCTTCAAACCGAAACACAGTAATGTTTGCACACGACTGCTTCACGGCAGAATAACTGGCCCTGGGGTGGTACCTACCTAGACGGATTCTTGCATAGGAATTTATAAATATTAGATATGTATAATTCAGAAATTGTAGTCTGTTGTTGGATTAGCTCGATTCAACTAATCGTCCCCCTCTTTCATAATCCCTTCGTGCGTCCAATGCGCTGACGACAAGCAAATTGACGGGAAGTAAACATTAATTTTAAGAATTTTCTTTCATTTCTGTAACTGATGGTCGATTTCGACCACGGCGACTACTTCCGAATATTATCGGGAGCTATCAACTGCGCAGGAGATATTATAGTGCCACAAGTGTATACGCAAACAAAGAGGCACTCACTCGTCTCCACCTAACTGCGCCCGATGTAACGCTGATGCGATAACACCGGAGGTAGGCTAGGGTGCAGTGTCAGAAACACGATAACAATCACAACACAACCAGTCGCGAAAACCAACGATTTGTGTCATTGCACAAACGTTGGCTCCGACTGGGATTCGAACCCAGGACCATTAGTTTTCGTATGAAGGGCACTGTGAGCTAGCGTAATCACTGGGCATATGAGAGTTAAGAACTTATGTCTCAGGGTGACGGACACAGTGTGGTGTCACACAGAAATTTTCTGGGTGACACAGCAACTGTTATGGGCAGACGTTACACTTACCATCAGGTGAACGTTTTGCTCGTTTCATCACTTAATCCAATAAAAAAAAAGGTAATTATTTCGATTATACGAGTACGTTATTCCTACCGGGGCGTCGCAGGAGGCTACTAAGGTAGATTAGATTAATATAATATGCAAAGCTGTCACTATACTGATCGTGGGAACATGTTGGTGAGTAAGAATTTTTAGACTCGTACCAAAATGGCGGCGACTTGGTTCGCCACCCGTCACGTCTCCTTTCCATCGGAAGCCAAAAGTGGGCAACTGGTATGGCATCTGCCTACCCCTTTTATGGGAAAATAGCGTGACTGTATGTATATACATATATTTAAATATCACAACATGTTTTCATTCCCTTAGAATTATCTTTTTTACAGAATTAACTGACGAGGCCAGCAAGTTGTTCACGTAATGGTAAGTGCAACGGTAGCCGTTCTTTAAGGTGTAATACGCTATAGAGCCGTGGTAGCTCAGTGGCCGAACTCTCGCCTTAACTTTCATAGTACGCGGGTGACCTGAGTTCGATCCCCGGTGCCGGCACATCTAAAATTTTTCTTCAATTCTAAGTGCTGGTTTACCACTTCCTCAGAAAAACGTCGTGGGGAAACCTGCTCGTCTCGAGAATAAAAATATTTCGAGGACGTGTGAAGTCCGCCAACCAACATTGGAGCAGCGTGGCGGACTCTTCCCGGCTCCATAACCCTCTCAGAAATGAGAGGAGGCCTGTGCTCAGCAGTGGGACATTTATAGGTTGTTACTTTACTTTTTTTTTGTTGTAAATCAGTCATATGTCATCTGTAGATTTATTGATTAACTAGCAGGAGCCCCGCGGTTTTACCCGCGTAAAAAAGCCGATCCCGATCAATGATACGAGTACGAGTATACATATATACTTCCCTATTAGAATCGGATTTTGAGGTTTTAATTTTTTTGCGCGGAACTCTAATTATTTTTCTAAAATTAAAGTAGTCTCAGTTACTTGCTATAATATCAGCTATCTGTCAGTGAAAGTCCCGTCGAAATTGGTACAGCCGTTTCGGAGATTAGCCGGAACCAACAGACAGAAAGACAAAAATTAAAAAAATAAATATCAGCCTATTGCCACAGAGAAAACACAAAAATAAACCTTTACATGACATAATCCTTTAATTAATTTTAGGCAACAGTAGGTGACTCAGCATTTGCTGACACGAGATTACCATTAAATATTAGAATACCATGTGCTATCTGATCGGCTTGATCCCCTGGCTTTGCGAAGAGATGTTGCATCTCTTTGCATTTTTTACAGGATCTACCATAGGGAGTGTTCTGAGGAATTGTTCGGATTAATTCCAGCCGCTGAATTTCACCATCGCACCTTACGGCATTACCTCAAATTCCATCGTCACCACCTTGATGGTTGGCATTCCACCACAGCGCGGAATTTTCTGCCACGCACTTGCACTTTATGGAATGTTCTGCCGTCAGCGGTTTTTCCGGACCGATACGACTTAGGGACCTTCAAGAAAAGAGCCTATTCCTTTCTCAAAGGCCGGCAACGCATCTGCTATTCCTCTGGTATTGTAGGTGTTCATGGGCGGCGGTGATCACTTACCATCACGTGAGCCACCTGCTCGATTGCCTCTAAAAAAAATTGCCAGATGTCGTTATTATACGGTAGACAATAGAAAGAAAGAAAAAACAAAATTGAAAATTATGTAAAGGCTACCAAAAAGCTACATACACAAAGGAATAAAAATTAGAATTAATAATTTCTTACTCGTAACTTTGTGTGTGTATTTGTGCCGGTATTTATATGTGTTGGAAGTGTATGCGTAAGTGGGCGTATGTGTATTTGTAAACGGTTTTTCAAAGGGATATGAAACATTTTAAAGAACAAAAAAGTCTTTTAATTTCATGTATTTACAGTGTGCATGTTTTATATTCTCTGCAGCAAGTTGGCGCATCAGCAGGGCTTATTTATATTTTATTTTGTAGTTGTCCGTACTTATTTCTGAGAGGTGGGGGCAAATCGTTCCATATTCTTGCTGCAGTAAAATAACACAGCCCCTATACCGTGTACTTTAATGTTTTAGCATCTTTAGAAGATTTAGTGCATTCGTTCGGAGGCTTCTGTTAGCAATATCCTTGACCCAATAAGTTTTTCAAAAAGGTATTCTGGATTTTTGTTCCATATTACCCTACCCTGTGTAACAGTAGTTTTTCTTATAAGTACCGTACATACTTTCATAAGCATTGAGTAACAAGCTGTTATTTTGTTATTTTTTTTATTGTATGAAGTGACGAAACGAGCAAAACGTTCACCTGATGGTAAGTGCAACGTCCGCCCACAACAAATGCTGTGTCACCCAGAATACCTCTGCGTGACACCACACTGCGCCCGTCACCCTGAGACATCAGTTCTTAAGTCTCAAATGCCCAGTGATTACGCTAGCTCACAGTGCCCTTCAAACCGAAACACAGTAATGCTTGCACACTACTGCTTCACGGCAGAATAACTGGCCCTGGGGTGGTACCTACCTAGACGGATTCCTACATAGGAATCCTACCACCAGTTAAACAGACACTTCAAAATTTATTAATTTGTATAGATTAATAACTGTTGTTCCGAAAAGATGATGCTACCCATTCTCTGGAATTAATTATCCCTATGTCGACTTTTACCACACCCACGAGCTTGGTTGGCGCAGTGGCTAAGCCCTTGGCTTCTACGCCGCGGGTCGCGGTATCGATTCCCGCACGGGACAAATATTTGTATGGCCTACAGATAGTTGTTCCGGGTGTGGGTGGTTTGTGCATGTGGAATTTATGTCTGTAAAACGTACCCACGACACAGGAAAAATCCTACTGAGGGGCATCGTTTTTTCTTTAAAAAAAAATAATTACACGGGGTGGTAGATTCTCTTAACGCCACCACACGGCGAGAACAGAATAAATAAACTGCGAATGTGAACTCGCCGCATTCCCCCCAAAATTAGAGCTACAAAATTTTGTGACAATCTATGGGGAGGCCTATGTTCAGCAGTGGACTAGTGATAGGCTGAAAAGAGGATGATAATGATGTTTATATACTGAACAGTTATTTTACAGTAAGATTTTTGTAAATTCTTGTTTATTTACAAGTTTAGATTTTGTGCTTACACGGGCTCTTTGTGTATTGAATTGTAGGTACGAATAAAACCAAATATCTCTCTGAAACTCTCTCATAACACTAAAACAATACTTATTTAAGATACGCAATCGTAAAATCCAAATCCAATTGTTTCTCTTGTTGTTTTTATGGATTTCCGCAAAGTAACTTGTGCTTCTATTAACTAAACCTAATTCGTTTAAAAATAACATAACAATAACAACGGCTTTAACGTCCCCCTCCGCGGGCCAGACGTGAACTAAGCCTGAAACGCCTCAAGTCTTATGCAATTACAACTTTTATGTATTTATTGGCGAAGTTCTGATTCAGGGCCATCCCTCGGTACAGCCACTTATTATCGGAGCTATGCTGTACTGGGACCATCGCGGCAATGCAATTTTCTTGGATTATGAGAAAATTCTAGAAATTTGTTTCTACTTTTGCGCAATGTTTTACGGTGGGAATGTAATAAAACTAATTTGTTATTACAAACAAACCGAATGTATTTTTTTTATTACATTACTCCGACATGAATAGAGTAGAATTTCACTTTTTTTATAACTTTTATATTCGAATTTCGGTAAGTATATCTGACTACTGCGCGAAGGGCCTTGGGCTAGAATCCCAACCGAGACCTGTGTTTGTAAAAGTAGTAAAGTTTCAGCCTATAAATGTCCTACTGCTGAGCACAGGCCTCCTCTCATTTCTGAGAGGGTTTTGGAGATAGAAAGAATCCGCCACGCTGCTCCAATGCGGGTTGGCGGACTGTACATGTCTTCGAAATATACATATTTTTTTTATTTCTCAGACATGCCGGTTTCACGATGTTTTCCTTCACCGCCGAGAACATGGTAATTCAGCACTTATCATTTCAATTAACAATTTTAGTTGTGCCGGCACCGGGAATCGAACCCTGGCCACTCGCGTACTATGAAATTTAAAGCTGATTGATTTTGGCCGCGTGGTGGCGGCTTAAAAGAATTTACCACCCCATCTGATCCCGTGGGTGTCGTAAAAGTCGAATTATAATCATAATATAGGCAACAGCACCTACCTAGAACGTCTGTATAAATAAACTGCGGTTGCCAACCCGTCTGCCAAGCGTTGCAACAATCTCGAAATCCCCCAAAATGAGAGCTACTGACATTTGTGGCTATCTGTAGGGGAGGTCTATGTTCAGCAATGGACGAGTGATAGGTTGAAATGATGATGATTTCAAATTGCCTTTGGTTGAGTTGTTATTCTCCTCGTGTCTGATACTTCACGACCACGGCGACCTCAACCGAATACTGACGGATGCTGTCAGTATACTGTAACCCCACAAGTTTATTCAAGCACAGAGGCACTCAGCGCCTTAACCTACCCGTGCTGGTTGTAACGCTCATACGATAAGATCGGACGAGAAGAACTGGCTTGCACGCAGTGCCAGGGACTGGGTAGGTACCACCGCAGGGCCATTTATTCTGCCGTGAAGCAGTAGTTTTCTCAAGGGCACTGAGGGTTGCGTAATCACTAAGCACATGAAACTTAAGAACTGATGTCTCTAGGTGACGGACGCAGTGAGGTGATACTCGGAAATTTTCGGTGTTACACAGCATTTGACAGACGTTACACTTACCATCAGATAGACGTTTTGCTCGTCAATTCATCAAATTTAAAAAAAACAATCACGGTAAATGCAGACCCGAAAATAATTTTTTTATTGAATATATTTTTAAACAATAAATAGTTATGTGAGGCTCGACACACACAGAAACGTCTTCTTGTCGCAACCGAACATTGCTATCCGTACTAATATTATTAATGCGAAAGTAACTCTCTCTGTCCCTCTGTCGGTTTGTTACCTTCTCACGGTTTAACCGCTCAACCGATCTTGACGAAATTCGGCACAGAGATAGCTTGCATCCTGAAGATGGGCATAGTATACTTTTTATCCCGGAAAATTAAATAGTCCTATCGGGATATAAAAAACCCTATGTCTACGCGGACGAAGTCGCGGGCTTCACCTAGTTGTATATAAAGCTATCTTTTAAATAAACTCTTTCACGCGCGTTACATAATTATAAAACGATTTAGAAACATTTCCACTGCAGTGAGCCCCTCTCTAACAAAAAAAACTCTCCCATCCGTCGGTACGGACGGCCGTAATTCGACAGCATCGCCTCACCACGTCACATTACGCCCGTATATTTACGACACTGCCGCCTTGGGGTGGGCAGTGCACGTTAATATTTTATACCGCACTGCCAACGACTTTTATTGGCCACGAACGTCTTGGACAGATCGATAAGAGTTGGCGAGTTTTCATGTTGCGTTTCACCTTTGTGTAAGTAAGGTATTGTATATATTTCTAAAGTCGCCGTCCTTGTGGTCAAGTGGTCAGAGTATTTGATTTCGCCGCCGCAGGTCCTGGCTTCGAATCCCAGTCGGAGCCAACATTTATGCAAAGAGACCAACCGTTTTCGGGTCTGGGGGTCTACTGTGTAGCTCTGGTTGGTTTCGTGGTCGGTTTCATTTGATTCCATTATTTAATTAATGAGATTCATACGCCAAAATAAAACCGATCACGAAACATACCAGACTTACAAAATAGACCTCCTGGTCTTGCTGTGCGTGTGAAATGTATGAGTGTTAAACGCACCCACGTTACAGGAGTAATGTAAATATTGATTTAGGTAGGTTAGGGTTATGTCCTGTATATCGACGACAAGCACCGACTTCAGGTATTGTTTTATAATACGCGACGGAGTCCTAGCGGGAATCTTCATTTCTCGCGATAAGATTTTTTGCTTCCTAATGGGGTTTCGACGAATTCTGGCCTTATCTGCATTAACAGCCTTTGTAGTTCTAACAACACGCGGCCGCCCAGATCTTTTCTGGTCTTCGACAGAGGAAGTGTTGTTGTATCTGTTGATAGTACGATATACGAACATACGGCTGATACCAAGCTTTTGAACTGTCTGGAATATGACCGACGGCTCTATACCCACTTTGTGCAAGGCGATCACTGCAATACTATTTGCTTTAACAGCCCATTCCATATTTTAATTTTATAATGAATACGAAAAAATATGTGAAATGGCGCAAAATCAAAAGAAGTTTTTAAAATAATATAAGAGTTCCAAATTAAAAAAAAATTAAAAGTTGAATAAAAGAAAAGTTTTTATGTAATAGTATTTATGGCCAGACTAGTCAGATGTAAGAAAGAAATGAATAAACATATTATTCTTATTGATCATTAAAAAAAAATAGTTTATTTTTCAAATAAAATAGTGCCTCATTTATGTCAAAGTCAAAAGTCAAAATTTCTTTATTCAGTTTTGGCTTGTATAAAACTCTTATGAATGTCAAAATCTACACCGGTTCAAAAAATAAGACCTCAGAGAAGAACCGGCAAGAAACTCTGAAGTCTTTCTTTTTTTCAATGCCATATTGTATTTGTCAATGTCATATGTCATTTATAATTTACATAAGCATTTCATGTCATGTCATTTATAAAATTACACCATAAATTTAGTAGCCAGGGGGTTTGCAAGTGCAGAGTAAGAGTTATTTCCACACATCTCTGTCCTCTATGTAATGATCTACTTTATAATACGATTTTTCCAATAATGTCTTCTTGACAAGTTTATTAAATTCTGTCAGTTTTTTGTGTTACACTTTTAGGAATTTTATTATAAAACTTTATACATCTACTAAGACCTCTAGCGTGTCACCTCGACTTATTCTACAGGATACAGTCACTTTTTTATTAAATAAATACATGTGTTTCCGTACGTACATTATATTTTAATAAATATACCAAGACGGAAGTGTCAAAATATTAGTATCCTTGAATAGTTCTCGTAGCGACTCGCGAGGACCCACGTATGGTTTTCAATTGTACGAAAAAAGCGTACGGGTACCTAAGCTTTTCTGATACAGACGGTGCAGTCCATGATGGAGAAATAAATTTAAAAGTTAGCGGTTAATACGTTTAAGCGCAGAAAATAATGTACTTAGCTAAAGAAATTCGTGATTTTAAACTATTTTTTTTTATTCAAATTGTATATATTATTATTGTATTTATCTAACTTGTTGGTTTTTCAAAAGATACTTTCCGATATTTCATTTCGAACTAGGATCCTAAAAAACACTGGCAATATAAGCCAGCGCCGGTCTGCCGGCCAAATGTTCTTAAATTTTTTGTGTGTTTGGGTATCTGGTACTTTCATTTCGCCCGCCTGGCGTCCATTCATGGTAAGTGCAACGTCCGCCCACAACAAATGCTGTGTCACCCAGAATATTTGTGTGTGACACCACACTGCGCCCGTCACCCTGAGACATCAGTTCATAAGTCTCATATGCCCGGCGATTACGCTAGCTCACAGTGCCCTTCAAACCGAAACACAGTAATGCTTGCACGCTACTGCTTCAGGGCAGAATAACTGGCCCCGGGGTGGTACCTACCTAGACGGATTCCTGCATAGGAATCCTACAGCGGCCATACAGTGGACACGGCACAGAGACTGGCATAATGAAGTTAATTCGGTAAAATACAATAAATGGCAATGATGTGTTTTTCCTCGCTTTATAGACCACTGGTAAATTATTGTTATTGATGATGGTGAGGATTTTGGGAAACGTTTAAGAAACGAGACCAGGTAAGGTAATGAGTTATTCAAGCACCATCGTGCGTTTTTTTTAAATAGGAGGTATTACGAGACGAGCCAAACATTCGCCTGTTGGTAAGTTCAACGTCTGCCCATAACAAATGCCGTGTTACCCAGAACATTTCCAAGTGGCATCACCCTGACACATCATTTCTTAAGTCTCATATGCCCAGTGATTACACTAGCTTCTAGTGCCTTTCAGACCGAAACGCAGTCATGTTTGCACACTACTGCTTCACGGTAGAATAACTGGCCCAGGGGTGGTACCTAGACGGATTCCTGCATACGAATCCTACCACCACTAAAATGTGTGCATCTTACTTTAGCAAAAAAAATGCCAATGTTATCGAAATTACTTTGCGCAACTTTATAATGGATTTTCACCTGATCCTTGAAACTATCAGAAGCCTTTATATCAAAGCAAGAAGTTGACGTTGAATGTTCGATTTTATTTTAAAAACCTGTTCCCCGGTGCAAGCAACGGGCAACTTTGACAGGCCATTTACTATCCATGTAAAGATAAAGAGTTTGCCATGTAAGAGTGGGTAAATAGGAGTGACACGCCTTCTGGTGCGGGCGTGGTTTGTTGGTAGGCGTGGTTGGCGGGTCTGTGATGGATGAATCTGTTTTTGGATGCGGTATCGTGTCCTTTTTCACTAGTGCAACGAGAGTTATTAAATAATTTGTTTTCCTATGGTTTTAATTGTTAACATTCAGTTGTGCTGTAACAGTGAATAATTTTTTTTTTCTTTTGTATTCACCATCTGTAATAATTTTCGTTTTTTATTATATTTCTACTTTGTAGATACGTTACGTTGAAAACCGCGTGCCCCTAGTTAGAGCAGCTGACCACCCTGCGGGTCCTGGGTTCAAATCCCAGCTGGAGCCAATATTTGGGCAAAAACACAAATTGTTGGTTTTTTAGGTCTGGTCGTCGTAATTGTCCTTGTATCACTGTCACTGCTATCTAGCCTACCTCCGATCCTATGTAATGAGTGTTACATAAGGGAGGATACATTTAAGTTGGAACGATTGAGTGCCCCTGTGTTTGCGTGTTCACTTGTGGCACTAGGACATCTCCAGCGTAGTTGATATTTTTCGACAATATTCGATAGGTAGGCAATTCGGCACGCTTACTACTAGGCGCGCCATTAGCCACGCTGCCATTGGTACGGCTATCACTGTCTTGGCGGATAAGAAGGTAAAATAATTAGGTAGGAAAGGGATATGGGGGAACTATCTTGGAAGAAGCAGTAAGAGAGTAAGTAACTCGGGAGGCCGGGGTCGCTTACCTGGTACTTTACCGTACTTTCTGGACAAGGCAATTACGTCAAGTACAACCTGGCTGTATGATCTATCGTCTTAGAATCAGTATTTTATTTCTAATGTATATAATAGTTACTCATATACATATACAAAGTAATTCCGCCTTTAAGAGATTTTAAGCAACAAGACTAGATGGAGAGATACGTTCTTCGTAGTAACACGGAATTAATTTTTAACTTTTTTTATTTAAAACATTACATTTTCCAGACAAACTCAAGATTCAATCGAAGTTTTTCATAGAACTATTAATATCATAAATCTTCAAGATATCATACCAGTAGACGTCAATAGCGGTATATTCTGATATAACCATCACATTGTCGTCACCGGTCATTGACCTTTCCTAAAAAGTGCCCGAGAAAGCTGTCACGTAAGTTTTGGCCGTCGTCAGCATCGTGACGGTAATCTCGTACTTGGAACGTATTAAAAATTAATGTTTCACGGTTATTCAATCGCCAAAGCTTTATTTGTTAGTTTGCGAACACCCAGCTCTTCTGCTTCTACGAAGAATACAGATATAAAATGAAAAAGTAACGTAAAGTTTCAGCCATTAAATGTCCCACACTGAGCACAGGCCGCCTCTCATTTCAGAGGGTTTTGGAGCTAGGAAGAATCCGCCACGCTGCTCCAAAGCGGGTTGGCGGCCTGCACATGTCTTCGAAATATTTTTTTATTTCTCAGACATGCAGGTTTCCTCACGATGTTTTCCTTCACCGCAGAGCACGTGGTAAATCAGCACTTAAAATTGCAATTAACAATTTTAGTGGTGCCGGCACCGGGAATCGAACCCAGGTCACTCGCGTACTATGAAATTTAAAGCGAGCGCCTAGCCCCTGAGCTACCACGGCTCATATAAAATGTTAAAGTCGAACTGTAATAATGCACAACAGATTCAAATTGAGTATAAATTATTATTTCATATAATCAATAATAACCTAAGTTATTACAATTAAATCAAGAAATTGGTGTTTTTACGAGTAATAAGTCGGTTACCGCATCCATAAGCACAGTTCTTACGCGCGCGTCGCTTCGCACATTCTGGTGTTGTCCAGTAGGCGTGCAACCTTAATGCAATTGGCTAGAGGAGCTGGTGGAAAAATCAATAACCGGCAGACTTCAACTCTTGCGGTTTATGAATATTTCACTGTGGCCGTATGAAAAGTTTATTTAGAGTTTGTTACCTCCCATAGCTCACATACAGCTTCGCTATGAAACAAAACAAAACGTTGCTACCGGTCTATCGCTCTATCCAACGAGTTGACGTTGAAAATAGTTTATAAAACTTGCTAAAAATGAGAGGACGTTTCCAGCAGGAGAAGAAAGGCCATGAATTCAATTTTACTAACATCTACAGCATTCCAGTATATCACCACTCACACTTTACTGCAGAATATACGCATTCCTTATAGATTTCCACAAAACACGATCCTGAGCCACCATCATTCAACTTCCCGCACAATCGTGCAGGTCGTGGCTTAAAATAGTCGCACTACACTGCGTTTGCTGGTACGGGGTTGCGACTCGACAAATCTTTCTTCCCCCAACGGTTTTTTTTTACTGAACAAAGTGACGAGACGAACAAAACTTTCACCCGATGGTAAGTGAGCGTCTGCCCAGAACAAACGCTGTGTCACCCAGAACATTTCTGTGTGGCACCACACTCTGCCCATCACCCTGAGACATCAGTTCTTAAGTCTCATATACTAGTCTCGGTGACCTTCAAACCGAAACAGTATAGGAATCCTTCTAGGTAGGCACCACCCCAGGGCCAGTTATTCTGCCGTGAAGCAGTAGTGTGCAAACATCACTGTGTTTCGATTTGAAGGGCACTGTGAGCTAGCGTAATCACTGGGCATATGAGACTTAAGAACCTATGTCTCTGGGTGATGGGCAGAGTGTGGTGTCACGCAGAAATGTTCTGGGTGACACAGCATTTGTTATGGGCAGACGTTGCACTTACCATCAGGTGAACGTTTTGCTCGTTTCATCACTGTATACAATAAAAAAAAGGTAAAAATGAGAGAAAGCTTGCGGTCAGCAGTGAAACATTTGGAGGCTGTTACTTATCTTTTTTTTTTACTTTTAACGTTCATTAATAAAATCATTCACTGAATAAAATATTTTTATTACGGGAGGACTTTAATGACCGTCAAGGACTTTAATGATCGTCAGTGAGTGCTAGGCGCTAGAAACGTAAGGAACGTGAAGAATATTAATCGCGATAAATTTAGTTTTTTTTTTACAACAATGCCCAACACAACACGAGAACCAACAGTTCGCGATGTTCCCTGTATCGTAGGTTCGTTTTGCAGACCTCAATCTCACATGCCCAACACAACCAGACGCGAAAAACGAACAATTTCCATTTCTCCGCAAATGTTGGTTTCGGCTCAGATTCGAACCCAGAACCCGCGGTGTCACGTCAATTATGCAGCTTAGTAGTCAGTGTACTTAGTACTGAGTTTTCATGGTACTCGCTCCTGGATCCGAACTCTTTTCTTCTTAATGTTAAGGTACCGAATGTATTGTGATTACTGGTGGTAGGTACTGTGAATCTAGTGTGATTGTGATACAACTGTGATATTTTATTTAT
Organism: Luehdorfia chinensis; assembly: GCA_019845155.1. NCBI lineage: Eukaryota > Metazoa > Arthropoda > Insecta > Lepidoptera > Papilionidae > Luehdorfia > Luehdorfia chinensis. The sequence goes on from JAHVAK010000107.1 coordinate 2,929,555, forward strand.
TCTTTATTGTTGACACCTTAGACTAAGGGCAACAATGGGCAGACTCAATGCCTTGTGGCATTCTCTGCCAGTCAAACCCTGGTTGATGGAGAAAAAAATATGGCACATGCTTTTTTTAATATTATAAAGTGATGAAACGAGCAACGCGTTCACCGGATGGTAAGTGCAACGTCTGCCCATAACAAATGCTGTGTCACCCAGAAAATTTCTGTGTGACACCACACTGTGCCCATCACCCTGAGACATAAGTTCCTTAGTGCAACCTCTTTTTTATATGCCTTTGATTACGCTTGCTCACAGTGCTGTTCAAACCGAAACAAAGTAATGTTTGCACACTCCTTCTTCACGGCAGAAAAAATGGCCCTGGGGTGGTACCTACCTTGACGGATTGGTGATTCTTTACTTAAGATAATACATAAATATAATCAATATATAAATTATAAAATGTATAAATAGATAGTAAGATAATCTACATACATAAGATAACGACTGTATTCCATAAGGGGTAGTCAGAGACTGGGCACTCACAGCAAAAACAGATGACTGCCACAATCCACGTTTCACAATAACACTTTTTTCACGTAAACAATGTAATGCACTTGGTGTGATAGGTGGTGAGCCCATCGCCACCATGCGCTGTTGGGTGCACAGTGCAGTTTAATTCCTTACTCACCTTTTACGAGATCCATTGGATGAGATGGAGTGGTAGTATTCTTTTATCGAGCCGCCACCACACGGCTCTTTAAGATAATCTGCGATAGGTAATCTAAATAGCGTGTAACCAAACATATAGGATATCTCAAAAACTACATGACATATCTTATCAAACCAATTTTCGTTGAAATTGTTTTCTACGTTGTACCACTTTGATTTTTTAGAATCCACCGCATAGCTGTTAAATTAGGGGGGGGGGGGGGCACACTTTTTACGACTTCAGAAGCGCATATCTCACCAGGTATTGAATTAAATAAAACTTTGCCAAAGTTATTTAGTTTCAGCCAATAGTTGGTGGTAAGAGCCGTGGTAGCTCAGGGACTAGGCGCTCGCTTTAAATTTCATAGTACGCGAGTGATCTGTGTTCGATTCGCGTTGCCGGCACCACTAAAATTGTTTATTGCAATTCTAAGTGCTGATTTACCACGAGCTCGGCGGTGAAGGAATACATCGTGAGGAAACCTGCATGTCTGAGAAATAAAAATATTCATCAGTCACTTTACGTACATTTACACGCTATTTCTCCTATACTATTTACAAATAGTTGGAGTCCTAGGAACCATGTCCTATGAACCATCTCAGTGCCAGTTATTGTTTCGGTTTGAACAGCACTGTAGCTAGTGTAATTACATGATATACAAGATTGTCTATGCATGAGGTGCCACACAAAACTATGGGCAGTTGTTGCACTTGCACAATTAGGTGAACGATTTCCTTGCGTCAATTTACGTCTATAATACAATTACGAGTATTTAATCAAAAAACCGACTTCAACGCAGGAGCTCCTAAAAGAGTTTCATGACGGATGGATCCCATCATCAAGACTTGACCAAGCTTACGATATTACTATTCTAATAAAAAAAGAGTTTTCCAAATCGGTTTATAAATGCCGGAGTTCTGAGGTAACAAACAAAAAAGAATACAACCGAATTGACAATTGCCTCCTTCTCTTGTGGTCTGTTAAAAAAGAGATGTTCGTAAAGTAATCAAAAATGGATATTGTGATAATAGTAACACACTATACTTGCTACGATATTATTCTATTATCTATACAATTATATATACATATATTTTTTTATCTATACAATAAGATACGTATAAAGTTAAACGTAATGTTGATATTTTGCTTCAATTAGTTCACGTTTCAATTCATCGATCCCCTCTTTTATAATCCCTCCGTGAGTCCGATCCGCTTACTACAAGCGAATCCACGGAAGCTAGAGATTTTTTTTTTTAATTTTGTTTATTTGGTGGTAGGAATCCTATGCAGGAATCTGTCTAGATAGATACCCCAGGCCAGTTATTCTGCCGTGAAGCCGTTATCTGCAACCAGTACTGTGTTTCGGTTTGAAGGGCATTGAGAGATAGCGTAATCACCGGGAATATGAGACTTAAAAACTGATGCCATCGTGTTAGCGCGTACACTTCTAGCACTAAAGTATCTCCTGTGTCGTTTATAGCTTCTGATAGTATTCGGAAGTAGTGTCCGTGGTAACACTTTCTACTCGCATGCACACATCATAATTATTAACAGTTTTCTCTTCTTTCTCATCAGCCTCTTATAGTCCGACGCTGCACATCCGTCCGACGAGGCGAGAAACCTAAAGTACATCGATACAGTCACGCATTTTTCCTATTGGGATTGGCAGAGGCCTATCACGTAACCCGTGGAAAACAAGACGCAACGGGTGGCAAACCACGACGCCTCATTTTGGTATGAGTCAAAAAACTTACTCTCCATCGCGTTCCCACGAGCAGTATAATGGTGAATAATGGCTGTCCGTACAATACCTTAGTCCCTCTTACAACACCTCGTGCTCGTCAGGTAGGTGCCTTTTCTACTATGCCGGACACACATCGAGAGGACTTATAGTTTAATTAACTTTAATATAACAGTTACTATTCTGAACGTCGCTTATTCTCGCCATTAAGGCATTATTTCAAAAAACTACGCCTAAAAAACTACGTCTACAATAAAAAAAACACGTTCGCTTGGGACGTGATTTTATAAGCCTTGCGAAATCGCAACACGATTTCCCTTCAGATTAAATAGTAAAACACGTTTATTGCCGGCGCAGTTAAATTTAACCGGTCGTTTGAATGAAAAAACTACTGAAGTTATTTGTTAGCATACAAATGAAGCCGCTCCAGTTAAATATGCGATTTTTTTTCGAAGTACATACATACATAAGATAACGACTGTATCCCATAAGGGGTAGTCAGAGACTGGGCACTCACTGCAAAATCCACGTTTCACCAAAACAATATAATGCACTTGGTGTGATAGGTGGTGAGCCCATCGCCACCATGCGCTGTTGTGAGCACAGTGCAGTTTAATTCCTTACTCGCCTTTTACGAGATCCATTGGATGAGATGGAGTGGTAGTATTCTTTTATCGAGCCGAAGTAAAGTAAGCTAATTTGCTAGGATCCGTATGCAAAATATAAAATGGTGTGTATTGCCCAGTTTTTGTAGAGCACCGCCCCCCTCAGTAGCGTGCACAAGCAAACTAACACCGCCACCAGGTACCCTCCACCACTACAATACTACCATTAGGTAATATACACCACTGAAGTGGAAAAGTGTGCCGTGTGGTAGCGGCTTAAGAGAATCTACCACCCCATCTCCTCCCGTAGGTGTCGTCAAAGTCGACAGAGGGAAAATTAAAACTAGAAGATGCAGCAGCTTCTGGAACATTAGAATGAATTAACTGCGGTTGCCAACCCGGCTGCCAAGCGTGGCAACTATGGCAAAATTCCGCCCAAAAATGAGATCTACAAACTTTTGTAGCAATCTATGGGGGAGACCTATGTTCAGCAGTGGACTAGTGATAGGCTGAAATGATGACGATGATGATGTTGAATACGAGACCACGACCCTTGTTTCGCCCCAAAACGAGGCATTATCAAGTGTTATAGACTACTATAGACAGCCGCCGAGACTCGATTGATTCTATTAACGATTTTTGAACATTAACGAAAGTAATAAGACGAACGGAACGTTCACCTCATGTTAAGTGTAACGTCCACCCTTCACCTGATGGTAAGTGTAACGTCAACCCATGTCAAATGCTGTGTCACCCAGAACATTTCTCTGCGGCGCCACACTGCGCCTGTCACCCTGAGGCATCAGTTCTCAAGTCTGATATGCCCAGTAATTACACTAACTTTTCAGTGCCGTTGAGATCGACACACAGAAAGGTCTGCGCACTGCTTTCTGTAGGAGCCTATGGATTTCTGCATAGGAATCCTACTACTAGAATTACTACTACTAACTACTACTAACTGGCCTCCTCTCCGCAAAGCCAGTGGTTGCCGTGCCGATGGCTAGCTACACGTGGGAACGAAATGCGTAGCAAGAATTTTTTGACTCATAACTTGGTCTACGGAGGGACAGGACCACATTTCTCTGCTTAGTCCTTATATGGGAAAAGGCGTGACTATGTATGTATATGTGCCTGAACGCAGAGTAACATGATTATTAATACTTGAAAATTTAGTTTTTTTTTATACAATAAAAACTGAAATTTTACGATATATTATGTACTGAACTTATCGTCATCGTCGTATGCTTTAGATTACTTTGTTTTTGTCTCACTCTTCCTTCCATAAAGAAATAAGGACAAATATAATATTAATATTGAGCAGCATATTTAAATAATAAATGTAGACGCTTAATATAGTTTACAGTAGACATCTAAATACAATCGTTAATCTTAGTACAACGCAAGGAGGTCTGATAAATCAAACCAGAGATGGTCATAGTTTTTTCCGCAACATTGAAAGCGGTTACTAAAACACATTGATTTTTTATTTTTACGTACAACCGTAAAATATATCCCAAAAAAATAACAGCCTATAAATGTCCCACTGCTGAGCACAGGCGTCCTCTCATTTCCGAGAGGGTTTTTGGTGCTAGGAAAAATCAGCCACGCTGCTCCAATGCAGGTTGGCGGACTTCACAGGTCTTCGAGATATTTTTTTTTATTTCTCAGACATAGCACGACAGAGCACGTGGCAAATCAGCACTTAAAATTGCAATTAACCGTTTTAGTGGTGGTAGGCAGACAACTATGCAGGAGTCCGTCTAGGTGGGTACCACCCCAGGGACAGTTATTCGGCCGTGAAGCAGTAGTGTTACGGTGTTACCTTACCGTGTTTCGGTTTGAAGGGCACTGTGAGCTAGCGTAATCACTGGGCATATGAGACTTAAGAACGTATGTCTCAGGGTGATGGGCACAGTGTAGTGTCACACAGAAATTTTCTGGGTGACTCAGCATTTGTTATGGGCAGACGTTGAACTTACCATCAGGTGAACGTTTTGCTCGTTTCATCACTTTAAGCAATAAAAAAAACCCCGGGTCACTAGCGTACTATGAAATTTATAGCGAGCGCCTAGCCCCCGAGCTAACCATAAGATATATAACAATTATTTAGGAAATACATTTGTCGCTCAGTAATTGGTCGTACAATTATACGTACTACGAGATATTTCCAATCGTCCGATTAGGTAGTCGTTTCGGAAAAATACGTTACGTCTCTTTGTTCCGCTGCGAAGCAACAAGTATCCGTCTTTGGAGGAAAACAGAGCGCTTGCCATTTATCCGGGCAACGATTGTGTACGTGTTTGTTTGTTTTTATCCGGCGGGGGCTGCGTGTGCTGTCTCATTTGAATAACCGGTACGGGTGACTGCGCGGGGCTTGGGAACGCTATCGGACGAAAGGAAAATATGGATATGCCTATATTTTTTTTTAAAAAATAACTATTAAATTAATATTAATTATTAAATAAAAAATGTTTGACAATAACATACATACATTCACACCTCTTTTATATAAGGGTAGGCAGATACAACTTTTCGCCCTCTCGGGAAACAAGACGTGGGTGGCGAACGAACTAGCCGCCATCTTGGTAAGAGTTGAATTTTTTGCTCCCCATTGCGTTTCCACGAGCGATTGGGGAAGATGTTGTCCACCCAAACAGAGCCTCGCGTGCTAGTAAGGCTAGCCTTATTCTGGGGTCGCCTGTTCCCAGAGCAGATCGGCGCGTTAACGACAAGGCTCTTCCCGTGCAGTCATCGGTGAGGCAACCACTTGCTTGGCGGGGAGGAAGGGATAGGGGGGTAGGAAATACGGAAGATGGGAAACGAACTTTTAGGCGAAGAATACTACTATGTCGGTAGAAGCAGTAGGAGGCAGCAGTAGCTCGGGAGGCCGAGGTCGCTTACCCGGTATTCTACCGTATTTGGCGGACAAGGCAACAAGATCTAGTGTCCCTGGAACGTGTAACAGTAACAATATATCGATATTACAGTGGAATGAATGAGATGCCCATCTAAGAGAATGTCCCAGCTGATATTACCTCACAGGACATAAATGTTGTGACCTCCGACGAATAACGAAAAAATTTAAAAGATTTTTTTTATTGGATAAAGTGATGAAACGGACAAAACGTTTACCTAATGGTAAGTGCGAAGTCTGCCCATAACAAATGCTTATCACCCAGAAAATTTCTGTGTGACACCACACTGTGCCCATCACCCTGAGACATAAGTTCTTAAGTCTCATATGCCCAGTGATTACGCTAGCTCACATAGCCCTTCAAACCGGAACACAGTAATGTTTGCACACTACTGCATCACGGCAGAATAACTGGCCCTGGGAAGGTACCTAGTAACCTAGACGGATTCCTGCATAGGAATCCTACCACCAGTAAATTGCAGCGCTAATAACCATTAAGAGGAATCGACAGAGTAGGCGTCGTGTCCTGTGCGACGGCGAAAGATGACGTCGCAAGATGGGGCTAGCCGTTCGGCTTTTGTTGAAAACCAAAATCTCCTAGCACAAGCTTTTAAGCTTAGTTGGAGTTGTTAACAGGCATATTAGAAACGTTAATATAGTATATTTTATTATAATAATTCAAAGACACCGGACTAATAATGCTCCGGAAGTAGAATGTTGATAAGGAGCAGCGTTTAAGAGTAGTCTGATACAGGGCTTATAAATCAGTTTTAAAACAGTTGCATCACTCACTTCACTCACTTCAGCCCGTCACAAGTCCACTGCTTAACACAGGCCTCTCCCATAGATTGTTGCCACGCTTGACCACCCTTGTTGGCAACCGCAGTTTATTTATTTACCTGTCCTAGGAAGAAGCTGCTGCCCATCTCCCGGTTTTCATTTTCCCTCTGTCGACTTTTACTACTCCCATGGGACGAGAAGGGTTGGTGAATTCTCGGAGGCCGCCACCACACGGCAATTGCATAAAGGCTGACAATGACGTCGATGATGATGGTTAGGTCTTTTTTGAATGGTATACTTGCCAGAAGTCCAAAAAAGTAAACCTATTTTAAAAGGCATTATGCCTTTTTTGCCTTATTTTCATATAAAATTTGCCCTTTGATCATGAGATCATACAAGACATTTTTCTGGAATTTAAGACGCAAAGGCGTTTGGCTTCTGCGCTACGGGTCGCATGTTCGATTCGCGCACGAAACACATGTTTGTGTGACATATATTTCCAGAAAAGCGTGTATTGTGCATGTGCAGATTATGTGTTTAAAGGCAACTCTTGGATTTCAGCAAAGACAATAACTGGTTTGTAAATAGACTTACTTGTAATTATTGAGAAACTAAATTATATGCAGAGTACTATAATACATAATAATTCCTGAAAGCCTACTCAGAAAAAAACCTATTCATATAATAACAGACGTATCCACTCTATGATATCTTGACCTCAGCCGTCTCAAGAAAATCTGTATAAAATACCAATTGTTTGCCGCTACAGAAATATTTTATATCTCGCTGTCCTCTTAATTCGAATGCAAATTATTACTTTAATTTCTCCAATAGGGGCGCATTCGTATTGCAGTTGAAGTCGTCACAAATTTTACTTCTTCTCATTGTTTTTAAAGAAACGTTTTAAGATTATGCATATTTACAGAGGGTTAAATTTCGTGTTTTCAAACAGTGTTCCATCTGATTATTATATCTTATTTCAAAATTCAAATTTAAACGGATGTCAGAACGCAATCAGTAGTTACATTTGTTTGTAAATGTCGTTTAAGCCGATTTTTGACCATTACGACTACTTTCGTAAATAGAATAGAATATTTTTATTCGATATAGATCATTTACATAACACTCATTGAACGTCATTTGAAGCTACACTGGTTCGCAAAGAAATGCCTCTGTCCTTGGAAGAACCAGTAAGAAGCCCAGCGGGTTTTTTTTTTCAGTAATTTTGAAAATATACAATTACAGCAGTATTATAAAGACGTAGAAATAGCTTGGCACCGATCACCTCATTCCCAGGGCTTATCATCATCCATGTATTCTTTAATATTATAATAACCCTTCTTATAAAGTCTTTGTTTAACAAATAGTTTGAACTTTTTTATTGAAAGATTTTGTGCACTTTCTGGGATTTTGTTGTAAAAACGTATACATTGCCCCAAGAAAGAGTTACTGACCCTGTGAAGTCGAGTAAATGGCATTATTAATGTGTGCTTGTTCTTGTATTTACATTATGAACATCACTTTTTTTATTAAAGTGATTTATATTCTTATGTACATACATAACGTTTTCATACACATAGTGAGAGGCCAAGGTTAAGATATTATCGGTAGATATAAACTGCGCATATATGTACATGTGGCGACTTCTATGTCGTCGCTGGACGAAGCGAGCGCGGTGTGATGCCATGAGGGAATGTTCTAGGTGACACAGCATTATAGGCAGACGTTGCACTCACCGTCAGGTGAACGATTTGCTCGTCCCGTCACTTTCTTCGCAAAGCAACAATTTGTGCTTTTGCACAAATGTTACCTCCGGCTGGGAATCGAACCCAGGACCGGTGGCGCAGAAGTCAGATAGGCTAACCACTACGCCAAGCGGTCGACATTTTCGAATTTATCGATATTTTAGAATTTTATATAGTGATAATGCCTATTATCACTTTCTAGTAATTTTAATTTTTTTTTTATTGAATGCTCGATGACATCTCGAGAATTGTATCAATGGTCGCCACATAATATCAGCGTCGTAGCAAGACTACTGTAGCATCATTCTGAGTCGCAAACCTGTTCATTGCCGCAATCCAATACAAATTGCAATATATTTATTGTCTAGTGTATAGTATTGATTTGTAGCTGCAAATTAAACATCTTTCTTTCTTTTTTCCTTTATTAATCTAATTATTTTACACTGACTAAATAACGGCGTTTGCATTTAAACAATATGATTTGCGTATCAAATCATAAGCTAATAGAATTTCCTTTCTTAAAGTTTGTTTATATATCAATTATTCAAAATAAAGCGTCTGCTTTGTAACTGTTTTTTAAAGATGTTTATCAAAAATGTGCTTGTGTTGTTTTGGCGCCAAAGCGACCTGTCAAGTAGACAGATAATAGTCGTTTACGCGGGAAACGATTACCAAAGATGGTGCCAACGTGCTTTATCCTAAAATCGCAATTGGTTTCCATTGTTGTGCAACGATATAACTATCCTTTTGTACCAATCCGTACAATACCTTCCTTAGTCGCCTCTTACGACACGACGTAGGTACTCTATTCTGTTGAACACCTGTCGGCCATATGTCGATACTTACTGTAATACTTTTGTTTTAATGATAATTAAAAAAAATTGTGCAGTTGGGATACCCCCGTAGGGAACGAAGTTCCTTACATTATTTTTTCAACTTTAAACATGATTCAATATGAAAATATCTATTTATTAAAATAATACTTCGAAATATTTTTATTTCTCAGACATGCAGGTTTCCTCACGATGTTTTCCTTCACCGCCGAGCACGTGGTAAATCAGCACTTAAAATTGCATTAAAATACCACTAAGTGCCGGCACGGGAAATCGAACCCAGGTCACTCGGCCACAGCTCGTAAAACGTGTAACTTAAGTTATATTTCTGTATATTTTTTTTGTTTTATTTTTTTTTTATTTTATAAAAGTCACGGAACGAGCAAAACGTTCACCTGATGGTAAGTGCATCGTCGGACAAATGCTGTGTCACCCAGGACATTTCTGTGTGACACCACACTGCGCCCGCCACCCCGAGACACCAGTTCTTAAGTCTCATATGCCCAGTGATTACGATAGCTCTCAGTGCCCTTCAAACCGAAACACAGTAATGTTTCATATTACTGCTTCACAGCAGAATAACTGGCCCTGGGGTGGTACCTACTGTAACTATTCAACTTTCACGTTGATAAAATTAATTACGTGACCAGAAAATAGACTTAATCTTTTTCAAGATCATTTCTAAAGGTTATTTCATTCTAGGCCATTTGAATGATATATGTTAATTAATTGTGATCGTCATAGGTAGGACCCTTTTATCTACGTTGTGTTTATTTTTAGTAACTTGTTCTTTTAGGTGTATCATGGAAAAATGTTTATTCACTAGAGAAGCTGCAAGTCCAAGACAGTGTACTAATACTAATTAATTATTATTCCCTATACTCTTGTAAAGGGTTCACAATGTTTAATATCTATTGCAAAGAGATTTGTATTCCGCACCTGTATAAGATTAACTTTAAATTACTAATAACCCACTACAAGCTATCGCTCCCCCAACATTTTTATTTAAAAAAATGTGGGGAAGGCACACGGCTCCAACTCCCGCCGTGTGCGGTGAGCGCCTTCCAATCCATGCGCTCCCCCCGACACAGGACAAGAAGTCGGGAACAAGGACCGTAGTCCACAGCAACACTGGCGAACCAGCAAAAAGAGGGCTTGGCCTCTTGCTAGTGCGTAAGCACAAACTTAGACCGAAGTCTCGCATGTCAATGCGTGTTTACATCATACAAGTATACAGCTAGTCCAGTCTCCGTGAATGTACGTCGCATGGATTTGGCACACGTCGAGCAGTTATGAGCACTCGGCCCAATAAACTAGTAAAGCCTTCCGTACGCGCCATCACTTCGCCAGACCCCTGCAACTGCAGATGAATGTCGAGTGTGTGGCATCAACATCCAATACAAGGTCAGCACGGCAATTTGCCGCAGAGCACGTCGTGAGTCCACTGCTCACTTCAAGGGTATGGGGTCCCACGTTGTGCAGCTTTCGGCTGCAGCCTTGAGAGTCTCCTCCCGCCAGCTACCATCCGCATGAAGTAGACGCATTAGCTCCACCAACCATTGTAATGATGTATTTTGCCATTATTTATCATTTATAATTATCATTCAGCCATCAGGCAATCAGCATTCTATTTTATTCGTCAAATGGGTTTGTGTAATTGACGTTGAGTATTATGTATTTCGATCAAGTTTGTCTCACCCACCACCAAGTTTCCAGTTATCATTCATTTGTGGGAATTTACTGAGAGCTTTCTTTAATATTGTTGTTATTCAACACATGGAGGGCAGACAGTCTGCAGTCTCGTTATAGAGAGACCCGACTTGGACAAATCTAAAGAAAATGTGAGTCATACCAAGTACAAGACGCAACCATTACATTAACGACATCTAAGCAACTGTCACTAGGACGCATTGTCACAAATGCAACAAGCATCAATACGACCATCGCTCAGACATACGCCAACACAAGGGCCTCTATACGGTCTTAGCAAACATCTACACTTCTGCAAAAAACCTCCGTCAACCCGAATCATAAGTTGTATTGAATCAGATGCAACTCATTCATATAACCGTCACTAAAAACACAATACCACAATAGCAGTAAGTATTATTGTGACTATCACATAGATGGTGCCTCCTCACAACACCCCTATATGATAATTATCGACTTTGGCAAAAGTTGTTTAACTAAAAAATTTACCAACGTGTCATAGTAGTAAGCCACTAAGACGCCGGTGTATGAACCATGTATCATAGAACTAATGCTCTAAGACATGGGGCGAAAGAGTAAGCTCCAGCACCGAAATGCTGAAAGCCACACCCTCTCTTATGTGATTGTATGAAAGTCTAATGAATTCTCTATCTTAATAATTTTAAGTTCCAACTCATTTTTATAATATCATATCTTACAAGAGACCTTCAATGATAGACCATTTTATCATATACTTTACTTACATAGGATCTTTGTATGGAACATTAGCACTATGCAACTTGATACTATAGAGAGTCATGCTCGACCTCACACACCCCTATGTTGAGCTGTTGGTATGCCCCTCCGCACGGTACTCGCGTCTCGGACTTAATAGTATGGTATTAGCAATACGCGAACACCTTCTAATTTTAAGATTGGTTTTGTAATTGACATTACACGAACCCCTTCTAATTTTAAGATAGGTTTTATAATTGGGATTACATGAACACTTCCTTATTATGAATAACTATATAGAGTATTTTCCATACAAATGAAGTTAATTTTATATTGTAATATTTTTAATTAACTTCTATAGTACTTCGAGAGATAAGGTCTCTTGGATATATTTTATATGTTTTAAAGTAATTTTTAGGCACTGATCTATGTAATATTATGCCAAGAAAAATTAAATTGGAAATAATGAAATTTCACTATTGGGATTGGTCCTCATATATATTTTCCCAACTTTTTTGGACCACCATTTTTTTTTTTTTTTTTTTTTTTATAATTTTTAATATTTTCTTAAATCTTTCTAAAACGTAAAAATACGTAATTAGAGATAGTATATCGTTACAATCCACCCCCAAATTTTACATTGATGACTCACACAGTAAAGTCATTAGTGTGAAATTTTCACTGATTCATAGTTTATAATTCCAACGACTTTATATATATATAAATATATATTAATATTTTTCCCCTACCCCGGGAATAGCCGCCTCCAGCACCCCTCCAACCACATTTATCACTAACGTGATTCAATGCGAGAGTTAAGTGAGAGTATTTATGTTATTTTAATAACTCTATTTTTGTAGAGTCAAATAATTGTACTCTATTTACTTTCTTAACTGATAATTAATGAAATTCTTTGTCATATAACATTATGAAATGCACTTATTTTTCATGTACTGAGTACAATGATATATATATTTCTTTCTGTTGAATGTCGTTCGGTAATAAATGTGATTGAGCCATTCCGCCCTATCCCGAACCCCATTTATTTATTTCAAAATAATAAAACAATAACAAACAATAATATGTACAAAATTAACATTTATATTATGTTAAAATAATATTTCTCCTTTACATTCTTATGTTAATGCACTGCAACTTGCATTATTTTATAACAATAACCATTAAGTCTCATATTTTAAAGGCGTACACAAGATGTAATCGTCACATATTGTTATTTAAAATATCTCAATAAATGTATAGCATTAAAAATTCCTCTTATTTTATTTGTTTGAGGATCTGCCAAGGTATATACATTGTCAAATGGTACAGCCGCTATTATATAAGGGCCTTCATAAACCAAGTCAAACTTGCTCATAACTTTGTTTCCCGCATCAGATCTTGTTGATCTACGAATCTTTACTAAATCACCAATATGATATTTTATTAATCTGTTTCGTTTGTCAAATTTCATGTTTCGAACACGACTCGACTCTACCAAATTTTCCTTAACTTGTTGTCGAATCTGCTCTATGTTATATTTACTTTTAGATGTTGAAATTACTCTATCAAATGACATCTCATTTGGTTCGCCATAAAGAATTTCACAGGGTGTAAAGCCTGTGCTATCGTGATGTGAATTGTTATATAACTCTTCTATTTTTGGCAAAATAATTGCCCAATCTTTATGTTGAGCATGACAGAGAGTTCTAAATAACCTTCCAAGCTCTTTATTGACTCGCTCAGTGGTGTTTGGCCTAGGATTCCGAACTGTGGTATAAATGGGCTTTATATTTAATTCTCTCATCGATTCTTTCCAATGATTGCTTATAAACTGTTTCCCATTATCGGTTAATATTGCTTTAGGTTTGATTATTTCAGCATAACGTTTTACTTTTGTAACTACTGATTTAGCTGTTGACTGCTTTAAAGGATATAATCTCACGAACTTACTAAATGCATCCTGAATAACAAAAATAAATGTATATCCAAAGGTTCCGGATGCCAATGGTCCGTATAAATCGGCCATAACTATATCTCCAATACTCTCTGTAATGATGGACTTGCATGGTCCGACATAAGTTATATTGCTTTTCTTTGATAACTGGCATAAATGGCATACTCTTATTTGCTTTTTAATATCTCTAGTTAAACCTTTCCAAAAGAATCGATCTCTCACATATTTAATTACTTTGTATGCTCCTTGATGACCCATTTCGATGTGGACTTGATTAATTATGTCCTGTCTTAGAACTTTAGGTAAAAAGATCACCTCTCTCAAATCAGTTTTATAATATAAAATATCATCTCTTAAAATGAACCGTTTTAATGTTTCATTTTTATCGATTTCTGTACTATGTAATGTTTTTAATTTTTGTATTATTGCCAATGACTCTACATCTTGATTCTGATAATTACATAATGATCTTAATTTTTCCAGTAACTGAGTATTTGGCTCACTTTCTGTATATGCTATTTCTAAACTATTATTTTTATTTTCCTGTATCAAATCACCATCAGGAGGGTATCGTGAAAGAACATCTGCAACTATATTATTCTTTCCCGAGATATGTCGTACTTCGTAATCGAACTGTTCAATATACAAGATCCATCGAGTGACTCTACCATTATAGAGTTTCATATTATTTATAAATGAAAGTGCCTTATGATCAGTCAATATTATTACCTTATTGCCTCTTAAGTATGTTTCAAATTTCTTTAATGAACTTATAACAGCATAAAATTCTTGCTCAGTAACAGTCCAATTTAACTCAGAGCCTTTTAATGCTCTACTGTGATAACCCAATATTTTCATTTCACTGTTGTTATCGATTTGATATAACACTCCGGCCATACCCACACCTGAACAATCGGTTTGTAAATAATATGGCTTGTTAAATTGTGGATGATGCAATTGTATTGTATTAATAAATTGCTGTTTTACATTATTAAATGACTTTTGCTCATTTTCACTCCAATGGAACTTGTGTCCTTTTTTGAGTAATTCACATAATGGTATTATAATTGTACTATAGTTTGGTATGAATCGTCTATAAAAATTACAAAGACCCAAAAAGGCCCTCAACTGTTTAATCTTTCTTGGTATAGGAAATTCTTGTATCGCTCGAATCTTATCGGGATCTGTTGAAATTCCTTTTGTTGAAATAATGAATCCCAACATTCTAATTTGTTTACAAATGAACTCACATTTCTGTAAATTACATGTTAGTCCCGCTTTATTTAACTTATTCAAAACAATATCAATGTGCTCCAAATGCTTATCTAATGAGTCTGTTGTTATTATTGCCAAATCATCAAGGTAATTTACACAAAAGTCTTGAACTTCGGGACCCAATATATAATTCATTGCTCTACTAAAACTTCCCACTGAAGTTTTTAATCCTTGTGGCAAAACATTATAAACATATGACTTCCCGTTGAATGTAAACCCTGTATACTTTCTACCATCTTTGTTAATTGGAATTTGAAAATATGCATTATTTAAATCAATGGTAGTTATGTAATTAGCCCCGTGAAATGAATTTAAAATGTCTAATTGTATAGGAGGCTTCTCTGTTTCTGCGACCATTTTCTTATTTATATTTCTCGCATCTAACAAAACTCTGATAGAGCCGTCTTTCTTTAAGGTGAATGTTAATGGGCTGCTGTATGGTGTCGAACACCTACTAATGATTCCAGCGGCTTCCATCTCGTTGAGTTTGTCTTCCATTTTCGATCTATATGCATAAGGTATTGGATATGATCGAGTTACTATAGGTTCGTCATCAATCATCTCTATTTTGTGTTCATAACAGATTGCTCTGCCAAGTCTATTAGAAAACACATTTTTATGCTTAATTAAAACATTTTCAAGCTTTAGTCTTTCGGACTCCACCAATGCGGTTCCTAAATTTATATTTTGAAGAAAGTCAGAGTTATTCTGTTGTATACAATTATTATACAGAATGCAATTATTATCCCCTTTGAATGGTATGAAACAGCACCTATCCTTTACTTTAAATTCAATACCAATGTTATGGTTTCGCAAATCAATTAAAATTTTGTTTTTCTTTAGCCAATCAAACCCTAATATTAATGGCCTTATTAAATTGCTAATAATCAAAGTTTGCGTTTCAAAAACTGCTTCACCAATTTTTATAGGCAAATTGATCATTTGTTGTATTTTTGTACTGCGTTGCCCTACAGCACCTTTAATTTGCATTGCCTTCACTGGCATTATTGATAACTTGTTAGTTTTATTTTTAATTTGTAAGTATAAATACTCAGAGATACATGTAATATCACTTCCAGTATCGAGGAGCGCATCTATTTCCTTATCAAAAATCGATACTTTAATTTCGGATCTCATATTCCCCACAAAGTCCCTATTAAAACTGTCTTCGCCTTCCTCAAAGACAGTTTGCAAGAATAACTCAGTCATTGGCAAGTTTGACTTGGCTTTTATTAATTTTATTAAATTATTTATACTGTCACTATACCCTAATCCTCTTTTATCAAACTGATACTTTAAAGAAATAGGCTTTCTCAAGCCTCTATCATTTTTACCAATTGTTTGTCCAGGACGCCACCCTGACTTTAATAAAATGTTTAAAGCTTTGTTCCCTTTTACACAGTCATAAGCCGAACCGAGAACTAATCCGACCTTTGCTGCACTAAATTTGAACCGGTTCCGAACCACGAGGTCCTTCATTAATTTGTTGAATCTCATTTATTTCAGTGCCTTTCTTCCTTTCCTCTTCTGGTTTACGCCATGACTTGTAAGATTTCTGTATATCTTTATGCTTTTGGTCATAACTAGGCTTACGCTTCTTTTCATAAGTGTAAGGTTCTCGGCCTTCATCTTGCTTTTCAATATCATCTAAATTTCTCAAAAATTCAATAGTCTCTACTATAGACTCTATCTTTGCTATCCTCCATAGTTGTTGTATATTTTTAGGATAATGTCTTATAACATCAGTAACTAATAGTTTTTCAGGTAATGGATAGGATAGGTTATGAGCTTTTTCTATAACATACAGAAAATAACTGACCATTGTGGGATGTGTATACTTGCTCCACTTATTCTGAACTAAGAATCGTCTTACTTTACTTTGCTCTTCCTCACCCCAAAATACTTTTAAAAAGTCTGTTTTAAAATCTTCTAAAGTTTGCCAATGTGTACTATTAATTCGAGCCCAGTATTTAGCCTCGCCTATGAGACATTCTTGTGCTATTGAAATTTCTAGACCTTTTGATGGAACCTTCTTTAAATAATTGGTGAGATCTTCCAAAAATGTGACAGGATGAATATTTTCCTTTCCTCCAAACTTTGGTTTTTCAATTGAAATATTACTTATGTTATAGACAATATTTTGTCTAGGATCACTTATATTTGAGGTGCTCGCCCCTAACACCTCATTTTGATTGATTTTATTTTCAGATTCGCTTGTTTGATTTGTAATCTTATTTTCCAAACTCTTTATTTTACTTTCAAAATCTTTCACCACTTTTATAATAATTTTCTGTAATTTCTTGACTTCATCTTTTGCTTTTGAACTAGCAAGTTTTTTGGTAATTTTCCTTGTTTTTACCATCTTTGATAACTTTTATAATATTTAAAACTGTTCACTTAAATCACTTTTCAGTAATTGCCTCTCACCTTTGAGATTTAATAAGTTCTTTCACTTTTACTTGTAATGGGTTTATTTTCTATGCAGACCTTCAAAGAAAATTACAATTTTAACGTTCAGTACCACCCCCAGACCGTCAGCCACCCCCAGCAAACAACATCCTCCAAGACACCTCTCCACTTCACGAACAACAAATTGTAGGCATAAAGCCCACTCTGATATTATCAGTTAAATATTTAATGTCATCCTGGTCACGGCACCAAATTGTAACTATTCAACTTTCACGTTGATAAAATTAATTACGTGACCAGAAAATAGACTTAATCTTTTTCAAGATCATTTCTAAAGGTTATTTCATTCTAGGCCATTTGAATGATATATGTTAATTAATTGTGATCGTCATAGGTAGGACCCTTTTATCTACGTTGTGTTTATTTTTAGTAACTTGTTCTTTTAGGTGTATCATGGAAAAATGTTTATTCACTAGAGAAGCTGCAAGTCCAAGACAGTGTACTAATACTAATTAATTATTATTCCCTATACTCTTGTAAAGGGTTCACAATGTTTAATATCTATTGCAAAGAGATTTGTATTCCGCACCTGTATAAGATTAACTTTAAATTACTAATAACCCACTACAAGCTATCGCTCCCCCAACATTTTTATTTAAAAAAATGTGGGGAAGGCACACGGCTCCAACTCCCGCCGTGTGCGGTGAGCGCCTTCCAATCCATGCGCTCCCCCCGACACAGGACAAGAAGTCGGGAACAAGGACCGTAGTCCACAGCAACACTGGCGAACCAGCAAAAAGAGGGCTTGGCCTCTTGCTAGTGCGTAAGCACAAACTTAGACCGAAGTCTCGCATGTCAATGCGTGTTTACATCATACAAGTATACAGCTAGTCCAGTCTCCGTGAATGTACGTCGCATGGATTTGGCACACGTCGAGCAGTTATGAGCACTCGGCCCAATAAACTAGTAAAGCCTTCCGTACGCGCCATCACTTCGCCAGACCCCTGCAACTGCAGATGAATGTCGAGTGTGTGGCATCAACATCCAATACAAGGTCAGCACGGCAATTTGCCGCAGAGCACGTCGTGAGTCCACTGCTCACTTCAAGGGTATGGGGTCCCACGTTGTGCAGCTTTCGGCTGCAGCCTTGAGAGTCTCCTCCCGCCAGCTACCATCCGCATGAAGTAGACGCATTAGCTCCACCAACCATTGTAATGATGTATTTTGCCATTATTTATCATTTATAATTATCATTCAGCCATCAGGCAATCAGCATTCTATTTTATTCGTCAAATGGGTTTGTGTAATTGACGTTGAGTATTATGTATTTCGATCAAGTTTGTCTCACCCACCACCAAGTTTCCAGTTATCATTCATTTGTGGGAATTTACTGAGAGCTTTCTTTAATATTGTTGTTATTCAACACATGGAGGGCAGACAGTCTGCAGTCTCGTTATAGAGAGACCCGACTTGGACAAATCTAAAGAAAATGTGAGTCATACCAAGTACAAGACGCAACCATTACATTAACGACATCTAAGCAACTGTCACTAGGACGCATTGTCACAAATGCAACAAGCATCAATACGACCATCGCTCAGACATACGCCAACACAAGGGCCTCTATACGGTCTTAGCAAACATCTACACTTCTGCAAAAAACCTCCGTCAACCCGAATCATAAGTTGTATTGAATCAGATGCAACTCATTCATATAACCGTCACTAAAAACACAATACCACAATAGCAGTAAGTATTATTGTGACTATCACATAGATGGTGCCTCCTCACAACACCCCTATATGATAATTATCGACTTTGGCAAAAGTTGTTTAACTAAAAAATTTACCAACGTGTCATAGTAGTAAGCCACTAAGACGCCGGTGTATGAACCATGTATCATAGAACTAATGCTCTAAGACATGGGGCGAAAGAGTAAGCTCCAGCACCGAAATGCTGAAAGCCACACCCTCTCTTATGTGATTGTATGAAAGTCTAATGAATTCTCTATCTTAATAATTTTAAGTTCCAACTCATTTTTATAATATCATATCTTACAAGAGACCTTCAATGATAGACCATTTTATCATATACTTTACTTACATAGGATCTTTGTATGGAACATTAGCACTATGCAACTTGATACTATAGAGAGTCATGCTCGACCTCACACACCCCTATGTTGAGCTGTTGGTATGCCCCTCCGCACGGTACTCGCGTCTCGGACTTAATAGTATGGTATTAGCAATACGCGAACACCTTCTAATTTTAAGATTGGTTTTGTAATTGACATTACACGAACCCCTTCTAATTTTAAGATAGGTTTTATAATTGGGATTACATGAACACTTCCTTATTATGAATAACTATATAGAGTATTTTCCATACAAATGAAGTTAATTTTATATTGTAATATTTTTAATTAACTTCTATAGTACTTCGAGAGATAAGGTCTCTTGGATATATTTTATATGTTTTAAAGTAATTTTTAGGCACTGATCTATGTAATATTATGCCAAGAAAAATTAAATTGGAAATAATGAAATTTCACTATAGGGATTGGTCCTCATATATATTTTCCCAACTTTTTTGGACCACCATTTTTTTTTTTTTTTTTTTTTTTATAATTTTTAATATTTTCTTAAATCTTTCTAAAACGTAAAAATACGTAATTAGAGATAGTATATCGTTACACTACCTAGACGGATTCCTGCATAGGAATCCTACCACCAGAATGCTTAATCGTTAACTGTACTCGTGTACAAATAGAGTGTGAGTGTGCTCTCCTTCACAGAAAAGGAAGGGTGTTATAGGTGGGTGGAATAAAAACTATACACGGTATTTTTTTTTATAGGAGAGGGGGCAAACGAGCAAGTGGCTCACCTGATGGTAAGTGATCACCACCGCCCATGAACAACCGCAACACCAGAGGAATCGCGGGTGCGTTGCCGGCCTTTGAGGAAGGAATAGGCTCTTTTCTTGAAGGTCCCTAAGTCGTATCGATCCGGAAAAACCGCCGGCGGCAGCCGATTCCATAGAGTGGTAGTGCGTGGCAGAAAATTCCGCGAAAAACGCACTGTGGTGGAATGCCAACCATCCAGGTGGTGACGATGGAATTTTGTGTTCTGCCGCAAAGTGCGATGGTGAAAACCAGCGGCTGGAATTATTCCGAACAATTCCTCGGAACACTCCCCGTTGTAAATCCTGTAAAAAATGCAAAGAGATGCAACATCTCTTCGCAAGGCCAGTGTATCAAGCCGATCGGAAAGAACTTGGTCGTCGACGATTCGAGCCGCTCTTCGTTGAATACGGTCAAAAGGAAGGAGCTGGCACTGGGGTGCCCCCGCCCAAAGATGAGAACAGTACTCCATGTGAGGCCGAACCTGCGCCTTGTAAAGTTGCAAGCGGTGGACCGGCATGAAGTACTGTCCCGCTCTACTGAGCACGCCAAGCTTTTTAGAAGCCAATTTGGCCTTGCCTTCCAAGTGACCGCGAAACTGAACGTCATTCGATATGTCTACGCCAAGAATTCCTATACTGGCTGAGGCAACGAGGGGAGTGCTTCCAAAACGAGATGCTACGACGAAGGGTTTCTTTTTTGCGGTAAACGCGCAAACCTGTGTCTTATTTGGGTTTAGTCGGCCCCAGTCTGAGATTTTGTCTAACAAAATCTCGACTTCAGACACAAGTTTGTTCCGGCACTCGTCGACGTGTTCCCGAGAAATATTAGCACGGCCGGTGTACAAGGCATCACCAGTACTGTCGTCTGCATATCAATGAATGTTACTAATTTGTAACATATCATTGATATGCAGAAGGAACAGGGTTGTCGATAGCACGCAGCCTTGTGGAACACCAGCACCCACAGACTTGGAGTCCGAGCATGCACCGTCTACTACGACCTTGATGCTCCGGTCTGCGAGGAAACTGGTGACCCAATTGCATTATTTCTCGGGAAGCCCATAGGAAGGAAGCTTCGAGAGAAGCGCTTTGTGCCAAACCCGATCAAAGGCCTTCGCTATGTCCAAACTAACTGCCAGGGCCTCCCCCTTGCTCTCGACTGCCTCGGCCCATCGATGCGTTAGGTAGACTAGAAGATCACCAGCTGAGCGACTCTGACGGAAACCGTACTGGCGGTCACTAATCAGCTGGTGCTCCTCTAGGTACCTCAAGAGCTGGCAGTTTATAATGGACTCCATTATTTTGAAAAACAAGGAGGTGATGGCGATCGGTCTGTGGTTGGACGGATCTGAGCGGTCGCCTTTTTTAGGGATCGAGTGCACCAAAGCTGTCTTCCATGTGTTGGGGACGACGCCTACAGAGTTTTAACGCGTCTTTTCCGGTACTCCTAGTACCGGAAAAGACGCGTTAAAACCGGTGCCAACTCTGGAGCACACATCCTCAGCACAATAGGCGGGATGCCATCAGGCCCACTCGACTTGTTGATATTTAGGGAGAGTAGTGCTTTGCGCACTGAGTGTTGGTATTATTAATTGCCTATCTTTGGCTTTACTAGAGTCCCGTACATCCAACAAACTACATAAACCTAAGACATATAACCCTGCCGCGGTAATAAATAAAACTCAAAAATA